>CM017796.1:5000000-7500000 GCA_008121215.1 Drosophila athabasca | reverse complement strand
TGGGCCCATTTTTCTTTGGCTTGTTAGAGAGACGTTAGCCAAGAAGCAGCAACCGGCAAAAGATTCCAAAACACTTGGCCACAAAGGTTTCCCCACCAGTCACCGTCACCGTCACCATCATCGGTACCGACCGTCACAGTCAGTCGCAGTTACAGTCGCAGTCGAAGTCGCAGTCGCAGTCGAAGTCGCAGCCAAGTGCAAGAGCAACGTAGAACGAGATGTTGTTGTGGTTGTTGTGGTTGTTGTTGTTTTTGTTCCTGTTGTTGTTTATGATACGTCAGTTGTTGCAGTTCTTGCAGTTGTTTCAGTTGTTTGAAGAAGTTGTAAGAAATAGGCTTGCCTCAGCGATGAGGTGTGCAAAGGGGCATGAGGGGCAAGGGCAGACCCAGAGCCAGAACCAGAGCCAGCAGACAAATGATCTCCCAGGCACACTGGAACGAGCACCAATGAAATGGACGCACGCCTAGAGTCTGGAGTCTAGACCGCGGCTCCAAAGCGCTGAACAGAGGTTGGCCCCAGGGTCAGGTTGCCCAAAAATGAAGTAGTTAAGGGGGAAGATAGATAGAGACAGGTATAGAGACAGAGAGAGAGAAAAGAGAGCTCATAGCATCGGATACTTGGAATGCATTGATGCACTCGTCGCTGCACATGCAAATGCAGGAAGTTGCTAACGAAATAAAAGCGAAACGTTGCAGTCAGGGAATCTGGTGATGGATTACACGCTGCTGCCTCTGGGCCAACGGGAAACGGACCGCGTAGAGCGGATCGTATACTGCGGTCAACGGACAACGGACAGCGGACAACGGACAGGCATCTTCTTTGCAAAGGATGGGAGACAATTCATTTATTAAACTGCACTTAACATCAACACCACATCATCATTAATATTAACAGCATACTCGGACTCAGAGTCGGACTCGGACATGGCCAAGGTGTTAACAATGTTGCGTTGTGTCGAGGATCCAAGCTGACCATCAATTTTGGGCCTACGACAGCGATTTGTAATTGTGGATAGTGGATGCCATAGGGAATGCTACAAACAGGAACAAGGTAGGAAGCATACGATATGATGGGAACAGAATTTCAAAGTCGAAGTGGAATTGGCAATCTCTGACCTTGGATTGCAAATCAATGAAGCTACCTATGCTACCAGTCAACAGCCACCACAATCTGGGTATCGCCTCCAGCTCAAAAACGCTGGCCAAAGACAGGGAGAAAGAGGGAAATGTCAAGAACTCATGTTCAACTGTCAAACTGAACCGACAAACCGTTAATTAGCAAATCAAAGATATGCCACGCCACAGACAGATACAGATACAGACACAGACACACATCCCCATCCGAAGAGAGGTATGGGGCATGAGACACGAGGCACGGCCAGAGTCCAGTCGCGTCGAGCCACTGACAGTTCACAAAATCCGACAGTTGCGCACATTCGAGAAAAGATCAATGAGAATTGTGAAAGAGGCTGAAGAAGTCCAGCAGACGGCCAGCAATTAAAAGGCCAAAACCAGAGGTGATGGTGAGATCAGCGACGAGGGAGGCAGCCGAAACGTTTAAAGCGCCCAAAGCCCGTCAAGCTGTCAGGGGATTCCGAGGCCGAACGGGAGGGGGGAGGGGGGCAGGATCGGTTAGGATCTGCACGGTTTGCTTTTCGGCTTCTTCGGTTCGTTCAGTTCTGGATGCGTGGACTTACAGCGCGGCTCAATTCAGCCGTTGTCAATCATAAGCTGGTCCATCTGTGGCACCAGGCATCCATCCTCCACCTCCTCCTTCTCCTCCCCAAAAGCCATACTCTATCTATCCCCCACCCTCCAGCGATGGTTGAGCGATCTAAGCACTTCTAACATTCCCATTCCCATTACCAGTCGGAGCTGATGCTGATGCTGGAGCTGGAATCGTAGTCGCATCTGTCGGATTTGCATTACCGCGTCCGACTTGCCTTGAAATTATGTGAAATTGATCAATTTCAACGTTGCTCTTCTGCTCTTCTGCTGGTCTGCTGCTCTGCTCTTTTGCTATTCCTGTGGCCACATCCCCAATGCCCGCACTGTTGCCGCAGCCGCGGCCGTGGCCAGAGGAGCATTTAATGTAAAATGTCAATCAAAAATTGCCCAGAATGGAAAAACAACTTTGAAAATTTAATTAGAAATGTGTACACGTCTGGCAATGGATGCCTGGGAAAATGGGAAATGGAAATGGAAAATCTCTTGCGACTGCTCAATTGAAGCGATGAGAACTGAAGAGCTGAACAACTTTAGAGATCCACAGAGCCAGCATAGTGTCAGGCGTTGTACTAATTGTTAAAACTCTCCGTCAGTCAGCCGCAGATTGCCTGGAACCGATTCGATCCGATTCGATCCGAACCGATCCGCTGCAGATCCGAGTGGGAAGGTTGTCATTTGTATCGGTGAAATGGCTCGAATACCCACTCTATTTGAGCCAAGAAAGATATTGAATAAGCTAAAGGATAACACGAGAGTAGCAGCAGATTTAGGAAGAGAAATTGTGATATATTTAAAGAGAGAATTAAGAAAATATGGAATAGAAAAATCCAGTATATTCGATGGAGAAACAGAAATCTATTCAAAATTCTTGGAATATTGCTGGACTCGATGCCAGGCCACAGCTGGGGCTCCGTCACAGAACCGATTTCGATTTCCCTGAATTGAAATACCTCTCCCTCCCTTCTGCCACACTCCTTACAGCCAACTGTGGCCACTGAAGTAGTCGGCCAACATGGACTTATAAAGACATAACTCACAGTTTAATGACTATAAATTCATTTCGGAGTATGAAATTTTGGTCGGTCTGTCCGGGAATTGTAATTCGTTGGAAATTGTAAAACCAGCGACAACCAACTTAAATAATAATAATAATAGTTGTAAAAATAATCATAAAGCGAGAAGCGAACAAATGGTGAGAAAATAATCCAGCCAATGGACAAGTTGTAGTTTTTAGTCGAGTACGAGTACTCGCAGAAACTGAAGTTGGAGCAATCAAACTATGTGTTTTTTATAGCACTTCCCAATTAGAAATTCAAGCTGGCCCAGCGGGTCGGTCGACATCAAAAGACGAGCTTTGTATTAATTTGTCAACCATTTCAGACCCACTCTCTGAAGTTGTCAATGAGAAAGGCTCAAATGGTTAACAGTTGAGTGGCAGTGGAGTGGTCTCTCTTTATCAATGGGCGGTGTGGTGCCAGTGGTGGTTCGGTGGTTCCAGCCATGCTAATTTAGTCATGAACACTTTTTCGGTCTGACATAGGGCCATACATCATACATATTTCTTGTTTGTTTCGAGATTGTTCGTTTAATGCTTCATTTCTTTGAATTTCATAATTACACGGCTTTGACCGCTCAACGACTCTTGCTCCATCTGCCCCCTCTCCTGCCCCCCACCGCCGCCGCGTCCCGTCCCGTCCAGCGTGTAGTAACTGTTTTTTGTCATTGTCAGTTTTTCTTGAATGAACTTCGGCTTTGGCTTTAGCTTTAGCTTTGGCTTTGACTTTGGCTAACTGGTTAACAGTCCCGCACAGAGTCCCGTCCACACACTGACGAGGTCTTGGCCGTCTGGCCGTCTGGCTGTCTCCACGTCCATTGTGCGCTCCGTGTCGCCGTGTTGACTGGTTTGTGGACTTCTTGGCTTAATTAATTATTGTTGTATAATTTGTAGTTGGTTGGGGCATAATTCACCAGAAGCAAACCATTCATGAATGGTTCACATTTTCCCACATTTCCGGTACAGTTGTGCACAAAACGTTGCCACTTGACCACTATCGCTCGCTCTTTCGGGACCCCTACCCGGACCGCTTTTCGGACCGCCCCAAGTTGGGTGCTGCTGCTCCAAGCCATAGCCATAGCCAAAGCCATGGCAAAAGCAAAAGGGCGTTGTGGGCAATGTCAATCAATTGGTTCGCTGACTTGGTTGGCTGGGCTGGCTGCCCGAGCCAAGCAAAAATGGCAGCTGACTGACAGACAGATCGAAAATGCTGCCGCAGTCCAGAGTACTGGACGGGGACGTGGATAGGGATGGGGATGGGGACGGGGACGAGGCTGGTGATGGGGGCATCGTTGGCCTGGCCAACAAAAACAGCAGCAGCAAACTGAAATTGTGCCGAGGACTGGTCGATGCGGCTGTCTTCCCTAGTGACGGGATCGTGACACGAATCTGACCACGAGCCACGAGCAATGTCCTCCAATTGGATGGGTGGGGACCATTGATCGTTAAATCAGAGAAGAGAACTTTTGAAGTGGAACATCAAATACGCGCTTATGGTAGATTTTGCTTTGGATTTTTCTCCTTAAGATGTTTTCTTTAGATAGATCAACAAAATAACTAAATATATGGGCAAGCGGATTCCTCAACTCTGATTCAGTCCACCAACTGTGCTGTGCACGATCGTCACGATCCCAATCGATGCCATCTCGAAGAAACAAAGCTGCAACTGGAACTGGAACTGAGGCTTGGGCGCCGGGGTATGGGGCATGGGGCATGGACTGCTGGGCTGCTGGGGCAGCTTGGAGCTGCCTTGACAGGCGGTGGCATGGCACGGAGCAGCCACGACTCGTAGCCAGCCAAATCGATCGAACTGCCTTCATTAAACTGAAAGAAAAAAAAAAGCAGAGCAATGCCGGGCCTGGCTGGGCTCCCTCTATCCATCCCTCTCTGTCTTAATAACTCCTTTCCTGCCGCCGATTTGGAAGCAGCAACAGCAGCAGCAGCCACGAAATGGAGTTGCAGATGGAGAAGGAGATCACGGCTGCTGCTGTTGCTCTTCGATCGCTGCCGCTCCATTGCTCCATTAATTTCCATGTTGGCCACAATTTGACTTCTGTTCGCTGCTCATTCAGACCCCTCCTCCCTGTATCTGTATTTGTTGCTGTATCTGTTTCTCTCTCGCTTTTGGCTTTTTGCAAATTTGCGAACCGTGATTGCGAGCCAAGTCCCTCAGTTGCTCAGTTGCTCAGTTCCTCAGTCCCTCGATCCGTCAGAGCGGCATGGCACGCAATTTGCGCTTGAATGGAAAATAAAACAAAAAATCTGCAACAAATTGGAAGCCAATAATCAAATGTCAGTCAGGGCTCCCTCCCTCGGCGATCTCTGTGGATCTCTGCAGATCTCTGCAGATCTCTGGGCTCTCTGTCAGCTCGTCTGACAGTCAGTCAGTCATTCAGTCAGTCAGCCAGGGCGGTCGGTCGGCCGACCAGTGCCAAGCTCCAGGCCTCATTACTCAAACTCAAAGCCAGGCCGTGGCCCAGCAGCCTGTCTCTTGAGTTGGCCTTCGCTTGGGCCCTGGACGGTGTCCGATCTGGGGTGTCCGACCTGGCGGTGTGTCCGATCTGCCTGTCTATTCATTTGAAAGTTTTCGAGTTCGATTTTGATTTGATTTCATTTCGGGCTTCACGCTTTTGTGGTTCTTTAATTAGTTCATTTTTTCTCTTGTTTTTTAGGGAAAGGGAATTCTCCGTATGGTTCGGGGTGTTGGGGTGACCGCGTGTTTGTGTTGTGCCAGAATTCTCGATTGCAATGTCCCGATATTGTTTATTGGTTCCACATTACGCCCGCCGCGTATAATTAACAATAAAAAATTTCAAACACATTTTGACACAATTTTAATAGTCAATAAAACTCAATGGAGAGCGTGAAGCTCAAGAAGACAGGAGAGGAGAGGCGAGGAGAGGAAGGGGAGCCCCAGACCAGAAAAGACGAGCATTCAGGCAGCAATGAAGCGGAATTGTCGCCGCTGATGTGGCCATTGTTCTGCGACCACTGTGGCTGCCTTTTGTGGGTTATTGCTGTTGACAAATCGATAAACAGCTCAATTAGCATTTTTGATGCCCAATCGTTAAAGAACCCTCCCTCCCTTCCCTGCACACCCACTCTTCACGTCGCAGACTTTGTCGGGGGCTATGACTGACTGACAACTGTATGGCAATCATAAATCAAACCATAAAAAATATATCAGGAATTCGGTTCAATAATCAATTTGTATGCGCTGTGTATGCCCGTTGCCCCTGCCCCTGCCCCTGCCCCGCCACAATTATGCAAAACGAGCTGTCAAGTCGGGGAATTTTTCTGGATGGATGAAGGGGGAGGAGGAATCTGAATCTGAATCGTGGGGAATCTGGGGGAGAACTGAATAACCCACAGCGAGTTTCGCTCACTTGTTCAAAAACACCTTTGAGAGAGTTCAACATTTAATTTAAAATGTCCAAGATCGGAGGGTTCTTTAGCGAGGAAGGTTCACTGTGATTTCGAACTTTATGCCAAATTTGAATATTCTTTTTTTTCACTCCTTATCATTGGACTCCCACGACCTTTTGAACCGTCTCTGAGCCATTGGCTGGGGGCTGGCCAGTCACAGCTCCAATCATGCAATGCGAAGAATAAGCTCATGGGGAGATCTCTTCCTGGTTGTCCTCCAGGCCATCGGGACCCAGCATACACCTCATGTACTGCTCCAGACTGAGGGTGTGAACACCCTGGAGCGAGGTCAGGGCTGTGTCGTTAATGTTGAGGCTGGAGAGGAACTCCTCGTGGCTGGCAAAGTGGACGGCATTGCGGCGCTGGCGATAGATCGGGATCTGGTCTCCGATGCTGTTCATGTTCACGTCGGTGTTGGCGTAGTCCTCATCGTCAACGTCCATGTTTTCGTGCTGGTCTTCCACCATTTTGCAAAGATTTGTAGTAGAGTTTTAAAGGGAACCAAAATCGGATACAATTTACAATTTGTACAATACAAAACGAAACGAAGGTGAAAACCAGACTAGAACAGCTGCCCCATGGCCAACCCACTGCCGGCTTACAGTGCCTAGAAGGGTGGATGAAGGGAAGGGCAGGGAAGACCCGACCCGATCTGATGTTATTTCAATAATTCAATCACGTGTTATCGAATCGAATAATTGAATAAGTCATCATGTCGAGCGACACAAATTTCATTTCAATACGCAGAACGTTTAACGAACGAATCAGGGCCTCAAAGACGATTGCCGATGATTGAACGATGGAACTGCGATGGAACGGCAAAGGCAACGGGAAGGTGCAGGCAGAGTCAGAGTCAGAGTGAGATTCAGATTCAGAGGCAAAGGCAAAATCAGACCCAGACCCCGAGACGGAGACGGAACCAGCGGCCAGCGACAACGTGAGTGATTGTCGCAAAAGCTCAAAGGCGACAACAGCTCTTCGAATTGTACTGATTTTTATTTATTTTATGTTTGAACCGAAACGCTTCTGGAATCCCAAATGAAATGCGCCTGCGACTGCGCCCGGGCCTGATGGTGGCGGTGAGGGGAGTCAGCGGGGAGTCAGCCGATTCCCGATCCCCGATGGTTGCCAATTGGTGTGGGAAAATGCTGCTCTGCTAGTGAATCGGTAACAGGCGAGGCGTGGCGTGGCGGCTGGCTCTTCCATTAACATGTTCACCTCGTGGCGATTTCAATCGAATTTTAATTGCCCCGAAAGTGGATCTACTGATTGGGAGAGATTGCTTTCTGTTTCTGTTTTTCGGTTCGACTTGGTGTATGCTCGTTAAAGGGTGGAATGATCTTTGATATCTGAGGATACCGGGGCAGATAATCCATTGAGGATACTTCGCATAGCACTAACTGTCTGTCATATATCTGTCTTTTCTATTGGTAAATAAAAACTATATCCCGTAAGTTGTATAGCCTGTAGTATGATATAATTTACAAAGTTGGAAGTGCTTTGGTTCGCCTGTTAAATGCATTTTCATAAGGCAATAAAACCCTAGACTCTACCATCTAAAAGAAGAGATTGGCAAATAGTCACAGATATCATTAGGGTACTAAGCCTCTTTGTAAATATATAAATTCTAAGCCAAATCTGTGCTTCTGTTACTTCTGTTTGGGTTTCTCATGATACTTTTTCATTACAGAACTCTGGCACCTGTCAAAACAGAAGTTCTTCCCACAACTGACTCAGCAGACGTTCAACAATCCAAGCCCCAAAAGTATGTACCCAACAGTAGGATTCCAATATAATTTCAAACCCAAGAGGGCTATCTAGTTGAGTCAGCACCAGTTGAGAAATCAGGGAGATCCCAACGCACTCTCTCGTACACAGAGAGGCGAGGGCTCACGTAAACTGGGTCGATAACTGACCTACAAATCGCCCAGGCATGCACCCTGTCCAAAGGGGACCCCGAGGGGGGGGAGGGCAGACCCAGACAGCAACAGTTCGATGCACGTTCTCGATGAGCGAGAGTTCGATAGATTTTTGACATATTTTTGATCGGCACATTGAACCCGCTGAAAGGGCCATTCACACGCTGCTGTCCGTGGGAGAAAAATGCAGGTGACTGCGACCTGGGACCTGGGCTGGGACCTGGGCTGGGATCGCTACAGTTCGCCACAGGTCTGTGTCCTGTGTGGATGAGGATGACGATGAAGATGGGACTGAGATGCCGAAAATTGTGGTGTGCTGATTGGAGGGATTGGAACGGAGTGGAGACTGGACAGAGCCTGGACTTAAACAAATCAATACGAAAACGATGCAAATGGCAAAAGGCATGTCAACAATGCTGGCGAGTAATTGGCAGTGCAGCGGATCGGTCGGCTGATGACGCTCGCTCTGATGTTGATGATTGCGCTTCGAGTGTTGGCTTGTGTGATTGCGATCGCGACAGCAACAGCAACAGCGACAGCGACAGCGACAGGGACAGGGACATGGAAAGGTGGCAGGGTCTGGGTAGGGCTGGGCCAGGCCAGGCCTGGGAGCCGCCAAAGTGCAGCTAAACATCTGGAGCAGGAGCAATGCCAATGCCAATGCCAATCTGAACCAAACCGAACCGAACCGAGTCCACCCCACTCTACTCCACCCATTGCTGGCGATCAGTGATCTTTGCCGACGCAGAGAGTCAGAGCCAAAGACAGAGGAGGCTGGCTTTGATCTGTCACCGCTCAACGCTCACCGGTTACCCAATCGAATCACGGCAGACGCGCGCGGCCTCAGATAAAATTATTGAAATTACATTGGCAAGACGCCGTCGATCAGTGGTAACAGCTGCGATCGCCTTATTTTCTTCGTGCCGCTCCAGCTTCCAGCCTCCGGAGCCGTGTTTTCCCGCTCTAAAGACACAATCGCCAACACTTACAGGACGGGGAGGACAGAGAGCGACCGATCCAGCGAGAGCGCTGCGGCAATAATTATCGCTTTTAGTCTCAAGTTGGCCTGTCAATGTAATTCCAAAAATGTCGTCAGTGTCGCCTGGCACTGGCGTAGTAGCTCATCATCCGCAGATCTCCAGGTGCAGATCCATGGACCCAGAACTACCAGAGCACCCAGAGGAGCACCTCAAAAGGAGCTGGAGCTGGTGCCTGGTGCTTGATCGGCCCTGTGATTTCTCATTCGATTTCGTGCCGCTCGTTCGCCGGCTCACTCGTTTTTAAAATGTAATCATCATTAAAATATTTATGGGTTATCTCTCGCTCTAACCAACACCGAACACTCCGAGCACTCCGAATTCCCCGCTCAGTCCCCTCAGAGATCCCAGTTCTCTGTTCGAGCGATCCATGCAGACTGGACGGCTTGTAATGACCATACATAGCAATTGGTTCTCACGTTCGTCGAGAAAAAAAAAAAAACAAGATACTCGTACAAAACGATCACAAAGTGAAAAAAACAAACCACAAAAACTCGTTGCCAATTTGGCGTCATCGTTGTCGCAGTCGCAGTCGCCGTCGGCATCGGCGTCGTTGTCGAAGGTGCTGTTAAGGCTGAAGTTGTCATCGTCATCGTCACCTGTGCATCAGATCGAGATGCTGCAGGGACTGCCGGTTGCCGTTTGCCATTTGCCGTTTGCTGGAGGTGTATAGATCCCTGGGGCTGTGGTGCCATGTGAAGATCGATTGATTTTTTTAACCGAAGACTGGGGGGTTGGGGATTGATTGGGAATGAATGTATTGAATGCTCTGCAGATCCCAAAGGATTCCTGTGCTATGACGATCGAGTAAGTCCTGTGCTTACATATGTTAAATAGTTGATACTGCCTTAATTAATGGGTCTATGGGTCTCTCTGAAGCTTCTATTTGAAGATCGGAGCTTCTTTGGGCTTGTTTGTGTTGTACTTCCTTTTAGTTTTATATGCGAACAAATATTTTATTATCTCCCCGGAACGATTCTTGCCTAAAGCAACTCAAGCTTCAAAATCGATCGGATGGATAGTGTCTATCTAATGATGTTCACATTGAGGCGAAAACTTTCTTCAAAAATCTCTCCACAATCTTCACATTCCCGAGAGTTTTCTTTCGATTTCTCATCCTTCACTTTAGTTTATAGAACCCCTGCTAATCGTAAGATATATGTATTTCCGATAACTACTCTTTGAATTTCGATTTCAAACCTCTTCCGTAACAAGTTCAAGGAACCCACATATCGTAAGGCTTGTACCCCCAGCGTTTGTCTTCGATTTGTGTGCTCGGCGAGGCGTGATCACTGTCACTGCCACTGCCACTGGCGGCGGCGGTGGCGGCGACACTGGTCGCCCTGGTCCACCCCTGGCGAGGCATCGAAGACACCGCCCCGAGTTCACTCGTTCACTCGTCAGATATGAAGGAGTCTCGAATGTGGCCGCTGTTGTCGTTTATCAATTATGACAAATCTTTGCGCATGCGTGGCCAGCGTCGTCGACGCAGCTATTTATAAGCTTGGGTACAACTTTGGACCCTCCTCCGATGCCGATGCCGTTGCCGATGCCACTGGCGCTGGCACTGGCGCATCCCCAGAGCTCTTCCTCATGTGTCCCATTCCGTGTTTCATTTTAATTTGTAATTATTTCTTTAGCTTTTTTGCTGCCTTTGGCCGCTTCTTTTTCTTGCTTCTTGTGTAATTTCAAACGATTCCGTGGTCGTTGTTGCCTCAGTTGCCTTTGCATGTCGCTGTTTTTTTTTTCGAACTTCATTTGCGCTTCGGTTCGGTGACAAATAAATTAAGTGGCAGCCTCAACCAGAGAGAGGCAACACCAGCAACAGCAACACCATGTAGCGGCTAAAAAAAAGACTGCCCGGCGGCTTTACCCATCATTACAACAAAAGCAACAAGAGGCCGCACCACTTGGCCCAATAATGGGTGTCAACTGGTGGATTCTCAGTGATTTCTGATTCCCTTAAGCCAGGCCCTGCTGCAGAGTTCATAGTGCAGTGTTGGTTAGGACGAAAAATGCTGTTGGTTACGGGCACAAAACAGTGCCGGCTTGAAAGGATGTCGAAATCTTTTGCGGCTTTTCTTTCAAACAGATACCTCTGGATTTCCCGCCTGTTGTCTCGCCCATCACTCCATGGAGTACCCTGTAATGCAAGCATACCAGCAGCAATAATAGCAAGTAGCTGCAATTAAGAGAAGTCGCCATCGTCTTCGTGGTCGCCGAATGGTTGGGCGGGGAGTCTGAACTATTGGCAAAGAACGCCCCTAATGTGGGTATTAAGTGTTCGGCGATTGGAAGCATACATACAAGTCGACCGTTTCTCCCAGCCAAGTTGGTTATGAGAATTGCTGTCTGTTTCATCGATGATTCAGTCAGTAATACACATATTTAATCGATTGAATTTCCTCGAAAGTATGCCGTTCTCTTTGAAACAGTCCATCTTTAAGCCCCACTTCCTGGAGGCTTCCCCACTCGTTTAGCCTCAACCCACACACCAACAGCAGCAGCAGCAGCGGCAGCAGAAGCCCTCAGCGCACACATCATCCACTCAATCAAAGGACCGATTCTGCCAACTTGAAGCCAAATCAGCTGCTACTGTGCAGCTGACTGAATGACTGAGCGACTGAACGACTGATGGACTGGTGGGCTGAGTGAGTGCTCGGGGGGTATCCATCGCCTCAGATCCCAAAAGGTGCATCTGGGCAAGTCGTTTATTAATTTGGCATGTGACAAATTATGCGTTGGCCAGCAATTAGAACTCCGTAGTCAACGGACAAGTTTTGAGGCTTCTCTGCAACTTGTCTTGGCCTAAGTCTTCGTCTTCGTCTCCGTCTCCGTCTTGGTATTGGTCTTGGGACATTTAGCGCTGATTTAACAAAATTTTGCAGCCAAGACAACGTACAAACAGCTTCGATCTGGCCGGGATGCTTGCAACGATGCTTACAGATGCCTTGAGGATGGGTGGAGATGGAGATGGAGATGATGCCGAGGCTGATTCTGAGGCTGAGGACGAAGAGCGTCAACAGACGACAAGTGGCACTTTGGCGCATTAAGAAAATCTGTACAAGTGTCACTTTGGCACACACAGCGCAGAAGAGAGTCCCGGCAGAAGCTCCACTGCAGAGGGAGTCGGCAGACAGTGGCTGGCGGGGTGGACTGGTAGAATTATAACGCCAACGTTTGGCATCAGCCTCAGCTCCATCTCCAGGTCCAGCCTCAGCCCCAGTCTCAGCTCCAGTCCCAGTCAAATGCAATTTCATTGCACAACAAGGATTATAAATTTCGAGACTGGCCTCGACCATGGCCAGGGGCTTGTTTAATCACTTTTCATTTGAGGCATGAGGCAAAAAGTATGCATACGAGTATATCGGTGTATGGGTGTATGCCTGGAAGAAGAGCCTCAAATTTGTCCAGTCATCGGCATTATTTAATGAGTTGCCAACAGGTTGCCAAGGCAGAACGAACCCAAGGCGAGCCATGCAGAAAATCATCAGGTTGAGCCACCAGTCACCAGTATTGCTCCCCGTACCCGTACCCATACAGCTCCCTGTTTAGCCTCCCCTTTGGAGGGTCTGACCAGATCCAAGCCGAAGTCCGTGGGTCTCTGCTGCGAATTCAGCTGAGTCAGCGCCGCAAACAGAAGCCAACAGGCAACGTCGGCGCATCAGTCGTCGTCGCCGTCGTCGTCAGTCTGCGGTCCGCAGTCTATGGTACAGAGTACAGGGTATAGGGTCCTCGGTCCATCAGCCGGCCTACGCCCGGAGTCGCAGCCCCGCTTCAGAGAGGAGCCTGCGCCCTGCTGAATGTGTCATGTAAATGCAACTTGTTGGCTGCTCTGCCTCTGGCTCTCTCCCAGCATCTGCTCCATGCCCCAAGCCTCTGCTGCACTTGACTTTGCCTCTGTAGCGGCTTCTGGTGCGCTGCTGCTTCGCTGCGTCGCTACGTCGCTGCGTCGCATCGCTGCGTGTAATGTCAATTTGACAGACAAACTGTCGACCGTTTGAAGCGTATGCAGCTACTGTCTACTGTCTACCGCTTGGCCAGCCACCACCGATTATGATTTGTTTGATTGTGGCCTGGTGCGCTACTCGCGCGAAAGCAAGGCATATGCGTTGCATGGGAGACAGACAGACAGTTAACCCTCGCTTACCCACTGAAGTGACTTTTGTCTTGGATGAAGTCCCTATTTCTTTCAGGCAAGAATCTTGGGGGATACCTAAATACTACATATAAATATTTCTGGTAAAGAATCTCAAACATCGCCTAAATCCGATTGGAAGTTCCATGCAAAATATATGTGTATCCCCTTCGATCCCATGCACAGATCTATTCCCAGCAGATCGGCAGGAGCGGAGGAGCCCCGAAGGAGTTTGTCTGCAACTGCTACTAGTACTCGTACTTCATCTTGAGAGTCGCACTCCAAGTGCCACTCCACATGGTCTTAGGGGCACACACACGCACACACATGGAGAGACAGAGACGACGGGGGACGGAGGACGGAGGAGACAGAAGAAAGAGGGCTGGCGTTGGCATCTACAGCATTCAATAAAGAATGTTTGCGATTTTTATCTTGAAGCAGAGGCTCGCGCGCGCGGTTTGAGGTCTCACCCCGATCGGCGATCGCAGATACTCTCGCACACAAGAGGAGATCCCACAGCCCCGATCTGATCCGAACCAAGATCCCCATATGGACGGTTGGCCCCTTTGCTTAATACTCATAATTGATTAAAAAGAAAATTTCCATGGCATTTATGCGTACCACGCCACTCATAAACACAATGTCGACTTGTTGACAGCCAAAGACGTTGGAGTTGGAGTGGGGAGAATGGGAATGAGAATCGGTATGGGCATGGGCATGGGCATGGGCATCGGATTGAAGTTGGGATTCTGTTCAGCTCTGAAGTTGGCACTGATGCCCATTCGTGTTCCTTGGAAGTAGTTGTCGAAATGTTTTTATTTGTTATCGATTAATCGCTTGAATCAACAGCCAACAGTCGCTGTACAGTGGCAGTTGTCTGAGCACCGCACGGATACACCATTTGTATCTGTATCTGCATCTCTCCAACCTCTGAAATGTTGCTGTGTAATTGTTTTGAAGTCTCGACTCAAAGATTGGTAGCAACAGCCGGCAGACTGCCTGTCAGCCATCCCCGACTCTGGTTCTGGTTCTGGCTGTAGCTGTAGCTCTGGCTCTGAATCGGAATCCGCAACTGAATCCGAATCCGAATCCAGCTTCCAGCTTCCAGCTTCCATGGGAGACTGACTTGCGTGCCTGTCAAATGGTGATTGATCGATTGTTTGCACACGTTTTTATGAACTTTCGACTTGAGCGAATTTATTGAGCATTTTATTAATTTCTACTGATCGATGAGACGGCAATTGCTATAGCTATTGCTATTGCTATTTTTAATGGTATGGGTATGGATATGGTGCTGCCGTTGGTGTTACTATTCTCTAACAGTTATCGCAATCCACGAACTCCTCTTTGCCTGTCACATCGTTTTCCGAATCTTTGTACTCAATTACTGAGGCATAGGAAGATTTAGAGCCAACCTCGTCCACATCGTCAGCATCCTGAAACATTGTGGAGCCGCTCGGTTGATCAGTGGCTATGGGCGGCTCAATGCCAACACATGACAGGTCGTGCACCGTCTCCACCTTCCGCAGCTGGAAGAGCTCCTCTTGCTGGACTGTCTCTTTGGGGCTGTGAAATTCGGGGCGAGACGGGGTTTGGTCCACTGGGAGCGGGCGAGAGGGAGCGCCGTTTTCCATGATGTAAATCTGATGCAAGACTCGTAGGAAGACCTTCTTCGCGGAAACCCTGAAGAACAAATGGGTCGGTCAATGAGGTTGCGTGGTGACCGGAGAGGAGTGCCGTAGTACTTAGTGTTTCTGCGGACGGCTATGTCGAATGCGGTGGCTTCCAGAACCTCCCTGATGCGACCGAATTTGAGGCCCTTGCTCAGAAAGAGTGGATTGATCCTGACCTTCAAACGGGGCTGCTGAACGATTTCCGACGAGGGCGAGGCCGAAGACGAGGACGAGGACGAGGCTTTCTTCCTATAACGGCCCAATTGATGTACTTTGGTTAATTTTTACGAAATAATTTTGATGTTTAAGGAATGCTCATGAAAGAGCTGTCACAAAAAAGCATATATTTCATATACGATATTAATCGATTAACTAGCTATCTATCTATTTATCGATTTTACTCAGTCTCATTCAATGGGAACTATATGTAGAACGATATCTTAGAACCCCTTTGCAGAA
This sequence comes from Drosophila athabasca, assembly GCA_008121215.1. Lineage (NCBI taxonomy): Eukaryota > Metazoa > Arthropoda > Insecta > Diptera > Drosophilidae > Drosophila > Drosophila athabasca. Next base: position 7,484,567 of record CM017796.1, on the reverse strand, counting down.
AAACCCACTCACACTCGATCCGATCCCATCCGATAAAATCGGATGTTAGAAGCTTTCAACTCCCGAGCCCCGAGTCTTCTGCGAACTGATGGATTGTGTGTGGCTTCCATTGAAAATTGACTACCGACACACCCCACACCCCATACCCCACCCCACACCAACAACACCATCCCTAGGCTCCTAGGTTCCATGTATCGATGGTGGGCACAGATAACCAACAGTTAGTTCGAACCAACCGCCACCTTTTAGGCATTGGGCAGTGGTGGCTGGGCAGTGGATCCAGAACTTTTCGGTTAGTGGGTTAGCGACAATGTCGCACCCGAAAAACGCGGAAAAAACGTATTAAATACAAATTTCCTGGTAATAAAACAGAAACCAAAGCGAGAGACCAAGCGGAGATGGGGATGGTTGCTGTACAGGCTGCTTCCACTGCCAGCCAAAATAAAGAAATAAATCTTTACACCCAAAATGCCAGAAAGAGACAGTGCACAATGAGAGAAAGAGTGAAAGAGAGAGAGAGAGAGAGAGGGGTACAGATCATCCATCGCTTTGGTTTTGGTAGTGACTAAGCGAAGGCAATGTATCTCCAGTCCAACTCCTCTCTGGCTGCCTTTATGGGTATTTCTTCTTTTTTGGTGTATTTCTTGTATCAGCGTGTAAATCTCGCGCACACACAACAGACCAGAGGCCCACAGGCAGATGAAATACTGAGCTGAAGCTGGAGCTGGAGTTGGCGATGGAGCTGGAGAGGCAGTCAAACCGAACTCAAGTCGAAAATATTTTTATTGGAAATCTGTACGCAGAAATAGTCATCATCCGCATCGCATCAGCCGCATCATCATCATCATCTTCATCTGCCGCAACAGGCCAGGCCGCCTGTTCCCCGATCCGTTTCTTGTGTCTGCCTCAGATGCATATCGCTAAGCGCGTTGGCAATAAAAATATATATGAGCTGTTGATGACTGCATATAAAAATTATACGAAACAGGCCGAAAACCCTCCGCCGACGACTCCACCGCCGCATCGATGTGATATATGTGTGTCGAGGCGCATGGAGGAACCCACCAAAAACCCACAAAAAAAAAGCACACAGGCATCTCCTTCCGACAAGCGCCAGCAGACTCTAGTGACCAGACACTGGATGGACACTGGTCAAAGGATCGGCCAAGTAATCATACAAAGAATCGGCCACCGTCTGCATCGAACATATGTTATTATTCAGCCTTCCTAGCACCTATTACTTATTATTTATCGTTCTAGGCCTGGATCTATCTTCATTCAAAGGAACTGAACGTTTAATCAATACTGATATAAATTGGAAATATCCATAAAATGAACGCATTGTCCTAATGCCATAGTAGGAATCAAAAGAATGTTCTTGATCTCATAATCACATTGCTAATTCAATTATTTTTCTTGGAACGCCATTCGTTCTCTTTTACTATTGTCTGAAAGTGCTATCAAAAACGCAACCATAACATCATAATACAAATAAATATCGATCCGCCGTCCAGGTGTTTTCAGGAATTTTAGACCCAAACAATCCGCAATCCAAACAGATCCTATCGGATGCCGCACCGAAGCAGAGACCAACTGGACCTTGGCCAGTTACTCAGTCATTCAGTCATTCAGTCAGCCAGTCAGTCAGCTAGTCAGTCAGTCAATTGTCAGAGTGGTTAGGGATCCCATTTAATTGCTATAATTTTTCAATTGTAACTCGAGAGCTCCCTCCAAGTCGGATCGGAGACAAAGCGCACAAACAATTCGCACAAAGGACTGGTAAATGCGAATCTGAATCTAAATCGGAATCCAAAACCAAAACCTGAGCTGAACGTGGATGTGGATGTGTTCATGTGTTCATTCGAAGCCGTTTAAGAGGGGAAGTGGGCGGCAAGTGGCATTGGCACGGCTGGGATTTCCTGAAATCAAATCTAGCAAATCAGACCAAAACCAAACACCAAAACCAGACTAAACAAAAACCAAACTAAACCAAACCGATCCGAACTGAACTGAGCCGAGCCGAACAGTTGGAGTAGTGGAAAATGGAAAATTTTAAATGCTGTTGGTGAAAAGGGCGTGAAAATTGGGCGGCCAAGGGGGCCCAGGCGAGATGGGGCCAAAGACAGGCGGCGGAGCGTGCCACCAATATGGCAAACGACGACAAACGCAAACTTAGAAACGAGTGAGTGAATCGACGACAACGACAACGGCATTGAACAGAAGGCAGAGCCACAGCGTCATGCTCTAAGATACAGATACACATAGATACATACTACATATGGATGGCCCGGCGTCGGCCTTGCTCTGCTCAGCTCTGCTCTGCTCTACACTGCCCTGCCTTGCTCCATGTCTGCGTCTGCGTCTGCCTCTGCCTCTGATAGTTGGTTAGGTGTACAATTACCTTAACGCATCGACAATTATACGAATGGTTGGACGACGACGACGTTTTTGCTCCGGGCTGGGCCGTACCGTGGCAGGTTGGACCCCAAATCCCAACCCATCAGGTGCGATATGCGATACGCAAGCGACGCGTCGACGGTTAAGACAATTGCGCCACAAAACGGTTGCGACTGGATGCCCAAGAAGATTGAGGAAACAGAAAAAGAACGTATGAGTGCGAGTGCGAGTGCCAGTGCCCGAGTGTACCCCCCAAAAAACGCCCCAAAAAAACACTTTGGGCCCCCGTCATGGGCCTGTCTCCAAGTGCCTCTCCTCTCTCTCTCACATATGCGAAGCAATTTAGGGGGCGGATGGGCAGCCAGTCAGCCAGGCAGGTGGTTCAACCTATGTATGTATGGGCTTGTCGACAGTATTGACACCGTCAAACGGTATACAGATACACTGACAGAAAATAACTCTATGGATCTATAGATTTTGAAAACTACCTCGCGGACAGGGTAATATCGATTGAGGAATTCGACCTACAGTCCCTTAAAAAAAATGGAAGCAAGACACATATACCTATATTAGATACCTCTCTACTAATATCATAAATTTGCAAATAAATGCAGTAGATAATATCTGATTTTCCTGATTTATTACCAATGCTAAAATGCGATTTCCATAGTGTAGGTATCACAAGAAATTAGAGAGCTTGACAGGGCTCTGGCCGTTGCCAAAGTTGCGGTCGCATCTTTCCTCGTTTCACCCACGGGTGGACTTAATTGTCTGCCGGCACAGTGGGGCCAACTCCACACCGCTGTTGCCATGGCCGCGCCATGCAGCCCACTGTGCGCACCGAGTGGCAGGGCGGCTGAGAGATTCGGGGGAACGACTTGACGGGGCTTCACTTTGGCCTGCCCGAAAAACTGATTGAATTGAGCCAGGCACTTTGGGCAAGCCACTGGTGGGGGCAGGGACAGGGGCAGGAGATGTAGATGTAGATGTGGCACTGCCTGTGGCATTCATCAGCATTCTCACAGATACACAGCATATGTGCGTGTGTGTGTACAGATTGGATTAAATTGTATTGAAAACTTTTGCGCGCGCCCACAGCCGAAAAAGATGCGCGCTCTCCCAATTCCGTGCCCCCTGCCACTGCCCCCTCGTGTGGCACTTGTGGGTGGATGCCAAGGGAGAGGAAAGGGTGGGGAGAAGGGACTGAAGGATGCAGGCTCTATTTACTTTTTAATTGGCAAAATTAATGCAATGCAATGAAATGAAGCCCGCTTTTCTGATATGGGATATGGATGCTGGATGGGGATTGAAGTTGAAGATATGGATGGGGTTGTGCATGGATATGGATATGAAGATGGGTATATGGATTGGGGATGGATTGTCTGTCTGTCTGTCTGTATGTCTGGGTGGAAAGGGGGTGGTGTATGCCGTGCGGGGCGGGGGGAAGGGAGGCAGGGAGGCGATGCCAACGGCACTTTTGTTGTTGATATTGCTCTTCATTTCATATTGTTGCTGTCGGGAGTTGTTGTTTTGTAATTCTTAGAAATTCAATTTTCAACTTAAAATCCCCCCCTTCTTTCGCACTGTCTCTCTGTCTCTCTCTCTCTATATATCCGTCTCTCTTTCTCTCACCATATATCGGTCGCTGTCTCTCTCGCTACAAGTGATTAAGTGAAACAAGAGGAAGAACAACCCCAGAGAGTGAGTGGAGCACATGCAAAAACAAAGCAGAAGAAATGAAACGGTGAATTCCATGACCGAAGAATCGGATACCCTTGTAGATCGATTGTTGCCATGGCAGACATATGATATGTAACAACTCGATTCAATTCTGTTTGACTTTTGATTTAATTACCTGTATTTCTTTAGAAGCTACTCATACGAGCACGACGGTTCCTATGAAACAAACTTGAGCTATGACAAAAAAGCCCTTTGCTTTCCAGCTTGTTGCTAACCAATCTTTTCAATGGATATATCGATATGGATACGGATGTATGCAATATGGATATATGGAAAAGTGCGATCAGGTATGGATGATCCTTTGACATAATTACAATAACCTCTACCATTTCGCAACCCCTGAAATATCTCTTAAAATTATAGAATTTTTTGTAATGGCAATTTGTAAAACTGTTTTCTATTTTTTTCTTCTGTTCTATTTTCCCCTTTATTGTTTATATTTTAATCCATAGTTAATTGATAATTAAATATATAAATAAATGGTGATATACAGACTTCAGGATAAGAATTTGTCTGATAAACGATTTCATTTGAACAGAGACAAAATCTGACAAACATGTGGCATAATATCCTTATACCCTGCTCTGCAAAGTGTATAAATGAAACACAAACATCAGAAGAGCAAAAGTGGAATCAGCAGGGGCATGGTTGTTGGCGGCGTCGCGGTTTTGATCCATTCGCATAATGATAATGAAGATCATGACGACCACGACGACGACGACGACGATGGCATTGGCATTGCCCTGCGTTCATCTGGATTGTCTGTCTGTCTGTGCGGACTGGCAGTCAGTCATTCAGGCAAGTCAGTCACACATATTGAAATAATTATTATCTGCATTTCGAGATCAGCCTCTCGGCACAGCACGCCACGGACAGTTCCATGCAGCATCGGCATCGGGGAATCGGCATCAGCATCGGCATCGCGGCATTCAGCCAGCCAGCCCCACCATCAGCCTCAAAATTGAAGGCCATAAAAAATCAACGCATATTGCACACTGTCAATCCGCAACAGAATTTCCCCACATGTATCCATAAAGTGGGGGGCTATACAGTGAAAGCTGACTGGCAAGGACCATAGGCTCCGAGAGGGAACGTCCACAGATTGGGGGCCAAAATGGCAGATAGATGCAATCCCTCATTGATGATAGAGATGGGAGAGGAGGGAAGACAATGAAACTGTTCGCTATTGAATCTTTAACTGTATGGAAAGGGAAAAGAGCGGCCAGAGATAGAGACACTTTACCCTTCAGCTACGGGCACAGCTCATTAGCAGAGCCTCTGCCCCACATGCAACGCAGTGTCTCCCTTTTTTCTCCCGCCAGCGAAAGGAAGTGATAATCCTTTGACAAAGACAGCGACTGACAAACTCAAACTCCAGCTCCACCCCTCCGCAACCCGAGAAATTTCGCGCATTTCGAACAGCGCGTGAAGTGAACAAGAAAATCCGTGCAAAAAACAGAGCAGAGCAGAGCAGAGCAGAGCGGAGCAGGGCAGAGATGCAGAACACCATGCCCCCGAGGGCCCCAGATATTCCCCAAAGAACCGAACCGAACCCAATGACAACAATCAGCTACCTCGTCCTCACCCTCGTCCTCATCCTTGTCTTTGTCCTCATCATCTGCGTCGCCGTGTAATGCGACGTGTTTGCCTCAATTCGAGCATATGAAAACGGTTTATTTTGCTCGATTAAGTTGCCTTTTGAAATGCGATTCGAGGCAAAAAAAAAATGAAAAACGAAAAAGGAAGAACGGGCCAAAAGAAAGCAAAGAAAGGAGCAGCAGGTTGTCCCAGGAAGCGGGAAAGGAAGCAATAAAAGATTGGGCAATAGGAAATGACGGTCCCAACTATGGGGAAGATATTGAATCGCTTTGAACCAGGCCCGCTTGACAATGGTTGAGCTGATTTGGGGGATTGGAGAGGTGCTTGGGGAAGCTAAGCACTCAAATGAGGAGGTATTGACATCCCTTTCTCTTAAGCAATTCATTGGGGGGAGGGGTGGTGAGAGCGATGAGAGCTATCCAATCGATGGACTTGTATTAAGATTTCTCTCCCAGCCATCTCATTGTACAGGTCAGAGTGAGTTTGAGCAGATCCCTAGCGCTCTGAAGATTAGATAACGTTGCAGGGCCGTAAAGTAAAGACCGAACTCAAATACGACCGTAACAAGCCATAAAACTTTCACCGATAGACCGATAAGCATCGTCAGTGGCCATTTCCCTCAATGGGAATCATCGAACAGGTAGCAACAGACAGAAGACAGACTCTCAGACAGTCGGACAGCAATGGGAACCAGTAGCCCATCGCTTTACGATCGTCGTAAACCGAGGAGAAGGTTTCAATTATGCAAGTGCACATCGCAATCCCAATCGCAATCGATACGGGGCATAACCCATCCGGAATCCGGCATGATCCTCTAGACAGTAGCCGCCTCCGCCTCGACTCTCCTCTCTCTTTCGGGGCGCCATTAAAAGTGCTCGACCTCGACCGGAGAGACGGCGGCCATAAATCCAAAAACTTTTACGAGTGTGTGCAGATCTTTTAGATGTCATGGTAAATATGGGAATGAGAATGGGATTGGAAATGGAATAGAGAGAGAGGGGACGCGCCACTTCAGCTGTCTAAATTATACGGCTTCTGTCTACGATGGGAATCAAAGTGGGATCCGGTGCGATATCAAGACATTAACGACTTTGATCGGCATCTGTAACTCTTGGAATAATGTCCAACAATGATCATAGATCATGAAAGAAAGGGTATACATATTGAGAGTTACATAGCTTCCTAATTCTTTTGTCAGCTGATCTGAAGACTAGCCAAATTCAAGTCTCTCCCAGATAGGAAAATATTTCCAATCCTTAAATAGAGTCAAATTTGATTCTAAAATGAACTTAGGGTTCAAGACAAGGTTAAGTTCTTAAACAAAAGCTGCACATTCGATCAGGCAGGCACCTTCTCACCGCCTCATCGTACGCCTGTCTGCTGCGACTGATGCTGCGACTGAAACTGATGCTCTCCTCCCCTGGTTCTTCTTCTGATATTTTTGCATACGCATCTAGGGTACCGAAACCGCCCACACAAGGATCCCATCCCTGGTGCAACAACTAGACGATGGAGACGCCCCTAGGGACGAGGCGACAATATTTATAACTTTTGTGGCGCGTCTCAATTCATTTGTCGCTCTCTATGGCGGTGTGTGAGTGCGAGTGCATCGGTCGCTGGTTGTGCCTCCTGCCGCTGTTGCTGTTGCTGCTGATGCCTCGTGCTTCGTGCCTCCTCCTGGTGGTGGTGCTGCTGCTGCTGTGACTCTCTGGCTGTGCCTCAGACTGTGTGCCGGAGTGTCTGCCACCTACGTAAGCGTATAATTCGTTTAGCGTCAGGCAGCAACAACAGCCCAACAGCACAAGAGCCACAGCAACAGCAACACAGCACAAACTTAATCAGTCACTTTAACACCAAGCAGCCGCCACTTACACACCAGAAAGAGAGGCCAACAGGCCATCAGAGAGAGAAAGACAGCCGATGGAGATGGAGAGAAAAGTGCGTGAGCGTCAACGAGCGATGCTGATGCTCGAGGCCGGGGCCGGGGCTAAGGCTGATGCCTGGGATGCTGCTGTCATGGTCGATATTGCGTTGACACCAAATTTGCATTAAAATGCAATTGTGGACCCGGAGGAGACCACCCTTCCCGCATTCGACTCCCTGCCCCCCCCCCCCGGCAGACAGACAGATCGGTTTGGATCGTATCGGATCGGTTTTGGTTTTGGTTCTGGGACGGGGACGGGGACTGGGACTGGGTAATGCATCTTTAGTGTCTATTGAGTAGGACATTAGTCATGTGGAGTGCAGCAGACACAACGCCGCGAAATATCAATTAAATCTGCAGAAAATAGAAAGTGAACTCCTTTGGCAGTCTCTCACTCGCTTTGATCTCGTTCCCAGTTTACGATCTTCTTGTACGAGACGAGTACTTGGGTCATCTGCGGGATTGAGTGGGATAGGGTATGGTGTGGTCTGGTCTGGTCCGACTGTCTGTCTGGTATGTCCGTCTGTCTAAGGCTGCCACCAATTAAAAATAGTTTTGACACATCGCAAAGTCGCGACAATTTTTCGTGCTCCATGCCAGAGCAAAGTAATAAATTAATTACAAAATTGCAGAACTGCAGAGCTGCAGAACTGAAAGAAAGCCCCAAAGAAAATAAGAGAAGGAAATTCAGAAAGATTCAGATTTATGCCAGGCCAGGGCTAGAAATCGAAATGTGGGCGGTATCTGTATCTGTATCTCTGTGTATCTGTGTATTTGAGCAACAAAAAAAACACTGAAGATCTGAAAAATCAGAAACGCTGCAAATCTGTGTGTGGTGTTTGGTGTGTGGGCGCATGTCTTACTCCCTCTGCCGCCAGCGAAATTGAATTCCATTGCAAGGCAAGGGCCCTCCTTGGGGGCAGCCTTTCTACCTTTCTACCTCTCTCTCTCACTGTCTCTCTCTCTCTGATCTCTGTATATTTTTCTCTCCTATTCTCTGGGATGGCTCTTGAGGGTTTTGTGGAGTGTTTGCTTGCCTGTTGTTGGTAGACAACTCTGCCACTAGGCTTGAAAATCTCCCCTGTCTCTGCCGCCCCCAGAGCAAATGCCACTGCAAACAGGCTGCTTGCAACCTGCAACCTGCAACAGGCAACCTGCTGCAACTGCTGCCGCTTTCAATTATTCACACATCATCAATGGGCCAGCAAAAATAAGCAACGTTTTGCCAGACTCCGCTGGACGTTCCCTTGTCTTCCATCTGCCATCTCGCATCTCCCCTGCCCCCTACCCCCTGCCCCTGCCCCGGCCCGCTGGGAACGTGTCTGCATATTGTTTCGTTCATGTCAAATTATTGACCCGCGCCAGGCATTTTGAAATGTTTATGCGTTTTCATGACTGAGATGTGCAATTGATAAATCCCCCAACTGGAAATTATGAATATGCAGCGTGCCCAGAGACCAGACAGAGTCCCAGCGTCTCAGAGGCAGAGTACCCCTGGAGTCTCTGAGAGCCTGAGAGATTCGCAGCGTTGCGCTCTGGCACCGCCCGCTGGCTTCGGACCAGGTCGGTAGCCAGCGCTAGATGCGGTCTACGTTTATGCGGCACTAGAATTGAAGAGTTTTCAGTATATGATTAAGGATTGTATCTGGAAACCTAACTTGCCCAAAGATACATGGAGAAGGAGAGGAGATCTATAAAGATTTCCGTTAGATCTGGATATCAATGAAAAGCGAGAAGATAGGGCGATGTACAAATAAAGAAATCCCATCCACAAGGTTCCTGAGTGAAAGATTTTGCCGCATAAACCCAACAGATTGCCGGCCGAGCCGCTCATCCGCTCATCATCATAAAGCAAGCAGCGCTGTCCTGTCTGTGAGCTGTGAGCTGTGAGCAAATTTCTCGCATGGTGTGTCACAGCGTCCCACTGTGCGGCATGGCCCGGCCATTTGTTGGTTATCAGCTACAAGCGATCAATACAGCAGCAATCAATATGGTCAATAAAGTTCAGACGCGACTCTGGGCCGGGACCTAAAGCCAGGCCCAGGGCCAGGTCCAGGTCCAGGCCCATACTTGGTGTAGGGGGTGGTGTGGGGGAGGGTGGGGTGTGCACTGGGTACAGGTACGTGGCGTACAAGGCGACGTGATGTACAGCGCTGAAACCCAAGAAGCCTGGCTCACAGATCACACAGTGCGAGTGTGTGTTGGATTTGGATGCATATAGAAATGGTCAAGGGGGAGGGGGGGACATCGGAGGACGGGGCTGGGGCTGCGGCTGGGCGTCCCGTCACCGGCTCTTGTTGTCACTGTTGTTGTCGCTTGATCGCAAATTTTCCATGGCAAGCTTGACAACTTGCAACTTTGCTCCAACGGGAGGCTCCATGGAGGCACCGACCAGGAGGCAGCAGCAGAAATTGGTGGAAGGCAGGCAGGCAGGCAGGCACCTTAAAATAATGTTACAAAACTTTTTGGCATGTAGCTAAGTACGGCAGGCCCTGTAACCAATTCGAAGCAACGCCATGCCAAGCCAACCCCATCCCCATCCCATCCCATGCCATGCCATGCCATCCGATGCGACTCTGTGGCAGGAGTAAGCATTATCATGGGAGGAGAGGAGGGTGCGGAGGTGCAACAGGCAGCAACAACAAATTGGAGATCACGGTTTTCATGTAGTACATGCAAATTCATTGCTACTGTTGCTCTCGCTCGCTCGCTCTGTCTCTCTCTCTCGCGAATGATCTCCCTGTGGCAACTCCGAGACCGGGTCCAACTCCGACTCGGATGCAACTACTGGCTACTGTATCCATAACCATAAAGCCAGCCAGCCAGCATCAGTAGCATCAGCAGAAGGAGGAGAAGGCAGTCAGCCGGAAGAGGCGCAAGTTAAATAAACAATCCGAAACAACCGACTTGGTCTCTGGCTGACCAAAAACCAAGTCCGACTCGGCGTCCGAGTCCCAGTCATTCACAAAAGACGATGCGCTACGCACCAAACGGTCCAGCCTTACAATCCCGAGAACCCCCTGGACACACATACCTGGCTTGAAGGGTGCTGGCAAGGGCCTCCAGCTCCAGAGGCTCGTCATGCGGCATCTGCAAAGAATCTGAAAATCGTAAGGCGATCGTCAGCCAATTGTCAGCCAAAACTCCAGAACTGATACTCACTTTGAATAAGTATCCCTTCAAAGCGTGCTTGCAGGAAAGAGAGAGAAAATGTGGTCGTTAGATAGAATTCCAAAATTGTATTTCTAACTGATGGAACAATCGATGGACCCCAGAGAAACTCTAACAGCGCCCATTGGCGTTATGCAAAGTAGATAAAACTGTTTGATCAGTCTGCTCAACTATCGAGTATTCGTCGCCTTTCGGTGTAGTGTTCTAGGGAGCGCAGGGAGGAGTCGAGTCTCGGGGAAACATTTAACCTGCGACAGGAAATCGTAGACGCCACCACCAGTCGCTAACCCGCTCCTGCCGCTGCCACTGCCACCCCTCTCTGCAGCGCACGTGGCGTCTGATTCAGACAACGGACAAGGCACAGGGGGACAGATCTTGTCGCAGACCCACGGACAACAACGACGGGACGGGTGTGTGTCACTTGTGGCGCCACCGCCACCAGGCTAAATGGAATTTCTAACACTCGGCCGAAAGTCCAGAGAGAGACCGAATTTCACTGCAAAATCGAACACTTCGAATCGAATTCACGTCGATTCCCGTTTTTTTGATTTATTTTTGCTTGGCACATCGAAATTCGGCAACGGGCGCCGAACCAATGGCTCAAGACGTAAACACAATTTGGAATTGAAATAAGAATTGTGCATTGGAATTGGTGTTAGAATTAGCTGCACTTGCGTTTTCCATATTATTTCCCATCTACTACTGTTCGATGCTCGCGAATCTACGGCACTGTAAAGACTCTGGCACTGACTCCTCCTCAACTGCCCAACTGAGGTGGAGCTCTGATTGACGAACGATCAGCCGATCATTGATGGCCGATTATCGCTATCGAACTGGAGCAATCAGCGACAGGGCTGTAAGAGCGATCCCCCAGGGACAGGGCTGCAAGAGCGAACCCCCCAGGGACAGGGCTGCAAGAGCGAACCCCCAGGGCGAAATCTAACGGTTCTAGCTCCAATTATCGACCGATTAGCCGATAATGAGCGCGATTATGAGTATGTCGTTTGGAATCGAACAACCCAAAAATCCAACAACCGAAGCTGTGTAATCTTCACAAGAGGAACTGAAAACTATAACTAAGCTATTATATCTAGTGAAGCGGTTGTCCTTATCTATCGTGCATATACATATTCTGAGCTATAAGTGCAGTGAAATAAGTCCAGTGGCCAGCTAAGACCTTTGACATATTGTTTGAGAAACGAGAATTGATTTGAGCATCTGATGGACAACATAAATGGTGAGTGAGGTCACCAAATGTCACGGATCACCGTCATATATTTTGCATTCCTATGGAAAGGACAACTATCCATTGATTATACCAAAAACTATTCATCTATAAGTGGGTCATCCCTGTGTGTGTCACTTTTGCACTGCTAGATCTACTCTGCATGGCTGTCGTCAGTTCTTTGAATGGGTCATGGGTCACCAATGATGGGATTATCCTTAGAAAGGCTCCCTTGAGCTCTTTTCTGAATGGGTCGTCATGTATGTCATGGGATGTCGCCTACTATTAATGGGTTATCTTGGAATGGGTCCTCTCTGAATGGTCTAGATGGGTCACCTGTCACATTATTAACATCGGCATGGGTAATCCTTATGAAGGCCGTTTTCGAATAGGATCGTGTATACCTATGGAAGATGGTTCGTCTCTGCCCCTATTAATGGATGGATGGGGGGATGGGGTCACCCCTAAAGAGTTAGGCGTGGTCCCCTTGTATAATGCTTTTGCATGGCGGCAATCATGAATCGCCAATTTTTGTTTACACTCTCCGGAAAGCTCACTCTCGAGAAATGTGTAACAGAAGCACTCAAATAAATAAGCTGGAAAAAAAACAAAATGAGGAACAAAGTTGGCACAAAGGCAGAAACCGAAACTAAAAACTAAACAGCGATTGAAAGAGAAAAAAAAAAAGAAACAGAAAACCAAAAACCGAAAACCGAAACCCGAAAACAATCCAAACATTTCCTGTGGCCAGAGCTCGTGTCTGTCTCACAGGTAGCGCTCTCTCATGAGATTGGCCTTAAAAATTATTTATATTTTTTGTTAGAAAATCAAACAATTAACCTCGAACTTGCTCGAATGTTGTTGCTGCCGCTGACACTCTGCCGCTCTGCGCTTACAACATGTTTGAGACATAAAAATTTCCAATTAATTTTTTCCGCCGGTGTGTTTTTGGTTTTTTTTTTTAGTGGCTGTGGCGGAGCAACTTCCACGGAACCAGGCCGCAAAGACAAAAATTGTCACAGCCGCCGTTTACAAATAATTTCTGTTGTTTTTTTTCTCTCGGCTCTTTGGGGTTTTCAATGGAAACGAAACACATAAAACATGGCCAAACAAGACGACCGACCGACCATCCACGACATATCCACCAAATGCCGGACGGACAGGCCAACCGACAGACGGGCGGACAGCCAATGCGACCGGAATGCCATAAAAAGATTCGGGGAGCGCGAACCTCAAACGGGAGCCATTAAAAGTTTGGATCGCCCTCAAGTGGTTCGATCAACCCCTGACCTGACCTGACCCGACGACATCAGACATCAGCCACCCGACACATTCACTCCACCTCAAAAGATGGCGTTTGATAAGTAAGCCCAGGCAATCGGTTGCCTAGATTGCCAATAGCCCACTCGTATAGCGCATTTTCAGCGGAATACAACAATTAATTTGATCCGTAAGCTTCTACTATAAGTTCGTTGTAACTTTAATTGATTATTGATTTATACTCATTGAGCAATCAATAGTCAATATTATACATTGTTTCATTCTTAATAAGTGTACATTCGATTTTATTGTTACTCAAATTCGTATTTGTTTCACAGAAATCGCATCGGAGGCCGCTCAGGCTGGAGCCGGCACTGAGCACGTCTCCCATTTCGCCATAGAGTTGGATAACAGCAACGAAGGTCTACGTGAGCTACCCCATGGCCCCATCTCCGTGAGCGTTGCCACTCGCACCTTCACCGACGAGGAGTTCGGCTATGCCACCTTCCAGATGCTGTTCGGGGATAACGATGAGGAGCTGCTATCTCCCCAGCCCCAGCCCCAGTCCCAGTCCCAGCCGAACATTATGATGATGCAGGATGACGAAGATCGCTCGGAATCGCTCAATACCCCCGAGCCGGCACCAACAGCCCCCAATACCCCCATCAATTTCCCAGCAATGGATGTCGTCATGGACCTGCCGGCTATCGCGGAAGTGGATATGGAGCCGCAGCCACTTGGCCATGGCCATGCCCATGCTCATGCCCATGCCCATGCCCCTGGTGTGGCTGACGATCCTTTCGTGGGAATGAACGAAGGGCCCGAATTTATATTCTTTACCATAGCTCAGATCTCTCGCTATATGTAGGCCTCATTCGGAGAGCAGAAGTCAGAGGAACAGCCAAAATGCAAATCAAAATTGTACACCAAATAATAGTCCAAATTGTGCACAAAATAGTAGAAAAAATTGTTGCCATATTAGTAGATAAATTTTAGACAGCAAATGTGAATATTGGGAATCAATATTTGATATAAGAAAAGGAAAGACATTTGAGAGGAGTTTAAGAGACAATTATAGCACCGACTTATGCCAACTATGTATTTATACATCCGTTACTCAAAGAACTATGAAATCAGGACTTCAAAGAGTTTTCATTATGAGTTTATTAAATACTAATTATTTATTTATTTATTTAATGTATAACCAACATATAAATAGTCCTACAGGCAGCAAATATCGATCGATTTGTTGCAAGTTCAAGTCGGATTGAATCCCCGAAAGTTCGCGATACTTCACGTCCCCATCCCCCACCAGCCGCACGTACAGCCGCACGAGTGTCGCCATGTGTGGCATATACGAACGTTGTACGTTCATTTATCTGTATATCTGTTTGTGGGTCTGTTCTGGCCAAGTCTTTGTGCTGTGCTGGGATGATGACAAAAGTTCATTAGCGACGCATCAGTGACATCCACATCCACATCCGGTGCGGGGGTTGGTCAGTGGTTTAGTTAGTTCTCTGGGTGCCGTGCCTGCTGGGGCTTATTGGCAATAAATATTGGATCATAAATTCATAATTAACATTGTGCAGCCTCACTTAAGTTAGGGGGGGGGATGGGGTGGGTAACGGTAATGCAGGGCCAGAGATGGGTACGATGGGTAATGGGAATGGAACCCATCTCCTATCTGATGTCTAGACCCCCCACTCCACTTCCATCGCATCGCCATATGAGAGTAAATGTGTAAATGTAATTTAAGCAAATATTTTAATTGTTTTCGGTCCCAGTCTCGGCGCTGAAGCTGAAGCTCGAGCATTTCATTGTCATTGCCATGGCCATTTCAAAGGATCCAGCACCTGCCAGGACGGAACACGCATGAGGAAGGAAGCAGGACTTGTGACTCCTTTCGGGGACATTTTGGATGTGGATGTGTCTTGGCAATGGGTATGATAAAATTTTATCGCTTGGAAATTTTTCAATTTCCAAATGAAACGACAATGGATATGGAAATGAAGATTTAAATGCCGAATGTCTCACGATCTGTCGTGTCTCTTGGAGAGAGTCATACCACAGCCACACCCACACCGGCACCCATCTTCGAGTCGCTCCTCTTCCCCCTCTACAGCCCTCTCCACTGACAGATGATGCCTCTTATTAAGGCTAACAACCCGCAACAAAACCCGGCCGGCGAGAGGTGAAGCTGACGGGGCAGGGCGGGGCGGGGCGGCGATGTCGAAGCCCTCAATCTTGAAAAGTTTTTTCTTTTGGTTGTAAAAAGGACATGTTCCACTTGAAAATAACAATTTCATTCAATTTTTGATCATTTGCTACCAGAAATGGCAAATCAAAAAGCCATAAAAACCGACAAACGACCAAAGAAAAAAAAACCAAACCAAACGAAAACCGAGAAACGGACAGGGACCAGGCGCCATGCACAAGGACAAGGACAAGAAGACCCAATGTCCCGTTGTCGTCGAAAGTCCTGCCGTGTGCCATGGCCAGGCGGCATTCCTTCTTAAGCGGTTTCTGGGGGCGGGTTTTTGTGTGTGTTTTTCTGGTACCATCTAATTGTAGAACGCGCAGAGTCCATGCTTTTCGTAGATAGGCTTAGGTGATTCAATCTCGGAATAAACAGAAGAGATTTGTGTATCTTGAAGACAGATCAGATGAAGACAGTATCAGATATGATATGCCAGATACTTGCTACAGCCGCGCAGCATCACTGAATAGCAGGTATCTCCTAGTTCATACACTTCTTCCTTACTTCTTTGTATTTTTTTTTTTGCACTCTCGATGCTTGAGCCTGGGTCTGGGGTCTGGGGTCGGGGGAAGGGTCGCCGGGTCGACGCTCGTTTGGTTTTAAAATTGAAATGATACACACACCCGCAGCCGGTCGGTCCACTTGCATGTGATTGAGTCTCCCCCGTCCCCTGATATCCTTGTGGTTGCCCTGGTCCTGGTCGATGGCCAGGCAAATCCTGCACGCAAAATTTATGTTGCATAAAATTTTTCAATGAATTTTATACCAGGAATTTGACTTGGTTTTTCTTTTTCTCCTCGGTGTTTTTTTCTTTTTTCGTTGTTGTTGTTGTTGCTGTTGTTGTTGTTTGTTGCGGGTGTGTGTCTTCCTAAATTTTAAAATGACTTTTGTGTGTTGCGACGACGACGATGGAGGAGGGGGAGGAGAAGGACGACGCACGTGGCATATGGAGCGTAAAGCATTCAGATTGAGCCGTGCCACTGCCACCCCCCAAAGGATTGGGTAAGCGATGCCCATGGAAATTGAGAAGAGGTTGGCGGTGGAGGGGGAGCCACCACCACCGAAAAAGGGAATCAACTTTTAGGCGTATCGAAATGTGGTCGGTTACATCTCTGTTCTGGGGATGACATTCCCTGGATCCCAGCTATAAGATCATCTTTTCCTCCGCAAACTTATTGTCTACAAATCGCAAACGGAATTCACCAAGTGGATTCGAGAAGGTGCAGCAGCCGGACAACGCACCACAACAGTGGTTTTCCCACTTCTACAATTATTGCATTTTGCTGTTAAACAAAGCAGCCACAAGGTGGCTCCTCCTCCGACTCCTTCGACTCCTCCGGCTCCTTCGCAGCGTCCAACTGTGGGAGTTGTAACGAATTTGTCGCTGTCTGTTTGGTAGTTAGTTGTTGTGGCCAGAAGGTGTGAACACCGCCAGCCACAACAGCCTATATTTAGACCCAGCATCAGCAGCAGCAGCAGGAGGAGAATGGGAATGGGAATGGGAATGAGAGGAAGACAAAGGTGCATCCGAAAGATAAATCAAAATTTGATGCAGAGGCGAACCGGGGGGTGGGGGACCACCAGCGTCAGATAAACAAGCGACCACAACACAGACAAAACGAGGATATACTCGTACTCGTACTCGAACTCGAACTCGAACAGAGGGGATACAATATTTCGACGGATGGGATGGATGGGCATTGGCAGCACACCTTTGACTCATGAACTCCCAGACCCAGATCAATTTCCGAGCCCGTAGCTCATTTGTTAGTCCACGCCATGCACTGAACAGAAAGAACATTGAATGCGAAGTCGATATCAAATCGATTTGACTGAGATTTCCCACTAATTTGTTGTGTTTAGGGCAGGTAAAAGTAAAGGATCCTCATTAGAAAGGAGAAATGCTGGACAGGGCAAGAGCAAGGGCAAGGGAAAAGTGAAAGTACCGCATGGGAGAGAACCGAACCGAACCGAAGCAAAGGAAGGTACACCGACTGTCAGGCCATCAATAAGCAGGGGTCCAATTCTCAGTTCAGGGAAGACTCCGTCTCCGTCTTCGACTCCGACTACGATTCTGATTCTGATTCCTACGGTGAGCAGAAGTGGCAACACATTTTGACTTATTACAGGCGATTTGTCAGCATCGGACATGGCCACCGCCTCGGCCTATCTATCCATCTTTGTGTGTGTCTATAGAAATTCTATGAAACAACAAGTATCGTAGTATCGCAGTATCGCGCCCTGCAGAAGCGCAGATACACGATTCTCCTAATAAGTTTTCTGTTGCAGCGAGCCAGACATGATCCATGGACGACTACCTGGCCCCAAAATGGGAGATAAATCTCATGGACTGATCTTTCAGCATTCAGCATTGGTTCGTACACGTGTGTGCATATGAAATGAATCGTTTGTCATTCGTAATACGATTTAGATGGTCTCCGGTCTCTGGTCTCCTCATTCTCTCATGGATCGCATCGCCGCCTGTGAATCCGTTTCGGTTTCGGTTCGTGATCACCCCCCTCCCAGTACGTATATGTACAAGCCATAAAGTGATCGTGAACAAGCAATTAGTATGGTAATCGTTATAAATCAATCAGAAATCCGCACAAAATCTACATGCAACAGAGATCAGAGATCATCAGAGCAAATATTCCGCTGACTGTCGATGTCGATGTCGATGCCAAGGTCAGCAGATGAATGATCTGGGATTAGCGATCAGCGATCATGAAGGTTATGACATTCGGAGATTGAACTATTGCAAATCAATGGAAAAAACTGGATCGTTCAGATCCGAATGATGAGAAAGAATATGTAGAGATGAAGCTCGAAATATATAAAGAAAGTTACAAGAAGAGAAATGCATCAGGGCTGTACAAAATAAACGTTGGTGATCGTTGCGAATGTTCAAGTTTGCTGCTGCAGTCTTTCCATTCCGCACAGATCTTTGGACTATATCGTATCCCCCGCCCCATGCCCGCATCTACTTAGTCGCTGGGGCGCCCTCGCCCTCGAGCCACAGAGCGGTGTCTCCACAGTGCTCTCTCTCCTTCTCCTTCTCTCTCTCTTGGCATTGCTTTCTCCTGCCGCTTACTCATTTTATTGCCCTGGCCAAATAAACAAATTACTTGTTTGATTTCTTTTGAACGAGCCCCGAATATTTACCACAGCCTCAATAAATTCTGCAGCGCTGCTGCAACGGGCAGAGGCATGGCCAGACGGACGGACGGACGTTTATTGAAACGTTGCGACCGCTCGCGTCTTGTTTAGACAACAATTTTCATTGTTGACTTTACTTGTTATGTTAATGAGAGAGAGAACGAGAGAAGGAGAGAGAGACCCGAGCCGAGCCGATCCGATCTGAACCGATCTGAACCGAAACTAAACTCAAGAGAACTCTGAAACTAAAGACTCGCCGACGCTTCACTCGGATCGTCTGAGGTCGGTGAAATATGCCCGCCCGCCCGTACAAATAGTTGGGATGGGCCATGGAAGATGGGCGATGGGCGATGGGGGCCTGACGCGTGGCCATGTGCCTGTTGACATTTCCATTTGACATTATTGACACACGAGTCAAGCCGCGTGGAGGCGGAGCACGAGGAGGCAGGCAGGCAGACCCTCTAAATGGACTTGTCTTCCGATAAGAGGCCTTCGAATAATCGTATTGTCTGGAGGGGAAAGGGGACTCTTTTGTGCCACTGCCAATTAGCCGGAATGAAGCTAATTCATATTCACACGAAACGGAGTTGGAGTTGGAGCTGGTTGCTGATATCAAGATATTCAATATGTTTATGACACCGAACAAACTGAAAACAACAACAAAATTATAATTATAAAAGACGGCCTGCCGCCGGGGTCTGCGTCTGCGTCTGAGTTTGGGTCTGCGTCTGGTTAAGGGGTTCGTTCTGAGAGGCCCTCAACTTATCTGCAATTTGGCGATCGTAACAGTTTTGACAAATCATATATATATATATATTCAGCCGCCATTGTAAGAGGTGACTGGTGCCTGGAAAGGTAGTCAACGGCATGTGGGGAGGGGTTGAGAGGGGTATATCGCTTGTCGGCCGCTTTTGAGCTTTATTGTGATTTCAATCTAAAACACACAAATCGTTCATTCTTCTTCTGCCGCTGATGCCGCTTGCTCTGCCACACACTCCCCTCTGCACAGTGGATCAAAACTGAATGTTCCATCTACACACAGAGGCACACAGGCACAGGCTCTGGCTCTGGCTCAGCCCGCGGGCCCCTTGAATGACATTTTTATGATGCTGACGCGCGTTCCTCAACACGAGACGACGACTGCTGCCCTGGAGCGTGATTTGCATGCTTAAACAGCCGACATCAACGAGAGCTGGTTACGCTGCTTCTTCGGTGGGAGGCGGAGGACAGGACAGCAAAGCGCAGAGGCGAGATGAGGCTCAAAGGAGTGGCCGATCGGCCAGCGGAGAGTGGAAGATTCTTAACCGTTCCGATTTGACAGATTTGGCTTGCACTTGCAGTACAATTGATTATTTTCCTAATAATATTCCCTTTACTTATGATCTTCATTTCAGTGATTGTTTATGGATTCCCAATTATGGATCTATTTGGATTCCCAACTTGAAATTCAGCATCTTTATACACCTATTCAACCATTGAAATACCTAGTGAAGGGGGAGCCATATATAGTTTTTCATAGAACGATTCTGAATCCCTAGAACTCCTCAATGTGGGTCAATTTCCCATAGTGTACATCGCCCTGCTGGCTTTTTTTCAATTGCAAATCAAATGAGATCTCAGATCCGCAAATGCTGTCACCGTCAGCGTGTAAACCACGGGATTGAATGCCAAAAGACCCACAGACAGGAAGATAAAAGACAGCGTCGGGGACTGTGACTGCGACGGCGACTGCGGCTGCGAAGACGAGGACTGACCAGAGCGAATTCGATTTGGCAATGGAAATGGACTTGTCGTCGTCGCTCTCGGATCCCTCGAGCCGCTGTGGCCCAGCTGTGGAGAGCCACTCGTACTTGGGCAGATTTTTGGGGCATGGGGACCCACAATAAACAATTTGTAGCGCCTGAATGCACAAATCTTGCGTCGTTAAAAATTAACTGCAGAGCGGACTCGGTCAGAGCCATACGACCACCACCACCACCACTCCAGGTCCCTCTTCCTGCTCCCTTCTCCCTGCTCCCTGTCGCTGGTCTCAGTCCATGTTCCAGTCCCCAGACCCTGTCTCCACCTCGTTTAGTCACTCGACGTTGCGGCGTTGCATAATTTGCATTTCGATTCGATTGGAACGTTCGTTGGCTTTTAGAGGCGCGTGTCCGCCGACACTTTTTCGTGATTTACCAGGCCAAAGACTTTCGACTGTCGACTTCGGTTCTAGGGAATCACAATAAAAATTAACGAAATTCGTTCTAGTAAACGTTTCTCGTCGCCGTCATCGTCATCGTCCAATGCGGCATCCACCGGCACCTTGCCAAAGCCTATGCCCCATCCAAGTGCAAGTCCAACCCAAAGCCAAAGCCAAAGCCGAACAGCGAACGCCGTCGTCACCGATGCCAACCCAATTCCACGTACGTGACACGATCGGGCCAACACTTGGACCTGTGCTGTTTGCTCTGGCCAGCGATTTGATCTGCCCTAACCCTAGGTAAACTTGGAGCAAAGAAAAGCCGAACTGGAGTCCCGCCAAGGGAATCATCATTGCAGCATAATAGTTTTGGCCTTTGATTGATTTGACTATGGCAAATCTCTCCCTCTCCCTCCCGCTCTCTCTCTCTCTCTCTCTCTGGCTGGCAGCGTGGATCGCTGGGCCACATCCAATTGTGACAAATCAATTGTCAGCGCCCGAGGGTCGGTACGTGTGATCGAGTCGGTCTGGAA
Source organism: Drosophila athabasca (assembly GCA_008121215.1). Lineage (NCBI taxonomy): Eukaryota > Metazoa > Arthropoda > Insecta > Diptera > Drosophilidae > Drosophila > Drosophila athabasca. The sequence goes on along the minus strand of CM017796.1, from coordinate 7,463,126 downwards.
TGGTGGGTATCCCTAGGCTAGGGCCAGGCTTCATTTGAATCAGCAATCAATGCTGATAGAGCATGCTCTACAACCTGAGCGTGATCGTGGGGCAGAGCAAATGAAGGTATATCTTCAGTCTGGAGTCTGGTGTCTGGAAGAAGGGGAACCGAAGATGTGGCGGAAACAGTGAATTCCAAGATAAAATCATTGTTCACTCATACGACCCCCCGATTACGAATCCTTTTCCCTTCACCCACAACAAACCAAACCAAAGGCAATCCTTCATTTGATGTCATACCGGAACGGAAGTACAAGCGAAGGGGAAGTGCCGCACTCTAATCCTTTGCCCCCGAGGCGCTCAATTAGTCGAAATGAATTGAGTTATCGGCTAATAGTAGCAGCAGAAGCAGCGGTAAACGGACACGTTGCCATCATTAATAATGCTCAAAGCGCCACCCTCTCCCACTCGACTGCTGGGGAGTCCCAGTGATGCCGATCGCCACCACTGCCACTGCCAGCGCCCAGCAACGCATCGAACAGATCAATTACCCCCGGGGCTGATTCTGATTCCCTGCATGGATGCTTCGTTGCCTTGGTGCTTCGGTGCTGTGGTGCTTCGATGCTGCCTGCCTGAGATGCTTCGATGCTGTCGTTGGGGCGCATAATCAGGAACGGCGCAACGTCAGGCAGGGCATATAATTTGCTGTGCGTTTGCTGCTCTTTTTTAATATTACTTTTTGGATAAATCACGCAAGGGCAGACCCGAATCAGCCCGAGAGCAACATCAGCAGCATCAGCACCAGCAGCACGCCAGCAATAATCTATCACCTGTCAGCACCTGTCATTCAAGCGTCGCAGTTGCGATTGGCAGCCATACATGCACCTACTGAGCCCATGACTGAGGATGCCTATGTGATTGGAGATGGGGCAATGGCAATGGAGAAGGAGATGTGGATGGTGTTGGCTGGGACTGAGACTGAGACTGGGGATGCCTCTGCGTCTGCGACTCGCAACTGGTTGGGCAGCCGCTTCAAGTGTCAGTTTGACATCATTAATCATGCGATTAGTTAAGTGGGTGTTCGTTCATACAATTTTGGTGAGATGCTTCTCGGTGTTCTCTGGATGCTGGATGCTGAATGCTGGCTGTTGGATGTGATGCTGGATGTAAAATCAGTACCGAACTGTTTACTTTGACGTTTGAACGCATGATTGCATTTTCAATTTGACAACGACAGCGACAACTCCGACAAGACACTCTGCCCCAACAGATTAGGTCTATCTCTCCGGCATCGAGCGTCGGGCATCGGGCATCGGAAGCTGCCTGCCAGCAGCCCAGGCTGCTGTCAAAATAATCACACGTACAATTAGCATGACGACATGCTCATCAATTTGTTTGGCTCATAGACGGGTCCCGGACATGGACGTGGACGTAAACGTGAACGTAGACCTGGACTCGGGGTAGGTAGGTGGACTGGATGCCAGGACCAGTGTTTGGATTGGAATTCTGATTGGGGCTAAGTGGGGAAGTGAAAGTTAGGGATGCCAAGGATCGAAGTTCAGAGACGACATTTTAAAGGTTTTCTCCCAGTTGGAAGATTGATTTATAATCAAACAGTTAATCCCTTTGCATCCTAAGGATAGCAATACTCTAACCAATCGAATGACAGGATCATGGACTTGAAATTGAAATTGAATCCCTGCTAAGGTCTCAACGTTAAGTACCTTTCATATATATATGGTGACCCCGACTCCTGCCTGTACTCTACCATAACTATCCCCTTGTCTCTTTATCGTTTTCCTTGCGGACAAGTCAACCTCTGCTGGCCCCCATCATTCACCATTCTCCCTGCCTTAACCGAGATGAACAGAGGTATTTCTCTCAAACCCTCATACACTGGTGACCCCGTCTCCTCTCTTCCAGCGTTTTCCAACATTCGGTGGCTGCTGCCACATCAATTTTGCGCATCATCATCGGCATCATCAGGCACTTCTAACGTGTGGACCACCAGCCAAGCCCCAGCAACACCTACAACGACACCTCATAGACCCAACATCGAGGAATGGGCATCGGTATAGGCATAGGTACGGGTATGGGCATCGGCATGGGCATGGGCATCCAACTTGAGCAAGTATCAAGTGTGTAATTAATGTTTTATTAATACAAGCGACAAGCGATCGCTGCCTCGCTCTCCACTGAGAGACAGCAAGGGGCCACTACTACTCCTACTCCTCGAACAGTTCCAGCTCCTGCTCCTGCTCCTGCTCTTGCTCCGGCTCCTATTCGTGCTCCTCTCAGGTAAGATGAACAGCAGTCGAATTGCAATCGATGCGAGGCAGCAGGCCCAACAGCGGCAGCGGCACCCCTGCCCGCCAGGCCAGCCAAGATTCATATGCACAATGCCATAAAATATGTGCCCTGGCCACGGACCAAACTCGCACTGCGACTGCGACTGGGACTGAGGCTCCTCTTTTGCATGCCATGAGTGGGGAGGAGGAATGGGGACTGGGAGTAGGATAGCGGCTCAGTTTCCTGCGCTTAAATGAATTACCAGATTAATGGACAGCATAAATCACATTATCGCTTCGCTTGTGGACCAGCTTGTGGACCTGGCTCCGACACCAAGCCAACACCAATACTCTTGGAACTCCACGGATGCGGTCGCATTTAGAAGCTGCTCATCATGCGGCCATGCCGGGCCGGGCCGGGCGGCCTTTGTGGGCGGCCATGGCTTGGAGATGGCCAGTGCCCAGTACCCAGTGCCCGTGGACGGTTAATGATGCTGCCAAGTGCGTTGGGAGCGAGGAGAATTTATTGAACCATTGCCTAAAAGTCCATTCAGCCGACACCAGGCCAGACCAAGTCCGAGACAGAGACAGAGACAACGCAAGATGCATGATTCACTCAATAAAAAATAAATGCCAAGATCAAGGTGGGTACGATGGCCAAGAGAAAGGAGGGGAGGGGAGGGGAGGGGAGGGGACAGAGCAGAGACGAGGATCGGTACAAAGACAAATCACACCTTCTGCATTTGTTGAACAAAATAAATCTCGTAATGAGTTACGATAAGACGACGATTTCGACAGCTAAACAAATCACCTGCAATTGATCTTGTGCGAGTATGCAAATCCACCGACGGCCACAAGAGGAATGCCTGCGATTTCGAATACTGGAGCAGCAGAGGACCCACAGAACCACTCCGGATCGTTGTGGCATGCCATGCCATGGCATGGTGTGCTGTGGTGTGGCATGGTATGGTGTGCTGTGGTGTGGTGTGGACAATCAACAACACAAACATGACATTTATTGACTGCTTTGCTTGAAAGTATAAATTACAAATGAGTGCTGGAAGTCGAGTCAGAGGCAGATATACAGGTGAAGTGTATTGAATCGAATCGTATTGAATTGAATGGGGATCGGCTGGGATCGGGATCGGGATCGGTTCGGATCAGAGTTGGGTGTCACACACAGCAGGACATTGGCCCAGTGCACGCGCTGAACGCATAACTCACTTTCCATAACAATTCACGGGGATCTCAGAATCGTCTAGGAGAAGGCAGCCGCAGTCGCAGCCGCGACCTCGAAGGGACCAACCACAGCGACTGCGACCCAGACCCAGACCCAGAGCAAGACCCAAACCCAGCAGTGGATTACTTACCTGATCTGTGACTCTGTGGATCTGTGCGTGCCGTTTCTTGGTAGGGAATATATATTGCGATAATGATCATGACAGCCTATATAGTCGCTCGAATGCTGCCAAATGACATTTGTCTCGCCACAGACACACACACACACACTCTCTCGGGGGAGAGACCTCTCGCTGTGTTTTTATGCCTGGCAAAATCAAAACCAGTGGCTAAATTGCAATAATAAGCCACCTTTATAAATCGACCAGCGGGCAGGCAGGCAGACGGCAAGCAGAGCGGGAGAATCTGGCCACAAGATGCTGCTGCTCCTTCTCCATATTCCTGGGCACAATTTGTCTATTGCTCTAGACCTGGCCAACGCGAGGGCGTGGAGTGGTGCCGCGGTGTTGCTGTTGCTGCTGCTGCGGTGGGTGAGGATCCATCGGTTTGGGTTCGGGTTCGGATTCGCTTGTGTTATGCGAGAAACGCCCTCAGTAGGTGGGCGACTACTGATGGCCACACTCTGATCGAGACGGACAAACACAATTACTTCCAGGTACCAGGTCCGTCATTGGGTTCTCTATAAAGCGCCTTATATAGGGCGGAAAAGATAAATGTAAGTAAACTGATGGCTAAATGAAATGTTTCGAGAATTCAAGCATAAATTGATATCTTAAAAGTCCAAATAACAGCAAAACCTCACTTGGCGGTAGAAATCCTTCTTCATAGTATCAAATAAACGCTTAGTTTTTATAGCCTTGATTTATTTATCACTTCTTAAACTTACAATTCCCTATGTTTTACCCTTTCATGGTCTTTAACCATTTCCCAGCTGAACCGCTCCTGTTTCGGGGGACTCTGCTCAGCCCGGCAGACAGGCAGCTCGAACTATAAATTTTTGACAGTTTGAAAAAATTGCCATTCATTGTGACCCCTATTGTGTTGGCTGCCGGTCGGCCACTGAGCTGGCGATCGCTGATCATAGACTTTGGTAACTGCAACTGCAACTGGGATCTGGAATCTGGGACCTGGGACCTGGACGCAGACGTCGAGAGCTATGTAACACGAGCCAGCACTCGGTCTGCGTTTATAATAGCACTTTTGGTGGGCAACAACGTTGCATGGGTTTGTTTTTGTTGTTGTTCAATAGAATTGTTTGCCAAGAATTATGCTTTATTGATGATGATAATGATGTCCTTGTGGCTCCTTGTGGCCCACACCAGAGGGCCATACCACACCACACCATTCGTAAGAATGAAAAATTCTCGGAATGCAGCTAAAGCTTCTCTTTTCTGTAGGAGGTTCGAGTTCGGTATGGTTCGGTTCGACTCGGGCTTCTTGGTTCCTGTTTTGTTTTGTGAGCGTAATAAAAATGCCATAAGTCAATATCAGACAGGGAAAGGGACTGCGGACTGCGATCTGGAAACTGGGAACTGGGGACTGGGGACTGGCACGGGTCGGTCGCGATACTTTGCTTAATGAGTGCCCAAGATGGGCATTGTCTTCAGGGCTCAGACGATGCATGCGTCGGGGGTCAAGTCGGAGCTGCTGCAGCTGGAACGATAATATGCCAATGCGGACATTTCATTTTGATATCATCAATTAATGCAAAGATCTTCTGGGATATTCTGCAGGGCCCTGGAGGAGGAGGAGCAGAAGCAGGAGGAAGAGGAAGAGGGTGGAGTGATCGACGCATGAATTATGTTTGCTCAACAGTTGGTTTTAATTGAAAGTGACATTTCAATAAATTGGTAAGCCTCCGCGGCAGTCTCTCTCTCTCCCCCAATCTCGTCGCATCCCATCCCATTCCATACCATACCATCGCATTGCATCGCATCGGATCTCATTCTCATCTCGCGCCTCGACCGATCATTAATGCCAATGATCATCGTTCCAGTCCACTAGCTGGTGTTAATATGATCAACGGCAGCTCATCAGCAACAGCAACAGCAACAGAATCAGCATCTCAACTCCGCTTTCAATTTAAATTTCAATTTTCATATTCATATACATTTTCAGCTTTTGTTTCTTGTTCTCTTTGCTTTTGTTTTTGTTTTTGCCTTTGACTTTGCCTTTGCTGTTGTCAATGCGATCGCTGTCCGATCGGGTGGCAAAAGGGCGTGTGAATGCTTCAATTCAATTGAAGAGAGATAGCTCTGGGGGCGGAGAGAAATTTAACTTAATTGAAAATGTTGCTCGTTCCTTTTTCGTTATTTTTTTATGTTTATTTCGAGAGTTTCCGTTAGGCGACAGAAGGAGATGTGTTTGTTCGCCTTGTTAAGCGATCATTTTCGATGCGGATGCCGATCATTTGATTACATTATGAGGAGGATCAATTAGTGTGTCGCACAAAATGTACTATTATTCATGGGGTAATTAGATTACATATATTGGAAGACTCTAACAAGTAAAATATGTACCACCGATCGAGGGATCATAAGATCGTGATGAACAGTTGATAATCTTGTTCTATAAGTAATCATTTCATCTGTGAATCATCTGATGATCATTGCATTGCCATGGAGAATCGCTGGAAATACCAGAAGCAGCATCCTATATTATCTATTCACCTTGAAGATCGCTGATTGACGATCAGTTGGATCAACAGATTAAGATAAAGATCATATCATGTTTACCACAATGAAAGACCATCAGCCACGATCAGTTCAGTAAATGATCATTTGATTATGATAGGTTCATCAGATCACTAATAAAGATCACCCCGGAGATGGCGCTAGAGATGATTAGGGCCCCTCTCCTGATGCTGCTGCTGATGCTGCTGCTGATCCTCTTCCGTCCCCCGAAAATAGTCTCGAATCGGATGGCCACCAAGGTGGTCCAAGCTGCTGCCACCGGGTGGTGCAACGCGGTCGTGTCGGCTGCAATTTTTTATGATTGTTTTTCTCTTTTTTTTTTTTTCATTTTCATTTTTATATGTTTATTTGTAGTTCTTGTTGTTGTTGCCTTTGTGCTTAGTTTTAGTCCAACTCAAGGAGGAAGGGGCATCCATCTCCCTCGCTGCACCTCTCTCTCCTCCCTCTACACTGTGTGCCCATCATTAACCCATTAAACTTCCGATTTGCCGACAGCGATAAACGCCGCCTGCCCGCCGTGTGCCCCGTGCACTCGTATGCGTGTATCTATCCATCTATATATATGTATGTATGGGATATGGGATATATACATATATATATTTCGTTTTTGTGTGTTGTTTTTTTAATGACATATCGTAAAGATTTGTTAAAAGCCGACACAAAGATCTTCGGAATACGTTGCGCTTCCTGCATTTCATGGGTACAATTTTAGTTGATGCGTGAAAACGTATCGAGAGCCGGGAAGCCGGAGAGCCAACCCAAAGGAGAGGAGGAGAAAGATATGACAGAGGAACAGACGCGACGACGGTCGGTAGATTGGGGCTAATGCAAGTACTCATCGAATGCCGAATGCCGAATGCCACCCGTGAGTCGAGTCGAGCCGAGCGCCACTCAAATTGATCAAATTTTCGCTATAAATTATGGGCCGACAAATGCGAAAAGAAAACCTCAAAATATTGGAACGTGTTCGAATCGGAGCGGGCCCACCCCATGCGATCCACAGTGCGTTTCATAAATATATGCACGGAACAGGAAGACATCTTGATATTAAGCTCCATGGCTTATTTCGATCATTGATTTATTTGAATTTATGTCTCCATTAGATGACCATTAAAGGTGTGTAGAAACATATCTTAACTTTCATTGTAGATGATCCTATACCCTATACCCTATACCTTATACCGGACGGAAACTCTCATTCACCTGCCAGTTGTATTATGCTACCGAAACGCACTGTAAGCCATCACTGAATGGCTGAATTGCTGTAACCGCAATGATGCAAAGTAATCAATTTTGGCTTCGTTTTTCCCCCCATTTTTTGTTGGGTTTTAAGTTCTGTTTGTTCGGGCCACGACTTGATTGAAAATTGCAAATAAATTGTATAAGCGGTGCCAGGGCGAAATGCAAATATTTCCGTTTATCTGCGGTGGTCCACCATGGGCTGCACACGAAGGTGGTGCCGGTGGTGCTGGCAGTGGTTCTGGCGGTGGTCAGGCAAAAAACAATTGAGCAATTTGTGAACGCACATAATTGTGGCACGTTCGCCTTTAATGGGTTAAGGTGGAGCCCCGAGCTCCATGGGATCATGTTTGTCTCATTTCGGAAGCCGCTCACAAACCGCAGATCAGATCCCATCGTGATTGCCCGGCATTCCTTCGCTGCCACATTATACGAGTACGCGCATATACTCGTACTCGTACTCGTACTCGTACTCGTACCCGTTGCCGTACTTATCCGTAGTATATCCCAAAGTCTCTCTGGGATTCTCTGCGGATGTGTGTGCTCAGCTTTGGTCAAGTGTTTGGACCGTTTAACCTGACCTTATAATGAGTGCTACCGGTCTTCGGTTCAGTCGGGGGATTGGGTTTCAAAGATCGTCGCACTTTTGCCGCTAGCTGGACTCACTAATTTGTTTTTTCATCTCTTTTTCTGTTCCCAATTGCCTGCTCGAGAGGTTGGAAGCCATTGCTCAGGGTTGAACGGATCAACACTATGTATATGGTTTGATGTATGGCTTTTTGGTAGAACTGTAACTGCGCAAGTGCTTTTACAGAGCAATCTTCATTATCATCGTTCAAATATTACTAATTTTATATACTAGATTCCCCTTACATTCGCGTTCTAATTAAAGATCCTATAGGCATCAGTGCCTTGCATGATCACTGACCTTTGCTATTCCCTTCGACCGATCGCGGTGATCTCTCAACCCTGAAGTAAAAGGGCTAGAAAATCTCCCAGGCTGCCTTGCCTATCGGTAAACGATCTGCGGATCTATCAGGGGGCCCCGAAAGGCGCCATCGAGGGCAGGTTTAATGTGATTTTTTACACACAAACGTCAGGCGGTGGCGATCGGTGCTGATGGGTCGCCGTTCGCCGTTCAACCCCAAAAGCGAATAAAATGCGAATGGAAATTAAATTAAAATGCTGCTGCGAAATGGTAATGAAAATGGAAATGGAGTGTAGTGGAGTGAGGGGTGTAGTGGAGTGGAAGGAAAGCAGCTACAGCAACAGCAACCTCATGCGAAAACAAAAGACGACAGCGCGACAGCGACAATAAACGCTAACGACGATGACGACGACGACGACGACGTTGAGCGATCATCAGTGTAGCCTCAACGGCGGGAATCTTAACCAACCTGTGCACAGGTGTACCTACACATGTATCTATATACAGGAGAGTGTGTGTCTGATATATAAGATGTTTATATAGCCCTATGTGGAACTGGAACTGGAGCTCAAGTGTGGCAAAGTCTTTTTGCAGAGCTTCAGTAGTTCCCATTTCCCAGTATCTGTCTATCCGTCTGTCTGTCTTTGTGTGTGGGTCTCCCTCGCCTCGGCCTAACCATCATCAGCAGCAGCAGTAGCAGCAACAGCAACAGCAGCAGTAGCAGCTCCCTCCCTCGGATGATAACTCGTATGTAACAGGAGACATGCTCTACTGAACATGAGGTTCGATTAAATGTTAATGTTGGTTAACTTTGGGGTTTTTCTTTGGCTTGTTTTTATTGTTGTCTGTCCGTCAGTTTGTCTCTCTGTCTGTCTGTCTGTCTATCCAACCAACCAACCGCCTGACGGGGCAGAGTGTACGTATACCACGGTGTATACGAATATACGAGTACTCGTTTAGTTTCTGCCTTTTGTGCGACTGTGTGCCTGTGCATCTATTTAACTACCGAACTTGTCTACGTTCACACATAAAAATCGCATACATATCATCAGGCACTGTTAATGTTTTCACATATACACACAAAATACTTCCAGAGAGTACTACAGTTTTGACGATAAGTTGGTCATCAACAGAATGAAAGGGAAAAGTCTTATGAACACTTAGCAGTAAGGGTTTTGTAACCAAAGCGAGGATCACTTTGATCTTCTCTTATTTCTAATGACACTTGCTTTCTCATCAGGAACTGGATTGCTAATGGATCAGAATCGTATTAAGTTATCAAAATTCAAAAGAATTGTCCAGTAAGACAAACCTAATCGAAGTACTACCAATCATATATGTTTTATGGGGCAAAGTGGATTCGAAGGATTATCATGGCTCAATGAAAAGTGTTCTTATAAACTTTTGAGGCTATACGATTCTGCAACAACCTGCTAAATTTCCCTATGATCGCAGACAGTCTTACATAGCTTTGTTTTCAGGGTATTCGAAACTTCGGCTTTGCGATAAGAACCCTTATTTCTTGATATTTCATGTTGTTTTTTTTGGGGTTTGCTGCTTGGTTAGCGGACGCACTGAAACGTAATGGGCGACGACGCTGCGGCTGCTTCTCGGGCCTCTGCGATGCGTAGCTCTTGAGTGCATGAGAAACACCCCACCCCCCTAATTCTCTCCATTTTCTCATGCTGCTCTCTTTCTCATAGGCCTGGCTTACAGCTCTCTACAAGATGGATAACAGTCTTCTAAGACCCACTCCTATTCTCAATCTTTTGATGCGAATATTTCACTCTTTTACTCTTAGTCTTTTCTCTCCTCATATTGTTATTCTCTCAATCTTATAATTTCTAAATCTAATTTATCAATTTTCTCTCTCTAAAGTTCTCATGCTCTTCTCATTGTTACACTCTTCTCCTGCTGCTGCTCTTAGCCAATCTTCTCTACTCTTTTTCCTGCGACTGATCTCGGGTCTCCACTCATTCTATCACTCCTCGTAAGCTGCTCTCTTTCTCTCTTGCGATTTCTTCCACAAACTCCACTCAGGCTGTGCTCTTTCTCTCACTCTTCACACGCTCCTCTCACTCTCTATTGCTCTCTGTCTATTTCTCTCTATCTCTCTGTCCACCCACGCGTGCGCCAGCGCCTTTGACTGCGCTTTCAGGGTGCGCATGCGCGCAGGTGCTTCATTGTATCTGTGGTTTTTGTATCTATGGCTCTGTACCTCTGCCTCTGCTTCTGCCTCTGCCTCTGTCTGGCTATATTTGGAGAGTCTCATTTTGAACTCCGGAGAAGTCAAGTCATTGTTGTGGTTGTGGTAGTGGTAGTGGCAGTGGCAGTGGTTGTTGTTTGTCTTTTGCACTTCACTTCACTTCAATTTTGCACCGCTTGGATGCTTCTCTCTCATCCCAACTCCACACTCCCTCACCGCTGCCGCTGCCGCTCCACCTCCTGCCCCCTGCTCTCCTCGCCAGAGTTCAGTTCAGCTCGGTTAGATCTTCTTTTTATCCTCGCTTGTTTTATTTTTGGTTTTGGTTTTTGTTTTTTGGTTTTTTTTTTTGGGGGGGAGTCTGGGGGTCGTAAATTTTTTCCTAGGCCTCTATTGTTGGCTCTGCTTCTGCCTATTAAAGTGCGATTTGTTTAATGATTTTCTACAACTCGCTGTATAAATTTCCCATTTGAAATCACATACGAAGATGTTCGGGGTTTTCTATTATATTTATTTCTTCTTCTTCTTCAGCTTCTTTTTTGTATTTTTGCTCAATGGAAGGTATTTCTTCTGGTGTTTTGTTTCGGTCTTTTTTTTGGAAATGCTCATGGAAATTAAGTGTTTTATTATGCAAAAATCAGTTGGTGGTTTGAAAATGCTGCGGCCAATGCGCTGATTACGCTTATAGACCTTATAGACCACCAGCCCCCCACCAACTCCCTCTCTTGGCCATGCCATCTTCCTGGTAACTGAGTCACGCCTCTGGCTTTTGTGTTGAACTTTGCTTCTGGCCCAACGTGTCCGAGCCAGAGCCCCGTTTGGCTGTTAGTTTCCATTTTGGTAGTTGCTTTGGCTTAGTTTAGTTTCAGTTGGTAATATTTAGTGGTTTAATTAATGGCCGAGCCGAGGCTGCTCTTCATTTCCGTCTCTCAATGAGTACCATACCTAACCAGTGTGCACGAGTGTGCACGAGTGAGTACCAGTGTGCATTGGGCAATGAGATGATTTGCATTGAGTTCGCCATGAGAAATTGGCATTGCGTAGTCCCCATCCCATCGCCAGAGTTGGACTGATCGCTCCGATGATATAATCAAATGTAGCAGTAAGTGATCTTTCGAAACTGCAAGATAAATGTATAGAAAAATTGAAATTATAAACCAAATCCTAACTTTTGCCTAACTTTGGATCGGTTGAGTTCAGAAATCGAGTTCAAACTTGTGCCATTCATTCAGTGAAATCGAAAGTCGAAAAAGTTCGAATTATCGAGTTATCGAGCCTTTTTGTGTTCTTCTTCTTCTTCAAATGATTTATTTTATTTTTTATATTGATATATATGTATATGTATAGTTATTAATTTTTTTATAAATGTGTTTTATTTCATATTCGGATCAGTGATCGAGAGATGGATTTATGCTCCTATTTCTAGCATTACCGAATCTGGCATTAATCGAATTAATCGAAATTTTATATCTGATATAAAAAACCCTTTGCAAAAGGTATAGGTAAACCGATCAGGCGCCAGCCCCCAATCCCAATTCCAATCGCAATCCCAAGAATGCAATCAGTCAGTGCCCTGGTCGCAGCAATCAAAGCACTCAACTTAAACCCTACCCTTGCAGCTGGCACCTGGCACTCCACTCATTCTGGCAAATAGCTGTGCCAATTGCCGCTATTTACCACACACATTACACGATGCGAGAAAACCAAACAACGCCAATCTATATGGCCGACAACAGCAGAAGGTAGAAGCCAGAAGGCAGAAGGAACACAGCCACAACGATGATATATACACGGATATGGGTGTTCGAGTATATACTTGTACAATTGGGGTGGGGTGGGGTGGGGTGGGGTTCGGGTGAGAGGTGTGACGCGACGAGTGTGTGGTGGCGCTATGTTGAAGAAGTTGGCAATCAAAGAACCGAAGCAAACAAGAACAGCACCAGTGGCAGCAACAGCGCCAGGCACCAGGCACCAGGCACCAGCACCAGCGTCCAATGCTAATAATTCAAAATGCTGCACATGCGACCACCAGCCCCAAGATGGAGCCCTGGGCCTGGGCTTGGGCCTGGGCCGCGGAGTGGGAGAAAGGTGGCAACTTCTGATTTATGCCCAGAGGGGCATAATGACTGAAAGCAATGGAGTATGCATTACATGGCCATGGCGATGGCGATAGCGATGGTGATGGTGGAAGTTCGAACCGAGTCTCTTATAGGCCATACATCAAGGAACCCGAGAACCCAGCCCCAGTTTCAGTTCCACTCGCAGCTCCAATCCAAAAACCCCACAACCGAAGTTGAAGCTGAGGCTGAAGCTGTAGTTGAAGCCAAAGCCGAAGCGATTCGCGTGATAGAACAATGTAAAAATTATGAACGTGTAAAATATGGGCAAAAGTTGCTATACCCCATAAATATGCATGGCGAGGGCGAGGGTGAAGGCGAGGGGCAATGGAAATGGTTCGGCAAACCGAATCAGAATCAGTAGCTGAAGGAATGGGGAGCAGAGTGAAGTAAAATCTATGAGGATGATGAGACTTCTACGAAAATAATTGATAAAGACACGGGAAAAGAGCTACCAGCAACAGCAACAGCAACAGCTGTAGCTGTAGGAGCCAGGGCCAGGGCCAGTTATAGCTCTAGGCCGGTCCGTCTATGGCTATATAGATTTCATTATGATTCAGCTTAATAAGCTGCACGCCCGGGTGTTGATGTGGTTGAGTGGTTTGATTTAATGTTCCCCGCTTAGGGCTGCCGCAGAAGAGAGTTTGCAGGTGGAGAGAGGTGGTGTGTGGATTGCGGAGAATGGATGGTGGATGGTGGATGGTGGTTTTGTGGTCTGGCGGTGGGTCCACAGTTTGAGCCACATAAAACCGAGTCGCAAGACTTTGGGGGCTCCCTGGAAAGCGAACGAGTCTTGCTGATGGATTGGAAATCAAGACCTGCAACCCGCTGGATTTTCGCCATTGTGGGAAGAACGCTGGGAAAGAGGTTTCTCTACTGCACACCAAACCAAACCAAACAAAACCAAAAACAACAAATATTCACACTCACCATCGCCAAATGAATGATGATGGCAGACGATCGCAGAAAAGCTACCGGAACCGCCAGGGTTACGGTTACGTTACGACAATGCGGGGAAAGCTTCCCCAATGGACTTTGTCTTGATATTCGTAATACACATATACCATTTTTAGGGGGGGGCTACATGTCATTGTGGTTTTTGAAAAGATATTCGGTATGCAATATTTCAGTTTAGATTATAATTAAATAAATTATTTCAATTTGGATTATTGCACCAATCTGTACTTTTCTATGCAAATACATATGTATGTATGTACCAATATTATTTGTTCTCTTTGGAAGAAATAAACCAATTAAGAGCTCCTCTAAATGGATGAGCGATATGCAAAACGCTGTTAAAAGAAAGTCTTAAATTAGCTTTCAGGGTTTCCTCCCATTCTTCATCGACATTTCCCCTCGTTTCTGGCTAAGAAATCCGGGCTAAGCCAACTTCCGAACATCCAAACCTCCGAACCTTTGAATTTCTAGAACAATGGATCATAGATCATATTTTAATGACTCGTCTTCAGCAATGTCGCTGCCGCTGTCGCTATCTCTGGCTGTTCTTCCGTACAATGAACTTTCAATAGGAATATTTTATGTTTGCTCCCAAAAACCACAACAAAAACGAAAACGAAAAAAAAAACCACTTACAAAACGGGGAAACAGTCGCACATTTTCACCATTTTTGTGATGCGTTACCCATTTTTATATATGAATATACGTATATTTCCATTTCGTCTCGAATTCTTTGGCGAGTTCATATTTTTTTTCTATATCTCTCTCTCTCTCTCCGCCTCTGTCGCTGCCACTGCCACTGTCTTTCTTTCTTTCTGGTTTCTGTGTTTGTCTTTTTTTTTTAATAATTTTTTGCTGCCTGTCCGTGATTGTTGCTGTTGTTTATTTGTTTTTTATGGCCCACAACGATGGCGTCGTCGACGGCGCGTCTTTTGATTGGTTCAACTTGAGCGTTTTTAACGAGCTCTGATTTTGCTGCCACTGAGGCTGAAGTTGAGGCTGAGGCTGCCACTGAGGCTGAGACTGGGGCTGGGGCTGGGGCAGAGAGGTAGAGGAGGCCTCTGGGACTGCGACTGGGCGATTATCATTGCGGCGATCAGCAGCTGCCTGGTATGGGGGATGGGGACAAAGTTTTGCTATATTTTTTATGGCTTCTATATAATAATTCACCTATACGTTGACGCGACGCAATTAAGTCCCCTTCCCAGTTGCCATAGATTCATAGAAGAGAGCAGGAGAGTGCGTGGTCGGCTTCAGTTTGGGTTGGGTCTTGGTATGGTTTGGCTCTGGCTCTGGCTCTAGGTCTGGGTCTGGGTCTTGGCAACGTGACTCCGATGGTCGGCTTCAGATTATTTGCTGCCGCTCTCAGGGATTGGCCAGGGCACCAGGCACCAGGCACCAGGCCCCAGTCCTCGTCCATCAGATAGATATGGAGCGTCAAAGGACACGAGAGTGTTCCTGGACTGCATTGCATCTCTGAGCAGAGCATCTTTGTGCATCTGTGAATTCTGAATGCGCGCATCTGGCCAGCTGATTGCCATTGCCCGATAACTCCTGCACAGGGCCTTAATGAAGATCTTGGCTTCAGCAGTTGACTTGACTTGACTGCTGTTATAGATGGCCTGGGAAAATTTCCTTCCTCCTTCCTTCATGCATTGTGCATATCACGAGCAGCCACTTAGAGATGTCATGACTTGGCCAAAACCGAAAAAACAACACAAAACAAAAACCCATGACCCAAGAACCCCCCCAAAACAGTCGAAACCGTAAACAGAAGCAGCTGCCGGAATGACTTCATTCTGCATTTGATCGGCAATCGTTTGCATCCATCCATCCATCCATCGATCCATCCGTCCATCGATTGGATCGATTGATAACCCCCGATAACCCCTCATGGAAGTTCCTAATTACATGACACAACCGCAGGTCAGGTTACCAGCTGAGCGGGGCTCGGGGCTCGGGGTGCGGTGTGCATCGTGGTTCGTGGCCTGTGTTTCGCACCTGTAGCAGGAAGAGCGCGCGCGGCATCCCCGACCCCAAGTGGCATTTTAATTGAAATGGTTTTACTGTCTGTATTCCGATACCCGGCACTTGGCAGAGCACAAGGGGTATATCGGGTTTCCTGACATGTTGCAACAATTTATATTCTCTGTATTCCTAATTAATTAATTAATTGGTGTGTCCATAAAATACTTGTTGTATAACCTATACAAGCATGATCTATGATTCATAATGTGTATATATTTAACATTCATATTCCACCAAATATCAACACGATCCAGCTACTAGGTATCCCCTAGTCGAGGCACTCCCCTATACCCTATGCCCTATACCATATACCATATTACATGTTTTATTTTGTTGTTGTGTTTGTGTGTTTTTCTTTGGGTTCTGTTGGATGCGCTTGATTGATTTAGAGCGAGGCGCAGCACTGACCCGCAGCAACAGGACATTCATCCAGAATTGAGGCAACCGCCACCACCACTCTATAAGGAAGTTGTCTCAACGAGTAGTATGTATGTCTCTTGAGGTGCACCTGCCTGCCCGCTGGCAGTACCAGTGCCCAGTGCCCAGTGCCATTGCCAGGTCTTAGTTTGGGCCATCAACTGACAGTCGCATAATGAAATTCCAAGCGGCATGCGATCGACGCTCACCCTCTGCCACATTGCCGCATTGCCACTCGGCGGTGGTTCTCAGTGGTGCTCTGCGATCTTGTCCGTTGATCTTTTTGGTGCATTGGCTAAGTTAATTGGTTGTAAAACAATTTTTCGAATTAACATAAAAATGTTTCATTGGAAAAAATATTTATATGTACATATGTATGTATGTAGGTCTCTCTCTCCATCCCTCCATCCCTCCCTCTGTTCGAGTGCAATTAACATTCGGACTTCGGTGCGAGTCGCCGCCGGTCGCCGGTCGCCGGTCGCCGGTCGCTGCTTGCTGCTTCGGTTGCGGTTCCGATCGCGCCCGCATATTAGCAGAGTGGCAGAGTGCTCTCTCCGCAGACAGTAAAGCAATGACGGGGGAGTGGAGTGGAGTGGAGTGTGAGGGTGGGTTAGTCGGAAATACTCATATACTCGTACTCGTATAAATAAATAAATAAATGATATATGATTAGCAATGTGTAGAACTCGAACAGAGGATGGATGCAGTGGTAGTGGGAGTGGGAGAGTGAATGCACTCATAAATAGAATGGAATAGGTATAGCATGGTTTAGGTATAGACATTTACCGAATCAGAATATACAGAATATTCGTTTGTCACTATTGAAGATCTATCGAGATACGAATGATATTTGATAAGGAATTGCCAACCGAATTTCATTGAATTTCCATCAAATTCACACATCCCTTCCCCACCCCATTCATACCACGAATTCCAGTGGACTCCAGTGATCTATTCATCATTCGCGAGGGCTAGAACAGAAGCGAAGCCGAGCGGACTTCCATTCATCGACATTGTCATCGTCATTGCAATCGTCATCGTCATCGCTGGCATTGGCACCGCTAATGTGCGAGATGTGTGAGATGCAATGTACCGCAACCGACAGGCAGCGAAAACAAGAAAACCAACACCGAATGCCCAACCAGGCAGACAATTGAATTGTTTCGGCTCTATGGGTTGACTCTTTTGTTCACTCCCCCGACTCGGACTCGAACTCGAACTCAGTATCGGACTCCCAGCCCACCAACCAGTTTAACTCTCCCCCATTCATCAGCAACACCCGCAAGACCATTCAACCATGCGCTGCGCTGGCCACACATTCGGCGCCGACAAATGCAAATTGAATGAAATGGGAAATGGAAATGGTACGAATACGAGTACGAGTACAGGCTGCGCGACCCGCGCAAATAAAGACAATGGGAAGGCAACTTTTATTGGTTCCATTCGATGATCAGCGGCATCAAAAGAAGCCTCCGTCCGTTTGTCCGTCTGTCCATCCGTCAGTTTGCGGCGTACTTAGTGACACCATTAACGCCGCCAGTACATCGGCTCCCATCCCCCGACCCCCGACCCTCACCCTCACCCGTTCGGAACAGCAGAGCACAGCAGAAGCAGGGGCAGCAGCAGCGGCTACCACAGCGGCAGCAGCAGCGGCTACCAACACATCCACATCCGGCGTGCGCGCATGCGCAGCCCGTCGTCTGTTTGATTGATTTTGTTTCAATGTTGGGCCCTGGGTCTGGGCCTCGACTTTGTCTGGGGGTTTTCGGCTCTGTCTCAGTGAGTACGGCGGGGCCTTTCTCTCTGTCTCTCTGTCTCTCGCGTTTTATTGTTGGTCGCTTGAATTTTTATTGCAATCGGTGTGAAATTTCACACCGCAATGCTTAAATGATTCCCGGACCGAAGCCGCTTGTTTTGGGCCGCTTCCTCTTCTCCAGCCGCTGCAATTCCCTTGCCTACCCCTACCCCTTCCCCATGCCCTTCTTTCTTTTTCTCGTTTTATGTTTTGTTTTTTTGTTTTGGCTCGCGAACAACTAGGCAAACAAGGCGCAAATCGCAATTGAAATGAAATGAGTTGAAAGTGCGGTAGGTGGCGACCCCGGGGGGAGGAGTGGTGGGAGGTACGGATATAGACAAGCTCCAGTGTTTGTATGGGAACCACAATGGGTTATATAACTTAGGTAATCTATATATATCTCAATCTGTACAAATCTGTGGCGTGCAAGGTGAGGACTCCACGCACTCTAAAATCAACAAGAGACCACGGCATTGCAGTAGTTTTTCTACATTTTCTACATCGAATATGTTTAATATATATATATATATATAAATACTATTTA
Organism: Drosophila athabasca; assembly: GCA_008121215.1. Classification (NCBI taxonomy): domain Eukaryota; kingdom Metazoa; phylum Arthropoda; class Insecta; order Diptera; family Drosophilidae; genus Drosophila; species Drosophila athabasca. Next base: position 7,444,698 of record CM017796.1, on the reverse strand, counting down.
CCAAATCCCCAATTGCTTAAAATTTCTTAACAATTATTCAACGTTTCACTTTTGGCAAACGCATTCAGGAGCTAGTCAGAGCAAGAAACTCTAAGAGAGTCTGCATAGTACCCTTGAGTTTCGCAATATTCGGAGGTGATTTCTCCTTCTATAATAATGCAGTATAATGTATGTACATACATATGTATATAATGCTGTCTGCTGTAAGTACAATTGTTTTATTGTTATCAACAGATTTTGCTACAAAGGATCACGAAGCTGACGACGAGATGCTTGCTGATGCACATCACTGCCGCCGCGTTGTTCCACAGTCCACAGTAGTTGGGGGCCGTGAAGATGGTGACGAGGCGTCGGTCGGCAAACAGCTCGTAGCCATCCTCAACGACCTCGTGGGCGCGGATGATCAGGTCGAAACCGCAGGATGCGAGAAACTCCGATATGATATTCTCGCCGTAGGTGAAGCTCACACCACGATCGCTGTGGCCCCAATCGTCGCCAGTGCGGTTCAGGTCCGCCCACAGAAGGTCACAGAGCAAGCCCTCTTTGGGGATGTCCGTAGGGCGAGGGAGGGCCCGGATCTGGCTCAGGCTCTGGAAGGATGGGCTCAGGCCGCCGTGGCAGCAGAAGACACGGTCCGCCAAGACGGCAGCCACCGGGAGGCAGTCGAAGCAGTCGATGAATTGGCGCCACATTCGTACATTGTGACGACGCTTTATCTCATCGTAGAACCCGTACAGACGCGTAATGCCAGAGCACTCGTGGTTGCCGCGCAGCATGAAAAAGTTCAGCGGGTAGCGCACCTTGTAGGCCATCAGCAGGCAGATGGTCTCCAGCGACTGCTTGCCCCTGTCCACGTAGTCCCCCAGAAACAGATAGTTCGTTTGCGGCGGAAATCCACACGTCTTGAAGACTCGAAGCAGATCTGTGAATTGGCCGTGCACATCGCCGCACACCTTTATGGGCACCTCCAGCTCCAGGAGCATTGGCTGTTGCATGAACACTTTACGCGCCTTCCGGCACAGCGCCACAATCAGCTCCTCCGACAGGGTGCAGTTGTTGCCATCCCTGAGGCCGGTTAGTTCCTGGATAATCCTGTCTAATGTTGACTCGTCCAATCTCATCTTTATACTAGAATTTCCACGAATGTTCTAAGTGTTCTAATCGGTTTGTGAAAACGTTCAATCTATGAGGGTATCGAAAACAAAATAATATCTGACATTTTTCGCAAGAGCTCCCGAGTTCTAAGGTTCGAAGTTCATGGAGAGTTGTTTTCAGATAGAAACTCCCTAGTGTTAAGAGATTTTTATTTATGTTTTCATACCCTCTTAGCTTGCTGTAGCAGATAAGAAATTGTTGGCCACTGTCAGGCTTGAACTCGTCCACTCGTCCATCGCAGGCCAATGCAGGGGCCACTGAAAATCCTTCCCATTTATCTAGTTTATGGGGAAACCCTCATGACTATGCCTCCTATATACTCCCCTTGTTCGCATCAGTGGAGGGGAATCGGATGCGTTAATCAACGCACTTTGCAACAAGTGGTCTTCTCGGCCCCTGGGTTATGGGATGGATTGGAGTTGGGTCTGGAGTTGGCCATTCGATAGGTTCTGGGTTCATTGTAATTGCAAGCCCTTCAAGTGCCACCAGACCTCCCCTGTCACGCAGACACACAGCAACAACTGCGACTGCAACAGCAACACTGAGACTGCAACAATTGGCGTTACGCTTCGTTGGGCCTTTGCATACGACAGAGAAGAGCGACGATGTCGACGACGTTGTTTGTACTCGGCGAGGGCTGATTGAAAGATTATTTTGCACTGATAACGCTAAAAACGTATGGATGGATCCACCACCACCACCACCACCACCACCACCACCACCACCGACAGCACCACCACCACATCGGCACACAACATCAACAGCAACAACAGCAAAAGTCAAATAGAGCGAAGCAGAGCGGCACAAAAATTGCAGTTCGAAAATTGTTGCGCTTTCGGTTTGCGTGTTTGCATTTTTGCATTCATTGTCCGCATGTCCGTATGCCTGTCCGCCAGTCCTTTGCCTGTCTGCCTGTCTGCCGTCGTCGTCGTCGTCATCGCAGTCGCAGTCATCGTCATCAATTCGCAATGCATTTCCCACATTTCCAGGCCAGCAAGCGACCATCATCATTAATAATATTGAAAAGCCCTAATTACGGTTAAGTGGCCCAAACGAGCCAGAGACAGAGCCAGAGCTAGAGCCATTGCAAGAGCGAATGGGGAAAGAGGCCAGTACTGGTATGTATGTATGCTGGCAGAAGCAGAAGCAGAAGCAGAGGCAGAGGGAGCCCTTCCCTATCGAACTTGGCAAAGGGTTCCCCCTTTTGGGTTGTCCGCATTCGACTTTACTGAAGCGGATCATCAAAACTGTGTCTCGCTCATTGCGTAAATCATTTTTCCCACCCCTAGAGGAACCCAGGGACAGGGACAGGGGCGAGCGAGCGCTCTCCTACTTCACCTGCCCAAGGTGTCCCTCCGAAAACCGAATAAGAACCGAATGAACTGCAGGTGCATATGCACCACCACCAATACCACCACCAGTCTTCCTCTTCGTCTTCGGCCCTGACCTAGGTCGACCCTCAGCTCTCGCTTTAATGAAATCATTTATAATTTTTCATCTTACCCCTGGAGTTCGAGTCAGAGTCCAAGTCCGAGTCACTGTGGTCAGGTCGGTGTGCCAGGGGTTTTTCTCTGCAGCAGGTAGCTCTCCCTCGCGGGATCGGTGTTTTCCTGCCGCTTGATTGCCCCGGCCCATTGATAAGGGAAGGCCCTTAGCACGTGGCTACTTGGGCTGCAGCTGCAGAGCTCAGGCAGCTGCCTCAAGACCTGCCTCATCCTCCTAATGGTCCTTCACAGATCACTCCCATTCCGATGCGATGATCACCCACTCTCGAAAGAAAAACACTACATCTCAGCAATCACTTACTTTCAAGATATTGTACAGTCAGTTGTCGAATTTTGTTGGAGGTAACACAGTCCTATCCTGTTCCACATTTTAATTTTACAAAAATTAACATTTAAATGTGTTGAAAATGAAGAAAAACACTACAAAAAATTTCGTAAAATCTAAGAAAATGGCTGTCCAGTCATTTCCCAAGAAGACGCACCAAAATCAACATCGCACAAAAAAAGTGTTGGCCAATGCATTCGGCAGAAGATTCTCAGATCAGGAATTCAGCGCGGCCGCTGCCCCTAGGCTCTTGGAGAAGACTGTGTGGAGCTCGCCGCTAATCCACGGGTCGGGTGGGGCCCTCAAGGCCCTGGCCAAGAACGTGGCCAACCATCTGGAGACGCTCAATCGGTCCGCCATGAAGCGGGTGGTGGCCCAGGTGATCGCCGAGCGGAACAGCCTCGGCGAGGTAGCCGACTTCAAGGGACACATGTACTTCGCCCGGCCGGATCACATCAACTTCACCGAGCTGATTGCCCAGTCCAAGGAGGCCTTTGACGATCTCGTCCAACATAGGCCCCCCCAGGGGGTCATCCCGGAGAGGCCCCCGAAGACGCAGGCGCAGACGAAACCAAGCAGGCCCACCGGCGGGACCAACCCGAATGGAGTGGGTCTGGCGCGTCTGGAAAAGCTGCTGACCAATAAACCGGTGCGTACCCAGAAGCCGTTGCCCAGCAAGTCATTGTCCTCCAGGATCACGCGACTTGAGAGCCCCATGTCCGTCTTTGAGCTGGACGATGTGGGCAGTCGGAGCCTCAACGGAGTTATCATCGATGATGCGCAATTACCTACCGACTGCAAGGACATCCTACTGGAGGTCTCCAAACGTCCACGCGCTGCCTCGCGTCCCGTCAAGAACCGCCGCCTCATCAAGGGGACTTGCGCTGCAAAGACTCATGAAAACGTGATAGTCAAGACCGAGACTGCAGCACCGGGCATCGAATCGACACCGGCCATGGACACAGCGCAGGGTAAGTTCTCATTGAACTCCATGCTGCCAGCCGGGGCCTACCATCATCCGGCCCCGGCCCCCAAGAAACCGAAGCTCCGCTCGAAGAAAGTCAAGGCCAAGTCAAAGGCCGCTACGAGGATTCCGTTGCTAACACGCAACTACTCAAGGCCCTGGCTGGTGACGCGCTTAAAGTCGCGGTCCAGTCCCAGAAAACGCGCAAGTCGCCTGACCGGAGGCCTTGGAACAGAGAAGAACCCGCAGGAGCCAAAGATTGAGACGGCCATCGAGGGCCCGACCAAGAACGTCGTCTTTCCCTGGTACAAGCCGCTTCAGTCACAAGGCGGGGCCGACGACACACAGCAAGGCGTAAAGGGAAACCCCAAAAAGCGAAACTCCAGGAGCGTCTCCAAAGATGGGCGACACTCCAGGGGCGTTTCCAAAGGATCGCCTCACAGAAAGTCGAAACCTGTCCCCAGTCGTACCACCGTCCACAAAACAGTAGCCAAGAAGAAGACCCAGGGCAAGGCCCGGGCCAATGAGTCGAAAAACAGCAAGAAGTCACCGGCTGGCACCGTACCAGCCCACAAGCTCTGGACCAATACCTTGAGCACCCGGCAATCTCGCTACAATCGGCTGCAGGCGCGCCTCATCCGTGACCTGAAGCGTGAGGAGGCTATCGACGATCCAGAGCGCCTCAAGTCCGGTGACCAGCGACGTTGCGATGTTGCCAAGCAGCCGCAGAACCCAGCGGAGCCAAGAACAGGGAGGCCTAGCTTATCCCCAAAGATCTCTCCACGGAGCTCTCCGCGCAAGCGTCTTGCTAAACGCATACCTGCTCCGAACTCTACTAGATATTCTGCTGGATCTCCAGTCCGCTCGGGATCCAAGTCGCCCACTAAAATCCGCCGCCGTCGTTCGCGACTTGTGCGCGTGGGCAGCAGCCTGGGCAGTATTGAACTCTTGGGAAAACCGAATGGGAACTCCAACAAGAACTCAAAGACGACACTTACCCCCGCCAAACGCCACCTGACCATTGCCTTCTTTAACAAGCGCCTTGAGGAGCGCAACAAACGCCAGGCATTGAGACAGCCCTGGAAGTAGGCGGCCCGGCGCTTTCATTTGATTCCAACCCTTTCGGCTTTTCTGCTCAAGCTTTTAGAAATCTCTTCCACAATTATCCATATAGATTCGAGTAAATTATAAATTATTGTAAATTATATAGTATTATTTTACTGCATCATATACATATATGGACGAGTTTTGTATGGGGCGGGGGATTGCAACTTATGTACAAGCGAAAGTCTTGTTCAAGAAGATGCTTGTCGTGGTCACCACTCTGTAGATACTCCACTTCAAGAAAATAGAGAGACCCAAATGGTGTCACGACAAGATCAAACTGAAAAGAAGGAAGCAGATATATTTTAAGTAAACTGTTGAGGACCTCCTTCAGATGCGGTAGAAGACATCCATCCATTCCTGTTGGGGTCACCACTACATTCAGGAACTGTCTCTTTTTCTCTGCTGTGCAATCAAAACCCTTAAGCTGGCATTTAACCCCGCGTCAAATTATTTCCACTTAAAGCACTGCTAGGCTGCCAATACCAATATTCGTAGAAGTTCTTAGCCATATCCCCACGATTCAGGACTCAGCGCTCTCCCTCCTCCAGCCATGGCATGCGCCTGCTTATGTCAAAAATTTTTTCATGCATGCAACGACAGAACAACAAAACAACAGAGCTAAATTCCATGGGGAGTCAAAAGTCAGGCAGTCGATGGGTTTGGCGGGCAACCAGAAAAAAAAAGGAAAAAGGAGACAACCCAAGTCGAAAAGGAAAAAATATAGGAAAAATAAGAGGCAGCTGTGGAAGGCAGGGGGCAGGAGTACTCGTGCTACCAACAGTAAGAACAAGCCCATAATTTAAGTCGGTAAAGTTTTGCGCCTTTTGTTCGCTGCTTTCACTAGAGAAGTTATTGAAAATCGCGCAAGGGTTGAGATGGGCTGGGGCTGGGGTTAGGTTGGGTTGGAGAAGCCCAAAGGGTTCGAAATTGAAAAAGAAAGCGAATGTCAGGTGGCGGCGGTTGGGTGGCTTATTGGTGGTGGCGAGGCCAGTGGAAATGTTGGTGGTGGTGTGGGTGATTTAGTGTTAAATAAAAACTTTTAAATTGCCATTTGATCGTTTGTTTAGCGACAATAATGTCGTCGTTGTCATTGTTGTTCCCAGTTCCCTGTTTCATGGCTCTTCCCCGCTGCTTGCCTGCTCCTTGTTCGCCTACAATTGAATGCGCCTGGGTCCTGTGACAGGTTTATAGGTCGCTTCCTTCGCGACAGTCAATGCCGAGTGGGCAAGGGTGAGGTTCAACTCGGAATTGGAAGTGAAGTAGGAAGGAGTTGCAGATGGAGATGGGGAGATGGGTATGGGTATGGGTGAGGGCGTCGTGACAATGACATTGTTTCGCTGACAGTTGTAGCAAATTTATTGAAAAGGTGTTCCCTGGTATTTCTTTCCTTTCCTTTCCTTTCGGTTCGTTTCGTATCATTCTGTTTCTGTCCTTACCATCCTCTGTGCGGTTCGGTGTGTCTTCGGGACTTGTCAAAAATTTATTGATATGTTGAAATTGCTTCTTGGCCTGCCATAAAAACTTTGACAGCTCCATTTTTTTCGCCCCGTTGAGTTGGCGTTGCTGTTGCTGTGCCCGCTTTCAGCGTACGTACGCTCATTGTAGTAAATTTGACAGCAATTGTTTTGTTTGACAGTTTGTCGTCTCTGCCAAAATGATGATGTCAATATGCAAAGCAGTTCTCTGATGGCAATGGCAATGGGCGAGGGCGATGCCGATGCCAATGCCGATCCCAATCGAGGGTTCGACCCGTCCACATACAGTATGTACATATGTGTGTGGAACGAATGAATGAGCGAGTGAATGGCTCTGAATGGGTTATGGGAGTATTGCGAAAAGTTGACAGCAACCGCAGCACTGGATGAGTAGCAGGATGTGTTTGAATTAATGAACGATTTCTTTGATTTTTTTAAAGCTTTTAAAGGGTTCCCCCGGTGATATTTGAAGCAGGAATATCTCTAGCTTCAGATTTCACTTTCCAAATAGGTTCCACATGCCAAATAAGCTCTATATGCCTCTTTACACTCATTTTCATTGACTTGGTGAAATTAAGGCATGAATTAGCTTCCACACACGTTCCACTTGAAATAGCATCCACAGTTGCCATCGATTTTCACACTTTTGCCATTGAACTTTGCCAAGGCACAAAAGCTGCAATTTGCTTGCCAATCCCAACAGCCCCCAGCAGCCACCATTTTCTCCACATCCCACCGATTCTTAAGTATCTATGTATTTGCAAATCACACACATACACACACATATGCCAGAAACAGACGGAGAGAGAGAGAGAGAGAGAGGAATATTTTTTATGAGACCGTTTCGTTTTTCGCTTAATCGCACTAGAAAATCTCTAGAAATGGTAGAAGGAAAAAAACTTGCCGAGCGTTCAACTTGAAAATATGCCAAAAGACAATTGGTTGTCGGTTGTTTGGTTGTTTGGTTGTTTGGCTGTTGGAACGCTAAGGGCACGGCCCAGTCGCTAGCGATAGACTTCGGTCTCCGGTCGCCGGTCTCCGTTTCAATCTCCATCTCCGTCGCCAGTTCCAATCCCCCCCCTTCGAGACCCAGAGAGGAGCGTCTTGTCTTAGTCGCAGTCTTAAGTTTTCTTCAATGTTAAGCGAAGCGTGAATATTATTAGAGAGCAGGGAACGGGCAGGGGCAGGCGGCAGTGGCGGCAGTGGCGGCATTTATTAATAATTACCACAGAATGAAACAGAAACAAAGAGATAGAGATGGAGAGAGAGAGAGCGAGAGAGCGAGGAATACTCAAAGAACATAGTAAGAAATTTATTTGTTATTTATATTTTTTTGGCATTATGCATGAATAACAATAAAAAGAGAGAATATGAAACAAAAAACACAGAGTATCTACGGGTACACACAGATACTGATACACACACACACATGCATATATTTATGGTCTTGCTGGTGGCATAAATAGTTAGCCAGAAATGCGGCAGCAGCAAAAAGTACGAGTATCATAAAAATTATAACAATCCACTCGCTTGTTGCTCGGTTCTCAGGTGTACTACATATATACGCGTCTCACTCTCCTCTCTCTATCTCTCTGTCCCTCTGGGAGTTCAGTCAATAGATTTAGATCACTTTGCAATGCCATGCCAGATAGAAGGAAGTTGGTTGGTTGCTTGGTTGCTTGGTTGGTTGGATGGATGGTAGATGGCAGAGCTCCAGAGCTCCAGAGAAGAGCCACAGAACCGTGTGCTGAAGACTGGGCCCAGCACAAAGAGTCATAAAAATAATGAGCTGGGCACGACGACGATGGCGACAATCATGATGTTGATGATGAACAGCAAGACGTTGGCACTGGCCATAGATATGGCTATAGCTATATCTGTATATACAGACATACAGTGCGTTTCGGGGGTGTAGGGAAAGATGGAAGACGGGCAGAGAGATATGCTTTGTAGCATCAGTTAATGAGACAGATTATTTTATTAGTAAACAAAGTATGGAATGGCTGGCTGACTATGGAAATGGAAATGCAACCCTGTTTAGTCAGCAATCGAACAGTTGAATATTTAAGCTTAAAGGACTATGGTTATCGATCAATAATCGATCATTTATATTGAATGTTGCGTAAAATCAACTACAAGCCATTCAGCTGGAAAAGTATCAATCTGTAAGTCTAGAATGGATAAATTTATATTTGTTAGATATTTTTTAGAACATTCATACATAAGTACAGACCTATTTAAGTACAGTCATATGACTAAAGATTTCAATGTACATACGTCCAAGCAAAAAAGTGATGTGATGTGATGGACAACCTGGCGATGATGATGATGATGATGCTAATCTTATTGACTCTCGTAACTGTACCCACCCACATGTCAAGACGTTAGAAGATATTCCTACTGCGGCTTCTACTTTTTTTCTGTGTTTTTTGTGGGCCTGAGGAATGATGCCTTATCGGTATGCAAACAATGAAATTCTGTGATTCCGAATGTTGAATGCCATTATTTACTATTTGTGTGGAGACAACTTCCCTTTGGGGCAACTACTAATACTCATACTCATATTCAGGTTCAGATTTATACTCATACTCTGATACTGGTATGTACCACTCAAATCACAAAATTATTCTCGGAAAATTAGCCTCATGGCTTTGGCATGCTGTGGTCTGCTGATGAAACCGAAGCTGTAGCTGAACCCTCGAAAAAATAAGAACAACAACAACAACAAAAACAAGAACCGAGAACCGAGAAAGGAAAAGAATGAGATTCGTTTTCGTTTTCGTTTGCTGGAGTGTCCGTATCTTATCGTCGTTCAGATACACATGCACATACACCAAATAAACCGCTGGAACACCACACACACCACACACCACACACCGCACACCGCACAACACCCCCGCAATGCACGCAAGCCCAGCCTGATAAAGTTCAAACAAATGAATTTTTTGGAGAAAGAGCGAGATACAGATACATGTATGTAATACTCGCACGAGTACTCGTGCAACAGAACAACCAGAACAATAACAATAAACGGCCAAATGCAATGCGAGCTGTCTTATCAAAGACAGAAATGTACATACATATGTATGTAGTTGTGTGTACTCCTATTTGTCGGCGGCCGGGACAGCTTTACGGCTCTACGGCTGGCTCTACAGCTCAACAGATCGCTGGTGTTGTGTACTTTGTCAGGGATCGTATTGTTAAGCGTGGAACTATTCGGTATTTGGTATTTGCATAAGATCAACAGGTGCCGGAGGCAGCATTTCAGAGCGACAGCGTCAGCATCCCCTCGAGCGACCCGACCCCGAACGCTGCCAGTTGCGACATCCACAATGGGATACACATGGGAATACGAATACGAATCGCATGCATTCCACACAATGAATGAATCTGCGATGGATGGTGATCTGTTAACGGTTTACATTGCTTCTAGGTTCCACATACGATCCGCACTACTCAAAACAGTAACCCATTCAATCAGAATCCAGATTTGACCCACACTGTACAATATTCTACAAATAAAAACCATCCAACTAGTTCCCACAGTTACTCACCTCAAACCAATCACACTAATCACACAATCTTTTACCGATTCCATACGACAGATTCCCCCCTCCCCTCAGTGAACAACAAATACGGAAAAAATCTCATCAAACCCTACAAGTATAAGGAAATACCCGCAACACCTCTCCTGGTGCGCACACCCATCCACACATCCCATGATGGGCCGTTGCATTTGAGAAATTTCAATAATTGAGGCTCATTAAAAGTGGCCGGATAATGGGAGACCCGAAACACTCGAAGCACTCGAAACACTCGAAACACTTCAGCCCACCTAACACTTCCGATTATGAAATTTATTCGTTTGACAAAATGCCATAAGATACTTGTATTTGTGGTTGCTGTTGTTGGTGTTGTGGCTGTGGCAGACAACGGTAATCATAACATAGAAAAATATCTATAATGTAATTACGGCTAGATCGAGGTGACTGCGAGTACGAGTAAAATTAACTGAACATCGCGTCTCCAAAGTTGATGTTGTTTTTGTTGCCATCGTCGTAGTTGGAAAATCAAGTAAAACGCCGAAACGATCAGAGCCAACAACGAAGACGACAACGACACAAACAACGAATGCGATGCGACTACGACTACGACTCATTAAAACAATTTTAAAAAATAATACAAAATAATTACAATAAATTATGATTACGCTTGACAGTGACAGTGGCCACGAATGCTGATGCGTTCCCTGTATCTGTGGATACTTGGGCGACAAGCGACTCTCAGCTTCGACTCCCGCCACCGACTCCGACTCCGACTTCGACTTCGATGGTGGTTGTGGCACCACCACAACACCACGCTACAGGTGCAAGTGGGAGACGGCGTCACTGGCTGGTGACGATGATGAACAGGGAACAGCAGAAGTAGCAACAGAAACAGCAACAGCAACAGCCAGCACCAGCACCAGAAGAAGACCAAAGACCAAAAGACGATGACGATGATGACGACGACACCCAGGAATCACTCAACTGTGGCCAAAAAGTTCGTTGTTCATTTGCGCTCGACTCCGGGCTTCATTATGCGGGGTAGTTTGAATTATCTTAGTGGGGTATATTAGACTAGAAGGTGCCTAAAGTGCTTTCATTTCGAAGAATGACACATGGTATATTGGATGATCATAGTCCCATCCAAGATACAGCCATTAAACGCAAGAAGTATGTATTCTCCCAGGGTATCCACAGGTCCACACATTTCGCTCTCGGGCGCAACATTCTCTGATGGTTTCTGCCATTGCTCTCCGTGTGCACTTCACTTCGCTTCGCTTTAATTCAATTCAATTTGGCCACAAAAATAATTACAAACTGTCCAGGCTAACGCGCAGCGTGTGAGAGCCGAGCCGCTGGTGGCGCCGCCCAGTGCTGATGACATGTACTACCCGGGGGCAAGGGCACACACACACACACACACACACACACGCACTAATATAGATACTCTCTTAGGTCACATGGATCTTCCGCAGAGAAGGAGGACGGAATTTATCAAAAGGCCATTAAAATCAAATTGAGGCGCAGACAAGCGACAAACAAGTCCATATATGAGGGAGTAGATGGAGATGGAGACGGAGGTGGGTGTCGATGCCTGAGATGTCGAATGTGATGGAATGATGGACATGTGTATTGGGGCAATACATCAGCGGATGCTCGATGCTCTGTCAAATGCATTCCTGGCGACATAAAAATCTTCTCGAATCGTTAAAAATGCATCATCATCAATTTTTTGATGCATATTTAATGTAACAAGAGGCTCGCGAAGCTCTGTATCTTTGTATCTTTTGCATTTGTATCTGTGTCTGAGTCTCTGGCTGTATCTGTATCTGTTCCTTGGGGCCAGATGATTCTCAGTTTAACTGCAAAGTGCGACATAAAAATTGATTTACTTTCAACGTTGGCGCACACGCACACACAAAACAGGCCCCAGTCCGAATGATTTGGGCCATATCGAAGACATTATGGCTCAATTAGAGGCGTTAAATCGGTGACCAGAATGACCCGTGGATTGGGAGTGGAAGTGGAGTGGGCTTGGGAGTGGGTGTAGGTGTAGGTCCCTCCGGATATCCTTGAATTCGATTCCTTTGTCGGCACACGGCTGTACCTGTTTAGCATGTCGGTTAACCTCAACAGGTACTCCCTTACCCTTACCCATGCCCTTGCCCAGGCCCTGGCCCTGGCCCTCTGCCTACGACCGCAACAAGTGAACGCGATATTTCACAGGCAAATAAGAAAAACGAGAGCACATCCTCCACTTCCTGGAAGGCACACACATCCTTCGACTGTTCGGCGCTGCTTTGTCGGTGAAAGTTCTGACCGCATCTTGGCCTATCAGCGAATGCATTTCGATTGAAGTATCTGCTATTTGCCTGCTATTTACCAAACCCCCACCACCACCCCAACCCCAACACCAACCGAGTGAACCACTTTGGTTTCCGGTGGTACGAGTACGAGTATAGCATTAGGCATAAGAGTCAAGTCAGGCCAACTTTCATAAATTAGTCATTGAACCCGGCAAATGGCCAGGCAACAATGGAATAAAAACAAAACCAAAAACCCAAAAATCATAAAAATCATAAAAATAATAAGCTAAATGCGAGCGTGGCAACAAAAAAGGGGCACAACTAATTTTTTTATAGTGTGAATCTAGCGCCAAAGCTTAAAACAATATACGCAGCCGAGAGTCGAGTCTACGCTTTAATAACTTTTGGAATCTCTCGAGTGCGCTACACTCGAGTCCATGGGGCATGCTTCTTGTATTTCATTCGGAAGGTGATGTGGCCACGTGGCCATCTCCCAAATACTTCTACTGATTTCCGCTGAATCTGCCCCGAAATTGTGATTCTTTGCCCTAGATTTTTGGGATAAGTATCTTTTTACACTAAAACGGTTTCTGGGTAAACAGAATTCTTGTCAAATGAGACTCTCTTTTGGATGTGTACTTCATGTGAATATCTTTATAAATTTTTGGAATTTTTCGAAAGGTGCAACATCAGCTATTGCGCTGTGACTTCTGAACATAAAAGAGTCTTTCCAATAAAAACGTCCTAATATTCAACCAACTTCATTGATTTTTCCCAGTACTTTCTTACATCTTTAAAGTAAGATGCCAGCGACTCCCCTACGATTCACTCAAGACTCTCAAACTGACGCTCCGCTCGTCAGAGCACCTACAGCCCAGCGCCAGCGCCAGTGCCAGCCCATTCCGATGCCCAGTCAAGTGGGCCAAGAGAAGCCACCCACCAGCAAATGGCGGCACTATGCCCAAAACCGAATAATATTTAATTTATGCAAAACAGCAGCAACATCAAGCGGCTATAACCGACCTGAATGTGGCATTATACATGCTGCCACTGCCGCTGCTGCTTCAAGAGAAATTCGGTTCACGAGCTGCGGGTCTAGGGTGCAGGGTGCTGGGTGCAGGGTGCGGCACATTTCCCCATGTGTTTCCCAGGGGCTACGCTAATTAGCCAAAAACAAAAACCCCAAAAATAAAAAATACATAACTAACAATGAGCATAAAAATTTGGTAAAATATATATTCATTTCTTTCCATTTTTCCTCTCTATGTTCTTGTTTTTTTTTCTGTTTCTGTTGTTTTTCTGTTAACTCATATTAGAGGCATTCGTCCAGAAAACGAAATTCCAAAATGGCGCACTGAGATATGTGATAGAGGGTATGGGGAAGGGGGAGGAGAGGGTGGAATTACGTGGAGCAGGTGGAATTTGAGCAGCCACTTGAGCAGAGCCTAGAGATAAGACAACTTGAACTCCGAGAGAGACTCCGAGAGACTGCCACTGCCACTGAGGAGACCCGTGCGTGGCATGACGGCGGGGTATGGGTATGGGTATGGGGGGGAAGGTAAGGCCCTACGCTTGGCTGAATGACTGACAGACGAGTGACTGACTGACTGACTGAGTCTCTGACTGATTCGGCTTATCCGCGGCAACTGTACGGCCACACACACAAAAAAGTCGCTGGCGCATTTAAATTCTTCGCCTTTTTTTCGGTTTTCAGTTTTTCGGTTTTTCGGTTTTTGGGCTGCTCTTTTTTCCGTTTTCTGTTTTCTGTGTGTTTTGGAAGCCCAGTCGGTGCTGTGATCCATGACCGAGACAGCAGTAGGGTGGCGCCATTTCTATGATTTGCCAAAATAAACAAAAACTTTCTAAAGCCCCAGCAATGGGTCAAAGATCAAAGACAAGATCAAGCGGGCGGCCAGCCAATCCAATTCATGATCAAAGTTCGCTCAGCAAATCGTTTGACAGTAACAGTAACAACTTTCTTGCAACTTTCTTCAGGCAATAACCTTGGAAATTCCACATAAAACAATCCCTCAATCCAATTCGGGAAAAACTACATCAAAAAAGAAAAGCCTCCCTCTTTGCGATTCTGTAGAGAATTTACATTTTTGGGGGCGCCAGAGGCGAGACGAACGGATGTCGCTCACAGGATGTATTCAATAAGCAAATGATCTGCATCAGCAAAATGTAGCTGTATCTGTATCTGAATCTGTATTTGTATTTGTATTTGCACGAGTATCTGCATCGGTAAGAGCATTAGCATCAGCATCAGGCATCGGGCATCGGGCATCAACAAGAGAAGAGGCTTGTGCTACAGACAGCAAGAGCAATGCATTTTTAGTGTAAGCAATAAAATTTACTTTTATTAAAGAAAAACGAACCGAATTCAAAAGAATTTCTCGCGACTTGTTTTGGCGTCGACGACAGCGACAACGACAACCAGCGACAACGACGACCACATAAATTTCAAACCACCTACACATAAATTTTTGCTAGATACTCGGTACAAAAAATAAACTGCAATAATCATAGCAGCAACAGCAACAGCAGCAACAACAACAGCAAGTGCAACTGTCAACTATTAAATGACATTTAACATGCCCCCGAAGTGGTGTGGATCCAACAGGGTGGACGAGGACGAGGGGAGGGTAGTGCCACAACCGAGGGTGGATAAGACACAACACTCTGCCCCTCTGGCCCCACTGGCCCCTCTGGTTTTGCCTGTCATCGTCGAGATATGGCGGCATTAGTTTCTTAAAATATCATTTCAAATTTCAAATCAAGTCATCAACAGCCAGTGCCAGTGCTCCGTTCTGTTCTGTTCTCTTCTGTTCCGTTGCGTTCGGATCTGTTCAGTTCTGTTCGGCTCTAATCCCCAGACATCCAGAGATTGGAGGCGATTGCAAAATGCTTTTTATCAGGGTACTAGAGAAATTTCAATTACAATTTATGTATATGCGATCATCATTGTATTTTTAGACAAATGAAATCTGTAGCGACTACTAAAGCGGGGCTTTGAATGGAAGGAAAAATGGATTAACAGAACATCAGAAAGTTGGAAGACTTTAATAGGTAACACTCCTCAGTAACACTCCTCTCCGCTAAACAATAAATATTTTGCCAGGTTTCAATAATATTTTAATAAATATAAATACATAAAAATATATGTATTTTCATTGGTTAAATTTTGTCAAATGTTTGGATTGAAATGTGGCTCGACAGAGATGGAGGAATGGACTTCTTTGTTCAGGCCAGTATCAGTGTATCGTTATACTGCTAAAGGATGGTATCAGTGCTGTGGCTGTGACTTTACTGAACTAAAAGTCATCCCTTCTCCTACCAATACAGTTTTAACAGTTGGAGAATTCAATTCGAATGCCTTCTGATCCTTCACAGAAGTCACATCTATCAAACGATGGAACTGAACGGAGAACGGAGAGTCGAGAGCCATATGGAAGCAGCACGCCATATGAGCATTACCATCAGCCCTAGACCCAGTCTCAGTCTCAGCCCCCTTCCCCGTCCCCTTCCCCGATCTGGCAGCACATTATTCATTATTTCGAACAACTTCATCAGCGGCAGGACAACAACAGGGAAAACAAAACGAAAGGCAATGAAAGGAAACAGAGGCAAAAGAAAAATGCTTGCATGAACTATATTCCACATATTCGATGAAAAATTAGATTTGTTTTGCATACAGGGGATGTGTGCTATGGTGTGCTATGGTGTGGGGGCGGATGGGGTGCTGCCAATCCCTATCCCACCCAAAAATCGTTAGAAGTCGTCGTCGTCGCCTTTGTCGTTGTCGTTGCTGTTCCTACTGCTGCTCTCTGGCCTCGTATTTTGATTGATTTGAATGTTACGTTGAGTGCGCTCTGCTCTGCTCTGCTCGGCTGAATGTGTGACTGATGATTGATGGACTTGGCCAGTACCCTGCACCCCAGCACCAGCACCAGCCCTAACCCCCGGGCGACCCGACCCTCCAAAAACCAAAAAAAAATGCACATACATATACATTTTCTTGTAGCCCGAAAAAAAATACTTCCGATTTCCCCAAGAAAAAAAGAAAGAAATGTAATTTCCAGGGTCTGACAGGCGTATGTCAAATTCGACGACATGCGAATTTTAATAAACAACAAATTGGCAACAGAAAAAAAGAAAATACAAAAGAAAAACCAGCAAGAAAAGAAGAAAAAAAAAACCGAAAAGAAATGGGAAAATAAATGACGAGCTCTTAACAATCTAATTGAGAAAGTTTTAGGCTAGTAATTTAGTGTCAGAGCTTAATAAAGGACTACAATATGTTATCGAAAGACATAAAAAATGGCAGTTCCTGTGTCACATATATAAATGAAATTTTTGAGGAAATGTTTTAAAAGAAATAGTAGGAAAAACTAGATTTTTTTAGAGATTATAGGGTGGATATGGCACGATTCATAAGCATAGCTATAATTAATAGCCGCAGGGTATTTTCACGGTAAAAGTTTAGCCATTGAGAAAGGTTTATGTCAAAGATTGTGGGTGTATTTATAGGTACATAATTTTGTAAATATTTACCAGCACCTTTCACACTCGACAGCTCCCACAGAAGTTCATGCTATTCCCACAGTCGCCGCCGCCTCCTTTCGAAAGTGCCAAGGGAATGACCAAAAAGTAATGTTCTAAATAATATTTTGAAGTGATAACTCGCCCCGACCCTCCCCTCACCAGGCTTGACCCAGTGAACTTTCTCGCTGTATACCTCAAGACTGTCTCTTTCTCTCTCTCTCCAGTCTCCAGTTTACAGTCACCATCTTATATTTCACGTGTGGGAGCGCATTTCACACACACTCATCTGGACGGACACTTCCCCGCGAACGGACGAGTGCCGGATGTGGTTGCGTAGAAAGAGGTGACCCCGTCTTCCGCCCCGCCACTCGAGTGTGCGGCCCTTGAGATCCACCGAAAAAAGTCAGTGGCAATGGCAGCGGCAGGGGCAAAGCAAAATGTCAGCGGCATGCAATGCTACTTTCTGTTTGTCTACGGCCGCTCCAAGCGACTAAAATAATAACAATAATAGTACATAATACTAAGTCAAAATGCCAACTTCCGAAAGCCGAACTCCGTCATTACTCCATTTTTACCACAATTAAAAGGTAGCAGCACAAACACATGCACAGACAGCCACAGACACAGATGCAGTAAACAGGCCGACCCTAGCGTCTCTTTGAGTGTCTGGGTGAATGTCTTTTCTATCTTTTCCCCACTTTATTCCATACCATTCCATTTCATTTTATTTATTTTTTAATTTCCATGTGTAGACGAAGACCTTTCCTCTCGCCACTTTTTGTGTGTTGTTTGCCTTCGGTTCGGTTTCTTGTGTTTCTTTTTTTTTGTTTCGGTTTTCTTCTGGTTTCGTTCGCAGCTAATGTCAACTTCCGTGTGGCAAGATGGGGTCTTGTGCGAGTGCTGGGAATGGGAAGAGTATCTGCAGTCTGGTGGGATACAGGTGTAACAGAGGTGCATGGCTAAATGGTTTAGGCATTTGGAATACTCGTACAGATGATTAGGTATATTGATATAGCGATTCAAAGATGCACAGACAGGTGTGTACTTTGATGTAGGAATACATATAATAATCGTATTCGCAAATACATATTTAGAAAAGAACCCAGTTCTAAAGCTATTCTCATATAAATAAAACCAACTTAAAATATAACCAAAAAGTTACATCAAACAATTACAAAAAAGGAGAAGAATACAATTAAATTATTCATAATGTAAGTTAATACATAATAGAAGGGGTATACCATACGGACACATTGATCTAGGAAAAGTACTATTGTACCCGTATCAGATATATATATGTCTGTATAAAGATCAGTGCTTTGCACGGCTAGCAAAAGTCTCTGCTGCTGCGCTGTCCCTCACGGACAGTATAAAAAAGCAGCAAGCCTTCGTGTGGCTTCGGCAATGCGACTTCGGCTCTTACTATTTCGCTTTTTTCAGTGTAAAGCAATAAACCGATTTCTCCAGTAGGCAAGTTCGGGTTTTTGATGCACACCAGCGCATATATAGATGAATATACTTTCGTTGATATATATATTCTATACTATTCAAACGGTCCGATGATGCAAGGAACTTAGAGAATAGATACAGTGATGCATAGAATTTTACGAGTAGGAATTTATTTGGAATGCTTCCTTTAATAGGGGCTTTCAAAGTTTAATTTTTAAATGAAAAGTTAAAACCTTCAAAAGAAATTTAATTACAAGTTTAATGCATTTGGAAATAATAATTAAATGGATTGAACATTCCTTCGAAAATAAATAAAATTATAGACTGTAAGATTTGCTTTAACATATAGATATGCACTATAATATGTACATATGTATGTACATATATTCATATAAAATATGTATACTTTTTAAAACTTTTACCTTCATAAATGACATGGAATATATAGTCATATACCCACATTGATTCAATCAACAATACACCGATCTGTAGCTCCATAGACCGTATTTGCATATAATTATTCAAATATACATTTACCATTAGAAAGATAAATAGAGAGAAAGGTATACATTATCATCCGGTGCTTCCCCTTTCCCATTGCAAATTGTTAACCGCTATGGGAACCCAGACTCAATCCCAATCCAATCCAATCCATCCCCGACCCCCACCACAACCCCAGCCACAGTCCCAGTCCAAGCTTCGTGCGTGTAAAATTTTAGTTTTTGTCGAGGCATTGTATTTCGAAAGTCGCTTAACTGACAATTTAAACGGAAGATAGATGGAAATCGAGGAAAACGCGATCCGCAGCACGCAACGATGGGCAGGGGCAGCCAGGGGGCAACGGGGAAGGGAGTGCGAGTCCGTCTGGTGGAAAGTCTATAAAAAAGGATTCAATATAGAAATTAATGTTGCGCCGCCTCCGAAGGAATCACCAGCCAGGATGGGGATGGGGTAACAAGAATGCCAAATGAATTACGATAAGCAGCAGGCGGCCACCCACCAAGAATAAACAAGGAGAGCCCTCTGGACGGGGGGTGTGGAAAGGGTTCCCGGAGTGTCGGTTGGGTGGGGGAGAGAGGGGAGACAAACAGCGAAAGGGGAGAAAAATTGCACCAAAATTAATAAGAAGTCGAGAAAAAATAACCCACACACACAGGAAAAGAAAACGGAAATTCATGAAAATCCTGCACCAAAAGATGTTAGGATTGGTTGACCTTAAAAGTTCCCTGCAATGTAAGCCGAAAATGAACACAAAAGAAAGGATCAGCTACATTAATATAGAATGTATTTAAAAGTCGAAAAAAGATTGAAAGATAATCCGGAATGGTGTTAGATTTAATGGTATTTGAATTGATTGACAATTGAGTTGAAAATTTACTGACAATTGAAGGTACAATCAATATATACCGATTTCCCTTTAGCATTTTCCATTCCGCTCTGCCTTAAAAACTTAAGGCATATGCCCTATCCTTACCATGATAGCGCACCCATCGCCCCAGCCAATGGGCAAAAGTAAAAAATTATTGAAAGTTTATGAAAATAACAAGGGAAGAAGGAGCAACAACAACAAAAAAAAACCAGCGAAAAAGTAAAGAATAACCCAAAACACCCAACAACAATTGTTGCCGGTGTTGGTTGTGGCTTTCTTTCCCTTCCCCTTCTTTCTCTTCTTTTCTTTTCTTTTTTTTAACTACAGCACCAGACGGTGTTTGGGGGCTCTGGATGGCATATTGCAGCCTTTGATTCCTTTTCATTTACTTTCCTGGTAAAGGATACAACCAACCAGTAAGAAAGTAAGAAAGAAAGAAAAAAACGAAAAACGAAAGGAAAATGAGAAGGAAATTTTATTGTTACACCAGAAAAATAACAACAGCAAACGGGTGGCCAGTGCTGCTGGAAGGGGTGGAGGGGGTGGATGGGGCCAGACCTGCAGGGCGTCGCATTTTGGCTACGTTTCCGTTTCCGTCGAAGACCGGAGTCAAAGTCCAAGTCGAAGCCAAAGTCGAGCCATATCGAAGGCGATTACCCAAGAAGCAAACCAGTCGAAAAGGGGGTGCGGGTGGGGGGTAAGAAATCCAAAAAAAAATCCAAGGATAGGAAAGGAAAGATGGAAAGAGATGGCAGTTGGGAATTAGAATTGAAAAGGAAATTATAATAACTTTTTCCTATCTTTCTCTCTCTCTCTCTCTCTCCCACTGGATTGCTGGACAACGGCAGCCAGCTGGCGCCCAGGAGGGGTTAAGGAACATGGGTTAAGCATTGTGGGGCGGTATTGGGAGAGGGTGAGGGAAGAGGGGTGCACGAGTTGCTGTTTACATTTTTAATAATGCAAAAGAAAAAACGGAAAAAAATGAAAGACGCCAAAGAAATCGAATTGACTTGAGGGAAATTTTTGAAGGAAACGCAAAAAATTAAAATTAAAATTAATTATTGAACAGTGGAGGGCATGGTCGAAAGGGGGATTGAAAGGGGATTTCAAGCTAGGATAGCCATGAGCGCAGTCTCAAAAGTGTAATTGGTGTATCAAAAACCGAATCCCCCTGTTAAATGTCACTTCTACAGAAGGTTTTGCTGATGTCTCAAATGTTCCTCTCAAGACAGCTCTAAGTTGATTAAAGCCTTAACTATGATCTGAAGGCCTTCCTCATCCACTCAAGCCCACTCTGAATTAAGCTACACTTATGGACATTACCCTTGGAGCACACCTTTGATAAAAACAATGATCGTATTCCGCAAAAATCATTTGTAATTTATAAAAATTCCAGGACAGAGCTCCCCAAAGACAAACCTACGATCCTACTCTACAACGAGACCTTTGGCATTCCCTTTTCGAACACTGTAACCTCTTCAATGACCTCAAATCAAATGAAAGGTTACGAAAACGTGCGCCCCCCTTCGATTGCCACACCCCTGACTAGTCAGGGGTCGGACTCTTTGCCTTTTTTTTGCTACAATTTACCATTTTTATTACCCAATTTTCTGCGACTCAAATTAAAAATTAATTATATTCAACAACAACAAAAACAGAGAACCCGGGAAACTCAAAAAAGGAACAGAAATAAAAAAAAGAACGCAGAAATCTTTTTGATTTCTTGACGACGTTTTTTACCCTGCCCCTGGCCCTGCCCCAGCCCTGCCCTGCCTCGTTCCGCCCCATCATTACTGATGTTGTTGTTCGAAATAATTCAATTAAATGACGCCACACGATGATTGCTCTCCGAAAGAGAGATGGGGGTTGATAGGAGGAGAGGAGGGGTCTATGGGGAAGGGGAAGGGGGGGTTTGATATGGTTAGCTGCCAGTTAAAATTCACGACGCAATTAAAAACTTCCTGATTAAAGCCCCCCCAAACAAAAGCCACACGAAAGAGCAGACAGAGACAGAAAGAGAGAATCAGATCTGAAATGGAATCTGAATCCGAATACGTAAACGAATACGAATACGAATAAGAATCTGTATCTGAATCGACTTGAGTACTCACACTCGTGCACTCACAAAAATATCAATTAAGTGAGTGATCTACGCTCCACTCTCCCCCCACCATCCATCCTGTGGCAATGATGAGTAAGTGAATGTGAATTTCAACTTTATTTGAATTTGAATTTATGATGCCATTTCCGAACATCCACTGACCAGAACCAGAACCAGAACGAGGCTGCCAAGCCCAAGTCCCGCATATATGTATGTACATATTCTTATGCATCTCCAAGTAGCAGCTACTAATTAATAATGTAGCGGCTGGTGGGGGGACATAACTTAATTGGATTGAAGGAAGTGATACTCAGTGAGTGGCAAAGTGGAGCCACAAATCGAAAGACATTAAATATCAAATCAAATTTGAAGCACAAAACAAGATAGCAAATTTTGAAAGCATTTATATTTTTCCAGGCTTAAAAAATACAAAATAAATCAATCAAAATTATACATAAAAATGCCACAAAATATGCCATTTCTATTATTTTTTCCACGACTGTATGGCATTATATTTAATGTTCCCTAATCATTTGATTCCTTATTCTAAATTCAAAAGAACTATAGACAACTATATGAATTCAAAAATAGTCTTCAAAAAGCCCAAAAAATATATTAATATTTTATTTAAAATGATTCAGAAAGGCGCCAAAACCATAGCCAAAGAACTGATCAGTGATAATATCTAGAAAAAGCTAAAAAAAAAGTCCTGTGAAGAGCACAATAGAAAGATGGAAGCTACGTACATTCATATAAGCGAAGAACGTTAAAGGAAACAGGAAGTAAAACAGGAAGAGGAAGTTTTGAGCACGGCTTTCAAAATTAGTGAAAATTAGAACAGACCTCAACGCAATAGCACTTCCCCCCAAGCAGAAGGACTACTCCACCAGCAGATGAAGAATTTCCCAAATAAAAAAGAAATCACATGCTCGTACAATGCCTTTTGTTTTGTCTTTTTTTCGGATTCGAGTTTCGGGGCTGTGGCAACATTTTCGAATTAATCATTTAGCAGGTAATGCAATAACAATAAAATATTATTATTAACAACAACCAGTTTGGGCCGGCTACCACTGCCACAATCACTGCCACTGCCACTCGGTGTATTAGTGCTACTGCTTGTCGACTGGCTCTTGAGAGGTTTCAGCAGTATTTACGACGGGTACAGTCGGTGACAAAAGTTGGATCGACTGTCTGAAAGTTTTGGGGAGTTGGTCGAGCGGTCAGCTTACTGCCGGCACTCACTGTGTGGCCCAGTCATGACAATAAAGCAAATAAGAGTTGGGGGGGCGGGGAAAAAAAGTCACCAGTTTATGGCAGCAATTAAGTAATTTTTTAAACACTCTCCGCACTTGGCCAACACTCCAGCAACAGTCAAACCCATCCTAAGTATAACAAATATGAATCTCATATCTGGTTATAATTTGTATCTGTATCTGTAAAGCTATCTGTATCTGTATCTGCGCGTCTATCTGCGTGTGTGTGTGTCTTACTTGAGCAACAACATCAGCAGTAGCAGAAGCAGCAACAAAAGATCGTCATAAAACTGCCAAAAATATACGTTAATTACCTTTTAAAGGTTTTTCAAATTAAACTCGTTAAAATATGAATCTCTCTCTTGCCATCTCTGTCTCCTTATTCGCTCGCTCACTCTCTCTGTCTCTCTTTCTGTTTGCCTGGCAAAAGAGAGATGGCACTATAGACAGAAAGCACCGTTCAGTCAGAGATCGGCTTTGGGCACGTAGAGGGGAGTACTACTAGTACTATACGTACTACCGTGTGAAGTTAATTAAACCTGTGTACAACTTTATTACAAAATATGATTTCGGTTCACACACACCACCACAAGAGAGTGAGCGAGATGGCTGGAAGTGTCCAAGTGTTAATATGGCACACAATATGGCGGAGTTTTTTTTTCTGTCAAAATTTAGCAGTTTGAACTGTTTCGAGTTTGGTTTTCGTTTGTGCCCAAAATACGATGGTTACGTCAATTCACTGGAATTTCTGAGTATGGAAATGTTGTGGGAAAAAGCAGGAAACATTTTTTGGATAGGAAATGCCCCTAAATAGTAGATAAAACTATCTCAAAGGTACATATGTAAGTGGTATCAAAGATTTTAAATAATGAAAGACCTTTGTGATGGATAGCCTTTGATCTTCACATCCCCAGAAATACTCCAAGATAGGTTCGAAAATAATAGACAAAGTAAACTCTATATCATAATAGATATCATAATCATTTACCCAAAGCCAACTTCAAATCTCAGTTCAGTCTTCAGTTTTTTCTTTGAGAACAGATAACAGATGAAAATATAGGAACCATAGGATCCCTTGAATGATACCAATATGAAATTCAGTTGTTCAAGCCAGCGCTCCAGCACTACTTTGACATATAAGGAAGGACCTTTGGTCCTTTGACCTTAGCAGAACCCTCAACAGGGAGAAAGAAAGCGCTGAATAAACAGTGTGGGGTGGGGGGCTTCGCTTCATCACATGCACTGACATATGAATACGAGTATTATTAATAAATGAATTGCATGTTAACAATAAAAATTAAGAACTCCGTCCGAAATGGAGCAAAACGAGCGCCAAACATGTGAAATGAAAAGCAGCTGAAAACTCGTGAAAATGACGACGTCCTCTGCCACATGCATGGATGTGCATATGTATTCTACAATATATTTCCGAGTGTGTGTGTGTGTGTGAAGGGAGTTGTGCAGGTTCCGTAAAGTTTTCGGTTTTGGGTATCAGGTTGAAGCCACCAGCAACAACCACGAATAGTTGGTAATAATAATGAACGAAACGAAACCAAACGAAACGATACCAAACAATATGAAACGCCTGGCTTTGACTCTGACTCTGGCCTTTGCCTTTTCCCTGTTTGCTGGTGCGGACCGAACGAACCAACGAAAAAGAGAAAAAAACTAGATTAATATCTCCCTCGAGTCCTTTTGGCCAAGTTTATACACATATATGAAGGTGCCACCCGTGTGTGTGGAAGTTGCTTTGCATATGAATTGTATGCGCTTCACGGGTCCAGAAATGGAACGGATCGGCTGTTGAGTGCCGCAGAAGTAACGGGATCCTGAAAAACCATGTATCGATTCGTCAATACAGATGAAGTTTTCGATAGATCTGCTTTGAAAGACAACTAAAGAAGAATAATTATACCAAAGGCAAGGGGAGTGAGGAATGATATCAATTATCCATTATGGATAGAGATAAAGATAGATTATTCGCATTCAAGACTACTGATCCTATAAATGTAGCAGCCAATACATTATCAATTGATTATAATAATTACGTAAAATTGTATATCCAAAAATACCAAAAACGACTCCACTGTGCCCGTTTTTCGTCGCCGAAATTCGGCCCTCTTCAGCCCAAATGGCAACGAATGAGCTCGCGCATGCAATGTGTGTGGCGGGGCCACATCGACTTTCGTCATCTATTGGCTCTATATGCAAACACAATACAACCGAACAATCCCATGTGTTTGGGGCATAAGTGTACCCCACCATTAACCCGGGTTACCAGGGACGGGGTCACCAAGGGGGTCGTCAAAGCGAACTTTTGCAGAAAATGGTGACCCCGATCGGCCTAAAAAGCTTACCCTAAGCTTGGAAAGAGCCCCTCTGTAAATCCCTCTTGAAACTACGCCACTGATCTTTTGTAAGACCAAGAACAACAGCAACAGCACGGCAACAAAAACAAAAAAAGAGTGCCACAATGCCGTCGTTGACTTTATTCGTATTCGTTTTAAATGAAAATTAATTTATGCGAATCGATAAGCCGTCGGTTGGCACAAGCATACACAAGGGAGGTGGGGGTCCCAGGGTGGTGCTGGTAGGGGGTGGTAGAGGGGTAGATTTATACCAAGGTAAAACCCATTTAGTGTCCCCTAAGTTGGCCTGTAGGTGGCGCCCGTGGTTCGATCATTTGGGTCGCCTTTTACCTTTCGCGCCGCCTGCCAACATTTCACAGGAGACCTGTCAACCCTTCAACCCCGGGTCCCCTGTCCGCCCTGTCTGTGTATGTGCGTGTCCCAATGCCGTGTCCTGTTTCGAGCAACAACACCACCGCCTGCTAGAACACCCCCCTGGCCTGACTGCCCTGACTAACCAAAAAATGGTTAGTCACTGGTCAGTCGAATGGTTAATTGAAGTCATTTTTCCTAGCCCTCGTTTACCTGCGCCATGGACTCGACTCGACTGGACTCGACTCGACTTGACTTTTACCACCAATTGGTCATGTGCATTTTATTATTGAAAGGTGATAACAGCCACAGCCACAGCACTGCGTTTGGGGGTGGCACAAATGGTGTTAAATGGGGTTAAGTATAGCGGTGCGTTTGGTCATGTCCACCATCTACGAGACTCATGTCGGGGCATACCAAAGACCTAATGGGCTGTCCATTGGTTTGGGGTCACCTTTTTGGGTTTCGTTTTGTTATTTAGGTATAAGGAATCATCTCTAAGTGGTGTTCATTTGCTTAGAGTTATTGAATGTGATCTATTAATTTATAGTCTGGTTATATGTTTAATTATTCGAAAAATTGTGCGTTTTTTTGTTTGATAGAAATGTCACCTATCATGATCATACAGTGAGCAAGTCGATTAAGTGCTAGAAAATGTTACCGAACAATTTGAAAATTTGCCACAGAATATAACGTATTTTTTCTTTGTTCTTCGTATATTTTTCTACTCTTAGAAACATCTATTTAATCTCAAAATTTACTGTTTTTCAGAATTCAATGGAATGGTTAAACCACAAAATAATTTCCTCGACTTCCTCCTTCTATTACTTCTATTATAATAATCCATTGAAAATCAAAGATATGATCGCTAAATCTGAATCAAAATTTCTACACTACAAGAAGTGTATACCCCTTTTTATTTTTAAAATAAAATCCATTGAAATAGTTACTCCATTCTCCAAAAAAAAGAAACCCAAAGTTTGCATTAAAAATAAACAAATTTATCAAAAAAAAAACCCCGTAAATGTTGCTTCTCTTGATTATCGCACGTCGATCTGCCATAATGACAATCGTTAACCCCGAATGGAGGCCCCGAAGAATCGATAGCCAAACCGATGATGATTCCGAGGACTGAGGGAATACCGACACGTGCCCCCGATGGCAAAAGCTTTTTTGTAGAGTGAAGTGGAGTGGAGTGGAGTTGGAGTGGATCGCGTGGATCACCTCCGCCTCTCTGGATGGGCATCAGTCGAGTTCTGCGTAAAGATTCCCATCGTTGGCTTCGGGATGTGATCATGAGATCTGTCCGAATGCAGCGCACGCATAAGTCATAAGAGATATGTATGTATGTATGTGTGTGGAAGGGGAAGGGGGGATGGGGGATGGGGAACTGAACTTAATAAAAATTATTACACCTATATGGGTGATCACGTACGCCAAAAGAGACACAGAGCCACAGAGAGAGAAAGGAAGGAGGGCGATAAATTTTACCTAGAAGAAGCACAAAGCAAATAAGCTGATGACAAGAGAAAAAGAAGAGCAAAAGATGCAGAGAAAGATGACTGAGAGATAAGAGAAGGGAGAGAGGTACTAGGAGAAGGCGATGGAGAATAGGCCTCTCGACTTGTTTCCACTTTTTCCCTTAATTACACACGGCTCTCAATGGATGTGGATGTGGAAGTGGAAGTGGAACCTGGACTTGGACTTGGAGTTGGCTTCGGAGTTGGAGTTGGAGTTGGGGGCCTTATGTCACGTAATGAAAATCCTCCCCCTCGGGGGCTGGGCAGGCATATGTTAAGTCGGTAATAATGTAATAAATATTCAAATTACACATTTCTCTTTCACATTCGAGCGGCCATATTTCCATTTCCATTACCATTTCGAATTTCCATTTTTCCACCTGGCCATCGGTCGTTCGTCCAGTGCTGGCCAGCCGAAACAAATAACCAAACGTCAACATTAACACAACTAAATGTATATATCAAGGTGGACAGGCCACACCAGCCCCCGCCCCCGCCCCAGCCCCACCTCGCGAGTGGAATGAATGCCAACTGAGGCGAGGCGAGGCCTGATAGGTCGCCTCGAAGCGGTCGGTCCCCGAAGCTATAGCTATAGCTCTATACCTATGGGGTATATGTATATATACCTCTATATATATATGTATGTATATGGGTGGGTATAGGTATAGGTATTGGTAAAACAGTAAGCTATGGCACATTTATAGTTGCATTATGCTAATCAAATGACACCCAATGGTGGCATATCGAGTCCCGGAGCCGCGACTCGCGACCAGACCCCACCACTGGCCCTCCGCCACTGTGCTCCGTGTGTCCACTGAGCTGTGTCCCCGCTCTCGGGGGTTGCTTTAGTCGCATTTATTTTGACATTCAAGTTAATAGATCGGTTTTAGCTATAAATTAGCATTTTATATAGGCATAGGACATAGGTGTGTATAGTTCTATATATGTACATACCTTCTATATAGACGTTTGTGTGAGGGTCAAGTGTGGTGGCAGTCAAATGAGTTGCTCGGTGGCGGGTTTTTCGCCCTCAAAAAAAGTTGTCACAACCTGGGGGGAGTCTACCCGGGAGTATGGCTAACAGAACTCAACAAATAACCTGTGAGTACCTGGAAAAACACAATCCAACAGTAGACATATCTTAAAATTACTTTAGAGCATAGAAGGGAAAGATTGGATCGCTAGAAACTAATCTCTGAGGTTTCTTTAGCAGTACTCTTTCTTTTTTTGTTTAGTATTCTTTTAAACGTAGAAATTTGCTGGAAAACTAATAGAATCCCCTTAATAAAGTATCGAAATATTGTACAATTAAGCCTGAATCAAATCAGCATCACCTTTCGGACCATATCTGTTGAAGTTTTGCGTATCGAAAGCCTCTCTAAAACCAATCCAAAATATTTCACACATATTTTTAGTTACTTTGTGTAACCATCAAGTGGCATTGATTCCCAGCGACCTTTTGGCCTTTGTTTGGTCTAAGAAGTGAACTTGAATATCAGCTGCTGGTGCTATTAACATATGAAACAAACTCCAACACACAGACAGAGAGAGACAGACAGACAGAGACAGCAACAGGAAGGAAGCAAAGGATCAATCAATAGGAATTTCGGTTATGTAAATGATGAGAGCCGTGGCCCAGAACCTGAATCAAAACCAAAACCAGAACTCCATATTTCCATATCCAACATCCATCTGGAGGCCATCGAGTCGGCCTGTCAGTGAGTTATTGAAACATTGAGCCGCAGCCAGTGACTTGGACGGAGGTTCGCTCCTCGGAAGGAAGAAGGACGACGCGACTGCATTTATAATTATGAGAAAAAATGCGTTGGCCAAAGGCATCGGCATCGGCATCGGCAACACATCTGCACCCATTAGAGGAGACACGAGAGGAGGCTGGCAAAATGTTCTCGGTTCTCGTTTCTATTTTCGAACATGAACGGGGAAAATAATGAAAATAAATAATATCCGCTGACTGGCATTGATATGCAAATGATCTGCATCGAACCGCACCACACGGAAGTGTATTGAAATCAACAACAAAAAAAAATCCATACACAACTCGGGAGGAAAAGGTTTCAAGATCGCATCAACATCAGGCATCAACCCCCGAAAGGAGTCTCTCAACCTTCAAGATTATGATTATGCAAATCGTCCAAAGAGCAGGCTGCGCGATCAACGCTTCCTCATCATCATCATCAACGGAGGGTGCGTTCGAGCCGTGTGTCTTCTTCGGTGGAGGCCAAAGAGGGATTTTGGTGTTTGGCAAATTTGCCAAAATCAAATTGATTGTTCGCCTTTTGTCCGATTTGCGACAATTTCGAGTGGCATTTTGTGGTAATTGATACGAATCCCCCCCTAACGTTGCGCTTAACCCTTTTCCGCATTTTCCGTGTGTGTGCGAAAATTTGCCAGGCCAAAGAATAGAAAGTTGGCAAAACAGTGCTGCAAATTTCCCCCGAATCCTAATCGAAAGGGTGAAGGTGAAAGTGAGACCCTTTTCCCAGCGAGAATGGCAGCGGCGTTTGGCTTGTAATGAGATCAACTTTGCATCGTTTAACAGTTGTTTCGCGGGTCATTGTCATTGTCTGAAAGTGATATGATTTTCCCAATATGTGGCACAATAAATTCGAAAGGGGATTGTGCGATTGAATGCGAATAAATCTGAGTTTCGTCAATGACTTTCGGAGGGGTTTACAGTGGGCTCAAAGGAAACATATTATTTCTTTTTGCTTTCCGAAATTACCTTTGTGTTCTGTAGCTCTATCATTGATTCTTCTAAACTTAAAGGATCTTATTTTCTATAAATCTATCTGTCTCCAACTTCTACTGATTCTCTAACTACTGAGATTTCTATGTCTCTTCTCCATCAAAGATGGAAGATGGAAGTACTACGGATGGTTTGCTTTTTCAGGGTAGATTATTTCTTGGCTATTTCCATTTTATTTGCAATTCTATCTCGCCTCATATCAAGTCTCCTATCATATCTGCTGATCCTCCCAGCCCAAGTTTTTATGGCTGCTCTAATTCCACGTCCATCTCCGCTCTGCCATCCATAATCATTCGCATTCCCATTCCCAGCCCAGAACCAGATCCAGATCCCGGCACAGATCAAGATCAGCTGTCGATGGCTTTCGTAGTTCCGCTCCCAATCCCCCATACCCATCCCCCATCCCCATCCCGGACGCAGAACAGCAACCTCTCGAGTGGCACAGGCACGCGCACTCTCTGTGGCAACGTGTGTGAATTTTTTGCCATTCAGTTTTATTGAGTGTATCTACAAGTAACCTTACTCTCCCCACCCACTAAAAGAGGTGGGGTGGGGGGTTGGGGGTTCACGTAAGCTCTTGTGGTCGCAAATGTTTGTCTATTGTTCTAGACTCCAACTCCAACTCCGACTACGACTCCGCCAGCGACTGCGACTGCGACTCCGACTGTTGCACGAAAATTAATTTCCAACGGCAAGTGCATTGGGGCTTAAGGGGTGTGTGTGGCGATTGAGGGGAGGGAGGGGTTGTGGGGGTGTTGCAGATTTGCCAAGCGCTGATAAAAACCAGACGCCAAGGCTTGAAAAGGTCGTCGCTTGTGGTTGTTGCCCCTCTGCCGACTGTTGTTGTTGTTGTTGCTGCTGCTGTTTGCCATTGTTGGGGCACAACCGTTTTCGCGGGCCGCATAGCAAAATGCACCGTTATGCGAACAACGAACGAACGACGAGCGGCGGATGGAGGCGAAGTGCAAACTGTGTGCGCTGCATTCGGCCTGCGTACTCGTGTATCTATGAGATACAAATGTGCAAAAGGCAAGTTTACATATGCCGCATCTCACTGCCGCCTGCTGCATGCCGCCTGCCTGCCTGCCTGCCTGCTGCTGCCTGCCTGCTGCCTGTTGGCCAATGTTATTTAGTAGTTAATAATGAGCATGTTGCCGCTGTCGTTGTTGGTTTTTGCGCCACTCGCACTGCCACTTACCCTCCCTTACCACCCTCTCTCTGCCACACTTCCGCTCTCTCTCTCACTCTCTCTCAGAGGTAGGGTATGGGCGGGGTATTTAGGGATTATACAAGTGCCTGATGCACATATTAAGATCAACACCAAGTGGGGAGAATCGTTTAGGTAGGCTCTAGAAAAGGGGATTCGGACTTTGGATTGAGACTCTTCTGGACTACGAATTCAATCATTCGATTATCGAGATAATGTATTGAAAACCCTGACCCCAGACCCTAGAATCATTCTAAAAAACATTGATGGAAGAACTTTGGATACAAGACAAAGAGAATATCCATAGCTCTGAGAATTAACGGAGCGACTTTGATACATCTGAGAATCTCAGGAACAGCTTTTATTTATCAAATTTAATCTAATCTAAATCATTGATCTAACTCTTTCCCTGAGGACATCCTTTTCATATTGTAAAAGTATCCGTAAAATAAAATCAAAACAAATCCATTTACAATGACATTCAGTAGAACCTCCTTTCTCTAACCTCCTCTAGGGATGTAAAAACTACAGTGTATCCACCGAATGAGGTCCGCAAACGGAGCCTATTTCCACGCACTTGTTGCCCGCGTATCGGTGCGTGTATCTAGCCTGATTTACCTACCTCCCTAGTCAGGCGACTCCTACTCCTTCTCCTCCTCCCCCTCCTCCGCCGTCATCCCCATCGCCACAAAGAGAGCTCTACTTATAGAGGGACAGACGTTGCTCCTGCTCCTGCATAATGGGATATCGCCTGCGTGTGTGTGTGCGTGTGCCTGTGTGTGTATTGCACGAAACAGAACTCAAGGACATGCCGCTTCTCACGACGCGGTGCCCCGTGTATGGTTATGCAAATTTGGGGCAACAAACCGAATGAGATACAATAATAAAATGCATTTGGCGATGGGCCATTGTTCGCCAGAGAGTTCCCACAGGCCAAGGAGGGATATATGGAATTGGGAATTGGAGCCGACGGAGGTAGGAGTGTCAGCGGGGAATCGGGGTCACCTACGCATTGATTGGCTCACGCACTTGTTGTTTTGGCCATTAATCAATATTACAAATTGTTTGTGTGTGCGGCTTGAAATGAAATGACTTTGGTTTTGGTTTTTATGCTAATGTCTCTGTCCCTGTCCCTGTTCCTGTTCCCGTTCCTCTCCAGAGCAGAGTTCTCGACCGGCTAAATGCCTGAAAATGCCAATAAATCACATACTCGTACGGGAAATGCAGGACAGGCCCAGGACGACTGGCATTGTGCGGTTTTCTGGTGGGCCGTCTCTTGTCTCTCCTGACTTTGGCTTCACTTCACTTGTCAGCGGCATCATTAATAATCCTTTACTTGTGCGCCATAGCCTACTTAGCAGCGTCTTCGCTTTCGCAAATCGACGAACAGGGGGGGGACTACGACTATAGGTATGGCTATGGCTATGTCTATGTAGGAACAGGCTATGGTTCTACGAAGGAACTTGGGTCTTTGGGACAGCCAAACAGACGAAGGTAAATGATGCAAATAAACAAATGTCATATGCGACTCTGCGGAAACCCTTTTTCTGCTGCTGCTGCCGCTGCCGCTGCCACTGCCACTGCTGCTGCTGTTGCTGTCAACCTCAAAAATGTCATTAGGCAGGACGTGCTCTCCTTTCCACTTTCATTTCCACTTTCCTCCTGCTTTCACATATGCTCGATTCATGTAATTCGATTCGAAGAGAGAGACCCCCAAACGACAGGGCCTCGCTCACATTCCTTGATTTGGAATTAATGCAAATTAATGATGCTCCTTGAAATCGGTTTTTTCGAGAGTGAGTTGGTCCTGGGCTTGGGCTTCGGTTTGGGTTCCGTGTGCAATGAAATGGTGTGTCTGGGACGCTTGCAAATAGTTTTTTAATGATTTTCTTACTTTTTTTAGTGCGGTTTATTTCTTGGCAAAACATTCGTGGGAATTCGTATGGAAAGAGGCAGAGACTGAAACATTTATGTGCATGTGCTCACATCTGCCACATATACTCGTCTAGAGAAAGAGGTCCCTTCAGCACATATCCTGTGAGAAATGTTCTCTGGTAGGACTCGCCCTTGGTAGGCCATGCTTTCATCTTTCAGTCAAAGTCCCAACAGAGTTTTTGTCATTAGAAATTTTGTTTCTGTTCAATAACTTTTAAAATTTTAAATTTCTCATATATCTTTTTCGATATTAATATTTACAAAAAAGTTGACTAGGGGAGCAAAAAAGTGCCTATAGAAATGCCACCATTTGTACCCGACAACATGCCATTCGACTTGTACCAGGACGAAGAGAACCAGGATCAGGACCAGAACCCGAACCAAGTGCCAATCGATGAGGACATTGAGTTGAATGAATATGAATTGGATATGGCAATGTTGCAAGTTGGTGCCGCTGTGGATCTAAATGCTACAGATGCTAGCGGAATAAATATTGCGGCCACCTATTCGAATCTCCTTATCGATTTTGCCAATGCCGTCGACAGGAAGCTGGTCCTGAACCGGCAGCCAGCCACCACGGAGACGGCCAGGGAGCATAGCGTCCTCAACGATCTGATCAATCGACTGGTCCGGGAGATCTGCGAATTTTATATCAGATATATACGAGAATGAATAAAGTCGATTGTTTAATTATTGATATATAAATGGAGTTAATTGTTGGGTGTGTTGGGGTTTATCGGATTGAAAGACAGCACATGGTACAGAGGAATACCAGAAGGTAGTACTTACTACGATTGTAGTTCAATGCATCGATTCATTTAAGATTACTTATAGCTCTGTAAATGATCGTAGAAGACAAGGTTCATGCTCCGAGGCACTTTTCACGCCACTCATGAGAGCTACAGATCTCTCGACCTGGCTTCTTACGTATCGTATCTCTTTAAACACCTTTTCAACTGCCTAATTAATATATCAATACCTTTAAACGATTGCCGCACTCCAAACAGACAGCCCAAAGTCAAATCAGTTCCCAAATATGTAGAAAAACTCATCTTATAATATACCATACCATTCCCGACTCGAACTCAAGTACAATCCACTGACAAGTGGCACTTTGGAGATATGGAAACCGAACAATCAAATCTGAATTATTATATAAGCCATAAATGGGAAAACAAAAACAAAAAACAATACCAAAAATGCTAAATGCTAAATGTGCGAACGTATCAAAGTCTAAGCGGAGGCAATTTATAGTTTCGACTCATACTCCTCTCTCCATAATCATAATGAAGGTGGGCTGAAAAATGGGTATGGGGGATGGGGGGATGGGGTTTCTAAAAAGCTGAAACGATTTCAAGAAGCCCCATTAACCTCAATTAGTGACTTTGGCTATGAACGAGATGCAAAACAATGGCCGAAACCGAAATCTGGAGCTCGAACTGAAACTGAAACAGAAACAGTAACAGAAAATATACGAAAACACACACAGAAAACTCGAACTGAAACTGTTAATTAAAATAATGTCAATAAAATTGTTGTCCATTATATGGCAGCCGAAAATTGCATCTGAGGCCCCCAGACTCGAAGCGATTGCCAAATGGCGCACCGAGAGGGCCAAAAGTCGAAAGAAACTGAACAACTGAATAACTGAACAAAAAAAATAATCACAACCTGGCCATAAAACTCCAAAAACTCGAACTCAAAGTACAAAGCCAGCCATAAACGGAAAGCGAAATACGAAATACGACAAAAAAAATGGAAACAATAAGTAAAGGAGTTTACGTATACCTATATGGTAATGGTATGGGTATAGGTATAGCTATATGTAGCTATAGTAGATACAGTGCGTTTCACAACGCACAACAATTTTGACAGTGTCAAATATGCAATGAAGGTTATTTATATCTCGAATAGTCGATTGCATAAAGACCCATTTTTATTAGCAAATAATCTCCGAATAATCGGTCATATGTAGTTATCATACTTTTTATCGAATTTGGTGATTTATCGCTTCATATGGGGCATCTAATCTATCTTCAATCGACAGCAAATAGTTTTAAATTATGGTATATATAGAGATTTCGCTCAAACGGTGGCTTTTAGAGGCTTTTGATTAACATATCTGATCAACGAAACGATCAACGATAAATTTAATTATCGCATGTATCGAAGGAAGCCATAGAAGCAAGTTATCGCTGAAACGCACTGTCCACAGTCATTCACATATGTATGTATATGTATATATGTATGTGTGTTTAAACTGAACAATCGAACAAGAAAATATTCCCACAAATTTCGTAAGCTCAAGTCTGCAATTGCTGGTGGGTCTGCCACTGCCGCTGCCGCTGCTGCTGCTGGCAGAGCCAGGCTAATTATTAGTTAACTTGTATCTTTAAGATACGAGAGTCAGGTCGCAGCATTGCTTAATAGACCAGAACACACTAGAGTCTGCCTCCCTTTGAAGACCGCCCCCCCCTGCTCCCTTTCAGGCCCATCTCCATCTCCATCGCCCAGTGTTGTCCATTGTCATAACACGTTTCCGTGCAGTTGCCGCTTAGAGTTTTGTTGTATCTCATGGATGCACACAAACACACGCAGACAGAAAGACAGGCAGACAGATAGACACACAGGCAAACACTCACAGACGGAGCTAGTCAGACAGTCAGAGAGTTTGCCCGTCCATCCAATAGTACAATTCATTGGCTTTCCCAGCGTTGTCAAATGCATGATTTTCACATGTATCTATTAGATACGTTTGTATCTTTTTTTTGGCGTACTGAAACCCGCAGCCCCAGCAGCAGCCCCAGCAGCGGCGTGTCAATGCGTAGCAAACGACACAGTTTACTCCAAGCCCCGACCACGCCTACATTCGGACAAATTATATGGCTGCAGCAAGTAGGAGGTAATTTTCCATGAAAGAAAATCTCTCGCTCTCTCTCTATGTTATTCTCTCTCTGAATCTGAATCTGAATCTGTGGGAAGCAAAGTGTATCTCATATCTCTAATGAGAGCAGGGCATGTGTTTGGTGGGCGGGGAGGCGAACAGGTCAGAGGTGGGGTCTAAAAGCTGACAGCTTGCCGAAAAAACGGAAAAACGGCAACCAAACTTCAAACGATCATCACTCGAACAGCAGAAATTTGCATATTTTCAACTGATGCCAGGACGCAGATACACCAGCCACGCGCACAGTGGTTCAAGGGTCAGCGTCAAATGGGTGTGGAAAATATGTCTGTGAAAGGAGAAAGTTTTAGACGAAAATAAATCTCAAGAAATTGTTGTGCAAATACTAAAATGTCACAGGAAAAATTGATGAGAAATCACCCAAGGAGTAGGTACAATTCTGTAACTTCTACTCATATCTGAGGGATACAATTACATATATCTGAATATACAAAGACACCCGTGCAACCACTGTGCATTTGGATGGGGTGGGGTGGTTAGAGAGGTTGTTGTTGTGCACTCATTAGGGGAAAGGTCAGAAGTGGGTTGGAAAAATCAAGCATTTGTGCAGTTGATGTTCCCGCAGGACGCGCTACTGCTACATCTATCTGTATCTGTAATGCGTTATGAGTATTTTGTTGTATCTGTGTATCCCCGTGTATCTTTTGTGTATCTGCCATTGGTAATTGTATCTCTGATGGTGTTTTGAGCCAGTGGCATATGCAAGAGTCATAAATCGTTCCTCTGGCTGGCTGCCTGCCTGTCGTTACTCCTCCTGCTGCCGCATTCGACACCCGCTCTGATGATGAGCTATGCGTTTTCTATGCAAATTTCAGCAGCAGCAGCAGCAGCAAGCAGCTCCGCTTTCCGCCTTTAATTGAAATGCAAATGCGGGCGACTCCAGGAGATTGGCGACTCTTGGCCATTGTGGTGGATCCACGTTGGATCACGCTCTTTCGAATCCACAAAAACACGATCAAATGCGAGCGTAATCCAAAACCAAAGCGGGCCCCAACCGCCAAGCGGATAGCTGACGTCGGTTCTATGCGCCTGCATCTGCATCTGTATCTGCACAAGTATCTGCATCTGTATCTGTATCTTTTGTTTGGCCAGATATCCAATAGCCACATCTATACCCAGGTATCGGTGTCCATTAGACGTAATTAGAACGAAAAGCTCTCAAAAAAAAAACAAAAACAACGAGGGGGAACGTTGTGAGCCGCGGCAAAGGCCGCGGCTCTACCTTATACCCGGTACTCAGTCAGTATATACATACATACATATATGAGCAATGTTCGCAAAAGGGACAAATTAAATTTTGGGCAAAAAATAATATTTCAAAAAAATGAAGTCAAATCATTTTTGGAATATTATACATGTTTTCAATTTTGTTTGCATATGCTTTTTACAACTGCTTCTAAATTTCTACATGACATGTATAACTACATATTTGAGACGTACAAGTGTTTGCGACAGAGAGAGAGGGAATGAGTCAGCGCTTGGCAGGCGTTGCGTAGCCACTGAAATTTAATTGGTTTCTTCTGGTCATAATATTGATCCGACCTGCTCCATATTCGGCAATCTGGTAGATATGGTAATTTTCCATGATTCTGCGTTTTAGGTTTTGATTTTTCTTAAAAATTGTAGATTCCACAGATTTTTGTCCTTTGTAGGGGCGGAAAGGGGCGTGGCAAAATTTTGAAATACACTTGTGCTGGTTTGATATCACAGGAGCTTGGATAGAAAGTTTGGTTGCTCTAGCTCTTATAGTCTCTGAGATCTAGGCGCTCATTTAAACGAATAAGCAAAACAGACAGGATCGCGTGTGAGAGAGAGCGAGAGGGAATGATGACTTTCGAAATGGTTTTCTTCATTGTAGCTATAATAATGATCCGATCTGATCCAGATTCAACACTCTGATAGAAATGGTCATTCTCTATGATTCTGCGTATTTAGTTTTCTTGTATCTTCAAAATTGTGCATGCCACAGACTTTCGTTCTTTGTGGGGGCGGAAGGGGGCGGGGCGAAATTTTGAAATACATTTGGAGTAGTGTGATCACAGAGGAGACTGGATACAAAACTTGGTTGCTCTAGCTTTTATAGTCTCTGAGATATAGGCGCAAATGAAGACGGACAGACGGACAGACGGACAGACGGACGGACGGACAGACGGACAGACAGATATGGCTATATCGACTCGGCTATTGATGCTGATCAAGAATATATATACTTTATGGGGTCGGAAACGCTTCCTTCTGGGCGTTACACACAACCGTTATCCCCACAAATCTAATATACCCCTTACTCTTCGAGTACCGGGTATAAAAACCAAAGGCAAAGATAGAGCAAAAATATTTGTCTGTTTTTGTGTGCAACTGAAATGCATCTGGCGGATTCCAATTAAAGACGGATCCATGGAACGGCAGAGGCAGAGGCAGACACAACGACAACGGCGCTTACCCAGGCGTTGAAGGATGATGTTTACCAAAGCGAAATGCGATCTATATCTTATGCCTTGGCCGCGTGATCGTGGCCCCCGATGATAGCGACGTTGCCAATTTTCATTGTAATCGAAACTTGAGGCAGCTGCTGCTGCTGCCCTGTCGCCCGGTCGCCCTGTCGCCCTGTCACCCTAGACTCAACAATATTATATTTTCTACCACCCCGTTCAGCGTCTTCGTTCGCCCTTCGATGATTATAATAATTTGGACGCGAAGAAACACAGCCATAAGAAAGGAAAAATTGTTGCCTTCGCCTACTTAGGAAGTGGGACGGGCAGCCAGTTCCACTCTCTTCCTCTCTCCTTCCTCCTCCTCTTGCAATATGCAAATTAGCACGAGCCCCGGTACATACACACACACACACCCGGCCGTCGGCCCTCGGATCAGAGCGAACCCCTCTCGAACGAACACCACACCACACCACCTTGAGCTGTATCGCATCGCATCGCATCGAATCGAAAAGATCCCTCAGAGTCCTCAGAGTCGAAGGTGAGTCCGAGTAATGAGCAAAGGTGTTTAATTGTCGAAGGACCCATTGAGGGAATGGAAAGGAATGGAATTGTTCCGCTCGCGGAGCAGCTGGAGACCGACAGGCAGGCAGCAAGTGGGCAGTGCCACTCAGGGAGTCCATCAACCCTCCACGAACCTCATTTCCATTGCCGTTAATATCAATCGAAATGGGTTGAAAGGACTCTCGGGGCATCGGACACATAAATTGCCAAGAAAACAGTATCCTTTTTGATCAGAACTTTTGTCTGTCTGCTGTTGAGATCCGTAGACACGAGTAGTTGGCACATACCACTTGTATCTTTTAGATTATAACTTTGTATCTGGGGCTTTAAAGAAACAATATACAATGTATGTACATATTCTGGTATATTCCATATGGAGAGCAGCATGGAACCCCATTATAGACTCATGGAAGACAAATTATTATAAAATTCCCTAATAATATAATGATTTTGAACTCTTGTGGATAGATTTTGCATTACATTTTCATTAGGTTATACTCTTAACAATACGAGTATTCCATCATATTTTCAGAAATCTGTAACTTTAATTATACCATTAATAAATTACATCCTAGTTTCACGTGCAATTCTTTTAAAATACTAAGGAAATCTTTTCTTATATTTACCTTTAGAGAAAATATGATATAGAAATAAATATATTAAGGAATTTTCGATATAATATAGAGAGTATTTGCTAATTGAACCCTAATAAATACTACAAACTTCATCTAAAACGAACTCAAATTTTCATCTTTGAAAACGAATTGAAAACTGCACTGCAACTGCAACCAAGAAAACCTACCCGAAAATCAATTTAGATCCACTTTTTCCACACATTTGACACCCCCTTGTCTCACCTGTTCGCACCACCCCAACCCGGGCACCACGCAATTTTGCATTGCGTTTGACCTGCGGCCATGTAAAGCACTTCTAGGGAATCATTTATCTATTTCGCAATTACAACGTGCAACAATTGCCGCCTGTTGCTGCTGCTGCTGCTGATGCTACCCCCGTGTGCCCCGTGCGCCCCGTGTGTGTATGGCACCACCACAAGGGTTAAGGTTGCGAAATTTTTGTGTGAAGTATACCCTTGCAGTGGAGGGCATTTCAGGGTATTGCGCATATCGAAAAGTGTTTGCCAGGCATGGCCAGGGCGGCATCAAAGCATCGGTAAGAGTCGACTCGATATGGCCATGGCCAACAGATTTATACGTATACAGTTTTCTTTCATGTGTGTGCATAAGAACAAATCATTGACAAGGGTATTTGATGCTTCGGTGTTTTGATTGATTTGATTCTTTTGTGTTTGTGTTGTGGCACGCACTGCTAGAACTCCCCGTCATGCAGCACGGCCTTTTTTTTGGCACACCCCCTCTACACTCCACACTCTTCCCATTGAGGAAGCCCCTCTTCTGTTTCTAAGCCCCTCTAGATACAAGCAACCCTCCCTAAGGCACCTGCTCTGCCCCTTATCACTCTTTCTCTCTCTCAGGCGCTCTTCACCCTTTAGACCTCACACTCGCACACACACACATCCCCTGCTATCATGAACCCTCTTCCCCTTATCAGTCTTCCCCGTCGAACCGTGCATTTTGCAACACCTTTCGCTGCCTCTCACTCCACCTGGTCGCCACACGCATTCCTGTGTCTTTCTCCCTTCCCAACAAACACTCTCCTGTATCTCCCTTGCTCTCACTCTCGCTCTCACTCTCCTGTGCTTGCACGCACTCCACTGCATGTGTGTGTGCGTGTGTGCATTTGCAATTATCGCGCGTTTATTGCAAAACAATGCAAATACAAAAGCAAATGCAAAAGCAAAAAAGAGAGAGAGAAAAACCAAAACAACAACAAAAGGTCCAGTTTTATCAACTGTTGCTTGTTCTCTCTGCTTCTGCTTCTCCCTGCTTCTCCCTTCTTTTCGCACACGCATGTCGTGTGCGTGTGCTCGTGTGCGTGTTCGTGTGTTGTGCTATGCAATTTGCTTTTGTTTTTGTATTTTGCTGTTGCTGTTGTTGCCATTTCTCTTGTTCTTTCTTCCGTATTTTGGCAAAATAAAAAAAAGGTCAAAAGGCAGAGCCGCTACTGCTTCCGTGGATGTCCTGCGGCGACGCAACGGCGCTGCTAACGCCGGCTGCCGTTGCTGCTCCTGTCGCTGCCGTTGCCACTGCCACTGCCACTGCCCTAACTGTAATTGCTGTCAATCTGCCACTGCCACTGCCGCCGCTCTTCCTATTGTTGTGTTTTTTTTTTTGGTTTTGAAAGGGAAAGCAAATTTTCGGGGTTTTTTTTTATTCTGTGCGATTTTTCATGTTTACGTCTAATTAACAGTAATTAACGCATTAAATGGGCGTGTGTACGATTTTTTGTATATTTTTTTTCGAGTGAAAGTGTTTTTTTTTCTAGAGGGCAGGTGGACAGGTGCACGCCGGGGTTAAGGGGTAGCCCTTGAATTTAAACAAGATATTCTCTTTTTTGTCAAATTTAAAGTAGTTTAAAGAAGTAGAAGTATTTTTTAATTAAATACATACATAAGTATTTGTGTATCTTTTTTTAAATTTATGAATGAATATTCTTGAATTTCTGCCTTTGCAGTAGAGGATACTGTAGATTTTAAGG
Source organism: Drosophila athabasca (assembly GCA_008121215.1). Taxonomy (NCBI): domain Eukaryota; kingdom Metazoa; phylum Arthropoda; class Insecta; order Diptera; family Drosophilidae; genus Drosophila; species Drosophila athabasca. Next base: position 7,402,879 of record CM017796.1, on the reverse strand, counting down.
ATTGACAAATCTTATGCTGATATTCTTTCAAAAAGATACAAAAATACCATTAAAGATAGACAGCTAATACTTTCTGTTTTATTTTAGTTTTTTATACATTTTTCACCATTTTGTTTATATTTTAATTAATTTTTTTAAATATTTAATTTATTGTGAAGAACTCAACATGAAAACAAGTGCCTTTCCGAATAAATAATTATATTAAAGTTGAAAATTGTGTGACAATCTGTAAATGTAACTGTAAAAAGATTCTACCTATCAGAGATCCCCACAGAGCCCCTTTTGGGGGCCCACTATTTGAAAACAAATCAAATCAATTTGCTGCACACACAGATACGCACACATACGGATACATGTGTCAGCGCGCTGTCGAATCAGCCAACCAAAAAGAACGCTAATATGACACTTTAACAGTTAGGCCCCCATACAGACACACACACACACACATACGCTTACAAGCCGCACACACATGCACAACTAATCAAAAAACACAAAAAAATCTGTCAGCTATCGAAGAACGAAACTTTTGATACCCTTGAAGAAACAGTGTTCCCATGGCAGTGATGGGTTTTGTATCTTTGAAGAAATTTCAATATATGCAACTTCTGCATCAACATATAAGAAATATGGTCATTCGATTTCCCTTCATTGAATATAAGAAAAAGGATCTGTGCCACGAAGTTGCAGTGCTCTATTTTTCAATGATTCTGTGTGTTAAACATGTCGTTGTCATTGATCCCATCATGCCTATCGCAGTCCAAGGGAAAGGGTACTACAAAAATCATAATTTCAATCGGCTTCAAACAACAAAGATAACGAAAGAAAGAAAGAAGCAGAGAGAACGAAAGACGATGAGCGACAGACAGAGAGAGAGCGACCGAGAGAGAGGGAGAGAGAGTGGGAAGAAGAGCAGCCAAGAACACGCATCGGCACCTGCATAGCGCGCACTCTTTTACACCTATGCAGCCAGCCCCCAACGCAGCAGTAGCAGCAGAGGCAGTGGCTGTGGCAGCGCAGCAGCAGCCAAAAGAAATAAAGCAAAAATGTATAGTAAAAAAGAAAAAAAAAGAAAGAAGAAAAACCGAAAAGCTGAGCGCAGAAATCAAGAGCCGCACTCAAAACGAACTCAAGCCTCAGTCGCAGTCGCAGTCGAGCGCGTGCGCGCATCGAAAGAGAGACCAGCAGCAGCAGCAGAGCAGCGCCAGCAGTAGCAAAAAAAAAACTTAAAACCAGAAGAAATCAAAGCCAAAAGCTGTTTGAAAAAAAAACAACAACAAAAATAAGCCAAAGAGAAGCCAACACATGCAACCAGACGGACAGAGGGAGAGGCCGAGAGCCAGGGCCCAGAGCCCCAGAGCGAGATGGAGCGAACTTAAGCTCAATTCAATGGCGTTTTGGTGCGAGCGAGTGAGCGTTTGCCTTAACTGATTACAACAACAGCAGAAGCAGTGGGCAGAGAGGGCCGGCCGGGCGCACCAGCTAGAAGTAGTATAAAAACCTAAAGAGAGAGGGTGTCGGTGCGGTGGGGGGTCGGTCCCAGCAAATTTGTTGCGATGCTGCGTCGTCGTTGGCGTCGTCGTCGTCGACGCTTCGTCTTCGTTCGATGAATGATGTTGGGGCTCCACTGCTTCTGCTACCTGCGCAGCGACAGCGACGACACACACACATGTCGTGTCGTCGCGTCGCGTCGCTCGCCCCTCGTGTGTGTTGTCCATTGACGATGTCGTTGTCGTCGTCGTCGTCGTCTGCTGCTCACCAATCAAATGGGGCGGGGCCTAAATGGGTATTTCTTTTTTTCTGCCTTTTTTCTTCCTCGTCTTCTTTTTTCTGTTTCTTTTTCTCCTCAATTGGTGTTGGTGTCTGTCGTGGCGGCGCTGCCTTGGCAAGTGTGTGTGTTTAGTATGTATGTGTAGCTTTAGCTGTATTTGTGTGTGTCGTGCGATTTGGTTTTGGTTTTTATTATGGGAATTATCGGGAATTGAGCGAAACGACTTGCCTGTCACACGAATGAGCGCGAGCGACCCGAACATCCCGACATCGGCTGAGTGGAATGGGAAAGAGAGTGTGAGTGGGAGTGCGAGTGTGGGTATGAGATTCAGTGAGTGAGGCTAACCGTAATCACGATCTGAGGTGACTTAGCTCTTTCGAATTAATAATATATATCCTCAACTTACTTTTAATGAACGATTATATTCCAGGATTAAGTTAAAATATGGAATATGCATAAATTTTAACATAAGCGAGAGGGAATGGATTCCGTATGATTCCTCATAGGCTATGTATAACTGATATTATATTGATCTTTAATCCGAACATATGACCAGGAATAAAATTGTGTCTAAGGTTGGCTGAAGATAGCGTGTCGATAGGGGGATTTCGAAGCAGTTCATTTAGATAAGTTGTTACCACTATTAAATTAAAAATTAATATAATTATTTTCCAATCTGCCAATCGTCGTTGAAAACCAATAAAGAATCTTATACAAACAGAATTTTAAGAAATTACCTGGCATTCTATTATCCTTTGTAGCAACATTTATCTATTAAATGTCTTATACAATTTTATCACAATTTACCCATGTATCCACCTGTCGTTCGAGTGTTTATTACTGTTCAATCAGTTTGTTATCAAATCGAGAAGCATCATCGATTGTAATTTCAAAATATATCAAATCAATATTGTTAAAGAAAAAATATTCCCAAAATTCAAGAATGGAAAACTCTAGCCCCAATCAGGTATGAAAATCGTATTTTTCTATGTCATTTTCATAGCGGATTTTCCACTCAACTCCAGTTCGAAAGAGTGTCTTTGTCTCTCTTTCGAACTCGTTTCGGCTAGCGACCCCTGTTACTGCTTGCAAATGCAATTCAAACTCAAACTCAAACTAAAACTCAAACGATTCTGTTGCGCGCTAGAGATGTGGTGAAAGAGAGAGAGAGCGCTCTCCAGTTTTTGAGTGAGGTTCGGTTCTCAATGGTGTTTTGTTTTCGAGTGGTGTTCGTCTGTGAGTGGAGTGGTGTTCGTCGGTCGTGTTGAGTGATTCTCTCGTAATCTTATCAGACACTTGTTCGAGGGAGATTGCGCCGCCCGTTCATCCAACCAACCATCCATCCATCTATCCATCCCATCGATTGTCAATCACATGTGCACAAATGAGAGGGAATGTAAGCTCTGCCGCTGCCCTCCAAATGGTTGGCTGAGAAAAAAATCGAATAGCAGAGCGTAGGAGCAGCGCAGTAAAGCAGCGGTGCAGCAGCGCCAACGCCAGCGCCAAGAGCCGAGCATCGGGTTCTGTCTTCGTGTGGGTGGCTGCCCTTGCTCTCGGCTCCACGATGCGGCCACCGCCGTTTCTCTTGCAAAAACTGCAGCTCTGGCACCGACTCCTACTCTGATGCCGATTAGGTGTAAGCTTCCCCTTCTAACCCCCATTCTGCCGTAACTTTGTGGGGGCGGAGGGTAGGGGAGGGGATGTATGCACAGGGTTAAGGTTGCCTTTGGCCTTTGCTTTTGCTGCGGGTTTGGGTATTGCACTTCAATACAATTTGAACTTTTCATTATGTGCCACCCCACACCTCCCCCCCTCTCGAAGGGGGTTGGTAGCCCCTAAACATTTACTATTCCATCCATTTGAAACCGAAGCAGCAGAATCTAATCGAAAATTGAACACATAACTTTCATGAAAACCTTGGGATTTTGGATTTAAGAGTATTACATACATATGTATATGTAGAAAGGATATTATCTATTCTCTGCCGATCAATGCACTGCTTTAAGGATTTAAAACTACAAAGTTATACATAAATGAGAAGAAGAATTCGACAAATTCCATTTAATCTAATCGACTAATCCATAACCTCGATATTACAATTATTTCTTTTCATTTAATTTGATTTTACAGCTGGAAACCTCCTTGATTGACTTCAAAATTGGTTCAGATATCAATGAAATACTTCTGTACATGAAATTATATTTTCTGGCTTATATTTCTGGCTAAAAATACAGTTTCATCTTTAATTCCCTAAAAAATAACTCTCGTTTTGGCTTGAAATAATGGAAAATCTGAACTAAAAGTGGTAATAAAATAACAGTAATTAGTGGGGGAAATATAGAAGATTTCTGTTGATTATTTTTGGAATAAAGTTACAGAAAGAAAGTATTATAGGATAATAGTTATTCAAATTTAAAGGGGAATATGCACTTAGTTCTCTAATTTTAATATCTAGAGAATAAGCTAAGAAGAAGAATTTGGAATAGATGAATTTTCAAAGGAATTAGCCCTAAAACATAAACTAAACATATGTATGTAGATCTAATGTCCTACCCAAATCGAGGAATATTCTCTAAAAATACTTTCACAATTACAATTCCAATTCCATCTTCAGTTTTCAAATTCTTTAAATGGAAACCCTGAAAATTGGCCACTAAAAAGGTAGAAAATTCTGCCAGGTTTAGTTACATTTCCCGTTCTTAAGTCCAACGGAACTCCAATGCACCGCAAAAAGGAGTAAATGAGGAAGGACTCTCCTCCACAGCTTCCATTCCTTTGTCCTGCGACGCGTCGTCGTTCCGCCATCGAGAAAATATCCGAGGAAATCCCAGACGCAATAATAATATTCCCTCCACCCAATGCACCCCCTCCCCTAATAGTAACAAAAAAAAAAACCAAAAAACATAACGGTAATTCATAAGCAAAAACAAAACAAAAAGCAGTAAAAAGAAATCACTCACGAAAGTCAGCCACAAATCTCTTGCCCTCTCGCTTACACTCTCCCATTCTCTCACTCTCAGCGAGCGCGCTCTCTCTCTCTTTCTCTCTGTCTGTCTCTCTCTATGTTGCACTCAATCTGCGGCTCAATAAACAAGAACTACAAAAGGGGGAGGTGGGTATGGGTGTGGGAGGGCTATAAGTTTTTCCCAATAAGAAAAAAGACATTGCTCTGCCAGCAGCAGCACCAGCAGCAGCAGCGACAGTGACAGAGCCCTGGCTGGGGCTACAAATTGAATGCCAGAGCAGAGAGAAGAGGCGTCGCTGCCGCTGCCGCCACACATGCAAGAAACCCCCTCGCAGAGAGCAAGCGAGAGGAGTGTAGCGCCAAGAACGGGTCTTTTTTGAATGAATGAATTTCAATACATGCAGCTGACAGCAGTTATCAGTGGCAGTGGCAGTGGCAGCCAGCAGTGGCAGCGAGGCAGCGCAGCGCGGCGGGGCAGACAGCGACGGCGCAGAAAAATGCTCCAACAGCAACAGCAACAACAACAACAGCAAGCAGACAGCAGTAGCAGCAACACAGAAATCAAAAACCTATTGAAAGAAAAATCAAAAGCAGAAGGCAGCAAGCAGGCAGCCAGCCAGCCAGCCAGCCCAGAGACTCATTGAGTGACTCTCCCTCGCTCTCGCTCGCTCTCTCTCTCTCTCTTGAGTGGAAGCCAGAGTCTGCCTCTGCTCTGCCAGTCTGTGCGTGTGTGTGTGTGTGAGTGAGCTGCGTCGCAGCGCCATGCCGCCGTTCGTTTGCCGTTCGAGGGTTGTCGCTGCTTCGTTCATTCTTTCCGTTTCATTCTTTCCGTGGTCGTCGCCTGCGCCGTGCGTGTGTGACTGAGACTGAGACCCCGTTGAGAAAAAAACGGAACGGAGACCCGTAGACCGTGGACCGTAGAGTTGTCGAGTTGTGTCGTACTACGCTCCACACAACAAGCAACAACAAATATTAAAAGAATAAGGCGCTACGGCCGCCCCGCCCCCTAACCATTCGCTCTGTGCGTCAGTGTGTGTGCGTGTGTGTGCAAGGTGTGTGTGTGTGTGTTGGTGTGCAGGCGTGTGTTTTGGTCTCCGGTTGCACGGCACACACGGGTATAAACAACAACAACAGCAACAAAACGAAAACAAAAGAGAACGAAAACCCGGAACCGGACCCCAAAAAGGAGGATAGATCCCCCCAAATAACAACAACAAAATTGGAAACCCAACAAAAAAAAAAAGTTACGAAAATCTGTTATTTTTTTCAAGTGATTTTTCTGTTTTCGGTTCAAAGTAAAAATCAGAAGAATGTGCGCGTGTATTAGTGTCGAGTGTCAGCAGCAACAACAACAACAACCACAGCCACCGCAACAACCTGAAACATGTGCAAAATAATCAACAACAGCAACACGATCCACAACAACATCAGCAACACCAACAACACGATCCACAACAACAGCAACAACAACGACTGCTGCATTTGGGCCTGGGATCAGCGACAACAAACAGCAACGAAAACGACAACAACAGCCATGGCCTAAACTCAATAATCAACAAGAAATCGAATCATCAATCAGAAATCTTCCTCCCTAACACATTCACCTACTCTCTCTCTCGCTCTTTCTCTCACATAATCTCCTGCAACACAAAGCTCTTCCTCTCACAACAAAAAAATTGCATTTTCTTTTTGAAATTGTTGAAAAATAATCAAAATCAACAACAACAACAGTAATTGAGCAAACAACAAATTAGAGAGAGAGGAAAATCAAAAAACGAAAAAAGTCTTTGGGTTTTTTTCAAATGTATTTTATGAATTTTTTTGGGCACGTAAAAAGTAATTACAACAATACATCAACAACAGCAACAGCAACAAGAACAATTTCAAAAACAACAACAACAAATCAGGTGTCAAATGTGATGTGTGACTAAAACTTAATCAAACTAACTAACTAACTAACAACAAAACGAAACAAGAGCAAAAGCATAAACAAAAACAAAACAGAAAAAACTAAGTGGAAAAAGTGGGAAAACAATTTGCGGCATTTAAATGCCAGGCCTTAGCCACAGATTTATTGGCAACACCAACACCAAAAACAGCAACAGCCACAACAACAACAATTGCAACTGCAACACTTGCAACAACAACAACAACGACATCAACAAAAATTGACAATCGAATTTTTGGAGGAAAGCCCACGAATGCAGCCAACATTGCCACAAGCCGCTGGGACAGCCGATATGGATCTGACGGCTGTTCAATCAATCAACGATTGGTTTTTCAAAAAGGAGCAAATTTATTTATTGGCACAATTTTGGCAACAGGTAAGAGGAAAACACCAAACACTAAACGCCAATACCCACCAAAGAAAAGTGCTTTCCCATGCCGAAGTAATAGTTTGCCCCCAGCAATAGTTTTCTCGGCAGAAATAGTTACATATTTTTTAGGGCTATCTTTTGATCAAAAATTCATCCAACAGATATCCCAAAAGAATCTTTTGTTGTTAAAGAAAAAGTTCTCCCAAGTGAAATTGTATACAAAAGTGTCAGCAAGTTCTCCTTAGTGAAATGATTATCATGAATGAAATCTGAAGAAGGCTTCAATGTTTACGTATATATTTTTGTTCTTTTGTTTTGGTTCGTTTTTGGCGTATTATATTCGGGTGGAAAATTACACCAAAAATGAAAACCAAAGGAAAACGAAAATATATGTCTCTAAGGAAATGCGATGTTTTCGATTCGCAAATATCTGGTATCTTCCAGCGAAAGCTGCAACCACAGATAATGGGATGCCATGGAATTTTCAACCATCAACAAATGATTGGAATTATATTTAGGGGGTTCATCCAGCCATGAAATTATTTAAAAGAAAACTCTGATGCGAACGCAAGATGCAAAATGTGTGGCAAGGTTCTCCCACAAAACCAGGCCTCCTCCGGTGTGGGAGTGTGGCAGCCAGAGGCAGAGAGCGAGAGCGAGAGAGGGATAGATAGAGAGGGGGCCTTAAGTTAACTTTTTTCACTAATTGAGTTTGCGTGTCTGTGGCAAATGTATGTTTTATTGTTGCTTGCATTTGCTAGCCGGTCTCTGCCTCTAATTTGTGTTGTAAATATATTTATATTTTGTTCGCTCGATTATTGATTTCTGTGCAAAAAAAAAAATGAAATGCAAAATGCAACAAGCAAATAATTTAGTGAACAATTTATTGCATGAATAACTTCCTTTTTTGTTGCTTTTGCCTTTTGCTTTTGTTTTTGTTTTGCTTTTGGAGCAGAGAAGACAAGATCGTCGGGCAGAAGACTCTCTAGGGAGGAGGGGGGATTGTGGATTGCGGATTGTGGGGGGCGGTGGCGGTGGCGTGGCGGATGGCCAGACGATGTTGAAAAATTCGCTGGCTTCATGCCAGAGTCTGAACAAATAAGGCGGCAAAAGAAGTGGCCTGCCCTGCCCCTTCAGGACCAGACATATGAATATTTCCCTTAGATATACGAATATAGAATGAATATTCTCTCTCGCTGATGTGGCAAGTTAATTAGGTTTTGAGGGGCACTTTTTAATTGGAAGAGAGAACTCCATCTCCACTCGATTGATCCTCTGAAAGAAGAGTGAAAAGTCATGGGATTTCCCGTGAAAAAAATCGTATTGGGAGGGGGGTTTTGCCGTCGGCAAATGCAAATAATTTTTGTAGACGATTCGGAGCAAAACCACATTCTCAGAACTCGTTAAAAAACAACCTCCACCATCCACCCCCCCTCTCTGCTTACTGCTCCATCCTCCAATTACAATCTTTCAATCTCCGCTTCTCTAACGATCTTTTGATGATCGATTGCCGCTCAATGAATCAATATTTGAGGCCAAAACAAAATTAGAACTCGATCCCCACATCCCACCACAAAGCAAACAACAAAAAGGTAATTTGCTAAGCCAAAAATAGAAGTTTTATTAAGTAAATTAAAGACAAAAAGAAACACAAAAAGAATATCTGCTCCCCCTCCATCCAATCGACAGCTGTCCAAAGACATTCTTTTTTTTACCCCTGTCGTGTGTGTGTGTGTGTGTGTGTGTGTGTGTGTGTGTGTGTGTGCGCGGTGTATTTGGGTATTTATTTATTTACATTTTATCTGCAAAATTGACACAAATCGAAATCGAAAAAATGTGCTCGCATGGGCATTTTAATATATTTCGAATGTGGGGCAGCCCCAAATAAAAAAAAAGAAGAACAGAAATTAATTTCCGTAATGCAATCTATAAACTTGACCCAAAGACCCGAAAGACCCAAAAGACAGAAAGACAGAACGACGGAGGGTTCTACAATTACCAGGGAAAAAAACCAGAAGAAAAAAACAGAACAGAACTGCAGACTGAAAATTTGTCATTGATTTGTGCTGTGATCTGCAAACTGGAAAACACGGGGGGAAAAACAGAAAAACTAATTGCCAAATGCAAACGAAACAGTAACCGAAACCGTATAAAAAAAATTATATATATACATATAGTATATATGATGATAGAAATTCAAGTTTTTTGGGTTCCGTTTTAATCAAATTTGAAACCGGTTCAGGGTTTAGCCACCACCACACACCACAGCACACACTCACACACACACACACCATCCCATCCATATACGACAGATACAGATACAGATACAAACAGGACGCGCCGCATTGATGATAGTTTATAAAAAGTTTTTAATTTTCAAAGATGGCCGATGTGCAGGCAGGACGGCATTTGCATATGCCGAAAAAATCGAATCGAAATGAGCAGCGCAGAGCGCCTGGCAGACTGGCAGGCAGGCAGGCCAACCCTTGGGATGTCCACGCGGACTTAAGCCGTTAGATACACACGGTTAAAGATACACAGATAGACAGATATACAGATATACAGTTGATACGTAGATACAGATCGCTGCGTGTGTCGTGTATAATTTTTAGCGTTTTAAGTGCAATTTACCTCCCCGTTCCTCGTTCTCGTGCTGTGAGAGTGGCCAGCTAATGAGTCAGAGAACCCCCGACAAAGAATCATTCAACCACCCCGTCCACCCACACACAGACACACAGAAAAGATACAGAAAACATATATGTAGATACATTTGTGAGTTCTGTTCAATCGTTCGATCGCTGGAAAGATATGTTAATATAATTAAATTAATTTGTCAGCGCGGAAATTAAAACACAACGAAAAAAAAAACAAAGCCCGAAACAGAAACACACAAATATCCCCCCACACACAGATGCATGGCTACAAATTGTATCTATGCGATGCGACAAGCGACAAGCGATACGAATACGAAATGAAAATCGAACAATTAAAAGCTTGTGGTGGGTGTAGTCTGAACCCCGAACCCCAAACCACGAACCACGAACCTCGATCTGAACCACGCCACAAATAATTCCAAATAAAAAATCATTTGAAAATTATTATTAAAAATTGAGTTCATGAACTGTGTGGCTCTCTATAGATGTATCTGTATCTGTAGCTGTGTGTTCGTTGATCAATTTTTGTATGATGATCATTTGATGTTCTTTCTCTTTCCGGTTTATGGCATTAATTATGAATTTGTTGATGAAGCTAATTGAAGCTTTTTCTCTCTCTCTCTCTCTTTCTCTCGCTCTCTGTCTCTGCGACAAGCAAAGAAGTGTCCTCTATGTCTGCATTCCGAACTGCATTCTCGGCAACTCGGAATACCAGCCCCAGCCCATCAAAACTCTGACCCCAAAAAAATGTTGTAAACGCTTAGGCCAGTAATTAGTTAATTTGGCATCAAATTAGTGCCATTTCGGAGTGCATCCATCTATGAAATGAGGCCTCAAGTAGCTCTGATTTCAATCATTAATATGGCCCACAAATTTCACTACCATTTCATCTATTGAGAAATTAGTATATCGGAATGGTTTTGATGAATTTCGACTCAAGTAACTAGGGAGCTAACCATCCTATAATCACCAAATCTTTGTCACATTCTATTTGAACCTAAAATGAGTTAATCTCAGTAGTTTAGATTGAAAAACCTCAAGTAACTAAGGAACCGAACATTGGTTTGTCCCTAAACTTCTTGCCCATTCATTGTATGTTAATATCAGTATATCGGAATTGGTTTTCCGCATCTTTCGGATATTCTTGAAACACATCTCTCACATTCAATCCACGCAGAAACGAGCACATTCTATAAGATTAAGAGGAGAAGCTCAAGCTCTTCTGGCCATCAAATCAACCTAAAAAGCTTCACACATGTCAATGGCTGGTGATTTGGGGACGGGAATGAGACGGGGAACGGGAACGGGAACACTAATTGAGCATAAATATCATAAATGGTAAATGCGCGGTGCGGTGTATTGCGTGGTGTGCATCAATTGTCATTGCATCATTAATTCCGCATCTAGACGAACCACCGTACCGTTCCACGTTCCACAAAAGCACCATCCGCCAGCCACCAGCCACCATCCACCATCCATGTCTCTGGATGGATGGAGATGCCAAAAACCCCAAAAGGAGGAAACGAAGAAAAGATTCGACGTCTTTTGTGTACAACTTAATAACAACTAATTGTCTTTTTATATGCATATACGCGAGTACACAGCACAAATACCAGATACGGAACGATATAGGAGCTCTCTAAACCGAAAAGATCGAGCCAGAAAAAGCAAAGGAAAGGCAAGGAAAGGAAGGGGATGCGAAGGCCAAGGGAAGAAGGATGGGATGGGATGGGATGGATGGCAAACCTGTCTTGAAAATCTCTTTTGTTTTTTCTGTGTGCTGCTTCTGCTGCTGCTGCTGCCGCTGCTGTCTTTCATCTTTCAGTTGTCAGTAATTTGTGCAGCTCAATATATCAGTCGATATCTTATGAGTTTTTAATTTCAGGTTTCTCATACTCATACCCCGTCCCCGGCTCCGGCACCGATCTATGTGTGTCTCTGCGCCTCTCCAGTCCAGTCTCTGCAGTCTCTCCATCAATTTGATTTCCTACTCGGAGCGGAGGGAGCACAGAGAGCACACAGTTTTTCTTTGCTTGAAAAGGACAAATCGTTAAGAGAACCTGATGTTGGAGGATATTGAATAAAATATCATTTTGTGCACGCCCCTTTTTCGAGAACTTGACTCTGAAATGTCGGATGGGAGATGGGAGTTGAGGCATGGGGCATGATGATGATGAGTTTTGAAGTTGCTGTTTCGTTTGGGGTTCTGTTCTTTCCCCTTGCCTGCATATACATATGTACGTATTGGCAACATTTTGTGCTGTGATCGATACGGTTGAATGCAAAAAAAAAAAGCAAAAAAGAACGGAGTGCCTCTGACAGTGAGATCTGTGGAGATCTCCTTCAAAGTTTCGTTTGTTTGAGTAATGACCAAACGCCTGGGGAGTGCACATTAAAAAGGAATCATCATTATTGGCAGATACAGCATTGGGGCAGGATGGGCAAGGGGCAAAGGATATTATTGGCAACATCCATTAAGCGATCTCTCTCTCTCTCTCTCTCTCTCTCTCGCTGTCTCTTTCTCTGCTGTAATTTGTGGAATTTTGTGCTTTGCTGCTTTTCAGCTTTGGTGTTTCAAATGTTTTTACAATTTTTTATTGATGCTTTAATTAAGTTGTTGGTTTTTGCAACGAAAACGCCAACACGCCCCCACATGTTAGAATCCCCCTTGCCAACCCCCCCCACCGTGTTGCAGCTCTGTCTGTGGGCCTGCCTCTTGCTCTCCTTTTTTTTCGGTTTTTTTCCTTGTATTTTTTATTATTTTTGGCACGACATGAAAATTAGTTTAGAATTTAATTCGCTTTGACTTTTGAGTGCTTGTTACCATTTGCAATCATTCCTTTACAGTGTACCCCCCTGCCCCCTCTCTCTCTCTCTCTCTCTGGGTGCCACTGGCACGCCCCTCTTTTTGTGAGTCGTTTTGTAGTTGCTTAATTTGATTTTATTGAATATACCTACTATTTTTTGATGTGCGGCATAACTTTTCTGTTTTCGCTAGATTTTTCAAACTAAAATCAACACTCGTTCGCCGTTCTCACTCTCACTCTCTCGCTCTCGCGTTCCAAGGAAAATATCTGGCAGATACAAATGTATCTATGGCCAGAGATCACACGCCAGAGATTTCTTTGAGCGGGCAATTGTTGGTTTTCCACTAAATTGCATGCGTTTGGAGGTCGGGTCGGTTTCCTCCTGAAAATGTTAATATTATGATCAGTTCTTGTTGTTCTTTAAGTTTCATAGAAATTCCATGAGATCTACAGTACCCCACAATGTTCCACAGTTTTCTTGCGGACATTAAGGGTAGTGCTTGCCTGCAAATTACTACAAAATTCATCGCAATTTAACAGACATTTTCTTGAGATCTGCAGAGGCTTCCACTGTTCCCCGTTTTCCCCTGATACCAACCGTATCCCAGCACTCGCTGGACATGTAATGCCCCGTGATCCCCCCCCCCCCTCTGGAAGTAGAAACTCGTTTGCATGTCTCTGGGTAATCCTTTACTTTATCATTCGATTAATTTACTGCGTGCCACATTCCGTTCCGTTCTGCTGTCTTCAAAGGAGAACTCTGCTCGTCTTTCCCTCTGACCCTCTGAAAGGGGAGATGTTTGACCCTTTCGCATTGGTGGTTGCACCACACACACATACGCACACACGCACACACACTGATCAGATCGTGTCATGCTGGAGGGCGAAGGGTTGTCAACCGAGGGGTTGGGTTTTGGGATTGGCTTCGCGGGACCATCTCCCGAGGTCCTGTTTCCCAGCTCCTGCCTATAATTTATCAGTTGATATGCAAATGAGTTTGATTTTGATTTATTCAATGAGCTGAAGCACAATTCTCAATTTTTTGGTATAAAAAAAACACACGCAAAATAGAAAAAACGAATCAAACGAAAATTATTCGATGCGCGACCCTTTTTTTTATTATTATTTTTTTTTGTGGACAGCTGGGTTTAAATTCTCGATTTTTTAGGCATTTTTTTGCGCTGCATTTTCTAGTTTTTATGCCGCTGCCGCTGCCAATGCTGCCCCGTAGCATGCCACAAAGGGAAATCAACGCTGCGCCTCATTGCAAGGCAACAGACGTCAAAAAAAGGAGAGAAAAAACCCAACACACAAAAAAAAATATATCTGCGAGAGAGAGATCCACGCGGCGGCGGTGGTGGTGGCGGCGGTGGCGATCCACGAGATGCGTTTTGTAGCTGCATCTATGTGTGTGTGTTCGTGTGTGTGTGTTTGTGCCCCGTCTGCCCCACTCAATCATAAAGCATTGGCAGGCGTAAATCAAATCAAGTAGCAACGGTTGCAGTCGCACACACACTGAGTGGAGTCGGGAGCTGGGAGTCAAAGATGCTTGCTGCATGTTGCACGCACAAGACAGAGGCAGTGGCAGAGGCAGAGGCAGACAATGATTAAGTAGGCAAAATACACACACACACACAAACACTCTCTTGCCCCTGTTCTCCAGCTCACTCCATTTCCATTTCCCTTAACCGATTCCCGATTCCCTTCTTTCGTTTTGTCGTTTTTGGTTTTTTATGTTTTTAATTATTACCGTACGGTGCCTGACAAAAGTCTGCGGCCCAAAACACAGTGACAAACAATGCGCACATGTGTCTACCAGTCAGTCCCCTCTTTTATATATACTACATATAAATATATATGTGTATATGTATATAAACCCATTGATCTGAAGATCTATGGGAGATGCATGCATATGCCATTCGCTTAGGGGATATTTAAACAGCAAATCATGCTATTGATCTTGCAAACATGCAGAGATCTTTATACCAAATCTATAACTACTCTTCGACTTGTCTGTGTGTGTGTGTGTGTGTGTGTGTGTGTTTGTCCATCATCTACTTCGCATATCGTTTTCATCTTTCCATTGAAATGCAACTTGAACGATTGATAGAAAAACGCAGAAAAAAAACTCAAGAACCGAGAACCTACTCCAGAGCTAGAGCCAGAGTTTTGTTGTTTTCAAGAGTTCGATTCTGTGGCTCAGAGATCTGATGGATTGATATGGGATATGGGTTGTATGATGAACGTCGTACGCCTACATATAAATGGGAAAAATTCTCATCAAGTGAGAGAGAACCCTCCTCTCTCTCTCTTTCTCTCCTGCTACTGCCGCTGCTGCTACTGTGTTGAAGCTTTCGATTGCAGTCTCTGTTCAAACTTCAAAAAATTCTCCTTCCCTTGGCTCTGTCTCTGTCAATTCATAGGTTCTCTGCTGACGATGCTTTTTCAAGTTCCATCTTCTGTTCCAGCTTCCAGCTTCCAGTTCCAGCTTCTGTTGTTCCCCAAATAATGCTTAAACATATGAATTATTATATAGATCAGCTGCAAATGTACACCACATGAGTGGAAGAGCAAGAGATGGGGAAGGAGGACGACAGATCCCACAGATACTTGAAAAAATGTTCGCTGTTGTTCGGATCTTGTCTGCTGTCTTCTGTTTTACTAAATACTCTGGCTGTTTAGTGGCATAGAGTGGGGCGGGAGGGGCAAGGGTGGGGGCGGGGGCGGGAGCGGGGGCAGACCATCAACCGTCGACCGACCGTCTCTCGAGCGATCAATGTGATCAATCGTGCTTCAATTTTTCTTCTTTTGAAAATGAGATTTCATTTCGGTTTCGTGCTGCTTCTGATGGCTGCTTCTGGTGGCTGCTGTTTCTGTTTTTGTCAGCGGAAATCTTTTGTTGCCTCTCAAGTGGCATGGACTCCTCCGCTTGTGTTCGTTGTATGTTCGTTGTGTTGTATTATTAGCTATAGTTCAATTTTTTTATATTTCTCTTGTTTTTGTTGTGTTGTTTTGTACGGGAGTGCGGGTGTCGGGACTGGGACGGGGGTCTCCAACAAGTGGCAGTTGAACGGTTGCTAAGTAGTTCGGATAATGCCACAAGCGTAATGCCCACACACCCCCGCCTTCAAATAATTGAGTGTCAATTATATACAAAAGTCGGAAGGGAGGAGAGGGAGGGGCGCCTGGCCCCGTCTCTCTTGAGATGAGTTTTTCGATGTCAGCTGTTGAAAATATTAGGGAAAATTATGGGCGTAAATATTATGCATTTCAATGGTGGGGAAATGCTTGGAGGACTGTCTTTTAATGTATTTTCTCCCCTTCCTCCTCCCCCTCTCGCTCCCCCTCTCTCTCTTTGGCGGAAAAACATCTTCATTTATTAATTTATGGCCTTTGCATTTTCGGGGGGGAAATATGTGTGGTGTGGTGTGTGTGTGGAAATCTTGAGTATTTTTCAAATATTTTCCACTCTGGTCAACCGCAATAAAGGGGTGTCGAAAATATGGAAACTCTACAGAGTGTACACGGTTCAAGAATCATCCAAAATTTGTCTGTCATCTCCGCACTTGATTTTATGCATTTTTCAGTAACTCTACAAAGTCTACAAACTCTCCAGAGTAGAGGAGACCTCTCAAAATGGCAAACTGATGATCTCAGTGCAATCTGAATTTGATTTTATACATTTTCCAGTAACTCTACAAAGTCTACAAACTCTCCAAAATAGAGGAGACTCCTCTAAATGGCAAAAAGATGATCTCAGAGGAGTCTGAATTTGATTTGATGCATTCGCAGTAACTCTACAAAGTCTCCACAAAACTCTCCACAGGCCAAAAATGTGTCTGTTGGCCACAGACATGCCGCATGCACATATAGATATGCATAAAATCAAATTGCACTTGTTGGCAGCCATCGTCGGTCGTTGGTTGTCGGTCGCCGTCATCTTCTCCTCCGTCTCCTCCGTCTCTGTCTCCTTCTCCGTCGTCTTCGTCTCCGTGTCGTCTCTGTGTTGTGGGGGCACGCTCTCTGGGGAACATTGGTGGAAGAGGCTAATAAAAAGATACAATTTTCGCTGCTGCCATATCGAACGACATAAAAACTGATCGACAACGACAAATATAACTCGGTGAGGCGGTGCGGCGGTTGGGTTGGGTTGGGTTTTGGGGCGGCATTGGCATCGGCGGCATCGCCTGCGACAGCAACAGCAACAGCAACAAAAACGAGGAAGAATATAATGTCCACAACAACAACAAGCGAATGGTATGACTGACTCTGGTCTCATGGTCTCATGGTCTGGTCTCTGGTCTGGTCTGGTCTGGTCTCTGGTACTGCTCTCTGGTGTTGTTGTAAATTTTAATGATCTGTCATTTCGATTTATTTTATTTTCAACCGAAAAACCCCGAAAGAGATAGCAACACAGAGAGAGAGAGAGACAAAAGAAGCGACTCTGATCACACAGAGTCCGATCGTAGAGCGCACGTCAGCTGCATATTAAATTAAAAGGTATTATATTGTACTAAATATATATGTATGTATACCCGCTCTACCTCTACCTCCACCACTAGAGTGATGGGGCGGGACGGGGGGGGGGCGGGGGGACACACACATGCGACACATGACGAAGTGATCTGCTCCGGGTCTGTTGTTCGATAAAAATATCCACAACACATCGATAGAATTTGAATTTTGTTCAGTTTCAGTTTCGGTTTCAGTTCTGTTTTCAGAACCGAACCGAACCAAACCGAACCGAAAACCAACCCCCCTCCGCCCCCCGCCCCCCTCCTCTAACCATTTGGCATAGTTTTTTTTTTTTTGTCGTTTTCTATCGGGGGGCCCCATTGTTGGGGAACTAATTCTTTGCCTGTGTGTTTTTCTGATTTGATTCGATGGGAACTAGAGCGCATTGTATTCCTTTGTTCTGCCACCCACCCCCTCTCTTCATCTCTCCCACCTTTTGCTATATTTCCCACTCTGTCCCCGCTACATTATAATTTTTATTTTATTTTTTTTGATATTTTTCCTTTTAATTTATTTGTTTTTTTGATTTCACAATATTTCGATCGACCAAAGAATATAAATTTTAAAAGCAAAAAAAAAAGCACCAAAAAAACCAACAACAACAACAGAAAATAAAGCGATAATTTTCGAGGCTTTCAGAAGAAATGAAAATGTATTGAAAATTCGAAAATCACAGGGGCAAAAGACAAAGGAAAGCAAAGTTTTTGTCATAAAATTTTATAACTTTTGCGCTAAAGCATACACACACAGATACATATCTAGTATATCTATAGATACATATGTGTGTATAGATACAATAAGCATCTATAGATACAGCAATATCTGAAAGAAAGATTTCTTTTTGCCTGTTGAGGAGGATATCAGTTGTGACAATTTATTGTGATTGCCAATACTCTTTCTGCCTTCTGTTGTTGTGGGTGGTGTGTGGGCGTCCCCCCATTGTTTGGGATTAGCCACACACACACACACACTGCCGCACACACTGCCACACACACTGCCACACATACTGCCACTGTTAATTTGTTAAAATTTATTTCAAATATATATCTATACTATTGTTTCTCTGGACCTTGTCTTTCTCCGTGTGGCATGTGGGCTGCTAACAGGCAGCCAGGCAGCAGGCATGCCAGTGGGGGCATGGCTGATAGTTTTGCTCATTTTGGCCCTCGCTATCTGGGCCCATAAATATTTAAGAGGTCATAAAACGTACCACCCCACCACCATTCCCATTCTCATAATTGGCAAGCACTGATAAGCCTCCCTCCACCCCCCTCACCCCCTCCTATAATTATGATATAATATTGCTGGTTTTTTTTTTGTTTTTGGGTGAAAGTTTAGTCCCTCGCTTTCCAGCTTAATTGCCAAACGATTTTTGGTGTGGTGTGTGGCATGTGTGGCATGGGGGTTGTTGTTGCATGGACTCACTGGCTGGAGTGTGTGTAAATTTCTATTGAATTCTGATGCTTGGGTTGTGTGTGTGTTTCGAGGGGTTTTCGGATAGATCTCTTAAACGTTTATGAAGTCATAATTTTGTGTCATATCATCATCATCATCATCATGCCGGAGATCGGTGGCAAGTTGATAAGCCCCTGCCCCAGCAGTGGCAGGACCTCTACTCTCCCACTCTCCCTCTCTCTGTCTCTCCTTTCAAGTGTTTAATTTGTGTGTGCGTTTGTGTTTCAACAGAATCTTTGGCTTCGATGTGTCACTAACCCCCCACTCAAAGAGGCACAGAGCAACGAGGAAAGGCAGTGGCATGCTGTGTGTATGTGTGTGTGTGTGTGTGTGTGTGTGGCATTAACTGCTTTTTGGTGGCAGTGCCCCAAAAACTATGCCAAAAACTTTCAAGGACAACCATGCATCCACTGCGGGGTGGGGGGGGTGTTGCGTTTTCGGCATTTCCTAGACACACACACACACATGCTGCATGTTGTTCTCTCTCTTTCTCTCTTTCTCTCTCTCTCGCTCTCTGTGTCTGTCTGTGTCTCTGTCTCTTTCCCTCGGTGGCGCCACCGCAAAACGTGCGTAATTAAAAGTGTTTCACTGTGGGGCAACTGTGTGTGTGCCCCTGCCCCCACCCATTTACCGTTCAAAACTCCACTCTCTGCCACATTCTGCCACTCTCTCTCTCTTTTCGAGAGAGCTTTAACTGTTGCTTGGCTTTAAAGTTGTCTCAAAACGGAGACATAGGCCTCCGCACAGCACTCTCCCCACAGCACTCTCTGCCTCCAACCTAGACAGGACTCTCTCCTGCCACTGCTGCTGCCTCTGTTGTGGCATATTTGAAGCTCAAGGACGTGGCGGCTCCTAAGCTTAAGACACAAGCAAAAGCAACAACAGCAACAAAAACAGCTGCAAAAAACCAGCCACACAAACACTAATACAAAAGCCAGCAGAAAGTGCCTCCCCCTCAACGTTTTCCTGCTTTTTTGCTACTAATTTTTCCTAGAAAGAGAGCGAGAGAGAGAGAGAGCGGGAGAGAGACCTTAATTTACTTCTTGGGGTGGTGGGGTGGTGGGAGGGTTGGAGCCTTACACTAGGCTACAGCCTTTTCGACTCTTTTCCTTCTTTTTTTGCCTACTTTTCCTTTAAATTTAATTTCTTTTGCTAGTTTTTCAGCCAGGCAGCCAGCCAGCCAGCCAGCAAGCCAGCCAGCTGTCGGCTTTTGCTTAGAATTTTCGTTATTGTTTTGTTGTCTGAGGTTAGTTTTCACTGCCGCCATCGTCGTCGTCGTCATCATCGTCGTCGTCGTCGTCGTCGTCGTCGTCGTCGTCGTCGTCGTCGTCGTCGTCGTTGGCGTCGTCGTTGGCGTTGCCTCTTGGCACATTTTCCCTGCCAGCCAGCCTGCCTCTGTCTTTGCTGTCTGTCTGTCTGTGTGTTTGTGCGCCTTTTACTGTTGGCTTTAATTAGAACATTTCACTCTTTTCGCCTGCCTGCCAGCCAGCCAGCCAGGGGGAGGGTGGGGGTGTGGCAACAGTTGGGCGGCTTTAAGTTTTTAGAGACAGGCCGAAAAACACTCTGCCGACTTCACGACTCCCACGACTCGAGTCGACCTTTAAAGCAGCAGCAAAAGTCAACACTTTTTTCTTCATTGGCATTCTGGAATGCCACAAGGGGCATGTCATGGCGGTGGAATGCGGGTGGTCAACTGGAGTGGGGCATGCCACTTAATTCTAATTAATTTTCTAAATCAAATTTCAGCAAATAATTGCCATCAATGATTAATGTTTGTTTATATTTTATGTAATTGCAGGTATGTGAAAAAATCGATATGTTATCGATAAATTAATGATTATTATTTGGAGTGATGCAAAAACCCTCTGGCACTCTCTCTTTTACCAAGTAAGTCACCGAATTAACCGAATAAGGTACGTTTATCGATCACATTTCGATGAATAATCGATGTAAGCTATCTCAAAGATAAAACGAATACATATGGAACATATTTTTTATGTGTGTGTGTGTGTGTGTTGGTGGCACTTAACGCGCACATCTGTTGGACATAACATATCCCCTGCCACAGATGCCCCAACCTCCAACCTCCAACCCCCTCGTACGCGAGAGCGCATCTCATTGCATTCGTTGCACCACAGACACACAGTCCCCCGCCCTCTCAAACCCGATATGATGTGATATGATATGATATATGGCAACAGCACACCTTTTCGGGGACACGGACCCCAAAAAAAAAAAAATAGAAAAGAAAAGAATATGGGAACTCCTGGGAGGAAACCGAAACTCCCAAAATAGAGACAGATCCCCGAAGCGGAGTTTCAGAAGTAGATGCTCTCTCGATGCTTCGATGCTCGGATGCAGTTCTCTCCCTTAATTAGGGGAATTCCATATTTCATTGTGGAAGAAACATAAGTCCACATTCTGATTTATATGCACGCCCGCGCATTTACACTGTTTTTTGTTGTTGTTTTTGTTTTCGGTTTTTGTTGAATCTTCGATCCAGAGCAGACTCTCTGAATCTCTTGTATGCAAATCTCCAGCAACCAGCAACGCGAAGGGAGAAATCAAATTAAAGGCAAAAGGCATCGGCCGTTGCATGCCCCTCAATTTCTTTTAATTTGAATTTCCGTTCGGCATAAAAACAGGCACAGGAAGAACAGGGAGAGAGACAGAGAGGGGTACAGGGGCATAGGGACTGGCTGCGCCTAATAAATCTATAAAGTGGCAAACGCAAGTACACGCATTATTACTTTGATTTTTTATGATGGAAGAGGCACCACACACACAGGAAACAGACCCCGAGCATATCCCACACACCATCCCATCCATCCATCCATCCATCCATCCATCGTAGGGGCAAAGAGAGAGAGAGTAGGAGGAACAATAAAAAAAATAGTAGATCTCTTCTCTGGCTTCTGTGTGTGTGTGTGTGTGTGTGTGTGTGTGCGTTTGCGACTTTTGTTTCATTTGCTGATTGCCTTTGATTTTTCGGTGTATAGCTTCCAGTCTCCAGCCTCAGTCAGAGTCTCAGCTTTGCTTTCAATTTATTTTGGACCCCGCGACTTCCGTTTGTTCTACATTGACATGCCAAAGTCGGACTGGTAGCTGGTAGCTGGGTAGTCGGTAGTCATCGCTCGAGTCGTCAAATCGAATTCAATTAAGTGTCTTTCCGCCGCCAACGTCCGGCGCTCATCTCCACAGAGACTCGCTCAGTGGATGGATGGATCGCTCAGTGGAGACCGAACAACTGATTTACCAGTTAAACGCAACACTTTTTCTGGCTGCTGTGGCAATTGATCGCACTAATGATTATTATCTGGCCGTAGGAAACCCCAAGCCCAAACACAAACCCAAACCGAAAACCAAAACTGAAAACCAAACCCAGTCTCAGTTCCAGCATCCGAGTCTCTGCGAGTAGTCTCGCGATAATTGAAGTCAACTTTAGGCTGGAAGCTTAGGCTGGAAGCTCTCATTGTAAGATTGTTTAACTACCGGATGTTTTAAGCAGCGTCGATTGCCATATGTGGTTTGGTTGTGGATTTTCTTTGATTTTGATATATGTATGTCTGGTTCATGCCACACAAAACACAACAAAAAGAATTCAAGGTTCAATCGTATCAATTACTTATGATGGGTATTCGACTAAAGCAAAAGTTGATTTACTGGCGGATACGGATATTGGTGAAATAATTCCATAAACGAATAAAAACGGGTAATCAATTTGTGGTTAATATTTATAGGAAAACATATCTTGAATGTCGAGTTAAGATTAAAGTATTCCGATAGATAACGTTTGATCAGTTAAAGATCTGTTTAGGGAGGTATCGAATGACACTAAAGGCAATGCACTATTAAGCAATGTTTCCATAAGTGAAAGGCCACAGTCAGAGGAAACCCATTCCCATAAGTGAAAGGACACATGTATCTGTCTCTGGTTCCTCTGATTCTCAGTGGAGGGAGGGTTCTGAGGGTCCTTAGCCGTAAGTCAAGTTTTTTAGCCATAGCCACTCAAGTAATCGAGTTACGTGAGGAGGACACATACTCGTGGGGGGGGGGGGGGGGGGGAGAAGGACCCCGTTCATGGAAAATCATCATCAGAAATAGCGACTGGCAAAGAGAGGGCCAATTTATTGCCCATGTACAGCGTACATCGTACACAGCCACACACAGCATTTCCCATCATGCCCATGTCTATGCCCATGCTCTCCCCCCGTATATAGTAGTGCCATACATATATACAAATATCTATATCTACAATCTACAATCCATGCATACATATGTATGTATCCCCTCCTTCCGCCTTCCCACTTCCTCCTTCTGCCTTCGATGGTTGTATATAGAAAATGGCAAAAATCCTGCGCGCGCTCTCGAAAAGAAATAAATTCCCTTATATTTTTTCTTTTTTTTTTTTCTTATATGCCGCGATTGCTTCTTCTTCTTTTCACCATCTTTTTTTTTCTTTGCTTTTCCTTTTGGTTTTTCCTTTTTTTTTCCTATATATATTTTCCTCCCGATTTTCATTTCTGCTAACGCGCGCAATCAAGAACAGGAGCTGCACACACACACAGAGAGAGAATGAGTGAGAGAGAGAGAGAGAGAGAGAGAGAGAGAGAGAGAAGGAGAGTCGAGTTGAACTCCTAGAACCTCCCACGGCCCCCCCACAAATCTTCCACATTCCCTCCCACTCCCACTCCCAATCCCACTCCCCTTTTATTTTTCCTGTCTTTTCTTTCGCTTCGAGTTTCCCCATTTGTATTTTTTGTGCCCTGTTCTTCCCACACATATCGGGAAATATCCTTGATTCGGAATGCACACGGGCTCCTCCCCCATAGAACCACCCACCCATCTACCCAGCACACACTCCCCCCTCCCCATCTTCTGCTGGCAATCATCCCTACCGTATACAAAAATCTATACACGTCAGAAAAGAAAGAAAGAAAACGAAACCCGAAAGTGAAGATGAAATGAAATAAAGCAGCAGCTGGAATGAGTGTTAGAGGAGGATAGGGGGCTATGCTGTGTGGTGTAGGGGATGGTTTTCAGGGAGGGAGGGGGTGAGGAGGATAAAAAATATAGGGAGCGCATAAAAATTGGCAGCAGTTTGGGGGGCCAGCAGTAGCAGCAGCAGCAGTAGTCGTTGTCGCTGGGTTCTCGGGGCAGACAGCATCGCAGACAAGTAAACTTTTTATGCCTCAAACCCCCATTTTGCCCCACACACACACATACACATATACAGTCCCTCCATTACACACACACACACACACACATAGGCATGGACAGAGAGACAGTCAGTGGAGGAGAAGTTCTAAAGCTGCCATCGTCTCGACCAAAACGACAAATGTGAAAGGACATTGTCGTCGTTGTCGTAGTCGTCCTCGTCGTCGTCATCATCATCGTTGTAGTCCTCGGCTTTGGAGTCCCTGTCCTCAGGTTCCTGCTACTCCTCCTCCTATCCCCCTCATCCTTATGCTCCTCCTCGTTGTCCTCCTGCCTGCTGCTTCCTTTCCAGCTCGTTATTACGACGAGGACGAGGACGACGCCTGCAATGACTCTCAGAGCTTGGGAGTCTCTGTCTCTGTGTTTGTGTCCATGTCCGTGTCCGTGTCCGTGTCCGTTCGACGCTCTGAGTGCGTCGACACTGACTGCCCCCCCCCCGAACCCCACCCCCTTCCGCCCCAACGAAGACCTTGCGGCAATCCCTCCTCTCCCGTACAACGCCCCTTCTTTTTGTATTGGCAGGACTTATAGGGGATCTAAAAGGGGATTTGTATTTGTCTGCGTGAAAGGATTCGCTGCATCCAGCAATCGGAAACCAATCGGAATCGGAATTGCTAATCGGTAATCGGAAGGGAAAAAAAGGAAGCCCTTATAAAATTCCGAGTTACTTCAAATCTGAAAGAGTCCTCGCATTTGGGAATACAATTTACCAATCGCAATTGGAATCGGTAATCGAAGGATATCGGAGGATCTCAAAGAAACCTCCAGAAAACCAAGAATAATCCTAAGGAATCCCAATCCTATAGCAAAATCTGTCATGTGGGGATTCCCCTAAAGACCGAAGGTCGTCCCCTAGTTTTTGCTGCCACACATGCCACATGCCACTATAAAACTATCGAAATACTACAGAAACAATAAACGATATATACGATATAGACTAGGACGAGGACCACGAGGAGGAACAACCGAACGACTTTGGGTCCTTTTCATTTCATTTTATTTTATGTCTTTTTTTCTGTTGTCCCCCTCTCTTTGCCGAATGTCCTTGTGTGTGTTTGTGTGTGTGTGTGGGGCAGGGAGGACCCTCCTATGTACGTCCCCCATTTTCGTACGTTTCGTTTCGTTTTCGATTCGTTCTGCTCGGTATTTATCGACCAATGATATTGGAAATATGTCAGGAGATGCGCACAAGGAGCCGGCATTCGCTGCGCTTCGGACCAGGACAGTGGCAAGGGGGAGGTAACGTAAGCCCCCCACCCCCTTGGGGTTCTGGAGTAGTGATTGGTGGTAGGGGGGGGTGGGGGGATGGCACCTATCGGTCCGTGTGCATCGATTCGGGCACCTCCCCACTGCCTTTTCGGGGCTACTTTTCTTTTTTGCTCCTGCCATTCCATATGTGTGTGTGTGTTATAGCGAGGGATGCTTACCCCC
Source organism: Drosophila athabasca (assembly GCA_008121215.1). Taxonomy (NCBI): domain Eukaryota; kingdom Metazoa; phylum Arthropoda; class Insecta; order Diptera; family Drosophilidae; genus Drosophila; species Drosophila athabasca. The sequence goes on along the minus strand of CM017796.1, from coordinate 7,377,749 downwards.
ACACCCACACAAGCACACAAACACACACACGTATGTGTCGTATCGCTGTCGAACGCCCCTTTTGCCGCTGCTGACTGCGACGCTAACAGCAAAAGCAGCAGCAGCAGCAGCGTCAGGCGCCTGCCTGTCGTTTACCGATTATTTTCCTTGTGTGCCGTTTTGATTGGAAAATCGCTACGCAATTGGAAATTTTTGCTATTGGCTGTGCGTTCGATACACACAAACACGCACACATACACACCCATACACCCAACACAAGCAGCGCTGCTGCCACTGCCCTCTGTCGCTCCGTCGCTGCCTTGGGGTTGGCGCTTTTATGGAAAATCAATCAGTAGCAAAAACAAAACAAAAATACAACTGTAGTAAAAACACAAAAAAAACTCAAGCGCTCGCGCTCTCTCATTCTCTTTCTCTCTCTCTGCTTATCTCTCCCTCTCTCTCGCTCTGACTGCAAGTTTTCGTCCAAGAAACTGCAACAAAAATTATTTATTTGTGTTATTTTTTTTTTTTTGCCAAAGAGAGCGAGCGCGCGAAAGCACTCGAAATAAAGCTCAATACGGAACGAGCCATTGAGTGGAAAGTGGAGTGTGAGAGAGAGCCTGAGTGAAAGAGAGAGAGCGCCTGCTCGAGAGAGAGAGAGAGGGTCGTTCGTTGCAGCTGATAAGACACACACATACATATATGCGGAGTGGTTCAATGTGTGTTCGATAACCCAGAGCCAAATGAATGAAAGAGCACCAGCAGCAGCAGCAACAGCAGTGGGAGCGGGAGAGGGAGAGAGTGGAAGAGCAGGGTCGTCGTGTCTGCCTGGCCTGGCTAGAGGGAGAGGGAGGAGGGCGGAGCGTATCGAAGGGAGAGGCCGGCACACGCTGGCTGCTGCTGCTTCTGGTGCTTGTGCTGCTGCTGCTGCTGCAGGTTTCGACACTGCATTGAGTTCGAGTCCGTTTTTTGGTGGAGGGGTCGGCACTCGCACTCGCATTCGCTCTCTCTCTTTCGTTCGCTCACTCACTCTCTCTCTCTCTCTTGCTCTTGCTCGCATGTGTGCCTGTCTGTGTATCTGTGTGCGGACATCGACTGCGTCGCCGTCATCATGAACATCATATATAGATAGATTTTTAACAAACCTGATTGGATGTTATTGACTGGCGCACACACACACGGCCACCCGGTCGATGATTCGTGCGCCCTGCCTGACTGGTTTCCACACATACTCGCACACACACGTCTGTATCTATGTGTGTGGTCTATTGACAGGCGACGGCGACGGCGACGGCTGGTGCGAGTGTGTGCCTCGTGTGTGGAGGGGCCAATGGACAAGGCTCTTGCCTCCCACCGCCATATCTATGTACATACATTCACACACACATATATGCATATACAATTCATGTACGGACGAGTGGTGCTGCAGAGTGGCCGATCTCTGTGATTCACTTGGCTCTTCGATCCGTATCTGATTCATTCCACAAGATACTGTTACTCACAGATAAGCAGTGCAGGCAATGATTCATTCCCACAAAGAATTTGTATTGCTTCGAATCATTAAATATCAATATTTGTCTGCTATGATTTTGGGCATTATCTTCATTAAGTTAAACATTTCAAGAGCTCAGTTCTTTCCCTTAGAAAGAAAGTGAGTTCCTTAAGGAACTTATCGAAGTTATCGAGTTATAGTAGGGCAATCTTTTCGTATTTCTCAAATATATCAGTAAAAGTCTCTAACTTGACTTGGCATACGTGTTCTTAACTTAATTTTTGCAAGAGGCTGAGTTCTTTGAGATTTTCTATGCTTCTAGTAAGGCAATCTCTTTGTATTCTTCAAATATCTCTAATTAAGTTCCCAGCTTAATATTACATATGTTTCTATCTGTTTAACTCCACACAGAACTGAGTTCCTTGGGGTTTTCTGTAGTTCTATTCTGCCAATCTTAGTGTTCTTTTCAAATATCTCTGATTAAGTCACCAGCAAAACATTTAATCAATTTTCATGGATTTATATACTCACGAAACTGAGTTCCATGAGGTTAATGCCTCTAAAGAGATCTCATTCCAGCGAATTTCTATCTAAAATAAAAATTACCGCACATATCGATTGTTTTCAATATATTTCAATCAGTTCCTTAGTTCCCAAAGTCCATATCTCCTTTTAGCAGACCAAACCCAAAACCGAAACCGAAACACATACATATAGTAGTCGCAACAGCTCATCTCCGCCAGAAGCTGAGTTACTTGAGGTCAACCTGCGGTGGAAGCCTCCCACTCCCAAGTGCCAGAGCCAGTGCCAGTGGCAGTGGCAGTGTCACTGCTGCCTCGCCCCCTCTGCGACGCCCTATGTACTTCTCGTGTGTGTGTGTGTGGTGGAAAAACCAATCACAAGTGGGGCCCGAAAGGCGTTGCCAATATTATTGAAAGCAATCCATATAAAGCGCACAGCTGTAAATACAGTTACAGACACTCTATATCCCTGTGTGTGTGTTCTTGTGTGTATCTGTGTGTGCGTGTATGGGTATCTTTGTGTGTGTGTTTATGTGCGAAAGGTTAACAGCTTTTCGTGCTCGTTTGGTGCTGGCAGCGCAGCTCGTTGCCTTTTTTTTCCATTCTTTCTTATGCTCCCTACACACACACACACACACAAACACACACACACACAGATACGCACACACATACATGGATACTTGGGGCTGGCGCTCGTGCTCGTCGCTCGGGGTTTTCGTCCAATCGAATTCAATTGACGCACAAATTTTTATGTACGGGCGCAAAAAAAAAAAACCCAAACCAAAAGGAAAAATTCAGGGAAAAGGAGAGCGGAAAATCCTGCATTCTCTGCAGCCTCACTCTCAACCCTCCTCGGGCGCCCAATCACCCAAAAACCCACCCGACACAACACCATCCCCACCCCCCCGCCAACAGCAAAACCTCGCCATAAAAACCGAACCCAAAACCGAAACCAATCCAATTTGGTATTGCTCCCCCCCCACCCGTATGGGCTTTCTTTTTATACATTTTTTTTCCCCCCCCACCAATATCGGCTCTCTCTTTTGCTCTCTCGCTCCTTATGGCTCTCTCGCTCTCTCTCTCTCTCTCTCTCTCTCTCTCTGTCTGTCTGCTGCTATCCTTGTCTGGCCTGTAGTACCCGAACCAAAGAACCGAAGCTTCAGTTCAGAAAAAAAAATGAGTGAAAAAAAGCAACACAAAAAACCAATGAAGTGGGGGGCATGCCGGGGAGGCAGACCAGACAGCCATAAAACAGAGGAAGAAGCAGCAGCAACAGCAACAGAGTGGAGTGGAGAGGGGTGGCATCCTTCGGAGGGGGACGGGACGGGGTGGCTGGGGTGAGAAAAAAGAATTTACAAGCCAAGGCGATGCCAGGGCAGAGGCACTTTCACTCGACTCAATGCCGACGACGTCGACGAGGAGCATCGTTGAAGCCTTAAAGCTGCCCCAAGGAATTGTCAACCGAACTCCCCACCCCACCCCACCCTTAATAAAGAGAGAAAGAGAGAGAGAGCAAGAGCAAGAGCGAGTGAAATTTTCTATTTTAGGGTGGAAAAAAAAGAAGAAAATAAAAAGGAAAAACGAAACGAAACCGAGAAAAAGGAGCGAAATACATACGAACATCGATTTCGATTGGGAAGCCATCAACAGCTACAACAACTATGGAATGGGAGGTGGGTGAGGGGAAGGGAGGATGTGGCAGCACCTCCCCCTAAGAGGAGCTTCGTTTCGTTGTCGAGCTCTTCGCTTCGTGTGTTTCGCCTGTCGATGTCGGGATGTCGTTTCTCTCTCTCTCTCTATCGCTCTCTGTCTCTCTCTCTTTCGCTCAGCGCCCTTTAAGCTTTGGGTTTTTTTTTCTCCTCCTTACCCCCCGAAGGACCCTCTGTGGATGCGTGTGAGTGTGTGTGTGTGTGTGGAGAGTTGCTTTTCTTTTTCCTTTTCCTTCTTTTTTTTTTTGTCGTGCGTTTTGGGGCATTGAATTGAGAGGAGAGAGAGGTTGTGGCAGTGGGTGGCTGTGGGCTTTGGGGAGTGGGTAGTGGGGATTGGGATTGGGTGTAGAAGGTTGACAAGTTTCATGCCAAAGGCGCCCAACCAGCGATGAGGAAACGTGGGCCATGGCAAGGGGACGTGGCACAGGGGGTGCTTGTGGCGGGGGTTCGAGGGTTCGAGGGGATGTGGCGGCACGTCAATATATTATATACATGTGTAGGGAGGCGCTCCCCAAGAGCTGCTTCAAGAGCAGCAGCGGCAACAGCAGCAGAAGCAGCAGCAGAAAAAAATGAGAAGAAACTGTGTGTGTGTGTGTGTATGTGTGTGTGGGGAACGGAGGACGAAGGATGAAATGTAATCAAGTGCACACATACAGAGACACTGCTCCTCTCTCGCTCTTCCCTCTTCCTTTCCCGCGCTGTGTGGCAAGTGGAAAGCGCTCAACTGTAGAAAAATAGTAGCATGCTTTTAGGTGCTAAGCAGCGCACTCGACGATGAGAGGAGAAAGGAGAAAAGGGGGGGCGGGGTGCAAAACGTACGCTCGTGTGTCTGTGTGTGTGTTCGTTATTTATGTCATTATTGAATATGCGTTCGAGGCGCAACCAACCCAAATCCAGGCAGAGGCCCTCTTTAGACATGTGTATCTTATGGATACACAGATACTGCACACCCAGTCACACATCCTTAGCAACGGATACAGATACAGCTTATGTACCACACACACACATACACACACACACACACACAGAGACAGAGAGAGGAGCAGACATATCTTTATGGCATGCGTTTTTATGCTTATTCGATTTTATTCGAGCTAGCCAGGCAGCCACAGATATACAGATACAGATTGAGATACACACATACAGAAGAGGCGAGTGCGGGGAGGGAGGAAGGGGGGGGGGGGGGGAATGACAGATACACAGATACATTTGTTGGAGCATCAGGATTTGCTGATGCTGAAGCCGATGCTTCCTTCCTCCTCCACTCCACTCCACTCCTTCTCCACTTTTCCATTTCCATTCACTCTGGCACTCTGCATCGCATCGCATAGCATAGCATCGCAAGCACCGACTGACTCCCTCCCGGACTGCCACCCCTCCCTCCCCTCCATCCCCATCCCCATCCCTGCCGTCTCCGATTTCTTTTCACTTGGTAGATTTTTCTTCTTTTCTGCTTTTCCATTTCTCGTTTCCTTCATTTCTTTTTGTGCCACTTGTGCTCCGCCCCGTTTTATTGTAGGGATTTTGCTTTATACATATGTATGTATGTATATGCACATATATATATTGTATATCTATCTATCGGTATGTGTATAGGTTTATATATCCCCCCCCCCCCCTTCGCCCCTCGGACCCACCGATTGTATGTATAGATAGGATGCGATATATAGGAATTTTTCGCTTTGCTACGTTTCCTTTCCTTTGCTTTTCGTATTTCATTTCATTTCATTTCGTTTCGGATTCCTTCACTTCCTTTGCTGTTGTTATCATTTCGATACTGGCCACTGGCCACTGGCCCCTGGAAAATGGGACATGCAACAGGGGAGGGTCTTATGGTCTTATGTCCAAAACTCTCCACAGGAGCATGGAGTCGCTTAGAAGCTTTCAAGTTGTATTTTGGTGATGGAAAAGCATTGCTTTAGAGATTTCAGAGTTTGTCGAAACTCTCCACAAAAAGTCTCTAACTCTCCACAGAGAAAAATGAACGTTTAAAACCCATAAAAAATGTTAAATGCCTAATTTTATTGTTTTATGTTTTTAAAACTAAAATCTCCAAACTCTCCACAAAAAGTCTCCAATTCTCCATATTAATAGTTTTTCGCTAGCCTTCAACTACCGATCGAATCGTATGGTTATGCCATACAGTTTACAATTCTCCACTCTCCAATATCTCAATCTCCAATCCCTCCTTTGTCCAACCAAACGGCTAGACAACCTGTCCATCAGCGCCCCATCATCCCACCGAAACGAGCTCCAGGGCAATCTCAACACGAAACGAGAGCACACACAGAAAACTACGCACCAAAGTAGCTCAAGGCTTTCACACCCAACTAACTAGCCAGAGAGAGAGAGAGGGGAAGAGAGCGAGAGAGAGCTAACCGACGCCATTGCCTAATCAGAGCAGGCCACATAGTAGAGCCATGGAGCCATAGTGCCGTATACTTGCCGCACATATATCTGGCCGATTTCTTACAAATCATTATATGATCGCGTATAGCCCTGCCCATAAATCTTTCAACATGTTTAGCCAACAACTAAACAATTTATGACGATTGTCTCTCACTCGTGTATGTGTGTGTGTGTGTGTGTGTGTGCGGGTATATGGCACGCCGATTAACTGATATCATGGCTATATCTATATCTACATATATCTATATATATGTACCCCTATACATACGTACTATATCTCGTGCTCGTCAGCCAGATATGACTGCCACTTCTTGAATTGCCTTTTGGAGGCTCTTATCTGCGGGTGTCTCTGCTCGTTTTTTGTAATTCATTTTTTATTTATACACCTATTTGTTTGTCCACTAAGCAGAGAGATATATATATATATATATATATATATATATATGTATATGTATGCATATATGTATGTATGATGGAGAGATAAGCAGCAGATCTTATCTGTATGTATAGTATATGGAATATCTATAGCTATGGCTATGGCTGTATCTGTATCTAAAGACGATTGTTGGTTGGGGCTTCGCTTCGTTTCGCTTCGTTGGCGGACCAATAGACGACATTCGAGGGTCTCCACTTGACTGACTTGATTACGTCTCTATATAAATATGGCAGCTATATGTCTCTCTCTCTCTCTCTCTGTCTCCCTGTAGATATCTTAAGCACACATTCGACTCTAACTCTTTATCTTTATCTGCCTCCTGCAATGTATCTCTGTTTCTCTGTATTTGTATCTTTAGCAATATTTAAACATTGCCGGATTGCCGGATTGCCACACACAAGAGAGTCTTTCCGAGTGTATTATGGCTATTATAACACCTGATTCCCCAACACCCAACAGCGCTGCTCCCCTCCCGCCACCTCTTGGGCGGATGGGGCTGCTGTTGGAAATTGATAAAAAAACCAACAAGAATTTAATTTTATAATTATGATGATGATGATGTATTTGTTTAGAAATGGTGGCTGCTGCTGCCTGCCTGCCTGCCTGCCTGCCGCTGCTCTTCTTCTTGGGCTCCATCTAATATTCGTTTCCCCTCCTCTAACTAATTCCACACACACATAGATACATACATACACATATGCTCTTAGAGAGAGGGAGAGAGAGAGAGGGCCACAGCTTCAGTAGCCGCCTTGCGATTATTTTATTTCATTCGTATTTTTTTTTTTTTGGGAGCTTTAGATTTGATTTTATTTTGTCGTTTATCACAAAATGCTGCGGCCATTGCGTGTGCTCCTACACGTACATACATACATACATACATATATATAGTAAATCTGTGTATATATATTTGTGAAATATATTTGTTTGTCTGTGGCTGAAGTTATTTTCGCGCTCAGAATTTTTTGTCCAGTGATTATCTACATCAGTTGTTAATTGCTATTTGACGCGCTATATCGGCTACCGACGTATACTCCACCGCCAGACGACTTCTTTTTTTTTCTGCTGCTGCTCCGCGAAACCCCAAAGAACCCCACAAAGTTCCCCATTTAGTGTTCAAGTGCAAGGGAGTTTCCAACTGAGGCCCTTTTGAATTCCAATTGATATTCAATTTACAAGGAACTGTCATATCGACAGCTTCTCTGGTGAATGGTGACTGTACTCCCGAGGCAGTGCCCAAAATGCGGAAGTGTCTCATGAATGTGTTATCTAGTAGTGCTACGGTTTTTACGCTTTAAATGTGAGAACTATTCTTTTATTCGGTTTTCCTGTTTTTAGTGGTTTTTAGTTTGGTTTGCGGTATTTTATAAATTCCAATAAAATACCGCAAACCAAACAATTCAATATTTTGTGGAGGCTTTAACACAATTCACACGATTACTGAACCAAAGTGTTTCAATCATTTTGTGCTATACTCTTAAAAAAACGTTTAGGTTTTTTTTTAGAATATTTCGGTATTTTTATATAGTATTTTCCCTACTAAATTGCATAACTGATAAATAATAATTAAATAGGTATATTTTAGTGTTTATTTGTGTTGAATATTTTCTTCACTAAATTACTAAGTATTTTTCAAATACATTTCGATATTTTTGTATGTATTTGGTATAGTTCTAGTATTTTTGTATGGTATTTTCTCCATTTCTCCATTTTCTCCAATGCCATAATTAACCAATTTCTCTACTATCTTGTCATTGCAGGTAATTTCAATCAACCAATACGCCCTCAAACTACTTTGAACTCATTCAAAAATTCGTAAGTTTTTTTTTTGTTGTTTGTTTTTATTTCCGTTCCCCCGAATCTCAATCAACGGCAGACAACAAAACGACAACTTTTTTGTGGCCAGACACTCTGCTCCACTTACTTTTAAGGTAGAGAGCAACTAATGATGTTTGTCGCGACTCTCGACTCTCGGCCGAAAGGCTGTGAGGCCTCAACGGGGCCTTATAATGATAACTACACACACACACACACACATGAATCAGTGGTTTGGGGTCCTCCTGGTTCTGTTTTCAGATTCAGAATCGGTTTGGTTTTTCTTTCCTTTCCTTTTTTTTTTTCTGCCGCACATTTCATTCATTTGCGTTTCATTCATGTTGTCGTCGTCGTCGTCGTCATCGTTGTCGTGTGGCTGTTTGCTGGCTTGTCCTTTCCAGCCACCAGCCACCGACCTCCTCGCATTCGCTTTATGCTCTCCTCCTGCAACAAAATATGTCAAAACTTGTCTCGTCTGTCTGCCATTAGCAGCAGCAGCGGCAGCAGCAGCAGCAGCCCAGCCAGCCAGCCAGCCACAACAGCAGAGGCGGCCAGCCCTTGGCAGACAGCAAACGGAACGCCCACACAAAAGTAGGCGCAACAACGTCATCATGCTCATTACCCAACCACATGATGATCCTCTCATTGTCAGGCCGCCGAAGAACCTCAATTTGCAGACCCGTTTTTTGGGTTTAAAGATTTTTACACTCTTTTTTTGTTGTTGTATTTTGTTCAAGGCTAAAAAGGTGGAGTACGAGCGGAGGAGGGGAGGGGAGAGCTTCACCTTAAATGTAATTTATGTGCCATTTCACAATAGAGACGACGCCTGATCCTTGGGGGCACACGACTTGATTGCGGCTACTGTGCAGGCGAAAAAGGAGAGCCTTCCTTCATTCACAAAAAAAAGCAAAGCCTTACCCCCCCAATCTCTCTCTCTCTTCCAATCTGCCTCCCGCTCTCTCTCTCTCTCTCTTTGGCATTGAACGCCCCCATATTATATACGAGTGTCTCCTTCATTATATGCAAATTTCAATTATTTGCACAAATCAGACGCTCAAGATCTCTTCAGGCCTCAACGGCAACGACAACGACAACGGCAACGACGCATTATTATCAACCCCTTCGGCACTGCACACACCCCCCCGCCGCACGCCCGCCTCGGTTCGATCCATTGCCTCCGCCACCGCCCCGTCGCGACTCGATCCCCACCAGAAGAAGCAGAAATATTGTTCAATTTCGAACATTTTTTCTCTGTTCGGTCTCGCGCTTTATCGGAGCAAACAGGAAGAGGGCATAATATAATTTATTGTATTAATGCTTTCGGAGCAGCGTCCCGCATAACGCTTGCTGCCAGCCAGCCTGCCAGCATCATCATGATCATGATGATGATGATCATCATCATCATCATCATGATGGAACCATCATCGTCATCGTCAGAGTTTTCGAGAGTGTTTGTGTGTGTTTGTCGTTCAATGGAGAGCCACACATTTCATTGATATCCCTCGAACAGCAACAACAACAAAAACAACAACAAAAAATGCCAAACTTTTTTCTTATATTACATTTGTATGTGCTGTGTATTATTATTAATTTAAACATAAACATGGATTTCCTGTTTGCCCGTTTGTCGATATGCAAAAAAGAAAAAAACCCAGAACAAAAACCCCGCAAGAGAGTGGAACATTCATATGTACATTCATTATTCGGGGGCGGACGGATACTCTTGCAGATCACTGGAGTTACGCGATTTGCAGAGAGATCTGTAGTGGGAGTGACATAAAACTCTTCTATACATTTTCTTGCATTTATCTATAGAAAAAATAAAACAACTTAGAACCAGTTATAGATTTCAAAATGAAGCACAGATATAATTTTGGATGCATCGAAAGGGTATACAGAAAACCAAACAAAACTTGTGCTTTGACTGATTATTTGTGAGGATTTTTGTTCTGGTCTTTTGGCATACATAATTCTCTTCGATCGAATTTCACATTTTTGTGTCTGGAGGAAATTAAATGAAGCGCTCTTTCTCTCTGTTTTTTTTTAGTTGTTTGCGGATTTCTTTTTTGATGATGATCATCATCATCAGGCATCAGTCATCAGGCAGAGACAGAGGCAAAGACAGGCAGGCAGTCAGTCAGGCAGGCAATTCTCTCATTGAATGCGTGGGAGCATTCGATTTTGATTTGCTTTCGGTTGATGGCCATATGAAGGTCACAGTTTTGTGGCTTGCGGCTCAATGACTGCTCAATGCTGGAGGAGGGGGAAGCGACAGGAAGGTGGGATAGATGGTGGACCGTTAAGCAGGGGCATTCCTTGAGCCTCGTCCTTGTTTTGTTTTAGCCAGTGGGCAGCATTGTTCAGCATTTTTCTTCTGCCTCTGCCACTTGGCAGCACTGCTCTTCAGGTCTGTGTCATTGGTCAGCACTGCTCGCAAGGTCTATGCCATTGGGCAGCACTGGTCTCCATGCAATTGGAATGGGCAGCACTTACCCTAGATCGAAGTGTTACTTTTTGATCGACTGGCGCTGCTCTCCTGTCCCTTGACCTCTGCTTGACATTGAAAACTCGTCTCCTCTCCTCTCCACTCCGCTCACAGAATGGAAACCAAAACCGAAATTTTACTGCCACTCCGCCCACAATTTTCGCGCAACCTGCGCATGTTGTTGACATTGCGTTAAATGGGGGTGGGGTTGGGTTGGGGCAAGGGGCATTTCCCAGTGGCAACTGCAATTGACACAATTTTGCACACAAAGAGGGAGAGAGATGGAGAAGAGGGATTGGGGAGACAAGGCCGGCCGGCTGGCATTGACCAAACGCACAGCACAGCACAGCACGTGGCCTGGTTTTTGGTCTCGACAAACACCCAACCCCATCTCAGTATCTGTTTCTGTGTGTGTGTGTGTGTCTGTGCTTGTGTTTGTGTGCGACGAACAGTCACCGCAGCATACACATGCAATTGATTTGTACTTTGGGGTCAGGCCCCCAACAACAGTGGCAACAGCAGCAACAAGCGAAAAGAGCAGAGAGCGAGGGTATCAACAGTTTGTCGAAGGCCCTCCACTCTCTGCCTCTTTGTGCCCCTGCAACATGGAACAGCCGCAACATTTGCACACACATACGCAAGCACTGGGGCAGCAGCAGCAGCAGCAGCAGGGGGGCACCCACCTACATTCATATTGTGGCATGGCACAACCCATCCTTTTTGCCTGGTTTTTTTTGCCGCCTGTCATTATATTGTTTTCCCCACAGGAAGAGAGGGAGAAAGGGAGAAAAGAGACATAATTTGGTAGGCTTTAAGGTACGAAATATCTATACACTCTCTCTCCCCATTTGTTGTATCTTTTTAGCCCTCATTTTCGATCCGTAAGTGGCTTAAATGTAGCTCAAAATGCAGGTCAAAAGCAGAGCATTGCCAAAGCATGGCTGATAAAAAAGTGGTTCCTTCAAAGAGAGAACTTCAATTCGATTTGCCATGCACTTCATTCCATTTCATTCCGTCATTCATTCCATCTTTCTCTACACTTTTCTCCACTGTCCTCTCCACTGGCTTTCTCTTTCACTCATCTGCTGCTCTGCTACTTTGCTGCTCTGCTGTCTGCCGTTGTCAATTAGTGAAAATCGAATTAATATTGTAATACTTTAATGAAATAATGCATGCCATGCCAGACAGAGGGGCATGCCACACGGGGCATTGGCGCGTGTGTTGCGTGGAGTGCGAGTGCGAGTGGAGGCGACAGTTATTTATGCGCAAACGACAAGATGAATCTGAATATGCGAATGTCTCTTCTGTCTGTCTGTCTGTCTGTCTGTCTGTCGGTCTGCTTGTCTGTCTGCCACTCCGCCAAAAAGCCCAAAAAAAAAATACCACAATTTAAGTTTATAAAAATAAACGAAGAGGCATCCACAGACAGAGACAGCAACAGAAAGAGAGTGATAGAGATAGAGAGAGAGAGGAGTGACGCGTAGAAATATAAAGAGAAGGAGTTGCAGATGCAACAGACACAGAGGTGGAGAGGAGGCATTGGAATGGTGCGGTGGGCCCTTTTTGTGTGCGTGTGTGTTCTTGCAACATTGTAAATCGTTGGGGCGGTGACACCCTCCCAAACCCTGTATTCGGGGCAGGAACTTGTGGCAAGGTGTGGAATGCGTGTGTTCTCACAAAAGAATGAATCTGAAACATATGCTAATTGCCACGAGAAGATAGATAGAATGTAGCTATAATCGAGAGAAGAGTGGACTGTGGAGCATTGAAACAATGATGAATCGATAGCTCGATCGATAAACAAATAATTAATGAATGAATCATTCTCGCCATCAGTCATTCTATCAATCATTCTATCAGTGTAACAATTTCTAAGAACAATGCCTTCCTTGACAGATTGCTCTACATTTCAGTTTCCTACTCAGCTTTCTTTCTCTCTCTATCTTTGTATCTCTTTCACTATTCCTTTCTCCATCTCTCTCTCTCTCTCTCTTTGTGTCTCGTTGTGTCTGTGGCATTTATATAAATTATTGGCAAAAATGCATAACGGCTGAACAATTGAAAATGCAATCAAGTGTTGGCCAAAATGGCGCTGCTGCTGCTGCCTCTGCCACATCTTTGTTGTTGCATCTCTTGCCTACGACGGCGGCAACATTTGCATGCCCCAACCAGCAGCAGCAGCAACAACAGCAACAAAAACAACAGCGTTGCCAATTAATCAAGAAATTCTTAAATAATTATTTGCCTATTTTTATAGTCGTGGCAGCGACACAAGAGGCAAGAGATGAGGCATAGAGAGACAGAAAGAGAGAGAGAGAGATGCATCATATAGCGGTAGGGCGGTAGGCAGGGGGAGTCTATCAGGGGTGGCAGTAGGGGGTAGTGGGTTGGGGGGGGGGGGTTGCCACATTATAGACAGCCGCTGCGGCTGGCTGAGTGACTGGCACGACGACATCGTCTGTTGGAGTGTAAATTTGTTGTTTGGGATACAAAGTATATAGCATTCTGATATATTCTGATACATACATATGTACATATTTACATGGTTCAGATCTGCATATGTGTGTATGTGTATCTGTGCATCTATATATCTACATATGTATGTTTATTTTTCTGATATTTTATATAGGGAAACACCATGCACTTTTCGATTTTCATTCTCTGTGATTTGTGGTCTCTCGCTCGCTCTCCTTCTATCTCCCTCTCTCGCTCTCTCTATGCTCTGGTTCATTGTTGTTGCAAAAATAAGTTGCACAGCCACAGCCCAGACCCCCGCCGCCCCTTCGCCCCTCTGTCTCTGTCTCTTTAGCCACTCTCCCGATATGTGCCTCCGGGCATACAAACAAATTTCTATGAAGCATTGCAGTTAGATGAGCCGTTTAGTGACAGTCAAGTCGTTGGAACGGGGGCACAGCGAGCGGGGGGGGGCACAGTGCGAATCAGTGGCATGCATTTTTTTCTATATGTATACATATGTATATCGAGTGGTTCCCTGCCCTTCCCTTGGGTGTGTGTGTGTGTGTGTCTTGAGTGCATTGCCATCGCCATTTGCGGGTCGACTAATAATAATAAATATTTTTACAGAAATTAATTAACAGCAACAGAAGCAGCAGCGCCAACAATGGGCAACAAAGTGTTGAAAGAGGGCTCTGTCCATGTATCGGCTGTATATGTACATATATGTATGTTCGATCTGTGTGTGCTTAAAGGGTGCTCTTTCTTGATGATATTCCTAGTATTTCAGCGGCAGAAGAGTTTATTGCGAGAGAATGAAGCAAGATCTGGAGGAAGATCTTTAGATCAGGAGTGGAAAGAGCTTAGAAGAGATCTTTTACAGCTACATTTGATCCCCAGCTACCACTGTTAACCCACTGTTAACTCCACTGTTAACTCCCTGTTAAAAATACACCAAAACAAAGCCAGACTTTTCGCGCCGTTAACCGCTGGTTAAGGTTCCTCTGTGGCAAAATGGAAACTCCTTGCCTTTCAGCCTCTCTCTCTATGTGGCAATTACTCAAATTCAAATTAAGTGGCAGCACACACACACACATATGCACCCAAGCATGCCCCATGCCCCAAAACAGGGAATGCCACCCCCAAAAACGAAATACCAAAATGCCGCAACTTGTCTCGTTTTGTAAATAACAAATCAGGCATTTATAAATGATGTGAGCATAAAATTTTCGGGGCACCCAACCCCAGCAGCAACACCACCCCGCAGGAGGACTGCCTGCCACAGGACTCTCTCGATGCTTAAGCCAGGACTCTCGAGCACTTGAAACAAAAGCCAAGGCAAAACGGTAAAGGCAAAGGCAACGGCAACAGCAACTCTTTGGCAGCTGACACGCGCTGCTGCTGCTGTTGTGTTCCCAGCAAAACTGTCTCTCAATCCCCCCACCCTACGGCCAATCATGCCCCATCAGAGCCAAAGGACAACCAACCCAACGTCTTCGTCTGCGTCTTCGTTCTCGTCTTTCGGTCCTTGTTTGTGCCGCGCCGTCTTCATACGTCTCTAATAAGACATGATTGTAATTAATTAAATTAATTCGTTTCGGTTTTAATACACGAAATGTTTTTCGATTTTGCCAAAGGACTACCATTCCCCTCCCCCACCCCGCACAAAGGGATGTGCCACAAAAGGATTGGGCAAATGAAAGCGAAGAAGAGATTTCTGATTTACGTTCTCAAATATTTGTTTGTCACACACTCTTCAATGGATGGATGGATGGCAGGCAGGCAGGCAGGCAGGCAGGTGAGGGTCTGAGGATGAGGTCCTGCTATCTATCACTTGAACAGAACATCCACCCACTCTGCCATCTCCCCTCACTCCCTTGGCAAACTATAAAATGTTGTCGATTTTGATTAGGCAAACTTGACAGGCAACTTTCGGGGGCGGGGGCGGGGGTGGGGGCGGTTGACTGGGGCTCTACGATGGCTTTTCATTAAAAATGCCAACTGAGTTTTCTCTGTCTTCAGGGGTTGCTCTGGCATCCTTCCAGCCCGGGATCTGGGTCCTTGGTGTTGCCTTGGTTTTTGATTGGAGCCAGGGAGACGGGGTGGAGCCATGGTGGATCTGGGAAGCATAATGAATTGACATTGATTGGAAATTTTGATTGAAAAAGGGTCGCCGACGAAAACTTGTGTTTAATAAATTGCTACAATTTTTGGTTTAATTAAGAGATTTTTCGATAGCAAAGAAGAAGAAAGAGATAGAGAGAGAGAAAGAGAGAGAGAGAGATGGACGGATGGATCCTTTTTTGGTGGCGGAACAATATTGATTCAAACATTAATTCGTTCATTTATATTAATGCCTTGGTCTGATTAAAATGGATAAAGGACAACGGACAACGGACAACGGACAGACAGACTCCTAGAAGGGCAGCAGCTAATTTTCCATATATTTTAATGAGGCTTTTCATGGCACAACTGTACTTTGTTTTTCCTTTTTTATTGTGGGGGGAAAGGTTGGAACTGAAAAATCATTAATTTCGTTTAGATTTTAAAATGTCAAAATTTATGTAGCACACACACACTCACACACACACACAACCCTTATGTGGCCCCCAACCCCCGCTCTCAAATCCCCTTTTGAGGCCCGCATAAAAATGTCAAAAATTACAAAAGAAGGAAGGCTTTTTGGGGGGAGGGGTGGGGCAGGGACTGGGACTTCTAATCATTATTTGTATGGCCTGACCGCCACACACACACACGCACACACACATCCTCCCTTTTTGGGCAAGAGACCCACATATATGAGTTATATTTATTTGTATTTGTCTGGGGCATGCCACATGCCCCACTGCTGCTGCTCCCTCCACCTCCCCACTGCTGATATCCTAGTGCTATTTGGTCAGTGTAATGCTTAATTATTTACTTAACAACAACACAAAAAAAAAAGAAAAATAAAAAGAGACGAAAAATGCCAGCAGCCGAAAAAGGCCTACGAAACAAAGTGACCAAAAAATAAGGGTGGAGAGGGGTGACGGGGCCAGAGGGTAGTCAGAACAATGGATCCCACCCACACACACAGACACACTCGCAGACCATCATCGTCATCCTCCAACAGCAAAAAAAAGGGTCATCCACATGTGTATGTGCGTTCATTTTTGATGTACGATTCGTCCTGGGTTGGGAGGGGGGTGGGGGAAAAAAGGTATGCATACGTTATGTAATAATAAGGATAAGCCAAAAAATTATTATTACTTTTGGTCACTCATTGTGGGAGGGGGCATGGGGCATGGACCATGGCGTTTCTGAAAGAACAACAGAATTTCAAAAAAAAAAAAAAAAAAAGGGTTGACCAAAACCAGAGGAAAATCTTTGTGGCAAATGGCATACGAGTATTGTTAATGATAGAAATGGACAAAGCAAAAATATTTCCCAATCGATGACGAAAAATTATAGAGAAATGAAGATTTTGTAGGGTCTTCGAATAGCAAAATATATCACTATATATTTCATATCTTTCTGTCTAATTTCTGCCTCCCACTGATCCTTTGTTGGCTTTAAAGATATTGTTTTCCCTTAAAGATCTTGCAGGATCTATTTGTCAGCTTAATTGCTGCCTCAAGTGGCAAGCCTCCCTTCGGGGCAACAGTCTGTCTGTCGTGTCTGTCCAAAACTTTTGACAGGGCTCGAAGCCGCGTTGTACCCATGCCACGAATGCCTTTAGCAATTAGAAATCGTCTAATTTGATGCACGAACTCACACACACACCCACACAGACATATGGAATGTGTAAGTGTAATTTTTTGGAGTGGCGCAACAAAAAAAAAAAGGGGAGATGACTCCACACACACATACACAGCCACACAAGAGACAGACATGCAATTTTTCTTTGACACTTTTACAGAATATCCCCCGAAAGCCTTTGCCTTTGCCTGTCTCTTACCCTTTCTACTACTCTTTCCCTTTCCCTTTCTCTTTTGCCTGTCATATGACGCATTAAAAATCGAAGCCAACCCTCCCCCACCTCCACGCCCCACGCCCCTAGTTATCTCTCTCTTTCCGGGGAAGAGGATTTTGTGTCTTCTTCTTTTGCTTCTCGTATGCTTTTGGCGCACGCATTAATCCTTTTTTCCAGCATCTTTCCAGCACACACACACAGACACACAGCCATGTTGTATGTATGAGAGGCACGCGTGTATATAATCCTTTTTTACAGCCCCATCTCCTCCCCAACCTCCCTGCCACTCTCATCCCTCTCATCCTCATTCATTCCTCATTCGACGCTTCATCTTCGTCAGCAGCTTCTCGCATATCAAAGCTAATTTATATTTTGTATAGCATACATTTGGGCGTGCACGCAGTTTTCTGTTACACACGCCCACACACTCCCACACACTTCCACACACTTCCACACACTCCCACACACTCCCACACACCCCCTCGCTATTACACTCCAAAACCCCCCCCCTTTCTATCACACTCTTAGATCCCCATCTCTAACCCCCGTCCGCCCCCACCTTTCTATCACACACCCAGTCGCTCTTTTGTTTCACTGCCTGATTTTTGATAAGTAAATAGAAAATTTTATAAAATTTACATACACATGTGTGTGTATTTGTGCGGTGGTGGGGGGTACATGTGGGCGGGTGGGGGAACTGCTTGTGTTTCTGTGTGCGGGGTTGAAAAAAAAAGAAACAGAATTTTAAATTAGAAAATATTAGTTAGCCAGAGCCAAAAAAAAGAGAGAAAGAGAACAACAACAAAAAAAAAAAGGAGAGAGCGAGCGAGATAGAACGGTACACAGTCGAATGTACAGTTATGTATTTGCATGTGTGTCTCTCAGTCTGTCTGTCAGTCCTGTATGTCCTGTGGCCATCCACATCACCCCCACACTTCCTCCTTTGGCACTCGACTGTACTTTGACTTTATCTTGTGCTGCCTTACTCCTGCCTCCTCCTGCTGCCTGCCTGCCTCCTGCCAGCCTGGCTGCCTTTCTCCAGCTGCTTCTTATTTTGCTTTGCTCCTGCCACACACTCCTGCCGCCACACACTTCTACTCCTGCCGCCTCTCTCTCTCTCTCTCTCTCTCTCTCTCTCTCTCTATGTGTGTGTGTGCCTCTTTCAGCAGCATCAATACATCATTTTCGTTTCGTCTTTTCTCTGGCCCCGTTCTTCCTCTCTCCCTCTCTCTTTGCCTGTGTTGATTTTCATGCCACTCTTTTCACTCTTTTTTACTGCTTTTTTGTTGCAGTTTTTTGTTTTTTTTTTTGTTGTTTTGTTTTGGGGAAGGGTTCTCTGTGTGTATTTTGGGTATTTTTTGTTTAATATTTAAATAAATAATTAGCAAAAAGGGATATATATATACATATACATATATATATGTATGCATAAGCATGTGTGCGTTTGTGTGTGCGTGTGGGGCATGCCCCCCAGTCCACCCACTCCGTGTGTGTGTGTGTGTGTGTGTGTGCGTTGCTAATGATGTTTGAAATTGAAAAGCAAATGCAAAGGCATGCCCCGAATCCAAAGAATAATACTGGGGGCAGGCATGGGGCGGGCAGGGAGCGCACTTTCGGTGAAGGATTCGTATTTAGTGGAGAAGAAGAAGCAGCAGCAGGATGAGGGTTGAGGGAGGAGCAGCAGCAGCTGCAGGAGGAACAGTAATGGATAACAGTTGAGCAGCTTACCAGTAAATATGCAATGCAGGAGGGGAGAGGCTTATTAATCAAGTGGTGGTATGGGGCTTTTCGAAGAGGTTCTTGAGAGAGTGAGATCCCAAAGTGCATATGCTGTGGGGCATCCCTGAACTATCCTGAGCCATCGAAAATGTGCAGAAAACGAAGAAAATCAGTGTGGTTTTTGATGATTTACCGATGCAGAATCGATAAATATGGATGATATTTCAATATAAAGAGAAAATCGTATAGATGATGATAAATAGGGATTTATAGCTCGATAATTGGTAGTTAAATGAAGATTATAGTTGCATAAATGAAAGTTAGATGAAAATTAAAGATTGATAGATGTTTATTTATCCGCAATAATAGCTAATTATCGACCACTATCGATAAATGATCGAATTACGAAGTAGCACAGTGATAGCCCTCCTCCATACTCTTCTTTCAGTCTTTCTGAATCTGTTACCTCCGTCTATTGGCTGCTCTCTCTCTCTTTCTCTTTGTATTCCTTCCTTCTCCGACCGCCCCTCTCCTTCTCCTCTCATCTGTCATTTACCTATCATGTGTATCCTTTACAAACATAAAGATATATATATATGTATATCCTTTTTCTTTTTGCATTTGTTGTTGCTGTCAGAGGCATAAGCTCTCCTGCCACACACACACCCACACGCCTCCATCCCGCCGCTTAAACGGCGTGCCAAGCCAATGGCTTTGTCTCTGCGCCTAATGTCAGGCTGCAGATTTTTTTCACACACACACACACATGGCCATATTTAAATCCCTTCACTCTTCTCCTGCCTTTCTTATTCGCCTATTCCGAGCTCTTTCTTCTTTATCTTTTTCATTCTTTCTCGGTTTTCTTTTTTTTTTTCTTACTCTTTTGGGGCCGCCGCTTTAATGTGTGTGTAATTGTGAAAATGCTTCCTCCTCTCTGCTCCTTGGAGACCCGTCCCCTGCCATGACCCATCATGACATGTCATGCAGGCGTTCAAGTGCGAGTGCAGGGGAGCCACCCCCCACACCATCGCCCACACTGGGCTTCAAAGGCAGTAAACCCCCAACCCACGGACCTCTGATATCGAACACACAACCCCCGGCTGCAACATCAACTTCATCATTTGTTGCAGCATTGATTTGCTTTGATTTATTGTCCAAAAACCGCACAATGCACTGCAATCGTCAGGATGCCGTTGTTACCCCTTCGAATGTTGCCGTCGCACAGAAAAATAAAAACAAAAAAAACAAATTGAAAAAGGGGTTGCCCCTGCGGCAACAAGAAGGCTCGCTGGGGCACTCGAGAGCTTAAGCTGAAGCACACAATTCATAACATTGCCTTCGTACTAATTACAAAAAGTGCTCTACCCCCTGAAGTCCTGACAGCTGCTGCTCCGTGTAGTCCTGGAGTCCTGAGTCCTGGAGTCGCCCCTCAGCTATCGCGCGCGCAAGTCTTGAGGCAGCCACGTACACACGACAGAAAACTCACTTCAGACAAACAGCTTGAGACAATGCCGCATGCTGCAACTCCACATGTGGAAAGGGGCAGCATCAGCTCTCTCTCTCTCTCTCTCTCTCTCTCTCTCTCTCTCTCTCTCTGTCTTTCCCTGCTCTCTGTTCTCTGTTCTTTGCAGAACGCAAGAGTTGACATGTGCCAAGCACACGACAAACAGCTCAACGACAAGAACAAAAAAAAAACAACAGCAACAACAATAACAATAACATCAGCAGAACGGGAGGCTCCTGCCAGAGCCAATAGTTGATACAATTCCCATCGAAAGATCTCTGACTGCCGGTTAAAGTAAAGCTAACTGGCGGTTAGCTCTTGCTCCTGCTTTTGGTGCTGGTACTGGAATGGGGTCCCAACATTTCACTTAACATTTTTCGGGTTTGTGCGCGCGAGAGATTTTTGTGTGTGTGTGTGTGTGTGGGTGTGGGTGTGTGCCGCTCCTTTGAAGTGGCAACCAGGCCAAAAAATATTAAATGAAACCCAACACAAAAAATGCTCCAGGAGTGGACGCTAAAAGGATGCTCAATACGGGAAAAGCCTTTTCTGCCATAAGCTGACCACACACACGAGGCATGGGCATGGGGCATGGGGCACGGGGCACGAGAGCCATTGAAGTGGGCCCCCAAAAAAAAAAGGAACGGTTCAGTTCGGTATGGTTCGGTTCGGTTTGGGCCAAAGCCACCCGCATTTTAGTTAATTAACTCATTTGGTTGGCGGTACTGGCTGCTAAGCCGTACAGCAGCAGGACGAACGGACTTCTCACATTTTTGGGGCACACAAAAGAGCGAGCTCCTGCCTTTCACCAAAGTTTCCATTAATTGATTTGAAACAAACCAAAACCAAAAAAAAAAGAAGACGAAGTAAACCGAGTGGCTCCCAGACAAGAGAGCGAACTATTTTCCAGGAGCAGCAATGTCCAGGACAAGTGTTGGCATTCCCACGGGGATTGCATTTCATTGCGGGCGGGACTGTGCCCTGTTCTGGGGCAGGAGCGACCCGCAGTTTGAGAGTCGTGTCGCCTCACCGCGCAGTTGGACAGCCATTGATCGATTCCTCGCCGGGCAAAAAGTCAACCGAAAAGAAATGTGAAAAAGTATCCTTCGCTTCGTCGTAGTCATCATCAGCCATTATGAAAACAATTTTCAAGCTTAAGCAGCTCATGGAATGGCAACAAACAAACGAACCCAGAAGACCTCCAACCACCGGAAAGGAACGCCAGGCCCAGACCTAGAACCAGGCCCTTGGTGTCCTGTCTCTTCCCTGTCTGTTGCCTCTTGTCTGGGTTCTCGAATGTCTGGCATTTGAAAGGACACGAAACTGCAGCAGCAGCTTCCATGAGAGAGGCAACCGCTTGTGTCTGTTGTTTGTACTTAAGAGCTTTTAAATATCATAAATATATATATATCTGCACTCCGCAGAACCACTCCACCCCACTCCTTACTCCTCCCACCACAGCCATAATGATGATGATGACGATGACAAATACATGCCTGGAAGGGCATAAGAAAAATGATTTGCCTTTCCCAGGGATATTGTCATTAAGCGACAGCACACCCCTGCCACAAATGCATCGATTGTTGGAGGGGAGCGACGGGCAGGATTTGTTGAAAACAATAATTTACACGACATGTATGTTGTTCTCATTTGACCCCTTAAAAGCAGTCAAGAATCGGCTTATTTGCAGATATATTTTGCAACTTCAACTGCAAAACCATTTCAGGGATTGGGAATGACTATCCTTATAGCCTCGAAAAGAGTGGGGAGTAGGGATCCTTGCACCCTTTTCTATGTAACGACTTCCTGCTTAACTTCTTCATCGATATGGAATAGAACTTGTGCCCAAAGAACGGCTCTGGCTGTGGCTCTAGCTGTGGCAGTGCCAGAGTTGCAAGAGAGGGGCCATCGACTAATTTCCAAAGTTCTTTATTGCCTGCAACGCCCAGTTAGACCCCAAAAACTGTCCTCCCCCTCCCCACCTCTCTCCCTCCCTCTCTCTGTGTTGGTTTGTTTTTTGTTAGCTTCCGGTATTTATACAAATAAAATTGCACAGAACCCCAACCCCAACCATAAGACCCCATTCGAATGTGGGGGATACCCCAACGGCAGCAGCAGCAGCAGCAACAACAACAACAACAACAACAAGTACAAATCAACATGAAAATCGAAGCCAAAGAGCCGTAAAAGTCATTGCCATTTGTGGGGCTTAGATTCTGGCTTTGGGGTCTGCCCTGGAGGAAGCCCCTTAAAACTTGTACGGGTACGGGGGGCGAGGGTCCTGGAATCCCAGACTAATTTGCCAAAAAAGTTTACACCGCATATTTTTGTAACCTTCTTTTCCCCCCGCCTCGCCTTTCTTTTCGGTGTTTTCGGTGTTTTTTTTGTTTGTTGGTTTGTTTTAATTTTCGATTCCTTCTCCGAATATCCTTGATGGCGAAGGATATTCCGCCTTCCCCGTAGATGCCTTGGTGCCTCCTCGTGGCGCATTGAAGGTCAGGCCCCCACCCAGCCCCGCCGCGCCCAATGTTCAAGTTTCAAGGCTTATCGATACGAAACGATAAACTATAAATTTGTTGCTTCTCCTGGCTACTGGTGCTCCCGGCTCTCCTGGCTTCTGGCTACTGGAGCTTCTGTTCTCCATCCCCTGTCCCATTCCTGAAGCTCCCGTTCCTGTTCCTTCTCCTCTGCCGAGTCCTGTTTGTGGAGTTCCTTCTCCTTGTTTTTTGGGTTGCTAATGCAGACGGCATTTTTAAGCCTTTCTTCCGTCTGAGTTCTTGCAGTGTGTGTCTGTGTGGAGTGTTGGAATGTCCATTGGTGTGTGTGTGTGTGGGTGTTTTGGCCGCTTTTTGGGGCTTGCAACAAAAGTTTTTGCAACGTATTAATTTGGCTTAATTTAACCCGTAATGACTTTAAAAGTAAAATTAATGAGGGTCGATAGTTGTACGGTGTAACTTTTTCGCCTACGTTCGTGCAACAACATATGTGTGGCAGCTCCATAACTAATTTCCGCCTCCTTCTATCTCTCTATCTCTCTCTCTTTATGCAGCGCGCTACCCTTGCCGAGAAGGAAGTGAACACACTCAAGGAGCAACTGTCCACCAGCAACACGGATCCAGCCAGCGGCAGCATCCACAGCGACAGCGACAACCACAGCCACAACCACACAGGAGGAGCGTCCGCCGCAGGAGCAGTAGAAGGGGAAGCAGGTGTCCAGGAGATCGAGGATTCGGATCTGGAACTGGCCAGCGGAGGCGGTGGATCTGGATCTGGCCATCAACTGAATAGCTCCATTGTTGCAGCGGCCATCACGCTGCAGCAGAACGGCGGCAATCTGTTGGCCAACACCAATACGCCGTCGCCCTCGCCGCCGTTGCTCAGCGCCGAGCAGCAGCAACAGTTGCAGAGCAGCCTGCAGCAGAACGGTGGTGGTGTCGGCGGCGCCTGCCTCAATCCGAAGCTCTTCTTCAATCACGCCCAGCAAATGATGATGGAGGCGGCAGCAGCTGCCGCAGCAGCAGCAGCAGCGGCAGCGGCGGCGGCTGTCCAACAGCATCAGCATCAGCATTCGCCCCTGCATTCCCCAGCAGCGGAGGCAGCAGCCGCCGCGTCGGCTGTGGGGCCCACAGATCATCAAGCAGTGGCCGAGGCCACTGCAACCACCACCCACACAGCCACCACCACCAGCAGCAGCAACACCACCACCACCATCAACAACAACAACAATAACAGCGGCAGCAGGAGCCGCGGCAGCCTCCACCACAACGAGGACGAAGAGCAGGACGACGACGATGATGAGGACGATGAGGAGGAGAACGCCTCCATGCAGTCGAATGCAGCGCATTTGGACGATGACGACGATGACATGGAGCTGGAGCCCCATCAGTCCCTGGAGGCCATCGAGTCTGCGGCAAGAACTGAACCACACCAACAGCAGCAGCAGCAGCAGCAGCGGCAGAGGCATCTGGCTGGCGATGCAGGTGATCTGGAGGAGGCGTCTGCTGTGGCGGCTGTTGCGGCTGCCACCGATACAGATCGAGATGATGAGGAAGCTAGTTTAAATGTTAGCAATAATCACAATACCGATAGCAATAATAGTTGTAGTCGAAAGAACAGCAACAACAACAACAACAGCGTCGGCACTGGCACAGGTGTGGCACTGCGTGATAGCAATGATGATATGGATGATCCACATGTGGCAACATCGGTTCACAGTGCCGAGGATGATGACTGTACCAATAACAATACCAATACCAGCAACAACAACAACAATGGAGGAAGCAGCAACAACAACAACAACACCAGCAGCAACGAGAAGCGCAAGAAGCGTAACAACAACACAAACAGCAACAGCAACAATCAGCCTGCTGTACAAATTGCTGCCAAAGACAAAGAGGTAAGCGTTCCATTTCCACTGTTCCATTACCAAAATGACGTAGATGTGCAGTTTAAAGTGCCCATAAGCAAAAGGATATATTGATTTTAAATGATAAGGAACGATTGGGTATGGGATTTCATCCTGTGGATCTTACTTTAGTGCTCAATCCTTTTGGACCTGCAGCCCATAATCCTTCCTTTGGCATGACTATCCCATGGAACCCTCTCCCCCGTCTCCCCACAGAGCGACTTTAAGTGACTTTTTAATTTAATAAACTAGAGGTCCGTCTGGGCCATGCAACCACCCCTCCTCCCCAGCCCCTCCCCGTCATCATCATCATCCTCATCATCGTAGTGCTCCTCCTCCTGCAGACAATTACCCAGCGCAATGAAATGTAAAACCGTTAAGATTAGACAAACGTTGCCGCCCACAGCTGGAAAATTCCTGAAGGGAAAAAGGATGCAAAAGCAAACGAAGGGAAAAGGGAAAGAAATTCAAACCGCAGACGACGACGCACGACTGACCCTCTCTCTCACCATTTCTCTCTGCCCCCCGCTCTGACCGCCCAACACGCACAATTGAGAAAACACTTGCACAAATAAGCAAACACCCCCTTCAGGGAAACCAACCCCACTGCCCCTTCCCCTTTTCGGTAGAACACTTTTCTTGTAATTTTCTAGCCAAACAGTAAAAATGTTGCCCCCCAAAACAGAAACAGAAACAGAGAAACAGAAACAGAAACCGAAACTGAAACCCAAACACAGAGAAAGAAAAAAAAACAACAACAAAATACAAGGCAAACAAATGAGCGACAAGAGAGAGAGAAAAGTAACGGGACTTTTGACTTCTTCTTTACACGCCCAAGAACAAGAAGAGCCGAGCCGAGCAGAGAAAGAGAAGCAGAAGCAGAAGCAGAAGAGAGCAGGAAAAGGAAGGACAAACAAAGAATAAAAAAAGGAACCAAGGGGAAAAAATACAGACCGTCCGTGTGGATCCTGGGAGTCAAAAACCAACCAACACAAAAAACAAAAAAAAAAGGGAAAAGAAAAAAAAGCTAAAACGAAACTTTTTCACAGGATTTAAGCGAAGGATGGTGGCTGAAGAGGGGGGTTCCGGATAGGGGTAGAGAGTGGAGAGGATAGGATAGGATAGGATAGGACATGGACAAGGACAAGGACGAAGGACCCAGGGACAATACGGGGAGTGGGCTGGGTGTAAAGTGATATCATTAAAATATTGACAAGACAATTTTTACGCCTACAAATTTGTTGAATGCCTTTGTTTACACTGGAGAAAAGAGACGCAGGCGAAGGACAGACAGAAAGTGAGTGCAACAGAGAGAGGGGGCAAGAGTGTTTGTTGGGTATCCCCCAAGGGATGCCATTGGAATGGCTGTTGAATGCACGAGGATGTTCAATAAGGGGTATCAATCGCCTGCCATCAACGACCATGAAGCCCTGGACTTGTAATGCAACCCTGGACATTCGCCGATGATCCTTTCGATGCAAGATATACCTTCCTCTCCGGATATGCACTTCCCTTCCCTTTTGCAGATCTCCAACCCTTAGCCGGGTTTCCTTCCAATTTCTCTAATGCAAAACGTGTGGCACCCCCTCTCCGTGCAATGCACTTGCCACACCGCATTGAATGATTGCTTATCGCCTTGAAAGAGCACATCCACATCCCCATCCCCATCCACATTCCCAACCCCATCCCCACTCTCCGTGCTGCACCCTTGAAGGAAAGCTGCAACTTGAAGTGTTTTGTGTGGCTTTTTGTGTGGATTTGAAGGAGGATTTGGGGTAGCGCTGAAAGAGGATGCATTTCAGCATCAATCATTATCATTTGCCATTAAGTGCAGCAGCGGCAGAGGCAGAACCAGCAGCTTCCATTAGCAACCCCTAGGTGTTAGAGGAAGAAAAAGAAGAAGCCCAAAGTCGGAGTCCAAAGCCTCCAAAGAAGATGTGCAGCAGCAGTAGCAGAGCATTTCTTTAATGTTTTATCACTTCACTTGGCCAGACACCCAACCCCAACCCCACCCCCAACCCTGCCCAACCCCACTCGTGACGCGGCTTTTGCTTTTAGCCTGCGTTTTGTTTGCGTTTTATGCGCGTTTTCTTATTTGAAATCCATTAAAAGCTATTTTTGCCGCTCTGTCGCTGGCTCCTGCTGCCTGGCTGCCTCGCTGCCTGCCTTCCTGCCTGCCTGCTGGTGGGCCCAAGCTCATTAGTTTGATTACTGGCGCCCCGACCCCCCAACCCCTGCAAGTGCCACCTCTCTCTCTCTCTCTGTCTCTCTTGGTCTCTCTCTCTCATCCATCCCCTAGTCCTAGTCCTAGGTCCAATACCCCAAACCACAGTCGGAGCAACATTCACTCCCTCATTCACATGCAGGCGGCTGTGATAAATGCACTCGCCTGACAACTAAATCACTTACGAGTATAGTATGTGAGTGCATGGTGTGAGTGTGAGTGTGTGCATGTGCATGGGTGTATGGGTGCATCCATGAGTGTCGTCTGTCTATAAGCAACAGATTCAGATTCAGATTTATCTGTTACACATGTTCATAAATATGCGACAATATTTTCTGTGTCCTCGAGCGTCCAAAAAAGATGATCGACAGGAGGAATGAGAAGCGGAGCGGCAGCCACAGTGCGACTGCCACAGAAATTATGTTAAATGGAATTGCAACAGTTGTTTGTTGTTAGAGTCACGAGAGTGCCACACCACCACCCCCTCTGTCTCTTTGGGATCCCATCTGGCCGGATCCACAGTCTGCAGTCTGCAGTCTGCTGCCTGTAGACGGGGATCTCGGGGTCTGGCTTTTGGCTTCTCTGCTTTTCTCCCGTTTGTTTTGGCTATGAGGCATGTGTTTATTTTTTCGCAGAAGTGCATTTTTATAGACAAAGTGCTCGCCACCATTTGGCCAGGGCTAAAATTAAGCATCGCAAAAACATCTAGTACTACAATACACAAACAAAAAATTAAACGCTTAAAAAAGCAGAACAACAAATTAGCAAAATACGAGTAGCCAAACTTCCGCTTCGATTTGTGCGCTAATATATATATTATACACTCGTATCTGGACTTGGTTACCCCCCTCCCCCGAAAAATTCCCCCAATGACACGTTCGTGGGCAAAAAAAAAAAGATTGTTTTTTATCACGCGGCAAACAAAAAACAAACAACAAAATGCGGAACCACACACCAAAAAAAAAAACTAGAGAGAGGAAAACAGAATAAAATATATTAAACATTTTGCAACCGCAGTTTCAGTTTCGATTTTCAGTTTCTTTTTGTTATCTGCATATATATTTATAGAAATTCTTTATCGACACACCACACCACACCACCACACATATGTATATATTTTCAACATGTATTTATTTTATGCACTAAATGAAAAAAAACAACAAACAAAAACAGCAGCAGAAGAAAAAAACCCAACAACGAAATCAATTTTTTATGACTTTGTTTTGTGGTTAGGATTTTTGGTTGTTTATCCTAACACTACACGCATTACACACACACACACACACACACACATGGATATAGTATATATATTATGTATATTCATATCCGATTAGCATTGAAAAAACCACAAAGCATACACACACACAAACACATACACAATCCATCAAGTGGAGAGCCATTGAGGCACATTCCTTCGTTCATTGATAAG
This sequence comes from Drosophila athabasca, assembly GCA_008121215.1. NCBI lineage: Eukaryota > Metazoa > Arthropoda > Insecta > Diptera > Drosophilidae > Drosophila > Drosophila athabasca. The sequence continues at coordinate 7,349,222 of CM017796.1, read as the reverse complement.
TCCCAAGGCTCTGGGAAAACGATTGATAGGTCGCTGGCAAGTAATATTCCCAGCAAGTGGATAGCCCTTTTTGGTTTGAGAGCAAGTGGACAGTCTCTTCCCATCTCTTGGACAAGTGGACAACACTCTAGATAGAACAGAGGACTGGCCACCCCACCCCACGGCACCAAATCGGGGGGCGATAAGCATCGCGAGGGTCTCGAGTACACACTTCCCGTCCCGTCCCGCATCTCACACACAGATCTATGGCCCCCGCCCCCGCTACCGCCACCGCCATCGTCACCGTCCGGTGGACCAGCATAATTGTTCGACCCGATCCCTCGCTCTAAAGATAGATAGATAATCGTAATCATAATAATAATAGAAATAAACATAATTTCTCATGCACAAAATTCGATTTTGTGCTTATCATCGCGTGACTGCGGAGACTCCGACTCCAACTCCAACTCCGACTCTGACTCCTTCATTGGAATATTCGATTCGATTCGATACCAATGATGAGCAGCTATCAAAATTAATATAACACGCATTGATGGATGGATGGCGGGATGGATGGATGGATGGATAGATGGATAGATGGTGTTCCTCAACTAATTAGAATTGAAATAGAATGAGAGTAAACGGGAATGGGAATGGGAGTGCAGTATGCGAGTATCTCTCGTACTTCAAAGATAGTTATTATTTACTGGGCCAATCTGCGTCAGAGGAAAACCCCACAGCAGGAATTTCGAAGACCATATGGGGGTGGGGAGTGAAAGGGTGGAGTTCTTCGGTATATGTCACCGTTTTCGTTGACAGATCTAAATATTTGGACACACGCTCCATGCCGAAATGCCGACATACCGAAATGCCGAAAGACAATGGACAAAAACGACAACAACATCCATTCGGCGGGGGACGGAGGAGGGGAGAATGAAATGTTATTTTTAAATGCAAATCAAGCGGAATATCCATCAAATGTCTAACACAAATTGTCTAAAATTAAACCCACTCAAAACAAGCGAAGCCAAAAACCAGATCAGGTCTCTTTTTTTTTTTTTTTTTTCTTTTTTTCTTCTTTTTTTTCGTACAGCAACTGTTTAAACATCTCATCGATCCGATCCCTATGCCTAAGAAATTTCACTCTCTCTCTCTCTCTCTGTCTCCCTCTCTCTAGCTTTTATTGAGTTCTCTCCCGCTACCGCTCTTGCTTTAGCTCTCGTCTTAATCTTTGATTAGAAGCCAAGGCAAGAGGCAAGGCCCCCTCCAATTATTTTGGATTTCTATTAATTTAAATCTCATTTATGATTAACCGCAAAAAAAACAACAACAAAAAAACAATCTAGAATAGATTTGATGTTTTGATTCCCATAATTGGGAATGGATGGACTATGGATGGTTTTTTTTATTGTATTTTGTTTGTCGAATGTCCGGAACTTGAATTGAAATCAAGCCGAACCGAAATTATTGGCGATTATTCGAATTTAGTATGATTTTTTCCAATCGAAGCAAAAGTTCAATTTCAATCTACGGCTGTCCAAAGTCGTGTGCGGATGTTGTTGAAATGAAGCGGGTAAGAGGTAGCATTTCGAGGATATTTTGGCCATCACAGCACTCCCTTCCCGATACCCCTTCCCCTTCTCAAAAAAGAATACCATTTTCTTGTCATTAGTTTCAATTCAAAGAGCAAATACATCACATACTCGTACTCGTAATGTGTGTGTGTGTGTGTGTGTGTGTGTGTGTGTGTGTGTGTATGCGCAAATACACATAGAGGGAATACTGGAATACTGGAAAAAACACAATTGCAATTATTCAATTCAAATCAATCAGCATACAGATACATTTACAAATACAGATACACACTCTTGCAGATAGATTACTGGAGACATTGAGCTTAGTTTAGGACTGGACTCGGGACTCTCTCGACTGTCTATCTATCTATCCATCTATCTGTCCGTCTGTCTGTCTCTCTGTCGTTTCCATGCAATGATTTCTGTTTTCACATTCGCCTACTAGTATTTTGTATTTGTATTTGTATTTGCTTGCTGGCTGTCACAGCAATTTCTGATTAAAGTGAAAAAAAAAAACCAGTCATTATCATATTGTACAATACACCGTAGCCCCCCTGTTCCCCTCTTTCCGCGTGTGTGTGTATGTGTGTGTGTATGCCCCACAAGTCAACAGCCCCCTGCCTCGTGGCCAGCTGCTGTCTTTCTTTTTTCGACCAATTGCGGATAAATTCAATTTATTTATCGCATATGGATTCTGATCAGAGAAAGACAGAGCCAGTGAGAGAGAGGGAGAGACTGTAGATTACACTCTATATAGAGTGGCCTCTCCCTCTGTCTGTCTCTCTCCTTCTGTTGTACGATTGCTGCTGCTTCTGCTCTAGTGGGATGCTGCTACTCGCTCTCTCTCTCTCTCTCTCTCTCTCTCTCTTTCGCTGGCATTTGTGTATTTTTTTTTTTTTTTTTTTTTTTTGAAAATGTGTGTAAATGTGTGATTTTGATTTTTTTAAATTGATTATTTCCTTATTTTCGTTTGCGGTCTGCCTCCCCCAACCTCTCCGCCTCCCTGCCCCGCCCCCCCCCCCCTCCTGGCACACTGTTGCCATTGTGTTGCGTGAGTTAGTTCAGTAGTCAATTTGAATTACGAGTATTTTGCTGCTGCTGCCGCTGCCGCTGATGTATTGTCGAGTATTGTCGCTCAGTGGACATCAGCGGATCAGCAATTGCTGATTGAGGCTGAATTGAAAAACTTTCCCCACGACAAGAAGACAAAAAACGGACGAACGAACGAACGCCATGCCTCGCTATGACGTTGCATATCCACACTGCCTGCTGCCTGCTGCCTGCTGCTTAAAAATCCATTTGCCACCTCATAAATGTGTTGTGTGTGCAGCAAGAAATATGAATGATAAACATGAGTTTTCGATGAGCTCTTGGGCAACGGCGACTCCTATCTAATTAGAGGCCATTAAATCCCCGACAAGCTGAGAAATGCAATTGGCAAAAAGTCCAAATTGGAAAATCCACCGCCTGATTTATGGCCAACAAATAAGCAGCAGCAGCAGCCAGGCAGCACCTGGGGGTGGAGTGCCTGCCTGCTAAATGAATAATTTACCAAGTCTTTTGGGCCCCAAAAATCTCATGTAGCCATCAATTTCCCTTGAGTATACATACGTACATATATGTGTGTATATGTAGGTGGAAATCTGTGAAAATTGTCAATTTCGATTTCATCTTGTGGCACCTCCGGACACTCAGGACTCGGGAGTCGTCGAGTGTCGGTAGTCGAGAGTCGTGTCTCGGACTTCAAGTCAATTACAGGCATGAGCGGAAATTCGAAATATTTCAATTAGAAGAAGGAGAAGACATCTCTTCCAGACTGTCAATAAATCAAATTTCATTTTATTTATTTTTTAACCATTAAATTGAGTTTAGAGATACTCCTGCTCATGCCGTGCCTCGTGCCGTGCCCCGTGCCGTGCCTTCGCGTGTTCCCCACGACACTCGTGGCTAAAAGTATCTGCTGTTTAGCCAAAGTATCTGCTGCTGTTGCTTCTTGCTGTTGCTATTTGATTAGCTTTTGTTTCGCTTTTCTTTTTGTGCTGTACGTTTTGTTTGCCCAACCTTCCAGCCTTCCAGTCAGCCAGCCAGACAGTCGTATGTTTGTACGTGAGACAGAGAACACAATCTCGTGATGAAGAAGTGTGTTCCAAGATTAAAACCAAAAGAATGAGGAAGACCAATTACTTAGACAATTGATTTCAAATTAAAAACAGAACAAAAAACAGAAGAAGAGAGCCAACCCCTCATAAAAAAAGACTCTCGTAGAAAATGAGGAAAATATGTCATTATTGACGCCCAAAGGTCCGGGGTCCTGCATTTAAGTTTCGGCCATCAAACGCAGGTCTTCCAGACACCCTACCACCCAACACCACCACCCCAAATTGAACAATTAAAAAAGGCCAAGGCATAAAAATCGTTCAATTTCAGGAGGGGGCGGGTAAATGCCTTGACTTTAATTAGTTTGCTATGCTGTCGCTTCAATTTTGATGCAAGCTAACCGCGACGTTGCCATCGTCATCATCCGCATCCTCCATCCTCCGCCATCCTCCATCCGCAATCCGCTGAGAAATCTCCAACTCAACGCAAATTAAGCGTCTTCAAAATAATTGCCGTTTGCTCGGTCAAAATGCGAGCACCGCGACAGTGGGGCGCATAGAACGATAACCGATAGAAATTTCCACCTTTTATTGATCATTTCGATTGATTTTTAATCAAAGGTTGATTGGTTCTCTAAGTGTGTTTGTATTTGATGGATATTCTTTCATAATTGAATCGATCTTTAATCATAAATCGTTCTTTAGCATTCGATTTGTTTTCGATAACTGCCCCACACTCATCGATAGTTCCGTGCTTGACCCACTGTCCACTGTTTAATCCCATTCAATTCCATCATTCCATTTCATCAAAGGCTTCCTGCGCTCCTTCCTTCCATCCTTCCTTCCGAAGTACCAGCTCCAACCAGGCGGGCAATTAAAATAAGCTTTTGCCATATCTATCTATTTTTTTCCCAACTTATTTTTCGGGTAGAGGAGGGGAGGGTACGAGGCTATGGGTTTTATGCATTTCCAGCGGCATTTTCCGCCCGCTTAATAGAAATGAAATTGTCATCAAATGAAGATTGAGCTTAGAGCCCGAGACGCAGTCGAGTTAATCGATGCACAGACACAGTCACAGCGATGACGATGACGATGGCGATGAGGGGCCAAATTCAATTAGAAGTTGACGCTGATGTTCAAATCAAATTAGAGTCCCCTTTCCCAGAGACCTTCCTGTGTGCGACTCTCCTTTGGCTGTGTGGGTGGGGGAACAGAACAGAACAGAATTTCTGATGCTATTTGCTTGGCGGGGCGAGAGAGAGAGAGAGAGAGGCGATATCGATATGGGGGCCTCCTCCATGCTGTTTGCAGCTGTCGACGGTGACTCTCTGGCCCCCAGACCCTGACCCACTGCTTAAGTAGCTTTATGTGTTGCAGTTGCAGACACCTGCTTAACCCACCAATGAACCCGCCCAGCATTTCAGCAATACCAAAATCAAAAACAAAAACCAGTAAAAAAGGACAACTGCAAGCGGAAGGAAGTTGAAACCATTAGAAACTGACAAACCCACGAAATGGCCTGTAGGTTGGAGCATATTAAGGTGTTGTGCGGCACTCTCTCTTTTGTCTGCCACACTGTCTCTGCCACTGCCACTGCCACCGCCACTGTCTCAGTCCAACTTTCAACATGATGTGGCACATACCATCATCCCGAAACCCGAACATCCGTTCATATTTTTATATCACCGAAAATACAAAAACCCCCAAAACACAAAACACAAAAAAAAAAAACAACAAACGCCACACAAAAGGCACACAACAATGACAGACCTGTAGCCAGGACGAAGGACGGCCAAGGACCAGGATCAGAACGGTACTACTGCCTCTACTGCTGCCTTACGAATGTTTGCTCGAGAGATGTTGATTGGCATTGCGTGGATGGGGATCCACAGACCAGGGTCCATGTCTGCTCTGCTCTGCTCTTCTGTTGGAGGAGAAGTCCAGGATGTCGAGGATGTCGAGGAGGATGCGGGCACACACAAGAGCAATGCTCCGTGCTCATAAATTATTGTCTAGACTATGATTTTAACGTTTTTTGATTATGAAAGCACTCCTCAACGCTCCCGCTCCCCCTCCTCTCCCTTAACCCTTGTCCGCAATATATAAAATAAAAATCGGTGGGTTATAACCTTTTTTTTTTGTTGTTTTTTTTTTATCCTGTTCCTGTGCTTTTTGCGTGTGTAGATATCATATCAATAAGCAAAAGGATTAGACATGTGACTGGGCCCCGAATACAACCTACCCCACCCCCGCTCTCCGCGGGGGGCACAACCCACTCAAGGGCCAACGTTTTTTGGGTCGTCGTGGACGTCGTTGAGTGCTTATCGACAAAAAAATAAAAAAAAACCAAAAAAAACCAGCCAAAAATTGAAACAAAATTTGGATATTTTTTTGGGCAATATGAATAAAAGTCAAGTTCACATGGAGTCGGATGGGGGGTAGAGGAAGGGGGGGTGGGTGACTGGGAGGGACAGCCAGACAATTATTAAGCAAAAGTTTAACGAATTAGAAACAAAAGTAAGCGAGTGAGTGGGTGACGGGATGGACGGGATGGACGGGATGGGTGGACGCTTTGATTAAAAATATACGCAAATGTGCCGTCATTCATGTATGATGGAAGGATGGAAGAAAGGATGGATGGATGGAGAGTGATGGAAGGAAGTGGGAGCCAGCCCCCCCACTTAAGGGTTAAAGTTCCAAGCAACGGGCCACTCATTTCCATTCCCACTCGTTCCACTCCTTGCTCCTTTTCGCGGTGGAAGACAATAAAATCGAAACATAAATCGAAAATTGTAAAATTCTAATAAGAAAATGTGCGCGGGACGCCGGAGAGGAAGGTGGGGCGGTGGGGGCAAGATGAGTTAGGGGTGCGGTGGGTGGGGTCCTGGGAATTGTAAAGCTGTCAAATTTTAATTACAAAACTTTATAATCCAAAAAATACAACAACATCAAGCGGCAGAAGAGGGCCAGAGCCAGAGCGAAAGAGAGGGCCAAAAGTGAGAGGGAGACGGTAGGAGAGTGAGAGAGTGAGAAAGAGAGAGACGCACAAAGACAACGAAGTCGAACGAATTGCGTGCCCCCAGGGGGCACCACCACGAAAAACAGACATCCGAATCAATTCAATAACTCTACCGTTCCCCTGTGCGTGTGTGCGTAAATAACTGAATGAATGACTGACTGACTGACTGACTAAATGAATGGCTGTTTCACTGACTGGCTGACTGACTGACTGACAAACGGAGCAATCGAATCCAAAGAACGGAAAACTTGACTGGGGCCGCCTCCACACCCCCCACACCCTCCACCCCTTTTTCGGTTTTTGGGGTGGGGCCATTCCGTGCCAACTTCAACTTGCAAAATGTTTGATTTATGCCTTTGAATTGTTGTAAATTGCCATTGCCACCACTCCGCAGCTCGCAGCCCGCACCTCCCCTCCCGCACTAGGTTTTTTGCGCCCACCCCGAGGCAATTGACAAATAATGCAAAAATTCCGGGGGAAATTACCTGCGATTTAAGGTCTTTAAGCTGATGAATTGTCTGTCTGACTGGCTGGCTGGCTGCCTGGCTGTTTGGGGCGAATGAATGGACAAAATGTACATAAGAATGGCTAAGTGAATAAATGAATCGGTGATTGAATAGGTGAGTGTATGGAGCCACTCATAGATCACACGCTTACGAGTGCACTCGCTGAAGATCACGGCACAGCAGAGCACAGCAAATGAATCATTTTCCGCTCTGACAGGAACTCCATATGTGACCTCTTTTGGGGGGTCTTTTGTTTCTGGTTATTTTTTCTTTTTTTTCTTCTGTTTTTTTTTTTTTATTTTTCTGTTCCTTTCGTTTCTGTTTGCGTTTCACTCTTTGTTATCTTTTGTTGCAAATTGCCAACTTGGGCATTGCCAGATGCAAAAGAAATGCAAGAGCCACGGCAGCAACAGCAGCAGCACCAGCAGGCGACGGGCAATGCTTCAGCAGCACGGCACACAAAAGCCCCGGCGTCAAAGCTCTCTGGGGTGCACTTGGCAGACTTTAAAGCTGCCATTTCCATCCACCCCACTGCCACCCATCCCTGGACTGCCAAGAGCTACTCCTTGGACCCAGAGATGGGGGAGGACGGGGGTCCTGCCAACACTTGAAACAATCAAAAATCAATGACAAAATAAAAACCAGAAAAATCCAAATATGGAAAAGATATGTGACTGGATTTTAGGGGTGATCAATCTTTGGATACTCTTGAGCATTCAAAGTTTCTTTAATGCACGTGGCATGTATATTGTTTTGGCATTATATAAATACATTAACCGTAGTAATAGCAGCAGAAGATTAGAAGTAATCATACCCTGGAAAAGGGTATCTCTGCCAACCAAAGAAAAGAAAAAGAAAAACATTTGACGACATCGAGACAATCGATGCTGGGTGGCTCTCTGCCTCCCACTCTGCCTTCGGTCTGTTCTTGCTTTTTACTCATTTGTCTTTTGGCTTTTTGGAAATTAACAACACACCCCCCCCACCCCTCACCTGCTGCCGCTGATGCTGCTGCTGCTGTTCCTTCTGCTGGCAAAAGTTACCCCTTTTTATATGCGCTATCTCTATCCATCACCCACTCTTCACCTCCCCCACACCCCCACTCGTATATCTACAATATATATATTTTAAAATTTTTATGCCCGAATGAATTTTAATTCCTTTGACGGTTTTTGCTGCCTGCCTGCCTGCCTGGCAGCCTGGCAGCTGACGGCCTAAAAGTCTGATGATGCTTTTGCTGTTTGGTTAAAAAAAAGGACACCCCCCTTCTGAGGCGAGAGATTCGTTCTCTCTCTCTCTCTCTTTGTGTCTTTGTGTCGTTGTGTGTGTGTGTGTGTGTGTGTCTTTGATTGCTTATTGTTAATTTGTATTTGTAGATTGGTATATGTGTGTGTGTGATGGTGCTGCTGCTTCTACTTCTGCTGTTCGCTGATTAAACCCTTTTTTTAGAGAGACCCCAATCCTTGAAGCACTGTATGGAAAACCCTTTGCCTCATGTGGCACACACACACACACACACTCCAACTCAAAGAGAAAGAGACAGACGCATAACCTTAATTCCTTTTGGCATTTTATGCTTCCTTCTTCTCCAGCTTCTCCTGCTTTGCCTCCACCTGCTGCTGCTGCTCCTTGCCACTGCCACAGCCACTGCTGTTGTTGCTGCTGCTGCCAATTGTGCGACGTTTCTCGTCTTTTGCCTTCGAGTGTTTGTTATTGTTCTGCCTCATCCCCCGCCCCAAATTCTTCCGCATGTGTGTGTGTGTGTGTGTGTGTGTGTGTGTGTGTGTGTGTGTGTGTGTGAGTGTGTATCTGTGTATTGACTGCTTTGTCAATTGTTATGCAAAGGGTAAAGCCGAAACGAAAGGGTTGGAGGTGGGTTTTTGGCTGCTTGGCAATTTTGTTAATTACAAATCGCTTGCTTTTCGCTCGATGCTAATGTTCGCTCTCTCAATTCCTCAATCCCGCAATCCCTCACTCTCTGCAACAATTTTTACCCCAAAAAACTAAGCCAAGAGAGCCCCATATGACAGACCCCAGACTCCCATCCCGCCACCATAGCCGATCCACCTCTAGCTGCTCTCCTGCCTGTCGTTTGCTGCCTGGCCTGTCCAGCCTTTGTCCGAGCACATTTCCCACTACACAGGGGGCGGGGTGGGGGCCGTGAAAAATGTAAATTTTCATAATTTTACAGTCAATACGAAAGGGAAAACCAACCACCTCCTCTACTTTACCCCTCACGAGTATTTGTTATAGTTTGTTTGATTGCTGGCTCCACTCTCCACTCACCATTCACCATTCCACCATTCCGATCCCTGTCCCAACGAGTATCCAGTATCCAGGACTGGGACCATCCCATTCCACTGGCAGCCTCATCAACCACAGAGTTGCAAAAACTTTCTGCTTTTCAAGGGTTGAAAATGATTTCTGCTTTCGGTGGAAATGTAGAGGGGGGGTGTGGGAAGAGGGGGAATCCATGTTGAAAATCCAAAAAGTTGATTTATCGTTTTAATATTTCTTTGGCTCCCAGAGCGAGAGAGAGCGACAGAATTCTCTGTCTAAATACAACAAATCGAAATGACAATTTCCACGAGATGCCAGCCAGCCAGCCAGACCTTTTCCAGCTGATTTTCCATATGATTTGTGATCCCATATGCGGGTACAGTTGCCACCACATGTGACTACATGTGCCCGGCTCAAAAAAGAAAAGGATGAACAAGCGAGGAGAACTGCCGCTAATTACGTTTATTTAAGAAAAGCTGCAAAAAATTCCGTTTACTGAGCTCTGAGCATGGCGGTTGTGTTTGTCGAGCAGTTGGCAATTAGAAGCCACCCCCTTCGGGCGCCCAGCACCACCCCACCCAACCCCGTCAGATACACCCAGGACTCACCGCACCCAAAAGATTTTTATGCAATTAATTTGAGTCGTTTGTCGTCTTGTCATGTCTTCAGACCCGATGGCAGGCAGGCCTGGCAGGCGGGGGGTGGCAGCTGCTTTGGGGTTGCTGCCACGTCTTTGTGTCCCGTATGCTAATGAAAAATCGAACACGCATGTGGCATGGGGGTCCGCTCATTGCCTGCCTTTGCCACACACTCGACTCGACTCGACTCGAACCCTTTCACGTGTGCTCATGTGTGTGTGTATGTGTTTTTGTGTGTGTGTGTGTCCTTTGATTGATAATAGAATTAACGGGGCCTGGCGGCTGTTTTGCATTTTTCGGCATGCCATCCAACCATGGCATGAAGGAACGTGCGGCATGGAACACACACACACACACACACACACAGACACAGACACACGCATTCCTGCATGCATGCATGCATGATGCTTTTTTAATGCCAATTATGTATTATTGCCTCTACCAAAACAGGCCATTGTTTATGGCCAATAATCATCAGGCCCCCACCCAGACCTAGACCCATCCACAATTATTGATAAAATAGACACACGAATACCCCATCCAGATGGGAGCGAGGTGGGGTGTTGTGGGGTACGATATGTGTTCCCATGTTGATGAAATTATTGTTTTATGCCTCTGTTCGACACAAATCACGCAATGACACGCAAATTTGTTGTTAGAATTATGTTGATTTCCTTAACTTATTTGATTAACATATGGCACAGCACACCCCCATCCACCCCCACCTCCATTGTCGTTAAAGATATTCGATATTCGATGCCTGATGTGTGCGGTACAGTTGAGCGCAAAATGTTTCCCCTACTTTTTGAATCTGGCATACGCTTCAATTAAAAACCGCGCCATAAAATTAATTTTAATCACATAATAAGACATACACACACACACGCACATAGCACACAGCATACATGTGGCCACGCCCACCTGGCTGTCATTAAAAAATTTCGTTGCATGCCACACGGCGGCTGCTGCTGCCGCGGCCGCTGCTGCTTCTGCCGAAAAACTTTATCTTGTCAACTTTTGCCGAACAAGACGACGCGGGAGACACTGAGAGGATTGGGTTGATGGGGGTGGAGTTGGGGTGGGAGTGACACACACACACACACACATCGTATGTTGTCGCTCGACGCACTTAAGAAAAATTCCCTTGTCAAATTTGCCAATTATCATATTTTCATCAAACAAACAAAGTTCCTCCTTCAAAACAAAAGGATGCGATAGCGGGGCAGGGCGGGGCGTGGGGGGTGGGACTGACTGTACCTGGCGGCGTTTTTCGGGGGGTGCGGGTGTGTGTGTGTGTGCTGTGTGTGTGTCGTCGGCAATCACCGCCAACCGACATTGACGTTGTTGTTAATTTTATTAAAAATTATTTTATAACTCTCTCAAACTTTTCCCCCAAGGTGGGAGAGCGACAGAGAGAGGGAGAGAGGGGGGCAGCCCATGTCTTGGGCTGCCTCGATAAAATCTAGTAATACTACAAGCAACCCTTGAACCCATCCAAAAAGCATCCATCACTAATCGTGCAATTTTCTTTTCGTTTTTTTTCCAGATTAAAGCACTTCTGGAGGAGCTGCAGCGCCTGCGTGCCCTGGAACAGACGCATCTGGTACAGATCCAGCGTCTGGAGGAGCATCTGGAGGTGAAGCGACAGCACATCATGCGCCTGGAGGCACGCCTCGACAAGCAGCAGATCAATGAGGCCCTGGCCGAGGCCACCGCCTTGGCTGCCGCCGTCAATGCGGCTGCCACCAACAACAACAACAACAGCCAGAGCAGCGACAACAACAAGCTGAATGCCGCCTCTCCATTGGAGGCAGCTGCAGCAGCCAACGATCTGGATGCCACCCAGACCTCAGTCCGGGCTGAGGACGATGAGGAGGAGGAAGAGGAGGATGACCACCAGGCCATGCTCGTGGACAATGACGAGGGCGAGGAGGCTGCCTCCGCCAGCTCGCGACTGGCTCCCCACCAGCACCAGCATGCCGACGAAGAGGACGATGACGAGGAGGATGAGGATGCCGAAGATCAGGATCATGCTGATCGCATGTCAAACCAAACCACAGCCAATGCAGACAGCAGCGAGCTGAAAATCAAAAAGGAACAGCAGTGAGTAACCATCAGTCCATCCATCCACCCATCCATCCACCCATCCATCCACCCATCCATCCATTCATCCGCCCCGTATTCCCAGTGCCAGTGATTCCATATCCTTATTATGTGCTTTTCTTCTGCTTTCCCTTTCCGCAGCAGTCCTTTGGATCTGAATGTTCTGAGTCCCCAGTCGGCCATTGCGGCCGCGGCCGCTGCCGCAGCTGCCGCCGCCTGTGCCAACGATCCCAACAAATTCCAGGCCCTGCTCATGGAGCGGACCAAGGCCCTGGCCGCCGAGGCCCTCAATAATGGTGCCGCCAGTGCCAATGCCAGTGCCAGTGCCAGCGGCAGCGGCGTTGACTCTGCCAATGCGATCAGCGAAGGTGAGTTCTTAAACTATCTTTTTTTCCCCTTTTTTGTTGCTGTTGTTTTTGTAAATGTATCTGTATCTGTATCTATGTCTGCTTCGGTTTCTGTGTGTCTGTGTGTGTGACTGTGTGGGACTGTACTTCCGGTGCAACGGCTGCTGTTTGCCTTCAGTGCCTGTCTGCCACACTCCTCTCGCCCTCTCTCTCTCTGTCTACCACTCTCTATCCCTCTCTCTCTCCCACTCTTTCCCTCTCTCTCCCACTCTTTCTCTCTCTCTCTCTGTCTGCCTGTCGATCAATGGCCCTTCTTATCAATGGAACCTCCAGTCGAGCTTTGATTTTGATCCGACTGTTGGTCGTTCTTTTATGGTTTGTTTGAGGCAGCGTTATCGCAGGCCCCAGGAGTTGGAGGAGGAGGTGGCCGAGGAGGAGGAAGAGTAGAAACAGCCGCCAAGAGAAGAGGTGGAAGAGGCAGCTGGTTGGGGAGGGGCTGGAGGGTTCTGGCGCCAACATTTATGGCCCTTGGGGGCAAACACAGTCGGAGATGCAGTTACTTTTTTTTATTGCAGTTTTCTGTTTTTTATTTCAATTTATTTCTTTGCCTTTCAACACAAATACAATGTCTATAGATACATATTTGCATCGAGCGTTTGATGTGTTCGATATGGTTCTTCTTATTGTTGTTATCGTTATCGTTGTGGTTGTTGTTGTCGTTATTGTTATCGTTGTGCATGCTTATCCATAGATCCGACCATCAGAACGAAAGAAAGAAAAACCCACAAAAATCCAATCGAAAGGCAAAAAAAAACACAAAACAGACAACACATTCTCCTCTCTCTGTCACTATCTGTCTCACACTCTCTCTGTCTCTCTCTCTCTCTCTGTCTCTCTATAAGTAATACATATAATACCATACATACATATATACATATAATCATATACACACGATTCTTTGTTATTTTGTTGCACCAATTGGCGATAAAAGAACGATGCTTGAAAAGTGATGAAAAATGATTAAAACCGAATTGAGAATCAAATCAAAAAGAGAAAAGAAAAGAAAAAAAAGCAAAGAAAACAAATAATATATATACATATACAAATTTTGATTAATTTTTGGCGTTTTGTTCCATGGATGTTGTTGATAATATGAAAAAAAAACAAACATAAACAAAAAAATAAACACCCCTCATTAAAAGCAGCAGCAACAAATCGCACAATTTGTCTGTTGTTTCCCGCAGCGATGCCGACGCCCCCAGACGAGGCCTCCTCCGCTTCCTCCTCCACAGGAGCAGCAGCAGCAACAGCAGCTGCAGCACCTGCCACAGGAGCAGCAGGAGCCGCCGACACATCCCAAAACCAAAACCCAACCGAAGCTGAAACGCATGAAAACGAAACGGAAACGGAAATTGCAACTGCAACAGAGGCTAGCGATGAGCTGGCGGCCACAATGCGTCCAAAGCAAGAGCTCGAAGACGATATTGAGAACGAAAACGATAACCAAAACGATAACGATAACGAAAACGAGAATGAAGATGAGGATGAGGCGATCTTGCAGCCGCCCGCCACACTTGAAGAGCAGCTGGTCAACAGCTACTGGCGACGCGGCTTCGAGAGACCCAATCCACCGCCGCCAAAGCCTGACCAAACAGTTGCCATGCCACAGCCTCAGCCACAGCCAGGGAGCAAAACGCCAACAATTTATAAAAATGTCAATGCGGGGCAGCAGCCACAGTTGCTGCCGCCACCGCCGCCGCCGCCAACCTTGCAACAACAACAGCAACAACAACACTACCAACAACAGCAGCACGGACCCTCGTCCACAGCGTTGCTCAGTCAATTGGTTAACTCCACTTTCTCCTCCTCCTCTCGCCTAGATGCCGGATCCCATCCGCAACACCACCACCACCAGCAGCAGCAGCAACAGCAACAGTCGCACCATCAGCATCAGCAGCTCCACCAGCAGCAGCACCACCTCCAGCAACAGTCGCAACACCACAGCAGCGGCGCCAACAGCAGCAGCAACAGCAGCAGCTGCAATTCGGGTCCAGGCAGCACCACCGACGGTGTCCTCAACCACCACCACTCGCACGGTCATGGCCACCATTTGGTGGGCCACAATCCGCACGGCCTGCCCCACGGCCATCCGCACGGCCAGCTGCTGCATCCGTCAGCGGCCCACCACCTGCACCACGCCGACTCCAACTCCTCCAGCGCCAACAGCACCCCCAACAGCACCGCCCAACTGGCGGCCAGCCTGGCGAGCACCCTCAATGGCAGCAAGTCCCTGCTGCAGGCAGCCGCCGCCGCCAATGCTGCTGCCGTCGCAGCCGGCGCCGTGGCCGAAGACAACAATAACGGTTTGACGCCCAATGCTAATGCAGCGGCGGCGGCAGCGGCCATGGCTGCCCACGCCCAGCATGCGGCGGCCTTGGGACCGGGCTTCCTGCCCAGCCTGCCGGCCTTCCAGTTTGCCGCCGCGGCGGCCGCCAATCAGGATGCGCGCGGACACTATCGGTTCGCGGACGCGGAGATGCAGCTGCCGCCCGGTGCCTCGATGGCCGGCCGCCTGGGGGAGTCGCTGATACCCAAGGGCGATCCCATGGAGGCCAAGCTGCAGGAGATGCTGCGCTACAACATGGACAAGTACGCCAACCAGGCCCTGGACACGCTACACATCTCGCGTCGCGTCCGGGAGCTGCTCTCCGTGCACAACATCGGACAGCGACTGTTCGCCAAATACATCCTGGGCCTGTCGCAGGGCACCGTCTCTGAGCTCCTGAGCAAACCAAAGCCCTGGGACAAGCTGACGGAGAAGGGACGCGACAGCTACCGCAAGATGCATGCCTGGGCCTGTGACGATAACGCCGTCATGCTGCTCAAGTCGCTGATACCCAAGAAAGGTGAGTGGATTAGCTATAGCCTACCATGATTATCCAGCAAACGGGTTGCGGTTGCAGTTTCCGTTGCAGTGCAGTTTTGGGGCTTAAGAAGTTTGACAGCCGCCAGTTAGGCAGCAGACAGCAGGCAGTAGGTTTTTCCAACCAAATGGGGAAACAGGGCTAAACTGATAGTATTCCCAACAGAAGCAAAGTGTTTAACACAATTTCACAATTTAAAGGTTATCCCATATCCATTCTGTTCCGTTCCATGTGCGGTGATCATTGAACTAGTTCTCCAAAGACTGTTCCATTCCCCCAATTGAAGCAACTGTAATCCCATCCATCCGCATGAATCTCTTTAACTTCAGCTTCAACATTCTTAAGGCTCTCTCTCCTCTCTCTCTCTCTCTCTGTCTCTCTTTCTATCTGTCTCTCAATCTGAATCTCTCCCTGTCTCCATTTCTCACTCGCTCGCTCACTCTCTCTCCGTTCGTGGCTTATGGCGTTTTTCATTTCATTTGGCCCGCAGCCAAAACATTAAATTGTGAAATTTTAATTATTTTTGATTTTTGCGTATAATCAACGTGCCAACAGCACAGAACACAGCCACACAGCCACAGAGTCACACAGTCACAGCGACAAACTTGACGACGCAGCGGCAAACGGCAATAGCAAAAACGGGAAGGGGGTGGTGCCACTGCCACCGGGTGGGGCGGGCAGGCAGGAGAGACGAACGACACTCTGCAGACAAGAAGAGAGACATTTCAGTGCATTTCGAGCGGCCATTTGCCTGTCGCCATAAATTTCACCAAATTCGCACATTAGGCGTGAAAATGAACAGGAATTTCGTTTCGTTTTTCATTTCATTTCGTTTCGTTTTTATATCATTGTTCCCCTTGCCCAGCCATACATACATACATACATACATCCATCCATCCATCCATTCCCATAACGGTATGATCATCAGCCGCTTGCTCCTGTTATCTGTTGCCTTGGTTGCTGGTTTTTCCTTAGCATAGCCTGCCCTTGCCTGGCCTGACTGTTTCATTGCCGCATATTGATTAGTCATCAATTTTATGGAACCCCAAACCCCAATGCCCTTCCCCCCACCCCAAGAAATACGAGTATGTCAATGCAAAAGTATTTTTAAAGTGGCAGGGCACGCATACACTCGTACTCGTACCCAATCCAAATACCCGTTCCATTCATTCCACACATTGCTTGCCAACCCATTCCATTCGTTTCACCTGGTGGACAGGGATATGCGTGTGGGGTGTCTGGTGTGTATGGGTTGGATGCGGGGGAGGGGGGTGCAGGGTACCGTACCTAAGTGCAGGCAAATGTTGACAATTAATTTATGACGATTACTCATGGAAGCTAAACTAACTGTAGCCTATAACTGTAACTGTAACCGTAAATGTAACTGTAACTGTAACTCTGTTGATAGAGAGCGGACAGTTTTTTCCAGTCCCAGGCTAATTATAAGCAAATATGGGGGTTTAGCTATTAGCAGATCTGTTCTTTGGATTATTCCACCCCTCTGAAAAGGGGACAGAAGACAGCATTTAGCCTTGCCTACTGTTGGGGGCAGTAGCTGCCACCTTCAGGAGGTGGGTGGTGCCTGGCTGCCTGCCTGCCCCATCCTTATCGCTGCACAGTACGCCACTACTACCTTCTGTCAGCTCTGTTGGTTAACAATACTTTGAAGTCATTGTGGCAAAAGTTAACCCAGGATCCGCGTCAATGAATTTTGAATTGTAATTGTTTAAAGCGCGTTATGAGGCAAACGGTGAAACCTGGGGGTGGGGTGGTGGTGGACTGTCGGAGTAGTGGGTGGGCTAGTGGGTTGGGGGAGCATGGGGTATTGTGGTTCGGTAGAGGGGACGAGTGCGAGCAGCAGACGACTGCCGTGACAATTGGTCTGTGAAAGGCTTGAAACAAAATACAACAGAAATAAAAAATCATAAAATAAAATTCCCATATATATACATATATACTCCCTATATAGTATTGTATTTATATATATATATATATATATGTATATATAGCGAACCAGGAGCAGCAACAACAACAACAACAAGTTGCAATTGCCGCTACCTCGGCTGTTGGCTCTGTTGCTGCCCCACTGCCACTGCCCCTGCCTCAGTCGCTGCCTTCAACGAGGCATGCAAAACGTTGACGTGCCGAGCGTTTGAAGTCGTCTTTGTGGTCGGTCGAGGATGGGGCGCGAGGCACTGCCAAGCGATGGGGCAGTGGCAGGATTGTGTGGCAGGGGTTGAATGGTTATTCGTCTACGGTTGGTTCTATGTGCGTGTGTGTGTGTGTGTGTGTGACGGTGTGTGTGTGTGTGTGTAGGGCCATGGAGGAGAGGGTAGCACCCCGGCTATGGCTTGACGCAAAAGTTTTTGCGTTTTTGGTTTGCTTTTCCTCTCTTTTCCGTAGGTTCTTCATGTTTTTGTAACATTTAACGACAATTGTTGCATATTAAACTGTAAAACTGGAGGACAGGAAGGGGGGTGGGGGGTGTGACAGCCAAGGAAGTGGTGAGCGTGGCAGGGGGTTGGGGCTAGTGCACTGCACTGATATCTGCCATATCGATAAAATGGCAAGGGAATAGAAAAACGACTACAATATAGAAACCAGTTTGGGTTCAAGGGACGGACTATCGATTTGCAGTCTCATTTGTGATAACCTCAGCGATAATTAATCGACTTATCAGTATCCAGTATCAATTTTTCTTGTTTGAAGTGCTGCCTCACAGCAATCGTGCACACCTATCGATATAATTTCGATTAGTTGATACCCAACTCATTCCACAGTGCCTCCAGTGCCGCTTCAGCGTAAAGTTCTAGAGCCAGAGTACACAAAAAACCCGTTGACAGGACTTTGCCCGAATAAATACGATGTCAGAGGATTTGGTAGTGGCAGTAGATGGGAGGGGGGTGGACTGTAGAGGTAGGACCGGGTTAAGTGCTCAATTGAAACTCATTTAGCCTAACCAACGCTCAAAGCCAAACACAGAAACAGCGCACAAAACAAAAAAAAAAAAACCTAACGTCAAAAAAAGGGAAAATTACTCTGCGTATACGTAATGACAAAAGAGAAATGCAGGAAGAGGGGCCATGCCATGGAGTAGTGCTGCGGCAAGGGGACAACTGAGGCGGACTAAGGGGTGAGGCGAGGGGGTGGGGGAGCTGGCCATTATAGCAGCTAATAATACTAGCATATTAACACATAATTTCTGAGCAGACATCGCCGTTGTCGTCTATTTGTTTTAGCCAGGCCAACGCAGGCCAAAGCGGCGCAGAGTGCGAGTGGCCAAAAATAGAGCCCGCAAGAAAGCGCAGGAAGGCAAGGAGGGGAAGCCAACTAGCAGAGAAGGGGGCAGAGAATGTGGCAGGGGGCACGGAGCACGGGCACGGGGCACGGGGCACGGGAAAAGTGAGAGACAAAACAAAAGCATTCCAAACGCCAGAAGATGCCGGTCCGCCTGCCTGCCACACATTTATTTGCGGCCGCTTCACAAATTATTTGTCACAAGCCATAAAGCGCGCTATGCATGAGTATATGTATATGCATGTATGTATATGTAGGAGTGCTGTATCTGTGTGTGTGTATATTACCAACACACTCACGTGCTGCTGCTGCTGCTTGTTCGATAGAGAGGAGACATAGGCATGCGATCTGGTCTGACTAAGTGACCAACGGGGCGTATCAATTCCTTTGCTTTTACGCGATTTTTCGGCCTCATCTTTATTGTATTTTATTTGATTTGATTTTATTTATACACAAACACACTCACACGCCCCGATGCGGCCATTAAAATTGTTCATTGAGTGGCATCGCATAAGTGTGGCGACTCATTGCGGTAACAGACAGACAGACAGACAGACAGACACACAGACGGACAGGCAGATAGGCAGACAGACAGGAGAGCGTTGGCGGGGGGGTAAGGGGAGTCGAGTGGATGGCCTGCGTGGGCAGACAAAACAATACGCATAAATTAGCATAAAGCTCGCTCAACAATTTTCATAAATCTGGCGATCACCTACCAAAAACGTACGAAAAACTAAATGAAAGAAGATTATTGAATGCACGAATCATGAGATACCCTGGAATATGATTTAAGCAGTCACACATATGTGTATTGCCGATCGAGAGGATCATTATACCTTCTTCTTTAAGGGGTACTACATATATTTCAAAAATTAAAACAGAATAGAAAATGGGGAAGAAAATTTGTGAAATTTATTTTATTTCTCATTTCTTTGATATCTTTTGTGATGAACGAAATGGGGCAATCAGGCATGTCAGAGGGGTACCCCGAGGATGGGGAGCAGAGGAGGATTGGGGCTGTGACTGGTGCTGGTGCTGGTGGTGGGGGCATCGAAGAGTAATGGCCTCCGATCAAGGAGTGCTAATTTGATGGGGTTGCCAGAGGTATGCGCGGCAGCAGAGAGAACAAAAAATAAATAAAATAATACTATAAAACAGAATAAATAAAAATGTATACCAGAGGGACAGCAGACACGCCCCGTACCCCCCTCATATAGGCGGAGGTAAATGGGGAAACTTTTGGGTTGCTCCCGCCTGCTTGCCGCAAATTAATGTTGCACATGTCGTGTTCGTGTTGCCGGTTCTTTTACTTATTTTTGCTTCTTGATTTTTGTATTTCTTATTTTGCATATAAGGCAGCTAATTACTTTGTAATGAACTTTGACAAGAGCCAAAGTGAGAGAGAGAGAAAGAGTGAAATATAAAAAGCAAGAGAGAGAGAGAGAAAGTGAGGGACAGGGAAGAGATAGAGGGTGAGGAGGAAGGTAGATGGAAAAACAAAGCGAAATCATGACGAAAACAAATTAAAATGCAAGACAAAGTTGCTGCTGCTGCTGCTGCACGGTTACCCTTCTCCCCACCCCACCTCACCCCACACATACCCATTCCATTGCCGACATTCCAGCCATTCCGCTCATTCCGCCACCTGCAAAGACACACACACACACACACACACACACACACAGACACAGCTGTTGTTTCATTATTCCTCTCTCTCTCTCATGCTTAAGCTGCTTCTTCTGTGTTTTCTACTGCCTTCTACTCTCTCCAGTCTATCTCTCTCTTTCTCTTCTGCCATCACTTCTTCCTTCTCTCATATTTTCTGCTTAATTGCAAGACAAACAATGTGTGAGTGCCACAGAGATACAGAGAGAGGCAGAGAGAGAAGGAGAGAGTGAGTGATGGAGAATTTAAAGGTGAAACGTTTTTTTGATAACAGGTGAAGGCTCTGCAGTGCAGTGCAGTACCAATCCCAACCCCCCAGCCCCAACACCAACCCCAGTTCCAGTCCCAACCCTGTTCTGTCGAAGCTCTTCAATTTTCCATGCTACGTTTGCCCTCTGTTCACCCAGAAAGAGAAGAAGCTACCAATTCATTCGACTCTTGGTCCTACTCCACATCAAGATCCTTCTTCTAGCCGCCCCTGCATAGCCTTGATGTGTGTGTGTGTTGTGTTTTTTTTTTGTTTTAATTGACACTTTTGCTAATACCAAGCAACAACAAATGGATAACTGACTAAGGAAAGAGTATGAGGCAAAAGAATGAGGCATGCGGCATGGGACATGGGGTTTCGCGGAGGAGTCGTCCTCATTCGAAATGGGGAGAAAAAGAAATACAAATGACTGGCATTTTAATTAGAAAATTTTTCTTGCAATTAATGCAAATTGCGTGCGTGTGCCAATTTCAATGTGCCGTTCAATTCCACCCATTCCACCACAATCATCACACACTGACTCTGTTCTGTTCTGTTCTAACGGTAAAATATGGAAATGGTATGATATGGGAATGGGAATGGGAGAAAGGAACCCTTTCGGTGCGACGCGACATGTTGAAGTATGATTACATATTTGTGTGCTGGCAAATATTTATTGTATTAGAATAAAAAACAAACGAATCAGCCCCACATGGCAACCCCCCAACCACACAGACAGACAGCGAGAGAGAGAAAGCCAAAGACAGCCGTGGAGGGGAGGAGGAAGGGGGAAGGAGGAAGGAGTACCTCCTGAAGCAGAAGCTGAAGCATCCATCCATCCACTCGGTGTGTCTGGGCGGTCTTCTTTCCTCCTCTCTGATTTTGTTATAAAAGGCAAATATTCATCAGGCAAATTGCTGGAGCGGGCGAAGGCCCACCGAGATGGGTTTAGATAGATTGTCATATATAAAAATATACGAATACAAATACAAATACAAATATATCTTATCCACATAATATACACTCAAATTCGTACTGGCAGTGGTATTGGTATACCCATACCTATTATGTATGTATCTATCCTGATACACCCATCTGTATTCTCGTCCTCGCCTCTTCGCGGAGGTAGACAAATATGATAGCTCATATCTGGCGTCCGGCACATTTCCGAAATCCCTTTGAATGACAATTTGGTCAACATGTTCCTCTCTAATAAATTACAAAAAAAAACAAAACAAAAAATATTCAGGATTGGGGAAGCACACAGAAAACAAAACAACAACGAAAAAAAAAAGAATGCAAATCGCAGACAAAAAAAGTGGCCATCCATATCTACATATATCTATATATATTTATATATATAAATATCTCTTTCTGTTCTGTATCTGTAGAGTAAAATGTTGAATGATGGCCCTAAAGGATGGCCATTCGCGTATGAAGCGAAAGTTGGGCCAAAAAACTGCGGGCGTTGAATCCGTTATGAAGGCTTTGAGGAGTGGGGCAAGAGCTTTGTCTGCTCGTAAATGCGCCACATGAGACTCTTAAATTATAGATTAAAGTGCAGTCACCAAGGAAACTACTCTAGAGGAGAAACAGCAGCAACAAAAAAGAGAAAAATTCAATCTGTATTTAAAACAATCGTTTCTTAAAGTATTCCTTTCACAAGTGAGAGCTTTAATCGATGAACTCTCTAAGCAATTCCTCTCAATTCCAAACCCCATTATCCATTCCCCATTCCCCATTCCCTCCATCACCACAATCTTCCACTAAGACCGCTTAAGCTGTCTGTGTCTGTCCATCCCGCACTTTCATTTCCATTTTCACTCTATTCTTTTATATCCTGTTCGGATCGGAATCTGTGGGTCTGGGCACCGGATCTACGTCGTAGTAACCCATGGTCTGGGTCATTCCAGGTGTCATCAATGTCATCTTCGACTTTATAACACAAAAACACTTTGTAATCCCCAAATGAAGCGACGACAAGGAGTCACATAAGGAAAAAATTCACACAAAAATCATTTTTCCAATTTTTATTCGCCAAAAAATAGTCGAAGTAGAAAGCATGGCAACGATACGAGAGAGAGAGAGTGAGAGAGAGTGTGAGAGTGTGAGAGGAGGCCACACTGGACCACTGGACGACACAGGACCCTGGACTGGACTGGACTGGACTGGACCACGTTAAGAGTGCTCCGATCTATTGTAGTTGGCCATTTTATCGCCTTTATCCATCTACATATCTGTGTGGTCGGTGGGTCCTGTGGCTAGGACTACCACATCTCTCACCCCCACTCCCACTCTCTCTCTCTCTCTTTCCCTCTGAATCTATGAATCTCTCGCTTCAATGGCTCTGTCCAGAGGGGCTGTGGTTTTTTCTTTGTTTGTGGCGGCAGAGGGGCAGGAGGCGTTTGTGGGGGGCGGTACATTTGTCATTCATGTGTTGATTTCCGTTTCCGCTTTTTGGAGCGATTCTTGCAGTTTTATTTGGCATTCAAGTGTTTGCTCCTTTGGGCATCGATTATGCTTGGCAATTGTAAAGCGATTTTCAGTTATTTCATTTCGCAGTCGGGCAGTCCACAGTCGCCCAATTCCCCCGCCATTGGCTGCCCCGCCTCCTTGTTCGCGTTGAACGTGTGCGGCTGATTGATGTTTGTGCTGTGGCAGCCACAAAACATGCCGCAGGACATCACACAGGAAATTCTATGGTCCTTGTTTTCGGGGCGAACCACTTGTGTGATTATTTTGCAATTTACCACTCGTACAGAGGTACCTCTCTTACCCACTCTCTCTCTCTCTCTGTCTGCCTCTCTCTCTTTCTCTGTCTCTGTGTCACGTGAAAAGTAAAAAGCCAAAAAGCAAAACGCTTCTCCATTTCAATTGAATTTCTGCAAAACAATTTTTCAGTTCAGTTTTCGTGTGCATCGTTTTTTCGTGCCGCACATGAAATACAATTTTTTTTTTGCTGCTTCTCTTCAATTTTTTGTTGTTTTTTGCATCCTTTGCTCTCAATTGCAATTGAATTCATTCATTTATTCATTTCGTTTATTCAACTCCTGGTCGCTGGTCGCAGTTCGCTGGCCCTGTGACCAAACTCCCGCTTCGATGAGCATCTCCCCTCAGAGCGGCTGGGGGCAGGAGGATGGGGGCCCAGGCGCGTGCCAAATTAGCGCAATGCTCTCCTGCATCGAACAACTATTTAAAGGGGGCGGGGGAGGAAGGGCAACGGATGGGAGGAAGCATAACAGGAAGGCAGGCGGGGAAGGCAGGCAGGCAGGAATGGGGAACGGGCACAAATACTTTTTTGTTGACCATTCATCGCTTGGCGTTTTTGTTGCTGGATATAATTGAGCACCCACACTCCCCCACTTCCGCCCACTCCCCCACAGCAGCCACTCCCTCTCTGGAATGGAATGGCATGGAATGAGTTGGCAAACCCGCTTGCAATTTCTGTCAGTGCATGGGCCATGGTGACCGGGGATTTTCTCTCAGTGGTGGGACACTTGATGGGGCGCGGTGGCCCTTTCAACTGCAGCGCCGCTTTATGGCCACAAATTCGCTTTGGCTTTTTGAACGCTTTATGGCTTAATTGGTTTTCGGTTGGACTCGGAGTTGGAGTCGCAGTCGGAGTCGGAGTCGAGGTCTGGTTCGAGGTCTCGGTCTGGGTCTGTGTCCATGTCCATGTCCTGTCACAGCCAATAGAGCGAACCTTAATAAATGAGCAGAGCCCCCAAAGCCCAAGTGGAGGCCACATAAACTTTACAGCCTATAATGCGATGTACATATATCCCCAGAACAGTCTTTACGATCGCCCTCTCTAATCCTATCTCTCTCTCTCTCTCTTTCTGTGTCTTCTCTACTTTGCTGTTGCAGATTCGGGCCTGCCTCAGTATGCGGGACGCGGCGCTGGCGGCGGCGGTGGCGATGACTCTATGTCGGAGGACCGCATCGCCCACATCCTGAGCGAGGCCTCCTCCCTGATGAAGAGCACCGCCGCCCAGCAGCAGCGGGACCAGCAGGACCAGCAGCGTCGCCACGCCGGCGAGGACACGCACAGCAACGAGGACAGCAAGTCGCCGCCACAGAGCTGCACATCGCCGTTCTTCAAGGTGGAACAGCAGCTGAAGCAGCAACAGCATCGGGATCAGCAGCACATGGCCTCCGAGCAGCGGGACGCTGTGGTGGCCGCCGCCCAGCAGCAGCACCAACAGCACCAGCAGCAGCGGGAGCAGCGCGAACGGGAACGCGAACAGCAGCAGCGACTCCGCCACGAAGATCTCGCCCAGGACAAGATGGCCCGCCTCTACCAGGAGCTGATAGCCCGCACACCACGCGAGGCAGCCTTCCCCAGGTAAATACTACCCCCCTGAATAACCTTGCGGGAGAACAATCTCTGACTCTTCTCGACCTTTGTCTCTTCTCGCTAATAGCTTCCTGTTGTCGCCCTTCTTTGGAGGAGCCGCCGGCATTCCCGGGGCGGCCAATGCATTCCCAGTTCCCGACGAGAACATGCGCCACGCCTTCGAGCGGGAAATCGCCAAACTGCAGCAGCAGCACCAGCAACAGCAGCAGCAGGCGGCCCAGGCCCAGGCCCAAGCCCAGGCGGTCTCCGGCTTCCCCAACTTCTCCAGTCTGATGGCCCTGCAGCAGCAGGTGCTCAACGGCGCCCAGGACCTCTCGCTGGCCGCCGTCAAGGATATCAAGTTGAACGGCCAGCGCGGCTCACTGGAGCACAGCAGCAGCAGCTCCAAGGACGGTGACCGCGAGGATCCACGCGACTATCCACAGTCACTGCATGGTCGCAAGTCAGACACCCCGGCTCCACCAGCACCGCCAGCCCCGCCCTCGGGCAGTGCCGGCAGCGTACCCGGATCGGCCAACAGCCTGTCCAGCGCCAGAGACGGCGTTGGAGCCGGTACAGGATCCGTAGGAGCCGGCAGCCATGCCAGCAACTCGGCCGCCCCCAGTCCGCTGAGCAACTCGATCCTGCCGCCGGCACTGAGCAACCAGGGCGAGGAGTTTGCGGCCACCGCCAGCCCCCTGCAGCGTATGGCGTCCATCACCAACTCGCTGATCACCCAGCCGCCGGTGACGCCGCACCACAGCACGCCGCAGCGTCCCACCAAGGCGGTGCTGCCGCCCATCACCCAGCAGCAGTTCGACATGTTCAACAACCTGAACACGGAGGACATTGTGCGGCGCGTGAAGGAGGCACTCTCCCAGTACAGCATCTCGCAGCGTCTGTTCGGTGAGTCGGTGCTGGGCCTGTCGCAGGGCTCCGTCTCCGATCTGCTGGCCCGCCCCAAGCCCTGGCACATGCTCACCCAGAAGGGCCGCGAGCCGTTCATCCGCATGAAGATGTTCCTCGAGGACGAGAATGCCGTGCACAAGCTGGTGGCCAGCCAGTACAAGATCGCGCCCGAGAAACTCATGCGCACCGGCAGCTATTCCGGCAGCCCCCAGATGCCCCAGGGCCTGGCCAGCAAGATGCAGGCCGCCGCCCTGCCCATGCAGAAGATGATGAACGAGCTGAAGCTGCAGGAGCCCGCCCAGGCGCAGCACATCATGCAGCAGATGCAGGCCGTGGCCATGTCCGCGGCCATGCAGCAGCAGCAGCAGGCGGCCGCTGCCGCCGCCGCCGTTGCCGCCCAGCAGCAGAGCCAGCACCAGCATCCCCACCAGCACCCCCATCCACATCCTCATCCGCACCAGCAGCATCAGCACCAGCAGGCCGCTGCGGCCGCCCAGGCAGCCGCCGCCCTGCACCACCAGAACATGCTGCTCACGTCGCCCGGCCTGCCGCCCCAGCATGCCATCAGCCTGCCCGCCTCGGGCGGTGCTGCCTCATCCGTCGGCGGTGGCTCCAATCCCGGGGGACAGGTCAATGCCGGTGGACCCGCTGGGCCACCCTCAGGGCCCGCGGGCGAGAAGAAGCCCATGCTGATGCCGGTGCACGGAGGCGCACATGCGCCCAATGCCATGCGCAGTCTGCACCAGCACATGTCGCCCACCGTCTACGAGATGGCCGCCCTCACCCAGGACCTGGACACGCACGACATCACCACCAAGATCAAGGAGGCTCTGCTGGCGAACAACATCGGCCAGAAGATCTTCGGCGAGGCGGTGCTGGGCCTGTCGCAGGGCTCCGTGTCGGAGCTTCTCAGCAAACCGAAGCCCTGGCATATGCTCTCGATTAAGGGCCGAGAGCCGTTCATCCGGATGCAGCTGTGGCTGAGTGACGCCAACAATGTGGAGCGACTGCAGCTGCTCAAGAACGAGCGGCGGGAGGCGAGCAAGCGGCGCCGCAGCACCGGCCCCAACCAGCAGGACAACAGCAGCGACACCTCCAGCAACGACACCAACGACTTCTACACCAGCAGCCCCGGACCCGGCTCCGTGGGCTCCGTGGGCGGTGCGCCGCCCAGCAAGAAACAGCGCGTGCTCTTCTCCGAGGAGCAGAAGGAGGCGCTGCGGCTGGCGTTCGCCCTCGACCCGTACCCCAATGTGGGCACCATCGAGTTCCTGGCCAACGAGCTCAGCCTGGCCACACGGACCATCACCAACTGGTTCCACAACCACCGCATGCGGCTCAAGCAGCAGGTGCCCCACGGCCAGCCCGGCCAGGATAACCCCATACCGAGTCGGGAGAACACCAATGCTACCCCCTTCGATCCCGTCCAGTTCCGCATCCTCCTCCAGCAGCGGCTCGTCGAGCTGCACAAGGAGCGCATGGGCCTGGGTGGAGCGCCCATCCCCTACCCACCGTACTTCGCGGCGGCCGCTCTCCTCGGACGCAGTCTGGCGGGGATTCCGGGTGCCGCGGCTGCTGCCGGGGCTGCTGCCGCTGCAGCGGCCGTGGGTGCGGCCGGCGTCGGTGTTGGGGATGAGCTGCAGCTGCAGGCCCTCAACCAGGCGTTCAAGGAGCAGATGAGCGGCCTGGACCTCTCCATGCCGACGTTGAAGCGCGAGCGCAGCGACGACTACCAGGACGACCTGGAGATGGATGCCAGCGGCCACAACATGAGCGACAACGAGTCGCTGGAGGGCCAGGAGGCGGAGGACAAGGTCTCTGAATACGAGAAGCAGAAATCCGCCCTCGCCTCGGCGGCGGCCGCCTACATGAGCAACGCCGTTCGCAGCTCCCGCCGTAAGCCAGCGGCCCCCCAGTGGGTGAACCCAGCCGGCACCACCACCCCCAATGCGGGACTGGCAGCGGCAGCCGTGGCAGCGGCAGCAGCAGCAGCCGCCGTAGCGGCACAGTCTGGCGCAGGCAGCGAGAGCGAGCGCATCATCAACGGCGTCTGTGTTATGCAACAAGGCTCCTCCGACTACGGTCGGGACGATGTTGACGGCAAGTCGGTGGAGGCTGGCGGCGGCGACTCGGAGCACGAACACGCCCAGCTGGAGATCGACCAGCGGTTCATGGAGCCCGAGGTGCGCATCAAGCAGGAGGAGGACGATGACGAGGAGGACGACCAGCAGCTGCAGCAGCAGCTGGATGGTGGCCTCGACTGCGAGGCGAGCGAGGCGGAGAGGAAGCTGAAGGTGATCAACGAGGAAAAGCTGCGTCTGGTGCGCGTGCGACGCCTGAGCAGCAACGGGGCACCCGGCCAGGCGGACTCGGAGGAGTCGTCGGCGACATGTGTCGCCGCCACAGGAGCTGCTGGCAGCGGGGCTGTGGCAGCTGCCCAGGCGGTAGCCAGTGCTGCGCCAGCAGCCGCGTGGAACTACTAGGACAGTGCAATGATCAACGATAGAGAGGCAGATGCGGAGGCAGATGCAGATGCAGATGGCGATGGAGACGACCGTTTACTTGTGATTAAGTTTGGATGTTTAGACCTAGACGTAGACCTAGACCCAGGACTCGCCTCGAGCGGGCTAGATATATCGATACATAGCACCTAGATCGTAGAGAACTCTATTTTTTTTCTGTTTTTTTTTTTATTATCATATTACATACAATACAATACAATACAATACCTATGGGACTTAGGATAGGATAGCCTTAGGTCTGGTTGCCCGGAGTTGTAATAATTGTAGCTAAAAGTTTAGAGACGCTATGCGAGGAGCGCAAAAGTATTAAAAGCACCCAATCCCCCATATCCCCTATCTACCCAAAACAAAAAAAAAACAAAAAAACAAGGCCCCCACTGACTTGCCCAAGAACTTTAACCAAAAGCCAAGATCCAATGATAGCGAAAGAGATCTTGCAAAGATTTTTTTTTCATTTGTTTCTACTTGAAGACTGTAAGCGAAGGCGGTAGGATGGATAACTATACATATATTTTGTTTGTCGATCTATTATTACCACGATTATGATTATGATTACGATTACTATTACGCATATGATAATGAATTATTAATTATGAATTATAAATAATGATGATGATACGGATGATGATGATGATGATGATATTGGACTAGAACTACGCATATTATTCAATGGTTGAGTGTACATACAGACTAAACGAACCGGAGAAGCCGTTCTGTACATAGACTCCTCGCGAGGCATGATCTTTCTTTCGTTATTCTTCGTTCTTTCTTCGTACTCCACCAGATCCACCCGATCCCCCTTAGTCCCGAATTGTTAAACTATCTTTTGATCTCAAGCAAAACACACACACACACACACAAAACGAATGGAGAAACGAGAAGCGATAGAGCAGAAGCAAAGCAAATTAAGAAACGAAAACCCAAAGTAAAAGATAGTTGAAAGCAACGAAAATGCCGCGACGCGAGGAAAATGTTTGCCCCTTTCCCCTTTATATTTTATTTTTATTTTTTTTAAATACGTATTTGTTGAATCAAAGTTCATTGAGATGAAAAAGGGAAGAGAAACGTGTGGAAGAGAATAGTAGAGAAGAGAGGCGAAGCGAGAGCAAAACGAAACGTAAAATATATAACAATAAATTTTGTAAATTTTGAATTTACATAAAAATCACACACACACACACCCCCTCACACAAACACAATGATAAACAATTGAATAATTCATAATTATAGCAAAAGTAACACCGCAAAATGCACTAAATTATTATTTATAATCTACTTACTCTATAAATAATTATACATACATTATATATACATATATATAGTATATAGTATATACATATATGAATATATGAAAAATCATATGCGTAACTGGAGAATCGAGAGGAGTTTATCAACGTAGCCTAACGATAATTTAAATTCGCATTAAACCCTAGCGTAAATACCAACAATTTCTTCTGTGACACTCAAATATTTCGAGACGGAAGCGAAAACAAAAAACACGAAAAACTTTAAAACACAACCGCATATCGTACTAAAGAAATTACATAAAAAAGCAAACAAAAAAATACAAAAAAAATACAACAACAAACATTAAAAAACCCTAATCTAAGAGAGCCAATTTTTTTTTGCCTAGCGCCTAAGTTTACAAAGTAATCGTAAAATTAAACAAATTTCAAAAATAAAAACCAAAAACAAGAAAAAACCACAAAAAAATGAATCTGTTTTCCTAAAAACAAACAACAACAACAAGAAAAAACCAAACAATTTTTAAGGAATATTTAATGCAACCTTTTTTTTCCTAGGCTAAATATTTAAGCGTAAAAAACAATTTCTCAAAACCAAAAAGAAAATATAAAAAATAAAAGCAACAGCAAAACTAAATAAATTAAAACTACACAAAAAGAAACATTTTTGCATAGGCCCGAAATTTGCCGCGTTATTATTATTATTATTATTATTACATACATATATATGAAAAGTAAATGGAGAGGTTGAAGAAGAGATGGAGAAGGAGAAGAAGGAAATAAGGAAACGAAAAAATACCAACATATACCAAACACATTTCAAATACCTAAAAAAAATACAATTTGCGTCTTCAAACAAAATTTATTCAAGAATAAAACAAAATAAAACAAAAAAAAACGTAAAGCAAAAATATTAAGCCACTATTTAAAAAATATGCAAAAGACAAGTGTCAGCAAATCTGTTGAGAACTTCTTTAATTTATATACATATATATATATATATGTACATATAAACATATGTACATATATATAGAGTTTTCCAATCGACATTTCCTTTCCTCCTGTTTGTGTTTAAGTTAACGTGTTAAATACTTTGCATTTTCATACGCTTTAGCTAATGGATAAAATACACCTAATATTGATATGATAAACGATACATATATATATACATGAAGTAAATATATATATATAAAATATATATACAAAAAATATGGAATACAATGATGGTGGGACCGGTGGGACCCCTGAGAAGACCCCACCCCCAGAAAACCCACACGACACGATGAAATTGTTCGCAACTTTTAGTTTTAATTATTTCGTAATACACAACTTTTTTGTCTTTGTATTTTTATTATTATTATTATTATTGTAATTATTATAATATATATATATGTATATGATATATATATATATATATATATAGAGGAAGGAACGAAGAGAAAGAAAAAAAAAAACAAAAGCAAACAACATACCAATAATACATGAACATGAACGAAACTTTATCAAATAAAAATGTTTTATTAAACGAAAAAAAAACCCATCGAGAATCCTTTTTTAATTTTCCACAAATTTTTCCACAAGAAAAACCAACGAAATCCCTTGCTCCGAATCCAAAGGCCTTTTGATTTCACTTAGCAAATCGGATGCCGCTGAGGAACGAAAGTACTCGCAATCTCTTATAAATCTCGTATCCCTTCCCTGACCCCGCCCACAGCCCACCCTTATACACAGACATACACTCACACACACGCAGAGGTTGGCTCAAATATAGCATACTTTTAGGAATCTGGAAATAAGAGAGACCACTTGCTATACGAGCCATCTGAGCCATATGTTTATATATATATATATATATATGCATAATTAGCATTTTTATGCATACAAATACACATATATATATAGTGACATATATATACATAATATGCGGTGCTAGCCAAGTAAATTAAAGCAACAGAATACATGAAATAAAGCAAAATATATTGAAGCAAAACACACACAGAATATACAGATATATACAGATACAGATACATTATATGGTATCTATATAGTATATAGTCACGTAGGCAGATGAAATTTTTTGCATAGATCCGTAGATCCTTAGGCAGGCAGAACTGAGGGAGAAACATACGTAATTAATTTTAAACTCGATCAAGCAAGAAAAGAAGATATACAAAAAAACACAATTGATTAAATCAAAACTTAAGCTGTAAATATATACAAAATAATTATGAAATGAAATGGTATGAGTATATGAGTACATGCGAATCGATCTTAGTAATTATGAAATTATGAAAAATATCCTTCCAATATAAAGAACACAAAAAAAAGGACAAGAACAGGAGAGAATATGTGCTCCACTTTTTATACTCCAAATGAAAAGGTAATTAATTATGAGTAATTGCAGTTTTTTTTAGCTCAACTTTTGTAGAAAGTTCTAAAGAGAAAGTTTCATATGTATGTATGTATGTATGTACATCTATATGGATATGGATATGAATATGATTATGAATATGAATTTAAGCCCATGGTGATATACACACACACATACACACACAAAAATAGACACACACACACACATACTGATACGGATATACAATTTTTATTCAATGCCAAGTATCCCCCCTCCTCGTTCAAGCCCGCGTTTAGTCCCCTGTAGCTGTACATATGAAAAACCATAGTGAGACGTGAGATTTCACATCCGGAAAAAGAGAGGAACCTAAGAACAACAAAATAAAACAGAAAAACCAGACCATATCAATATTATGTTTAAAGCATAACGATTAATAATACGATTAATATGCGAGTTATTTTATCAGACACGAAACCGAACGCAAAAGCGAAAGCGAAGCCGAAACAGAACCCCCAAACTCAATGGGGGAACCATGTCTTGATATAAACAGATAAAGTTAGCCAACTGATAAACCGATATAGTATATACATGCAAATATATATATATATATATATATAAATATAAAGATAGTTGAAAGATAATGAAAATGAGAAGAAAAACCGTATTTAACACACACAGCGATTCTCCGAAAGCCGGCAACCCCTAAGTTTTCCACCAACAATGATCTTAACGAGAACCAGCTCCGTTTTTCAGTTTGAAATCCGCCCAAAAAAAAAAGAAAACGATGATGAGAGAATTAAAAATTAACAGCAATTAAGATTCTTAAGAAAATTAGCAAAATGTGCCCAAAAAAAATAAAAACCAAAGCAGCAAAAATATCAAAAATATACATACATATAAACGAAATTAAATGCAAGAAAAAACCATAAATAGTTATACATAGATATACATATATACATATACATACATACATAGATACTTAACTTAAGCACATAACATTTTTGGCAAACCTTGATACCATTTTCTATGATCTAAGAAATCCAACATGAAGAAATTACCCCCCAAAATAAGCATAAATGAGACATACACACATACACACACACACACACACAAACACAAACATTTTTTTGTAGCATTTCTTGTATAAATGCACACGAGCATTCAATAAATAAAAGGCATATTTTTTTTTAAAACCTAAGCTATATCGTAATTGATCTTTGATTTATATCATTGAAACGAGTACGAGGAGTACGTTTACCGCATACGGCCGTGTACGTGGTCCCGTAAAACGAGCATTTTTGCAAATAAAATCAAATGAAAACAAAAACAAAAACAGAAACAGAAACCGACACTGCTACAAAAACAACAATTATCAAAAACAAAAAATTATATTAACAAAGTGGCAAAAAATGAAAAGACGGAGGCGATGATGAAGAGACGCAAGAAATAATGCAAATATAAATATTAATAATATTATTAATAAACTAGTTTATATAGCATGTAAAACTGAACAGAGAAATCAAATTCAATAAAGACGAATCTACTGTATTCCAATAGAATGGCTGGTATCTTTGGGGGGGGCACTGGATGGATGGTCTCTGCCAAGCGCTGTTTCGGGAGAACACATTCTGTCTGGCTGTGGCCTTTGCGGCCTTCGATGCACAGGTATTCATCATGTCCAGGAAGAAATTGGTATCTGCTTCAAACTTTGGCAACGGATAACTAGGGAGCTCTTGCCAAAAATGTCAAAGATTATTTTATTTTCGATGCCCTCATAGACTGAACATTTTCACAACCCGATTAACTTAACACTTTGAAATGTCCATGAAATTGGACGAGTCAAAATTGGACAGGATTATCCAGGAACTAACCGGCCTCAGGCATGGCAAGTACTGCACCCTATCGGAGGCGCTTATCGTGGCGCTGTGCCGGAAGGCGCGTAAAGTGTTCATGCAACAGCCAATGCTCCTGGAGCTGGAGGTGCCCCTAAAGGTGTGCGGCGATGTGCACGGCCAATTCACAGATCTGCTTCGAGTCTTCAAGAAGTGTGGATTTCCGCCGCAAACGAACTATCTGTTTCTGGGGGACTACGTGGACAGGGGCAAGCAGTCGCTGGAGACCATCTGCCTGCTGATGGCCTACAAGGTGCGCTACCCGGTGAACTTTTTCATGCTGCGCGGCAACCACGAGTGCTCTAGCATTACGCGTCTGTACGGGTTCTACGATGAGATAAAGCGTCGTCACAATGTACGGATGTGGCGCCAATTCATCGACTGCTTTGACTGCCTTCCGGTGGCTGCCGTCTTGGCGGACCGTGTCTTCTGCTGCCACGGCGGCCTGAGCCCTTCCTTCCACAGCCTGAGCCAGATCCGGAACCTCCCTCGCCCTACTGATATCCCCAAAGAGGGCTTGCTCTGTGACCTTCTGTGGGCGGACCTGAACCGCACTGGCGACGATTGGGGCCACAGCGAACGTGGTGTGAGCTTCACCTACGGCGATAAGATCATATCGGATTTTCTCGCAGCCTGCGGTTTCGACCTGATCATCCGCGCCCACGAGGTCGTTGAGGATGGCTACGAGCTGTTTGCCGACCGACGCCTCGTCACCATCTTCACGGCCCCCAACTACTGTGGACTGTGGAACAACGCGGCGGCAGTGTTGTGTATCAACGAGGATCTCGTCATCAGGTTCGTGATCCTGGATCGCAAAATCGTTAAACAACAATAGAACCAATAAAACAAAGCATGAGCGAACCTTTTATATTCGCTGTTCACGTTCGACTTTGATGCTAAGACTATAACTTTTGAAGTATATTCGACAGTAATTACCGATGATAGCTTCTCCTTATTGTACTTACCGGTTTCGCTATTGCTATGAAATGAGTGAATCGCATCTCTTGGAGCTCCACTGCCTTCAAACAGTGGGGCCTTCGGCCATTTCAGCTTGCTAAATAAATAGCTTCTGAACGAAATAAGATATCTTCATTAAATAAACTGCATTTAAAAGAAAAATCTTTCAAAATATAGTCTGCACAAGTAAACGGTGCTAAGAAGTTGTACAGCTTCACAATAAAGTGTCAAATGTAAACTGCGTTTAATTAGCAACAATTGGCATAAAATGTAATAATACATGTAATTCTACATACACTGTTACACAACACAGTGGCGCCTCCTGACAAGGTAATGACTAACTATTCTCAATTTGTAGTTCATTGGCTTTCCGCCAGCTGGCGTATTATTTCAAATGATTATTTGAAGATATTTCGTGTTTTTTTGTCTTTTTTCAGATGTGCAGGATTCTTTCTTTTGTTCTCCCCTTAACCCGCGGCATCTTATCTACTTGCCCAATTTTACCGATCTGTGCAACACATACAATATAAGCTCGACACCAGCTCTCCGTCCGTAGGGGCAGTGAGCGAGGCTTTCGGAACATACGCTTCGGCGTGGTGCGACGCAGGCGTGGAGGTCCGGGCCTCTAGGTCTTCTTCTCCCCCCGGGCGACTTACCAACGTGTCGACTGAGTGCGGCGCTATAGCACAGCAGGCGCCCATTCAAAATTCCCATTTTCACTGATTTGTTTGGTTTTTCCTTTCGATATCGTTTTAGTAATACCGCTTTTCAGACAAAACATTTATCAAAATTCCTTAATGAACACTCAAATTTTTGGTATCTGATCTCTTACATCACCTCTGCATTGCAATGAGCAACGGGAGTCACGCTTCACCACCAAACGGAGATGGCGATCACGAGGAAACGTCCTCCTGGTTCGCATTGATGGACACGGAGGCGATAGAGGACAACTTCACCATGCACTATGGCGCTGAGGATGTACGAGACGAGCTGCGCCACATAATGGAACGCTACAATGACGCTATCCCAGGCGCCGATGTCGATGGAGAAATAACGGAATGGCATGAAGAGGAAAATTCAGTTTCGGATACCACCTCCGTGCTGACGCTTAACACATCGCCGGCCAGCACCAACATTGTCGAGCAGTATGAACGTCGGGATCGTGATCGCGGGGAGCCCTTGGGGGTACCGCCGCCATCCCATATTCTCCAGTCCATTCAATCGTTGCCCCATCTGCTGGGAACACCACTCCTGGCTGGCGATATTCGTGGATTAGTCCCTGAACCTAACGCCCGGCCCATCGACGAGAGATCGCCTCGACACATGGGGCTAATGGGTAGACTGAACAAGGTCCGTCTGCTGGGCGAGCTGGTGGAAGTGGTGGAGGCTGTGCAGGGTGAGGAGGACTTCTGCGAACAGCTCAACCGCAAGCTGATGGAGTTCCGGCGAACGGGCTTTCGCGACATAGAGCCTCTCATCTTTGGCCGCGATGAGCAGGCTGAACTGTTGGGACAACCACTGGACCGATACCACTTTGCCGAGGCCATTGCCTATTTGGACCAGAATATGCGCCTCGACTCGGATCTCTATCAGCTCGCTGAAGACTTCCTCAAGACTTTCAAAAAGCAACGGTCCGTGATGTGCACGCGGGCTAGTGAGGCGCAGAACAAGTTTTATGACCTACTCGACCAGCTCGTTGAAGGCGAGAATTGCAGCGATATGAACATTGTAAGTGGTGCCCGTCCACTCGTTCACCAATTCTTTACCCTCCATTATCCCTCCAATTTCTTCCGCAGAGGGTGCGCAGCGAGCTGCACGAGTTGTCCGGGGCACGAAAATGTTTGCGTAGGGCGGTCAATCAGCTGATTGTCCACCCCCTCTCGGAGAAAACCTATAGCGAAGTGAGTCCACATCCCCATCCTCTACAGCCCTACCTGATCCGTACTCCGTACCCTTTACAGACGATGCGTATGATCAAGGGCCTGGTGGCCAAACTCTGCATCCTGATGCCATTCCACATACCGTGCACTGCACGCTGGGGACTGATTCGCAACGAGGAAGTTACCCGTCTAACTGACGCTCTTACCGAGGAGCTCTCGTGCCTGCAACTGGAACTCTATCGCCAGCGGGAACAAGTGCTCCTCGACCGCAGCAAGGAGAAGGAGCGGGCCAGCGGCCATCTCCTGGAGCTTCACGTAGGAAACGTCAACGGCTTGGAGGAGGAGATCATGTCCGAGTCTCAGCAGATCTCCGACTCCGGCTACGGTACAGACAGAGACTCGGACAGCAGCTCCACTACGGAACAGAGGCGCAACATTGACCAGCGTTCGGTCCAGCAGAGCGTGGAGGAGACGGCGACTCGTCAGCAGAACTTCCTAGAGTGCATGAGGCGCTACAAGCAGCTCGGCTTGCGCCTCTTCGATGTTAACTGTCGAAGGATCGCAGCAGGACTGGCCAACGGCATTTCGCAATCGGAGGATCCGCCTACCGCGCAGCCGCCTGTAGTATTTGATGGTATTGGCGATTTGGGCGATTGGCCCAGTCCCACTGATCAATCTGGTCCATTTCCCACCGAATTCCTCGATGATTCGCCCTCCGACGATTCTGAGCGAACCGTCAATTTTAATGACGCAGTAATCTTCGATGATCCATACTGATCATGAGATCAAGTCACTCCCGTTCAAGAGCTTTCAAGCTGTGGAGGGCCACACGTTAAACTGCTCAGTATAGATACTAAAAGAATAGATTATTAAATTTACAAGTTTAAATGGTTACATTCTTTGTTCATAGCCCCAATCAGCACTTTCGGACGAGCGGAATATGAAATATCTCGGCCGTACTCGAATACGAGACGTGTCAATCGCTAACTGGCGCACTTGTCTCCGCTCCAACTGTCTTTGTTGATTTCGTTCATGACCTCTTGTCATAGCAATTCGCCCAATTGCGACCTGCTCACACTCACATTTTTGTTTTGTTCCCGATGAAAATATGGGGGCTGCTGGGTTGTGGGTTCAAGAGTCATATGTTATCATATGGATCCCAGATCGATTTCAATCTGAAAAATTAACTCTGCATTCAGCTTCGAATCGGTCGGTGTCGTGCTTTTCCTGCTTTACCCTCGTTGCAGCTTTTATGGACACACGCACAAATTTAGGACAACTTTTCATTATTCTCTATTAGTTCTTGTTGTCCCCTACATGGGGACAATGGATTAAAAGTGTGGCGACAGCCTTCTGGACTCTGGCTCTTGGTGCAGGCCAATTTTGAACATTTAACAGCGAACATTTAAATGTATTTCTGCGCATTTGACCCCAGATTTAATTAAAGTTTAAGACGTGCTTAAAATATCAAACAAGCCTAGTTGAGCCGACATACTCGTCGGGGCAGGCAATGTGTTAGCGAAACTGTGTCAAAGTCCTGTCATTTGACCTGCTCTGAAACTCAGCTTGAGTCCCCCCCCCAAGGGTTTAACCTTCCTCTGGCCCACCAGCAGTATCGGATTGTCCTCGGGCGAGGTGTCTCAGGTGACGAGCTTAGGTAGACTGTGGCCTTGCAGCTTCCGTTGGAAATATCAGTAATTAGTGCAGACGCTCCTGTTCAATCCACTTAATGGTGCGCAACTCTCCAGTGATGATGCCGCACGGGTAGAGCAACGTCCAAGAGAGAAAAAAAAGCAAAAAAAGAATCTGTAAAATTATCAGTAAATATTAACATCCTTTGGCGTAGCAAAGTTTTGAAACAAACTCGATTTAGGTGGATATACCAGGAGTCTAAACATCAAATTTGGTTACACTAGCTATTATTTGTAGTGGATATTACTAATATTAGTTAGATACTAAATCTTGCATATTTTGCAAAAAAAAGAACAAAAATAGATAAAACTTTATGGCTTATATACGTATGCGCTTGGTCCTGGCTTGCAATACCCGCAGAGGCGTTATCAACTTGAGTCCTAAAGGAACAGCATTGGCCAACGCGGCACTGACATTTTGGGGTAACATGGCCGCCTGTCCCCCACCTCCCTCTGCAGTGGGAGGGCAATGATTCAATCCGGCCAATGATTCGCCTCCCACGCTTCCATAAAGCTCTGTATGCTGTTGCTTTTGGTGCTGCTGCATCTGGTGGATCTGGTGGTGCTGTTGTGGCTGCTGTTGGGCCAACGCCACATTGGCAGCGGCACTGCAGAGGAGTGCCATCTTGCTACCACTGTCGTTCGTGTAGACAGCCTGCGGCGAGGACGACAAGAGTGGCTGGTACTGTTGCAGGAGGTGGTGCTCGTGCTCGTGCTCGTGCTCCTCCTCGAGACTATGGCTGGAGGGGCGCTTGTGCGAGGAGCCGTGGCTGCTGCCGCTGCTGCCGTTGCTGTGATAGTGCGTGGTGGGCACCGAACCGCACTCAACGATGGATGAGCGCGACAGTAAGAGCAAAGCGTCGACAGCATCACGATGTCGCTGCTGATCGGCCAACTCCTCGGGTGTGATGTTGTGACTATTGAGAAGAGGGAGCAGAATTAGGATGATTAGTTTCAAGAACCTCACAAATTAAGAGACTTACTTCTCTTCGCTGCTGTCGTAGGCTGCATCGGAGCTGGCGCAATTGCTGTCCGATCCTCCGCCGACATTTGCCTGCCCCTGCAGCTGCATCTGGGCCGGCGTCTGCCCCGCCAGTATGTTACCATTCGTGAGTGGGGTGGAGGCGCCGCTATCCGCATTGCTATTACCGCCTGCGGAATAAGTGTGATCCTCGCTAGGCGAACTCGTAATCACTGGGGCCCTTTGAGAGACGAAGATAGACAGAGGTCGATTTGTCGATTAAGATCTGTCGGATTAAAAGATCGTATTGTGGCTTACCCATTTTGAAAAGACTCGGTAAAGGCCTTTGGTCCGTGTTTGAGGGAGATCATTGCCATTGCAGCATGCACATCATCCAAGTTGAGGCCATAACTTCTTCCACTGGGACCAGCAGTAGCACCTCCGTTTCTTACAGAGATGTATCTGCCGCTGAGACTGCCGATGACGCTGTTGTGGTTACCGGCATATTTGCCGGACACGTCGTCAACAAGGACATCGCCGCCCCCATCCTTGCGTATTTTTCGGAGGGCCTCGGACAAATAGGGAAACAGCTTCGGATCGACACGCGCATGACTGGCGCTCTCACCTCCGCCAGCGTTCGATGATGGACTGTTTGGCACGGCGGCCGATTGACTAGCGCCACCATTAGCCAGCACCAGGCCATTGCTTTTTGTGGGTGCGGCCATTGCCACTGGAGCCGCAGCGCTGCCACAGCCCATTCCCATTCCATTGGTGGAGGCGTCATATACTCCGGATGATTCGTTGGGCCCCATCCCATTGGGACTCTTCGGCGACTTGCTGGTCTTGTCCACCGCTGAGCCCCGATAGAATGGAAAATCATTGAGGGTCTTGATGAATTTTTGACGCTGTTGCGGATCTAAGCGCCACAACGAACCCTGGCCCGAGGCCCTCTCCACTTTGACGAAACCCTTGTTTAGCGACAGTTTGTGTCGTACACTGTTCTTCCAGCCCTCGGGGGCCGTCTGGAAGTATGGAAAGTGATTGACAATCCAAGTATAGATGTCTTTTACAGGCAGCGCCTTCTCGTTCGAAGCATCAATGGCCATAAAGATGAGCGAACTGCAGAGGGAAATGGAAATCAAATTGGTATCGAATCTAAGAGAGGATCCGCGTGGGTCTCACCCAAAGCTATATGGCGGCTTGGTCTTTGTATCCTTTAGCGGATCGTATGGCAAATGTTTTGGATGCTTTTTCTCCTGCGGCCTTCTTTTGTCTACTCGCCTATTCCCAGCCTCATTGGTGCCGACCGATGATCCATTAACTGACATGAACGGGGCAGATGCGCAAGCGGAAGCAGAGTTGGAGCTCACGTTCATATTCTCTCGCAGATAATTGTTGTGCGGTTGGTGGTGGGTGGCGATGTGGGGTTTGATATTATTATTCGGTAAGCTCGGCAGGGCGGACGAAACTGAGACCGTGGCCATGGATGTCGTAGAGAAGGTCTTGTATGTTGTTGCACCCGTCACAATGATCTGCTGCGGCTTTTGCGAATTGGCGACCGAAATGTTGCCATGTGCTCCTAAAGTGATGCCCCTGCTTCTGGTCACTATGAAGCTCGTTCTTATGGCCTTCATCGTCGTATTGGTGGCCTTAGTGGAGTACACCATTGTGGTGGTGCCGCTGGGTCCCTTGTGCACGGTCGTGGTGCTGTAGACGCCCCCCGGCGTCCCCGGCGTCCCCGACTGCTCGTTGCTGCTTGCCGGCAGCTGTAAAATGGCTCCGACGCCAACTTCACGCGCAGTTGCCATGCGGGCCACAGCCGCTGCATGTTTCGCCTGCGACGCGGTTGAATCAGTTTCACTGCTTCCATTGCTGATCATTTTTGTGATTCGATTCTCTGCGCGGGCGGGCCGTGTTTATATATATTAATTATTGTCTATTAGCTCACCTGATCTCGTTTTCTTAAGCAATTCGTCGTTTGTAATACGCGTTTCTAGTCGCTTCTTTTAGTGTAAAGATGGCTGCGATAAGGAAAATCGTTTTTAATCGTTTTATCGATACCATGAACCGACCAGCAGGCACAAATATCACATTAATGGGCTTTTCCCACTGACTCAAGTTACCTCTCGGTGGTTGTTTACACATGCACAAAGTTCAATTGGAATGTAAATGGAATGTAAATGGTTCCGAAAATCAAACAAACGAAACCTGTTTTGATGATGCTACCGTTCAGAAATATCACTTATAATTCCGATAGTGTGTGGATAATAATGATTCATTTTTAAATACGAACGATTGGATATCTGATATATGTATAGAACAGGCAATATTTTAATTTTTTAAACAAGAAATATTAAAAATTTTTGTTATTATGATTTTTTTTTTAATTTGAAACTGCAAAACGACAATTATTAATATTTTAATTGAGTTATATAATTTTTAGTTTACTCTATGAATTAATTCTTTTAATTAATTTCTTAAATCCCGATGCTATTTCTGTTAACGTTGACTTTTTTGCACCTCCAATTTAAATAAAAACTAGTTAGAACTCAGCAAAGAGACCCCCACTGAAACGTGGCCACTGCCACACTACCTCGCAGTTACCATGTTCCAATTCCAGAGAAATTTTTTTCTCTTTAGCTTAACTTGGAGCCTCAGATATTTTATCAAATCTGTGCCTCCACTCTCTTCATCCGCGATGCGAACCTAGCGAACAGGTCGCATTGTGAAGTCGATATATTCCCAATGTCTGGTTAATCGAAATGTACATGTACATATATGTATGAATGCTGTTAATCAACCAACCACCAGTTCGATAAAGGTCCCATTCCTGGGCGATTGAATTCATACTGGTCACATCCTCGTCCGGATAGTTGCTGCACATTCGTATTCTTCGGGGAAGAAGTAGCGTCTCGATGATCTCAGAGGGACGCACTACACGTAACAATTCATCGACAGTCAATGAGTGGGAGCCGTACGAGAGACATCACGGACTAGATGTCCTCTTTCGGATTCTGTCGACAGCTTCAAAGATGTACAGTTCGGGGACTTAGATTGCTTCGACCGCATTTGGAACGAGTCCTGTTCCACCGTTTGGTCTCCATTTTCGTCCATATACGTTAGGCATTCCTCTGCCATTTGAGGAAGATTATATATGTAGGTGCGATGTATCTAGAATCGCGCATACGTTGCTGACGGCTGGGTTCTCCTGTAGATGTTTTGCTAGGCCAGCAAGCCATCAGACGGTTCAAGCCAAGCACTTTGAAGATGTCATCCACGTCCAGCGCATATGAGCATCTTGGTCGAATAGAGATAGCCGAGCATTACATTGAATACCTTCAACGGCACATTCCTTTGACTCGGACATAGCTCAGAGCTGGCCAAGAAAGTAATCACTCCGCGCGGCTAGAATTACGCACTGCCCCGGATGTGGTGTTCCCCCACAAGTAGAGCTGTTCTCAAGGGGGACATTGCAAAACAGGTGGGATGGAGGGCATAGACGATTCAGTGTCCACTCCATTGAGTGCACCCACAACCGAAGAGAGGCCAAAGGTGCGTGAGCTGAAGGGCTTGGACTGAATTTATGCACAACAGAGTTGTAAGCTGATATCAACAGATGGGTTGGTGAATAGTTTATTTATTGTATGACATACACAATTTGCTTATACACAGTGATGCAGGCCCAAAGGTCAAAGGTCAGTGTACCAAATCTGTTTAGAATTT
The DNA here is from genome assembly GCA_008121215.1 of Drosophila athabasca. Lineage (NCBI taxonomy): Eukaryota > Metazoa > Arthropoda > Insecta > Diptera > Drosophilidae > Drosophila > Drosophila athabasca. The sequence goes on along the minus strand of CM017796.1, from coordinate 7,306,082 downwards.
GGTTTGTTCGTACCTTTCATTTTTTTTTTGGTTGGTATTTTTTTTTTTTTAATAATTTAGCAACAAACGACAACCAAATGGATGCTTTTCATTTCAATTGGTTTTTGTGTCTTGTTTGATTATTTTTTTTTTTTTTATGTTATTGGTTTTACATCATCCAAAAAGTAGAAAAATGTTATTTCTAAAAAAATACAGGGTAACATTTAGCTCTCATCCAATTTGTCTTTGCTTTCGTTTACACATATGTATATGTATTGTATATATATGTAAATAGAATTCATATTTTATTTGCTTATTTTTGTTGGTTTGTTTGTTGTTGGTGTCGTAAACTTTCGATATATTTTGTTCATTTTTCTATTCTTTTGTGTTTTTTTTTGTTTTGTTTTTTTTGCTATTCTTTTCTTTTTTGTACAGAGGTTTTAGAGACATCAAAACAGGCGCTATTTGAAACCTTGGAGGGCAAACAGATTGATCATCCCATTCTTCAGAGATATATATATGTATGTACATATGTACATATGTGTGTATATATGTATGTTCCATATAAGTAGATATCAGATCGCACTAAAAGGTTTTTCAAAAGAGACAGAGAGACAATTCTCCATTCGAATTCTTCGAGATATATATTTTGTTTTTTTTTTTTGCTATACCCTGTAGACTGTGTGTGTGTGTGTGTGTGTGTTTATGTTTATGGCATACAACAAGGCTATATCAAAGGCGGGGCTTGAGGAGCGAAGAGTCCTGGCTTCAAGCTAACACTTCAACTAACAAATCCGTGAAAACTGGCAACAGTGCGGCGTTCAATCAAAGCTTCAATCAGTGGAAAGGGGGCCAACGGCAGGCACTTATAATAGCTCAACATAAACCGACATATATCGATCCTACGGATCTCCCCTAAATAGTTATCTAAATGTAAGTATATACAACTATGGACTATATTCACAGTTCGCGATCCATCAACGAAGGACAAGCCCATGATGGGAAAGTGTATCGAGGGAAATTACCATGGCCCCGGACGTCTTCCTTTAGAGAGAGATAGAGCTTTACTATATCACCGTCGATCCATTATTAGGGATTCCATTCCCAACCCTTCAGTATCAAAAAACCAGTCGGAATACGTGCCGCCTCAAAACATCAAGATATCCGGTTATATATTACATATATAGATTCCCCATTCAGTCGGTTCAGCCGGAATACACAAGAAGATAACGAAACAAACGAAAATATTTCACATTTTGATTTGTGTGTATTTGGTATGCAAAAAAAGTTTTAAAATCGAATATATATGTATATACATTTATGTACATATATATATATATATATATCTCAATAATAATAATAATAGTAATAATAATAATAATGATGTTGTATAATAATAAAATAGAAGAAAAAAAAACACATTAACAAAACAGTTTTGCTCATCGCGGGCAGAAGAAGGGTATAGTAGGCATAGTACCATCGTACCGTATCGGTTCAGATCGGATCAGGCGAATAGTCTCCACCTGCTCTCTTTTTTATATCCGTTGATTTAGTATCTATATATACATATATATATATATATATATATATATATATATAATATATGTGTGTTTGTGTATAAACAATAAAGCTTAATGGTTTATAACAATATTTATATATGTATATGTATGTACTTTGCTATTGCCGTGTGTGTATGTATATAGATAGGTATTTATATGTGTAGAGTGTAGGTTGTGTGTCCTAGAGCTACATAGAACTTTTAACTTTTTTTTAGACTTAGGCGAAAAACGACAACAATTCATGTGGCGATTGTCTTTCGCGGGGCGTGGATGATCGTGGATCGTGACATGTTGTGGTGTGGTGTTGTGTGGCTGGGGCTGGGCTCGGAGAAGGAGGCCCTTAAGCTTAGTTATATAATTATTTTTGATGTTTTTACTCCTCTTTCTTCTCCACACACACACACTCACATTCACACCGTTACCCTATCCCCACATGCGCTTCAAAGCTATTCTCGCGTAATTAAACTAAAAAATAATAATAATAAAAAGAATCGTAATATTAATATTTTTGAGCAAACAAAAAACATTTCAACATTTGTTTCATTTGTTTGTGGTTCTTTTTGTTGCAACAACTAGCAGATTGGTTTCTTTGACATCAACATTTAGTTTAGTTTTAGTTTTAAGATTTAATCATATAACTTTTTAATGCTTCTTTGTTTTTTTTTGTTTTGTTTTTTGCTAAAAAGGTACATGAAGTGTATACACCTGGGGCGTTCTTTGTCCAGTTCTCGTCCCTCCACTGTCTGTCTTATATATATAAATATATATATATATTTATATGGTGATAAGTATTTCTTGGTTTCCACAGATATACATATATATATATATATACATATAGGATTTGTTTTATTTTTTTTTTGCAGCATCGTTTCAACTGCTCATTCGCATCAATTCGGGTATATACACATTCCGATCTATGCTCAGGAGGGGGTAGAGGGGCCGATTTCAACTAAAGTCTGCTTACAGTCTGATTAACAATTTTTTAGCATTTCAACTACGTAACCATTAGAGGGGACGGGACGGGAAAGGGAGTTGTGGGGGTAGGGGTAAGGGTAGGGTGTGGCCTTACTTAATTAGGGTTTCGCATTTGCTTTGTAGCTTTAACTTACATATGTATATCTAAATATCTTTGATTTAACATTTTTTCTTGAGTGTCATCGTGTTGGGTGTGTTCTAGCAGTATATAGTATATCTATATATATATAGATCGCAAATCCATATAACAAAGCAGTTCAAACAATTCATCTCTTATTAAACTTTTGCTAAGGACTCGATTCATAAGGCGCTAAGTGTGTCTGGGCTTCCTGCTTATGTACTACCCTTCCTCTCTTTCTCTCTCTTGCTTTCTCTCTCTCTTCTAAATATATATATATTTTTTATATAGATCATATAAGTAGTTTTCCATGCATGTGTGTGTTTTTGTGTGGTTCTTATTTGTATCGAAAATATTTTGCTTACAGCAGAAAACATAAAATTAAAAAACATTATTTTACCATTTGTTGCTCTTTGTATAAAATTGTTGTTTCTTGTTTCTGCCTTGTTCCTTGTTCTACTATGTTTATGCTTTGTTTCTCTAGCATTTTTTCAATTTCATACTTTCTATTTTGTACAAGTTTTTTTGTCTCTTTTCTTTTTACAAATCTTATGCCTTTTTGTATTGTTTTACAATTATTTTGCTTTCTCTTTTTTTGTACACTTTCTTACCTTTTATTTTTGTTACAATTTCTTGCCTTTTGTTTTTTGTTTTACAGTTATTTTGTTTCTTTGTTTTACAATTTTTTTTATTTTGTTTTGTTATTTCCCATTTCATTATTTTTTTGAGGATTTTCCTACTTAAATGAACTTTTGTGATTGTTTCCTTTGTCTGTCTGTCGTTCGATTCTCCCTCTGATACGTTGGAAATTATGAAATGAAGCCGAAAAGATCCGGGGGCTGTACATTGAAAAACCAATGAAAGACTTTCTAGGGGGCCACACTTTCTACACCACACTCTTTGCCAAAGCCTAAAATAATATTCTCCCTAAAGAATTTTCAATTTACAGTTTTTCGATTCCTAGATATTCTTCCTTGCCGTAAAAACATTTTTTAAAAATTAAGAACGATTACTGACTAAACAAAAAAAATTTAAAAAAAAAGGAAAAATAATAATATAAACAACCAAAGTGGGGAAGCGAAAGAAATTTAAAATTATTTAAGCTATATATTCATTACAGTTTGTTAAGGTTTAGTGTTGTTGTTTTCGAAAGAACATGTGTATAACACGTGTGTGTGTGGATGTGTATGGTGTGTGTGTGTGTGTAATCGTATAAAATAATAGTCAAATATTGATGAAATGGCCGACAATCGAGGACCCGAATCAAGTCCAAAAGACGTTTAAAAACTAAGCTAAAACCTATCAAAAAATAGTCATCAATTTGTATAACAAACACAAGGATTAGGGGAGGAACACACACACATTCAAATTAAAGGAGAAGAAAGGGCGAGAAGGCGAGGGAATCTACTAAATCTTACGACTAAATGCTCTGATTTGAACAATTTGCAATTAGAAAGAGACAACAGCACAGGGTACGTGGCCATAGAGGGGACATGCGAGGGGCTGTGGAGGCTAGGAGACGGTCCTCCGCCTGCCTCCGGCCTGGCGCCACATTCACCGCATCCATGCAGACTTCCGCTTGATCTTTGTACGCAAACCCCGCAGAGGCTTCACCTTGTTCTTGGCCGCCGCTGCTGCTGCTGCCACAGCCGCAGCATTTGCCATCGCAGCACTGAGATGTTGCGGTAACATGGCCCCAGCTCCCGTTGCAGCGGGCAGGCAATGATTCAATCCGGCCAAATAGCTGCCACTCACGCTGCCGTACAGCTCTGTATGCTGTTGATGCTGGTGCTGCTGTATCTGATGCTGCTGCTGCATCTGGTGGATCTGGTGGTGCTGTTGCTGCTGCTGTTGTTGCTGCTGTTGGGCCAACGCCACATTGGCAGCGGCACTGCTGAGGAGTGCCATCTTGCTACCGCTGCCATTCGTGTAGACAGCCTGTGGCGAGGACGACAAGAGTGGCTGGTACTGTTGCAGGAGGTGGTGCTCGTGCTCGTGCTCCTCCTCGAGACTATGGCTGGAGGGGCGCTTGTGCGGTGAGCCGTGGCTGCTGCCGCTGCTGCCGTTGCTGTGATAGTGCGTGGTGGCCACTGACCCGCACTCAACGATGGATGAGCGAGACAGTGAGAGCAAAGCGTCGACACCATCACGATGTCGCTGCTGATCGGCCAACTCCTCGGGTGTGATGTTGTGACTATTGACAAGAGGGAGCAGAATTAGGATGATTAGTTTCAAGAACCTCACGCATTAAGGGACTTACTTCTCTTCGCTACTGTCGTAGGCAGCATCGGAGCTGGCGCAATTGCTGTCCGATCCTCCGCCGACATTTGCCTGCCCCTGCAGCTGCATCTGGGCCGGCGTCTGCCCCGCCAGTATGTTACCATTCGTGAGTGGGGTGGAGGCGCCGCTATCCGCATTGCTATTGCCGCCTGCGGAATAAGTGTGATCCTCGCTAGGCGAACTCGTAATCACTGGGGCCCTTTGAGAGACGAAGATAGACAGAGGTCGATTTGTCGATTAAGATCTGTCGGATTAATAGATCCTATTGTGGCTTACCCATTTTGAAAAGACTCGGTAAAGGCCTTTGGTCCGTGTTTGAGGAAGAGCATGGCCGCCGCAGCATGCACATCGTCCATGCTGTCAGCCCCGCAATCGCGCGCCAGTCGCTCAAAGTTAATGCCATCTCCACTTCCACTGGGGCCAGCAGTAGCACCTCCGTTTCCCACATAGATGTATCTGCCATTGCCGCTGCCGCTGTTGTGGTTGGCAGCATATTCACCGGAGCCATCGTCATCGAGGACATCGCCGAGGAGCTGCTGTGTGGTCGGCCCACCATCCTCGATTTTGCGGAAGGCCTTTGACAAATAGGGGTACAGCTTCGGATCGACACGCTGATGACTGGCGCTCCCTCCTCCGCCAGCGTTCGACGATGGACTGTTTGGCACGGCGGCCGATTGACTAGCGCCACCATTAGCCAGCACCAGGCCATTGCTTTTTGTGGGTGTGGCCAGGGCCACTGGAGCCGCAGAGTTGCCACCGCCTATTCCTATTCCATTCGCGAAGGCAGCGGCGTCGGCAGCGGCAGCAATCACACCATCAAGGCCATCATATCCCCCGGACGATTGGGCTGCCCCCTGCCCACTGGGACTCTTCAGCGACGTACTGATCTTGTCCACCGCTGAATTCGGAAAGAATGGCGACCGATTAAGGGCCTGGATGAGATTTTGACGCTGCTGCGGCTCTACGCGCCACAACGAGCCCTTGCCCATATTGGGGGCCTTCTCCACTTTGACGAAACTCTTGTTTAGCGACAGATTGTGTCGTACACTGTTCTTCCAGCCATTGGGGGCCGTCTTGAAGTAAGGAAAGTGCTGGACAATCCAAGCATAGATCTCTTTTACAGGCAGCGCCTTCTCGTTTGAACCCTCAATGGCCATAAAGATGAGCGAACTGCAGAGGAAAATGGAAATCAAATTGGTATCGAATCTAGGAGAGGATCGACTTGGGTCTTACCTAAAGCTATATGGCGGCTTGTTGTTTGTATGCACTAACGGATCGTATGGCACATTGTTGGGATGCTTTTGCTTTTGCGGTGTGTTGCCTGTACCACCACCGCCACCACCGCCACCACCACCTCCTCCACCTCCTCCTCCTCCGTTGGTGGTGTTGGAGGAACTGTTGGCGTTGTTGCCGTAGCTGTTGCTCTTGGCTGCCGCTGCCACATATTGGGGCGTGCTGGTATGCATCCTGGAGTTCACAGTCATATCGAACTCCTTCAGAGAATCCTCATTCTCGTAGCTGCTGTAGCTATTGGGGCTGCGCAGATTCAGTGCTGATCCATTGTGACTCCCCATTGTCGCATTGACGGGCGGCGGTGGCGGCGACACAGATACATGCATGCCACGCTGCTGTTGCTGTTGCAGGTGCTGCTGCTGTTGTTGTTGCATTGGCGCGGCATTGGTGTAGTAGATGCTGCCACCTCCGCCCAGAGTCGTCTCCGTTGGTGCCGTCGAAGCCCTGCCAAAAACCAGAGAGAGAGAGGGAAAAGACTAATTTTATTGACTGCCATCCTAGACGAAAAGATCCATGAGATACTCACATGACATGCGGCGTTCCGGCGAGATGATTCACAAAACTATAGCCGCCCGTCAGGGGCGAGGGACTGATCAATCCCGTTGTGGTAATCAGCGTCGTATGGTCGGGCAGGTGCTGTCTGTTGCTGTTGCTGGGATTGACGCTGCTGCTGCTGCAGGGCGTTGTCCCAGCGCCAGAGAACTTTACCGTTTCGTAGACGGTCGTATAGCTGTTGGCGGCCTTGGGCCCTGGACTATTCCCAGCGCCATTGATGCCCACCGATGATCCATTTACCGACATGGATGAGGCAGATGCGGAGGCGGAAGCGGAGGTGGAGCTGAGCGATGAATTGTTTGAGGATGCGGGCGAACTGACGACCGTCACCGTGGAGGCCACATGGCTGCTGTGGTCCACATGGACGTTCATCTTCTCCCGCAGATATTTCTTGTGCGGATGGTGGGTGGTGGTATTGTGGTGGTTGATATTATTATTCGGGGAGCACGGCAGGGCGGACGAAACGGAGACCGTGGCCATCGATGTGGGAGCGGAGGTCTTGTATGTTGTTGCACCTGTCCCATTGCTGGTCACAAAGATCTGTTGCGGTTGCTGCTGCTTGGCGGGCGAAATCGTGGCTTGTGCTGCTGGTGTGCTGCTGCTGTTGCTGCTGCTGGTCACCACCACAGGCATGTAGCTTGTTCTTGTGGCCGTCGTCGTCGTCTTGGTGGCCTTGTACTCCACCACTGTGGTGGTGCCGCTGGGTCCCTTGTGCACGGTCGTGGTGCTATAGACGCCCCCCGGCGTCCCCTGCTGCTCTCCAGTCTCCGACTGCTCGTTGCTGCTTGGCGGCAGCTCCTCAATCAGATCGCCGACTAGGCAGACTCCCCCCGCCGGAGCCTTGAGGGCCACAGCCGCTGCCCGTTTCGCTTGGGATGCGGCCGTTGTGGGACCGCTGCTCGTGACAATACCCTTGATCAGATTGCTGTCGCTCAGCCACGACAAGGAGCGCAGCTCCCCATCATCCGCTCCCGCTGCTGCCGCTGCAGCGGCGGCCAATGCATCTGCCGAGCCCATTTCCAAGGGCTCGGCGGCTAAAAGAACAATATTTCCACCCATTCCAGCGCCACCGGCACCACCGCCGCCGCCCGTGCTCGTAGTGGTCGCTGCAGTGCCACTGCTATCGTAGGCCGTGAAGCCGCCGTTGTGGTTTGGTTGGATGACGACATATTTTGAGCTGGTGGCCTGCATGTTGCCACCTCCGTGATGGATACTGCTGCTGCTGTTGTTACTGTTGCTGTTGCTACTCGTGGTGGATGTGGATGATGATGATGATGATGATGCTGCGTCTGCCACTACGGAAGATGCTGTTGATACTGGTGCTGCTGTTGATGCTATTGCTATTGCTACTGCTACTGGTGCTATTGCTGTTCCTGTTGCTGAGGTGCTGATAGGTGGGGGGATTACGCTGCGGTATCCATGCACGGCACTTGGTGCCGTCGCTGGCGCTGCTGTCGTCTGTAGTTGGCCACGCAATTGGCCAAGATCCCGCGTGGTCAGGAGCTGTGTGGGACTATCTGTGGACATGCTGCAAGAGAGAGAAGAAGGTTAGTATGGAGCTATGCTAGCGTAAGAATTTATTTCGACAATGATGAAAAATATACATATGTATGTACATTCGATTCGATTAACAAATTTCCCATAAGTGAAAGCAAAACAATTGGAAACATTCCAATATTATGGGAATTATGGGAACTACAACCAGTAGTGCATCTCCATTTCTCTTTATTTATCGCTAAATATCATAAAAATAATCGGCAACCAATTGGAGATCTCCCAAAGAATTCTTTGATCCTGCTCCCATTGCTCCGAGAGTGCAAAAACAAAATACATTGAGACTTGACTTGAGGCTCACTGTTAAGGGTTTCTTCATAGTGGTTTCTTCTCGTTTGACTAATTCCAAATTCAAAAAGACTCGCCACACTTGTTCTTAGCCCTCTTAGTAAACACAGATTCTTGCCTTTTAAATTATTATCCAAGTTTAGGCTTTCCTTTTCAAGAAATAAATATGATCTTATGGTCTTCTGCATCTTTTTTGCTTTTTTTTGGTTACAGCAAAAATAGTAAGGCTTATAGACTGACTCATAGAATATCATTTGAAATAATCATATGTACATATCGTCATCAGATCAGATCATCATCATTCAGCAATCATGAATGCTCAGTCATCTGTATCTGAAAGATATTGTCTCATCGTTAAATCTGAATTTCTTTGGAGAAATCGCTTTGCTTAGATACATTTCGTCAAGTATTTTTAGCCATTATGATGATATAATGACTGATTGACGAAACTGTCAATGTTCCTGCACTTTGGGGCAAGGCAGTCATCAAATAGATGTCGTGAGCATGACTAGACACAATCGATTGCTGTTTTCGTTGAATGCTGCAACAAACGTCCTTCACAGAGCATCGATTGCCTACTTTACTGCGCATTGCTGCACACGGACAAGTTAACGCGAGTGTGCTCATACAGCAGCGGACATAAGAACAGTGCTCAAAGAAACACACACAATTTTCAGATGCACCACAAGGATCAGAATTTAAGTGATTGGCAAAATGCCAGTCACACGATCACGTCGAAAGCTTACTGTATTCTCCACCACAGTCACACCAAAATTGGTATAATATCATTGTCATTCTGCCTATTACTGTCACTATTAATTTGACCGCGACTGTATTCTCTTTTCTGTGGCTCTCCCACTCTTGCTATCTTCGTCTGACTATGTATCTCCGTCGCCGCTGCTGCTGCTGCTGCTCTCTCGTTTATTGTTGCTGCTGCCATTTTATTGCTGCTTTGCTTGTTAACGCGTGTTAGCTTTTTGTGCCGTTTTATGACGCGACGGCAGCAGCAACGTCGGCGACGTCACCCACAATCCAGCGCGCTCTGTCTGACTACTGTGTTCCACCTGCCATGCCCACTCTCTCGGACTCAGTCACTCCACTCCTTCTGCCTGCTGCCTCTGCTGGCATGTGTGAGTGATTAGTGGATTATCTTATCAGCAGTTTTCATTTTAGTTTCGTGTGTGCATTTGTTTTGTGTTCATGGCTGTACATGGATGTTCATGTGTGTGCGTTTTGGGCTTTGGTTATATGTAGTCTTTTTTTTTTATTCACTGCTTGTATTCGAAGAGTAATCGAAGCAAAAGAAAATGTAACTGAAACTGAAACAGAAACAGCAACAAAACGAAAGAGGGAGAGTCCAAAGATCATTCGTTCATTCATGCATTCCTACCCCACACCTCAGTCATTCCCATTTACACATGTATTCCTGCATTCATCCAAGTCGCTCTCACACGATGCGTTTAACACCGACGGTTTTTCGCCATCAGTGAAGTTCATTTAAAGATATTCTCACACACATATGTATGTATGTAGATATGTATGTATATTTGTTCCTCATTCGCTCTCGTTCCTTCCAATGAGTCTGAAGCCTTCATTCCCTCACACCTTCAATCAATAAATTACTTCATTCCATTTATTCAACCAACAATTTAATTCATCACATATTCATTCAGGCCCCCCCTGCACCTTGTAATTAACTTGAATAATATTCCTTTGCCCTTTTTTGGGCCAACTTTTCTGCTGTTAGTACGGCAAGCGGCGGCACGTAGTACGGGCATGGGGCGGAATGCAGTGCGGTGTGGGGGAGGGAGGGGGGTGGCAGCCAACAAAGTGTATTATTATTTATTGATTTTCAACAAAGACGAGATATGTACATATGTACATATGCACATTTATATGTATTAAAGGTACAACAACAACAAAAACGCATTGTAAAAAGTGTCCGGCAAAGAAATTTACTTTGACATGCCGTTATACATATGTTCTTCTTCGTCTCTCTATCCTCTTTTCGTTTTGCATGTGCAAAGAGCGGCCAACAGCAATAAAGCGCGCCACAACAAACGAGAAAGAGAATGAGAACAAAACGCACAAAGCAATAGCAACAGAGAAACAACATTAAGAGCACAAAAACAAATAAAAAGCTCCCTCTTTCGTTGCCGCACTGCCTCTGCCCTCCCTCTCCTACTGGCACCGACGACGACCTCCAAAACTGGCGTCGCATCGACGTCTCTGCTACCTTACAGTGGCGTCTCAAATAAATAGACAAGGCCCCTGACAAGCAACGCTGCGACGCAGTTTTTTCATACTCTCTGCTGAGTGGGGGTATTTATCACTTTGCAATTCAGGAAAAATATAACAGAACTTTAAATCTTTAAACCGGCAAGTGTATCAAGAGCTTCTGCCTTTGAAGCTGGGGTCTGGCCTTCTTTTTACCGATTTTCGAAAGTTTTCGTCGTCGTTGTCTTGGCAACTTTGTTTTGCCGTTGCTGCTGCTGGAAAAACAATAAGAAAACAAGCGGCAATACCAATACAAAAAAAATATAAACAATTTGAACAATTTTTGCACGGCAATAGAGGGAGGGGCAGAGAGTGAAAGGTGCTCATCGAGTTGCCTATTTGTTGACACGTTCTCTCTTGTGCTATACACAAAGAAAAGTGTGAGAGCGCTCTCTGTAAAGGCCTCACCTTGTATTTTATACACTTTGGAACAACGTGGTTTTTGTGAGGGCAGGCCAATGCGAAGAGCAGTGTGTTTGTGTGTGGCGAGTGGGGTGTGGGGTGTGGAGTGATGTGAAAACGTGAGGTGGAATGGGATCGGATAGGTGTGTGTGTATTTAACCGGGAGGCAGAAGTTATAGCTATGGCTGCCTTTGACATAATTAATTAGCAAACATGGCCGCTTAGAGACAACAACCACAACAACAACAACTGCAACTATTTGTTAGGCACACACACACACACACACGAACGGGCATCCACACGTACATAAAAACACACACAGATACTGTGGTAGCCGATTGCATGACGTTCCGATACAAATGCCGCCACAGATACTTAATACTTCGCTCTCTTAAATTCCGAAACACAAAACTCTCTTTTGCCATCTCTTTCCTTTTCATATGTTCCGTTGTTTATCTGTTTTGTTTGTTTTCCAAAGAGAGATAGAGAGAACGGGAGAGAAATTTGAGCCGCTTTTTCTCTTCTCTTCTCTTCTCTTTTGATTTTGTTTTGTTTATTATTTTACTTATCTCTCTCTCACTCTCTTTTGTTGTTTTGACTGTGTGTGGAGATTAGTAGAAGACGCCGCCGCCACCTAGTCACATTTTCGTTCTAGAAACGTCAAATGTTCTGTGACCCGCAGACCTTTGGGTTGGCAAGCAATGGCCACCAAGCAGGAGAGGAAGCAGTCTGAAGAAGAAGAAGCGGCAGCAGCAGCTGCTTTAAATGTCAACGGGAGGATAGCCGCTCACCGCCCACAAAACGTCAGTCAGTCCCTTCAGTGGATAGAATGATGGAATACAAGAATAAGTGGGCGCAAGGATAAGTGGGCGCAAGGATGAATGGGTGTGTGAGAGTATGAGAGAAGGCGAAGTGCGGTGAAGGGTAGTGGAAGGGAAACAAGGAGAAGGAAGAGGAAATGAGGCAACACTTGCATTTTGGTGGCACTCTTCTAACGGTGACTCCCCCCAATTAGCCAGCAAGCAGTAGAATCGGGCAGCAGCACATGGTGGTAACTGTACCTGAGCGTTGGTGCTGCTTGCTAAAAAAAAAAGAAGAAAAAATAAAGAACATAAACAACAATCGCTAATGAAACGCCAGCCAGTCCAGCCAATGGATGAGGCCGTTGCTGATGATGATGTTGTACGATGATGATTCATCCAGATATACACACACATACATACATATGTAGATACAAACACCGATATGGCTGTAGATAGATGCACATATGCACACACATATGTATGTACACAGTATATGCTATATGCTATATAATGAGCATTCTAACAGGGGGAGAACCACTTTAGCTGTAAGCCACCAAAAAGCAGGCAAGCAACACAGACACGACCTGTGGATACCCACCAGAAAGGGAATTTTGACCTTAAGGATATACATATACTGTTGAATGAAATGAACTCCTGCAGCCCATTCAAGGCATCCTTATAGGCTACTCCTTTTGGTAGGCAATGGCGGACAAGGGACACCCTATAAACAGACTTACCATGTAGTAAACGATAACTAATTAATGTTTACTACTTTTCCATAATTCCAATAAATAAATAAAAGTAGTAGGAAAGGAGAATGACCCACAGCGAGTCCAAGAACTAATCATGAGAGAGAGAGACAGGGAGAGGTCTTACAGAAATAGCATACAAAAATTTGTTCCGCCATACACTGCTTACAAGCAGTACCCACGCGCATAGCATACCCTTTGCTATCCCCTAATACCTGGCGACACCACACTGTATAATATAAAAAACTGCGTGTAATCATCGTGCGACTGAACATCCTGCCCCCGCTTCAACTTCTCTGCACCCAACCCCCCTCTCCATCCTCCTCCTCATCCCCTTCAACAAGCATTCGGCCGGCATGATTTTTGTTGTTGTGAAAATTGTCGCCCAATTGAGATAGAGAGGGAGTGAGATGTGAAAATCTATATGGAGAAAATGTTAAATGAGTGGCTTCCTCTTTAAATACAATAAATAACAACGAGTGTAAAGGAGCGTGAGAAAAAATATGATTAAAAACAATCAAACAAACACACACAAAAAAATCAAATAAAATGTGTAAAAGAGAGAGGGGTAGAGAAATGTATTTGATGGCGGCTTGCTGTTTTGACTTTGCAAATAAAAAAAAATAAAAATATAAAATAAAATATAAAGCAAAAGCAGATATAAAATTTGAGTCATATTTTAATTGAATTTCTTTTTGGCTTTTGTTTGTTTGATTTTTTTTTGTTTCTTTTTGTTCTATAAAAATATTCGTACATATAAATAAAAACCAAACACAAAAAGAATTGCCACAGCTTTCCAAACATTTCATTTCACGTAAGAACAAAAGAGAGATTGAGAAAGAGAGACAGAGAGTGGCGTAAGAGAACGCCGAAAAGCTTTCGCATACTTCCGGCCATCAACAAGATAACATGCAACAAAAAAGTGGAATAGCAACCAAAACAGCCAACAAAAGCAGCAACAACAAATTCAACAACAACAAAGAGAAAGAACAGAAACAGAAAGCAGAAAAGCTAAACCAAAAACGAAACAAAAATCAAATGGAAAGAGCAACAACAACAGCTGCTTGAGAGCATTTTTTGAGAGAACTGCAAAAACGTATGGCGGCAATCAATGCTCTCTCTCTCCGCGCGCGCCCTCTCACTCTTCTTGTACGACATTCTCTCTTCTTAACTTACTTTTTGAAAGGTTTTGATGAAATATAAACAAATATTTCTGAAATTTATTTCGGAAATATATACATATTTGATGATAATTTTTTTTTGGGTGTGAAAGAATATTTTCACACTGTTTTCCGTTTATATTTTTATTCGTTTTATTTTTTAGATAGATTTTCTTAAAATTGTTTAGTTTGTTTAAAATAAAGGACTCTTTTTTATTTTCTGTTATATCTTTAAATATTTAAGAATCTCAATCTCAAGACATAACAGAAACAGCTAAGAACAGGCTGAGGGTTAAGGGGGTGAAGAGGTAACACAAAATACTATGGCGACGAACCACGCGGCGTATACGTAATGCCATCTGACGTATGCCTGTTCTCGCTCTCACTTTCTCGCTCTCTATTTTTTTGCCCTGCACGTTACGTATACGTCTCATCGAAAAGAGAGAAAATAAGAAAAACTATAAGGAACGTACAGAGGAGAAAAAAAAACAACAAAAACAAACGGCGATAAAAAATGGGAAAACAAATTCCTTACAAAAATCAAAGAATAAAATAACATTTGTATAAAAGAGAAAAAATCGTATAATTTTCCCAATAATAAAAAAATTAAATTATCAGATTTTATTTTTAATAAACAAAACTACGAATATAGAATAAAAATGACCATAAACGCAATAGAGCACGAAATAAATAACACAAATACATATACCATACACACATACATATGTATGTACATATGGGCATGTACACAGTAAATGTATGAGTATACATATACAGAAAAGCAAAAAAAAAAAAAAAAAACGCAACAAGGCCGCTAGAAAAACGCTTTTGGCGTTTATAATTGTTGCCCACTGTTCGTCTCCCACCTCACTACTACCACTACTACTATCCACCCTTCCACACCACCCACCCGACCAATCTTTGCATATATTTTGAAAAACAAAACTGCTTTTCACGCGTTCATTTTAAAGCGAGACAAAGCATGGCTAGACAAAGAGAGATAGAGAGAGAGCGCCCGAATGAATGGGCGGGAGAACGCAAAGAGAGAGAGCGCCAGCACTTTTAGTGTGTCACACAAGTCAAATCCCCCGCCCCACTCTTTGCCCCCTCCATACCACACACCATCATCAACAACGTGGTAGTGGTGGCTTTAAAAATAATTATTCATGATTATGATTTTATTATCACTTTTGAGCAGGATTCCACCATCAAGCAGCACAGTGCACACTCGACCGCTCGACAGCTGCTCTGTCATTTCCACAAGGAGCAAAAGTTCTGGCAAGCTTTCACTGTACTTTTATTTGCACACATCACAGCTCAGTTGTATTGTTGTTGTTGTTGTTGTTTTTGTTGAGTATGGAACTGCTTGGCTTGGCTTGGAGTACACACATGGCTGGCGGCAAGCAGGAGAGAGAGACAGAGAGAGAGAGAGAGAGAGAGAGAGAGAGAGCATAAGCGAGCGTACGACGCTGACGCTAACGCCGCTGTACACAATTTCAACGTGGTTTTTCTTTGCTTCGTTGTTTTTGTTGCTTTTACTTGTAGTCTCTGTTTTTTTGTTTTGTTTGTTGTCTCTTTGCTTATTAATTTTTGTTGTTATTTTTCTACGTTTGCCGCGTGCCATTTAGTAGCTTGATTATGAAATCGTATCGCATCGTGTATTATTATGCAAAAAAAAAAAAAAAACTGAACTAAAAAACACTTTAGAATGGCGGGCAAAAGAATTTCCCAAAATTAAGCATTCTAATATCGGCAAATGCCTACCCCCTTCCCTCCCTGTTTTTCCACACTCTTTATTTGTTGTTTTTGTTTTTTCTCTGCTTGCACACACACACACACACTCACACACACACTCACACACACACTCACACACACAGTCACACATATACCTTTACACTCTACATTGCTCTCTCTTGCTCCACCATTTCTTCTGCTCTTCTGTGTTTGCTGATATTGCCGTTGTTTTTCTTCCACATACCTCTGCTCCTGTTCCTGCTTCTGCTCCTCCTCCTTCCACTGCTGCCTTTACACCCATACAAGGCGTTCTACTGCTTGTTATGGTTGTGGTGTTCTCTCTGCTTGTTTTTTTTTTTTAACTGCTGTTGCTTGCTATGACGCCGCTCCAACTGTTTCTGTTTTTGTTCCGAGAGATTTACACGTTTTCGTTAGATCTCGTCTTTAATCACTTCAAAAAAAAAACATTCATATACGTATGTACATATATTTTCCAGATAAAAATTAACCGCATTTCGTTGTGATTTTCTTTATAAAGCTTGTCATTATTCACTCTCAGTAAATCTCAAAGGAAAAACCGTAAATACAATATATTTCTTGTGTTGATTTTCGTTGGGCTTTTATTTAGTATTTTAGTTAATCTCGAACCGTAAGGCACGCGAGCAGGCAAACGAATGAAGCAAAGCGGCGGCGAGTGCGGCCGCAATTTTCAAAAATTCCCCCAATACCGCGTCGGTGCCACACATACACACACACACACACTCGACAGCACAGCCAAACACAACCACGAGGCGCTGTCACAGTGTGCCTGTGTGTGTGTGTGTAAGTGTGTGAATGAGCGGGACAGAGAGCCGGCAAAAGCAAAATCATCGTAAACAAGATTTGTAGAGTGGGATGGAGAGAGCCAGAGATACGAGCGAAAGACAGAGAGAGAGAGAGAGAGAGCGTGTGTGAAGCGTTCGCGCATGACATTGCCATTTATTGAAAAAAGTGAACAGTTCTTTCTGTCTCTCTCTCCTTGCACCTCTCACTCCCCCTTTGGGTAACACAACATAAACAACTCTCTCTCTCTCCTTGTACCTCTCACCCCCTCCCCAACGCTCGACCAATAAGCTCTACTAAAACATAAACAAGGACTACAACAAAGAGGCAGGCAGGCACAACAAACAGCTGTTTGGGCTAGGCTTCAAAACCAGTCATCAAAAGCTCTCTCGCTCTCTCTCTGTTTGACCGCACAGTGAGTCACAAAAAAAAGCATGTGGAATGATTATAAATAAATAAGTTGCACAGCAATTACGATTATCATTCCATTTGAACAAAATGCGATAAACATTTAAAGAAATCATTTAAATTTCAAGTATTTCGAGTAGGTACACACCCTCCCTCCTCCCTAGCCAAACATTTGTCGCGTTTTTGCATAATCCAAACACAAAAACAAAAGCAACAAAAACCTAAACCGGGCTGTGCTCGATTTATGCATAATTAAATTAATTAAAAATCAACATCGGAGGAGGCGGAGCTTTGATCAAAATCTTGAACAAAATGAGGCAAAAGCAATAGCAACAAAGCCTGGCAGGTAGCCCGAAGCTTTTGATACCCTTTGCAGGTGCATTTTCCCCCCCGACTACTCTTGGACTATGAGAAACGACGTGAGACTATATGTATGTTGGTTCAGTTATTTGTAGAATTTGAATACATATGTATATATGTACATCTAATAGACTCAATATTAAGTATAAAATCATCATACCCACTTTTCAAGGGTATAACAAGAAGCAAGCGACACTGTCGCCGATATCGACACGTGCGACAGCCACACACTCACGCCGTCGCCCATTGTGGGTGAGAGGGGCTATAGTGAGGGGGTCGCAGGCAGAGCAGGCAGGAAATACAAGAAGCCGAAATACACACACACACACATACATCCCCAAAGAAACACACGCACGAGACACAGAGAGAGAGAGAGGGAATGCAGTTGTTGCCGTTTAACCATATTTAATTTTAGCAAAGCAGCGGAAAATTGAACAACGACAGCATTGTTGTTGCTATTTGTTGAAAATAAAAATACATTTATACAACTTTTTTCGCCCCACTAACCCCCCCCTCTCACGACTTCATCATCCATGCCGCCGCACGCACAAAGAGAGAGACAGAGAGAGAGAGAGTGCCACCAGAAAGAGAGCATCCTCACAGCAAGAGAAAAGCGCAGCAAAGAAAATGCAAGCAAAGGCATGACAAAGAGCGTAAAAATGAAGTTTACCGGCTTTTTAGATGCGGTAAAAAGAGGGAAGAGGAAACAGCAGCAAGAAGCAGAAGATGATACAGTAGACTAGAGGAGGCAGGACCAAAACTAATTCAACTTTTGCGAACCGAAAATAATATACACTGTACATATGTACATATCTTTATACTTACATTAGATGGTTGAACATTAGCGTTAAATAAACATAAGTTTTTTCGCGAATGTATGTACATACATACATATGTACATATATGTATGTATGTGTAAAACCTACATCCACATAAACTCTTCTTTGATTTTTAGCAGGGAACAAATTTCAACAATTTCTATTCCACTAGGGATACGTTCCTAATCCGGTTTATAATATAAGGTTCATTGTTTCCTTCGCTGTGTTACCACCAAAACTTACATGTGACCGAAAACTGTGATGCATTCTGCATCTATAGATGTCATGTGGCTTGCATGTGCATTTAGTATGCTGTTGATTTGGCATTTAAGTTTATCCGATGCCCTGCTCTGTCTGGCAGACTGCGTTACGCTCTAGCACACACACGAAAAAAAGAAAAACCCTGTTGCCAGGCGCACTTTCTCTCTCCCTGTCCCGCTGTCTCTCTGTCTTTCTGTCTAAAGTGCTCCCACACAAACACACAAATGCAATACCCTAACCGTTTCTCGTACCTTTCCAAGCCAAAACTGATCATTACAATTTCAATTTCAATTGAATTCAACCGAAATAAACACATCGTGTGCTTGTCTCTCTCTCTCTCTGCTGCAGTCTTCTTTTTCTTTTTCTATTTTTTTTTTTGACTATAAGCAATTACACAAGGCATACACTCGACTCTCGAGGTATCGTGTCTCTACTACAAGAACAACAAATTGGGTCAACCGCAATTAAATACAACTAAATATAGACAAAGCACATTTTCCTCGCAAAACGAAACCAAACAAAACAAAAGGGTAAAGGAAAACATACACAAGGGAGGCGGAATAAAAAAAAAAAATGAGAAAAATAAACAAGAAAAAAAAGACACACACAAGTGTGGACACAAAGCGTTGTTTACTCGCTTCTAAGTCTCATGGGCTGATCTGATAAAAAAAATCAGAGAGAAAAGGAGAGAGCGATCATCGTTGCGTATACGTAATATCAATGGAAAAACAAAATGAAATCAAAGGAGAAACGGAGTAAAATTACAGAGTACGAGCAAAGACAGCAGTAAAGACATAAAGAAGAAGTGAATTGGAAGCAGAAAAATCTGGAAAACTATTAGGAGTACGTTGAGTAAGAAGAGCTGGAGAAAGTGATGAGAAAATGAGAGAGAGGAGTACAAGAAAAGGCAGGAATGACATGACCAGAGGATGAAAGCAAATCCTCGGATTGATTCCTATCCTTGACAGCTTTCTCTCTCTGTGTCTTCGTTCACGCAACAGTTGCATTGTCAACACACAAAAATGTCAGCATCAACTTGATAATCCATACATTTAACCACAAATTCATTTCTATGTACATTCATTTGTGCATTCGTGCGTGATGATTGAAAACTCTCAACAAACAAAACCAAAAAATGGAAAATGAAAAAAGAAAAAACTTTGGATTGTTTGCCAGGGTTGCCCTTCAATCAACCCAACTGAAACCAATTGACAACCACACTCACACACACACACACAACCACAAACACAAATGCATACATATATGTGTGTACACAAATGCGATAAACGTTTCCCACTAATTAGCACATTTTGGAAGCAAAACGCAAATGTTCAATGCTGCAACCACAGTCAAAAAGCACCCGACACCCGACTGCATGCGAGTGTGCGTGTGTGTATTTTTGTTAAACATTTAGTTAAATAGATGAATTGATAATTGAAAGAAATAAGATCACACCAGAGGAGAGCAGTACGAGAGAAATAGTTGGCAACAAGTTATGACACAGATTGAACGGAAAATGATCAAGGTTTGCATTTTCAATAGGGTGCTATTTGTGTATGTATTGGTGTATCATTTTGATAAACAGCAAAGTAAAAAAATAAAAACAAAAAACAGCTGTGAGAACAATTGTAATTACAATTTATGAATAGCAGCGCCGTTCCCCCACCCGCCCATACATAACTCTGGCGATGCAGTTGTCAGAGTTTCCTGCGCCTGAACTGACGTTCGTAACACTCTGCCACTCGCTTTTTATTCGTGTATAAAACTGCTTCCTCTAAGATGTTTTGGAATTTAATCCAAGTATCGCCATGTGATTAGAGTAGTCACTGTCCACTGTATATCGTCAATGACACAATTGTCGCCTGTACCAAACATGCCGTGCCCGCCCAGGCAATGGCACTGTAAATGCAACTTCTCTCCTGCTTCCATTTCTCGATTGAGCTTCTGTCGCCTGTACTGTTACACTGTTCCTGTGTTACATCTGTGTTACATTTCTCTGGAACTGTTCATCTACTCTCCTTACAGTATACTCCCATCGTCCTGTTGCCCTCCTACAGCCGTAACATGCCGGCCTCCTTCTAAACTGTAACTGTAAATCCCCAATGTTAGCCCATCGTTGATCAGCTGTTACTGCATCTTCAACTGCTTCTTCTACTGCATCATCTTCTTCTTCTGCCGAGTTCTGCTCCATTTTCTGTTGTTGTATAACAGCCAACAAAGTTGTCGACGGGTACAGGGCAGGGCAGTGCAGGGGCAAGGCAACGGCTGTCGTCGTCTCCTGTTGCTGTTGCTACTTTTAAGTTTTTTGTTTGCATTTTGCGCACTATTTCGCTGCTGGTGCTGCTGCTGTCGCTTCCACGCCATATCTTATCGCCTCAACCGCACACAAAGTCGTCGACTGACTTGTGTTGGCATAGTGCTTTGTGCATACGTATGTATACGCATACCCATCTGTATCTGCATTTGTATCTGTTTATAGTTTCACGCACACGTTTCTGACTCTCTCGCTCTCTTTGTCTGTGTGTGTGTGTGTGTGTGTGTGTGTGAGTGTGTGTGCCTGACAATGTACAAGATTGTACATAATTATTTTCATTTTTTATGTAATCAACAAACAGCGCCTCAGTTGTCGTCGCCGTCGCAGTAGGTCTTATGCCGATGCTTGGTTCTCAAAAAAAGCACACACACATAGACGCACGACACACGACGCACACGCAATGTACTCGCGAGGTGCAAAGTTAACAGAATATTTAGACTACCTTCAGGGGGTTCGAAATTTTGGATACCCAATCCCAGATCGATGGCTGTTACCGGCAACTACAAAGTTCTTAGCTATTTACGACTTTCGTGAAATGTGATTCGTTCCATGCGCTGCAACAATCTGCTCAAAATTACATGCCCCTTCTTCAAGAGTATCGAAATCTATGAAAGGAGAAACGCCAGTAGAGAAGCAAACAAAAACAAAAAGTGCAAGGTGGAAACGGGAGAGCGAGCCAGAACTTTTAACGGAACAAGCGTCGTTGTACGTCTTGCGTGATTCTTTAATAGTTTTACCACCCACCCCCGCAAGCATACAATATGTCGAAAATGTTCCGACCAGATATTCAATTAGTTTTTAATCCACCTTACCCCGTACCGCGCACTGCGCACCACACACCGCAGACCATATAGGGCCTGCCTAGCCGGCCCTGTCAAGGAATTTCAATTTCCAATTGGTTTTTAAGTCGGAAATTGCCATCAGATACACACACACACACACACACACACACACACACACACACACACAAACACACAAGCACACATTGTACATAGCTTCTGACGAGCTTTTTGAAGTTTCCAGTATTCCATTATTTTGTTTTGCTTTTTTTTTTCGTGTTTCCTTCAGCATTCAATTGCGTTGCATAATCGCTGCTGCTCTGCCACCAACGCTGCTAATTGCACAAATACAATGCCTGAGCGGTGTGATGGGGGTAGGTATGTAGATAGGTTGAAGAAGAGAGGTGGCAGAGCCTCACGTGAGCTTCGATCTGCTCTGCGCGCCTGGCTCTGCAGCTTTTTTCCAATGCAATAAAACGAGGAAAGAAAACTAACAAAAAAGAGAAAGAGAGAGAGAAGTAGTAAGCCAGGCAGGCGCAATGGCGAGGTCGCTTTATCAGACGAGGACGGACGCAGCAGAGGTAGTGGCGACTGAGGCGGTAGCGGCACCAGCCTAACAATTAGCGTCTTTATGGTAGAAAGAGGGGGAGGCAGCGACGGCACACAACAAAAAATGATACCGATCACAAGCTCTCACGACGCCAGAACGGTGCCATGCCGCTGCTGCCCGCTGCCCAACGACGCACTCTATCTCTCGGTCGTGTGTGAGAGAGAGAAAGAGAGAGAGAGAGAGAGAGAGAGAGTATGTGTGTGTGCAGGGGTAACAGGCCAACACAAAAATAAAACAACATACAGTCATGGCCATCCGAATACGGACACCAGTGGTCAATTGTCAAAATATTCTCTTTTTTTTGTGGATCTCGGGGAGATTGCAATAGTACCCGAATGCGGATGAAGTGGACTCGAGACCTTTAATTTAATTTGGTTCACTTAAATATCCAGCAGAAGGATTAAAATTTTAGAGTAATATTAAACACCAAACCATCTCTTAGTTTGGTGCACACTATATATGTATGTACCTATATTTTTGCTCACCATTGTAAGTCCTCTCCTCGCTACACAACAAAAACACACACATTTACCGTATGTGTGTGTAAGTTTATTCGCAATCCACAGAGAGAAAAAAACATTTATTGGAAATTATGCGCAGCAAATCAATTTTTAAAACACGGCCCTCCTCCCTCTTTCGACGCTTATTTTTTTGAGAATATTCCTGAGAAATAATAATGTACGTCATAGAATTATTAAAAATCTGCAAGAGCATGCGGGTGATTTGACTCTTCAGCACCTCCCCTATCCTACCATCAGGCGTTTGCATTTTGCTTATTTTTTTTTTGTTTTTGTTGCTATTGTTGTTGTTGGTGATTGCTCTACCTCGTGCGGGCAATGCGGCAAATGCAGTACGGGGGGCGTCATAGAAGCAAGAACAAACCACAAGGCAGACGCGGGGGACCCGCACACATACCAACAGCATACGCACTCTGGTGACACACATACACAGAAACACGCACAGACAGAGACAGAGAGAGAGACAGATAGGCAACACTAAAAATATTTTTTCGATTTGGACTGAAAAATTTGTTATACTCTTTGCATAGAGGATATAATGATTTCATGAGAAGGCAGCACGATTAAATATTTTTATATCGGAATTAACGTATGCACATATGTACATATACATATGTACAACGAAAATAGAATAAGGTTTTGAGGAAAAAACAGAGTTTCTTTGAAATTAATTTAACAAAATGTTGGAAATTAACTTTGCATATGACTATATCGCAATGTTTCTATAAGAAAACTGGTGGAACTTTTCGCTCTAACCCTTGAAGATATTAAAGAGTACATCCACTTCGATGTGCTGAAGTTAATATGTAAAGCCGCACCACGTTGTTGTCGCTATCATGTTCTCTTCTTTCTCTCCTCTTTTATTTTCTTGTTTCTTTAAGTTTATCTGCATGTGTGTGTGTTATTTTAAAGCTTTTTCGATTTGTTTTGCTGTTGCGTTTTGTTTGTATTTGTGTTTGTTGTTGTATCTGTTTTTGTTTTTTGTTTTTTCTTTAAAAAATTTTTTTCTTTTTTTGTGGTTTTTGCTTACTTTCTTGTTATTTATTTTGCACTCACATTTTGTTTTTGCCGCCGCGCACGCACTTGCTCAGCCTGCCAGCCAGCCCCCACTCTCTTTCACTCACCCACACTCTTCCGCACTTGCTCTTTCTGTCTCGTACTTTACTTTTGGCGTTTGGGGCTAGTTGGCTCTCTTTGCTTTTGAAGCTGGCTGCCTTGCGTTTTTTTCTCTCTTAGCTTTTGGCCGCCTTACACTCGCGCTCCCTCGCCAATCAGCATCTGCTGGCGGCACTTGCAAACTTTTCTCTAATTTTGCGGTTTCTTTCTTTTGTTTTTTGGCAAATTACAGCACTACTTTTTTGGTAAATTTGTTGAAAATGTCACAGTTACAATGTTTTGGCACTTGTAAAAAAATCCTAATACTAAAAACAAGAAAGAGATGCATATAAATGTATACCTACTCAAGTTGCTATTGTTGCTTGACAGTGGGACGATTGGGTGCGGACATCAATGCAAAAAATTAGTTGACTGCGTCTTTATACTGTTATTCGTATTGACTGCGTTTTGTTTGTTGCGTGTACGTTTGTGTGATTGTTTATTTGTCTTGATTGGATTTTTTGGTCTGTTTTTTTGCCACCGCGCTCTAACCACGTCCGTTGCGCTGAACGGCACAATGCAAAATGAACACGAGACGACCGAGCAGGCTACAGGGTAAACGGCTGTGGCAGGGGCAGCGGCAGGGGCAGCGGCAGGGGCAGCGGCAGCGGCAACAACTATGACTATGTAGCAGCGGCAACAGCAACACGAAGCAGATACAATACCTAAACCAATGCAATGGCAAAGGCAATAGAGGGTAGGGCAGTCGCACTTAAATGCCGTGCCAATGTTTTAGTTATTTTCCAGAGTTATCAGATGGGTTCGCCATTGCCTTACCTTTTAGTTAATGTACTTTGGTTAAAACGCATCTTTGTTGTTATGGTTGTTGTTGTTGTTGTTGTTGTTGTTGACGCTTCTGCTGACGTTCCGCTGCACTGTCAACGCTGATCAGCGTTCGATGGCATTACCAGATTGCAACTCATATTCCCCTGAAATCGTTTTTCTGCTCTGCCAATATTCATTAGCTCAATTAACTAATTTATTGCAATGATGGATTTTGATTTGTTTTTGGAGACGGATGGGCAAGAAAAAAACACATGGTAGCGCGACAGAGAGAGCGACTTGCTTGCGCTGCTGTTGTGTTGTTTACGCTCTCACAGTGCGAGACCAAAGAGAGCGCGCCGCTACAGACACATAAAGAGAGAGACAAAGAGAGAGAGAGAGAGCGTAACGTAAGCGCGTGGCAAACACATGGTTTTTGTTTTTGCCAAAAACTGGAAGAAAAAGAAGAAGCAGACAATACTTACAGTTATCTCTCGACGCGGCGTTGTTCGGGGAGGACAGTGGTATTAAATGATATCTCAGTGGTGTAATATGAAAATCTTTGTAGATCTCTTGTATAACGAACTTTATTCAGTTTATATTTGAATAGACTTACTTATTTTAATGTGAAGCATATAAATACTTGTACCATCATACAATGGACTCGACAGTGTTAGATGGATATACATATATGTATTTGGTATAGTTAATAAATAGAAGAACAAACATTACGTTAATTGTGCCTTTTTCGCTCACACTAAAACAAAGGATTTTACAGATTCATATGTATGTTCATATATCGGATAAAAGAGTTTTGGTCCTATTGCTCATTCCCTTAACGGCGTCGGTGGGGCCCACTGTGCACGGCCAAAGGTAATTCTTTCATTCTTCGAATATCATTTACATAAATGTGCTTCGCTGTTCTGTGCGTGTGGAGCGGTGCGTCTGTGTGGGTGCACACATGTGTCACGAGGAGAGGCGTCAAAGTCAATCACACCAATACAACCGCAGCCGATAGCCGTAGCAGAGGTGGAGTATGTACCTTCGTCGGCGTCGCCGTACCGCAACACCCGCGCGCAAATAACAAAACACAGCGCTGTCGCGTCAAGAAAAAAACTGCCGTTATTGTTTTCACGTTGCGAGCGTACGTGCATGCTCCACATACATGTATGTGTGAGATTTTCGTGAGTGTGTGTGTTCTAGTTTGGTGGCAGACTATTAATGAAAATAAATTGTAATGCGAACGTGTTAATTAGAGAGACAAAGCGAGAGACAGAGCAAAAGAGTGATAGAGAGGGCGAGTAGATCTAGTGGCAGCAAAAAAGTTGAACAAAACCGAAATAAGGCTACGGCGCAAACGCAGAGACTAGAAATGTGGCCAAAATAGATGGCCATTAAAACCAACATCAATACCAAAGCAAAAGCACACAGCAATACCAAAGCAAAAGAAAGTCAAATGATAAAAAACACAGTAAAAAAAATACAACACAAGAGAGGACGCAGCCTTCAGTGAACGAATATGTTGATACCCTTGCATATTCTTTTATGGTTGTTATAAAAAAAAAATCTGATTTTGACTTATTTTAGAGTAATTTTTAAATATCCATACATATGTATTTATCTACATAGACAAAGGATCGTGATCAGAAAGATATGTAAATATATGCATGGATTTGCGTAAAATAATTATACCCCTCTCCGCAAGAGTATGAAAAACTCCAAGCTACATATGTATGTACATATACATATATGCGTGTATGTAGTTCTTATCGTTTGTCACTCGTTTATATAAAATTCGTCCACACACATGCATAAAATGCCGAGAGATCGCTAGAGAGACAGAAAAAGAGAGAGCGCGAACTGCTCACGTAATTGAGTCGATAAACGGGCCTCAGCGTCATTGTCGGCAAAAAGAAATAAATGTTCCAATGGGAATTGTTTGCCCGGTTTTTCCGGCCGGTTTTAGCCACAGAGATTTTTCTCTTCAACAACGTGGCTGGCAAAAATACTGGCCGTAGGAGACTGAGAGATTCGGAAAACGTGTGTGCGATGGAAAATAGAACGAAATCGTTGTCTACCGGCAGAGACGCGGCGCCGACGCAGTAGCTCAAAGATGACGTGGAGGAAGAAGAGCAGAAAAACTAACAAACAAAACTTATGTGGGACAAGCAGCACATAAACAAACTGCAGGCGGTCGTGAGAGGGGGATAGAGCGACCACACTGTCATGTGTGAGTGTAACAGCAACTAAGAGAGTGTGAGTGTGGAAGAGAGCCATGAATGGTATGGTGGAGAGAATAGTGTATTAATACAAGGTTAGTCATTCCCGGAAAGCGCTCCTGCGATTTTGTTTTTCAAGTCCAAAGTCTTAAACTATGTACAACGAATATTTACTTCCTCGTGAACGATCTTTAAAAGCTTTATAGGAACGCGAAGAGCGGTGCGAGCAGACGCGCAAAAGAACATGCTACTTGAAGATCGCAAATTTTTCACCCCATATTAATACACCCTGGCATGAAGGCGACAACCAACTCCATAGCCGGCGATAAAAGCGAAGAGAGCGGCCCCAAAATTGTTTACACACTACTTTGTCGACGCTACTGTGTTGGCAACTTTGGGCACCGCACCGGTTCGTACGGTACGTTTCGGCTGCCATGCGGTCGGTGACGGTCTGGCCTGGTCTGGTCTCGGGTCTGGCCATACTTAGTTATACAACCCGCTCCAAGTCCAATTACCAATTGCGCTGGCTGGCAATAAGACGCTGGTGGCGGCGGCAAGTGAAATTGCTCCGAGATTGGTGTATTGGAAATGGATATGGCAATGTAAGGGAATTTCGAAAAACCAGTTAGAACCATGGAAACTTTGGAGGGGGGATGAGGGGGGGGGGGGGGGGGGGGGGGTGGACGACATGGACGACGGGAGCTGCCGACCCGCTCACCCAACGAAAACAAAAACAGTTAAACAGGTGCAGAAAATCATAACAGTGTGGACGGTGAGCAGAGAGCCAGTAAAGAGAGAGGGAGAGCACAGAACCAGTAAGAAAAAAGAGAGAGAGAGCGAGCAAAAACTCGCACAGAGAGAGAGAATCGGCTGACAAGTGTTCTGGGAGGCGCACAGTGGGCCTAAACTCTGCGAAAATGTTAGCCTAGAACTGTTACGCTGTCGCTTGCTGCTCCTCCGCGCGCCTCAATAGCATCGACAACACGTGATGAAAGCATACAAGCAAATACTTGTTCATTGTACACTTCGTTTGTATGCGTTGAGAAACGAGAATTCAGTATCCATACCCTTGTAGAGGGTATGATGGGATAACTATACGCCCTGGGTAGATGCCAACTACAGGAATATTTTTTCCGATGCGATAGATATGATCTAATAGCTTCAAATGCTAGTAGATTAACTTATATTTGGTTGTGGCACTGTGATTTTTATTGATTTCGGCACATCGAAGACCCATGGAATCGACCAGTTCGGCGAAAATTGATGGATCAATGGATTACCATTCGGATTGAACTTTTTGCCACAAATCATTTTTATTTTTGGACTTAAAGCCACCAATCCTATTTTTTAAGATCCCCCAAAGGTGTTTCATAGGATTAAGGTTTGGTGGCTGTAAAGTACATTCCATCAGTGGAACACTGTTGTCCAGGAATCATTTAAACGTCAGCAATTAGGTGTTTCGAGTCATTCTCCTGCTGGAAATTCCAATTTAATTGCATTTCCTATTCAGAGGCACATATTTTTTCCTCTATCCAATTGGACCAACACACGAGTTAGAAACGCATCCCACAGCATGATGTTTCCACCTCCATGCTTAACAGTTTTGATGGAGAAGAGTTCTTACAGTGCCTGATACATATATGGTTTACCATCAAATCCAAACAAATTGATCCTAGTTTCATTCGACGATAACACATTTTTGTTTCAATGTGGACGAGAAAAATTCACCTTCGCGAAATTGACACGGTTTCTTTTTTTTTCCTAAATTTTTTCCAAAGGTATGGTACTTTTCGAGCTATGTATGTATATGTTTTTTTTAATGGACACCAATCAACCTATTTATTATAGTACGGCTAATGAATGTGTTTAGATAATTTCTCAGATCTTCCGATAACAGTAGAAAGTAGTATCAAGTATGTGGGAAATACCGCAGGCGTTTTTAGCGTATGTTCTCTCTATCCACGTCTTTTTCGTCCTGGAGCATTCGAAATATATCTGGGGTCTCATCTTCACTCCACCGTTGGTCACTTGCTCTCTACATACATACATACATATGTATATACGTATGTTTGTACAACCA
The DNA here is from genome assembly GCA_008121215.1 of Drosophila athabasca. Taxonomy (NCBI): domain Eukaryota; kingdom Metazoa; phylum Arthropoda; class Insecta; order Diptera; family Drosophilidae; genus Drosophila; species Drosophila athabasca. Next base: position 7,277,250 of record CM017796.1, on the reverse strand, counting down.
GCCAGGCACAGATATATGTATGTATCAGCGATCATAGAATGAATTAGAAATTGTTAAATTAATTACCATCGATTAGAGAATATCAATCAGTCCATACCTCCCAGATCGCATCAAAAATTCCGAATGTTTGCAGATAACAAAAGAATGAAGGTAAACTTTGACGTCATTATGTTTCGGCGCAGAGTAGTCGACTACGACAGGGACAAATGTGGAGATCAACAGATCACTCACTCAAAACGAAAACGTAACGAAAATAAGAATGAAAGAAAAGGCAAAACAAAACTGTTTTGAAAAGACATTTTCCTTAATACAAACATAAGTGCCTACCTCTATTGGTGTGTGTGCGTCTGTGTGTGTGGGTGAGAGTATGTGTGTTTGTATAATCATGTGATACCAAAATAAAGAAAAATGTGAAAATCAAATAATAGCGACAGCAGCGGCCAAGCCAAGGCACTAAACAGTCGCACAAGAAAAAAAAAAAGTGGAGCAATAAAGCAAACAAAGTTGACGAAAAAAAACATACATATGTACATATATTTGTTGCCATGTACTCGCCACCATCCCCATCCCATCCTACAGTGCCTCTGCAACCCTGCTACAGCTACACCTCTCTGCAACACAACATATATGTACATACATATGTACATATGTATGTACCATCCCATGTGGAGGGAAAAACAGAAATAAACAGCATGCAAATGCATCGCGACAATCAACGGACCTTTGTCGTCAATCGAAGGCGGAGACCGGATTGGGGATGTCACAGATGGTGGTACTGATTAGATGCATCTACGGATGACATCTACATAAATGGGGGCTCTTGGTCACAAGGAATATGTAAGTTAGTAATGATATTATAGTAGGAAGCACAATACTATAACGGCAACATTTCTAGCCAAACGTCAATGCATGTACAAGTGGCATTCCATTACATTTATTTGCTATGATGAACTTTCGGATGAACCTCCCCTCCGTAATTCTGTTTCGGTAATATCTCTTTAGAGATTAGTGTTTTATTGCACATACAAAATATAGAAAAATATCTGCTCAATATAGTAATCGACCTCTCATTATCGATCCAACATCTGCGATATCACTGTACCGATTTATCGCGGCTGCTGTATTAAATTTCAATGAACACACACGCACAAATCGCGCATAGAGAGTCAGCCCAGGGCTGAGAGGAGAATAAATACAAATACGAAAAAGAAAAATTCTAAAAACATTAACAAATACATTTTTAGCAGCTAGCCGCACACAACGTGAGAGGAGAGTGGGCTGGTTGGGAGTGAGAGGTAGAGGCCACAAAAAGTTGTTGACGCTGAGAGCACGAAATGGCATCAATAGTGTACACTGTGCTGTGTGCAGTGGGAATAGGTGCTCTAACTGTGCTAGAACTATGAATAATTTTAATTTGTAAATTTAAATGTTCATCCCACTGTAAGCGGACGGACTGCATGGCAGCGTCAGCATCGCTGTCTTGCTGCTGCTGCTGCTTTGCCTTATTGTCTAGGTGAGGTCGTCGTCGCAGATGCCTGTGCCGGCGATGGTGTGAGGGGGGGGGGGGGGGGGGGGGGGGGGGAGGAAGGTGAATCAGTGGTCGGTGGGCAACGGGGATTGGGGTGACGACGCATTTAGCGGTTCGGCCATGTTTAATTTTGTTTGCATTGGTCGTGGAATTGTAGGAGAAGCGGGGAGCGGGGGGCTACTTTGCCTCCCTCTCTCTTTCTGTCTCTCAGTTTGTGCGAGAGGGTGTAAAAATAGGCGGAAAATTGCATAGATTTAAAAAGTTTTCGATTTCATGCACGCGTTCCCACTTTTTCTCTTCTCTTCTCTCTACCTCTCTCTCCATCTTCCATTCTCTTTTTTCGCTACGCTTCATTTCGTTTCTTATTTTGTGTTTATTTGATTGTTTTTACTGTTGGTAAATGTCAGACAAAGTGGATCTTGTATAAGGTGAGGCCGTGCTAAAGAGCGCCCTCAGAAAAGTCGCGAGAGAGAGCCAAATATATTATACGGTTCGAATTTCATGAATATTCCGGAATGCGGCCTCACCTTTAATAAATGCCCCTTGACAGCGGTGGCGTCGCTCTTTCTCTCGCTTTCAGTTGCGTTTGCTCTCTCGCTCTCTCGTACTATAGCGGCGTCAGCGTCGCAAAATGATCTCGTTTACATTGTATTTTGATTTTGCGTCGTCTTCTTCTGCTTCTGCTTTTGTCTCACCTTCTTTTCTTTCTAACCCCTTCCATTAAATGTTTCGCTTCTGTTCTTATTGTTGTAATTTTTGGACGAAATGCGCAGTTAACGACAAAAATACGCTTGTAAGCGCTTGCTCTTGTTCTGCTTGCTATTGCCATTCCACTCACTCAAAAACACACTTCGTAAAGCACAAGGCAAAAAAAAATTCGCTCAAAAACATTTAAGGTTATTGGCATACCCTTGCATGGGAAAAGAAGGGTATGATGAAGTTAATCAGATGTTCGTCGAGCAATGAAGGTATAAGCCACCGTGCTCTAAAAAATCCAAGAAAAGTCTTCTACTTGGGGCTTCCAACGAAATCGGACTAATCCAATGAGAACGTTTTCCAGGGTGTTTACAGCTTCGATCGGGGGGATCTAGTCTTTCCTTTCATATTGTAGTGTTGTTTAAGGCGACGTCGTGCTGCCTCAATTAGCGTATTTCTCATGCGTAATACAACAAAAACTACAATAAATGTTAGCTGGAAAATTTTCTCATAAATATGTATTAACAAATACGTTGTTATCCCCTTATAAATCGCTTCGTTTTTATTTTTTTCCATTATGAATTTCAATGAGATAAAGAAAACATGAGACAAAAATAATGCGATTGTAAATAGGGGCGCAAGCACATGATATTCATTCCAAGGGCAATCAATATGGATTTTTCGAACACTTAAGACAAGACTAATGCATGACTGATCTTCCCTTAATACGATTAGTTGTTAATTTGTTTGAACCAACCAAATTCCAGCTATATCACATTTCGATAGTCAAATTCAAATAAACGCGCCGATAATACTCGATGCATTGCTGACGAGGTGAGGTGGCAACGCTTACAAAAGGTGGCAGCACAAATGGCGCTACTGTGCCGTTTAACGGTCATTCTGTTAATTTTCTTAGCACAACAGATGACGCCAGTTGGTTTATTTTATGTGGAATCATTTGTAAAAACGATACAGAGCGTGCAGGATTTACGTAAGGGTTTTTTTTCCCTGGTTTGGGATTAAAATCAATTTCATTCACCAATTTCCTTAACTAGAGGTTATTCCTTTGAATTTAAATAAGAAGCAAACCAAATTGACGTCGTATGTATGTACATACATATGTACCTATGAATGTACATACAAATGTACATACTAGAGCCCTGCATGAATCCACAATTTTGATAAAATGACAGCTCCACCCATGCCTCTTTAATCCTTTCCTTCATTACGTATCCTTTCTTCAGTCAGATTCGGATAACCCCGAATTTCTGATTTAAGTCTCGTTCTAAAACAAAGAATGAAAAACCGAACCTTTAGTATGTGACACAGGAAAAAATTCTTCTGCTTCGTTTAGTCCACCTGGGCTAGCGATTCGATATAAAGAAAAAGCGAATACTGTACTGAATCCCACCGAATCGATTCGGTTGCCAGCACAATCGCTCGTTTTAAGCTCGGCTTAGCAGCAGCTCTAAGGTGCTCTAACGCTCTTTCTTTCGTTCCTTGGCTTTCTTTGGGCCCCGGGCAATTGGGTGATCGTTTAGTCTCGTCGCAATACAAACGAGTAAGAGTACAGACCCTGCAGTACGGGTCATCGCTTACAAATGTGCTCACATATCGATGTCAGCGTGAGCACCCCCGCTGACATAAGTGATGTCGCGCGGAACGATGAACTGCTGACATTAACATTGCGATGTCCTAGGAGCATAGGGGATGACATGGTCATTGAGAAATACGAAAAAATAAGGCTTACTATAAGTGATGATTTTCTCGAAAAAATAAGGCTTACTATAAGCGATGATTTTCTCAAAAAAATAAGGCTTACTATAAGCGATGATTTTAGCCGAAAAATAAGGCTTACTATGAGTGATGATTTTAGCCGAAAAATAAGGCACATAATAAGTGAAGATTTTCTCGAAAAAATAAGGCACATAATAAGTGAAGATTTTAGGCATACAGAAAGGGATGATTTTCTCGAAAAAATAAGCGATATAATAAGTGAAGATTTTAGATGAAAAAGTAAGGCGTATATAAGTCAGCAGTATATTCATTTATTTTCTTTTGCTTTTATTTAAAACTACTATTATGTACATATGTATGTCAGTTTTGGGGATCCCTGAGGTTCTTTCGGTAACTTCAATTGCATCGCCACTAAAATAATACGGATTAATTTATTATGTTTTTGTTTAGTTTTTTGACTTGTAAAGACTTACTTTCCATGTCCTTCCAGGATGTGCCCGTCCCCATTGTGTTCCGTATTTTGTTGATCTATCAATAAAATGATTATTCTATAAAATACTATTAATTTGGTCGCAATTATATAAGAAAGGAAAGATCGAAATTACAAAAATATGTTCGATTTGTAAAAGAGTTGTTTAAACCAAAATCAATGCTCACTGTAGATCAGCGGTGTTCTGTGCATTTACTCCTACAACAAAAACAAAACATGCGCCAAAATATGTACCTGCTTGACTCGCATATAAGGGTTGCTTTTCTGTTTTTGTTGTTGGACTGCTTAAAATTGAAATTTCGGGCCCACCGCAGGTTATGCATTCACATTATATTTCTTTATTCTTCTTTTAATCCATACTATACATAGTATTAGTCGGAGCATCAGGGCACATTAAAAGAGCATAAGAGAAGAATAAATAAATACAATGTGAATGCAGCGATACATTGAACTCAGTTTTTTCACAATTTCACAAATTTAACATTATATGCAATTGATATTTTCATAATTTACCACGCGTACATCACATTTATGTTTATTTAAACAATGCACTTACCTGGTAATAATAAATAATATAGATATTTTTCACTAAATCACTGCATTTTCGCTTCCAACTCTTTCCGCACTATTGTAACAATGTAACGTAATAGCAAATGCATGGCGAACAAAGCAAGAATGCTTTGCCGACGCAGGCGCAAAAGAGACCAAAAGAAAAAAAACCAAATTCTCTTGTACTTCGACCGATCGGCAGAGCCGATCTATTACGATCGCGCGGAAAAGAAGGAAACAGAGAGAAAATAAAGGGTTCGGCTTAGCGGGCGTCAACGCCTAGATGACATTGTCGTTGACATTTGTCATCGCTCACGGCTGGTACTGCAGGGGAGCGAGGGCTTTCAACTGGTATATGTATGTATGTAATGCTCGTTTATAGCTCTCAAGAGTGACGTGACACCTAGGAAGGAAAAGTCTGAACTGTACCTACATGAGCTATGAGTGGACAAGTAGTGCATCTTAAATGCATCGGTACACCGAAGAGTAGTCATTACTGTTTTACCATTACTGTGTACCCTAAGAACACTGCCTCAAAGTGCTCCGCGATTGAGTGCATTTATAATTTAGAAGGCCGAAATTGTATTATCCGAAACATTATAAAATACTATATAAAAAATAAGCAATCTATTCAATCACTCATGTCTTTGTCATAAAATTCGCAGATGTCCCGGATCAGTCGAGTTATCTGCTCGTTAATGGCGATGTGCTGCATGGCAGTCTCCGCCTTGTGTGGCTGCTGGTCAAGGGCTAGCTTCCTGTCAACGGCACTTGTAAACTCGTAAAGGAGTTGTGAATAAGCGTCGAAGCGTTGTTGGTTGGTCACCCCATTTAGTCCGGCACTCTCTCTATTTGCCTGATTTTGCACCACGGTGTTTCGGACTTGTATATATGCCGTATACACTTCGTTATTATTAAACTCATCGCCCTGTTGGATTGGTACCTCGATTGGGGAGCTGTATACGAAATTTTTAGTTTTAAAAAAGTATTAAAAAACGAGACGTGTACTCACCATAAAAAAACAATTTCTAATGACAAAAATTCTGTTGGGACTCCACTGAAAGCTGAGCTTGTGGAAGCATGGCCAAGGGCCGCTATTTACAGAATTCCTTTCAGTCAAGACTAGTTTGTTACTTACTCGAATGATAAGCACAGCATTATCTTTCAAAGATTTTCCTGTTTCCATCTAGAAGCCTGAACTTATCCCACTATAGGTCCAAAGATAGTTGGTCTTTTAGCATACGGAGGGAATACTCGTGCAACAAAAGAATGTCTTGTCTTGTCGCGTTGATTAAACATTTCTATGATTTATAAGGCTTTTAGGGACCTTATCGATACAGTTTGCTCTAAGGCAGTTTCCAACGTATCCAACGTTGGATCCAACGTATCCAACGTCTTAAAAGATCAGCAACACACAACGTTCATCGAATTCGATGTATTACTATTTATTAAGACAGAATTATTCGGAATATTATTTAGTATCCAAACAAAATTAAATACCCGTATGGTGTACTTTTTATACCCGGTACTCGAAGAGTTTAAGGGTATATTAGATTTGTGGGGATAACGGTTGTGTGTAACGCCCAGAAGGAAGCGTTTCCGACCCCATAAAGTATATATATTCTTGATCAGCATCAATAGCCGAGTCGATATAGCCATGTCTGTCTGTCCGTCCGTCCGTCTGTCCGTCTTCATTTGCGCCTATATCTCAGAGACCATTTAAGCTAGAGCAACTAAGTTTTGTACCCAGTCTCCTCTGTGATCACACTACTCCAAATGTATTTCAAAATTTAACCCCGCCCCCTTCCGCCCCCACAAAGGACGAAAGTCTGTGGCATGCACAATTTTGAAGATACAAGAAAACTAAATACGCAGAATCATAGAGAATGACCATTTCTATCAGAGTGTTGAATCTGGATCAGATCGGATCATTATTATGGCTACAATGAAGAAAACCATTTCGAAAGTCATCATTCCCTCTCGCTCTCTCTCACACGCGACCCTGTCTGTTTTGCCTATTCGTCTAAATGAGCGCCTGGATCTCAGAGACTATAAGAGCTAGAGCAACCAAACTTTCTATCCAAGCTCCTGTGATATCGAACCAGCACAAGTGTATTTCAAAATTTTGCCACGCCTCTTTCCGCCCCCACAAAGAACGAAAATCTGTGGAATCCACAATTTTTAAGATAAATGAAAACCAAAAACGCAGAATCATGGAAAATTACCATATCTACCAGATTGCCGAATATGGATCAGGTGGGATCATTATTATGGACAGAAGGAACAAACTAAATTTCAGTGGCTACGCAACGCCTGCCAAGCGCTGACTCATTCCCTCTCTCTCTGTCGCAAACACTTGTACATCTCAAATATGTAGTTATACATGTAGAAATGTAGAAGCAGATGTAAAAAGCATATGCAAACAAAATTAGAAACATGTATAATATTCCAAAAATAATTTGACTTCATTTTTTGAAATATTATTTTTTGCCCAAAATTTAATTTGTCCCTTTTGCGAACATATAATAAATTGCATAAATCGCAAGCTCATATATAATATGTATGTACATATGTGTATATAAGGTAGAGACGCGGCCTTTGCCGCGGCTCACAAGGGGAACATTTTTCTAAATTAAATTTTGATGTATTATATAATATAATGTAAACTTTTTCTCATAACTCTATCCTTGGTCCCTTTTCTGGGGGTGTTATCTTCTTGAGCAAACAAATCTATCAATTAAGAAAAAAGCTTTAAGCTGTCAACACGCCCAAGTACTTTGCCGGTGGAAGACCCATCCTCTCCTGGGTATAAGCTGCACTCATTGTTTGTCCAGCACTCAACCCAATCCAATCCAACCCCCCAGGCAGGAGCAGCAGCGCAGGGGTTTTCTTCTGTCTTCTGTGGTTTTTCCTTTCCCTTTTTCTGGCATCTTCTGCCCGTCTCTTGTCATTGGTAAAATTTGTTTTTGCCACAAGTGGAGCTTATTGCCATTGTAATGCCATCTCTCGGCACCCAAACCAATGGCCAAAACCAACCCAAGGACAGGGACATCGTCTTGACGGGAAACCGCTGCCAATTGTCGACTGTTGCATGAATTATGAGCGTCTGCAAAGATTTATGAATTCGAGAGGATAACAAAAGTGAGCAAGTATTCATGACAGCGCCTCCCACCGCCACCACCACCACCACCACCACCGCAGGCAGACTCCCATAGTCCCATAGCAGAATGAATGTACCCCCCCCTCGAAGCGAAAAAGGGAAAAATCTGTCAGCTGTTAAGTTGAGTTATAAATTTCCTGCAATTAGGTTGGATTTCAATTTCGCTCCTTCGCTCGCTCCTTCGCCTCTTTTCCTTTTCGTACTTACTTTGATTACACAATGATGATTATGATGATTCTTCTCCGTTTTCTGCTTCCTGTACCAACCCCACTCCACCCCAAACCACCCCCCTCTCAATTGCCGGTTCATGCAAATTTTTATCGGCAACTTTTGTACAGACTGTACTTTTGTTTGCTTCTCGCCGAGGATTTTTATTTTGCCTTGTTTCTGTTCCTGGTATTGGCTTCCATTGCAGTTTTTCTGCCTCAGTGCATTGATCGGCGGGTGTGTGCAGGAATTTGCAAACTCATGGAAATCCATACGTTTGATAACAATACGAGTGTACCAGCAGCAGAGCAGTATATAAAAACAAAAAACGAAAATAAAAAGTGGAGGGAAAAAGGGGAATATGTACAAAATGGAAAACAAGAAACAAACAGCAGCGACATGCAGCAGCTCGCAGCCCACAGCCCACAGCCCGCGCGACACAATGACAACGACGGAAACGGAAACGAGCCCGGCAAATGCACAAGTCGGCGGCACACGCCCCCGACCCCACCATAGGACCAACGCCCTCCATCCGACACCATTTTGGTGAGCGCCACTTGCATGCGTTCATTAAGCGTCGGGTAGCAAACAAAATCAATGAATGGTGTAAAAATTAATATCCTGCGGGGCCAAAAAAAAAAAAGCAAAAAAAAAAAAAACAATACAGAGGGAATGCAAAATCAGTGCAAAGAAGGGCGGGAAAAATATATAAGAAGGTCTTAAGGGAAAGTATGCCGACTAGAAGATACCCGATAAACAGATTATCAAATTTACATTTTAAAGAAAAAGAAAATAGAATATAAAATAAGAAAATACAAGAGAATGGAAGACTTTTTATATATCCGATCGTAATGACTTCGAATGACTTTCAGATTCATGCAGTTCTTTGTAAAGTCCCAATTTTTTTGCCTGTAAGGATTTATTGATTAGGAAGTGCTATATCTTAATATAAGTCCACTGAATGAAAATTTGATCCTCACAAATATCCCAGAATTCTACACAAGAAATGTGTTATAATCTTATAAAGTTCCACGCATCCATATCCAGAAATCACCAACAGAAACGCTGTATGCCTCTACAATCGTACAGGGTACAAATAGTATGCTAAAGAATTGTGGAGCACCACAGGGTAAGTAGGGTAGGATAGGTGGTAGGATATGGTGGGCGTGGAGCCTTCTCGTTGTCGTCGTCATCCAGCAGCCGGTAGCCGGCAGCCGGCAGCAGTTTTAATTTACACAAAGCGTAGTCAGCCGTGTAATGCGTTGCGCTGTGGCAGGAGGATGGGGCAGGATGTGGGCGGATGGGATGGGATGGGATGTGATGGAACGGAATGAGAAGGCAAATGACGATGGTGAGAGATGGAAGGAGATGGAGCGCAGCAATTCGCGCGACGACATTTAAAAAATGCCTTGAGGCAGCAGCAACGACGACAACGGCGTCAAATGATTTATGAAATTACTTTTAGCGTTGCATACTCTTCAGGGCAGAGAGAGATAGAGCGAAACACTGAAAGAAGGAAGAAGAAAGAAGGAAGAAGAAAGAAGGAAGAAGAAAGAAGAAAGAGAAGTGAAATGAAATGATGCAAGAAGAAGGGAGCGAATAGGAGTTTGCTCTAGGGATATATGTTTTGGAAACCAATCCTCCGAAGAATCTATCTTTTCAAAGGCTCTCTTTAGAGATCATTATTCGCCTCTATGTTCACGCGTGACTGGCAATTTGCCATTCAGTTAGATGCGCAATCCAAATAAATTACGTTTCTGTAGTGGATATCCGCTCTTTTACACCCAATTCTGTGTAAAACAATTTGAAAACAATTATTTCTACTCGTGTTAAATATATTTATTCATTCACAACAGCTGTACGACATTTGGCTTAAAGCATTACCACCGACCGACCTCTAATCGATCTGTGTGATGGAGGCCTCATCGTTGCTGGAACAGCGACTGCTCTCTCCGTCTGTTCGGTATTTGATCGAGTCGATGATTTCCACATCGATGTCGCAGTTGCCCTGCATATTGCCGGAGTCCAGGCCGGCGTTGGTGTCGTTCGAGCCGCGTCCCAGCGAGTCCTCGTCGCAGAGATCGGGAGCGCACACGGAGGCTGTGACCGAGGCCGACTCTGACCTGGCATCCATGTCCTGGGCCTGGGCCTGATGCGCCGCAAACTGGCTGTAGAGACGGGGCAAGTGCTGCAGCATGTAGCTAGCTCCGGATTTGGACAGATTGGCCGCAGCAGCGGCGGCAGCAGCAGCCGCGGACAGATTGGCCGCCGTGCTCGAGGTCGCCGGATGGTTTTCCTTGCTCTCTCCGAGATCGTAGTACTTGGCGTAGTGCTCAAATTTCCCCAGAGAGGCTGACACTCCGCCCGGGGCGGCTCCAGCTCCAGTTGCAGCCGCACCACCGGCAGCCATGCCGCCGGATCCGTTGGAGCACAGGTTGATGGCATCGTTTTGGGCCGACTTGGGTATGGGCACGGTGAAGGCGGAGCCGTGGCGTTGCTTGCTCAGCAGATTGCTGGCCAGGCCCGAGGCGGTAACAGAGCCCGCACCGGTTCCGGTCACCACACCTGTCCCCGAATTGGAGCCGGAGGAGGAGTCCTCGCCGCTGGCGGCCAGCGCATTGTTGCTGCTGGACAATGGGGAGACATTCTCCTTCTTGCGGTCGTAGATGTGCCCGGAGACGCGCAGATCGATGAAGAAGTGCAGCGGATCGATGCCGTATGGAGCATACAGCGGGGGATACCATACGGGCGGTGGCGGTGGCAGGACCAGATCCTGTGGCGGCAATGATGCTGCCGGCGGTGTGTTGTCCTGCAGCGAACTGTCCACCGCTCCGCCCAGGCCGCTTTTGGTGCCGCTTGTGGTGCCGCCGCCGGATGGTGGTGTTGGTGGGGCAGCTGCCGCCACTGTTGGGGTCTTCCCCTCCAGCTTGGCGTAGCCATAGGGCGTCATACTCTTGTTGGTCAGCTCCAGGGGCTTCTCCGCCACCGTGTGGTGGTGCTGCTGCTGATGTTGCTGTTGCTGCAAATGTTGCTGCTGCTGCTTCTCCTCCGCATCGCGTCGTTCCCTTAGTTGCTCGTAGTAGGGACGATGCGACCAGGATCGTTTCCTGGGACGCCGCACCAGGGCCGCCTGCTGCTGTTGCTGCTGTTGTTGTTGCTGCTGCTGCTGCTGTTGTTGCTGTTGCTGCAACTGCAACACGCGAGCGGTCTCATTGTTGCGGGCCTGCACCAGGGTCCGCAGCATGTCGCTGAAGAAGAAATTATTTGGCCCCACCGGCGCCGAGTACAGATACGGCGGAGTGGCGGCCATCAGGCGACTCACATAGTCCTGGTTCCGCAGCTCGTGAATGTTGCTCTTGCCACGCTGCTGCTGCGGCGTCTGCTGCGATGTGGCTGCTGCTTGTGCCGCTGCTGCTGCGGCTGCCGTCTCCGCCGCTGCATGTCCGGCTGTGGGGGTGCTGGGCGTACTGGGCGTGGCACTGCTATTGGATGTCGCTGCTACCGCTTGGGGCATCCCTGCTGTGCTGCTGGTGGAGATGTTGCTGTTGCTGCTGCTGCTGTCCTTCATGGCTGCAAGAACACGAAGACGGGGAGTGAGATAGAGAGGACACACAAAAGACGTTAACACTGTGTCTGTGGCAGAAGTCGCTCAAGATTTATATAGAAACATGTACATGATATTTGCATTGTCTTGGCAGTGCCACAAGTCCCTCCCTTTCCATGCTGCTGCCCCAAGGAAAGGAATCCCACAATTAAATCGGAATTTACTGTTTGCTTCGCCTTCGCCTTGAGAATGGAGGAGGGGGCTTGTCTTGGCTGGCGATGCAGATGGGAACAGTTTTGGATCTCCATCATTGCGGCAGAGTCTGAGGGAAGAGCTTAAGGCAGGTAGAGTGCCAGAGGACCATGCCTTTTGAGTCGAATTTCGAAAAGACTTTTAAAAAAATATTTCAGAAAATTATGTAAATAATCCTCAGAGCTGCAGTAGTCGAAAGGGAAAAGTAATATCGATTGCATACAGTAATCGTACGGTAGATACATAGATATCAAATATAGTCTTAAGATATCCAACGATCCAAAGCAATCCAAATGGTGGTGAGGCGAATAGAAAAACTTAAGTAATGCAAATCTGTCATATCGATTAGTTATCGAATATCTGCAGGGATAGACACTGAATCGTAACATCGACTGACACCAATATATCAATATATTCAGTTATGTAATGGAGTTGATAGTCAATTAATATCAATGCCCATCAAATAATCGAAATGTTTTTGATATTTTGAATTTGAAAACAATCGATGGATGCTATCAAAACGCAACCCAGTCTGGGAAGAACCGTTTGTCCATCATAATTTCCATTGTCCCGTGGATGGGTTGGGTGCCGAAACACCTTTGTTATAACTTTATTAAGCCAACATCTGTGCAAGGGAACATTTGAAAATTTGCATAGAAAAACAAAAACAGCGATAAAATGTGTCCCTTGCTCATCCTCATCCGGGTACCAGGCAGAGGCACGGGCACGGATGCGGATCCCCTGCTCCAAGCTACCCCCATCAAATCCCCGTTTTCAAGCTGTTAATAAGCTTACACACATTGCGCCGAATTCCAGTAAATTAAATATTCCTCCGCCTTCGTTTTGAAAGCGCCAAACCCTCGACTAATTTCCCCCTGGAAGCATCGCTCTTTCTGCCACAAAACATGGAAGGACAAACTCAATTGTTGTGTTGCCAAACTGTTGAGGCACTTGACGCCGCCATCGCCATCGCCATCGCCGTATGGCTGGCGGCTTGTATCCTGTGGCTGTCAATTCAGAAACCAGGAACACTCCTCCCCCTCCACCCCGGTAACACTTACCCCAAACCCACTCCATGACACTTGGCTGCCTTCCTGCCACACACCCCCTCCGACCATGCCACTTGCCTTGTTGCTCTTTCATTTTCGCATTTAAAAAGTTTATAACAAGCCACAGCCGACGCCTGTTACCCGCTCTGTGGATGGATACCCTGTAGTAATCAAGTGAGGTATATGCGGCTCAAAAGTTAGGAAAGTGTGAGGTGAGGTAGGCTTAGAGTGGATAGAAAAGAAGAATAGATTTCGTGAAAAGAACTGTTTCCACTTGGAAAAGGTTCAAGATGGTTAGATCATGAATTGGTCGAAACTTCACGTTGGGGTCACCAATTTAAGGTTGGTATTGTTAAACAGAATATTACTGCCCAACACACAAGAGTTTTGCTTACAAATTGACAACGTTACAGGTTAAAAACAACTTAAAAGTCAGGCAAAATCCGTATTTTGTATTCAAGAAAATTGATCTACCGTTAAAGAGATTTCCCTTGACACCTAATTGATTCTTTTCCTTTATTAGTGTTTAGGGAATGGTTGGAAGAGGGTCCTAAAGTTGAAAAACTAGAACTCTGATATATATCATAATTTCCAATTTGAAGATCTACCTATTGATTTTTGAGTTCCTCAGTAATTTATTATTCAGTATAGGGTATTCCGAGTCTACTATGTATTTTCCTACTTCTTCATTTTTTTGCGACTCATATTTCATTTCATTTCGTTTCGTTTCCTTCTTTTCATTTGCTGTTTTTCCTGCGTGGGGATTTGTAGGAATTTCATTTTTATTGTTTTTTCATTTCGTTGTAAAAATATATAAAGTTTTCAAAACTTTTGCAGTATCCAAAGGAATATATGAGTGGCAGAATTGGGCGGGGGGTGGTGATGCTGGGATGCTGTCGGTGGGGGCCTTGATTTGCATTTTTTGGCAGCCGCGCGTCCCCTTTTCGAGCTGGGGAATTTTTGCGACAAAGTTGAAATTAGATTATGCTAATTAAGGCGTTGTCATGGCGGGGGCGTGGACATGGACATGGACATAGGGGGGCGGGTACGGTGGCGGTGGGTGGTAACAGGAAGCCAGGGGGAGTGGGCGTGGCTAGGCATCTGCTAAAAGCAAAAAAAATTGTTGATTTGCCAGAGCCCTGATTGATGCCAAAGCAGAGCTTTAATTGCCATTTTTTAGCCAAAGGGACACTAAATGAGGGGTGGGGTAAGGTGTGGCAGGAGGGTGGAGTTGTGGCAGCATTTTAATATTCAATCAGCAGCTGTCGGGAACTTTTTTTTTTCTTTTATGGCCCAGACCCAAGTTTTGAGCAACTTTTTGCAGCTGAGAAAACAGGCAGAATGGATGAGACTCTTGGACCAAGACTGAGATTGAGGATGGAACTAACTTGAGCGGAGGATTGGGACTGAAACTCTGGATAGAAGTGGAGCGAAGCGGATGGAACTGAAGCTGAGAACGGGCAGAGACTTTGAGGATTAATGCGCAAAGTGCATCAGGACTTTGGACCGACTTTTGTTTGTCTTTCGTCTGCGGGAATAACTGCGGGAAACTTACTTTTCCACAATAATTCCTTGGTGCGTTGTTGTTTTTTCTTTCTTTCGTTTTGCAAACAGCGGCAATTAAAACCAAAGCACACTAATACACACCCTGCCACACCACTGCCCTTGGGAGTCACACTCCAGTCACCCACTCAAGGTTGTGCACAACTGATTGATGTGACATCAGTGGAAACGGCGAATTGCCGCAGCCACCCCCGGAGGAGGAGTTGCAACCCTTGCACACACAAACACACACACACACACACACACACACACACACACAGGCACACGCACTTAGCTGGCACTTGGGCTGTGGGCAACCTTATAACATAATTACAGCATATCCAACAGCCATAAGTCGCGTTAGAGCCATGACTTAGGGATGGAGAGAGAGTGAGAGCCAGCAGCAACCCTCTCGACATTCAGCCCTGAGTAAAAGCTCACCTGGCATGCAACCCCGATCGAAGGTTGAGGAGAAGGTTTTCCCCGACAGATGGCAGTTCAGGCGCCCAATTCAGGGCTAACTTAAAATATAAATTCGCTGTAGAAAGGTTCCATAAGCGAAAGGAAACAGTCACTTAGAGATTGGATATCATTCTTGGGCATTTCAGTTAAGAAATAGATGATTCAAATGCAAAAGTTTTCAAGAGGTAAAAACTTAAATTTGCATTTTTAAGTTTCCAGAATATAATCCTATATGCGGACTATCAATCAGAAGATCGTTGGACTTCAGATCACAAATGAATTAATCAGGAAATTCAAACAGAATTAAAGCAGACTTAAAAACCAGTCGAAATGTTTTCTGTCAAATTCCGGTTCTCCTTTTAAAAAGGATATTGAATCTTCAAAATAATATTTCGAATATTTCAAAAGTCGAGGGCTAAAAGAGTTGCCTTTGGGTTGTACCCTTGCTCAATTAGTGCCCATTTGCATACCCATTTTCCATTACTGTTCCTGTCCTGTGCTTGCCCCTGTCACTGCCACACATACACATACACACACACACACACACACGCACACTCGTGCGAACACACATGGACACGGGCACGGACATAGACACGGACACGGACATTCAGCCATCGAGACACCCATGAACTTGCAGTGACATGTCGTTGTGGTGTTAACGTTACATCGTTTGACTGCGAATTAAAATAATGTGCCACTTGTGGCTCTCTGGCAGGATGTGTGCGTGCGTACGTGTGTGTATGTCCGTACACTCCATATGCAGACAGACAAGGGTATTCCCATTTCAGCAGACCCTGGTCTGTGTCTGTGTCCTGTGCGTCGCCTGAAAATTTGACAAAATTTCATTTGCAACTTTGGTCGTTGCCACACATCGTTGCCCAAATCGAATTTGATTTGAACCCTTTTGGCAGGTTCTCTCTATGGAGAGTGATCCGTGTCCTGGAGAGTGCACTGCCACTGCCACCACCCCTCAGGGGCTGTCTGTGGCCTTGATGCGTGTTTGAGTTATGGCTAAATAATTTCAGCTTCATTTTGAAGTTCACATTGGGTGGCATGACATACGGAATGGAATGGCATGGTATGGAATGGAATGGGATGTGGAAATTGTAAGAAGAGGAATGGGGTTGGATTGGACTGTGATGTGATGTGGTTTGGTTTGGTTTGGCTTGGTTCATTGAATGATAATGGAAACCTGGCAGTGGGACTGGCAGTTGAACAGAACATAGGGGATTATACACTTGCAAATTATCCAACTTGAAACTTTCTTGAAACCAATCAAATGCATCCTCTTCATATTGGATCTGTCTGTAAAAAACTAAAGATATGTCTGCAAATATTCTCAAGTCCAGATAAATGGTAAAAAAAAGCGAATAAAAAGAGGCAATGCCGATTTTAACTGATTTATAAGGGTTCCATCGAATGAAATTTGATCAACGTTTTGATTAGCACAAATTTTGAAGTGGTTCTCTTTTCTTTTAAAGTTTAATTAGAACAAAAAATCACTGAAATTAGCGAATAAATAGCGGATAAAGTTGAGCCACGTTTCCATGTATAAAAAGGTCAGCAAATTGATTAAATCTTTTACAAGTTTGAAATTTTAACAAGATATATTGAAAGAAATTCAAGTGATTCAGGAAAAGAAGTCTCCAGCTATGAGGCAGTTCTTTGCAAAGTCTATGAATCACTAAGGAAATGGAAATCGGAAAAACTACAATCGAAAATATGAAACTTTAGTCTTCATCTCATTAAAAAAAGTTTTCAAGATATCTATGATTTGTTGTAGTACTTTTGAAACGAAAAAATAGGTTTATATTACATCTAAATCTTCAGTTAGTCAATAAGTGATTTGCTGCATATCTCTTAAGTAGAGGAAAGGATTTGGCATCTTTATAGGAAGTCGATGGTTGAGATTTTAAATCGTTTAGCCTTGTTGGATCCCCTTCCTTAAACAGAGGCCTTCGGGAACTATAACGCTCCAGAATGGGTTTAATGAATGCTCTAAAGTTACGAAAATCTTGTCTGTAGATTTCTTCCAAAAAATGGAAAACCCATAAGTGTTCTTTTCGGAAGATATACGCAAATATACACTTGGAGAATTCTACACTTTAGAGCCCTTGGGTATTGTCCCTCGAGTGTTGTGTGGCACTTCGGAGAGTATGGATTACTCCCTATTTTGAAATGTTCTCTCCGATTAAAACACAAAACAAACATCACACTCGTTATACGCGATCTCACCTTGGATTATGGATCTTCGATTGTTTTTTTTTTGTTTTATTTTTATTTTTGGGAAGTAATTTTTCTCCTCTTATTCACTGGCAAAAAAAAAGGAACCACAAAATATCACAAGCCGAAAGGACGCTGGTAGTGTTTGGTCGAGAGATGCTGAACTGCCGTCGATGACAGTTAAAAATCAAATGAAATGAATGCCACTGGCAGTGGCAGCAACAGCAGCAGTCGCAGCCACAGCCAACGAGTCCTGAGACCGAGACAGCGACAGAGGCAGTGGCAGTGGCAGAGCCAGAAGCAGCGACCGAGACCAGGACGAGGACGAGGACGAGGCGTGTGCGTTTGGTACGATTTTAAAATTATGAATTGTTGGGAATGAAACGGAGCAGAAGCAGCCGTGGCAGTGGTTTGTGGCAGCAACAGCAACAGCAACCGTTAGATATGTAGGTGGGAGTGCGCTTCAGTGCTTGTTGGCATTGGTGGTGCGCATCAGCAGCAGCCGCAGCCACAGCCACAACCGGAGTCGCCACAGTATGAAAAGCGTTGAGTGCGAAGGCGAGTGCCAGAGTGCAGAGGCGAGTAAGGGAAACCACCCTTGTGGCAGCAGCAGCAGCATTTGCCAGAAGAAAGAAAGCCAAGCCCACGCAACAGTTTTTCGAATAGCTAGTAGAACCGAAAGGGTGTTGCAAGCTTTTTTGGGCTTTTTGGATGGATCACTTCCGTATGTCCCAGTCCCTGTTGTCGCGTTTCAATGCCAAAACTATCTGTGCATATAGATGTTCGATATGATGGATATACTACTGTTCCTATGCTTCAGAGGCAAGGTGTAGATATGGACATTCTAGGTAAAAATTGCCCCCTTAAATATAGTATCGAACTTCAGGTTGATCCATCTGCAAACATATCGAAAAAAGAAAGTCACGGCACGCGGTCCTCGACATCAAGATACCTCTCTTTAGCTGTTAAACTTTAGTGATGGACTTTTAGAAGTTAGTACACTAATTCATATATGGTTTACTCGTATTGTTGTTCCAACTTTTCCCTCTACTCAACGCTGCAACGTTGCCCATTTTCAATTACTCTTTAGTATCCCATATATTCCTCCCGGCCCCCGGCAGCCGGCTTTGGTCCGTCCCATTTAGAACAAAAGATTGCAGGAACCTTGGATATGGGCAACGTGTTGCTAAAACGACAGCTCCATTGGGTGCCTAGCAGAGAGAAGGAGTGGTCTACATGGGGGGAAAGTGAGATGGGGGGTGGTAGGACAGCATACGCTTATAATTTCTATTACAATGAAGGCACGCGGTTGTGCAGAGGCTGCTGCCTGCTGGCTGCTGCCCGATGTGCGGCAGAGTCGAGTATGTAGAGCGTGTTGCGTGGGTTTCTTTGCTTAATTTGTATGCTGCTTTTTATTTTATGCTGCCAACTGTTTGCGACTTCATTAGCGACACCTCTGCACCCCACCAACCCCTGCCGGTGCCAAGCTGTTGCCAAGCAATTGCAATGTGTATGGGAGCGTGTGGGTGGGTGGGTGGGGGGTGTATGCAACACGGACATTGCCACCGGCAATGGAAGCAGAAGAAGCCGCATCGTGATGTGCATACCATGAATGTTTCTTTCTTTTGCTCATGTTTCCTCTCATTTTTGCACGAGCGTATACCCTTTCGCAGAGGGTATGCCGACTTTTAAATTAATCATTTTTGATGCCATTCGAATTTTAGGTATATTTCAGCTACAGTTTATCTAAATCTGAACTCTTTATCATTTGAAAGCCGTACAAATATTGTGTATTGCTTGGGGCATGGACTTCTGGTGTTATACAAACGAACGAAAATAAAGGAAAATGCAACAAATTTAAAAATGAAAACAAATTAAACTAAAATAAATATTTGGTGGCGTTGGCGGGGGGACTACTTCTTCAGGCTCTGCCGCACAATGGAGTCAATCAGGCGGCCGCTCAGTTCGCTCCTGAGCGCTATCTTCTGGAACTTGTTGCCCTGGTACTTGTTGTGGATGGCCTTCAGCTTGGCCTGTGGTGCATCGCGTGCCAACTTGGCGATCTGTCGAGTGATGGGCCTCAAGTGCGTGGCCGTATAGCGAGAGTAGTAGGCCAGAGCCGGTGTCCAGTGCTTGTCGTTGAAGCCAGTGCTGGCACGGTAGTCTCCATTGAGCAAGTGCAGCGACAGGAACATCGAGGCTGCCGCAACCTCTGATGGCCTATAGCTAGCGAGATCGTAGTCGACCAAAGCCAATTCCACAAAATACTTGGACATGGCATGGTGCTCATCCTCTGCCCCAGCGATCTTTGAGTAGCGCCGCAGGAAATGATTCGGTAGCGGACGCGACAGATTATAATCGATGGCCTTGAAGATCAGCAGCTCCATCATGCGGATCTCATGGGCCGAGTAGGTGTCGCCGATGATGGAGACAATGTCGTTAATGGCCGGCGGGAAGAGCTCTTCGTATTTGGCTGCAATGAAGAGCGCCGTCACGCCCACCAGTTGTAGATTGCTGCTCTCCGTATCCTTGACCACCTGCAGATAGCGATCGATGATGGCCACGGCCAGCTGAAAGGTCTCGGCAGCCAGATGGAACTGCAAGTGCACCTCGTTGATCCAGTCGATCAGCTCGGCGCGCATCTTGTGGGAGACTTCCGTCTGCCCGGCCAGGTGATCGTTGTGAATCGGCTGCTCGATCTCCACCTTGTACAGATAGTCATAGATACCATTGAGCACGAGGTTATCCTTGTCGTAGGCATAGATGTCTTCGACTCCGGCCAACCATTTGCGGGACAAGGACATGGAAGGCAGCAGTATGGCCCCCCTGGCGAGACCGACATCCTTCTTGGTTGCCACAAATGGCTCCTTCTTGAGCACGACCACAAGCTCCTTCTTCAGGCCGGACACACCCTTCACTGGCTTTCCCATTGCAGTCCGCTGCTTGGCCAGCACGGCGCCATTGACACCCAGGGGCTGCTTCTTCCAGCGCGAGTCTACGCGGGGTTTGGCGCTGCGCAAAACATTCGGCAGCTTCGATTCTTTCTGGGCGGCAATGGCGCGGCTCCACCCGCCGTTCTGCAGATCCCCCAGAGCAGCACGTTTTGTGATTGCCTCATTGGAAGGCACTGTCATTTTGATTGGGCTTTTCAACAAATATACAATTATTGTAATAATTAATATCGATATACACAATTTTTAATTCGAAAGCTACTAAGATTCTGATTTTATTTTTCTTTCGAGAGTCAGGCTCTGCCTATAGGAAAAATATTATAAATTTCAGTTTCCCTTAACTAAAGTATTCCTATAATTCGCTAGGGATATATTCATCGAAACACTAACTTCCCAGTGGCATGAGTATCATCTGTCCTTTCCGAATGTGAATCGGTGGCATCTGTTGCAATGTAAAATACAAATGAAATAATATTTTATTACATCTTTATATCATTTGGTACATTATTTTGGATATACATACATATCTATGATTCTGCTAGAGAGTATCTAATGCTGCGGCCTTCAAAGCCAACCTTTAGTTTTCATTTGCTTTTTTTTTGTGCTGGGCTTGTTTGAAATAAATACCGCATTTTTGGTACGGTATTCTCTGGTTTTTTGTGTCTTTTTTTTCTTCTTTTTTTTTGCTGTAAGCTCTGGCCGTACATTGGTGGGAGAGCAGGAGAAGGAGCAGGAACAGGAGCAGAAGCATCTCCAATGACTGCACATCAAACGTCAGCCCGGAAGGAAGCTGTTGTTACCCATTGCCCATCGTAGAGAGGGGGTGTTTTGGATGTGAGTATGGGTGAGTGGGTGGCTGGGCGAGTGGGTGGTTAGGCTGTGTGCAGCATTGTCTAGTAGTTGAGCCCCACCCACACAAACGGAGGCTGTGAATGTTTACACTTTGGATTTGGTCCTGGTCGTCGCATTTCCTCTTCTTTTCCCCCAGTTTTTTCTCGAGGTTTTAAATGTATCTCGGTTAACGGTTGTGATGGCAATCCCTCGTCCGAGACAGAGGAGGAGGTGGCGCTCAGGACACCATGTACCAGCGGCTGTTGCACTGATTCCCTGGTATTTCCTCAAACTAGGCTTCCGTAAACCCCAATGTCCATTAGTGCAGGGAATTCCCCCAGGGGGGGAGGGGGATCGCATCCGAAACAACATATACGGGAATAAAAATAAAACATTTCCCGTTATTTGGATCACTTCGAAACCGTCTGAAATGCATTTCTCCACCTATATTCGTTTTTGTTTCCACACCTTGTAATCTCTTTTCTTTTCTTTTCTTATCTTGTGTTTCTCTCACAGTCTTCTACCGTCTTCTTGACTTCTTTTATCTCTATTTCTTTCTTCTTGATCTCCTATGATCTTCCTATTACTTTTCCCTTCTAATCTCTTATTTTCTCCAACTCTAATTGTCTTTAAGATAAAGATCGCTCTATCGCTTACTATCTCTTTCCACATCTTGTTTTATAGCCATCTAGCTCTCGTTCCCTCTCTCTTTCTCTCCCTCCATATATAGAGGGTATATCTCTCTCTTTTGAATAGTTTTGCGTTCGCTGAAATCGTTGCCATCCATCTCGTATCTCTATTCGCACAACATGCAGCACACCGCAACGTCTCCACACATGCCACACAATTTGTGCCACTTTTGTGTGCGCATCCATTTCCGCTTGGTCGGTGAGACATACCACCCACCAGTGCCACTGCCTCCCTTGCACTACATCCCACATCGCAGCACCCATCAACCACTCGCTTCCCATAGTATCCTTGCTTTTATTATTATTTTTTTTCACATTTCACTCGAGCGTTGATTGAAATGTTCAACGAACGGCAGAGACAGACAGAGAGAGAGAGAAGAGACAGAGACAGAAAGAGAAAGGGAGAGCGAGAGTGAGAGAGATAGGCAGACAGACAGTGGAACATCAGTCGCTGGTGGGTGGAAAGGAGAGGATTCCACTTCGGTGGGTGGTTTTGTGGGTGGGCCGGGGCTTATTTGTTTGTTTGCATGTAAATTGCAATGTGCCGTCGCTGTATACACCCCCACCACCCCGAGCACCCCTCACCCTGCTGCCTATATTTTTGCACTCTTCACTTCAATTTTTTTCGTATACCCTTAAAAAGGGTTCTATAAGTATGGTCATATGCTAGCAGCACAAGGAATGGAGTCCCTAAAGGGACAGAAATTCGCAGAATGCTCGTATAATATAAGTAATATATTTTATTTTATACATTAAAATGTACATATGTATGTAGGTATCGTCTGTCCTAACGGATAAGTATAAGCTATAGCTGCTATATCGTCGAAAAACGCACAATTTTCCTTCTAAAATATCCACTCTCGCAGGTAATATATTGGTAAACATTATCAAATCAAATTGTAAATATAAAAATTGCATGGTTTTCATGTACTCTAAATCGTTTAACATACATTATTTAAAATATCATTCTTGGAAACGTTTTTCTTCTACTCAAACAGAAAGGGTATCTGTACTTCGATTAACCGCCAGCAGATTTCGTGGATTTTTAGGTTTTAAACTTTGTTTCTTGTCTTTTTGTTAAATGTTTGCCGTTGTACTCGGCACGGGCCCTGAAACGTTCCTCCTCCATTGTGATTGTCATTTGCTTTTAACAGCACCACCCTCCCATTATGAGTGTTTGTGGTTGAATGTTTCAAGCTCCCACCCTGTTCGTCCGTCCCTCAGTCCGTCATCCATACATCCATCCATCCATCCATCCATCAAGGACAATCAACTCAGACGTTTTTTCTGGTCTTGATTTTGGGCTGGCTTTTTTTCACTTCCTCTTTGTTTTTCAATTTCCTAATTTTTCTCTTTTATAAGTAGCTTCGGCTAATGAATTAGTTTTTACAAAAATTGGAAACTTTTTCTATAGGCTTTTACGATTTATTAAATTACAATTATTGCTACCTTTGCTTGGGTGTGGGGAAAGACCAGGGAAAAGCGAGGATCGGGGTCACCAAATGCTTGAAGATTGCTCATGACGTTTGTTTAGTGCTGCCTAGTATGTAGTTTAGCAGTTGGCATGTGACTCTTGGAGTGCTGCCCATTAGTTTCAATGGGATTGGAAGACTTTGATCAACTGTTGTATACTCTAAGCTATTTTTATATAAATAGTAAATAAATAAAGAAATAAATATCTATTCGCTCATCATCTTCACAGCTATAGAAATATAATATGACTATTATTTTGTTGTTTTCTTATGATTTGGTGAACTTTTTCAGCTTGTGCTTTTCCAAGTTACCCATTTGGACTTCCAGTGCATATTACGGACACTTTGTTGGGGCTGGAATCCTTGCATTGTGCCCCCACAATGGGGACATATTTGAGCAGCTTAAATGGCGTCGGCGTCGGATTTGCCAAATATCCGTCAGATAGAGATACGCACACACACACACTCAAAAGCAGAAGCAGAAGCACATGTGGAGGAGCTGTGAGCTGCAGATGGAGCACTCTCAGGACCAGGATCCATTTCCATGCACTCACGCAGACTGTAATCGCTTTACGTGCGCTTTGTTGGCAATTGTCAAGTGGAATTGGATGGGCTGGGAAATCCTCGAATGGGGATGGGATGGGATGGGATGGGATGGAGGCAGGAACATCATTGACGCCACATGTTGCCGGCGACAGATGCGTTGGATTGCAAATTGTCCCAGGTATAGCGGGGGGTGGGGGACTGTTGTCTGCTTTTATTCAGTTTATTGAGACAGCTGCTGTGGAGTCGCAGTCGCAGAGGAGTCTGTGTGTCTTTCCTGTCAGTCACTCAGTCAATTTGCTTGGCTTGGGTTTGAGATTTGCCTGATTTTGCACTTGAAGGCATGGTTGGGGAAGTGTTTTGAATTCTCTAATAGATTTCTACTACCAAATGCGGCAAGCACCAGGCAAACAATCGAGCAAATAAGCAAACAAACACTTGCGACAAAATTCCATGCATGTGTCAATTACGCAAATGAGAAAATTTGGAAAAGCAATTTCGAACTGAATCCATGTCTGGAAGGAAACGATTGTCGTGGCCAAATGGTAATTGCTCTACCAGATTGTTTGTAATATTTGGATTTTGATTTGGAGGCATCTATATAGATGTAGTAGATGGAAGCAAAGCATCCCCCTTGGCCCATACCACGCCCAGAACTTAGGCTCCGACCAATGGCAGCAAGGCGCTCAAGCGCCAGTTTCGTGCTTTAGTAGTTCGTTTCCTTTCGTTAGTTTTACTCCACCCCCAATCACGGCTATGCAAAAAAGAACTGAAGAAAATAAATGACAAGAAAAGAAAAGACAACAGAAAGGCAAGAAAGGCGGTCTGTGGGGACACACCAGTGTTTCCAATGTCAACTGATTATAATTATATATTTTTCAGAGCTACCTATACTCATATGGAACTACTGCTTAATGAGTTTTTGAATATGCTACCCTTAGAAACCACAACAATTATTTAACTAAGGACTTACTTTTCAATGCTCAACAATATGGGAACCTGTTCTGAAAAAGATTATAATCTGTCTTTGGAAGGTTATGAGCATAGCCCTCCTTTTCCATTGAGCTGCGAGAATGTTATAATATACAGTGACTCTCAGCCCCGATGATGCAGTGTCAAATAAAAAGTTAAATTGGCTGCCATAAAGTTATTACACATTATTTTTCAAAAATTCCGATGACCGATGATAGGTATATACATTAGGTACCAAAACCAATATTTGACCCTTAAATGCTGGGTTTTCCCCACCTGTTAGGTCGGATTATGCAAAACAGTAGCCCAATAAGAGGTACCAGCTTGTTTGGTGCAGTCCTATTTTGGACACCTGCGTGTCATAAAACCCGGGTTTTTTGCAGAATGTTGCTTATTTTTGGTATAAATAGGCTAATCCTTTCTATTGAGATTAGTCTTAATCTGGATCTGGAGTGTGACAAGCCAAAAACAACAATGGGTAAAAGGACAACGATGGAGCAACGGAAACTCGTCTTGGATCACTTCAAAAACGGATTTTCGCAGCGCAAAATAGCTCAAATGGTGAATCTGAGCTCATCAACTGTGCAGCACATCATCGAGCGCTTCACCGGCGAAAATCGGATAGGAGACATGGGCAGAACGGCGCCGAACAAGATTTTCACTGAGCATGAGGAGCGACGAATCATCAGGAAAATTAAGGAAAACCCTAAGCTTTCGGCCCCAAAACTTACCCAACTTGTGAAGGACGAAATGGGGAAGGACTGCAGTGTGGAAACTGTGCGCCGGGTTCTGCGCAAAAATGACTTCCATGGCCGAGTACTCCGAAAGAAGCCCTTCATAAGCCTGAAGAACAAAGGGACAAGGTTGGCGTTCGCAAAAACCAACTTGGACAAGGATTTGGAGTTCTGGAACACCGTGATTTTTGCAGACGAGTCCAAATTCAACCTTTTTGGGTCCGACGGAAGGAACTTTGTGTGGCGAAAGCCCAATACTGAGCTGGATCCCAAACACGTAAAAGCGACAGTCAAGCACGGCGGAGAAAGTGTCATGGTATGGGCATGCATGTCGGCAGCCGGCGTCGGAAACTTGGTGTTTATCGAGTCTACGATGGATAAGCACATGTACCTCAATATTCTAAAAGAAAACTTGCACCAAAGCTCCGAGAAATTTGGAATCCGACATGATTTCCGGTTCTACCAGGATAATGACCCGAAACATTCGGCCGGAATAGTACAGTCCTGTCTTATCTGGAACTGCCCCACTTGATGATTCCCCCAGCCCAGTCTCCAGACTTAAATGTTATTCAAAATTTGTGGGCTGCGCTGGAGAAAAACACCCAGAATCACGGGATTTCTAGCAAAAACGACCTTAAAAAAGCTCTGCTGGAGGAATGGAGCAAAATAAGCCCGGAAAGCACTCGGAAGCTGGTCTCTTCCATGAATAGTAGGTTAAAAGCCGTAATAAAGGTTAAGGGATTACATGCTAAGTATTAAAATATCTGTTTAACCTTTAATTCGACTAATATTAAACTGGTTTGTGGCTGCATCTTTCAAGCTGGGACTTGTATATAAGATATATTTTAAGTTTTTATTTTATTTTTAAAACTGAGCAATAATTAATCAACAAATAAAGTTCCTTTTTTAAATGTGATAAAACATACAACAAATTGGCGTTTAAACATTTTTTGTTTTTCCTCTAGTTTAAAATCTGTAGCACCTTAAACTTTTTATTTGACACTGCATCATCGGGGCTGAGAGTCACTGTATGTATGTATATTCTCTTCTATTTCGTCTGTCCGTCCGTCTGTAAGCTAGAAGAGCTGGGGAATCCACTGTAAGGTTGTCCTTTATTGTTAGTTTTTTTCACTAGGTTGAGCGGATACAACTTATGAGTTCGATCTCTTTTTATTCAATGATTCTTCCAAGGTATACTAAACAAGGTAGGCTTATAGAGAGGAATAAGAAGTTGTTCAAAATAACAACAGAGAGAGAGAGAGAGAGAGACTCACAAATGCGTTGTGAGAAAGAGTCTCAAAAGAGTAATGCGTTTGCAAATAATGAGTATAACAGACAAAATTATAAATTGCAAATAATGTTTATTTTATTTCTTTTATAATACAATTTTTTTTTTTTTTTTGGGAGAGAACACGGAAAAATCGTCCGCGGAGATGCTTCGCTCACAACTGCTGCAGGCAGACTGAAATTTAAGGAGTTACACAGAGAGCGAGAGAGCCGATAAGCCTACCTTGCTTAGTATACCTTGCTCGCAGGCAGGTGGGATGATGTTATCGATATTTTCTTACAAAAGAGTGGGTGTGTTTTACAAAGTGCATTGGGTATTCATGCATGTCATGTCATCGATGTAGTGTTATTTATGCAATATAAATGGAGGGTGAAGTGTAGTGTGAGTAATATTTTACAATGATTCATACATGTAATCAAAGTTGTGTTAATCATACAATATTAATGGAAGGTGAAGTGTAGTGTGAGTAGTATTTTACAAAGTATATTGGTGTATTTTAAGGAAGTGTAATAACAAACAAAAGTGAGAAGGTAAAAGGTGTCGATTGTACATTGTGAGTGTAATTGTGTGTATGTATTGTGTTTTTTAATTAGTATTAAAGTGTGAAGTATGCAAGTGTTTAGTGTATAAAGTAAGGAAAACAGAAAGTACCACTGTAAAGGAAGCAACAGAAGGTTGCCCCAGAAAGTAGGGACAACAGAAGGTTGCCCCAGAAAGTAGGGACAACAGAAGGTTGGTTGCTTCTCAAGGCGACTTCCGATGGCTTCCGATTGCTTGACCCGGCTTGATCAAGTGTGTATGTGCATGACTTAGGACTCCAACTTGGCTTCATCAATAAATTTGGCCAATTCTCTATAGAAAAGAGGCTCTTTCGTGAGCAGCAAGTCTCACACGCTGTGGAAACGGTTGAAGATTTTGTATTTTTTCCTGATACTGGTATATCTTTGGCAGGAGAAGATTTCGTGTTCAGCGTCATCGAGAGCATTACAAACCTCACAAATATTTGTATTCCTAGCTTTTATTCTATGTCAAAAAACATGATCGTATGTACGTCCAATCAATAGTCAATTTATAACCTTAATGCTCTTGGCACCCCAGTCAAGAGTCCAGTGCCACGGTTTGACTGGGACATCATTGTAAATAGAAGCAAAAAGCACTCCTTTGGTTTTAGATATTTCCTTATACTCATTATTCCAGTCAGTCTGGACTCTAGTCCTTACAGTTCTAATAACTTGATCAAAGCTGAGAGGTAAGTAAAACAATCTACCAACACTAGTGGCTGATTTCGCTATACGGTCAGTCTTTTTGTTAATAGCAATATTCTTATGCCCTGGTATCCAGTGCACACTGAATTTGCTGGTGAAGGAAATGTTTATGTTGTGGTGGATTTCGTCCGTTAGGTACGAATTTGATTCGTTACTTTTTAGAGCCTTTAAGGCACCTTGACTATCACAGAGTATAACAGTTTTATTGTATCTCTTTTTGTTTGATATTTTGACGGCAGTAAGTATTCCTACAAGTTCTGCTAAAACAGAAGAGGAACTA
Source organism: Drosophila athabasca (assembly GCA_008121215.1). NCBI lineage: Eukaryota > Metazoa > Arthropoda > Insecta > Diptera > Drosophilidae > Drosophila > Drosophila athabasca. The sequence goes on along the minus strand of CM017796.1, from coordinate 7,248,786 downwards.
GTTTCCATCCTGAATTTATAGCTTCTGTTGTTGGGGTACTCTAGGATACCTTTTCCTGTTCTATCCCCGCTGATGGAAGCATCAGTGGAGATAATATTCCACCCATCTGTCTGATAGATTGGCACTAAGGACTCTGCCCAAGAAAGTAATGGTATACTTGATCGGAAATGTAATGCACATGACGGCTGACTTGGTGGGGCTGAAGTTCAAACCCAGGTCTTGGCAGAGTAGATGAAAGTCATTTATCTTTCCCTGTAAGCTATTACAGGCTTCAATTGTGTTTATGCCAGTTGAAATGATAGCAAAATCATCAGCGAACTAAATAGTGGTCGTATGGCAGTCGTTTACTTGATGCAATCTTTTGGTATACAGGTTCAAAAGTAATGGCGATAAACAGGAGCCCTGAGGCAGGCCACCGTGGATTTCCTTAACAGCGTCTCCGAGCTTAAGGAACCTTGAAGAGAAGAAATTTATTATCCAGTCCGTGTATTGCGTGGGAATATTCTCATAATCCATTAACCTTTGTAATATTTGCAGATTGACGCAGTTGTATGCGTTGTCTATGTCGATAACCACAATTAAAACGGCTTTCCCTTTTTTTCTCGTACGCCATGATATTGATGAGTTCATTGATACCCATAGCTGCAGATTTGCCTGTTTGATAGGCATATGTTCTACAAGGCATAGTGTTACGTTCTTTTATAAAACCATCTAGGCGATTTTTTATCATCAAATTAGGAGTGTTGGGAAACACAGAGATGAGAGAGATCGGGCGATAGTTCTGATATAAATTTGGGTCCTTATCCCTCTTTGCGATCGGAATGACCTTGATCGTACGCCATTGACTGGGTACTCTGCATTGTTTAAACAAAAGGTTATATTCTCTTAACAGATTATGTTTCGCAGAACTACTGAGTGCCCGTACCATTTCGTAAGTTATTCCATCTACTCCTCCCGCCGTACTTCTGCCTCTGTTTAGAACAGCAGACAGGTCCGTTATGTCAAAGGCATCGAAATTATGAGAAAGTTGTCGAGCAAAAAAACGTTGAAACTTTGCTAAAATAGGGACTTGACTCTCAATAAAATCGAGATAGGGCAAGGATCATTCGGTACAGAAATTAGATCTAACGGGGTCGCTAAAGGACTTGATATTCCTTAAGAAGAGCCATGCTTTTCTTGAGTTTGGATGTCGATTGAGTGTATCGATTTTGTTGGCATATGAGTTTCTTTTTGCGAGTTTAACCTCCTTTTTCCACCGTGTTTTCAGGTTTACTGCTTTTATGCAGTTTGTCAAACATGGAGCCGTTTGAGCCAGCATCTGTGCCTCTGTGAATTTTAAGTAAAGTAGCTGTAGGTCAGAATTCCACCAACCTTTGGGGCATCTAGTTTTGCTAAGTCAGACCCTAGTGCAGACCCTAATATTATTATGAAAGCAGTCGGTAATACTGGCTATATCTCCTGCTGGCGTAGCACCTTCTAGTCTTCTGAGAAGTCTGTTCTTGGCAAGAAAGAGTCTGGGTTTCTCTATACTTTCAGGAAGTTCAATAGAGATCGGGTGATAGTGGCTGCCTCCAACAAAAGTAGAACTAGAGCTCCATACCAAATTGTCATTACAATTTTAGAAGGTTACGTCCAACACGGATCCAGACTACCTTGTAGGGTCCCGTATGTTTAAAATCTAGCTTCCTATTCTCCTATTTTTAAATTAAAATTCAAAGTGTTTTTGTAAAAGTAAATTTTTTGTTTCTGCTTACTTGCTTCTAACATTAATCTAGCTCTCTTAAATGCTTGCTCTAGTCTGAATTTAGATTCTTAAGCATAGTCTTCTATATTATATAGAGGTTTTATCTTATCTATGCTATTAAATTGTTTTGGCAAATTTGAAGTTTTACCAAAGACTAACTCGTATGGACAATAGTCATGTGCCATAGAGGGTGTTGTGTTAAAGCAATATACGAAGTACTGTAGCCGTACATCCCAATCTGTTTTGTCGACTGATAGATGTATATGAGCGGACGAACTCATTAAGTGTTCTGTGGCTTCGCTCCACGGTACCTACAGTCTGGTGATGATGTGCGGTAGAAGTAATATTTTTGATATTCAGATTTTTGCATAATTCTTCAATTATCGAATTTTTATGAACGTCTTCATTGGACCGTACTTTAGAATAAAATCTTCAAATATAGCTTTTGCTACTGTTTTTGCACTTTTTTCTTTAATTGGTATTGCTATAAGGTATTTTGTCAAATCGCAGATTAAGGTTACTGCATACTCGTTTCCTTCTTCCGATTTAGGTAGTGGACCGATCGTATCCACAATTACCCTGTCAAAAGCCATTTGTGGCGTTTCAGTAATAGTCAATGAGGTCTTTATATGTTTTGTCGTTTTTGACTTAATTTGATATATCTCGTGTAATGTTTTTCCAATAATAATGCCTTTTTATTTTAGCTAATGTTCTAGCTATTCCTGTATGTCCTCCTTGTATTGGATCGTCATGGAATGTAAACAGTATTGCTTCTTTCTCTTTTTCATTATTTGATAATAGGGTCACCGGCTTGAGTAGCGCTACTCTTAGAGATTGTAATATTTTATTGCCCATTATTTTAAAAGATTCTATTGAGACGGTGTCAAAGATCTTTTCCTCTAATTCAAGTCTCAAGTTTGGAACTGGGGCTTACCATTGAAAATAGGTAGGTGAGAGATCTGTGGTCTGTTTTGACAGTAAAGTGTCTACCATAAATATATGGCCTGAAATGTGTTATTGCCCAATGAATATCTGAGAGTTCTTGTTCTGTTGTACTTTATATAATAAAAAAAAAAATATAATAAATTCGAACGTAACCTGATCAATAATTTTGATATTTTTGACCAGTTCTTTTTATTTATTATTCCCCTATTTTCATGCAATAATAATCTTGCCTCGTTAAAGGAATCGACGAGAATATTTGCATGTTTATTTATCGTGTCTTTCTGTATTATCCTATTCTGGCTTACACATTTGTAAGACTTATCAAAAGTTTCTTTTATTTCACGGACATGGAGAGTTAGTTGTTCCCATTCCATACTAACATTTTGTGTATTTTTATTTTTGTATATTTTTATTTCATTCTCAAAAATATTTCTCTTAGATAATCATATCATTAGTGTTCATATATTTTTGTTTTACTTATTCCAAATATATTTTTATGAAAATTGTTTGTGCGTTTATTAGGTTAGATCTTATCCAGATCGTTAGCATATTGTGTAAAAGATATGCTTTGTAAAGAATATACATATGCGCACAAAATTATAACAATTATCAATAACAATATATTCGTCAAATTTGAATCAATATTTGTTGATTCGATTTTATTAATAACATTAGCAGTGTAGTCCACTGTTTTAGTATCGATTATTCCCCTTGTGGCTATATTACATTATACATATATCTTCAATTGTGCCAAATTTACTTATACTATTATCATCCATGTATTGTAAATTTATATTTCAAAGATATTTTATATTTTACAGCATTCGTACCTATTCGTTCGTATAGCTTTACGGGCTATACTGCTATCGGGCAGATAAGGTTCCGCTCAATTTCACAATATTTTTCATATATATGTATATATTTTTAGATTAAAGTTATATCTCCTTTGTTGTCGTCCTTCTTGGCTGCATCAGCTGGTCGTCACCGGTTGGCTCGCTGATGCTCCTTCGTAGGCGTAAGAGGCGGCCTGCCCCTCACGCTTGTTGGTTCAGCAGCTGTTGTCCTGGGCCTATGGGCTCAGGCGGTACCGGTGCCGGTCATTGCACAGGTTTCCTTGCGCAGGTGGCTACGCAAAATACGCTTTCCAGTGGTCCTGGGCAGTCTTTCGGGCACGCTTTTGGTTGCTTTGGTATTTCCTTAGGAATTGGAGGTGTTGTTTTATTTATTTCTGTTTTAATTGTCTTAATAACTGAGTGAGCTGGAGTTAGTGGCTTGTTTTTTATAAGGCTTGACTTAAGAAAGTCAAGTTCTTCTTGTAGCTTTTGAGCAGTTTCCGGGGGGGGTGGTGGTTGCTTTTTGAATAGTAGCCACTTTATGTGCGCTATTCTTTTATTTATTTTGCGTTTCACTCCCCCACGGTAAGCCATAACTCCATCTCTACTCACTTAGTTTTTTCCACTTGATGTTCCTCCAATCCTTGTTCTAGTCCATGTGTCCAGTCCTTGTGACACTATGTCACGGTCGCCATGTAAGGCAGTCCTTTATTGTTAGTTTTTTTTCACTAGGTTGACCGGATACAACTTATGAGTTCGATCTCTCTTTATTCAATGATTCTTCGTTTTTTTACAATCGGTACAGCTAGAGACCGCGTAGCTGCGCGGCCAGTGACGCCGGCAGAGGAGCGGTCAGCGCTTATGTAAATGTATATATGTATAAGTATGTAAATGCTGACGAATAGTCGCTGCGGCAGAGATGAGGTATTATGTTCGCAAGGTGACAGAGCCGTCGCACGTGTCAGATATGCCGACTCAGCACTATCCAGTCCAATGCACTCAAGAGCGGTCATAGTACCAGGCCCTTTGATCTGTCAGTCCATGCTATAAAAGCTATAGCAAGAAATAGTTGTAAGAATACTTAAGTGATGCCAACGATACTCAGGTTTCTTTCCGATTTTCACGCACGCAAAACGAAAAAAGATATTATTTAGAATTTATATAAATCTATATTATATTTGAGAAAATTCAGTTTATGGCGCCATGTCCAGATTTGAATGTCACGTTTGAATTGCAGTTCGAATTGCTGGTTTGCGGGATTACAACTGTGTTGATTGAAATGCAACCTTGCGATTATACCTCAAATGTCCATACTTTGTTATGTAGCAAATGTGTAGTTACTGTGTAGTTGCCATGTAAGAAAGGGGACATTTCTGTTGACCTTCTTTGCTTAAAGCTAATTTTAGCAACAACGCAATAAAAAGCGTCCTTAAAATTAACCAATCTTGTTGAAAATTGATTCATCAATTTGATAAAATTATGCGTTTAGGGTTGAAGGTTTCAGCTAGCTAGTAATATTTAATCGAATATCAAAATCGAAGAATATGATGGAATATGCGTACAAATAATTGGTTAGTATATTTACGATATTTTTTGGAATTTGTGACGTATATTTCCGTATATTTCTGACGGTCAGACCGTATATTTTAGCAATAAATCCGCGGTCATACAGAGTAGTAGCCGGCTGTATTTAGATTTGTTTAATAAACTGGAAAAATATATAGCGCGATTTTGGCGAGTTCCAATCGCATAAAAGATACTCGCCTCTAATCCACAGGAATTTTTGATTCCATGAAGCTACTAAAACCCCCGTGGGTGCATCACGATGGTAAGTGAGAGAGAGAGGAGGAGCGCCATTTAGACGAGACTACTGCATCAAGTCCTTTTGTTTTTTCCTTTTTTTTTGTGTGTTGCAGAAAAGCAAATATTCTCGGTGGATATCCATCAGGACTGTACAAAATTCGCGACAGGCGGGCGGGGCAACGATTGCGGTCGCGTGGTTATTTGGAATCTCCAGCCGGTGCTCAGCGAAAAGGATGAGCTCGATGAGACGATACCGAAGATGCTGTGCCAGATGGACCAGCACCTGGCGTGCGTCAACTGTGTGCGATGGTCACAGAACGGTGTGTACCTGGCCTCTGGATCCGACGATAAGCTGATCATGATCTGGCGCAAAACCACCGGATCCAGCGGTGTCTTCGGAACCGGGGGCATGCAGAAGAACCACGAGTCGTGGAAGTGCTTCCACACGCTGCGCGGCCATGCTGGTGATGTCCTGGACCTGGCCTGGTCCCCCAATGACATCTATTTGGCCAGCTGCAGCATCGACAACACTGTCATCATCTGGGATGCGCAGGCCTTCCCTTCGATGGTGACCACGCTGAAGGGGCACACGGGTCTGGTTAAGGGTGTGTCTTGGGATCCAGTTGGAAGGTTTCTCGCCTCACAGTCCGACGATCACAGCATCAAAATGTGGAACACCATGGACTGGACGCTCTCGGAAACCATCACCGAGCCGTTCGAGGAGTGCGGCGGCACGACGCATATTCTGCGACTCTCCTGGTCGCCGGATGGCCAATATCTGGTGTCGGCTCATGCCATGAATGGTGGCGTACCCACCGCACAGATCATCGAGCGCGAGGGCTGGCGGTGTGACAAGGATTTCGTGGGACATCGCAAGGCCGTTACCTGTGTGCGCTTCCACAACTCTGTGCTGATCCGCCAGATGTCTGAAAGCCCCAAGCAGCGGCAGTACTGCTGTCTGGCCGTCGGCTCCAGGGATCGTTCGCTCTCCGTCTGGATGACTGCTCTGCAGCGACCGTTGGTTCTCATCCACGAACTGTTCGAGGACAGCATCCTAGACCTATCCTGGGGACCCGACCAGTGTCTGCTGATGGCCTGCAGCGGGGACGGTACGGTGGCATGCCTGCAGTTTACCGAAGAAGAGCTTGGCCAACGGCTCTCCTCGGAAAAGATGGATGCTCTGTTCATGAAGCGGTACGGGGAAATGTATGGCGCCGGTCTAGGCTTCGGCAATAAGACGATTGTGGAGCAATCCGATCAGAGCTGTAACTACCAGTCAGAGTCGTCGGCCATGAAAACGGCGCCGCTGCACTTCCCCCTGCCCAATGCCGCCCTGGAGCGGCGAACGGCCTCCACCGCCCAGCGACCCATCAGCAAACAGACCGAGACACGGACAAAGGATGGCAAACGAAGAATTACGCCCATGTTCATTCCGCTAAACGAAGAGGAACGAGCACCAGCAATCGCCTCCAGCAGTGGAGCGCCCACAGCAGCTGCAGCAACAGCAGCGGCATCGATAGAGGGGCCGCATGCAACTACGCCCACGGAGTGCGCCGTCACGCCACGAATGCCCGAGCCGCTGGTGTCGGCAGGACGCAAGACGGCGCCGTCGCATCGACGCCAATCGATGCCCTTCGATCCCAGCCAGCAGGCGGACTTTCCACGCTCGCCCAAGACTCCGGACGAGCATCAAGGAACAACGATGGGTCCAAAACTCAATATCACGGCCACGGCCAAGAGTGAGTTCGTGAAGACGGCCCTCGATTATAGGTTGCTCGTGCAGAATGGACACCTGAAGACGAGTCACGGGATGCTGGCCAAGGTGACGGCCAGCATCGATGGGGAGTTCCTCTGGGAGTTCTATGTGGGCTCGCCCGTGGTGAATGTGAATCTCTGCGCCAAGTATTGCATGCTCTGCTCCCTGGACGGCAGCATGCGTCTGATATCGATGGAAACGGGCTGCCACGTCTTCCCAGCCATTGCCCTCTCCAGCTCCGCTGTACATTGCGCCTTTGTGAGTATTATAGAGTGAAGATTCCCCGAAATAGGTTAAAGCTAACCCTCTCCCATTCCGACAGAGTCCCGACAACAGTCTGGTGGGTGTGCTCACCGAATGCGGCCTGTTGCGCATCTGGAATATTGCGGGGGCGACCATTAGCTTGGCCGCCGGCTGCAAGGAGCTGCTCATCAAGCACGGAGCGGTCGTCCAATTCTCGGTGACGGACCAGGGCATGCCATTGATTGGCTTCCCCAATGGCAACTCGTACTCGTACTCGACCAGTCTCGAGTCGTGGCTGGTGCTGGCCACCAAGGATGCGATCATGTACCATGGCATCAGGGGCACTCTGCCCCGGGATGAGGACCTTGTGGCACGCAAATTTCCGCTGCTCAGCATGCAGGCCAGTAGTCAGAATTACTTTGTTCTTGGCAGCGGCATGGAACTGTAAGTCGAAGAGCCTCCAATTCCATCCATTCCAAACTCCATTTGAAAATGTCTCTGTTCGTCTTTCAGGAGAAAATTGGAGAGCTGGCAGCAGACGGCGAAAATCCTGTTCATTGACAACCAAATCAAATTGTGCGAAGCTCTGCAATCGACGGACGAGCTGAAGCACTGGCACACGATGCAGGCCCTCCAGTTGTCCGCCTATGGATCGGAGAAGCGTTTGCGCACGTTCCTTGATGAGCTGCTCTCGAATTCCGATACGGGCATAGCGACGGTAAGGTTCACCCCGACATTCCCTTAGCCACAACCACAGCCCTTCTTATCTTCCCTCTCGCTCTAGTTCGCGTCGAGGCATGAGCTGGCGCAGTGCGTGTTGGACACGTTGAAGTCGCACGGACAGTGGAAGCGTTTGCATACCGAATACACAGAGCTCTTGAAGTTCTGTCGGAATCAGCGCATTGAGGATATTTTCGCCACACCCGCACCGCCACAGCCGCGATCGGCATCACCTAGTCCGCCACATCCGCCGCAAACGGTGTCCCCCAGTCCGCCACGAGTGCCCCAAACGGTGTCACCCAGTCCGCCACGACTGCCCCAAACGGTGTCACCCAGTCCGCCACGACTGCCCCAAACGGTATCACCCGGCACCCCACAATCGGGAATTGCTTCACTAGGGCAAGTCACAACCAGTCCCCCACAGCTGCAGAGTCCGCCGCAGGTGCAGAATGTATCACCAAGTCCTGGAACAGTATCGCCCGGCACGCCACCTGGCCAGACTCCAACAACCAGTCCGCCGCAGACGCACTTTGTGTCATCCAGCCCCTCACAGTCTGGAACAGTGTCACCCGACACCCCACAGTCGGGAACAGAGTCGCCACAGTCCCCCAGTCTGATGTATCCCTAAACCTTGAGGCACAACCGTCAACTGAAATTTGTGTGTCCTGGCAACTGGGGACGCACCAGCACCAGCAGGAAAAGAAGAATCATTATAATCATCTCCATTATAACTGCTACTTCTACTTCCAACAAAAGAAAGATAACATCTTTATAGGTTAGGAGCAGGAGAGCAGGAGACTACATGTTTAAATTATGTAACATTATGTGAGTGCGTGTGCGTGTGTGGTATTTTCAATTGTACAGTCGTCCAGCCTAGATAGTTAGCATTAGTGATTAGTCATCTATGTTTTTAACATGATACCAATTTTTTAAATTTGCCAACCAATAAACAAAACAGCCATTAAGGAAACATCTTGATAGATTTGTACTCTAGTATATAATTATTTGTTTGCTAAAATGAATTAATCAATCAATTACGTTGCGCGTAACAGTTTATATAATAAGTTGAAACAATTGTTGGCCATTTGTGTACGCACCATCAAATGCCAATGTCTATATGTATATGTATATATATATATCCTCCAATTTCCAAAAGATTTTAGCCGGCTTAAGCGTTCCAGAAGGGATAGAAATACTCCCCCGTACAGATCATATCTACCCATTGATATAGTTTATATATATATATATATGCTATATGTACGATATTTATAAATTTGTATTGGCTTCTAAGATTTAACTACAATTTGTTTGATTGCTTTTGACTTCATTCAAAAATACGAACAAGTTAAGGCAGCTGCTATTTGTATATTGTTGCGATATGATATCCCGGCTCTCAAACAGTTCTCAAATCAGACAGACATATGACGGACATGGCTAAATCGCTTTGGCTATTCATGATTATTAATGTTTGGATACTTGAATATAAGATCTATCATATAGAATGTGCAGCAAGTGCTTCCCAGAGAACGATCTGAAATCAGTACAACAAATTCTACGGCTAATGCTTTCTCCCTCTCCCTCTCTCTGTCGCTATCTCTATCTCTGTAAGGGCTGTAAAAACCTCATAATGATCATCAACTCTTCTCAATTCGTATCAAAATTAGAATTAGAATAATTGGAATCCCATGTATCACTCTTTCCAGAGCATTGATTTTCGATCATCCGACGACAGCCGCTGTTACCGCGACCATCGTGGCCTCTGGCTATTGTGCATTGTAGTGCGGTCCTGGCGTTGGCACCGACTTCAATGGCGAATCAAAGTCCGCTGGCGGTGCCTCCACCACCGGTGTCTCTGGCGTGCCCGAAATTCGATCTGTCAGCGTTTCGTACAGCTTATGCACATGCTCATTGTGGGCCGTCGTCGGCTGCATGGCCTTCATCAGTGTGCCCAAACGGCAGGGGGGCAATTTGTTGTGGACATACCACAGCAGCTTCAGCATGTGGCGCGAGGTGACATTCTCGCGCGTGAGACCCGCAAAAATGAACTCATCGAAGAGGGTGGTGCAAAAGTCCTCGGTGGCAAACTCATCGCTCATCGGAATGAGCAGAGCAATCTACAAAAACGAATGAACGATGAACAAAAAATTATTATACTTTCCATGTAATGTTAGATGAGACGCATTATGCTCACCAGGGAGTGAAGGAAGGGATCCTCGTAGGCACGATGATCCTTGCAAGCGGAGAGTATGGCCAGGACGCGCAGCACACCCACACGATCCTTGAGGCGGGCCGTGTGAAGGGTATAGTACATGGCCAGAATGCTGGATACTGCACTCTCCTGAATGTACGCCTCAACAGCATCGGGCGCCGGTCCCGAATGCTCGATAATGGTCAATGCTGATTCGCGCTCATCCGGCGGCAGCTTCCCGTGCAGGCTGCGGCACTGGTCGTCCACCATGAGCGACATGAGGGCGGGCAGAAACTTGGTGACCACCTGGCAGTCCAGCTTCGGCTCCTTAAAGTCCTGCGAGTCGATCATCACCCAGGCACTGAGACCCAGGGCCAGCATACGCAGTAAGAGTATCAGAATTTGATTGTCCCGTGGCATGCCTTCGTTGTTGATCAGATGGTGCAAGATCTTGATGGCCGAGGTGGCCAAGAAGTTGATCGCATATGGATCGCAGAGGGTCATCGATAGATCGCCCAGCACCTGCTCCTGTCCGCGCTTGATGTTGTCGAGGAATCCCTGCAGCTCGCGCGATCTCTTGATGTCCACATTCTTCTCACGGATGCAAGCGTCCAGGCACCACGTGAATTTGTGACAGGGATCAATCGAGATAATCTCCTGCACCTCCAGGTCGTGCAGGGCCATCAGCAGTTCGGCGCGCAAAGTGCAATAGTGGACATTGCGGGTGCGCAAGAATAGCGTGCGAAGGAACTGCAGCACCATGTCGTACAACTTCACGCTGGTTCCGATCATGTTGGCCAGCTTCTGCACCACCTCGCCCTGCCTGCGCACTTTGGGCGTGGGATGGAAAAACAAGTTATTGAGGTTCGTGTGGTCGAACAGGATGTGCTCCTTCTCCCTGATGTACTGCGAGAGCAGGGGTGATACCTCGTCGCCAAACAGCGACTGATTGTCCCGCCAGATCTGGCGCTTCACCTCCGTGTCCGTGTCGGCGTACAGTTCCCGATCGCGCACTAGAATCTTGAGGTACTTGTCATCGATGTGCTGAGTGTTCCTTAAGATTGCCATCACCACCGGACGCAGCGACTTGACCCGTACGACGGGAAAGCTCTTGACCAGCAGCTCCTTCAACTTCTTGTCGCGCTCCCGGGGCTCCTTCTGGCCCAGCTCGTTGATGTGGGCAATCAGCTTGTCGCGCAGCTCCTCCATAAGGGACGTGTGGAAATCCAGACGCCGCACTCCATGGAGATCGAGCAGCGGCAGCATGGGGCGTAACGATGGCAACAGAACCCCATTCTCCAGCTGTAATAAAGTGAGACAGGTGCATATCAGCAATTTTTCGCGCCCATTTTGCAACGTAAACAAACCTGAAAACTCTCAATTGCCTTCAGCGGGTCCGTGCAGGAGGTGAGGGCCTCGCGCAAATACGCCTGACCCGGTATATTAACATCCTCGAGTCCCGTGCCATTATTTTTAGCGGGTGTGCTCATTCTAACCAATGGAACACCTTTCTATGCGGCAAATTTAATAATATTTTTTTTATTTTTTTTTAGAGACAAACAATTAGGAGAGTTGCATTGGGGTTTGTAATCGATAGCCGGTTAGAATATTTTTGGGAAAACGATTGCTATCGATAAGTATCGGCTACACTACGCGTGAATTTAAATTGCACTTTTATTAATAAATTGCTGCTGAATAACAATAAACTATGGTAGACAAATGGTTAATAATTATTTAGATAAGTATTGAATTCGATGCGGCATTCGATTGGCGAAAACTATCGTGGCCAGTTACGCGAATTTGTTCCATCCCTAGCGTACCGTCGTTGTCCTAAAGTTCAATTGCCAATTTAATTCGGAATGAAATTAGAAAAGTGATTGTTTGCATATGAAATAATGTTTTTTTGTTGGCATGTCTGCAAAGCATCAGATTGTCATGGAGTTGCTGCAAAGAACCAAGACTTCGCTTATCTTCTGGCGGTGACCGTGGAGGTAAAAATATCCGCGATAAGTAACAGGTACGCGAATGCCAATAAAGTCCATCACTAGGCTGTATTAGCCAGAAGAGAGGTAAAAAAGCATCAAGTGCAGTCAATTTGGAGTTTAGATAATCCACATATTATGTGCCGCAGCATCAGCTTCCGCAGCTGGCGACATAGCTAGACGAGAGCTCCGTTTACTTCCGGCTACCACTACGATTACGTCGTAGTTGTGTTCCGTGTGGCAAGCGCGCACCTACGCGCCATTTGTGTGTGCGTCAGTGTTGGTGTTGGTGTGCGACCTCTCCAATAAGCAGACCAGCAGAACCAACTAAAGTCTGGAACCGCACCGCATTCCGTGGAAAACAATAACATTGCTGTCAGGTTTTGAAAAGCAAACAAACGATTGCTCCCAATTGCTCCAAAACGATTGCGGGGAAAATTAAATGTGACTACTGGAACGGGGGGAGCACAAGAAGTCGACCACACAAAAACAACATGTCGTCCACATCAGAGCGGAAACGCTACCACAAGGACAATGCGCCCACCGACGACATTCTGACGCTAATCAATCTGGTGCGCCAGAACCCGGCACTCTACAACTACAAACTCCAGCCGAATCAGCGGCGACGGTCGGACATCTTGAGCGGATGGCAGGAGGTGGCCCAAAAGATTGGTCGTGAGTACAAATTATTCTTCATTTTATGTGTGTCTCCCTACATTTGTGGTTATTTTGCTATTGTTGTTCCTTTCATTTGTACGTTCAGATAAATACACTGTGCAGGAGGTGAGACGAAAGTGGAAGAACCTCAGGGATACATACCATCAGTATCGACTACGCACACCCAAGTGCATAGAGGGACGTCTCTCCAAGTGGCGGTATGCGAAGGAGTTGGATTTCCTATCGACCGTCTACCAACCGAAGCTGAAGTCGCATCGCACCCAAAACAACTATGAGGCGAGCAGTGCCACAAGCACAACGCTGCCGATCGGTTCCATGCTGCATCTGAAGGACCAGGGCGACGACGAAGATGATGGCGACGATGACGGTCAGTCGGACACGGCAATGTCATCGCATCATGATGCGCAGATCACATTGGTCGGCGATGAGGCCGAAACATTCATACTGACAGCCTATGAGGAGGGTGTCTCGGACGACACAGTGTCCCAGCATCATGAGCATCATCATCACCAGCATCATCATCATCACCAGCAGCAGCATCATCATCACCACCATCACCAGTCGCAGCACGATGGCAGCATCTCCAGCATTGAACTGTCTCAGATCGCACATGATGACGATGTTGTCGACGATGTGGACGACGACGATGATGTCGTGGATCACGATGGTCATGTGGTGGACATTGTCAAGCACGAGATGGACGAAGATGGGGCGACCGGCACCGAGGTAGACTACGAGGAGGTATGCCTGTACGAGGAGGGCAGCGGTGCCCATGTCGATTGCGAGATGGGCGTTAGCGACGGCGTGGACGGCAGCAACGATGTGACCCACAGCAAGAGTTTCCACTACATCGATGCCCATGACTTTTGCATATCGGACATTGAGCCGCAACCGCATCAGCAATCCGTCTCTGTTGCTGTCCGCTCCCACCATCATCATCAGTATACAGGCAGCTGTGTGAATGGGCCGCCCACCAACAGTGTCCTCGGCGGCGGCACCGTTGTGTCCGACGGCAAGCTCAAGAATCTCACGCTGGTCACCACCACAGCAGCAGCAGCGCAAGGCGGGTCGAGCCGGCACGATCAGAGCATTTCCGCACAGCAAATCTCGTTGGTGGATGTCACAGAGGCAACCAGCACGAGCGTGACCATTTCCAGTACACCGGCTGTGTCGCTAAATGCCGCAGCGGTCACCACCTCGCCAGCAGCGTCATCGGCGCTGTGCAACACCACATCGTTTACCACGCCCACAGCCACCATTCTTCAGTTGCCGCCGCTCACGTGCGGTGGACCGGGTCTTGGTGGCAGCGGCGGCGGTGGGGGGAATGCGAATGGAAGTGGACCTTGCCCACCGTTGGCCATCAGTGCGGCCAGCAGCAGCACTCTGATCAAGGAGGAGGATCAGCATGGTAATGCCTATCATGTGGCCCAGGCGCTGGCCAAGCGAGACGAGTTGGATCTGTTCTTTGATTTCCTTAAGAAGAAAATGCAGTGCTTCACCAAGAGCCAGGTGACGCACATACAGATGGAGTTCTTGAATTGTGTGGGCCGCCAGGAGTCGGCCGATCAGGATAGCAAAGACTAAGCAACCAGAATTGATAGATGACAACATCCGAAACCCCAAAACCCCAAAATCCAACCCCCCACCCTACACCCCCTTCTTGCTAATAGTTGTACTCCAGTAGTAGTTGCTTAGTTTTAATCATTGTGTATAGGCTTAGGATCGTACCGTTTACCAGTTTGCAATTTTGTTTTGCCAAAACTCTGTGGATCTACACAGGGTTCTTCTATCTAGTTTTTTCTTCATTTTAGCTTTAGGAAAGATCCCACAAACAAACACACACACACATGCATACATATACAAATACATACATACTCTATGTACCCCACATATACCATAAATATATATATATATATAAATACATATGTATAACAAGAAGCGTTATATACATATAACCCAATTGTAATTTGAATGTAATTGTAAAATAAACCGATTTGATTCTCGATTTTATAGCGATAGCATTTACTGTCCAAAGAAGTGTGAAACAAACTTAAACGCAAACACTTAGCCTACAGATTAGCTATACGGTATAGGGCATGGTGAAGAAGCTGTGCTACAAGCCTGGCCAGTCATAAATTGTGTGTTATTTCATGTGTTCGGAGCGTTCGGAGAAATATAAATAGAAAAACTTTAATAATCTGAACATAATGCAACCTCGTAGAAGTGCTCGATTGGCGGCTATATGGTACTAATTTCACCATGGTATAGAGTATAGGTTAGGCTTTTGACTTTTGGTTGGGCCACAGAAAGACAGATTTGGAGAGATAGAAAGGGTGTCGGCGGGCCGCTACATGTAATAAATATACATACACACAAGCGGAGCGGAAAGAATAAGAACAAGTCTGTAAGGAAGAAGAGGGGGGATCACGCTGCCGGCGCACTGATCCCAGTACCATCTTTGAGTTTGGCTATGTGCTCCGTGTTGAAGAAGATGACAGTGATTGTGATATCGTCGCGGTACAGACGGACCACATCCTTGGGCAGCGACAGGTAATACGAGATCTTCGAGTGCTCAATCCCATAATCGGTGGCACCCAGTGCATTCCGGATCAGATGTGTGGCAGCATTCTGATCAATCGGTTTACGTGTAAGACCAGCTCTACAAAAGGAGGAATCAAAGGATTTCGTTTGAATAACATATGGAGGAGAGGAGCAACCGGGACTCACTTGCGTTCGGCCAGCTGATCGGAGATTTGCTGGAGCGTGACATCGCCCTCGGGCAATCGCATTGGCTCTAGTATCTTCTTCGAGTTGATGTGCTCCCCTACGAGACTGACCACCTCGCTGGGCGAGAGAAAGTCCCACAGACCATCGCTGGCTATGACTAGAAACTTATCGTTGACGCTCAGCTCGTGCTGTTGGACATCGGGCCGAGCGGTCAGGTACGGCGGCGTATAATAGTTGGGTGCCATCGCCTGCTCACCGATCAGGGGCACCACCTTCTTCTGCATGATGTCCAGGGACCATTTGTAGCGATAATCGCCAAAGGCGCGCAGCGGTGCCAACTGGCTGAGCAGCCGGCCATTTCGTATGGCCGTATCGTGCTCCTCCTTGGGATGCTCGTCGAGAATGCGCTTCACCTCGGCCATGTTGTCTGCATTGTGTTCGATGTTGAGTTTCTTTGGTTGCCATTGATTCGTCTGGGGATCGAGGACGCCCAAAACGGCGCCACAGTCCCCAGTGCTGGCCACATGCAGTTGCAGTCCCTCCAAATGGACCAGACACGCCACGGCACCTACAAAAAGAAAAATCAAAATTCGGCAATATTTCAGACTCAAGCTTAAGCTCAAGTGGCAGGCGGCTTACCCGACAGCGCCACACCCATGGTGCGCACGTCGATCGTGGCCAAAGCCTCGTGGGACAGTGCCTCGTCCAGTTGGAGAAAGGCATGCACCAGTTCGCTGCTTACGTCCCGCTGCGGTGTTTTGGCCAGTTCTTTGATGTACTTCTGGAAGCTGTGCTCGTAGATGGGCTTGATCTCGCTGACAAAGTCCACGTTGTCGTTGTGACACTTGAGGAAGGACTGGCTGTTGCAGTTCTGCCTGATCTGCTCCTTGAGCACCTGGCGGGGCAGCGTGGCCGCAGAAACATAACGCAGGAGACGCTTGGACACCACCTGACCGCAGGCGGCGCCCCCATGGCCATCGAATATGCCGCAAATGAAGCCATTTCTGTGCAGCAAACTGGCCTCGGTGCGGGAATCCTCGCAGGGGGAATTGGAGCCCAACTGGTTCGTCTCGTAGCTGCGCACAACTCCATCCATGGGGAAGTTGTACACAAATTCGTTCTCCCGCAGCTGCAGATTCACCTGCACCCACACACACACACAGAGAAATTTTAACACATGGCTATGGAGAGGCTCCCTTTTCCAACCCACTTACATCGTATGGACTCATCTGAGGCAGGTGCGGCAGGAGGCGTAGAGCGTTGAGGCTGAACTCTCGCACATTGTTGCGCACACAGGTAGCGGCGTCGTTTAGCACAAACTTAAACATCTATGTACGGTGAGTGTCGGCACATATAGCTGTATATATGCTTAAATATATACACTGCTGCAGCTATAATTAACGGTAAACGGTAATAATATTCGGTAACCTTGCGCAGCGCACACACGTTCAGTGTGTGTGTTGTTGAGACGGAGAAGGAGACGGCGGATACGGAGTACAACCCGTAACCGGCAGCACAGCACGCTTTCTGGCTTAATTGCTGGCTATCTTTGAGCGCCTCTTGTCTACTGCCTGTGGCCGATTGTGTTTCGTTACTGCTGTCGTCCCTGCGATATCGGATTTGTACATTTGTGTTACGGCAACCAAGCAATTTGGACAAAAAACAAACGTAAATATAATATAAATCGAACAATTGTCAGTGTGACAGTTGGCAGGGACTACCATACCAGCTGACCAGTCGCGCTTAACAGCACGGCAGGTTCTTAACAGTTCGTTTTACAATTGTAAGAATATCTGTTTCAATCAATCATTTAATATTATGTTCTTGAAAAAAACCACAAAAAGCAAAAAGTCAAGAATATAGCTACATAAGATAAGTGCATATTAACAATTGTTTGGGTTATTTGACTTGCGCTTAACAGCACAATTATTGCTGCTGCTATTGCCCTCACTCTGGCAACCCTTGGCTTTATCACACGCACACAATCACACTTTTTGTTAGAAAAAACAAAACAAAGTCGCAGCTGAATATTGTGTAGTATATTTATAATTGGCTATTAACCGGAGCATCGAAACGTTAATTAGTTATAAATAAAACAATTGTGCACCAGTAGCCGTGCAGTAATATAGTTCCACGGCAAATCAAAGAGCATGGGCTGGCCCCACAACTGACCGAACAACAAAAGAACAAGGACGACAATATAATTTGCGTCTTAGTCGAAGATTAGAAAACACCAAGGGGTCGTTGTACCAGTCAATATGGTCGAGCCCATATTCGAGTATCAATTCAGGCTGATACTAATTGGCGACAGCACAGTGGGCAAGAGCTCGCTACTTAAATTCTTTACAGATGGAAAATTTGCCGAGGTTCGTATTCCTACATGTACATATGTCTCATGACCCTCCTGTGTGCGTTGTGTGCGGTGTCTGCGTATGTGTGTCAAGTGCGATCGTTGAACAGATGCATTTAATACGTTTTCTTACATAATTCAATGATTATTTCACAAAAAAAAAGACAAAGGCTGGTTCTCAGGCTCAGATGCTGCCTCATGCGTGTGGGTGGGGTTTATGTGTGTGTGTGTGCTGTGTGAGAGCTCGCCTGATAATGAATGGCAAACGCTGTACAGGACCAGGGGTGCGATACCATGCACAATTGTTTGCCCGCGCAATTTAAAAATGCTTCCTAACAATGTTTTTGTTTACCTTTTTTCTCTGCAGCTCTCGGATCCGACAGTGGGCGTGGACTTCTTTGCCCGGCTCATCGAGATGAAGGATGGGACACAAATCAAACTACAGCTGTGGGACACAGCTGGCCAGGAGCGTTTCCGCTCCATCACAAAATCCTACTATCGCAATTCAGTCGGCGTTCTGCTCGTCTATGATATCTCGAATCATGCCAGCTTCGAGCATATACCCTTGTGGATGATGGAGGCGCAGCGCCACATCGAGCCGCACCGACCCGTCTTCGCGCTGGTTGGCTGCAAGCTGGACCTCATTAATGCGGGCGGCCACCGCGAAGTGTCCACAGAGGAGGCGCAGACGTTTGCCAAACAGCATGGCCTGCATTTCGTAGAGACTTCCGCGCGCACCGGGGCCAATGTGGAGGAGGCCTTCCGCATGGTCACTCAGGAGGTGTACGCCCGCATCCGCTCCGGCGAGTACAAGGCGGAGGATGGCTGGGACGGCATCAAGGCCGGCTTCGCGACGCCCAACAGTCTCGACTTCAATCTCGTTGTGGCCGAGCCGGAGAAGTCCTCCTGTTGTTGATTCGTTGTTTTGGGTCAGTTTCGATTGTTTTGTTTGTCCACCCAGCGATATAGGGTTTTTTTTTTTAGTTTCTATACTTTTTTTCGTCCCTTGTAAATTTATTTTGTCCAAATCTTTCTGTGTGGGCTCTGTCCATCTTCGAAACCCATAGGCACTCTTAAAACAATCTAATTTAGCTGAAAAACCAAATCACTAATTCGTTAAATTAATGCAAAACTATTTTTAGTTTCGTTTTTAAGTAAACCACATCATTGAGTTGTTCTTTGGTGACCCCGACCCTGATCCCGACCTCGACCCCAGGGCCTAGTAGAACTATTTTTTAAATCCTTAAATACATTAATATTGGATCCAAGTCATTCGGAATTCAGTAATTCTGTTCAGCTTTACACACACGTAGCAGGGTTTATGTGCTCCAAATTCATACCAGACATAGGCTCTATATACCATACACGAAATACGAAAGAAAAGCTATACATAATACTTGAACATGAAATATAAACGTTTTTATTAATATTCTATTCGCTTGGTTTACTCCTTTCGACTCGTTATAACGCGCACAAGCTTATAGGATCAAATATCTGTATTGGTGTGGGAATAACATAGGATAACAATTGAATATATGTTCAAATGGGTGGGTATGGTATTATATTGCATGTTGACATGAATAATTGTACATATATATGATGAGCGGAGGAATCGAATAGTGTTTTTGGATCTTGTGGACTGAGAGATGAATGAAAAATCATGATTGAATTGGAATGGATTGCTTCCTCTTTGGGTATGGTATGGTATGGGACTGGAATTGGATTAGTTTGGTTTATTTTCGGGGCCTTGATTCTCGTTCTGGTTCTCTTAATGAAGATTTCTCAAGATCTGACACATGCATCTGTCGCGTACTTTTAGTTGGAGCTGTTGTTAGAGATATATGAACATAATGACAACATTCATTCTGAGGAGGTGAGGATGACCTGGCTGTTCTCGGTGCTGGGGTTCTTCTTGATCTTTTGTATGATCTGGGTGTATGGGTGTTCAGGACAAGTGGCAGTGCTGATCTGCGGCCGCCATAATCTGTCTGCGTGAGGGTGCTTCTTAGTAATCCTGTCGTGGTTCACCTGGCTGGCGGGGCGGTTTTTGAAAGAGTTCTCAGCGAATATGAGAAGGTAAAACTAGGGATGATATTCAAATGGAATCGATACGATTTTTCATGATGATACATCGCAAAGAATATATCGATTTATTATGTAAATATTTATCATCCCTAAATTTCTGGCATATCGCGCGTGTTGCTCAAAAATATAGTTAATCATTCTTTTGCATTAAAATACAAATTTTATAAAATGGGCAACGTGCTAGCGGCATCCTCAGGCAAAAGCAACAGTGTGGCTGCCGGTCTGGATCTCCCCGAGCCGGTGGTTGCACCCACACAAACAGCGGTAACGAGTACCGCCACCGACACTGCTGGGAAGGATATTTTCCTGGAGAATCCCGGCACCGTAGAGGAATTGCATAAAAAATGCAAAGGTAAACGAATCGCAATTGATCAGCACATTATGTGCATATTTTCATAGACCAAAGTCGAGGCGGTTAGAAAAAACCCTCAGCTGTCTGATGACATAACCTACAACATGTGAGCGGGGGGCCGCAGTGCGTGCGTGTATGAGTGTGTGCATGTGTGTGTGCTGTTGTCTTTGATTATGCATTATCAGGCGATTGTTCATTCAACTATCCTATTCTCTTCTCCTCTCTCGTCTCCTGTGGTGACTGATCCACTCCGGCAGATATACAGGCCGTAACCTTCGAGGGAGCCAAAATCATGCTGAACAAGGGGCTCAGCAATCACTTCCAGGTCTCGCACACCATCAACATGAGCAACACGGTGCCGAGCGGCTACCGCTTCGGGGCCACCTACGTGGGCACCAAGCAGTTTAGCCCCACCGAGGCATTCCCAGTGCTCTTGGGCGACATTGATCCATCTGGCAATCTGAATGCCAATGTCATTCACCAGTTCTCGCCGCGCGTACGGTGCAAGTTTGCCTCGCAGGTAAGTCTTCAGAGTAGTTATCAGCATCCGTCTCTTATTCATTTGGAATGTTACAGGTCCAGGACTCGAAGTTGGTGGCCTCACAGTTGACAACTGATTATCGTGGCGATGATTTTACGGGCTCACTCACCGTGGCCAATCCTAATATTTTCACCAACTCTGGCGTAGTCGTTGGCCAGTATTTGCAGTCTGTGACTCGGGACATTGCCTTGGGCGCCGAGATAGCCTATCAGTATGGGCCAAATGTACCCGGGCAACAGATTGCCCTTGTTTCAGGTCTGGGCCGCTACACAAGCGGAAACACGACGTGGTCCGGCACTCTGGGACTGAGTGGATTGCATCTGTGCTTCTACCAAAAGGCCAGTGAACAGCTACAGATTGGTGCCGAGGTGGAGACCAGCCTGCGCATGCAAGAGTCGGTCGCCACTGTTGCCTATCAGATTGATTTGCCCAAGGCTGATTTGGTCTTCCGAGGTGAGTCTTGAAATACATATATGCTATCCGGCTGGACAGCATGCAATAATTGCTCGGTGCGTTTCCTTGCAGGCTCTATTGACACCAACTGGCACATTTCGGGAGTGCTGGAGAAGCGTTTGCAGCCATTGCCATTCACGCTTTTACTGAGCGGCCGCATGAACCATGTGAAGAACAACTTTAGACTGGGCTGTGGGCTGATGATCGGTTAACCGGTAGCTGAAGCTGCGTTAACAAAATTTTAGCCACAGACCCCACCCCCCCCCCCCCCCCCCCCAACCACATTCGCATTCACACATCCAGTCAATTTTAGCATATCATTTGTCCACCCGCCACCGCCACAGACAATTCTTTTGATTAATTCGAAATGTACCTTTCGGCGTGTTTGTCTGCAATAATCTGCAAATGTATCAAAAGACCGAAAAACTGGGGAACTTGTTCAAGTTTTTGGGAATTAAGCCGTCGTTGCCGCTGCCGCCGCCGCTGTCATCGTTTGCCTCGTTCTAGTAGATAAAGTTTTCAGCTAGTTATCTAGGAATATTCCACATTTCCACACATTTCAATGCACACATCCAACAAAGGAATTGTCACTGTACATTTTAAGTTGCTTCCTAGAAGATGAAAAAGGAGAATAATCTTACGCATTTATTTTGAACAACCAGCAAACCAAGAACAACCAACCAAGACCACACACACAGACACACACACAGAACATCAGGAGCAACAATCGTTTTCAAAATCCTAAATCAAAGAAGTTAATAATAAATGCGTATTAAATGTATGTTACATTGTAAAATTGGTAACGAAACTGCTTTAAGTTTATAATTTATAAATTAACAATTAGTTATAATAACAAAAAACTTTGTTAAACCAACTTTTACCTTTGTGGCGCGCCTAGAAAGAGACAGACGCAGACGCAGAGAAAGAGAGAGAAGGAGGAAAGAGACGAAACGTTAGCGCCAAAACGTTGTGAGGGAAAAAAAAACCAAACAAACAAAAACATTAATAAAAAACTACAAAAGAAAGTCCATTACTACATTTGTTAAAGATCGGGAGTGGTTCAGTTACATTGTAATAAGCCGCTTCCCAAGAATTAAATTAAATAGTTATACAGAGAGACAGCAGGAATGAACTACCAACAAAAACCAGACCATACAAAACAAAAAAGGTTTTAGTAAAAACAAAACAATAAACAATTTAAATACAATTTTGTGTTGTTCTCTGAGACTCTTTCCAATACGCGTTAAATAGGCAATGGATCTCTCCTTGAACAACAAAATCTGATCGTAATAATATGATTTAACGTAATACAATAGATGAGGTGGGCGGTTCAAACCTGATGCGCAGCTCGGTAAAGGCGGTGCGAGAGCTACATATGTATAATGCTCTATTAGATTGTGATCTTAGATAATGGCTTGTTTTCAAACATTAAGAAAAGATAGCAACAAGATACTCGAAACTCACATAAAAATGAATCAATCAGATCCAAAAACTAGAGAGAATACCTGGAGGCAGCGGAGATCAATGGCTAGAGCGATGGTCGGATCAGTGAGTGACAAAAAATTTGCCCAGAAGTCCGTTGCGCGACGTAAATCATCAGCACTTTCGTGTAAAATCCATCACGCAAATCATGAGCGCTAAGCAATGCCTCCATTGTATGTGCAAGGATATCCAAATCTTCAAAATTTTCGAAGGTAGACTTTCTCTCTCTTGTTTCTAATGTCGATTTCTATCATGTTTTATGCTGGTATAGGCCTATCTTGCTTTTTTGTGTTTAGAAGCTACAAAACTGTATTGGTCCATGCTTCTCAAACTGTGGGCTTTTCACCCAGAGCCTCTACAGCTGCCTCGGGTAGTGCTAGTAAAACTGTACTAGGTAGTGTAGCACAGCTGCCGTAAAACTGTTATTCCAGAATATACCTTAATTTGGGCCATTTCGTGTAGCCTTTAAGACTTTTCCCTCAAACTTGACCAACATTTTGGCTCCATTTTCCGTCCATGGAGTCATTGGCAGCACATGTTGTGGACAAAAACAGCAGCAACAACCACAAAAAGTAAATTGTGTTGCCATATTTTCATTTGCAGGGCAAAAGGCAGAAAGTGTGCGAACAGGCCATAGAAGGATGCCAAGGGGATGTCTGAGCGACTATTTGATACCCAACATGGTATCGCCCGGCATACCATACCCGGCATGCTGCAGATGCTGCTGCCTTGGCGCAGATCTACCCTTGGATACCCTGTAAGTAGATATGACAAAAACTCCAACGACAAAATGTATGCAAGCAAACTTTGTTCAATCAGCCAGAGGAGAGCGTGGATGTTGTTGCAGGCGCTTTGCAAGTGCAGCAGTCGCAATATTGTTTAGATAAGAAAATGTTCCCTGTCCCACACATCGACACACATTCAAATACACATTGGAGCTGTGTGTCGGTGTGTGTGTGTGTATGCATCCTGTCGGCCCCTCTCTGTCTATCAAATGCTTTTTGCTTTTCCACATTTTCTTTTCGCTCTTCGGTCTTTTTTCCTCACTCTCTCCCGCTCCTGTTTGAGAGTGCTGTTCCACCAAATGCAATTTGAACTTTGGCAAAAAGCGGCCGCTTTGTCATACACCCCATACACCCCATACGCCCTCCTCCCCTCACCGATGCTTTCCCCCACCAGGGGCATGCCCTGCCAAACCATTTCAGCGATAAGCAGGACAGCGACTTTCATACTCGTATTTTGTGAAATTTTCTGCATTTCCTCTGCTTCTTTTCTCCGGACTCTTACGAGTCTCACTCTGCGCGTGTATGTGTGTGTGTGTGTGTGTGTGTGTGTGTGTGTGTGTGTGTGTGTGTGTGTGCATTATGTAACCCGCGAAAGCTGTTTTCCAATTCAATTGGTCCAACCAGACGGAGCTGCAGAAGCAGGCGCTTCAGTCATGGCTAAGACAAAGGAAATCTGTGTCAGAAGAACAAGAAAAACTCATTAACATATAAAGTAGCCGCCACAATCTAGGGGAAGAGCGCGTTAAAAAATCGGGTAACTAATTAAAGAGAAAGATAAAAAAAAAGGATAGTTTCGGGGGTCGAGACCTTAGGTACCCTTGCAGATCAGTCGCTCTTTTGAGTGCTATACAATTTTGATGATACAAATATACATACATATGTCTAAAATCTGGGAAGAACCTTGGAAGAAGGAGTTTTTTTAACCATTACCATTCTGAATATCTTTGTAGAGTAATAAACTAAGACTTTCTACATTTGAGCGAATAAATTGTACAATTTTGAAACCCTTATGATTACTATATTCATCCAGTCTTGTCTGCTATATGTATACTGTATGAAATAGCTTAGAGTCAGGCAGAAGTAGGCTGCAATATGGCTGCAAAGATCCAATTCTTAATGCTGATCATTTTAAATAGTGTCTTCTTTGTGCTGCTATTGATATGCCCTCCCGTAAGCGTATCGTAAAAACCAAGCCAAGTCCTGTTCGAGGGCTGGGGAGTGGTGGTGTGGTGGCTCATAAAGCAGGGCGCGTCAAGTGCTTCCAGTAGCGGGCAGCTTAAGTGCTTGAAAAACTGTACAAAGCGCAATAAGCATTTCAAATATGTATGTTTCTCCTTACCACTCCCTGGCTCCTTGGAAAGGGCTTAGAAAGTAATTAGCAGCTCATCCTTCGCCCTCTTTAATGTTACGAATTCGTTGCGACACTTAAGCTACAAAATGATTTAATTTTAATAGTAGCGAGGGAACACACAAATCTGTATCCACGATCATCTGAAACAGTCCACAGATAGTGTCTGAATGTGTTTAAACCATACATATTATATATAGTAATTCAGACTTAATGAAGCACTTAGTTGTAGACGATTTTGTTGTCCTTGTTCTCCGAAAAGAAGTCTGTGTTAAGGGGAGGGAGTTGTATGGATAGGCAAGGATGCCATATCTCTGGGAGTCGAAATACAAAGAAAATTAGTAAAATTAATGAGCTTTAAGCCGGTACAAGAAAAAAAAAAAAAAACAACAAGAGAAAGCAAGTGCATAAGCAATTGTGTTTCGC
Source organism: Drosophila athabasca (assembly GCA_008121215.1). Lineage (NCBI taxonomy): Eukaryota > Metazoa > Arthropoda > Insecta > Diptera > Drosophilidae > Drosophila > Drosophila athabasca. The sequence goes on along the minus strand of CM017796.1, from coordinate 7,223,345 downwards.
CAGTAACTCAACGTAACTCCAATGCTGCTGCAAGCGAGTGTGGGGTAGAGCGTGGAGAGCGTGGAGCTGTTGTATGCTCGGCATATTTACGCCAACTTTAGTTATTTGAATTACGTGACTTCAGCAACAGTTCTATGACTGAGACACCACCCACACGTCGTACTGTGGCCCTCGCACTGGCACTCGTCCACCCACTTACACACGGCGCGCACATAGAGAGCTCGAACTTTGTGCAATTTTTTAAGCACACATAGGGCAGCATGCGTATTACTTACTTTACTTCACTGACTATCTGCCAGTACCCTTGATTACAAATGCACAAGAGGAAAAGGAGAAATGTTCGGGCAGCCATGGGAGTGCCATTGCCAGTGGTAGTGCCAGCGAGCGATGGCTACAGGTTCGTTCGCACACAAAAAATGATGCTCTATGGAGAAATGTGTGAAAAGAGACATTGAAAAGAGGCTTTCCTTTCTGTTAGCTAATTACTAAATTGGTCTTCATCGGGTTTCTTTTTGAAATATTTCAGGGGAGCATTATGAGTAGATGCTTCAGATGTTTGAATCGTAGAAAGGGAACAATTTCCGGCTCTATGAATATATGAATATATATTCTGATGTGCATCGACAGCCGATTGGATATAGATTTTACTTAATATATGCAGTATATATCTCTACTATATGAAAAAGTTTTTTGGCTGTGATTATGGACCGATGTCTTAGTCGTATCGGGAAGAACGAGAGCGAGCGAGACGAGTGAGCCGGGGGTTGACGTACGACGCAGAGAGTGTGGAAGGGCCTGTGACGCATTTTGTTTAATACATGTATATCTACCTGTATATATAATAGGAACAAATCAAAAGCTATAATTTAATTAAATATATAATATATAGAACCTTGAAAAGGTTTGGTTCGGAAAAAGGGTATCAACGGATACCCGGAACTGTAATATGTGTACCTTTCTTTTTGTTTATGCTTGCTCTTGAGTTGTTGTTGTTGTTGTTGCTATTGCTATTTTTGGCTTTGAGTTTTCAGCCTTAAGCCAAATAAGTGTTTTAGCCGTCATGCAAGAGATAGAAGAGAAGGACACAGGCAGTGGGACAGCGGCAGGGTCTGTGCCTGGAGGGGGGCGGGGGGGGGCGTTCTGCAGGGAAAGACATGGACTTTCGCGTCGACGTAAACGTTGTTGCAGCAGCCGGAAGTTGCCACGACAGCTGCAGGAAACTCTAACTCACTTACACAAACAGCTAAAGCGCACACCCACACCTCATGTGTCTGTGTGTGTGTTGGTGTGTGTGTCTGGCCACGTTTGTGTCTGTGAATTGTTGAAAGTTAGCAATAGATTTTTAACGGAAGTTGCACATGTGCGCACGTGTTCTTCCCAAAAATGTTCTTCCACACACAATTCATTCGTCTTCTTCTTCGTCGTCGTAGTCGTCTTCTGGCTACTGCCACAGACCCGCAACCCCACCCCCCCACTGAACTCAAATTTTCGGCTTAACTCTTGGCACGTTGTAATTAAGGCTTTCATGTGTGTGTGTGTGGAGGGGGCGTGGCACATCATCATCATTCAAGCGCAGCTAGATTAGACCAAGCGATTATTGCCTGCCTGGTGCTTCTTCCTGGATGCCCTTGCACCATCTGTAGCCCCTAGACTCTGGACCCCATTCCGGATTTGGCCCCCTTGCCCCTTGGCCCGTTGGCACATCTTCATCTTCTTGAAACCACTAATTTTGCCTCAGATCCAGCTCGAGCCCCTTCTCTACCAGGCATTGCGTGTGCGCGTCTACTTAACGAGAATTTATATCTCGACTGCCGCTGACATATTTACCACTTTAACACTCCTTCCCGACCAGCCGAAACCGTAACCCCCTCGCCAACCATTTGGGGGTGGGGGGGCCAATTATGAGCCACGAATGAGAACATTTTTCGTGGCGTAACTCTGTTCTTCTTTTTTCGGATTTCCATTTTCATTTCCATTGCCATTACCATTCCCGAGGTCTGCCATTGTCAGTGCTCGGTGTAATTTAATGGAAAAATCGCTGAAGATCCTCCAAGCAAGTCGCCGTGTAATGCATAATGAATGGGGGCCTAGATGCCATCTCTGCATTGCTCATACGCCTATTTGTCATTCGGTAAACGAAAGTCAGAACACCCCTGCTTCTGGCTTCCTGGAAACGTGGGAGGCGTGGCTGCCGGGTCTTGGCTGTTGGCTGTCTGCTGTCTACTGCCTGTGTCACGCATGGCTTGGCCAGGACGACGCTGCTCTGGCAGTGACGCAGCAGCAGCAGTAGCAGTGGCTCCGATTACCATTTGTGCCTCAATTACTTCATAAACCTGACAGCGACAGGTGCCACCTGGCGTCAGTCAAGGGCATCAGTAGCACTAGCAGGAGTAGCAGCAGCAATAGCCATTGGAATCTTTCTACTCTGTAATCGTAGCGCATAATACCAATTATTTTGTATTCGTTCAGATCTATGAGGGATGAACAGAAAAGCATTTTCCATCGTGAAAAGTATACGAAACTGATTTAAGCGAATCCAACTTTTTGCACTCTGAGTAGTTCCGATATGTCAATAGGTCGTAGCGATCCGACAAATATTACAACCAAAAACGAATCAAATTCAAAGACCGTAAAAAGTGTAGAGCCGAACTTTTCGCTTCCAAGAATGGAGAAAACTTTCAATTATGGAATTTGAGACAATTATTTATACGAGCATGACTATAATCTACCGATCCACTAGGAATCTTTGCGATGGGATATTTCTGAAAAATAGATAGATGTAGATATACATATGTAGATGTAGATAGATATAGATGTAGATATATGGATATGTAGATATTATGTTTCTGCTTTTTAAATGTTATGTTTCAATTCAAACAAATCCTCTAAGGGTATCTTATAGTTGTTATAGTTTCTCTGGAACTGGCACTTCGAGTACGAGTACGAGCTGTTTAGATGAGATGTCCTGCCAGCATTGTTTGCCTCAAGAATTTATTATTATTTTGCATGTTCCTACGCTGAGGAGCTTGCAACTGCAGCAGTCAGGTTATAAACCACCGAATGGGGAAGGCTCCTAAGTATTATATATGTATACTCGTACAATGCATTTTGCATTTGGCAAATTGCTGCAGTGGCAGCGGGGATGTACATATGTATCTGTGCAGTACCTGTGGCTGTGGACAGTCAGTTCATAAATAAATGCTTATTGTGCACATTTGATTCATGGATTAGGTCGTCAGGTGATGTCCCATGAAACCCTAAAAACTAGCTTGATGGATGAGTTGAAAACTATGGAATACAATGTCTCAATACACCAGCACTACAGAATATTCTCGTAATCCAATCGATATCAAAACTATGCATCCAATATCTCCATATCCTTTTGCCTTAAGAAAATAATTATTAAACATGCTCGATTAAACAGAGACACACACACAGATGGGAGAAGAGTACAGAAAAACAACACTTATGGATGCTGTATCGAACTGGAATAAAAATAAATAAATGTTTATTGTGCTCAAACATTGATGCATGGCGGATACGATAATCGATTCGGATGTCAGTCTGAGGGTTGGGTTGGGCTTCTTAGATGCTACTTCCGGATGCTGTTCCCTCTTTACTGGTATGTCGTGATGGTGTGATGGAAAATTAAGATTCAATTGTCTGCATTTGAAAGTTGTCAATGTTCATTATCAATGGAATAAACGTTTCAAGCATTAATGATATCGTTGCGACCTCTCTGGCTGTCTCACGGTGTGTGTTTTCTCGGTGTGTGAGTGGGTACAGTGATGACTAGCTATTGCCACCGATTCCCAGGCTGCGTAACTTTTAGTATATTTGTGATATTTAGTCGGTAAAGTAAAGCATGGATTCTTTTATGCCAAATCTATTGACTGATTGGTTGGAAATATATGTATGTATATAAAAAAGTATTGTCTAAAATGGAGTCAGGATATGCCCAAAATTGTGTAGACTGGATGCTTAAACTTGTAAGAATTTATTCTGTATTTGAAGGCTTTTTAATTCAATTTAGTACAAAATACATTTTTAATTTGTATCCAACTTTTCTTATGCATCCCCAAGATTTAGATACATTGCCAAATGGTTGAGAGCAACTGCTGTGTTGGCTTCCTTATTGGCTATTCACTGTGTTCCGGGTATTGATAAACATGATTTGGCAGTCCGGCAACTCCAACTCCGCCTCCGACTCCGAGTCCGACTCTGAATTGAGTCTGAGAATCGTACGGAACGACGTAACGAGCAGGCGTTCGCTCATCAGGCGGAGATTAGAAGGGCAGGGGCCAGATCGGGACAGGACTTTGTCGGGGACAGACAGGGACAGGCCAAAACCAGTACAGAGCACAGAGTACAGTAGAGTTCCATGGAATTGTTGCTGTTGTTGCGTTCGCTGCACATTTGTGCGCTTAATGGACTTCGTATGTCATTTTCAAATTGCAATAGACTTTGGACGGGGTCGAAGAAGGGCAAGAAAAAATGTCACATACAGACGGATAGACAGGCGGTCGGTCGGTCGGTCGGATGGATTGTGGAGGGCACCCAACATTTATCTATCCATCCATCTCTTTCGCCCACTCTTTTACTCTCTTTGTCTCTCTTTCACACTTGCACTCTCACCGACACACACATCCACACCCATACAGGGATAACTGTCAACACCATGCGTGTGTGGGTGGGTGGCGGTGCATGGCGTGTGAGAGAGTGTGAGAGCGAGCTTCAAATAGCGCTAAATGACCGCAAAGTGTTTTCATTATTTGTGGCTGCCAACAATTTATATCGTTCATTTAGGAATTTCTCTTTTTACACTCTCCATTTCTCCATGCCCCCCCCATCCCATGCTACCCCATGAACTCTCCGTGTGTTGTGTGAGAAAAAAGGGATGACAGCCAGTTGGAAGAAGCAGCAGTAGCAAAAACCAGAGAAAAAGGCTAGTCATCGTAGATGAAACTTTTGGTACCCTTCCATAGCCATTGTTTTTTATATATAGTTTAGTCATTCGATTCGTAGGAATCTTAATGATATTACGTGAAAATATATTTATATTTATATCTCTAATACTAATATATAATAATTTACGTGTGGTTCTGCCAAAAAATATTTGTTTCTCTGTCAGTTAAATGAAAAAATTATCAGATTTCGATTTTTTTAAATTTTATTTGTATTCACATAAAGAAGTGCAGTGATCTACATCTACATCTACGCCGTCTACATCTACATCAGCTACAGCCGCAGCTTGAAATTGGGGATACCCTCTGCTGTCGTATAGAAAGTAGTACCAAAAGGGTGGACACAGTGAGAGGTCGACATCGAGGGCCAACGACTGCCGGGCATTGGTCTTGCTGTGGCCATGACTGTGGCCGTGGCTCTGTCATTCTCCCTGGCTCCCCTCCACTCCACTCTCTCTCTCTCTCTCTCTCTCTCTCTATCTGTATGTTTCTGTGTCCTGGTGTCCTGTGCTTGGACCGCATGTGCATGGCTTCATTATCGTTCACGTTGTTGTCGTCGTCATCAGCATTATCGTCTTCACTTACAGTAGCATTGAAACGGTCGTTAGTTGTACAAAAATGCCATCAGAATGGCTTTTATTAGATTTGCTCGGATCGCCTCGAGCAGCAATTTATGCACGGCAAAGAAGTAGATCCTATAGTCGGGGAAATGGTAGATTGGAGTGGAATTATTCTGCGATTGAATGCTCAAAGTCCTGGATTGATTAATTATAATTAGGCAAATTAAATGAACAAAACAAAGAAGGTTTTCCAATAGGTTTTCATGCCCTGAGTAAATAATTTCTTTCCACTGGTTTTTAATAACCCAATCTACTTAAATTACTCTCGAATATCTCAATCTCTTCTATCCATCAAATTAGAGATATATGTACATATGCATAGAATCAGAATCACTACTAATTCTGTAATGACTTAGTCCACGAAATCCCTCAAATTTGTTCCATAGTTAAGCAACAATAGCAATAATAATAGCTATGGCTCTTCAGAACTTCCAGTTCCCTCAACCAGCAATCGAATCGGCATGTCAGACTCCACCCAACCGCCGCTCCACCCCTCCACCCACACCGCTGCAAAATCGAAGCAACAGTCCAGCAACTGAAAGTTCTGGCTGTGCAGGACAGTTGGACAGTGTTTTGTGTGCAGTTTATAAATGCCGATGACGATGCGGTAAAGACAGGGAATGGAACGGAATGGAATGGCAGCTGCATGTGGGAGCTGAAAGGAAGGGTGTAGGAAAGTTGAGGAAGTTTGGGACAGGGAAGGATAGGAGTTGGTAGTAAATGGTGACGGAGGCTGAGGTTCCCGATAATGGTCATGGCGTTGACTGTGGCAGTGTTGGCGCTGGCTTTGTATGCTCCATTCCACTTGTTTCCCAACCCCTCAGTCCTCAGACCCCTCTTCTTATCTTCACCACTTTCCACTCTCTCTCTCTCTCTCTATCTCTCTCTCTCAACCCCTTTCTATGTGTGGGTGCCTGTGTCCTGTGCGTCGATGCAAGGAATTTTAGTTGATAACGACAACATCAACCATAGTTGCTGCTGCACTGCTCTGTTCTGCTACCCTTCAAGAGAGTATGATGGGTTTTTCCACTTGTTTGATAAAGCAAGAACTTTTTAACGATTCTATAAAGTGTAAATTCCATCTACATATTTTTATATGAACTTCTCTGCTTTCATTTTGTGGGATCAAAGACCATGTCAAATATGTACAAGCCAGCAGAATTTAATTGAAAGGAAAAAAAACTTTTAAAAACTTTCTTAGAAAACATTATTCAGCCGAAAAGGATTATTATATTTTATAAGATTTGCATCATTATCATTTCGCATTTACTTCTAACAAATATGTAGCTCCAAGGGTATCAATATTGTCGGTTCTCAACGCTCCGCTATCCTTGTTTTCTTGTTGTTGTTGTGGTTGTTGTTGTTGTAGTTGATGATGGTGTAGTCGTCGTTGTCGTTTTCGCCGTTGGTGTGGTGTGGTATGGTTGGTGTCGTTGTTGGTGTCGCTGGCATTGCTGCAATTGAGTGTTTGGTTTTGAATCGCAAGTGTCAATTTGGAAAATGTTTATTTTATGCGACACTTGGGCGTTGTTGCCACGCCCGCTGATAGCCTGGAAAGCCCCACCAAAACCACTCTCCTGCTTTACCAACCTGTGGGCTATTATCGGTTAGCATTTCTCTTAAGTTTCCATAGTTCTTGTCGAGTTCTTTTCTTCCCGTTTATTTGTTTGTTTCTCTGCGTTTAATGTGAGCCACTGATAAGCCGCGCGGCAATCGAAATCGCAATTGAAATGCAATTGCAATTGTCAGCAATTCAATTGGGACTTTATTGAGTCGTCTGTCTACCACCTACCAGCTACCATCCCAAAGCCACTGATCAAGGGCTTGGCTGCGACTCCGACTACGGCTAGTCATAAATTTTGCGAAAAACTGCAGAGCACCATAGACAGTCTGTAGATAAAGTCAATGCGTCGCGACTATAAGTTTATTCCACTCGATTGAATTGCAATTTCAGTCATAAGTATTCCTCCAGTTCTGTAGCCAGATCGTTGGGGAGTGCTGGTCGGGATTGGGATACACTTCAAATCTTGAAAAGTTGCCAGCTTTACGGGGGGATTTCCAAGAATCACTTCTGTGTGGAACAACTTATAGTTTCTTAGATTGTTAAATCTATAAGCTACTAAAGGACGTACTCAAGTATTTCGTTGTTCAACGAATATATGTTTTCCAAGTTTCGGTTATAGCTTTGGGACTAGCGAAACTCTACTGCCATTTAGCAGTTACCACACTGGTTGTTTATTTCTTTATTCAGTTTTTATTCAGTAAATCGAAACCTAAATTTATCTAGCACCTACTTTCACTGTACTTTGGCAATCAAATGCACTCCATTTGCAGGCGAAGTATATCCGATTTTATGATCTTTTTATAATCCTTACAATACAGAGCGTAACTTGAGCCTCTGCTCGTCTTTGCTGCAACGCAATCCCATTCCCATTCTTATTCCCATTTCCACTCCTTTCTAGCTCTCTTCCCACTTGGCAACCACTCTCTCCCGCCTGAATCCACTGATGCGGAGAGAAGAGGAGTGGTTGAGTCTAATCAGATAATTACATTAGCCGCGCTTAAAAGTATGCTACATAAAATGTTGGCCCACGCTCATTAAGGCAAGTCGTTGGAGATGGCGTGTGGAGTGGGGCAGAACTCACTCTGCTTATCCCTTAGCGCTCGGGGGTGCCAGCGGAGCGGTAAACAAATCTCGGGCCAAGAACCGCAAAAAAAAAGACGGCATAAAACATTTATGCGAGCGGGATTTAAGCCGTGTCGAGGCTCTGTCGAGCTCTTCCTCCCTTTCCCCCTTCTCTGCCTGGCTTTCTTATTGATGAAGCTATTTAAGCGCACAAGGGCAATTTATTATGCCACAAAGCGGATGCAGGAGGTAGCACCAGAATCAGAGCCAGTACCAGCACCAGCAGAAGGAGCATTATCTGCTGCAGTCACAATAATTGCTGGCAGCAAGTAAATCCAAGAGCTTCATTAGTATCGATTATGTGTTTAACGACCTGAGCGGGGATTGGGGCACATAATGATTGTCGCCATAAATGTCAAAATACCGAATGGTACAAACATTTATTGAATAAGTTTATTGATTTATACGAAAATTTCGTCTCTGCCAACAAATCGAATTATCAGGCAGTCAAAATATATTTATATACATATACATCGATTTGAGTGTCTGTTTCTGTTTTTGTGTCTGCGTCTGCATGCAATTTGGAAAACTTTTCGCAATGGCAGCAATAAAACAAATGATATTTTACAAAAGAAACTTTTGGCCAGGTCGTGTGTTGGTGTCTCCTTTTCCATTTTCCATATCTAAGCATATTATCTATATCTTCTGTATGTCTCTTTATCCATACTCAAACTAAAACTCAAGCTAAAGCCAAAGCTCATTCTTATTCCAATTCAGACCCTCTCACACGGGCTCTTTTTTGGTTTGAGCCATCATCAAACTTTACACATTTACAGCAAGTGCAAATGGCAGCGAGATCCGACGGAGACGGGACGGCGGTAACTGGTATTTAGTCGGTCTAAGAAAGCACCAAGGAGTTAAATGGAAAGGGAAAGGCTTAAGCAGCATGGGGAAACAGGGTAAGGGAAGGGGCTTGAGCCTCTTACACTTCAAGGTAAAGAAGTCATTGATTATTCTTCCACATCCATATGGATATAGTGTCAGTCTAGTCCTGAAAACTGTTGGAAATCCGTGAGGGATTATTTGAAGTTTAAATTATAATTAATTGAGCGTAAAAAAGTATTTAAAGTAAATTATGGAAACAATCACATGATAAAACGAAGCCATAGAAAGTTGCATAGGCAGCTCTAAAGCTCTCTGGATTCGATTGTTCTGCACATTTAAATTGGGCCAAGAAATGCAGTTAATAACAACTAAAAGCTAATGCTTGCAGCTTCCAGGAAGAGCCCGAACTTGGAAGCACTACAGGGGACGTCCTGCCTTCTGTGGAGCATTAGGCAATTTGTCGGCCTCTTGGCTTTTTGGTCAGAATGGGTTTTCATGAATTTTTAAGTGAAATTTCATTTGTGAGCAAGTTGTTGGCCCAAGGAACGGTCGGCAGGCCCAGACCTAACCAGCACGCACACACTCACACTCACAGTGTAAACGTGTATCAGTGTGTAAAGTTTTTGGCTTCTAAACTTTGCGTAGAGTGTAGGTATCAGTGGCAGCAACTTGCAATTTGAAGTGGCTCAAAGCGACTCGAGCTAAAGTCGAGTGCCGTTTACGAAATTTGTTCACAAGTCGTCGTCCTGGTCGTCGTCGTCGTAGTCGTCTTCGTCGTCTTGGCTTTGGTCCTTTCCCAGGACTCCTTACAACTAGTTGCAATTTGTTTGCAAAAGTTTTAACACCATTTAGTCGGTTTCATATGAAGACAATTAAGCGAACGATTAAATTTATATTATCAAGGGATAAAGTTGCCTCTCCTTCGCCTCTCAGTCGTTTCGACTGTATCTATGACTCTGTGAATCTGTGACTGTGACTGTAACTGTGTCGGGTATGGGTGGTGTGGGTGTTTGGGTGCTGGTGTCTTTCACTATCTTTTCACATCTGGGTCCGCTCAACTTTTTAGCCTTGTAAACATTCCCTTTTTTCGGTAGTACAGAAGGGTAAAGAGACGCTGGCAGAGACAAAGGTGCGGCACGACTTTCATATTCATATTCGCATTTAAACTTGCGTTATTTTTTCAAGGCCCACACCATTCTGGCTCCAGCTTCAGCTCTGGCCCAAGCCAACGCCCCACAGCTCATTAAATACACATTAAAGTTTAATTATAAACATTTTGCTCTTGCACTTGCCAGCAAAATGGCAAAAAAGCACGAGGTCGCTGCCGGAGCGAGGTAGTGGGCGGAAAGCACCAAAAAGTGGCAAAAATTGCAAGCGAAAGTCAAAGCAATTTGCCCTCTTTGCACGCTCCCCGACATCAAGAATGGCATATGGATGCATGCATCTGTCAAGTAATCATCTCGACACTGAATCCCACAGAGGATGCATTGCCATGGACTGGATATGAGAACTGAAAGAATTAGTAGGGAAAGGTTATGTGAAGTCTGATAGAGGAGATCTTTCACTAAAGAAGGAAGTGGCATTAATCCAATATTAAAGTTAGTCGCAAACGGAAAGGAATAACTTTCTGGGATATTTCTAAGGTGTAAGAAAATAGGAGTCTTGATTGGTGATGAATTATTCGATTTCCGCGTTGAACTTTTCGTAGTGCTGAGATATAGGATATAGGCATACCCCATCATCATCGTGATGCCCCCCACACAGATCGTAGCGCACAATATTTGTAATGGCCGCACTTTGCATGCGCCCTTCCTCCGTTCGGGTCCACTCCAAATGACTTTTATAAATGCCATGAATATATATGTTTATATATGTACGAGTATACATTTTTTGTTGGCTGTTTTTCTGTTCTTTGTTTGTTGTTTTCTGGGTGGTTGTTGGGGGCAAACATAATTTTTAACGCAGAATTTCCTCCAACCGAGAAGTGGAGTCGTGGATTGGAATTGCCTGGAGCCTGGAGCCAGGAGTCTGGATGGGGCCAGAGGGTACCGTTGGTGGCACGGAGCAGACTCATTTTCCCTGGCCCTTGCAGCGACCATTTAACATATTTTCACATTTCGCATTTCGCACTTTGCACTCTTGCAGCTAATTTCGCCTTAGCCCTACACACTGTCCCACCATTTCCATGGAATTTTCTTCTCCCCCCCCTTGAAAATAATGGAATGAAACGCTGAAAACCCCTTAAAGTTTTCTCCGAAGTGCTAATAAGCCCGCCCCATAGTGCAGAATGGCTTTAAACAAAAGACAGAACCCCAAAAAGGGAATCGAATGAATGGAGGAGGATTGAAATCGAATGGAATTTCCTTGGCAGGAGGAAGGACAATGCCTCCGATGCTTATCGGCATTTAATGCGGTGGCCTCCACTGCCTGTGTCCCGTCCACATCCACATCCACTATTTCGGGCACCGCCAGACAGTGGGACACACAAATACAGAGCCCCAGAAAGGGATACACATTCAATATCGTTTTACTTATCGTTTGGCCATAAAAATTGCCAGCCCAGAAAATTGTTTAGTCCTCTTGGCATGTCTGGCACTTTGAGAGATTGGCCAGCAGCAGCAGCAGCAGCACACCGAGAGGGGGCTTGGCTCTATCTATACGTAGTACAGGGGCTGGCTAGTGGATTGGTTTGCAGTTGAAGCTGCCAGCCTTATCGCGACCATGGCGGGGAGGGGTTTCATTTTGGGGCTTGTCTAGTTTTATGGCGGCCAGGCGAAATGTTTCGATTTATTTGCGGCCAAATCTGCACATCGTCGTCGCTTTTCCATGATGATGATGATGATGATGATGATGATGATGATGTTGATGATGTTGAGTTAAAGTTGCTGCTAGAGGAGCTGCAAGGAGGGGCTAAGCACCAAAGCCAAAGACGGATACCATTGATGTTTTGGGGCCATTTTGTAATTTTAGTTTATTGCCGGACATTTGCAGCCATTTGAAAGGCTCGACATTGAACTTGATCAACGCTAAAAAAGGGATTGAAGTGTAAGAATGGAAGAAGGGGACGGATGGATGGATTGGTGTTAAAGGGGGTCGCAGAGAACTAACCCTGACAACTGGCATTGACTTGGACCGCTCTCTAACACGCTGGCATTTCGAATGCAAAATGCTTCGCTCTACAGAATAATACCCTAGGATCATTTATCGATGGGTGATAAGTCCGTTATCCCACCGATAAAGGAAAAATCGTATTCCGATATTCCCCCATTTCGAACCTTCAGGGGTATGTATAGAACAAACTTCCTGCTTCCGGTTTCCGTTCCCATTCAAATTCCATTTCCACTTCCGTTTCTGTTCCTGCTGCGGTTGTCACAGACAGCGTTTGGCTGGCAATTAAAAACTTTGCAAATTTTGTTGCCTTCAGCTGTTTGTTTTTGTTTTTGCTTTGTTTTTCATTCGCATTTTCATTTTAATGGGGGCCATGCTCGGAGGGCATTTTCGGGGGTCATTTCAATCAGTGTCGCTGTAATTCGCATGCAAATTGCAAAACTTAAATTAAATGTCACCTAAAATAAACAAAAACAGACCTACAACAATTAAGGAACGCCAAAAAGTTACCCTTTAGATACCCTTAAAATTATATTGTTTATTTTCAAGAATAATGGTCTTAAGTTTGATTTTTCATAAGTTAAAAGAGTCAAATTTCATTGAAATAACCTATCTTGCATAAAAATGGACAGTATGAAATGGACCAAACCGATCTATACGTTGCAGGGTGCGCTCTGGGTTGGGGTACAGTCACGAAAAGGCAACAAGAGAGACGAAACGCCAGCGGGAGGCAAATACAACTCTACCGCGGGCCGTTTGGCAGCAGTCAGCTTTTGTCAGGCGGCATAATGAAATAATTAATTGCTCGCAGGCCACGAACAGAGGACAACGGATAGCGGATAGTGGATAACGGGCAGCGGACATCGCCCGGGGTCCAGCGGCAAGCCAATTAAATGGGCTGCACTTGATTATTAAGTGATTTATGCTGAGCACCTGGCTTAGCGAGCAACCCCACCCCCAACCAGCCCACAGTCCTGCACTCTGTCCTCTTCCCTGCAGCTCAATTTGTAATTTGTGCTAATGAGTGCCTTAATTTAACGCCTGATTAACGCTGCGGCCACAATGGGGTGGATGGCTCTGGCTCTGACTCTGGCTGTGACTCAGTCCCCCCCGGGCCCAAAGTCAAAAGGTCAGTTCGCTGGGGGGATATGGATTGGGGTTTTCTGACTTACAAGGAGCTTTTCATCCTCCGCCTCCTCGTGACTGTTTGTCTGTCTGCCTATCTTTCTGCGTGTCTGCATGTCTCCTCTCATCCGCCATCGCATTTGTATCATTTTGGGACTTAATTATGATTAATTGTTATTATGTGGCCTGGCCTGTGTTCACTTTTCAATGGCCGTTCAATGAGCTGTATATGACTCCCGCCCGAGCAGGCAAATCGCGTCAGTGCGGTACAGTAATGAAATGAATCATGGCCAAAATGTAGATTTACGATGTGGAGATTAATGTTAAATGTTCAGCATGAAGAAAGAAATATAATATAAACATACGATATAGAATATAGAAATCATTAGATATGTATCTGCACAAAGAATAGCTGGGTCTACACTTGGCTGATTCATACGATGTAGTAGCACACACTGGACACTGCACACTTGACCCTGGAAGGGATACACGATATAAGGTAAGTAAATCATTCTCCACTGTAATTTGAGGGATTCAGTCTCTCTTTCTGATTGTAAAGAGAACCATGATTGAGCACCATTATTTTCATTTGCAGGCTTGTCGGCTTTTGATGGTGCCAATTGGCGTCTCTGCTTTAAAGGAAAAGTTGCTATACTAAAGAGAAGTGAAGAAACCCACCAAAGAAATAATCGAAGAAGCACAGAAGCTGTTGAAAAATGAAAGTGAATCACAGAAAAATCGACAGAAGAAGTAGGTTAACGTAAATGAAAGCACAAGGTAGAAGCAAAGAAGGAAGCTAAAACGTAATATAGCATACAAACAAAATCAACAAAAACAACCTTAAAAGTGGTTAAGGAAACCAGTAGAAGGTGGTCCAGAAAATATGTTAAATGCGAAGCCAAAGAAAAAGGAAAAGCGAGTGCAGGACAAAAGCCAATGAACTAATTCCACTGGAAATCACAAAAAATACACACACAAAGAAAGGAAGGAAGAGGGAGAGATAGAGATAGAAATGCAGACGGGCATACACATACATGAGAGCCATATCAAAGTGCACTCAAATAGATACATTAGTCGTCACTTCATAATCACATTGATGGCTCCGTTAACAGGCACAAAAGAGGGAAATTCACGGAAAAGTTTGCCAGCCTCTCCCCCTCCTCCTTCACCTTTCCCTGAAGCGTCTTTTCTGGGCCTGGGTACTTCTTCTTGCCTGTTGGTTAGTGCAGATTGGCAGGACTGACAGGGCAGGCCAGCGCCAGAAAGGACAGAGCAGAGCAGGGGCACAAAAACTTTGGCTAGTTACTTTTACAGTTATTATTGAAAGCTGCAAAAACTTTGGCTTATTTCATTACGCCAAAACTTTTCATTACGCAGAGGGAGGCTGAGAGGCTAAGAGACAGCGAGGCTGCGAGAGGGGGGGGAATGTGCGTGGGAATGCTATAATGGTAACACACAGATCCATTCCATGCCTCACCAACTCTCGCTCTCGCTTTCGCTCTCTCTCTTTCCCGCTTATCAATGCGAAAGTTTTGCCAAAGTAACCAAAAACAGTGAGAGGCAAACTTGATCCTAACTAGACGACATATCATGTGACCCTTCAAACAAAAAGTGCCAAAGTCAAAGCCAAAACCATTTGAAACGTCAAGCAAATTGAATTGAAAGAGAGAGTGTAGCGTAGAGGACTCCAGATCCCAGATACCAGATCCCAGTACCCAGATCCCTGCTCCTGCTCCGTAATAGCCCTGATAATTGTCTCTCGGTTATGGTTGGGATAGCGGCTGAAGGAGTCGAGGGTGAGCCACAGCCACAGCCAGAGCCAGAGCTCCGTCCAATTGAATTGCGTTTGACGTGTGAGGCTTTTAAGGTTTTTTATTACATTTATGAACACAAACAACGTTCGATTGAACGGAAAAGTCAGAGAAAGGCAACAATATTCGGCCAGGTCTGAGTGGCTCGCTTCGCCGTTGAGTGCTTGAGTGCCTCCCGCCTGAGTTCTCCCGCCTATGCGATATCCGATATTAAAATTGATTTGTTTGATTAATATCTCATTGTCCACTGTCCTCTGTCCACTGTCCTCTGTCCACTGTCCGTCCTTCATTGTCCATTGTGTATTGTCCTTATCCCTGACGAGGACATGTAAGCGAGGCCTTATTAATTGCCATCTAATTGCTTACGGTCACGCAACTCTCCAACAAAACCTAAACCAAAACCAACAACAAAACCAAGAAAAGCAAAAAAATGCGAGGAAGGGGAAGCATTTTTGCTGCACTAATTGAAAAAGTCGTCGTACAAAAGTTATTTATATATGTACGATACAACATATACATATAGATGTACCAGTGCTATATATATCCCCAAGTAAAAATGCAAATTAATTTGCTCCACAAACTTCATCAAACTGGGGGTTAAAAAAAATAAATAAAAATAAAACATGGCCAGAGAGAGAGAGGGAAAGTGAGAGACTGTGAAAGAGAGGGAGAAAACAAACATTTTCACACTATAACCAAATTAAAAGTTCTGCCAACTAAAAAACAATTTGTAAGCCAAAGTTGGAGTTGCAGTCAACTGCCAACGGAGAGAGAGAGACATAGACATTGGGATAGAGGCAGGGACAGGGGACAGGGGCAGCAAGAGATGAAGCTATTGCTGTTGCATTCCGCTTCTGGCCCCGCGGGGCACTTTGTGTTGTTGCTTATCTAATCAGCGCAGTTGGCGCCACACTTCAAAGCTCTGGGGGCCCAAATGCAATTTCTCCCCCGACCCGACCCGCCCCACCTCAAATCCATTTTCCATTCGCGCATCCCTTGCATCCCTCTTTTGTATTTCACATTTTATGTTTCACCATTTTGCATCAAATTTTTTGCACAGCCACTGCCGCCGCCGCGGCGCCGTTGCCCCGTTGTTGTCGAGAAAATGAAATCAGTGGAAAAGCCAATTGCATTTTCATATGGCAATCTATAGGCAGCAGCCGTCAAAAGGCCAAAGAAAAGAATCAAATTTGATTGAAAGCAAAAGGCAGAATCAGAAGGCAGAATCAGAAGGCAGAAGCCAGAATGGAACATGAATGAATGAAAGTGCTGCTAAAAGAGGGAAAGTTTAACATTTTTTGGATATAAAAAAAAGAGAGAAGAGAAGAGAGAACACGAGGGCAGGATCTCGTTTAATTCACGGTTAATATTCTCTTCTAGACTGTAGATTCTTCAGTAATGGTTAATAAATTGTTGGAACATGTTTTAATATAAATTTTGCGAGTGTGCATGTATTGGAGATGTATTGAGATGCATACACACATTGGAGTTGGCGACAACTCTACTTTGTGGACAATTCTTCTGTTGTGTTGGTGCAGGCTTTCGCTGATTGTATTGCTTTTGGTATTGCTGCACTTTTGTTTTCGTTTTGCTGTTGGTATTTTTGTGCTCTCTGCTGTTGGTATTGGTGTTTTCTCAGCTGGTGGTGTTCTTGTTTTCTCTGCTGCTGACGATTGAGTGTGTGTGTGGTAGTGGGAGAAATAATCCGAGATCCGAGAACCAGTCCATGGATTACTTAAATTTCGTCCCAGGACATATCATCAGAGGCCCAGGAAGGTTGATGGGAACGCTGTGCTGGGGAGCTGCCACCAAGGTACATACCCTGCATAGAAAGAGTATCGGCCCCTGCGTTATTGAACGGCGATGCAGCGCAGTACCCCTCCGATTGTTGATTAACCTCTTCGTATTCACTGTTGTAGCCAGAAACCGACGTTATGTTCATGTGATCCTCGGTGGGCCAGTAGTTAGACACCAGGACCGGACCAGTGTCCACATTGCGTGCCACGTAGCGCCGGCTGCGAATCTTCTTGGTGCCCTGCAACAGCTTGCTGGGCTTCGAAGGAGCCCCCAGATTATCTCCAAGGAGCCCGCGTTTGGGCTTGCGGTTCGTCACCGGTAAACAGAACGGATGAAATAGGCTTGGGGGTGCATGATACAACGAGCGGTCAATTTTGAACACCTGAAACATCATGCTGGCCTCGTAGTACTCCGGGTCGTAGCCTACGGCACCCTCGCAGGGTGGCTCGATGCCGGCGGCTAGGTCCTTAGCCGCTTTCGACATAGCTTCGATCTCCTCCTTGACGTCGTCGAAGATTGGCCGCTCGCTGGTAAACGGAACAGGCATTACATTTTTGAAAGGGCTACAGTAAACCCTCGGGCGAGGCGGCTGAATGTAGCTCGGATAGGGGAATTTGCTTAGCTCTCGGACGATTTCGCAGGCCCTCTCCAACGAGGACTTTGACCCCTCGGGTAGCTTCCACTCGCCATACCTATGGTCGTCGTTGTTCACCTCCACATAGGGCTGGTACTCTTTTTCCGACTCTTTAATTGAATTATATATGGAAAAGGCTAGCAAAAACTCGGACATCTCGTCGACAGTTATTAGCTCCATTTCGCGTGGCGGTGGGCGACGAGGAAAGCGGCTTTTTATTGGCTTAGCACGTCCCATCTTGTTTGGATTACAGCGAGAACTTGACTTACCAAATACTGTTTGTGAAATTATTGAACTTTTCAGTAGGACTTTTGAAGCCTAGGTTTAGCTAGAGCTGCTATATCATATCAATCGAATGACTATGATTTTCTATAATTCTAGTGTTGCGCAAAATTTGTTTAGAAACGGCATCACTGCTGATGTGATGCTGGAACTAGTTCTGGAACCATAATTGCTCCTCTGCTGCAAAGGCAAAGATAACAAGAGATAAAAAAGGCAAAATTTGTGTTGGTCTCCGTCGCCAGACATGTCTCTGGGCTCCCAGTCAAAAAACTGAAAAAATATTTGTGACAAAAAATTTTTGAAAATTTTTTACTGGATCTGGAAAGACTAGCCATCGCAGCTAAACTGGGAGGAGATATTGTTCTCCCTCTCTCTGTATGCTTTTCCAATCGGGCTATCTCTGTTTTTCCATACCATGTCGTACTGTAAATTGATAGGACCATATTCAATGTACAGAGTAGGTGCAACCCTGTGTGGAGCAGGGTTTAAATCTATTAGCCTATGTATATATGTATAGCTTCTGTTAAGGTTGAGTTATTGAGTTTCGGTCCAAACTCGAGCTTATTTTACTTGGAGAAGCATAGGGACCCTAGTGGTGGCAAAAAAGTTGAGTTTTGGTTGCGTTTTTCCGATTTTCCGAATATTTCAACCCTGATCTGCCAATCGTGGAACTATCACCACTAGTTACAACAAAAACTAGAAGCACAATTTTTAAATTTTGGCGCGTAAAAAGTATGGCTGATGAAAAAGGTGCAAAAATACATAGAATCGTTAAAACAAAAACTTTAAACTAATTTTATCATTAAATCAACCATTTTAACAATGTGGTACGATATTGCGCAGAGAATCCTAGGCAATAAGGGGCTATTCTCATTTCCAGAGGGATTGTCAGTCGAAAAGGAGTGTCTTTCTTTTTGAGGTTGGGCAGTCCACCAGTCCAACAATGTTGAAATGTTTCCATGCGGATAAAAGGCGTCTGAGTTAACTCACTTTTCGATAGGTAACTCATTGTAGTGTAAATAGATTATAAATTGCATCAAACGTGTATGAATTTTCATCATATTCAATATCGGGCACCATTTCCCTCCTGAAAAATATTCTCAAAGTTTTTGCGACTTAGCCCAGACCCCACAGCCCTTCCATTTGCCATTTACCACCCATACCATGCTATCAATTCGGTGGGCGATTATTACACAGCCCATTTAAATCCATAAAACCCTAATAATTGTCTCTGCCATAATGTTTATGTGTATTGTTGTTGGCGTCTCTCTGCTGTTTCCCCTACTAATTGTTCAATGATAAGAAAGCAAAGGATGGAGGATAAAGGAAAGGGGTGTTGGGACGGGCTTAAACCCTTTTTTGCGGGCCTTAACCGTTTTCTCCGCCCCGTTGAATGTCGTTTACATGACACTTGAGGCTTAACCCTGGGGAAAGCTGGCAAAATGTGTTAAACCATTAAATGAAATTGAAATTCTTGCCGAGTTTACTTGATTATACTGTCACCAATAATTAAATGTCGCAACAAGTTGCCATCCGGTACTCGGCACCCGACACTCGGCACCCAGCAGCCACCCACCACACAATCACCAGCACCAGCACCTACAGCCAAGGACGCGGCATGAAGAATGAAGGATGCAGAACGAAGGACAATGCCACTGGGTAACGGGGTCTCTCGCAAACGGTTTAAACCGGTCCGCCAGCCCCGCTGGCGCGTGATAAATTGTACTCATTAAAATATTTTAATTTACTTGCCAAAGCGCGACCCACAAATGCCGCGACAGCCCCAAAAATGGGGCAGGGGGCAGGGCAGGGACAGAGCGGCAGCCACGGTTAAATGTGACATTAAATTAATGCTCGACACATTTTGGGGCAGACGATGGCGGTGTAAAAAGTTCTTTGCGCTGGATGTTTTGTTATGTTCTGTTTTCGACATAATTGGTTATATTAAGGCGAGTTTGTCAGCCACCGAGGCTGCGGGGGCTCTACCAACTTGAGCACCGCAGAATCAACTCATCCGTGGTCCATGCCCCGTCCAATCAGCCCCGTGCCCCTTGCACCGTGCACCGCCTGGAGGGAACATGTGCTATGTTAGCGACCCGGAGATGTCATCCAGCCAATTATATGTGTCAATAATCATCGTTACTTGATGGTATCGATTCATATCTGTTGTTTTTTATGAGTAAATATATAGTAGCACACAGCAGTATATTCGTACATTGATTGACAGATACATATATAACTTATATCTGGCGATATAAACCTATCTGACATTTTTATGGACTAATGATTATCGATCTGAATATACTTTATTATTTATTTGTATGGTATCTCTGGTATTAAGCATGTCTAGACAGTTGATCACTTAATGTTAATATTCCATAAGGAGAACCACACATGTACAGGTACACTTTTATCCAGTCTATATGCGAGACTCAACCTCGTTCATCGAAAACTTGAGGTGGCATCAATAACGATCCGATTGCCGCTCGGGAAGCGGATGAGGGAAGCTGCTGCTGTTGCAACCCTGGAATGAACGGATAATCAGAATTGTGTAAATTACCCGAAAATGTCATCAAGTCAATTTGCAAAATGAGAAAAGTAATCAGTAAGAGAAACACAGAGAAGTGGTACAGGGAGTGGATGGGTTGGGGGGTGTGGCGGCGAAAATACTGAACAAAACACAAATGCAAAAGTACTTAAAATTTAAATCACTTCACAGCAAATCCTCTTCCACACGGGTCTCTCTATCTGGCCTTCTTCTCTTTTACGATATCCTGTCATGTCACTCAGCATGTCTCTTTCTATCTCTTTTTCTCTCTCTGTTTCTAGCACACACACACACATATATCCAGCCACAATATAAATTATATTTTGAGGGTAAATAAAACACTTAACGCCCTTTTAGCGGTTGGCACCCTACCTCCCCCTCTGAATCCACCATGAGTTCCCCCCAAAATCCCCCACGGTACCCCCACCATCACCCTCTCCTAATCCACGCCGAAAGCAGAGCCACGATATGCTCTGTTAACGGCGCGTCCTGGGGAAGGACCGTCCCGACGACCCCCCTATCCCAGCCAAGCAAACACATTGTCGCAGCGGGCGTCCTTTAAGCCATCATTACCAAAATGGCAGGCGGGCAGACGGCAGAAGAACAGCGGGAGGCAGGGCAGGGCAGGGCCAAGGGCGAGCAGGAGGAAGACAGAGACTAAGACTAAACAAATTTGCCCCGCTGATGTCTTCGTCAGCTTTACTTTTTCTCATAACTGTCAGTTGACAGCTTCAGAAGTTGCTTTTTCCAGCCAGCCAGTCAGCCAGCCGGAGTTGTCCTCCGTTTCCGCCTTGTCCTGGCGTTGACGAAAAAACTTTTGTCGACGTTTTGTCGACGTTAGCTGTTGTCGTACCCAGGACCCGATTGCACAGTGAAAGGGTATACTGCATTCGAGCAAGTTTATACCTCAGCAGTTCATATAAAGACGCATTTTTATCTTTCTACAAAGATAACATTACATGATTTTTAAATCCTGTCTTGATATTGAGCATTTGGAATCGTAATTGCTTAATTAAGAAATGTATCCGCTTGGGCTATAAGAAATCTCCCTCGTGCTAAAGCAGTTCTAGCACGCATACACCCAAATGTGCTGGTGTGTGTAACAAAAACCCGAACATGCCTGCGGGAGAAATCGACTTATTGCTTTACACTGAAAAAAGCGCCGAAGTCGCATTGCCGAAGCCACGCGAAGGCTTACTGCTTTTTGCTTTCCACATTAGTTAGGGACGTGCCGAGCACTGTGCTAAGGTGCCAATCGGGAATACCAGGGGTATTCCATATTCGAAATAAGGACTGTGTAAGTTTTTTCCATGCTTTTCAGCCACCCTTTTGTTTGGGTTTGTTGCTTTTGGCTTTTTGGTTTTGGGCTGCGCGATTTGACATTAACCTGTCAGCGCTATGCCTCCAACTGCGTTCTGGTGGCGTCTTGCAAGTTTATTTATGGGCGTGTGCCGCTGCCGCCTTCATTTCTGAGGCCGCGGCGTCTGACACTCAGACACACAGACAAATCGACCGACTGAGCAACTGAATGTTTTTGCCCAGTTCATTTCATTTTGGTGTGACGATGGAGTGCGATAAGACTGTAAAGGTGACGAAATTGTTGCTATCGGTGGGTGCTATCGGACACTGGTGGGTGCACACGGAATACGGAATCCCTTGGGCTTGCAATGGATACACGTATTCGGAGGGATTATCATCATCAAATTATTTCAATATTGAATTGAATACATTCGGAATGATATGACAGGAAATGGTGGTTTGACCTGAGAAACGTATGATCTTTCCATTAAGGATCTTTTTCGTGCGGATCGAAGTCTATTGAGGTTTTCCGACCGCTGGCTTTCGCTAATAAGCAGCACCTCACTCTTCTCGGCCAGTATCCCTGACATCAACTCAATTTAAGGGACAAAATTATAGATGTTTTATATGGGAATGAATCAATATCGATTGACTCCCTACTAATATCTCTGCAGCATGCAGCACTGGCCTCCTTTGGTCCGCTGGGGCCATGTCGCGCTCAAGAGTATGCTTATAATTTCGGCATTCAATTTGTGCACCCATGTATCAAGTGCTCCCGCAAACGCACGAACACCATGCCACAATCGGGCACTCTCTCACACATGCACATACATTCAAAGAGCGAGAGAGAGAGAGCAAGAGAGAGAGAGGGAGAGAGATATGCTCAAGGACATTCTGGCTACCACAGAAGACCGCATACACACACGCACACATGGACACAGGGCACTGGGCACGCTTATTTGCTGGCTTTGTTCCTCATGCAGCTGCATACCAAGGCGAGTGTCCTGGGAATGTAATTAGTTGCTCGAGGTGCTTTAATTAAAATGTATATCCTTATTGTCCTCGCAGCAGCCCAGCACACACTGGCCAGCCCTATCGTAATTGTTCGTGTCACAATTAATTTTGTCAAATGGACCGACGCACCAACCACAGTCCCGGCCACGCCTCGCCAATTCAGCCCGTCAGCTACATAGATGTCGATGTCTAAGGACTCGCTGAGCTCGCTCCTTCTGTAGCCAGATGCAGAATCAAATTCAAATGCCCAACAAGGCAGGCACTCCTGAGATCCTGGAGTGCCGGGTGCCCTGTGCCAATCAATTTGCATATCGATGTCCTCAGCATAAAACCCTACACTGAATCGAATACCGCAGGGCCAAAGCTGTGTTTTCAATAAATAAATTTAATAACTGTAAAGCGCGGCTATCAGCTCGATGCAACTGTTGCAAGTGCTGTGTTGCACAATTGAAAGGCATAACAAATGCTATGGAAATCCAAAACCAGAGACCAGAAACCACAATTCTCCACTTGTCCAAGCCCCAGCCCCAGCACCTCTACATTCCAGCCCTTACCTGTAGTCCGGTAAATAAATAATCAAGTCGTATACGTACTCCAATTAAATGACTTGTGCGAGCACAGGAAAATTAAGGAAAAAGCATCCCAAAAAGCTTGGTTCAAAGTACATATGAAGCATATATGTATGTACTTCAATCTTAGATAAATTTGTATTACTGGTTCAGAGGAATTATACTCATTGCGGAGAGTGTCAACAACTACTTGTTAAGTTTTTTGATGAATATTAAAGTGGTTTGCTGTCTGGCCATGTATCCCCCTGCTGTGGTTCCTTTCCAAAAAAGCATAGGAATCCACCGATTTTCCTTGCAAACTCTGTAACCAATGTTTGAGCATTATTTCGGTATTCTCCACGGGCCAGCAGACGCAACCGGCAGCGTTGAGGGCCAGTCAGCGAATGCGGGCATTCATGCCACGGCCGTCACCTTTTATACGACCAAATCAGTATAAGACAGCAGCTTATACTAGTCTGAAAATACTGGGAATGCCTTGTAGCAATGCCTTTCTTCCGCGTATAGTCCGCAAAAACGATCCTTTAATACCATCTTTTTCTGTGCCTTCTAGAGTATTTCAGAGATGCTAATAACCAGCAAATGACTTTGTTTTGCTAGACAAATACATAGTTCTTTATTTAAAAGGTTATTTTTGGAAGCATATTAAACCCTATTCCATACCGCCATAGATGTAGGGTTCTGGGGGGGTTTTTTTTGATTGTGGCATCCCCAGTAGGCCTACTCCACATCTAAAATCTAAGTCAGTGCCCAAGAATGGTCCACATCGATTATACCCTACAAATGATAATAGTGGTGTTCAATTGTGGTTATCTTTACAATCAGAAAGAAAGACCGAATCCCTAAAATTACAGTGGAGAATGATTCTCTTACCTTATATCGTGTAAGTTTTCCAGGGTGCAGTGTCCAGTGTCCAGTGTGTGCTCTTTGTCCAGTGTTCAGCTGCAGGTAACAGTTAACAGTCAATTTTTCATGAAATAGTAAAAAAATTGTACTCAAATTTAGGGATGATACATTGGTGTGTTGGGAAGATCCTTGAGAAGGACAAAGAGTCAGAGTCACGCCTCTTGAAGATAGGAAATGCCATTCCCTTGGATAACCAAAGAATTTGAATTTGTCTAGGTCAAGGATGAGTGTTTACAGTGTGGCTTCGCCATCAATGTATCAAATCCCAATTTAAAATGTTTAATAAGAATATTGTGAAATATGCTGCGGCTACCGTTTCGGAGTGCCCCTCAATATTGGATGCACTCGGTACGAAATACAATAAACATATCCATTGAAGTTTTTGCCTTGCGAGAACTTTCGCAGCGTACCGCTCTCTGTGTTCCGGCCTCGTTCTATCAATATTTGTAAAACATTTTTAATTTGCCTCAGTTTTTGGCGAGGGCCAAAATGCACATTGTGCATGGGACACGGCCTAAATGTGGCCTGTGCCGCCGCCCCATTTCACGCCGTCCTGCACTATCCTGCCCTGTCTTCGCTTCATTTTGTTGTTTTTCCTTTGGTTCCTTTGGCTCTTTTGTGATTTTTTCTTTTTTTTTTGCGGCTGGTGGCTTTGGCGCTTTATTTGAGTTACGTGACCCTGCGCCATTGAGAGCTGGAAAATTTCTTGCGACATGAACATGGTACACACGATGGGCGTATGCCCCCAAAGCAACATACGTACTTACCGTCCTCTTCCACTCTTCCACTCCTACACTCTTTTTCTGTCTCTCCCTTTTCCCCTTATGTTTGACTTGTTCGTATGTCTGTCTGTCTGTCTGACTGGCTATATGTGTGTATGTGCGGAGGTGGGTTGGGTGGTCTATAGGGTCTATAGGTGGAAGCGGGATTCCTGTGTCCGACTGCTGCCGGCCTGCCAGCATGTCGTCCTCGTTCTCGTTCTCGTGCTCGTAGTCGTCGTCGTTGTCGTGTGCGAGCTTGTTAAGTTCATTAAGGTTGAATAATAACAACAGTAACTACATTTTAAAGGAGTTGTCAGTTGTCAGAGGCGCTCCTTCGGTCCCTGCCGCTGCTTTCCATACTCTGTGGCACAGTGGGGCACCCCTGTGGCGATTCGTGGGTTTTTGAAAGATGGCTCAAATGATTGCCGACCGCTGCTCTTATCTGTTCGCTATCATTCTATCTAACTTTCCAATTGGTTCTTGGAAGTTTCTGCTGCTTTCATCGGATATGCATAGTTCCTATCACTTTCATTCTCTTGCTCTGCTTCTATCCATCAAAAGGCATCTCCACTGTACACACGTTTGTGCCCTGACGTTCAGGTGTCTTGGCCTCGTCGTGTGTCGCTCGCCTTGGCCTCACTCATGTTGTTAACTGCTCTTATTACAACTTATTTTACTTACGAGGAAGTGTACGAGTGTGCGCTCCTTGTTTGTCAAAAACAACAGAAAACAGTCAAAACCAGAGCAACCTGTAACCTCACCTCGAACTCTTGTTGCGGCGGGGACGAGAAGTTAAAGTTGCATTTACATTGCTGCAAAACTCCTTATTTTCAACTTTTATCCACAAAAATATCGTACAAGTAATTTTTTCCTTTTTTTGTTTGACTGTCATGTTTTTCCCTGCCATTTCGTGGGTTCTGTGGGCGGGAGGGCTAATCCCAGACTGCTTCATTGCTCTCAACCGCCGCCAGCATCCAAACATCTTCAGCCACATGGAGACCCACTGGCTGGCTCTGAAAAAAACGATGAAAATAATCAAGTTTCCGACAAACATCAACATGACGCCAAGATAAAAAGCTTCCAGGATGCGCTGGCATCGCTCAGCCACTGCAGGACAAGATAAGACACATCATCGGTAGAGAGAACGAGAACGAAAGCAGCAGCAGTAGCAGAAGCAGCAGCAGCAGGACCAGGACCTACAGCACTTGGAGTTGGTCCATTTCCAGGACTTGGTCTGAAATTGGCTGGCTTGCGCTGCTTTCTCTTTTCATACCCTTCCAGAGGGTATTATGATTTTGTTTAGAATTTTGCATTTACGATCAGCATCAAGAATAGAAACCAATCCTTCAGATCTACTATTTATCCGCTTCTATTTTATTGCTATAAATCCGCCAGACACTTCGTCTTGCTTCATACTCCCGAGCACTGGGCTCGGCACGCACACACTCAAGTGCGCTGGCGTGCCTAGCAAAAACCCGAACATGCCTGCGGGAGAAATCGTTTTATTGCTTAACACTGGAAAAGGCGAGAGAGCAAGAGCCGAAGTCACATTGCAGAAGCCACACGAAGGCCTACTGCTTTCTGTTTTATCTAGCATCCATCGATCAATGCTGATCTGGAAGGGTATGTGCATCTTCGGACTTTTGATTGGCCCCATTTTTCGTGTTTCGATGCTGTTTGGTGGGAAGGACTGTGGGTTCCCGGACTCAAGTGTCAGCCGCTGCCATCGACAGGCCTGCTGGCGGCCTCAAGTTGTGTTCGTGTTTGCTCTGAAAAGTATATTGGATTGGCCCCGCCACATTCATATGGGTGTGCTCATCTAGCCATCTCTATACATGTACGTACGAGTATGTGTACATTTATATAATATATTTTCCTATATCAGTCTGCTGCTGACGTTGAATCTTTACTCCCTTTGCTCTCTTACTCTTTTATTTGGGGCCAATTTTGCTTTAGTTTTAATCTCCCTCTGCCTCCAAAGAGGCAGCGAATCAAATCAATAGTGGCGGCTCTACCCGAATCATCTCATAGTTCTAGATCGCATCCACTCCCCGAGCCAATGAAGGGGGTGGGGTGATGGTGAGGTTGGTGTTGCTGTTGGGGTTGGGTCTACCCAAATATTTTTCATCGTTTGCGGTGGAATTTTGTTGTTGTTAAGTGCACAAACAAAGCCACTTCAAATGTTAAACAAAATTATAACCGAATGCATACTCGTATGCTCGTAGAAAAAGGAAAGGTTAGAGGACCACACGCCCACACATGTCGTGAATAGAGCGCGGTCTGGGCGGTGGACGGGGGGGTGCTGTTTGAATTTCTGCTGAAGTTAACATTTTTATAATTCCATTAAGCGTACGGCCCTGTCTGTCCCCCCCCTCCCCCCTTCCGCCAGTCATGTGTGTCTGTGTTGGGCTGTGAGTGTGTGTGTGTGTGTGTGCGTAACATGAGGATGCCATATCCCCATATCCCCCGAGCCAACAACAACGGGAGTGCGGCCGTATAAAGTTGGTCCGAAAACTTTTTACATTCATAAATCATTTTTCCTCTTTTTTCCAGCCTCACCTTCGGCTCCGACTCCGACTCCGATTCGCTGCCTGCCTGCCTGCCTGCCGGCCACCCTCTGGCCCTTCCGTTTTAAAGGTGGAAAAATACTTTTCGCTGAATTTGTAGAATTTCTCAGCTCACATGCTCGCACAGAGCACAGAGCAGAAAGCAGAGGGAGGGGTTGGGCTGCTGGGTATTCATGTTTCGAATGCCACATTGGGGTGGGCAGTGGCAAGGTGGTCCGTGGCAAGATGTGGGCAACGTTAAGTTGCAACTTGTTGCCTGCTTGGGTTACACGATTTGCGTCTGCTCATCCGTACTTGTCCTGGTTCCCGTTCTGGTCTGGTCATATCCTTGTCATTGTTATACCCCGCAAACGTGCCGTGCCCTACAGGGTGTGTGCAGCAAGAAAAAGGAATCGCCTGTAATTCCATAAGCTATACTCGTGATCGGAATGTATATCTATGGCCTTCGCCTTATATTTTGATTGGTATAGAACATTTCTATTAGTTTAAAACAAACCGAATCAAGACTCTGTACTGGGAATCTTCTTGTCGGAGCACTCACCCATAGCCCACTGCTACTTGTTAATTTATGCGCAGACAAAGCTTGAACTTTAGCATAACTTAAGAATCGGATGGGGACTCGCGAAAGCGAGTGGCTAGGGGCAGAGGCAGAGACAGAGGCAGGGGAAGTGCGTCATACCATTGGTGCTATTTACCGCCAGTGGCAATATAATTTGGTAACAAATTCTGGTGAATCTGTTGGATTCAAAGCCCCGGACAAAGCCGGAACATGAATATCCGGCCAGGCCCCCTTTCCCATACAGTCAAGGGATATAAATTAGCTAACGTTTTTCTAATGAAATTGTATCCCAGCTTTGTAATAAGCAAGAAATACATCGGTGTTCAATATGAGGGAATTCCCGATTCTTTTTCCATCCTATCGCTATGACAATGCCGCACAGTCTCAAGTCCTAGCTGCCACTTTCCCAACAACCCAATGTTTTCCACATCCAGGGGATAGCTGCTAACAAGCGTCATAATTACAGGTTCCCACACACGAATACGCATGCACATTTACAGTTCGTTTGCCGCAGTCGCTTCTTCGTATCCGTATCCGCATCCGCATCCGCATCCATATCCCGCTTCCCCACCGGTTCTCTCTGGGTTCTCTGGGTCTGCGACTTTTGCATACTTTCTGGCAGAGCCGCAGCAAAAACTTTTAATTTTCGAACTTTTGTCGCTCGCTCGGCATATGTTCTCGGCTGCTACCCCCCCCCCAATCCGATGACGTCTTAGTAGGCAAGTGGCAGGGCACGGTAGAAGAAACTTTACCCGACTCACGGCATGCCAGCGTCTTGGGCGATTGGACTGCAGGACAATGCCAGTGCGATTAAATGCAAATGTGTACATATGTATGTATGCACGTGGCTTCCATTAATGGCTACCATTACGAATATACATCTTTGGAGCTTCGATTTATTTCAAGGTATATTTCCGACTAACATTGTGCTTAAAATCTTCGTAAGCAAATTGTAATATTGGATATGTATAAAGGTATAAAGTAGAGCCGCGGCCTTTGCCCCCTAAATAGATGTACATCCAACATATAACGCCCATTGGTATCATCATATTTGTCTAAGTCTAATGGTAATGGTTCAACCTTGTGGATTGCGTGATGAAAAGATCCTTTGGTTGTTTTCAAAACTACCTCTCGGATTCGATTATTGTGGCCAGCAATTCCAGAAACGGTCCGAACCAGGTGCCACTGTTGTGGTGGCGAATTATCCTCATGAAGCAGGACGAGCCGGTTGGGTTGTACATCTGTTTCTGGTTGGTTCCATTTGGACGAAAGCTGTAGCTCATGGAAATAGTCGGCATCACTGGGCCACAGCCGCATCTTTAGCAAAGTGATGCATTGAAATTGAATTAGTATAGACATATTTTCGATTGCTACTGTCTGATCTGGGAATGACTGTGCAGCGAGAGGTCTTGCATTGAAAACACCCTTCGAACGTCGAGTTTGAAGTGTCTATTCGTAATGGAACATAATCACAGAACAGTTACAATAACTGCAGAGAACGAACTTACCCATAAGAATTTCCCGTATTTTCACTAGTCAACAATGATGTGGTTCTGTTTATCGCTTGGGACTGCGGCTGCTCCGCACTCTGCTTATGCAAGTCAGTCGCTAATTGCAAACAAAGGTGGGCGGGCAGGCGAACAGCATAAAACAGGGCCAGTGGGAGTGGGACCTAGATAAGGCAGCGGAATACGAATATATATGTATGTATGTAGGCACTTGTAGTGTCTCGCTCTCGCTTACGAGCCCAATGTGCATTCATGCATGCTGCTGGACGAAGGACTGGGGAGGGGTGGTGTGGCTGGACGGGGGCTCGGACATATCGCTTCGTTTTTAACAGCACCGCATTTGCATTTATATGCACATCCTTTGTGCCCAAAGGATATTACATTTTTCCACTTCAAGCATTTTTGTGAATTTAATGAAATTTTTAATTTTTATGCGCGGATGAGGGGGGGTTGCACGTTGCCACTCCAACTCCCACACCCACTGCCACAGCCACTGCCACAGCCACTGCCACTCCAGCTGACATTCCCTATCCCCATCCGTCTGTCTCTCGCTTGGCCTAACAGCCACAGATATATGCCGCATTTGCTTTGCATTTTCAGTCCGCCAGTCACCGCACGGGATCCTCGACTCCCATCACCATCTCCATCTCCAGTGGCCGACTCTCCGCAAAGATAAATAAAAACTGGCCGCACACTGGGCCATGGTATCTCCCCTTACACTGCCTTCCCCATGGGGGGTGCAACAAAAAAGTTGAATTGGCTTTTGGTTTGCACTTGTATTGCAGTTTACAATCTCTTGGATTGCGGCCACTTTCCTGATGAATGCCACTAGAAGAATGCTCAGCTTGATTGCCGTTGAGCCTGCTCGGTGAGGGATACGAAGTGTGCGAGCATAAACGGATACCGATAAAACCGGAGAAACCTTCTTCTCGTTGAGGTTGAGTTTTTGGGCATGTAGAGAGAATGGATATTCGGATGATGGCTTATTGAAAGGAAAGTCTCTGGGAAGCTGGCCTCTTTTTCTCCTCTTCATCCCAAGCAACTCCTACACGAATTTTTAGAAGCAATATCTTTTCACATAAGATTCTGAGGGATCGAAAAATGATCATCTCTTGGCGGTAAATAAAATGGCCACAAATATCTCGTTTAGTTCAGGCAGCCTCAGTACCATTTTCATACCAAAATATTGTGCAATTGGAGGACTCGTATGTTTCGTCCAAGATGTTACCAATCGCCCGCACAATACAAATATTCAGCCGATGGTTCCAAAGACAATATAAACACTTTATATTGTCTTTGTTGGTACCCTGTACCTTATTGAAAGCGGAAAATATTCCCAGTCCCGCGATTACCCAAAAACAGTTTGTATATATTCTTGCGACTTTGACGGAATCGTAATTCTCTTTAATTTCAATAACTTCTGTTGCTATATAGGTATATATGTATGTATATGTTGCTATCGATATATATGTACTCTTGAATATTTGCACAACATTAAGCTAATAGGATGTCCAGCAAGGATAAGCATGTATCTCAAACGAGTGGCATGTGGATCTACTAATTCATCATTGTGCAATAATAAAGTGCAGCTTGTCCAGATCGAAAGACAAGCCAAGTGACTGGCATTAGGGAAATTGAACTGCACCAGAGCCCTGGGGCTGAAGGAGCCTCAGTTGTTGTGCAACGAGCAACGAGGTACGAATGTTGTCGCATCTGTGGCTCTTAGTGGGCCTGCCAGTGGTGGCTTTAGCCACTCTGCTTCCGATAGAACTATACCAGATGACACCATTGGCGGCGGCTGCTATGGACATACTGGAGAAGCAAGTGAGTCCCACCCAAAGTACACTGGGAGTGATTGAGTTGATTCCGGAGGACCATGGCCATGGCCATCGGGACCACCCCCAGCAGGAGCTGCTCACCTCGATCCTGCTGCGGACGGGCACCTCGATGGCGTTGCGGGTGTACCAGGAGACCCCGGACAAGCTGCCAGCGTCCTACCTGCTCATCCTGGTCAACTCGGAGGAGGCCTTTCGATCGCTAGGAGTTCAGTTTGCCAAAGCGGCACAGACGCAGGAGTTCAATTTCCTCATTGTGATGACGCGACTGGAAGAGAGAGCGGAAGTTATGCGGGACATATTCATGACCTGTGCGAGGTTGTTTCATACGCTGAATGCCATCATGCTGACCCAGCGGAACGATGGAGTGGTGCTCACTTATAGCTATCGACTCTACAATAAGGACTGCAAGCTCAGACTGAGCTTGGTACCGCTCAACCAATTCGAAAACGGATCATTTCGGCATACAACGGACCGCATCTTCGACCGGGTTCTAGTCAGCCTCGACGGATGCCCCATCAGGGTTAGTTGGTATCCGGTGCCGCCTTTCGTCAGCTTTCTAGGTGACATGGATGACCTCGAGGAGCGGGAGCAGGTGTGGCGGCTAACAGGAATCGATGGTGAGCTTATCAAACTCCTGGCCGAGATCTTCAATTTTCGCATCAAGCTCTTGCCGCCGTGCAAAAAGCAACGCAGCTGCAACGAGAGCTGCAGCAGCTGCTTTGACCAGATGAATAACGGCAGCTCCTCGGTGCTGATCGGAGCAATGAGTGGCTCGCATACGAACAGAACACAGTTCACCACGACCGTCTCCTACCACCAGAGCTCCCTCGTGTTTGTGGTGAACATGAACTCCAAGATAGGGGCCGTGGCCCAGCTGCTGGTGCCCTTCTCCACGACTGTCTGGCTGGCTCTGGTCGTTAGCTGCATCCTCGCTACGTTTGTTATGTGGCTGAGGCGTAGGCGCAGAAATGACTCCGATATGACTGTCCAGTCACTGTTCGTGCTCACCACCCTGCTGGGAAACCCACTGGAAGCGGTCCAGCTGCCAACGAACAGTAGGCAGCGCTTATTCTACTCCGTCTGGCTGTTCCTGGTGCTGGTGCTGAGGGTCGTCTACCAGGGCAAGTTGTATGACTCGTTCCGCGCGCCGTACAACCCGCCCTTGCCTTGCAAAATATCCGAGTTGATTGCCGAAAACTACACGCTGATC
Source organism: Drosophila athabasca (assembly GCA_008121215.1). NCBI lineage: Eukaryota > Metazoa > Arthropoda > Insecta > Diptera > Drosophilidae > Drosophila > Drosophila athabasca. The sequence goes on along the minus strand of CM017796.1, from coordinate 7,190,717 downwards.
AGCCAGGAGTACTACGACTACTATCCGCACAACATGACCCTTCTCTTCGCGGAAAGCACTCAGGAGCGGTTCGATCGGCTTCAGAGTTATGGCGAGGACGAACGACTGACCACCACCGCCCTGATTGCTAACATTGGCTACAATAACAGGTTGAACTGGCAAACCAGTCACCTGACCCATGTCCGGGAGCACATCTTCCTCTACCAGCTGGTCATATATCTGCAGAACCACTCGCTCCTAAAGTTCGGCTTCGACCGGAAGCTCAAGCAGCTGCAGTCCTCTGGAATTATCAGCTACATCGTGCACAACTTTGATCGGCCCCAGTACCGGGTGCCACCGACCGAACCCCACGAGATCTCACCCCTCCCCCTAATGGCCTTCTGCGGCCTTTACTATATCGCCTCCATTCTCCTGGCAGCCGCTGTCCTGGCCTTTCTGGTGGAACTGCTCAGTGTGCGCGTGGCTTGGCTGAGGCGGTACCTGGTCTAGAGCCAGACTCTTTTTTTTTGTAGCACTTTCTCATTGTCGATGTTTAATAAATGTTTGCTCGAATACGGCTTGCAGTTGGGTGACTGTGGGTGTCGGTGTTCATCGGGTTGATGGTCAATTTCTTGTATCGTTTGGATCGGAACCAGCTAAAATTCCTTTGTGTTTATCTCCTTTAATGTTCAATAAAGTTGAGGGCTTCAACAAGAATCGGCTGAGATTGGATTGGAGTGGTCTGGGTAGCACTTTGTCCGTCCGGCTTTATCCTTTTTAAGGCTCAATAGAACTGGAGTCTCGATCTTGGCCTGGCTGGACAAGTATTCCCATAGGTTAGGGAATGCCTAAAGTTGGGAAGTTAGATTGTCTTGGTCTGGCTTACCTTGCCCCCATCCTGTCAGCCCATTGACTTTTGGCCAAGTCAACGACATGCTCATTATCATCATGACGATGGAGAACCAACCAGAACCCCTACCCGAACCCGTTCCCGAACCCGTCACCGAATTCCATTTAGCTTTCGCCATCTGCCATCAGGCTGTGACACCGCCGCCGGCATTTTGTCTGTGTGGGCCGTGTGCTGGTTGTGCCACCAGAAGACAATGGAACGTCCTCGTTAGCCGTCAGAAAGAGCAACAACAACGGGACAACATCAGGAGAAGGAGATGGAGATGGAGAAGGAGAAGGGTTACTCGGTTGCAGGGTTACAGGGAAATAAAAAGATGGAGAAAAACAAGACACGTCCGACATACTCGTAGAACGAACTCATTAGCCTACATGGCCGCATTTTCCGCCTACACATGTGGCAGGTCCCCACAAATGGAACACAAATGCGCTCCGGCTTGTTGCAACTCTGCCCCTTGTTGCTACATATTTTGTTTGCCTAAATGCCGGAAGTGTTGCGGGCCACAGCAGGAGAGTGGTTCGAGGAGTGGAGCCATGGCCGTGGAGCATTCTCGGTGTACCTCACCCCAAAACTGCTGCAAGCAACAAATGTTGCCAGTATGTAGCATTCAATGTATGATGTGTGTCGTTAGCCAGACCCGTGCCAGTGCCCCAACCAGTGTATAGCCGGTCGGGCAACACTCTTCCCCTTACCCATGGAAAGAAAACCCGTCGGAGAAACTAGTGGTAGAACTATCCAAAGCGAAGCTTCAGGAGATGCGAAGCCATGGAGAGACCCAGTATATTCATCAGCTCTCTGCTACTGCCCCGTCTAGAAGGGTATCTTACCTTCGTTGATTACTCTTTGGTTTCACGTTGAGCCCTCTCCTCCTGTTTTGTTGTCCAACATTTACCGGTTACCAGTTATCGTAGCATCATCAACAGCATCGTCATCGTCATCTACATTGTCGTTGTTCTAACTCTTAATTATGCCTTTTAAGCCATACCAGACTTGTACTAGTGGTTGTCATCCAGCTCTTCGTGTGCTCTTCTGGCTGCTGCCAGTCGGCTACTAAGCAAAAGTTTTTCTCCTAATCAAGAGATTTGCATTCGGTTATATTAATTACATTTAATTGACTACTGAGAACCATTCGATTCTGCCTGCCCCCGTCTGCCTGCCGATGTACCCGTCCCTGCCCCCAATCTGACATCCAGCCAATGGGCGGACACTTGACGCCGCCAGAACGCCCCCAGGCCCCGCGGGACATGCCGACCAGGCCTACATCCCGTGCGGCTGATAAGAGCTGATAACAAAGGTAAACAAAGGCCGTGCGCCAGATGCACGGATGGCCTGATGCCCGCCTTGCCTGGTCTTTGGCGGGAAACGTTGTAATTCGTCAGACAGCCCGCGACCTGGAGCGCATGCGCTGGCACTCGGCAGCCGTCTGGTTGGGCGCCTCGTCCTCGTCGTTGTCGTCGTCATCGCCATCGTCATCGTCGTTGTTTTAGTCGCCGTCGCCGTCGCAGTCGTTGTGGTATAAGAGTAGAGTGAAACCAGTATTACTGCGACACTCGCAATAGTGGGAAATTTATGCAAGAGCCCAACATACACCAGCCATTAAGTTTGGTTTGTCTCCTCTGAAGATCAGAGACAGAATTAATTATGTGATGGTTTTAAGACCAAGGTTTTCTAGTGCTGAATGGGTATGCGAATTGTGTTCCCTAGAGATAAAGTACCTATAGAATTAATTGGCTTGATACGGATGATTTTAAGACCGATTGTATGCTGTTTTAATCCAGAAAAAGATACTTGAAATATGGATGATTTCAGCAATGGCATAAATTAAGAATCTCGAATAACAAACCAACCACGGCAGATGAATTTCAGATCAAGGTTGTGCAGAGCCGAAATTAATGCCAGATACATCAGGAGTCTAACGTATGGGTTTTCTTGTCTCAAGATCAGGATCAGCATAAATTGAGGCTCAGTCAATGGTAAATAGTAGGCCACAAAGATCAGTAGATGGATATGAAGTCAAGGCTCGGAGCTGGGAACTTGAAATATAGGAAAATCTCAACCTAATGGCATGCTTCGAGCAGAGCCTAATAGAATCTTAATGAGTGCCAAAATTGGTCTTGCAATCTTGCCAATATAAGCGGCTTTTGCGAGAGCTGGCAGCACAGTTAATACCTTGCAACATAACAATGATGATGTTGCAGCAATTTTTAGCTCCAATCCTGATGGTTGCTGCTTGTTTGGCCAGCCAGCTACCATTTAATGCCTACCTGCCGCCACCCAGGGATTACGAACTAGAGGATGCAGGCCTCGCCATCCTATTCGAGGCCCAACACCCAATCGGGAGGTATGCCCCCGACTTTGTGGACTATCCTGGGATCCATCAGGCTCTGCTGCTGAGGCAGCAACAGGAGTACGCCCTGGACTTGCCATTTGAGGGAGAGCTGCAGCAGCAGCAGCAGCATTAACACCACCAACAGAGTGCAGCTGAGACTTGGTGAATAAACATTCCTTTGCAAAATGATGTATGATAAATAAATGATTCTGCGGCCAGTGGAATGGAAGCCGAAAAAAAAAAACGAGAACTCAAGTCCTTTGGTCGATGGCTGCTGCATAACCGCAACTTAATCCCTGTCCTGTGTCCTTGGCTGTATCAAAAACTTTTGCCCCCGATCAGGGCATGGCTTGGACGTCTGACCACCCATCCCATTTCCTGGTTGCCCAATGGCTGTCTCTGCTGTAGCGTTACCCCTCGCCTGCCGCCTGCCGCCTGCGTGTGCGGTTTTAATCAAGTTTCACCACTTAAGTTTGTGCTCAGGTGGAAAACACTCAAAAACCGCCTGACCGAACGAAACCTGACCCTGAACAAGTTTGAAGAGTTTTCTTTGTTGGTTTCTGTTAGGTTTCGTTTGTATACTCTTACAGATGATGGCATGATTATTTTGACCAGAATTCTACGAGTTGGAGAAGTATTTTGTACCTCAGTTTTCCTGATCAATGGATAAAACTTTGCAAATAAACCTATTTAGTTGGAAGGATATAGGGGATTATGGAAGAAATGTATTGAAAAGGGTATTAAAAGGTTCGCCTTTCAAAGCTAACATTTATTTCTTTTCTTTTTTTTCTTTGGTTTTTTTCTTTTTTGGTTCCGTGGGTTGGATGCGTTTATTATGGGGGGATGGTTGTCCGGCTGGGTCAACTTGTTACTCATATCTTCGCTGCATACGCATGAGTATATACATATGTATGTATATAAATACATGTGTATGTATGCATGTACCAATGTCGGGACCATTGTTTGTCCTTGCCACCCATTTCGTACACCCTCACCCTTACGAAAACTAGCTGAACTCTTGCTGAAACTTTAAAATCAATTAAACTGAGTGCCCGCATGATTGGGCAAAATGATTGTGCATATGTACATATGTCTCGTGTAGCTATTACTAGTAATTTTACCCATTCACCCTCATCCACTAAAGTGGTTGAAGCAAGAAGAGGGCAAGCTCCTCCTGGGAGCCTTCTTGAGGTGGCTCTCGTGTCGTCAGATCGCCAATTGGAATGGCATTCTGTGATAGATTCCTTGGCGTGGTTTGTTTTCTCACGGATATAGGGTTACCATGGCCTGTGACTATCTATGAGAGATACAATGCAAAAAAAATGGCATAATAAAAATAGTTAAATTGAATGGAACTCACTTTGATTTAAATATAAATGTATTTGTTGAGCTACCGAGCTTTTTCAGCGAAGTCGACGAGAATTGAGTTTAATACGGTTTATTGTCAGGGATGCATTATTTAGTTTATTGTACAATAGATAGCGATAGCGAGATTAGCGATGTAGGATTAGATCGGTTCAAGACGGGAGTCGGATCGGGTGTCAGATTGAAGATCTATTCAAGGTGCAATAGGCGAATGACGAGGTGCGAGACGTGAGTTGAACTCAAGGGCAGGTGGGCCGAATTTCCCGTGCCCAAATGCAAGTAAGCGAGCGATGGATCGAGAGAGCAATAGTGAAGGCGAAAGATCGAGAGAGCGATACAGAATGCGAAAGATCCAGAGAGCGATAGCGATAGTGAAGGCGAAAGATCCAGAGAGCGATAGCGATAGTGAAGGCGAAATAAAGAAAGATGATGTGACAGAACGGCTGGATAGGCTGCTGTCGTGCGGAAGCTTATATGTTTGTATGTGGGTACATATGTATGTATGTACAATGTGCAGTGCAGTGGGAAGTGCAAAAAACAAACAATAAAGAGGGAATTTAATTTACTGCTGCACCACTGGCTAGGCTATAATGCTTCGATCACGTCTGCTAATATTGGGCAGCGTTACCCAACAGTATTTAAAAGCTTTTTATAAAAAAATTATACTTTGTTCCTTTTGAAAGAAATATATTTTATATAAATATGAAAATATTTCCTTTCAATTTGAAAATAATATATTTAATTTATATTTGAATAATATTTAAAACATATGAGTAAGCGAGAACATTTAAATTTTTATATTTCCACTCCCAGCTGCAAATTAATGCCATAAATATTGAAATCTAAGTGAATATATGTATGTTGCTTGAGAATAGAATAGTTTTTATTCATTTTGATTCATTCATGCATGATTTTATCCATAGTTACATACTTTTAAACTTAAAACTCGTGGTCTCGTATTCGTACTCGTATTCCACCGTAGTAAAATAATTAATACACTAAATATTCATGTATGGAATCAGATCACTGGAAGAAGAGCTATCCTTCCTTATGCAAGAGGATTATAATTTCTAATTATAATTATTGATGATGGTGCTGAATAAGACAATTGAAAGCTGTGAAAGTACTATGTTTGAATACATATCACCATTGGCATTTTCCTTCAACCCGTATGTGTCGATCGATTGAGTATCGTTCTGCTAGAATCACTCATGTGTTATCACTTTTTACTTGATCCCTCTCGATGCAAAGTGAAATTATGAATATGCTTTTAGTGGATATTGCGTGATTATACATATGAATGTACATATGTATGTACATATGTATATATGTATGTACGTGTTCGTATGTGGGTGTGTGTTTGGGTGGCACGAGTGACGATGTGCCAACTGGCTGCAAAAAGCCAAAGTCAATTGTCAAATTGACACACAGACACCCACTCGCATACACGTGTACGTGTACATGTGTGTGTGTGTGGGGGGGGGGCGTGGTCGCTTGTGTGTGTTTGTGCCTTGTTGTTAGCTTCATTATTTGCCAAGTCAAAGTAATGAGACTTTTGTTGCCTTGTTGGGTTGCACATGAGTGCGCCTTCTATGAATTCTTTGTATTTGCACGCTCTCACATGCATGTACATAAACACATATATACACACATACATACATACAAACTCACTCCTTAGCAGCGGCAGGGACAATGCATTGGCAGAAAATAAGGTTCCACATTCACCCGCGGAGCATTTGAGTGTTGGTGTATTGGAGTATCTTTGTGTTAGTGTCTCCACCCAAGGAGCATCTGTGTGTGTGTGTGTGTGTGTGCTGGCGCTGGCCTTTTATATATCGGACAAACAAAAGCGCAAAAAGCGTTGACAGACAATAGGGCCGCACAGTGGAGCAAACAGCACAACAGCTACAACAATCGCTGCGCAGTGCACAAAGTAAAAGCATTTGGAAATGCACGAAAGAACTGGGTTCGGGTCCGGACTGCAATTCCTGTGGATAGCTTGGCCAAGGGAGAGTAACGAGGAGAGAGTGTGGCATGGGTATCCTGGCTGCTGGCCAGGCTGCGATAAGAACGTTGCCGAAGCCACTGAAGCCGTAGCTGCTGCCGTGGCCTCCATCTGGGTCCTGGACTCGCATTACCGATAGAAAATAAATTAATTTTCATAATAATTGGCTCACACTCGGCCAGTTTCCGGCTAGCATAACCCGCTATCCGATACCCACTACCCACTTTATACTTTATCCGGTATACGCTGCCTTCCACCCTTTATGCGCCAACAGATTCACTGCATTGCCGGGGGCCATGCCCATGCCGTTCGGAACCCTTTTTCGGAGCCGGGCGCCAATAATAATAACATTGTTAACACAACGTGCGCATGTAATAAAATCGTTTATTGAATTGGCCATAAATTTTCGTAGCTACAACAGCCGCAAAGGCACACAAAGTCAAAAAGTTGCAGTCCACAGGGGGCATGGCAGCGCGTGGGAATGGGCGTCCCATTGAGGGCTGGCTGGCCTTTTGTGCGAAAGTTTAGACAGAGTTTAGGAAGCTCGTCGTGCCGGCGGCTAGGAGCAGGAAGAACACAACGCACAGAAGGAATAGCGGGGGCGGAGAGAGCTGGCAGTGTGTAAGGGATAATGCGGTTGCTCGAAGCTTTGCCGGCTTGTGGGCCACCAGGTGGAATACATACATATCTATATCTTTGTGTGCGTAAGTGTGTGGCTTGGGCCACTCGGAAGCCACCTATCCACCCACATACATATATGGATACAGCTAAATGAAACGCTTGGAGCAGAGCTTACGTGTATCTGAATTGGCTTAAAAAATTAAACGCCACAATCGAGTGAGCTGTAAGATGTGGCTATAAATACAGATCAATTGCTCCAGAAGATTCTAGCTTGACATTTGGATATCCAACTATTCTTCAGACTTGACTCTCATTACTATATCCGCTTAATCACAACACATTCGTTTCATTTGCAATTAGGAGGCAGAGCCGTGTACTTTTAAAGGACTTGGAGGAGCGGATGTGACTCGGGGACATTGCACATTACGTCCATTAATTTGCGCCAGTATTTTAACTACCCCACATAAATTGCATACGGCGCCATTAATAAGCATAAAAGCATCTCCACAGCAGCGCAAGAAGAAGCGAAGCCAGCCCCTTGGCAGCCATCTTCACAGCCAGAACCAGAACCAGAGCCAGGACCACTCGGGTTGCTATGGGAGTGCGACGGAAGTACATATTGCGATGGGGCGTTCGAGGACTTGTGGAATCGCTTAAAATGTTTTCAATGCTGTTCAATAATTCCGGCAAAGGACAACCACAGAGACTCAGAGAGACAGCGGCATTGAGAGCGAGGACGCCGACGGGGACGGGGACGGGGACAGGGACGAGGACGCGACAACGACAACGACTAATGAGCATGATAAACGAGCTGAGACGAGCGCTCACTGGAAGATAAGATTCTCCTTTTCAACTGCATTTTTTGTTCTGCCATCATCTTCTATCCTCTCGCTTGTTTGCTTAAAAAATGTCGCGCTCAATGAAGTGATGTGTAAATAACGGTATTATATTTCAAAAGGCGCTTAAACGAGGCCAAAACCCGTTAATCTCGCCTCATCTTCTAGCCCATCTTTGGCTCGGCTCCCCGCTGCCTCCTCGCTAATTATTGAATGGATGTGCAACAGGAAGAGTGCACAATGTGGGAATGCTGGGAACTTTGGAGCTCCGGAACTGGGTGGCATCACAACACAAAGGACATTCCACACGAGAACTTGCCAATGATGAATAATGAATGGGATCAGGCAAACGACAATAGAATAGCTCACTCTTTTGTCCCCTTTTCCTCCCCTGCCCTGCTCATCGTGATGCCTGCTCAAGGGGCAAGTGGATGCAGAGAATGCACTGAAAGTATATTTCAGTAGAAGAATAAGAAAAGAATTATTGAAAATTCCTTGGGATTTCTTCTTCTTGTATGTAATACAATAGTTTTGTAGATTCTCTGCTTGGATAGAGATACTTACATATGTACATATGTACATACATAATTGCATATTTAGATATCTATTTTTAAATACAACTTGCTTATCTACGAACAGATCAAAGCAGTTATACAGCATTTTTGTTTTTATTTTTGTCATTTTAATCCTTTTCTTTTTGTTGTATTTTTCTTACTGATCATTTTCTTTAAAAGACGATTCTTCTTCTCATCTTCGTGGACGTCCTTAATTTTCGTATTCCTTTTCTGCCAGTGTGACCACTTCACTTTACTTTTAATATGTTAAACTGCGAGTTGACGACGCACAAAAGTGCGGCATGCCAGGCATGTGGGCCATTACGACCCACCCCTGCTCCTCCTCCTCCTGCGTGTGTGTGGAGTTCATAAAAAATATAAAGAAAAGAAGCCATGAACGGCCAAAGGGGCAGAATATGAGGCTGGAGAAGGAACAGGGCAGGGCAGGGTCAGGGGGCAGTGTAGGGCAGATAGGACACAAAGCAACTGCACAAAACTGTAAAACTGTAGCCAAGCACTTTTTGATTTATGGAGAGCCAAGCGGCACAACTCTCGTAGGTTAGACAGAGTAGGAGCCATACGAACGACGAGGAATGGAATGGTGAGGGCTGGTGAGGGATGGGCTAGAAATATGGGGGGCTCCGGCTAAGTTTGAGGGGAGGGGGACAGGAGAGCGCCGTTTGGTCGGAAGTGTAGACAATTTGTTAGAATTTATACAAAAAATGCAGGCCGCTTTTCACGGGAAAGAAGTGGGGGGTTGGGGGGCTACATGGGGCTACAAAAGTGGTTATATATAGTTTTACATCTATACATATATATTTATGCACATACTCATATATATTGCATAAGGGAAGAGCAGGCCCGGCCCGTATAAAACATGAGAGGCATTTCATTTTAAAGCAGCTCAAACAAAACAAATGCCTTGGCTTTTGTGTGGACTTGAAACTAATGATTTTCACTTACCACAGCGGCAGTCCAGTCCACAGTGAGCGACGAGAGTAGGGGAATGGAGTGGAGTGTCATGGGGCATGCCGCACATGGAATCTGTGCACAGATTTACATGACATTATGTCATTGTCGTTGCTGCTGCTCTGCTGCTACTGCTGCTGCTGCTGTCTGTTTTTATGACGTCAATTATGTTTATGAGTGTCTAAACAAAAAGTCTTATAAAGACCTCAGCATTTCCCCTTTTTCCCTCATTCTCTGGATGTGTGTGGGGGTATGTGGCGATACTAAGGGGGTGGGGTGGGGGATGGGAGAGTACTGTCCTAGTACTAAGAATTCCTTGCAGTTTGAGTTTAAGTGAATTTATTACCATGAGCAAAATTTATTTAAGCAGTCAAATGCACGTGAAGTGCATCTCAAGAAAGCTGTCACACAGTCGTCTCCTCGCCTTCCATACCCCTCTCTCACCCGCTCGCCCCTGGCCTATCACGATTACGCCATGCCCCATGCTGACATCAAAGGCAGAAACTGGAAGGAGGAATGGGCTGTGCCTCAGACAAATGCATGTGTAGCAAGATGCTGCTTTTTTTCGGCTGGGCTTGTTACGTCTATACATTAGGGTGAACCAATCGAAATGATTTTCAAAATTTTAAATATGATTTACTAAATTTACGGTGTTTTTTTTTCAGTTTTCCAACAGCACAACTTAAGATTGAATAGATACAGACTTTTGTTTTAATCAAAACTTGTTTGGATTAGGCATTTTATAATTATCAGTATCATATATGTATGTTCATAGAATATAGAATTATAAGCCTATCGTGTTCCACATATGTATGTATTCTATTTAATGTCTGTCACAGCGGTTTTTCTTAGGGTTTCCTTTTGAAATTTCTCAATTTACATGCAGTACTCGGAAATGTGGTCTCTTAATGGATTGAATCACCCTGATATGTGCACTTGTGCCAATGACTGACAGCTCTCACACACAGAGATGCACACACACTCACACACACATACATAGATACTCACACGGACATAGACAGACACATACACAGAGACAGGCTGCTTGCTCGGGGCCATGCAAATCCAACTTTGCTGCTGCTTGAAGCAGTTGTCAGTAATTTCAAGCGAATGGCAGGGCCAGGATATTTCACAGCGGAGTAGCAGCAGAAGCAGCAGGAGTAGGAGTGGGAGTGGGACGAGGAGCAGCAGCAGCAGCAGCAGCAGCAGGATCTAAGGGATAGATGGAAATGGAGGTTGCAGTGCCAACACTGACGAGGACAACTTCGTTGTCACCCGCGTACGCCTTTCGCCATGCCCCATTCTCTGTGGCCCATTCTGTTGCAGTTGCTGGTGGAAATCAAATCAAATTCCCGACAAACATCAGCAACAACAGGACATGTTGTCATTGCTGAGAGTGTGTACATCTCCGTCTCTTTTCCTCTCTGCGATTGTGTATGTGTGTGTGTGTGTGTGTGTTTGCGGAAGAGATGCGATAGCTGTCATGGATAATCAGCGTGATGGGGGAAATTGAACAACAAGCTCCCGATACCATGTCTTGGCCAGAAATGTCCATTTTTAATCCAAAATAATTCGGCGGCTGTCCCAATGCTGAGAGCTTTTTGGGGGTCTAACTTTTGCGGTAAGCATTTTGTGGCCAATTTTTACTTCAGTTTCTTAAGTTTCATTCGGGACATCCGTCCGACATATGCCGTCCTTGAAGTGGGAGTGGGGGTGAGCGTGGGCGTGACCGGGAGCCGCGCACCTACAATTTCCGCATGTCAACTGCACTTTGCATGAGTGCCCCGCACGCAGACACACCCACACACTTGTGCCACATCAGCACTTCAGCACACCAGCTCTTGACTCTGACTTGGTTGTGCTTTTGCCCGAAATCCAACTCTAACCAACCAACCAACCAACCAACCATCATCGTGTTGATCATCATCATCATCCTCATTCTGCTTCGCTTCTTGCCTGTCCCAATCCCTGTTCTCATTCCCGTTCCGTTCCGTTCCTGATTCTCCTATCTTTTTTTTTTTGTGTGGTATTTCCACTTGATTTACAAAACTCAACGCAACAACGAGGCAAGTGTACTGAGGGGCACAGCAAGAAAACCACATTTGACTGATTGACGACTGACTGCCAGTCTACCGCTCCACTGCTCCACATTACACCCCCCCCGTCAGCTGACAGTGTATATGTGTGTGTGTGGCCTGTTACAGAGTTGATTTATATGCACGTCGATTCGACGTAATTGAAGACGTGATCGAAATTCAAATTTTTGATTTTTAGACCCCGTGACTGGATTGGCATTTGTGTGACTGCCACTGCGACTGGATCTGCTACTGGAACCGGGGACTGGGCAGACAACCAGACCCTCCTCCACTCATCCCGTCTATCGCTATCCGCCCAGCCCTCACCCCTACCCCGTCCATCTCCTGCCCTTTTTCCATTGCACTTCTCTCTCTCTTTCTCTCTTCCCTTCCCTTCAATTCTCAATTCTTTGGGTGGCTTAATGTGATTTTGGTTTCGATTCTCTTTGCTCACCCAAAGACCCTGCTCGCATACATATACATACATATATGTATATCTATATAGTATATTTGCAATGAAATAATTTCCATTTTTCTTCTGGCAACAAGTGAGCAGGAGATGCAGCTTCCTTGCCGCGTTTCCTTTCAGGAGTTACGTTTTCCATATGCTCACTAGCTGGCTGTCTGGCTGGCCGAAGAGAAAGCTGAAAGCTGAATTCTTTATCAATGAACTCGATTCCATACAGACTCTAGTCAATTTCACATTTTATCAATGTCACGCTGGCTTGTTTGGATGCCCTTTTCTCCGGATTGGGGGAGTCCATTGACTCATAATATCAGCTGGCAGTGTCAGAATCGAATATAATATCTTTATAATCACTGGGTTTCTTGGCCACTCTCTAGAATTAATCGTTATAATATATAATCAGAATATCAGCAGTTCCTGTATTTCTTTGCAATTCTTTAGGTAGCTTCGGATATCCTTTGGTTAGGGTATTCAAATTTCTGCCTCGTTGTCCTTAAATCCATTTTCTTGTTTGTCGCTTTTCTGTCACCCCAACTCCCCCACCGCATACACCAGTCTGGGTCTCATCTTCATCCTCTCTGTCGTGGCATTTCCAGCATCCCAAACTTTGTTAAATCAGCCATGAAAACGGATTGTCGTCTGTGCATTTTTGCATTTCTTTTGCTCGTTTCATTGACTCTCTGGCTGAATGAATGACCGACTGGCTGACTGGCTGACTAACTGACGGGGCTTGACAAAACGTGACCTTCTGTCATGTCTAACAGTTTTCAATAATAATGCTCTCGTAGCTCCCCCGCACCATTGTTTCCCTGTCCAGCATTCGACCCGAACCGACCCGACCCGCTTTGCTTATTACCATTGCCGGAGTCTGCCTCCGCCTTGGGGATTACACCCCTCTCTTTCTCAGTCTCAATCTCCCTCCACAGATAGATACAATCACTCACACACAGGCACACACAGGCACACACATACACCCACATTTTCGACATTAACTTCAACACCTGACTGGGCGAGTAGCGGCTTGGGGTTGGGGTACGGGTAGGCCGTCTTGTGGCGGGGGGGTGGTAGTGCGGATTCGCACTCATCCAGATGCTAATGGCTCTGTTGTCGACACTCTAGACATTTGCTGGCACACATGAAGTGTGTTGCTCGTTTGTTGCTTCTGGGGCCCCTACTTCCTACCTGGCCAGCCTTCTCTTGGAGCACTTGGAGCTGCCTGTTGTTCTGCCTATGACAGTCCATGGCTTTAGTGATGAGTCGCACAGCGTGACTTCATTCACTGTTTGTCATCTTACTGCTCTGAATCTTTTCCAGATCTATCGTTTCTAGGAATTTAGCCTTTAGGCGCTGCTAAATCTGATTATCTTTGGAATAAATAAACAAATCTTTGGGTAATTTCCAAATACTCGTACTTTTATAATGATGCGGTTCGCAATACGAATATGTGATGGATATAATATTAGGAAAATGATAGATGCTATGTCCACTTGACGGGTTGGCTTTCACAGTGAATGTCAGCCGAATCACAGTTTGGCATTCACTAACAGATGGATGAGGATGAGGATGCCAGTCGCTGTCACTGAATATGGATGCATGTGTATCTGTATCTGTATCTTTGTCTGTGTCTTTGTCTCCTCTGGGTGTATGAGTGAGTATCTGTGTGGTTCCTTATGGGCTGTTGTGCTTTTGTCTTATGTTTCGTTTGTGTTAATATTTACATAATTGTGGTTAAAAGTAGCTTTTAAGATGTTTTTAACTGGCAGACAAAGAGGAGTGCTCCTTGCTATTTTGCTAGCCAAGCTTTTGTTTTCATCTCTCCTCTTTGGACTGCATTTAATGGCTTCAACAGCGGCAACAATCAGCCAGGGCTGACAAATGCTAGAATCCGTTTTATTGCCGAAACCTCCGGCCTCTCCGGAGCTCTTAGCCCCAACCCCCCCTTAATGGCTTGACATTTTAATAAAGAGTAGCGCCTCTCCTTCGAGGGGAATGGAATAAAAGCTGGATAGGCAGTGACAACAACTTTAGGCATTGTGGTTGCTTTTGGCCACACTCCCCCACATACATATTACTGTATGGGTGAATGTGTGTGCAGCACCGACAGAAAAACTGAAACAATATTCCACTATTTACACACTGAAATGCTGGAAATATTTCTGGCAAACCTCAAACATTTTATTTTGAATTTTTCAATTTTGTTGCGCCCAATTTTTGTTGTGCTATTTTGTATTTTGAGATGAATTTGCTGTAAAAATTGTTTGGGTTTTCAAATATTGAAGAGAGGAATGGGCAAGGGGCGAGGGACGAGGGGCTGTTGGGTTTTTTGGGGATATTTGCACATCCGTTTGTGTTTAGTTAGCCCGTCCTCCCCTCACAGAGAAACATTTTTGTTGGTTTCTCCTCTGTCTGCTCCCTTTTCTCTTCTCTTGGTAAACGTTTACGCAAGTGGGATTCCCACTCAGAGCACTTGTGTGCGGGCGTGGCACTTGATGGGGCATCCACTCTTGTTGTTGCAAGCCACAAAAACTTTAACTTTTGGCAACTTCTTTCAACGCCAGAGCGGGGCCGGTAGCGTTGGCGTTGGCGTGGTGGAGGGCGAGGGCGAGGTTTGGGGCAAAGGTGGTCAGCCGCATAAAGCAAAATTGTGGCCAAAAAAGCTCAAAAGTGCTACAAAGCGTTGAAGAAACGATAGAGGGGCTAAGGCTAAGCGGAAACGGATTAGCAAGCGGGATACGAGTACTACAAAAAAACGAGTACTTTTCTCTAGGCTTTTCTCTGAGACTCAAGTCAATACCCGAATTAGTTTTAGTTCGGAATCAACAGTAGAAAAATCAAGAAAAATAAGAATTATAATATATTGATATATTTCAAGTGCGGCTTTCCGAAGATCCTCCGAGAATGAATGCTAGTTCGCGGATGTTTGTCCCCCTCTTCATTCTGTTCGCTTTGATCCTGGCCACTGTTTGGGGTAAGCCATTGCCATAGCCATTGAGTTCTTTTATGTACAATCGTCTCCCAGTTTTGACCAATCGGCAGGGCCTGATTGGAGCGTATCATAAGCAGTTGCTTGGGAATGCCAGTGCAGTTGGCGTTGAGTGGATGGATAAGCTTGCACAGCTCACGGATCGTAGGTTCAGATAGGGCGATGGTTAGAGCAAACGATGTGCTAATGCTACCAAATCCTTCGTAGCTATCAGTGCAGTTTTAGCCGTGGCCGACAAAGATAATGAAGGGACGAAATCAGAAGATATCGGAAAACTCAAAACTCTACTAGGGCATAACAAGGGAACCGTTCCGCCTCTGGATCAGAACTCAGACGAAAATAAGGAGGAGGAAGTACTAGTGCTGGAAGAATATCAGGAGGAGGATGATGATCAACCACAGGGTAGCATTATTCAGTCATTAAAGAGCAAGTATATTAACCCAATTTCCTCATACCCGTAAGGCGAAAAACTGCGCAATTTGCGAATATCGCCCGATTTGGACTTGAAGCGTGAATTTGCCAGCGATAAGGCGAATCCCTATATACAGGATATCAATGAGAACTACGACTTAACTTTCAAGTAATTTCTACATATACATATTTTGTATACTGTTCAAGTGCGAAGAATTATTGAAATACAGAAAGAGCAATCCATTAGTTGAGTTGAGTTGTTAATGTCTCCAAGTGCGCTCCTTCGGATAGAAGGAATCATTAATTTCGCTTGGTTTGGCCTAGAGCTGTCCAAAGTTGAAACTTAATTTCATTTTGTTTGACAAAACATTTATCTCGAAATGCTTAACTATCCTGTGAATGTGCCTGTCCCAGACCAAGTCCAAGACCAAGACCAACTGTCAGACAGTCACAGGAAAGAGAGATGGAAAAAACAGAGCCTGAGTGGAGCTTTTCATTTCGATCGGGGCTTGGTGTGGCCGCCTGGTCCTCTGTTGGTCGGAAAATTTGAGGCAATTACCGAGCGATTAAAGAGTTGTCGGGGCTCGGGCTCGGCCGAAACTGACGAAAGTTTTGGCCAGAATTGTTGCCAGCTGGCGCCCCATAAACGTAATCAAATTTAATTTCAACAAATTGCTTTCGAATTACGCGACCTTCGGTGGCGCCGCTCAAGCGCGAAAGAGTTGCAAAATTGTTAAAATAATAATAACTTTTGTTTCCCCCTTCCACTCTCTCTTTCTCCCTCTCTCTTTTGTGTGTAAATGTGTGTGTGTGTGTGTGTGTGTGTGTGTTGGTGCCGCAGAACAATCGCCACAATAACAACAGCAATTTGCGTTCGAAATGATGGAAAAGTGGCAGGGAGCCGAGTCAGAGACCATGCCATTGCCTCTGCCACCGGGGCGTATAAGTAATCATACAAATTATGATTCATTCGACCAGACAGACACTACTGTAAGGGGGACGGGGAAGTGCGAGTGCAAGAGGGATTGGGAGTGTGATTGGAAGGCAGGACGGCAAGACGGGCAGGATGAGTGAGTGAGTGAGTGAGTGAGTATTTGCTCTGTTCCTAATAAACAAATTAATTTGATTGAAGCTAAAATGAAAACTTTTTCCTGCGTGGTCTGGAAGGAGTTTTTGTTAAGGGGAAAAAGGAGGTAAAAGGAATGCAAAAAAGGGAATATGAGAGGTTGGCCGGAAAAGTTTATAGATTAAATTTGATTTGAAAGTTTTGCAAGCTTTTGCAAATGATTTCTAATTGGATGATTATATCTTTAATTATATATTGCACCGCCTGCATGATCTCATTCACATATTGGCTACTAAAGGCATTAAAAGTGAACTCAATTAACATTTATATACATGTATGCGGAATGGATATTTGAGGAATCTTTCAGCTAAACTATACATATGTACATATATGGAATAACTATTACTGTTTTTATTACTGTGTTTATACTAGCCCCATATCATGCAATCATAATATAGATAATATAATAAGTAGATGTGGAATCAAAAATAATCAAAAAGAAGAGACGGGATCAAATAAAACTCTAACTTTCAAATATTTGTTCTATGGTCAAGCTGGCTTACGTCACGCACTCCCCGTCTCCCATTCCACCCTTGCAAAGCATTGTCAGGCAACAACAACAACAACAACAACTATGCATACGCCATAGACAAAACAAACAAGAATTACCAATACTCTCATAATGCAAAACATAGCCGCTCTTGGCGAAGCTGCATTGCACTGACACCCCATGCGGTAGGAAGAGAGAATTAAAGATAAGAACCTCCCTCAAAGTAATCTACCTTATCTACGCTGATGAGAGAGAGCTTCTGGAGCGTAAGCTAAATACAGGAAATGTCTGTATTTAGCACAATGCAAATCTCTGCTGATTTAGCAGCCAGCTAACTGAGAAAAAACAAATTCTTTGGCTCTGTTACAGGGGCATGTTAATTTAGCAGCAAGCTAACAGCGAAAGATAAACTGAGTGAGAGAGCGAGAGTGAGCCCTTGACCTACATTCGTTATCTGTGATCACCTGCACAAACTTTCGCTCTCCTTTTCTGCCGTGAGATCTGATTTATAAGCAGAGCTTTGAGCTGCCCACGCTGCTCTGCTCCAGCCCTCTCTCACCAAGTTCTTTCGTTCTCGATCTCTCATACTTCGAAAGCTACTTTAAGCTGCCCACGCTGCTGCAGTTCTATCTAAGCTTTCAGTTCCCCCCGGTCGGTCCATCGTTCAAAGCGGTAACTTAAATTGTTCGTCTAGTGGTGTGCGAGTGCGTGTAAAGTGAAAAATGCAAGACGATATTGCCAAAAAGTGATTAAAAGTGCGCGAGTGAGTGCAGTGAAACCAAAAACAATATGATGCACCACAAGAACTAAATAGAGAGCGGCATCAAAGTAAATCAATGTGAGTGTTTCTTTTTCAGGGTGTGCAAGCCGGCAAGCAGATTAAGTGTGTGAAAGTGTGAGTATGAGTGAAAATTAGGAAGAAAGAAGTACAATGCTATGTAAGCAAAAAGTGAGTGAGTGTTAAAGTGAGATCAAGTTAAAGTGTACCGCAATAACCACGCAATGCGTGGCAGCCAATGCAATGGAATGGCATATGAGTGTTTTTTTTGTCTGTGAAATTGAAATGCCAAAATGAGGTTTTTCTTTTTTTTTTTTAATATTAAAATGCCAAAAAGTGAGTGAAAGTGTACACATGGGAATCAATGCACGATGTGTGCAAAATCAATCGGCAAGCAGTGGAAGGCGATATTGGCAAAGAGTGAGAGAAGTGAGTGAGTGAAGTGAGTGAGTGAGAGAAGTGAGTGAGTGAAAAAAAAGCAATAAAGTGTACCGCAATAACAAAATAAAGAGCGGTTTTTTTTTTGTGAAATTCAAAAATGCCAAAAGGTGAGAGAAAGTGTTATCGCGAGATCAAAATCGAGTGAGAAGAACAATAAAACGTTCCGCAAGAACTAAAAAAAAAAGAGCATTACTGACATACGAAAGAGAAGATCAGAAGAGAGTCGCAGCAGCAAGTCAACTAAAACTGAGGGTGAGTTTACACAATACTCAAGACTATATTTTATTACTTTTCGATGCGGAAAATGATATATATTTTCTATTATTTATATTATAGTATCTACATATCATTATCATTTGATCTCTATCATATCATAATTATAATCATAATTGTTTGCATCCTGCCTCCTCCTGTGGCAATAGGAAGAAGTTTATTGAAAGCGACTCTGAAACACTCTCCGCCCTTCTCCACCCCCTCTGTTCCCCTATGCTTTGTGTGCATTTGCCTAGCAAGAGAGGTGAATAGCGGTAAAAATATATCCAAATTTACATATGTATATTTCTTTAATTAAATTTATTTTGATTTTTCTACTCGCACTCTATCGTATATATACATATGTATGTATGTATATGTGTATGTTACTTTAAAATCCACTTGTTAACATGTTTCAAAAATAATCAAAAACATAAAAGAAAGACTATCCATCGGGGCTGAAACGTAGTATCGATCGAAGGCTCTATGACAGGCATTGAGAGATTCTATCCTAGCAAATAACTAACTCTGTTTTTTTGCATAGTTTTCCTCCTTAATCGGTACTTATTTTATAAATATATTTTATAAAATCTTAAATTCTTCTTCGTCTAATTTTAAATCTCCAGTCAATCGTATTATTCTCTCTGTGTATATGATTATGCTATGAATTTCATGAATTCTAGAATTCATCAAACAAATAGCATAAACATAGCATGTGTAGTACACTTGTAGTAAAAACTCCCAGTAAAATTCCATAATCACAGATTTGTAGCTTTGGCATTTGTTTAATTTTTAACCGCAACCCCTGGAAATCATTTTATATTCAAGGGTCACCATGGCATGTCGTCTGTTTCCTCAGTGTGCCATACAAATCAATTTTAAAAATATTTTGTACAAATTGTAATAAATGTGCAGTTTAGAAAGTTGCACCGCAGCAAGGAACGATCTCACTGTCACTGTCACTGTCATTTTCACAATCAGGATATTCCTCATCCGAATTGGAATCGAAGTCGTTTCCGATCAGCGGATCATAAGCCGTGTCAATCGATTCCCAGGCGCACGTTATCAAGCCCGTCGACTTTTCCCAGAACGAGTGCAAGCGAAGGGCTCCGAAAGCTTGTAGAAATACGGCCATCAACTCCCGAGTCTTGCGCTCCCATACGGAAAAGATGCAGTTCATCAGCAATTTTCCGCGTTCTTTCAGCACTTGCACCTTATTCTGTAGACGGATCTTTTTTCCGGAGAAAAACGAAATGTTCAGCTCTCTGGCAGAATAGCCGCGTGATAGATTGCGATGCACATAGACATCGTAGTCCTTAAGTATACGAGTCACAATGTCCGACGTGGACACACCCTCAGTGCGCTGGGTTGCCACGAACATGCCGCGACCCTTAAGCTTAGCATATACATCATTAACGCCTTCAGCGGCATACGGAATGTCATCGTGTGCAACGAAATCAATCTTGTGCTCATTCAGAAACTCATCGGTCAATGTCCACGGAGCACTTGGAACAACCTGTGGACGGATGAGATGATCCTCCTTGAGGTATGCGCCTTGATTGCCCATCTTGTACACTCACCTCATCCACGTAGCGGCAATGGCGCACTGCCTCGTAGCGCTCAGGGGAGGTCATCACTGTTGGACCCTTCATTTTCAGTGTCAGCTCATCATTGCAGACACCAACAATCAAATAGACATTCGGAAACATGTTCTTTGCCTGCATCAGCTGCCTGGCATGGCCCTGATGGAAGAGATCGTATATGCCATCGGCATAGATGCGCACCGACCGCTTTGACTGCCCCGAACGAGCCATCTCGTAAGTGATGCGCTGAGTGTAATCGCAGCCAGCTAGTTCCTCCAAGGCCTTCGCATCGTTCGTAAAGGGACACGGCTTGCAAATATTCTAAAACAAATTGGAGGAGAAAATATGAATATGATTAGTTACCTTGGCGACGGCTCTCGCTTACAAATTGGCCAAAGCTCCCATCATATACCATCATTGGGAACGGCTGCTCATAGCCAGAATCTTGATCCTTCGGGATATGTATATTGATCGGTGATTGCTCCGATGCTGAATTCTCGTTCAAATCATCCATATTGAAAATATATTCAATAGAAAAAAAAAGTAGAAAATTTGAAAAAAATATATTTTTGTTGTATTAAACCAGTAGATGTGTTCGGGCTGGTGTTAGATGTGATACTGAAATCTGTAAGAAAATAAACTTGTAACTTTGACTACACAAAGTGTTCGGCCAACTGTGATGGGGACTTATTTTCTAAAATGTTTGAGATTTTATTTTTTTTAAATTTTTAGAATATTTTGTGATTGAAATCTTTACTTCCCTCCCAAAGGGGGTTAAAATCAATCCCAAGCAATAAGCTCAAGACAGTTAATTTCGGCATTGACCAGGCCAAAACCAGCTCCAACTTTTGTTTCTTTTTCCTTGTTTCCTTACTTTTGGTCCTGTTTATTTTGATGATTGTTATTCCCAGGTAATTTACATGTAAACAATTGTCGGATCCTATTTTAGTTGTGCTCTCCATTCCCGTTTAGCCATCATCAACTGACAATTTTGCGACTCTCCGTCGTGCTTCTCACTGCCTCACTGTCCGGTTCGCTGCACATTTACATTTTGGCCAGCAGGGCGGGTTGTGGTAGGGGGGGGGGGGGGCAGTGCATTGGAGGGGATCAAAAAAGTCAAACTAATCTAACAACTGCTAACAATAAGAACCGCTCCCCAGCTATCCCTCCAACAGTCTGACTCTTTAGCGGCGCATCTAACGCTTTGTACCCTTCGTACACTTCAAAAAAAAGTGCTGCACAAAATCGCCATAAAATCTACAAAAATCTACGTAAAAATTATACCAAGATAAAGCCCCTTAAATTCATAGAAATGATCTTTTCAGGCAAATGTATGGCACTCTTGTCTTTAGCAGAGACAATACCTTTTCTTTGAGTGTACTTCTCCTATCCTTCCTGGCTCTGTGCAAGTTGTTTTAACAAAGCATTTTGTAGTTAGCAAATATATTTGTATATCTCTGAATCTGTGTGTATGTGTGTGTGTGTGTGTGTGTGTGTGTTTTTGTTAATCTGTGTATGTTCGCTTGTATTACACAAATACGTTGACAATTTTGCGTTGTCAGTTGTTGTTTTAATTAGAAAACTTTTTTACCAAACAGCAGCAACTAAAAATACAGCAAAAGCAAAACTCAAAAAACGATTTTGAACACCACAGAATTTTGCCTCCCCTCCTTGATGCCTAGCCTGGTCCTCGTCCTGGTCGTCCTGGTCGTCCTGCCGACATTTGTATTTGTTGTATTTGCATTTTCTATTTTATTTTGCTGCCTGCCTGCCATATAAATAATGAATTTCTCTTCATTTTCCCATTTCGGCTATTCCTCTCAACACTTGTTTCAGCTCCATCTCCAGCTGTACTCGTATACGTATGTATGTATATTTTTTGTCTATCTGTGCATTTGTATCTGTGTGTGTGTGTGTGCTTTCCTATTGTTTCCGTATGTGTGTGCATTACTTATCGCAAAATTCATGGGCATACATAAAAGTTTCCCACTTCAATCAGCCAAAGCAGCGCAGATATACAAAGAAGATATCCCACAATCCACAATCCACAATCCATCTGTTCCAAGCAGCGACACATTTCCTTATTTCCCCTTATTACTCAGCCCCTTTTGGGGCTCGATG
Source organism: Drosophila athabasca (assembly GCA_008121215.1). Lineage (NCBI taxonomy): Eukaryota > Metazoa > Arthropoda > Insecta > Diptera > Drosophilidae > Drosophila > Drosophila athabasca. The sequence continues at coordinate 7,168,426 of CM017796.1, read as the reverse complement.
GGTGTATTCTGGTTTTTTTGTGTTTATTTTGCAAAATTAAATCCAACGTTTTAGTTTTATGAGGCAAAACTTGCTTTGTTTGCGGAACAAGACGAGAGATCCAGAAAGAATTGAGTTAGGGAAATGGCGAGGGGTTCCGCGCTGGCGCTGGCGCTGGAGCTGGTTGCCACCATAAGAGGCAACGGCCCAAGCCAAAGTCAAGACGAAGCTCGCATCCACTTGCCACAAGCACTTGCCTAATGGCACGCAAATCATTCGGCTATTTGATATGCAATATATGCATTTGAAAAACATAAACATATATTATTATGCTAAATGGATTCTTCAAAGGTGGTGGCTTCAAAGGTTCCATGACATAGAGCCTTTCTTCTATAGTACCCCTACAACTATCTGTGCCCATCTGCACAAACTTATTAGTATAGTCGAAATAGTCCCATTATCCTTTGCAGAGTATCTTTGGGATAGCTTCAAAAGCGTGGATATAAAAATGCTGCACCCACACAAAACAAAAAACATACACCCGCTCGCATGTGTGGGCATTCGGGCATTCGGGCATTCGGGGGGATGTCAATGCGGTTTGTTGTCAATCTCGTTAGAAACGAATCCTTTCGTAATCCTTGTGCTTCAGCTGCAGCTTTGTGTCTTCCGTCGCTTTGGTTTATTTTCGTAACTTGCCCCCTCGCTGACGTCATGGCCTGCCACTGCCACGCGAATGACAATGCCACACCACCACCACCACCACCACCACCACCACCCACAGGCGGCTCATGCGTTTTTGCTGCTTAATCCGCTGCCACTATCAAGATGAGCTCCATGTGAGTGCTTAGGGGGGGGAGGGGGTAAGGATATGTGGAGCACAGGAGCACAGTCCCGCGTGCCGGCCAATCAGCAGCTCAGCATCTAGTCGTTTTTCTCCCTCCCCCTCTCCCTCCTCGCAAGCCCTAAACCTTAAACCGCTAGACCACTGCACTATGGGTAAAATTCCAATTTTTCGGGTATTAATTAATAACTCCTAAACTAAGCAAGATTTTTCGATGCGGTTTTTTTTGCTATTATTATGTAAGCGCTTAGAAACAGTTTTTGGAAAAGTGGGCGTGTCACCGCCCACCCATAAAAAAAAAATTTTTTTTTTTTTTGTATTGTATTAAGAAATTGAATTTAGTACTAATATTTATTAACCATAATTCTCTTTTATACATAAAAATAAAGTTTTACTTTTGGAAAACCATAATTTTGATCAAACTCAGGAGCTAAAGAAATAATAAATAATATTAACAGACATTTTCTTCATTTTCAACATCTTCATCACACATAAAAAATATAACGTCAAATTCTTCTTCAAAATCCTAAAAAGTTTGATTTGGTCCATCAATTTCACATCATAAGCGCTACAAACATCAATAGGCAGGGAAATCAACAAATTGACGTTGCCCTTTTGAGCTTTTGATAGAGCTGCTGCTTGTTTTTTTGTGCTTCTTCACCTTTCAATCAGTAAGCCAACTTTGGACGTCCTATATTTCACTTATTCTTCCCATTTGTATTGCTTATGTATAATTTTGTTGTGTTCATTCACCAATTTAATGCTTTTTCCAAAATATTTTTTGTTCTGGTTGCTGTTTTTCAAATTTTGCCAAAAAAAAATTGACTTTTGCTTTTTAAATATGATACATATTTTAAAACATTTATATGTTTACTTAATCTCCTCTTAAAAAAATCAAGAATTGCATTTTCCTGGTTATAGTTGCCTTTTTCCTTGCGCCATACATAAAACAGCTCCACGTTTGAAAACTGGAAGTCACCTGCAAAAAATTAATTTGCGCAGATAGTGCGGAAAAGTGCACATTGAGACAAGCTGCATTTAAATCACAATTAATGGCGCTACGACATGAACTAGGACGTACCTTTAAGAAACTTAAAGGTTGTTTTCTAGGCCTCTTTGAACTTGAAATTTATTTCCAAGAAATTACCTTTGAGAACACTTACTACTTTTACACTATATTAATAAAACACGGACAAGTACAAAGTTTTAGTACAACCATCATATAGTACAAGCCCGTATTATTGATATCCCTTTTAAATTTCACAAAAATAATGTGTCGCGTTTGAATACGAGCAATTTGAAAATAGGCAGCAAAAATATTGCAATCTTACAGCATGTAATTTTCTACAGAACAGCTGACTTTAACAGCGGGTAGGCATAACATTGGTCTGTTATATAACATTTTAGGTATTGAACTTTACAGTTTGAAGTTTTCTTAAGATGTTAACACAAAAAAATTACCAATTTTAATACTTGGAGAAAAAGACTAAATACCCGAAAAATGGAAATTTTCCCCATAGTGCACTGTGAAGAGCTTGCAACGTTTCCAATTTCAGGACGGGGGCCGGGCCGGCCGGGCCCTGCAAATCCCACATAAGAAATTGTTTTCAAGTTATCTTTCATTTTCCGCTCAACCCATTTCCCATTTCCCATTATTCTTTTGTCTTTTTCCTGCCTTGGTGGCCCACAGAAGAGGGATTTCCCCAGTCTATGGGCGGGGTATGGGTATGGGTATCCCTGAAATGTAATTACTATTTTCGGTGGCTGGATTTAGGCCAGTTAAAAATGTTAAATGCTGCCACAAGGAGCCGCAAGAACAACAAATGGCAATCATTTATCGTGGCCTGGAGAATCCCGACTGAATCCTGGTCGTGTCCTGACTGCTCCTAAATATGATTGATGGCACTTGTCGCGTTACGTAATCGCTGTCATGTGTGGGTTTCTATTAGATCAGAGAGCGCTGAACGTGGAACGCTGAAACCACCCAGGCCATAAAAACCCATCATTTTTGCAGGTGTGTCGAGTTCACTGTGGAAAAAAGAGTTGGAAAACATAGGAATTTGTCAAGAAAATCGAAAAAATCGAAATCGGCATTATCATTGCTAGTTTTATAGATTAAAGTACTTATCTTTATATCTCCTTAAGGAACGGAACACCCTTTGCACCCAGAACCAATTCTTCCTTTAAAATTCTCGCCCTGTCTTTATTGAGATGCACATTTTTCGCCAAGTGTACATGGTAACACTTTGTTGCCACTAGCATGCAGCAATCCCCAAAGTGTTCACGTGATTTCAAGATAATTATCAACATATTTTGTATGACAGCCGAGGAGATTGAACGTGCAATCTCCTTAAAGCCACCTGCTTTTAAAGCCCCGAGAAGTGTTCGATTCAGTTCAAAGCAGATAAGGACCAGGGCCCAGAGCCGCGGAACGTATACTTACGCATTAATCAATGAGGCAAACACAGAAGAAGGAATTGGTAGACGAATGGCCACGAAGGCAAACAGGTAGACCAACATCTCTCCTAGGACTCGTTCTCGCTCTCTCCACGACTGAATGTCCTTCTGTCTGTCTGTCTTTCTCATTTCCATTTTGATCCTAAACAGGCCGTGTCTTGGCCTTGCCTATTCATGTGGAAATCGAGTGCGGTTTGCGGCCAAACAGACATAAAAAATGAAGACGAAGGTCCCAAGGAATAGAATGGAGTGGAGTGGAGTGGATCGGAGCGATATAGCAGTGGAGTGGGCGATACAAGGCGCGTGGCGCCTCGGGACATGAGCGCCATAATGATATGAGTCACTGACTCAACAACGACAACCACAACGGGAACGACAACGGCAACGACATCGACATCGACTTCTTTCAGGGGTGCATAATAATCGCGGCGTCGTCGTCACCGTCGTCGTCGTCTTCTCCCTGCAGTTGAAGGGCAGCCGGAAGAGCAGAGCAACCGGAGTAGAGAGGAGTCTCTAGCGTTGACGTCCGTAAAGCAAATCAATTCGTTGTTGCCGTAACAGTTTTGTCTTCGTTCTGCTTATATCAGCAAATTGTGTGCGTGCCCCGAGGGGAGTAGACTGTGGCGGGGCAGAATACTTACAGCATGTATGTATATATTGACAGGGCATATAAATAAATTATTAGCAAAATAAATGTTTAGCTAAGGGCGTGAGAATGGGCCCCCCACCTTCGGCAAGCGCAACGCATGGCGCCATTCAGTCGAGGTGGGGTCGAGAAGTGTTTAGAGATTAGATGGGAAAACAGATTAGATGCAAATACATACTCGTTATCCATGGCAATGGGGGAAATTCCCTTTGATCAGTGCTGTTTCTGTTAAGACAGATCCTTACAAATGCGTGGCTAGTGGATACCATGGTGCTCCCCGTCGATCCAATCCTATTTAACTTGAATGTTCTTATAGCTAAAATACCTTTTCCATCCATTCCCATTTAAGGATAGTTTCCGGAAGGGCATGCTATTTTTATGTTACCATCGAACAGGGAAAGCCTTCCATCAGGTACTGCCTCTGGTCTCTCAAAAAACAAATTTAATATAGAGTGACCCTTCGTTGGAGTATACTTTAAAGAATGCATTGTAAATTGCAAAAGTATAATGTCATTTAAATGGGGGCATGGGCTTGGGTTTGGGCCAGTGCGTCCAGTGGGCGTGGCATGCCTCGCGCATATTTAAGTGGCAAACCATTTTTGGCCAAACAGATGCATATCACATGAAGATGATGATGGAGCTGCCTCTGCGGCAGTGGCAGTGGCAGTGGCAGTAGCAGTGGTTGTGGCTCTCTCTGTGCCTGTGCCTGTGCCTGCTTCTGGATCAATTTGCATGCGCCGCAGAACAATGCGAGGACGAGTTCCCAACGAAGTTTCTGCCCGGATAGCTGACAGACCCAGGGGGGGGGGGGAGGTGCAGCGAGTGACAAGGGGAATGTGGAGCATGGAGCATGGAGCATGGAGCACGGTACGGGGCAGAGTCAGTTTTGCTGCAAACTTGACGACAAAAGTTTTTAACCGAATTAGCATCTTGCCAGACAGTTTCCGGCCATCACACAGAGGAATGGCTAGTGGCAGAGATTTGCAGCTTCATATCCCCCCCCTCTGTTTGATTTCCATATGTATTGTTATCCCTGCTGCCCATTTGTTTGTTGTTTTAATTAGAAAACTTGCCAAACAGTCGTCGACGGACGGAATTAATGAATTTCCCCACTTCCCATACTCCCACACTCCCCCACACTGCCTTTGAACCCATCTTCATCGAATGTCCACCCGGCCTTTTGGCCATAAAAATTCGTCCAACCAGCAAATTGGCAACGCCCGAGGCTTACACTACAGTTGCACAGTTGCAGATGAAGATACAAATATACTTTTCAGGGATTTATATTGCTTATTGGGTGCGGCGCGTGCCAAATGCCACACCATCCATTCTGTCAGCTGCCTTTTTCAATCCTTGACTGCAAAGTTTTATGGCCTCCATATGGACCTAACAATGCCTGCAATTTATGTTGATTTGCGTGTCGTGTCGTGGCACTGGCAGCCTTTAATTGCAGTCTTCAAGTGGTCCGAGCACGAGCAGAGTCGCATCTTGGGCCGGGTCATAATTAATGAGACCATCATAAATCTGAGGCGGGGCCAAAGAAGTGCCAAAGAAGTGCCTGGACACACTGGCATCGAGGCATTCTGTCTCTCCTTTCATGTCGCTTTGGACAGGTCATAAGATTTCATTCTCTTGTCGCTCGCTGTCTTTGCCCGAGTATTTCCCAGTCTGATTTATCTATGGGCCAGTTCCCTTCTAATGAGCATTGTTCGGGCCCTTGGCTTTGACTCTCTTTCTCTCTCTCTTCTTCATCTCCTTCTCTCTGGGGACTTTTTTTCGAGGGCGTCAAACACTTTCGCTTTTAATTACCGCATGGCGCTCGCAAAATTAATGTTTGCTGTCATGTTTGCCCAGCAAATAAAAAATGAACGTCCAGAGTACTTAGCACGGATGACAAATGCTCGAGGGCATGGATACTTACACACATACTCGCACTCGCAGGTCGAGCGTGAGCGTGAGAGAGAGAGAGAGAGAGAGAGAGACTCTCTTTGCCACAGAATGGACAGTTTATTAAGTTTAGGAACCGGAAGGACCCCCCCCTTCCCCCCATCACAAGCCACCAGCCAACCAGCAGAAATAAAAAGGACGCCCCAACCGAATCCTTTGTGCCCGGTGGGCCACTTCATTAAAATCCAACCAAATGCTTGAGCAAATTAATTTTCTTTGCCAAGTAAACATATAATCTTTTCTCATCTACCAAATAGTTTCGAGATCCCATCTCTGGGATAGCGGACCAGATGACTGGACAGCTGTCAGTGGACAGTAGGGGGACAGTGGGGGGCCGAAATCAGATGGAATTACTCGTAAAATAAAAGAATGGAATCAAAAGGAGGCAATTCCTTTTGCTTTTCCGCTTTCCCTTTTGTATTATGGCAGAGCATTATTTTAATAAAGCAAAAATGTGAGTGTGACATTTCACCTTTTTGTTTGTCTTCTCCTGGAATGCCTCTCTCGATTTGACCCGAGACACTTGATAAGGGTCATCCCATCTTAAAGCTGGCTCCCAATCAAACGGAACTAAACCAAAACCAAACCAGAAAAATTGAAAAAAAACTGGAACCAAACCCAAAACCGAATAGCAATGGCTGAATGGCTACGACTGGGGCTCTGGCTCTTGTTCTGGCTCTGGCGCTGGCGCTGGCTCTGGCTATGACTGTGACTGTGGCTGAGGCAAAAGCATTTCATTAAAAACTTCCAGGCTATTAAGCAAAACTTTGCGCAGCATTTTGCCAAAACTGTGTGATAAGTATCTGAACAAAATGCAAAGCTGCCAAAGGACGCAGAACGATGACGAAAACGAAGACGAAGACGGCGTTGGCGTTGGCGATGACGACGACAGCTGATGAAAATCGCGCGCGGGCGCGCTTTCTACAACAAATCACAATTTTCGCCGCAAATTGCTGTCGGGGAAAAGAAGTTCAAACATTTGTCCAAAGAGACCGCCAAAGGACGGACGGACCTGGTGCGGGTCCGGGTCCGGGTCCGGGTACGGGTGAGGCGTTGTTCAACAACAATTGAATTGCAGTTGCTGGCCGTGCCTGGCGTGACAAGAGTGCAAGAAGTGCCGGGAGGGAAGCCGAGGGCCGACCAGCGGGGATTGCGGAAATGTTGGATTGTGGGATTGGACGGGGTGCTAACCGAAACCGCGTCAAATGCGTGATTCAAAGCGTCGACAACTACATCCACAGAGCCATGGAAGAAAATAAAGCAAGTCAAGAAGAAGGATAAGACGAATTGGGGATACATTTCTGTCATCCATGGATAATCATGGCTACATTTATACCAGTAATAAGCATTTTGTAATACATTGGAACTATCAAATAATTCTCATCAATTATAATAAAACTCAAATAGCTCGCTTTTCGTATTAAATCGCTTAAGAAATATTCAGAGTCTACCAAAAAACTCCAAAAACATCTATCCCTCCACCACCACAAGGCCTTGTGTAGCCGACCAACTCAATGTAAACCCTGATGTACCCTTCTCGGGCTATGCCAGATAGCACATAACAATGACTCCACTCCACTTTCTTTGGCTTGGAGTTTGCTGCGTCAATGAACTTCCGTTCCGCTGTGTGTTTCTGAAAAGGAGTTCTCCTTGCGGGCTGGCTGGCTGGCTGGCTGTTTGTGTTTGTTCTATAAATTTTCTGGCAATTTGCAGAAGCCACGAGAGCCGATGCTTGGCTAATGTAGCACATGATTTATAATATTTCGAATGACAGCAGCTCCTGGCCAAAAGGATCTCTGCTCTCTCACGGAAAGCGTAAAAAGGATTTCTGGGCATGTTCTTGGCCAAAAACTTTCTTCGAGGGGTTTCGTCCTCGACCACGGGTTCCTGGTTTCATTTTGCCCTCTGACTGCGAGTAAATATATGCTAAATAGGCTTTTTGACATTCTACCTGTCTCCCTGTGTCCCTGTGTGTGTGTCTGCTTGGCTGTCTGTCCTGTCTGTCCCCGTCTGGATCCTGGCTGAGGTGGGTCTAAGGATGGGTCTCAGGATGGGACCCAGAGGCTGGGGTCGCGGCTGATGCCGGCCAGCTGGAGGGAAGAGCTGGTGCCCGGCGTGTGGCATATCCAGTTACATTTCATTAAATTTTATTTTTACGTGCCGTCTGCTCTGCTGCTGCCCCCCGCCTGCTGCCTGCTGCCACCTGCCTTGTGGCATTTTCGGGCCATTGTGTGCGTCGTGTGCGTGTCCTTAAGCGGAAACTTCGACAGGAAACACCTGATTCGTAAAATATTGAAAAAGTTTTCTTATTTTATTTCCCTCTTTGATTCCTCGAGCTCAGCTCTTTTGGGAGGCTGTTGTCTGTTGCCCTTCTGCTGCTTTGGGTATACTCGTCCGTTGATTGAATATGTGCGAATGTTCATCTGGATCTCAATGGAATTGAGGATGGAATTGGCTTACGACATCCACCATCGCTGGTCTTCAGTCTAACCTATGATCGGTCCACGAGCTCCATCTATTCGTAGTCCAAGCCTTTGTCAGAGCATCTGGTTTTCCTCGCAACTCGATTACCGCCTTTCTTTGCATGCCAAAAGTTGCTGTTTGTGCTGTTGTTGATGTGAAATTATTGCAAAATAAATGCAAATTGAATTTCTCATGCATAATTTGCTTAGAACTTGGGCAAGAGAAACATGAACCCCAAAGTTACAGCCTGACGCGATTCGATGCCAACTTTGATGTATCTTGTGGGTGTTTGCTGTCTCTTGTTCCTGCCATCGGAGTGGGGAATGGGGGATGGAAATGTGTTTTGAATTTTAATACGACATGTGTGCAATGATGCGTTTCTAATCGAATGGGAAATGGTCCGAATGGACCATTAGGACTGTGACATTGGCTATCCCCCGGCCACAGCCGAGAGTGTCATAGAAGGTCTAATTGGGGGAGACCCAAAGCGGACTTCATTAGCTCCTCCCAGTGATCATCCACTTGAAGATGGCTCCTCACGTGTGTGTACTCGTATTTCAGCACGTTTCTCATATTTATTTTGATTAATGTCCACTTATCCAGTTGCCACCAGCAATTTCAATCGTCCTCAACTTGGACCATTCCACGGAGCTGCACGTGCTGCCCAAAAAACCAAGCAGAGAATCCCAAGGATGAAGTTTAACAGAGGAGAGCGCAGGAATTGTCTATTGGCCAGTTGGCAGAGACAGCAATTGATGTGCCGCACACTTTTCACGACCTTTGCACCTGGCCCAACGCCCAACGCCCAAGGCCCAAGCCCAAGCCTCACGGCCCATGGTCCTCGGACCACGTAGACATCTCAACCTTGCCATCTGACCCAGTCTTCTCCTGACTTCAGTCCTAGTCCCAGTTTCAGTTCCTGCCCTGCCCTGCCCTGGCATCAGTTGCACTGAGCTGTGTACGTGTTCGCACTTGGTGCGCACGTGACTACTAAAGCCAAATTTATTGAATATTTGCCATTGGCCATTTGATTTCTTATTAACATGAGGGCCCTGAGGCCAGACAGGGACAGAGATAGAGATGGAGAGCCATGGCCAGATACAGTACGTAGTCTTGGCCAGAGCTTTAATGCCTGCTGCGTATGCTAATTTAAAGTCCACCAACCATGCGGGAAAACAAGCTGCGAAAGCTACTTACATAATTAAATAGAGACACCCACACATATTCACTCGCTCACACACGGCACACACGGCACACAGGGGACACATGGCAGCCCAGAGCCGGCTCTGTGCGGGATTTGCTCGCTGGGGCGCGCCAGAGCATTTGGCATTTATCTCTCATCATATGCGACTCCTCCTGATTATGCTCGTTGGCGACCTTTAACAGTCAAGCCGTAGCACCAGCGCCAGATCCACCAGCCCCCAGGCCCCAGTCCGTCAGTCGTTCTACAGCGACTTCGTCACCCAAAAGGCAATGTGAAACATGTCAGGCAATTCCAACCAACCAATACCCTTCTAAACCTGACGGTGTGCCTCGGTTTCATTTCACAAGCAAGAGGTCAAGCAGTACCTGAAGGCTTGGTTCGTTTTCGCTTCGCTATCGGTCAAGCAGTGCGTAGATGAAACCTGAAGTTTTGGCTCGCTTTCGCTTCGCAAGCGGTCAAGCAGTGCGTTGCTGAAACCTGAAGGTTTGGCTCGCTTTCGCTTCGCAAGCGGTCAAGCAGTGCGTTGCTGAAACCTGAAGGTTTGGTTCGTTTTTCGTTGAAATTATGCTGTAAGCAGTGCGCTAGACGGTTTCGCTTTCTTTCCTGCTGGATTTTTCCCCAGAATTTATTCTTCATAAAAGCGTATGAAGCGTATGGGCACAATTAAATATATCAATTTAAAAACGGACCCCAAAAAAGTGTAGAATTTCTCTAATTAACTAATAAATATCTCTTCTTAATGCGTAGCTATAGTTGGAAAGGAATCAGATGCTATTGCACAAGAATAAGTTGAAGAGTGCCGTGAAGGAGATCACGGCAGATTCCGGTGAAATCAAAGTTCTCTTCATAACTAAAGTGCCACACTTTGTCGCAATTTATGACATGCAGGGCATTGAAAACACTCGCTTGCATACTGGTAACTGCAACTAAAACTCTTTAGTCGCTTGCATACAAGTACATACATACATACAAACATACCCGTCACGTTGTATATATGTATGTATGTAAATATAAAGTTTGAAATAGTTTATACATGCATATGTATGTACGTTTTCATGATTTTTCATGTTTTTATATGGCGAACGAAACATGTTTCTGCAGCGTTGCACAAGCAGACGACGACGTTTGAGGATGACACTTCCGTGTTATCTGCACCTATGGAACTGGGTTAATGTGGCAAACTGACGGCGAGAACAGCAAAGTTTGTTGAATGCTCGTACTCATGGTGTGGCCCCAAAATTTCGCCACTAATGTCCTCGAACTCTGTGTGGCGCCAGCTCCTATAGTTCTAGGCCCGGCTCGGCTTGTCCGAGAGTGCGGCCCACTCTGGCATTTGATGTGTTAATCATGCGTGAAATTAATTCGTTCCACAATGTCTCATTAGTCTGCATTAACTGGAGCGGCCAAGCGGTCAGGCCAACAAGGACACAGCTCAGCCGAGGACACAGAACATGGCCAGGGCCACACACACACACACACGCACACGCACACATACACACATACTCACACTGCTATTCGCACTAGTAGTCCTGGCTCATATATTATTAAGTTAATCCCAAGCCATCGTCTCTCCATCGTCGCTCTCGGTGCGCTCAAGTGCTTAAAATTAAATAATTAATTAAACTTCAGCCTCAGAGCGGAGGGACTGAATGGGTAGGAAGTCCGCAGTCCGCTGTCCTTTCTTGTGATGCTATCTCTCTCTCCATAGACACAGACAGCTGTAACTGTAACTGTATTTGTATCTGTAACTGAAACCGTATTCGTATTTGTTTTTGTATTTGTATCTGTGACTGTTACTGAATCTCCTTGCTGGCTTGTATCACAATGCTAGTCACATCTGCGCTTAGCAGCTCATGAATATCGTATTAACTTTTACTTTTCGTGCCGCCACTGTGTCTACGTGTTTGGTTTTTGGCTTTTCGCTGTTGCCACAGGTTACCAGTTGCGGGCTGGGCGTGTCGGGCTCTAACAGATGCTAATAGGTGGGCGGGGAGTGGTGCAGCAGGCATCACGGATGGCACGGCGACAGTTAAGCGACAGCTCCAGCTCCAGCTCCAGCTCCTACTCCATCGCCAGCCTTGGTCTAAGTTGTCGCTGATGGTTCAATCACAGTCGTCAGGTTTCCTGCATAATGAACAACCGCAGGTCACGGTCGCTGACATTACTGTCGGGGCAATCGGCTTTGGCTTTCCAATAGCTCTGCTCTGAACTATTTTTAGAGTTCCAGTAGCACTGCTAAAACCCCTTAGGGATTTTCCAGCTCCTCTCAACAGCTGAATGTGTATGGGATTCTCTGTCAAGACAGAAAATGAGACTAGGCCGAAATAGTTTTCTTTTAATTGGAAATTAAATAACAATTCTTTGTGTTGAATTTCAATTGTTCACATATTGATGTCCTCCGTTAGTTTATTTAGCGCCTTTCCCATGGCCTCCAGTTCGTTTCCCAGTTCCTCTAGTTCGTTTCCCAGTTCCTCTTGTCCGCAACGCTCATCCTCCAACATTTCCATTACATTCGCAGGCGTCTCAATCATCATTTCGCTGTTAATAGTCTCCTGATCAGTCTCAATATTGATCATGTCTTCGAATATTTCGGAATTTGAATATTCATGTATTTCAGGTGATGATGATGTCACTGACATTACCTCAGATGGGCCTTCCAGGTTCACCTGATCTTCAGCTGTTTCAGATGCTGAGAATGGAAGTGTGCCCAAATTTTCTGTTATCCACCAATACTCGGAGCTGTTGGAGCTGTCCTCCATATCTGATATCTCGAATGAACTTGTGTTCGGCGATTCGTTGACTTCCTGGTCGCTCTCCGGTTGCGATCCTTCATCTTGGTACTCGTGATTGACTTCGAACAGTTCGGGGAGGACCTCATCTGTTTCTTCGTCTAGAATCTCGCGGAATGCGAATACCAATCCGTTCTCATGTTGCACTGGGATGTGGAATACTTGCCCTTCCTCAAAGACCAGCTTGTCCTCGAACCATTCAGTCGGGGCATCGAACGACGGCATCTTCAGTCAACAAAAGTTCGTCACAATTTTTAAATCAAATCGAAAATAATACTACTAAAAATACTACGCACCTTTTATCGTCTGATATTGGCTTACGTCTACTCGGAAAATTTGTTTAGAATAAATAAATATATAAATATGCCCTAGATTTCTATTGACATCTAAATGGTACGAATTTAGTTAAAGCAAGGCATACCCAGACCCGACCCATTTTAGTGATATTTTTGTGCAGTTTTTGACAGAACTGGCACATATAGTGTGCGTATGTCATTTGCATCCACTGTGAATTTCTATTCCTATTTATTTTTAGCTTTAGTGTTACGGAACGGAATAAATTTACGGAATGGAAATGACTCGGGGGGAGCACAGCAGTATCCATCAGTTAGCCAATTTTATATAAATGTACATACATACATATATCGTAAAAATCAGCTTAGCAGCAACAGTAGGAGAATTGTGGTTTGTTTTCCACTAAGTAAGATGCTTTTGACTTAACCAATTGCACTGTGACTCAGCCTCAGAGTCTTTGCATAGCTAGAGACAACGATGGAGAGAGATGAAGTGGGGGGACAGGGGATACACCTGCTGTCGTCTCAATTTTATGACCAGCCTCCTTCTCTCTGCCCAATGTCCGAAGTGCAAAACAAAGAAAGAAGATGATTTATGCGCTCGCTAAAAAGTTTGCGGTTGTCGCCGTTGCCAGCCGCCGTTGTCTTTCGGGAGTGGGCGTGACCAGGTGGAGCAGGACCAAGGACCAAGGACCAACGCTGAGCGGTGTGAGAGCAATCTCTATAAAAGCGCGGCCAGTACGAGTACTTCACACGCCACACGCCGCACTCCATACACAAAACTCTATACTCTAGATTCCGTAAGGGGGAACTCCGCAGCGTACTCATGGCCATACCACATACAACATCCCAATTATGAAGTTGGACCGCCTTCCTGTTGGTTGGTGTGTTGAAGTGTGGGCTTTTCGGGGGCAATGGGGGGTGGGTATGGAGTCTGGCTTCTGGAATCTGTGGGGTAGGGAGTTTTGGCAAATGCTGCCTGCAGGTCACGTAGCGCAAATAATGAACTTGGGTCTTGTGACTGCAACCGAACGCCAACGCTGGAGACCGTCGACCGTCGACTGTCGACTGTCGACCATCCCAGCATCCAAGTATCGGAGCATCGAGAAGCCAGCATCTGGCGCAGTTTGTTTTGGCCAGCATTGGGCTGAAGGCCCAAAGGAGGTGGATACACGGATACACTCGCACTCTCAGCGATGGTTAAGCGCCCGCTTTAATGCCAACAACGATGGACTATTGGAAATGATTACGGGTTACTGATTACTGCTCGGGGGTGGGGATGGAGTAGTTGGGGTTGGAGTTGGTGTTGGGACTGCGACTGGGATTCCGATTGCGAAGCGGATACGGATGGGGAAAGGCCAGGGGAAGGGCATGGGGATATGTATTGATGAAGGCACACAACAATCGGAAAATCGACTGAATTGAGGATTAATCTATTGAGAATTTTTGCGGATTAGGGATAAGTACCATGGGTAAGTGGGAGAGGGTGGGCCGGAGGAAAATGGAAAACGAAGATAGACATAACAATTAGCTTTGGTCTGTGGTGATTGTTTCAAAGCTGTAAGCTCCGGATGATTCAATAAAATATCTCGTTCTCGTATTTTGTCTGTATTTTTGGTATTTGGTATCAAGGGATGTAAGTCGGTTGCCCATTCCTGACGTCAAGTATCATATCATTCGTGCCACAGCAATCAGCTACAGCAGGCACTTTATGGTCCGCTTCCGAACCCCTCGATCAGGGGAATTATTGGCCATCAAAATCACCAAACTGTCATTAGTGCGGACATCGGTGAATGCCACATATTCAATTTGCTCCCATATTGATTGACTAATTGAGCAATCTTGATAATTTGACCGACTGACTGTCTAACCCTTCCCCGCTCAACCCCGCTCATTCACCCATTGACCCCGCTGTGCCATTCATAATTCACCAAAATTATACACACGCCACGAGTATATGCAGGTTTCAATCAACAAATTAACCCCAAGAATTGACCACAATATTTGTTTAGACTGTTTGTGTGTGTGTGTGGGAGGGTGGTGGTACTTGGGGGTACGATTTTCGATGTTCATTGTGGCCAGGTCGAGTGGACTGGGCCGACCAGGGCCGGACAATGGTCGGCCAACCAATTGACGAAATCAAAATGCTTAATTAATAGATTAAAACTGAATTATGTTGGACAACTACACTGCTCTACAGCTCCACCGCTTCGGCACTCTCTAGACCCCGCCAATCTATCAGTCATTCAATTGAAACGTAAATAATAATTTGGATATTGGAACAAAGTCACCAACTACATCTACGGGCACGGCGGCACTACTCGAACTATTCAAATCAAATGAAGTCGAACCCCCACACACGCACAAGCATAGAGATAGCGAAAGGAGGGGGCGGAGGGGGGAGCAAATATGAATATAATTACAGGCAATTGTTGCCACTGAATTGAAGTTGGTACAGTGTGCTCTGAATGTTGGCAACCCTCTCCGCCACCCTTCCGCTCCCTAATAACATGCCGACCACAATGTAATGGCAGGCAGCAAAGTGCTCTTCAAGTACTCGTATTGCTGCCTGGGAAATGCTAAATGGAAATTGAGTGTTCCATTGCTGTACTCCTCCCCACCTCCACCTCCATCACCATCACCAGCTCCATCTCTGTCTTCTTCTATGAGTAGATAATTCATGAAAATGCCTCGCAGTCAAAGAATCTTAATTAAATGTACACATATTTCTCTTCGGAATCAACTGTGGAATCGATAAAGCAGTTACCGTATCAATGGTTTAACGCATTCGAGTGCAGATTCGTCAGTTCGAAAGCTGCGAAGATGAAGTTTCTCTTCAGATACCATGCCTCCTTATTAAAGATAAAACTTCTATGATCAGAGTAAATGCTGTCCATTAAAGGGTATTCAAATGTTTCCTTCTTCCTTTTTTGTTTCTTTTACGCAGCTAAATTCGATAAGTACAATATTAAATGTTATTTTAATGGCTTAACGAAAATATACATACATATGTATGCGATAGCAATTCCTTCCCCATTCGTCAATATATGTATATGTACATATGTATATCCACGTGCTCCGTTCATATTCGGGTAATTAGCAAATGTTTGGAGTGGAAATCAAACGAATAGCCGAGTAGCTCGGATTTGGGATAATTTTCACAGAAATATCCAACCAAATAAATGTCACAGCAATCAGTTTGCTGTGTGCGTGTGTGTGTGTATGTGTGTGCACAAACAGTGGTGTGGTGGACTGGTGGACTGGATCTGGTGGAGTGGGTTCTTTTTTGGCAGATGGATAGTTGATGGCCTCCGGCTATGCGAACTACAATCACGCCAATAAATATGCAACATGAAATTGCACACTCATACTCACACAACAACACAAATAAACAAACACAGAGAGAGAGAGAGAGAGAGAGAGAGAGCAGAGAGGAATGTGTGTGTCTGTATGTGCGGCAATTTTGCATTCCTAATGCGACAAGCCAAAAAAGAATTCATAACAAATTTACAAAAATATATAACGAAACATAAATAAAATCCCAAAGCAGCTATGAGTACCTCCCTTCCTTCCCTTGCCACCAAAAAAAATGTCCAAAATATTCTATCGACATGGACATATAGAAATATATATGTACATATATACACCGTGGAAAAATAGTATTGTTTCTGTTGAATCGACATTGTATCTATTAAAATCAATATATTACCAATATTACCAAGCAACATATAAAATATGTTGCATAAATTACATAAATCATATACTTATTTAGTACGGGGATAAAGAAGAGCCGGTCTTTATTTCAATATTCGTATTAAATTTCGATTGCAAAGAATTTATTTTTCTACAGAACAGAAGACTTTAACAGCGGTTAGGCTTAACATTGGTCAGTTGTTTACAGTTGTCTTAAGATGTTAGCACAACAAAAAAAAACAATTTTAATACTTTAAAAAAATGACTAAATACCCGAAAAATGAAAAATATCCCCATAGTGCATTGGATGTAGAATTTACCTGTGAATTTCCTATTGAAATGGTGAAATTTTCTCTGAGTGTATAAACATAATCGTATGTACATATTCAGGAAGATAAACAACGCGCGCTGCGGCTGTCCAAGTTATGGATGGGTGACTACGTGGGGGCCGGGGCCGGCACTAGGGCGGGGATGAGGATGAGGAGCTCGGCTTGGATGTGGCCCCTCCCGGCACAAATCAATTGGATTAGAAAATTGTCAACGACATTGTCATCGGGGAAGTGGAAGAGGTAGGGTAGGGGTGGAGCGGAGTGGAGTGGTGTTTGTAGGGCGCTGGAGGCAAGGACGCCGGCAAGACGACGCTGAAAATGTTGCAGCTTACATTGATAAATTATGGATGAAAGCGACAAGCAGCCAGCAACAACGATAACAAATCGAATAAATATTTATGAAACTAATGAAATGACATCAGCGGGATTTGCTATCCACATATCGGAGTATCTGTGTGTCTGTGTATCTGTATATCTGTGTATTTTTCTATCCTTGTATCCTTGTAGCGGAGTATCTTTGTATCGCTGGCGGTGCTCGTTTATGTTAATCTGTGTGTGTGCGTATTGAGGGCGGAATGTGTGAATAGGACGCACCTTAAGGACGAAACAGGATCATAATCACAATGATAGCGACTGAGACGATGATATTTTGATGATGGGGATGATAAAGTTCCCTCATATACGTAGGACTAGAAAAACCTTTTAGAATGTTAATGACTTCTGAGAGTTTTCCACCACTCCACCCCGCATTTCAAGCAAAAAGGCAACGGAAAAGGAAAAGTCAAGCCAAGCCGTGATGTAATGTCTTCGTTGGCTGAAAGAATATTTTTATTGCTCTTGTTTCTCCGGCTCGAGGAGTCGTTAAAAACACAAGCCATGACAAGGCACGAAAAATGGTTTCTTTTTCTTTGTGCCCAAAAGTTTCAGCCACAGAAAAAGGATTAAATTTTTGGGGGAAGCTCGGTTTATTGGGATAATTAAAATATGAATAGGCACGCACTAGTGCGACAAAGACAAGGACATAAATAGACAGACAGACAGACAGACAGAGCGAGGGAAAGAGAAAGAGATTGAAATGGCTGGCGTGACATTTCTATTATTTACTTATCATAATTGAATATTTTTGTTGTGCATTGCAAATTGCATTCTTTGCCCCCAAACAATTAAATGTCCTTTGTTTCCTAATTGAAATTTATTGAATTTTTTCCATTCATCGTTTGTGTGGGTCTGTGTGTGTCAGACTGTCAGACAGTCAGACAGTCAGAGTGTGTGTTGTGTGTTTTGGTGTGTGCCGCTAAAAGCGCTTTAATTAATTAATTTGGCTGCGTTTTAATGTTAACTAAACACGCAAAATCGTTTCGCAACCTCAAAAGGCCATCAAGTCGGCATCAGAAAGCAGCGGCGCAGCGGAGCAGAGACGGGGAAAATCAAAGCACAAATGAAATAGAATGTTGGCAATCGAAACCCTTTATCCATTCGGATTCTGGAAGGGGCGCTCGATTTTTGTGGGGTATAGTTTGGATTGGAAATCTATCCTCTATGAAAAGGTTTGTCCTTGAAGGCATACATAGTTCTTCCTCCCTGTGTTATGTTTTAACCCTGAAATTGACACAATTCATCTGTTTAATAGGACTTCCTTCAGGTACTTCTAACCCCTGGCACTAGGAACTACTTTTCAATGGGGAGTAACGCTTCTGGTGATTATAAACCAATATTCTGAGTTTCCTTTCTTATTCCCCATAAACTATCGTATTAAATGGATTGATCCTTTTCTAGTTGCATACCCCAACCATCGGTCCTCCATCACAGTGAGTTTCTACCATGTTTTGGAACAAAATTGATGAGGCAGGCGGTTGGCGTTGGCTGCTGCCCTTTTTTGTACCCCTGCCCTGGTGGCAGTGCAATAAACATTTAACAGCGTCAACATGACAAAGGATGTCGTGGTCGGGCAGTGCAGGACTCTGACTCTAGGCCACTTTCTGACCGCAAAAAAACGGAACGGCACAGGGGTCGAGCGGTGCGATTTGGGGGTCGAGTCCAGTCGTGTCGAGTCGAGTCAATGAGCCATGAGGAGCAAATCGATTGCTCGATTTCAAACCGCAAACGAGTTTAAGACGATACCAAATACCCTAAGCAGCCTAATGTGGTTGAGGTTGAGAGGTTCTCCCCCATCCCAAACCCAAACCCAAGCCCAAACCCGTGCAAAATGGGGTGGGAGGAGGAAGCTTAGGGTACGAGCACCATGTTGCAAATCAATTTCGCAGGACGCTTGACAGTTGACGAGGCTGGGAGAGATAGGTGAGGCGGCAGCCTAAATGGGGATTATGGGGGGGCTGAAGATGGGAGCGGAACCCTGCATCAAGTCAAGTCAGCCATCCATCAAAAGCATTTGGCGCCCAAAGCGTTAATCGTTGTCAAAACCTGATAAAGACTGATTGAGTGCTTAATGGCGTTGCTGGGCACAGCACCGAGTGCTGAAGATATTGATGAAGACGTTAAACGGCAATGGGGGGGACGTTGTATGATAATCAAGTCGATGTCCCCGCAAATAGAAAAATAAATCTGGTGAAAATGAAATGCGCGGCCGTGGGCCATTCACATTGACATCGGCATCGGCATCGGCATGGCTCTGGATATACGAGAAGATGCGGAAATGGGCACAGACAGGAGGAGGAGGATGAGGAGAAGAAGGTCTACACGGCCTAGGTAAGTCGACGACGCTGATGAAGATTGAGCAGTTTTCTTAGAGGAGGTCCTTTCGAGTCCCTTCCAGATTTACTTTGAGCACAAAAATCTTTGCTTTTTAAAGCCAAATATTTGCTGTTTATGAGCGGCGGAGGGGAGGAGGGTCCTCCTCTGAGGACCAGTGGCACACCCAGCAGGAAGGGCATATCGGACACTTCCCTTGAGCATCACTCTATCTGATACGCAGTATTTCCCCCAACCCATGGGTAATCCCCTTAGTCGACTATTCGCCCCACGAGCCTGCCAACTTGTTTTTGGCTTTTCCCGTGTTTTCCTTTTGGGAAATGGAAAAGGGGGGATAGGGGGATTTTCAATTGCAGCTATGGGAGATGCATTTGCATATGGCTCTGTGTGTGGACTGCATTAGAGAATGGCTGCCAGCTGTACTTGGTGTTGGTGTTGGTGCTGGTGTTGGTGTTAGCGCGTATGTTTGAGCGTATGAGTGAGTGTTTGAGAGTGTGTTTGTGTGTGTGTGTGTGTGTGTGTGTATGAGAGTTGGCTGCCTTAAGCGGCTGCTGGGGAAGCGCTCTAGCACTTGGCACTCGGCACATGGCAGATGCGGAATTTGCCCTGCTGTTTACAGAGCAGCAAAAGATGGAAAAATGTGCGAGCGCAAATAAAAACGTGCTCCACATACACACACACATACTCGCATGTATGTATATACTCATAAGCACACAGAAACATGAACAAACATTCGCACACAGGCATGGAGTATGTTTTAAACAACAAACAGAAATTGCTTAAAATTGGGATTGGACCAAAAGCTTTAAAAAATATAACGGATTTGCCTACATTAGGAATGCAGGGCTACATAACAGTATTTCCCCATAATTCGGATTGGATACGAGTGGGAATCGATTAGGGATTCCGTACTTATGAAGCTGGACTGTCTGCATGTCGATAGGTCATTAAAGTGCTATAAATTAAACTTGAATTCATTTGACACATATGTACATAGATCGTGCGAGTATTGTGATTGTTTTGTTGAGCATATTTCGCTCTCTTCCTGATCTCCTTGAAGCCATATTCTTCATATTGGTCTCTCATTTTTAGATTTTAGTTGGGGTGTGTAGAGCTCTGAATGCACATGCACTTAGCTTTCAGAAAAACATCCACACAATCAATTTATGGTAATCAATTTCAATAAGCAATAAACAATCAATATGCCATGTGCATCAAGCGTTGGATCCCCGCCGTTCGTTCATTCACTGCCCCGACCTGGACCTGGACCTGCCACATGGTTTTGTATAGTCTCCTCGACTCCGGGCCCCTTTTGTCTTTAGTTGATTCAGCTCCTGCTGCTTTGGAACTCCATGCTGCTGCTGCTGCTACTACAACTCCTAACTGCTACTGCTGCAGGCTTCAAAATGTTCCATTTTCCACTTAAATGGCTGGCAGCAAGTCAGAAATTTATGCATGTCTACTTGCTCTTAGCGCTTTGCCACGCCCCCAGCTCTCTAGCGCCCCTACATGTGTGCCATCTCCGTCTAATTTGAACGCTCTCTCTCTGACTATCTCTATCTATCTCTGTCTCTGCCTCTGCCTCTGCTCTGCCTCTGTGTGCAGTTATAGCTGCAATCATAGATTTCAAACTGAACAATTCACGTCAACTGCAGTTGGGTTTTGAAGAGGAATGGAGTGTGTTGGGGGTAGGGGTTTGGGCCTTCTGTAGTGGTTGGACAGAGAGTGGGCCGTGGCAGTGGCTGTTGCTGTTGCTGTCGCTGTGACAGTGGAAGTGGAAGTGGTAGTGGCAGTGGCAGTGGAACCCGGTGCAGAGGTCCGGGTGAGGTCAGTTGAGGGACTGTTCAGTAAGGTGTTGGCACTTTGCACGGTTGCAATCAGAGCGAACACAGCCTCGGTCCCAGCTCAAACCCTTTCCCACTTCAGTTGTGCTGGAAATCAGAATCGAACGCTGCACTCGAAGTCCGAGATGGGTCGAGATGGTTGGAGTCTGGTTGTGGGACTCGGTCTGGGTGTGGGTGTGGGTTTGGTTGTGGGTATGGGTGTGGGTGTCGTATGGGTACGGTCTCGGGGGCATGGCGTTGTTCAGGGCGGTTCAGTTTAGTTGGCCAAGGTAAATACATCATTAAACATGTAAGGCAAATGCATTGTCAACAGCAACTGCAGCACTAATCGAGTTCTGTTGTTGTTGTTGTTGGTGTTGGTGTTGATGCTGTTGTTAGTAGCAGAAGGGGGCGTGGAGAGCGACGGGGATTGGGGAAAGAGAAGTGAGGATTGCCATTTGGCTTGCTCCCTCACTTCTCTTACTCCCAAAAATCTGCTCTACGTGCTCAAGTGTGTTCCAATTGTGTACCTCAGTGGGGTGTGTGTGTGTGTTGGTGGACCAATGTTGGTGTACCTGCACTGGTGTAGGTGAGTTCTGGAATTGAAATACCGACTGTGAGCGCAGGGCCCAAGACAAATGCACATTTTGGTAACTTGCATTTGCATCACGGCTCCTCCGCTCCAACTCCCATCTAAGGATCAGCGATTCCTTTCCATTGCTCTCCGTGCTCTCCTCAGTAGTCAATGTGTCCGCCAAAGTAAGCTGTCCGCCGTATACTCGTACAATTGTTGCATGGCAATTTTTGTTTTTGTGCTCTCCTGCTCACTCGCGTTTGTTCTCGTATTTGTTCTGGTGTTTGTTCTGGTGTTGGTGTTTGTGTGTTGTCATCTGCCGCTTGCCAGTAAAGTGGTTTTCATTTAAAGCGGAAATTAAAAAATGTCCGGCCGTACAAACAGCGCTGGGTGTATGTGTATGTGCATACTAGTATACATATGTATGAGTGAGAAGAAATGAACAAAAAATGGAAAGAAAATAATGAACCACCAGGGATTAACAAGCGCCACGGACGCGCTCATTCTCTCTTGCTCTGCAACTCACTGTCTCTGTCTTTCTTTCATCTCTCTCACTCAGCTGCTGCTCCCTATCTCTCTCGCTCCCGGCATACTGTTTGCTCAGCTCCAGCGAAAGTGTTATCAACACCAATCCACACTCCGAGCCTGATCCAGAAAGAGGCGCCACACTGAGAGAATTTTGTTCGATAGTTAAGCGTTGATGATCACATCTATGATTTTACAAAACTATGTCAAAACGATATTTTCGAACATCTTTGTTCGATAGTTTCAAGCATCTCAATTTTGTATTAAAATATCACAACGATATTGTTGCAGATTTGATATTTAAATACAAGATGAATCGGTTTTTCTTACAACATTTTTACATATTTTATATATAGCATTTACCAGTTTACTAATTATAACTAATTAATTTACCAACTCAATAACAATTACGAATTTTATTAAATTTTTAAATTCTAACAAGGTTAAATCCATTCTCTTCTATTTCTCTCTATTCTACAATAGATGAGATATGTATGAACTCGTATGTGCATAGACCGCATGCACGAGGGCTGTTCAAGAAGTCTTAATTGGTAGAGAAAACTGCTTCTTTGAAATGTTTCAATCGACCGAGGGGAGCTGCAGTATGTTGCGCGATGGTCGACAAGTTTGAGTCAAACTCAAAGCCTCAAACTCAAACTCCTTGAAAGCCTTATAAATCATCGAAATGTTTAAACGACCCGTCAAGACAAGACATCTTTTAGTTGCACGAGTATTCCCTCCGTATGCTAAAAGACCAACTATCTTTGGGTCTATAGTTAGTGCTTAAGTGTTGAGGTTTTAGCTTGGGATAAGTTCAGGCTTCTAGATGGAAACAGGAAAAATCTTTGAAAGATAATGCTCTGCTTATCGTTCGAGTAAGTGACAAACAAGTCTTGACTGAAAGGAATTCTGTAAATAGTGGCCCTTGGTAGGCCATGCTTCCACGAGCTCAGCTTTCAGTGGAGTCCCAACAGAATTTTTGTCATTAGAAATTTTGTTTTTATGGTGAGTAGACGTCTAGTTTTTCAATAATTTTTTTAAAATTAAAAATTTCCTATTTAGAATTAAGTTTTCTGGGAAATGGCACCGAGAGACGTGCCACGATTTATACGCGAGGACGTACCATTTCTTGGGAACCAGGAACATCAGGATCAGGATCAGGACCAAGACCAGAACCCGAACGGGGTACCAATCCAAGTGGGCGAAGAGCTCAATAATGGCGAATTGTATACGGCATTGATACAAGTCCGAAACACCGTGGTGCAAAATCTGGCAAATAGGGAGAGTGCCGGACAAAATGGGGCGACCAACCAAGAACACTTCTACGGCTATTCACAACTCCTTAACGAGTTTGCAAGTGCCGTTGACAGGAAGCTAGCCCTTGACCAGCAGCCACACACTGCGGAGACTGCCATGCAGCACATCGCCATTAACGAGCAGATCACTCGACTGATCCGGGACATCTGCGAATTTTATGACAGATACATGAGTGTTTGAATTGATTTATCATGTTATACATATATAGTATTTTGTAATGTTTTGGATAATACAATTTTGGTCTTCTAAATTATAAATTCACTCAATTTTTGGTTTATGGTACATGGGAATACCAGAAGGTCGGCCGAAGGTGTTCTTAGGGTACACTGTTACACTTCCATATGTACATAAATGGTAAGACGGTAATGACTACTCTTCGGTGTACCGATGCATTTAAGATGCACTACATGACTACTCATAGCTATGCAAATGATCATCGAATACAAAGTTCTGATGTAGGTACAGTTCATGCTTTTTTCAGCCAAGCCACTCTTGAGAGCTACAAACGAGTACTATGCCAGTTGAAAGCACTCGCTCTGTATTCTTACTCGTTTGTATAGCGACGAGACTAGATGAATGCGTAAGCATATGCTTTCGAACAATATTTAGCGCAATATTATAAGGATATACATATGTACATATGTTATGCTGCAATACTATGATATTTATGGAATTTGTTGGGGATTATTGGGCTGTGAAACCCGACAGTTGCCTTATTGGATTTCCGAAAATTTTCGACGGGAGAATACAAAAAGAATGTCCAATGCATCTCGATTTCATATTGAAAGTGAATTTTGAACCTGTTGTTTCGTTTTCAGTGTACAATATAACGGGAAACGGCCAGTTGGAGATTCAAAAATTGCTTTCGTTTATTTGACAGGTTTATTTTTGCGTTCACTGTTTTTACCCCTGGACCCCTCTGACCATCCTTTCTTGACCGCCACTCGTCGACCACCTCCCCTCAACCACCCATAAATTGCTACCACACTTTATATTTGTTTTCAATTTCATATATTTTCGTCTATTTCTATTTCTATCGCTCCCAAGTTGTCTTCTTTCGAACCCCAGAACCCCCCGCTTCTCCACGCTCCCCAGCTGTCTGTCCATTAGCATAAGAGATCCAGTTGCCAGCTTTGATGCACTGCAGCCATCTCGATTGCAGATTTTGCTGGACCCAGTAAATGGATTTGAGTGAGATCCCGATACCTCGAAACGGTACAAGTCTAAATATAAGAGAGGGCAAGCTGATATTTTAAGCTGGCTTTTGGGGAACAAGAAAAACATAAACTCTAAAAAGCATCGTAGAGGCCCATCGTACGGCTGATGTACCTTTTTCTTTTAGTAGAACATGAAAAATCCAACAGACAATTTGACATGAGGGGCAAGCAGCAACTTCATGATTCTGATATCTTATTTTTGTTGGAAAAACCAATCAGATACCCAAAACGACGACGTGAATCAAGACACTGCCTCGATACGGCACATGCTAGGTATAACCCCTCTCCGATAACCCCTCTAAGCCAATCTGTAAGCCTTTCCGAACATGCAAGAGTGCTGTTATATATGGCAATATGACTATGAAATACGAAAATGAATATAATGATGTATTTGCACATGTCGGACTCGAATCCAATATCAGGCAAACGGAAACTGTGGATACTCCGACTCCATCTGTGAATCTGATGTCATGGCGGCTGGGTGTGTGCCCCTACCACAATTGCTGAGAAGGTGCTTGCCTCTTAACCCCACCATTGACGACACATTTGACTCCGCAGATGTATTTATGGCGGCACACTTTATCATCATCATCATCATCGTCGTCGTCGTTAGCTTCATCGTCGTCATCATCGTTGTCGCCGTTGTTGGCTTTGGTTGTCATTATTGTCCTCATCGTCCTGGTCCTCAGTTTCGTCGTCGTTCTCGTTCTTGTCGTCGTTGTCGGCAATGACACCTCATTGATGGCAGGCTGAGTCCTTTTGGCAGGCTCTCCGACTGGCTACACGTTATTGCATTTGTCCCTATCCCTCCACTGCCGCCACTACCACTGCCATCACTTCTCTTTTCTATTTCTCTATGTGCATCTCGTTCTTTCTCTATGTATGTATATACCCCTCATACACCATATACACACACACCAGCACACACAGAGACAGTTGCAGTGCCTGTCTGAGCTTTACAACTTCAATCAAATTCAATTGAGTTCAATTCAATTGTAACGTATTGTATTTTTATTGAGGCATAAAAAAAGGGAAGCTGCCGCGACATGTGTGTCTCTCTCGCTCTCCGTGTGTGTGTGAGTGTGTTGGTGAGTGTATCACTGCATGTACGTGTGTTGTTGGTCTTGTGTGAGAGAGGCACACGCTCGGATTTAACAAGTGCGACATAATGGCGCTGACAAGCAGCAAACTGGAAAGGGACGCACACAAACTCACACGCACACACACGCACACACACGGACACACACACTCACGTGGAACATCGCAATCACTGACACGCAGCATAAGGCTTTTCTACTGCTACACAGAGGTCCTCCCTCCTTACCCATTCCCATTCCCATCCCTTACCCATCTGCCAGGCAGCTTCTTTCGGCGACGACTTTTATGACTTCAATTCAATTTGTTTACGAGCCAAGGGCTCCCAAAGTGTGAACCGGCACCAGTACCAGCATCAGCATCAGCAGCAAGCAGCCTTGTGCCATATTCAAAAAGCCCCCTCCCCCCACACACAAAGTATGGTATGCTATGCTAAATAAGTAACTCGGGAGCGGCGGCAGCAACAACAAGGTCACAGTCACCCGTGAGAGGGGGAGGGGGAGGGGCTGTGGCCGGGACTGTGGCAGCGACAGGTGATGAGCGTAAAATTTATGCAGCCACATGTAAGGCAGACACCGTGAAAGTTGCCCAAAGGGGAAAGCAGCTACGCGCGACAGTAAGAACGGGAGGGGGGAGAGGAGGTGGCAAATAGTAGCATGGCTGGTGGCAAAGGGGCCATTGCCGGGGGAGTTCCCATTAGGTTGACAGATTTTTCGGTATTATTGTCACGTCACGTCTGGCGGCGGATTTGCAGCCCGGCCCCAGCCCCAGCCACCTTAAAGCAGCTGCCATGGGGGTATGTTGGGGCAGGTATGTTGCAGGCGGCAAGTGGCAGGCAGACTGGCTTTAAGACTCGGTTCCGAATCGACTAATTAAACAAACTCAAGTGGCCGAGCTGACGCCAGGTGGTCGCCGCCACACAGCCTCGGATTGTTCGGTCGTGTCGATCGGGTCGTCGGGTCGTTGGTCGGTTGGTCGGTCGGCTTCTTCTTTGTTTTCCCCTCGAAGTGAAGCCAATTAAATTTCATGGATAAACACAAGACGTCCGAGGGGCGCTAGGGTGGGGGCGGTGACTGCTGATGTGACTTTGGATTTGTGGCAAAGCAGGGCCAGGGGAAAAGAGGGGGCATTCAGGATTGGTGATTCGCGTTGCCTCCGGCATTTTCAAGTTTCGCACAAATTGAATTTCCAACAATTTTTGCAGCGTTGGCGTTATGAAGGTGTTCCCCGTCCCGTCCCCCACTCCCCACTCGAAAAGAAAAGGGGAAAACCCCAAATAAAAGGAGAAGCGGAAAGAAAGTAAGAAACAACAAAGGCACCGGGAGATGAAGTGGCAGTACAATGGGCAACAAGGGTTTAATGTTTGCTGAAATTTCCTGCGACTCCTCCCCACATCAACCGATTTCCGTTCAATTGGCAACAGATCCTAGAGCCAGGGCAGTGTTGCGCCTTTTGCAATGGGTAATGATAGAGGAAAACCCAAGCTAGCCTTGTCTGGTGTCGGGGAAGATCAAAAGCATTGTCCTGGCATTGGGGAAGTCCCCAAGCAGCAAGCTTCGTCGCTAAAGCATTCAACTTTGTAGGGTATTGGGATTGGGGGTCGATAGTATTTTGTACTTGCTATGTGCTATCAGCGTCTACCAATTGTGAGTTCTGCAACATTGACCATGTATTGACCAATTTCAGCTATTTAGTGCCACAGCAAACAGTGCCTGTCAACAGCAGCCACTGCTCCCAGAGCTCACCTCTTTTTTTGTCGCCCATTGTGCTTAATTCGAGAGTGGTGCGGTTTTGAAAAAGGGGTGGAAAAGAGGGGGTGGCGTGGGGTGATGTATGGTTGAGGTGGGGTTGAGGTGGGGATGCCTCCAAGTAACCAGAAACAAAAAACCAGTTAACAGCATTTTAAAATTACAAACAAACAAAAAAACCTAAATCAACTCGAGGATGACGTCGCCTGCCACCTTAACTCCGCTCTGGCCACGTTCCCACTCATCCTCTGGGCCATCTGCATCCCTTCTTCACCCGCCACCACCACCACCACCACCATCCCTGATGCTCTTAAGCGGCGGCAATCGCGTTTTTGCACAACTTTTTCAGACGTAATAAAAACGTTCAACTTTTGCCTAGTGCCTTGCATTTTTCTTTTTTCTCCGTTTGCCCTGCCTTTGGTTTTTCCTTTTTTCCCTTTTTTACATTTTCACATTTCTTTTGTGTTTTTTGTTGCTTTTGCTTTTGCCATTTTCATTTGCCGGCGCTGCAGTTTTCCTAGTTGGCGCAATTTTCCGCGTTTTCATCGTTTTAATCGATGTTGGTCAAAGTTGATGGCGCACGGGGATGGGGGCGCCGGCTGGATTGGAATGCCGAGAGATGGGGCTTTGGTCTGGCAGACAGACAATCCTGGCAACACCAGAACCAGCAGCAGCAATCGACAAGGAGTAAAAATCTTTGTAACCATAATTAAAAGTTGTGCTGCCTGCAACTCCTTCTCTGCCGCCCAATCGGCCACCAACCACGCCTCTGCTCCATGGCACTTGTGGTGCAAACAATAATTAATTTAAATTGAAACATTTTAGCGCGCTTACTGCCTCGGGGAAAGGGACGGAATGTTTAAGCAGCGGGAGTGGGAGCGGGATGCGGATAAGAACAAGGATGAGAAACTGTTTGATAGGGAGAGCCGCAAAAGATGGCGTTGAAGATGGCATTAATAGGCGTGCTAAATGGGATTCGGTGCTCTCTCTCTCTCTCTCTCTCTATCTCTCTTGTGTTGTGCGGGAATAATGAGGTGTCATTGTTGGAAAAACTCCTAAAATCATGAAAAACAGTTCTGAAAATGGTATTTAACATTGAACATTGAATATGATTGAAGTGCGTATTGTACTAATTAATCATCTCAATGGAAATACTTGGATTTTCGTATGTGAATATGTTGCAACTTGCTAGTGAAATCAAGATACTCATACGAGTTTCATGGACTACATTTCAATATGAAAAGAATAGAAGAATAGAAGAAGAGACTTTTCCGACTGTTCATGGAATTTAACTGCACTTTCAGGCAGATGTTGCCTTAAATTCCAATACACATATTTTTCATTGAGCCCGGACTCGAATATTTATTGAATATTTGTCCAAAATGTTATCAGCAACTTTGCCAAAATGTATTTTATTGTATTTAACTTTATTTTCGTTTGGTTTGGTTTCCTTTCGCATGCGAATATTTATTGTTGGTCCAATGTTGAAAATGTCGACGCATTCGAGCGGCAAGTAAGCTGAAAAATTCAATGTTGTGGCATCTCGGGCTCTCGTTTTGTCTGTTGTGTGTTGCTCTTTCTGCTCTGCTGTAGGATAGACGAGCAGGCTGCCTCACGTCAGTATATCTGGCTAATTGTGATTGCATGTACTTAGAGTATTTTTAGGGGAATCATCTTTGCTTAAGTGAACAACAAAACAATTAATTCACTCACATTCACTGGTTGTGGGGCGCCTATTGATTGTTTCATTTATCGATTTTTCCGTTCACTTAAGTCGAACTATTTGCCAGGCAAAGTGCACGCCTAAGACGCCCTGCCGTACCACAAAAAAAAGAAAAAGAATTTAAGACTTAGGCCATATTTGTTGGCCGATTTAATGTTTCTTATATTTTGAATTAACAAGGCAATAGTCCGATCCATTGCTGAGCTGATTCATTGGAAAATTCTTTGGTATTTTGATAAGTTCATAAACTTCTGAACCCATTGCCGAGTTCAATGAATTGTGAATTAATTGGTCAATTTATTGGATAAAGTTATAGGTATGTACATATATACAGGTTACAGGTATTTAAATAGTTGATGAATTTCTGTATAAAATAACAGCTTGGTGACTTTGGTGTTGATTTTATTGACAAATTGATTGGAAATTACATAGTTGATTGGAAAAATGAATAAATGCAATCCATTTCAGTGTGACAAAAGTGGGTTTATATGAAAATAATATTCGGATTTCTTCCAATGATTTAAGGTGTGTACCAAAGCACATGGTGCCGATCGGATTCTGCCCAAATACAAGTTTGTATGAATGACTCTACCTTTAGCACGATGAGATTCCGTACCGTGTGACGGCTATTTGCATTAACCCCGCAAACCAGTTGCAGCAGTTGGTCCTGCCCCCCACCCCTGGGGCATTCCGTTTTGCAACTCCACCAAAAGGGAGCAACAACAAGTAAAGTGAGAATAAAGAAAAATGAGACGGAAATGGCGCTGAATGGATGCGACTGTCAAATGCCGTGCAATTTGCCATGCAACGTGCAACATCCCCGCTGCCACTACCCACTACAACTGCCAAACTCGACTCAATCTCAGCTGCGGCAATTGCGCAACACAACAGCAGGAAGACTGGTGAGTGGAGTTTCACAATAATGTGCGTGGGTTGCTTGCCACACACACACACACACACACACACACACACACACAGACACAATCGCTGAGCAGGGGGAAGGGCATGAGCAGCGAACACCACTGGAAAACGGGGCCATCTGGCAATCTATCTCCGAGAGGAGCCATGAATTTGCTGGTGAATGGAGTGGCGGTGTCCTTGGTAGTGGAAGGGGCAGGATGCTGAAGGAGCATGTGTGATGTATTGCTTTGTGTGATTCTGACAGAATTAGCAGCTGCCGCTGCCGAAAATTGCACAACAATTGCCGACTTGTCAGGCAGTCCCTGCCACACGACCACAACGTCCCGCTGCCCCGATGCCCACCACCGTAGAAAGGCGCAGGCGGGAATAAAGTTTCACTTCTTCGATAAGCGAATGGCCGAACCGAAGACCCAGCCCTTGTCCAGCTATTCAAAGTGAAGTGCACCGAGTCGCCTCCACCCCCCACCTCCCCCCAATGGGTGCCACAGAAAGTTGGCCAAGAGCGGGGCGGAGAGGCCGGCGAAGAAGTCGTCAGTTTTAATGTACTTTCGGTCTCCAAGGATATATTAATTCGGTTTTTATGTAGCGCGCTTTTAGGCCGCAGGCATATTTTTATGTTTATTAGCCATTAGCCAGGATGACCACAAAGTAAGAGCAACATTCCTGTCCACGCAGCCGAAATTGGGAATAGACAGAAGTCCGAATGCCGAAGAACTTTCCCAATTAAAAGTTGATGCGACTTAGATTAAAGGTTACCAAATCAAACGAAACTTTCTTTGGGCTCGCAGGCGGAATGAGAATCGGTGGAAGGGTGAGTTCTAATTTTGGAAATTGATGGATCTCTGATCAGATTAGATAATGGTGTCTATTGCAGATCCGAAAGTGTTCCCTAAGCAAGATTCGGCAATTCCCTTTAACATAGCTTTCATTGGTGACCCCGAATCGAATTGCTTTCCTAGCCAATGTTCGAAATTGTCAAATCTGTTGTTTAACTCGGCTTACACTCTGTCATTTTTACCGCTGTTTATAACTTTTCTTACCATCCACATCTGTGAAAGCTTCATATCTCCGAAAGCATGCTTTGAAGCCGGCCTAATTGATATTGTAAGTATATACAGTAAGAATATGCTATATATGAGTATTTATAAGAGGTGGGTGCTTGAGAATACTATTTATTGTTTGCAAAATTTTCTTGGATCTCAGTCCTACCATCCTGTTTCGCTGTTGGCCCTCTCGTGATTACTCCCCCCTGACATTTTCCGAATGCCCACCGTAGAGTCAACAAACACATACTTGCGCTTGCACCGGCAGTACAGTGCATACACAATAAAATAACTTTTAATTACGCACAACTAAGGGCTGATTTGCATACATATGTATGTGTCTCTGGCTCTGTCTCTTCCCCTGTTGCTCTGATTCTAGCACTCGGGTCGTTCTGTAAAGTCTCGTAAAATGTAATTAGAGTTTTGTGTAGTGAAGTTGTCATCTTTTGGATAACCGAAAACGAGCGTTTTAACAAGTTTAATTGGTGCAAAGTTGCACACAAGTTTATCGAGTGAGTCCCCAAACCATTTCGAACTTTGTTCAACTTTCTCAGATACTCGCATACGGCGGGTATGTGTATATTTATGTGTGTGTGGGGGGGGGGGGGGATGCATGGATTCCACACCAAGTTGCAAGATTGAGTGGCCGCCAACCAAAAGTTGGCTACAAATTGATCAACATTTCCATCCATAATTGGATCATTTTGATGGTCCTTGAATGGGACAGCATTAAAGCCACCTTTCTGCGAGGCATGGCGGTAGTGGAGTGGAGTGGAGAGGGATTACCACATTGCGGTCTGCGGCTGACACAGATCCCAATCCCCGTCCGCTTCCCCGTCCCCGTCCCCCCGTACTATGAAAAGACAGGCCAGGACCGACAAACTTTCACCAGACAACTTTTGTCATCTCATTCTCAGTTCGGATATCTCTTTCTTCCCTCCTATTTTTTTGTTGCTTAGCAAAAATTTTAATATTTACTAACTTATGCAGAAAGTGGCAGCCGCTGCTGCTGTTGTTGGCTAATGAAATGCAGTCTCCGCTGCAAAAGTCTCCTCCTGAAAAAGGAAAAAAAGAAACGTAACGAAACGAAACGAGGAAAGGAAAAGGTAAAGTGTCGGCGGCAACTTTTGCCAGCTGCCAAAAGTGGAGACAGTTGATAGCCACCATTGCATTGGTAGGGGGAGAGCGGGGGACTGGGTTCTATGCAAACTTGGCCCTAAGTAAATGCTCCTCTCACCTGAAGAAAGGTTTTGCTCTGCTTTCTGTTCGCTGATTCTGGCAAATTGCCCAACAACAAAGACTGCAGACTGCAGACAGCAGACAGCAGTGTAAATGCGAGCAATTTTCCACTGGTTAGCAAATTGAATTGCCAGTCACGAGTATCTGTCCTCTCGCAATCTCTCTCTTTAATTCTCATTAGAAATACACACATTTGCTTGGCTTTTATAATTCACAAACTTGTTGCATTTTCAGCAGTAGATTAATTTGCTGTTAATGCAATTAAATGTTCCTTAAATCGAATGATTTCCCTAGAAATGGAAACCCACTGCACGCACCGCACCCAGAGGCTTTTCGTATGAAACACATTGACAATCGGATTCCAATGGCTGTCCAGAGCAGACGCTGAAGAGTAAACAATTGACATGACCCCGGGTCTCAATGAGGTCCCAACAACCGCCCCCCCATGAGCCGGCGGAGCCCATGCTGAAAACAATAGTTTGAATGAGTGAGTCCTGTGACGTGTGAAAGGCCAAGAGCAACAGCGCTCGCTATCCCTATGTCTCTCTCTCCCCATTTTGTCCATTTTGGCCCTGATTCGCCATTCTCTGTACTCTACCCTGTCTCTCCCTTCGAGCCATTCAGCCAGTCTGTCTGTCTGTCCGTCTGTCCGTCTGGGTCCAGCTCCACATTGATTTACGTGGGAGAATGAGTAGCAGCAGCAACAGCAACAGCAGCAGGAGGACCTGGAACTGGAGATGGGGCATTGGGGTTGCTGGTCACTTAACGCTGCCAGCACGCTTGCTCGATTCCTGTATTACACCCGTCGCCCTACAGTTCTCCCCCCTATAGCTTCCTGCGTTTTTTTTTTTTTTTCATAACTGTCTGCCTCACATTTTATGGAGTTTATTAATTTGAGTGCTTTTACCCCCTGGTGACATGGTTGTTCATGAGGCGGCAGCAGTAGCAGCACCAGAGGTTCAAACAACAAATGGCGATACTTGTTTTATTGAATGACCCCCCCCCCCCCCCCCCCCCCCCCCCCCCCCCCCCATTGAGCCAACGGGCTGTAGAACTGTCGGAAAAAAGGGGGACGAGGGTCCTCCAACGCATGTGTCGCATCTGTCAATGAGAGTAAACGGATTGGCTTTCAAATATGTGAGCCACTCCTGAGGCACCAAACGGCTCTTGACCCTCCCGCCAGCTGTCACTTGGCATTGGCATCCTTGTCGTCGTAGAGGCAGTCGTCTGGCAATTGATTCTCAACTTTGTCTGCCACGTAGTTTAAAAATATTTCATAAATATTGGCACTACCGATTAAGAAACTTAAGGAAGGAGGGGGCGGCGGCGCAATGTCAACGGCAATAGCAAGGACAGGGGCGAGAGTAAGATAGTAGAGAGAAAATAAATCACGTATACGCCATGTGGCAAGTGCTGGTTCGAGAGTGTGTTTGTTTGCGTGAGTGTAGCAATTAGCATGCAATTAGTGGAAGAGAGAGCAGAAAGAGAACAGTGCGCGGCAGCGATGGCAGGGAAGTCCTGTGAGTGTGGAAAACTTTTTGATTTGTGTCATTGTTCCTGAGCTACTGTTGCCGTGCATATCCTCCTCTCTATTTCGCTCTTCCTCTCCCTCTCTCTCTCTCTCTCTCTCTCTCTCTTTCTCACGGTGTCTGTGTACGTGACACAAGCTGTGTTTTCTCCAGTCATCAAAATTTCCATCTTCAGTCAGCCGCCAAATTTTGGGCACTTTGGGCGCCAACTTTTTAATTGTTTTGTATGCCAAAGCTGTTTCTCGAAGGAGTGGAACAGAAAGAGAGTAAAGCTAAAATGCGGTTGGGGGGAATACTTAGAGGGGTGGGGCAGTAGAGTGAAAAATGAGAGCGGAAGGGGTGCAATAAGTGGTAGAGACTCCAAAGGGGCTCATCGTATCGATGTGAATTCTTAAAAACTTCAGCAAGATTTTCAGATGCGTTGGTCACATTTCAGCGCTGCTTGTAGCTGGACTTAAAGTTGGACACTCATTGGCTCCCTCTCTTTCTCTCTGCGCTATTGCTATCTTCTTCAGTCTCTCTTTGCGAGTAGAGAGCCACAAATTGCCAGACAAGACAAAACATAAAACAATTTGCCAGCTAAATAACAAAACGCCAGCAAGATGACAATGTAGTTCAGGGGAATGGGGTTGCTCATAATGATGCTGATGATGATGCTGATTGGAATGGGGATGATGACAGCACTGCCAGACGCCAAACCACAACAAAGTGATAATTTATGCCACGATAAATGTCGCTAGCAATGCCCTCACCCTCAATTTTCTCTCCACTCCCCCTATTCCACTCTCTTGGAAAAAAAACTTTTTCCATTGCATTAGAGAAGAGCTTGAGGTGAGGGGGTTAAAAGGGTAAGAGGGTAAGAGGGAGGGAGGGAAAGAGGTAGTTGGGGTCATTCTCTGCCCAACTTCTTCCCATTCTCTTAACCGTCTCTAAAACGTTTGACGAGCCGCAACGGACGAAACGAGACGAGACGACACCTAGAACGGCCGCTCAACCTTAACCCACAACAGACCATAAATAAAATGTCTTCTTGTCTGGCCACACTTCAAGTGGCTGAAACTGCGGGAAGTGGAGAGGAGAGGAAAGGAGCGGAGCGGAGCTGGAGTGAGAAGAGTAAGGAAGATCCATTGGCATAGGCAGTCGCCGCAATTTTAGTCTCCATAAACTGTCAGGCATCAGTAACTTATCGACCCTTAGCTTTTAAGTGGATGATTTCAGGTTTCAGATTTCCGCACACACCCACGTAAAAACACACACACACAAGCACACACACACACACAGTGTTAGGACACCTGGCCAGGTGCTGAGCGGACTGGAGTGGCTGAGGGTAGCGGACTGAAGTGGAGCCTGTCCTGAAGTGGAGCTCTTGTGTGGGTATTTTTGTTTTATTTCACTTTCTATGCGGGTCGCTCGTCCTCGTCCTCGTCTTCGTCTGACGTTTTCCGCTTCTGTTGTTCTTTCTATCTATTTTCTTTATGCTTCCAGTTGTGCAACGTCCTGGTCGACTATCATCCTCATTCTCATCATCATCTTCTTCTGCATCCTCTCTCTTTCTGTATCATCATCATCATCCGCTGCTTTCTCCCCTTCCGCATCATCATCATCGTCTATTGTATATCATCGTTGTCGTCATTTTGTTTTATAAACTCCTACACTTCTGGTCAACTTGACTGACTTTTAGTTGGTGGTAGACGACGGGTCGGGGATCTAGCGGATGGCGAAGGTGCGGTGCTACGGTGGTACGGTGTTGCGGTGGTGCGGTGGTGCGGTGGAGGCTTCATTGAAGTGACAGTCAAGGAGCAGAAACAGGAGGGGAGCTGTAGCTGTAGCTCACGGCCAGCAGTAAGGAGCAGATCCAATTCTGACTTTGTCCAAGGTGTGCCAGTGTGCGGTTGCCAGTTGTCCTGTTGTTGCTATAGTTTTTGTTTTTGTTGTTGTTGCTGTTGTTGAATCTTGGTTGGTGTTGTTGGTGTTGGTCGTGCACACGTCAAGTGTCCTTAAAGGGATTAAGGGTGAATGATAGCGGCTTATGTCTTAGGTGTGTCTGGTGTCCTTTTGTAAAATAACTAATGCCTTTGCTTTGCTTGTGGCCGTATTGTTGTTGTATCGTTGCTGGTGTATTCGTATTTGTTGGTGATGTTGTATTTCCGTTGGTGTGGCTTTTTCCGGCTTTTGTTGCTCTTTAATATTTTCACATTATATTGCGGATTTGCTGCTTACTATACTCTTTGCTTTTCGGCTCCTTGCAGGTTGGAGTCCTTGCAGGTTGTGGGAAAATTAATTTCACGTCAACAACAAAGAAGTGGGACACAGCCAGTTATTCAGTGGAAAAGAGCGAGCAAATTGTATTGTAAGTGAATGAGACAACTTGTTGAAGGAGCAAGGGCTTTAGATGAGACCGAAAGTCAAGATCAATTCCTGCGACTCCCCCCTCCCTCATTTACTTTTCCATTAAGTCTCCCTCCTCCCTAATGCTTGGGGAAGGCAACACATTAGCTGTTTCCACTCTTTGGCGTTGGTCTAATAAGATAATGTTCTGTCCTACCCCGATCGCAGCTCTTCGACGCATAAAATACTCGAACAAAGTTATACCATTTGCTACCCAAACCCATGTCATCATCCTCTCTGGTGCTCTCTGGGAGCACTTAATTAACACCAAACAATATAATGTCCCAGGATTCCAATGTCGGGGTAAAACTTTTGTCATTTGCACATTGCTCCCTCTGGCTTTTCCTTTTCCTTTCCCTTTCGGCATTTTTCCATTCCCTCCCCCCTCCTCCACACTCCCATGCACCACTACACTCATTAGGAAAGCTCATTATTGTCAATAGTTGGGAGATAATTTCAGAACTCACTCTCCCTCTCTCTCCCTCTCTCTGTTTCTCTGCATCTGTATCTGTGTCTCTTGCCCTTCTCGTCCGCTTTCTTTCCATTTGTTCTGCTGTTTTTATTTTCAAAGTCATTACGAAAGTTTGCCGCATCGATAAATGGATAACCAAAACAGCAGCAGCAACGAGGAGCAGCAGGGGCAGGATGATACAGAGGGGCATCCTTCCTGACCAACTTTCTGTTGTCATCCTGCCCTCCCCTATCCCCCATCTCCCCTCACAGCCCTCTCAGGTCCTGCCAGCGTCGACTGGTCAACAGTTTTCCTACCTGTTCCTGTCTGCAGAAAATTTCCAATTGACTGCGGTGCTCCACAACTAATTGGCAACAAATGAGCACGAAGGAGCGAGCCGGGCAGTCGGGGGGCAACTGCATTCATGGCTCATTGTCTGGTCTTGTGTTTGGGGCACGTTCGCCCCGGCCACGGGGGAGGGGGGCAGGTGGGGAGCAGGTCCTGGCCCAGGACCAGGGCCAGAGACTTAAGGACCTGCAAATCGATTAGGCAACGCAGAGCGTTGTTAAACATTGCAAAAGCAGTTTGTATTCGTTGTTGTTCTCGTTGGAATAGGAAAAACTTGTTAATTGAAAATGGCGAATGTTTCCTTTCTCTTTTCCCTTTCTCCCTTTCGCCCATTTCCTTTTCAATTTCTTGAGCTTCTTCTTTTGGTGAAATTCTGTTCGAAGTCCTCGATGGAAGCCAAGAAGTCAACTGACCTCCGGTTAATTCCCCTCTGACATGCTGTGACAAAGCCAACTGAATTAACACATTAAAATTACATTTTATTACAAGTCAAGCAAACACACACACCAACACTGACAGAGCACGCTCATACACAGAAGAGCATACACTGCCACAGAAGAGCAAACAAAGGACTCTTTCCTGGATGGCGGCCAAAGTTGAGTAATAAAAAGCGAAGGCAACCAACCAGTCAAGAAGTTGGCGAACAGGCTAAAGCAGCACCCACTCACTCTTGGCCCACTCGTCCCAGCGACATTCGCAAATGCATATCCACACCCACTCACCCACCCACCCACACATACCCACACACACCCACACTTACCCACACATGCCCAGAGTTATACGTGTAGTCAGGTGTTGCGTGTCTGTGAAATGTTTTGCGCCATGTGCGTGACCGAATACTCGAGTGAAAGAAGAAAAGGCTCTTCAAGCACTCAGCCTCTGCCTCTGCCTCTCCCTCAGCCACCCATCCTCTCCACTCCCCATAGACACACCACACACGAATACACGTAGGCCAGCTAATGTTGTCCCTAATCTGCCTAGCGGCATGGATCCGAAATCAGTAGCTGGAAATGCTCGAGTTTTGATTTGTGTTCCTCATTTGTTGTTATTGGGGGAATAATCAAAGATAGCCACAGATCATGATTTATAT
Organism: Drosophila athabasca; assembly: GCA_008121215.1. Taxonomy (NCBI): domain Eukaryota; kingdom Metazoa; phylum Arthropoda; class Insecta; order Diptera; family Drosophilidae; genus Drosophila; species Drosophila athabasca. The sequence continues at coordinate 7,130,045 of CM017796.1, read as the reverse complement.
GCTAAAAGGGGAATATTCAAGGCAGCGTTAGAACTAAGGGATATACTCGCACGTGTAAGTAGTCTACGAAAATGCCAAAGGCCCAGGAGTGAAGTCATATTGAATTTGATGGCAGGTGAAGTTGAGTGAAGTGATTGAATGCCTAGTTTGTGGCTTTTCGAAATTGTCACAAGTTGCTACCAATTAAGTATCTGAATAAACACACACACACACATACATACATACATATGTACATACATACTCGAAAATATACAAACAGATATCAATATCGCTCAATTTGATGTGAGTGCAGCACAACCTATTATATTGACATTAATGATAACGATGGTAATTGTATAAATTCATTGGTTTCATTTTCCAGGCCATTTGCAATGTCCAACTCAATAATCACAGGTCCAGTTCATTGGAGCAACAGATTTGCTTCCAAAAAGCGTCGAATGAGGCCAGACAGTTGAAGCATATCATTTTAGATGGAGAAATATAATCACATGACAATGAACAAATAATTTGTTGGACAATTATGAAAATTAATATTACATTTGCAAGACTCTGTGCCACTTATCAATCGCTAAATAAATATATATATAATGGCTACTTTTCAGGGTCACAGATCTGGATAGTGGAAATAAAAAGCCAATTAATTGGCTAAGTAAATAATGTATAGTTGTATTTAAAATTAGTCAAATATGTTGTATCAAATGATGCAATCAATCAAACACATCAGTTGGTGGAAATAATTTAATAACTGAAATTGAATATGCAAATTAATATTCTGTAATTGATTGCAATTCATTATATGAACTCTGATATGTATTTTGTTTCACTTGATCCCAATCCGAAGTCAGAAATTAAAAGTCGGGTAGTATTGGAATCTATTGGTGAACTGCTTGCGGGGTAAATTCAAGGCAAACAATTTTCAATCATACATCTAGTACTGGTTTACTTATTGATCTGCTCTACATTTCACCCCCATATTGGACCCCCACTTAACGTTGCCGGCGAAATGAAAGTGATGCCACTTCTTAAATTGCCTTGTTGTGCAGCGAATTTGTTTCAGTCACCAGAAAATGAGAGGACATGAAAACATTATGGCGCAGGGAAGCAGGGAAGCTGGATAGGGAAAGGAATCAGAAACGGAGAAACGTAGAAACGGAGAAAGAGAGCGGAAGCGGAAGTGCAGGACGACCACAAAACAGCTCTGAGTGAACGTGAACGTCTGGAGGGCAACGCAGAACGAATCGAACCGCAAAAATTCAATTGAAGGAATGCAACAAACGAATTCGATTTCACAGCCACAGCTTCGGATGGGTGGGGTGGTGTATAGTATGGTAAGGTAAGGTAAGGTAAGGTTAGGTTAGGTTAGCAGTAGCGTCAATTCAATATTCAAAATGTAATTTAGCGTAATGCACACACACACACCTACACAAGCATGCATTCAGAGAGCAACAGTCGAGTGCTGCTTCTCCGTCTGACACGAGTGGAAGATGAGACGCAATTGCAGCGATAAAGTTGCTCTTCGATTGCCCCGACAGACCGCATAGATAGGATAGGATAGGATAGGATAGGATAGGATGTGGCCTCCCCCGTCTCATTCTCTCCTGCCTCACTGCCACACCCCTTCAGCATATGCAATAAATTTCTGTTGCGTGAAAATGCAGATAGTGTTTACACCTGAAGGCCAGGGCCAGGATTAGTCTGAACGGAGTGGGAGTGGGAGTGGGAGAGAGACAGAGTACGTGGAAATGGGAAAAGGAAAGCGGATATTGCGCTTTAAACTAAAACGGAAATATTTGTGCAAACCGAATTAAACAGAAGAAACAGCCATTGCTCAGGGATGCATTTCGCAGGGGACAGCCAACGCTGGTCACCTGACTCCAGATATCCTGACTCCCAGACGCTTGCGGCCACTTCTACTGGCAGCTGCTGGGGGAAAAGCTCTTCTAGTTCCGCTCCGCTTCGCTTTTTTATGATAAACAAGCCAAATGGTGTGGCTGAGCGGGAGGGGATGAACAGCGCAGCATCGGTGTCCGCATCAGCATCTGCATCGGCATCAGCATCCGCATCAGCAGAATGCATAAATAAATAAATAACAATTTCAATGCGTTGGCTGCTATCAAATATGGCTGAATGGTTGGGGTACTCATAGAGTGCGGTTGAACTTTGGAGTGGGGCCGAGTGGCGTGAAGGCGATGGCTTAACCCATGCGTCATGCGGCTAAATCGCAAAGCCAATTGGGATCATTCCTGTCTCAATGGAGGTAGTTGCCCCATGGACACGATTTAAAATTTATAGCGATTTAATGGTTTCACCTTAGGGATAGCTACACATATGTGTAGCGAAGTAAATTGAGTCCTTCATTAGCCCAAGATTAGCCCCTTTGCAACAAACAAGACCGACCCCCTCAACGATTTGTAGGCGCCTGCAGTTGAAGGTCCCACTTCATTTGAGGTTGGTTCGACTGCATCACTGTCCACTTTCCATCGGCACAGGGTTGGCCCTAGGGTTAAAGCGAATATTCTATCTGGGTGGGTACACGCCAACACACATGCACAACCACTGAGAACCCATGCGTCAAAGGCCAAATCTACTAAACGCATCGACTTCCTCCGTTCCGCCTCTGAGACGGAACGGAGCGAATTGGAACGGAAAGGAACGCACCGCAGGCAACCGCCAGTTCTTAGTTTTCCCGCGAACTTATTGGCAGGAAAAAAAGGAGAAAAACTATACACACACATATAGAAAATAACGAAGCAGCGAAGCAGTGGAAATCAATAAAAAAAAAAAAACAAGAAAGAAACATAGAGAAATGGGTAGTAAGAGAACACGGCCACAGCACAGGGTCCGAGCAAGACGTATCCGTCAGATACAACCACACACACACACTCCCCTCCCACACGCAGTCCGACACCAATATAGCCGGGTGATTGAATGAGACGCCGTAAAACCTTTTAGTTATATTAATTTCAAATCATACCCATCCCACCAGGTCCATCCCCACGCCTGCTATAATGCGCGAAAGGCGTAAACCGAAAATGCCGTAAAACTTTTATGAGTTTCATTATTTTCGCCACTCCCCCGTCTTCCCCGGGGAGGGAGGGGGACGAAAGTGCGAAATTTATAACAATTGTGGACCTTGAACCTGCCTCGCGACTTGGAGGCCAGCATCCAACATCCGATTGGATGGCCAAATTGATCTTGTCGCATAATTCTCGGCAAATTGCCACAGCGATTTGTCTTGTTGCCAATTAGCCTCGGTTCCAGCCGGCTCCAGAATGGGTCCACATCCACATCCACATCCATGGGATGAGATCGAGCAGCACCTCTGGCTGCTGGCTGCTGGCTGGGTCACAGGCCAATGGCAATTGCCATTGGCGTTTTTAATTAGAAAATGCGCAGTGTCTGCTCTTACATGGCCCCTCAACATTACCCCCTGGCCCCTCCGGCACGCCATCACCATCACCATTACATTTCCCATTGCCCATTTTCCTTTCCATCCAACCCGATTCCCTCCCCTCCCATCCCATCCATCTATTTATCCATCCCCATCCCCACCCACACACATATTCAATTCCGTTTCTGTGTCTGTGTCTGGGTCTGTCTCGAGTTCGGTTTTGCAAGGTGTAAAAACTAATTACATTAAAACTGCCACGAATTCAATTGCATTGCCTGCGATTGCGATTCAATGTGTTTGCCTCTGTGTGCAGCTCCGTGTGTGTGTGTTTGTTTGTGCGAGTGTGTGGGTGTGTGAGGCTATACAAAAATGTGTTGCATACTTTTTGGCGCGGGCCTTAATCAATGCCGAATGCCCGCCAATTACATGAGCACCAGCATCCGAAATGCATTCACAGTGCACTATGCCCTGCCCTGACTATCCGACAAAATCCGAATGCTGCACATCAACTATATGAAGAAAGATGGCCTGCATTCACTCCCAGCACAAAGTAGATTGAATAGTTTAAGAGTTTTAGCTCTTTAGCTTCTCCCTTCAGAACAACAAGATCTTCTTAAGTGTAAAGGCTGAAGGATGAATTTAAGCGATGATTCAACAGGTTCAAAATACTCATAGTCGATTCGGAATTTTATGTAACAGTCAATGTAAAAGTACTTGTCTCTACTGTGCCTGAAATTATGGTAAAAATGTCTCATTTGATTTCAGATATCTAAAATATATTTAAAATCTAACTTTGGAGACTATGAATCATTTTAAGGCATATGAATTAATTGATTATCAATGGAAGTGCACTAAACAGAAAATAATTGAAAGGAAAATTGTCTTCAATTGCTTTTTATCCTTGCGATAGCACAACCTTTTCCGTAAGCTCCTAAAGTTACCTTCCAAAACGATCATAAGCCTTAGAACCAGTCGTGGTTGTCAGATACTTTGTGCCATATATTTGTTAATTATCAATAGAGTATTCGCATGGTCAGATGGAGAACTCTGATTACTCTTGATTATTGTTATTTTTAGTTGGGCACCTCCCTGGATCCTCCCACAGGCGCCACCGGGCTGCCATCGCATTCAATTACAATGTCAAGTGATTGGCTTCCAGCGCGTTGTGGGAGCCGGATTGAATCGAATCGAATGGAATGGAATGAAATGGAATTAAATGGCCCCGAATCGAGTGGAGTCGCGAGAAGCATGTCCCTGAGACTGCCAACTGCCAACTGCCAGCTGCCTGGCGACCGCCGACTGCTGACTGACTTTGATTGAAATGCTTTCAATAATGCAGCGCGACATTTGAATTGAATTAGTGGTGAAAGCGATTTTATGGATTAGCAAATCGATGGGACGCGATACATTGCAATGCGAAGGGAAATTAAAATGAAATCTGTGTAACGCTGCTGTTTCATTCGGTCTCGCACTCATTCGCATTCATTCTCTCCGGCCGTATGTACGTCCGCCCTCCATCCGCCATCCACTCGTATAATTGAACAAAGGCGTCACATTTTTGTATTTTTGTTTTTGTTCTGGAGCTAATTTATGCACGTGTGTTGTGCAGGATGAAGGATGGTTGATTTGCCATTCACGGATTCGCTTTCCTTTCCCTATTTGTATGCAAATGAGGTGAAAATCTAATTACGACCAAACAAAAGATGAACTCTGCTGTTGTCTTCGAACAGAAAAACTGTTTATGCCTTGTGTTATGTAAGATGATTACATTATGTGCTAAACACCCACACAGAGAGACAGAGAGACAGCGAGAGAGCGAGGCGGAGGCGGAGGCGGACACGGACACCCCTCCACATGGCGAGCAAGAGCAAGAGCTAAAGGGGGCACGGAGGCAAGACGACAATTTGTAATGCGCCAATAAGAATTTATATCAACGCTGACTGCCAAGCAGAAACGAGGAGCGCCCGAGCGAGTCCAAGGAGCCCGAGGAGCCCGAGTAGCAGGAGCAGGAGCCCTCCGTGATAAGAAGCAGGCAACCCGGCTCCACGAAGCAAAAAAAACGCACGTAACATCTCGCTGATTGCCAGAAAGACAGCTAGCGGCAGGAGCAGCAGCAAGACACAGCAGCAGGCAGTGGCAGCCGCAGCAGCAGTGGATGGGAAGCGATGTAATTCGTTGGATCCGCGGGATTCGTCGCCCCAAGTCGCGCAGGCGTCGGCAGCGACGTCAGTGCCTCGTGCCCACACACGAAGATGCCTGTTTCCTCGTTGTAGAAGAGTTTCCGTATAAGAGTGGGCCGACGTGGAACAGCTGTCGTCCAGAGTGGGAAGAGCTTAGGGCAACTCAATTTTCAATTTACGAATAGGGTATTGCTCGAAAAATAGAAAATTAGAAGCCTAGCTCCATAAATATTGATTGTATGAGGGGCCCCTTAACACCAAACTTAAATATAAAAATTAAAATGCTTTATAATTCCCGAAGTACTATAGAGAGAGGTACATATATGCACATTGATCCACCAAAAGACAGGCGTTTTAGCCCAAAGGCAAGACTCTCTAGCAGACTCTCATTCATCGCTTCAATAGATTTTTGAGATATTTTAAACAATAAACTGTCCAACTATTCGGAACTAAGTATTTCAAGACCCATATTTAGCCAAATACCCGAAAGTTGCCTTTAACTTCGTTTAAGAGTTTATACTGTAGATGTTTTTACTTTATACTTTTTTGGGATTTAATTGGTTAAGTCCATCGTTTCAGTTTTGTTACTTATGACTGTTAAGTCCCCCTTGCTTCCTATCATGTGGGAATATGATTAAAAAATCTAAAATTAATTGATAAACATAAAAGACCATCAAAAATTGGCAAGCTGCACTTTTCCTCTTCAGATTCAGTTCCCAGCTTCGGACTTTAGAAATTTTAAATTTCCCAAATAAAATTTCCCACAGCCACAGTTCGACGGTGGTCCCATTATTATGCTAGTGGCATGCTGCTCGGTTCTGCTCGGGCTGCTTCGTGCTGGGACAAAGCTCGTCCTGCTGCGTCAGGCTGCTGCTGCCGACGACGCTGTGAGTGCTGCTGCTGCTGTGGTTGTTCTTGTTGCCGCCGCTGCCACTGCTGCTGCCGTTGCTGTTGCTGCTGCTGCTGCGCGCCTGCCGACAGTCCGTTGCATATCCTTTGGCGCTGATAGCAGTGACAATTCAGTTTCAACTCGGATTCAGAGATAAACGGACGCGTCTGGTCGGCCAAGCGAGAGTGCAGTGTGGCCAAGTGTGCTTTTGAAAGCGCGAAACTTCAAGCGGAAACGAAAGCGAAACTGAAACTGTAACTGTAACTGAAACTTGAACCTGTTTTGTGAGGAGTGTTCCCAGCTCCAGTTTCTCTATCACGAATTTTTTTCAAGTGTATGTGAAGACAACCAAAAAAACAAATATAGCCAGAAAGAGTGCGAGAGAGAGACAGAGACAGAGAGAGAGAGATTGAAGTTGAGAAGAAAGACGGAAATGAAGCATGCAACTTGTGTGCACATCAAAGAAAGCAGCGGAAATTAAAATTTGCATATGCAAAGAGGTGGCCCAGTGCAGCCAGCAGAGGCGGAGGCACAGCCAGAGTCAGTGGCCGTGACTGTGGCCCGGTGCCCCAAACAGTCAATGACAATGCGGCCAATGATGATGCTGCCGCCCCCAGACCCAAGCAGCTGGCCCAAAGAAACAGAAACAGAAACCGAAAGCCACTCGCCGCTCTAAGCCGCCTATCCAGCAATAGACTCAAGTGCCAGATCTCCAGAACTCTAGACTCGTGCGCAATCCAACCCACCAGCGTGCAGACTGCAACCTGCAGCCTGCAGCAAGCAGCTTTCACCCAGAAGCTCCTCGACCTCCGGCTGCGAGTGCCAGCAGTGCCAGAGTGCAGCAATCCACAGAGATGCCGTCGCCCGGGCACACATTTTACTTCTCCTCAGCAGGATTTATCGCTTGCTCAGCAATCGTTCTGCTTTGTAGTTCCGGTAAGTGAAATATGCCCAAAAGCAAAAGCAAACGGCAACGGCAATGGCAATGGCAACGACAACAATGAGCTGACCATGGCCAAAAGGGAAATGTAACGAAGCAAGCCATACATTTCATTCCTCCATTCATTCATTCATTCATTCACTCGCTCACTCATTCGATTCGGGCAGTCAAACAGATGCAATGAAGTTGTAGCGCTCCTTTCTTATTTCAGTCTCTTTTTGCCATTCTTTTTTTTTGTGTCTGTTTGGGATGGGTGAAGGATTCCCTGATTCCAAATTTGATTTTCGTTACGCCCTTTCACCTCCTACACTCCCAAAAACACAATGATCCACTTCAAAATAAACAGGACATATCCAGTTAAAATATTTGCCAAATTTATGAAAATATCTATCCAATAGGGAGTGAATATTTTGTACCTACAAAATTGATCTTTAAAAATACTCAAATGCATTTTTTTTCTCTGTGTATCCTTTTCTGTGGATGAATCTGGTTTCGCCTGTGCTTCTTGGGTTGGGTTGGGAATCTGCTTCTGGTTTTGACCCTTCCTCTGATTGTAGTCTGCTTATGGTTCAGGACCTGCTTTTGGTGCTCCTCTTGGCTCTGCTCCTGCTTCTGGTTCTGGTTCTCGTTCTGGTTCTGTGTGTGTGTTTATTGTTGACGTTGCATCTTGCAATGAAAACGTCATCGAATGTAAAATGTTTTGCGAGGCAAGCTTAAAAGGATTTTGGCAGGCACCGTACACCCGGACATAGACATAGACAGATCCCCACATGGAGACAAACCGCAACAAAAACGCACCGACACTTGCCACACACAGATAGTGGCAGAGAAACAGCAATGGAAGCGGGGAGACAGAGAAAACACTGGCAAGGCTGGGACAAAGGACAAATAGACGTGGCAGGATGTGCTCGGACAACTTCAGTTGAGTTAATGCATTTTGTTGCACAGCAAAAAAATACACACACACGCACACAAAAGCAGGGAAAACATAAATGTATTTGCACACAAATGTGAAGAAAAGAGCTTAGAGCCCAGCGGGAGCTGGAAAGGTTGCTGGAAAGTGAAAACAAATTAACGCTCAAGTAGGGTTGAGCTCTACCCCAATCTTCTCCGAGAACCCAGACTCTAACCTCAGACTGTTCATAAAGTTTTCAGGATTTGCTTTGTGCTAATTTCATATCTGTACAAGGAATCGATAAAAAATGTTCTTAGAATAGATTTTAAGATTAAAAGATTTCATAGATTTCACATAAAAAAAACATTTTTATTATATTTTTTTTACTGTTTAATTCTTTAATAGTTATTAAACAATGTAATTTATAAAATTAAAAAAAAATTAGAGATCTTTAGAACAATTTTTTTAAAAAACTTCGGTGTGCAACTCGAAATTGTTTCAAAAATCATTATAAAAATGGTAATTGGGCCGTTTTGATAGATTTATAGCTAGTTAATATGTAAAATTACATATGTAATAAAAAATATGTGTAATAATATTGCAGAGAAATAATCTTGAAGAAAATGCCAGCTAAAGAATACAAATAAAAAGCGACATCGAATGCATAAACACCTTTAAACAGTAGCAGTACTCGGATTATATTGTATCATTATCTAGTGCATCTTTTCTGGAAAATCGTATAGTGCAACACAAATCTGCCCCTGCTATTGGAGCTCCACTTCGAAGCCATTGACTTTGCTTGCAGATGATCTGCTCGCAAAGAGTCCACAAATCCGCATATAATCCCCAAAAAACTTTGACAAGCGTTTCCATCTATGATTATGCTACAGTCGAGAGAATTTTCATGGCACATATTTTTTTATAAAATACAAATAGGAAGAGAAAAATGAGCAGCGAGTATGAATAGAAGTGGAAGCAACACAAAAAATATAAACAAATACTCAATAACTTTTGTTCATCAAGTTGATTTAACACATGGAATTTGCCAATGCATAGAATTCGATACCCGTTTTGTGTGCGGCATCCCATTGAATCTTTACGGTTCACGTTCTCTACGTACGTCCGTACATATATCACATATATATGTATATAAAAACTCGAATGGTTGCGAATATATGTATATTCATAATATTTTTACACACTGAGCGGCGACATTAGTGGGAAAAACCGCAGACAGATCGGCTCGCCAGGATAGTGTGTAGTGGGCAGCGTTCAGGTGGTGTTTCGTGCGGGTGCGCGGGTGCAATGCCGTTTATTATAAAAATTGCAGCATAAACAAGTGCAAATAAAAATAAGCGAAATACAAACAACAACAATTGCAGTGCGGTCAGACAACAACGACAACGACAACCAGAAGGAAAACTATCTTCATGTCCGAACCTTTTGATATCCTGGCAAATCGATCAATGCACCATTTTGATAGACTTTGACTTGGCCATGAAAACCCACACAAAGAGAGGAAAGAAGCCGTTCTGACTGATAATAAAATGGAAAGGAAAAAGTCTATTACAAAAAGTTTATTACAAGATTATGATTATGGAGTCAAGTGATCCAATCTAGGGGGTTTCTATTTAAAGATCGCCTGGAAAGAATGGAAAACTCAGAAATAATCTTGATAAAGGTTAGGCAATCATGTGTACATTTAGAGTCGTAATACCCTTCTGCAAGGGTATAACAACGACCGCGACTACGGCATCAACTGAAATTGCATAAACTGCAAAGTGCAAAAACTGCAAAATGACTGAAACGACTTGGGGGCGACATGGTTCGAGAGGTGATTCACAGAGGGGAGTAGAGAGAAAGAAAGGTGTGAGAGAAATAGCGACAAACCATTTCCAGGCATAAATATGAACATATGAAAGCACCCTCTGTTCACGAGGGAATTTCGAATTCGCTTTCCGAAATAGAGAGTTTGGAGTTTGGACACAACATTTTGTTGCAAAGGGAGATCAGCCCCAGAGGCTGATAGTAAAATAAGTAACGCTACAGATAAAATCTCAGAAAGATAACTTTTTTGTTGAGTTGGATAAACTACAAGTTTTCAATCCGCGGAGATTATATGGTAATTGTAATGCTTAGCATCTAGAGCCAAAATAATGTGAGGAGTTCGGAAAATGCCATTGACTAAGATCGTCTCTTTTACTCTACAAATGACATTGGAAATGCCCATCCAAGAATCGAATCTCAAGTGTACTGATGTGTGTAGAAAAAAACCCGCACATGCCTGCGGGAGAAATCGGTTTATTGCATTGCACTGGAAAAAGCGAGATAGCAAGAGCCGAAGTCGTATTGCCGAAGCCACACGAAGGCTTTCTGCTTTTTTATACTGTCAGTGAGCTACAGCGCATCAGCAGAGGATTTTTGCTATCCACACTAGATAAGGCCGCGCCGAGGAATATCTTATGCAAAAGATATTCCAATTGGTTCTAAAAAACAATTTCCAGCATATATTTTCTTATTTACGGGATTGCGATCAATTCGGTAACTTTCATTAAAAGTTCTGTGATGAAACTAGATTGAAATATGAATTGAAAAAATCCCTTTTTCATTGTCTTTCTCTCTCAAAACCTTTTACAAACGAGGGGGAACGTTGTGAGCCGCGGCAAAGGCCGCGGTTCTACTTTATACCCGGAACTCAGTCAGTATATACATATGTACATATGTATGTACATATATGTATGAGATTTCGATTTATGTAATTTATTATATGTTCGCAAAAGGGACGAATTAAATTTTGGCCAAATAAGAAAATTTCAAAACATTTTTTTTTTTGTTTACATATAATTTTTACATCGGCTGCTACATTTCTACATACACATGCATAACTACATACAAAAGACGTGGAAATGTGTGCGAGAGAGAGAGGGAATGAGTAAGCGCTTGGCAGGCGTTGCGTAGCGACTGAAATTTAATTTGTTCCTTCTGGCTATAATAATGATCCCACCTGATCCAGATTCAGCAATCTGGTAGATACGGCTATTTTCCATGATTCTGCGTTTTTAGTCTAAGTCTCTGAGATATAGGCGCTAATGAAGACGGACAGACGGACGGACGGACAGACAGACATGGCTATATCGACTCGGCTATTGATGCTGATCAAGAATATTTATACTTTATGGGGTCGGAAACGCTTCCTTCTGGGCGTTACACACATCCGTTATCACCAAAAATCGAATATACCCCTATACTTTTCGAGTACCGGGTATGAAATTGTTACTTTAGATCTAACCAAATTAATCGTACTAATGTTTACAGCTAGCAAAGGCCTAATAATAATCCAGGGAGCTTTTTCTTTTTCCCCGGAAAGCCAACAGTATAAAAAAAACCACGAAAAATATAGAGTGAAAGAGGGGAGAAAGAGGGGGGGAAAAAGCGGAAAACATTCTGTGGGGCGTTACAAAAAAGAGCCAAAGCCAAAGGAGAACTGCATGCAGGACAATCAACTCTCATACATACGCCGAGACAGGCAGACAGACAGACAGGGTCAATATATGGGCTACGCAGTGTGATTGTGTGTGTATGTGGGTGTGGGTGTGTGTGTGAGTATGTGGTAGTGTGTCTCTGTGTGTGGTTTATGATACCATTTAGCCAGAGGGTTGTTTTGACAAATTGTGCAAATTATTGTGTTAAATTTGCCCTTGAGGTGAAAAATCACTTTGACATGGCATCGTTTTTTTCCACCATCAGTTCCCTTCCTTCTCTCTTGCTCTTTTTCTTTCTTTCTTTTCTCTCTCTCTTTCTCTCTCTTTCGCCCTAAGTAAGTGCTTAGCTGATTGTGCTTTTGACTGTCATATTACAAACGCCAATACATATGTCAGCCGCAGGGCCATCGAATGAAGATGATAACCACATCGCTTCAGATGAGGATGATGATCATCACGATGATGATGATGATAATGATGATGACTGCGACTGTGGCCAGAGTGGCACTTAAAGTCGCCTGCCTCTTGCCACAACTGGTGCTGCCTCGTTTTAAAGGCCAATGCCACTAATTGAGGAACCGTTCAATGATAGAAGTTGGCCAAAACTGGTGGAAAGTTTTCAAAAAACGATTTCGTATGCAGCGTTGACGTGACTCGCATTAGTACCCCTTGCCTTGCCTTGCACCGCCCCGTCCCGCAAACTGCACACGTGTGCTTGTGGCATGCCACGCCCACTCCTATCGGCCCCGAGGGAGGCAGAAAGAACCAAGGGAAAATGTACTGTTGCTTATTATCGAAATTGTATATGCCAGGCAGCGACGGCCACAACTTCCTCTTGAGCCTCGACTATGGACTACTTCGCCTTCTTTTTTTTCCTGCATTTCTTTGAGTTTTTTTCGGTGGGTTTGCTGGTGCTGCTAGTGGCAGAACTGGAGGTGGTGGTGGTGGTGGTGTTGCACCTGCCGGTATTAGTGGGCAAAAGTTTGTTGGCACCAACAAATTAAGATAGTTGGATAGTGGCAAGCGGCAAATGTCTAGACGGTTTTTAGTCAAATTATGGTTTTCAAGCGTTCTATTTGGCCTTAGTACGGTCCCCCTCTTCCATTCATAAGCCCAATCTGCAACACGTTTCCTGAACATGGGCTTTAGCTTAATTTGTTAACAATTACAGGTCGGAGAATTTAAGTTTGGCCAGGATACGCAAGGAGAAGCATGATTTTGAACAGATGTTTGGCCAGGAGGTGGGAATTTCTGATCCAATAGAGTACGAGTGTATATATGCTATATATGCATGCACAGCATTAAAAATCGGGTCGATATATCTATACGCGAATAGTTAGTCTACAGTTTATATAAAGCTACCGCAAGATAGCCTTATTTTCCCACTCTCTGGTAGTCCATGGTCAGCGGATATCTTTAACTCAATTGACGTGCATTTTTGGGGGTTTTCAATCATTGCTTGCAAAAGAATTTAAACGCGCGAGCCACACCAGGACATATCGCGAAATCGGACCACGGACCAACATCAACTTTTGCTGTTAACTCATCGCGTGAGTTGAACGTTTATTTCCCTCCACTTTGTCCATTTGTTCATCAGCATTTCTCTCTCTCTCTCCCGCTCTTTCCCTTGTGCGCTGGCCCTGGCTGACCCATTTTTAATTTACTCCAAAAGATGAAATCGGAATTTTCCTTTTTTTGAGGGTCCAAAGAAAAAAAAACACAAAAGTATTTTACAGACAAACAAAAAACAAAAACAAAACGAAAATTCTTTGCGGGGAGAGATGGAAAAAGTTTTCGCAACTATTTAGAAAAATCATGTAATGGCGTGGAAATTGTTTCGGTTCTGTCGTTGCCGCTGGTTAATTTGCTCGACGATTAAGTGTGAATTGTTTGTGCCAGAGGGGGAGGGGAGAGGGAGTAGAATAGCAAATGTAAATTGCAGACAAGAAAATTCTAATATGTTTTTCATTCCTCGAAAGAAAGCACTTTCCGGGAAACTTTGTAATTTGTTTAACTAATAACTGCGCATTGTTTTGGGTAAAGTTTCAATTGTACGAGTACATCATCGGTTTAATGATGCTAGAAATCAAAAATCTCTTGGAAACCCTTGGAAGAAGAAGGTTTCTCTAAGATGCTCTTAAAATTGTTGTAATATCATGAAAAATCTCAGAGTTGGAGATGTGGGTTTTGGGTCGGTTACACATGGCTAACATTAGCTAACAAATAAACCTCTCCTTTATGAGCGAGTTCCGTTTCCCATTTGTAAGCTCTTCCCTTTTGCCCTGTTCTCCCTTTCACCCCTGCTGTATTTCATCCAGTTAATCAGTTTTCCATCAAACCGATGTTGGACTCTTTGTAAGTTTTCCAATCGAGAGCTCCGAAACCATGTTAAAAATTGAAGGAACTAATGAACATTCTGATTGAATGTTTGTTCGCCATTGAAACCAATGAAAACTGTGGGGAACAATTAAGCATGGGCAGGGTAGCAAGGATGGGGTGCCAGAAACATTGCCAGATGAAGCATGGGCGGGAGGCAGGAGGCAGGCTGCAGGAGGCAGGGGGTAGGATTGGGTTTCGGTTTTGGTTTGGGGTTGGGGGCCAGACCAGAGTTATGCTCGTCAATCTTCGGGGCTGCCAAGGCGACAGTTTGATAAACTGAAGCAGCAGCAGCGCTTCAGATACTAATCAGCGCTTCGTTGAGCGCTTAACAGGAAGCAATAAATTTACCCACGACATGCCAATGCACAAGTAGATATGTGTGTGTCTGTGTTTGTGTGTCGCGCCCTTGTCTAGAAATTTTAATTAAAAGCGATGACAGAGCGAGTAATTCTATATCAAAATGTCGCCTATTAATTTTAAGGACATTTCCTTTATTGATTCATTGTCAATATTATATTGAACCCATAATTTACACATAAAAGGGCTATCCCGGTCCCCCCGCACCTCCCCAACCATCTCGATGTCTATATTGGCCCATCATTGTCTTGGTATCGTTTGCTTTTAGCTGCTTTCGGCTCTGGCCTTTTGTTTGGCTTCTTTAATTCATTTAGACATTGAAATGTTGCTGGGGCGTGTTAGCCTTTTGATGAGCCCAACACACGACACACACAACACACACAGATACACACTCACACACACACAGTGAGCCATTGCGTGTGTGCGTGACTTGGTCTATAGGCGGGGACATTCGCCCTTGTCGTCTGCCGCTTTTGATAGCCAAACATTCCATCTTTACGCCATTTTCAAGCACGCCAACAGGGCCCCAAACCAGAGCAGAGCAGATCAGGGTCAGGGGCAGGCCCCAGAGGCAGAGCCAGAACAAACAGAAGGCTTAGACCCCGCCAACCGCCAACCGCCACCCACCCCTCTCCCTAAGGGCCTCACTTGATTCTGATTTAACGTTCACCATAATTACAAACAGCCAAACACGAGAGTGGAAATGGAAACGAAAGTGGAAATGAAAATGGTTATGGATGGGGAAATCTGACTTAATTTAGTCATCTAAACGCTCTTGTTATCGATAAGAAAATAGAATGGAAACGATGTACAAATTATAATTTCAATATTTTCTGGATAAAGTCACCAAAACGCAATAATTAGGGGGTGCAAAGGGCCCAAAGAGGGCACAAAACTCTGTGCTCCACTGTACTTTTTGGGTACACTTCAAGAAAGAACGACTTAACTGTGACTAACAAAAAAAATGAAGAGAAAAACACTCTCCGTACAAATATGACTTATGAAATCGGCTACTCCTAGAAGATTTTCTTTCTTTTAACATTTCGAACACTTCATTAGAACGACAATCAGCCGAGCTGCTCCGAAACCAGATATTTTCCAACCCCGGTTGTCTTTTGGCAGCTGCAATTGATAAACAGCTTTAGCCAAGAATTTAAGCATCTGAAACTGAAACTGGCACAAAGGCCTAGTGTTCCACATGCCGCCGGGGCCAAGGGAATCGACGGAGTCGGATAGACATGGAGGGGGGTACAGAAGAGACAGAGATGGAGTGGACAGAGATGACGCGAAAGAGAGACAAAAGCCAGATTCCATTTGAATGGCCAACAGAAACCCATAAACCATTGGTCAAAACGCAACTGTGGCGACAGACCGACTGTCGTGTCCAAGACCCCAACCACCACCCCTGTACCATTCTCTAACCCCGCTTAATTTTTTCTATTGGGTATATCGAAATTTTGTGGGTCAAGAGGGGAAAAATGGAAATAAAACTGTTTTAACAATAAATTAAGTTGCTGTTGCAGCATAAAAACGAATTTTCCATTGCTGGTAGAAAAAAAAGAAGAAGTGGTTGACGAACTATCGAAGATGACCTTAAAGTTGGACCAGATCCAAATCCTTTTGACAAGACTCCTAAAAATCGCAAAAGTCCCATGGTACAGATTCACTTATGTTACGTTAAGGGTACGATGGTATACCCTTGTGTTCCTGGGATAAAAAAGTGGCCTACACCCCCTAAAGATCAGCATATGTACATTTTGGGACATTTTTGTGATACCAACAAAGATCACTTACAATAGTTCGGGAAAATCCTGTAATTAAATTCAGAATGAAGAAAAAGTGAAAGAGCTTCCGATTAGAGCGTAGCATCTGGTCGAAATGATGACTCTAGCGCTCTTTCTTTCTGCTGCCTTTCATCTGAGAGTTGACTCCTCCGTCGCGACGGAGGCCAATTTAATAGCATACTTTACAGCACTAAGCAGACTATAATCACAGCAACATGAAGGACGGCGCGGCGCGGCGTAGAGCCGTAGAGCGACAAACAAACAAAATGAAGTGACGTCGCCGAGTCGCGACTCGCAAAAGCGGACGTTCATTGTTCTGCCAAGAAAAGCAACACGACAAACCGAAAAGGAATTCAGGAGAAACAAACAGAGACAAAGGTTCGGACAAAACAGAGTCCCCACAACGATTTCCAGGCACACTTTCTCAATAAGGTATTGCAAGGACCCACAGAATATTCTGCATTCCACGAAATCTCAGATCAAATATATATATAAATTGATGTATATACATAGATGTATATAAAGATATGTTCTACATTCAACACTGATCAAAACTCTGCTCTCAAAGCTCTATAAAAAAGGCTTATTTCTTAGAATTCGCGAGTGCTTTTCCCATGGTTGCTTTAAAACTAAACCAATAAGAAAAACACTTCGCCCTTCTTATTTCCTCCCTCTCTTGACTCCGCCAGTTCTCCCTCCAAAAAGCGATCGACTATTTAAAAGAAAACTCAAATTAAAGATCTCTCACATGACGACACATAATTTCTGTCGATTTCGCAATGCTCCAAAGTTAGGGAAGTTGGGCGATGTTGCTGCTGGTAGCAGGCAGGAAGCGGGCAATGGTTCCAGCGACTCCCTTTTGAACTTCCGCTTTGGCTTGCAGCAATTTCTTTGGGCTTTATTGCCAACGCATTGCCCATCTCTCTACCCCCAAGCCGCCCACCGACTCGCAGCACTCTTCCCCACGCCACACCACACCGAAAAGCCCCGGCACGACGCATACAGCATAAATTTTGAATACGCTCAAACTGCTCAAAGGGGTGGGACAAGGCGACGGGTAGGCGAAAGCGAGTCGAAAAAAAATAGCGAAAATTGTCTGTCGCTTGATAAAGCGGAAGCAGAACTTGCCCATAAACGAAATGTGGCAACTGAGTGTAAACTTTATTGGCGCCAGACTGCCTGGCGACAACGCTGTTGTCATGCTCATCCTTCTCCGTGGCAGCATCCTCCTTTCCAGCTCATCCCAGAGCAGTGCCTTCCTTCGTCTACTCCCGCCTCCCAGCTCATTCAGTGCTTCTTGTTCTTTTTTTCCTGCTGCTTTTGGCCTGCTTTGGCCCGTTGTGAGTCATGCCACACGCATTGGAAGACAGCAGAAGGAGACCCAGACCGATGGCGTCTCGATGGCTGGCAACTAAAGTCATCGTTTACCCCCCAAGAAGAAGCTGCTTGTTTGTTTTGTCTGACTCTGACTCTGACTCTAGCTGTGGCTCCGATTCTGTCGCGGACCTGGTGACTCTCAGTCTGGTTCCAAGTGGGAGTTGGAGTGGGATCGGGAGTGGGGAGTCAGGGGAAGTCTTACATTAGTTGATTTCATGCGCTGTTTACATTGGCAGCGAATTATGCGCATTGGAAAACCGAGCTTTGGCTGCCAGCGGGTGGTCCCCCATCGAGATGAAACGGAATGGCTTTCCAGCTCTGGTCTTAGCAGGCACTAAGCCTTGGCTTAATGCATGTGTGGCAACGTGGGAGATCGTTCGCCTTTCAAGTGTCACAATTGCTTGGGAATACTTGAATCTGGGACCTGGCGTTTGACTTGGGATGGGTTTCATCTATCTGTAAGATTCACAATTGACCTTTTATGTAGTCTTACCAAAAATGTGCTCTTCTTTCTTTCAGAGGTCTTATCCAGTTGGGAGGAATGGTGGACATACGATGGTATATCCGGTAAGTAAAGCCGCATATTAATTGGGATGTGATGGGAAGTCCTTGGGGTAATAATGATTCAAGGGTCTACTGGGAAAGACTAATATTAAAATGCAGATCGATTTGACCCTAAACAAGATCTGTTTCAACAAAGGTTTGACCGATTTCGTGGAAATACTCGTACTCGTATGCCTTATTTGCATACATAAATTGGCAAATTCCTTCAAATCGCGTCTCCTATCCCTCTCTCCACCAATGCCACTGGATTCTGCTACTGATTTAATTACATTTCAAATCGTTTGGCAACAAAAACAAAAAAAACCAAACGCAGACAAGCAAACATCCCAGATCAGATGAGTGCAGGATGTTGTTGCAGTTGTAATTGTTGCATGTCACTGTCTGAATGGTCTCCCCACTCACGAATGCTCCACATGCACCCTGCCAGGACCTCAGTTGCAGTTTTATTTATGCAACAGCAACAGCAGCAGCAAAAGAAACACAGGGAAACAGGCAACATACAACTGCAACAGGAGCAGGAACAGGAGGCAGGAGCAGGAGCATCAGCAACAAATAAATGCAAACACACAAAATGAACAGCGGCCGGGACAGGCCACAAAAGCGACAAGTGCGGGGTGGCACAGACCAAGAGGGTATGTCTGGGGCAGTGTCAGTGGGTGGGTCAACTGCATCATCATGAAACACTTTTTAAACTTTGGCATTTATTGCCTCCATCGCTCGGGCATCGTGTGTCGCGTGTCAACCGAGCAGCAACTCACACACACACACACACAAATAAAGCCACACGCTGACTGGCCCACACACACACACGCACCCACTCATACAGATACAGCTACACAGGGATCGAAAACCTCGAAACCGAATTGCAGTGAACGAAATTCACATCCCAAATGCCCATCAAATGTTGTAGCCAAAAAATTCGATGGGTTCCATCAGCTTAATAAAGATCAAAGACACGCCATTACACACCACTCCAGGACATTCTGTTGCTGGAAGAAAGGACGGCTCAACGAATAGCCTTTTGGAAAAGGTGATCGTGTTTCAGAGAAAGTTATTCCTTAGAATCGAATACAGATATTTCTTTGAAGGTTCTACTTTTCAGAAAATGTACCTCAATTAAAAGATATCTACATATTTCAGATATTTCCTTTATATCTCACTTAACTAAAGCGAAAAATATGTAAAAATAATATAAATATACTTTAATAATTTAAAAATTAAGCTACTCGGCTATTCACACAAATACCATTTTGATATCGTTGCAATCCAAAGAGATAGAGCATCAAATAGTCGGCTACCAGCATCTGTTCCCGCACCATTTGTTTGCTTCAATTTATTTGCGTGGTGTTCGCATGGTATAGAAAAATATTAAATTTTGTATGAGGCACAAAGGCCTAATTCCCATAACCCAAAGACCATAGACCACCACTACCATCCACTCCCGCCACTACCACTACTACAGCTATCAGACTACCACCCTACCACCCTAAAAGGCTACCCGCTGACCATAGTGATGGTTCTCCCCAAAAACCGAGCATTGTTTTGAAAAGTTTCGGCAGTTTTTAGCCCGTCACATCACATCAGGCATAGAACTTTTGGAGTCGCCCCGAAAAACTCTCTTCCATTTCCAGTGCATTTAATTGCCATTTAAAATGGGCTGCTGTGGGCAGGGAGGTGGTGCAGTATGCAGTATGGGCGTTTTATCCTCGAAGCTTATGAAATTTCATTTGGCATTTGAAATTGTCATCGATGTTGCTGCTGGAGCTGGTGCTGGTGCTGCCACTGCCACTGCCACAGCCGCTCCTGTTTGCATTGGGAAGGAGGCGAAGACACGTTTTCCATTTGGTCGATTGACAGAAAAGAGTGGATCGAAAGAGGGCGATTGGGTGGTGGGGATAATAACTGATGCATACTGTACTCCTTTGTGTATCTGTGTATGTCGCACACGACTCTCATTCGTTGATTCGTCTGGCAGGACCAAGCTTCTGGGGCCTTATCAATCCACAGTGGAATATGTGCAACAAAGGCCGACGCCAATCGCCCATCGATGTGGTGCCTGACAAGCTGCTGTTCGATCCCTACCTCCGACCACTCCACATCGACAAGCACAAGGTGTGTATCGCTTGCAATGCATATTGCCAATATTGGGCATTCTTACCAGCTCACTTGAATCGGTCAACAGGTTTCCGGCACCCTGCACAACACGGGCCAGTCACTCGTCTTTCGCGTCGACAAGGACACCAAGCAGCATGTGAACATATCCGGCGGCCCTCTGGCCTATCGCTATCAGTTCGAGGAGATCTACATCCATTACGGCGTGGACAACACCCGCGGTTCCGAGCACTTTATCCAAGGCTACAGTTTTCCCGGCGAGGTGAGTTTCTGGTTCAGATTTAGATACAGATACAGAGGGACTTCATGGACGCATAATTCTGGCTCTCTCCCTTGCAGATACAAATCTATGGCTTCAACAAGGAGTTATACCACAACATGTCCGAGGCCCAACACAAGTCGCAGGGCATTGTGGGACTGTCGCTGATGGTTCAGATTGGTGAGACGCCCAACCCGGAGCTGCGCATCATCACGAGCACCTTCAGCAAGGTGCTCTATCGAGGTGAGTGTGCCACTTGTCCCCCTACTTATCGATATAAATATCGGATATCAGCCCAATACTTAACCAATTAAATATGAAGACCCAGCAGTTCTGCGGACTAGCCCACGCCTAGCTATCTGACTAGCCCGTCCGGTCCAGCACTGACCCGCAGACTAGCCCGAGCCCATGTAAAATCCTATACCATTTTTGCATTGCATGTCATTGGGGTTGATGTGTCGGCAAGCATTGCATCAACGTTTTCTAGTCCGTGACTAGGCTGCGGAGACCAGTCCATGGGCTGGCCCAAGTGGACTAGACCACGGCTAGGCTGCAGAGAAATATCTACATATTTCTTTGTATTGTATTGTATTGTCTCATAATATAGCATTCGATATCCGATCGGTAAATAAATATCGATAGAGTTTGCCATCTCTAGCTGACATTTACATTGCACAACCTTTTCCCTGCCTTCATTTCCGTCCACGCAAAATGCCCCCGGAAATGTTGCAACGTTAATATCGTTGCAATGTTCTGCCGTTGGCTTCCCTTTCTGCTCTCTCTCTCTCTCTCTCCCTTTTTTTTGCGAATACCATTCTCCTTCCCTGACCTGAGCTGCCCAGCCCTGCCCCTTTTATGATGTCATTGCAACAACAACTGCAGTCGAGGCCATAATTATGTCCAGGCGAGCCATAAAAAATGACTCCTGGCGGGGGCCACGAAATTGAGACTGCCCTGCACAAAGTGACGAAAATGAAACCGCGAATTACACTAAACCGACACTTAATAATTCTCCCCTCCCGGCCGGACGGACGGACCCACAACTTCATTGCACGTCTCGTTGGCAGTTTCTTTGCCAGTTTAATAGCCTTTTTACAGGTCGTACAACTTTATGGCAATCCAGCCCCAGCCTTAATTTGTAAAATGCCAGAGAAGCCAAGCAGCAACCAAAACCAAGAAATATGCCAGGCCACTCTCCAACAACAACAACAACAACAGCAACAACAACAACAACAACAACAACAGCAGCTCCAGAAAAAATCCAACAAAAATTGTTTACTGCATAGTTGAAGGTTGAACAAATTGTAGATACTCTATGGCACTGAAAGGTGGATGAGGGAAATGGTAGGGAAAAGGTACAGATAGATGAAAAGATAATATTTGAAAAAACACAGACCAAGAGATACAAATGCTTAGATAGATCCAACAGAAACTGCCAGAAAGGGGGATTAGAGGGGTGGACAATAGTGGTACAAATAGATTGGCAATAGAACAAAGCAAGAATAGAAAACAAAAATATTGATGTTCGTTGTAGAAGGGTATTAAAAAAGCTATACACTTAGACAAGAGTTTAATGACAGCCATATTTAGATACTTATGAGTAGCCACGCAAGAAAGAGAATGCAAATATATTTATAGAGACTGCTTCCTTTTAAATCGTTCTCTAGAAAGTTTCAATCAATCTCCTCGCATATAATATCCCCCCATACAATTCGGTAAGCTACTTTCCAAACGCCACCCAACACCCATCTACCGTGTGGCCAGAGCACTCGTATACCCACTTGCAGTTCGTCTCACCTCAAGGGAAAGTAAAACTAACACTTCTGATGCAAATACTCATCCCCCCCCCCCACCGAACGCCGTCCAGTTCTAGTCCGTGTCTGAGTTCCAGTCGCAGCCCGTGGCCCACACTTGCACCCATTCGACACCGAGACCGCTACCGACACCGACAGAGACTCCGACTCCGCCTCGGCGATTGCCAGACATTGAGTTGTGCTACATTGCGGCCTTACAAGCCGCGAGTTGCTTCATTTCCGGCTGGCAAAATGATTTGTATGAATAAAGCCGTGCGCTGACGTTGAAGTGGTCAGGTGGGGGGTCAGGTCGTGTCGGATTAGGTCGAGAATGGGTCGGGAATAGGTCGGGGACTGGGGACTGGCTACAGATTGGGTCGGGAATGGGCCAGGATGTTGCAAGTGTTGGGGGTTGGGGGTTGGGTGGGTATGCCCGTGTCTGAATTATTCATTCGACTTTGGCATGCCGAAGTTGAAGACGTGTTTTCATATTTTTTTTGTGCGATATGCGCATAAATAGCTCAAGCTTTCCCTCCACCTGCCCAGTTCATCGTTTTCGGCTGCACCTTGAACTTTGCATTTCTCATGTTTTATGCAATCACTGAACCGTTCCATCCGTCCCGTTTCGTCCTTCCAACAGGCTTCTCGACACCCATCCGGCACATATCGGTGAGGTCGCTGCTGCCAAACACGGATCACTACATCACCTACGAGGGCTCCACAACCCATCCCGGCTGCTGGGAGAGCACCGTCTGGATCATAGTTAATAAACCCATCTATATCACCAAACAAGAGGTGAGTTCGAAGATCCCCCAGGATCCCGCTATAACCAATTCCAGGCAATCAACGACATCTCAATTTTGCATAATGAAATATCATTTATTACCAAATGTATCCAAGTATAATGTAACTAAACTAAATATTAAAATCGATATTTTGAAACATGCAAAATTGATCTGTTGAGGTTTGGCTTTGCTTTGAAACAAAAAACTCGTGCAATGGATCATCAAAAAATATACTTTTTTTCATGGTGTGCCAGTCGAACACCGCAAATAATTAAATGCATTTTGTGTGTGTTTTCAATTGCAATTAGAGATGATTGTTATTGTTGGTTTATTTATGTGCAATGTGCAATGGGTTTTTTATTCGCCTGTCCCCATCTCTCTCTCTCTCTCTCTCTCTCTTTCTCTCTCTGTCCATCTCATGGTGGTTTTTTTTATGATGATGATTGGAAGTATAATGAAATCGCATAAATGCAATTATAAAATTGCTCATCAATTTGGCCATTGGTCTGATCGCGGTGGTAGTGCGGTCAATATGCCGCTCTGTGCATAATTAAAAAACAATATTTGGTTAGTTTAATCAATTTGCATAAATGCATGTGTAATGGAGGGGTGGTAGGGCGTGGCAAGGGTTGCTGCGGAAAGGTCGACAAAAAAAGCACATCGAGAAGAGTAAACAAAATAGGAATCAAATGAAACGCAAACAAGTCAACGGTTGACTAAAGAGTGATTTTTATGAACTTGCCAAAAAGCTTGAAAATTCTACGGATAATAATCGGAGGATAAACTAACTGAATCGGTATAATAAGTACTTCGATTGTTTCATTTCAATAGACTATGGGCATTGCTTAAGAATGGTTTATTAATGTTTAAAATAAAGATTATGAATTCTACGAATCAAAGAAGGGACACAAGGCCCAGGTAACCCTAAAAGTAGGAGCTGTTCATCACAAATCTGCTTCAGCTTGCTTTCATAATAATCCCTACAAAACGGCAAAAACTTTCTATAAAAACTATGAATATATACCCTGCCTGCTGACATACAAATTAGCATAGAGTTGTCAAACATAATTATCCGAATTCTGGTTGACAAATTTTGCAAACCATTTGACACTTTATTCAACTTCAATTAGTGGCCAGGAAAAACCCGCAGAAAAGCCATTAAAATATTTAGTTGTTTGTTAAGTTTTTTGTGCGAGGCGAGAGTGAATGAGGGGGGGGGGGGGGGATTGTACAGTAATGAGATATTCTGATGGCCGAAACAATATACATATGTACATATATCTTGCAGTTATACCAACTCCGACGACTGATGCAAGGCTCCGAGAGTACTCCAAAAGCTCCACTAGGTAATAATGCGCGACCCGTGCAAAGTTTACATCATAGAACCGTAAGAACGAACATAGATTTTAAGCGAAACAAGGTGAGTGATATTTCAGCACAACGTACATACATATGTATGTATATTTCAAGCCCCCCTCCCCTCCTTGTGTCCCCCACCACTGAAACATTGTATTTTCTCTGACAGAATCAATATGCTTGCCCCTCGATGTATAAGGATATGTATTATCGGGCGAATCGCTGGTCACCGGACACGGGACTCTTGATACGTTGACAACCGTGCGTGGAAGACTGCGAAAAGCAATTAATATCATTGCTATTATTATTAATATTATATGTGGTGAATAATGCTACAGCAATGGCAACTATATTGACAACAGAAAGGGCTCCGACTGCGACTGCAACTGCAACTGCAGCCACCGAGGCGAGGCGAGGCGAGGCGGTCAGCGGGTCACTTTGCTGTTTTTATGTCGCATTCAATTTTCATATTCATGTTTTAAACACGAACTCGGGCTTCGTTTTGGCCTGCAATATTCCTACAACAAGAACAGCAGCAGCAGCAGAAGCAGCAGCAACAGCAACAACACGACAATTTATATTATTTATTGCATTATTATTAATAATAAAAGAACCGCCGCCACAGCAGTAGCAACACCATTAAACATGAATTTAGGTAACAAATGCTTGCATTAAAAATAACAACTACTCGGTAAGAACGCTACAATTAAGTGCCTCGACTATGCAATACCCGGTACTTAGGTTCTCAAAGGGTAAACAAATGGCATGCATTTATTTGCAGTGGCGAAAAGTAGACTTTCAAGGCCCCAAAAGCGCCTTTCCCAATTGCTGGAATATGGCCTGTTATTCAGGACTTTATCTACTACTTTCAAAACTTTTAAAAATCGAATTTCTTAGTTTTCTTTTACTTTCCTTATAGAATTGAAAGATTTCAATATATCTCTTGAATTCTGCAATTATCGGGTACGAAAATGTTGCCAATAAAACAACTAAAATATTAAGAGGAATTTTCATGCAATATCCAAATTCCACATTAAACAAAACAAAACACACAGAAACGCACAGAAAATATGCGAATTATTTTGATTTTATAATTTGTTGCACAAGTCGTGAATCAATTATTGTCCAGGCAGGCATGAGAATTGCGATGGATACTCGTATTATTATACTATAAAAATACACAAATAATCTTATAATGCAGAGGAACCCCTGATTGAAATCGAGTCCTCCAAAGAAAAGTGAACAGTGATATCTCCTGTAATAGTATGAAACATGCAACTTTCGATGCTTAATGGAAGATTAAGAAAACTTTGGACCATTGATTTTGGATGATATGTTGGGTGGTACCTCTGCTAATCGTTTTTGTTGGAATATTTACTAGAGAAGCGAATCGGTTCAGGCTTGAAGGCTTAAAGGCTTAGATTTAATCCGAGCTCATTTGAATATTTTCGATTCAGCGCATTTCTGAATGCAATCATTATTTGGGATTTGCATTTGTGTTGCGTTACACATCTTTTGTTTTAGTACATATATTGAACAACAGCAACTAAATACAACAGTAACGTACATACATATAAGAGAAACAATATATAAAAATGAACAAAATAGGAGAATTTCCGTAAACTGGATGGGTGGACAATAACTAACAAACAAATCGAAAACGATAACGAAAACGAAAGAGAAAGGGAAAAACGAATGGAGAGAAAGTATAACAAATGGCAACAGAAATTAACAAAAATAAATATTCATATAAATATATACAAATAGTAATGGTATCTATATATATACATATATATATATATATACACAGGCAAACATATATATACATACATACCTATATACAACTCTCTCTCTATATATATATAATATACTATATACATATATGGTATGTGTTATACAGACATGGATGGCGGAGAACTAAGGAAGCTAAATGCAATGCAGCCAGGAAGTTGAAATTCGCATAGGATGGGCACATCATTCGCAAACTATATATGATAGTTATACATACATATATCTAAGCCAGCAGCCACTATAAGTACTATAGAGCCCCTACCCTCCCCCCACACAAACAATACACAAACAAAATAAAACACTATCCAACCCAAATCATTTACAAACATACAATATACCTATAACCGGCTTTGACGATGATCTGGCAGGACAGCCTCTAACTATACACACAACCCCCATACACGCATACACGCATACACGCATACATACATATATCTATCCAATCATGGAGTATACACAAAGCGAATGGGCTACAAAACATAACTAATTGTAGAATGCAAGCATTAGAACTACATACATATGTAACTACCTAAACTAATTAATTGATTAATGGATTAACTAGCAGAGCGGCGAACAAAAATCAAATTCAAGTAAAGCTAGATGCGAATAACGAAATAAATAAGATAATGAAGATGAAGATGGTAATTTTTTTGGTAATGTCTTTTTTTTTGTTTGCATCTGAGTGTGCAAATGTGTTGCAGAGACAAAGTGCTGTAGAGACAAGTATTACGGCTAGTGTAGAACCTAAGTTACTGAATAGCGTTTAGCAGTTAGCACGACCTGAGTTTGTAACATATATAGACACGACGAATATATAGTATATATCTGTACGTATACATATATAAAGAAGTAAACATGTGTATCGGATCCGTTCAATTCCACATCCCACATTCGCAGCTGTCGAGCAGACAATTAATGTGCAATTATTGTATTTCCTTTGGGCCAGCCAAGCAAAACGAAAACTAACCAAAGTAACTATCTTACTGGGCCCCCGGATCCCATCCCAGATCCCCCAATTATGTGTAGAGATTAACTATTTGTATAAAAGCTAAAACAGAGAACGAAACAAATTCCTTAACTCGGAAACACTTTGCAGCGACTGTAAGTTACTATTGTGTTGCCGTAACAAAATGCAGAACTATATAGTATATATACATATATAAACTATACAAGACATATATACATACATATATATATACATATATGTATACATACGTGTAACTATTAATGCAAGAATTAGCAAGCATAGTGCAAGAAAATAACAATTGAGAGAAGCCTAACAGAAAAACGAAACGAAAACAGATACGAAATGGAATGTTGTTTCCCCCAAAAACGAAATTGAAGAATGCAAAACTAATAAATGAAAAACGAAAAGTATTATATGATGAAAAGAAAAACCGACAAAAAACACACTGAATTTGTTCATGGGGGTGCTGGGCTATTGTTGGGTAAGTATCTGGTTTCCATTTCCCCAAAAGGTAATCACAGTGCCTGCCCTCTGGTTTTGGCTTTTGTTTTGGTTCTGGTTCAATATCCGGTTTCACCTAATCACAGAAACAGTTCAAGCCAATAGAATTTGAAATTATTAGCAAAAGACGAACGAAGGATAAGAGTTGGGGGAATCACAAAGATGTCCTGTAGATACCTTTGAAATGAATGGCTTTTGGAACTCAGGCATTGCTTACTGGGCATCTCAAGTATTCGGCATGCAATACCCTGTTAATCCGCTCATCAAAATGAATCCTTCCATGAGACTAAGCCTCCGGGATGGACTGAGGGTCGAAATGCATTCGGGCCCAGCCATACTTGGACGTTCTCGACCAGGGCGCAATAATAATTACAACAGCGAGTGCGTTACGCAGTCAAGTGCTTAGAAATGTGGCAACAACGAAGAAATGATTTTATTTCCGTTTGCTGCCCACGATGAAGGCACAGTGGGGCGCACGGACACGGATGCAGTGGGAATGGGCCTGTTTAAATATGCAATTTCAATTTCCGAAAAACACAAAACGCGTGCAACACGCAGAGGATTCACACAGCTCAGGATTTCCATGTAAGTGTGAGTGTGAGTGCGACTGTGAATGGGAATGGCCATAGCAATAGGGGGAATGGCAATGGCAATGGGAGTCGGTATGGTAATCAAAATGGGAATGGAGATGAGGCTGCTCGGCTTCAAGGTGGGGGCGGGGGGAGGATGTAAAATTTGATGTTGAATGTTACCAGGCAATCGGAAACAGTGGGTTTAGTTGGTGTGGATTGGGGCTGTGCTGGTGATGGCGGTGGTGGTGGTGGTGGTCGGTTGTGGGCCACTGGCCGCATGTTTAATTGGACGCAATTGAAACTAAACTAGCGTAAAATGGAAATAAAAACACAAATGGAATTGTTGCTCTTGTCCGCTCCGCTCCGCACCGCCCACCCCTGCCATAAGGTAATAGGAATTCATTCGTTTCGTTTCGCATAAAAATTAATTACAAATTAATTTACCATAAATTGAAATTGGTGCCCACATTCAGCGCATGGACGGACTGGACTGGACTGGATGGGGGCAGGATGAGGGTCCTGTCGGTCGGTGGTCAGTCTAGTAGTTGGCCCGAAGTTTGCAACTAGCCGTGGAGCAGGCGGTATACGAATTAGCAAAAAGAAAAGTGCGGAGATCAACAGGATACTGGTGCAGAACCCTTCGCCAGATAACAAGTGTTCATTAGTAACCGAAAACTGAAATACAGTGGGCACTGGGTAACGAATTATGTATTAGAGCTGTCTAAGAAAAAAATCCTTAACTCTAGTACGCCTTCTGTTCCTCTCTATCGGGAATACTATTGCCAAATCTCCAATTGCGGCACCCATAATATTTGTATATGACTGATGGCCAGCATTTTCCATGACACCCACACTTGACTGTCTTTTTCCAGCTGCCGACGATTAGACCATTGTTTATGTGGATGCTCCCTCCGCATGGGGGTGAGTGTGATCGGCCTGGAGCTGGGTGCAAAATTAAAGCTAGCACCGCATTTTACGAAATGCGGTCAGAACGACTAATTATGCTAAACGCTGTAACCGCAACAACCAGTTAGCCATGGCCAAGGGCCCGCCCCTGCTACTGGCCGGGACCCTTTTTTTTTTTGACCAATTTTGTTGTTCCTGATGCGATAAACCAAAAATTGTTCGCGATATTTCAATTAAACTCGTGTACGGATACACTCGCACATATGTACATACATACATACATATACATATATGTGCAGAACCATTGCCCAGGGCCGTGCATATGTAATGCATTATGGATTTTGGCAACGTTTTAGCTGTTGCCTCCTGCCATGACGCACAGCGGGTGTAGCGGGACGACAGTGCACTATGTTGAATTTGACCCGTTTTCGTGGCCAAAACTCATTTTTCGCAAGTATGCAAATTTCCGGTTTTTCAATGTCACCATATTAAGAAATGATCAAAATGCTATGTTACATACCTAAAATGTTAACTTGACAGTTTAGTGTTAAAATAACAGCTGTCAAAGTTAGCTGTTGCAAGCGAACAACACGTGCTGTCTTAAATGTTAACTTTGCGGTGCAATTTTAAATTGGCATATCTCTGCCAAAAAAGCATTAAATCATCCATTTCAAAAACAATATTAATTCTTCAGGTTAGTACTATGTGTTGATACTAATATCTTGCGTGTTTCGTTCGTATTTTTCTAACAATTTGTATATTTAGCAAGTGGTGTCCCCTTGTAACTTTTGGAAAGAAAGTTGAACTTTCCTAAGAGTTTAAAAACAAATTTCAAATTATTTCAGTGAGTGTCTATATACATGTTGTAGAGTAGTCAATTCTGAATTCAGAACTAGTAAGCTTATTCCGCGCTTTTTGCGCCTTTTCGCGTTATTTGATTTATTAGGAAGCACCATCTTGATCAGAAATGCAGATCTGCTAGAAGTGTGGCGTAAAAAAAAGAGCTTTTGTGAGAAACAAAATGCTATATACACTTTTATTAGTGACAAAATTTATCTTATCTGTATGATTGCGCCTTCTGCGCGCTCGCTGTTTTATGCAAATCAATCCTATAATCATTTTCAATGATACAATTTTTTCTTATTGAATAACTTCTATATTTATTATGCGATCTGGACCAAATTTGCAGGACACATTTGAAATAGGACATTCATCGTGTGTTTCAAAATTGGGGTCTCTAACATTATAATTGCTTTAAATTTTCGTTTTTTTTCCGATTTCTGTGGGCGGAGGGGGGCGTTGACACGCCCACTTTTCTAAAATCCCTTCCTATAGTCATAACCATCATTATACAAGAAACCTGCAGTGAAAAATCGTGTTAATTTCAAAAATTTTAATTTTGGCCACAAAAACGGGTCAAATTCAACATAGTGCAGTGCACTGCAGTGGCAATAGCAAAACTCGCATACAAAAAGAGTTGCCTACTTTTTAGGGCCCTCTCAAAGCCATTGAAAAGAGCGCGCTCGAGCGGTCGGATGTAGTGGCCATGAGGAGGGGGTGGGGGAGTGGGAGTGGGATTGTGCTGACAGTAGGAGGTGTGGCCATGCAGCGGCGGTACATGTAAATAACAGCAAAACTTTTAATTAAATTTTAAATACAAGTTAATTTTGTGTATTTTCACGCGCCACACAGAGTATCGCACACACACACATACACAGCAGTTTCCATTTTATTTAATTCTTTGTGTATGTGTGTGCGGTCAATTATTTACATATTTGTTTGTGTGTGTGTGTGCGAAAATGAGTTATAAATATTTAGTTGTAATTCATGTTTAGTTTTCCATTGTTGGCGGGCTTAAAAACCAAATTAATATTCATGACAAACGGCGCGACCGCTTCAAATTTTAATTATAAATAAATAATACAGATAGCAATTCTCGTGCAACCAAAATAGCTAACTTGTTGCACCTGCCCCTTGCCTGCCAACACAATCGGCAACCATCAAACACTCG
The DNA here is from genome assembly GCA_008121215.1 of Drosophila athabasca. NCBI lineage: Eukaryota > Metazoa > Arthropoda > Insecta > Diptera > Drosophilidae > Drosophila > Drosophila athabasca. Next base: position 7,098,754 of record CM017796.1, on the reverse strand, counting down.
CACACTCCACATAGCACATCTTTCTGAATTATCTTCCCTAATCAAAAATATCATAATGCAATGCACCTCCTCTAGATACCTATCCCCTCTCTCGTCAAACATCCTTGCAAATGTGAGAGTGTGTGTGTGTGTGGAATAATCCTAGTCACATTCACGTGATTTGCAAGTAATCATGTTGTACACTTTCAGGCCATACAACGCATACTGATGATGATTCCATTCTTATTGCTCATCCCGTTCCTGTTGCTATTCCCATTTCGATTCCTTCTTATATCTTCAGTAATAAACGTGCGTAATCAAGACATGGCCAGGTCTGTCTGGTCTAGGGCTGGTCCACAACAAAAGCCAGTGGCAGCAGAAAATGAACATTTGCACGACTCCTATATGCAAGCTCCTTGATCCATAGTCCGGGTGTAATATTTGATTTTGATTGAAGTGCAGTCAGGCATGTGAGGCCAAGGAAAAATCGCACGAGACCTTGCCAATCCTCTCAGCTGACTTTCACATGCCGCCTGCCTTGCACGCCGTCTGCCTGTTGCCTATTCAGACAGTCAGTCCGGTGTTAGGGTTACGGATAACAGGCTATGGCAACGGTCTGCGGGTTCCAAGGCGAGCACATAATGAGAGCAGGGGAGAGAGACCAGAGAGAGGCAGAAAAGAGAGGAAAAAAATGCATTATAATGCTGCCTGCCAACCGAAATGAACGTGAACGAACGCCTCCGGATTGCGCTCTCCTGAGACTCCATTTACGCTACGTGACCATCCTTGGTCCAGGGCTGCACGCTGCAGGCTGCAGCTACGGAACGGAATCGGATTTCGATTTGAAATTGTGTTTAAAACCCTGATTGAAATTCAATAGGAATGTTCTGGAAGTGTGAATAATCAGTTTTGATTCAATAATACATTTCTGGAAAGAGCAAGCAATATATACGCTGGATGGGTATAGCTGTAGCTGTCATATCGTGTAAGTTGGGGTCACAGTCCCTTACCAAAGGGATTCAAACGTATCTGGAACCACTGGGACCTTCTGCGAACCTCCATTCTACAATGCACCAATGGAACTAGTTCCGCAACGGACTTGGTTTGCCAGCCCCGGAACTCTTTGCTGCCTCATCTTGCGCTGCATTCGCTGCGACTTGACAGGCATCCTGGAGCCGACAACCCCTGACTGCACCCCGAAACACGTTGATCTCCTTTCAGTTTGGGGACTAAGCCTGCTCTGGCTCTGGCTTCGGCACATCCACTCCCCCCTGCCCCTGCCCCTGCCCCTGCCCCGGCGGCAAGGTAGTCCGCCTCCCAAGACTTTCTCCGTTTTTTCACGCCAAGCTATTTTATGGCCTGCATAAATCAGAGATGCCCCTGCACCATCCTACACAGCAAACTGTCTGAACACGCTTTCCCCACCACCAAACAAAAAAAAGGAAGGGACGTGGGCGTGGCACTTGATGATGACGATATTATTGGGTGCCCTCCACACTAAAAGTGTACACGGGTACATCTACATCTATATGTATCTGCATCTGTAAAGTTTAGGCCTTGGTAATTGCCGACACTCGCAGCGCATGAAAATTTAAAACGCAACAAATGAAAGAAAATGCTTCTTCGCTCTTGCCCCACAGTTTTCCAAGTGGCTTTCTGGCTTTGACTGCGAATTAAGGGGACTCCCAGGAAAGGCCCCCACGCCACAATTTGTTTTGGCCTGGTTTTACAAGGCGCAAGGCAGTGCGAATGGAAATGGGATGGGGGGACTGGGGGATTGGGGCTGCTGCAGAGAAAGAAAAAACATTTAGGCAACTTGGCCCTTTGAAGGCTCGTGGTCATAAATTCCGTTCTCACCACATTTTCCCTTTGCCTTTCTCACACACTTTTCATTTATTTCTTTTTCGCTCGTTCTCCCTCTCTCTCGCTCTCCTGTCTCTCTCTCTCTCTCTCTTTTGTCTCTCACTCTCTCTCTGTCTCTCTGTTTGGCGGCAAGGCACAAATATTTTCGTCTGCCAAGGTGCAAAAAACGGCAGACCAAACAGCAAGCGAGGATAACCAAAAGAAAACCAACGAAAATTGAATACTCTATGAAAATTCAACTCAAGTTGAAGTGTAATGCCTTAAAAATGTTAAATGAACTGAACTCAGATCAATCTGATTTTCTTTTGTGCAAATATTAAGTGAAATAACTCTCTGAAAGTGTCCCATAACCGCTCCAAATGGGACGCTGCACTTCCATTGAAAGCAGCTCTCTGGCTCTCAGTAGAAGCCTACACAATGAAATGCCAAAAAACAAAGCATATTTCTGGCCATACCATCTAACTTGACTTGGCTTGGCTTCGGCTTCGGCTGCTGGCTGGTTCTTTGGCAGACATACAGACAGAAAGACAGTCCAGAGTCTTTTGAGAGCCAGGGAAAGAAATAAGGAATCTAAAATGATAATAAAATATTCATATTAATCTGCTTGGCTCATAAAATATTCAGCTGCGTAATTGTTGGCATTACGCTCGAGTCCAAGCCCAGCCAGGTATGACGACAGACGACGAGTCAGTGTGCCAGCAGTGCCATCATCATCATCATCGTCGTCTCCATCTCCAACTCCAGCTATCGCATCAGGAAAGGAAATGCCAAACAAAAATCTTGCAAGTTTTGTAATTTACACCTGGCTGCTCTCCTACCTCTCCCTTTCTCCATAGTCCCTGTTTGGTTTGTGTCTCTTTTCAAAAAAAAAAACAAACAGAAAATACATTTTAAAGCTAGCAGCTTTAAGAGCTAACTAGAGAGGATCCAAGGTGCATAAGTAGAAAGCCACAACAACGCAATCCTAACGTAACCAATGCCAGGTAATGGCAATCGCATTAAGCTATTCATAACTGCTCATAATTTTGGTTGATTTCATTAGCATATGTAACATTTTAATTTGATGTGGAAAGCTGCCACTCACCGGCACTAACGACTCCTCCATCTCCATCTCCGTCGCCTCCTGCTCCGCCCCCAAGGAAAGGCCCATTCCAGTTCCTCACAGACCTCATATGCATATATGCATAATCAATGAAGCCTCATTAACCTGTCGCTGTCTCTACCTCTGGCTGGTTATTGTTGCTGCCTGTTAATTACGCAACCCATAAAATATATATTGCTTCTCATCGCGCTTTACATCAGAATGACGTCGATTAACACCTCATAAATGTGCGAGAGTGTGTGTCTGTGAGAGTGTGACGAAGGGGTTGTGTTTGTGTAAAACCTGTTAATTGGTTTAACGGTATAAAATTGAAACCGCCGACGTTGTTGTCGGAAATCGGAAGCCCATGCGGCGTATGCGTAATATATTTCAACCAGAACCATCCGCCCAATCCACAAAGTAAAAAAAAACCAAAAAAACGAAACCATGTTCCCAATAGCATATTCACCTCGCTTTTCCCCCACGCAACATTTCGCAACCATTTTTATAGACTTGCGTAGGAACCGAAAAAGCCGTCTGCCACATGACTGTCTGTATGAATACTTTGATATCATATGTATTTTCTTTAATCGTATTGACAATTTCAAATAATTATCGAACGTTTTGTTCTCAGTACCGGATGTACACAACTTTGTGTGGCAGCAGAGATTTTGCAGAGATTTGCCGGAGTGGAACCGAGTGCATAATTAATATTCATATGTTACCAATCAGGCATTTAGTGGCTTGTGTTAATTATGACATATATGGGATGTGAACATGTGGCAATTTTGCTATGTCTGCTGTTGTCCGCGTTCTTAGAAGGTGTTCCATATTGGGCATGAACAGATGTTAATCATTTGAAACGGATACTGATACTGATCTGCCCACAAGCTACACACCCAATTGTACACATAAATATATGTACGTGCATTCTGCTTTAATTCGATCTGATTTCAATAATAATTCATAATTGACTCCTTAATTGACTCGATATTAATGCTAATTATGCCCGAACGTACTGCAATTTGTTGCGCACAAAACTGACAGCTTCTGAAACCTAAGTCGGAGGACAAGGCCTTCCCAGTTTCCCAAGCAAGTGCATGATTTTGTTCAACATTTCCGCTACTCACAGACTCACACAAATGTCCACTCAGCCACACAGATGACCAAAAACTGAAACACAAAAGTGTAGCGCATTGTGCGAAGGCTGCTCAAAAAGTTGCTGCACTTTTCGCGCATGCAGGTAATCCCTTCCATCGAAGCAAGGCACATAGCCAATGCAAGTCTGCAGGATGGAAGATATGATCATGGAGATCTCAGGCTTCCAAAGCTCATCTGTAATATCCTTAGTATAATTTGTAGAAAAAGATCGCTCCAATAGCAATGAAACTGTTCAAACAGCACCTCGTCCTTTCTGGCTGACCATCTGGCCCTCTCGAAAGCCCTCTTGAATCCCCTCTCGAATCCCCTCTCGAAACTACTCATCTCTCCTCGCTGGCATCTCACATCTTTATGAAGTTGTAGACAAAATTGTGTTGCATCGTTAGTCTAAATGCATTTTGCTCAGGCGACAGTACAACAGATTCGTGTTCTGCTCAACAGTTGCTACGATCCACTCATATATGCACATACATAGATATTTATGGTATAAGAAAATACATGTCTACATGTGCATATGCATGTTTGATTGTATGTACATATGTACATGTATATCCACGGTTAGGCAGGCATGCGTGAATGTTGCAGGAATAAGGCTGGAATCAAGAACAGGACATGCCAGGACAGGACAGAACAGGACAGAACAGCAGAGGAATTGCCAGGCCAGGACATTGCGCTGCTGCTGCTGCTGCTGCTGCTGCTGGAACTGCCATGGCTGAAAGTTGAAGCCTGATGGCATTTTTTGGTTATTAAGACGATACGAATTTTCCCCTCATCTCCCATGTGAGCCATACACACACACACACACACACACACACACACACATGCCCGTGTAATAACTAGTAATTTCCCAACGTTTATAGTTTCGTTGTGTGGCCAAAGGAGGAAGCGGCACGAGAGTCCCAAGTCTAACTTTTGACTCTTGATTTCTCTGGCCCAAATGAACCTGACCAACTCGCAACGGCTACAGCTACAGCAGCAGCAACAAATGGCCTAACTGGCATTTAAGTAAGGATTTTCGGGGTAGAATACAGACCAACCAAATATATACCCTGGAAGTGCATAAAGTCATAGACAGAGCTCTGTTGAGGGGCTTGCAATCACTCTCCTAGGAATTGGTAAGCCCTTGATACCCTCGACACACCGAGTTGTAGACCAAAAATGTGTCGCATTCAAATGAACCAAAACTGAATTGTGTCTGGGAGGAATTGTGGAACTGTGGCCTGCGTTCGCACTCGGCAGTCCCTGGTTGTTGGCACATTTCGTTGTAGATTTTTGATATTTTCATTACGTGCATCTGCCAGTTACGCTTCATTGTCTATCTGCATGTGTGTATGTGTGTGGGTGTGTGTGCCTGGTAGTATATAAAATCTTGTACAATGTGTCCTTGCAGGTCCTTGTGTCTCTCGTTACGCTTCGTTACATTGCACTGGTTAGTTGGCATCTGAACCCTGTCTAGATTTTAGCCGCTTAATCTCTGCTGACATTTGGTAAGACTGCCCCTGTGAAGAGGGAAAGATACGGTGTCGAGTGGCTGCTCTACAAGCTTTTGAATGTGAAAACAACAATGAAATGTGCCATTCTGGCTTTCCATTCCGGCTAGTCCATCCATTAGTCAGAACAGCATACGAGTATTTCGCCCCTCCCACACCTGTCGGGATTAACAATTGAAATTAAGCAAAAACATGGGCGGAAGAAAAGCTTTTGTGCATAGTTTTTTAGTGCGAGGATTAGGATTTGTCCAATTTGTTTAAAATAAGTAGAATTAACCCAATAAGAGTCGAGTCCTCATTTAGCGTACTGATACACGGTCTGGGCCTCCCACTTCTTGAAAGATCTTCGATTGAATGTAGAATGAGCTCTTCCCTGTGGCAAGAACTCAAGAAGGTCGTCGAACCGTGTAACGACGGAGATATAAAGGTAGACCATGGATGTTGCAATTGCCGGCTGACTCCGTCTAGGATACTAGCTCCAGAGTTTGAAGCCAAGATTCTGCGATTCTAAAACAAGGAACATCTCGTTGAGGACGATAAATTGTTTCGAGACATTCAGCAAACCATTACAGAAGCGCGGATTTAGACCTCAATCTCCCGGAAAGTCAAACATGACCAAGACAGAACCATACATTTCAAAATGAGATCGTATGGTCGACCAAAATTCCCACTACACTTCCTACTACATTCCCACTTCCCAGCACACTTCAGCGATAATGCCACCGAATATCTGCGTCTTCTTTCTATCTTTCTTTCGACTTCTCTATCACTCTCTCGATCTTTCGTCTTCGCTATGGCTCTCTCCTCTCGATCTGTCGCACTCTTGCAGTCTTGCTTGCAGTAGGGCACGGGCATTTCAGCCCGCCTTCCCTTGCAGTGTTCGGACTCTTGAACCGGCACCGGTATAGCTCTACATCGCTAATCTCGCTATCGCTTTCGCTATCCTATCCGCACAACTTTCGCTATTGACAATAAACCGTATCAAACTAAACTCTCGTCTTTAAATTTATCGCAAACTACGCTACCGAAAAAGCTCGGTAGTTCAATTTCCGCATCTAGTACATTTCCGATCTCCCGAACCATACAGACTTAGCATTTGAGCATAGGATAAAACACGGACGCCAAGAAAGCTTTTGTGAATCATTTTTTAACACGAGGTTTACAATAGAATTTAGAATTAAACATACTTTAGTATGCTGCAGCCGAACAAATATCTTCCACTGTTGATTTTTAACTGTTTGTGTTGGCTTTTGAGGGGCTGCTACTGGGGCTCTGACTGAGACTGCGACACGGTCTTGGCCTGCGACACGGTCTTGGCCTGCGACTTCTTGATCTCCTGATCGATACGTTCCTTGGCTCGAAAGACCTTGGATTGAATGTAGAATGAGCCGCCTATCTCTTTCTGGTTGGCCTGAAACAAGTGCGTAAAGTTCCTCTCGACTTCTCCGCAATCCAGCACAGATTTCACGTTCAGAATCAACTGTGCCTCCGACAGGGTCATACCCTTGAACGCAGCATCGGCCTTGGTGGGAGTCATGGCGGTGGACTGCACCGCATTCACCCGCGCTGCCTCCCTGAAAACTTCCATTTCCTGGCGCACTGTCTTCGCGAACGCCTTGCCAATCGACTGGACTCCCAAGAGAATGATCCGAGCTAAGTACCGGGCCATGTTGCCGTCTAATGAACTGTTTTCATCTGAATTGTAGTGACAATATTATTAATAAAAATAATCTCAGTTGCTATGACAGGCAACCAAACGGGTGCTCCTATTATCCATCTCTTCCGATGGCATAAATATACCATGCAGATTATGAGCGGGTCCAGTTCTATGGTTCCCTGCCAGAAGTTGTAAGATTTAGTGATCCGCTATTGCAGCTAGTAGCAGCTAGTATCTTTAGAAAATAGCATCGCAACTAAGAATCAATTAAGTTACGCAATTATTGTTTTTTTAAACAGATAAGTGGCAAAAAAAAAAAGAATTGAGCCAACTCCGTGCTTATTTCTGGCGTCCGACCAAGTCATGCAGCTTCTTGACGGGCACCTTACGCCAGAAAAGAACGCCTCCACGGTGGTAGAATCCACCACGCTCGAAGATGTCCATAAAGCACTTAATCCAATCTTCATAATGCGGCATTTGAGACGGCATTGCAGCAGCCAAGGGGGACCCCTGGACGTCCATGCAGGTGCCCACCACTGACAGCGGATGCAGCAGGTACGAGGTGGATATATGGACTGCGATCTCGTTAAGTGCCCGTAAGGAGTAGTTTTGCGGGCCATAGTGAAGGAAGACAGTAGTTGCGACAGTGGTGATGGCCATAGTGCCCATGTTGCACAACAGACGGGGCATAAAACCGGCGTAGAAAGCAGCCAATCCTTCCTCGGTGAAAATTTTGACCACAGTTTGGCCCATTGTATTGTAGACTGATTCGCAGCCTATAAATTGGGCTATCTGTCGTGTGAAGACTACAGTGATGGGCTGCGTGACGACCAGGCTTAAAGTCAAGCGAAAGCTTCTGACCAGAATATTCCACGACACATGCTTCACAGTAGTGTCAGTCAGAGGGTTTAGCTGGCAAGTGCGTGGACCGAGCTCATCCAAAATCGCCTCCACCATGTAGGAAGCGATGCTTCCCGCGATGCTCGCCTTCAGACCCCGAAAAAGGCCGAGGAATCCATCGCTCTGATGGATGTATCCAATCAGGTGTTGCGCCCCCGGAAGGAGACTGCGCGATCCGAAAAATCCCAGACGGACAATCTCTCCGGGAAAAGGTTCAAAGCCTAGTTGCATCAGGACACCGGCATGATGCAACGGGTGCATCAGCGTAGTCCAAAGTACACCCGTGCAGATATAATCGAAGTGGTCCCTGAGCATATAAGGGGTCCTGCGGTTGGGGCTTCGTTCCTCGCCAGGTCCCATGTTATTTTGCCCATTCGGGGCCAACCCGTTCAAAACTCGATTGATCTGGTGGTGACCCGCAACCAGGCGATGACGTTGCAGTTCAGGATCCCAGAGGTGAATGCCAGCCTCTAGGTAATCACCATCGCCAGCTCCGTCGTTCCCCAAGGGGTTCTCGGCTAAAAGTTCATCGTCTTCGAAGTCATCGAGCACACCAAATTCTTCTCCTTCCTCCTCCTCCTCGATCTCGTATTCGGTCCGATTTTCAACCATTATTCTGTTGCTGTGAAATACATTTTTTTTAATTTAGTTTTTTTTAAATAAAAAGGAAGCAAAAAATTAAAGAAACTTACCGAATTTTGATAACAAAATTTATTAGTAATATTTATATCTGTCTGTTTCTGTTGATCGAGCAAATCCAACTGGTACTTTTCAATGCTTGGGATCTGAAACCAGAATATAAAATCGTACATTCTCATGGACTGCTTTATTACAAAAAACAGCTTCATTTCAACTTGATTTAGCAGAAGTCGTACTCTTTGAGGGTTGCAGTTATGGAAAAAAATCTTGAATACATAGGTACATATATAGAACCGCCCCTGAGGGACTGTAACTGGAGTAACGATTCGTAAAGATAATTTCTCAACGGATTTGGTATGCCACATACATATACATATGTACATAATATAGTACCTATATATAGCTCGATCGGTTGCAGTTTTTCGTACAATTTGTTGCACCTCTTTATAGTCGATTTCTTTAATTTTACTGTTGTTTTGAAAATTTAAAATTCTTCTTATTGTTTGTTCTCGAACCCGTTTACTCGTTTCTTGATTACAAATCCCAGAGAATCCACCGACGAGCTACCTCCCATCCACCACGCAATCGGCCTCAACCGTTCGCTCGCTTACTTCACAACATGAAATTTCAATTAGGCTGACCCCGATGCCCTTTGCTGTTTTTCTGGTCAATTTACTGCAGCCAGACGTATTGGCAGCCTGCCCCACCCAGCACCCATCTCCGCCTCCTGGTCATCCCCACCCATTTCCCATTAGGTTGCAGTTTTTTTGTATTTCGTCGAGAAACTTTTGATGTTGAAATCAAGGCACAGCAGCAGCAGCACCAACGAAAACAGCAATGCAGGGATGAAACGAAAGTTTATATTAAACGAAATAACTGCACTCATTCAGGGAGATATCTTTCGATAAATTAAAGAAGACCTTACCCAGAACGTTCGATGGTGAGAATTGAGCTCGAGCGACCTTGAGCATGGGGATGCCAACATATTTAGCTACGATATTCATCCGCACTGCAGTTTTCCACTTACTTGGCCAACGGCCAGGGGTGCAACGGCCGAAGGGTGCAACCGAATGAATGACCCATTTTGTGGTGAATGGCAGCGCCTGTCCAGGTCCAGAATACTTTCGCACACCACCAATGCCCATGGGCAAGTGCAGTCTCCTCCTGCCACGCGCCATACTGTTCCATCCCATCCAATCCAATCCATTCCAATCCCGTCCAACCAACCGAAAGCAAATGCAACTTATGCGACACGCACAGTTGATTAACAATGTCGCAATTTTTGAACCGAACCAACTACGTCGAAATCCCTCACCCATAGCCATGGCCGTGCTTTCCAATCCTCTGGAAACCCTCTGGCAGGGGCAGGCCTCTGGCAACCAACTGCAACTCCAACTACTCCCCTCCCTTCCCCTCTCTCACAGACACACGCACGATTATTGCACATCACTAATTAGTGATGTGTGCGACGCATCGCGCCTAAAATTTTTGATCATGAGAAGGAGGAGTAGGAGGAGTAGGAGGAGGAGGAGGAGGAGCTGGAGGATAAAGTGGAACTGGCTGAAGCGAGACCTGACGTTGACATTCGACTAACAGTGAAATTGTTTTCCAAATTCTAAGCTTGCATGTTAGCCACAAGCAACAACAGTACGGAAATCGGCCAGGGAGTGGATACCCAGTGGCGGACTGGGGGGCTGGAGACTGGCGAATGGCGAATGGCAAATGGGAGACTGGGGCAGACCGGTGGTCGGGCCGAACCACGAACGGCAGCAGCGAATGAATGGCAATGAATGCGACACAGGACACGGACACTAGGCCTGCTCCGACCACTTTCAGCGCCATGGCCATGGCCATGCATCACCGACGCCAGCCTTGCCACGTTGCAGCAGATCCCACGTTGCATGTGCGTGTGTGGTAAATAGTGAACTTTTCGCCATCCCCTAACCTCTACCCTCCATCCCCTAACCTCTACCCTCCATCCCCCACAGATGGGTGTACTCTATCTGGAAATAGATCATCATCTATTATCTATTGGTTGGTTTCTTCTAGAAGTACTCTATACTGAGGGAGAAATTATCATTGATTGTATATGTAAATAGCATAATCATACCCCAGGCTTTATCCTAGCTTTTATATATACATATATATTTTTATTCCCCATCCAAATCAGTTTCAGTAAGGGAAACCTCTATTAGGTTTACTTGAGTGGGACAAAATTCTCACTTCTTGTTGCATTTGCACTCGAACATTTTTTGTTGCATTTTCGGGGGAGGTGAGGGGAGGAGAGGACACTGTGTCACTGTGTGGGTTGGAGCTCTGCCTGTTGGGGGATTAAAACTGCCGGATGCAGAGCGGAAATCAAAATGCTATGGCGGCCAGCCATCGGACACAACTGACGAGCGTTCCATCCGTTGGCCGCACTTCCACTCCTCCCGGCGACAGCACAAAAAAATACCAAACCAAATGGAATCAGAGTCGGAATGGGAATGGAAATGGAAAGGGGAATGGCATGGGAATAAAATAGATGTAGATGTAGGCATAGGCATAGGAATCGGAATGGAATCGGAATCGGCGGACCGATCGGGGCGGTAACAGCAGTTTAAATGGCAACTAATCGCAAAAGGCAGGGCTCCTGTCAGTCCTGGCAGGCCGAGGCGAACACGATGCTGGCCATGGCCACGTTTAGATAGCCATGTGGAGGTGTTTGCATAATGAATGAGCCCCAGCCAACAGCTAAAGCTGCGGCTCCTGAACTGAAAAATGGGGGGCAATAGCAGCAGCAACAGCAGTAGCAGCGTCCACAGTTTTGTTTCCAGTTTGGGTTTCGGGAGGCTCCAGACACCACTTCACGCACAAGACAATGAAATCAAAACGACAAAACGCAAATGCGATCAATTACAGTTGGTGAATTTTAACGGAAAATGGCCAAAAAGCGAGCCAGTAACTGCAACTGCAACTGCAATTGTTTTGCATTTGCGGCGAGCAGTGGAGTGAATGATGATGCCACTGCCACACAGAGCTAGTTGGGTCGCTCCCGCTCCTTCCTTCCATGTGCCACGTAAAATTATGACTGCCAGAGTTCCGTAGAGGCAAAGGCGGATGGGCTCTGAGATGGGACCCCGGCAAGGCAACAAGTCATTATTGTAATTATGTTAATACCCCTAACGCACACATTATATTGCATCAGATCTCTCCATGAGAGAGAAAGCGAGAAGGAGTGTAAGCGGGAGTGGAAGTGGGAGAGAAAGGACCAGCTGCCACAACGTACGTGCCCCAAGGAATGGAAGCAGCAACAGCAACAAGAGCGACTTAAACTGCTTGACAGCCTTACGCCCGGAAGTCTGTCAATTTGCGTATAATTTGTTTATGAGCTTCACACACACGCACTTACATACATATGTATGTATGTACATACATACATATGTATGCAGAAACGCCTCTGGAGCGGATGCGGAAGCTAAGAGAATCTGAGCAAGGAAACGTTTTGATTACATTCCATGTGCCAAGCTTTTGACACAATCTTTGGATGGCATTTTTAGGCATATTCAGAATACAAAACGAGAGGGAACGTTGTGAGCCGCGGCAAAGGCCGCGGCTCTACCTTATACCCGGTACTCAGTCAGTATATACATACATACATTTATGAGCCTACGATTTATGAAATTTATTATATGTTCTCAAAAGGGACAAAAATAATATTTAAATTAAAAAAATGAATTTTTTGGAATTTTTATACATGTTTCCATTTTTGTTTACATATGCTTTGTATATCTGCGCCTACATTTCTACATGACATGTATAACTACATATTTGAGACGTACAAGTGTTTACGACAGAGAGAGAGAGGGAATGAGTCAGCGCTTGGCAGGCGTTGCGTAGCCACTGAAATTTAATTTGTTTCTTCTGGCCATAATATTGATCCGATCTGATCCAGATTCGGTAATCTGGTAGATATGGTAATTTTTCATGATTCTGCGTTTTTGGTTTTAATTTTTCTTAAAAATTGCGGATTCCACAGATTTTTGTCTTTTGTGGGGGCGGAAGGGGGCGTGGCAAAAGTTTGGTTGCTCTAGCTCTTATAGTCTCTGAGAACTAGGCGCTCATTTATACGAATAAGCAAAGCAGATGGGGTCGCGTGTGAGAGAGAGCGAGAGGGAATGATGACTTTCGAAATGGTTTTCTTCATTGTAGCTATAATAATGATCCGATCTGATCCAGATTCAACACTCTGATAGAAATGGGCATTCTCTATGACTCTGCGTTTTTAGTTTTCTTGTATCTTCAACATTGTGTACGCCACAGACTTTCGTCTTTTGTGTGGGCGGAAAGGGGCGGGGCGAAATTTTGAAATACATTTGGAGTAGTGTGATCACACAGGAGACTGGATACAAAACTTGGTTGCTCTAGCTTTAATAGTCTCTGAGTTATAGGCGCAAATGAAGACGGACAGACGGACAGACGGACGGACGGACGGACAGACAGACATGGCTATATCGACTCGGCTATTGATGCTGATCAAGAATATATATACTTTATGGGGTCGGAAACGCTTCCTTCTGTGCGTTACACACAACCGTTATCCCCACAAATCTAATATACCCCTTACTCTTCGAGTACCGGGTATAATGAGTCCGATGAAGAAAACGTGAAACTATTCAATTAAATGTGACGAAATCTCACAGAATGCAATCTATGCAATGTTCGCGGAACCAAAGCTCTAAAAAGCTTGTTTTCTGGCAATCTTATAAAGCTACGAATCAGTAGCTGAACCATCGGATAATTAAGAAAACAGGAGGTCCTCGTTTTGTTGTTTATCGCTACAGCTGAGAAAATTGTGTACATATAATTCAAGTTTAGTCAATACTTTAGTAATTCCTCTTCTCAGATATTAAATTCTATATTTAAGTCAATATTTTTAAGTGATTCCTCTTCTCAGACATTAAATAAAATTTATATGGCCCGGTACTTAGCGCGGATCATTCTCTTGGGAGTCCAGTCGATTGGCAAGGCGTTCGCGAAGACAGTGCGCCAGGAAATGGAAGTTTTCAGGGAGGCAGCGCGGGTGAATGCGGTGCAGTCCACCGCCATGACTCCCACCAAGGCCGATGCTGCGTTCAAGGGTATGACCCTGTCGGAGGCACAGTTGATTCTGAACGTGAAATCTGTGCTGGATTGCGGAGAAGTCGAGAGGAACTTTACGCACTTGTTTCAGGCCAACCAGAAAGAGATAGGCGGCTCATTCTACATTCAATCCAAGGTCTTTCGAGCCAAGGAACGTATCGATCAGGAGATCAAGAAGTCGCAGGCCAAGACCGTGTCGCAGGCCAAGACCGTGTCGCAGGCTCAGTCAGAGCCCCAGTAGCAGCCCCTCAAAAGCCAACACAAACAGTTAAAAATCAACAGTGGAAGATATTTGTTCGGCTGCAGCATACTAAAGTATGTTTAATTCTAAATTCTATTGTAAACCTCGTGTTAAAAAATGATTCACAAAAGCTTTCTTGGCGTCCGTGTTTTATCCTATGCTCAAATGCTAAGTCTGTATGGTTCGGGAGATCGGAAATGTACTAGATGCGGAAATTGAACTACCGAGCTTTTTCGGTAGCGTAGTTTGCGATAAATTTAAAGACGAGAGTTTAGTTTGATACGGTTTATTGTCAATAGCGAAAGTTGTGCGGATAGGATAGCGAAAGCGATAGCGAGATTAGCGATGTAGAGCTATACCGGTGCCGGTTCAAGAGTCCGAACACTGCAAGGGAAGGCGGGCTGAAATGCCCGTGCCCTACTGCAAGCGAGAGTGCGACAGATCGAGAGGAGAGAGCCATAGCGAAGACGAAAGATCGAGAGAGTGATAGAGAAGTCGAAAGAAAGAAAGAAAGAAAGAAGACGCGAGATAGCGGCTGCATAGGCCGTGTGTATAACAATGTGGTACAGTGTGCAGTGCAAACAATGAACAATGATAATAGAGATTTATTTTACTGCTGCACCGCTGGCTATATTCTCTGCGGAATTCTGCGGAACCCAACTCAAACGATGACTTTAAATCCACCCAAAAACACCTTGCCAAACAATTTGCTTGCTTATAGGTAGTAGGCCAGTCGCCCTACAAGTAAAAGTAGGGAAAGCTAGGGAAAAATTGAAACCATTCAGTATCGTGTCGGGCTCCATAGAGGCAACATCTCCTACCAAAAACTCAGTTTCGGAAACAAATAAAATAAAAATTGTTGTGTTAAAAATAAAAATGTACAAAAAACACTAGAAATTCCAATTGCAATACACGTGTACACTTTTGGAAAACATGCCAAGACGGTGGGACGGTGAGACGGTGAGAAATGGAACAGTAGTGCTTACACTGTAGACAATTCCGATTGAGCATTGCGGAACTCGTCTACCTAGACATTCATGCGGCTGTTAGGAAAGCCCAGTAAACTGATGTGACGCTCTGCGTTGGATGGAAATATTTCTGCTGCTGAAGCTACACAAACAAAATAAGTCTTCGGTTGTGCGGGAAACGCACTTGCACACTCTTTTTCTATGGATATTTGGACACATGGAAAACTACAATCACTCGGCAACAACTCTGTGCACACTGGTTTACAATCCTCTACTCTGGTACACAGCCAGTCTTGAGGTACAGCGTACAGCTTTTGACGGGGTAAGTTCAAGCCGTGGTAAATAGTGGATGCACCGTGCACTAATTTATCATTACCCATCACAGCTTTCCTAGGTTTCTACACCGTCGACATCCAAGGACTTGTTCGACACACATATTCACGCACTACACATTCACGATCTCTCGTTAAAATACTCAAGACTCAAGACTAATGCGAACGCAAATATTAATATTGGACGCATTAAGAAATATATAAATAATAATAAAAAATAATTAATAAAAATATAAATAATGAATATAATGATAGAAATGACAATTGATTCACCTTACCTTAAATAGAATTTCACTAGGTGGTTTTGGTTTGACAGGTACTTCGATTGAAAATATAATATGACAATTTCTGTACAGTGAGGAACAGTGCTGTGAAATGTCTACAAGCTGTGGGGTTGCTTTGGTACCGATAACACATTATGTAAACGATGGGTGCTGGAAGCAAAGGAACAGTGCTGTGAAATGCAAAATGAGACGCTTGCCAGCTGTAGCCGGAAAACTGGAAATGAATAAATTGAGACATCCAACATGGAGAGTTTTCTCCACGAATAATGGATAATAATAATAATAATGGAGATAATCTTTAATGCTTAAACACTAATTTTATATGTGCGCGCGTGTACGTCAAAAGAGCAACAATTTACATTCAAATTGCGCTTGCAGCATGGACATGCCATTGATCTCTATAATGAGGCACGTTTTACCAAAGCAAAAGTTCAGCTCACACACACAATCGTATCGTATTATGTATATTATTGCAATTTTCAATTTGTGTGTGCATTTAAAATGCAATTTTCCCTGGCACAGTGTGAGACGAGGCTCAATAAAATTTAAGTGATTTATTTATACGCATTGTTGTTGTGTCCGGCACTGTGTCGTGTCCGGGGTAGGGTGGGGCGGTGTCCTGTGTTGTCAGTCCGTGGGTGAAACTCTTAATAAAAACAATTAAACAAAATTGGCCGCAATTGCAGGGGAAAAATTAAATAAAAAAAACAAGATAAATTTAAACCCAATATACCGCCAGACACCCGACATCCGACACCAAACGACAGTCAAGACAGTTTTGGGACAGCTGTAAGCCAGAAAGGTTGGTTCAAACACCCTTCGAAAAATTGATGATCAGGATGTCGGATGGGAGAGAATAAAAAGATGATGATGCTAAAAACTGCACACTTAAGTGGAAATGCAGTCGAGTGTCGCCATCATCGTCATCATCATCATAGCAGCATGGAAGGCACCTCTGGATGGAAAAAGAGCAAATGCAGAGTAAGTACACGCATCCACACACACACACACACACACAAGTATATGAATGTATGTGTGTATGGGCAATCCATGAACAAATGATAAGCAGCAAAGTCGACGTCAATGCCGCTACGATTTGCGTTCGTCGTTTTCTTAGCTTTTTTTCGATTTTTTTTCATATACCCTGTACTCGTAGAGCACGAGAGTATAAGTACTTTCCTAAAGCACAAGACAAGCAAATCTCCATAAGAAAGTTTTTGGTCGATTATTTACTCTCCATTTTAAAATTTTATATGAGGTTTTAGTGTAGGGTATCCTCTGGTCGAGCTGTCCACTATGGCACTCTTAGAAGCTTTTTTGTACTTTTTAGTATGGAAAAACTATTCAAGTCTAATGGCACGAAAGAGAATAATGACGCACAATACACTTCGACAGTTTAAACGGATTCACATGATTACAACTAAAAAGGGGGAGTAGATCTGAAGAGCCGCAGCAGAGTGAAGACTGAAGAGTGGAAAGCGGAGAGTGGAGAACGGAGAGCGGAAACCGTGAAGAGGAGTGGCGATGACGATAACGGCTGCGTTGCCCTTAGATGCGCTGCATTGGCAGTAAGTAATGATGTCTGTCGATGTTTGTAGAAACTTGTTAACCATTTGAAGGCGACAAATGTCGTGCCCATTATATCAAGTCATAACAGTGGGCCACATGGCATTAAGACCCGTTAAGCTGTCAACCAATCAGCATCTCTGGATTGGCCCACCGTGCGCGACTAAGTCAAGCACTGCACTTCATTCGGAAGAGCACGGCACGACCCTACTTCCGGTTGGCACTTCAACGCACTCTTTAAGCAAACAAATTGCTAAATATAATGGATCAAGGTGGGCGTGGCCAGAGCGTTGAGGTGTCTCCTTTGGTGGTCGTCCTTCCCGTTTCTCAGAATGCGGTAGTCGTGGCGCGTGGGAGTTGTGCGGGGATAATAGTCGAGGTACTCCTGACTGATCAGCAAGTCAAAAACGGATATCTTATGAGATTCTGGCCAATACCAATGCAAAACATTTGCGCCTAAGATTCTTAATTGCAGAAGTTGCTGGTGGTTGCATCAACGCTTTCATAAGATAATGTCAATGAAATTCGATTGTAGACTGCAATCGATTTAAAAATGCATGGCATGTGCACATGTGCACACGTACACACTGGCCGCCTCGAGTCGCAGAGATCCATGTGCATGTGCGACGACAATCATGCTGTGAAAGGGACTCTGATTCCCATTCTGATTCCGACTTGGTCCATGATTTTCTAATTCAATTATTATTCAAATCATATAATTTCATCTTGATGGCACGCACAGCACGAAAAAGTGTCAGACGGTGGCTGCTGCAATGGTGGCAGGCAGGCAGGCAGGCAGGCAGGCAGGCAGGCAGCAGGCAGGCTGTAATAATCATATTACGTATACGCGACCACCACAGGCGACACATCACTTGTACTGGGTGCAAATCCAATTTCATGCTTGTGGCAGGCACAAGGACATCAGGAAACAGGGATACCGGGACAGCGAGAACACCAAGTAGACAACAACGATGACAACGAAGACTGCCTGCTGTGTACGAGTATGTCACGCTCGCCTACAATGAAATTTGTTTGCTTCATTCCTTCATTATTTATTTTATTTTGCCTGGAATCCCACCGCCATTGTCTCCTTTGGCTTATCCTTCATTTGTCGCTGCTTGCATTTATATTATTTTGCATATTAATATTGTTAAAAGCGAGTCAAGGAGACAGACAGACAGACAGGCAAGCTCCACGAAATTAGCCAGCCATTCATGCCGCCTCGTTGTGGTTAGGAGAAGGACAGATTGGCGACGTCTGGCAGCGGGAGGCCATATCAATTCATCCACCGGAAGGCACGCAGCTCCCTCGAGCAGCAGCAGCAACAACACACCAGTGTCAGTGGCACAAAAGAATGTAGCAAGTATGGGGCCCATTCCAATCCATTCCGTTCCGTTCGTGTCGTTTCGCTGCGGCTCGGCGGGAGTTCGAAATCGTAAACATGTCCGACCATGAGGAGAGGACATGCAAACATATCGCATGAATAAGGTAGTTATATAATATGACTGTATATGTATGTACACACCAGGTTTTCTGTATGTGTGTATGCACTTATTAATGCGTATTCATTGTGACATCCGGCGCGAGGA
Organism: Drosophila athabasca; assembly: GCA_008121215.1. Classification (NCBI taxonomy): domain Eukaryota; kingdom Metazoa; phylum Arthropoda; class Insecta; order Diptera; family Drosophilidae; genus Drosophila; species Drosophila athabasca. Next base: position 7,079,883 of record CM017796.1, on the reverse strand, counting down.
AATTATATTCCCCAACAGTCTGCTACCCAATCATCGGCCATGCCTTGCCACGCTTCGCCTTGCTCCTGCTTCTGCCTCTGCCTGTGTCTCTGCCACAGCCTTGCCTTGCGGACCAGACGTTTTCTTTTGTCGATTTAATTGAAATAATTGCAAAAATGCAAATTGAATGGACAACAGTTGACACAGGATATTAACCATGGACGATGGATGCCGGCAACGATGGCTGGAGCTGACTCCCGCTGCTCTGTGGATCCCTTAATGAGCTAACGAATGGCACTGTATAATTGGATGAAGACCGCATATGCAGCTGGTCACCATTACATAAGAAGAAGAAGGAGCAATGCACGTTGCATGGGATCAGAATTCACGTTAATCATTGAGTATACTCGTAATACATATAATGGGAAATCTTAGACATACCTTTTGATGTCTTCCATTGTTTTCACCCTCTTGAAAATGCCTATCAAATTTGGTAGAATTATAAGTTGTAAATTGTATTGAAAGTCAATCAAGCCAAAACCAAGCTGTACGCTTCTGTGGAGCTCGTCTCGACCACTTTAGAGATTCCATTTAGCACCTCAGCGAGCTGTAATGAGGCCACGGGGCGCATTGCATTGGCAACATTTGCCTGCCACATTGTGCGATAGTTTGGTAGGTTGAGGCCAGAGTCCGGATATGCGGATATGCGGATGTGGCGGCTGTACTGCCAGCCCCCGTCTAAACCGAGTACTCATCATCAATGTTGTCGAGGGTGATGATGATGTTGGTGTTGCGTTTGGTTTTGTTGCCTGTGTCTGGGCAACTTCCGTTTCGTTGCAATGGTGAACAACACCCATCCCGCTCTGGTCTGGTCTGGTCTGGTCTGTGTGCCCCAACCCGGTCTGTGTCTGTTTCTGTGACTGTGCCACTGTCTGCCGTATACTGTCTCTGTGTGCGCACCGTACGCATCCTGGCCGCAGGTTGCACCATAATTGTGTTGATTAGCTAATTAGATGTAATTTCGCGGCCGGAAATTGGCACTGGCTGCAGCCAGCGCCATTAGGGCGACAATTCCTGGAATACTCCCCCGAATGGATCGCTCCTTTAATGCTTATTTTTAAGTGCAATAGCAGTCGGGGTCATCTCCCAAAACCCCGGCATAATCTTGTCATGAATATGTTTGTTTAGAGCAGCCATGTCTCGCCTAGAAGAGTTCCGCTCCATCAGATTCAGATACTTCGGCCCTCCGCCTCGCCCCGCCTGATGCCGACGTAAAAGTCGCGCCATAAAAATTCATTGGCAAACGAGCCAAAGTATTGCCACACTGCCACTGCCACATCTAGTGCCTCTGGTTAGTGCGCCACTGGCAGTGGCTGTGGCAGTGGCAGTGGCACTGTCACTGGCAGTGGCAATTGCCGAGAGTAGTCCAGACGAGACGCCATCGCCACTGACTGAGCTGCAAAAAGCCACTGAAGCACTGCCGGCCGGGTAACGGATCTGAAAGTTGAGCTGAGCCCCAAGCCATAGCACCGGGCGAGCCCTCTACGCGCAAATCATTTACAAGCCAAGAATCAGATGAAGATGGGCATGGATAGGTAATTAAATATTGCAAGATTAAATTCATCTAAATTTCATTTGCAGTGCTTTGAGCTTGCAATTAACATGTGCACATTTCCTCTGATTAATTTTTCACGGAACGTCCTAACATTTGCATACGATTTATATGAAGTTTGGCTTTAATAATAATTGCAAAAATAAATTATCAAGCTTCAACTTTTGCTGCTGTGTTATCTGTAAAAACCAGAAAGATAAGACCCTTTTGGGGGCCAAAGCTTTGAATACCCTATGACAGCCCAATGATCAATGTAGCCATCTGATTTTGTTATTTTTTAGCTGATTTAAAAGTGTATCTATCCTGTGAGTTCAGTTTTCTTCAGAACTGTGACTATTTGAGGAAGCAATCAAATCTTGACAGTTCCTTAGATGCATATATGTATTATGGACATTCTGAACAAAAAAGTCTATACAGATAGTTTTAAGACAAAGAGAGTATTTATATAAATTACGTTGTTTTGTAATAATTTCTTGGGTATACAATTTATTTTTACCTCCGATCAAAGTGCTAGTGTAACCTCTGCATGCGGTATGGAAATGGTCAGATGTCCCAATGCCATCGATTTCTTGCAGCCTTTTGTTCGTTCACTTTTTGTAAACTGCTCAAAAACTTTGTCCTCGTTGTCAACGGCCAAACAGGCCCAACCATGAATGATGCATAAAAACCAAAAATAGGAAACATTTTATAAAAGGAATTGCATAAAGTTTTTCGTCTTTTTTGTTAGCTTTTCTCCTAAACAGCGCAGCGTATTAAAGACGACTGGTGTGGGGGGTGGGGGGAGGGCTAGATGGGATACGAATGGGGATGGGAATTGGGGGCGAAAGGGATGTATCGTTTCAGACACTGACTGCGACATCGGAGGCAATGAGCTTAAGTTCAATACATTTACTTGAATTTCCAGCAAACGACAAGGACGAAGACGATGTCGTTGACTACTTGGCGGGGCCAGGATGGGTAAGGGTAAGGATGAGCGGTAAGACGGGGAAGCCATGGGGAAGCCGGGCAACGTTGTGCCCATTACAGACCGTTTTTGTGGCGAGAAATTTCAAAAAGCTCAAATGTGCGAGGCGATAAGCAAAGCAGCAAGAGATTGGAATGGAGCTGGAGCTGGAGCTATAGCTGGCAATGGCGCTGACGATGGGTTCAGAGAGTGTGCTCAGAGTGTGGGACAGGACTGAGTGGGGCAGCAGCAACAGCAATGGCAGCACTTACATGTAACCAGTCGATGGCGACAACGGCAGCCGCAAATGTTGCAAGGATTGCCAGCAAGAAGCACACACAAAATTGATGTCTATGTGTGTGGTGGGAGAGGGGCAGGAGACAAGAGGCATGAGGGTAGCAAGAGTATGAGTGGCGGCGCCCCACCACTATAGTGCCACCACAGACCGTTGCGGGGCCTCGTGAATGGGTGGGCGTTAGATCGGTGGGGGTTGATTCGCTTGCGCAAGTTTTGGTTTTGAAAATTTATCGCTTTTAGATAAAACGTTTTGCGTTTTTACGATACGAGCAGCGAACACTTTGCCCAACTATCCACCCCGTGTCCCGTGCCTCGTGCCTCAAGCCCATCTGGATGGGATGAGATGAGATGGGATGGAATGGGATGGTTAGGATACGATGGCTGGGCAGGACAAAGGATGACAAGCGGGAACAGGGGCCATTGTTGCACCCAATGGATGTAGAGAAGTGTCCTCTGGTTCGGGGGGATTATGAAGTAATTTAATTAAAACGTTTGGCTCGCAAATAAATCCAGCATTATTTATATGTGTATCGCTTTCGTTCGGGGAGCGCAAAAGTATCACAATATGTGGTCTCTTTTGGAATGATAGAAGAAGGAAGAAGTTGGAGAAGGAGCTGCGTTGCTTTAAATATTAATAAACTTTTCTCAGATCTTTCCACTTGGAACGACTGTGCAGCATAAGCTCCAGGGCGAAAACCACAACTGCAAAGAGATTGGCCCACAGGATGAGCCAGAAAAGTGCCGCCAGCTCCCGCATGGACAGCACATTGCGGCGGCCCGTTGCCGACTGTTCCTCCTCCGGGTCGGACAGCCGCGGATCGCCATCGATGCCGTCCAGGGTGCTGTACGATGTGGACGAAATCCTCGCCACACTCTCATCCGCCTCATCCACAGCACTGACATATTGGCGCGTCCAGTGCTCGAGGAATCCATGGGCATGCGCATGACGGATCTGGCCATTGAGCACGCCCACCAGATGCGAATGTCGCCGCACATAGAAGGCCAGCTGCTGGGTGTAGATGCGTTCCCGGACGAGGTGAAGGCGACGGCTCATCGGATGCACCTTGCGGAAGTATCCGAAGTACTCGTACGGCGTGAGCGTGGCCAGGCGGGCGGAGGTGCCGCTGCTCTGGGCGAGCGCCGGAAAGGACTGCAATTCGCTGCCGCTGAGGTAGACCATCTGCTCGGGCCGCAGCTCCGGTAGGCTGTCCAGAATGCGGGCAGCATTCACCTCCATCAGCTGTATGGTAAAGCGCTGGGCGAGCACATCGGCAATCGTCTGGGGAGGATTCCGCTGCGTGTCCTGCCGCAGCAGCTGGTACATGCCCGACTGGTAGGCGCCCCGCAGGACCAGGGTGGAGAACAGCCAAGTTAGCAGCAACAGACGCCCGGAGACCCTCCGTGGGATGGCCCAATCTGGTACATTGCCGCCCATAGTGAGTACCAAGAACTGGTAGTAGGGATGCTGGGGCAGCACCAGCTGCCAGCAGCGATCGATTCCCAGCAGCAGAAGACAGCCAAGGGCCAGTACCAGGCCAATGGCCTGCCACACAAGCGGATGGAAGGGAAAGGCCAGCTTCTCGTAGGCTGAGTAGGCGCTCTGCAGATTGGTCACCAACATGATGTGGCTCATGAAGTAGTAGGTGGACTGCGAGTAGGGTATCTCGCTGCCGGCGCTTGGCTTGAAGTGGAATCCACCCAACGAGAAATCCGCATGCCGGCCAAAGATCTGCAAGGGATAACTATAAGGCCTCAAGCTTTGGAAAGGACTGAAAAATGAAAACTGACCTTATCGAACACCCAGCCGGACTCGTTGAAGGTGGCCAGCACCTCCTCCTTGTTCATCCAGTAGAGGCCTACACTGAAGTTCAGATTATCCGCCAGGAACTGCAGCAGGGCTCCTTCGATGCCTACGAATCCATTGCTGCCGACAGGCTGGTCCCCAGGGTGAAGGTCTCGCCGCAGCACCAAGTACGGCATATCCTCCCAGGTGGCGCAAGTGAGGACACAACCGTAGAAGTTACCCAGCTTGGGGGGAAAGTACTCGGTGCTGGCCCAGCTTCTGTCCTCGTCCTGATAGCGATTCACAATGCTGGCCGTGATCACCTGGCAGCCGTGAACCGGACTAAAGGGAAAGTAGCTGACCATGATGAGCCGACTGCCGGGAGTGCGCAGCACTAGGCCCACGTTGAGCACGCTAAGGCGCCACAGGAGACGCAGGGCCCCCTGCACCTCCTCCTCGTAGGCTTGCGATGGGCCCGACATGTAGATGAGGGTGTGGGAGAGGTCCTGGGTGGCGCGCAACTTTCCGTACAGCTGCTGGAGGGCCTGCAGATCATTGACCAGCAGAAGGACAGCGTGCACATACGGCTTATACTCCATGGCCTGTTGGTAACAGATCCGACGGGGTAGCACAGTGGATGGCAGTTCCTGAAGCACCTGCGTTAGCAGCTCCTCCAGGTGTGGGCGTACTGTCTCGACGCTGGCCTGCAGGTGAATATACAGGGTCTTTCTGTCAGCCATCTCCGAGCGGTGCACCACCTGGGCCAGGGCTTCGGCTAGTCCAGATCCTGATGCAGCGGCATCCGCAATCCAAACAGCCAGGACGAACATCCGTACAAGACAGTGTAACAGATGGATCTGCATGGCTGGGCGACGACTGCTTGAGGAATGTTTCCTGCTCGCAGGTGCTTTATTTGGTTCGACTAGTGCCTGGTGTGAAATTCATGGACCCAAGGGAAATCTTCGGAATGGCTTTCAATAATCACGCGTTAATTATATCAAATTATCTGGGATTCCTCTTGGGGATATGTTCGCTTATTGAGTTGTTTACGTGTTCCCTTAATTACAGATGCATATGAATATCAACGATTGGTTAAGGCACAAGACCAGTGTCGTTTCAGGAGTATACCTATAGGTACAAGAATATTAATGGAATTATTCAGCTGTCTATTATGAACGCTATTGTCAGAAACACCTACAGTCTGGAGACACCTGGACACAGGAATCCATAATGAAGACCATAGAAATCAGAAGTCGGGGTAGGCGACTCCCTAGGGTTGATGATCGTGCGTAGTGCTGTGCCCATCTCCCAGTACTGTGGAGACCTAGTCGGCAATTAATCTGAAACGAAAGTTAGATCTTAGCACGAGTAACATAGGTTTTCGCTGTCACAGAAGGTTGTTCAACAGTATTACATTATGACTGTCAAGAGCATTATATAAGTATTCATTTAAAACACTTTCCGAATTCCAAACTACAGTAAAAATTGTAATAGTTATTAAATAGTTATTAGATTTTTACAATGCGACGAAATTCAAACAAAATTCGGCGTGAGTCACCAGTCCCCTAGAATTTGTGAACCCAACTCATAAAGCACCTCTTCAATCCATTGCAGACACTAGGGCTAGCCACCTTCGCGCCTGGAGCAATAATTTATGGGTGAGTTCAAGCTTCCATAAAGGATGGGAGTATCCTGAGCCAACTAAAAAGGAATATTCTCCAGGGTCAAGAATCGAGCTCGCCTGCACTCTCTCCCCGACCCACGATGTCGATGTCGCGGGGCAGGTATTCGGAAAGTGGCACTCCAGGAGAGTTGAATGGCAGCATTGAATCAATGCCCCTTCCAGTAATTGACTCGCGCCAGGGATCTGACCACGAACTTAAGTCAGATCCAGGGATGGCCAAATCCAAGATCCCGAGGCCAAGTATGAAGCTAAGCCCACCTGCTGCGCAGCTCCCGAGCCACGTAACGACGGAAGACACTACCATGGTCGACACACGTAGGTTTAACCTATCATCTTATTTCTCTCGAGTCCTTTTCTTAGCTCTCTTGTAGTCCAAGACGAATGCCACGTGCGAATCATCGAGAAAAAACGTCTATGGCCCATTGAGAAACAAAACCAGATTCCGAAATCCTTACAATCGGATTTTTTACGCTCATTAGAGCCATTAGATGCGCAGGAGATTGGCGCGGGCAGTTTTATGCCACTGGTGCTAGATGAGGACAACAAGTGGCTGGTCAAAAATGATGAACTCACCTTGAAATTGAGTGAGTTTCCATGGATTCAATTCCCACTCCGCACAGCATCCGAGAAATTACTTTTCATTGTTTTTCTAGCCACCCATAGTATGCAAGATCTTAAGGATCGTTGCCAGGCTGCCCTTGATTCGGGCTTCATGTTGCTCTTTGATCATTTGGAGCGCATCCAGTTGGCCAACGACGAGTTCGAGGCGTGCCAAGAAAAAGAGAGACTTCTAGTCGACCTAAAGGCTCTTCTGGTATGAATGAGTCAACCAGTCACTCTTAAACCGACTCCGGACTCAGGCCTCTCCATTTCATCCATAGAAACGCAAAGTGGACAGCATCGTTGGGAATATCGATCTGGTGTATGGGTCAACTGTAGGCCCGCAGGATGCGCAGATAGACAAACTGCGCAAACAAATGGAGGTGCGAATCTTAGAGATCAATAAGAAACACAACGAACAGATGAGTCGGCTCGGGGCCGACCTCGAGTTAAAGTTGAAGGCGGAGCAGGAAAGCCATCACCAGGAGGTGTTGGAGCTGCAGAAGATGCTGTGCGACAGCGAGGCATACAGAGTCGACATGTCAGGTCAGCTGATGAAAAAGGACAACAACATAAAATCGATACTGGCTGAATCGAACAAGCAAATGTCGCTGTAAGTGGAGCAACCATTTCCTAGACGAGCTGTCTCTAAGTTATCTGTCCTCAAACAGCAATTCGAATCTGGACCACCTATTGGAGGAGTCGAGTGCGGAGCTGGTTCGGACACGGAAAGAGCTCGAAGAGAGCAGGGAACTTATAGCTTTTCTGGAGAGCGAGGCGATGGAGGAACGCGAGCATACACTGAAATTACAGAATCGTCTGAATATCATGGAAGACAAAGATCGGATTATTGCCGATTTGATGGTTAAAGTCCAGACGCTCGAGGACATACACCACGAACGAGAAAACGATCAGCTGCAATCCTCAATATGCAACTTCAGGTGAGGCCCCCAACTGAAGGGTAACTTTGGTGCAGAGTCAAGTAAACATTGCCATTCGAAATACGCAGTGTGAAACAGGTGCTTTCAGATGTGGACCATGTCAAGGCGGAGCTATACAAGTCTCAGCAATTGGTGAGCGAGATGAAAGCACAGGCTAATCGCGACCACAGGACGATATGCAGGTGCAACGAAGAAATCAACACCTGTCGTCTGATGGAGACTGAAAACCAAAGAACTTCTCAAAAACTTTATTTGGAGTCTGCCGACAAGGACATGCAGATAAATCAGGTCCGTTGTCTAGCGATAGCCTCTTAGCTATGCATGCTTATTATACATGTCTGGTTGCAGATGCGCCACAAGCTGGACTCGAAAGAGGAGCAGCTTAGCCATGCCTATGGAAAACTGGCTGTCCTAGAGCAGGAGCTCAGACGCCTGGAGGAGTTTAAAAAAGTGTCGTCGGAGGAAACCGCTCGCATCGTGCAGGAAAGGGACAAGTATCAGGAAGCCAAAAACGCTGGAGAACAGCAGGTGAAAGGACTAACGCAGCAGATGTAAGTATTGCAATTTGTCGCTTTTATCCAAAGATTTCAAACGAATTCCGATTTGCAGTCAGGAATTTGTGGACTTTCTTCTGCACAAAGGAAAGGTGCCAGCTTTAATTGAAGGCGTCGTCCACGTTTGCAGAATATGCGGCTGTATACATCAACAGAATCTGGATCCCCAGAAGCGAATTCTGATTAAGGGGCCACTTGAGGCAATACATGGAGCATACTTTGAGCCCCTGCATAATAAACTTGCCCAGCATCATCAGGACACCGTTTCCTTAGCAATCCCTGGAAACCATTGCGTAAAAATACCATCTGCACAGCATTATCAACACCAGCAATAAAATATTCTACAAGGCGAGACCAGGGTTAATCAGACGTCATAAAACACCTCTAAATTGTCTAAATTTATTTTTATAATCGTAAGTGTTTTACGAAATGCTGTACAATAAATGCTCCGTATTACTTGAATTTTTTTTCCTGCTCGTTAGTCGGGGACACTCCCAAGTGAAAACCTAAAGATTTCATTCGATTTCCCCTGAAATGTTCCTGCAAAAAAGTTTCTTCCTGCAAGGAATTAATTCTATGCTTACGAAATTCACTTTTTTCACTAAAAAATTTTTGATTTGTTTTATTTTGGAATAGCAAAAGTCGAATCATCACCATTATCCATATCATCATCGAAACTAAAGTAATCGAGTTCGTTGTCATCCTCATCCTTTCTTCCAGAGTTGTCCATATCATCACCGTCGCCGACGTCGTCGTTGTTGTTGTTGTTCTTGTTGGTATCGCTCGACTCTTGGCTCTCCTCCAGATCCAGGTCCGGTTCTATATCCTCCACCTCTGTTCCTGCCTCCGCTTGATCCTCTTCTTCCTCCTCAAAAAGTCCCCGCTCGGCGGCCCCCAGCTCGTAAACGGGCCCCTCCTCTGACTCATACTTGGACTTGGGTTTCTTTGTCGCCGACTTCCTCCCCAGCAGCGGTGGCTGGACCTCTACGCGGGTCTGGTTGGTGTGGTGGCTGAGCATGGTCTTGTAGAGATGGGGAAAGCGTCGCTGGAACTCGACTTTTATGCGCAGCAGGCGCTCCAGCATATCGGGTGTGAGTAGACTTCTCTGCTGCGGAATCTGGGGCATGATGTGCGTATCCCGGCGATGCCGCCCATCGTTGTCCTTGAGGTAGGCTGCGTAGCTGCCGCCGCCGGTGTATAGAGCATGGTGGGGATCGTAGGCCTTGTGGGTCCAGGGATCATCAGGCCGGGACACTGGCAGCAGACCCATATACGGATGCAATAGCCCTTCGCTGTAGGTGTATATGGAGCCCAAAGTTGGATCGGACTCGGTCTCAGATGCGGATGCAGATGCGGATTCAGATGCGGTTGATGCTGATGATTGACTGAAGATGGACGATATGTGGTATGCCATGGAAAATGAAGAAGGGATGCATGAGTGATTAGTGTTCGAGTGATATGCGATCTATGGTTGATGGCTTATATATCTATGGCCCGACATGCCATGCCCATCCCAAGGCTTGGCGTGGCCCCTAACAAAAGCTATGATTATGGTTAAATATGGTTACGATTATTATAATGGTTATAATGGAGAACTCGTGCTGATAATGTGAGGGGGCTTCGGCTGCCTGCGTCGCACTCGCTTGCGCTTTAAGACGCTGCTACTCGGTCGCTTGGACTGGACACTGGAGCCTGCTGTTCCTCCTACTTCTCTTCCCGAGTTCTGCCTTTCGCGCTGCACCTGCAACTGGAGCAGATCGTTTAGCACGTCGACCAGTTGGTCCAGTTTGCTGCTGCTGAGCCTGGCCACATGACGGGTGCCCCCCTCTGGCTCCGTCATCGGCTTCAATCTGGTGGTTAGCTTTGCCTGCCGCGTGGCCCGCTGCCAGCCATTATCGCTGTGGACTCTGCCTCTCCTCTTGCGTCCACTGCTTGCCGTGCTCCGGCGGCGCACAAACTTCCCCCGCATAGCATATGGACTGGGTGTAGTGGCGGCGGCGGCGACACTGTAGTCAAAATCATCATCGTCGAGTGCCGCATTCAGAAGCGCCGCCTGCTGCTTGACGCTGAAGGAGGAAGGCGAGGTAGAGGAGCGCTTGGCCTTGTTCTCAGAATCGGACTGCAACTCTGGATAGGGATAGGAGGCGTCTTCAGTGGAGCCATTAGGCTCGTAGCTGTTTCCCTTGGACAGCTCCAGGTCCTGACCCTCGGCGTACTGGCGCTCGTGAGACTTTGTCAGGTATTCGGTGTCGTAGCCACGATTGGCCAGCAGTCGCTGCCAGGTCTTCTCATCCTCGTACTCCGTATGGGACATGGCCAGGTCTGAGGCGGAGGCAGTCACACCGTCTTGGTCCTCATCTGTCTTGGCAATCGCATTGGCATGCTTCAGTTTGGTTGCGGATTGCCTTGGGGTGGGGCTAGTGCTGGTGCTCGTTCTGGCGGTGCTAGTGCTGGTGAAGTCAGCGGCTTCCGTGGTGGTTGCCTGGAGACCGCTTGCTGTGGTGCTCTCAGGGCTTTTCTCCGGTTTAAGCTGCCTCTCTACTTTTGCTACATTATTCTCCTGCTCCACTTTCTTTTCTACCTTGGAGTCAGCAACATTGCTCTTCAGCCTCAGATATTTCTCGGTGAGCAGAGCCAGCTCCGTCTTCAGCTCTGCAATAATGCTGTGCAAGTGCCCGATTTCCTCCTCTGGATCTTGGGTACGATTTGCAAGGGTTTCGTTACCTGGATGGGAAGCGGCCACCGCTGAATCTTGTTGCATATCCTGATCAGGAGCCTCTTTTGCTCTTACAGTTGTGGCTATCGTTTCCGTTGTGGTGGACACCTGTGGAATGTAGATCTGGTCTTGATGTTGATGGTGGTGGTGGGGGTGCTGCTGCTGCTGCAGGTCCTCCTCCTGCTGAACGCCTTCGGCATAATCATCCCCGCCAATCTCCAGTGGCTCTTGACTGGCCCTCTCTAGGGCTTCACGTATGGAGGCAGCATTGTAGCGCATCAGCGCCTCGGCAGGATCCTCATCCGGACTGAGGGTGATCTCCTTCAGCCCCAGCTTGTACTCCCGCCGCAAGGCGTTCAGAGAACTCTCATCGATGGTCTCCAGGGTCCCATATTCGGCATTGCGTCGATGGCGACCACTTCGACGGCGAGCGCTTAGACAATGACAGCCCTGGAACACACCTGCTCCTCCAGTGCCGCTGCATTGGCACCCCCTGCCGCAGCGGCAATGGGAGCTGGCACAACCACAGCCCTTATGGGCCACATTTCCCAAAGAACTGTGAAAGATGGCTAACCTTTTGTGTAGTCGCTGTTGCGGTGTGGCTGGTGGCGTCGTTTGTGGGGTCGTCTGGTTACTGCTTCGCTGCTGCACTCCGTTGGGATTGCCGGGGTTTATTGTCTGAAATGCGTCGCCTGTTTAATGACATGAAGAGGACCACGGAGAGAGAGGCCAAACCAAAAGAAAGGCGAATGAATCTTATGAAATGGTTCAAATGAAGGCAACTACGAATGTGTCTACGTGTATTCGTGGCGGTGTTTGGTGCTAGTGGTGTGGAGTGTGGTTTGTGGTGTATGGTGGAGGAGTGGCTTCTATAGATCCCAACTTACCCTCGCCATCGTCTGGTGCTGTCGCAGCATCTCGTCGACCTCCTCGTTGCCCAGGGCAGCCCGATAGCCGGAACCCGGGTAGCCGCCGGAGCTCGAGTAGCCGCCGCCTCCGTAAGCATTCGAGCCGTAGCCGCCGCCTCCGTAGCTGGTACCATAGCTGGGCACTGGCTGTGGACGTAGCTGTTGCTGCTGTACGGCATAGTAGTTGATCACAGTGGGCGATCCTTGGCCATGCTTGGACTTCTTGCGCTTGTTGCCGCCCAGGCCCAACATATCGACTCCTGGAGATGATAAGGTTGGGTCACGATCACGAACACGGCTACGGAATACGCCAAAGAGATTACCTTTGTGGCGTGCCTGGCCAGGTACCTCCGGCATCTGCGGCTCTGCCTCACCCAGCATTGCGTCATCTTCTGCATTGGCATCCCCCTGTTGGCTGCCAACTTGGGGCTCCCCCCACTGACGGGCTGCATGCATTGGATCCTCATTCCTTTGCTGCATCCTCATGTCCAGCTGCTGCATTTTCATTGGATCCATTGTCATCTGTCTTTGCTGTTGCACCATCATCATGGGATTCTGTTGCATTTTGGCTTCGGTTTTCTCGGCTTCCCACTGCCTCTGCTGCATCATCATGGGGTTCTGTTGCATTTGGGCCTCGTTTTGTTCAGCTTCCCACTGCCTCTGCTGCTGCATCATGGGATTCTGTTGCATTTTCGGAGGCTCCATCGCCATTTGTCGCTGCTGCATCACCATGGGCTGCTGCTCCATATGCACGGGTTGTTGCATCATCATCATCATCGGCTGCTGCTCCATTCGCTGCTGCATCATTTGCTGCTGCATTTGCGCATGCTCCGCCATCATTTGCCTCTGTGCCTGCTGTTGATGCATTTGCGCATGCTCAGCCATCATCTGCCTCTGTTGCATCATCATGGGGTTCTGTTGCAGTTTGGCCTCGTTTTGTTCGGCTTCCCACTGCCTCTGTTCCATCGTCTTGGGCTGTTGTTCTATTTGCCCCTGCTGCATCATCATGGGCTTCTGCTGCTGCTGTTGCTCCGCCATCATCTGTCTCTGCTGTTGCATTTTTGCTTCGTTTTGTTCAGCTTCCCATTGCCTCTGCTCCATCATCATGGGCTTCTGCTGCTGCTGTTGCTCCGCCATCATCTGTCTCTGTTGCATCATCATGGGGTTCTGTTGCATTTTTGCTTCGTTTTGTTCGGCTTCCCACTGCCTCTGTTCCATCTTCATGGGCTGCTGGTCTATTTGCCCCTGCTGCATCATCATGGGCTTCTGCTGCTGCTGTTGCTCCGCCATCATCTGCCGCTGCTGTTGCATTTTTGCTTCGTTTTGCTCGGCTTCCCACTGCCTCTGCTGCATCATCATGGGATTCTGTTGCATTTGGGCCTCGTTTTTCTCGGCTTCCCACTGCCTCTGCTGCATCTGCGGCATGGGCTGCTGCTGCATCTGTCGCGGCTGCTGCTCCATAATTTGGGGATTCTGTGGCTTTCCTTGCGCCTCTCCGGTGGCTCGGTAGGCGGCATAGATCTTTTCCTCCTTGCTCTTCTCTTGGGCCGCCGACTGCTGTTCTGTTGCCATGCGGTAGGCATAGGCCATGATCTTCACAATATCTTCCTTGGACATGGATGCCTCCGAGGGCATTGTCTGGCGCTTGAAGGCGGCATGGTTGGCGCGCGACTTTCGCTGCGCCTCCTTGTGGAGCAGACGTCGGACGTAGTCGTCGCGCAGGGCCTGCTCAATGTCCGCCCGTGTGATTTTATGGACGGGGGTACGACTCAGGGGATAGGAGATTTTATAGGGGGAGCTACCACTGCTACTGGAGGTGGCACTCGAGCGCATCTCCTTGGCCACGCGCTCAATCTGCTGGAGCATCTTCAGCTCGGCAATCACCTGGCGCTCGAACTCCCTGAGCTTTGCCTCAATACGCAGATCTTCTAGCGTCTTGGCCTCGCCTTCATCGCCTTGACGGTTTATGGGCATGCGAAACCAGAGCAATGGCACGTGCTCCTTGTCATCCAGGTTGTTCTCCTGCGAGTAGGCCGCCTCGGGCCTTACACGCACTTCTGATATGTCCGAAGCCTGGCCATCAGAGCCGGGCGCAGGGCCAGGATTTGCTGGCGGAGCTCCCGGCCACATCTGTCGCAGATTGCTGAAGAAATCCACGTTGCTCGGCACCGCTGGCATCGGTGGCAAGGCCTGCTGGGCCTGACCCAGCAATTGATTGACATCAAAATTGTTGGGAGTCAGGAACGAGAAGGGATTCGGAGCTGCCACTGGGGTAGCTGGTTCATTGGCGGCTGGGGCTGCGGGCGGTGCAGGTTCCGCAGGGGGTGGCGGCACTACAGCGGGCGGCGGTGGAGGAGCTGCACCCAATATGTTCTCGAATCCGAACTGGGGCATTGGTGGAAGTTGCATATTGGTAAGAGCCTGGCCCACATTGGGGGCGATCTGTCCGAGGTTAAAGCTCTCCGGATTGAAGTTCGCCGGATTCATCCAGCCTTGGGCAAAGTTGGTGTTCGGCATTTGGGCCAGCAACTGGCCGAACGCGTTCGGCGTTGTGGGTGTATCTTGGCGGGGGACACGAGTCTTCGCCGTGGGATCGTCGGCTAGGACTAGGACCACCTTCGAGGCCGCCGCCGTGGGCTGGAGGGCATCGGGCACGGCGCCTAGGACCGATTGAGCCGGAAACAGTGCTGTCCAGCGCAGGAGGCTGCCCAAGGCGGGGAAGAGCATGTAGAAAGCATCTATGGAGGGCACTCCGCTGCGAATCGGTGTGATGGGTGGCATCTGGCCGAGAATCTGGACAAGGGGGGTGTTAACAATCTTCACTTAGGATCACACACTATCGATTCTAATACTCACCGCTTCCTCACTGGGAAAACGTGGCCTCGTCTCAGCGGCGGTTCCATTTCCAGAGCTCTCCTGCTCGGCAGCATCCTTCGTTGCGTCCGTAGCTTGCGATGGCGTCTCCTGGCCAAGGACCTGGCCACAGAGCACCAGCGCCAGGAGTGGCGCCAGAAACAACAGGCACTGCAATCTCATCTCGGACAGGTATCGCTCTTGGACTGAAGATCGATCGATATACGCCGGAGCTCGTTCGCCGACTGACTGCTGCAGCTGACGCGACACTGGCCCAAATAGATTTTTTGCCCCCATGGGGAGGGCCGGCAAACTGTTGACGTCGGCGAATTCGTGCTCCGCCGGTCGGTGGCTGCTCTGCTGCTTTTTGCACGCACCCCGCGAACAGAACATCGTTTCCGTATGTGTGTGCCCCCAATCCATGGCACCTACTCTTCACAGCAGCTCTTCTGGCTGCAGCAGCAAAAACCTTGCTTAAAGTTCCATGGAATCAGCGTTAATGATGCACGGTAAACAATACGTCGCTGTCCAGGGCCGCAGTGACGCGGAAGGCCATATCTTAAATGCGCATTTGATATTCATTAAAATATGATTAACGACTGCGTGATTACTTACATGTCACGCAGATATATAGAGATATATGTAAATATATACTTCGCCCTTGGCCCAACGAAGTCCGCTCCTGGCAAGTGGTGGGCAGCGGTGTGCCCTTCATGGCTTCATGGTGTTTCTTCTGATCCGAGAAATTCTTGCAGCGTTGCCGCCCCGATCTATGTGTGTCACCATGGCGGAGATCAAATGGCTGAGCTCAGCTCGATTCTGCTTTTCTGCTCGTCCAGATACGAGAACCAAAAGAAAAAATGTTTTTGGTTTTTGTTTTTTTTTTTTTTTGCAGCGGGTGCTGCTTTGGTTTTGGTCTGCCGTCAGCGAAAGCGCACATACACACACGAAACACTACACCGCAGTACAGCGACCTTTAGAATCTGTCTGCTGATGCACATTTATCATGCTTTGACAGGTAATATTGTGAAATTACTCATGGGCAGAAACCATGAAAAAATCAAAGAATCACGCTGCATTCCGTTAGCTGAGCACGGTTCATGGGGCGGGGGAGTTGTGGTATTAACGTCGTTATTTAAAATACAATTGATCGGCACGGCTGATCTATCAATCTATCGGTTCATCCTCAGGCCACAAGTTTTCCAACACTGCTACCATTAGAAATAGGAAGAGCCGTTTGCCACCACTGACCGGAACTGTGCGGAAAAACGGACGAAAAGCTCAAATTAAACAATTTATTTAATGTCCATTTATAATGTATTTACAAATACCAGAAATGGCGTTCAAGGCCAGCAACAGTAACGGGGAAAGGGATTTCGAAGATCGACCCATACTTAGCGACGACACGACAGCCATAACCGAAGACCAAACTAAGTTGTGATAACATATAGTTTGAGTAAATATTATACATTTAATGCTAATTTATAATGCATTTACAGATGCCAGAGATATTGGGGCCAGGCACAGCACGCAATGTTACAGTAACGACCCACGTTAAACGGAGCATGCAACTGCAAATATGCAAAACGCCATCCAACAGTTGCAAAGGAGCCACCGGGGAATCATGTTGCCGATTGCCGTCTACAATGTGAGCCTGGTCTACGCCATTGTGTGGGCCATTGACCATCACTACGGACAGTCGACTAGTACTGCCCTGGCTATCGTCCAGTTCGCCACCAGCCAGGCCAGCCGGGGCTACCACAATGATCTGATTGACGCGACCCTGTGTCGAGTATCGGGCGAGGCTAAAATTCAGTTTCTCCTCGAGGACGAGCGCATGGACATGACGGAGAACATCGATGAGTTGCCACCGCCCAGTGGGTTGACGGGACGGCCGTGTGCCATTTGGTTTTTGGACAGCCTGCGTGCCTACATCCGACTCGAGCGGTATCTGCTCCAGCCGGGCAGCACCTACAAGCGGAATGGCTTCTTCATCATTGTCTATACGGGCAGGGAGCTGCAGCCCCTGGAGACAATTAAGATCATGTTCAGGCGCCTCCTCAACATCTATGTGCTCAATGTGAATGTGTTTCTAGCCAGGCACGGCACTGTCCAGATGTACACCTACTATCCCTACGGACCACACCGATGCCAGTCCTCGCTGCCCGTCTATTATGGATCCTTTCAGGGCATGCCCTCCAGTGCGGAATTCGGACTCAGGAAGCAGCTCTTTCCCAGCAAGCTGACGGACATGCATGGCTGTGAGTTGGTCACAGCTACATTCGAGCACCGGCCCTATGTGAGAATCGATGACGATGACGATTCGCCCAACGGGCGGCGTCTTCACGGCATCGAGGGAATGATCTTTAATTCCATTGCAGAGCGCATGAACTTCTCAGTGAAACTGGTGGAGCGTCAGGACAAGGATCGGGGCCAGATTCTGCCCAATGGCAGCTATACGGGTATTCTCCAAATGGTGATTAAATCTGCACTTCACATAAGTTTAAACACATATCTAAATTTAATTTGAACCCCCCTTCAGATATTAGAAGGCGATGCCAACATCACATTCGTGTGCTTCATGTACAGCAAGGAACGATCCGAAGTGATGCTCCCGAGCATCTCCTACACGAACTTTCCCATTGTGCTGGTCGTACCTGGTGGGGCGTCAATGACGCCGCTGGAGCGACTGCTGAAACCATTCCGATACATAATCTGGTCCTGTCTGATCGTGAGTGTTCTGGTCGGCCTCAGCCTGATTGCCGTCGTACAGATGATGCCTGTGCCAGCGCTGCGCGATCTGGTCCTCGGTAGAAACAATCGATTGCCCTGCCTGGGTCTGTGGTACAGCCTCCTTGGGGGCCTGGCCCTGCACACGCCGCGACGTAACTTTTCACGCTACCTGCTGGTCATGTGGCTGCTGCAGACTCTGGTACTGCGGGCCGCCTACACGGGCCAGCTGTATCTCATCCTGCAGGATGCTCAGGTGCGCACACCACTGCAGACGATGGCCGAGGTGGTGGCCAAGGGATATGTGTTTTACATGCTGCCGGCTTTAAAGGGCGTCTTCCGCGAGTCGCTGCTCAGCACAAACATCCGCTTGGTGTCGAGCCACGAGGCCTCGCTCAAACGACTGCGCGACGAGGATGATCCGGGAATAGCGGTGCCGCTGCTGCTGCCGACGGTCTATGAGTTTAACTATCTATCCGGGCCGACCCAGCGGCATCTAACCATACTGCCCGATGCCCTGATGTCTGCTCCATTGACTTTCTACATGCGTCCGCATTCGTATCTAAAGCGTCGCATCGATCGCCTGCTAATGGCCATGATGTCGTCGGGGATTATCTACCGCTATCGACGTATATATCTTGATCGCATCGAGCGAGCTTCCAAGCAGCGCAACCTGGAGCCCCATCCTCTGACCATTATGCGGTTGGCTGGCGTCTTTGTCTGCTTGTTGGCCCTCCAGCTGCTGGCTGGCATAGTCTTTGTCCTGGAGCTTCTTGCGCTGAGGCATCCGCGTTTCCGCAGAGTCCTGGATGTGGCCAATCGCTATATAGCCTGATCCATATTCCCCGCCAACATCCACCCCCAAACACACACACACTCAATTTTGCACTTTGGACAATTGTAGGATTATGTATTAAAGTATGAAATACATTCCCATGATGCTTCTACTTTTAAAACCTCTCCATTATCCAGGCCAATCTTTGCCAGCGTGGCCTCTGGCTGAGCAGCTCCAAGGCAAACACACAAATGCCCACAGCCAGGGCGATGCAGAGACAATTCGAAGCGGCGCCAATGAAACCCATGGACTCAGCAAATCCTGCCCGCACATCTACAGCCGACAATTGATGCATCTTCCGAGAAGGACCCTTGCCATCCGTTGTGGTGGGCATGTTGGCCCAGGCAAGGCGCTGCGAGTGATGCTGGAACAAACCAAAGCTGCGCATGTTGAAAAGCAGCTTATTGATTTTTCCCGCGAAGTAGGAGTCGCGGGGGAAGTACATGCACAGCATGTTGTCCAGGATCTTCTCGGCGAGGATGACGAATTGGTGACGTTGCTCCTTGTACTTCGTGAGATGGGTGGCCAGAAAGGCGATACTGGTGAAGGCCCCTGTGAGGGGAGGCTCCTTTAGAAGCGCATCAAACACGTCCACCGGCTGGCCGGGCGTGACCTTCACGCGCCCATTGAACGCCGGCAGCTGGAGCGTCATGCGGTAGGTGGCATGATCCGTGATGAACACAAATCCAGCGGCCACCATCTGCTCAAAGGTGTGCGGCATGGGCTTGGCCGGTGAGTTGTGGAGAAAGTTAAAGACGGATCCCTCGTAGCTGGCGCGCACCACGAAGATCCACAGTAGCCACCCGGCCACAACCGGAGCGGGCATCCTCCACCAGCGCCTCAGGCACCGATGAACAATGGCCAGGCCGCCGAGCAGAAGCCAAGTGTTTCGCTCAAAGGGGAACAACATGATTTCGTAGTTGCTGTAGCCGTCACGCATCTTCATCACAATCACATAAGGCATCTGTGTGTACGGCCACGTGGCTGTGAGGTAGGTCTGCCGTTCCGGGGTGCAGGCGGCACAGCCCAGTGTTAGATTTGCCCGACGATCCAGCAGCATGCCATAGGCCCCCGTCATGGTGCCATTCAGATAGCTGGAGCCCCCAATCAGCCCGATCGGTTCGTTGGGCATCAGCTGGATGGTGAAGTTCATCCTGTTCGCCATTATCCTGAGCAGCAGACCGTCCAAGCCCTCGACCTGATCCTCCACCCGCGGCCGCTCCCAGTGAAAGTCCATGTAGGGCAATATCGGCCACACAATCACGCTCAGCGGACAGCCATGTAGATTGCTCAAACGAAAGGGGAACAACTCTCGCAGTCGCCACTCCCGCAGGATCATCTCCACGGGATCGGTGCTGGCACAGCTACCTGAGGTGTACGGCTGAAAGCTATATGCTGTTAGGGTTGATCTCTCCATGTGGGCCAGCAGAAGCAGCACATCTAAGTTGTACAGGCGATGCAGAAAGTGCCCAAAGATTAAGGACATGGTGCTCCGTTGTATGCTCGCCTCTGGCTGGGATGTGAGCCACACAATCAGGTACATGCCCTTGATCTCCAGGGCGGAACAGGCTTCTCTGTTGATTGATATTTATTATTCCACGTTTTGGTTTCTCCAAAAGATTACCACTCACATTGCCTGCTCGGGACTCTGGACAAAGAGCAGCTGCAGGCGCACACGTACACTCATCTCGGGACTCAGCTTCGACGCCAACACCACGGGCACCAGCTCCTCTTTACTCAGGCTGTGGTCGAGCACCCAGCGCACCAGATTCGCCTCCTTCTCGTCCAAATGCTCATAGTCGGTGCTGATGAAAACACTCAGATTGTGCGCGGCACAAGTGTTCAATCGGATCCGATGCAGCGTATCGGTAATCTTCCCAACCAACTGCTCTTGCAGCGATGGCTCTTCGACGGCCCACGAACTAACCCTCACCTGAAGAAGCCCCAGGACTTGGAGCACAATCCCAGCACTTGACAGCTTCATGTCAATGGCAAAACTGAAAGAATTTTTGCACCATCGAAAGGGTTTTGTTTGCAATTTAAATTTCGCAATCGATTGAAGGTTGGTCTGGTTGGTTCCCAGTAGACCCTTTTCCTATCAATTGCAAATATCTTTGAAAGTACAGTGCGTTATGGTAGCTAATTCCCCATCCAATGGCCCTGAAGAGAACCAGGACAGAAAGCCAATTTCACAAATAATACTTTTTTGGCGGTATTTCTAGACCTAAAAATTGCCTAACATGGCTCAAAATAGTAGTGGGAGTGGAACCATTCTTTGCATCCTTCCTGGGTGATTCCCTATCCTAACAATTTCCCGAAAATAGTGAACGGCAACCAAATCGAATCAGTGGCATTCGGTATTCCCTTCGTTCGGTCGCCTAGAATCAGCGATTCAGCTTTCTCTCCACTCGTTCAAAACGGAATGGACGAAGCAGGTCTCGTCAGATCCGAAAAGTCCGTTTCTTTCTCGCTTACTCTTCATTTGATTTTCTAGTAGACAAAACGAGGCGAAGAGAGGAAGCATACAAAAGGTAACTAATATTTTACAAATTTTATTTATTTTTACAATGCTAATAAATAGTTAAAATTAAGCATTAACATGGGTTTGAGCTATAGCTACTGAGGTCCTAAGTTCAAATATTTAACAACTATTTTCAGTAAATCAATCGGATTCTATAGATCAGGCGATCTCGAGTGGCAGCCACGACTAGGGATCAGGCCATATTGAATATGAAACAGAATGCCATCCAAGCAGCAGCATCTTTGGATCAGGGTACCTCAAGATCGAGAGGACGATACGCATCAAGCTTTTATATTATGGACATATTAGGGATATTTGGACAGCGAACACAGCAAAGTTTTGTCTTCATTTTTATTAAATATTATCGATTGCCTTATAGCTGTGGAGTGCACTGTATACCATAAGGAAATCTCACCCTCCCAAGCTTTTCCAAGCGATTGAAATGAATTATACGTATAGGGAGCCCGTGACTGTTACCTGTAATGCATTAACAAATCAGTGTTCATCACTTAAACTAATTGCTGCGTACACGGTAGGGCGTGGTGCGGCCACCCAAGACACCCCCCAACTCAACCATCAGGGCACCTTCCTCTTCCAACGGTTGTGGGTGGCGTTGGCGGTTCTGGGGCATGTGCGTGACAGGTTTCGGTGTCAGTATTATGCATGAGGCGCATAACCATAAATTAACACCATCAACGGGGCACACACACAGTCACAGCACAGACAGGTTGTGCCGTGCCTCAGACAAGAGTCGGGAGAGGGTGTTGTGTGGTGGTTAAGCCGCCCCCACTACCACCCCACCCCCCCGCCCCCGTCAGTGTCAGCGACATGCAAACGGAATGTGTCGGCCCGTAAGAGGTTTACAAATCGCCGGACACCGCAGTGGGGAGTGAGGCTACAAGAATAGTTGTTGCAGGTGAACCAAACGCTGGGAGAGAAGTTCTAGGAAGAAGATGAGCAGACTCAGTGCATGGCCTACCACCACCAGCAGGAACATGGCGTAGAGCTCCGCCAGACCGAGCTCCTTGAAGCCCTGCTCGTTGCGAAGGTAGCTCTCGACGAGCTCCCAGCGTGCCCAAACGGAGACCAGGCCCACGGATCGCATCCACATGATCTCCTCGTTCAGGTGATCGATTAGAAAGGAGTGCTTGCTGAGGTACATCGTAATCTGCATGCTCACAATGTCCTCGGCAATGATCTCGAAATGATCGGCCTCCACCGGCTGCCCCAACCTCTGGCCCATCCTCTGGGCCCGTTCCGCACTCAGGTGATTGAAGTGGATGTACATTTCCAGAGATGAAGCAGAGACATGGCGTGGTTTCTGCGGATTCGCTGCCAAGTATTCGAGGGCCGCCGTCTCCTCGACACCGGTGAGAATGCGGAAGGTCATGTGCTGCACGCTGGGTATCTCGGAGAGCACCTCGTGCACCACCGGCGTAACGACCACCGTGTAGTTCTGCTGCACCAGCGCATCGATGGACTGCGGCAACCGGTTCAGCTGATGAGTGCGGATCAAGTGGTAGAGCAGACCCTGGTACACCGTCCGAATGATCAGCGTGAACAGCATCAGCAATACGCAGTAGAGGCGTCCGGTATGCGAGCGAGGCGCCACCAGCATCGGCATGCCCACAAAGATGAGCTCCAGATTCAGCCAGAGCCTGGACTCGGGCCGCGTCTCGTGCAGCAGCCGTTCGATGGCCAGCTGCAGAAGTGCCGACAGGGCCAGGACCCCGACAATTGCCAGCCAGATCTGCAGGCGGTACGGATAGAAGAGAATGTCCAGCGAGCTCAACTCAAAGCTGGAGTCCAGGATGCCGAACACCTCGCGGGTCTGCTGGTAGTTGTGCGTGGAGGTGGCCAACAGACTGCGGTCCACCGTCTGCCGGATACCGCCCATCGTTAGATCAGCATCGTGACGCCGTAGCTGGAAATAAATCGATTAAAAATCGATTAACTGATCAAAGGATGACTCACCAACTCCAGGGCCTCTTCGCGGACATTTGTCGCCTGAAGCTGACGCACGGCTATAGAGAAATTCATTCTCTCGGCGAGGGCCAGGAGCAGGCGACCCTCGTAGCCGCCGCTGACGCTCGCCCCGCTGCTCTCTGACGCGTGTACCTCAACGAAAGGTGGCATATTCCAGAGGGCACAGCGCAGGGGGCAGCCAAAGAGATTTCGCAGCTTCCGTGGAAAGATCTCCGGCTCGAGGAGACTGCTGCCATTGTAGCGATTGATGAGTAGCGGCGACATGTCCGAGCAGCTGCGTTCGCTGAACGGGTAGTAGCTGTAGATGAGCACATCCCCGTTGGACTTTTGCACCTGAACGCTGCAATGGATGAGGTGGTAGCGCCAGCAGTACTCAAAGATCTGGCGCATCTCCCCCTGCAGCAGATGGTCACGCGCTTGCAGGAAGATGAAGTAGTGCTCATTGTAGTTGTACTCGCGGGCATAGTACTCCATGCGAATTTCCGAGAAGGCCGCAAACGAGTCCGTGAATATCACATTGAAGTGCCTGCGTCCCGCCACCGGGCGCCATGGCACCCCTTGCTCCACCTTGACAATCTGCAGCGGTGCCAGGCCCCAGTTGCGGAAGAGAGTGCTCATCATTTCGTTGTAAAAGTTGCAGGTATGCTGGCTCCGGCAGCACAGGATCAGCACCAGGGAGGGCGTCACACTGAGTATGTGATGGTGGACAACATACAGCAGGGCTCGGGCCACAAATTCGTTGATTTGGTTCTCCTGCTCGCCGGACAGATCGTAGTACGAGCTGAGCAGACCGGTAATGTTCATCCTCCGATTGCTTCACGAATGAACAGACCCTCGAACTCCATCTCGATGGCAAGGGTCAAAAGCCCAGCAAGTTTGTGTGTGACTTTCCGTTTAATTGCAGGAAAAGGAAAACTTTTCCCCCATGATTAATGGTTACAGAACGTAGAGGAGCATTAGGGTTCCTGGGTTGTTGGCTTGGGGCAATCGATTCGGCTTTTAAATTAAGTTCTTTGTCCAGTCCGACGGTCTCGCCAGCGTTGGAGCAGCAGTTCCCCGGCAAAAACGAAACCAGAAATGGAATACAGCAGTGTCATCAGCTTGTAGATGCCGGACAATTGTGAATTGCTAATGTACCGGCGCCGATCCTGTTCCCGTGGCAGTTCCTCCTCCCTGCGGTGGGCCACGAAGGCGGCGCGTCGCCAGGCGTGTATGAATCCAGTGTCGTCCAGCTGCCGAATGGCCCCGTTCACCTTCTCGTACAGATACGAGTGCTTGGGCATGTAGAGGCCGGCATATTCCACATTCACCGGCTGCCCCACCACATGGTAGCTATCCGGGCGGCTGCTGGACCGCAGATACGCCAGAGTCACGTCCAGCCCTGTTATGGCAAAGACCTTGTGGCCTCCAGCCTGCTGCAGTGAGTCCAGCACCTCCTGGTCGTAGGCCGTGTCCAGACCCGAGAACCTCTCCGTCCGGCCCGCCACCAGCGGCATCTCATGCAGCATTCGCAGTGTATTGGCAGTGGACACGCCCCGAAAGTTCTCCGCCAGCAGCTGCTCCAGGGAGCCCGGCAGCGCCGCAAATAGCTGCATCCGGATCAGGTGGAAAAGCAGCGACTGGTAGCAGATCCTCAGCGGTATAACGGCGTAGAGCCAGTGGGCGTAGACCAGCCTGTGCAGCCAGGAGCGTGGCAGACGGGCCAGCGACTGGCCGAACAGCAACTCCAGGACCGGGAGTCCACCTCTCCTAATGGCCATCTGCAGTACCAGGGACCCGACCAAAGTGAGCCACACGGACCACTCGAAGGGAAAGGTGAGCAGCGCCAGCGAACCAAAGCGATAGCTCTCGCGCTGCAACACAGCCACCAGTGGCGCTGAGTAGTAGGACATGCCGGTGGTCAGCAGTTGGTTCCTGCGTGCCGTCTTGCGAAAGTATCCCAGACTAAGATTGGCCCGTCTTTGGATGAGCTACACCAGAAGGAGAAGGAGGATGAGCTAGGAGTGAGTGGAAAAGGGGATATTGTATCCCACGGGCTTACTTACCCACTCCATAGGTCCATCGCTGCTCCCATTGGCAAGGCGATAGAACTGCGGCTGGACGAGCGTCAGGTTGATCAGGTCCACTGTAAAGTTGAGCAGGCGAGCCAGATGCTCCACCAGCTGGATCTCAAAGCCGCTAGCTCGCAGTCGGTTGCTGTCCTCGTCCCATATGAGCTCCACGAAGGGCGGCTGGTGCCAGGTGAGCACAGAGATGGGACAGCCGTGCATCTGGTGCAGCTTATCGGGGAACATGGTCGGGTTGACCATGCGCTGGCCATCAAAGCGATTCACCTGTATCGGATCCGCTGCCTGGCAGTGGTCCGACGTGTACGGATAGTAGCTGTACACCAGAATATCTACGTCGGCTGTCTGGATCATCACGTTGCAGTGCAGCCAGTAATGCGCCAGGCAATGGTCCAGGATCAGCCTCAGTTCCATGGGTATGAACTGATCACGCGCCTGCAGGAAGATGAAGTAATACTCCTGATCATCAAAGTCCGCATTTTCCTCGGTAATATTTGAGTTTCTGCAAACAAAAGCGAATTAATTGGTCCATCAAAAGTTCGACCCCTAACCGCCCCCAAAACTCACAGCAGCCCTTCGTAGGAGTCCACCAACATCAGATTGAAAGGCTTCCTTCCGGGCACATGCACTCGCTCGATGTCCGTACTGAATCGCAGCAGCTGCACTGCTGCCACACGCCAGGAGTAAACAAGAGTGTTCATCACATACTCGAACCAGCGGGCGGTGCCCTCGCTACGCGTGGAAATGGTCACCACCAGCGTGGCACTCAGCTGGGCCAGCACATTCTCGATGACATACCGCAGGGCCCGAGCCACATAGAGATTGGCCTCCTCCACCTGTAGGTCGATGCGGGAACGCTCCACATAGTTGCTGTAGATCACGCTGCTGTCGTTCATGTTGCTCCGATAATCGCCCTTCTAGGTCTGACGAGGGGCTCTGCCTCAGCATAGCCTTGGGGCCATGAGCTGCCATAGCAGGCCTTTGCATCTTATCCTAGATCCCAATCTGGGAAGCTAATTAAAAGCAAATATGTATTTTATTCGTGGCTATACTTTTGGGGGGGGACTTGGTATTTCCACCACAATATGGTGGGCAGGAGGAAACCAAATAATTATTCCTTTCAGTTCGCTTTGTGTGACTGTTCTTTGGGGGTAGATATACCTACACTTAAATAGTGGCAGGAAAACCATCTATTAGAATGTAACAGTGCCTGTAATTCAATGTAAGATTCGATTTTGAATTCGGCAATTTATTTATAATAAGAATTTATTTATAATAATAAAATATATAATCGTTTCCTTATTCAGAATACTCGATGATTTCAACATTATCTGCCATGGAGGCTTTTGGGCTTTTCCAGCTCTGGACAGTGCCGATGATCCAGGCCGGATTCTCACTATATGTCGCAATGAACTTGCAAAAGGCAACGGCATCCTCACGTGGCATGCAGATGAGCAGGCCACCCGAAGACTCAGCAGAAAGTCCCTGCAGCATGCTGGTGGCTGCTTTGGCAGCAGCTGCCATCTTGCCGATCACCGGCAGAGTGTCAATGACAAACGACAGTGGCTCCTTTTGGAGAAAAGCCAGTTTGTGGGCATGAGCCAGGATACCCAAACCGGATACGGCGATGGCCCCATGGGCATTGTGCACGTGCATGAGGTTAGCGGCATTGTGATTGAGGCGACACATCGACGCGACGGCCTGCTGATAGGCGGCACGGACATCTTCTTCGGAGACGAACTTCTTGTAGCGCTCCCAGCGTTCCGGTTGACCGATAGACTTATAGGCATCAATGGCCATATGGGTGCCCAGGGGTTTGGTCAGCACCAGGACATCACCATCCACAGCGTTGTTGCATGCCAGCAGTCGGTGCTGCGGCCAGTATGCCGAGGCCACTCCGCCAGCGATGAAGTGGCGAGTGCGCTTGTACATGGCCCAAATCTCGCCGGTGCCGGTGCCCTTGCAGCGTTCCTTAAAGCCCATCTCAATCAGCGCAAACACCACATTGAACACGCTAACGGGCATCTGAGGGGGCCTGCAGACCAGCATCAATATTTTATCGCACTGAGGGATGCCCTTGGCGTAGAGCCCGGCGACCGTCTCGGCGCAGATGATCTTCCCCAAGGCACAGAGATCGTCGATGATCGGGTATCGGCACTCGATGGTCAAGTGGTGCTGCACTCCACCTTCACGATCACTGGTGCTGACGTTCATTTCGCGCAGCATTGACTCCAGCTGCGATTCCATCCGGTGGCACTCTGAGGTGGTGGTGATGTCGGTGGGGGCTTCGGAGCCATCGAAAATCTCCGAAACCACGCTTTCGGGTACCTTGAAGCCGGATGCACTCACGTCGAGGTCGGGGTCGAGGAAGCTGGTCAGACGGAAGGACGCATCTAAGCCTTGAGGAGTAGGTTTAGAGGTCTTCATGGCAATATTTAATATGAAATCTACAAAGTATTCTTTTTTTTCACAATGAGAAAGCGTTTGACGGCGTCTTCAAAGTAGCAGGGTTGCCTAGACAACTTTTGAAGATAACTGTTCTTGTTAAAACGGCGTCAGGAATGGAACTTATCGATAGGTCTTATAATCCATATACATGTATGCATATGTATATTATATATGTATATGTATTACTCTTTTGTGAATCTTCATCTTTAGATTTACTTTTTTAATTCTTGAGTGGAAAAGGGACAAAACGTTGCGCACGCGCACGAACACACACACGTGTAAGCCCCCTCAAAACAAAACGAATAACAAACAAAAATGGAATGGAATGGAATCTCGGGCACTCCGCTGATTTTTTGACACAAAAAAACATGAATTAATGCATGGAATAGTTTTTGTAGTTATTTTACTTCACTTTCACATATTTTCGCATATTTCTTTCTGCACTCTGCCTTTTCTTAGCCATTTGGCTTCGTGATCCGACCCTGAGCTTTATCAGGCATTTTTTCGTGCACTTATATATGTACATAAATACGATTTTTGAACATTTTGTATGTTTATTCACCGCTAGACTTATTTGCACACACACGCGACAATTGTCCCGTTGTATTTTCATCATTTTCCACGCTTTTCTCAACCCGCGCGAAGTGGAAACTTTGAGAGAGAGCAGTACAAATGCAATGCGTAGACGGCTTAGTTGCACGTACTCGCTCATTTCATGCTCTCCTGCTAGTTTCCCACTTCCTAATTTCCTTGCTCTTTGTTCGCGTTGTTTGCTAATTGCTCTCTCATTGGCAATTGTCATCTCCGTCCCCCACTTCTTTGGAAAAGAGATGGCATGGGGAGATCGATCGAAAGTATGTGCCTGTGGGCACCTGTTGGTGAGAGTGGGAGCTTCTAATTGGAAATTGGTCGCTCGCTCCTTTCACTCACCCAATCTGGCATCCCACTCGTTACAGAAACCACGCCACCACGCACATCTCGTCGAAAATCAACGCCACTCGAGTGGCATTTACATAGGTTTCCTCGGTTTCCTGACTCATGCCCGTGCACTGATCGCTGTTCACAAGAAGTCAGTGTCGTTTGTCATTGATACTTACCCTCAATTTAATCGGTAAGATGGCCAACGCCAACGGCGACGAATGCCTACTGCTGCAGGGTCATTCTGTTCTTCAGGTGGTCTTCAGGTGGTCTACTCATCTGCATGCCATGCCATGCCGCGAAGGGAAATTAAGAGAGCATCAATAGAAAGGCCATTTTCAGTTTGGTTGTTTGTTTATTTTTATATTCCTAGTGTTTCAAAGTTATTTCTTATAATCATGGCACTAGTAACAAAAATATTTAACTACAATTAATTATTGGATTAAATACTTCCTATAATTGTTAACAGTGTTTTAAGTTTAAAGTTCTTAGTAAAGCAAACCATAATCTCTACCTTCGGCTTTTATCATGTAATGTATCATTATTGCAGTGCTGCCCAATCCATATAGTCTTTGAAGTTTTGTACAAATAACCGCGATTGACGGTATCGAATGATTTACAATAAGTATTCTTATAATGTCAAGAATGCAACCTGGCCTTCGTCAATGTTTTTACGGAAGTCTTCAGTAACTTTACGAATTGCTGTGGTACAACTGGTATAGTGCCTGGGGACCGATTCTTTTCATTTAGCATTTAGCAGCATACATCGTTTTTGAAATTCCTTTTTTTTCAGTAAAAGGTGTATATATAGTTTACTTTTTATTACACCTGAAATTTGCAGTATGTGAATACACATTTGCACCCGATTTCAAGTGAGGCCCCACTGTGCTGCGTTCTTTAGAGGCTTAATCCACGGATATAATATTTGTAATAGATATGTATGTATGTACCATACATTAAATCTATGTAATGTATGCAATATCTTTAATACCTTTAAAAAGTGAAACCGAACAACACCTTATCGATGGAATCGTTAGTAAGTATTGTATATTTTTAGGCAATTGTTTGAGCCTGTTTTAGGTCCACTGCGGGCATGACATCACAATAGAGTTTTGTTTGACTTTGTTCTAACGACCCATCGCCGCTCACCATCGTCCATCGTTGACGATTAATGAGAGGCAAACATCAGAAAGTGGCCAAAGCAGAAACCACTGCGACGGGTGACCACTGGAGCAGCTGGCCTGCGATGCCCTCCATGTTAGTAAGCAGCCAGCACGGCGGAGCGACATGAACATAACCAGCCTGCTCCACTTTGAATCGATGAAGTACAGCGGTGCCCAGACACAGGCGGCGGCCATCAATCAGTTTGTGGCGAGCGCACTGCGCGTGTTCATCGAAGACTTTTACCAGCGCCTAGCACCCGCCTTTATTGTGATCCTGTCGTGCCGCCGGCCCAGTCCACTCAATTTCTATCGGAACATCATGCAACTGTTATACGAGAGCGTAGACACAATGATCATCCAGCTGGTGCACCACAATCACAACCAGAGCCGGCAACGCGTCGAAGGGCCACGTACGCACAATCTGCTGCTGGTGGACTCGCTGGACGCACTGCTGTAAGTCCACCAGATGGGTAATCCTCCTCTCATTCCGTCCGTCCTTCTTTTAGCGATATTGAGATACACACGTACACCGCACAGTCGGATGCCAGCGAGTATTATTTCATATTCCTACAACAGCGCGATGCGCTGATTCCGCAAGACATGCTGGGCGTGTTCGCCTACTGCTGGCGCCATCAGCTCATCAACTGCAACGTGATGACCCAGAGCTCTGGCGGACAGGTGGTCCTTCACACGTACTTCCCCTATGCGCCGCACCAACAGTGCGGCGACACAAAGCCCACGCAGGTCAATCAGTTTACGGACGGAGCGTGGCAGCATCGCGACTACTTTCCATCGAAGCTGCGAAACCTTCAGCAGTGTCCGCTGATGGTGCTGGCACGCCGTGTCCAGCCCTTCTTCGATGTGGATGGACGACAGCAACTGAAGGGTCTGGAGGGTCGTCTTCTTCTGGAGCTGGCCAAGCGGATGAACTTCAGCATAGACTTCAGGGGACTGCAGGAGCAGCAGGAGAGTCACACCACCTGGACGGAGCAGCAGCTACTGCAGCAGCTGGTGAGTGGTCAGAAGAGTGGCAGCAACCTCCACCTGCTGCTTCCATTTCCGTGTTTTGTCTCACTCCACAGATGCAGGACCGGATTGCCCATTTGGCGATCGGTTATGTACGGAAGCGGGTACAATATGCCGCCAATCTGACGGCTGTGTTTCCGCACTACTCCAACAAGCTGGTCAGCTGCCTCCTGCTGAATGCCCACAATCTGACCAGCTTGGAGATTTGGTTCTTTCCCTTTCAGACCATTGCCTGGCTCTTTTTGCTGGGCAGCCTCCTCGGCTTCTTTGGTATCCTTCTGCTGCTGTGCTGGCGGGCTGGAGATCGAGCTACCCTCTTCCTGACCGTCTACGGTGCTGCCTTAGGCGTGCCTGTGGCCCCGATGGAGCAAGCCTCGCTGCAGTTGCTCTTCGGCAGCTGGCTGTGCTTCACACTGATCGTGCGGGCCATGTATTCGGCTCTGCTCTTTCTGATCCTACGCTACCATGTGCATCAGGCGCTGCCGCACAGCCTCGTGGAGCTGGTGGAGCGCGGCTACACGGCTGTGATGAGTCGCATTACACTGCAGGACCTGCGCGTGGTCTCCAGCTTGCAGCAGTTTGTCAGCTTGCGCTCTGTGATCGTCGCATCCGAGCTGGACGATGAGATACTGCGTCAGCTGGATCAGTGCTCGGAGCAGACTTTGGCGGGCACACATCCGCACTTTTTCGGACTCCTCGCACAGGACGCACTGCTGCATCTCACCCAGAGGGGACACAGGGCGGGCGCCTACTACATTGTGCCGCAGTACGTGCTGGAGCAGCAGTTGGCCATCTATCTGCCGAAGCACTCGCACCTGGTGGTGCAGTTCGACCACCTGGTCATGTCCATTCGCGCTGTCGGCCTTGTTCACTACTGGGCCGGGCAATTGGCCAACGAACAGTACTTTCGAAGCACGTTCTTGTACCGAGAGAAGAGCATCAGGCAACCGGATCTCTGGGGCATTTACGTGATTGCTGCGGCCCTCTACTTTTGCTCACTGATCGTGTTCCTGTGGGAGCTCATATCGGTCAGATGGGGTCGCACTCCAAGCTGAAAGGGAGCTGGAAATGTATTGTGTTTTTCTTAGAAGCGAAAAATTGTTTATTAAAGCTGGGTATCCAACACCGCGGAAACTAAAAATTACTGCCAAACTTCATATAAAAAAAACGGGGCCAGTAACCTGCAAATAAACGTCCGTTAGCTATATAGCGATAGGTGAAATTAGTCGATTGCATGCTAGAGATGGTAGCTATCGTGTATCGATAGCTATGCTTGCCATCAGTTGGTGTTGCTTTTGCGGCATGCCAATCAAATTTAAATTTCTTTGTATATCAGCATGTATTTAAAAAATAGAAATATTCATTTAATTTAAGTGCAGTTTTCATATAACCAATAAAAAAAATTGTTGGGATATTTCTGGAAAAAAAAAGCTCGTTGGTAAGCCTTATGTAATGTCATAAATTCATTTTCTCTTCATAATTTTATTATGCAAATCACAAAATTCCTTTTAATGCTCATGAAAGGGATAGATACATACAGCTACAGCTAGAGATAGAGAGGGAGAGTATATTGTATAATAACATTTAGCAGATAAATTTCAATTGGTTACAAAATAAATGCATTTCTGGTTACTGGGGCCACAGGCTGCAGCCAAAAAGGAGCTCCTGCTTAGAGCTTCTCCAGCAGAATGGAGGAGGCACCACCACCGCCATTGCAGATGGACGCACATCCCAGCTGTCCGGCCTTGAGGCTATGCGCGAGATGGGTGACCAGACGAGCTCCGGACATTCCAATGGGATGGCCTAGGGAGACGGCACCGCCGTGCACATTCACCTTGCTGGGATCCAAATCCATTTTCTTTATATTGGCCAGCGCGACCAGGGAGAAGGCCTCATTGATCTCCCACATGGCCACGTCCTCCTTGCGCACGCCAGCGCGCTCCAGCAGCTTGGGCACAGCGAAGGCCGGTGCGATGGGGAAATCAATGGGATCGGTCTCCGCATCCTGGAAGGCCACAATCCGGGCCAGAGGCTTGAGGCCGGCACGCTTCACGGCATCGGCGGACATCAGAACGACAGCGGCACCGCCATCGTTCAAGGTGGAGGCGTTGCCGGCGGTCACAGTGCCGTTCTCGCGCTGGAACACTGTCGCCAGCTGTCCGAACTTGTCGAAATTGATCCGCTTGTACTCCTCGTCCTCGGAGATGATCACCTCGGGCTTGCGCTTCTGCTGGATCTTGACGGGGGCGATCTCTTCGGCGAAGGCATTGGACTGCCAGGCAAGGGCCGAACGCTTGTACGACTGAATGGCGTACGCATCCTGGTCCGCGCGGGAGATGGTCATCTTCTTGGCCGTGTTCTCCGCACAGTTGCCCATGTGGAACTTGTTGTACACATCCCAGAGGCCGTCGAACACAATGCCGTCTACGAGGTTGACGCCGCCGTAGGGTGTGGCGCCGCGCTTCAGATAGTAGGGGACATTGGACATGGACTCCATGCCGCCGGCGATGACCACATCGGCGTAGCCGAGCATCAACGACTGGGCGCCCAGCATGACCGACTTCATGCCCGAGGAGCACACCTTATTCACGGTGGTACAGCACACGTTGGTTGGTAGGCCGGCGAAAATGGCCGCCTGGCGGGCGGGAGCCTGACCCAGACCTGCGGACACCACATTGCCCATGATCACCTCGTTGACGTCGGTCTTTGCGATCCCGGCCCGCTC
Source organism: Drosophila athabasca (assembly GCA_008121215.1). Classification (NCBI taxonomy): domain Eukaryota; kingdom Metazoa; phylum Arthropoda; class Insecta; order Diptera; family Drosophilidae; genus Drosophila; species Drosophila athabasca. The sequence continues at coordinate 7,046,595 of CM017796.1, read as the reverse complement.
AATGGCCGCCTCGATGGCGGTGGCACCCAGTTGGGTGGCGCTAAGCGGCGCCAATTGGCTCTGGAAGCTGCCGATCGGTGTGCGGGCGGCGGACACCACCATCACATCTTGGAGCTTGGAACTGTACGCGCGACGCGCCTGGGCGCAGAGGTTGCGCGTGGCCTGCAGCAGATTGGCGGACATTACGTTTTCGGATGCGGGGCAACAATTTAATGATTAAATCGACTGATCACACGATGTGGAATATAATCAGACTGAAAACCTGTTGCTCGCTTGCGTAATAGAATCTGGTCTATCGACCGCCACCCGCCAATCACCTGTCGACTACGAACAGCTGTTGCTCGTTGACTATTTAACAACACTGCAATCGAATTAATTGAATCTAACGGCAGTTGGGGTTCAAACTGCGAATTTCTTGTAAAACTTTTCTTTTTATTCAATACAAGATATTGTACTGCTAAAGAGGATTAATTCTAATAAAAATTGCACAGATAATGGCACGGTCTTACAACTAATAATACACTTTATAGGATTGAAGACCTTCATGAAAAAAAACACAAAAAAATAGGAAAAAAAATATTATGTTGTATGCTTACATAACGGAACTTATTCCACATCACAAGGCGCGAATCGCTCCGAACCGCTCCTGGCACCCGCCTCCTACCTACATCCGCTCCTAGCTCTCCCTCAAATCAGCATTTGCTCTCGGGACGACAGCTTCTGGGGACCAACGCCGGCCACCACCAGGGAGCGACGCATGCGGTTTCTCTGCATCGTCGAGTTCCGCTCCCGCACCGACTGACGCAGGTGCTGCCGCCGCCCTCCGGCTCCAGCCACACTACTGCCCCCCGCCGCATCCTTCTCGGCCGCATTCATGGCCGCCAGCAGCTCAAAGGCCTGCTTCTTCTGCTCCTTGGTCCAGAGGTTGGCCAGCGGTGCCCCCGGTGCTGGTGCCGGTCCTGGTCCTGCTGGCTGTTGGGCTGCCGGCAGTTTTAGAGCCAATGGTGGCCGGGATCGATTGATGGCCGGTGGCTGCGCTTGCTGCTGGACTGGTGGTGCCACAGCAGCAGGCTTGGGCACCGATTTCGAGCCTCGACTGAGTCCAAACAAAGCCAGAATGGATTTGCGGCGAGTGGAGGAAGCCTGGCTGTCGCCCGAATCATTGCTGGAGACGCTCATCTGCATTGGCTGGACTGTGGCAGCTGGAGCAGGCACAGGCACAGCACTGCTTGGAGGAGGCACATTCTCAATGCCGTACGTGACGAATTTCTGGGGCGACTGGAACGTGACCTTGCGCAGGGTGTTGGCGTGGCTTTGCAGGGACTTGGGCGCCGGAAGGGCGGCCAGGTTGAGCTTTGCCACCGTCGGAGAGGTTTCGTTCAGCTCGATGGTGCAGTAGGTGTCGTCATGATGCACTTTCGTATGGGGCCTGCGCGGTGGAATGGGTGGAGCTGCCATCGTTGTGTCCGTCTGGCTGCACTTGCAGGACTTGGCTGTTGGCGGCTGTTGTTCCAGTTTTTCGAGGAGTTCTCGTTGCAGGGCCTGCACGCGCTTCTCGGCCAGCTGGAGCTGGTTCTCGCGTGCCTGCAGCTCGAGGAGTTTCTGCTGCATCAGTGACTCCTGGGCACGGATGGCATGGAGACGCGTCTGCAGCACATCATCAAATATGTTTTGTGTGAGACGACGAGGACTCTGGCTTTGGCCCTCCTCCAAGTGCTTCTGCGGCTGATCCGCCATTTGCTCCTCGCGTCTGATGCTCTCATAGAGCGCTGGATCCGATTGCTGGACCTTGTTGGTGGGAAAGATACGACGCTTGGCCGAGTAGAAGAGCTCGCTGCGCAGATCCGGTGTGAAGACCCCTGTGACGCTCAGTCGTCGCTGTCCGTAGTCCTCGTTGAAGCTGTACTGCTCCGTAAACATGGTGCTAGACAGCTCGGGCAGATCCTCAAAGAGCCGCCCCACGCCGGGCACATTGAAATCCTCGCCAGCCTCCACCAAAGTAGGGAACTCCCCATCCAATTGCGAGATGTTTCGCACGACAAGCGGATGCCGGATGATCACCTCGATGCCGGGACGCTGCTCATGGTCCACGGCCAGCATAAAGGCAATAATCTCCTGCAGGTCGGAGCTGTAGACGCCGGGAATGCGGCTGAACTCACCCTGAGCAATCTTCTCCGACAACTGATCGAAGGCGCGCCCCCGGAAGGGTGGCCGCAGTGCGCACATCTCGTAGACCAAGCAGCCCACGGCCCAGACATCACTCTTGCGGTCGTACTGCCGTCCCTTGACCAGCTCCGGACTCATGTAGTGCGGTGTGCCCACAAAGGAGGCGGCAAAGCTCTGGTCCCGTCGCAGCATACGCGCCAGACCGAAATCCCCCAGTTTGGCATTGCCAGCCGCATCCAAAAATATGTTCGCCGGCTTAATGTCCCTGTGCAGGATGGTGCCATTGGGTATCTTGTTGTGGCACACCTGCAGTGCGCGACACAGTTGGAAGAGGACGCGCCAGATGTAGCGCTCCTCAAAGCGCTGTCGCTGCGCTCGGGCCCGTTGAATGAGCTGGGAGAGGTCGCCGCCCGCACAGCACTCCATCACAATGTAGATGGACTTGGCCTCACGATTCACCAGATGGTGGTAGTACTGCACGATGTTCGGATGCTGCAGCTGGCGCAGCATGCTGATCTCCGAGACGAGCGAATCGCACTTGTCGTCGTCCAGCTCATCGTAGTTCATTCCCTTCCAGGCGAACAGCTCGCCGGTGCTCTTGTCCCGCACCTTGTAGCAGGTGCCGAAGGAGCCGTTGCCCATCACGGCTAGCACCTCGTAATCCTGCAGGGTCTTGTGGGCAAAATCCAATGGATCCTCGCCGGATCTGGTGGCCACATTCTGCGGCTTGTCGCTCATTCTGTGTGTGGGTACGAGCGAAGGGAGACGACGCGTAATTCCGTTTTTTTTTTTATTTGGCTCTCTCCTCTTTTTCTTTTTCTGTATTATCTGTTCTTTCGCGTCGAAGCGCCGAAAACGAACTGAACTGCAGTCTGGCCTCCTCTCTGCCCTTCCATACGGGTTTCGGACCAATCCAAGGCTGCTGCGCCTGCGCACCCGCAGAAACAAGCTACCTGCGAAAAAAGGAATCGACGAAATACAGAAAATACTAATGGTGCTGCTCGTTTTACCCGCTAAATCTAGCCATTTCTGGCTGAACTGATGCTGACTTAGCGAGATTGGTAACTAAAAGAATGGGAAAATATACATATGTTTGTATGTATTTACTCTGTATACATTTATACATGTATATATTCTAAATTTATATTAAGGCGGTTCGGAATTTTTGCGTTTCTGTGAATGCAGTAAATAAAAATATTATCAATAAGTTAAGAATACAGACTCTTCCTGCTGTTCAAAAACAAATTAGTACATTTATTTAAAAATCAAGCAATTGAATGCATTACTGCAACACTTGGCCATTTTTCCGCCATCGCATGCTGCCAGCTCTGATGCCGTGATATTCCTGTATTTCTCGTTTGTTTCCAAGAATGGTAATCTGTTGCTGTCGCAGTCTCACACACAAACGAGAATATGCACTTTGCAAATCGCCTGCTGTGCGAGCAACGTGCACTTGTGAGGCGAATTTTCGGGGCCACAGGAGAGCCTGTGTACAAAATAGAACCGTTGGACACAATCAAAATCTTCCATGACGCAGCACGCCCTGGCAATTCCAGCTATTGTTGCCTCTTGAACCCAAACCCGAGCCTTTTTCCCCCACCCTTAACGAGCCTGACCATAAAAATAAATTAGTTTTGTTGCATTGGCATTTCAATTTGGTTTCTCAATTGTCGTCTGCCTATGCCCTATGCTATGCGTTGCGGTGCGCCTCTCAAGCGCATATTGGATTATGTTACCACTCAGATTTCATAATCATATTTCCAATGCATTTCCATTGAGTGGAGTGGAGGAGTATGACGAGCTGTACTGTTAGCAATCTAACGGGAGGGATTTCAAGCAAGTATTCTGCGCAGTTTTAAATAAAAACAGACACACTCACACAGATGCATACATCGTGGGTCTATGGTGTTGTCTCCCTTCCACTTGAGTAAATAAACATGCTATAGGAGGATCCTCAAAGCCAGGTAAATTCGAGGGAAAAACGAGTTATGTTATCTTCTGCCTGGTCCAGAGAGAGCCCTGGCTTATCGTTAGGCCCCTGTTGTTGATGTTTTTATGGTTTTCATGTGTAAAACAAACAATGGGCCCAAACGAGACGCAGACGCAATCCTTCATAAATAAATCAAATCGCAGAAAGGTCTACACTCGGGTTTGGTCTCGTACCGTACTCTCGGGCTCGCCCCCGTCACCGCAGCCAGATTTGTACAGGTCGGGCAGATACACAGAATTGTGGGTTATACAGATTACAGATCGCACTCTCCAGGGTCAACTTTCACATAGCCATTTTACGGTTTATTAGTTAAGAGTGAAAAAAACATGTTATTTTATGCTAAGCGCTTCCCACCCTCACCAGGATGGCGTTTCGGGTTCGCCGCCACCGGGACGGGCATACAGAGCGCTCTTGTCGCGGAACATGGTCATTCGCTCCGTCTCCTTCTTATCCAAAAAGTGGCCAAGGGCAAAGCCGAATAACGGCACGACTGCCCACAGGGCGCGCTTGTCCAGGCCGAGCACCATCTTAGCGAGATATCGACGAAGTTCTTCCTCCTAGCTCTGACTCTTTAGCTGAACGCTATGTGCCAACTGGTGTTGCTGGCGCTTCCACTTTTGGGTGTGCGACCAATCTGCGTAGATGGAGCCGACTGCAACAGTGGGAAAGAAAATCACTGCAGCGTACTTTCGAGCCAATTGCGAGACAACACTACTGCCCATAAGTCTGTAAAACAAACACAAGATGAGACATGGGGATATGGTACGTACTATGGGAAGCCGGAGCGTGTTTGGGTTACGTAATGAAAATGACAGGCAGACTATTTTTCACTTGTTAGATGCAAGCGCTTTGTTGACAATTCCTTACTATGATTTAGTTTACGGCGTTTAAATGCTTCGGAATTGCGAATTTTCCATGCAATCAGGCTCCAATTTGAGAAATTAGTTTTGTTTTGCAACTTACTTATAGCATCGATAGCACTTGTGCTGCCGGACTACACAAATTCAATGCCCGAGCAGGCAGCACAAACCACAGCTGTTCAACTATCGATTGCAGGATAAATAAATCGATTGGGTGTCCTAGAATAAGTATTTGCACCGAAATATCATATTTAAATGCAACTCATTTGTACTTTTTTATCCTCATTTTTGTACATATAAAAAGACATTGTTTTCCTAGCTTGTCACTTAATTTTAAAACATATGTGTAGGTTACAAATAAAATAATAACTGAAGTGAATATTTTACCGGTTACCAGTGTGCGGTCACACCAATCGCGAATTGAAATTGTTATTGGCAGAAAAGCGGCGCACGAGCGCGGGATTTTTTTTGTAAACTTTGCAAATCTGGATGCAATTTCTGAGATGATAGCCGTCGCAGAACCGCCACGGGAATTCGTTCCGCGCGGTCGTCAGGCGGCTGAAGAGCATCCCGGTCCACCGGATCAGCCGCTGTCAAAATACCAGCCCACCGAGCATTTTCTGCTACAGCGTCTACAGAACGTGAATATTTCCGCCGGCGGCGTCACGGAGGAACCCCAGGAGTTCTGGTCGATTCGCGAGATCTACGACGACTACGAGGCCAGCTATGAGCGTACCCATCGTCGTCGCCAGTTGATAGAGCACGCAAAGAAATGTGGTCCCCAGGCTGCCGCTGCCACCCAATTGTCCTCGCTGCCACGCCACCTGCTGAACCCAGAGATGCAGCAGCGCGAGGAGCCCATGTGCGACTACATGGTTAGCAACGAGGAGGAGCTGTATGTGAACAAGAACACGGTCATATGGACCCAGGGCCTCGGCGACGACGACGATGGCGTCTACAAGCGCATGTGCTTCACCACCGACTTTCCGGTGAAGTTTGCCTGCTTCTTGAATCGCACCTTCGTACGCGGCCGCCTGGCCCAGCTGAAGGCGACCATCGACTCGGACGACGACAGCCTGAAGGCCATCTGCGTGATGGACTCGGATGCCATGCGTGTCTATTGCAATGATGGCGAGGATTTCCTAGCCAGCGTCGAGTTTCCCGTAAGTCAGCTGTGGCAGACAAAACACGGACTGCTGCTGGAAAAGGACGCAGACAATGCTCTGATCTCGAATCTCTCGATACCCATGCCGCGGCTGTTCTCCATGTCCCATCCGCTGCACGAGGCCTGTCCGGTGGTCCTCAAGACGTGCACCAATTCCACCGGCTATGTGATAGAACCCGAATACAGTGTTATCTTTACGACAGAGGACTCCGATCTGGTGCTGCTCTACGATGCAAAGTTTTTCAAGCATTTTGTTACGCGCCTGCGAAAGGTAACGCCCGAGGAAGTGAATCTGGTGCAGCAGGATCTGGGACATACAACGATCGGGCCACGATCGTTAAGTACCACTAGCTATAGCACACCCAAGGCCACAGGAAGTGAGTCCGAAATCCATCTTTCTATCCATACTTCCTTTAGATTTTCATGTCTTTCTTCCAGCCACGCCGAAAGTGCAGACGAATGTCTCTGGGTTTCTTGGTAGGAATAACACCACCACAACGACCACTGGAGGCGCACATACACACACCCCACTGGGGCACAATCTCTCCAAGTTCGTACTCAGCCAATCACAGTCGTTCAGCGGCGTCCTCGGCCAGACCAAGCAAGTGGTTCCTCCTGCCAATCCGAGAGCTCGCTTTCAATCTTTTTTTCTTGCCTTTCAGTCGTGCCTCTCTGGGCACGCCGCTCAGTCAGCTGCAGAGCAGCTTCGGTCAGTCCATGTCCGCCAAGGATATGCGCAAGATGGGCCACGTGAAGCCCGCCAAGCCCATCGAGCCGGAGATGTGTCTGGAGCATATTTGGACAGAGAATACCTATGGCACGTATGTGGTTATATGTTCCCTGTTTCCGTTTTCTTTGTTAATGTGGATTAAATGGGTTTCCCCCCACAGGCAACGCGAATTCTGCGAGATGGCCACGCGTGGCTTTATCCATACGGATCTGGTGGGTCAGACGTACATGTGCTATCTACTGGCCCGCTCCTGCCGTCTACAGATGGTGCGCATCACGGGCTATGGCAGCACCGATGTCCAGTTCTCGACCATGGCCTCTACGCTGCCGGCCAAGGATGCTGTGGGCTTGAATCGCATGCATATGATTGCTGTCTTGGATCCTGGTGGCAATTTGATCCTCTACACGGGCACTGTGCTCATCTCCAAGGTTCACATCACACCACTGCTGGCCTCCAGCGTGCCCAACACATCGATGGGCACACCCAAGGTTGTGTCAACAGCAACATCAGCAGCCGCAGCAGGAGTAGACTCTGCCAAGGCCACCACCGCTAGCAGCAGAAGCTCCTTTGGGGATGTGCGTCGTAGCAGCCTGTTGCCATCCAAGGCACCCTCTGATCTGGCCGCCTTTGACGAAGAGCTGCACATGTTGTCACCCATTGCCCCACAGACCATCTCCTATACGCACCGCCAGGCGCACAATATCTGCAAATCGCTGCGTGATCCGGCGGGCAATCGTTTGACCCTTGTCTATGCCACCGGCCGAATGCTGAGGATCGCCCTGCCGCTGCTGAATGACACTCGTCTGGTGACTCGCTGCATTGCCACGCTTCGACAGGTCCTGAATCCCACACAGTTTCTGCATTTCATCATCCGTTGGTACAGTGCCCGCAATCCGCCGGGTTCCCGTGATCTCAGCAGTGAACAGGAGTGGCAGATCTTTCGGAGTACGCTGCTCGCACTCATGGGATGCACAGCGGCGCCCGATATGGAAACGTCGGAGAACTATGGCCGGTGTGCCACACCAGTACCCCATTCACCCCAGAGAGAAGAGAGCGGAGGAGCTGGAGGCGATAGCTTGAGTGCCAGCCTCCAGAATGAGCCAAAGAAGCGGCGCAAATACAACGATTGCGAGGAGTATACCGACGAGGATTGGGAGTTTCTGCTGCTGCAAACGACACTGGCGCCATGCGGCAGCGATGGCCACAGCTACAGCGTGGACATGAGTGCCCCGCTCTTTCAGATGATACCCGCCATCTTCTATAGCCTGCATTTGCTGTACGAGGATCTCAAGCTGGATGTGATCTTCCAGGCCGCACAATCGTATTTGGCAGGGGTGTGTATCGTATCCTTTCGCGCAGGCACATGCAGTGTATCTCTAAACATTACTCTCTCTCTCTCTCTCTCTCTCCGTTTTTGTAGTTCCTCCATCAGATGGCCATTGATATGCAGCTGGATAACTATGTCCTGCACTATATCCTGGACTTTCCCGAGCTCACGCACAAGACCAGCAAACTATCGCTGCTCACTTTCGAGCACGGGGCCATGATGCAGCACCAGGAACTGTTGCGTGTGCCCACGCCGAGTGTCTTTGGCCAAATGGAGCACATTGTGCTGGGCCGCGAGGAAGTTCTGCCCTACAGCTTCATCGAGTGCATCAATGAGCGCAGTCGCAACATGCTGCAGCTGCTGTCGCTGGTGTTGCACGGCCCCGAGCGCATCAAGCACTGGTGGCAGCTGCTCGAGCTCCCCGAGGCCGTTCAATCTAACTATCCAAAGCGCCCCAAGCGCACGATAACGGGCGGTGTGTCAAGGTATCATCAGCTGCTAGAGTTGCTGCTGGCCATGCACTTTAAGCGGCAGGATATTGAGCGATTTCCGGCTGCAGTGCATCTGATTGTGGCCGAGGCCTTGGAGGAGGCACGCGTTTCGCCGCCAATTAGCAGCAGCATGTCCGCCTACGATCTGATACTACGACCCGAGCTGGCCTCCCACTTTACGCTAGCATTCCTGGAGAAGAGCATCGAGCAGCCGCACTGCGGGCGTGTCTACAAGGAGGATTCACTGTCCGCGAGGTGTGCCATGAATGTGGGGCAGGAGTGGATGACTACAGAGCCGGATGCGAATCTGCGGTACGATGATATGGACAATATGGACACCAAACTGCTAAGATTGCGCTTTCCGGACGACATGCGGGTGGAGGAGGTGCGTCGCCTGCTCAGCAGTTCTGAGCCGGTGCCCATCGAGGTGCAGCAATCACCCGGGACGAGTGATCACGAGTTCATCGAGGAGCAGGAGAAGCAATTGTTTGCTTTGTGCGCCCGCACCATGACCCTGCCTCTAGGCCGTGGCATGTTCACGCTGCGCACCTTACTGCCGAAGCCCAGCGACAGCGTGCCCATGCCGAAGCTCTGTCTGGTGGGCCGTGAACCGCACAAGGGCACCACCATCGAGATGCAACAGATCGAATTTCCCGCGAATATGAGCATGTGGCCATCGTTTCACAATGGCGTGGCAACCGGCCTGAAGGTCTCACCCCAGGCACAGGATGTGGACTCCACGTGGATCGTTTACAACAAACCCAAGGCTCAGGCGAACAATGCTCTGGAACATGCTGGTTTCCTCATGGCCCTGGGCCTCAATGGACACCTCAAAACGCTGTCCTTTATGAGTGTCTACAAGTATCTCGTAAAATGCGATGAGATGACCAATGTTGGTCTGCTATTGGGCATTTCAGCCGCCCATCGCGGCACCATGGACACCAAGATCACCAAACTGTTGAGCGTTCATCTGGAGGCCCTGCTCCCAGCCACCGCCATGGAGCTGGACATACCACAGAGTACACAGGTGGCTGCTCTGATGGGGATTGGTATGCTTTATCAAGGCTCCGCAAAGCGGCACATTGCCGAGGTTCTGCTGCAGGAGATTGGCCGTCCGCCCGGCCCCGAGATGGAGAACTGTGTGGAGCGCGAATCGTATGCCATGACGGCGGGCCTGGCCCTTGGATTGGTCACCCTCGGTCAGGGTGAGTCGCCCGCAGGGCTCAGAGATCTCCAGCTGCCGGATACGCTCCACTACTATATGATGGGTGGGGTGAAGCGTCCCATCACGGGCTCCCAGAAGGAGAAGTACCGCCTGGCCTCGTTCCAAGTGCGCGAGGGCGAGAATGTCAATATCGATGTGACGGCCCCGGGGGCCACTCTGGCCTTGGGTTTGATGTTCTTCAATTCGGGCAACACAGCGATTGCCGAATGGATGCAGCCACCGGATTCCCGTTATCTGCTGGACATGGTGAGGCCCGATTTCCTGCTGCTGCGCACCATTGCCCGTGGGTTGATTCTATGGGAAGATGTACAACCGGACAACGAATGGTTCCAGTCGCAATTCCCTGCGAATCTGCGCGTACATCTGCGGCTGCCGATGCGCGAAGATGAGCCCCAGTCAGAGGATGGCGATGTGGACTACGAGGCCATTACGTAAGCAGTCCTCAGAGATTCTTCTTCTGTTTTATGTCCAACATATGTCTTTCCATCTCTGCAGTCAGGCATATTGCAACATTATGGCTGGTGCCGCCTTTTGTATTGGCCTGAAATACGCGGGCACTGAGAATACGGTGGCCTTTGCCACACTGCGGGCGGCCATCAAGGAATTCCTGAGCTTCCCTGGCACACCCATGGGCGAATGTGCAGGCCGCACCACCGTTGAGAGTTGTCTGATGGTGCTGCTGATTGCCATTTCCCTGGTGTTTGCCGGCTCTGGCAATTGTGAGATACTGCGCATCATACGGTTTTTGAGATCGCGCGTGGGTCCGCAGTATCCGCACATCACGTACGGCTCTCATATGGCCATACATATGTCGCTGGGGCTGCTCTTTCTGGGCGCGGGACGTTTTACCATTGCCAAGACGCCGGAATCGATTGCGGCATTGGTGTGCGCCTTCTTTCCCAAGTTCCCCATACACAGCAATGACAATCGGTGAGACGGGGATTTGTCTATCAAGGAGTAGTCTTAATTATTTTTGTTCCTTTTCAGCTATCATCTTCAGGCCCTACGACATCTGTATGTGCTGGCTGTGGAGCCGCGACTATTCCTCCCGCGGGACATAGACACCCATCAGCTGTGTCTGTGCAACGTTTCGGTGTTGGAGGTGGGCGCCACTGAGTTGCGACGTCTACCCATAGCCCCGTGCATTCTACCAGAGCTTAGCACGCTGCAGAAGGTGATCGTAGACGATGAGAACTACTGGCCGGTGTGCTTTGAAAGGTCGCGCAATTGGCATCAGCTGGAGAAGGCCCTGGAAATGAGTGCACCCATTGACATTAAGAAACGGACGGGTTGTCTCTCGCACTTGGAGGATCCGGATCGTCTGAAGAGCATGCTCGCCCAGACACTGACCCTCGAGCAGAGCATCTGCTGGCAGATCGACATGAACGATCTAAAGCGATTTGAGGCGGAGGGGATGATAAAGACATTCCTTAGCCGCTGTCTGGACACCACAGGCACGCAGCTCAGTCACGAGGAGCTGGTGAAGCGGCATCAGTTGATTCTGTTGTTCTACAATGCGGTGGTCAAGGACCGTATGCATCTGCTGCCCGTCTACCTCACCCTCTTCGATGTAAGTGAACCCGAGAAGCTGAAGTTGACCGCTCTATTGACTCTCTACACTCTTTCTTTTTCGCAGCACGTGACGAAGCCCATGCCCAACAACACGGATGTGTGGCAGCTCAAGCTGATTGATTCGTATCTGCGTCGTGGCAAGGAGTCGGATCATCCCCGACTCTCCGTGGAACTAATCCAGATGATGCAGGAGATTTTCAAGCAGCAAATGGAGGCCTCCACCACCGAACTGTGTATACCATTGCGGGCATTTCTCAGCCAGAAGCGACTGGAGCCTAGCTATGTGGCGACCATCAGTGGGCCCGACCTGCAGCGCGTCTTCTGTTTAATCAACTATTACAATCTGATGCCCAATATGCTGACTGGAGTAGATCTCAACGGTGGTGGTTCAGTGAACTATTTGCGCTTGCTCTATGCGTTCCGGCATCTCAATCTCGGGCCAAACACCGTCTTTGGCCTGCTCAAGATACTGCAGGCGCTCGACTGCTGCCAGCCGACGATACTCGAGGAGGCCCCCTCAATCATGACCATGGCCATGGGAGGGCCATAATTTGCGCTTCTGGAATTCATGAATGTAAATGAATTACGAATTATATTTTTGCTATCTGTGGCTTACGGATATGTATATAATTTACACAGCGAATTTCTTTGTTTTTGTTTATTTTCATTTGTATACGAATTCTGTTTTTAGATTTGCATTTACCACCGTTCTGTGGATTACGGATGCAATTGTTTAAAATTGAGCATTGGTATATTTGAAAAATCTAGTTAAAGCTCAAACGAAAATTAAGTGCTACTTCTGCTCCATAGATGTTCCTGCCTTTAGCCATCATAAGCCTACATTTAATCATTTCTGTGGGGGTTCCTTTATTATAAAATAATAAGTTGAATTATCGTATCACTAAGATATATTCTAATGTTCGGCTTGGCCTTTAAAGCTACCTCTTCGGCGGCAAACCGTTGTAAACCGCTATATCAAAGATATGTATATATATAATACAGATATGTACAATCAGATGAATGAAACAAATATAAAGATACAAAAATGCCTCAGAATGTCCGTCAAACAATGCGCTGGGACTCTCCCGCAGTCACTTCGTCCGGCTTGGGGCGACAGCATCGATTGTAGAGATAAATGCCGAGCAGGGGAAGCGGTGTCATCACGGCCACCGACACGGGCACCACGGTGGTGAGATCCGACTGCGGCGACTCCAGCGTGGTTGTCAATAAGAAGATGGCAATGCCCGTGTTCTGTATGCCCGTTTCGATGGCAATGGTCAGGGCATCGGCGGCGGTCTGATTCAGCAGTTTGGCAGCCAGCCAGGCAAAGATGTAGCCTAGTCCGGGCAGGGCCATGCCGGCCACAGCAATCTGGGGAAAGAACTAGTTATTATACATTTCTTGATGGAGTTGTGGCTGCGGCTCACCTGCCACGAAAACAGATAGAATAGATAAAAGTTCGTGATGATTGCAAATATCACAATGAACAGGATGAGGCAGGCAGAGATGGGCTTCAACAGGCGCACGAGGACTCTCGTGAGGCGTGGCGAACGCTTCTGTATAGCCAAGCCCATCATCAGGGGTATGATGAGGCAGGCACAGTAGGTGGCAATCGTCCCGTACGGCACCTGCATTCCGGCCCGCTCAAAGATCAGCTGGCCGAGTGTGAAAATCCATAGCGGCATCGTGACAAAGGCGGCCACATTGCTAACCGTTGTCATTAGCACCGAGAGATGAATGTTTCCGCCCAATACCGCGGACCAGGTATTGGATGCCCCTCCGCTGGGCGAGATTCCAGTGAAGAAGAGCCCCAGCTGCATGGCCGGGGCCTCGGGGAAGATGAATACGCCCAGAGCGTAGCTTAGCAGCGGCATAGCCACTACTTGCATCACGAATCCGATGCAGGGACCGACTGGTCGCGTCACCAATCCCCGCAGCACATCTAGATTGAGGGCGGCGCCAAAGTTGATGTACAGCAGCGACATCAGCAGGACGATGGAGCCGATGAAGACGTGATCCACCACACGACTCGGCCGCTGCACCTTCACGTCTAGCGTGCTATCGTTGCTGGTCTGCGTCGGCAGCTGGCTGCTGTTCGACAAGTTGTCAAACAGACGGACTGTGATCTTTGTCTCGCCCAGAAAGTGGGCATCCACCTGAATGTCGCCCGTCCAGTCACGTGTGTCCGGGTTGAGCAGATCCAGGGTTATGGTGGAGTTCTCCTCGGGCACACTGGCCAAGTCATTGGATGCACTCTCCAAGCGGAAAACATAGCGCTGGGGCTGCTGTAACGTTGACGGTGGCACGTTCTCCAGCGTGAGCGAAACCCGTTCGCCCTTCTCCATGCGCAGTTTGAGGCTGGATGGCCGAAAGTGTGCCATCCAGGCGATGGCAATGGGCGAAAGGCCCAGGGCGAGCATCAGCCACATCCAACCCAGCACAGGTGAGGCCATTTTTATATAATGGATGCAATTAAGTATCTTTCGCACGCTACAAGTGTCTGTCAGGTCGGGTCTGGGAGAGAGTTTGGCGGCGAGTAAATCTAATGGAAAAACGAAACGCACTAAAAGCACACATATTACCAACTGCAATTGCAACTGTAAGCCCCCCACCTGCAGTAGGCCAGACAGAGATGACTAGATGCTGTCCGATTGCGCGATCACTGATCTGAGCGTGCCAGAGCGGGACAAGCCGAGCCCGAAAACCGGCTAACAATCGAGAGCGAAGTCTATCGACCAGGCCACATCTTATCTTGAACACCCTCTTTCCTCACTCTATCCAACAACTAACTGCCGATGCTAAAAGAAATAATTTTCTTTAAAAAAAAAAATGTGCTTACTCACTGAATCTGAGGCGTGCTAAGAGATAACAAAAAATAAATTCAGACGGAAGACATCTGGCAGATTCGATTGACCCGCAGGTCCACTCGGCAATCAGCAAAACTAATGTACCCTAACCCTAAAGGGGGAAGAGAAGAGTCAGTTACTTGGTTGGGAGTTTCTCTCGCTGGAGAGTTTACGTGAGATGCGCTTTTATTGGAGCTTTTGGTGGATCAGATCAGTATTTAAAAAAAGTTAAAAACAATGGATAAACGCTTAAAAGAATTGGATGATTATTTGTGTCTTCTCTGGGTTTACTTAGTAGCGGTAGTGGTCGGGCTTGAAGGGTCCGGTCTGGGGCACACCCAGGTAGCTGGACTGCTTCTCCGTCAGTTTGGTGAGCTTGACGCCGAGCTTCTCCAGATGGAGACTGGCCACCTCCTCGTCGAGGAGCTTGGGCAGGACGTGGACGCCGACCTTGTACTGGGAGGACTTGGTCCACAGCTCGATCTGGGCGAGCACTTGGTTGGTGAAGGAGTTAGACATGACAAAGCTGGGATGGCCGTGGGCACAGCCCAAGTTGACCAGACGGCCCTCAGCCAACAGGATGATGTGACGGCCATTGGGCATGGTGTAGCGATCGACCTGGGGCTTCACGTTCACCTTCTCCTTGGCATTCGCATTCAGCCAGTCGACATCGATCTCGATGTCAAAGTGGCCGATGTTGCAAACGATGGCATCGTCGGGCATGTTGAGCAGGTGCACGGAGGTGATGATGTCGCGGCAGCCGGTGGTGGTCACAAAGATGGAAGCCTCCTTGCTGGCCTCCTCCATTGTGGTCACCTCGTACCCCTCCATGGCCGCCTGCAGGGCATTGATCGGATCGACTTCGGTGACGATCACCCGACCACCGAATCCTTTCAGAGCCTGGGCGCAGCCCTTGCCCACATCACCGTAACCAGCGACGCAGCACACCTTGCCGGCGATCATCACATCTGTCGCGCGCTTGATGCCATCGAGAAGGGACTCCCGGCAGCCGTACAGATTGTCGAACTTGCTCTTCGTCACCGAATCGTTGACATTGATGGCCGGAATGCCCAGGCGGCCTTCCTTGAACATCTTGTAGAGGTTGTGGACACCCGTGGTCGTCTCCTCGCTGAGACCCTTGATGTCCTTTAGGTACTGAGGGAACTTCTCGTGCACCAGATTGGTCAGATCACCGCCATCGTCCAGGATCATGTTCAGGGGCTTGCCATCGGGGAAGACCAGAGTCTGCTCAATGCACCACAGGTACTCCTCGTCCGTTTCACCCTTCCACGCGTACACGGGCACACCGGTGGCAGCAATGGCCGCCGCGGCATTATCCTGTGTACTGAAGATGTTGCAACTGGACCATTGGACCTGCAACAAGTGAGAGAAATATGGTGTGAGAGAGAAATAGATGGTGTGACAGCAGCCGTTGCCAAGTGTGGATGTACAAAAGTGTCTAGTCAGAGGAAATAACAATGCTGAAGCATCAGCATATCAATGGGAGCCCGAGCCCCAATTGACCCTGCTTATCTTTGGATTACGCCTTGAACTTGCCCCCCGGCGAGGCTGAAACTATTGTTTTTCGGACATTCGATTGTTGTGCGTAAACAAAACGAAGATAAGGAAAGGGATAACGGAGGCAGATCTTACCTCAGCGCCAAGCTCCACGAGGGTCTCGATGAGCACCGCCGTCTGGACGGTCATGTGCAGGCAGCCGGTGATGCGAGCCCCCTTCAGGATCTTGGACGGCCCGTACTTCTTGCGGCAGGCCATCAGGCCGGGCATCTCGTTCTCCGCAATGATAATCGCCTTGCGTCCCCATTCGGCCAGACCGATATCGGCTGTCGTGTAAAAAATGGGAGAGATACGGGGAAGATAAGCAAATGTATATGATGATAGTGTTAGTAGCCTGGCAACAACGTGCGCAGGCTGTTCGCGCGCCTCGCTCCTCTTTAACCTCAGAAACATGTGCTGAAACGGTGCGGCACATGGACATGGAATTTCTGTTCGCGCGCGCACTCTGCAGAGGTGCCTGTTGCCGGGAGCAGTAGCAATGCTCCGTCGGGCGTTTATTTTTAAACTCACCAACTTTGTAGGCAGGCTTCGACATGTTTTTGCAAGGATTTGGTTCTACAGGCACAGAGCAGAAAGATTAATGCACAACCGAATTGAAGTCGCGGGCAGCGGTTAATGAAACAGAAACATGGGCGTTCGTGCCGGAATCACTTACAGTTCAACCGGCGCTGGCTCAATTGGTTCATGAACCTGTTCATTTGAACCTGAACGGATGTGATTCATGCACATAGCAAAAATTCTACGAATAGTGATAAAAAATTAATATAAAAGAATAAACATTTATTTCCCAAAAAATGTATCTAATTGCGAAAAGAGATGTAATATAACCGTGAATATATCACACCTTATCTAAATTGATTGCTTACCATCGCTAAGTGTAATCCCTATTTCATCGATAGCAACCATCGATAGACCTGCAGCTATAGATGACACAGCTTTGACCGAGCAGCAGCGAAAATATACACAGCAAAAAGTGAGAATTCGAGTGCGTTTTCGTTGGTCATAGCTGAAGCAAGCAATTAATCATCTTTAGCTAAGAACATGTCTGGCTCCGGTCTTGATGAGAATCCCTTTGGCGAGCCCAATCTGGACAATCCGTTTGCGGTAAGCCCGGAATGAAAATTCCAACCGACACACACTCACACACACACCACCCACACACACACACAGAGTGAGTGAGTTCATGCATGCGTGGGTGTGTGTGTGTGCTGCAACGACGACACCGTCGCATATGCTTAATTTTTCTATATATCCTATAACCCGTAGGATCCCGCCATACAGCAGGCAAGACGTCAGGCTGGCGCTGCCTTGGTTTCATTGGAGGACTACAATCCCTTTGAGGAGCAGGCCAAGCCACAGCTTCAAATCAACTCGACCAACACGGCGGCTGTCGTTCAGCCGCTCTCACAGAACGTTCCACCCCCACAGACCAGTTCGCTGGGCGCCTCGGCGCCAAGCACTAGCATACAAATCACCTCGGAGGAACTGCAGGTATGTGCGTGCTCCAATGTGGCAACCAGATCAGTGTGTGAGTTTGTGCTAGATCAGCAGAAACAAGAGACAAAAAGACAACAACAACATTAAAAGAAAAAACCGGCACTAGACGGTTTCGCGTTACACGTCTCCAATGCGGAATGTACAGTGGATGCTCTCCATAGAGGGTCGCGACGGCCCGCTATCTGTTGGATCATGCAAGGAAATGTTTTATTGCAGAACACACCCGATAAAGCCGTATCCGTCGTTATCTACCGTCTTGTTGTGTGATAATTTTACCCATCTCCAAATGGTTCGTGTATCTTGTAAAAAAATTGTTCACGCAGATCATCTAGTGGTACGCACTGTAGACATTCTCCGATTGCGGTTGCATTGCTGGGGCTGCCGTATGTGGGCGTTGCTTAGGTTGCCCAACGATTATCAATGAATGGCAAACATTATGCTGATAATTCTTCTCTCTCTTTGTCTTTACATGGATGTAGCGACGGCAAGAGGAGCTGGACCGCAAGGCTGCCGAATTGGATCGCCGCGAACAGCAGCTCCAAGGGAATGTCCCACAGCTGAACAACTGGCCCCCGTTGCCGGATAATTTCTGTGTGAAGCCGTGCTTCTACCAGGACTTTGAAGTTGAGATACCCCCAGAGTTCCAGAGACTGGTAAAGCACTTGTACTACATTTGGATGTGTGAGTATCATTTGGCGTTTTTCATTAGCGGCTGATAAGCCAGCCGATCGACCGACTGGGATTAGTCATCTATAATGGAACGTACATATACATATATACATATGTACAATGTACATTCTACGTATATGTATGTTTTATTACTGATAGATTGGATTCGTCTGAAAAGTGCAGGCCTTCTGCCGGTTACCTGAAATGTTTACTAATCTCGGGTTCCCTCCACCACCCTCTCTCTGTCTCTCCACCCTGCACAGTCTATACCATGACGTTGGTGGCCAATGTGATTGGGGGTCTCATCTTGTTGTTCCATAAGGGCGATTTTGTCACTCTATTTTTGGCATTGTTCTACACAGTTCTATTCACACCCGCCTCGTATGTATGCTGGTAAGTGCCTCTGTGCGATAAATTCTCTGTAATATTCTCTTTAAATATCTTCATCTTTCTCTCCTTTGATAGGTTTCGGCCCGCGTACAAGGCCTTCCGCAATGATTCGAGCTTCAACTTCATGGTCTTCTTCTTCATCTACTTCTTCCAAACCATCTATTCGGTAGTGCAAGCCGTTGGCTTTGATAAGATGGGCTATTGCGGCTTCATTACGGCCATCTCTCAGTTTGATGGCCAGGCGGCGGGTATAATTGTGGGCATATTGCTGCTAAATGTTGCATTCTGTTTCACGGCCGTGGCAGTGGCCAATATACTGATGATCACCAAGATACACACGATCTATCGCAGCACTGGGGCCAGCATGGCCAAGGCCCAGGCAGAGTTTACCACGGAGTTTCTGCGTAATCAGCATGTCCAGGAGGCGGCCTCATCAGCGGTCAATACGGCGATCAGTTCGCAGTTCAACAACAGCAGATACTAAGCTAAACAAACAGAGGGACAATCAATCAATGAATCAATCAATCAACCACATTGTATTTTGGCACATGGAGTCGAAAGCTCCAGCACCCATCCACAGAGATCGTTGGCTTCGGAAATTGGCACAGAAAGAAAGGAGATGGAGGCGCAACAGAGCGTGAAACAGAAAGAGAGAGAGAATGAGAAAGAAATCAGAGAAAACATTATGAAGAAAAAAACTAAATCAAGCATTGGAGGAGAGGAGCATTGAACTAATAACTAATTGCTTTTGTGCATAAATAATTCCTAGAATGCCGTCGTCTTTATTGCAAATAATTACTGTAACGATATGATAGAACACCAAAACACCAATAATTAACAAATACTTTATAGAAATGAAGCATAAAAGCAAAAGCAACTGAGAACTTAGTAGAAGGAGAAAAAAAAACGTGTGCCTCACTTGTGGCGAGTAGATAAGAGACAAAAGTCCGAATTCAAATTAACAATATAAAATAATATAAATTACAAACAAATACAATATCTGAGTATATATACATATACGCCTAGGTATATGTATATAGGAATGCTTCGAGTGCAGTTTTTTGTGTGTCTTTCCTAAGAAATTATTAATTTATACAAGAACTTATCCAGACACGGATATACACACGGATATTGATAATGCTGCTGATTGATGGATGATGTTTTCTAGTTCTTTAAGTCCCACGCGTCACACCTCCTTCGCCCTCGCACACACACACACAAATACATATACACATACATTCAAGGCATACATATATAAAAACCTATATATATACGATTATACATATAATATAAATAATATATTTAACGCTTACATTATAGAAATTTATCTCTTGTCGCCTGCCCAGCCCCGCCCAACACTCCTACATGAAATCAAAATTTTTGATCACTCGTCCACCACACGCCTTTCGCCCCCCACGCCGCCCTTCGCTCTGTTCTCCACACTCACATTTAATGTCGTGTCGTGTTTTTTTTGTAATCGTAATTGTTATATATTATATATATTTATGTATATGAAGAGAGCATATAAAATATTGATTCACTCATTATTTTCTAGATACAATTATTTGATGTTTTTCCTTTTCCTAACCCTCTCCCGCCATCCATTTGCTTGCAAATCGAAACAAAACAAAAGTTATGTTATGGCATATATATATGTATTTAACTCTTAAATTGAACACGAGAGAATGATCTATCGATTGTGTATTTGAAATTCAAGACAAAACTATGATAATTTCGAAAATAAATATAAATACCTATAGATGTAAGGAGGCCTTGAAATGTTTTTGGTGTGGATAATAATTGGGTTAGAAGACAATAAGATGAGTTGCAAGTTGAGTAACGCCCATAAATTTGCTTTGGCACTTGTTTTTTTCTTCCTGGCTTTTGAGATGGTTCTGAGATTAGACTGTATACGTGCGCATGTATTCTCAGGCATTCTTGCTCTGCCTACCTGTATGCGTTTTTTTTTTACAGCGCTGTTGAAAAATACCTTTTACTTCGAATTTTTTATAGTGCTATGACACCGTGAAGACTTTGCTAATTTGTTTAGTATAGAATATACATACTAATATAATGGGTTGTTGTATATTTCATACATGGCCACCCATTGGAGGGTATAAGGGTATTCAGCATTCGATGTGCGAATAAGCAACAAATTTAGCGATCGATATTAACAATCATAGCCAGTGTTACAGCCGTTATTGTTCTTGATTTAAACTTCCCACTGGACCAAATTGGCATCTTTACACATATATCTTTAATCTGACTCCGTCTTGAATCGAGCTAACTCTTAAAGGGAGCTTTCCGTTCTTTCCACCCAAATATTGCCTAAAAATGTGAAGATATTTGTCGGCTTTTTAATTTTACCTCACATGCGGAGGCTCACGGTGACTCTCCGTCTTCTTCGGTGGGAGCTTAAGCTTCCCTTTTTGAAATATTTAAAATTGTTGGGCCTTACAAGGGGAACCTCCCCTTACACTGACTCGGTTCCCGATGAAACCTAACTCGAACATTTCGCCATGTCTTCGCCACTTCATCGCATAGCTCATAGCTACAGTCTGCTATAGGGCATGAAAACCCACCTTTATGCGAGCAGTCTCTTACTGGAACCTATTTTTCTTCCTTGGAATTCTTTTTTATTACTCTGGCTGCTATAATTATGCGATTGCTATCAATTTTAAAGTACACATCTGGACCGTTAAGTCCTTCTCTGGTCAGAATCTTTACAGCAATAAAGTAATAGTGAGGACCCTTCAATTGCAGCTATATTTGTTAGAGAACTAATACATTTTTATGGGCGCTGAGGGATGTAGCCTTTTATTGAATCATTAGATGCCAACATTTTTATGAAATTGTTTTTGATTAATTTTTCAAACTCTAAGACGCTTTACAGCAATTAGCAGATCCGATAATGATTCCAACTTGAGTTATGATTTGTTTTCATTTGAACAATTTAGACATGGCTTTTTGCCAGGTGACCTAAACATAAATTTTCAATTGGGTTTTTAATTTGCCTGTTGGATGGTTGCTAAAGAAAACTGAGGAATTTCAACCCTACGTTTTCCTGTGGGAACATATGAACTACACATGACTTGAACAGTCTTCCATCGCTTATGCCCTTATAGCTCGATCTGGAGCAGAAATCTAATCAAATGGAGTTGCTTCTGTTCAGGTTTGAAGCATTGTACAGCCAGATGGTAGAACGAAAAAATCCTCAGCGGAAATCAATCAATTTGTAATGATCCATATAGCAAACCTGTTGAGATTGTTGCTTATGAATTCAAAGGCAGAACATTCTCGTATAAATAAACGAGTAAGGCCGATTGGATCACTTAAACATTCTTGGGAATAGGTTTCAGCTGTCGAGTCCGGGGAACCAGGGAATTTATGTACCTCTCCATATGGGCCCACATTCTAACCCCATCTCTGATTGATTTGGATTTCCCGACTGATTGATATTCCCCTAAGTGTGATGGGCGGGGGCATGTGGGGGAATGTGCCTGTCTCCGAGACGTTTGTCACCGAGAGATGAAAATTTCATTTGGCAAATGTGGAATTGAATCAACAACAGCAAATGGTTCTATCCACACACACACACACATGCACACACATACGTGTACGCTCCTCCCTTTTGGCCTATCAAATATTTGTGTGAGACATATATAGACCCTACCCGATCCCTACCCGACCCTGCCCATCATCTGTCCCGCCCCCTGCTCTGCCATTCAGTTTAGGCAAAAATTGCGCATACGCCACGTTGAGGGAATATTTGCAACGATTTGTTTGCCATTTTGCTGGCAATCGAGAGAGCCGCAGAGCAGTCTATGAATAGCACTGGAGGTTTAGGACGGGGGTGATGGTGATGGCAGCAGGTAGTGAAGGAGGATGGAAGGCCAGTTGGATGCAGTAAAAAGCGAGAATGATGAGCAAATATGCTCAAGAGTTCTGCTGCTGCTGCTGCTCATGCTACTGCTGGTCGGATGCAGCGTTGTCATCGTTAGTGGCAAATCCATTTTGGCACACTTCAGGCGAGAGCCTGCATCACTCACGTGTTGCAGCTGAATCCACTTGGCCAGAAAGGGGGCCACAGCCATAGGACTGGCACAGGCCCACCTGCGCTCGCCTGCGACTGGGCTGGGACTGGGGTTGGGATTGGGATTGGGGCTGGGCCCTTGGGTTGGGCCTACACTCGTATCGGACGCTAATTGCTGACAACGATTTGCTATTGATTGCATTTTCACGCTGCTTGCGTGCCAAGAGCACACAGAGCGAAGTAAAAGGACATGCCGTGTGACAAGGTAACCTTATTGATTTTATGTCCATGCCAAGAATAACCAAGCAGTCAGGTTCTACGTAGCTGAAATGGCTTTTGAATCGACTGTCCACAACTTCATTGACCCCCAAATCCCCCCCTAAAGGAAACGTTCCTAAGTTCACATTCGAGCAACACCACGCCTTAACCCATTTTGCGATCTTCAAGGATTTTTTCAAGGACTTACTACCTCTCTATCTTCTGATTTTCTTTCTGATTCCTAAATTCCTTATACAACAGATACTCAATATTATTTGTTTTGTTTTAAAGTCCCTAAACATTTGGGAACGTAAGCAATTCTTTAGCTGATCTTCTTGGTAGAGAATTTTAGTGGATTGTATGCATGAGGATACTTTAAAGTAAGTGGATCCTTTTACATAGTTTCAGCATTGCCTACGAGTATAAATCCTCGAGTTGATCTCCTTGAGGGGTATTTTTCTGAGTGCTCTTTATTCATATGGATTTGGTTTCTTAGTTTGGTTCTCCAGCGGCCACCTCTATCCGACTTTCCATCCATCTTTTTCTTACGTCCAGTTTATCCTAATCACTGATGGTATTTTCTATCTGTAGTCTGCTCCCTTTGGTCCTCTAATATTCCTCTCTTCCTACTCCAAGATGCTCCTCTGATGAACGTTTCCCACTCGATTGGCCAATCCGCATCTTAAGAATCACTTAAATTATATGCCCTATCCCGCCGGCAGCTAAACGCCTCGCACGCTCGTCTAGCCACGCCACGCCATGGGGGGAAGTGCCGACGACAAATTAGGCGGCAAATGCGAAAAAGGGGAGGAAGAAACGGAGACGGAAGGAGAGGGTAACGGCAATGGCAATAGCATTTGCCAAGTCGGGGCCAATTTTTCACACTATACGGAAGTATTGTTTGGGTCACATTTCCTGCTGCTTTTAATTAAAATCTTCCACTGGCGGAAGTACAAATTTCTTGATGTTACAAAGCGCTAAAAATGCTGCCCTGGACACGGGCACGGACACCGTCGTCCTCTCCCGAAAGGGAGAATGGATGGTGTCCGGGAAGGTAGAGGGTAGAGCACACGCTGCCCGATAGTGTGGGGTTGACTGGCTTAGTGACTTGGTCAGAGCTAAGTCACACCCGAAGGCGGTTGCCGACCCGAGCCCGAGCCTGAATCCGACCCAGACCCAACCAGGCCGCGACCCGACCCAACCCGACCCGAGTACACCAAATCGCATACAACCTATTGCCCTTCATAATGCCATAGGGGTGCGGGTGCGGGTGACGGCGGTGTTTGTGGGTGTAAAGGAGGCAGTGGCAGTGGCGGTGGCGGCCGTAGCGGCAGCGGCAGCGACAGCAGCGGCCAGATGATTTCAACTGAGATTGAAGATAAAACACATGCGCTCATCACGTTTGCTGTTTTCTCCCGTTTCTGTTTGTGTTCTTCGTGCTTCGTCGTCTTCTCTTTTTTTTTGCTTCTTCTCATCCTTGTCCTTAACGTTATTTTCCCAAGCACACACCAATACATAGACACACCGCAAGGCCGCACAAGCACACACACAGACACACACACATAGACACAATCCCATTGAAGCGCCGCACATGGCACTTGGCGCTTCCTTCGTCCACACAGTTTCTGTTCCTTTGCTTTCTGCCACTGCTACTGCTTCTCTGTCTCTGATGCTGTTCTCTCCTGTTGGCTTTGTCCCCGCTGGGAAATGCGCATCGCCAGCGGCGGGCAAATATTTCGTTTTTTTTTTCTTTTCTGTGTTTTTATTCAATTCCACCAGTGCCCATGTGCCACCGAGCATCCGTGCATTCCGTTAAGCGTTTTCGCTTAAGTTTTTGAAGGGCATCTCAAAAATGATTCAATTATTGTCTTAATTGGAAATCCGGTTCCAAGTTGCATTTGCCAAATGGAGCTGGGAATGTCGTCCCCATCACCATCACCGTCCTTTATCTTCAGCTTCAATGTCAGTCTCAGCTTCAGCTTCAGCTCTAGCTTCAAAATTTAATGTATGTACATTCCATTAGCGGGCACAAACAAACATGGCGAAAATGTTTTTATACATTTTGTTGCCTACTTACAAGGGCACTTTGGCCGCAAGCAATAAGCGTAGCACACTTTTAGGGGCGTCTGCAATTGTATCCTACATTTGGTGGCAGTTTTGAGGGATATTTTCTCGATGTACGAGTTTCTTTCAATCAACTTCAACTTTTTAAATAAACGGAAATACATGTATACGTAAGTGTTTCCAATATAATATTTTGTTACTGAAATTAAATAAAATAAATAATAAAAAAAAATTAATCTTTGCATGGCGTGCATTCATCTTCACCCAGATGAATGCGCTCGCCGTAGTGATCGTATTTGGTTACTCTAGCTTCTAGCCTCTGCACGATTCCACCTTATTTCCCAATGGGGTTGTTCGGTGCGGTTCGTTTCGGTTCGGCTGAGGCTCGGGTTCGTTCAGGTTCGCTTCGCACTGAGGCTGCGGCTGAGCTTTCTTCAATGAACATGTGTGTGCGGGTTGGGGCCTGGGAAGGGGAGGCGCACAGGCGACAGTGCTTTCCTTTGGGCATGGCTACAAATTTTTTTTGTAACAGTCGCGCACATCCTGCTGCCGACACGCTCCCCCCCTTCTCACCCACCCACACACACACACACACACACACACACACCCGCACACGCACAGCTGTTCGGATGGATTCGGCGGGGGTTCGGCTGTCGGCTGTTCCGCTGTTTGACTGTGGGGCTCTCGGCTGATAAGCAGCTCCTGGCTGGCTGGCCCTCAGTGCCAAACTGTCAATCGTGTAGTGCGGTCATGTGGTGCGGAGCCAGCGCGCGCTCTCCTCCAACTGTCCTTTGAGCTAGTGGTTTGTTGTAACCGAACCGAAACTGAAAGAAAGCACTGAAGTCGCCAAGACTCCGAGACACAGCCGCAGAAACAGCCGCAGAACAAGCACGGCCAGAGAAACAGAGGCACAGCATCTCTCCGCGTTCTCACTTTTTTTTCTTCCTGTGTGTGTGTGTGTGTGTGTGTGTGTAATGTGAGTGTGTGTGTGTGTGCTTCACCGTGCGGTCGTTCGTTGTGCCGATTCGCTCGCTGGCCCGCGTTGTTGTTCTCCATAGATTCCATAAATTTTGATTTCATTGCAACATTTAACCAAAACCAGGAAAATAAAGAAAGTTATCCCCCAAAACACCCGCAGAGAGAGTGAGCGAAAGTAAAAGAGAGTGTGAGAGAGAGAGAGGAGGAAAGTGCTCAAGTGTCAAAACAACCAACAAAAAGATAGGGAACGAGCGAGAACCCAACCATAATCGAAGTAGTAAAAATATTCAAATTAATAGAAATATTATAACAGATTTTTGAATATTTCTTGGGTTTTACAATTCAATTTTTTTCTGGAATTTTTGTTTTTGTGTGGCTTGAACGCGTGTGCAGCAGCATAAAAAACAGCAAGAGCAGAAGCTGAAGGTGAACAGAACACCAAAAAACAACAAACAACAAACAACAACCAACAAACAACAAAAATAACAACAACACGAGGAACCACATCTTTCAACACGAGGAACAAACATCTTTAATCAACAAAACACGGGGAACAACCACGACTACAACGAGGATGATGATGGGCTGCTGGAAATGTGCGTAAACCAATGTGACCAAATCCTTTTCCTTTCCACACATGTAATCCACTATATTATACATAAGCACAGTGAAATAGTGTCCCCATAACGGACACTCCCTAATGCAGATGGCTCTTATATAGCCTCATCGACAAACAATTCTAATATTCTTCAATTCTATAACTCCAATAGCTGGATGCTTCAATAACTATCCATTTTAGGGAAGTTTCACTGTACATTATACACTATATACTGTACTACTTATACATACATATATGTATATATATTTTTTTTTGTATATTTGTCGAGTGTTTGACATCTTCTTTTGGGGGAGGGGTTGGGGGTTGTCTTTGTGTGCGGTGTGACGCGGCAAATGTGAATTATGCAAAGGAGGCAGCCACATCTTGGCCGTTCGCTTTGTGTGTTAGCCCTAATCCAATTTGTCCCTCAAACACGCACACCAGTGCATTCCTTCTCCCTCTCTATTGTTGGTGTGGCTGTGACTGTGACTGTAACTGTAACTGTGACTGTAACTGTGACTGTGTGTGCGTGTGTGTGTGCCAATTAGTTGACAAATTACGCAAAACTAATGCCAACATTTAATTGCCACAATGCCAGGCTGTTCTTCAGCATTTCAACATTTTTATTTATATAACAAAACAGAGGGCACACACACACACACATACACAGATACTTAGACACACAGTGACACAGCAAGGATTCATCCCAATTGAAAAGCCCCAAATCCTGGTGCCATTTCCCCCCCCCGCTATATTCATCTCGGTTCTACCCTAATGAAGTTGTGTGGCTGAAGGGAAAAAAAAATTACTCAATCGTTTTTAGTGTACGCGTATGTGTGTGTGTGTGTGTGTGTGTATGTGTGCGTC
This sequence comes from Drosophila athabasca, assembly GCA_008121215.1. Taxonomy (NCBI): domain Eukaryota; kingdom Metazoa; phylum Arthropoda; class Insecta; order Diptera; family Drosophilidae; genus Drosophila; species Drosophila athabasca. The sequence continues at coordinate 7,019,291 of CM017796.1, read as the reverse complement.
TCAGTGTCTGTCTGTGTGCCACCCTCGGGGGTTAGGCCTCTGGCTGCCTTTGCTTTTGCCTTTGCCTTTGCCACAGCCGCCTCTTGTCTGCGCCTTGTTATTTTTACAGCTCCTTGAGCCACTGACCAGAATTTTGCTTTCCTCTCCGTTTCTCATTTTATTTTTTTGTTGTAATTTCTTTTCTTTTTTTTTTTAAGCGGGATTTGGTGGCTACAGGGGTAGTGCTTCCGCCGCAGGGCTTGTGTGTGTGGGTGGGGGTGGTGGGGGGGCGACAGGGTCCTCAAAACTCTATTAGCTCCATTATTAATAAAGTTTTCCCTTTTTTGTGAGTGTGTGTGTGTGTGTGTTTGTGTGTGTGGGTGGCCCTTCATCAATGGGATTTCTTAATGATATTTTGTTTGTGTGTGGGAATCTTTTGACAGAACTTGAAAATTGTTTACTTGGTATGGGTAATATCATGAATATTTTTTGAGGAAATTGAATGGGAATTGCTTGTTAATTTCTTTTTATCGATGATCTGTAATACCCAATGCTTAGTACTTCTCTATATATAAACATTTTTGAAGGAAGGTAATTTAAAAGAAAAAGTGAAAATCATTTATTGGTGATTCTTATACATCGTTAATCTCAAATTCGAAACTTTATGGCATCGATATACTTAGAGAAATTGATTGAGTATTTCGTATTGAAATCAAATCACATTTCTAACGTCTATATTTCAGATATCCAAACAGAAATTTTCATTATAACGAGTATAAGAGCGAAATGTTTTCACTTGAATCATATTCAAAAGATTTCCTTCTCATTGCATTTAAAAGAATTCAGTTTCAACAAAAAGAAATATTATTTTTATAAATATCCTGAAACATATTTAAATTTATCTCTTCAATTATTCAGCAAGCGGTACTTCGTCCACGACAAGACGATGGATCAATATGTGCCCCTCAATTCATTGTTATTACGTGGTTTGCTCTTCAGACAATCATCACAGCTGGGCATCGGCATACAATTCCACTTGTGGGTATGTGTATGTGGGGCTTGCAATTTGGACAATTAAAACTATTGTCTAACAGCATGAAATGCCGGCCTATTATGTGGCTGTCTTTCAAGACTGGCATCTACCATCTTCTATCTGGAAAACTCAATATTTTCATATTTAAACGCTCTTAATCATTCCATGATTTCCTCGCATGAATCCACACTGACGACTCCACCGATTCAATTCGTTGAAATCATGATGGTGTTTCATTCAAATTAATCTACAGACTACAATTCCAGTTTAATTCAATTGCTGCATCCATCGCGTACAAGTGTTGGGCAAAAATGTTGCAACGTTCACTCGGCTGCATGCCACAGTGTTCCATTTGTCGCGGGTCGAATATTAAATTGCCTTTCCCTCGTCCTTTCATTCTCATCACGCCTCTCCTTAACTGACATTCACACTCATTTACACATGCACACAAGCAAACACACACACACATCACATACACAGATGTCCCTGCACATGCACGCACGCAGTGGATACCCCATTGACGGGAGTGGACCCTGATATTGCCCATACGCCGCGTGTGTCCTGCCAGCAGCAGCCTCCTGCCTCAGCATCGCATTCGGAAAATGTTTGCTTGTTTGTTTGGTCGCCGCCGCTGGTCGTTTGTGACTTTGATGGGTGAAAATTCAATGCCTTCCAGGGAGCACGATATGGGACTGACAGAGGCCTGAGCAGATGGCTGGGTAGGGAGGGTGGTAGGGAGGTAGGGAGGTAGGGAGGGTAAGCGGGTCAGAGAGAGGATTCTTTTTAGCCAGATTGGCTGCCGATTTTGCTGTTGATGCTATTTTCGGTTCAGAGCTGTGAATGAATGTCATAATCGATAATTTAATGTGGAAAATGGATGCTGCCGCTGCTGCTGCCGCTGCTGCTGCTGCTGCTGCTGATGCCGCTGCTGCTGCTGCTGCCGCTGCCGGGCGTTTTTGTCCCATATTCTCTATCCTCTTGCCTGCCCATCCATTGCCACTGCCATTCCCTTTCTCCATCCCTGTCGCTGTCGCTGCTCTTATTCCTGTCCACGCTTTGGTTATTTTTTCTGTTGGTTGTGGACCTGGCCATAAACGTGTTTAATTAATAGCAATGACACAAACACACACACACACAGACACACACAGACGCGGACACGGACACGGAACACGAGAGAGTAGAGGGGAATTGTGTAGTGGTTGAGAATGCCAGAAAGTGTGAGAGAGAGAAAGATAAATTGAGAAAGTGGGAAAAAGCAAATGACACTCGGCCAGAGTCACATTCGAAATATTCACAAAATAAACACTGACGGAAAAGCGGCAAAAGTAACACACACTCACTGAAACGAGATGCTCAAGAAGGAAGCAGCTGAGAAAGCATGGAGAAACTGTGGAAGAATCAGCCAAGGACAGAGAAAGAACAAGATAAAGAGAGAAGGACAGGGAGACAGAGAGGGAGACGGAGAGGGAGAGGGAGAGGGAGGGAAAGAGAGGCCGACACTTGGCACAAAAGAAAAATGCCAAAGACGAAGCAGAAACAGAAGAAAAAACAGCAGCAGCAGACGAAGATGCCGACTATGAAGAAAGGACAATGGCAAGCAGACGACATGTTTGCCTCTCTCTATATGTGTGTGTGTATGGGTGTGTGCTCTGCCGCTATGTATGGCTGTGTGTGTATGTGTGACAGCAATAATAATAAAAACCTAGAAGCAGGCAAAAATCCCATGTGTATGTGTATCACAAACACATATACGGGGGGGGGGGGGAAGGCAAAGGGAAATGCCAAGAAATGAAGTGCTTCTCTTTCACACACAGAAACAGACTCCCTCTTCCTCTCTCTGTCTCCCTCTCCCTCTCTCTCTCTCTCTCTCTTTCTCTCTCTCTCTCTCTCTTTCTCTGTTCATCTGTATGTATGTGTGTGTGTGAGCCCCACAATTACATAATATGGTACGCGCATAAGACGAAAAGTATTGTTAAAGCCTTTTTTGATTTCTGAGCAGAGATGAACAGAGCTGAGCAGAGTCGGAACAAAACTATGCCACTGAGAGCTAGGATTTCCCTCTTATTGATTAAGCGACACTCAAGCGGATAGTGAGGGCAGCAGCAGCAGCGGCAGCAGCAGCAGCACTTTGAGAGGGTGAACATTGAGAGTGAGAGTGCATTCTTGGTGGTGAGAGGAACGGAGTGGGGAGGGTAAGGTGAGAGCTGGAAATTCTCCTAGAAATTCTTGGGGGCTCTCGCAAAGTGAAAGTGAACTGAATTTCTGTTCAGCTGCTTAACAGCTCATCCAGGCTCTCAACCGTTCTCTGTCTCTGTCTCTGTCTCTCTCTCTCTCTTTCTGTCTCTGTTTATCTGGCTGTGTGTGCCCCTCATTGTGTCCTTCCCCCCTTTATGCTCGAGTGTTGAATGCATTTTTTTTCCTAAGGCGCTATCTCTTTCTCTCTCTCTCATGTGAATGTTAGCGCTGGTGATTGTGTGAGTTTGTCCTACTGCCCTAATGAAATTACATAGACCAACGATGGCCTGCCAACGCATGAAATGCACTCACACACGCACACATAAACAGACAGACACACACACACACCATCGCACACACACACACACACATGGAAAGAGAGAAAGATAGAGCTCTGGCAAGCGGAAACGGAAAGGATTGCACTGCTTTATGGCCACCCACACAGGCAGACCGACGACACCAATGGTGTGCTTTTTCATAAATTGCATTTAGTTGGCCAAGTTTCCTCCTTTCTTTACCCACTCTTTACTTTCTCCCACTCTTTTTTTGCACACTATTCTGTCCCGATTTATTTTTTTATATTTTTTTGTGTTACTTTTCAGTTGATTTGATTTTATGGTCTGCCAGAGAGTACGGGTGCGAGCACCAGTATGTGTTAGCAATGGACAAATGTGTTCGTAATGGACGCCAAGTTGAAAAGGTTCCTACAGCAGATTATTTATAAATGTTATTATGCTGCTGGGAATGTAAAGAGATATACGAGTAGAGGGGCAGAGGGGCAGAGAGGCAGGCAGAGATGGGAAGATGATTTGAAAATAGTCGTTTGGAAACGCTTGTTTGTTTTTATCACCGGAGGGAACTCATCCAAATCGTTTAAATACGAAAATGTTGTATGATTAAGCGGCAGTTTAAATGTAAAAATCACTCAGTATACTTAAACTTCTATTAAGAGGATACTCTGCATACTGTAGAGGATTGGCACCCCAAGGAAAAAGAGAGCAGTTTTAAGAATTAAAAGGACTTACTGCAGATTCCAAGCTCTTGTGGGATTATCAAAACAATAATATGGGAGAGCGGGATCTAGAGAGATGCCTGATTGTTTTACGCTACAAAATGCATTCAAATACAGTGTCAATTGTCATTTAGAGTCAATGTCTGGCAGCAGCTGAAGCCGTATTTAATTTGATAATTGCATTAAATTCCAATTTATATCATAGCCATTGGTCCGGTCGATAATGGGTATGCCTGTGTTTGTGCGACTATTAACCTTATTCTATTAGAGTTACCAATCGTTAAACAAATTGATTTGCATGCATAAATGTGTACGAGATAATTGATTCTATTCGGCAATGGCATCATGTATCAGAAACCATATTTTCGCAATCGATATCAATCCAGCAGAATTTGAGAATTTAATCATGGCGCCCGTTTGAGGCCGTTGGCAAGAGCCTCCTTTTAACTGGTTAAAAGTTGTGGTTAATTTAATCCGTGTTGAAGCTGATTTAATGTGAAAATTAATTTTAATCGATGTCTCACTCAATTAACGTTAATTTCAATTAAATTATTTTCGAGAATCAACTAAAGTTTTGGTTTATTAAAACCTCAATCGACGGGCCCCAAAAACACCACAGAGATATTCAATCGATTATTTATCGATTACAGACTCAATTGATGGCATAACCGTTCCAGTCGACCCAATTTAGTTCCATAAAATACTGTTAGGGACCCTTAATTTCTTCACAATCGGAGCGCTCATCCTTTGAATTTTGCCTTTTTCTTTTCCCTTAACTCCTGCATAACTTTTTACTTTCACTTTCCCTGTGTATTCATCGCCTTCCCCTGGGCCTTTACCTTCGATTATCCATGCACCTAAGTACCCAGGAACCATAAACATCTCTGTTACATTCGGTCATCCAATTCGCGACGCTTTCGAAGCAGCACCAACGAAGCATCTTCATCTTCAGCGAGGAGCAGCCAGAGTAGAAACAGGAGCAGGAGTACACGTTCCCCGGACCGGCACCCGAACCCGGACCCGGACCCGGACCAGGGCTTTCAGGCAACTAACTCATTTGCCAGCGAGCTTTATCGCCGCATCTTTGGCGCTGCCACGTGGTACGTGCCTATTAGCCGGAACGTGTTTCATTTGAACGTGTTTCATTCGTGCGTTGTCCTGCCTTTGGGTATGGCGTTGAGGTCTGCATGTAACAGACACTTCATACCATTAATTTCCATTTTGATTGCCCTACACACACACACACACACACACACACACACACACTCACATACACGCATACTAACACAAACACAAACATCGTTTAGGTTAACCTTTTTCCACCAGCAGGCAAATCAATCAAACATCAGTTTCTGTTTGATGAGAAAAAGTACTCTCTTCACTTTTTGTTGGAGCAATTTTCATTTAATTACGAATATCCTGCCAAGAAATTGATTGTGTGGCTCTGTCTGCAGATGCTATCAATCATGCCTCAGCCCCTCTGCCCCATCCCATACACGACCACAGACTCCGAAAGGGTTGATACACACACGCGCACACACAGACACAGTGTGACTGATCTGAGGCGTTCAGAAGTTAAACTCACTCAAGAAGGCAACTTCTTAAGCCTCTCCCACTTTTCCTTCATCAATTAGCCATATACTCGTATGTTTATATGTATGGGGTCTATGAGCCCCATCTACCCCAAGTTTTACCACATTGCAGGATAGCATAAAAAAGGGCCGTCACCAGCAGCTCGAAGGCAGTCAAATGACTTGAAGAAGCCCCAGTAAATGCACACCAGGGACACGCACACATGATAGAGAGAGAGAGAGAGGGGGAGAGAGAGGGGGAGAGAGAGAGCGCTCCTCTAGAATACCCATTCCCATCGCACATTCCCACCCATTTGAGGCAGGAGGCTGTTTGCATGGCCTTTGCGTTACTGTGTGCGGACATGAGGCATGTCAAATAGTTGTCAATTATTTTTATTACGATTTCCCCCGCTTTGTGTTTGCGTCCCGGACTTGACTTGAATCGACATGCGAGTGTACTCATGCGGCCGTGGCACGGGGCATGGTGGGCATGGGGCACCTTCTACTCCGCCACCGCCACCGTCACCGTCACGCCCTTGCTTTCACCGGGCTCTTTTATTTTACACGAGTACTCGTGCTCATACAATATGCACACACGCATATATATTCCCTTTTTAACGCATTTATTATTTGGACGAGCGTCTTTTGTTGATTGCCAGTGAAGGCGCGCGCGGCCTTTTCCCTTTTCGTGGACGCGTAGCGTCCTTCCTCCTTCGACGAGCTGGGTTCAAGTGTAGGCTTAATTGGCATTCATCTGCCTGCCAAGAGAGCCTATGACTGTGTGTGTTTCTGTGTGTGTGTGTGTGTGTATATTTTATAATTTTTCCATTTCTCTTCGCCCCCGCCCTCACCCTGCCGCGCTCTGTTCTCCTTTCCTCCCTCCACTCATTGCGTACACATTTCTGTTTCCTGTACCGTGGCACTTTCTGCTGCTGCTTTGCTTTTTACGCTTTCATGCGCATTGTGCGCACTTTTCCTGTCATTCGCGTAATTGTATGAGTGAAAGTCCATATATGTATACGTGTTTTTCGTGTGTGTGTGTGTGTGTGTGTGCTGGTGGCATTTCATGAAAACAGTCTGAGCCAGTTGAGCTCGTCTCAGTTCTGTTCAGAAGCGTACAAGTTACCTTTTCATACACTCTCAAAGGGTATTCGTATTTCCCATTGCGATATAAACATATATATATGTATGTATGTATATATTATACATATATCGTAGATCCTTTTGATGACTTTTCTTCTTCAAAAGTCTTTCTCACTTACTCACTTATGATTTGAGTAGCATCAATATATCTTCTGTTTCTTAGAAAGGTCAATTGAATGTCACTAATTATAGCCAACAAATCGCCTCATGATTCGGCTTCTGTATTGCACACCTCTCATGAGTCGTATGAGCTGTCTGCAACTAACTTTTTGGATTTTCCAAATGATATTCTAACAAAGCTTTCACTTCAAAAATTGGTCTGAAATTCACAATTTCAAGATCAAACTCACACAGCGATAGATCTGCATTTCTTAGAGATAATCCAAGTACCATAGGCTAAAGTATGATCAGTTTATACACAATCCTCGGCAATTCCGTATCAGTATCAGTTTATTATATAGTATGACATAGGATATTTAAGGGCATAAACTGTGTCGGAGCTGGCAATACAAGCTTTATTTTTTTTTGGCTTGCTTTTTGCGCTCTGTCGTCAGTCTTAACAAAAAATTCAAATCCAGCGGAAGTAATTTGACGCACATGCGGGGGACTGACTGTGACCTAGCCGCACTCCCTTGCAGTACCTCTAACCTCCTCTAACCACCCCATGCTGTTCAGCGTTCAGCGTTCATCATTTGAATTTGAATTGACAGCCCAGATGGGGAGAAGACCAGAGGAGAGGAGAGGAGAGGAGAGAAGCGAGCGAGAAACCAGTTTTATGCCAACTGTTGTGTGTGATGCCAATTATGTGTGTGCGTGCCTGACCCGCTCTCTCTGAGAATGTCTTTGGTGTGTGTGTGTATGCGTGTGTGTGTGAAATATCCTTGGTGCGAAAATATTCCCGTTGCATACTTTCAGGCAACTCGAGGCCAGATTTTATTTGCTTCAATTAAATATTTAAGCTAATTAGCTTACACTTCGCAGCCAGACAAAAGTTGATTGATGCGAAGCGTTAAATAATTATGCTCTTCGCACCGCACCGCACCGCCCCGTCCCGCCCAGTCCCGCCCGCAATGGCTTCCGCCTCTCCTCTGCCCTTGGTGCTCCTGTGCCCTGGTGCTTGGATAGGCTGAATGGATGGATGTACAATATGTGGGTGTGGGTGTGGGTATGGGTGACTGTGTGGGTGTGGATGGGTGGGATGAAGGTGTGGTGCAATTAAGTGCAAAGGCATTAAGGGGCCAATCCAATGAAGCGTGCCAGATGAATCGGAGCACCGCGCTGAAAGAGTGTGTGTGTGTGTGTGTGTGTGTGTGTTGATGCTCCTTAAAGGGGCTTTGCGCCGGAATTGGAGTAGGTGCTGTTACTAGATCAGGCACTAAGACTATAAGTATCAGAAGATGGGGTGATAGAAGGAGCTGCATAACGAGCAGAAGATGGAAGCGGAATTCAAGAAAAAGAGTTCTGGTAAGAGCAGGAATGAGCTTAAGTAGGAGCTGTAAATGAGAATAGGATTGGAACTGGTGAGCAGCATTAGCTGTCGGGTCCGGGACAAAAGGGTAGGTTACACCTGAAGCAAAAACTGGCAGCGGAATTGGAATTGGACGCAGGAGCTGGCGCGTGGAGAAGCACCTGCACCGCACGAAGTGGCGCACAATCTCCAAGTGTATGGAATGAACCTCATTATTTCTGATCCTATTACCGACATTTAATGAGCCTCAAAATAATAAATGGAATTGCAGCGATAATTGGACAAGTTTCTGGCCCGCGATGCAATCTTACGCTTGTACTCGTAATGCTCTGCGGTTAGTTGGTAGCTAATTATTTTGCATGAAACTGCTGATGGCTGGAAAGCTTGAGAATTAGTTGTGGTGATGCCAAGAGTTGTGCCCTCCACAAATCATATTCTGACAAATGTAAAGTGGCATTGTGAAACGGAAATTGAGCGAACCACCATGGTGCCATGGTGCAGCTGCAGTTGTCCCTGGTCTAGTCCCAGCGTCGACTCAGTCGCAGCTTCTGGTCAAGATCCTACTTTAGTTGAAGCCACAGGACAAGCTGCCTCCTCGGATTTCCACCTTGATCGCATTTTCTATTGCAGCTGTGGTTCCTGTTTCACCCGCAACTGTTGCTCTGACCACAAATCTTGCGCCAGGTACTGCTGCCAACAGAATCTGGTTGCTCTAACGGTGGTTGTGGATTAGTTGGAGAAGACAACTTCTACATCGGGTAAATTTAAAGTTTTTGCCACTTTTGCCATTTGGATTTTCAATCTGTCTGTCCTCGTAGCAATCCAAAGTTTGATCATTAATTGGGCAGCTTTTTATTTATTTTCATTCCTCTGTCATCTCATCTGTTCGGCGAGTCAAAGGGGAAACAGTAGCTGGCAGATACTCGTATAAATCGTATAATAATTACCAATGGCTACAATGAGGGCTGGAAGCTGCCATCACTTTAAATTCAGGCTTAAATAACCATTATGGCCTTTACCATTAAAAGAAAATCTCCAGGGAGACCAATGGAAGCGACCCATTGTTCACGCCAGTGTTCGGTGGCATTGTTCTGTGCTACTTTCAACCATTCATTCATTCATCGAAGTGGGGATTCGCCTGCTACTCGTTCGGTATCCGTATAAAGTCAGTTTCAGGCAATTCGCCCCCGCACATTTTCACTGCTTCCGTTGGCGTCGACAATTGCATCTACCCGACTCGACGGTGGCCTCAGACACGCGGCGTATGCGTAATATGGCGAGCGATTGAGCAAAATTAAACGCCAGCCACCAACAGCTGGCCATTAATTTCCATTGCCACTGCCACTGCCACCGTTGCTGCCGCTGCCACCGCCACCGCCGGTGCCACTAACGCTGTTGCCTCCATTAAAACGCTTTTCAATTTTTCAAACAGCAGCCATAGTACGTTGCAAGGTGGCAAAGCAGGCAAAGTGCAAAAAAGAAATCGACAAAAAAAAAAGAAAGGAAAAAAATTCTGACATTGAAAAATTGTTGAGCGAAGCCAACAGCAACACCGAGCCGTCGACAAGTGAGCAAACATTCAGAGCATGGAGCGTCGAGCGTCGAGCGTGGGCGAGCATCGGCTTTAATCAGCCAACAACCAGCCCCACGCAAAGGCCAGAGATGAGAATCTCTAGCGATGGGCGAGTCCCAGCGATTCCCACTATCGTGTATCGAAGGGTTGTTTCGATTGATTGGCACACAATTGCAGGGCTAATTAAGCGGAATGAATAGATGAGTGGGTGAAACTTTAAAGGAATTAATTGGGGGATGCAAAGCGGAAGTCAAACATCAGTCGGTGAGAGGATACGGCAATAAATACATAAATATCTAAAGGGATACCTGAGAGAGAGAGAGAGATTTGAATTTGCTTTTGAACAGCAACAGAAACCTTGTACCAATTGGCTGCGATTTTCTTCTGATCAATCCCTTTCGGCAAACCCATTAATGATGGAGAGACCTACAGAATCGTGTAAGCATATAAAGGTACCAGTACAATGGGTGCAAGGATGAGTGCAAGGATGAGTAGCTGAATGAAAAATGATTTACTACCGTCGGAAAAGCCCTCCCACCGACTGTTTGTTCCACGCTGGGGAGGAGACCTTAAAAAGTACAAAGAAAGAAAGGAAGAATTAAAAAAAAAAATATTAATGAAGTTAGGAAGGAATAATGCAAGGAATGAGAAAAGGAATAACACAAGAAAAGTATGAAGTTAGCAACTGAGAAAGGAAGAAGTGAAGAAATAGGTAAACGAAGGAATAAATTGTTAAAAGAGTAAACGAATGAATAGACGATAAAACGAGTAAATGACTGATGGAACAAGTGATTATGGATTTAAATGAATACGGAAAATAAAGGAACAAACAATGGAAGGAACGAAGAAATAAGTGAAGGAATTAATGTGGAAATTAATGAACAAATGTATCTGCATCTTTAGTTGCATCAGATTGCGTATACGCCCGGCTAACTAACGAAGCAATCTGCAATCAGGTGGCCAAAAAAGAGAGCACACTCACAAACACGCAGAGTGAATAAGTGGGAGAGAGAGAGGGGAGGGCAGTGACAGTGGCATCCACATGGGCAAACAATTACGTAAGCAACTGGCACACTTCAAGCGACAATCGCCAGGGTCTCATCCATCCAGACACACAGCCACACAGCCACACAGCCATGCAGCCATACAGTCATCCAGTGTCCCATCCATCCAGTCAGTGAGTCTGTGAGGCAGCGAAGGCAGCCAGTCACCGAGGAGGCACTGTGGCAGCCGCGGGCCACAAAAATCGAGAGCCAAAGTGCATTAAAAATTCAACGTCTCTGCGAATGATTTTTCACTTTGCGCTCAGCGTGAAATGGAGATAGTCGGCCCGACAGGGGATCCTAAGAGAGCGAGAGAGACAAAGAGAGATGCCATGAGGGTGTAGATGATGATAATGCCTTGTGATTGCGTTCATTGCATCATGTTTCATGCAGAAGGCAGCCCAGCCCAGCCCGAAAGGTTCCCAGATCCATGATGTGTGCTTTCATTTCCCCAGCGTTCACTTTATTCTCCTCGTCTGCGTGTGGCTTAATAATTTTATTGCCCTTGGTTACGCTTTATGCTCGGACTGGCTGCAGGATAAGCTTTTTCTTGTGTGCCCCCACCATGCCCCATGCCACCACAGGGTGGGTGTGCCTTTCCACCTGCCAGTGTCTGCGGCTGTGTCTCTGTGCGTGTGTGTTTTGGTGTAATTGCATTATTCCTTTCGCTGGGACAACAGTATTCGTTTAATTGAATTTTCCGCCCCTCTGTGGGTCCCCACGTCTCTGGCTTATTTGCATACAAGTTTTTGTTTGTAGTCCCGGGCTGGCGGCCGGCAGGCGTCTCCAAAGGGTTCCCTCCTTCTGCCTTTATAAATCACTTTCCGGCAATCCCCGATTCGATTCGAAGACAAACAGGCAGATCTTTTCCTTCCTTCCCACCCAGCCTTCGCACCTGATATATGACCTTTATTATGGGTTTGATGTGTGTGGTGTGGGCCGTGTGCGGAGGAGGCTGGCGATAAATAAATCGGTTTAAGAGGTGCCACATCTCCGAACAATTTATTACACTCTCGGCTTATGCGGAGTATGAGCTATTCCCCCATGGGCCCTGGCACTCCCGGCAATTGATACAAAATCACAGTCCCACAAATTGCTTCATCTTTGAAAGGGGCTCTGCGATTGGGGTATATGTAGGGTCGGATTCGGATAGGGTATGAAACAGGGCTGGGGAGAGGGGTTAACTGGCTACCGAGTGTCATGTTTATGCATGAGGCAATCCACGTAACGAGCAGCACCGGGCGAAAGTCGAAACGCATAACGTAAGCCCTGCCACATGCTGGCTTATTATCAAGGTAGCCTCCCCCCCCCCCCCCCCCGTCTCGGGTACCCGAGATGGTATCGATGCAGCCTGCCATTCCCATGGCAGGGTGAGACGAACAGGATCATACTCTACTCTATCCATCAGGTGGGAAATGACATTGATCGAACCCACTTTAGAGGGCCCATAACCATGGGATTGCTTGTCAGGTGCAAAGTCTTTATTTTCAGTGGTTTCTGCTTTCTTAGACGCGCACATTTGAGCGTTACTTAACACCGATGATCCGTGACCTTAGACCCTCGAATATTCAAAATTAAGTAATGCTTAGATCACATGGTCCAAAGAGTGTATCTCAGTCGATTCTATTGATTATAGCGAATAAATTCATTCAAACGATTCGGTTTTCAGCCAGATAGTTCGTTTCTTTACCTTTAAGGATGTTTTTTTCCTCAACACAACCTACTTTTTCATGCTTTTGTTTAATATACCCAAAATCTTTTTAGCCAAACGTTCGAATGACCGAACCAAAGCACAGCAGAAAGTCTTTAGATCGACAAATTTTTATTTTTTTTGTTGTCATCGAAAATGATATTTTTTTCTACTTAACATAAATGAACGATGGCTTGTGCTAACAGGAGTGAAACACTAGCATCTCTAATGGAAATATGGGTAGCACCTTGTCGACAATCCTGCGAGAACGACCCCAGGGTATTGGTTTGGCCACGGCTGTTGATTCTGCTTGAGATCTCTGAGGAAAGAGACTCGGAGCGGGGCAAGTGGAAAGTGGAGGCCGTGGGAGGGAAACTCGGAGGCACTGGGACGTAGTTATTGAGGGGCTCATCCTTGTCACTGCGGTGATGCTCTATCATGCAAATCGTGTCTCATCCTAATTTATGCTTCGGCTCAGTTTACAAAATTTACATGCGACAGCCAGGGGGACAGCAGCAGCAGCAGCAGCAGCTGCTTGACCTACTCCGCTCCCAGTCGCCCGCATCTGAACCATCAGCATGAGCATCACCATCACCATTGCCATCCATCCTCCATCCCTCATCCCTCATCCCTCATCCAGAATCACTTAAGTCGGGCTATATGCATGAGCAATGGCAACATTTGGCTTAGACGGTGGATCCTCCTCTCCGTGTACATAACTTCATATTCATAACATACTACAGGATTTCTTTGTTGCCTCGCCGGACCGACCGACTGAAGCTTGTCGGCCTGGCCTGGCCTGGCCTGTCTGCTCCTTGTTGTGGTCTTGAGACAACGCCAAGCGGAAAAGCAATCCAGCCGCACCAGAATGGGGCAGGGGCACGGGCACGGGCACGGGGAAAGAATGCCACTGAGACTGAGTGAGAGTGACAGCCGCAGTGCTAGTGGAAGTGGCAGCGGCAAAAAGGACAAAGGAGGGGCCTAGTGGACAACAGTTTGGCTACTTAGTGGCCAAACATTTGACATAATCGTTGATAAGGGATTCCCGACCAAAACGAAAAGAAAAGAAAACTGCGAAAAGGACCACGCAGCTAGTAGAAGGAGCACAAAGCCAAGGACAATTGTGCGAGTATCTGGGTGAATCTCAAATACTCTGGGCCAAACTCAAATCTTGGCCAACTGAAATCGCAATTGACTAGCGACTTTTGGGAAAAGCCAGCGGACGGGGCAGGCTATCTTTTCAGTAACTTTTTTACGAACTTTTTTTTAGGTCAAGTGAATGCAGAGGTTTTGCCATTCAAGATTCCATCACTGATTTGAACTGTGCCTTTCCGTATACTATGTTCTTCTCGTTTATGTGAATTTTCTCAGACGTGAATGCTTCATCTTTTTATATTTGGAATATATATATACATATACAAAGAACTTTATGTCCATTTAAGTGCGTCATTTCAATCGGTAAAAATAGTGTGAAGCTACTTCTATTTATAGGATATTACTGAGCATTCAGGACGAATATTATAAATAAATAGAGATGTATGGATGGGTTTTCTCTATCTCCTACTCTTATGTAATATCTGTTTCTGTCAGGTAGAGTGTCTGCATTTATTTAATTACTTGTTGACAAACTTTAAAGATTTATCCCTTTTTGTACCCGTATGCATCTGTAAAATAAATATTTAGTTATGTCGTCGGTAAATTGATGTACGTTTTCCCTCTATAAATGATGCTCGCATGCAAAATTTGCATACCTTTTCCCTTAATGAATGGTATGCAAATTTGCATATATTTTTTATGCAATTTTTTGTATATGGTTTTTGTTTTTGAATATTATTAACCACCTTCCATAATTTTAATTCCCTTAGGCATTCACAAAATACAGAAAGAAGTAAAATAAAATCACTGCCTCGTCCAAATATAGAAAAAGTCATGCATTTTAATGTACATTTCTCACATCGTTATTTTCAGCGAGATGTCCCTTAATGAACTACCGCAAAAAAACCAATCAAAATCCAGCGAATACTTGGGTTTTTTTTTTGATATTCTGTTTCAAAATTTGAATTTTACGTTACGTATACGCCGCATGAGCCCAGCACGATAGGTTTCAGATAAATAATCTCTGTACTGGTTCTGGTGTGTTCTGGGTGTTCTGGGTGTTCTGGGTGTTCGGCTGTCGGGTCTCGGGGCTGACAAGTGGCTACCATTTTTTAATGTCACTTTTTTGTTGGACGCTTGGGGGTTTGGTATCGTGGCATCAGTGTATCAGGGTATCGGAGGGTGAATGGGTGTTCCTTACTGCCCAATGGAGCGTACATTTTGAAATTGAAATCAGAAGAAGGGCCAGGGAGAGGAGCACAGCACAGGCAGAAACAGAAGCAAAAGCAGCAGCAGCAGCAGCCGTTGCCAGTTTCTTCTTTATCTCTCGCCTGTCAGTGGATGCTTCATTGAGTTTTATGTGGAAAAATGCGCAGATACGTTCAAATATACAGACACCCTTGCGTATATGTATATATAATATATCCTATATATTTATTATGTACATACATATATACGTATATACATATATGCGTATGTATGTATGGATGTTGATGGGCAGCCTGACCAAGCAATAGCTCGTAAAACTTACAGCGGCTTTTTTAGCTCCGTAAGCCGGTTAAGCGTTCGCACAAAGTGTTAAGTCTCTTACTTTGTGTGCCCCTTGGCCCACAGCAGCAGCACCCCAGTCGCAGGGTTTTGTGCCCCTCTTTACCCATTCAGCCCCTCTTGATTTAACCGCTTTGTTCCCCCTCTGGCTGAGCCTGAGCCAAGTTTATATCTCCTTGGCGGATGTTTGAATGCTTTATAATTACATTTTATGTGCCATCGTTGGGTATAGTATATAGGATGCCAACAGGTGCAATTCATGGAGTCAGAGTCGGAGCCCAGAGTCGGGCGTAAAGTCGGAGTCGGTGGGGGTCGTGGTGGTGGCGGTGGCGGTGGTGGTGGTGGTGGCGGTTGGGGGTGGATTCCAAGACAGATTCCGGTGCAGATTCCGGGGCTGAGTGTGGCATTGAGCCCGGGCACAGAGCCCTTCCTTTGGCCATCGTTTATTTAATTTACAGTCTTGATTGAATGTTTGCCTTCGGCTCAATGGATTCTCTGCTGTAATTGCTCCAAGTTTATGCCCTTCTCCCTCTCTTTTTGTACTCTAACTCTATCCACCCTTCTCTGAAAGATACTAGATGTTCCCAAGAGCTACAAAAATTGTGCGCACAATACATGTATCCTTGGGTATCTTTGGGGCCATCCATGAGACTCTGTCTGTCATACATTTGATTTACATTTGCGACATGTTTACAGCCTCGTTTGAGACATGAACTTTTTTTTTTTGTCTTGTTTTTTCGTTATTCAGTGGAGGGACCACCAGCCAGCCAGCAGACAGCATCCCCGAACCTCGGCAACCACACCACAGGGTGGCCAACGCCAACCACCCACACCTCCGGACGTATTTTAATAAAGAATACTTGGCCCATTGTTAACCGTAATAAATCCGCTTCTGTGGGGGGCATAAAGTGACGCCATTGTCTCTGTAATGAATGCCGAGTGAATGCTAAGTGAGTGCTGAATGAAAGAATTGAATCAATTCGATTAAGCGCCAAATTGATTGGCAATGATGCGCGATTGATTGTCATCTGATTGAATTGACGCCCAGCGTGAAAGGAACATGGAATGCTGTTGATGGAATGTTGATTGATCTGTGGTCGATTGATTTCGAAATTATTCTTTGATATCTCAGAGAGAGATTGTAATCATAAATGAATGAGCCAAAGATTCAGCTATCAGCTGTGATAGGGTTAATGATTGAACAATATTTAAAGCTGGATCATTGATATCCAAAAAATTAATTGCTTTTATTGATTGATGACCCCTTTCATCACTGATTCCTGATGTTTAACTAATAAATGGCAATGCCCTGTGGCTGACTAAGGTTGACTAAGATAATTCCCTGATACGGGTAGATTAGCACACCAATCAATCACGGCCATCAATCATGGTGCTCTGGAGTCGAGTAACTTCTCCATTCTTCAATTACGCCCCAAATCAAACTTGCCACAAAGTTAATGAACTTTTGCCTTGCCCCCACACACACACACACATACACACACACAAGTACACCTAGTGTGTCCACCCTCCACACACCCGCCCCTTTCCATACAACTCTCGAGACTATTTATTGTAGATGACTTTTGGCGAAAAGTTTTGTATTTAACTGCAAATGGGGTGTGTCCGCCTGTGTGTGTGTGTATTTGTGTGTGTGTGTGTGTTTGTGTGTGTGTGTGTGTGTGTGTGTGTGTGTGTGTGTGTGTGTGTGCGCAGCTCCAACAATATTAATTTGAATTGCAATCCAAACAAGGGAGAAAGGTGAGATTTCGAGGACCGAAACTTGAGATACCCTTGCAGATTCATTGATTTATATTACATACATTTTGATACATACTTATGTACATACGAGTATTTTCAAAATCATTGAAAGGTAAGAAGAAACCTTTAAACTGTCATTGCAAGATAGTCATAAAAAACTGTTGTGTGTTTATGTCTCTAACAAAAAAGACTTTTGGTCCTTCCACTTGGCTCGTTTTGCTCAGTGGCTAAGCGGATGCTCAGCTGCAGAGCGCCGAACGACAGTCCCTACATAAAACTCTCTTCGCTAGAGAGCTGCTTGTGTTTCTCTCGCCGATCGAAAACAATAATTATGTAGATATACATACATACATATACATGTATATCTACTTTTTGTTGCAAACATAGAAATCATAATATCCTTGGCAAGGGCATGCGCAAGTGTGCGTAATAGACACTCGGGATGGAGATGGAGGAAGATGGGGAGCACATTGTGGCTGCCCTTTTAACGACTTTTGCTCGAGGAATTCAGTTAAAAACTAAACCGATCCAAAGCCCAAATGAGCTGAAAGTTTGCCGACACGCACATGTAAATACGCACACACACAGACACAAACACACAAACACAAACACTAATGCAGCACATTAAATGTTTGCCAGTCTGTGTGTGTGCGCGCGCCTGTGGGTGAGAGTGCCTTTAACCTTGTAACTAAATTGTTAGACATTTTAATTAATTTCCACTTTAATGTTTACTTAGCTAAATGTTTTCTTCGCTGCAGGCAAAAACGGGAGATACACCAGCAACAACAGCAGCAACGGATACAATAGCAGCAGCAGCAGAAGATACAACAGCTACAGATACTTGTAACTAAAGTGACATGAGGCCTTAGCAACAACAACAACAACAACAACAACAAAAAACACCCAACTACAGCTACAAAAGACACAGCAACAAAAGAAGGAACCGTAGAGCACTAAAAACCAAATTACAAACAATTAAAAGAGAACACGACGAAGGATCCTCCAGAGAGCTTGACAACGGTAAAAGCGGCGCACCCACACGCAAAAAGGACCCTCCCCCGCACACACAGCAACAAACAGCAACAAAACAACAACCCCCAGAAACGGAACAGAAGTAGGAGGAGTAGCAGCAGCAGCAGCAGCAGCAGGAACTGTAACAGAAGAGCTGGAGGTGGAAGAGTAACGCAACAGCCACCTACATGACCCAATGCCAGCAGCAGCAGCAGCAGCAGCCGTAGCAGCACCACCATAAGCAGTCGAAGCAGCAACGTTTATGGCCAACTAAAAGTGAACAGCGGCCCCAGAAACGGACCAGAGCGGGCAAACCAGGGCCAGCCCCGGCCAAGACCTGGCCAGGGCACAGTAGTGACACATAGTCCATCATCTGCATTCCACCCATTGCCAGGGCCTTTGTCTTTCTGTCGCATCACAAACAGGCAAACAAACAATAGCAACAACACCACGTGGCAAAGGCAACGGCAACGGGAACGGCAAAGGAAAAGGTGGAGGCAAGAGGAGCACCGCTAAAGGAGGCAATAAAAAGTTTGCTTTGTTTCTGGGTGTCGACACATTCTTGCTTTGCTCTCTGGCCAAAACGCCTACCCTCCTGTTAGCCAGAAAACCCAAAACGGTGTCGTCCTTGTCAGCCGCCTCTGGGCACTCAATTAAGCCCAATTCAACGCAACTTGAAAGCAACTACAACAACAATAGCAACGTCAGGAGCAGGAGCAGGACCAGTAGAAGGAGCAAGAGCGAGAGGAGCAGGAGCAGGAGCATTAGAGCAGTGAAGCGACCACGCCCACGAGCAGGGGCAAGCGCACACAAACGGCGACACCAATCTGACTAGAAGTGACAGCGCCCACAGAAGGTGGGGCGTGGGGGGCATCGCGTTGATGCCACAATGAAACTGAGCGTGAGCGCGTATCGGGCGCATGCATCCGCACACAAGAAGATCCTCTCCAGCGGCTATCACTCACAGCTCAATTACGGCAGCACTGGAGCAGCAGCATCCTCCTCGTCGTCGGGGGCCACTGCAACGGGCCTATATACGGTGAGTCACTACTACTGTATGCATGTATGTATAGACCACAGCCGACCGACCGACCGACCGACCGACCGACCCTTATCCCTGTCTATGCCTCATTCTGTTTACCATTTGCAATCTGGAACCATTTTTGCTGCGGGACAAACATAAAACATAAAGTTTAAACATTTTTGATTATGCTTTTTTTACGGTTATGCCCATGGTGGCTATATTTTTTGATATTGATATTGCTGCAGTAGGGTATTCGATGATTGGGGCTGGGCATATGCATTGAGATATCAGCTGTCAGCGGTTGATGGAATTCAAATTGAAATATATACAGAATCATTCGAGTAAACTACATACATTACGATTCTGTTTCGGTTTCATGATTTTTTTTTTAAGAATCAAAGTCTGGGCTAGGCTCTTTTATGGTATGGGCTTATAACAAAGATAAAAGCGATATTTCAACTCCATCGTTTGATTTATTGGCATTTCTTTTAAGGTGAATCCGTTCTTCCAGTGAAGTGTTCATCAAAGAGTTGCAAAAGTTTTCCTTGAATCGATGCAGATAATTAACGCTGTTTCTGGGAAATGTCCCTCATGGACTCGCAACAGCTTTTCCTTGTAATTCGTCCCATGCATCAAATCAGAGACTAATTGCTGTTACACAATGAGATCCAACAGTTTTCCTTGTAATTGCCATTACAAAACCCCACAGCGCAAAACTAAAATCCTGAGAAATGTTTTTGCAAAGAGAGCAGAGCCGTTCTATTTTTTTTTGTATAAGTAAATCAGAGCAGAGCATATACCATTCGCTGCTGATGTCTCACTGATGAATCGAGGGCGCCATCAGGCCAACCTGTTGTAAATTATTCAAAACGTAATAAAGAAAACCAAGCACCCTGCGAGCCTTCGTCATAAAAAATTGGTTTGTGGCTGCAATTTGTGTGCTCTTCGCTGCACCCATGCCCGTGCCCATGACCGTGCCCATGCCCGTGCCCATGCCCGTGGCCGTGGCCATGACAATATTGACATTGTCCAGAAAATTGGAACTGCTCATATCGCATCGTATCTGACTTGTCATTGCCTAATTAAAATGGAGACCATGGGAAAGGAGAACATCAGCAGGAGCCCCGACCAATTCACTTTTTAGCCCATAAAAGTTTCGGTCATAAATATTTATGGAATCCCTTTTGTGGGGGAGCTCAACTCAACTCAGCTCTGACCCAAACCTAAACCCATACCCAGGCCCGCATTCTGGCCGAGAATGTGAACCACAATAAATTCCAATCAAGTTTTGTGGCACATACAATTGGGGACGTCCCTGGGTTTGAGAGGAGCTTAATCTGGCACTGAACCGATTTGTCAGCTAATTGGTGGGAGCGGCATACAAATCCCCGTATCCCTATAGATATGTTATGTGGTCTCCTCCTTCTCTGTTTAGAACGAATGCCAAATTGAAACTCTCCGCCGGATTAACGCCAGTTATGTAACGGACACGACATACACGGACATACACGGACATACAGGGACTGCCCCCAAGGACACTGGTAATCTGTCCCAATGGGCGAATCGAATCGAATCGAATGGAATCGAAGCTCAGCTCAGCTCTCAAGTTTACCGCACTCGAGCAGCGGCGAGTAGTTACCCAAGTACTTTCTCGGCATGCCCCGAAGTTGGGTGTAAATTTGTAATGGGTTAAAGGACAAGTGCTCCGAACACTGACCGAATCAAAGGGTACGAGAAGGTTGTCATGGGAGTAGGGGTAGGACACTCTGATTTCATTGCCACAGTTACGCAAAGTTCGGAAACTTGTTTATACAGACCAAGACCAACCTTTGATAGCCGATGCTTATTGGGATCTGTGCAGCTAGTTAATGTTCGCTGGAGAGGCTCTTTGATGTAATTTTAGCTCTTGGTACCAGAGAGAAAGTTGTGTAGCCTGTTGTGGCTTTAATTGATGCTTCCTAATGGCTTATTACATTTTGGGGATTATTTTCTGTAGCTATGGAGCAAATACATATATCTGCTGGAAGAGCATTGGCTTAATCTATGTTATCCATTAATACATTTGATGAATCGACAATTGCATTAGAATTCTCACCAATTAAAGCTTAAATTAATATTCAATTTTGCGGTTTTTACTTTGTTCTAACGTCCGCAAGCAACTGCTGTTTGCTCTCTTTAAGCTTTGAATCGATAATAACCGTCATTAGCTCATCCCCATTCTACCTCAATAGGTGGCTACGGAAGTCTATTAACCCATTCGTTGTGTTTCTTAAGAGGACTTCTGAGGAAATGATTGTAATCGCAGCTGCAGCGGAAACATGTTAACCGATTCCAACTGTGGCGGAAACTTATCAAGAATTCATCAGAAATGAATTGCCAACTGATTTCAGTGAGCCGATTTGATTTTCTCAGGTACATACATATACGAGTAACTTCAAAAAGCGACCGACACTGAGCGGCCTAATGCGAGTGCTCTCCAATGGCCGTCTGCAACTTTTCTCAAGTCACAAGCCAATTCCTCTCTGAGCTCGCCTTTCCGTTTTTCTGCTCCACTGCCTTGACAACAGCTCACCTGAAGGTCGAGACGACTGTGGAGCTTCAGTTGAGGAAGTCTGTCGTGTCTGTAGCAATGGGATAAATTATTAAGTATCGTCATCCGATTTAGAATGCACCAGGGGAGGCCAAGCGGGAAATGACTCTGAGTACTGGGTAGATGTAGATGTTTAAAAGCTGATGCTGGAATAGTTTCTGATGCTGTTGCTGCTGCTGTTGCTGTTGCTATGTCCTGAATATTGCATTTGTTGTCAAATTGTCTGCACATAACACTTGCCCCGGGCCCATTTGGAGGCAAATTTGCATAATAAGCAATAAGGATACGCTCAATTGCACATTCACACATGCACACTGGAACACTGGCACCATGGCACCATAGCACCATGGCACCATGGCACTATGGTACACTGGCACAGAAGTCGGACAGACACATCGATGTGATGAACCCAATTAATATAATCGACTTATGTCTTGATGATAATCCTCTTTACTCGGCAGATGGAAACGCACGAGCACGAGCACGGTGCTGGGAAGTTCGTCAAGGATGTGGCACGCCAGATTCACGACTGCAACAGCGACACGGATGTCATCAGTCCAACGGGGACCAGTAGTTCTGGTGGTGGCGGTGGTGCCAGCGGGGCTGCCAGCGGGGCTGCCGCGGGCGAAAGCTCTGGCGGCTATCACAAGCGACACCATAAGATGGCCCATGACGATGACAACCACAGTGCGCCGCATTCCTCGGATAGCAAGAGTCCCAGTCAGCGGTAAGTTCAGGCCACACATAGGCACAAGCAAAAAACACACATATACACACACACAAGTAAACACCCACACACCCCCACACACATACTCGTATACATTGACACGTGCATAGCTGTAAAGTAAAAGTTGAAAGCGAAAGCGAAAGCGATGGAAGGAAAAGGCAGGAGAAGCAACAAAGATGATTTATTCAAATCGCCGGTCGTACAAAGTTGTTACGACAAACACATGAACATAATCTGACAAACACGAACACTCACACTCACACTCACAGACATCCATTCACACCCACACCAGAACCCATACCCAAACACACATGTAGACATTGCGTTTACATATACATACATACATAGACACGTGCAGTAAGCGTAATTGATAAATGTGTAGCATACTTTGTTGGGCTTCGTTCGAACCGCCTCGCCTCGCCACGCCTCGCCCCGCCGCTACATGCCAGCTTGGCAGCTTTTTGTATTTGATCAACCGTAAGCTACATTCACATCCGTATCTGTATCCGTATTCGTATTTCGTATTCGTAGCCGAAAAAAAAACCAACAGCAACAACAACAAACTTGATTCAATTAAATCTAATTAGCAATTAGCCAGTGCCACCCCCCACCCAAGGGCGTGCGTACACTCGTACATTTGTACCACACAAATATTTTTGAGGTTGGAGCTGGAGTTGACACTGGAAGGAAAGGAACAGGAAGGGATGGGCGATAGGGACAGGGACAGGGACCGGGTGTAACATCAAAAGTTTTCAGTTCGGGTTCTGGTTAACCTAATCAAAAGTCTTGGATCTGCAAAGTAAGAGCTATACAAAGATACAGTGCGTTTCTTATCTGTCAAGAGCGTAGCTGGAATGTCAAGGGAGTAACTAATGAAGTAGGGTGACTATTGATAAAAGAATCGATCGAAAAGTAGTTCTCTTCATTTGAGAGCATCATTCAATACATAAGCTTTTTGGGCATTACCACCCTTTCATCATCCTTGGATTCCAATCGATAGCTTTGATGCGTGAATGTAATCCATTTAATACATTTTGGCCTCGTTATTTGTTGAGAATAATAATAACTTATATGCTTTCAATTGAATCAATTAAATTTACGTTTCAAAAACTCTTTTACATTATGTAAGAAGCTAAAGCAAAAGCTTAACGCTGGTTTCTCTTGACGAAAGCCGATTATCTTTTTAATTACTCAAATTTTTCGATGAGAGACTAAATTCAAGAACTGAAGATTATCTGAGGCATTTGTATAGGTGCCGGTGTTGCCTTACAGCGCTGAAGCGCACTGTATGTGGAATGTTAGACTGCGGCTTCAACTTTTTATGTTTTTGCAGTTGAATGGAGCTTTCGCAAAGCATCCACACGCACGCTCACTCACACACACACAGGCAGACAGACAGGAAGAAACGTGGACAGGAACAGGAACAGGGGACAGGAGAACTTTTGTTTGTGTTTATTGTGGTGACAAAAAGGAAATTAGCAATGACAATTAGTCAGGATTGCCCATGTCCGTGTCTCAGCCTGTGTGTGCGTGTATGGGTGTGTGTGTGTGTGCTTGTACATGATTTCATTAATTAACTGAGACAAGAATGAGAGAGTCAAACAAGGCCAAGAAGAAGAGTTACTGTCCCAGGAGACACATACACGGAGAGAGTAAGTATGTTGGTAACTCTTTGCGGCTACTGCTGTGGCTACTCATGCCCTAATGGGCCATCTCAGTTGGGGTTAATCTCTTTAAACACGGCCACTCAGCTCCACTCCAACCACGGCATACAGATACTCGTACTCGTAAACTCGTAAACCTAAACCCCACTACCACCACCACCACCAACATCAACGAACAGCAAAAGTTAATCAGTGTAAGAACTTCTTGCTTCGCATCGCCTGGATCACACACGGATTTAGATCGGCCAGCTCGTCCCAGATGGCTTCTGGCTATACACCCAGTAGTTTAGGATACACAGAGAGGGATAGACTTATACTGACGCCGGGACAGGGACAGGCACATGCACAGGGACAGCGACAGCAGCATCCGCGCCAGCGCCGCCAGGTGCGTCTCCTTCAGAACAGTCCGTCCTCCGACCAGAGCAACGGCACAGCGGTGGCACAGCGCCTGATCAACTCCGGCAGCTGCACCAAAGTGAAGACGCTCTCCTCCTTCATCAGCGAGCATCCCGAGGAGCTAGCCCAGCCGGGTCGCGTCCAGGCCAACGCCAACGCCAACGCCACCGCCAATGGGAATGGGAATGGCCAGCAGACGACTAAATGGAAGAGCCTCAGGGCCGTGATGGCTTACTACTGCTCGCTGCGACGCATCAAGAGGAATGTTGCTCACTAAACTACTATCCATATAGTCGTGCATAGTTATATGCGTATATACATACGTACCTACAATATCTGTTAAACTGGAGATTCAAGTTTTTCTAGCGTTATCTAACCTATGTTTTTTTGTGTGTGTGTGTAAACTCTCTTGCATTGTGTGCGTGCGTGCGTGAGCGCGTGCGCACGTGTGTGTGAGATAATCAATCCCTCTTCTTGCTCACCCTAAACAGAAAATAATCGTAAAGCCCTTGATATTCCCCTCGATACTAACTAACAGACTAACTCTCATTGATCTCTCTCGCTCTCTCACACACACACTCCCACTCTTTGTCTCTCTCTCTCTGTCTCTGTAACTAATTACTAACCCGATCTTATCGTAGTGTATGAACCTATGTGTAACTATCTATATATCTTATATATCATTGATGTGTAAGCGAATGCCAGACCTCTCTCAAAACTCAACTCAACTCTAATCCAAATCGCTCGTTCGCCTGCTCGCTCATTCGCTAACTCTCTCCCTCAGCCCATCTTTAGATCTGTTCATTTTTCTCTGTGTCTCTCTTTCTCCCTCTCTACTAGGGCGGTACGGTTATGACTTACCAAAGAGCTTCTTTCGGCTGAGGCTGCCTAAGTCGGTTCTTAAGTGTTTATAAGTGTTGCAAAGCTTTGCACAGATACATATATGATTAACTATAAGAATAATAGTTTATTGTATAAGGGAGGTAACTCTCTAGGTTTATTTCAAAGGGAGCTTAAAAGATTATAACATTCTCCACAAACTCTCCCGGTTAATCAGTGTTGAAAAGCGTTTTTCAGACCAAGGTACATGAAAAAGGAAACACTCTATTATTTAATCATTTTCAAATGCAGCGAATATAAATTACCTCAAATTTCAAGTCGCAAACTTTAAAACTTTATTCACACACTCTCTTCTCGCTCAATCAGTGTTGAAAAGCGTTTCGTTTGTCAAATATTTACATAAGTTCATCAAGCATGCAAATGTCCGTATAAGAGTGGTATTGCTGTATTACTTCGAGAGAGAAAAATAACGATTTTGGTTTAGGATTATAGAAACTTTAAAACTCTCTCGTTTTGTTGCTCTACAGGGACTTACTCGTTTTAAAAGTGTTGGAAAGCGCGTGGCACAAATTTGCATATATTAAGCATACGCATAATATATGTATGTATGTATGCATGTATTTTTCATATGGCGGAGGTAGTACTGTATTATTTAGAGGGGAGCAAAAGGTGTCAGGGCCGGGAACACTCCACTCGTACACTTAACCACTTTCTGTTCTAGTTTCGGTTCATTTTTGGCAAGGGGAAACTTAAAAGTTTACCCCAGCTAAACAAGTTGATGCCAAGCTGAGGCAAGCACACACACACAGATACAGAACTCAGACACAGATACATACACATAGCCACACACACACACACATATATAAATGACATGGCTGTGTAAAGGGCCTGAAGAAGCAGAAGAACTTTTGCTTGAAAAAATCTCAGCAAACAGCAAAAGTTAAAGTGGCTTTTGTTTGTGTGAGAAGAGAGAGAGTGTGTGTATGTGTGAATCGATATGTGTTTAAGCTGCTGCTGGCTGTTGGCTGCAATGTAGGTGAACTTTTGACACAAATACACCAACACACAGATGCACACACACACACACATACACACATAGTGCAGAGAGAGGAGCATTCAACATGCGCCTTTGCATATGCCACAATGCTTGCCGCATGCCGCGTGCCGCTTGCCGCCTGGCATTGTGCATACCGAATGGGAAATTGCCTTCTGACTGACAACTTACAAAGAATTTGAATTTAGAAAATTGCAAATTTATGTAGAAGCCAAGTGAACACACTGACTCAGACCCAGACACAGACACAAATACACTTCGCCCCCCGGAGAAGGGGAAACCCTTGGAAATCCTAAATCTATGCAGTCCTCTTTGAATTCGCCACTGAGTCCTTCCACAACAAAAAGGGAAACAAAAGGGGCATCGCCTGCATATGCATGACATCTCACTGCCCCAGTCTCGTTATCCCCATTGCCCCATTGCCTCACCGCCTTTTCTCCTCTCGCAATGTGTGTGTTTCTCTCTCTCTCTTTCTCTCAAGTGAGAACTTGTGGTTAGTTAATTCCCTTACAAGTTACTTTGATTCGCAATCACAATCATTGTTCGATCTGTCGTCTGTCGGCAATTGTGTTTTGATTTGCAGCTACTTGAGATGCTGCTCACTTCTGCCATTTGGCACAGGTACGAGCACATATACTCGAATAGAGAGATGCCAAGCGGGTTATGTGTTGAGTTCTCAATGCGGAATGAATCCTTATAGCAGTACGAGCATTTCATCTGTCTATTTATACACTCGGGTCAATAGGCTATACACGTAGTTATGCCTCGATGTCGATGTGCAGCATAAAGTTCTGTAATTAAAACTGTCTAAATTGGAAACTGAGTTCAGACAACTGCCTGTTTGGCCACCAATTAACGTATAATTGGACATTGATAGATTGAACGATATTTTAAGTGGGCTCCAACGCCAACAAGAAGTTAAGGATCATTTGTGCTTGGCCTGAAAGGTGGAAGTTAAGAGCAGGGCAGACTAAAAGCTTTCATTAATTAGTCGTCTCTAAGCCACGTTGAATGTGAGAGTTAAATAATTACAGGAAAATGACTCCGATTCAATGACCCTAGAACAGCAAGTACTCGTTGAAATAGGAGGAGCAATGACACAGAGGGGATTTAGTTTTAGTCACCAGGCGAGTTTAACTGAAATTAGACAGTAAATCAGAATCAAATCACACCCAGAGCAGTGCAGAGGAATGTGGTGGCATCCATGACCACAGTCAAATGTTGTCCCCAGTCCATGCCAACTCCTGGCAGGGCAGGGCAGGGCAGAAAACGTTCAGAGATTTCCCTCATGATGACTGGATGAGTCGGCGGAATTTTTCAATTGTTGTTTCATTTGATGCCAGTCAAGTGGTGAACCGAACGCGATTGCTGGAAGCATTCTGGCTGGTCATGGTTGCAGCCTGATAGCCGCACCACCCCGCAGTCAAGCTGGCCCCCAGGCGTTAATTGAAATCCGGCTTAGGAACTGGGGCCCGGACCCGGACCCAGACCCGATCAGGGTCCCACGAAACATCCAAAACTCGGACATCATGCAGCCATTAAACAATAACAATTTTACCGAACCGCACACATGAGCACACACACACACACACACACACGAAAAACGACTAATGCGGGAGAGTCCTTTAACATTTCGTTGGATGATTTGTGGTGCAATAAAGCAGGCCATTTAATAGGGCGAATCGAGACTGAGACTAAGAATGAGACAGAGACTGAGACTGAGACCAAGACCAAGACCGAGCCCCCGAGAACCTCTTTAACCTTTTCGAACCCAAAATCGAAAACGAAGTGAAACGAAACGAAAAGGAGAAATTGGGAAATGCCAAAACTAACAAGCTCATTCCCAATTTATATTAAATCGAAAGTCCACAAATGGTTCAGCTGACCCCAAAACAACAATGGGGTCACCCACACGCACACTCTCTCGCTCACATGGAGTATAATCTTATCGTGCAGCAAGCCTTTTTCCGCTTGGCTGGTGGGTATGGGAAGGGCAGAGGAGGGGATGCCTGAAATGGTATGGGATGGGATGGGATGGGATAGGATAGAAGGAAGTGTTCCCGGATGGTTTCCGGGATGGGTCCTGCGGTGCCCTGAATTGTGAGCCCGCATATCAGCCAAGGGCCAAGTCAAACAAGTCCGCCAAATGGATTGTCTATCTTACTGGCGTGGGTACATGTTTGTCTTTCTTTCTCTCTGCGTGTATGTGTCTCTCTCTCTCACATTCACTTTCTCTGTTTCTCTCTCTCTCTCTCTCTCTATAAATATATATCTATCTATCTGTCTGTCTCTCTGTGCCAATCTATTTCTATTGAATTCTCTCTCACTTTGCCTCAAAACATTACAAACAAAATAATACAAAAAAAAAAAAAAACAAAATGAAAATGATGAAAAAAAAACAAACAAAATATATATATTAAACAAAAACCAAAAATACGAAGAAACAAACCAAAAATGAAAAACTTTGGAAACTCGTTTAGGAAATCGCGTATCGGAGATGGAGCTTCAGATCCAGATTCCGATTGGTAAGTTTATTTTCTTGTGTTTCTTATGATTTTTGTCGGTTTTGTCTCTGCACACACATACAAACACACAAACACTAATGCAAAACACACACACACACATAGGCAAACAAAGCCATATATAGACACAAACACAGACACACAAATAGAAACATAGACACACACACACACATAGAATAGACACAGCTAAGCTTTGTTCATTCTTTTCATTTGGTTATACTTTATGGATTATGATAATGATGCTGATGATGATGATCGGCATGTGCGCGCTTTGCATTTTGAATAGGCAGCAAAAGAAAACCAAAAAATATATATACATACATATACATATATACCAGAACATACAAACATATGTATATAAAGAGAGTAGGGTTTTTGGTGGGGAGCCATTTGGTAGCGACGAGCCAGCCCCCCAACTCCAAACCCGAAAACTCCTCTCGAGCAGCACAAGAACCAGAACAAGAACCAGAACCAAAACCAGAACCACACCTTGTATAAAGCCTCAGACAAGAAAACAGCCCAAAAAGACACATAAGACACAGAAAGAATCACACACACACCCACAAATACTGATACTTGGCAACCACACCTATAGCTATCATAGTTTTCCTTTGATTTATCTTTCGTTTAGCCAACTGCATTGCTACCAATCGCTTTCTTTTCTCGTACCTCATCGTACCACATGACGTATGCGTAATCACTTAGCCAACGCTGTAAATAGTACAACAAAAGCGTAGAAAATCAACCAAAGCCAACGAATAAACCAAATGCAAATGCAAAAACCAAAAACAAAAAACCAAAAAGCAAAAAACCAACCATAAATAAAACAATGCAAACCTTAAACATAAAACGATATACATTTATTCCGTAGCTTGGCATTTGCTATGCTGAATGAGAATATTAAACTGTGCATAAATTAAGCGAACACAATCAATTAACCAATCAGCAAGAAATCAAATTTTAATGTACTTAAGCCATGTATATACTCGTATATCGTACATATATAATATATAGAAAAATCAATTGTGTACATCATGCAATAGCAGAACAGACGATTGAATGGCGACCTTGAGCGGCTTGAGCAAAAGTTTAAAGTGGTAAAACCTCACCCGAACCCCCATCAATCCCTACCCGAAAGCTCCGATTCCTCGCAAAATATCCCAAGTAGTTGTACACTAGTCCTAGATCAAGACCGTAGATAGTTCATAGTAATACCCATGCAGGGAATAGTTCAGTTGGATCCAACGGCAGGTTCAGCAATTAGCAATCAGCATTCTGTCTGACTGTCCGCTATAATGAAACTATTTGTGAGGGGACTAATGGAAGCCTAATGGAAGTGGCTATCCGATTATCTTAAGGTCAAAATAATCATTGGAGAACAATTTTTCAATTATGAAATACTTTTTCAGATTCCATAGTGCCTCCCAAAGTCGTAATAGTTCTTGTTCAAGTCCTCTCTGTTTGCTAACTTCTTAACTTGAAGATCATTGTTGAAGAGCCTTGCTTAAGTTTACAAAACATTCCAGTACACTTTCCCTGGCACCTGGTAAAGCAACAATGTTCAACGATTTTTGCGACCTTGCAAGGGTATTCGAAGCCTCGGCATGCCGTTGCTAGCCTAACTTCCTTTCTTGTCAGCTTTTTAGTTGTTTTAATTGAGAAAGAAAGTTTTCATTTTCATTGGATTTTGCGCTGAAGGGTAAAAGTGCTCCGAACACGAAGCCTGCCTCACATTTCACCTGGCTGACAGCTTAACAGCACACATTTTCGCATAGCTATTCTCACTCGTACAATGAGTGCTATTTATATCGGGAGCGCAAAGTTGTTGGCCGCTTGCCTCGACTTTCTCTTTCCGCCCGAGTTTTTCCCACCTTCCGTTCCGTTCCGGCCCCCACTATCCCCCCCTATTTCTCTCTCAGTCTTTCGCTCTCTGTCTGTCTCTGCCTCGCGCTGCCGCTGCTGCTTCTCAGAAATGTTTTCCAATTGCAATTTTCTTGTTAATTTCTTTCTGTGGATTGCATAACGTCTCTGATTGCTATTTCCTTTGGTTTGATTTAATTTCCGTGGAATGCCTTTGGCGTCTGCACACAACGACATTCAATCTATAATGTTTACTGTCTACTGTCTAATCTTTGATCTTTTATATTTTATCTATTCAATCTTAGCAGAGAAATAACCCTGCAATACTCTTGCTTTTTGCATGCCCGCTTGCTCTACTGCATCATCCTCCATCTGTATCTGTATCGCACTTGATCCACTGTCGTCCTTCTTCTTGTTTGTTGCTTGTTTTGTTCGTTGTGTTTCCGTTTCATCTTACTGTTAGCGTTACCGTTACAGCTATCGTTACCGTTACCGTTACCATTGCCGTTGCCCGTGCCCGTGCCGTTGCCGTAAATGTTGAGTGCCTTTACGTTACGGCCTTTTGGGCTCTCCCTCTTCCTCCTAACCGTTTGAATGTTTGCCTTGACACTAAGTATCCGTAGCCGTAACCGAACCAGTATTATATCCGTATCTGTAACCGTACTCCGTCATCAGCAATAGCATAGCGTAAGTGTTTGATGTCTCGTGTTACGTACCCGTACCCGTACCCGTAAGTGAATGCGCGTAAATGCGTGTGCGTTCCGCTCCCCACACTTCCAGCACCTTAGCGTAACGTGAGCGCACGCTTAGTTGGAATGCCTTTTCTGTTGCGCCCTTCGCCTCCTAGAGGTACCTATACTCGTCGTACTCGTACTCGTAGTTCATTTCCGTTTTTTAGCTACTGTAGTTCGATGTGTGAGACAATCCCTATCGCGAACCCAATGGGGGGATATCGTTGTATGATCCTAATTGTATGCTCTCTCACTCCTACGCACAACAGGACACGATCGAACCAACGCTGGATGAAGCTCCGCACCACCGTGCAGATCTCGTCGGCGATACAGAAAAAACCACCGCTCAAGCGCGAAGACTCCTTCCTGAAGCGTTTCTCGACTAGACAGATACCCGAAACACAGGTAAAACTGTGCCATTGAAGGAAGAGTGAATACTAAACATGAGAATTTACAGGAAACTGTTGAAGATACGGGTTCAGAAAGTGCCTCTGGTGACGTCGACAAAAGTGTTAAACGTAGACGACGCTATCTGCAGAAACGACGATCCGTTGTTAATCCAGATGAAAATTTTTACTTCTATTGGCTAATGATGCTAACTGTATGTGTTCTATATAATCTATGGACCCTAATTGTGAGGCAGAGCTTTCCTGAACTGCAGGTGAGTCTTATCTGTCACATCAGACAGTTACCTTTACCTTTACCTCTACCTCTACCATTACCGTTACAGTTCCCATTCTCCATTCAGTACTCTTCCTTTTTTGCCATTCCCCTAATCCCCAGCCACCGGCACCCAACCCCCAACCCCCAACCCTCAGGTCCATCAGTCAACCTTTCAAAGGTGGTCCAGACAGACTTTTGTTCGCCTTTGTGAAAGCCAACACCCTTTTGTCGTTACGCTTAAAGACTTTTGTGTAATGCGTGTTGCCTCGCTGTCCCAGTCGCTACCCCTTCCAGAGCGGGGTACATGTCCACAGCGAGTGGACTTGGTCTCAGTCCATGGAGGATATTTGACAGAGGACAGAGGGTATCTCGTAGCCACTACACCAATCGTTTGAGTGGTGCTGCTGGTGGTGGTAGTGAAAAGTTATCCGTTTTTTATCTGTTTGTTCCCGCTCTTTGGCTTGTAATGACTCAATTATAAGACACGCAGCCAGGCCTGGGCAAATGTTTGTTTATGGCCCAGTTAGCTGGTGTTTGTCATCAGATTAGAGGTGGCTACGGCCATGACTATGGCAAACAAAAGTCAGGTCTTAAGCTGACCTTTATCCTGGCCACAAAGGCCCGCAGTTGTGGCTACCGGTCAGGCTGACTGAACAGGCCTTTCCCCTGGCAATTGTCAACTGCAGCCCGGATGTGGGGGCCCTGAATAATTGCCCTTGACCACGAAAAACCACGAAAAGAGGGATGAATTTGTCTTCTCTATTTATAATTCACTTTTTATCTACTTTCTACTTTCGGACGTATAGCAATCTGTGCCTACCTTTTGGCTTATCTGCGATTCGATGACAGATGTTGTATTTATCTTAGATATAATAGTTCAATTACGCACAGGCTATCTGGAGCAGGGTCTAATGGTGAGCGGACCTTTAATCTGGAGTACAAAAAGAATTCCCCCTGTAATAGGACACTTCCTTTTGCAGGTATACGATGACAGGAAGCTGGCCTGCCACTACGTTCACTCGCGCGACTTCATCTTCGATATGATATCGTTGATACCATTGGATCTGCTGCAGCTCAAGATGGGCACCCATCCGCTTTTGCGTTTTACGCGCTTTTTTAAAGTGAGTTCCGCGCTGAATACATCTTAATCCCATTTTGATATTTCGCTCTCCATTTCGTTTTGAAGGTTTATCGATCTGTGAGATTTTATTACATCGTAGAGAGTAGAACAGTTTGGCCAAATTTATGGCGCGTTGTTAACCTAATTCATATCCTGTTAATATTGGCACATTGGTTCGGTTGCTTCTATTTTTTGCTCTCCGAAGCGGAGGGTTTCCAGGTGAGTAGCAAGCCCACTGCTCATGCCCATTCCCCCCCACAGTGATTAACCGTTCGGGTCTGGGCCATATGTTCCAGGGTGATTGGGTCTATCCTTATAGGCCGGGTGACTATGCCACCCTCACGCGCAAGTATCTGGGCAGCCTCTACTGGTCCACCCTGACGCTGACCACCATCGGGGACCTGCCGACGCCCGAAACGAATGCAGAGTGAGTATGGCAGCGATCACATAGTATACCTTACCAGACGAAAGATATACATATTCTGATCGGGTTGGGTTGCGGGTTTTGCTCTCATTTCAAATTTGAATTATGAATGAATACACCGAATATACAAATCAGACCGAATTTTTCGGTGGACGGCCCAAGATCAAT
Organism: Drosophila athabasca; assembly: GCA_008121215.1. Lineage (NCBI taxonomy): Eukaryota > Metazoa > Arthropoda > Insecta > Diptera > Drosophilidae > Drosophila > Drosophila athabasca. Next base: position 6,985,349 of record CM017796.1, on the reverse strand, counting down.
ACCTAGACGTGGCATTAAATCACGCCTGCTTCAGTTTGGCTCTAGCTATGGGTATGATCATCATCATCAACTAAAAACCATCTAAATCACATCTATACTCTAAGCAAAGTCAATCAAATCGTATCAAATATCATGCAATTTGTTTTGGGGGCTGTCCACCGATTCGTCTTCCTTGGTGTTGGTGTTCTAGTTCTAATTCTGACTGGTCTGTTGCATTCTCTTCAAACATTGACATCAAAGTTTTCGAAAGCGTGCGACAGCCTCGAACAATTTCATTGATATTTATTTGCATCGCCAAAATGTAGAAAAATATTCTGTACAAACATAAATACAACAATTTCCCACCCAGCATTGAGCTTTCGAAAACTTTGATTGATCTTGCAAATGAAGAGTATGTATATGCATATTATATGTATACATATGTATGTATAAGAGAGGGAGAAACTATGATGGTAAAGATGGGCAGCATCGTCCCTCTCTCTCTCTCCCTCTCTTATACGCATATGATACTCTCCTAAATACATTCCGTTATGCTAACTGATTGACATTGAATCGGCTGATCTTCTCATTCACAGATATATTTTTACGATCGTTAGTTATTTGATTGGTGTTTTTATCTTCGCAACAATTGTTGGCCAAGTGGGCAATGTGATAACGAATCGGAATGCGAATCGTCTCGAGTTCGAGCGTCTGCTGGACGGGGCCAAGACCTACATGAGGCACCACAAGGTTCGGTTGCTTTCCGTATTCCCTTTGAGCCTCCTACTGACATCGATCTGTTGTTACTTTCAGGTGCCGGGTGGGATGAAGCGTCGCGTACTGCGATGGTACGACTATAGTTGGTCGCGGGGACGGATACAGGGTGGCGGCGATATCAATACAGCTTTGGGTCTGCTTCCCGACAAACTGAAAACCGAATTGGCCTTACACGTGAACCTGAGTGTGCTGAAGAAGGTAACCATTTTCCAAGAGTGCCAGCCGGAGTTTCTGCACGACCTTGTGCTGAAAATGAAGGCCTACATCTTTACGCCGGGCGACTCCATCTGCCGCAAGGGTGAGGTGGCGCGTGAGATGTTTATCATCGCCGATGGCATCCTGGAGGTGCTGAGCGAGACGGGCAAGGTGCTGACAACAATGAAGGCTGGCGATTTTTTCGGCGAGATCGGCATCCTCAATCTGGACGGGTTGAACAAGTGAGTGTTACAATCGAGAAATCCCTGATGATCAATTGACTCATTAATCATTTATTGTAAAGGCGCACCGCGGATGTTCGTTCTGTGGGCTACTCTGAGCTCTTTTCGCTTTCTCGTGAGGATGTGCTGGCAGCCATGAAGGACTATCCGGATGCGCAAGAGATCCTCCAGACGCTCGGACGCAAGCGACTCATGGAGGTGCGTTGCGTGAACAAGAAGTACGCAAAGGCGGCGCTCGACAAGGAGAACGCGGCCTATGCGGCGGCGCATCCGCACCACCATCAGGCCCATCATCAGGGACAGGTGCACCAGAGCGATAGCAGCGAGAATAGTGCATCCAAGAAGATTGTGGACAAGCTGAAGCACGATGTGAAGGGCTTTCGTAATGTGCTGAAGAAGTCCAGGTGGGATTTACCGCAGCACCAAACGAAATTACTCCCTAATTTCTCTCTCATGGGTAGAACCTCCCGCAAGAGCGACGAATCGCTGGAGATGCAACCGCTGCACAATACCTCGCCCCGCGGCAGCAAGATCATGCTGAAGCGGATGTCCCGCGTGCGTTCGGACGAGAAGGATGCAGACACCGCCGAGGCCAAGGACGAGCTGCACGACAAAACCCCCAGTCCGATTGGGGCAGGTCTCCCGTTGCTGCAGCGTTTGCGGTTGCTCAAAGAAAAGCAGGTAAGGACACAGCTCCCATCGGCAGATGACACTGACCACCAAACAGCCACCACACGCTGCTCACTTTTTCTTTCATCAATCGCCACCCAGCCAGCAATGGTTCATGATGCCTCATCCACATCCACATCCGCATTCTCATACCACACCCACATTCAGCAAGCTTTAAATGGTTTTTCTTCACAAATAAAACAAACGCATTGAATGTACAGCTTGACAAATGGAAAACAACACAGACAATACCACAGAAAAAGCTACAGATACATAAACCCAAAGATACAGTTACAGTTACAGTTACAGACATTGCTACAGATACAGATACACACCAGTTCCAGTTGTATCCTGTTGTATCTGAGACGTTTCCTCAATTACTTCTAGTTGCTCATTCATGTGTGTTCCATTGTAATGCAGTTGTTAGTGCACCTTCAAAATCAAAATCAAACTCCACCCAAAATCAATGTTTTAGCTTTATCTTATTCTTTATTCTTGTAAATTAGCAGCACGTTATGCAAAACAAGCTTCAATCAATTAAGAAACAAAACAATTGCAGTAAACAATACGATTAATTATGCAATTGATGTTAAGGTTCGCCACTTTTGAGATATTTTCGAGTTTGCATTGCATTTAAATGTTTTCAAATTTATTGACAACAGAGACTCTCGCTAGAACTATTATTCCGCATATATGTAATTTGACATCTTGAATTCCAACATATAAAAAATACGAAGATTGACACTCAACTTCTACGGATATTTCTTTAGTGGGTCTGCATAATTTCTCATGTTTCAGCGACGCACTGCTTGATATGCGCCTTCTGAAAGAGCAAATAAACTGCTTCATATTTAGTGTATGAACTGCTTTTAGAGGCACACTGCTTTCCTTTTGCTTGTGAAGGGCGGCAATAAACTGCTTCGCTAAGCTGCTTGTTGGATAGTTTCAGCGACGCACTGCTTGATCAATTTATTTGTGAAAAGAAATTGAACAAAAGCGTCAGGGTTAATTTCTGCATGCAGCAGAAAAAGGGAAAACGAATAAAACTGAAGAATGAGCGTTTTGGATGGGGGACCTTGTTCGGAATAAGATCGGCTAAAGTATTCAAATGGCTACGTTCTTAGTATTCCAAAGATAATCTTATTGAAAAATAATAAAACAACATTCAAGAAGTATGTATAACATTACAAATCTGTGGGTCCTCCAACATTCTCATTTTGCTTAATTTGTTTGGCTGGATAATACACATTAGTTGCCATCCTGCTAGTGCTTATGAAGCGGATTACACATGATCATTTAGAAAACAGAGGAAAACCTCACAGAAGGAAAGAAAGATACAGCTGCACGGTCAGGTACACTACTGGAAGACACTCGCTGACATGCCTCATAATTCATAATTTCTTTGTACACACCACATCGCTTTTGCGTTGTTTATTTTTCGTTTTATTTTGGTTTGGTTTAGCTTCCAAAATGCCCGCCCAAATATGAGAATCACCCAAAATTCGTGTTGTATGTAATTAATTCCCCGGCTCCTAAAAAGTAGTTTTGTATGTGTCTTTATGTGTCTTGCACTAGGATCGCGAAGAGCGAGCTGTTAAGTCCACACCACCACAGAAATCTCCACCTCACTCACATGTAACGTGTACGTTATCGCCGCAGGAATCGATACAGGAAGAGCCCGAACGAGAGTTCAACGAAGGCTTTCCCCTGATCCAGCGATTGCAGCAGTTGAAAATTAAGAACGAGCCGCAAGCGAACGCCGGAGGCGATTCCGGCCTCGTAATGGTAAAGCCTAAAAAACAAACCAAACCCAGTTCAAAACATAGACCCCGTTAAACCAACCCCCAACCAGAACTCAGACAATCAATCCAAGACCACAAGCCACTATTTTGAGTCTTCACTAACATGTATAACTCTTTTTCTTTTCCTACCTTTTGGTACCTTTGCCCCCCCGTTCCCCCTTACGGACCTGTCAGGTCAAGACGCCTCCTAGCATCAGCAGCAAGATTGACTTCGGAGGAGCAGCGGCAGCAGGATTGGGCGCAGGGCTGCCCTCGGGCAGTCAGCTGCTGACAGTCGCTCAGATCAAGCCCATCATGAAGGTCTCCTTCAAGCAGAAGATCCAGCAGATGCAGGGCGGCGGGGCAAGTGGATCCTCGCCGGGTCCCAGCACTGGAGCGATAGCCAAGAAGGAGCCGCCCAAGTCGCTGGCCCTGGTTGCCAAGCATGCCTCAGCGTTTCCACTACCACCAGCGATCTTAGCGGAGGAAACAGCATCGGGGGGTGTGGGATTGGGCGGGGGAGTAGGACCTGGCCAAACCATGGCCATTGCCACGATTTCGAAGAAGGTGACCAAGCCGTCACACAAGCTCAACACTCCTATGCAATCCGACACGGACACCGATGGCACGCCCATCTCCAAACCCTGGTCCAAACTGAAGCTAGCGACGCTCATGTCCTCCAGCTACACGAGCCTCACCAACTGCTCGCCGGATGACCTGGCCACGCCCCTGAAGAACTACTCACTGAGCAACATTCCGCAGCAGATGGAGGCCACCGCCCAAACCCAGTCCCAGTCCCTGTCCCGTCCGCGTCACCACAGTGCCAGGAGCAGCTCTCGCTCGCCCCGACACACCCATGGTCATGGCCACGCGCACGACTCCACCAGCAACACCAGCTCTTCGACCAGCCAGGCGAGCACGAAGCGAGAGTGCCTGCGCCTGCAGAAGCCCGAGCAGCAGCTGCCGGATGGAGAGCTGGCTGAGCCGCGCAGAAAGTTCTACCAGAGCGTGTTCGACCTGTCGCCGGAATACAGTGGCTTGCCGTTCGTCAAGCGGCTGAAGATCCTCAACGAGCGGCAAAAACTAGCAGAGCTGGAGAAGGCCCTGCAGACGCGCAGCTTTAGCCTGGACTGCTCCAAGTCCGACCAGGGAGGGAATCTGCCCATCACGGAGTCGCTATATCGCTGCTACAGCGACACCAGCGGCATCTACTCACAGTTTCTCAGTGCCTACGAGTCCACCACAAGTTCCACATCGATATCGACCAATACATCCGCCTCGGCATCGGCATCGGCCTCTGCATCAGCATCAGCATCGGACACTGGAAATTCCCGTCACGGACAGATGCAGTACGTGCCGCTGCCCCTCAGCCCGGAATCGAATGAAACCGTCGAGCGTCGGAAGCTGAAGAGCATACTCAAGAAGCTGCAGAAAGGCGGAAGCGGAAGCGGTGGCAACGGCAACGGCAACGGCAGCGGAGGCGGCATCGGCGGAGGTGATGCCCAAGACGAGGCGACTGCCACAGTCACAGCCACGGCGCACGCGCACGCGTCGTCGAGAAGGCTTCTGGCGGAGCCGACCTTGGAAGGGTACGTGGCTAGGCACAGTAAGCTCTTGAAGAGTGTAACCTTCCATTCAACTCTTTCTAGCCCGCCCGCCAGTGCCAAAGAGGAAGGTCAGTTCGCTGCCTTTGGTGGCGCTTCCGGCGTGGCCCTTTCGCAGCACGCGATCGCGATCAGTCCGAGTAACGGTAACGGTAACGGTAACGGTAAATGCGCGTCTAATGGTAGCGGTAACGGTATGGGTAACACAGCTTTCACTTCTAATCCGACGTATCCGGTTCCGGTTCCGCTTCCTCTTCCTCTTCCGGTTGCCGAGACACACGTATGGTCGCCGACGTTGACGTTGGTAACGCCAACGAATTCGCCTCAAGAGAGTTTCGCGTTCGAGCTGCAGCCGCAGAGTCAGTCTCAGCCGCATCCGCAGCCTCATCTCCAGTTCCCGCCTCCACCTGTATTGGCGGACAGTGTTAGTAGCGGCACTGGCGGACTCGTTGTTGGCGTTGGCAGCGCCTCAACGTCGTCGGCCTTAGGAGCAGCGGGTTCATCATCATTATCATCATTATCAGCAGCTGAAGCAGCAGGTGGATCAGCAGGAGCAGTGGCAGCGGCAGCGGCAGCATCGACCTCATATGTCGTCGAGTGCTCGTCATCGTCGGTGTCATCGAAATCGAATCAGATACTCTCACAGAACACCGAATTTCATGCTCAATCCACAACATCCACAGATTTGAATTTGAATTTGCAGCTCAGACAGAACACCACCACATCCACCACGAACAATTCGCTGGCTGGTGGTAGCCAGGGGCCCAGGCCCGAAGGTAAATATATCTGCTTCAAATCTAATCCGTTTTCCACCTCCACACAAATCAACATCAGCAACAACAACAGCAATTACTCGTACAACAAGCAGACATGTGTGAACAAGAGCAACCAACGCAACGCTTTCAACCCCAACCGACACACAACTATACTTTTGGCAAACTATCTATCTATATATCTTTCTTTATATCTACTAAGCTCTATCTTCTATAGTCCGTCTATCCTTCTTCACACACACACAAACACACCTGTGCATGTCTGTTGCGGAGTGGTAACGCACACACAGAAACCTCAACCTCAACAACATGCTCTCCTGCTCTAACCTCGCTCCTATGCTTTGCTATCCGTTTTTCTCTCTTCTACAACCTATATAGAATTTCTATCTATCTCCTTCCTCGCCTCGCCGTTGCATTAAACTGACTCATAACAATTTTTTGCATGAAGAAGGCACATTTTGAGCGAAGCTTAATGAGTTTCAATTCCGCTCGAATACTCCCATAATTTAAAAATTTTGTTGATACCTGCTTAAAGAACTGATTCTTGATTGATTCGTAAACATCGAATAACACATAACGCAACAATATGAAATTATTCTCTTATTTTATCCTAAGTTTAAATTTAAGAATCGCCTGCTCTCTTTTTATATACATACATACATATGTACTGTATAAGTGCTTAATTTATATTGCAAAATGTACTTATAGAATATGTAAAGTATGGAACCTTTCTATAAATGTAGCATAAGTCCTTTTCATCACATAAGTACCAACCGCTGAAGTGATGGTGTGATGGTGTGAAAGCTTTCCCTTCAATCCATTTTAAAGGTGTTGCCAACCTCTATAGACCTTAAATATAGTTAAAGTCCATGGAAACACATTTTAGTTTCTAAGTATGCACAGATCTGAGGCAAGTCTTTTAGCATCTCAAGGTACAGTCGCGCTCGCACGCTTTTGGAACGCTATGGAATGAAACAGCCGCCATTTTGGTGCTCACTCGCTGAAGCATGTAACCTAACCTAACACTAGCAAATGCTCCTTGTATATTGTAATCAGCCCATCCACGCAACCCAACAAATACATATGTACATATATATTTTGCAAACTGAGCTGAACTTTTGGTTGATTGTGATGGAGACGCAAGACAATAACAGCTGTTACCTGATTTGTAACGTATGTACATATTTTGATTCGATCCAAAATCAGAGAAGTATATACACATATTTAGCCATAAGTAATATATAGTGTGTAGTGCAACAATGCTTTGTTATTCACAGCCTGATAAATAATACTGTTTCGAAAGTCCTCCCACCCCAGCAAGACTCATGTTCGCCAGACACAACTGTATCCCCTTTTGTCCCGATCTTGTTGTCTTTTGTTGCTAATAACGGATTGTGATTTTGCTCTTCAAGGATTTCCAGAAGCGCAGGACTACTTCAATCAGATACTCAGCGGCATCAATCACGTTATCAAGACGCACATGAACGAGATGCACTCGAAATTCGAGACGCAGTTCTCGAGCATGGCCGGGGAGGTGCGCCGTCGCGATGCCATCATTGCCCAGCTCCAGCTGAAGCTGCGATCCATCGAGCAGAAGTCTTCTTCAGCAGCTTCATCCTCGGCTGCTGTCCCATCCTCAACCCTAGCTATAGCCCGCCGGCAGAAGCGAGAGAAGCTCTCGCAGATCTCGGTGGACGACGATGAGCCGGCGGAAGAGGATAATAGTAGCTCGGGCTCTTCCGCAGAGCTTCTCTTCATGGTGAGTGCATCGTGTTTGCTCTTTCTTATCGAATATTGCATCTTGACCGTTTTCCTCCCACTCCCACAGCGCGGCGATTCCCTTGACACGGTGTTTACCTCTTCGCCACCCATTCAGGGCGGTCGGCGCAGTATATCGCCCGGCCCAGGACCGAGTCGGCATCATGCCGCTTCGGCCAACGCTCTGAACTGTCCCAGCAGCTACTACACCGGGCCGGGCACGCTGAGCACACGGCATGCACAGAGCCATCCCAGCTTCTATACGGGGCAGGGGAATGGACGCAGCAGCAGCAGGGGATATCGCGAGTGGAGTGGAGCCGCTGGCGATGGCAGGTTCAGTGGGGCGGACGGTAGCGGGTCCAGCGGGGTGGTGGTGTCGGACGTGACGGGCAACCTCACACGGCTCTCGGATAGCGTGATCCTGGACATTGGCGAGAGTTCCAGCTCGAGCTCCTCGTCAAGTAAGTTGAACATTGCGGATGAGGAAGACGACGACGATGAAGAAGCGGAAGCAGAGGCCGAGGTGGATGAAGAACTCAGCGCCAGCGGGCCCGGGAACAACGATTGGGAGGTGCGAATGCTGGCCGCCGAGATGGAGCGGCAGGAACGCAAGCGCGGACACTCACTATCCGACAATCTTGGCGATCTGAAGCACTGCAGCACGTTCCTGCGGCGCCGCCGCAAGTTCAGCGACACCGAAACGGAGTTCAGCGAGACGGACATGGACGAGCAGTTGGGCAGAGGCTCAGGCGGTGGCCCCGGTGGAAGCGGCACCGGCGGCGCAGCTGGTGAGGCGTCCGCAACAGGAGCTGGATCCACATCAAGTGGCAGCGGGATGCAGAGTGGCAGCCAGCGGCCGAGGGCTTCCAGCCTAGACCAGTTCAACCTGCGTTACGGCATCGGTCGTGGCATCTTCAAAGCAATGAGCATCGATCGTGATAAAGACAAGCTTTGAGAACTATAACCGCGACCAAATGCCCCCCCATCCCTCAACCAGAGAACACCTTCCGCATCCAACCCCACAGCAGCCGCAGCACTGGACGAGGACACCAACAACCAATAAGCAATTCGGACAGTATTACAATGGTACAACAACTAAAATATATATGTAAAATCCATATATATATACATATATATATATACACACACTTCGATATACAAACTAAAGATGACATATAGATCTATATTCTATATTGTATGTTTGTTTAGCCTTAACGATCCCCCAAAATGGAAACCAAAGAGGAAAGAAACCCAAATGTAGTATATATATACATGCATATACATACATATATAAAATAAAACATTGAATGGGATTTATACATATATATCTATTATAGATATTTCAAAGGAGATTTAAAGGAAACAACTACAACTCAACCAAGAACAACACACAAAATAGCCAGAGAGTTCTCTCCAGCAATGTTCCAGCATCAGATCCATTTGGTTTCGATTTCGTTTCTATTTCTATTAGACCTAGCAAAAGAACAAGCCACTGAGAAGTCTATGTATATCTCAATGATCTCAGTCCGCTCATTTCTCAGTGGATAATGCTAGGGTTTTTTTTGTATCCTATTCGCATAGCTCTATAAGAGCTCTACAAGCTCCAATTGGCTGGGGTATATTTCGATCTACCGAGTTGGGGCTTTATTTGATTGCCTTTCCTGCTTTATTTTGCTAGGACTTAGATTAATAAATACTATATGTATATGTATATAGGTGTTTGAGTGCTTGATTGATGGATGATTGAGAAGTTAGTGTGTGCGTGCGACCTAGATGATGATTCCCACATTAAACCGTCCTAAAAATAACGTCCATGCCATCACGCGCATGTTTGTTCAGTGTTTGTATCAATATCTGAATCTTAGAATTTTAGAATTTACCAGTTTCTCACAGTACGGTCTGTTTTCGTTTCTGGAACATTGTGGCGGGGGAGGGCTCTCTCTATAAAAATGTATATACCTCTTATTGTTAGAGACTATGGAACATACAATATATACATATATATTTTAAGTACGTATATATACATATATATATACACACAGAAATATACATAGTTATATATACATATATATATAGAAATATATATATATGAACTAGTCTAATGAAAACAGAAAGCTTTAATAACTGATATAGAAAACTATTTAAGAAACGTTTTAAATACTACATAGTTGATTCGGACAAAATATTTTGAAATAGAACGGGCAACCATTTCAAAAGACACACACACACACAAATGCCAAAAAAAACTTACATACATGCATACACACTCACACCCACACACACAAACAAAAACATACACACATATACATATATCTATATATAAGTAGAGCTTATAATATGCATAGATTAGCGATTTACTTGTTGAAAAACCCTCAGTTTGTGCTGTTGAGCCTATCTAAGCGTTAGTCGAAACCTATTTAAAACTTAAACTAGATGCCTAGTCCCAAAACTATGCGATTTGTACCCCCCACTTCGGTTTCGTTTGCCTAATCTCACGCTTGCTGTCCTTGTTCCCCAGATCCCATCTCCATTCCTTTGCCGTGCTCATTCCATTCATCATACACGATCCCTAATTGAGAACTATTTCGATATAAGAAAGGCAACTCTAAAACTTAAGTAGCTTAGTGCAGATCTAGATCAATTTCGAAACCGAAACCGAAACCAAAACCGAAACTCAAGCCGTAAGCTTAAGGCTGTTTAAATGTATCTCTTAAGCGAAAACCAAACCAAAGAATATCGAAACAAAGAAACCGATATGTAGTTAGGTTTGTTTTGTTACCACATTTTGTTTTTTGTTGTTGTTTGGTTTACCCGTCGATCTACTTGTTGCTCTTACCTAATGCCGAGACAGTTGCAATTGCAGTTGCAGTTGCAGGTCCTAGAATCAATCCAAGTCAGTCACTCAATTCAGAGTAGCCAGCAAGTATAGTCAGTAGTCAGCAGTCAGTAGAGAAGTTAACCCTAACAGCAGGCACGGCACCAATAGAACGTTTCGTAGCGACTACTTACTTAGCAGCAAAAGGCGATGTAACTGTACTCAAATCTTATTCCCGAACTTACAGCTATCGCAATCGCTATGGCCCAATGGCTAAGGCTATCGTATTGTAATTAGCGCACTAAGGCACACACGCACACACACACTGATACACCTCCTCCAGACACGCCACACCACACACATACATGCAACAACACATGCGTACTTCAACGAAAAACTAACTATACGGATACTATATCTACTTATCTACTACCTGTAGTTAGCCACAAACAAACAAACAAACAAACAAACACAAAACTGAAATTCAAGGAACAAATACTCAACAAAAATGGGTTCAATATAACAAAAGCAAAGCAAAAACAAAGAACAAGAACAACTAAAAATGGATCACAGCCAGCTAAGCAGTCCAACTAAATCTAATAAGACAAAAAAAACCGAAAAACGAAAAACTAAAAACGAAAAACGACAAGCACAACACTTAAGTAATACAAATAGTTACAATACAACTAGACGGAGGATTTGCAGGAAGGGAAGATGGAATTAGATGGTAGAAAATGGAAGCAAGCATACAAGGCCAAAGAATATGAAGAACTTACTCTATAAGGAAACGAATTTTTTGATTTACTTTATTGGTATTTATTGGGTTTCTTTGTTATTGAATGCCAAGTTTAAATGCAAAAACAAAAACGAAACCATTTCAATTGAATTACATACGCCAGGGACCACAAAACGTTTTTTTTCTCTTCTCTTTTTTATAAAAACGTGAAGTACTCGTAATGTGTAGACACAAAAGGAAAACCAAAAGCAAAATCTAATGATAATAAAAGCCATATAAAGAATGTTAATAGAGGTATGGGGGGAAATCCAGTAAGGGGAATTTCCAGAGAGGATCATTTAGCGTGGATCATATGTAGCTCCAAGGCCATAGCTATCCCAAACGTACCCCCGTCCCCCGACCCGACCCGACCCGACCTGCCCAGCCCAGCCCCGCCCACATCCAGGGCCCATTTCGATCTAGCTTATTTCGTACAACTCACTCTCAGTTCAATTGTTGCCAACCAACGAAACTCTGTGAGTCAATTATGTATATGGATCAGTTTTAAAGATTGTTTTTAACGTGCCCTCGATTATAGGAGATAAAGAAGGAAGCGGAGGAGTAGGTGGAGTAGGTGGAGTAGGAGGAGGAGGAGGAAAAGAAGAAAGAGTTATCTAAAGAGAGAACGCAACCAATTATGAATTACTCTGTGTATTATATTACATTACTCGTAAAATACCGCGAGCTGTTGTCGTTGTTGATTTTAAATTTTAAATTGCTCGTCTTTAAGTTACCGATATTTTTGTACATTAGTTTAAGGTAGCGCATAAAGAGTCCCACACGAGTCTAGAGTAAAAATTCATACCTAATTGTATAAATACGAGTACATATATATTTTTTTTTTCCTCCTAATTGCTAATTTCGCAATGTTGACAGATACTAAACAGCATGTACTTATAGTGAAAATTATATGCAAAAATGATAAATTAAACTAAACTAAAACTAAAAGGAATACCAAAACCAAACAAAGAAATTAGCACATGTTAAAGAGCCGCAAATAAATGAAGAACAAATGGGAAAATACTCGTGTGTACGCTGAAAGACAGAGACAGAGAACTAACTGCGAACTTGCCTTCGGTTGCGAGCTCATTTTTAGTGTGCCAAATCTACATCATATCAACTTTTACTCACCATAAGGTATGATGTTGCTAAAATAATACGAGCCTAGATACGAACACTAAAGTCTAAACCAAGAGAAACCGATGCAAGTGACGTACTCGTTAAACCCAATGCAACCAAGGTGAAAATATGAAAGAAAAGAACAAACATACAAACGTATTTAAATAAAAGAAAGAGAAAAACAAAACAAAAACACATAACAAAGAATGCCACAATCTGTCTGCTTATTGATTGGGCTAAGGAAACGGTCATCTTCTTGGGCCATCTTCTTCTCAGACAAGCCAAGACAAGTGGTAGCACTGTCTCCGGAAGCTTCCGGTTAAATGTAAGTGGCACTCCTGCTGCCATCTATTGGCAACGACAAGCAACTCAGGCAGCAGGACCTGCGCCTTTCACTTCGAAAAGCAATGGCGCGAGGCGAGGGTGGGTTCACCGAACAGTGCTGCCACACTTACTGTGGAGGTCTGGCAACGCTCTGTGCACAAGCTTTTTATCATCCCCCAGCGATGCTGCCACTACCGCTGCCTCTGGCTGCTTCTACTTCTGCTGCTGCTGCTGCTGCCGCCGCTGCCTCTCTGCCACGGACTGCTTCTGCTGCTCCGAGCAGAAATTCTTCAACGCCACGGCACACGGGACACGGACGCAGAAACGACAAGAGCAACGGCATCGGCAACGGCAACGGCTGGCCCCAGGCATAACAGAAAAAAAAAAGCAGCACAAATAGTTTACATTTGTTTGCTTTTGTTCGTTGGTTTTTTGCGATTGTTTTGGTTTTAGTTCCTATAGTTTTTTGTGGTGTGTGTCTGTCTGTGTCCGTGCCATGTACCCGTCGTATATTTATAAAACAACAATCGCGAAACTTGTGCGCAGAATTGTCTCAATTAAAGCAAAGTTACATTTCGGATTCCGATTCCAATTCAAATTCCTATTGCCATTTTGATTACGCTGGCGATTTACTGTGCGTGGCATGTAGCGGGATTTTGTTTGCTCTCCTGCAAACAGTGGATGGTGGGTGTGTAGTGTGTGTGTCTGTGTCTGTGTCTGCTTCTGTGCCTAAGGCCATCCGCTTGCCAAGGAGCGAAAGGGGTAGGCCAGAGGAATCACCATCGGTATCGGTAAGTTAAATATCATCGCACAATCCCAGAACCAGAGAACCAGAAAGCAGACCCCAAAAGTTATTTGTTTACATTTTCCCGACACACATGTGGGCTGCTTCAGGGGGCAAGTGATGGGGGGAAAAGCTTTGTCTGGAACGAAATCAGAGCAGCAAAAACAGCAGAACATTAGAAAACTCAAAGAAAACAGACATGTACTCATATACAAGCTAAAATCGGTTCTGCATAGTTCCTTTTGTTTATTTCATTCGAAAATTGTGCATTCAGAATCGTATTCGCACTTATAGTTCCCCCTCAACGTCTCCCCCGATGATGATTGTACGAGTAAATCCCCCTCTTTGGAGGTGATTATTCCACACGGATCTGGCTTGGATCAGGGGTCGCACGGAAAATGCATATTTATAGGTGGGGCTGGGGTTGGGGTTTTGGTTGGGGCTGAGGCCTCCCCTTCCCACTTATAATTATTATGTAAAATTTGTTCGCTCTTCTCTTCTCTACTCTGCTCTTCTCTACACTGTGTGGTTTTGTTCTCTGGCCTGATTTTGGGGCAAGGCTGGGGCTGGGTCTTGCTCCCACCTGGAAGAGGGATACGCGAGCTATTGTCGCTGACTGTGGCGATGTGCGTGGCTTTTGTCTGATTTATGCTTCAAAAGAATCAAATTATTGTTCGTCTTTGCCCCAGCCATGAGACCTCCTGTTCCTAGTTCTCTCTTTCCTTTCCTTTCCTTTCCTTTCCGCATCTCATTTTTTATTATATTTCTCTATTTCCATTCGGCTGCCTCGACATTTCATTTCATTATGTAGTCAGCTTTCTTTTTATTCTGTTCTCCCTTTTTTTCTCCACAGCATGAACTAGTTTCGGGTGGTGGTGATGGGTTGCCCGAGAAGTTCCGCGGTGTGCGGAGAGGGCGGGGGCAAGGGCAACCTCAACCTCTTCTTCGATATCTTATATCGTCATCTCCGGTTCCGCTGGGGTCTTGCCTAGGGGATCAGCCAGAAGGGGGGTTCTGTCCACAGTCATTTGAGGCAAAGGTTTATCAACTCTTGAAGGATCTCTCTAGCCAAGGACAAGGGTTGGCTGTTTGGCTCTTTGGCTGGTTGGCTGCTTGGAGCACCCCTCGCACGGTTTGCCCAGCTGTTGCATAAATTTTCGCATTTAGCTGCTTGTCTTCTGTGTATGTGTGTGTGTGTGTGTATGTTTGTGTGTGAGTATCTGTGTGTCTGGATATGTGTATGGGTGTGTTTTTGTGGATTTCGTTAGCGTTTTATGCAGCTCAAGGAATTTCGTTGTTCGTTCAAGGCATGACAAGGCTTTTCTTTTCTTGTTCTTTTGTTGCTCCTCAATACCCTTCCCTAAAGGGCATACAGAATTATTCTCAACACGTTATTGGGTCCAACCATAAGCTTCCTCTGGTCATTAATTGGGCCAGATCCTGACCCATTTCGGTTGGGTGTGTCTTCCTTGACATTGATTGATGGGAAAATTATTTTGCATTGATAATTCAGACCAATTTTGGGAAATTTATTTTTGGAAATACATATTAAATATGTAGATATAAGATATGTATTAAATTTCAACTTTATTATGAGATAAATTTTCAAAGTTTAGAAATGTGCTAATGCCTGCTTAACTTTTCTATGGAGGTCGTCGTTCCGAATTTTTTAGTTTTTCCTAAAAAAAATATATTTAATTTAAATTTGAAACTACAGAAGAAGTGTTCTAAAGAAGTATTTTTATTAAAAATGTTTGAAATTTAAAAAATGTTATTGAAGTTGATTAAAATTTGTTTAAGAATTGAAACGTGAGGATCTTTGATATCTCAGCCGATTATCGCGCACCAATCACTGTTTGTATGCATCGATTAGAAATGCTTACATATTATGAACCCTCAATGGTCGGGAGGGCTGTGACGCGTTGTTGCCTAACATCAAGCAGACTCACTAATCCCTGCGTATAATTTTAAACCTATGTATTAGTTGAGAAATAGAGGAGAGTAAGGGTCAGGCTCAGATGTAACTACTACGGCGTTAGTGTGGATCGCATTGCCTTCTGCCGTGAGGATTCGATGGATGAAAGTACTAAGGTAAGGGACATTTTAAATGTGTGCTCTGAGGTTGACCCCCCCAAAGGCTGTTCTTGCTAACTGTGTCCCATCGACCCTATGAAGCTACTGTCTCCTTCACTGCTACGGTCTGCACAGAGGTTTACAGAGGTCTACAGAGGTCTACAGAGCTGGTTGGTACATTACAAATGTTCGCTTTTCGTCTCTAGAGGCCGAACTTTATCGACTTTTATCACTAAAATGGGCAGAGCCACAGTGCTACAGAAATTTCAAATAAGTTGATTATTCATGAAATAAATATTGTGCAAAGCGCTGACTCGGAATTCGTTACACAATTTCTTGGTCGCTGGAGGTCAGCTGGGCCTTGGCGCTATCACTTTGGCAGTTTCGAAACACCAGCAACTTAAGTTTATACGAATGGCCTTAAGCGACCATTAAAAGTCCCATTATCCCATCAAACAGATGTATCACTGTACGTCAATGCCGCTGAGTCCTTTTAATTTTACCGAAAATGTGAATGTAAGAGCAGGAATGGTAAAATTGCTGTTGAGGAAAAGTCGTGGACTACTCTGTGATAATCGATTCGTGAGTACGATCATACCCCAGCCATAGCAGTGGTAGAGCTATAAAATATAGCTATATATATGTATATAACGCTAGCTAAGAAAGGGCTTTTGTTTGAGTAGAATTCATGTGTTAGTAGATATGTTATGTACATTTGTTTGTATGTATGTACATATGTGCTCGCTTTGCTATTATCTAACTTTTCTTTCCTTTTAGTTGTTCTGCGTTTACATTTACATTCCATTCCACATATGTATATGAGTAGATACATATATGTAAATATATAATAACTTAATGTGTAGAACATTAAATTATTTTTGAATTATTTCCTTTCTTATCTTCGTATGAATGAGTTATATGATCCATTTAGTGTTAAGCCTGGATAAGCTCCAAAAAATATCGGACCAACCTTTGTTCCATGCATTGTCGAAGGTCGAGTCGGAATCGAGAAACTCGTGATCTACAAATATGATCACGACCTTTAAGTTTTGTTTTTCATTCGAGAGTATGGTTAGCACAAGGACGTATGTATAGGGATAGGAAAACCCCGACCCCTACCCCCGGCGATCTGAGACTAGAACGCAGTATTCCTGATTCCCAATTTGCTTTCCTGCCAGGCCTAGCCGTGTCATTACATTATAACATACCTCATTTTATTAATTGCAAGAGTATACAGAATGCACCTTTGTCGACAATTTTGTTGGGGGAAAAAACTTCTTACATGGCTTTCCGTCGCTTTTCATTTGGGGCTCAAGTGCGGCCCTGTTTCCGCTGCTGTCACTGCTGTGTTGGGTTGTTCGGGGTTACCAAGACAGGCCGCACCAGTCTCAGGCCCAGGCCCAGGCCAAAACCCAGGCCCGAATAAGTTCGAGAGAGCACGTGGTAATGGCTGCCGATGGGGCCTACTCCTTACGCATTTGTTTCGTTGTCATAACAAAATCAACAGAAACAGAAATTGAAATTGATTCCCGTTCAGTTCGGGGCTTTCGCACAGGCAGACAGACAGAAAGATGGACGGACGGACAGACAGAGACAGTTGGAGCCGGGGATAGGAGAGGATAGATAATTGACTTCATTAATGCGAACATAGTCATTTGAATTATTTTTACATATTGGATCCAATAAACCCAATATACTACAGCATGTCCGTGTTCCGCTTTCAGTAATGCAAAGACGGCGTTATGGCACTACAAGGCTGGCGCTTTTTCGGTGTCTCGGCGACCATCATCATCTACATAGGCGGCGTCCTGTTCCTCTCCATGAACAACATTCCTGGATCGCATCCGAAACGCCCTCGCATCGAACGCTTTGCCGAGGTAAGTCCCCTTCACTACCTTCACTTACTGATTTTACAGACACATTTTACTCACTTTCATGTTATACTTCTCGAACAGTTTCCCGGCTTTCAAAGTCCCCGGTTTCCCATGCCCAGCCGCAAGATGACTATTCGCTGGTGTCGCGAACTGAAGTACATGAATCGAGATCTTCCAAACTACACAGACTACAGGGCCGATTTCTATAGTGAGTACCACACCAGGAGTGCGCACACCACTGGGTGGCAATATATGTAGGTATAATCCCGCAAATCTCACATTAAACAGCACTGCCCAGCGATGTTAGTGCCAGCCTGCAGGCCTCGCCCATGCTGACGGCCTTGGCCAGTTTTCCGGGCAGTGGCAATACCTGGCTAAGGTATCTGCTGCAGCAGGCCACGGGAATACTGACAGGCAGCATCTACAAAGACTACGGACTGCTAAAGACGGGCTTCCCCGCGGAGAACGTATGCAACAGCTCAGTATTATTGGTAAAGACCCACGAATGGGGCGTCAAGTCCTGGACCCCATTCGCCAAAGCAATCCTCCTGGTCCGGGATCCCGAGAAGGCGATAATAGCCGAGTTCAATCGGCAGAGTGGCGGACACATTGGCTTCGCCTCACCCGATCGCTACAAGCGTACAAAGGGTAAATGTACGTGATACATCCTTAAGTACTCTAACTGGATTCATCTCAATAACTGTATTCGTTTCCTTTTCGCAGATTGGCAACAGTTCGTGAGCAATAAGCTCAAGGTCTGGGAGCTAATGAATCTCAGTTGGGCGCGCAATTTTACGGGCAGTATTAAAGTTGTATTTTACGACGACCTGGTGCACCACACGGAGCGCGAGCTGCGGGCCATCCTCGACTTCCTGCAGTTTCCCGTCGACGAGACGCTATTGCGGTGTGCCATTCTGCGCAAGGAGGGGATATTCAGGCGAAAGAAACGCCTGCTCTCCTTTGATCCTTACACAGAGGCCATGCGCGCCCAGGTTCAGGCCCGGAAACGCGTCGTCTACGGCCTGCTAGGCCGAAAGGAGCCCTAGAGTAGAACTAAAGCTATGTGATTATCATCTTTAGGATGGTTCTAAGAGAAGATTTTGTGCAACGAGACAAGGAAATCAAAGCAATGCAAATTGTACCACCAAATGACGCACAGACCAACCGGAATTGCAGCACAGATCCCACACGCCGCCTACCACATAGACAACTGCAATGCATCACACACGCATCACATCACATCAAATCAGAAAACACATCAGAAAACAATAACACTTGACCTAGGACCATAGATCTCAATGGAAGCTGGAAAGGCTAGAATACTAAGTAGGCTTACGCGACCGCGACCCCAAGCAAGTCTTCCCAAAGATCGAACCTCACCCACAATCCTTCGTTTGCTGCCAGCTTAGCGCATTAGTTCAAATTTTTTTTTGAATATTTAGATATATAATTGTACGCATTAACTTAGGTTCAATATATGACAACGTATTTGTAGGCTAAAGAAAATGATCGGATCGGATCGGAGCGGAGGATCAATAGATCAGATTGGCTTGCGTATGAAACAAGGTATTATGATTCCTGAACGAATTTATGAAATTCATTATAGGCCATGTTGTGCTTCATTGCCATCACCACGCCACACCCCAAGTTAGTAATTACATTCTCATATCCGGTGTGCATTCCACATTGCCACTGGTCCTCTTGGTCATGCTGAACTCCCGTATTAGACTATCCCTGTAAAAAGTTTTATACACGATTCTACAAATAACTTGTGAAATATTAACGATTTCGAATGTATTAGATAATTGTACAAACAAAAACCAAAGTCGCGAAAAACGAACAGAAAACGAAATGAACACAATGAACATGAAGTGAACTCAGAAAACGAAATTTATATGTGTTTTTTCTTTGATTAAACCTTAAGTGTGATTGTCCACTAAATTAAATAAAGGGAATCCATGGAGTACAGCTCTGGGGGATAACACTTTAAGAAAAAGTGCGTATAATGCATTAATGGAACGATTTGAAAATCGCTAGTAAGTCGCGGGGAAAAAGCCGCTCAAAATTGACTTGAAAAATCGCGTCAAAAAAGTTATGTTATTTAGCGGTGACTTGAACCAGACGTCTATCGATAGCTTCATTACTTCATCGATATTTTCATTATTGCATCGATTGAAAAGAGTGTTACCAGACTGTTAAATAAAGGCGGTTTATTTAAAAATTGTTGCTCGTTTCTTTGCCGCGCAGTCAGCTGTTCCACAAAATCAGATGTAGGTGTCGTGTTGATGCACAGGACTTTGCTCATACACCACACATAGATGGCGGCACAAGCGCAAAATCGAAAACTATTCAAATTTTGATCATCAAATTGAAAATCAATCTGAAAATATATATACCAAATATGGAAAAATTATGATTAAATATTTTTAAACTATAAATGCGAGATGTTGTTGTCTACATTCATACCCGATACTCAGTCAGTATGTTTGTATTGCTATCTCGCTCCGCTCTGCCAGAGCGCCTACACTGCGAGAGGGAGAGAAAGAACGTGTGAGTGATATTTCAATTGTTCCTTCTGGCTATAATATATATATATTGATCCAATCTAAGCCAGATTCGACAATTTCGGTTCGCAGTCGGGTTTTCTCGTATATTTTCAAAATTTTGGATGCCACAGATTTTCATCCTTTGGGAAGGGAGGGGACGGAAGGAAGCCGGAGTCTAAGATCTAGGCGGTCTAGGTTTTCTGCTAGGCGTTACTATAGATCCTTTACATGTAAATCTATTCCATTTGATTATAGGGTATAAAAGATCACTAAAATCTTTGGTATTTTAGCATGATATATGCATATTTATAAATAATTCAAAGCAATCAAGACTTGGTATAAATATAATACGTTTTTGGCTAACAATGCTGAAAACCAAAGAAATATTTTATATACATACATATGTATATCCATCACTAAGTCCATAGATTGTGAAGTTCTTTGAGAAGAACCTGGAAGTCGTCACTTTTAACTAAAGAACACTTTTCGTTGCCGTCCAAAACGTACTCTGAAAAAAACGTATATAATTTTGTCAAGATCAGTTATTCTTCAGCATTTTTGACATTAAGAATGTTTGATTTTTAATTTATTCGAACAGGAAAAATATTGTAGATCTGAATCTGTAAATGTTAAGATAGTCTTAATGATTCTGAGTTTAGATTTAAGCTACCGAATTCTAATCAACTGATCAATTCTAAATATATATCTGATGGGAGGAACCTAATCTAGAAGGCCATTCGGACCATTCGGAGGTACCCTGTACGGTTCGGTTCCGTCTGGTCGTTGGATAACACCCTTTAGAAGATTTGGTATGTTGCATGCTTTTAACAGTTACAATACACTGCAACAACTAGGCCTCATCCATTCCACTTCAAACTGACACAACTCCTCCTGCCCCCATTCGACACCCCCCCTCCATGCCTGCTTCCTGGCAGCTGGCAATACCTGCAACATATCCCTGACGCAAACCCCACCTTCCACCTTGTATTCCCGCCCACTCGCCCACACCCACACCCACATCGACATGTACGCCCATTTTTGTTTTGGCATTGTTGGCCGTGTTGCCGTTTTGTGCCTTTTGTTTGAGCCGTGCTGCCCCTCTCGTCCCTCCCCCTAGCACCTTTTCGTTGCCTCGTTGCCTGTCCAAAAAATAATGCAAAAAAAAAGGTAAAATAAAAATACAAAAAAAATTGTGCCATATGCCGGACGCGGGGCATTGCGATGCTCACTCGCTCGCTCGGTCTCAGGAAGCGGCAGAGCTGTGGGCTAGCGGAGCAGGGGAAGGGTGTTGCTGGGGGGTGGTTGGGTCCGGATCTGGGCCTGGAACTGGGCCTCCTGCTGCTCCCTGTGGCGCAGTGCGCAGTCGCCTGGCCGCATTCTGTTGCCGCCACACTGGCATTGGCTTCGTCAAGTTTGCCGCCGCCGCCAGGTAGAGACACAACGGCTCTGTCCAATTCCAGCTGAACGAAACTGCCGGCGTCGCAGCCAGCCCGGCGACAGCGACCAATCGGAGCCGAGTGGCTGGCATTACATAAAGGACGCGGCTGCCATTTTGCAGGGGTGGATGGCGTGGGCCACGCCCACGCTGATAAATAATGAAAACATGTCGTCCGCCCCATTGAAAATAAACTCCGAAGTTAGCGAAACTCATCATAGAATTCTTTATCACAACACCACGCGCGCTTGTCTAGTTGTGAAATCTGTTCGCTTGCGTTTAGTTTCGACCAAAGTTGAATGCGTTGAATGCGCTGAGTGCGGGCGGTAGCGGCAACGAGATAACGAGACAAACAGCGACAACAAAAGGATATACCCGATGTACAACCGGCCAGGATACACTTAGCGCGACACCACGAAAAACGCATCCATCGAACAGCTGAGCGCTAAGCCCAAGATCCAAGAGCCCATCTGAGCGACGGCTTTACACAATCCTCAGACACAATCCGACACAGACCGACCGACAGACACATACGGAGACATACCCATAAACTGGCACAAGCGGCAGCGGAAGACAGCTTTTTAGAACGGAACGGTACGGTACGAAAGAAGAAGCTCCGCTTGGCTCTGGGGCCCAGAGCTTGGCTTGGGCTTACGTAGTACGTACCCTACGAACGCAGAGAAAGGAGGACGACACGCAACCACAGCAAAACGTAACGCAACGCAACGCAAAGTCTAACGTGAAACGGTAAACAGTTCCCCACATGTGTGTGTGACGTGCACTCGTTGACGACCGTTCAACCGCTTAACCGATTCGATTCGATTCAATTCAATTCACCCGCTGGCTGTCCCGTCTGCCATCCTGGCCAGGCGGTGTAATCCAATTACAGTTCCGTGAGACCCACAAACAAATTCCGAACCGAACCAAACCAAACCGAACCGCTAACTAAATTTACCGTTGCGCGTGTTGTTCTCACCGACGGCACACGTGTGGGTCCTACCCGTGGGTCCTACAGCGACGACAACGGAACGACAGCCGACGCATTGTATGCAACATTTTTGTTTCTGTGCTTTTTTCTCAGTTTCAATCCGCGTCACACGAAAGCAGAGAAAAGCCAACGAAAGCTAAGAAAATTATCGAGTGCAGTGCTGAATACAGAATAATCCAGATAATCGAAGAAAAATATAAGAATAAGAATAAGTAAAAGTAAAAGAATCAAATTATAAAGAAAAGCGGGCGCCGAGAGAGCGGGCGCGTAGAGAGAGATTAAGTGCATTTGATATAGTTGATCCTGCATGCAGGACACGCGTTAAAATCGTCCAAGTAAGTGCTTCAAGATTTACTCGCCAACAACATTCGACGCCTCAAGGGCGTTCAAGCTGGAGGAGGATTTCGTCGGCGGCTGCATGACAATGTCGATGTACTCGACAACGGATAAAATGAAAATGTCAGCGCCCAGTTGTTTTCCAGGACGCTACAGTCCCTCCTATCGAAGTTCGGAGCAAATGCGGCGCTGCATGCCAAATCCATCTGTAAGTATAGCCATACCCGCCGCCACAACTGCCCATCATTATACGGTGTAGCTTTCCACGATGATCACAGGGTTTCGATAGAGAGTTCAAAATAGTCCTAACATTGAATGATAAGAGGAAATATCTGAATATGACTAGAGAAAATTGCGTTTTTATTGTACTTATGGCCCATTGATGAAAGGATTTGATCAATCCATATTGGTCTGAGTCTTTCGAATTTATTCAAATACATCTGAGACATATGTATCTATATATCTATCTTTTTGGCTTGGTCCATTTGCAAATTCGTTTTATTTTCGGTTTTTCTTTTGTAGTTGCACAACATCTTCTAAGCTTCTATTCCGAAACCAATCAGAGATCTTGTCCAAATACATATAAGCCTCCGCATGGGACCGCCCTTAATAGTAAGCGGTGGGAGGCAAGTCGCCTCTCTTTCCAGCCTCCACCTTAAGCTAATCTTATTACAGTAACAAAATAACAATAACCAATAACAACTTGCCTAAAACAAAAAAAAAACCTAATCTGAAACAAGTTCGATTCCATCCAAATTTGAGGTATTTATACGCAATAAGAGTCTTATTGATTCCAGTTTGATTCCGACTAGAACCCATTCATATAATAAGATCCCTCTGAAGTGACTCAGACAATAACCAATGAGAAATCGAACTAAAATCCTTTTGAATCCACTCAAATACTGACTTAAGACCATTTTGAATATAAAATGTAGTATTAAAGTAGTCTTGATGCCTTAATGAATATCAAAATTGAATAGATAGAATTCAAACTAGCTACTCTTATTGAAGTATGTTTTGGCTCGTCTACGACTTGTATAAATCCAGTTTATTGGTTGTCAGTGGATATCAATATTACCCAAACAGCTTCCTATCCAAAAGAAACGCACCATGCGTTACTGGGTCATATCTTTGACAAATTTAATGACGATTGATATTACGATCTTTCTAAGAAAGAACCCCTTGAAATGTGCACATTTTTCTAGACTCTATCCTGTGGGGGTATGGCCTTAAGGTCTTGTTGTAGCCACTGGGATATCAAAACAGTACACTTCTGTATTCCTAATTGAAAACCATATTGCGGCAGCCCAGTTGCAGAGCACTGGAACTCTGGGTGTATCTACCACCCACATACCTACATATATGTGGGCACAATGTCATGGTCCTTCTGCATGAAGGCATTAATAACTAATAATTGGGAGGATTTGGCAGACGTCTCGCAGTTCACCTGACTTTCTGAATATTTTATGAGGCTTGAGTTAAAAATTGAATAGGAACACGGACAGACATTAAATGGTTATTACCGACAGTTCTCAGACAGGTTTATTGATGCCAGTCTGGTCACTGACATCAGGAAGCAACACGGCATGGAGCGTAGCGAAAACGGAGAGCGACACAAAATTGTAAGTGACATGAACTTCACTCGCATTTTCCATTTTCACTTTTCCCTTACCAATTTCCTCTTTACCACGACTACCGATCCCAACGACAAGACAACATTTGTCTTAATTATTCCATAAGAGTCGCAAAAGTTACCAACTTACCAACTCAGCCTGCTCATCCTGAGCCTAGCCTAGATTTATTGGGCTTACGCGGCCCACAAATGGCGCTAACTAGTGACTGGAACCTTGAAAAGCGTTTTGTAATTCATTTCCATCAATTATTTATCCACTATTGTACACGCTGACCAAAAGGACAAATACAAAAAAATGCTTAAACTCAGAGGGCAAACAAAAAATAGCAAATGGTACGCCCGTGTTCACCGAAGCGGGGAATACACTGGATAGTTAATGGGACACTCTTACATATTTGAATATAATTAGGCCACACTTGGAATTCGTTTCGTCGCTTTTCGCAAAACTTTCATGTTAAAGGGATTTTAGAAAACTTTTTAAGAGGAACAACAATTTTCTTTCTTGAATTTTATTGCATTCCGAGTTATTCTCTGATATTAAAAGAGTTTCAGGATACCTTTCTAAATCATAGAAAGAATATTGAAGAAAGCATTGCAGGGAATAGTAGATAGTTCTTTTTCGTTAATGTTAAAAGAGTTTTGGGAACCTTTTAGAAGAAATACCAATTGAAATGTAAATCATTAACCCTTCCATTCCATTTATTCTATCCTTCTTTGGTTGTTTTGACATCTAAAATATGTATTTCTGAATTAGAGCTCCATTCAGGCTACGTTTTCGATCAGATTTGATAGGAAAACTTGGAACTTGTTTAGGGTTACTCATCATACCCTTTCCTCCCTTTCCAAGTTACAAAATGTGCATAAACAAATGAGCTGAGGGAATGCAAAGAAAAGAAAAAAGTGAAAATGTTAAGGAGGGTTGGTCAGGAAGGTGGCAGACATTATAAATGGGGAAATTGCCGAGACCCCAAAGAGAAAGAGCAGGGAAAAGTTGATTGCTTGGCATGAACAGGTGACTGGCAGTGCAGGAGGAGGAGGAGTAGGAAGGGGGAGGAGATATCTTTCATCCCCCCTCTCCACACTCCAATCACTCCCTGCATCCCTGGCCTTCTTCCCATATTAATCTGACAGAGAAGCACTTTAAACGGGGAGAATAAAAAAGAAAAAAGAGGAAAAAAGGAAAAGAGTGTGCAGCAGGAGAGGAAATCACTTCAAGTGTATTTGTCTTTAAGAGGCAACAACTACATTTGCTTATCGGATTTACTTGCCCAACTTCCCCCCAACCTTTTACTGCTCTTTTTTTGACCTCCCCAGTGCCGCACTGCACCGCACCGCACCCCGTCCAGCTCAGCCCCGGCTGATTACAGTTAGCCACTTTTCGGCTTTTTGGAAGCTGGCAGCGGACCGAGGCGAATGATCAAAGCGGCGGATTTATAGGATTTATATGCTACCCTTGGCTACCGCTGTGGCAGCGCATTAGGCCTGAAAGTGGAATCAAGGCGAATAAGCGAGCAAGCAAGCAACGAAGAGTCCTCCTCTTTGCAAGGACAGTGGGACGGACGCGCTTTTTAGCTGGTTACAAAAACACTTAACGCCTTGCAGTCCATTAAATGGAAATTTGTCGCCGATCCGATCCCTTGGACAGAGGCAGACAACAGACAAGAGACAGCGTCAGCGGCAGCAGGTGGCGGGTTCTGCTGGGAGTGGAATTGGGATTTGCTTGGCTTGTTCTCTGGGGTGACACTGAGACTGAGGCTGAGGGTGCCGAGGATATGAATGGGAATGAGGATATGGATAAGGATGGGGTCGAGGGCCTTGGCTGGTGCCCGTTGTCAGATGACAGACGGCGTCCGCCACTTGAATTGTTTGCCGGCAGCGTTAAATGGACAGCGGCGGCGTTAATTTGATTTAAATATTCATAAACTGCATTTAATGGCCGCGACAAATGTGCTTGGAATTAAAACGAAACCAGTGTAAAACAATTGTCAAATTATTGGCATATCAACAGCCAAATGGCTGGTGGAGGGGAATGAAACTTTTGATACCCTATTAGATAGATACATATGTGATATGGCAATACGAGTCATGCACAATATAGGTGATCCATGAATAAACCAATAGAAAATATATGCATTTTCCTAGTTAACTACTACGTATACTCCTTATGGGATCGGAGATACTTCCTTCGAAATCATAGTACTATTCGCAGGCAAATGCACTGGAATTCGAATTGCAATATTTGAAAGTAAAAGAGGATTAACAATTTCATTTTCTGTTGCTGACGATTTAAATAGGAACCAAGAACAAATTATTATCTTAATACCTTTTTATAAATGTATCAGCCCCATTTCGGAGATCAATTTCCAGCAAGACGGTAACCCGCAGAACACGGCAAAAAATGTTTAAAATTGGCTCAATGTTAAGATTTTTCACTTAATGCAGTGGCCTGCTCAAAGCCCAGATCTAAATCCCACTGATTTAAAAAGATTGCCAATGTATTAGTCTGCATCAAAGATCTCGAATGAGCTCAGACGGACTGCCACATGATACTTCGCGAGCACAAACTAAATTTAGTCGAGAATATGCCTAAACTTACTCAGAGTGTAATAAAAGCTAAGGACCTTTGGACTCATTATTAAAATTATTATTAATTAAGAGTAAATACTTTGACTTTCCTTTTTTTTAAATTAAAAACTGTAAAGGAAGCCGATTTAATTGTAATTATAATTTGGCTGCCGTTGTAGATATATAATTAAGGAATAGTTAATAAATAATAACCACAAGGAGTGAAGATTTTACAGGAGTAAAATGTTAATAAGTTTATAACTTTAATATCTGCAATATTAACATTCTTGGACTCCGTAATGTTCGACATTCCTACGTTCCCAACGGAAATCATCGTTTCACAAAGTACTTGCCCAACCACCAGTATATTTATAACAGGATATTGCTGATAATAATAATAATTTGAAATAAATTGCATCTATTTTTTTCAATACAAGATATCAAAACTGATATTTTTTCAACGCATTTTATTTGCGACCCCTGCGCACTTGCCCTGCTCGTACGCTCAACCCCCAGATCACTCGCTTCGCTCTCTCTGTTTTCTTTTTTGGCGATTTCGTTTCTTCTCAATTTGCTTATCCTTCCTATTTTCTTTATTCTTTTTTTTTCATTTATTGTGGCACTCTTTTTTTTGGCTTTTTCATATTTCTATTCTATTCTGTTCCTTCTATCTTATTTTATTTCATTCTACTGAATAAAATCAGTACACAAGATATAAGAAACCTAAGAATCCGAGATGTTTTAATTGAAAAAATGTCAAAAATGTAAGATAACAAAATCTTTTATCCTCGAAGACCAAAACTAAAACTCCCAAACCTCAAAAGAGATCTTTCATTAAATTGTGCAAGTTTTTCCTATTACTCCGCATTCAAGAAATTCGTTCTTATCATTATAATTGAAATTATTACGTTATTAAAGGATAAAAGAAGTATAATCAACTTTATTTTTAACAACACAAATGGAAACCTGCCTTCAGGTTGCATTGTGCTCTACATTCCATTCATCACATTCCACCTTCAATAGCATACTTCCGTCGCTTGAAACATAACCCTTCCACTTCGTTATACTTCATATAATACCTTTAGGAATCTTCTGCAACAGTTTCCTCATTCCATTCCATTCTGCACAAATAAAACCCTTTAAAGCGCTGCAATTCATTTGATATCAGTTTCAATCTTAAATTCATTCTTCATTCGGTGCCCGGCATTGCTCCAGTGTTGAGAAGTGTGTGTTTGGCAGCGTAAATCGATAAAATTAAACATGCAGCAATGCGTATCTATTTACACACATCATAAATATTCAATTCCAGCAAAGATACACAAAAAAAATCAAATAATACACATAACATAAACAAAAACCCACTGCCAGAAAGAGTGGGAAAGAGAGAGAGAGAGAGGGAGAGGAAGAGAAAAGCCGGAGCTCACGTGTTTGCCTCACGAGAAAGGGATAGCAAAAAAAAAAACAGTTCACTTGATTAATTTTTCACACTAATAAAGAATTTATGTGCAAGTGTCAACCTGCACTGCGGGCTACACACCGCCCCCTGTCCCCTGTTCTCTGTTCCCAGCTCGCTGTCCCACCAGTCACCTTCTCACCTCTCACTCACTCTCTCTATTTCTCTCTTTCTCTTCATGTGTGTGTGTGTGTGTGTGTCTGTTTGTGATGTCGGAGAGCAGGTCAAGACAGAGCCTAGGCTCCGGCATGTCCTAGGTCGTGGCTAGAGCGAGACAGGCCGAGAGATAAATGTAGGTAAGAGGAGGTATTGGGATACGAGCCGGTGTTGCATAATTTGATGAATGACTGCGCATATTAATTCATAAATTAATTTACTGTTATAATTTATTACAAACTGTTGCCAGACAAACAAAGATAGAGAGACAGAGGGAGACACAGAGAACAAATAGAGCATTGTGTGCTTCTTTTATATTAAAAGCTCTCCTGGGCTGGCTTGAATGAAAAATATTTCAATTCCGAAACGGTATCTATATATTTAAGTGGTATTTCAGTGATGGAACGTATCTGGCTATTAAACAAGATGCACATACATATGTATGTATCTGCTTTATATCTTCCGAATACCCAAGAAATTTACGTAGAAGTTTATAATACCGGAATTTTCATCTGTGAATTTCCTGTTTGCCCAAATTTAAATATTCCGCTATTATTAAACAATATAAAATATAAAAGATATATAAATAAATAATATAGTGACCGTGCAAGAAAAAGTTTTAAGCGTGATTTGGCAAAAAATGCCAAACTTTTCAATGCAAGGGGCGATTTAGACCTGGTCAAACTAAAAATAGGCAAGACTACGGATATAAAAAGCAGCCTAGGTTTTATATTCGTGTAAATGTACATACATCAAGTATATACTCATATTCTTGATCAGAGACGATCAAGAGGCAGATCAACCTTACTTTGTATGCAGACTCCTGTAAGTCACGAAAATCCAACAAATTCCCGAAAATGATTACCAAACCAAACCATTATTATAGACACATTGCAATGTGGCTAAAATATGTTTTGCAGCCTGACTAAAATATAAGAAAACTTAAGCTTGGATCTGATCCCTCATCCCATTTTTGAAGACCCTGAAATGGATGCACGCATAAACGTATGCAGTCTCAAAGCCGTTCGCTGCACGCAGAAAGGGGTTCGGGCCGGGCGAACAGACTGGCGCTGTCGCTGTCACATTATTTGCACAACGCCCACAAGCTGCCATGGCCACACCGACCGAGTTTATGCGACAATACGGGCTCTTCGGCTCGGCCATGGTCGTCTTCGTCCTCTGTGAATGGAATGGAATGGGTTGGGTATGGGTATGGGTATGGGGCCAAGACATCATTAAGAATGCACAACATTTTGATTTCTACAATGGCCGTCGTTTGCCTATTGCGGTTCTGCTTTGGAGAGAAAGAGACTGGGATATATGTAGATAGCGAAAGAGAAAGAGACAAAGACAAGGACAGAGACAGAGGAGATGATAAAGCCTGGCTAATGGCTATGGCCCCATCGAATTACGCCTTTCGGCTCGAAATGTGCGGCAAACGTGAGCGATGCCTTTTTGGCCATGTGGGTTCTGCCTCCTGGGCACCCGTCAACCGTCAACCGACACCCTTCACTCCCCGTCGAAACCTTATTACTCCGTGCCTCCCCCAACCGTTCACCTCTCACCCCCTCCCCCCACCTCCGTGGCCGCTGCCGTGTCGTCTCCCTGCCCTGCCTCTGGTACCGGGTACTACGAGTATGTCTTTCGTTTTCGTCGTGCGGCGTTTTGAAGTTTTGTGCGCATCTAAATAATTGATTAACTGAAAAATTCGTGCGAGTTTCGTATACACAAGGAGTTTGTACACATACCAATGCATATATATATGAATGAGTATATATGTATATATAGGTATATATATATATATGTGTGTACATACATATGTATGTATAAAATCGATATGACTGGAATAATAAAGACGCCGACGGCGACGAAATGAAGATGAACAAGAAGGTTTTTGTACCAAAACAAGCACCAAAAACTTTTGATATTATTTATTTAGAAACCAGCCAACGGTTCGAGTTTTGGTCCAGCCGGGCAGGGGGGGTTATGCGGGGGGGTTCTGAGGGGTACTAAAAATCAATAAGACCAAAAACTGGTTAAATCCTTAAAAACGCGACAGGTTGTGTGTGAATGTGGCCACACTTTAAGGCCAGTTGGCTGGCAGTTGGAAAAATGATTAATCCGTTGGAGTGGATTGATCGTGGTGTGGTGGCAACCTGTAGGCTACAGGTAGGACTCGAAATCATATTGAGGTCTTTGTGCATACCATTGTGCATTGCTGTATCCATCGATAGCTATCAATCGACCATCGATCAAACCGTCTACCAATCTATACCACATACTATCGATGTTTGTCTCGTCTTTTCAGAGTCGTTTATTAGAAGATGCTTCCCTATTATGCAATTCGTGGTCAGCACGTCAGAACGTAAGTTACAACCACAACAAATACCAAATACCAAAAAAAAACCGAAAACTAAATCAAAAACCAAAAACTATTCGTATGTATATAGAAACATTATTAAAATGAGAAACCAGCCTTGATTGATTTTCCTTTCCCAAAAATCCTATTTTGAATACTATTTGATCTCTCGTATTCACGTTTGTTCTCTCTCATTTGATATCGCCGACTTCGATCTACTTATGTACTTATTTACACGTACATATATATCTTCTTTATATATATGTACATATATAGATATATATGTATGCATATGTATGTTATCTAAAATTTGTATGTATATCTTATGTCGATCATTGCCTTTATTTAACCGAAAAATTCGAATTGAATTCAGGTGATTTATTCTCAATATTGTTTTGATGTGTTCTTGCCTGGACTTAGATGTACTTAGATGTCTGTGTAATAATCATAGACCTCTAGTTTACTTTAATTTAATCGCGTTATACTAATCACTCCTCTCCTGCCGCTACTTCTTCTCTCTCCCTCTCTCTATGTCTCTCTCTCTCTCTCTCTCTGCACAGGGTGATATCTTCGCGGGCATCAACGATGGAATACTCAGCAGAGCGGAGGCCCTGGCCGCCGTCGACATCCAGAAACACCAAGCCCAGCATGTACATAGCCAAATGCCCTCCCAAATCAAGCACGATGTAATGTACCATCACCACACAATGAGTGGGCCCCCGCAACGTCCATTACAGGTGAGTCCCCCCCAGAAATGATTATACATCTCGAACTAACAATTTGTAGGCCGTCTGAAAGAGTTCCTGTCCCTTGTAATTATTTCCATCCCCTCTTGAAAGTTATCTAAAAACATATACATTACATGAATGGAGTATTGCAGCAATTATTATATATCAATATCAATTCTCATGTGATCTCTGCGTACTGTATACTGTACTGTATATGGGTCAGCTCCAGGGAAGAATTAGGATCAAGGAATTCAAAAAACAATCTCTGAATCACGGCTGCAAGCATTAAACTAGCAAAATGCATACTATATTTTAAACTATAAATTACTTTGGGGCATGTACGTACATAAGTCTTAAAAAAAGCTAAGCAATAAAATCGTTAGGGTAATGGACATGAACACCACTAGAACCGAAGGTTTCCATATTCCATATTAATTATCTAAATTAGCAGACCTTATCTACCCTCCCTGTGCTACCACCATCAAAAAACCTAAGTTTTCTGTTGCTCTGTTGCTGTTTGCCCATTTTTGCTGCTGTACTAAGTAACTAAAGATCCAAATCCTGTCCGGAAGTTGGACTCTAATGGCTGACTGCACTCGCCTTGCTCCTGGCTCCTGGCACCACGTCTCCCTGTGCGGCTTAGCTATTGTATGAGTATGAGTATGAGTATGAGTATGTGCATATCTGTGTGCGTGTGTGTATCGGATATGGGATATTAGCCAATTTCTAGAAGGCTGGAAATTATGAAAGTCATTCCATGATGACGAACAACGTTTGGGGAGTACATCGGATAGTTATTGGAGGCCTAGGCGGAATAGGTGGAGGCAGATTGTCGCATTGGGACAG
The DNA here is from genome assembly GCA_008121215.1 of Drosophila athabasca. Taxonomy (NCBI): domain Eukaryota; kingdom Metazoa; phylum Arthropoda; class Insecta; order Diptera; family Drosophilidae; genus Drosophila; species Drosophila athabasca. The sequence goes on along the minus strand of CM017796.1, from coordinate 6,952,762 downwards.
TTGAGAACTTCAATTTCCGTTTTCAGCGGTCACACGCATGTCGACCTATACACACACACACACACACACAGATATGCGAGAGTGTACGAGTATGTGTGTGTGTGCGGTTAATTTGAAATGTTTCTTTAATAAAATTAAAATTGTGACGTGTAAGCCTTCTGGGAACGTGCCACGTGACGGTCGTTTGCCAGGTAAGCACATCATGATTCGTGTCGTTAATTGTATTGTACTTCAACTCGAGGCGAGGCGGGCTACGTGGTCTGGTCGTTCTGGGCGTTCCGAAAGTTCCCGTACGGACGGACGGACGGACGGACGGATGGATGGATGGATGCATAGATGGATGGATGGTGGTGGTGGTGGTGGCTAGGTGCTTCAGGAGGGGGGAGAGGGGTGGATAGACAGCGGCACAAGTGGAATTATGTCTGTGTCGCTGTGCTGGTGGTTGGTGCTCTATTAGAAGTTGATTGTAATCAAATTACACAAGCAACCTGTTTCCCATTTGGACTCCCCCTTGAGGTCTCTAGCTTCACGAGTAGTTCTTGTTCTTATTACTGTTTCCATCGCTGTGCCTGTGCCTGTTCCTGTTCCCTGTGCCTTTGCCTGTGCCTGTTCCTGTGCCCCATGTTGTTGCAGTTGCCACTTGTTTTCGGCACAATCGAGCATGACGAAAGGGCGCACTGTCCACGCGCCATTGCCGCCGGTGGTTGGTTGTGGATGTGGTTCCATACTCCCAACTCCCCCCCCCAAAAGGCACATAACCCATAACCATTCCCAATTGCCAGCGCGTACAGCGTGGCCGACTCGTGCAGTCCTTAATTTTCGGCAAACACTCTTCAGGCAACGCATTCGAGACCTGAGTTTAGTTGCCATTCGATTTCGAAGTCGATGTCGAGGTCTCAGGTGCCGCCAGCAAATGCCACTCAATCACCCACGCCCAATGATGAAACCGAAACCGAAACCCAAATCGTATCCACAGCCACCCCAAGGTATCTCTGGGTTAAACCCCCCCCCCCCCCCAACCAACTCGATCTCTGGATGAAGAGGAATTTTTAACAAATTAGTTTTCTTCTCTGGGCTCCAGTATACCTGGAACCTTTTGCACTCATAAATAACCAGGCCATGCAGACCATTCAGTTGCATTGAAAACTATTCAACCCATCCCCTATGACTCCCCTCCCTCACCCGAAGTGCAGCCTATGACTCAACAAATATACCAGGAACGAAATAAATAGCTGACCAACCTTGAAGCCACAAAGTGAACTAATTAAGGAGCCTAAAACGAGCTGGATTCGAATCGGGACACTGAACATGGGGCAAAACCACAAACGCCACGATGGGAGACCTCGCACATTGTGTCAACCGCTGACAGTGGTTGTCAGTGGCCTCCGCCTCCGTAGCACACGCTCGAATCTCACATCAAATATTGACACCGAAAAGGAGGGCCTGGGAATGACCTGGCAGAGCACACCTGGGTGCATAGACTTTGACGATAATCAAGCTATGAGCTGGCCGAAAAAGTTAAAATTTAATTAAAAAATAAACAAAGTAAACTGCGCCTAGAAGCTAAAATAGGCCGGCGCCACCGACGAGGCGCCTCTATCAGCATCGTCCTGATCAGAGCTCCCTTGTCCAGTGTTCCCATGACCAGCATCCCCTTGGTAGGACATGAATGGATCGTCATCCCATTGATAAAAGCCTTGATCAGCCTCGGCTCGATAAACATTTTCTTTATCGTGAGCTCCTTGATCAGCAATCTCTTGATCGCCAGTGCCTTGATAAATTTCGCCTTGATCATTGTCGCTTGGATCATCAACTGCAACTGCAACTGCATTGTCATTTGCTTGTCCATCATCTGCCTCCTCGCCGGAGCTCAATTGTATCTGCTTTATTTGCTGAGAAATGGAGCTTAGCTCCGCGAGTATCTTCTCGGAGTGCAAACCGATGGACGCGTACTGACAGTCGCGCTCCTCGGAGCGCTGTTTCCACTTCTCGACCAATTCTTCAACCGATGTATCAGCATAATCCAAAGGTGCCTCTTGGCCGAGCTTGTTGTCTAGTTCCACTTCTATGTTCAAGTCCTGGTCAGGGGCCTTCCTGTCGAAGGAGTCAATCTCTGGCATGGACCCCGAGTAGTAATCCTGGTTGGGATCTTGGGACATATTCTTCTCGTGCCAAAAGTACTTTTAATTTAAACAACAGTTCTGCTGGAGTTTTTGATAATCCGATTTTGATATACCAAAAACACACAGAATATTATCGTACTTACATATTTTTTATCCTCAGACGAGTAGTTAAGTTCGTTTCGACAGTAAATACTGTTGTGAAATAAATACGGTGGAGATTCCTAAATAGTTGAGTGAAAAGTTGAGTGAAATCAGAGCCTACCATTAATAACCGAAATCGGAAATCCTAGTAAGTAAAGTGTGCCCACAGTTTTCGACGCACACGTGTCTCGATGGGAAGACATTGATTCTATTGATTCTAATCAATAATGTACTTTATGGAGTTGACATTGATTTTTCCATAAATTCACCAATCGAGAGGGAAACAATCTTGGGTACTAAAAAAGCAAAGAAACCCATAATTGGCCGAATGAATTGCATTTTATTGAATAAACTAATCTGCGCCTAGAAGGTTATACTTTCTGGCATTCTATCGGATACTCTTTAATCAGAATGGCGCATTTACATACATGCTATCTACATCTACATTTTTTTGAGAGATGCTTTGTGGCTCCTCCAAGTCCGTATTTAAGCGCCCATCCCAGGTTGGAGGCCTCTTTAAAGTATTCTTCGCTTGGCAAGATCACAGGACTACAGGGATCCCTTTGTTACTTTTTGATATAGCAATATAAATTCTTGTGTGCCTAAATTTGGAACAGCAGATCTGCGGGAGTTCGTCTAGAAATGATTAGATAGTACAAGAATACTTTGTATTGTTGTATTGTAATGTCTTCTGTGACCTGTTTTGATACTACTTTCTACTGACTGGTTAATCGGTGATTCGATTTTTACTCCTTTACGCAATCCGAATAGTCCACTTTTGAATAAGAAACCAATCTGAACCGCTGCCTCCCTCAACTCAATGTCAAGAAGAACTGGTCTCCGTTCCCATAGAATATCTAAACCTCTCAACCCCTTTCAGGCAGAACTTTCACTCCAATGAGTGGTAGGGGAGGGGGGTAGCTGTCAAAAAGTCTAGTAACATGTGTCATAATCGTTATGCCAGAAAACAGAAGACCCCCAGCGATGCAGCGCCGGTACAAACATTATAAAACTCATTAAATTAAACTAATTTACGAGGCAACAGCCCCAATCCTTCTGGCACTCCTTCTGCTTCGGCTCGTTCCGTTCCATTTGTTTTGCTTTTGCTTTTGCGAGCATATGAAAAGCCAATTATGTGGAGAGGCAATCGCAATAAAAACAGACAGTGCCAGGCGAAGGCACAGTGGCGCGAAGGAAGCAAAGGGTAAATAAGAGTAAATATAATGCTAATTAAAATAATCATATCCATCATAAAACTCCAACGCCCAACGCCCATCGCCCATAGCCCATTGCTAGGGGGTTGAGAGCTGGTTTGTTGTCAGGTTGTAAGTACATTTGTAACAATTAGAGGCAGCAGCCAAAATATCCATTATCAATTTCATCCCAACTGTGCTAAATGAACAAAGGCAAGCACGGAGGAGGGGAACTCGAGGATGAGGATGAGGATGATGAGCGGGCATAAGCTGGATAGTCGGTTGACTGAGGATGAGGATGAGAGGGTGGCAGTGCTGCTGCTGCTACTGCTGCTGGCCACTTGGCAGGCATTTATCACACAGATTTTTAAGGCTCGGCTAAGGCCTCGGCTATGGACTCGGCTTGGGCTAACTTATGCTCCGATCTATGATTGTTGCAACACCCCTCCATAAGCAGCCATGAACACTCTGCAGCCTGGCCGCAGAACCATCCCTCTCGCCAAACCCCAAAAACTAATATACAACACAGTACACTTAATTCAATTTAAATTACACTTACATATTTCCGGCGAGACCGGGGACCGGGGACCGGGGGAGCAGCTATATCCTGCCCTGGACGGCCAGTCCGTTCCTTCCATTAGTATTTGCAACATATGGCTCAATTTCCCTCAAATCATTTTCAATGCACGCACCGCACCGCACCAGACCGCCCTGCTTTTCCTTACTCCGCTCCGCTCTGTAGCTCCGTACCGACCCGAATCGCCTAAAGGGGATACATTCCCCCGAATCCCAATCCCAATCCCAGTCGCAGTCGCAGTTCCAGTTTCGAGTCCAGAGCGGGACTCGCGCCCGCTTGGAGGGCAACCACAAGTGGTTTATCATATTGAAATTCATTTAGTGCACCTGTTTGATTTTTCCTGTCGTTGTGCGGTCGGCATATTGTTTTGTAAATATCGTTAACTTAGGACTGCCACTCCACACGCGACTGAAATTCACTTCCTGTTCCTGTCCCTCTCCCTGTTCGTTTCCCTTGGCCACTCTGCCCCAGCGGCGACAGGCGGCAACAGCAAATATTTGTCTTTTGTGCACATTAGAAACAACTTACCGATAACTAGGGTGGCTCGGGGGGCGGGGTGAATGGATGTCGAACTTGGGGGTGGGACACCAAACCCCCTTGGATGAACCCAATGAGAGTACGGGAATGTTCCAAGGGATTCAGAAAAATGTGTAAGTAACCTTCAAAAACTAATTATAGAAATTGATATTAAGGTTCAGACTACCGAAAGACCTTCAAAAAGGGAGAAACTAAACTAATGAGCGCCGCTGGCAGTAATCTTTTGACTTCAACAGTCTAACCATTACTCACTGCAATACATTTTAATTTATTGGTCTTACAATGGGGTCCCTATTCCCCCATATAATATCTTCATTGCTAGTGATAAAGTGTCGATATGAGTAGACATTTTTTAGGAACTGATAGGAGGGAATACATTTGCCCATTAGAAGGATTGACTCACTTGAAAAGCTCTTTTTTAGGATATAAAATTGCGCAAAAATATTGCTTGAAAATCTATATTTTGTTGACCAGATATCGATAGATATAATCACAAACACAAACACCCATACACCAGGTGGATATTTCCAGGAAATACCAAATCAAATTGATCAATTAGTGGAACTTTCCATCGGTCCCCTTTCACATCTTTCTGGGATAATAATAGAATATTATTAGCACACTTATTAGAAGAAATTGCCGAGGACCTCTGGCCAAATATAAGCGACTCAATTGTGCTGTCATGATGCCATGACTTCTCAACGTTTGGCCATGGTTTTTGCAATTCTATTCCTGAACCAATTTACCATTTTCTATTTTCCATTTTCCTTTTTACATTTTCCATTTCCCATTGCAATGGACTCGCTCTCATTCAGTCATCGACTCAATTGGCTGGTTATCGATTACTGTGTCCATATTGCCCGACTGATTGATTAAATGAGTGGCCATATTTAATATTGGCCAACAATAACAGATGAGCATAAAAAGCGGGGACCACAATGAGCCCATCAAATATTGAAGAAATTATGATTATTAATGCATTAACTTTTCTTTTTTTTTCTGGTGGTAAGGCTGGCTGGCTGGCTGGCTATCATCATCGTAATCGCAGTTGTTGCTGTTGCTGTTGCTAGTGCTATGGCTTAGGTGAAAGTTCAACAATTCTCATGCCCTCTCCACTTTATGAGTATCTCCCTGTCCATGTCCATCCGTATGCTATAGTGTATATTTTTTTATTTTTTCATTGTATTATCTGTACGCTGGCTCTTTGTGCAGAAAGCTTTATGTCATCCAGTGACAATTTACTATCCCCATTCCGACTACACTTTCATTTCCTTTTTTTTTTTGCCGCCGCCCGCTTCGCACCGAACTGCACGGCATGGCACGGCACGGCTCCGGCTTCGTTCCGTTGTTTATTTCGTTTATTTCGTTCATTTATTTATTTAGTTTCCTTTTCTTCATCAATTATTTAGGCAGCTCTGTGTTTTTTACGAGTATGTGCGAGACAATCGAAGACGCAGACAGCGACCGAGACGACGCCATGCGAGGGGGCCTGGCGACACGGGACAGCCCCAAGACATGGTCATCACTCATACGCAAGGTGGAACATGGAGGAACATGGAATGTGAAACGTGAAATGTTAAATGTGAAACGTGGCGGATGCCTAATAGTGCTACACAATTACAATTACAGCCCAAGAACGGAACGGTCCAACAGCAACACCAACAGCAACAGCAAATTGCACTTTCGCCAAACCAATCATCCATTGTCGCTGCATTTCCGCTCATTCATTTTTAATACTGCACTTCGTGTAAACTGCTTTTAACCCGTAATCGACTTACCGGCTCCTACAGACCGCCCGCCAATTGATTGGCAAAATTACAGATTACAATCGACAAGGCGCTTAGCCAACTATAAAAGACATTCACTAGCTCAAAAGTTCGCCCTGGCTCTTGGCTCTTGGTACATCTGTCCACAACTTACGCACCTGGCAAATCAGCTCAGTCGGTCTGAACTCTAACTAACTGGAACCTCCTTCCTGCCCAGGAAGCGGCCCCCATCCCATGGAGAAGGGTTGACAGTTAACAGGTTAACCTGCTTAAAATGCACATCAACGCATCACTTGACCCACAATCCACCCCAGAACGGAGGGCGCTCACGCCGACATATGTAGATGTAGCGTAGCACAGCTATAGCCGCAGCCACAGCCCAACCCAGCCTTACAATTATCAGTTACAACTGTGACGAGGATGAGCATTTCATGGGGTTTCAGGGGAGGGGTTTCGCCAAATGGCTTTTCAGCGAATATGTTATCTTTTTATACCCTTGCTAAGGGTATTATGTCTGGCAAACGCACAAAAAAGCCAAAAAAATAAGGTATATAATTAATTTCAAATCTATTTAGTTTTTGGAGAACTCCTTTATTTTCCTGGATGCTAAGATCGAAACAAAATCTAAGGCTCAACAGTCTCTAAAGTCATTCAATAGGAATACCTGCCGCTATGGCATGGATGATGGATTTTCAAGGGTATCTACAATTTCGTTTCCCGTTGTTTTGCTTCCCTATTGTTTTTCAATAAGATTGTTATTTACTTACACCGAAGTGAGCATCAAATTGATCGTATTAATGGCCATAACTAGTTTATCCCGCCCCTTCTATCAGCAGGGTCTGAGGATTATACACGCAGATTTCCATTACAGAACAATGGGCCATGGTTCGTGGTCCGTGGTCCGTGGTCCATGGGGTGGCATGGTAGCATCTAACAGCCAAACGGAACATTAATGCAATTTCAATGAACCTTGAGCTACGGTCAAAACAACGAATACCAAATCCGGGGAAACACTCTTTTTCGATTTGCGGCTCCTGTCTGTCTGTCCCGTCTGTCTGTCTATCCTGTTCCTGTTCAACGTAAGAGTCCAACCCCACCTGAATCCTCGAACGCTGTGCTGTTTGATCCGCTTGTTTTAATGCCCATGCCCAAACCCATGCCCAAACCCATGCCCATGCCCGGCACACAATTTGTTTTAGCTACGCAACGAGGAGGGTTCCATCCTGATTCTGGTTCTGGTGCTGGTCCTGGCGCTGGTCCTGCCCTCCTGTGCATCTCCCACAGGAATTCCCAGGCAATATAACTGAAAGCAAAAATGAAGATAACAGTCAGCACGGCAAGTGCAAATCCACCCGTCCATTTAACAACTTGTACCACCCTCCCCCTCCTGCTCCTCCCCCTCCTTCTACCCATCCTCCCACCAGATACAAACACTCGCAGTCGCAGTCGCAATGGCAGTGGCAGTGGCAGTGGCCCTCGCATCGCACTCCCCCTGCGGCACTCTCTGCACAACCTATGGCTAAACCAACTAACTGCCTTTTTACTCGGCGCGTCTGTGGGCGATTGGTGTGCCCCTGTTTGATGCTTGTAAAGACCACTTTACCCGCTATAATAAAAATAAATCATAATATTTTCCTCCTCTTGTCTGCCATGCCCCTGCCATCCTGACATCCAGACATCCTGCCTCATGCACACGCCCATCCACAGTGGGTTGAGACATTTCGGTTTTGGCCATAAATATATGGGCTCGGAATCATCAGTGGAGAAATAAAGGGATTTCCTTGGATGAAATTGTGCATTAAATGGGGCTTTACAAACGATTTTCACCTGCTGTGGTCTATTGTCTTGTATTTGAATTTTAGCAGCTGGGATTTTTATTTTTTGCAGAACCTACGGTGTAATTTTTATCCGTTTTTTTTAATGGAACTTTCTACAAACAAAAAAAAAACGTATTTTTTAATCATTTACTACATAGTCAGACAATAAAAAAAAAATATAAAGTCGAAGCGAAGGTTTAGTTACTAGTAGTACTCAAACATTACTTAAACCTCTAAGATCTAATATTGTATATTTCCTATAGACAAATAAATGAACAAAATTATGATTATACGTACAGTAATATACCCATTCTTCAAGCGCCATAAAATCTCCAAAAGTTCCATAATTTAGAGAAATTCATGTTTCACACAGAGGCACTGAACCATTAACCCCTGGATTTTCCACTGCATTCTTCGACAGATCTTCCACTGAATTTCTTAGGCAATCTCCAATCGATCACAGACCACTGTGCCACACGGCCATGCGACGTTTACCTTTGTTTCTGCCGGTACACTTATTTGGATGCTACTGTTGCTGTTGCTGTTTCTGCTGCTGTTATCCCGGAGGTTGTAACCCCGGATAATGTACTTAATGCATCTACATATTAATGTCGCACCGTCGGAAAAAAAAGCAGTGGGATAAGGTGAAGGTGGTGGTGGTGAGGGCGAGAGGGGAAGTGGAAGTCCGTGCCATCCCCGACTCTGAGTTCGAGCTGGATAGTAAGCTTGTTCGCTACTTTGTATGTAATTTCTATTACCGTGTCCCCCCCTGCCCTAGACTTCCCCCTTCCTCCCGCGTTGCTTGAAATCCCCCGTGTCCTTGCTGTCCTTGTGTAAGTGTGTGTGCGTGTACGTGTGTGTGTGTGTGTGTGCAGCGTGGCGTTGTACTTTTTGTTGTTTTTATTGCACAGACTTGCGACGCAACGGATCCGAGGGTCGAGAGCCCAGCGCCGAGCCGTGTGATTGCCACTTTCCCCCGTCCTCCTTCTGGCTGCACTTGTTCCACAGCCGTGTGCGTGACGTGAGACAAAGGGGAGTGGGTATGGTTGGTCTGTGTGTGGGCTGTGGGCTGTGTGCTGTGTGTGTGTGTGTGTGTGTGTGTGTGTGTGTGTGTGTGTGTGTGTGTGTGTGTGTGTGTGTGTGTGTGTGTCTGTGTCCCGGTTATATTGATATGTCTCCCAGTAGAGCAGGCCCAAACAGCCGGTAGCACAGTTAAGCCGGGACCGCAATGTGTAAAAAATTACGAGGAACATTGAAACGAGAAAAAAAAAAGAAAAAAAAAACCCCAGAATTGAAACAGGAGCACGGGACGAAGGGTGGAGATGGTTGGCGGCAGGTGGTTGCCGGAGGCGGGTAAACTCCGGAGTTTCTGGTTGTGTTATCCGCCCTTTACGCCCGCCGTGCCACAGTGCCGTGCCACCGTTTCTTCCCTGCCTTTTCTTTCAAGCCAGTTCTTCTTCATTATTTTTGGGCCCAGGCTTCAGTCCTGATGACTGCCACTGCCACGCATGATGAGCCAGCAACAATATGTTGCCGTTAACCCTGAAACTTATTAGCGTGTGTGTGTGTGTGTGTGTGTGTGTGTGTGTGTGTGTGTGTGTGTGTGTGTGTGTGTGTCTTTGTGTTTGTGTGCGTCTCCCTCTCTTTCTTCTCGCGTATGGTTGAGAGAGTGTGGAAGTTGTTGGTTGAACAAGTTTATGAGCCGCCTGTCAAAGCCTATACACTCAAAGGAGTCACAATATGCATGTCCTACAATGTAAAGATGCAAACGATTACACTTCTAGTTATTAAAAGTTGGACAGGCGCCTTTTGAGGAACGTTCCCCAGTTGTTCAGTTATAGTGGCATCTGGGAGGTTTTCGTGTCGTTTCGATGGGGAAATGTCAATGCATTAACCCATAAGCTACAAAAGTATTGCTCATTGTAGATCGATCGGTCCTGTTTCACCTACGACTTGTATCAAATCTTATGTTCTTATGGATCTTATGTCCATTAGATCCGATTTTAAAGCAGATAATACAGATTTATAGACTTGCTCGGTAATATTTGCTGGCTTGCAAGTATATACTCGGCTTTAGTCTCCTCTATTTCTGCCTGCGATTATTCCTACAAGTTTTCACATACATTTTTCTGTATGGGCATTCCAATGCAATTCGATTATGAATATTGATGGTATTGCCCTTGATCAGTCATCAGTTCGCGATATTTATTGCAATGTTGCCATAAAAACACTGATGATGGATCGTTAAACTTTAAAGGATTGAAACTTCGTCGGTTTCATTCATGGCAATGACTATAAAAATGCGTACACTTAAAGTTTCCTCAACTGTCATATATTCTTGATTTTTATAGCGCTTGGAAACAGTTCGATAGCGACCCCCATTTCGAGCAGTGTAGATGGTCCTGGGAATTCCCTTGTTGAATCTCGCTCCCCTGTGCGCTTGCACGGATGCTCGTGCTCGTGCTCGTGCTCGAGAGCGCTCTCGGTCTCTCCCCCTTTTGATTTCTGGCCGATCAGGACGGCAAAAGGTAAAAAGTAAAAATAAGTAAGGCCACGACATAAACCCCTCGACACTCGTTCCTGCCCAGGAATACACCCCGTGTCTGGCGGATATAAAAGTAAAATAAAATCTATTACGTGGCAAACCACCCCACATTTATGTGGCAATTTGTTGTTTCTCGATTGTGTCTGTGTGTGTATGTGTGTGTGTGTGCTGTAGAAAATAAGTAAAGTGTATCATTTTCCCATTTGTCGACCCCTTTTGCTGCTCCCCAGCACCACCATTCTAGCACATCCTCGAGATACGAGTCCTTCTCGCACTTTGTCTCAATTCCCAAAACTGTCGCCCCGGCCGTTGCAATTTATGAAGATTTGTGTGTGGCCGGTGCGGCCGGAGAAGGGATGGGATGGGATGGGATGGGATGGGATGGGAGGGTTACAAAGAGCACTTCTGCGCCCCGCCCAAACGGTTACGGGGTTATGAGACCTCCTTCCGCAAGGAGAGCAGGAGATGCTGTAGAGATGCGCCCTCGTTCCGGGCTGTGCACTTGTTTTGATTTGTTTGGAATAATAACAGATGCTTACCGTTCGTATTATTCATTGTTCAAATTATTAACGCTTGACAATAAAAATTGGTGTTTGAACAGCTCTTGAAATGTATACACCCATATACTGCATACATATATATACTCTTACACACACACACACACACACCATAGTTGGTCCCGCCTGCCTGCCTGCCTGCCTTCTGCATCCTTGGGACCACAGATGGACTGGGGGAACGTGTCCCCTGGCCGGCCAAACGGTTGAGCAGCAAATTGCAATTTGTGCAAATATTTATGTACATTGAAAATTACTCATTTGTGTAACACCAATTAATTTCAACAAACAGCAACAGCCGAACAACAATGGCCAAGCCATTTATAAAACTTTGTTGCTGTTGTCCTTCGGTACTCTGGTTAAACAAATCGAGGAAATGAGGTCTCCTTTGTTTCCCCAAAATAAACGATGCTGTTGCTGTTTGTTTGCGGTGCAGAAAGGAGAGCATGGCAGAGCAGGGCAGGGCAGAGCAGGGCAGGGCAGAGCAGGGCAGAGTGGTGTGTTGTGGTGTGGAGTTTATTGGAGCTGTTCGAGGGGTGTGGGCCACTCACTGAGTTTGCCAAGTCTCTTGTGCAGGTGCACCACCACCCGAAACGCCAGACAGAACAACAGTTCAATCCATGATGCAGAGGCGGGGATGGATGTGCGAAGGTGCAGACCGTTGGCTCATTATTAGGCCACTGCATTTGATACTCCATCTTTCCAAGCTGCCACTTCAGCATGTTTGCGCTGCAATTTTTCAAGCGACGCTGACAAATTGCAGCTAATTACAGGCACAACTAAATGGAAGAACCCTCAGTCACAGTCCACAGACCTCGGAGAACCACTTCGAGTTTGCCACTCAATCAGTTCTAATGAAAACAAATAGTTGCAAGCAGACCCTTCCGTAGGGCGATTCGACGAAGAAGCAAAACTTTAGGTAGAAATTAAGTTAGGAAAGAACAGACATTTCATAGAACAAGCAGAACAGAATTTAGCGATACAAAATCCCTAAGAATTGGGTAAATTACTTCAATTATGAATTATTTGGATATTCTTTTCTTGGAACAGCATCTTCCATGTTTACATTGAGAAACTAATGGCAAAGGAAACCAGAAATACACTTCAAATGTCAAATGTCAATCAAACCGAACAGTACTGCTATTCATCGTCACAAAAAAAAGGAACACTAGTAGAATAAACTCGATCCAAATTTTCTTGGCAAAATTCTAAACCACGTTCTGGCCGGTCCTGTCCACTAAACTTCCGTTGCATTTCGAATACACACATATCCGGTTCCGGTATCGGTTCCGAAGAGTACCGCGAGCATTACTCGAGTGAGAGGGAGAAAAAGAAACCAGAGTTAGACGTTATCTGGACGAACGGAAGACTCCGAATAATCGACCAAAAGGGGCAAGTAATTGCTGAGCGATAGAAGTACCAAGATCAGGGGGTAAGCATCGTTACGCCGAGCAATAGAAGGAAGTATCCAAGACGGGAAAGGGAAGCAGACTTTTGAGACTCTTAATTGGGGCTCCCATCAATTTTTTTCTATCTATGGTTCGGCCAAAAGTGGTTCCGCCAACAGAAGCAGTTGCCCCAATGTCGGCCCCACCGAGCAAGCGACCGGAAGGTCCCGCTAACGCTGCCGCAGGTGGCGGAGCTGGCGGATCTGGCGGAGCTGGCGGATCTGGCGGAGCTGGCGGAGCTAGCGCCGTCCCGAAGCCACCCACGGGCGATGGCCTCAACGTGGACAGTATCATCGCCCGGCTGCTAGAGGTGCGCGGCTTGCGACCCGGCAAGAACGTGCAGCTGTCGGAGACTGAGATACGCAGCCTCTGTCTGAAGACGCGCGAGGTCGTGATGGCGCAGCCCATACTCTTGGAACTGGAGGCGCCGCTGAAGATCTGCGGCGACATCCATGGTCAGTACTATGACCTGCTGCGGCTGTTCGAGTACGGCGGCTACCCGCCAGAGGCCAACTATCTGTTCTTGGGCGACTACGTCGACCGGGGCAAGCAGTCGCTGGAAACCATATGCCTGTTATTGGCATACAAAATCAAGTACTCGGAGAACTTCTTCCTGCTGCGCGGCAACCACGAGTGTGCCAGCATCAACCGTATCTACGGCTTCTACGACGAGTGCAAGCGCCGCTACACCATCAAGCTGTGGAAGACCTTCACCGACTGCTTCAACTGCCTGCCAGTGGTGGCCATTGTTGATGAGAAGATCTTCTGCTGCCACGGCGGCCTCAGTCCGGATCTCACCGCAATGGAGCAGATCCGCCGCATTCAGCGGCCCACCGATGTCCCCGACCAGGGCCTCCTCTGTGACCTGCTCTGGTCCGATCCTGACAAGGACACCATCGGCTGGGGCGAGAACGATCGCGGCGTTAGCTTCACCTTTGGCGCGGAGGTCGTCGGTAAATTCCTGCAGAAGCACGACCTCGATCTCGTCTGCCGTGCCCACCAGGTGGTCGAGGATGGGTACGAGTTCTTTGCCAAACGACAGCTGGTCACCCTCTTCTCGGCCCCCAACTACTGCGGCGAGTTCGACAATGCTGGCGCCATGATGTCCGTCGATGACACACTTATGTGCTCGTTCCAGATCCTGAAGCCCGCCGAGAAGCGCAAGAAGTAGACGCAAGGAGCTAGGACCCCCTACGATGGCACCAGAGCAAAAATATGGTCTAAATTCCAAAGTTCGATACAGGTTTATGTTAATTCAAATAAATATATTCATAATTTGTTGGACAAAAAAATATATGGCATTGGTTTAATCTTTGATTAATAAAATCATATTCAATGCCTCTAATATGATAACAAAGGAATGATGGTCTAACATTTAAATGTCTGGCCAACCGTATATTATTGACAGGACATGACAATACAAATCGTCTTCAAATATTATTAAATATGCTAAGTATTTTAAACGTAATCGAATATGAAAGTCGTTTGCTTCTAAATACTATTAGAAATTGTAAAAAATTACCTTCTTCAGCAGCTTGCTAGTCCCAGAGAAAACCAATTCGCTTTGGCTAAAATCTCTCCATATATGGGTTAAGCCATGGATGCCATATATTGTTCAACAAGATGCTAAAGATGCTCCTCAGACAGCGGGAAAGTATGCTACGAAAGGAGGGGGAGTGGGACTCCAGGTCGACTTTTCGGCTGTATCAGTCGGTATTTGGTGACGAAAGTCAGCGCCATAATATATTAACAATGCTTAAAAATTAATGAACAATAACAAAGCACACACACAGACACACACACATACGAAGAGTGGGAGGTGGAGAGACAGACAGACAACAAACAAATGCAAAACGAGTGAAAGAGGCAACAACAAATTGCGCCAAAAACGCTTTATTATGCCAAAATATGCCAAAAACAACAGGGAAAATCCAAAGATACAGAAGAAAGAAAACTGGAAAAATGTGGAAAACAAGGAAAAACAAGAAAAGAAAATCCAGTGACAAAAACAAATTACATTATATATATAATGAGGTCATTTGCGCGTAAACAATCAGAGACACCCACCGGAAGCCGGAAAGAGAGAGAGAGAAACGAAGAAAAAGCAGAAAGAAAAGCGAAACGAAACGAAACGAAACGAAGGATAGGAGGGAGACACCAAGCCATAGTCACATGTTTATCCACAAACTGGCAAATAAATAAATGATGTTCGCAGATTTGTTAATAAATTATAAAGCACTAGCGAGCACAAGTCGCAAGTCGAAGAAAAATACCCAGCAACAATTTCTTCATTGAAGCAGGCGACTATCTGAAGCAACGACCAGTGAATGCACTGCCAAGACTGAGCCAGAAATAGCCCGATTATTCGAATAGTTTTTATCATTACATTCTGAAAATAGCTCCACTACAAGCTACAACCTTACCATCAGCCCTTTTAATCCTGATCATTAATTGAATATGCCTAAGCCCATTTTCCAAGGAACAACCTTATTAGTAGGGGATATATAATAGCATTTGATTTAATTTTTTGCATTTCTTGATCTTACACTTCATTTTTAAAGAGAACTCGTTCAAGAGAACGTCTTACTTATCTCTTAAAAAAATCATATAAAGTCAGTTACCGAAATGCAATGGATGCTTAATGAATTATTGTTTCATTAAACAATTATCCATGACTGCAAGACCTATTATATAAATACATATGTATAGTTATTAACAGGATTATAAGTATTCAAAGAGCTTAAAGCTTGAATAGTGCCAAGAAAGAGTTCTCTTCTTTTGCATATCCAACATAATACGATAAGTGCGTATACCCATTGCAATATGTAGGGTATTTCACACATAAAATGGCGTCTTTACTCACTTACACACACTCAAACATTCACATGGAAGATTCAGTGCAGCACAGATACTCCTGCGTGCCTGTGTGTCTGTGTGTGTGTGTGTGTGTGTGTGTGTGTCTGTGATGGAAGGAAAATCAATGCAGGCAAAATTTGGCAATGCAATTGTTTCATTTGTATTCTCTTCCTTTTATTGCTAACTCTTTTCTTTTTTTTTTTCTTTTAATTCTCTATTTTTCTTTTGTAGCATTATTGCATTTGATTTGTCTGATTGCATAGAAGGGGCACAGGCGGAGTGGCAGAAAAGGACAATGGAGAAGGCGGTGGCAAAATATAAATGGCATGCCACACCCACCCACACATTCGCTCACTCACATATGTATACATACGACTGAAGTGGGATGGGGTGGGGGCGGTAGGGGGGGGCCCCTGCTGTCTCGCTCTAGCATTGTTATGCCATTTCATCTGCTGTTCTTTGCTCCACGTGGCGCCATCTAGCTCTGAGTTTAAGGGTCATACCACAAGCTATAAAAACCGAGATCCATCATGTTTTCTTTTGTACCGATTAGTGCCCTGTGGCCTTTAAAAATTTTTATTAATTATGTTACAAATTATGCGCCTAATGAAATGGCCAGCATTAGTCCTAGTCCTGGCTCTGGCTCTGGCTCTGGTTCTGGATTTGGTCTAGGGGTAGCCCTGGGATGTGTGTGAGCGGACGGGGGCTGTAGCCTTCGATGCTGACGCTGACGCCGGCATCGACATCGACATCGATGGGGCACTGCCCAAATGAATTTTGCATAAGCCTCAGCCAACCACAATGCAGCACATCCCGTTGCCGTTGTACTGTTACCGATGCTGCTACCGGGTCCTGGGTTCTGGGTCCCGGATTCTGGGTCCATGGCCACAGTCTTCACTGCCAAAATGTCCTCTCTCTTCCTCACTCTCTCTCTCTCTCTCGCTCTCCCTCTCTCTCTTTCTCTCTCTATCTCTCTCTGTCTCTCTCCTTCTCTTTGTTGCTTTCTCTCACTTTCTTTGTCTCTCTGTCTCCTGCGCAGGGTGGTTGAGCATTCTCTGCGTCGACGACAGAGACAGGAACAGCAGCAGGCAAAGCCCGAGCCCAGACCCGAGCCAGAAGCAGAGCCAGCGCAAGTGAGAGGCAGATAGGAGAGCGAGAGAGAGAGCGCCAAGGGTGCAAACCAATAACCGTCAGACTAATTTTGGGATTGGTTTATAATTGAAGAGTTTGCCATTGTGTTTGCTACATCCCACAGCGGCCCGTAGCGTCAGAACCCGAGCGTCGTGCCACAAGGGGAGGGCACAGCCAGCATCTACATAGTTTTTCCATATACCACATATACATTGAAGATATACACATATATGCATATAGTATGGGGGGTATATGTATATCCCAGCGAGCAACTGTCTCATTGTTCTGCATAGGCCTAAGCCCCTACTGCCTCCCGCTCTCCCCACTGGGGAGCCCCGCACTTCGACTCCCCACACCTTCCCGGATGACTGCTTATCATTTTAGAGTTTTACATAATTGGCAAAGCGCCAGCGTCCATCCATGTCCGTTTCCATAGCCATAGCCATGGTCCAGGTCCTGGTCCTGGTTCTGGTCCAGGTCGTCGTGCAGCTTTTCCTAAGCGGGGGCGTGGTATGTTTGTTGTACATAGAAGAAGGAGACAGCCAGTGCACAGAGCCCCCAGCACAGAGCAGAGGGGGGGCAGCTCTAGTTTTACCCGCCCGATTGCGCCACATTCACAAAAAGATAAGTAAATATGAGTGACCCTTCCTTCCACTGGCTCTCTAGCTCTTGCTCCCTCTTGTAACCCATTCAAATGAAAATGGGCAGCATTGCCTGAAAATGGAACTGGAACTGGAAGGATGGAAGAGTGGTAGAGTGAAAGAGTGAAACAGTAAAACAGTAAAGGAGGGTGGGCGCCTCCCCAGACATGGACTGAGGGGCTATTTGTCGTTTTGTTGTAGCATACTTTTCAGCTGTAATCAGTTTAAATGCTTAACAAAGCAACACAATCGTAGGAGAAACAAGGAACGCAACTATTCAACGAAAGAGACAGAAGCAGGCAGAAAGCTATAGACGCTATATATATAATGATAAAGTAAGAGAGCGGAAGAGCGGAAGAGCGAAAGAGAGGAGGGACACTACATGCAGGACGATGCAGGACGACGGTACAGGAAGACACAAAGTGGGGGATACAGTCGTGTGCTCCAACTTTTTAGTTGCTATTCATATTTGCATTAATAATTGAACAATTCTATAAATATTTGATGCCTAGACAAAAGAGTTGTGAGCCCCAGAGCGCATCCGTTTCGTTCCCGTTCGTTTCGTCCGTTCCATTCCGAGTTTAGTTTAGGGCTTGAGGGGAAATGGGCCTGATTTCCCGTTCAATTAAAGCCCGAAACACACACGCACGCCACCAAAGGGTCTACACTAGCCCCAGTCCCCCAGTCTCTGTTCCAGGGCCTCGACTTGACAAGTGCAGGCCCGAGTCCTGGCTGCAAAAGGGTTACCTCCTCCGCAAGACACAGTGGTTGGCGCAGCCGGTGGCCGAGAGGTGGGGACGTGGGAAACAGAGGACTTTAATTAGAAGCAAACTTTAAATATATTCCTTCTCCCCCTTTAGGAGGGAAAAGTTTACTAATTATCTGCTTAAGCGCGTCTGATGAGGGATCTCTCCCATGATTATAATGGTAATAACGATGATGATAAAGATTCAAGTAGAATCGAATGAGTAGAGTTCTTTGATTGAGTTTCTTCTAAAATCCATTTCCGTTTGTTTTGGGATAATTGTTTAATTATTAACAGATTGAAGTGGATTTACAGTCAATGAAGAACCGCTCTGCTTTTGAGAGTTGATAATGGGAATAAGCACACAAATGCGAGCTCCACAAATATAATTATTCTAGAAAGTTTTACGGAATATTTTCCTGATTTTACATATTAGAAAATTGCTTGGTACCAACTTAAATGCTGATTGTTGTAGTAATTTTTGATCAGACATTTAACTAATGAATATGAATAAACTAATTAAATTTATGAATGAATCTGAATGGAATATTTTCCCTATTATATACATGAGACTAATATCAATAATCGAACTTTTATCGAACTTTTATCGAACATATTTCTCATATTTCCTTATGTTTCGATCTCTCCCTATCAATTCTCATTAAGAATTCGTTTTGCTCTTTGCAACAGATGCACCATTCAATGGATCAACTGGATATGCTGGATCCGACGGGACAAATGACAACATTAGCGCCCATATCGGAGTCACCATTAACGCCCACACACCAACACCTGCACGGTTCCTATCACAGTATGAATCACATGATGAGCCACCACCATCCGGGCACGTTAAGTGGCCACACGGGGGGTAAGTCTAGTCATCGCAAGTCATAGATCTTTTACATATTTATGTATTTACGTATATCTACCTGATTATGCAGGTCACCATGGACACTCAGCGGTACATCATCCTGTAATAACGGCGGCGGTGGCTGCCGCTGGCCTGCATCCCGACACCGACACCGATCCCCGAGAGCTGGAGGCGTTTGCGGAGCGCTTCAAGCAGCGGCGCATTAAGCTAGGTCTGCTACACGACCATGGCCCCCTAGGCCGTTCTCAAACTAATTTCAAATTGCTCTTCCGTTTGCAGGTGTCACGCAAGCCGATGTGGGCAAGGCCCTGGCCAATCTCAAGTTACCTGGCGTCGGTGCGCTGTCGCAAAGCACAATCTGTCGGTTCGAGAGCCTGACACTCTCGCACAATAACATGATCGCCCTCAAGCCCATACTGCAGGCGTGGCTGGAGGAGGCCGAGGCGCAGGCGAAAAACAAGCGACGCGATCCGGATGCGCCCAGTGTGCTGCCGGCGGGCGAAAAGAAAAGGTAGAAAGTGTTTTAATTACCACGGTAACGCCCGACTCCCGCTGACAGAGCCAATCCTACAACCCATAACCCACACCCACACCCACACCCTATACCCACTGACCCACCAACCCCTGATCCCCAGCCACTCCCTAAAAAACCACCGCAACACCACATCCAAGCCTCTCCATCCCACACCCGTTAGAGCTCGAAGTAATTGGCCCGCAGACACAGACCCGAGAGATGAGACTGATTCCGAGTAGAAGGTGGCCTTAGGCCAGCCGTTAGCCGATGGTCGATAATCGAAAAGCGATGATCGATGAGCGATCAACCCAATAATCGAATAAACGATGGGCAATAAGCGATTACCGACAACCTATCGACCGAAAAACTTGCACCCAAAGGTAAATTGTCGATAATCGTTTGAACATTAACTATTTCGCCGATAACTGATTATAATAACTGGTTATCGACGATTATCGACGACCGATAGCCCAGTGACGATCCAACGATACCAACCGAAAATTTAAACGCATTGCATCCCCCCCCCCCATAGACCATTCCCACTCTAGGGCCCCATTTCTAAAGTAATCTATATCGAGTCTTTTTTCAAGAAAAAGGACTTCCATTGCGGCACCTGAAAAGCGTTCCCTGGAAGCCTACTTTGCCGTCCAGCCGAGACCATCCGGTGAGAAAATCGCGGCCATCGCAGAAAAGCTGGACTTGAAGAAAAACGTGGTGCGTGTCTGGTTCTGCAATCAACGCCAAAAACAAAAACGTATGAAATTTGCCGCTCAACAACACTGACAATCAAATAATACAGCCACACAATTAGGTATAGTTAGTAGTGTAACACCATCAATGACTGGCCACGGTTCGGCGGGATTCGGATACTGATAGTCGTTTATGACGGCAGCGGCGGCAGTTAACACGGCGGCAGCAGCGGCGGCGGCAGCAGCGGCAGCGGCATCAGCAGCAGCAGCAGCGTCAACAACACCATCATCATCATCAGCAGCAGCAGCAGCAGCGGCAGCGACGTCTCTGTCCATGACGGGCGATTATTATCTTTAGGGGATTCATCAGATATAGATTTTAAAACGATCCGATACGATGCGATGTGTTGTGATGCTGGGTTTGAAGCAGTAACCATAATGATGATGTTGATAATGATGATGATGATGATGATGTACGATATGGAATGATGATGATGATGATGATCAGCAGCAGCAGCAGCAAACGATTCTTTCTTCACTTCTTCACTTCTCATAACTCAAGCAACTACAACAGCAACAGCAACCAAAGCAACAGCAAAAACTAATACTTATAAATAGCAGCATACACAACTATCAACATTTATCCAATCTTCTCCCAAAACAACCAAACCCACATACCCCCATCCTTAAACCCCCACCCCCCACTCCCAATCCCAAATTCCAACAAAAATTAACAAACAAATTGCAAATATTAAAAGAAAAAAAAAAAAAAGTATGAAAGATTGAAAGAAAGAAAGAAAAGCAAAGGCAAAAGAAAAACCCAAGAAATACAGAATTTTTTTAGGAACGAATAATGAAACAATGGACCAACATATCAAACGCAATAATTTATTAAAAATGTATAAGAGTAAAAAGGTAAGACCTGCACGAGTATCCTACGCTATCGCTATACTAGACATACATATGTATTATTCGATTTGCAAATCTTCTACGAATCGATCTTAGCATTCAGATATTTTCCACCGTATCCATTGAATATTTAATCATCTATACCCCAGTTTGTATGCCAAATACTCGCAGAAATTTGTGGTTCAGTGTTGAAATTATTTACCAGCCAAACGATCTGAAAATATATATATCTTTAGCCCTTTTGGAAATGTATGGAAATCATGATGACATTTTTCAACATGAATATCCCTTGAGCTTTAATACACATTATTTCTTAACCACTGGAAATGGATGTATTCCACAGTTAATTACTTACCTTCCAAACGAAATGATAGATCTGATATTAAGAAAAATTAACCCCTTCAAAGATGTCGTTCGAACTTATTTCAAAATATCTCATAATTATAAATATGACATCTTCATGGATAAACTACATATATTATATCTGTTGGGTACTAAAACGTCCATAAGACTTTCATTTTAAAATTTTATTGATAATATTTGTGAGCAGGTTATATATGTATATATATTTGTATGATACGTGGATATTTAAATATGAGATGTGGCTTAGAGCATTATTTCGCTGACAGATATTCGATTGAAAAATAAGTAAAACTAATCAATGTACTCGATTTTTTGTTCAATTTGTTGTGTATTTTCTAGAACAAACACAAGAGTGGAAAACAAAGGATGAAGAAATTGAGATGATAAATCAATTGAACCCCTCCTCAACCCGGTGTCTCTGCTACTGCCCAACGACCGACGATGAGACACACACACAGGCACTCACACACACCCACACAGACAGACGAAAGACCAAAATGAATAAATGAAGATATGCCAAGAAATTGCTTCAAGTGATCCGATAATAAGAATCTAAGCTTATAGATCTAAGGGAGAAAGCAGAAAGGAAGATGTGGATGATCTGGATGATATGGAGACGCGGCAACAGAAACAGCAACTGCAACATTAGGAGCAGCAGCTACAAGATTAACTACAAGAATACACACATACACACCCCCAAATGCCCAACTCCCCAACCACCCCAAACTGAGATACATACATTAGCCACTGTATATATACTACGATTATATACCTAAGTATATAGAGAACTTTGATTCGATTGTAAATACCGCAGCAGCAGCTATATAACCCAACAACTCAAACAGATCCACAAAAAGAATGCTAGCTTACAGTAGTCACCCATCCCAAAAGCCCAGATCTTTACGGCACTAAGAACCCCCCCCTCCGTATAGAGCAGACTTTAAGATGCTTCCTCCAGTGCGTGTTATGTTTCCTTGTTTCCTCCACACACACACACACCCACACACACACAGTGCAGAGGTTAACGATTAACCCATGAGACAGGAAACCCAACAAAGAAAAAAGGAAAACATAATTAAATTTTTTTTTTTATTTGTCTAATTATAAGTAAACAAATGCCAGGAGGAAAGAATAGAGCCCCTACCAGAAAAAAAAATTAAAAATTAATTATGAAATGAAATGTTAGCAGCAACTGGAGATATTGCAACGAATTTAAAATGTTGCCAAACTAAACTAAAACAAAAAACTAAGCGAGGATCAAGAGAAGGACGAAGGAAACCAAAAATAAAATAAATAAATCACTCTATGACAACTATAAAATTACATATAAATATATAGTATATATAAAGAATTTTAAAAACAAAATTATATACTATACATACAATTTTTTTTGTTGTATTTTTTTTTTTGTATAATTTAGCACACTTCATAGTTATAACATAGAATTGTACATATAAAAGAATGCGATAAAAAACAATGATGATATATACCTACATATATGTATATGGATGTATCTGTATACACTATATATATATATATATATATATATATATATATAAATATATATAGGGTGCGTGTGAATGATTTTGAATGTTTAGACCATAAAAGGAATAAAGAAAACCCATAAAAACAAAAACAACCAAAAAGAAAAAAAAACATGAAAAGCGCAAAAATGCAATAATAATTTTAAAGTAAGAAAAGTAAACCAAACCCCAAGATGAACATAAAAAAAAAACCAAAAGAAAGCAAAATAAATTTAAAAATAGTTTTGTATCGAAACAAAAACAAAAAAACAACAATTTGCCGACAAATTAGTTCATAAAGAAAGAAAACCAAACAGAAATCTTAAAATTTTTTTCAAAGAAACCAAAAAAAAACAGCGCATAATAATAATTATAAAAAATTATAATACATACCATTGATAACGGAAAAGCCCCAAGCTCATAACTACATTTAAATTTAATTTTAGTAGTTTCTAGACACAAGAAAAATACTGTAGCAAGAAAATCAATTAATTGAGAGGCGCTCGAGTGCTGGCGGGAGATATATAAGTAAATAAAATAAAAATGCAGCAAGACAAGCAACAAAAATTACGAAAAAAAACGCTCCCAAAAAATTCTCTTTTTGCCAACGGAGTCACAGCATTGCGGTTTATCTTGTGGACCTAACTGGGTATGGGGTATTGGTTCTGGGAGCAATCCGTGTTTGATTCTATGCACATTTTTGAGCGACAAGTAAAATACATAGTAGTTGGAAGGGAGCAGAAAAGACCTCAAGTAGCTCAGGTTCAAGACGAGCATGCAAGTTCGCATCATATTTGTTTATGATTGTTCGGAATGGTTGAAAGCATTTTCTCAAACCATTTGTTTGCTATACTATACCGTTCGTTTCACAAAACAAGCAACTCGAAATCATATTCATGCTCTTTTCGGGACGATCTTCCAAATTTGAATACAAAAAGCTTTCACATCTCATATGAGAAGTTATAAGTCAGCATTTGATCATAAACATAGCGAACCAGGAAACAAACGGCTAGAAACTGAAATCTTCGTTTCGAGCATTGCTTCTGGACACCCTTATGGGATCTACAGTATTCTGAACCTGAGCAAATGATCTTTCTGCTTAGTACAATAAGCTAACTGCCTTATGATAGTAATATTAATACTTGATGGGTTTGTCCTCTACAACCTTTATTGTAGATCTAGTGTACCCTCTTCTAGGCTCGTTCTTTTGGGAAGGTTCTGAGAGGTATGTATGTTTCCCATAGAAGCGAGGTCGTCTTCTTAAGGTCGTTACCTTTTATTTTGTTCCCTTAAAATTTAGTTTTGCGTATATTGCTAATTAGTTCCAGAGGAACAATACACTAGGCATAGAATAGACATATAGTGTAGATACGGGTATAGGACTAGACCACCTTGTAGCGTCCCTTGTTGAAGACGTGATGCGACGAACTTAGTTTGAGCAGCTCCTCCTTGATGAGGCGTGTGATCTCGCGCTTGGCCTTCTGGACGGCCAACTCGCTGCAGCTCTCGATGGCCAAATAGAGCTTGCGCTCGCCCTCGGGCGGTGGCTTGCCCTGGGGCACATAGGTGCCTCGCACCGTTAGGCCCGCCTCCGAATATTCGGATATTTGGGCGAGTGCCTCCTTGGAGGTAACCTTCCAGCGTGCCTGCTGGGGAAAGTCATTGATCTCGAGCTCCTCTTCGTATTTGGTAAACGAATTGCTATTGGCTATCAGGGTGCCAATGGCCTCCTCATCCTCCTTCGGCTGATAGTTGAGCT
Source organism: Drosophila athabasca (assembly GCA_008121215.1). NCBI lineage: Eukaryota > Metazoa > Arthropoda > Insecta > Diptera > Drosophilidae > Drosophila > Drosophila athabasca. Next base: position 6,928,060 of record CM017796.1, on the reverse strand, counting down.
TGTTGTTCAGCTTGGCGGCCATCTGCTCGGCCACCGTTCGGGCCGTCAGCACGGAGCCCGCTGCGGGGTGACCCTTTAGTATGGGCTCCACCGACGACACCTGGCTGGCCTTCGTGTCCAGGTTCTTGCTGCTGTTGATCTTCGATGCCAGCCGCTTTGCCAATTCCAATTTGTCAGAACTCATAACAATGCCGGGCGTCGCCTGTTGTCCAGCCGCTATAGCCGATGAAGGCGTGGCCATGGTCAGATTGGCTGCCGTAGCCGCTGCTGCCGCTTGGGCGGCCGCTGTGACGAGGGCCGCATTGCCACCGACAGCAGCGGCGGCAGCAGCAGCCGCAGCAGCAGCTGCAGTGGCAGCCGTAATCGAAGTGTCTTTGACGGTGCGCTTGGCGGCAAAGATCTGCTCGATCTGCTGGTCAATGTCCTGCTCGATGTCCTCGTCATCGTCCGAATCGGCCAGACCCAAAGCGGCCTTCTGCAGCTTCTTGCTCTCCTTGACCGCATTGAACTCCTGTTCATCAAACTTAAAGCCCTTGCCGCTGAAGCCGCCGCCAGTGTGAACCTTCTTGCCCTCGGCTTCCTGGGCGGACTTGTATTCTGTCCATAGCGTTTGCAGCTCTGCGGGCACCAGGCAACCGGAGAGATCTAGCGCCCGTATAATGTCGCCGGCATAGCGCGACTGTTCAGGTGTGATGAACGTGTAGGCGCTACCCTTTTTGCCCGCACGACCAGTCCGACCACATCTGCAATCGATTGTATAATGAATTAGATCAAAAAGAAGCCACAATCAGGGAATAATTACCTGTGGACATAATCCTCGTAGTGATTGGGCACATCGTAGTTGACCACCAGGATGAGATCCTTGACATCGAGGCCGCGTGCCGCCACCGAGGTGGCAATCAGGAGTCGTACCTTACCCGACTTAAAGTCAATGATGGTGGAGTCACGGTCAAACTGATCGATGCCACCATGGAGACTCATGCAGGGATATGACGCCTTCATGAGATCCCGCAGCAGAATGTCGGCATTCTCCTGTTTGTCCGCAAAGACAATGATGCTGCCCGCCTCCTGGTAGATGCCCAACAGTTCCAGCAGTTTAAAGAACTTGGACTCATCGTTGAGTATGACCACATGCTGTTCAACATCCTTGCACACAACCGATCGTCCGCCGACAATCACCTCGATGGGCTTCTTCAGGATGCGACGCGCCAGCGCCTCCATTTGCCGCGGAAATGTGGCGCTGAACATCACTGTCTGCCGATCTGGGCGCACATTATCAATGATCCGCATCACCTGCGGCTCGAAGCCCATGTCGAACATGCGATCGGCCTCGTCCAGCACCACGTACGTGACGCGACGCAGATTGGTGACACGGCCCGAGTTTGCAGCCAGCATATCGATCATACGTCCCGGTGTGCACACAATTATCTCAGAGCCACGCTTCAATTCGGCGATCTGTTCAGAGATGCCAGTGCCGCCGTAAACGCAGACGGGTCGCAGGCCCAGACTCTTGCTGAAGCGCCTGATGTCCTTGCCGATCTGCATGCAGAGTTCACGAGTCGGTGCCATTATGATGGCGATGGCACCATCGCCCTCCTCGAGGTTCGGCTGGTCCAGGATATGCCTAAACATTGGTAAAATGAATGCCAACGTCTTGCCACTGCCAGTTTTAGCAATACCTATCAGATCCCGCCCGGACATGATGGCCGGTATGGCCTGGCACTGGATGGGCGTGGGCTTCTCAAAGCCCAGCTTCCGCAGCACATCCATCTCTTTCTTACTGACGCCACACTGTGCCCATGTCTATGGATAAATAATAATGGTTGAATGGATAGTTCATAGATGATGTGGATATGCTGTTGCGGGACTCACCTTAATGGGCTTGGGACAGCCTTTGCCTTTCACTTGGACACCCTCCAGCTCCGTGCGATATTTCTCCACATCTGATGGAGTCATGCGTGACAATTCGGGCACTTCCACGTAAAAGTTCTTGCGAAATGGGGCATAGCTCACCGATGAGTGATCGATTTTAGCCAGCTCCTTGCGATGCTTCATTGCTAGATTGACGGCCGTGTCGCGTATGTCCTCCAGCTCATCCTCGCTCGAGTACTCCAGGCTGTCCATATTCTGTTCAATCAGTTCGCCCTTTTTCGACTCGGTTGACTTCTTTTTGGCGACGCCCGTAAGTATGACAACGCCCTGGGTTTGGCTGGGCGGCTCCACAAAGTTATTGACACGTCGCATCTCCTTGTTGACCTCCTGCATGTAAGCATCCAACGGATCAATCTCCTCTTCTGGCTGCTTCTTAGGCTCTTCCTGTTTCTCTTCGGCTGGTTCCTGCTTGACGACTGCTGCCTCTGGCACCGCCACTGCTGGTGCTTGTGGTGCTGCTGGTGCTGCTGCTGGTGTTGGTGGCTCTGGTGGTGCTACTGGTGGTAGTGGTGGCGTATTCTCTTCAGGCTCATTTTTAAGCTCAAGTGGTTTGCTTGCCTCTGACTCTTTCTTGATCTTCGACTTGGTATCTCCGCCAGAAATCTCCTTCTTATCGACTTTAGTCGATTTGGACGTAGCCGGAATGGGAGACAGACCCATGCCGAGCTTTACTCCGAAGGTCTTGCTAAAGGTGGGACGCTTCATGGGCGAGAATTTCGCTTCGACCACATCATCATCGAAACGCTTGCGAATGCTGTGAAACTTGGATGGGGGCGAGTCGGGCTCCTCCGAGTCTTTCTTGGCGCCGCTATCCAGCGGAGGTGCGTGATTGCTATCATCCTCTTCGGACTCGTCCTCTAGGCTCCACTTTTTGGCCGTTTTTACAACGGCTGGAGCGGACGCCTTGTTTTCACGTTTCCGTTCGGCCCGCCAACGCTCGATGCGCTCACGGCGCTTGATCATTTCCTGCTCTAGGCGACGCTGTTGCTCTTCTTTATCGATCTCTTCTACCTCTGCATCGGAAGAGCTGGACGAAGACAGACGAATGACTAGGGGGGCAACAGCCACCGGCTGTCGTCGTTCTGTCTCACGATCTCGGTGACGTTCGCGGTCCCGCTCGCGATCCCGATCCTTCTCCCTATCGCGTTCCTTGTCCTTGTCGCGCTCCCGATCCTTTTCCCTTTCTCGCTGACGGTCGCGATCTCTGTCCCGTTCCTTATCCTGGCGCCTGCGAAGATTTCGAATTATTATAATATGCTGTTATCAAACCTATTGTGGGCATCATAAACTCACTTATCCTTTTCATAGTCCTTCGACCAGGATCGCCGCCGTCGCTTGTCATCACGCCGCCCGCGATCGTTGTCCTTGTCCCTACTGGACAGCTCCTTGCCACGCTTGCGGTCATCGCGGCTGCCGCGCGAACTGCTACCGGCACTGTTGCCGCCTCCATTACGAGATTTACTCATCTCATAGTCCCGACTGCCGCGGCTCTCATGTGGATGGTTATCTCGGCTGCCGCGGCTCTCATGCTTGCTGTCGCGCTCCCGCTCGCGATCTCTGTCCCGGTCGCGTTCTCGCTCCCGGTCACGCCTGTGTTTGTATATGACAGGGGCGTTTTAATCACAGATTGGCCACAGTTCATTAGCAATAAGCAATTGCAAAATAATATAAAACAACAAGAAAACACTCACCCAGAGCTCTTAGACATTGTGGCGCGACTTCCTCTGTGTTAGTACACGTCTTTCGGCTCCAGCTCCGTTAACAGCCCTTCAATTAGAACTCAAACGATTGAAGCACTTTCTGGTAGTGGTCAATAACAAAAACGCCTTGGCGTTACAGTTTTAATTGAATTCTTTGGAAAATTTTCTTGCCAAATTCCGGCATCAATGATATATTCACTGGTGATGATAATAATTCGCGATAGTAGTTCGCGATAGTAGTTCCATCGGGCTACCGATATTTGGGTTTAATATCGACGAATTTCAATTATGAAAATAAAATATATAGCTATATAATTAAATTGAGAAATTATGTTAAAATACGCTCTCCCAAATTATTTTTGCGTTTTTGGAATGAGCTCATACTCAGATGGAGCATGCAACAAAATATCGTTTTTTTTTTTTTAAATTGGCGGCCAATTTGAAAATAGTCAATATTTATTAAAATACCTTTAAAATGAACATAAAATTAAGTCCCTTTATTGGATTTTTTATAAAATTAGATTCCACTTGGGCTAAACCTCTTTCTGGGAGTCCAAAACCTTCTTTTTGGGCCCATTAGGTCGGCTGGTGCCGGCTTATTTCAATGTCTCAACACTAGGCATCACATATGGCACTGGAGGCAATGGTTGTTTTTCTAATCTGCCAATTCGAAAATTTATTTTCTTACATGTTCCCGGTTAGATTTTGATTAACTTACAGTATCTGTATCTTGTATCTGCATTTTCACTGTCTTCAGAATCGCTGCCACAGGACGACGAAGCGTCGAAGCCGTCAACGGACAGCTCGCTACCAATGCAGAAGTAAAAGGCATCTGAGTAGGAGTCACTCATGTTAGCTTTTGATCGGATACGGATATCAAATTGTTTTAATTCGGTTTTTCCCCAATTTTTTCCAGGAGCTAGGGCTGGCAAAGAAATGAAATTATCGAATACTATCGAAGTTTTAGCCGGCTATCGGCTATGCGGAACCACCTTTAGCTATGTTATCGTATGTTATCGGGAACTGGAACAACCAAGAGGTTGCCACCCCGCCGCACACACGTGCTAAGATTCGTGCGGTTCAAGAAGTCGTATAAACAAATTTAAAATGCCGCCGCAGAAAGAAGTTTCGACTGCAGAGATGTGCCCGGACATTGAGATCATTGTGGGTACCTACGAGGAATACCTACTGGGCTACCAGATAGTTGAGGAGGAGGTCAAAGACGAGAACAAGATGCTGCTGAAGCAAACTTTTGCAGACAAGTCCCATGCCGGCGCCATCAAATGCATTTCGGTTCAGGGCCCTTGGGTGGCCAGCGGTGGGAGCGACGATCGTATATTTGTTTACGACATGCGCCAGCGGAAACTATCCCAAGTCCTACTCTCGCACAGTGGAACCATAAACGCGCTGTCCTTCGCTCCGGACATGTCACATCTCTTGTCGGGCAGCTCCGATGGACAACTGAAAGCCACTCGCGTGGGTAGTTGGGCCGTTGCTGGGGACTGGAAGAAAGCGCATGCAGGCACGCCCATTACACACATTAGTTGCCATCCCAGCAGCAAATTGTGCCTCTCCCTTGGCGGCGATCGCATTCTAAATACCTGGAACTTGGTTAAAGGTCGCGTCGTCTATAGAACCAATTTGAAGAGCAAGACCACCTTGGGTGGGGCACCTGACTGTCTCTCCTGGTCTACGGATGGCGAACACTTCACACTGACCGGCCATCAGGTGCTAGAGATCTGGGAAATAAAGACGGCAAATGTAGCGAGGCGGGCCAAGACCACATCCAAACCGATATGTGTGGCATGGCTGGGTGAAACGGAGTGCCTGTCGGGTCTGGAGAATGGCAGCATTGCTTGGATATCCCTCACAGACGATAAGGAGGCTGAGGTGAGTGTGATAGTGAGGATTTCTTATGTATGGCCCTGATCTCATTTCGGTTTTTATTGTACTCCCCGCCCACCACAGGCAAAGATACTGCCTGCTCATGCAGCTCGAGTCAAGGCCGTGGCTTGTCTTAATAACACACTGGTCACAGTGTCCAGGTGAGTGGATGAATCCACACTTGAAATACCCTTCTAATTTATCTTCCATTAGTGCTGGCGAAATCAAAGTGTGGCGCTGTCAACTGGAAAAACGGGAATTAACATTCATTGCCAGCACAAACATTGGCTGCCGTCCCACCAGCCTGGGTCTTGTGGACCTCTCGCTCATCGAAAACAGCGCTGTTCGTCCAACACAGAGTGTCCCTGCAGTAGTCCACACGTCGAAGCCAACTGATGTCGAGCCAGCGCTAGAGATCGATACACCGAAAGGTTTTGTCACTATCGAATTTGACGACGATGCCAAGTCGCCGCCTATATCGAAGAAAGCTGCCAAAAAACAACAAAAAGCCGCCAAGAAGCCCAAAAAGGCAGAAGTGGACTTTGACGAAAATAGCAGCGATGGGGAAAGCGAGGCCTTTTCCGACAGCGATAGCGACAGCAACCCGGAGCCAACACCCAAAAAAGGTACAAAAAAGTCTGCTAAAGCACAAGGCTTTGTGAGCATCGAGTACGATGAAGACGAGAATGCGGATTCATCCGATGAAGCGAGGGAGGCAACGCCAAAGCCCAAGGCAAGGAAATCAAAGGAAGCGAAAGGAAAAGTACCCAAACCTCCGGCTGAACAGGACTCTGAACAAAGCAGCAGCGACAGCGACAGTGCTCCCAAGCGAAAACGCAAGCAGCACTCGAGTCCCGGCCCCGTCAAACGCAAAGTCAAAAAACAAACACGATAGCAATAGTCCTTAGTTTCGTTTTATTTTTTCATGTTGACAATTAAAAGTAGTGGCTTATCAAATTACGCATCATTTAGTCCTCTTCGATCCTATATCCACGCGGCAGTCGGGAGGCAACAAACTCCAGGGACTTCCAATGCATACGCTGCACTTCAATGCAGCACTTGAGCGTCTCCAGGCAGCTCTGAAATTCCTTAGTCGGCGGCATGAATCTGCCGCCCAGATTCAGCCTGGGCGTTGGCATTGAATCGCCCAGCAGTGCCTTCGTACAACAAACCATTGAACTCGCAGTAGCATTACATTCGTAACCGCCTTCGAGGCACAAAATTATACGGCCACCGGCCAGAGCAGACAGCCAGTGGGTGAACAGACCGTAGCCCTCGGGCGAGATTTTGCAGCCCCCTAGAGGATCCCCAACGGCTGCATCGAAGCCCGCCGACACGAGGACCAGCTCTGGCTGGAACTCGTACGCAATCGGCATTACGATCTGCTGGAAGGCCAAGGCATACTCCAGATCTCCCATTCCCTTCTGTAAGTCGAACCAATTAATGAGCCAAGGAGCGCATTAGAGAGATGCCAGAAAAGAAGACTCACCTTATTCCATGGTATATTGACATTAAAACCGGCTCCCGTATGCTCGCCCACCACATCGTAGTTGCCGTAGCGTCCACAGGGGAAAAAGGTTCCGTTCTCATAGCGATGAATGCTGATGTACAGCACCATAGGACTACACTCGAAGGTACGCTGAGTCCCATCCCCGTGGTGGACATCCCAGTCCACGATTAGCACACGCTTCAGGCCAAACAGTTTGATGGCGTACTCGGCGGCGATGGATACGTTGTTAAAGATGCAGAAGCCGCTGGGCTTATCGTTATAGGCGTGATGGCCAGGCGGACGCACATTGCAGATGGCACTGCGAGAGTCCCCGCCAAGCACACTGTCCACCGCCTCGAGCACAGATCCGACGGCCATAGCTGCGCACTGAAAGGTTTCCGGGTGTAAGTACACCGAATTGTAGTTTGCTGCCTGAGCCTGCAGATCCTCATTTTCGCGACCCACCACCCCCTGCATATCGAGCACATGTTCCAGACTGTGGACCAGAAGAAGCTCCCAGATGGCGGCCATCCGCCCAGGTAGCTGTTTCATCCGGTCAAGCAGCTCTAAGTCCTGGTGCATAGTGTGGATGCTCTGGATGCGCATCGGATGCTCTAGATGGTCATCGTAGTCGATGCTACGGTGCGCCATCATCTCGGGATTATAGGCGTAGCATAATCGCTCTGAAGGAAACGTCAGTATTGTCTCCCGCCGCAGTCGGCTCAGGCGGTCTGAGAATGCAGGCATAAGTTCTTGCCTGGAGGTGTCCCGAGTCGGATGAATGGTAACGGGTAGCGGTCCGCCAACCCATCCACGTACCACAATATGAAGGTACCGATTCCGATCCTTGGTCTTGAGCTCTGAGGGATCGTAGGTACCCTGCAGCTGGAGACAACGCCAGTACGGCCGGTGGGCAAAGATGCAGTTGAGAATGGATTTGACCAGCGATGGTTTCGGTGGGAGCAGCGGCTCGACTAGCAAGGGGCAGGGATCCCCGAGCAGAGTGCGCAACGTGAGAGCCGCTCCCTCGGCCAGAGAATCCAGGCAGTAGCCTCCTTCCAGCACGACGGCCACTCGGGAGTCGGCCAGACGGAGCAGCGGATTGAGCAGATGAGCATAGAAGGCGGGCGTCACCTGCATTTCACCCTCGGGACAGCCCAGGGCCGCATCGTAGCCGGCCGAGACGATGATCAGTTCCGGTTGGTACTCCATTGCCACGGGCAGTAGCAGCTGCTGGAAGATGGCCATGTAATCGCCGTCCCCCATCTTTGTCTCATTGAGCGGCAAATTGAAGTTGAAGCCCAGGCCAGGGCCCTCGCCTATGGCATGGTAGTCAGACTCCTGCAGATGTGGCCAGAAGGCGCCGTGCTCGAAGCGATGTATAGAGAAATACAGAACCCTATTTGATGGATAAAAATCAGCATGCAATTGCAGGATCCTCCACTCTTTCTCTGCCTCTATCTCTCACCTGGGATCGTTGTAGAAGAAGCGCTGGGTGCCCTGACCATGGTGAACATCATAGTCAAGGATCAGGATGCGCTCCAGCTTGTGCACATCGAGGGCATGCTGGGTGGCCACAGCCACGTTGTTGAAGAAACAGTGGCCTTTGAACCGCGTTTTGGTGGCATTATGACCGCCCGGTCGTACGATGGCCATGCCATTTTGCGCCGTACCCGAAAGTATTGCATTCACCAACTCAATGGCGGATCCGCTGGCCCACAAAGCACACTCAAAGGTAAACTGGACAGGGTGTGGGAGTGGGAGTGGGAGTGGGCGGAGTGGGACGTTATCAAAGATATGCCATTTAATATTAGAAGATTTATTATTGGGATCTGGATTGAGGATAGGTAATCCCTAGAGCTTTACCGTTCATTTGGGCCCTTACACGGGGTTTCCGCAAATTCTATTTAATTAAAAATTATGTGAAACATTATGTGTCATTATAGGAAGTTGCCTTTTTTTTGCGTCATAACTTTTGACCAAGTGCATATTATAATAATATATGTACACGAATCGATCTTAGGTTACCCTCAGTGGAGAAACTAAAGTGATTTCTTCGAATTGAAAAATGTTATCAAGAATTTTGTAAAGTGGTCATTTTTTGTAAATAAAAACTGTTTACCCTTTTGAGAGCACCCTAGAAAATCCACATTAAATAAAAAATAAAAAACTAGGGTGCCCACAGCCTGGAAACATGAACGAACGTGAAATAACGGCCACTTTTCCAAGGGACCAACAAATTATGTAGTGCATACATTTTGAATAAAAACAACGATAAATCGCAAAATATAATGACAACTCTTTAAACAAAATTAAACACTCCGTTTTTGAAAAATCTCAAATTACTTTTTTGTGGGAGGAGGAGTAAGTGCCTGTAACTAGAGCAGTGCTCGGCACGGCACTATCTAATGTGGATAGCACTCTGCTGCTGTGCTGCCGTTCATAGGCAGTATACAAAAGCAGCAAGCTTTCGAGTAGCTTCGGCAATGCGATTTCGGCTCTTGCTATCTCGCTTTTTCCAGTTAAAGCAATAAACCGAATTCTCCCGCAGTCATTTTCGGGTTTCTGCTACACACACCAGCGCAATTGAGTGTGTGTGAACTGAACTAGAGCGTGCCTACAGCCGGCATACTTCGCCTTCATTTATGCTTACATCAAAATGAATTAGTTTTAATTTCACTGCGTTTGAATTTAAAAACAGAATATTTAATTTAAATATGGGTGTGTTTCTTTTTAGTGTGTTTCGTTTTTCGCTCAGTGTACATCACTCACCGGATGTATGTAAATTGAATCGTAGCATGCGCTTATCCGCTCCAAGAACTCATCATCCTCAAAGGCCGTATGCTCCAAAAACTCGTAATGTTGGGGAGAGTGGACGCGGAGTATTTCGTTTTTGGTGGCCAGCCTTGAAGTCAGGCGCAGGCAGCGATCCAACAGCTTCAGCTCGTTGCAGCTGTGGCATGAAGGCAGACCGAACCATATATAGATGATGCAAAGAGGGTTGGCCTCCTCTTTTTGGGGGTTTGAGAAAAAACTCACCGATTAAGAATGCACTCAATGCGTTTCGGGCACTCAAAGTGCTTTGGATCCCAGAGGCTGCAATGCTGTTCCATTGCCCGATGATAAATCACAGCGGTGCGTACGGACTTCAAAAAGCCATCCATTGCTGTCGCGTCCAACTCTGAACCCGTATCCGTTAACATTCCACAACTTTTTCCAGCAGAAAAAGATGTGTTTTATTTTACAGGAACTTTTCGATTTACGATCTTTACAATTACAATTAAGTAATGAAAGTGGTTTAGCTGTTCGAAAAATTAATGCCTATGTGCTTGGACGTTTACTGACGTTACGCTAGTATTGGGAAACTACTACTTTCTGTTGCCCAACACTGACAGGGGAATAAAAAAGTGACCTAGGACTTTAACATTGAATCTTAAGGAGGATGAAACGCACCGATTCCAGTGCCTGGGAATCATCTGATTTTGTCTGCTATTCCTACGGGAAGTACTCTGTGCTGGCTGAAAAGGTGAACCTTCGTTCTTTAAGATACACTCTGCTTATAATTGCTTAACACTGGACATCTTTATTACACATGTAATATAATTATTAGTTCATCATAACATTAACAATTTATATTTGTTTAGGGTTTTTTTTTCATTAAAGGGAACCGTCAACAAGCAGCTCCCATGCAACAATTAATTTATGCAACAAACGCGCTTTTGGCGCGCTCGTTCTTGTCCAAAGGGGAACGAGGGGAGAGCGTACAGACCGAGTACGTAAGTATCCGTCTCAATTGCCCAAAAAAAATTGTATAAGCTTAAGGTAAATGCGTTCCAGCAGCGGCCACATGTGCTCAACCAGGAACTGGAGTATGTGTCTGAATGGTGGGCACAGCGTGCACATATAATCTGTGAGGGCGTGCAGGACGCGAAGCAGCAAGGGTCACTGGGCCTCCTGGAGATGGCTCCCATTGGCAATATGATCGGCCTCCTCCTCCGAATCCGTTTCGGGATCCAACGGATAACAGCCATCGGCACGCTTCGCACACGGATAACGCCAGGCCAGCGGTCTGCCGTATTTGTCCTGATGTGCCCGATTCTTATATTCAAAGAGTCGCGGATTATCGAGGTAAACGCCACACACATAGCACCACACGGCATGGTCCTGTAAGCGCATCACCAGTGTATGTTCGAGGACCTCGCAGTGCCTCTGCATGTGCCGACCCACGTAGCGCCCACAGCCAATATAATGACAGCTCAAACACATCCAGTTCTCCGACCTAGAGATGCACTCGCCGCACGGTGCCCTCGTGTTTATTGCTGTGGATGGTAGAAGAATAATCAGCATTAAAAGGAGTACATAACATACAAGAAAGGAGTCGTACGATAATTAAAAAATGCCAAATAGCAAACGATAAAGCAACACAAAAATGAGAAAACCTTGAGGATTATATAGCCAATTTATATGGTTATGGAATGTAACACAGAAAGAAATATAGCTATACAAAACTAAGCAAAATTACAAACGGCTTGGTACTTCAATTCAAATCAGCGCTGTTACAATTAAAATAAAACGAATAAAGTCAAAATATAAGCATTAACAAACGTTGGGGGAGCCAGCAACAGCAGAAAGCTGATCAGATAGCTTTCTAGTCAGTTGAATGATATAGTAAACAATTTTTATAATATTTGCTGGGCTCATGGTCCTTGACATTAAGACAGCAAGAATTCAGTTTAAATAAAACAGGAAAAAAGTTTTGGATCGTTGTGGTTTTACTCATATAAAGCCAGGGATTGGCGCAAAAGCTAAGCGAGTATACATGGTAGAGTGTAGGGTAGAGAGCCTCCCTAGTATATATATACGTTTCCTTCTTGCTTTTCCCTAAGTTGTATACACTCGTGGAAGTACTCTTCATGTTTTTAGCCAATAACTTGTTAGATATTAATGGAATTTTCACAAGGTACAACAGGAGTAATTTCTATGACTTGTTGTGATCCCAATTGATCCAATCAAATCCCATCTCCATGCTTCTTTTATTGTGTTCTGGGAAAAAATCATACTCTTAAAAGCGAGACAGGATGGAGGAGCAGGAGGATTTTACGGCGGGGATTTCGTTGTTGCTTACATTGCGGCACCAGCTCCGGTCGCAGCATTCTCATGTGCGAACAGGTCTTGCTAGGGGGAATGGCAAACATCTGCCAGCGCATGCGCGACCACCACCATGTTTATGATATTGGAATGAGTGCGTATGATCGTTAGACAGAGATAAAGAAACAGAGCGAGAGGGCGCATCGCAGCAATGAGGGAGACAGAGAAATACAGTAAGAACAAGAATAAAGAGATGGGACGGAAAAGATTGCAAATTAGTTCTGTGTATGGTTTTCTCCGTCCTGCATCGGTGCTCGAATCTCATCGTACCTCCTCTGGCGCGGCCGTTGAATGATTTGGCGGCTTTACCTTGACTTTGGGCTTGCTGTCGCTGGGCCGCTCCTGCCCAGGATCGGCCTGATCGCCGTCGGTGGGACCGCCCGCCGCTCCCTGAGCATCGTCACTTGAAATATTCAACTTCAGCAAGGAAGCGGCAAGAAAATCCTCGTTGTTATTCTCTCCAATTTGATAGCCATGCGGCAGTCGGTAGCCAACAAACTCCAGCGACTTCCAATATTGACGCTGTACCTCCACGCAGCACTGTAGCGTCTCCAGGCAGCTCTGGAAGGCCGTTGTCGGCGGCCTCGCCAGGGCAACCACCCCCAGCTGTGGCGTCGGCACCGGATCCCCCAGCAGCGTCTTTGTGCACATGGTCATGGCATACGAAATGGAGTTCACATTGTAGCCGCCTTCGAGGCACACAATTATCCGGCCACCGGCCAGAGCAGACAGCCAGTGTGTGAACAGACCGTAGCCCTCGGGCGAGACTTTGCAGCCCCCTAGAGGATCTCCAATGGCCGCATCGAAGCCCGCCGACACGAGCACCAGCTCCGGCTGGAACTCGTACGCAATCGGCATTACGATCTGCTGGAAGGCCAAGGCGTACTCCAGATCTCCCATTCCCTTCTGTAAGTCGAACAAATAAATGAGCCAAGGAGCGCATTAGAGAGATGCCAGAAGAGAAGACTCACCTTATTCCATGGTATATTGACATTAAAACCGGCTCCCGTATGCTTGCCCACCACATCGTAGTTGCCGTCGGGACCCTTGGGGAAGAATGTTCCGTTCTCGTAGCGATGGACGCTGATGTACAGTACCTTCGGATTCGACTCGAAGATGTGCTGGGTGCCATTACCGTGGTGGACATCCCAGTCGACGATTAGCACACGCTGCAGACCAAACTCCCGGATGGCGTACTGGGCGGCAATGGCAACATTGTTAAAGATGCAGAAACCGTGCGGCTGGTCCGGCTCCGCATGATGGCCAGGCGGACGGACATTGCAGATGGCACTGCGAGACTCACCGCGCAGCACACTATCTACCGCCTGGAGAACGGATCCAGCGGCCAGGGTGGCGCACCCAAACGTGGCCGGATGCAGGTACACCGAATTGTAGGTCGCTGCCTGCGCCTGCAGGTCCTCTTTGTCTCGTCCCAGCACTCGCCGCATTGTGTTTACGTGGGAGCGACTGTGCGCCAGACAGATCTCGTCGGTGGTGGCCGCCCGCGCAGACAACTGCTTCATGCGGCCGAGAAGCTGGTAATCCTCGTGCATTTTGTGAATGAACTGGATGCGCTTCGGCTGTTCCGGATGGCCCAAGTCGTCTAGGTTGCGGTGCTCCATCATCTCGGGATTGTACGCGTAGCACACACGCACTCCAGGAACCGTCAGAAGGGTCTCCAATCGAAGTCGGTGCAAACGGGCCGTGTTATCTGCCACTATCGCTTCGGGAATGAGGTGTTCCACGGAAGTGTCCCGAGTCGGATAAATGGTAACGGGTGGCGGTCCGCCAACCCATCTACGTACCACAATATGTAAGTCCCGATTCCGATCCTTGGTCTTGAGCTCTGAGGGATCGTAGGTACCCTGCAGCTGGAGACAACGCCAGTACGGCCGGTGGGCAAAGATGCAGTTGAGAATGGATTTGACCAGCGATGGTTTCGGTGGGAGCAGCGGCTCGACTAGCAAGGGGCAGGGATCCCCGAGCAGAGTGCGCAACGTGAGAGCCGCTCCCTCGGCCAGAGAATCCAGGCAGTAGCCTCCTTCCAGCACGACGGCCACTCGGGAGTCGGCCAGACGGAGCAGCGGATTGAGCAGATGAGCATAGAAGGCGGGCGTCACCTGCATTTCACCCTCGGGACAGCCCAGGGCCGCATCGTAGCCGGCCGAGACGATGATCAGTTCCGGTTGGTACTCCATTGCCACGGGCAGTAGCAGCTGCTGGAAGATGGCCATGTAATCGCCGTCCCCCATCTTTGTCTCATTGAGCGGCAAATTGAAGTTGAAGCCCAGGCCAGGGCCCTCGCCTATGGCATGGTAGTCAGACTCCTGCAGATGTGGCCAGAAGGCGCCGTGCTCGAAGCGATGTATAGAGAAATACAGAACCCTATTTGATGGATAAAAATCAGCATGCAATTGCAGGATCCTCCACTCTTTCTCTGCCTCTATCTCTCACCTGGGATCGTTGTAGAAGAAGCGCTGGGTGCCCTGACCATGGTGAACATCATAGTCAAGGATCAGGATGCGCTCCAGCTTGTGCACATCGAGGGCATGCTGGGCGGCCAAAGCCACATTGTTGAAGAAACAATAGCCATTGAATTCGGCCTTCATGGCATGATGCCCTGGTGGTCGGATAATGGCCATGCCATTCTGTGCCTTGCCCGTAATTATGGAATCCACCAGATCAATGGTTGATCCGCTGGCAAGTAAAGAGCACTGAAATGTGGACTAGAGTGGGAAGAACAATATGTTATAAAGAGGTATCACAGAACGATCCAAAAAAAATATATATACATATGGTCCTATGGTCTTGGGCTTGCATTGTTTATTTAAATTCTCCGAAGATAGGAACTCACAAATCGTATACAGGCATGGCTCCAAGTGCATTGCGTTGATCGTTGTTGCCCGTGGTGAAAAAACCTGCTGGCTAAATGTGTAACAGCGCATGTTTGAGTCAACTTTGTTTCGCTCAAAACAATTGTTGCGAACAGAAGTGCATTACATGCAATACAAAATTGATTTTGAATACCAAATTTAATTTAATCACTTTTAAAACCTTTTCTTTACATTAATGAAAATTTATGCACACTATTTTCTTCCAATGCACAAAACGAAAAACAAAAAAATTGATCCCTGATTTCTCTGCCGTATGCTACCATCAATTTCAATGGTAAAAAAGTGATTTAAGTCCTGCACGCCCAGTATAGGTCTTTACATCCGAAACAATTGGAAAAAATCCACGAATTGGCCGATCGGAGATTGAAAGTGATTGGGCGAGAGATTGAGAATGCAGCCGCATGGCTCAGCGGTTTCTATCACTTGGGTATGAAAGGGTTTCCCCATGATAAGTGCTGCGTTTGCTTAAAATTGATTGTCTATCCGAAAACCTGTGCTTCATCTTGATCGACATGACCGTATCTATCGTACAGTTCGCTTTTAACTCGAAGATTTCGTGCAACCAGAGCCACTAGCTAACAAATGCAACAGAATTCCGAATGGATACGGTTGGAGCGGGGCCATTTGTAGAGTAGTCTCATGAATATGCAATAGTTTCTATAGTATCCCCCATCTTATCTAATCTATTCTAATCTAAGTGAAGTTCATTCATATGCATATACATATATATAAATATTTTAATATGCAATATGAAACAATGGAACCCATCGTCATTATCGTTTTCTCTCACCGGATGTATGTATATTGAATCAAAGCGAGAGCTTAGCTCTTCCATTCTCTGGTCATCGCACACTTCGGACGTCTGCTCCAATAGCTCAAAATGCTGGGCCGTATGCAACCGTAGTATCTCCTGTTTGGTGGCCAGCCTGGCGGGTACTGGCATGCAGCGATCCAACAGCTTCAACTCGTTGCAGCTGCGACATTAAAGCATAAGTTATGGTCTTTTTCTTGTTTATTTTCTTTTTTGTGTGTGTTGACAACTTACCGATCTAAAACGCGATTGAAGCGATCCGGACACTCCAAATGTTTTGGATCCCAGCGGCAGCAATGCTGATCCATCGACTGATGGTAGACCAGAGCCGTTTCTCCACGCACCAGAGGCCGCGACTTGACAGCCTAAAATGAGGTTTTCAAATGGGGCGAAAATGAGGCCTGGCATGGCGATCAGGATTCAGATTCAGATGCAGGGAATACTCACAATCTGGAATATATCCGTCACAGTTTCCTGCATGGCTTGTGAATTGCCTTGGTGCTTGAGCATGTTTCTAGCGCGACGTTTTGCCTCCAAGAGGGTTTCGGTCCGTTTAGGCAGCTCGCCGCCAACGCTGCTGCTTTTGATTGCTCCCGACGACGACGCCGCAGCCGCAGTCGAATTCGAACCCGACTTCATAGCCATGGCGCGGGTTTGTATTTTTGCCTGCTGCGCCCCACGTCGCGTTACGATCGGTGAGCTCTGTGCGAATAAATTTAAAGATTGTATTAGAATTTCTGTAGCTTAGGCGTGTGTCGGACTGTGTGGGTCTGTGTGTGTGTATACTGCTCCTCCGCGTCCAGAAATCATTTCTAAATTTCGACTATAAGCACACATAATATATTGGACGTGACATTTATGTCAGGGGATTCACTCTTCGATCTATAATTTTGCAAACATTTCACAAGAGATTTTGAGTGCAAACAGAAAAAAATTGATTGGTTTTGTGCGGGGATTAGCCTCAGTTCCACCTTGGTTGATCTCGATCTATTTATTTATTTATACATTATTTATTTGAATGGAACACATTTTGTGATCGTAAATTATATATTTCTGTACCTTAAAAGGTTCTACTCTGAAACTATGAACTCAGTAGAATCCATTTAATAGTTGCCACTTTTTTCCCCGAAACCCTGCGGGTCCGTTCAAAGGACCTTTCACTGTACACTGTCGCACCTTTTGACTGGGCTCTGGGCTACGCTACAAACAGCAGATAATGGCTGATTACGCCCGCCTGCTTGTGGGTTGTGGCTGCGGTTTGAGCGGTACTGCGGTGGGGGAGTGGAGTGATGCTTTCATGCGATTAAATCGCTACATTCAACGATTATAAATTAACGCAAATTATAAATTAATTTCACTCCGTTTCGTGGCACATTATAGCGGGACACCTGATGACCACGAAATTCGCACAGACACTGGCTGGCACTCGGGGGACTTGGACTTGGCCTGGGAGCTTGGCCAACGGGCGCCTCGTACACCCATACATCTATTGTGTGAGTGTTTGGCTTTTGGTGTGTGCTCGCTTGTGTGGGTGTTATAGCCATTGCCGCATTTGGTAAAAGCGACTCTATGGCAAAAGGCACTTACCATATTATTGTTGTTTTTTTTTGCTGTATGGGAGCTTGGAACTGGAATTGATGCTGGATATCTGGCCCGGTGCACTGATTCCAGCGACTTGTGGGCGGACGCGTTGATTCACTACGTGTGTGTGTATAGGTATGTTTGTGTTTTGGGGTGGAGGTGCGTGCAGTGGTATGTAATACTGTTGGTAGCTTTTGCTTTTGGGGTCTGTATATTGGTAAGGTTGCGTGCGAGGCCTTCTATTTTACATGTACATATGTATTGGGCTCTTATCGATTCCAACAACTGTTCGCTCCTTAGTACTGCTAACTGTATATGTGCTATAAATTATGCCTATTTCTATCTCGCTTGCTTTCACAATCCGCCCCGCACTCGCACGGCTTGCATGCGCCTACATCTGCCCTTGGGTGTGTGTGTGTGTATGTTCTCTCCTGCCTCGACTGCCTCTGGTCGCGCTTCAGTTGTTGTAAAACAAATGTTATGTTTTGATCACAGCTCCCACTAACACATTCGGTTTACAGTTTTATTGCTCTCGCAAGAGAGTCAGATAAAACACACAATTGATACGTAGACACAGCAAGAAAGATGTATATGTAACTATGATGCACTTTAATGAGGCAATGGCAGCTGCAGTTGGATATTGGCTAGATACAGAGCTGAGCTGTTCCACGGGCCAATAGAACCAGAACCAGAACCAGGCACAAGACACAAGACACAGCAGCGGGGCAAGGCTAGCGAAGTGAAGTAACTCAATGCTATGGTATTTGCGCGGGCGGAACGGGCTGGCGGGCGGCAAAGTAATGTTGTTTGTGGTCCGTCTTCTTCTTTCTTTTACATTGAAACATCTGTTCAAGCCGATAGGCACAACTTGTTGAAGAATCGATCGCCTGATTATCGACTACCGTTTAAAATTAAGAAAATGCTGCACATTATGACAAAACACTTGCTACATTGATTACATTATAATTATTAAGGATTGTTAAAGTACGATTGAAATAGATTCATAAGGTAACCTTGGTTCATATGCGTTCTATGTTGGTTTCGATAAATATTGTTTTCCTTAGCCTATTTTTAATGAGATTGATTAGAATGTAGATTAGACTGTGTCATTAAATTTTAATGCAATTTAAATTATTAAATTGTGTTGTGATGACGATTTCAATAGTAGGTATCGATAGATTCTATACTCGACTCTGTGACATCTCTATTTTCGCGCCAGCCGCGGTTTTCGATTTCCCTCTTGTGCACATTTTTTGTGTTATGCTGCCGTTTACAGAGGAGAATGTGCCGCAGTTGCTATTGCAGCGCTCCAGCATAGCCTTCTGCGGCCATCTGCATCTCGGGCGTGGACACAGGCGGACCGTGTCCAGTCTGGTGCTTGGCCGCAACCTCAAGTTCTACGAGTTTCGCAAGAAGGAGCTGCTGCATCACATTGACCTCAAGGAAAGCCGGCTAAAACATTTGGCCGCCAAACTCCAGGCCTACGATGGCCCCATGAGCAGCTTTCTCAGGCGCGAGGCCGAGACGGTGGCCAATAATGACAATGAGTCCCTGCTATCATTGGACCACAGCATGCTTACAGCTGCCGAGGAGCTGCCCCTTAGCATTGGCAAGTTTGTATGGTTACAAGAGCAGATCTATATCCTGGTTCACTGCTGGCAGCTGCTGCTGGTCCTGCGCCGACCCCCAGAGCATGGTGCCAACTTTGAGCTGGTGGCCCAGCACGATCACGTGGCGGATTTCAAGATGGTCGGCGGTCCTATCAAGTACCAGGCCTACGTGGAGCTGCGGTTCACCAGTGGCAAGCGCCAGCGCACCGATTTTCAGCCTGCTCAAGTCGGAGAGGAGTCCTCCAGTCGCAGCAGCACCAGCACCTCCAACACCTTCCCGAACCAAAATTTTGACCGACTGCTGAAACAGGTCCACACCGCACAGGCGGAGCTTTGCAGCCAGCGTGTCCAGACGCAGCTGGACTTTGCCCGCACACTCGAACTGCAGACCTTTGGTTCGCCCGGCCGCCGCTCCCTACTGCTGGAGGAGAAACAGCTGGTGCGACGCTTCGGCGATGTCTGGACGAGGGTGTGTGGCGATTTTGTGGTGTGCGGCACCCTCCTGGCCAATATAGCGGGCAACAATCGCCTGTCCATTGTCCACTCCCTGCGCCCGCTGCTCCATCTGGACAATGGCGGCAGCCTCAGTTTCGAGCATCGTCTGTACGAGCTGCCTATCCAGCCAAACGGCCAGCCACCGGAGGACTACGATGATCTGGCCCAATTCTGGGCCTGTCAGGATCAGCACAGTCGTCGTCTCAACTGGCGTCCAGTGGCCAAGGCCTCCCAGCTGCTGCCGGACTGCACGGCCGTGCTGTTGGTGCGTCTGCGCCTGGAAGATCTGCTCCAGGCTGAGAAACTTCAGCTTCTGGCCATCTATGAGATCAGAAATGGGTCAGAGGACTCAGAGAGTAGCATGCGGCAAATGCATTTGGCCACCATTGATGTCGTAGCTCTGTTGAATCAGCCCGAGGCCCTGGCGCCTCGGTTTGCTCCCTCCACACTCCATCAGGACTTTCTGGCCGTGATCATGACCCAGACGGCACACTGTGCTCTGCGCCTGGAGTTTCTCGAGGGTCAGGCGGTCCAGGACTGTGCTCGATTTGAGCAGCTACTCGTTTCCAAGCTGCAATTCGAGCTAATCACGGCCCAGGATACGGATCAAGCTTCCTCTGATCGCGGTAAGCCACGCCACAAATCACTCCAAAAAATACATAGTTCTATACTTAATTATGGTCTTCGTTACAGGCTCCGAGGAGGATATGCTTGATGCCTTCTGTACCACCACCACGACGAGCACTACCTTGATTCCTGTCCAGCACATATTCTACAACAGCCAGCCCCTGTCACAATGGTGTGGCGTGCTGCTGCTACGCGATGATCCCGGACAGCATTGGCATGTCTATGCCCAGACACAGGCCCGTCTCCGTCTCCTACTGCATCGTTTAACCCGCGATCTCCTGCAGCTACACTGTAACCTCTCCGTTCTGGAGCTGAGCGAATACAATTCGTCACCCGACGATGTGGCTGGTGCTTTGGAGGCGAGTCTCCGCGACGAACTGCTTTCCTGGTCGCAGTTGTTAAAGCAAAAGGATGGCGAAAAGCAGCAGAAGGATCGTTTGAAGGAGCTGACGAGCCTGCATCAGCTGCAAATGGCCAGCGATGTGCTGGCATCTGTGATAAAGACTCAAGCGCAAGAGGACGAATAATATTTTGTGGTTGTGGACTTACTACATATGTATAATTATTATTATTGCAATAGGATAGGTCTCCTTCTATAGAGTGCACGGCATTCACATAGGATGTGTTCCTATGTTTTCTTTTCCATTTCACAGAATCTACAGTTGTCATTCAGGTCTTACTAGGTCATTGAGGTCTTTTTTTTCCCAATTCCGATTCGGCATCGATTAATGGTCTACTCGCAGCCTTCGTGTCTATATATAGGATATATTTTGAACGTCAGATTAAAGCATTGGATTCTGGGATTGCATTAGTGGCTTATAGTCTATAAAAAACTTTAGATCTTTGTCAGGATGGATTCGTTTCGCTTACAAACATATAAACATATAGATATATACTATAAATCGTAAGAGTTAAAGAACTTTCATGTGCTGCTGCGTCGCTGATGCTCCTCGGTCTTGATGATGCTGTCGAGTACATTTTCCAGATTCTGTGTGGCAGCCGACAGTTCGGCATTGTCGCTATAGGAGTCCTCGACAATCTCCTTGACCTTGTGCAGCAGCAGCTTGAAATTGGCCATCTCTGTGTCACGGCCATCTCCATTAACCGGATGCTGTTCGAGTAAAGCGCCCAGTGGCAGGGGCAACGATAGGGGTGCTGTTCCTCCATTCTGTACGCTGGAACGTCGCTGATCGAACCACAGACTAATGTCGTTCAATGAGTAGTCCGATTTGTTGGCCTCCAGATAGCTGCGATTCAATTCGGCTCCATTAACTGCAAATTATATGAATTGGCTGAAGGATTAATACTGATTGATAGAGACCATTGTACGCACTGGAATGTGTCAGATTGGCCCCCACGGGGGCATACATATCAAAGATCTGTTGTCTCTGGGGCGTGCTCGAGTTAAGGAAAGTGGAGCTGGTCAAAGGAGCGGATGGACCTGTAGGCGATGTAGTTGTGGAGGCCCTCTGCAAGAGAAGAAATAAAAACAATCAATGGTCTGTGGGGGTGTGAGGACGTGCCTAAGCCTACCGATAGCTGACGCATATCCTCAATTATCTGTAGAAGAAAACTCTGATGGGCACTCAGAAACTCGGAGATCTGGGCACTGGACGTTGTGGAAACCAGCTGCAGCTGAGTTTCAAGTTTCCTGCAATTCAAAAAAAGATTTTATATAGATCCCAGCACAAGGGACAGAATGCCAGGACTCACGCATTCTGCAGCTGCAGACGATCAATAATCGATTGCATTCGATTTGAGGCCTGGCTGGCGGTTGTTGCCAAGCCCGTCAGCGAACAGAGCTCTTGCTGTTGTTGAGGCTGGGCCTGTTGCTGCTGCTTCTCAATCAATGGTGGCTTCGTTGTGGAGTTGCAGCGAAAGCTACGTGTCTCCGCGGGTATGGGTGCGAGTTCGGGGGCCGTGGACGGCTGGCCCAGACTTCCCCCGTTGGCACTCTCCTGGGCATTGCAAAACCCACGTCGCTCCTCTTCTTCGGCTCTGTCGCGCTGCGTCTTCTGCGGATGGGCAATCCAGCCGCAGAGACGAGCCAAATACCGGGTCCAGCTCTGTGGCGGCTGATCCTCCACAAACACCTCACACATGCGATGCGAGGCCTCGTGCCGACCACCCATAAAGCCAGCCGCAAAGCAGGGCAAGCAAAGCGATAAATCACGGCACACCTGACACTTGAAACGTATGCCAATGATATGCTCCAGCCGGCAGCCAGCGCAAGGATTGCTGTGGATCAAATGCTCGGTATCCTCGATGCGCTTGATCAGCGCCAACAGATTGCCATAGATGAGGAAGCGTGTCTGGGTTGTAGTCCACAGGCCGTGGAATTGCTGCTCCCCCAATCCGCTGGCATTGTGCGGGCACCGGGCAAAGCACTGCTCCATCATTAGCGGCAGATTGTGCGCACCATAGGCCTTGGCTTCCCCGAGATAACTGAGCATTTTGCTGAGCGTGTTTAGCAGCTGCTCGAAGGCAAACCGAGACACGCTCTGAGACCTGCTCTCCACGAGCAGCCCAAAGAAGTCGCCGACCATGTGCTCGCTGCTGTAAAGTTTGCACAGCAGCAAGAAGGTAACCCTGATCTCCAACAGAGAGATCGAGTGTCGGCGCTGCCTGCAATCGAGTAGAGAGTTGAGTAAAGTAGAGTATCACGGCGACTCCTGCACCACTCACGGATCGTAGATGTTCCAGAAGAAGTTCGCCAGCAGGGCAGTGGCCGTCTCCAGGGTGTAGCTGCTGGTCTTGGTGAAGTGGCCCAGCTTCTCGCACGCAAAGTAGATGTCGTGCAGCAGCGAGGTCAACTGAAATGGTGGCACCATCAGATTGAGATTGCTGCCACTGCTGGCCGGCATCCCATGGCGTTCCAATATGGCCAGCACTAGCTTGTATGGTATTTTGCTCGCTGTCCACGCGAAGTAGATAAGATTAAAGATCCATTGAGATCCTGTGGGTGTGTGTTTGCTACGCTACTCACTGTGGAAGATCTTTTGTAGGGCCACAAATTTGCTAGCACAGCGATAAACAGTGTATTTGTATTTGCCATAGTCCACCTGCAGTTGTTCCATTATGGCTGATAGGTTCCTGCTGTTGTTGTTGTTGCTGCACGCCACTTGTTGCACTTGTGCTCCTTTGTTGCTGCTGGCCAGAGACGCCACCGCCTCGGCGCTGGCGCGCATCTTTATCAATTGTGTATGATTCGCAGCAGCCGCCATTATATCCACCTATTATTATTTACACTTTCTGAACGATTTAACTGGAGTTTGGTTTCTCTTTTCGGCGAGGAGCGTCAGTTTTTCGCGTTCTTTGCCTTTTCCACGGCGTTCGTTAGCGCAAAAGTCAAATTTGAACGGGATGTATGGCAACGCCGATCGACTAGCCTGCACATGCAACTCTGTTATCGATTTCGTAGTAATCAACCTGCTGACCGTTGGCCATACAATTTTGAATTGGAATTCAAATTAGGGAATTACGTTTGGTTTTTTCTTATGTATACATATCTAACAGAATATTAAAAAAATTACAAGGACATTGGGTGTTAGTTTGCGCATGAACTTGGTTCTACTTTTTCCAGCAAATGTAGGTCATACCAAAGCATGGACAGCCGCAGTGCGAATATGCCTCTCTCCCTCTCCACGTCACCCAAAAAGTGAAAGAATCATTTTGGAATTCATTTTTAAAATTAAATATATGTTGTCGTATGTATATTTGCATCATTCCATTACAATTAAATTAACTTATGTTCAATTGTTTTGTTTTATTTGCATTTCTATTTTAAAATAGTTTTGTGGTTTGTTTTTTTCTTCTTGTTTTTTCTCTGTTCTCTGTTCTCATTTTTTGTTTTTTTTTTTTTTTGCTTGTTTCAATATTGTAATATGCCATGTTTATGTTTGTGTTTTGGGGGTAGGGACTACACGAGACAAATGGGGGGGAGGGGTCCTTTTGTTTTTGCCTTTTGAAAGCGTTTCTCACGTGTATGCTTCTGTCAATATACGAGTATGCGCATATAAACTAATGTTTTCTTGTGTAATTTCTAATTATCATATATATATATATATATATGTGTGTGTGTGTGTGTGTGAGAGGTGTGGGTGTATGTATATATATAAATCCTTTTTTATATTTATGCTAAAAGGGAGACGGGTCGGTAACTCGCACTCAAGCAATCAAAAGGAGGAGAAGTTCAGCACCAGACCTAGTGCCGACACTTTTGCTCTTTCTTTTCCATTTTTTCACTTTTGGTTTTTGTGTTTTGTTTTGAGTAATTTTTAAATACAGTAGAGTACTACATACAAAACGTCATCATAAATCATATGATGAATGGATGGGGGACACGACTACACGCTAAAGTGTGTACATGGTACAGCCCATGGCCGGGCTAAACGGTTCTCTCAATATAAAATATAAAAACACAAAGAGCTAGCGATATTCGGCAGGCCAAAACCCTGGCAATGATTATGATTGTTTGACCCTGATTTTATTTTTTCACACTTTTCACCAAATATTTTAAGTTTTCTTTTCCTCCGTCTAATTGCACATGCTAAAAACGATCTATAAAGTATACAATTAAAAGTTTGTTGATTTTGGATTGGATTTCGAAACAGAAGAGTATTTGAAACCTGTCTAAATGTATGAATGTGTGTACATGTATGCTTGTATCTATATGCATCTGTGTGTGTGAGTGTGTGTGTTTGTAAAGCAGTTTCGGTTCTCACTTAAATTATTAAAAGGTTTTGTTTTGCAAAAGAATTGTTCTTTCGTTTATTAGTGTTTTTTTTTCTCTCTTCGTTTTCTACTAAAATGATTAAGGTACAAAATAATCGGTGCATTTCATCGAATCAATCAGCGATGATAAAGTACAACACAATCGGCAGACCGTTGAACTGATCAATTATCGATAAAATTGTTTTCTTGGATTTCATTGCTTACGAGAATTTTTTTGTAGTTTTTCTTTCATTTTCAATTGAATAAATTATGCTATGCTAAAATGTTTTGGGCTACACGGCTCTCTCTCTCTCTCTATCGATCTGTTCGCTCTGCACTTAATACATAGTCCGTATGAATCGTAATCGAATCGTTTTTATATTTAATAGTGAAAAAAGACATTTCTTTTGCTAAACAAAAATCAACTATAGGTAAACATAAAAAAACTTGCAATTGTTTAATTTTATCATATATGTGATTATACTTAATGTATATTGATAAAATTTAAATAATATATTAATCATCCGTACGCTGAAGACCTATTTCAAAATCATATTTATATATGCATACATATATATATATTTAAAAAAAAAGTATGTATATTTTTTGTAAAGGTTTAACATAGAATAATGATGTTCTTTTGCTTGGGGGGTTATTTTTTTCCGTTATAAGACAGCAGACAACATCAGATGGCAACCGATTGTTGTCACCCTTTTACAAAAAGTTCACTTTTTCCTTTTCTTTCTTCTGATTATCGCACATATTATATACATACATATATATATATAGTATATGTATATAAAAGTGTGAACCCGTGTGTGTGAGTCTGGCTGTGTGTGTGTTTGTGGGTAGTTAGTGTACGACGATTCGCAAGTTAAACTTCAGCGGAGTGGCGCACTTTTTGAAATACAAAAAAAAACACGAAAAGTGGGGGGCGGGGAGGGGGCAAACAGACGAAACACCAAACACATCACCAGATACAGATAAGCGTGGACGGGATACCCATTAATATGCATTACAGTTTACATAAAAAACACCCGTGTCCTGCTGTGCGCTTCTGTCCGTTCCGGTTGTTCTTTGTGATCCTTCCTTTTTGTGGTGTGTTCCTGGTGTTGGTGGGCATGCTTTTGGCTAGAGGTGTCTACTATCCTTATCCTGCACTGTCTATGCATATGCATATGTGTGTTTGTGTGTGTGTGAGAGAGTAGGTGGTGTGGGTTATTTTGTGTGTGGATATTCGGAGGAGAAGTATATATTTAAAAACGATAATTCTCATCGGCCATGTGCACGGCCCACAGAAATTTGGTTCTTTGCGTTTTGTTAAAGATCTTCTCGATCGGTACTCCGTTCTTTTTACACCTGCAGAAACGAAAAAAGCGAACAGGCAGAAGAAACATTTAGTTTAGTTAATTTTTGTGCGGGAGTGGGGGGAAACAGCAATATAGCAAAACACGGTTGACAGCACTTACCAAGCCACCGATATGCGTGGATCGAGATAATTTAGTTTAGATGTGCCCAGGGCAATGGTCTTATTCTCGTCTCTATCAGTCTCTTGTAGTTCCAATTTCTTAAGCTGGTCCTTCAGGCGCTCCAGCTGCTTGCCCTTCTTGTCGGCATTCACCTTCTCCTTAACCGAGCCACGCTTGGCAGCCTTCTTTAAATCCTAAACAACATCAAAAATTTCATGTTTTACTCTCGAATAGAATCAAATGATCGAGCGACTCTACTCACATGGTATTCGGACTCGCAGTCATCGATGGCATCGCGCTTGGCGCGTATTTTCTCCTTTAGATTCTCCATGGACTTTTGATGGCCCTTCGGCACAGAGCGCTGATGGTTGCACAGAATGGCAACGGCACGATTGGCTCGATTGTAGGTAAGCAGTTTCTCTGGCACTGTCGCACTCGGATCGGTAAGCAAATCCAATTGATTTTGCAGCGTTTTCGATGCGTTATATGTACGGAACACCTTGGCCGTGAGTCCTGTTTGATTGGAGGAGAGGGAGAGGCACACACAGAGGATTAGTGTGGGGGTTGGGGTAGGTGGGGAAGGTAAAACGGAAGTAGAAGGATTGCTCTTTTTCAGACATTGGGCTTACCGTCCATCAGCTCCTTGAGATGCTCGTTCAGCACTTGGGTATTGAGGCGATCGAATAGATCGTCGCCCTCCTTCTTGTGCTCCATGAAGAGTTCGAGGTTCTTGAAGACGCGCTTCTCCACCTCGACCTCGTTGTAATAGCGAATGGAATCCTTTCCGGGGAAATCGAACACAACCACATTCTCCTTGTCGTTCAGCTCCTTGTGCAATTGAACGTGCTCAACGCGCAGCGAACAGCAGCCGACGGTGTCTGCCTGATCCTCATCCTTCTCGTTGCCCGCTCTCAGCGCTAGCTTATCGATGAAGTACAGGGCCACGGCCCGCTGTCGCACACGCATCTCCTTCGATTTCCATTCGTCGCGATAGGTGGCACGAATCTTATCAATGCACTTGTCCAATCGACGCGCCGTCTCGTATTTGATGTGATCCTTTTCGCCCTTCAGCTTTGACGACGGATTCAGCATAATGTACTTGACCTGTCCCTGGACATTCTCGATCCAGGACGCCAGCCAGGTTACGGTATTGTCGTGTCGCACCTCCTTCCAACGAGAGCCTGGCGGCGGTGGCGGCACCTTTGAGTCCTTGCCACAGTTGATCGAAACGTCGGAGGCGCCGATTCGGCGTTTGATCATTCCCATCTTCGGATGTTCGCCGCGACCCCGAAACAGACCTGGGGGCTCCAAACGGAAGTTACCGATCTTCTCCTTATGGCCATCGATCATACAGAAGCCATACTCCTTGATCAGGGCCTCGTTCTCGTTCTTTTTGACCAGCTTCTCCTCCTTTGTCGCTTGCTTACGTTTCTCGGACTCGGCCTGGAAGTATTCGAACATCTCTTGGAAATTGCATTTGCGGAAGTCTTTGATTATCTCCTTCTCCTTGGATGTCATCGATTTGCGAAAGTCCTTGAAGAAGTTATTGTTGAATATATCCTTGGTGCAGTAATCATGATTCAACATCTTTGCATAGAAGGTGGCCGCCTCCTCTGTCTCCTCGGACAGATCCAACGGTCGCCCATCATAGAAGAAGCGTACATTGCGAGGTACACGCTCGTATGGCGGTGCAAATACCGGTCCCTTATGCTCCAGCGTTGACCATTTGACGCCATCTTCGCGCTTCTCCTCCTCCCACCTGGAAAGGTACAGAAAACAGACACAGTGTGCGGTTCGATATTAGTTCATTGATTTCTCGAGTCTGTACTTTATTTATGTAAATAACCATTTGATAGTTCCCTGTTGACTGGCGAAGGAGCCTGCCTTTGGTTGCTGCTTTCGCGGCAAACGCCTCTTGGCGGCGGCGGCAGTGCAAACAGTGACTGCCAATCGCTGATCTTGCAAAATAAAATACAATTTGTGTTTTCCCCATAAACACCGGCACAGCGGCGACAGCGCAGTTGCCATTTGGTGGCGCAGCGCTTGTCGTCGTTTGCTGTCGGTTGATGCTTTTTCGTTGTTTTTCTTTTTTTTCACATTACGCAAAGCAGCAAGGCAGCAGCCAGCAGCGCCTGCTGACATAACCTCAAACGGGGTTTATGACGTGTTTGCGGGGGAGGGGTGATGGAGGGAAGGCCAGCGAACAGCTGATAGCCAGGCGCACGCGTTGCGTGGCGAATGTTTGGCAGTGTCGAACAAAAATACAGTATGTTTATACAGTAATCGCTCGCTCAGTCACACACACACATGCAAAAGAGCGTGTAACCACGCAGAGACGAAGGTAAACAGACTTCTAGAACATACTGTTTTCGTGTTGTTGTCGTTGCCTGCTATTGTGACTTTCAAAATGTAGGTCAGTGACATTCAAAGTTCGGCAGGCGACAGGCCAAGCCAAGCACATGTGTACGCGCTCAGACAGACAGCAGACACATGGATGGTGTGTGTGCATGTGTGTGTGCGAGCACACGTCAACATTCGAACAGGGACAAAATGGGCAGCAGCAAAAGGGTGTTGGATGGATGATCCACACACAGATGACCAAAAAAAAGCAACGATACTAATGGAATTGGTTATAGCTTACCATCTCCACACCTCTTCCTCCTCCTCCTTGGCACCCTTGCGCTTGGTGGGAGACACAACTTCGGTCTTGATCTCGGAAGACTCCTGTGAATGGGAATGTGTGTGTGGGATGAGAGACACCATGGCTGCAGGGGGATGGTGCGGAAACGCACCTGGTCGAGTGGGTCGGATCAGGGACTTACCTTCTTGATTTTCTTTTTTTTGTGCTTGCTGCTGCCGTAGTCGTCGTCGGCCTCCTCTTTGATACGCTTCTTTTTGTTGGACTTCTCTTTGTGCTCCTTTTTGACCTTCTTGCGCGCCAGCAGGGGAATGTCGTCATCGTCATCGTTACCATCATGGTGGGCCCTGTGGCTGTGGCTATGATCGGGTGCCTCCTGTTTGCGCTTGCGCATGGCCAGTGGCATATCCTCTTCGTCATCATCGGCATCATTGTCGACGGCCATCTCCTCATCCTCATCGTTATCGTTCATGGTACTGTCTTCCTCGTTGTAGGTACTATCCTCATGCTTGACTGTGAACGGTGGCTCATCGGCTCGGAACTGGGACATGGAGTAGTCACAGGAGCTTGCCTGCGACAGATTGAAGCTCTCATCCTCCTTTTTGATAACCATAACATTCTCCTCGTATCCGTTCTTATAGACACCGCCACCAACGCCGCTGCCAGGGACATGGCCACCGATGTCGCCGCTGCTACTACCGCTGCTAAGGCCATTGCAGAGTGCAGGATCGGCGATATCCAGCTGCTGCTGATGCAGCTGCTGCTGTTGTTGCTGGTGCTGCAGATGGAAGGGATCTGCTGTGTGGTTGATGTGGGCATGCGCTGGCTGCGAGACGGGCTCCGGCTTCACGAACACACCATCATAGGAAGGATCCTTCGACTGTGATGAGGAGCTGTGACGCGAACTGGAATGTTTGCTCTTCGATGAGGAGGACGAGGAGCTTTTGTGACTTCGCTCCTTATCACGGGAGCTCGACGATGAAGATGAGGATTTGTGATCGCGATCTCGATGCTTGTCGCGGCTCGAGGAGCTGCTGCTACTGCTGCGATGATCCTTATCCTTATCCCGTCGCTCCTTGTCCCGAGACGAGCTTTTATGGTGCCCAGAAGATGATGATGATGAGGACTTGTGCTTGCTGCTGCTTCCATCTTTGTCCCGGTGACTGGACGATGAGCTGCTGCGGTGCGAATTGCTGCTACTACTGCCGCCACCCTCACGGTCCTTGTCCCTGTGCTTTGACGAGGAGCTGCTGCTGCTCTTGTGCCTATCCTTGTCGCTGCAGAACAGAGAGAGCGAAAGAGATGGGGAGACACAAATATAGATTTTTGTTAGTATGATTCCACGATGTGGTGGACGGGCGGGCGGCATGCACTCCCATTGCCTCTTACCGACTGCTGCTTTTGTGATCCTTCGACGAGCTGGAACTGGAACTCTTGTGTTCGCGGTCCTTATCACGGTGCTTGTCCTTGCTGGAGGATTTATGTTTGCTACTGCTGCCGCTGCCCCCGCCACTGCTGCTGCTGTGGTGGCTGTTGTGGTGGTTATGATGGTGCCCATTGGTGGTCACTCCATTCGATTGCACCTCACATCCGCCGCCGCCACCATTTTGTACGTGGATAGTCTGTAAGGGAGAGAGAGAGGGAGACAAATGGATGAGTATGGGTGATGGAAAATTCTGTGGGACAAAAAAATATCAAGAACCTGTATGGTCATCATTTTGCTGGGGTGTGCCCTTGAAGGAGTTTAACCATAAACTGATGATTTTTATATTTAATTATATTTATTTTTTTGCTAATTCTTTGCCCCTTTCTACGGCTCTTTGACAATTTTTTTTCTTTTTCTGGTAGTGTGTATGTGTGCCTCCGCTCACCACGTGGTGAAAAATCAACCCTAACAAATTAATGTTTTTCGATTGCTGCTGCTTCTGTTTGTTGTTGTTACCGCAGCAGCGTAAGAAAATGTTCAATGTGGAAAAAGAAGGGTAAGAAGAAGCTGGTAAAGAGCCAAACGATGGCCGATGGCGACAGGAAATGTTCCTCCTGTGTGTGTTCGTGCCGCTCTCTGAGGTGCTCTTTTTTCATTTGGAATAGGTTAAGAGACGACCGACCGCGGCGACAACGACGACGACGATGCCAAACAATGGGCACACACACACACACACACACACTTAAAGACAGTCACACACACAAACTCACACACACATATGGACAAGTACATGAGCAGCGTAATGGAATACAGAAAATCGTGTTGTTTCGTTTTATTTTCTGACTCTTTGGAGCATAATTTTTCAACGTGGGCGCTCTGCTCTGTGCATCAGATCAAGGCTACACATACACACACACATTCAAACACAGGAACACACATGCTCACTGCACTGCAGGGTTGTTGTTGCGATTGTATTGGGATGGGTGAGGGGGGCCGGGACCGGGACCGGGACCAGGACCACCGCCTGTTCAGGGTGGTGTGTATCAAATGCAAAACGCTTATCAGAAAATTTGGAAAACTATTATAGGTGCAAAAAAAAAAATTAATTAGGACACATTTGCAATTACATATGTACATAAATGCTATTACAACAACAAAAACATGTGATTTGAGTTTATGCGTGGTGTGGCCACACTTTAATGGCAGACAGCCGACAGGGCCCCAGAAGTTATTTCATAAGTTTAATAGCAGGGTACTTTTTGGGGGTGATGTGACAAACGACATTTCGTGGGGGAAGCGGGTAAGGGGTACATTGAAGAGATAAAGAAAGGTTTATCTGTTTGGAAAGGTAGGGGTAAGGTAAAGATCATTGGACGATTCGCAACCAGTCTGGAATTTCCGAAATACCAAAAGCAGTATTTATGTGCGGTCACACTGTGCCAAATACACTTCGACTTCGCTTTCTTCTCATCACACTCTCTCGCTCACTCACTCACTCTCTCGGGACTGCGGCCTTCCTGCTTGCTCTGCGCTACTTGCATTGTCGCCATTTTCGTCAATTACTAAAAGGCCTTTATGCCTTTGCTTTTGATTTTTGCGTTTGCGTTTGGCCCGTTTTCAATGCAATGTGATGTGTTGTACGCACGCGGGGTTTATCTCAGCTGTGGGACGAACGACCCGAGACACTTGCCGTTGCGGCGACCCCAGGCACGGCTTTTGGGCCTGGCCCGATTTCTTGAAATATTCAACACGTTTGCACTCTTGATGCACTATTTAACAAGTAAATTATATAAAAATACAATACCACGACATTTGCCATTTTCGCCTCTTTCCCCCACCGTAAAAAAAAATTACTTACATTTTCGGCAGCCACATCCCCACTCATTTTGCACAATTTTTGGTTGGCACTGCGGCGCTCGGCTTCTTTAGTTTCAACTTCACTCTTTTCTGGTAATCTGACGTTTATAGTTTTTACTCAACTTATGCGGACATATGTATATATGTATATATTCTATGTATTACTGGAAGCCGAGACACTCCGGTGCTTTTTCCATACGCTTTTTCCAAGTTTGATGCGCGACAATACACTACACTGCCAATTTTTTTCTCAAGTCCAATAATACTTAGAAGTGGAAATCTTTCTCTTTTTACAGCGCGCACCAGCCACGCGAACACACACACACACACTTTCAGTGTGACCGCGAATTTATAATAAAATATACCGTCTGACCGTCTACCGTCCCTGAGGAATAAGCCATCTCATTTTGAAGATATACCGTAAGTATACCGAAGATCATTTGTAACCATGTTCCTCGATTTTGCTATTCTGTTGAATATTACTAGCTAGCTAGAACGCTCAGAACTAAAAATATAATTTTATCCGACAATATAAACAGTTTTTCACAAGAATAATTAATTTTAAGAACTCATCTTTATTTTATTGTTTATAAAAATGAGTTAAGTCTAGTACACAGATTTGAAAAAAAGTCTCCTGGAAAAACGTGCCATATATTAATACCGGTGGCCGAGTGTGACCGGGTGTGCATGCTCCACGGTTACACTGAATACAAATCAAATCAGTTAAAAATTCAAATTTTGTATCAAAGCAAGCAGGAATGCATTATTTGTGGGCAATATTGAATAAATTCGTTAAACTACTTTACATTACCTATTTATCCCCTAAATATCAATTACCTTACTTTACCTTGAATGTGTTTACTTTAAATGTTATCCAAATACTCCACAGTTGCTATAGCCATCATCGCCAACTCTATACATTGCAGCATCGTTATGGTATCATCCTTTGCCACAAAAAGCACCATTACTTCTTGCTCATTCATACTAACAAAATTTGATTAATCAAATTTATGCACACAAGCACTTGTCAGCAGCCAAAACTCAATAACGCCAGTTCTGAGTTATTGAGTTAACCCAACTATCGATAGGTAGGGTAAATAGGCTATTTTCTCCACGTTTTTACTCAAGTTTTTCACCTGTTTAAATAGAGGGGTGTTAATAGCCTTTTTACACTAGGCCGCATCAGTAGATTTATCCGTTAATTGGAACATGAGACAATGATGCCCATAATGGTCCTGTGGATAGAAGTAGACAATAATGCGGCCGCATGTAAAATCATGCGGCGCATCATTGGTAAGTGCTGCCATATTCTGTTAAGTATTTTTCCAAAATACTGCAATTCTTAGGGGTATCGATAGAAAGCAACTATTTTTGTCGTATCAAACAATAAATTCAGTTTAAAGCAGCAAAACCGTTCCAAAACATTTAAATGAAAATAATCCTGATTGAAAAAAACAAAGTGGTAATACAAATACTTACGGGTTCACAAAGATCTTTTGGGATACTTTAATAGTGCCACTTGACAATTAGAGTCATCAGCCCGTAATTTTTGTTCGGTGGAGCCAATTATAAAACTCCCAAATAGACCGTTTTCCACATTGAAAAATAAATTTCTCAATATTTTGGTAATTTCTTTAAATTTAAACAAAAATTCGTTTGCTCTATTCTTCTTATCCAATTCGTTTGTTTACATTAGCAGGCCGAACAGCTAACTAAATGATGCCAGAAAAGATGCGGCCTAAGTGTAAACCCCTCGCATAATTTCTCCGCACCATCGACAATGATGCGGCAGTGTAAACAGGCTATAAGTGTGCTTAGTTCGTTTTTTCATCGGTATATTTTGAAAATGAGACGGTTTATTTTGGTATTTTTCTGAGGGTCACACTGCTTGGAACTTGCCGCGGGTCTATTTTTGTTCAGCGCAAATTGAATTTGAATCTTTATCGGGCCGCGGACAATGAAACAACAAAGTAGTGGTGACCGATTTTGTTTCTGAATTCAGAAAAGTCCGTTGACAGTTTGACAAATCCCACAAAAATGACCGGGAATTACCGTTTGAACGTGTTTCTCCCCATTTGATACACTAGTTTATACCCTTTAATGTGGGTGTTGTAGAACTGGCGATACTTTGGCGGTTGCTGCGCGCGTCGAACGCGCACGCTGTATTAAACGTTTCTTTCTACCGTCCCGTACCGTGCATCGTGCACCGTGCAGTGCAGTGTCAGTGCACGTATATATATTTTACTATATTTTGTTGGTGGTTTTTTTTATATTGTTGTTGCTCGAGAGTGTCAATAAAATCTGTGGAACAGAGGGGGAGGAGCCCTCATATAATTGTTGCTTTTGTGGCCCCTGCTGGAGTCGTGATTTTCTCGTCTTCGCTCCGTCGCTGTCGTGTGTATAAAAAATTGTTAAAAATAATACACAAAAATAAAACGCATACACGCATGCACACACATACATATAGTGTATATGTATATTTGTATTTTTGACGAAAGCGATTTCTGGTTTCGGTGGAGCGCGCGACAAAAAAAAACTCCAATATGCGGCGGCGGCCGGCCTTCATTGGAGAATATTAAACCAAACAATAAATTATACACATGTACGTGTATGTATATAAAGAAGCTGAAACCGAAACAGAAGAGATACCGATACCCACAAAAACAAAAAGCAGAGAAGCATAGCTCCACTCCACGGATGATCTCCATGGCCCCGGGGGCCGATCTCAGCTGTTAAGAGCCCCAACCAACGAATAAGGCTAAAACAGAAGATAATCGCTAAATATTGATATGAGAAGAGAAGCTGAAAAGAGTGGCCCATAGATAGAAACAATCACTCAATAGTGTTGTGTTGTGTTTTTTTGTGTGTGTTCGTTAAAAAATTTCGGTTTATATGGAGCAAGTGCAATATCCACACAAATATGCCACAATAAACAACAAAATTGGCTTCGATTCCCGCAAAATCAATAAATATCCAAAATAAATCTCAAATCAACAAAAAATACGGAAAAACATCCCCATCCCCGAATCAAAGAGTCGATAAGAGGCCAACGGTAAATGAGAGAGTATTGTCCCACTATCAGCCAGACAGTGAGAGAGAGATTCGCAGACGGAGCGGGAGAGCAAAAGCCGGGTGTACTCAGCATACATACATCCCCAAACATCATCAGGGCTTAAGAAGGAGACAGCAGCAGCATCCCCAAACAGCAGAGAGAGAGAGAGAGAGCAAAGCGCAGCAACCACTTGCTGGAAGGAGGAAACAAGAAGTGTATAGAGAGAGAGCGGCCGAGCACCTGCAGCTTTTGCAGAGAGCAGCATCCCATCCACCCACACACACATACACGCAGCCACACACACAATGGGACGACGAACGTATCTGAGCCGCGTCTCTGCCCTCGCCTACCCCAGTCGCGTCGAAGGCTGGCTGGATGTTTGCGGTGAGTAGTAAATGGGGATGGAAGGGGGAAAAGGGGAACAGCTGATGCCCGCGCAGACAGTTGCGGATACGGATGTTGGGTGACATCTTCGTGTCACCTGTGCAATCCCAAAGAAAATGCCTGGGAAAGAAAAAATGGAAGTCTACCTACAATACACTATCCCATCCCGTCACGTCACGTCCCGTCCGGTACCCTTGCATTTATTTGCCTTCACAGGCGGCGGCGGCAGTCGAAAGGCGCGCAGGCAGGTTCATGTTTTTCCGTTATCTATCTTTATCTCTCCCTCTCTGTCGCTCCTTTGCTTTGTTTTGATTGTTTTTGTATGTTTGCAAAAGGTAAAACAAACACACACACACACACTCACGCAAAGGCAGGGACACATGGACACAGTCACAGGCTAGCGGCAGGGTCGGTCTCCGTGCAGGCGGCAAAAGTGTCAGTGGCTGGATACAATAATAATATTCTAATATTCGATTTTGTTGACATTCAACAGAATTATAACGTACTATAAAAGATTTATATTTATTTTCTTTTATTTTGAGAGAGAGAGAAACGAAAGAGTTTAGCAACTTTTCAGCAGAGGCAAAGATAGGTTTATCTCTAAATAAAGCATAAACTAAAGCAATATTGGTTTTCCGAGACTTCTCCTATATTGTATATGATATTTTCATATGTATGTACCATATAGTTTTCCTTATCTTTGATTACTAGCAGCCAGTATTTATTTTTGTATTAAATTTCTTTATTATTAAAACATATTCTCCTTCCTTTATTTACTTCCTACAATCGTTACATTTGTGGCCAATGATTGACGCTGGGTTTACGGGAAAAATATCAGGCGTTACTTGGCGTTCCAGTGTCCACAAAAAGACCAATCCCTCCACACAGATCCCACAAAATCGTCGATATTTATCGATAGACCTATCCTACACACAGATCTACAGAAATGAGCAACACTGGTTGCGTGGTTTTTCAGAGTTTCGAGTCGGAAATGTTTTCCCGGATTCCAATCCTGAATGGACACACTTCCTCTGTGTCCCTATTGCGCTATTCGACTTTG
Organism: Drosophila athabasca; assembly: GCA_008121215.1. Classification (NCBI taxonomy): domain Eukaryota; kingdom Metazoa; phylum Arthropoda; class Insecta; order Diptera; family Drosophilidae; genus Drosophila; species Drosophila athabasca. The sequence goes on along the minus strand of CM017796.1, from coordinate 6,891,290 downwards.
ACACATTTTGTTGCCCGTTCGAACTGTCACGAACAGATATGCGGATTAGCATTGAAGAAGGGGGGCAGGGCACGACGCACTCTCACCCACAACCACACAAACGATCGCCGACGATAAGTGGCAAGGTTTCCCCGTCGTCGCAAGGCAAAAGGCAAGGGGGCATGAAGGCAGGCCAGAGCCATAGCCTTAGCCAGAGCCAGAGCCTGAGGCAGTCGGTCATGCATGGGCATGGAAGCTCTTTTATTGCCATTTTCGGATTAAATTTCAGTTTCTGTTACGGTTATTGCCAGCGACAGGCGAACGGAAGGAAGGAAGGTTTGTTTATGTGCGTGTCAAGGTCATATCTGGCATTCTATGTGGGGGCCTAACCTTTACCCTTTCGCCTCTTGACTCTCTTGTCTCTTGCTCTGATTTGCTTTGTCTTTGTGTGTTGTCTTCCACCTACAATCAAATGGAGACAGAGAATGGGCGATAGAAAGAGGGAGATGGAGACACAGAGAACAAAAATCATTCATGTTTTTTTTCTGTTTTTTTTTTCTTTGGCCTGCCTGTCGATGTTTCGTGTTGGCCGCTGGCTTTGACATCATTTTTCTGTCATGTTTCCATGTTGTGTGTGTCGTCATACCCTGTGTTTTCTGTTGGGCGGCATATTGGTTCTTTTGGAATCGTTTATACTATGAACGTATAGTCAAATAGTGTCAATAGTAGTCAATAGTGTCAAATTGCCAGTCCCTCGAAATCTAAAAGTCTCCATTAGTTTGAGGTATATTCCACAAACATATGACAGTGGGCTAGTTCTACTGGTGCCCACGTTCACCTGTGATTGGCTGTTTGCCATTCACTTAAAAGCCTTGTTGGCTAATTTTCCATTTATTTTTCTGAGAATATTTGCTAAGAATTTTTCATTAATATTCCTTCATATTTTCATACATTTTCATTCAAATTTCATTTTTAAATTTTTTCACATTGAGTGGTAATTATATGATTTATTATATAATTTTTACACTTTCTATGAATCAGAAATATCCTGTTGGGATTTCTCTATAAAAAATCCTTGCATTGCTTAACGAATGTATCCGTTTTCTTAGGGGAAATTCGTTAAGGCAACAAAATTAGCATTCTCTTCTGTGACTTTTGACAGTCAAAAGAAATTGAAATTTGTACATACATGTTCTACTTTCAAAATAATAGACTTTCATTTAAGCCAATTTAATGTGAAATTGCCCATACATCGTATAAACATTATTCTCTACATCCATACAGGGTATCCATCCAGTAGGAGGGAGGGAATACCTTCTATTATTCCTTCGTTTTTTTGCTTCATTGCTTTGCATGTCACTTGGTCATCATCTGCTAGCCAGCCACAAGCCGAAACTCAACTCAACTTAACTTTTGCTTGTCGGTTTGGCTTTTGGTTTCGGTTTTTGGGTTGGGGTTCTTTCGGCCAACGTTTTGCAGTCGTTTGGCGTTTGGAAATTGGTTATGGGGCCATTTGCGTGCCCGTACGAGCAAAGTCATGCCAAAAGCGTTAAAAGGAAGACACGAGACGAGACGAGAACGAGGCACACACTCACACACACACACACATATACAGAGAAAGGGAAGAAGAGAAATCGAGAGACTTCAATCGAAAGACCAAGACGTTGCAGAGGAACGGAATGGAACGACGAAACGATGAACGATTGGAGGCAACACCATGGAAGAGATGGCGTCATTAACGATCCAGCTTTTTTTTTTTTTGTTTGTTGTCGTGACACACTTTGGGGCACACACACACACTGCTGCCATTGCTGGCGCACTGCCCCTGCACTGGTTGTGTATGTTCCAATTCCAATTTTTGTGTCGAACACCTTGCCACAGATTGGGCAGCACAAAAAGAAGAGCAGAGTTCATTGAGCCACCCAACTTTCATTGCAAAAAGGAAAAGGAAAACTTCTCTCCGTTTCATCTACGATCTGTCTGTCTGTCTGTCTGTTTGTCTGTTTGTCTACTTGTCTCTGGATTGACCCACTGGGATGGACCGGGGCATGGCATGGCGTCTAGAAAGTGAAACATGAAGTGGAACTGGCTTTTAGATTGCTTTCGGCATCGGATGTCGGTCTCTATGGGTGTGGTAGTGCACTGCAACGACTGGGCTACAATTTTCTATTTTCAAGTATCGAATGCGTTTGCCCCGTTCACCATCGTCGCCGTCGCCGTCGTCGTCGTCGGTTGTCGTCTGTTTGTTCGTTGCAAAATGTTGCCTAACAACTTTCTATGAAAAAATTCACTTTTTCCTCTCAAGTGTTTTCGGGAGGTGGGGGAACGGGAAGAGCAGAGCCCCCCCTTAAAGCCGGGTTGGCGTTTGGGCTTTTAGCAACAACAAAAAATCGAACTCGAATAGATTAACACATTGCCACCGCCGCGTTGCCGCTTCTCAGGTGGTGAAAAAGGAAATTTTAGTCATCCAACAAAAACACAAACACAAACATCTGAAAAAGCCCGTTTTTGTGGTACTGGAAGACTTAAGAGACTCGGAGACTTAAGACTATTCAAATGCCCATTATAAAAAAGTATTTCCAGAGATAGAACATTTCAGAAGAAGGTCTTACAGGAAAGAAGTCTGTAGATTTTTATTTTGTTTTCGCACTTTCGCGCATTCTCTTTTACATTTTTCACTTATGAGTTTGCCTGGCGTCTAGAGATTGCCCTCTCATGATCATTCCATCATATCCAATCCGGAATCTTTACCGGAATTCCCTCTGGCATAATCTACCCCTCTCAACCAGTACCCCGTACGGATAAGCCGGTAGGGAAAAAAATATAAAATAAAACCCGTTTTCAACCAGCACCCAGGCACTTGCACATGTGAAATTACAACCAGATTTACCAGATGGGTATGGATCATACTGGTACATACATACATACATATGTATGTACATACCATTTCGATTAATTGTATATTCCCGTGCACACCCGTAGAACCGTAAATCAAAAACACTTGTTCTTTACACAAATAAACCAAATATTATACGAAAAAAAAAAAACAAGAATGAGAAGAGATTTGTGGGGAATCTTAAACAAAAGGCAGACAGACATCTCACAGCCGTTGAGAGGAAGATACGTCATTCATATGATATTTAAATTCGAACAGAAATGCAACAAAATATTTATTACACATTTCTTGATGAGATGATGATTGAAATGTGCCGCCAAGCACAGCCAAGGGCTGTTTAAATATTTTGATGTTCAAATTGTAGGCTTTCGTACAGAGACAAATGGAAAATGTATGTACATATGTATGTATGGATATACAGATATAAAGCTATATAGTAGTATGTATAGCCTTTAAGGCTATGACAGGTTTCTTAGCTCTAAATCCATATGCAATGTTCCATTCCACAGTTCCATTAGCTCTGCTAGTTCCATGCGTTGACACGTGATTGGCCAATTGCCATTCAGTTGAAATACTCGTACATAAAAAAATATGATTTTCTTTGTTATCTTCCCAGTTATATTTTTATTGAAAATATTTTCCATTTATTTTGTTAAAAACTCCAATATATTATTGTAATTTGTAATACATTTTTAAAATATTTTTGTCGATCATTTTGCATATAAAAAGCGAATGGCGAAAGGCGGAAAATTGTTGTATAGTAAAATAATCTGAATCTATTATGGGGTCTATGTTCCATTATCCTTCGTAAGGAAAGTGACCCTTTACTTAGGGAGGGATTTGCACAGCATCCATGGCAGATTAATCCTGACTAACGTTGAGATAACAGTAGAAACTACATATAAACCGTTGTCCTTTATTTTTTGGAGATCGAATTATTCCTTGTCTGAACCGTTTAGGGTCTTATGCTTGGATTATAATTCCCTCTGCCATATCATATCTACTAAACTTCGAATACCCACATACCTTTCTCGTAACTAGTAAGTGTATTTGTATTTGTGTTAAGTTCTAATTTTCCTCGAATATAAGTCTTAAATCTATGTATCTTTTCTGCATGTCCGCAATCGGTTCGGTTAACGCGTCACGCCTCATGCGGCAGCGCTCATCGGTCCGTTGGGCGTGATCTGGGTGTAACAGCCTTCTGCTGGTGTCGCTTGGGCCACTTGATGGTATCAATTTCCAATAGAACAGAATAATCCCTAAAACAGCTCTTAAAATGAATCAAAAGGGAATCAAATAAGTTCAAAAGGTATTAAAGCACCGAAAACAGGTAGGGAAAGACCCCAAAGGTATAGGAAAACTAACACTAAACAAAGATCAACCAACCCATTGGCATCGTCGTCATCGTTTGGAGAAAATAAATCAAAAATACAAATGCAGAAAATCTTTTTTTTTTGTTGTATAAGAAATATAAATAATAAAAGAAGAAGTATCTATAATGATAATAATGAATTGACAAATCAACAAAGGCAGCAACAGCAGCAGACAGACAGACTGACAGGCAGACAGACAGACAGACAGATGGAGACACACACAACCCAGATGTATTCGTGATAGATATTACATGATGCGAAAATCCAAAGTTATGCTATAATTCTGCATTGTTTGGCCAACGACTGTTTGCTTTTGCTGCCGCTGCTGCTGCCGCTGCTGGGAGGAGAGTGGCGGCTGCTGCTATTTGGAGCATTTGGTGGGGGGGTTTTTTCGTTTGCTTGTTTGTTGTTGATTTTTTCTCTTTTTTTTTTTCAAACGTTTCGCATATTTGCCATAATTCCCATAAACCTAATTAAATGCGTGCTCATTCGTTCGACTTATGCAATGAAAATGCTGTGCTCTGGCTCTGGCTCTGCCTCTAGCTGGAGGATTGCGTGTGCCCGTGCCATGCCATGAGTAAAGCTCTATATATTCCAATAGATATTTGTATGTTGTGTATATTTATATGCATCTGGGTCAGGCGGGGTCACCGCCCACCCTCTCTCCCAAAAAAATTAAAAGAAGAAAAGACAAATGCAACATGTTGTTTTGGGGGTAGACGATGATTGTGGGGGGACAGCTGCAACATGCGGAAGCGCAGGGCGGCAGGCGACAACAGAAACAGAAACCAAATAAAGTAAATAAGAACCTTATAGAACCAATCAAACCATGTGGGATACTATGACATGTAATACGACTAGGGGATACCCATTTTGTATCAGGCTTGTATATTTACGATCTTTGTATATCGAAAGCTGAAACATTTGACATCAAGTCGGTATTGTGCTCTGTGATTTCGTAACAAATGTATCATTTCGCTTAGGGGAAAATCTATCCAAAAATCATGTAACATCGATTAATTCAGAACGAAAAACAAAAGCCTTTTAAATCGAATGTCGAATGTCAGCTGGAGAGATTCGTTGAAAATGTGTCCTTTCGTTTAGGGAAATTGCACGATCTACCCCCGATTATGGTAGTGGATCAATTCTTTGATATACCTTCACTGTAGATACTTTTAAAAAGAGATGCAGATCCTTTGATATTCTATTATCTGTTCTATCCATAGACCATTCTATCAAATCTTTATTTTTTCTTTCCCAAATGTTCCCTCAATTCGAACCCATAAACCAGCTTTCATTCTATCAAAAATCGAGCATACCCTTCTTATATTATTTCCCAGGGTATTGGATCCCAAAACATATTATTGGTTCTTCTGTTTGTGGTTTAGTCGAACCATCTGTTTAGAAGGGAAGTCCGACAGCAGACAGGCAGTCAGCCAGTCAGCCAAGCATTTCCAGACATTGGCTCCCTCCCTCCCTCTCCGTTCGACACCCACACAAAGCGCAGAGTTTGTTGATGCCACACACACACACACACACACAGATGACGCATAGCATAAATTATTTTAAATTAGTTTTAATTGGCAAAATGTCTTTTTTGGTGCGCCTTAACATTTAATAATTGAATTTTCGTTTCGTAAAGCGATTCGGATGCAGATGCAGATCCAAATCCAGATGGTTATAGAAATGGTAAAAGGGGGGACCCCCTCTGGAATGCTATAGATTATACAAGAAATTATTTGTAACATAATGAAGTCATTCATTATTGTTTTGAAGATAAGAGAACCAAGAGAGATGTTGGAATGGAATGTGTTTCAATGTCTCTTCTCAGATATTTTTGATTCTTTGAAAGGTTCCAAAAGGTTAACTACTGAAACAATCATTCGAATTGCCAGTCACGCGTGAACGTCAGAAGTGTAAATGATCCGCGAATTGTGAATGGCTTTGGAGGGGATATTACCTCATTGGCTGCCGAATATCTTCTATAACTGAGTTGTTTTTATCGACCAGTTCTACTTGAAAGTTGAGTTTATGCTGAAAGTGACAGTATAAATATCTACCAGAAGAGTGCTTGAACTACTTGAAGCATCTATCTATGTATATGCTTTTTTATTTCACACAAATAATGTTTCCAAAAATGATTTGGGGATGGGACTGGCCCCCGGTTTTTGTAGATAAAGTATGAAGACTGTTGTTTATTCTCTAATGAGATCTGTACATAATTTATAGCTCTCATCCAGCGATTAAATATGAAACAGATCTGTCTGTGAAAGGAATCTCTGAATTCGAATCGGAATCTGAATCTCTTTCTGTGGCCTGGTAGGGTATATCTTATCTCAATTGGGGGCCCCCCTCAATGGACGCTCAAGAAATGCTTTACGATCCGCATCGAAAGATAGTTTATAAAATGTTGGAATGCTCACGAAGCACAAACGAAGTGAAGAGAAGAGCTACGCTACTATCATCGGAAGCTTCTCTGTGTCTTATCGGAAGGGGGGCTCAGGAGATTCATTATTTATTTATTTTTTCCTCACCCCCCCAACACCCTCGCTACAAAAACGGTAGCCATTTCCCCTCAAGGCAGAGGGGGCTACAGGGGCTCTCTTGGTTTCGGTCTCGGTCTTGCGGCTACCGGGCTCCCAGCTACCAGCTCCACCTGTTGCCATGGGGCCAAGCCAATGCACAAGAAAAGCAGAAGAAAAACAACGCTGACAAAGTGCATTGAACTCGAGAACTCAAAAAGCGAGAAATTCTTATGCAAAAATCAAAAAGAAAACTAACGCGTGACGACTTATTAGATACCCTTTGAAGATAGAATTTGCAAGGAACCTTACCTGGCATAGCTTTTGGGATATACACATAAATAGATTTCCCGATTTCTATATATGTATCATTTTCTCTTTTGTTCTTAAACTTCTGCTCATAATACCATTAGGGTTAGGGAACTTTTATAATAAAGAAACGAACAAACAACTAAAGTGCGGACGGACGTCTGCGGGCAACAAAAAAATTAACGCAAAATTTGCTGAGCCACGATCGGTTGGTATTACGGAGTACCAGTACAATTACCTCTCTGTCTCTCTCTCTCTCTCTGTTTCTTCTGCCGCCTCTGTCTGTTCTGTTCTGTTCTGTTCTGTTCTGCTGTCTTCACAATTACTTACAATATTTATGTTAAATGGACAGACGGGCGCCGTCGGTCCGCTAGTCTTGTAGATCTGTGAAAATAATTCGCTTCTCAAAAGGAAAAGAAACAAATGAAAAGAATTTCAACAAGTAAGACCCGGGTATAGAGAGTTTCCTGGAGAGTTAAGAGGAGTTTCTGAAGGGGTTTTCTAGGGTGTTAAAGAACGAGCAAATGAGGGGGGGGGGGGGGGGGGGGGGGGGGGGGGGGGGGGCCTCTGGAGAGTTAAAGGGGGCAGAATGAGGGATTTCTGGAGAGTTGAAAGAGCGTAATTGAGGAGAGTTCGTGGCTCCACTAGAGATGATAGATAGGCTTTCTCGTGGAAAATTTTTACACGACGTGTATGTCGTTACTGCATTCTCGGGACCAAGCCACGGTGTTGGCGAAAGAAAATTTTTGGGGCCACTGGGAGGGATTTTGCCAGGCATGACTTACACTACTGCCTGGCTCTTTCTCCTTATCTCTCCCAGTTTGGCTTAACTATTGAGAGTTCATGTGTGTTCCAGCCGTGCGTGACGTGATGTGTCACGCTACCATCGCTAGAATATAGTAAAATTAAAACAGTTTTTGGTTGCTGCTTCTTCCACATTGTTATCTCATTCATTGAGTGGGAGAGAAGTGCCAGGAGACGGAGAAGAGACCGAGGAGAAAGCTCTCAATGAAGAAGAGCTAAGAACACGACCACAACCGAGCGGATGGAGGTGGGTGGAAGCGAACGAAAAAGAGACAGAGAGGAGTGCAAGAGTGGAAGACTGGAAGAGAGTGTGAGGGAGAAGAGAGTGTTGGTTCAACATGGTTACACATTCTCATTGTTACTCTTCCACCTACATGCACACATACCCAAGTAGATAGCTCTTGTTCTTATTCTTATTCGTATTCCTCTTTCTTCCATGGTTTTTTCTGCTTTTTACATCTCCCAGATAATTTGCCAAAGCATCTGGACTTCCACGTAGTAGATTGAACCTTCGCCTAATATTATTATTTCATAGTATGTGCTATACTGATCTTTTTTAACGGTCAGAAATTAAGGACTATGTTGGGTTTTACTTGGGTTTTACTTTTAAGGGGGGTACTACTACCAGTTGCTCCCACCAAATGTTGTGATATCCTTCTATAGAGTACAGGGCATTCATATATGTAGCATGTGTTCCGATGTTTGCATTTAACAGAATCGACAATGGTCGATTTTTAATAGTTTCAATTTCTTTTGGGGTGATATCTCAAGATGACAGACAGACACCCCGTTTGAGTAACGAAGAAAACCTTTGAACTGAGCCGAAATTAAAGAGAATGATATTGAATCCTTAGTATCTTCAGTATTCATTCCTCTTAACACATAAATTCCCTGATAGAATGCCACTGTAAATGCATTTCGTTGTATGCATTGCATTTATTTCTTTCAAGAACATTCTATTTTACTCATTTGGACTGCATTCCTTGCAGAACTCTACTATACACCTGTTGTTGCATGGCGAAAAGTGCATGAAACAGTTTATTTTCAATCGGCCGAACTGCTACATAGAAAATTCTTTAAACTTAAAGCATTCCGTGACAGCCCATTCTCATAGCGCCGACTATTCGCTGATCTACATCTAAAAAATCCCGAACCGCTGTCCGTTCGCTTATGGAAAGTTTGCACAACTATAACTGCCTTGCTAACATCTTCAAGAGTATCTAGACCTGCGGCCTCTTCCGCTTTATTTTAAATTCTATTATTGTTGTGTTATTGTATTATTCACTTGTTCATTAGAAACGAATTTAAGTTGCAGTTGCAGCAGCAGCAGCCACAGATACATAAATAGTCTCTAGCTCTGGCTGCAACATGCAATCGGCACTTGGAATCTGCAACCACCTGTCAGGGGGGGGGGGGGGGTTGTGATAGAGGTGCTGTGCAGGTGGGGAGATCTTTCACACGATACCACATGTATCGGGTCTTAGCCCCCAATCTATTACACATTTTAGAGCGTCTTTTTGGATAATTTTCAAGCAAATATTGATGACTTGTGAGAGCTTTGAATTAATTGAAGCAAAGATCATTTCTTTTTTTATATATTCATTTACCTTTTTTGTTGAATAGATTTTTAAATTGATAAATATAGAATACTGTGGGAATATGTGCAATATTCACGAGAACAAAAAATAGATTGTAGGCCTGGATGAGTAGATTGCATCCATAGAAATGGATATCTTTTCTGGATATATTTCATTGAAAACAACTACTAAAAGAATAACTGAACAAATATGTTAAATATTAAAAATGTAACAAAATGTAAACTTTTGGCAAATGTACGAAATGTTGCAAAGTGATACTGTGGATCAGCCTGAAAGCATGCAACATAATAATCTATCCATACAGCAAACTTTCCACAGAACTATGCTGCAACTATTTCAACACAGGAAAGTTGTTTAATGCAGCACCAAAAAGTATGCTACACATTTGTAAGGGGTTCCATATCAAGAAATATTTATAAAAGAAATTAAATTATAAGATTCTAAGACATTGAAAAAAAAAATGGGAAATCAATAGGAAAAAAAATGTTTAAAAACTACTGATTTCTTTCCAGAAACCGAAGGCGAACTGACGCGGCTCATCAAGACCCTGCCCTGGGGCCCGCTCTACTGTGTGCTGCAACAGGATGACCAGAGCTTCACGGCCTACTGCAGCGAGGAGATATCGGTAAGTGTCTAGATAAAAACCACACACACACACACACAACCACAAAAGAAACAACATCCTTACTATCACAGCTACAAGTAACTGTAAAGATATCACGCTGTTTCTGTATCCATTTTTGTATCTATCTCTCTAACTTACCCGCACACACACATACGCTAACCAACCTACTGGATGCTACTAACTTATAGATATTCCCGGCTACGCCCAAAAAGGAGGTGGGTATACGGTAGAGAAAAATTGTAGAGCAAATCGAAGTAGAACTAGAAATCATAACCAATAAATTATCGAAACATTTAATACTCCATTCAAAGACCAAACACTGATTTTTCTCTCTCTTTGTGGATTTCCTATCTCTAGCTGGGTGACGTCTGCTACGAGGATGCGCCACGTGTGCGCCTGGATCGTGTTCGACGTCCGGCAAAAGCTCTCTGGGACGGACCGCCCACATTGGCCGAGGAGAACGAGGACTCGGACACTTGTGCGGGTGGAATGAGTGGCATCAATGACATTGTGCTCAACACGACCCTCTACGCTGATCTAGGTGAGTGTCTCTGTATGTGTGTTTGTGTGTCGCTCCATGTGTGTGTAGTGGTCTACAGTTATGCAACATTTGGTGGCAAGTTGGCCGGCAGGCAAGCAGCAATGCATTAAGCCCCCCATTGAGTGGTGCTCATCGGTAATTGCAGTGGCCGCCTATACCCTTGCCGAAACGTTGGGGTATGATGATTTTTAGAGAGATTGTATTGTATATATTTATGTATTCTGTAAAATTATATTACATTTATCCACTAATGCAAATGAGAGCTTACCGCTTATCCTGGGCATTCCAGGATTGCACAAATTATTGAACAAACTATAAAATTAGCAACTGTCAAAGGCACTCCTGTCATCTAGAATCTAGATGATGGAAAATCATCGATATTTAATGATTGAACTATCGTACACACAGAGCTACAGTTATCAACAGCTGTTACTCAACACTGAACGTACGTTTTCTGAGTTCCGAGGCGGAAATGTTCTCATGAACTGAAAAAGAACTTCCTGTTCGAGGAACAACCTTTTGACAGCTGTTGCGCTTCCCTTTCACGACTTTGACACATTCTGTTGCCTCCAATAGACTTGTGTATCGATAAAACTTAAATGTTCTGGGCCTCTACCGATTGGTAGATCTTTTTGTATTTAATGTTCGACAGAATATATTTAAATGATTCTATATATTATATCTGAATCATGAGCAACAGCCGATACGCTGTAGAATCGTATGAATGAATTCTGTATTCGTTATGTCTCTATATCAGCTATTGAAAAAGTAGAACTGCAATCAAAATGTAAACGAAAGTGTATGTACAGTGTCGTCGTAGGCAAAAAATCATTTCTTTCTCACTGTTGCTGTTGCCGTATTTATTTTTTTTGGGTCCGTAATATACTCGTATAGTTTTCGATCATATCCGAGGCATGTGGCTGCTTGTGCTCGTATGGTGGAAAAGCTATAGTCAGGAAATTTGTTTGTATCGTCGGTCGCTGTCGTCACGCATGCCGGCGCATTAGGCACAATAGTTGCCAGTGAGGAGAAGGAGGAGGAGGTGATGTGTAGGGGTTGCGGAGGGTTGGCGTGAGTGAGTTTTCTGCTTGTGTGTCGGCTTGTGAGGGGGGTGGATGGGGGTACGATTTGTGCTGTCCATCCAGGCGACACAAACGTCGAATTCACTATCGTTCACTGCACCATAACCTAACCTTCAGTGCGAGTTGTCGATCTCTCTCTCTCTCCTTCGTTGAGTTCTAAAGGTGTTTGTTTCACTTGTTCCAACGTTTCATCAATGGAGCTCCAGAGAGGGCCGCACGTATTGCGAGCGCGAGAGAGAGTGTGCGGCTTTTAGGCGGACAATGGTGCTTAACTGTTTACTGCAATGAAGAGAGAAACGACAGCGGCATTGATTGCGAGAGAGAGAGAGCCAGAGCAGCTTTCAAGCCAAAGCAGCTGTCAATGCTGCTTAAAGCTGGCTCTGTTACCATACCTTTTACACCGATGGTTTTTGTTCGGATTTCGTAGAGAAAGTATATATGTATGTATATGTTTGCCGATTGATTACTTGTACACTTGTCTGTGTACGTATCGATTCTTTAAAAGTCAGATGCTTACAACCAACTAAAAGCAAAGTTCGCGACACCATAGAACTACAATATTTGCTAATATACGACTTATTTAGAAATTTAACCATTAACCGAATATACAAACATAGTACTTATTCAACATTCATGTACTAAACCTTTTAGGGCATTTCCATCTACATTTTTCCCCTGATTCGCGACGCAACGAATCGTTTTTGCTTGAAATTTACATCTTCAATAAATATGAATATTCTTACAACAAATAAAAATAAATAATAATAAAGTTTGTACTTCATTTACTGTCTGTTTAAAACGCATGGTGTAAGAGCGGCAGCAGAGAGAGAGAGCGAGAGTGAGAGACCAAATGCATTGAGAGAGTAAGAACGAGAGAGCGGCTTGCAGTCGAACGAAAAACCAGCTGATGGATGCCGTCGAAGTGACCTTTTGCTGCAGCTACGCGCCGTTGCGCATGTTTTTGCTTTACGCCTCGTTTCCGTTTCGTTTCGTTTCACGCCGTTGTCTCCCACTCTCCCGCTCTCTCTCTCTGTAGTCGCTCTCTTTTGCTGGCGCGCTCTCTGGCGTTCGTTTTGGGGTTTGTGGGGGCCTGGTGTCTGTCCGTCCGCCCATCTGTCCGTCGCCTTCTTCGCCTACCGCCGCCTGGGCCGACATTCGACTTTAAGCTTCCGGCGCAGGCGGTTCGTACGGCTCTCCGGTACGGTGGTACGTTTTCCATGTCACGGCATATTGTTGTTGCTGTATTGTTTATGCTGCTTCACAGCTGAGTGACTCTTCCTCCAACCCCCCCCGCCTCCCGAAAGGCGTCTCGTCTCCTTTCATAACTCTTCTCTTGTTTTCCTTCTTTTTTTTTGGAAGTGAATAATTTTGTGAATAAAAAACGAATAATGAATTGTGTTTCCATCCGGCAGAACTACATACATATGTACATATGTATGTATGTACATATGTGCCATATGTGTGTGTGTGTGTGTGTGTGTGTGTGTGTGTGTGTGTGCGTTCATATGCGTGTGTGATGCGAATTCAAAAATGTTCTAAAATTAAATGCAAACAAAAACAAATAACAACAAAAATATATACAAATGTACAAACCGAATAACGCGCGCGCGATACAAACAGCACAGCGGCGTAGCAGAGACGCACCGAATATCTGAGAGAGCGAGAAAAATTGCCCCGCGTAAAAACTACAAAGGCATTCGCGAGTGCAAGTGCCTCTCTCCCACCCCCCACCCCACCCTTCTGACAGCCTGGCATGGCTCATCATCTGGCTATAAATTTTTGCAAAAACCAAAAAGCAAACCAGAAAAGTGGCAAAGAACGACGAACGGGAATGTGGAAGGCATATTTTCCACATTTCTTTGCAAGCGGCCCAAAACGCCCGCAACGCAAGGGCCAGGCGCGTTTTGGGCGCGTTCTGTGAGCGGTTTTGGCCGCAGAAACGCTTAAAAAGGAATCCTTGAACATCGTATCTGATTATAGTTCTAGAATGAGTTATATTTATGCTGTAGATACCTAAAAGATAGTCAATGTCCCACTCAATAATTAATTATAATTAAATATACCCTATTGATGATACGAGAGATCAATCCAAAACCCACAATCCTTTCGGAAGAAACAATTGAATCATTGGAAAGAATTAAATCATTCGCAAGTAACAAAGGTTATCTGTACATATAGTATACGCTTAGAGAACCCTTAAGATCGAGGCCCTGGGGGCGCAGAACTATACGGAGAAAAGTTTTCCCCCCGACTTGTGACAGCCATCGGAATGAGCAATGAGTTATCAGCGAATCCACTGCCTTCCTTTCGAATTGCACATGATTGAAACCAATGGGTCTAAAGCTTTAAAACTCAGCATTTTCTTCGTTAATTCCTGTGTTTTTTGTTTTTTTTTTTTTTGGGTGAAATTAAGCCACCAAAACAGGCGCATTAAAAGAGGGAGATGGAAGGAAGGAAAGACAAAAAACCTGCAAAGAAAAGAAAAGCAACAGAAATGTAAACTAAATTAGGGAAATGAGCGCTTGACACCGTTTTTGGGGGGGCCCGTGTGTGTCGGCAGAGTAATGCCACAAAGGCCGGGTAGAAGGAGGAGGAGGAGGTGTTGGCCGGGGCCAAGGGGCAAACACCGGAAAGTCACGTTGTTGTTGTTGTGTCTGGGTCTGCTGTTACTGTAAACTGTTAACGGCCATAATCGTATCCGGATTAGTTGTTGAGAATGAAATTGGGGACATGGGCGTGGGTACGGTATGGGCATGGCGGTGGTGGTGCGGAGGGGAGGGGCCTGAGGTGACGCTTTGCTGTTTTGGTGGCAAGTGTCGTTGCACATAGCATAGCATTGATTGGTTTCGATGATTTACACATGAAAGAAACGATGAAAAGTATTGCATGTCACGTGACTTACTCTTTCCAAAAATATCATTGGAGAAATTAAAAGGAAGCAGAAGAAAAGTCGAAGACTTTTGATTTTATTTATGAATCTCCCATTGGTCATGATCATCCTTAATAAGGATATTCATTATTTCATTTATAAAATATAAATTTATTTTACAACCCGATGGATTATTTTCAAATTTTTTCAAAATGTCTATTAAGCAGAATTTTTTTTTACATTTCTTTTTCGTCTTGCACCTGAGAGGCTGATGAAGCTGCCCCGTCAATAATAATAGCAATAATTACAACCACAATTATAACCACAACAACAATAATGACACCTCACATCTAGTATTAACAATTTCCGTTTTGTTTCAAATTGAAAAGAAAAGAAAAGCTGAAAGGAAAATCCAAGTAAAATGAGCGTAAAAAGCGTAAAAAGCGAAAAAGAAACGATCCAACAATGCTGTGCCAATTGACACCAATTAAATAATTTGATGCACATGACCCACATTTTATTTATATGAGAGTTGTATCTGTGTGTGTATCTGTATCTGTATGTGTGTGTGTGTTTGTGTTTGTGTGGATTATGCAGCAACAACTACAAACAAACAACAAAAACAGTTGGTGAAAATGTATCTAAAAATAGTTGAGGCTAAAACGCATTCGAGTTGCATTTGAATTCAATGTTGCGATCACTCAGATCACTCGTTCTGCTGTTGTGCTCTGCCTCTGCCTGTGCCTCGTTTTTCTTTCTTTCTCTCTCTCTCTCTCTCTTTCTCTCAGTCTCTGTCGCTCTGAGAAATGATATTCAAACGAACATTTAAGTGTAGTTGAGATTCGGTCTCTCTGTGGATACTCTAAACTTTATCCACACCAAAATGGGGCTCTTTCAAGGGGCATCCTATGACCATGCCATGGGGAAAGTGATTTGAATACCACCATTCCAAGTGTTTCACAAATAACCCTTGATTGGCTGTGGAACTTGTCTTAGTTTTTAGATATAGTAAGGAACTATAAAGAATGCTTTACAATATATACCAAAATGTATCTGTTCACCTATGGGAACACTTTTTGCAGCAAATTAACGTCATTCGTAGCGTTGGACAAATGAGACAGTGGAATGAAACAGTAGGAGAGTGAAAACTTAAGGCTAAACACTCGCCGATTACAGCGTTTCATCATAACGAAAGTCGGGGATTGAGGAAGGGAAGACTTTTCCAACCCCATATAGCATCTTTGAACCCCTAAACCCCCACTCATACTTCTCTCTTTTGCGTGGGATCCGATCTTTTGTCGATCTATAGCTATTTCCCTTTTGTGTATGTTGTTTTCCAAGTTTTTCTCTCGTTTTTATATCCAATTTTTGTACATTTTTTTGTGTGGTTTTTGTGTGCGTTTTTTTGTTTTCGTAGAGTTCATGGAAACTAAGCGAAACAATGCCTTTGCCATTAACTGCCACGGGAGTGCTGCTGCTGCTGCTGTAGCTGCTGCTGCTGCTGGCACATGTCACATTCGAATAGAGATTTTTGTTGTTGCCCCAGCCCAGCCCTCAAAAAAGATACATCTCTCATCTGCCTGTGATTGTTGCCTGTCTGAGTGAAATTGCCAGACAATGCAGTTTTTTTCTCCCTTCTCGACGTTAAAGCCTCAGTTTATTGTTCCACCCGCTGCTGTTGCTGTTGCTGCTGTCGTTAATTATATGCGCAAATGGCTAAAACCAAATTCAAATGCAACGCCATGGACGACAGAAACGAGAGAGAGAAAGGGAGAGAGAGAGGGAGAGAGAGGGAGAGAGAGAGGGAGAGACAGAGCGTGCAAGGGAGCTTCGGCTGGAGCGACCTCTCCAATGCCCTGCAAAGCCCCACCACAAAGCAAAGCTAACAGTTGGAAGCGCTTGATATTCTCTACTCGGAATAATCCCAAAATGCTTTCCCTTCTGAAGGAAACTTCTAGCTAGCCGAAGGAACATACGAGCATTCAGACGATCTATATTTCTGTTTTTTGAATTTGGCAATCAGTATTCGAAATATTTAATTGAAAACGGATTTGCATCTTTTGTGGTTTTTACTTCTTTTGGTGTTTGGCTTTGCATTTCCGTTACTTTGAAGTCGCTTTTCGCTTTTCGCTGGATGCTGGAAAATTGAATAATTTGAGCAGCAGCCGGCAAACGGAGGGGCGGGGGCAACCAGCAGCAGCAGCAGCAGCGGCAACAGGGGCAACAATTAGCAGCGCCACTCGGTTAGTAATTCATATGTCATAAATCCATCTGTCAGTCAGTCAGTCGTCGGCGGCCAGAGCGCCAGAGCATTTGCGTATCTGAATCTGTAGCTATAGCTGTACGAGTATCTGTATCTGCCACTTGTCTGTCTGGTGCCTGGTGCCTGCTTGCCACACCAATTCGTACGCGATGTCGTCATCGTCATCGTCGTATAAGTATTATATATACTACTCATAAGTATCTGTATATTGTACGACGAGTATTTATGTGTAGCTTAACAATCATCATCATCATCTTTTTTTGTTTCCTTCTTTTCTGTGGCCTGGGACACGCCTCCACCCGCAATCTATATGGGGGGCGGGGTGGTGGTGGATATGGGATATGCTATGTGGTATATGGTATATGGATATGGTGGCAATTGATGATGATATGGTGTCTGATGTGGTGGCTGTTGCTCCAGCTAAACATCAAATTAAGTCGATTGTATAACAGACATCACTCGAGTGTCGTGGAGTGGAGTGAAGTAGAGCCTAATCGCCGTCCCAGATGATTGGCGATGATACCATATGATGATGGATCTATCTAGTGGATGCGGAGGCGTAGGCCCAGACTATAGACCACTTCAAACGTTTCATCATACAGAAAAAACTGTTTAAAGAAGGTTTGGAGATCCTAAGTAAATGGCACATAGCCCCAGAGTAAGCCTTTACTGGAAAACAAAAAAAATAAAGAAGAAAAACATGCAATTAGAAGGTTCCAAGGATTGCTTTTTGATCATTGGAAAAATTGAAGAATATTTAGTGTTCAAATGAGTCCAAAAGTTTGGGAAAATATGGCTTTTCAGCTAGTTTTTCCTAGCACATATTAAGCCAGAATATTAAGATGAAAACATATTGGATCGTCTTTTAAACTTTCATATTTTGGAACTATTATTTAGACCGCATCAATACGGAAGTACTCTGGATTGTGTTTCTGACTGGCATGGTCCTGGTCATCCATCAATCCAGGAATTCGCGACTTGCAGAAGTTTTTATCGTTTATCGTTAATCTTTTTTCCCAGTGGAGGAAATGCATTGAAAACAAATCCATTCAGTGACATTTATGTAGGGGTTTTTTCTCTACAAAAATATTATTAATAAGTAGTTCCTTCCTGCGCTTCCTTAGGCTTCTCCAAAGATCTTCTAAGAGCTTTAACCCAAATGGAGAAAACTTCAGTGCTCTGAGATTCCCAATGGCTTTTCCTGTGAGTATGAGTATTTGATTTGCTTTGCTGGTGTTTCGTCTCTGGAAAACAGTAAACCAAACATCGCACCAAATGAGATTTTGTTTATATTTTGTTGTTCCGCATTTTGGGATTCTCGATTCGATTTGCTTGATTTGTTTACACGAGGCCCGAGAAATTTGTTTATTTCGCACCTTGAGATGCGTTTGAAATCATTTCCAAAAATACAACCAACAAATTTTCCCTTGCTCTCGGCCCCCCGCTCGATCGATCGCCGAGAGCAGAGAGCGTTTTCTGGGATAAAATTAGCAAAAATTGAGGAGGAAAATAATCGCATAAACAAACGTAAAATCCAAAGCCAAAGCAAAGGCAAAGGAAAAATCAAAAGCAACAACAACAACAAGTTCACACAGTTCTGCCATGAAAAGAAAAGCAGAAAATGCTTCAGTACCCAGTACCAGAGGCCTCCATCTACTTCGCCCGCTGGAACCAAACAAAAAAAAAAACAGGCAGAAAACCATTAAAACAGTTAAAATTGCTTTATGTATTTCAACATTATGGCCAACAGACAGACAATGTAGTGCCCTGTTGGGGCGCTACTTAGAGATACGATAGACAGACAGAGACAGACAAAGAGAGAGAGAGAGAGAGAGAGAAAGAGAGAGACAATGAGGCCGGGGCTGGGGCATGGGCTCCTCTTTTTGCCCTGCAAATAATTTACATAATATGCAACACATGTTGACACGAATAACAAGCGGCAGAAGAGAGAGAGAGGGCGGAAGGGAGGGGGGGCCGACGGGGGCCTAACATCAGTTCCAGTCTCCCTTCTACAGTTTGTCGTGTGAAAATTGCTTTGGCTTCCCGCCTTCCGCTCAACCCTTCGCAAAAGCAGAGTCGCATGCAGATGATGATCGCTCGCTGATGACGACTTCTAACGGGAATCGTTCGTAAGTTCCAGTCATCAGGGAAATGGGCAATAGATAGGGGAGGGGGGGTTCCAGGGAACCCAAGAGAAGAGACCCAAGAGATGATGATCTGTGAATCGGTTGACGGCTCAACCGTAAGCTTAGACTTGAAGCCAGCTATCGATATATCATAGTTGTTCTATCGATAATAATTCTATGCGTATCATGTTTGGAAAAGGTTTCGTCCTTGGAGATCCTCTTTCGATTGCTAGGGGAACCTATCCTCCTTTATCATTAGATTAAAACAAATTGTGAATTATCGAAAAGAAAAACAAAGAAATCTTGCAATTACTGGAATGAAATCTTTTGGGGATGGAAATTCGTATTTAAATTCTCAGAGATTAAACCGATAAGGCGATACGATTTCTAGGGGTATCTTCAGATCGTCTTGGTCCCTCCCTTCTTTACACCACCTCCCCCCGTACCCCGTACACACTGATTTTCGGTGAGAAACCGCGAATATCCGTTTGGAAATTGTTGAAACGTGAACGTGCCTTACCCAAAATGACAACCGGACGGAGAGAAGCCAGCGCAATTTCACTTTTTTTCGTTGCTGTTGTTTTTAAGTTTGTTAATTTAATTCAACTCTGGGGCCAATGAACCCCCTCCCTCTGTCCCTGCCCTTGTCCCTGTCTCTCTGAAGCTCCCTTTGATCTGCTCTCCACGAAATGGATAGTACTTAAAGTGGGGTTTTGTTGTTGCTTTTGTTTCATTTGCAATCATCATCATCATTGTTCTGAATGAATCACCAAAACAAAAGGCAAACAAAAGGCCCTCCCACCCCCCACACGCCCCAACGAATGCCCCACCGCCCATTCACCTTATGAGACAGAGAGAGAGAGAGACAGAGTACCATAACTTTGTCAATACGTTTGACGATGGCAGATTTACTCATCGAAGAGGTTCGATTGAGGGGGATAGAACTTCAAATAGCTATGCTATGCCCTGAAGAGAGGATCTCCATTAAAGAGATTTTTTACCCCCAAGATTACAACCCAAAATGTAGAAACCAGATCCAGACACCAGCAATTCAAGTGATACTGGCAAACCCTTGGGAAAACTATATTATTTTGGGTACAACTTCTTTCTAAACTTCCGTTCCCTTATCGCTCGGGGCGAATATTAAACGAAATGCATGTATCCGTTCGCTTATGGGATATCTTAAAAGCAAATGTACAGCCATTGATCATTGCAATTGCTCAATCGTTACCTCTTTTTTCGCCTATTTCTTTAGCATCTCCTTTGTTTTGGCATAGAAGAAACAACTCTAATCCCATCTGCCAGATCGGATTGCTGTTCTAGCCAGATCATAGCCATAGATCTATAGGTCATTGTGGAGCCTCAAGGGTATTTCCACTTCGGTGCGCCCACAAAGTGTGTTTTTTTTTGCATTGTTTTTATTTGTCAGGTTGTGATTCTTTTGCGTACCGTACCACACGTTTCTCATTCTATTCCATACCCCTTCCGCCCGCACCCGTTACAACCATCGCTCTATGTCTCTGTCTCTGTCTCTCTCTCTCGCTTTCTCTCTCTTTTATCATTCTTCAGTGCGTGTTCATCTGTGTGTGTGTGTGTCGCAATTATCGCCGCAATCATCGTGGTCCATTTTGATCTCCTCTCCTCCTCATCACTAACGTCAATTACGCCGGCTCGTCTTCAATTCGCCCCGTTCCCTACCCTTGTTCGACCCATTCTCCACGTTCCACGTTCCATGTTCGCCCCCATGCACCGCCATTCCCCTGATCACTCGCTCACAGGCACGCACAAACGTGTCGTTAAAGAAGCAAACACTGAGAGAGAGAGAGAGCAATAGGAATAGGAATAAAAAAAAAATTGAAGGAAAATGAAGATGAAAGAAATGCCATAATAGAAATCTAAGATCTGTTGTTCTTCTTCTTTTTTTTTGTATTATTTGATCTTGCAACTGTTTTGTGCGGCAGCCCCAAAGCCAACGACCTGTGGGGCCACTGTCCAGCAGACCGACCCCCAGGTGTACCCCCAATGGACCCGACCCTCCCTCTGACCGACCGATGGTTGCGTCGCTTGCATAACGAACGCGCCTCTTTTGCGCTCTGCTGGCGATGATCTCTCTCTCTCTCCGCCTCCCCCTCCCCCTCTCTCTCGTTGTGTCTCTGTTGTTCTGTTGTTCCAATGTGACAATACAAAACAATACAATAGATGGGGCTTTTTCCCACGTAGCCACAGACCAAAAAAAAAAGTGCTTATTATAAAGCGATACTCATTAAAATATGGTATAACCGTACACCCGTACACCAATAACAGTCCACCCGTACACCCGAACAACCGTCCATCCGTCCATCCGTACTCTCGTATTAACCATAAACACAACGAGCACTACCCCGCCCGCTGCTCCCCATCCCCATCCCTGTCTCCTCGAACACCTTCAACGCCTCATCATCAACTCCTCTCAGAACAATAATAATAATAATAATCTACCCCAAAATGAGATGCCTGGGACTTGGACTCGGACTCATTCGGGGTTCGGTTCCCATGGATGTACATATATTTTGATTGAAATTTAGATCTTACTGCTAGGAATATCTGACAAAAATTTGGTTTACTTTGCATTCTTGGGAATTATTTTCACTAGAACAATAATATTAGATCTTTGATCACTTCGGGATTGAGAATATATTTGATTTTTGTGGAGTATTAAATTTGCTTTGATTGCAATTTGTTTATGGAAAGTAAATATTATAAAGCAAGCCCCTAGAGACCCTGCTAGTAGGATCGCTAGGAATGACCAAATTTGCTCATAATTCCACCACTTCAAGTGTTAGGTCTCTCCAACTGGGGATTGGAATTTTTGCCAATACGTTTTTCCATTGATAGCTTTTGATTTTCGTTTCCCATCTGGCTGTAGTCTGAAGTGCGGGTTATCTGCTGGCCCCCCACCTTCAGGTGCAACCCCTTCGAAGCTCCACAGAGCAACAACTGGCGCATACACATACACATACATATCCATACATACATATGTACATATGTATGTGTATGTATGCATGTACATACATATATAATCAGCAATAGTCTGGGCAAAGTCTATGCCTGTCTGTTGTCGGCCTTCGTCGTCGTCGTCGTCGTCGCCGTCGTCGTCATCGATGCCCCTCGACGACGTGCAAAAATGCATCTCCTGCCAAATTATTCATTATGCGGGACGCCCTCGAACGCCAACGCCTTTTGTTGTTCCGCTGCTGTTGCATTAATCAGCAGAAAAGAAAGAAAAGACACACAGAAAACGAAAAAAGAAAAAAGAGTTTCCTGAAGAGAGCTTTTCATGGCAGCATGCCTGCCCCATGCCCCCAGCCACCAGCCCCCAGCCACCAGCCCCCAGCCGCCTGACGCCTTTATATGGAGTCGCATCCGCTGCAGCAGTTGCCGCTTTGTTCTCACTGTCTTGGAGTTGGAGTTTTTTTCTCATATAAAAAACAAAGAGACTACCGAGAAACCAGCATACAGTTTTCGTATTTCGACTAGGGAATACCCTACCCATTGCCTAGGAAACCAACGGTAGAGAAGAGTCTTCTTATTGAGCCCAAAAAGTCTGATTTGAGAGATACTGAGATCTCGAATCTTTGAGTTTTTTGAGCAATACTGATCCTTTTCATCGATCCTTCCATAGCACCTCTCCATAGGTCTTTCTGTATGGAAAACCTCCTATATCAAATAATTTGGAAATCACTTTTGATCGATAAAGAGTCTCACTGGGAGAGAGAGCCCAGCGTTGGAGAACCCTTTTGGGTTTAAAGAGTAACTCCCTCTCTCGCTCTCTCTCTCTTTATCGTACGATATCGAATTCTGAACG
The DNA here is from genome assembly GCA_008121215.1 of Drosophila athabasca. NCBI lineage: Eukaryota > Metazoa > Arthropoda > Insecta > Diptera > Drosophilidae > Drosophila > Drosophila athabasca. The sequence continues at coordinate 6,868,459 of CM017796.1, read as the reverse complement.
ATTCTGGCCATTGGCTTGCACTTCCGCTCCGGTCGGTTCGTTGTGTGGCAGGGTAGTCCCGTCCTGCCCCTGCCCCTGTCCCTGTCCTGCTCTTTTTTTTGTGTGGCTTACAGGTGCCGACCGTAGGCGTTGCGGTTGACTGATTTGAAGCCGCAGAGAAACAGACTAAAAGAGAGAGAAAGAGAGAAACAGCAGCGACAAAGGTAGAGAATAGAGACAGCGACAGTGTGGGACACATTAAATCGAGAGAACAGCTGCTGCTGCTGCTGCTGCTTTTGCTGCTGCTGCTGCTTTTGCTGCTGCTGCTGCTGCCGTTGCTGGTGCCAAGAGAAAGTAAAAAATGAAATAAGAAATGTTTAAGCAAAGTCAAGCGGCGAAATTAATGTTCATCAGCAGCGCAGCACGCAGCACGCAGGCAGCAGTGCCACACAGTGCGGCAGTGTGGCAAAGACGTTAGATGGTAGATGGTGTGACTGTGACCAGTTTTCTTTTCCACACGCAGCAGCAGATGAAAAAAATAAAAATACAAGAAAAATACACGCACGCAAAAGGAAAATCCAGTCATAGAAAAAAACCACAAAAATACAAATACGAGGCCTAGAATTCAACAAACCCCATTTGAATCGAGCTGCTGTGGGGTGTCTGGGGTTCGGGGAAATGCAAAAATAAAGCAAGAGAAAGTACTCGAAAGCCAATTGGCGCGATTGAAACCAATAAATCTTGTAGCTTGTTCTGTCCGTTGAAAATATTGTAAAAATAATAGTTTTCCCCGGTTTATACATGAAGAAAACTCTCTTGAATGAGATTAGGCCTAGTTTTAATGGTCTTTAGACTTTAAAGAGCAAGCAGTAGAGAGAGAGAGAGAGCGAAAGAGAGGAGCAATAACAGCTGAGATGTAGGTCTGTATGTGTATTGCCATTCATAGGCAATACACCCATTGAATGATCTCATGCGTGGGTGTATTGATATTTGTGTTCCATTCCGCACCATTCCATTTGCACACACACACACACGCAAACGTATTCCATTCCGTTAAACCAAAAGGCAACGAGCATGAAATTGAATAAGTTAAAAGGAACATTTAAGCCACGAAAGAGAGTGCGAAACAGAGAAAGGAATTGAAATTGTTAGAGAAAAGCGGGCAGTGCGCAGTCGTGCAGTCGCGCAGTCGCGCGTGGTTGCAAAAGAACCAAACAATGGTTAAACAATTAGTTGAACAATTTTCAGAGTCACAAAATTTGAGAAACCGCCTCAAAGAGTGGGATTAAAGACTGCCATTGGCACTGGCACTGCCATTGCCAGTGTGTTGCTGTTGTTGTTCCCCTTTTTGAGAGGGCCAACACGCCATGAACATAAATCTTGATTGCCGAAGCAGGCAAGCGAAACAACCGCCCAAAACAGAAGTCGCTCTCAGCCCCGGGCGCTCTCATTCGGTGGCGCCTCTCGTGAGTGCCGCGCGCGTGTTCTACCCCTAACTTGTGTGTGTCCCCGCAACCTTTTCTCAGGCGCACAACCAATACCATGTCAAGGCTAAGGAAATAAACCAAAAATAAGCAACAACAAAAACCACACAAAAACCAAAAATAAAAGAACAAAAAAAACCATACAAACCGCAAAAGAAAACCAAAATCAAACCAAAAACCACAAGAACCCACAAAAATTACTACACTGCAAAAAGAATCCACTAAAAATACTGCAACCCCACAAGAAAACTAAGAAAATACCAAACAAAAATACCAAAATAAATACCAAATTCAAGGATGAACTGCGGTGCTCTGCGCACAGTCAACGATGGAGGAGGAGGAGGAGTGACCGGAGGAGTGGTGCATATGCAACAAACGACAAAAATTAACTCCATGCCAAGGAGCACAGCCCCACTGCAGCAGTTGCAGCTGCAGCTGCAGCAGCAACAGCAGACCCAATCCCAGAGCCACCGGGCGGTGGCAATCGAACAACAACCGCCAGCCACGGCGGGTGCTCTCCGACGTAGCACAATACCGCGGGGCCGTGGCCTGGCCTCCTGTTTGCGAGGCGAGCGGGATGATGCACCCACACCGCCCATCCATGAAGTGCACTGTGATCTGCAGCAGCTGCAGATGTTGCAACAGCAGGAGCAGCTGCAGCAGCAGCAACAGCAGCTGCAGGATCGCTGTTCCGTGCCAGCCAATGCAACGGCTAATGCCACATTGGAGCCTGCTACGGGCAGGAGTAAGTATATTCCAAGTCCACCCCATATCCATCTCCCGTTTTTCCCATATCTGTATCTGTATCTCTCTGGGAGTCATCATCATTCCCTGTCATCATTCATGATGACGGATATGATGTGTGTGTGACATCATCGAGAATCATTGGAGTTTCCGTCATTCCCCTCTCTTTGAAGTATAACCATGATCTGTCAGAAGTATAATCCCAGAGATAATGCCACAAATAATCGAACAAAAATGAGATGAAAAGTGTTGCGCGGAAATCATGGGAAAATCGAGAGGTTCTTTAGAGAGTCATTCCCGCAGAGGCGACAGACACCAGACATCGCCTGGGTCATTCATCCATTCATCCACCCATCCATCCATCTACAACTAACAATTGCTCAATTTATGAGTTTGCTCTACATTGTTCTGTATCTGTATCTCGTCCCCGCCGTTTCTTGTTGGGTATCTGGGGCTGTATATCGCCTTTACGCTGAATTTGCGCATTTTACAATCAACCCAGAGGCAGCCTCTATGAGCACCACACATGTGTCTGCCTCTGCTTTTAGCTTCAGCTTCTGACTCTTTGCTGTACGAGTATTCATATTTTGCATTAATTGAAATGAATTCATAACAACAGGCGACAGCTACACTCGAAAGGTCGGAGGGGGGCCTATGTAAATGGGTCGTCAAGTCGAGTCGAGTCGAGTCTTGTCTTTAAAGATACGAGATACGAGAGTACGAGTACGAGTACGAGACACGTACAAAGACACAGTTTAAACTTCCTCGAAACTTGAAATGTCAGATGTCACAAGATCGAATAGATCGAATAGCTATACGATACACCACGTACACATTTACATACGATGGATGATTCGTTGGGGATACTCGCGTTCACCCATGAATGACAGTTTTCTGTTCAGCAAAAAACAGCTGATTTGGAAACGTTCACACGTGAATTGAAAAAGAACAGCTGACTGTCTGCGTAAAAAGTATTAAAAACCAAATATTCGCATCATTTTGAACAGAATTGAAAACAGCTTTGAATTTCCATTAAAATCTATATCATTTTTTTTATTGATATCTCCGCGAATCGATGGAATCGAACGCATCTGTTCGCTTATGAGACATTTATACAGTGTATCGAAAATTGTGCTTTATTAAGCCTTAGATTTGATATTTAAAATATTTAACTGTTTAACAAGAGTATTTTTGTGTTTTTAATTTGCGAACGAAACTGTAAATGCACTGCTCCCAACTTGTACCATATTTTTATACATATACGAGTATATTACCATTTTATAGCAGCATCTAAATTTGCATTAAAAACTAATCCATTTGAATTTCCTTTTCTATTTGCAGGTGAGTACAAATCGAAGACACTGCCGCGCATACATTTTGATACGGCGCTAAACGATACATCTCTCAATGAAGGTAACAACAAAATCGATTCTATACCTTAGGAGATTCCATTTGGGGTGGGAATGGGCGGAGGGGAATTGGGGATCATCTGTCCCCCTCAATGGGGTGACATTGTTTCGATTGCTGACATTTCCATGTGGCGCTAAAAAAAAGACCGATTCCAGAGACCTAGAAACCCACTAATGCGTCAGACGACTCGAATCGACTCGCGCTGGGGCTCTCTGGGGCTCTGGGGCGTTTGTTTTTCATTTTGTCAGCTCAGCGTAATGTGATCGTTCAAGAGCAGAGCAGAGCCAAGGGAGAAAGGGGAGCCGAGCCATCCCAGTGCATTATCTGTGGGTGTGAATTACAGTAGGAACTGTCTCTGGCATTCGCTGAGCGGACAAATGTCTGTCTGGGGCTATTTCATTAGCAATTTCGGTAATGTTATTGTTATAGGTGGGAAAGCTCAAGTAAGCGAAAGACTAGTATCGAACGATAATAGATTAATAAATAATACAATAGATAACATTTTGGCGATTTTCTTGTTTGAAATGTCTTCAAATGTCAATTGTACATGATTTCTACATGGATTATATACCGTCAACCCAAAAAGTATGCAATATTCGTTTATGGCGTAGTTCTCCGCTTGGCCGCAAGCACTGCCAGGGGTCGCTAGCCACCACAAGAATTCGTTGAAATAGTGTTTGATAGAAGGAAGGGGGAAGAAGGAAGAGTCTTCCTGCCCGGTAGGGTAACAAAGGGAACGAATGTTTTGTGAAATGTGTGTGTGAAATACCCGTACGTATGCACATATACATATGTACATATATATGTGTGTCTTATGTAACGATCACCTGGGATATTTAGGGTTGAAAACTCTTTCTCCCGCCTCCCCAACCCACAACCGGCATGTGCAACTTAACAGTTCATTGTGCCCTAGGCTAATGGCTAACGAAAATGGAACTGCGAGTCGATGCCGGGCCTCATAAACAAGTCGCGCAGTTCCGTTCCGTTAAGGTAATGCCTATAAGGTAAGGAGCGGAGGCGAACGTGTCGCATAAAACCCCCTAGTCACGCACTTCCGCAGCGCAGAGAAAATGTCCACTGCTTTGTGGCGGGGGTGGAAAGAGGAGAGTAGTAGTGTGCATAGCCTAGCGGGAGAAGTAGGGAAAAGGAAAGAGGAGAATAGTGTGCTAAGCGGGGGGAAGAGGAAAGAGGTGTAATGGTGGTAAAGATAGAGTGGAACGGTGCGTTACGAAGGGTGGGATGGGGACTGGGGTACTCTCTAATTTGCTTATATTATGCGTTGCCCGGGCTAAGTAAAAGGGAACCTACATAAATATATGTACGAAACAGACACACACACAGAGTACACATACAAACCTGTTCTCTCTCTCTCTCTCTATCTCAATTAGATCAATTACGAGACACATTTCCACTCATGGCCCTTATGTTGCTTTTGGGTTGCGTGGCTTTCCATTCCGTTTCTTGCACACTTGGCACCCTACGCTACCCCCACTGCCAACGAAAGGGCATATTGATTTTGTTCATCGATCGCTAAAATAAAATATTACGAGGAATTTTTCTCCTTTTTATCGCTAATGCCCATCCAAGCATAAATTAATATTTATTTTTTATTAGTATTTACGTGCTGTCAAAAAGATTCAATCGAAATCTGCTAATTGTTCGTTTAATCGGCTAGTTTTTAGAGTTTTATGACGATAGCAACTCTAACAGCTGGATTTTTTCCTAAAACATTTCTTGTAGCGCATTTGCAAGTCCATGTGGCTCAAATTTCACTTACTCGCTGCGACACACAAAATCCTCTCTTGATGATCTCGCTCTCTCTTTATCTCGGTCTTATTCTCTCTCGCACTTCGCATTGATGTTTAAGATGTTTTTAGACCTTTGCCAAGAAGAAAAACTTGCGAATCTCGTATAAAATTAATTAATTTTTCAGTTAAATTTACATATGTGGTCAGTGCATAGGCTAGTTAGTAATATTAAACAGAAGATCAAAATCGAGGAATATGACTTTCGTCGGTATTTTTCTCATGGTATATACTGGTATTATTTTCAAAATTACCGCCACGCTCATTCTTTTAACGCGAAAATGAGTAACACAGCGCGCAGGTCTGCCCACACGTCATGTAAATCAGGTGGGGTGGATTTTACCTTGCAGGCCTTGCATTTTCTGGGCCGTTTTGCCTGCTGTCAATACCCGACATTTTCCGAAGAGCCTCAGCAATTTCCCAGGGAAGAATATTATAAACTTCCCAGGACGGCGAGGATTTTTTACAGCGCGCGGATTTGAAATGAGCAAGGCAGTTACTAAAATAGTAGATAAATTACTGAAATCAAAGTAAACTGTGTCGTGGGAGATCAGTTATTCGATTATGTTATCTTTTTACTACAATTTATGGGTTTCCTTCCAAGGCGTAGCCCCAACACTTTATAGCGCAAATTATAGTAAACAAATAAAATAATACCCCCCAAAACAACTAACTTCGGCACGAGCGTTACAGAGCGTTGCCCACCAGCCCTTGTAAAATTGTTAAATCTATTATTTGCGGCCATAAACTGCAATATTCAATGCGCGAGGGACTTACTTGCTGACCTATCTCGTTTAAACCTTATTTTAGACTGAATCCACTGAATGGAGATTTTAAAATTAGTCAATCTTGTAGAAAATAGTTTCATCTATCAGTTGCAATTATTGCAGTCAGTCTCTATCTCAGAAAATTTTACGGTGTTTGGCCTTCTTATAAAGACTGAAAATGGGTATCGGGATCGATATGTTAATAAAAATAAATTTATCAAATGCATTATTGGGTAAAAAAATGTAAATATGTGCATAATACAATATTAATTACTTTTAAAAGCAGCTGGGAAAAAGAATTTTAACATTAATCAAATGAAAAAGGGTATAAATTCGTCCATACCACCGGTTAAGTTTCCAAATGACGTGACATTCCATGCTCACTTACGTTTTCTTACGTCGCATTTCATGCTCACTTAAGTGTTATACCTTGGTTTAAACGTCATTTTAGAAACAATCTAAAAAAAAAGAGTCACTAAACTTAACCAATCTTGTAGACAATTGATTCATCAATCGTATAAAATTATGTGCTCAGGCCTGAGGGTCCTAGTTAGCTAGTAATATTGAACAGAAGATCAAAATCGAGGAATATGACTTCCGTCGGTATTTTTATGGTATATTTTTGGAATGAGACCGTAGTTTTAGGTATATTTATGAGGGTTGGTATATTTGATCGATAAGGTCGCACTGGAGAACACAAACACAAAACAAACACACAAAACCAAAATTTTTTTAACTACGCGGTTGTGTTGCTGCGCGCGTCGTCACCTAAAACATAAAACAATGAAACAACAAAATAGTGTCGAATTCAGAAAAGTCCGTTGATGGACCAAAAAAAATCCACGAAAATATCCATTGATAATTTTAAAAATAATAAAAACGCGCTTCGTTTTCTAAAGAGAGTGAGATGAGATATCCTACGATCGGTTTTCGATAAATTCTCTTGGTGTCGGAATGCACGACTTACCGTTGAACGTCGCCGCAGGTTCGGCCCTTACACCTCTTTTATACCCTTGAAAGGGGCCCCGAAATTTGCAGTGCGCGCACGCGTACTACCGTTTTTTGTTGTTTGTTTGCGTTGTACAGGCTGTTCTTATTTTTGTTGAGTGGTTTTAACAATTTGCATAGTTAATGTTGCCATTTTAATATTTGAGAGTTTGCGCTTGCCTGGTTTTTCGACATCCAACACTTTTGGGGCATTCTTTTAATGTGTGTTGATGCCGCAGCATCTGTTGTGCCCGCGACTGTGTCCTGTGCATGTGTGTCTTGTGTGTGCGTGCTGGCATTCCAGTGCTTCTTGCATCGCTGGCTGTGTGCGTGTGTGTGTGTGTGCCACACTGAAGTACTGTTTTTTTTCCGATGTGCTGCAACTAAAAACCAAATCAAAAGTTAACCAAGCGACAATGTGATGCGCGACAGTGATAAACGACACAAAACAAAAGCAGAAACGCCAACAAAAAAGGCAACGAGAGAGAGGGAGTAGCAGCAACAGCGACGACGGCTGCAACCATAAAACAGAGATATCAAAGAAGAGAAAGAAAAAAGAGAAAAAAAACGTTGACTGCAAACGCGGAAATGCACTTGAGCGCATAATTTTTAAACCAAGCGACAAAACAACACCAACAAACAAAATAATAAAAAAAAAACAAAAAAAAAAATAAAAACAGCAACAAAAGAAGCAGAAGAGAATCAGCAACAGAGCAAGAAATTGCTTGTCAGCAAATTGCAGACGAAAAAGGAGAAGAAGAGAAGATACCTGCACACAAGCGACCGAACGGACGCTCTGCTCTCTCTTTCTGTCTCCTTTTTGTGTGTTATTGTGTGAGTGTGTTGTATGTGCAAGCGCTCGCGCGTGTTTGTGTGTGTGTGTGCAATGATCAGCGAGGCGCCTGCGCACAGCAGCAGCAGCAGCAGTGTCAGCGTCTGCGTCAGCAGAGACCATTGAAAACGGGGCGCACACACCAAAATGTTTCAGGCTGCCGTCAGTGACGCTAGCATTACAACAACAACAAACACAGAACAAAGCAGCGACGCCGCAAACGTAACAGCAACAGCAACGCCAGAGGAAAAAACGCAACGCCGTCGTTCCACATTCTATGTGCCATTGGTGATCGAAGACGAAGACGAAGAGGGGAAACAGAAGGAGAAGGACTCCTCCTCCCCCTACGGCGGCGGAAGCAGCAGCAGCTCAAGCCTGAGTAGCAGCCACAACAACAACAACAACAACACACCCGAACATACCTCGCAACATCCCCACCAAAAGCACTCGTCCTCCTCCTCCACGAAACACTTTGGCCTAAGGAAATCCGGCTCCGTTAAAAGCGGAGTGGCCAAGGTGAGTGCGCTCTTCGAGCGCAGCCACAGCAATAGCAGTGGTAGCCAGAGCGGAGGGAAGGTAACCAAAATGTCACCGCCATGCGGCTTTAATTGGAGCATCAGCGGCAGCGAGAATGCCGCCCAGTATTCTGACTCGGATGAGGATGAGGAGAATTCGGTGGAGGCGATGCATCGCCAACAGTTGCTCAAATCGCTGCCATCGGCCACGGCAACCTCCACGGCCTCACCCTCGAAGCTGAAGCGATATGGGATCGTGTTGAATGTGATCAGTCTCAATGGCAGCAGTGACTGCGACTCGGAGGGGGGTGCTCCTGGGGCCACCCCAGTTGCGGGCGCCACCGTTGTCGCCACCGCCACCGCACCCAGGACCCACTTTAACGAGGATCACGACATTGTGATGGCAAATCCCACACCGCCCAAGCAGCAGGCCCTCTCTCTGTCGCCAGCCCATTCGCGTCAGTCGTCGTCCGGCGTGTCGTCGGTAAACCAAGGCGGTGCTGCTAGTGGTGGAACCACGGCGAATGACGACGACGATGACTCAGAGATAAGTCGCATGCAGACGAATACCTCAACGCCCATCAAGCTGATGAAGTCGCGTTCGCGCACGAATATACTCGCCGTGCCGCTGCCCAGTGTGGAGAGAGGGCTCGCAACAGCAGCTGCGACAGCAACTGCGACTGCGTCATCACCTGGCGGAACGACGACAACCACAACGCTGATTACGCTGAGAGCCAAATCGAAGACCCTACCCCAGAACCTATCCCCGTCAGTAGCACTTCGCGAGGCAGCCGCTCTGCACCAGCCGTATCCGAATCCACATCCGCAAAACCTGCCCAAACAGCGGCAACTATTCGGTGGGAGTACGGCCAGCCATTTGCCAGAGCAAAGCGGCTCTTCTCCCTACAAGCTGCAGGGCAGCTCCTCGGCCACATCGATAATCACGCACAGTTTCCCGCCGAAGAACCTCTTTCTACTGAAGTCGACGCCCAAGCTGACGGCCGCCGATGCGACTGCTGCTGCTGGCACGTGTCCGCCGCCGGTGCACACATCAGCGATCTGTTCGCCGCCCAAGAAGTCGCTCAGCTTTATACGACGCGCCCACTCCACGAAGGTGTCGCGCAGCAATTCTCTGCTGAAGACCATCGGGGGAGGAGTTGGAGCGGGAGGAGGAGGAGAAGTGGCGTCTGCGCACCATAGCCAGCTAATGATGCACTCGAGCAGCCAGTATTCGCAGCAGGGATCGCTGTCGGCGTCGTCCAGCTGCGCTGGCGACAGTGGCATCGGCACCGGCAGCTGGGGAAAGCACTTTTTTCTGCCCTACGATGTCTGTCCCCTGAGTCTGGACGAGCTGAACAGCTACTTTCAAACGGATCACTGCGAGGAGCTCATCTGTGAGCGTTTCAAGATCAAGGATCTGGTGATGCATGCCACAGCGAATAGCTCGGTCACAGCCGGCGATGGATGCACCACAACGACAACAGTGGATGAGGAGGATACGACAGTGACAGCAGACGATGATGCGGGACATCATTCTGGTAGGTCTTTAGAGAACAAGCTTCTTCCATCCTCATCTTCTCCCCCCAGTCGCAGTCGCAGTCTTTCTTACGTTCTTTCTTTGGTTATTTCTTCCTTCCTTTGTTTTGTGTGTGCGTGTGTGTGTTTCCTGTTACAATCGATCCAAAAAAGAAAACAACCCCCAAATATAGGGTTCGGTAAAAGGTTGGAAACGATCCGTTGCCCGCTTCGCATTTCCCAACCGCTTCGTATCGATACGATCGCTTTCGCATTCTATTTACGCTCTACTGGTGGGAGAGAGAGAGAGAGAGAGAGAGAGAGAGAGAGAGAGAGTGGTGGGGATAGCAGGGGCAGGGGGGGCTGTACACATGTACACATACAGGGTCACGATAAGATAAGATGGCACCACCTAGCGTACCTCACACCCCATGAATTCCAATACTGTGCCCCATTCCACCATTCCATTAGCCCGCTCTTATTATTAAGCCTTCCTGTTTCGTTCTTTTTTTTTTTGCGACGTTTTGCAGACGCCTTCCATCAGCCATCATCATCATCATCATAATCATGATGATCATGATCATCTTTTCAGCAGCAGCAGCAGCAGCAAAATCAGAAGCAACGGGAGGGAATGGCGTACATATGTATCTATGTGTACTCCTCCCTCAACCGACCACGATCCATTCCTTTTACATTCTACTTCTTGTTCCCCTACTTCTACTTCTTCTTTTCTTGCTTCTTCTTTTGCGTAGCCCAATTGTTTACCTCAATTGTAGCTCAATTTGGATGGCCATGGGACGAAACGCAAGCAGCGACAGCAACAACAACGGCAGCAGCAGCAGCAGTCAAGCGTTTCGTCGTACAATGGGCGTCAACTGAAAACTGAAATGAAATAGAACTGAACTCAACTGAACCGAAAATGATCGGAAAGTATACCGGACTGTGCTGTCCCATCGTCTGTCCGACTGTCTGGGCATCCTCTTGCATTTTGATTTTTTATTCCAGGAATGGCCGCCAGCAGTTTTCTACTTTACTACTTGAAATGTGTATTGTGAATTGGAATCAGTTTGCCATACATATGGGAGTACTTGGAAGCGACCCAAGTGAGCTGCATTTCAAATTAGAGACAGACAGACAAAAAGAGACAGAGAGAGATAGAACCAGAGGGACCAGCCATCGATTTGATATGTACCGTTAAAATTGTCAATTGATTGGAATGAACAAAATTTGCATTGAAATTTGCAGCTAATTTTGGTTCATTAAAGTTGTGCCTTCTTGTGTGTATGTGTGCGGCGGCGTCGTATACCCTCTCTTTACTCCATTTCCCCCTCCCTCACGTCCCTTCCACTCGCTCTCTTTGGCTAAAATTTCAATTTTGTGGCTTTGTTGCTGTTTTTGATTATGATTCACATGCACACACACTCGTACATACATCTAGACACCCGCACAAGAAACCAGTTTTGAGCAGCAGCAGCCCCAGCAAGCAACAGCAGCGAGAGCAGTGAACGAGAAGAGCAAGAGAGAGAGAGAGCGCGGTCAAACAAATGTGATCGTTTTTTGCGGGATAGGAAAAGAGAGGGAAATGAGTGCTAAACAAACGAGCGGCTTTATTTTAAAAACTAAAATTGTTGTTGCTGCCATATGTGCGTTTTTATTTTGTTGTTTTCTGCAAGATACATTTTGTATGTAAGAATAGGCAGTGCCCGATAGAGCAATCTCCATTAGGCGCACTAGTACCGATTGCCCTACCCATCTATGGAATATACCTTGTTATGCAGGAGCATGCATGCGCAGCCCATCTCCCTCTCTCACTCTCACTCTCTATCCTATCCTATCCTATCTGGCCTCTTGATACACAGGAACTGTAAGAGTGCCATGGATGGATCGTTTGGAAAGGGAAGGGAAGTTGGTAGGGGGGTGTGACGAGGTCAGCTGCAGTTGCAGTTGCATTTTTATTTGTAATTTGATAAGACGAAAAACGCTTTTGTAACGACATTCACCCAGAGGAGGTTTTTGTCGATAAAGCTGTCGTCACATAAATATGTACACAAGAAATAGAATCAAAGTACATAGACAAAATGGAGGAGAAAGACTAAGAAGAAGAGCAAACATAATGAAAATTGATAGGAAAATTTATGATTTTTGATTTGTGTGGCAATATTTTCCGAGGGTATTCTGACCATACCAGATGTTTGTTTGCCATCTTTCTTGGTTTATTTTATTGATTGTCGTCTCCTTATCGTCCGTCAGCCCCGACAAACAGTCGCCTTTCATTTTCCACATTTCCACTACAACACACACACACAAGCAAACACATATTGTACACACATTTTGTTTAACGCGATGATAATTGAGGCGACCTTATCTCATGTTTAGCAGCAGATGCATGCCAGCCCGCCGCAAGGTATCCATAATGCGATCCGATCGGATCCGTCGTCTATCGATGTTTTTCCATTCGTTTTGCCCGTTGATTGATTTTGGTCTGTTTTCTTATCGCGCTTTCACTTCCCATTCCTCAAACTTTTGAAATCCGTTTTAATTGGAAGAATTTTGAGGGAAAACCCACACCCTCACAAAAATGTGGTGCGCTCTTTGATGAGTCAAACGATGAGCCAATAATATTTCAGAGATTTCTTTTGGAGATGACGACGATGATGATGATGATCTCCCACTCCGGAGGAGGTCAACAAAATTCAAAAGAGCCTCATTCATTACACATACCCCACATATATGGAGTGGGGCAATGGCTGTAATAGGCCCTGGAACTGGGTCTGGGTCTGGCTCTGACTTCACCTGACCATATAAGTGATCTCTGCTATGTTGATCTCTAAACTGATGATCTTCTTCGCTCCAAAAATATGAAATAGAAGAAGGCTGTTTACAGCCACATCCATTCCAACTTGCGTAGGGGGGGATCTACTATAGTAGATGTGTTCGGATTGCGATTGGAATGGATTTTGTGGACTTCAAACCAGCGGAATGCTTTCGAAAAACAGGAACAGCAACCATAGCATCATGAAAAACCCTTTATCAGCGTTATGCAATATATATTGTTTTTGGGAGTTTCGGGAATTCTATTTTGCATCTTTTGCTGATGAAACGATTAGCCGAATGAGAGGGCGAATCCAAGGGATTGGTGTATTGTGTATGTAATATCACTTATGTATGTATGTATATGTTCATATGTTACTAGCGTAACACTTCCCGCTCCGCTGCGCCATACACGGCCATATCGCTGTGGAGCAGGTTCATATGGCAGCCCCATACCATAATTGATCCTCCTCCTCCATGTTTATTAGTTTTAACTGCTTCAAATTTGTATTTATGGGTCTTCCCACATCTCACAATCAGGGATGTGCTCTGGTTTTCGCTATCAAAGGTGTTTCATTCACGAAACACGCACTTTTTGCGATTTGACAGTCAAATCGTAACTTTTTTCGACTTGCGATAACCGGAGCATGTTTCACAGATATATTTTCAAAGAATTCAAAAAATAAGACTTAGTATGTTTCCCATACGTGTGTCCTCCATCCTGTGAATGGCTTTCCTGATTAGTGTACGTTTTTTCGGGTTTTTTTTGCGTTACTTTCTGCGATGTTTAATTTAACGCCGAGCCCGTGTTCAGACCAGAGATTATACCAGACTAGAGATTAAACCAGATGTAGGAGAACAGAGGATAAAACCGTGTACGTGATTGATTGCTTTTTCGGGGGCTTTTTTTTTTTACAAATTTCCCGTTTTGGTCATGAGGTTTTTTTGATTTGATTAGATTATTATAAAAATTATTAAAGCAGGGGTATCGGCAGAGGAAAAGTGCACCACTTATTCTCTCCTCCAGTGTGGCTTAGCAGTAAAGTAGTGGAGTTCAATGATATGTTGTCTCTCTCCCCCAGTTAGATTTGTACTCATTCTTCCTTCCTTGACACCTTGGATTCGTGTATTATGAGTATTTTTTTTTTCCATAAAATGATACCTTCTCAGCACCTCATCTGGATGGATCAATTTTGAGGATTTAATATGAAAGATGATTGCTTTTATATACATATTTGTCTTCCTTAAACGGTGAACGACCCCTACCAACCCGACCCAACCCAACCCGACTCGAACCCCGACGAAGCTCCTTTTGAGTGGAAATATATCGGAGTGTTTGCATCTCCCTGGCGGATGAAATGGGAATGGAAGTGTATCCAATGAATGAATGAATGAATGAGGAATATGGAATGTGGAATGTGTACATATGTGCATTATGAAACGATGTTTGCTCCTTTTAATGAGCCACAAGCCTCACTTTAAGCCTTAGCCTCAGCCTCTTGGGTGGCCCGCTGCTGCTGCTGCTGCTGCTGCTGCTGCTGCTGCTGCTGCTGCTGCTAGACAAGGTCGCATTTGTGCGGGCGGCAGCAGCAGAAGCAACAGAAAAAAAGATGTATGCTCTCAGATGGAAGATACAAATGAGAAGAAGATTGGGAACCTGTTTTAAGCCGCAAGAGTTTCCATCTTACCCCACCTCACCCGTAATGAGGCACATGATGAATCATATGCGGCGGTACCTGATGGACTCTGCCTCTCTGTCTCTCTCTCTCTCTCTCTCCTGTGAAGGTTGGTTGGTTTCTCTGGCACAGGGGCGTTGCAGGGGACAGGTGATGTGTGCAGCAGCTGCTTTGATGACGGGTCTTGCTCTCCTGTTCGTTCTTTTGTTTTCCAAACCTGTTTTGACCGAAAAATAAAAACCCGAAAACCAAAAGAATTTCAGCAACAACAACAACAAAATGGGGGAACACAGAGCAGAGCAGAGCAAAGCTGAGCAGGATGGGATTGGTAGTGCATCATTTGTCGGGGAGGGATTATAGGGTATTACTCTTGCAAAAAAGGAAGGAGGTTCCGTGCCGGAAACGGCAACGACAACAAAAGGATGTATCCCCACTTGAAGCTAATCCTCCGCTCCGCTTTTTTGTTGTTTGTTTTTTGCAGATACTTCCTATGAGAAGGCCTGTCGTCGGGGATCAGCGCCTACAACGCCCATTTTGGGCAGCAAACAGCATCAGCAGCAGGAGCACAACGCCACATCGCGTTTTACAAATTTCTTTACCAAAAAGTAAGCAAAAAACAAAAACAAAACGAAACGAAACCTCTCTGTAACCAGCCTCCTTCTGTTCTGTTCTATGTTTTGTTAGATCCAATCCTTTGAAGCGCACCAAATCGGTGACGAAACTGGAGCGCACAAAGCGTGGATCGGGCGGATTGAGAGGCTCTCGTTCGCATGAGAGTCTGCTGTCGAGTCATGCGGTCATGTCCACGATTGGTGAGTGCAAAGAATAATAATCCCTAATGATGTGATTGCTAATTGCGTTAACATCCGCAGATCTCTCCTGCACTGGGGCTGTGGGTGTGGCACCCGTCCATCAATCGGTGCTGGGACGCAGGCATTGTTTTCAAGTGCGCGGCGGACCGCGCGGCGAGCGCTACTACTCGTGCGGATCACGGCAGGAGCGTGACCTGTGGATATATTCGCTTCGCAAATCGATAGCCCCGAATGCGGAGCACACCCGTCGCACCGACAACTCCCTGAAGATGTGGGTGTACGAGGCCAAGAATCTGCCCGCCAAGAAGAAGTACTTCTGCGAACTGCAGCTGGACAAGACGCTGTATGGGCGGACGAGCGTCAAGCTGCAGACGGATCTGTTGTTCTGGGGCGAGCATTTCGATTTCCCTGACATACCGGAGATCAATGTGATCACCGTGAATGTGTTCCGGGAGGTGGACAAAAAGAAGAAGCGAGACAAGTACCAGTTTGTGGGCTCCGTGAAGATACCCGTCCATGAGGTGACCTCACGGCTGCCCTGCGAGCACTGGTATCCAATACTCAGCGACAAGGCCGGCGATAGCCTTGGCCGGCACTCGGGCAATGGTAAGGAGAGCAACGGCAGCAGCGGCAAGGATCGCGAGAAGGAGCAGGTCCCAACGCTGCGCATCAAATGCCGTTTCCAGAGCACCGACATCCTGCCAATCAATATTTACGGAAACTTTCTGGCCTATCTGAAGGATAATTATAAGCGCGTTTGCGAGACGCTCGAGCCGGTGATTGGTGTCAAAGCCAAGGAGGACATTGGCCAGGCCCTGGTCCTGCTGATGCATGCTCAGGGGCTGGCCGGCGCCTTCCTCACCGATGTGGTGGCCCTCGATCTGTTGCGCGTGGGCGATCAACGGCTCACGTTCCGCGGCAATTCGCTGGCCACCAAGAGCATGGAGGCATTCCTGAAGCTAACGGGCGAACAGTACCTGCAGGACACCCTTTCGGCGCCCATTAACGAGCTTATCCACTCGGAGCGCGACTGCGAAGTGGATCCCACAAAGGCGAGTGGCTCCTCGGCGGGATCGCTGCAGCGCCAGCAGGCGGCCCTGCGTGCCGCCGTGCGCAATGCCTGGCAATGCATCTACGAGTCGCACAAGCATTTCCCCGCGCAGCTGCGCAATTGCTTTGCCACGTTCCGCGAGCGTCTGCAGCAGCTGGGGCGCCAGGATATGGCCGATAATTTGATCTCGGCCAGCATTTTCCTGCGCTTCCTGTGCCCGGCCATACTGTCCCCGTCGCTGTTCAATATCACCAGCGAACTGCCGTCGGCCCGGGCCACCCGCAACCTCACGCTTGTCGCCAAGACCCTCCAGACGCTGGCCAACTTCACCCGCTTCCAGGGCAAGGAGAACTTTATGGAGTTTCTTAACGATTTCCTCGAGCAGGAGGCCGATCGCATGCAGCAGTTCCTGGAGATAATCTCCACGCGACCAGAGCACCCGACCCCCGACTCGATACTGGATTGGGCAGGGTACATCGACCAGGGCAAGCAGCTGTCGATCCTCCATAGTCTGCTCAGCGAAAGTCTGGCCAAGCTGCCTGAGGCACGACAGCACGAGCTGGATCCCCTGCAGCATATCCTCGACGACATAACCAAAGCCCGAGAGCAGGGAAGCCTCGGGATGGCCCTACCAGGGGGATATCTGCCCACATCCACGCATTCGATAGCCACCAGCGAGAATCAGGAGAACCGTCAGCCCAGTAGCACTGGCGGCGGCATGGGAATAGGAATGGCCGCCTCCTCCTCCTCCTCGGCTGGCGGCGGTCTGGCCGAGCTGCTGCCACAGCAGACACAGCTGGCACAGCCGCAACATGCGATTGTCAGCAAACCCCTCTCCGCAGAGCGGGGCATCATGAGGGGTGTCCTGACACCTAATTCCCTGGAGAAGAATATCTTTCGCTATAACGATCCCACGGTCAATGGAATACTCCTCCAACAACAGCAGCAGCAGCAACAACAACAGCAGCAGCAGCAGCAGCAGCAGCAGCAACAGCAGCAGCAGCAGCAACAGCAGCAGCAACAGCAGCAGCATCCGATGCAGTTGCTCTCCAATTCGCAGAGCTCTATTGCAGGAGTGGGGATGGTGGGGGGGCAGCAATACGGAGGAGGACTGCAGCATGCCCAATCGCAGAGTTCGATGGCTTCATCATCGTTGAATGGCAGCAGTAGCAATCTGTTGCACTCGCATACGCAGCAGCAGCAACAGCTCCACTTGCATCATCCATCACAGCATATGCACTGCCCGCCAGGACCGCAGACGAGTGCCTCGAGCACAATGGAGCGTATGGATCGCATGGAACGTCTCGGGCAGACCTATCAGTATGTGGTTAATGGCTCTGGGCACATCCATGGCCATGGCCATCAGAATGGCAACGAGTACGAGGGAAGCCACAGCCAGAGTCCCTCATCCACCACCAGATCCAGGACACTGCCACGGAATGGCAATGGCAATGGGAATGGAAGTCCTGGCAATGCCAATGGCAATCCGAATAATAATAATAATCAGAGTGGGGGAAGCTATGATGATATGCATGACAGGGAGTTCCAGATCCAGATCTCAGGGCTCGACACAAGCAGCGCTTTTGTCCGCAAGTCACCCACGCCCATGATGAAGTCCACGAGCGGAGGGGGATTGGGGGGTGTGCCAGCTGGGGGTGCGGGACGTATGCATCAGCATAAACTGAATCTGGGAATACCGGATCATTCCGGATCGGGAACGGGCTACCCGCGACAGCAGCAGCAACAGCAGCACCAGCACCAGACGAACCTCCATCCCAACTCGAATATGCCCAAGAATCTGGAGGATCTTGATGATCTCTTCAAGTATGCGGAGGAGCATGACGTGGCAGAGCATCACCAGCACCAGCCGCAGCATCCACAGCAGGGGGGACACCTAAAGCCCATGGCTGCACCAGCAGCAGGAGCTCCAGCGAACAGCGCCTCGATCAAGGAGCAACTGTCGGCTAAGAGCAGTCACTGCAGCTCTGGTTATCAGAGCATCTCCACCAATCCCTCGCCCTCGCAGTCCTCCAGTCCTGTGGAGAGCCAGCTGAAGGCGGCAATGAATCACCCGCATAACAATGCACCACTGGCCTTCAAGAATCCCTCGTATCAGTTGCAGAATGGACCCCAGCCCAGAGGAGGCACCACTACCGCATCCACAGCCACTCCTCAACAGCAGCAGCAGCAACAGTTTGGCCAGCGCCTGAAGAAGCCTCTCGGTGCTGGGGTGGTGGCCGCCCGCGCCGCCTTCCTCAACAGTGGCGGTGCCTTGGATCCGGCCACCCTAACGCCCAGCTCCTCGGACGAGCAGCTGTCGGCGGAGAACTATTACAGCTATGCGGCGGCCGCGGCAGCCGGAGCAGGTGCTGGTGCCAACAAAATGGAGGCCCAGCGCTCCCTCAGCGGCGGCAGCAGCTCATCGACATCGGCATCGGTTTCGAATCAGGGTGGCAAAGGGTCAGCCTCAGCTTACGGACGACTTAACGGTGGGGGGCCACTAAAGCGCGAGGATGTGTACGGCAGTGCCGGGGGCGTGAGCATTGGCTATGCCATGTCCACACCCGGACACCATCAGCATCCGCATGCGCATCCGCATCACCACCAACAGCTGCAGCAACACCAGCAGCAGCAGTTGCAGGAGCAGATGAAACAGCAGTATCCTGGAAGCACGGCCGGCAGTGTTGGCTCCTCGACATCGGCGGCCCAGCGACGCCTCAGCCTGGATTCAGCGCGCACGCTCTCTGACAGTAGCACGGACACGGAGGGTAAGCAAACGGACGACTCTTCTCTAGGATCCATCGTACTAATGCACTTTTCTCCTACAGGACACTGCAGCCAACTGCAGGAGGGGAAACGCAGGCGTCAGCTGCGCAGCAGCGGAGGCGGAGGAGGAGCTAGCACCACCTCGGAATCGGGACTGGGAAAGGTTTACGATCAGAATGGCGAGATCCAGTTGCTGCAGCAGACGCTGGACACGCTGCGGCACACCCTCGACAGGGACGAGGCCGAGCTGCGGGACTCCAGCGATGAGCTGTTCCTGCAACGGGCCGCCGGCAGCAACGGCAGCAATGGCAGCAACAATCTGAGCCTTCAGTCAGAGTCTACCATGCGCAGCATTATCGATCGGTGAGTGAATCAGTGTGGAATCAGTCATTCTCTTCCTGCTATTCTAATAGGGGATTCTCTTTCGTTTTGCAGACTCATAACCATGGAGGAGGAGCTGCGTCGGGAGCAGCTAAAAATGTCGCTGGCGCTGTCCCACAAGCAGCGCGTTATCGAGGAACAGGGCCAGCAGATAGCGGCACTGGATGCGGCCAATAGCCGACTCCTTAGCGCCCTCACCGCCCTGCGGCAGCGATACGAGACCCAACAGCAAGCGCAGCAGCACCAAACGCCACCACCAAAGAACCAGAAGCCACAGTGAATGAGGAGGAGGAGGACCAGGAGGGGGAATGACGAACGCTGGGGCGCCGTGAAGTTACAGATACAGACGGTGTGGCACCACAAGATACAAAGATACTGTCTCTTAAGTATACCACACACCACACCGTCAACGTTTTCGTCTTAAGGATAATTTTTGTTTATTTTTTTAGAACTTTTTTTTTGTGTATGCTACATAAATTATACTACATGTTTAATATATATAAACTACAGATATACCGATACACATTGTCTACACATATATTATGAATAATTTCTCTATGTTTAAAAGAAAAGAAACGTGAAATGTGAAAAAAACCATGCGCCGCCAATCGGCGGCTGCAAGATGAAAGCAATGAAAGATAAAGATGTACTGCATGAAAGAGAAGAGAAGGAGGAATGCCGCAGGAGAACACGGGGAAAGAAGGAGGGATGATGTCTGAAGGAAGAACAAGTTAAGATATTGAATAAAATTATAACCAAAGTTTGACAAAAAAATATTTGGCCATCTCGTATTTCTTATTGAAATGGAAACGAATTTTTACTGAAATTGTATTAGAACGTGTTTCCTCTGCCTCCGCAGTCTTTCTGGATGAATACTTGGATGTTGGATTATAGAAACCTAGAGAAGCCAGGCCTCTGCTCCCTCGGGAGCATGGCATCCCAGCAATACTCTCAACTTTTGAGAACAGCGAAACCCTACGACATATAAAATATAATTATATTATATTATATATTATAAATACTGATTGAGTACCGGGTGTAAAGTAGAGCTGAGGCCTTTGCCGCGGTTCACAATTGAAATTGAAACTGAGTGTGCAAAGTTCCCCCATAATATTTACCAAGTCTAGCATTAGTTTGAGTAATGCTTTTGTTCCGCAAAAAATATTGTTGATGAGCACACAGGAAATCACTTCTTTTTCTTTTTAAATTAGGAGGAAGTCTGCTATCAATGACTGTGAAATATAAATTAAATGACGCAGCTTCTGCAATTGTAGCAAAAGTCTTCTTATAGATGCCTTTTGACTGAAGCAGTGCTGCTTTACCCTATAAATTAAGTCTCGGACTCACACGGAGCATAGAATTGAGGCTTTTATATTTTTGTCTATGATTCATTATTCAATGGATACATATTTTCGTGGATTTGATTATAAGGCCATAGCCCCAGCCTCAGTTCCGGCGACATCTACATTTGTTTGTGGCCCCAGAAGTTTATGGGAATTCTCATGGTAAAAGAAACGTTGCCTGGTTGGGATTGTCGTACATTTGCCACGAAATACGGAAATATTCTTATATTCTATTCGAACTATCTACAGAGAAATTGCACAAAACGAGTACGAATGAAGTGTGAGTGATTTTGGTTTGAATGAATTTATTGGCTGTCCTGTGATAGTATCCTATGTGTGGTTGTCTCTTGTGTCTCGTAAGTTCAATTTAACATTAATTAATATATAAACACCTCGTGATATAGAGTGAGCTTGGCTAAACTTGGCTCAACAAATAGCACAGCGATCTCCGGATGGTTTTAGCTTTTCATCTACATTGATCAAACTGTAAAGGGATTTTAACATATTAACATATATTAACATATTTTAATTCAGTCGCATTGGTCTTTTCTTCTTTGATGGCACCTACGCTAATTCGTTTCCATCCGCGCAGTCTCCTGAACCCTCTGATGGTACATCAGTCCAGCAGCCCAACTTCTCCATTTCCTTGGTAACCTCAGCCAGCTGCAGGAACGTGGAATGTTCTCTGGTTTTAGCTGGATAGGCAGAAGGATAAACCAAATACACACTTACCCCTGCGGCTACTGCAAGTCGTTTCTCCTCGTAAATCGCGTAAAGCTCGTGATTGCGTTTTACCAGTTCCTTGTAAGCGTTAAGTTTATCTTCCCAACGCTTCTTGTACATATTGATCTGAGCCCTATCGCGGGTAACTTTTGGGACTCCCCTGGGAGTAATAAAGATCTCTTTGATGTGTACTCCCGAGTGGTAGTCGTACTCGTCGTCCTCGGACTCCACTTCGGACTGCAGCTTATCTTTGTCCTCGAGTGGGCAAATCGCTCCGTCCTTATAGCCAACAAGCTGTGAGTCGCCAACATTTTGGCGAGTGGCTGTGCCCTCTTCGAATCCGGATCCCGACTTTGATTTGTAAAGCTTCTTTGAAATCTCCAGGCTCAAATTTGAGTTGTTCACGCATGGGGATATTTCTATGGGGTTCTCTGGGGTCTCCAACTTCGAGCTTCCCACGTTTGGGCAAGCAGCTTGGTCCCCCCCAGCTGGAACCAGGTGTGATTTTTCATTATCTAGGAGCACCTCTTGGCCTACAGGCGCGCTGAATTTCTGAGGCTGCCGATTCATTATACTGAATTGTTTTGTTATAGATACTTTTTGTACGTTTGGATAGTGTTTTAGTGAAAGACTTACAATCCAGGGGGGAGATTCTTTTCAAGGCCTGCCAAGACCGTGACGACCCGGATTTTGTAATCGTGTTAGGGCATGAACCCTGTGGAAACGGAGGACCAACAACGACAACCACTATCCTCGCAATAAAGACTGCATTAAAAGGCAAATGGAAATCCAAGAACTGGCTCTGCTGTCCGTAGAGTTCTCCTATTAGAAGATATTTCCTACCATTTGAACTGTTCCCACGGACAGCTCTGATCAACGATTCGAAAAACAGCATTGTTTGAATGAGCTTCAATTGTGAGATATGGAACAACTCACTAAATCTGCAGATCTTCTCATGCTTCGAAGAACTTCAGAGATCCCAAAACCAAAACAGAGACTTGGATGATCTCAATCCGTTTATTTTCCGACTTGTGTGGTGTGTAAAAAAGTATTTTGTGTGTAATCTGTAGTATTCCAGTTCAAGATAGTGCGAGTTTTTGTCTCATTAAATGACACAACGCCAAGAGTTGGTGCGGATTGGAGAACTCCTCAGACTTGTTTCCACCTTTCGCATTGGCTTTGACCTTGGCGTTGGATTTGGCCAAACTGTGGAAGAAGTTGAAGAACCATTATTCATTATAATCCAGTGACTTCCCTAGATGGAACTCACTCTTTAGCCTGCCTATGAGCAGTTTGCTGTTTCTGTCACTCTGTTTGGTCCCTGCTTGTAGACCCACTTTTGGTTGGTCACGTCTTTCAGAGGCTCTCGTTCCATTGTCGTCGTATATTCCTTGTATATTGTATATCTGGTTTGAACTATGTCGAAGTTTGTTGTTGAATGGCAGACAGAGACAAGCCAGGGGTGAGGTGAGTCTCTGTTCAAGGCCTGCCGGTAGAGCAAGCCTAGGAACAATCGAATCGAATCCTTATTTCTAATGCTAATACTAGGAGATAGTCCCCTTTTAAAGGGGATGGGACGATCCCAGAACTTTAGTGTCTGTTCCCAGGATCTGGCCAGAGGGAGCGAATTGTATATTATGTTATTAACTTTGTCCTAGTCATAGATCAGAGGCTCAATAGACCCATATTCATTTCTTAATAAAATACAACGCCGTAGCAAACCCAATAGTCAGGCCGATAACTGTCATCAGAAATTGTTGAAATCGTTTAAAACAATTTGATTTTAAGACTTTTAGTTTGTATATTTATCGTACTGTTTCTTCACATAATCAAAATTTATGAAAAAAAACGGGGAAATACCATTAAAAGGCACACATTTTTGGTTGTTTCGCTCCATTTTTCCAGTCAGTCAATGGACGCATTACTATAGTGCATACTTCAGCAGAAACAAATCGAAAAGTACTTACTTAGTTAACGGAACTAGACGCGCAGAGCTACTGCACGGCAGACTCAGGAGCGTGTTCTGGCCATTGGGCAAGTAGGCCACTCCGCGGGATCTTGACAACTGGTAGGCAATGTCCTCGGCTGCTTCAGTACGACGTAGCTCGACCAAACCGTCACTAGCCTCTCCGAACGATTTGGCCAGCAAAACGGCAGCGGCGGCATCACCCTAAGCCGAAATGATCGATGCCAGCTTCTGCAGCTCGGTCTTCTCCACAACAAAGCGGGCCTATTCTGCCTCCTGGGCGACCATGGTATGAAGAAGTGCGTGCCCTTGCCAACCACATGCTCCTTGTTGCCGGTGAAGCGACCGAAGATCACAGCTCGATGGCCTCCCTCCACATTATGTAATGCGGAATTGACAAACGCCTCCAAGCACTGCCACTCAGGGCCCCAACTGACAAATGCGATTGAAAAATTGTGCAGCTATAGTGTATTATAACTTTTTAATGTAAATTATTAAAAATTAACTCACAATTTGTATTTTAAACGGTACCAAAACACGAATTTAGCCGTGAAGACCTGGATACGGCACTATGGTCCAACTTTTGTTTACGTGCCATCCAAGACTGGAAAATCCCATTGTCTTCTCCACATTTGAAATGGACGTTGGGCATTCGAACTTAATCGAAGAGCTGCAGAGGTGTGTTTTCATCGGCGACACCTGGCGTCGAAACAGACACAGCCCCGCCTGCCCCCCTTACCAAATGTAATTTTACATTAAATGTTACCTGATACATGTCGTGATACATAAATAAATACATTGTGTGGTGCCCCCTTTTATTGAAAACGTATCCCCTCTCTGTATCCACTCTGTAAAGTAGATGGCGCTACGCAGTTGTCTTGACGGATAGATGACGCCACCCTGTCCGTTTTGCATCGAAAAAAAACTTCACTTTCTCGTGGTGCAAATGAATGGATTTCAATGGTCTTTAGGTAGCTTTATTTGGGATCGTATATATGGTAACGACTGTGGGATCAGGTCAGACAGAAACGTATTACGCAATAATAAAAACTGTCACACATTCTGTCATATCTGTGATGAGGGATCGCAAAATTGGGATCTGGTCACAGGTAACGACTGGCTTTTACCCAAAGCCATTATCAATGGATGGAAATTCCTAGGGATTTCCATTCGTGCTCACCATTCATGAAGGAGCGCGTGGGTCATGCTTGCACACGTGTTATCAATTACCTTCAGACCGATCCCGATCCTCCACCTAGAGCCTAGGTAATATCCGGGATCAGGTAGTCATTGGTCCGGGATTTCCCAGCCGTTTTTGTGAATGAAACCCCTGAGGGTCGACGGGGAGATATAAGGCTAACCCATGCGATCAACGGCACCAGAAGCCAAGAACACGTCAAGCGATCGACAACTGTCATACCGAGAGCTGCTGCACCAACACCAACGCGAACACCAACTGAAACCACAACTCCCAGCCATGAAGAACACATCCAGGACCTGCGTCTGCATTTGCATCATCTCTGTGCTTGCCCTCGCTGGTAGTGCGCTGGGCGCCGCCATTGCATCATCATCCACAGTACAGTCGACAGAGGAGCGACGACCGCTGCGGATAGCCCAGTGCCGGGAGCTCTGCTACCGCCAGGCACTGGCGGACCCAACCCCACCAGCCCTGTGCCGTGGCAGGCCCGACTGCTTCATGTGCCACGACTACTGCCGCGTCCTGGCCGTGGCCCAGATTAGCCTGGCCACCTCGATGTGTGCGGATCGGGTGTTCTGCAGCCAAGGATGCCGCGTGGCCTGCGCCTACCACCGCCTGCGCAGCTACCACCAGGAGGCGACTGCCAACATGGTGCTCAAGACATGAGAGGCATTCCCTCTGCCCCTCCCATTTGTAAATAGTTTTGTATAGTCTACCATAAGAATCTATAGATTGTATTGTCAATAAAAAGAAAGTTAACTAAACGGAAAGTCATTCTGTGATCTGGGATCTGGTATCTGGGATCTTCCTTCCCAGCGATTGGCAAAGCGAATTGGCGGCTGTTGCTGTTTGCTGTTGATGCCAGCTGTTGCCCGTCGACTTGGGGCTGGGGCTTTATTAATCACCAGCGAGGCCGATACCGAGGCCGAGGATGTGGATGTGGATGATGAGGTTCGAAGTTGAAGCCTGCACGAAATAATTTAAGTTTTGCAAATAAAGGAGAATGCAAAAAATTAAATTAAAAATGCTGCGCACATAGAAAAAGGGGCACAACAGGTGGCCACAAGAGGCACCGGATATTGAATGCATGGCTGCGTCGTCGCGGCGGCTGTGGCAGTGGCAGCATATGGCATTATGCCTCAATCTCCGATGCCAGTGCATGGATAAGGCAATACGGCCTAACGGTCTCCCTCTCCGCGTCATCATCATCATCATCATCACCATCATAATCATCATCATCGACAGCTCTCCACAATCGACAATCCCACATAACATAAATATTTTGTGACTCTCTCAAATTGTTTGCCTTAACACATAATTACATAATTACATAAAAATGCAGCCCAAACCGATCTGAAAAGCCCATTCCATGCCACACCATACCTGCTCCATGCCCCCTGCTGCCCCCCGCTGCTCTGCTGTCACATAAAGCAGCAGCGAGCGCATAAAAAGAGCCAACGATGATCATAAAAAAATCGATTT
The DNA here is from genome assembly GCA_008121215.1 of Drosophila athabasca. Lineage (NCBI taxonomy): Eukaryota > Metazoa > Arthropoda > Insecta > Diptera > Drosophilidae > Drosophila > Drosophila athabasca. Next base: position 6,842,212 of record CM017796.1, on the reverse strand, counting down.
GAAGTCTATAAAAATCATATCATACAAATTTTTATATGCCATGCTCATTTTAAAATGTCACATCCACCAGGAGAGCTGAGCTGTGAGCTGTTGGGGCATGCACCGCACCGAAGTCTGTACCTCTGTGTCTGAGCTCCCAAAACAATATGGAGAGAAAAACCAGCTTAGAAACAAATCTGAAACAATCTATACGATATTTTGAATACCCTTCAGAGCAGAGAAACATCAAATGGAATCTTGAAAGTACATTTTTATCTTTCAGTATGAGCCGATTCTGGATAGGAGATTCCACATTTCTGAATCTTAACATCTATCCTTATCCCAAACTACATCTAACGACTGTTCAGTTCTCCTGTAAGGATCATGCTTATCATCACAAATCCTCGATCGATTTGCATTCCATTTGATTTCCATTTGGGAATCCCAATCAACTTTGCCCTCAACCTATTGCCGCATCATCGTAGCTCAATCGTTGGGAAAGGGAAGTGGAAATTGGGATGCTGATGCTGATGCATCGGACTTAACCGAAATGGAAAACTAAGCTGCGTTTTTTGAAAGCAAATTAAAAGCCACGACAAATGGCGCAAGAGGAATGACAAATAAATTTCCCATTGACCAACAGGTGCTGCTGCTCCTGCTCCAAGAGGTTGGGGAGAGGGCGGGTAGAGCTCCAAACACTTCACCATCTCTTTATCGTCTGTTCTTCAGTACCGTACCGTTCCACTGTCTCTGTCTTTGGCTCTTGGTATGGGGTGTACGGGGTATGGGGTATGGGTTTGGGTCTTCGTCTGAAGCTTCTCCAGCGAATTGAAAACTTTTCTCGATGATGCAATAAATTCACAGATAAATGTTAATTTACGAGTGAGGAGAGCACACCAGCTGGGTGCCAGTGAGGTAGGAGTACGAGGAGGAGGAGGAGCACTCTCTGCTGGTGGATGGAGATGCGACAGGCTGTCTGGTAGGTTCTCTGGGATTCTCCCTTACCCAGAGATTATGATTATTGAAATGTTTTTTGTGCTTTGTTTTTGTTTTGTGTGTGTGGTGTTTGGTGTTTGGTGTGTCGCTCGTCAAATGAAATCCGCGGCGGGCGTGCAAATCACGACCCAAGCAACATCCACATCCAAATCCGCATATAAATACGGTTACGGGTACTCGAGACAGGCTACAGGTACTCAAATACAGATACAGATTCAGGGATACAGCAACACAAGGGTAGATGGCAGAGGGTACAGGGTACAGGGTACAGGTATGTATTAATTAATTATAAAGCACAAAGAGTCTAGAGACAGGCAGAAGAGACAGACAGAACCGCTGGACACCTTCATAACATAACGTGCACGAAGGTGAGAAATCAATTTTCAGTATCTCGCTTTGTGTTTAATATTTTTCCAGTGAAATGCGCCGCCGAACGACGACGAGGACGATGATGATGATGAGCAGAGCAGCCCGAGTTCTCGGCCTCTCAGCCTCCTTGCCCCTGGGGCAACAACAGACACGCAGAGTCGACTCCAGTTTGAGGTTCACCTTCAGGTTGTCGGGGACGGACTCTGTTTAGCTCTGTTCTGGGGCACGTAAATTAGGATAACAACGTGAAACATAATTATTACTTTGGACAGATATGGCAACGTCTGCTGCGCCTGCGCCTGTGCCTGTGCCTGGACATGGACATGGATCCCAACTCCAGCTCCAGCTTCAGCTTCAACCTCAACCTTCGAGCCCGGCTCCCAATCGCCGACTCAGTCCCAGTGCCAGTCCCAGTCCCAGTACCAATCCTGCAAAAGGCGACTCGCTTTGTGGCCCAAATAAATGTATTTAAGTTGGTTAACGCCTTCATTTTGGGGGGCTTGTGCTCGTCCGATCTTCAGCTCTTGGCCCCAAAGTAGGTGTAATAAAAAATATGAATTGTTGTTGTATTAAGATCCAACGGCAACGGCAACACAACAAACAGCAAAACAGCAAGCAAAAGATCATTCAGTGATTTTTATGGCCCAAAACGAAGTCGGAGTCCACACTCCAGAGGATTGGGCGCTATGGGAATTCGTGTGAAATATTTATGCTTCAGAGTATTCAGAGTATGGCTCTCTGGCTATAGGGTAATCGAATGGATTTGAATGAAAGAACAGGAAGTGATTCCACGTCATTGTATGCATAAGGATTCCCCATCTTTCATGGCATCCCGATAAACCGATAAACCACATCAAATTGTTACTAATGTGTGCGCACCTTCGATGGTTAATTGGCATTTGATCTTTGGTGGCTCATCAACTAATTAACGCTCAACGACCTGCAGCACACAATCCTCACCAGCTGTGCTTGCCCGGCCACCCGCTGATGGCTCAGTGGTCCATTGGCCATTGGCCATTGGTCCAGTGTCCCAGTACCCAGGAAAGGAAATGCCACAAAATTGAAAATGCAAAACGAAATTGGCAACGCAGTCAGAGACAGAGACAGAGCCAGAGACCCGCGTCTGATTCTGGTTCTGGGGCAGAGGCTGAGGGCCAGTGGCCAGTGGCATTGGTAGTGGCAGGGAGTGGAAGCGGAAACGTGGGCCATGGCCGTGCGTAATGAAGACGTTAAGCTCGGAGCTTGAGCTCAAGATGCAGCCAGAGAACGAGGGAGGGGGCTAAAAGCTGAGAGCTGCCAGGCATACGTCCCAGTTAAAGTCATCGTTCGTCCATCCCCAAACCCAAACCCATACCCATACCCTCTATAGCCATTCCCATTCCTATTCCCAATCTCCTGCCTTGCGCTGCGTAACTCTTTTGAGGCTCGTTTCGGTTCCGCTTGCATGTTAACTGAAAATTCGTATGAAGGCGAGAAATTAATGAATCATTCACACCTGCATGACGGATTGTCTGCATTACTCTCCGGCTCTACACTCTCTACCATACACCATACCTTCCCTGTTCTCGGCTCCATTTTGTACGACTGTACGAGTGTGGTGCCTTGCACCCTGACACCGACTCTGAAGCGCGAACGGGGGGCGCGGCTTACCTGACGCTTCTGCCGAAGGAGTTGCCTTCTAATTTATTTGCCTGATGTGTGTATTACATTTGTGAGTCTTCGGCCTCCGTCTTCGGCCTCCGTCTTCGTCTCCATCTCAGCGTCTCTGTCTCTGTCTGCGGCTGTGTCTCTGTTCTTGTTTCTGTTTCTGTTTCTGGCCCTGTCGCTGTCTTTGCTCTCTGACTGCATTTTCAAAATTGCCTCTTGGCCATCCAGGCCGAGGTCGGGACTCCAGCTTTGAGTCCAGAGTGGACCTGGACCTGGACCTGGGACTGAGACTGATGCTGATGATGCGCTCAGTGATACAGTTGCACGATGCACCGTGGTTTTTGGTTATGGAAATTAGCAATCAATGATAAGAAAATCAATTTCTAACAAGAAAGTATCTGCAGATCTGTAAAAAACATACATATATTTAGGGTAGAATGTTTCCATATATCCTTTTTCGAAACTCTGATAACTCTATGCATTTATGGAGTAAATGTTTTCCATATAATTTTACTGTTGATAACTATTGGAATGTGGTTACATTGTTGCTTGGATAACAATTTCGATTAATAATCGAGTAGTAAACTTATTGAGCATCGATTCAAGCAGTTCGATATCGATACTTGCATCGATAATTGCATCTATCTTTGGATAATCACATGCATTGCACGTGCCCATTCCACGGTGCGTGTGCCGCGTGTGAACTTGATGGATGCACCACTGCCGCCGCCTTTTGGCACTCCTGCAACGTCCTTCTTCTTTTTCTGTTGCCAACCTCCTGGTATACCCGTCTCTTTCCATCTTGCACTCGTTTTGCGTGACTATTGCGTGGCGTGGCGTGGCGTGGCAGGAGAGGGCCCGGCGGCCAGTTTGCTGGAAATTAAAATTCATACGGATATGCGTATTCACAAGCATTTTCATACTGGCATTCGCATTTGTATTCACATTCTTAACCCCATTTGGCCCCCGCAAATAAAAGATGAACATCAGAGGCAAGGTGTCATGTGGGGGGGGAAATTGTATACTTAAGTCTTTAGCTAGTCACCAAATCCAAATCTATTCGCTCCATCTACTACTCGTAATTCAACGATGGATATCGACATTCGTTATGTTCCCAAAAGGGATTCGATGCTGAAGGGGGAGTTGTAGAGACCCTTATGCTGGGAGGGCGGGGGCACCTTTGGTGTGGGCTCCAGCTCGATCATCACACGGCTTCGGTGCTCGTCGGGCTCGCTGCCGATGCTCCTTTGGTAGGTCCTCGAGGAGCTGTACGAGTTGTCCTGACTGTTGCCCACGCTCACCACATCGATGGGCAGCTCATCGTCATGCTCCTCCTCAACATCCTCCTCCTCCTCCTCGTAGTCGTTATAGCCGTGCTCCAGCCCCTGCCCCTTCCCCAGTCCCAGTTCGAGCTCCTGCCAGTCGTCCTTGTGGGCCGCCAAATAGTCGGCCCTCAAACGCTCCATATTCACTTCGATTCCTTTTAGTCGCAGCTTGCGCGCCTGCCTCTCGATCGACTTTCCCATTCGCTTGCACCGCTGCGCCCTGGTCGATAGAGGGGAGGGATTTCATCAGGTTCTGTTCTGCTCTGTTCTGTTCTGAGTGGCGCGGATCCAAGGGGCGCCTCTACTCACCGCTCTCTGGCCCTCAGCTCGGACAGCGGAATGGGTGCACCGCTGCAGCTCTGCGGCTGGGCATTGTGCGCCGGTCGTCCGGGACCCTTCTTTGTGTGCTCCTTCTTGCGCCACTTGGCGCGACGATTCTGAAACCAGACCTGGAAATACAAGTTAGGGATCGGGGATTAGTTCTAATTCCAGCACCAAGTGAATGCTAAAGAAAGTCTCCAAGAATAAGCATCTTTGTATAGAGGCTGGAGGTGATTCAAGATTCTAGATGCGGAATGTCAGATGATGATTTCGGGGCATGGCCATGAGGGATAGAGCTGTCTAGCGATGAGAATGAGAGAGATTTCCTTTCGATCGGATTTTATATTTTCTATAATCTTTGATAGCATTTAGTTAGATATAAAACCCAACAAGAAAGAAATGTGTTCGTTGCAAAAAGAACGATCGAACGTATGAATTATTGAAGATCCTACAAGCTAATACGACTCCAAGCTAATATACATTCCTATATGTACTATGTATTTTACGTATGATATAAGGACACTCTTGTAATGGAATAAAGTGAAGGATGCAGCATGGAGAGTGGTGTCTGTAGTGATATTAATAGCACTTAGTAATCATTTGGTAATGAGTAGCTATAAAGAGTCATTAGATATACCCGATTACCACGCTTTTCAATGGGGTTTTTCATATCAGAATCGGATGATTAGCCATTCCAAGGGCAATACGTCGATCATGACAACAGTTCTGAGCCAATACCTACGATGATGATGATGATGTGATGATGATGATGGTGGAGGCTTTGGTTAGTTGGAGTCATGAACGTCGAACAAGATGGCGGCGCTAATTGACATGCAGTTTGTGGGGGGACTCAAGCGTAACGGGGCTCGTGTGTGTGTGGGGGAGGAGGGTTGGGGGGTGGGGGGTGGGCTGGTGGCTGATCCATGGGCCGTGGCCCGTGGGCGTTGTGTGTGTCGCATGGCGGTGACAACCATTCAAATGTGTCTGTCTGTAACTGTGTCTGTCCATGTGTGTGTGTGTGTCAATTTGAAGTCATTTGCATGCATTGTGCACTTTTTTAATGTGCAACAAATTGTTTTTGAACAGCGGCATGCAATGCACACGGCCGGAGCTTTAACTAGCGAGAGCCCTGCACTGTGCACCCATGCACCATATGCACTTCTTGCCCTCCCCCCCGTACTCCCCGTACTTGTGATCCTCCTACCCACCTGAGAGAGGGACATACGGACGAATGGACGAACGGACTGAATGACTGACTGACTGTTGGGACTGACTGTCGCTGTCTTGTCTTGTCGTTCGCATTGACAAATTGATATGTCATGTCAAGAAACAATTTCAGACAAAAAGCGTAGCCAAATGTCCCACTCACGGAGACAGGGACACAGAAAGAGACAGACAGTGACAGTCGAGAAAGGGATAGAGAGACAAAGACGTACGATAATCACACGACTGACATGCAAAGTCAGCCATGGAGCCAAAGGCAGGCCAAAGGGTTAGGCTCTGGCTCTGTCTACGGTTCTGGCTCTGGCTCTGGCTCGGGCTTTGGGAATCCAATTGAAATCATTACAACAACAAGCGACACGAAACGCAATTGCAAATGAAATAAAATGAATTATAATGAATAAAAATAGTCAGGTAATTGGTTTTATTGAGTAATTGAGTTCCAGTTGCCACCAAATTGTTTTACAATGCCATCACGCAAATGCCATCGGGAGCAACGGTACGGATACGGAACGTAGTCGATAGTCGATAGACTGAACAGACCTGAACCTGAGCTGAAAGGATATGATGCGGAATATTAAAGATGATGTGAATTCTAATATGCTATGGCATATTCCCATAGACAGAAGAGATGATTGGAAATATATCAGATTTTCATTGATGGTATTCGTTGTTTTATGGCTATGCCATAGACTGGACTTCTTCGTCGAAAGGAATTCCTCACTTTTTACGTCAATACGTCTACTCACCGCTATCCGTCCCTCCTTGAGGTCCAGCCGCATGGCCAGCGCCTCGCGCATGAAGATATCCGGATAGTGGCTGCTGAGGAAGGCTCGCTCCAGTTCCTCCAGTTGCCACGAGCTGAAGTTAGTGCGGCCCCGTCGCCGCTTTGAGGCATCACCATCGGCATCCGGACTGGGATCTGGTTCGGGATCCGGATCCGGATCGGGGCGTGCATTGCTGCTCTCCTCGCTGGCCGTATCGTCCTCCTCCTGGCCTGGGGACGGCTGATGGTTGGGTGATTCTGAAATTGGGGGCATGGTAGGAATAGATTAGATCGGAAACGTGGGGGCGTGGGGCAGAGGCGGTGCCGGGCAGGCATAATTGACTGGTTTGGCTTTGTGGGAAGGGGAGGGGGGGGCACCTAAGGAAGAGGGGGTGTAGCCGGCATGTGTCGAGGGCGGCGGCAGAACATCGTGTCGGTCTCGTTTTATAATTGCAAACAATTAAAGTCTATTTATGCAAATTTCCAAGATATGCAAACGGACCGAACGAGGTACCCAGGCACAGGAACAGGAACAGGAACAGAAACTGAGGCCCAAGAGCCACGCCTCCGACTGCCTAATGGTGCACCATATCATATGGCACGGTGGCACCATCGTAGCCACCGTACCCACCGTGCTACGTAGTGGCATCCATAGACGTAGCGACGTGGCTAACATTGCCATTGCCATTGTAGGGGAGCCCGTCGTTTGTCTTTCTAATTTATAGCAGCGCAAATTGGTTTTCACAATTAGGAAGTGGTGGGTGTTGCTGCTGGTGGGTCTGTGGGTCTGGTCTGCTCCGGTCTGTGTTCTTGGGGCCGGTCTCTCGGATATGTTTAAAGGTTCATTGCGGAAGTAAATTACCCCGTACATGGGGCAGGAGCAGGAGCAGCAGCAGCAGCAGTCCCTACCAGCCCTACCCCCCAGTGGGTTTGCTCCGTTTACGAGTTGCGGTTTTAAGTGAAATTTAATTGCAAAAATTTTTGCTGACTAGCCAATTAGGTGGGGAAGAACCGAAGGCCTCTTGCCGCAGACCGCAACCACAGGCGCAACATCAGCAGGCACAGCGGGTGGCGCCGCCTTGGATAGTCCCCCGCCCCCCCTTCATGCTGCTGGTACTTCTGCTGATTTTCATACATGTACATATATACATATACATATACAAATACAAATGTGTATGTCTGGATATCAAATGCACACAGATTTTGACAATTTACAAACACATCTGCTAGCAAATCGAAGAAAGGAGTGCTACACAGAGAGACAGACAGACAGAGACACAGACAGAGAGAGAGAGAGAGAGCTATAGTCCCTTGTCTCTGGGATTCAACCCCTCGATTGACACGACCCAGACTTTTTATAGAGTTCAGCGAACAGAGCAACAACTAAAAACACACACAAACAACAAAAGGGGGCAGGTCCCCCGGTCCTGACAAGAACTGTTTCGGGTATATCTCCGTATCGGTAACATCGGTCCAAGCAACAAAGCAACAATGCCCTGCCCGTGCCCTGCCCTGCCCTGCCCTGTCCTGCCCCGTCCCCTCCTCTGCCCTGCCTCAGCGGCCTCATCATCACACTTGAAAGAGTAAATAAAATATAATTCCTCAAGGGTGTTATAAATAAAATTATCTGAATTATGGTTTTTGTTGACTTTCTGACTCTCGACTCTCGACTTTCGTCTTGTTAGAGCAGCATCAGCTGGATAGGAGAAGGGGGAGAGAACGGGGCACTGCTCCCTGCCACTGTGCCTCGTGTGGCATAGTTTTGTGCAGCAACATTTGGGGGTTTGTGTTCCTAATTTGCCACAAAGATTCCCAACTGGAACTGAAACTGGAAATGAATGAAAATGGAATGGGCTGGATTCTACCCGACTGACTGGCTTTTGTTTTGGGTTTGGTTTTTGGGTTAAACTAGAGGAGGGGTTCCGAAATCGATATGAGGTTTTGGTGGGCGTGCCAGCAGGTCTATTATGTGGGTGGTTTTTGCTGCCAAGAACCATAAACAAGAAATGTACTTCGATGTCTTTGAATTTGAATATCTGTTGTATTGAATGATTGATTGAAAGAAGAGTCCTAGAACCAAAGAATTATAGCAAAAAGTCTTTCCTTCTTAGCAAGCAGCTTCATTTATTATTTAGTAATAACTTAACAATTGCATAAAATCTGTATAAATATTTGTTTATCTTTATCTTTCAATAATGCATTCCAAAACATATGTGAAACAATTCAGTCCGTTATTCGTGGCAAGAAGAATTTATTTATTCTTATGTAATATGTACAATTCGCTTTGTATGAAATTCATCCCTCTCTCAGTTTCAGTTTCACTTTTGTTTTTGTTATTCCCTCCTTGGCTAATTAAAAACATTAACCCAATTTTAATTAGGCCAGCAAATGTGCACAGGGACAGAGACAGAGCCAGAGACACAGGCACTCACACTCTCCAACAGAATTTGAATCTAAATCAGAATCTCAGTCGGAGAAGGAAACGGAGACGGGAGGCGATCGACAAACATTTGCATATAAACTGTATAAATTGCTGTTCTCTGCTCACTAATCTGCTGCTGCCGCTGCCGCTGCCGCTGTCGCTGCTGCTGCTGCTGTCCAACCCCAGGAGCCAAAAGGCAGCCTAGGACATCCTTTTGGCCCTTGGTTTTGCCTAATTTCAAAGGTCGTTAAACAAACAAACTCAAGTGGAACAAAATGCACACGCAGATGAGCAGACGAGATGGTGGAATGGAAGGCAGGAAGGAGGCCCTCGGGACGATGATGATGAGCACAAGGACATCAGCCCAGGGACTGGCACTGGTACAGCCATAACATAACGTTGAGCGGCGGCCAAAAAACGAGCATCAGCGGCGCATCAAATCTGGACCCCGGGACCAAGCCGTGGCCCTGGCACTTTCCACCTCCAAACGACCCACAAAAAATTACCCAAAAAATGCCCGTAAAAATCTATAAAAAATGTAGATTGAAACTGGCAGCAGCAGCCAAAAAAAAAACTTAAAAAAAAAGTGAGGGTCTGAGGCTCATTAGCATTTATAGGCCACACAAATGCCGGGATGGGATGGGATGGGATGGGCTGGGGCACAGAATGGGAACCAGCAGCAGACACCTTCTGAGGTTCATTAGAAACTTGTCACATGATTTGATTTGCCTTTTGCCTATTGCCTCTGCCCTACGCTCTCACACGACAAAAAAAAAATGCAAATAAAACACCCAAAAGTTGAAAGACAAAAAAATAGAAAATCAGGAGGCAAAAAACAGGACGCTTGGGCCACATCGACTATTAGGGCTGCTAATTATGTGACCCTCTCCCTCCGTTTTTGTTTGGTTCCCGAATCGAAGTCAACCCCCAGGATCTCATCAACCAAAAAAAAATATCGTATATAACCGAAAATTAGCCATAAAGTCAGACACGCGCGCCCCTGACACAACGCTTTTCTACGGACTTCACTTGGGTTTTGTTTTTGTTTCTATCGTTTATTTTGTAACCCCTTTTTTTTTTGGTTGGACACTTTTCAGTGGCTGTCAAAGGCGTTTAGTTTTGGGCTTATTGATGGATTGTCCAACTTTCCCAGATTTCCCGCAGTTTTACACTTGGAATCGAACTTGGAACAGGCGTTGGAGTGTGTTAAATCATGTGCTAAATGGAGTCCTGACCTGAGAACGTGGGAAGCTGAGATATAGCAGAAGCTATACCGCATATGGGGGGTTGAAGTTATGTACAGTTTTGGAAAAAATGTACTTTCAATGAGCTCTAATGGGGGATATTCTCTGGTCGGAATTGTATTTTCTAGTACATATGTCCAACTACTGTAAATAACATTGTAAATAGATGAGATGAGCGAGATCTCTTGGCTAGATATGTGGTTTGCTCTGGTTTCTCTCGGGGGGTTTTCTGATCAATAAAACCCTACCATAATTATCTTTTCTAGGGGTACCCAGCCTCCTCACCCATCAAAACTATTACAAAATACACCTCGAACAATGCTCATTACGGTATGCTCCTAGTAATTTGTCCCGATCCCGGTCCCCAGTTCAGGTTTCCAGTTCCTTGCGGAGAGTGCAATAATAACCACAATCGGATGGGGATCGGCTCCCTCCTGAAAAGGCGCACCGGCACAGTGGGCCACAAATGTGTGGCACTTAATTTAATGAATTTCTTTGCACTTTGCTCGTCGCTCCATCTCCATCTCCGGCTGTTGCAACTGTTGCAACGGGGCAACAACAGAGTCGGGGCACATGAATTTATATGAGTTGTTTGCATTAAACTGAATTGATCGACACGACGAGCGTTCCACCAAGAAATACGCAGCACACACCATCTCTCTCTCTCTCTTTTTACAGAGAGCTTCGATCTGGTTTTGGGTTCTGGATCGGGTTCGTGGTTGGCTCTGGGGTTGGGGGTTGGCGCTGGGGCCCAGGGTCCATTCTTGGGTCATTGCTCATCTGCCACGCCAGGCACGTCAACGCGGCAAATTACTTTGCCGCTGTTGCGATGCAAAATTGAAAATTCAAGTGGAAGTGGAAGTGGTTAACTTGGCAACATGCTAGCCTATACTGATCGCCAGATACAGCCCCGTACCGTGTACCGTGTACCCCCGGTACCTGTTCCTGCCTCCTCTTCCTCCTCCTCTTGTGGCACGTCTCGTGTTCTTGTGCATGTTATGATTAAATTTTGATAGCCAACAACAATCAAGTCAAAGAAAATCAATAATTTTTACGCATCTTGTTACGATGTTGCCAGTTGTTGCCTCCTGCAACCTGCAACCTGCCTGATGCCTCATGCTTCATGCCTGTTGCCTCTTGCGTCTCCCGTGCCTTCTGTGCCTCCTGTGCTTCTTTGCAACCAACTTTAGCCCCAAGTGCTTGGCCATGACGAAATGCTCTCCTCAAACGATCTACCAGCTCCGATCGACATGCCAAAGCGGCGCATAAATGTTTTGTTGTTTTAATGAAGACGTCGCCTGTGCCTGTGCCTCGTCCTCGGTCTGCGCCTTCGATCTGGGCTCTGGGCTCTGGGGTCCCGGACCTGGGCCGGGCTCTCTCTCTTTGCCAAAGACTCGAAGAAGACATCAAGGCGTTGCATGCCACATTTTTTACCTCGTTCCTGTTTTTGTTTTATTTTTTTCTCTTCATTTTTCTTCATTTTTGCCAAGCGACGAGGGGCGCGTCAGCGTCTGCACGCCATGGAGGATTTTGCTCCAGCAGAGCTCTCTCTTTCTCTTTCTCTCTGTACATCTATCTCTTTCCATGTATCTGTATCTCTCTGTCTCTCTTTCGCACAAGCCCGTTGTGGCGCATTATTACGAATAGGGTCTAATTATTGTGGCAAGCCCCTGAGCTATAATTTGCCTGATTGATTTACATAACGATCGAAAATGATCAAGACATTAATTTCTTATTAACGTCGTTTCGTTCGTTCCTTCCTACAGTTTCGGTATCGGTTGTGGTGAGGTGAGGTGAGGTTCGGTTAGGATCGGTTAGTATCGGTTATGCTGCTGGGGATGGAGGTGGGGATTGTGAGAGGATTCGTTGCGCCTACGTCTGGGGCTCTGCTCTGGGGCGTAACTCTGGACAGGGGCTCGGGTGTTGCCCGAGTGTTCCTCTCCAATTCCCTTTCTTTGTTGCTTCGTTTGTTCGTTCTATCTAGCAGAGATCCGCATGCCAAGGGGCGCCACAAAAGCTTCTATCGTTCTCAGTGTTTCTCTTTTCTCAGGAGTGCAAAGTAGCGTCAAAGGTTTACCTTCAGTTTCTTCCATTGCATTATGATCCACTCTACGCGTATTTGGAGTAGTTTTCATTCGAAAACATGCAAGCAGCTTGTACTCTCTCCGTTGCAAAGGAAAAAAGTATCAGTATCATCTTGATATTCACATGCTAAATATGTAGGGTCCTCATCTCAAAGTTAGCTCAAAATAGTACCCATAAGAATTGCAAACATCTTCGATGATATCTTTCTTAAATCAGGTTGAATAATGGTTGTATTAAGGCTTTTCTTTCAATAATAAAACTAATGCTAAAACCTATAACATTTATGCAAATGTGTAACAAAATTTGGGAATTTCAGAAAATATTAACATCGATCAACATCGATGTCTTTTTGAAACCAGAACTACTCGTTCCATGTTCCATCTCTTCCATGTGATTAACCAGGACTGTATCCTTTCGTTTATGGGAACTTCTTCGGAAAAATGCTACAATGAATGATAGTTAGTTTCTATCTTAAAATTTCTTTCAGTGTCTTCACGTTTTTTATTTTTTGGCCAATTTGACTTTTGCAATGTCTTCTTTTACCTCCTCGCTGTGGCTCTTCCTCATTCCCCCTATCCCCTCCCTTCCCTTTCGTTTCCTTCCTCCTACGTCGATGGGGCGATCGTTTTGTTCGTTTCGGACATAATTAATGTTAGTTTTAACGCTGCTTGAAAATGTTATTTCCCTTGATTATAGGAGGGCACAACCACACTACCACGGCTACCACTGAGCCGTCGGTGGCGATCCAAAGTGGCGATCTTTCTCTCTCTTTCGCTCTCTGGCTCTCTTTCTGTCTGTGCTTCTTCCTTCTTCTCTTTGCTGTTTACTGCCGCTGATTGTTGGGTGTTTTCTTTGGTGTCGCTGCGCTCTGGCAGCGCTCTGCCTGCGCTCTCTCGCTGTAGGCAGTCATGGGGAAACATTTTATGACGATTACTGTAATTCGTTGCCGCAAACAATAATTACTTTCCATTACGAAAATGGCGGGCATATTATCACCTGAATATCACACACACACACACATACACATGTGTATATGTGGAACTCACTAACACAGGTGTTAAAGCAGCACCAAAACACAAACACACACAAATACAGACACACCGACGACCCCCTCCCCAAAAAGAAACAATTTTTTTAGTGGGGATTCGGTATTGGAGCGACGTTGCAAAGTTGCAACGTTGTCTAAAATTTTCGGTAATAAAATATGACAACTCAATCAAGGCCCATAAAAGACCCAACCAACCAAGAAGAACAGCAAACAGCAAGAGGCCCCAACAGCAGCCCCCAACCCCAGTTCCAGCTACAACAACAACAACAACCACTTTGGCAGATTCGGGGCGGATCCCATGGAGATCTCTCGGGAACTGGAGGAACCTGAAGGAAAGCTTTAGTAATTTGCAGAGGCTGCAAAGACGATCAGAATTTACGATCATTTTGTTTTCAAAATCAATTTAGAAAGGAAGCGCGGCAAAGATCAGGCTCCAGCGGAGAGCCAGAGCACACGACAGATGTGCCACAGAGGGAGATGGATAGTAGCAGCAGCAGCAGCAGCATTAAGAGCGAGAGCGAGTGCGAGAGAGGCAAGGCCCAGGAGACCCAGCCTCAAATTGAGTTCTTAAGTTGTCTGGTCTCTCGGCTTCGCTTGGCTTGGCTTGGGTTCAGATTCAGATGCAGGGGTTGGGGGTTCCAGCTCTAAGCAGGGGATCAGGCATCAGGCAATCACTTGGCATCTGGATTCTCGGATCTTGGTTCTGGGATCTCCATCCCAGTCCCCGTCCCAGTCTTGTTTCTCTCGATTTTCTCTCGGCCGTTTTCGGCAGTTATTAGCCTGGTAAAACACGAGTCTTGCACATTTGAGAGCTTGTAATTTACTTAATTTGATTACGAAGCGACGTCTCCTCTGCTGTCTCCTCTCTTCCCGTCTTCCTGTCCCTGTTGGGGCAATGGGCGTGGTTCTGTGTTGTGTGTCGGTGTTGTTGCCTGTCTCTATCTCTCTGTGTGCGTGTGTGTGTGCTGCAGGTGCAAATGATGAGGAACGACGGGGAAAAAGCTTTAATAGTGGCATGGAAATTAGAAGGGGATCTACGAGCTAGGAATTCAAATGAAAGGGTATCCAATGCTTCGGTTTTCAGAAGCTGAATTTTTTTCTTGTATAATTAATTGAGCAAACAAATCCCATTTCACGAGCAGCAGGCCAGCGAGCAAAACACACACAAAATTCTATTAATATAAACAATAGTTTATTAATTGAAAGTTATGTCTGGCTCAGAGGCTCATGATTTATGCGTGGCCCCAACAACAACAACAACAGCAATAATAATCATAATCAGAAAATTTTGAGCCAAAGCCAAGCCAACAGTAGGAAAGCCCGGCTTGTCGAGTCGATGCTATTGATACCCTTTCTGATCGATGTGCGTTCCAATAGCAGCAATGTACATGTACATATGTACATATGATTAAGTGTTCCAATCTTGTGTGCTCCTTATTATGCTTATATTCTTAAGCAACATAGAGGTCTGTGCAAGGTGTTAGTTGCAACAGCTTCCAAAATTGGAGAATATTTTGAAAAGCACCGGGAAAAACTAGATTATTTCGATTGAATTTAGCATTTTTTTTTATAATTATCGAAAATATCCAATTGAGATAAGAACAGATATGATTCATAAGCCCCAATCAAAATAATTGACAAAAATTCGTAAAAGGGAGATCGATGATCGAAATCGTATAAGCATTCGCAAACAAAAATTCGTTATAAGAAGATCTGAAAATTGATCGAAGATGTAGTTCTCTGGAAATAGATTCGTTAGATAGAAAATTTAGTTATAGGGCAGTTCGACATTATAAATAAAGGAATTCTAATAGGAAATCTATACATACATATGTCAATAGAAAGATGGTTTATTTATAATATTTTAATTTTTTCTCATGCATATGTACATATGTATGTAGTAAATAAATACGATATCTAGATTATTTTGAAATAAACAAATCATTTCAGATTGATGTGTTGGAACAGATGGAGGCAAGTGTTACGGAAACGGCTATATCTATTCGTATGATTCGGATGCAGGTCAATAACATCACAAAAGTTGAGCGACAAACGGCTAGTCCAAAATCAATACCCTCTCTGAAAGGGTATACAAATCAAATCAAATCAAGTTCCAAGGAGTGAAGCAAACCCCAAAAAGCACAAAGCGAAAATGGCAAAAGTAGGCGAATAAGAAGAACAAGAAGAGGCAAAGGCAAGAGCGAGCATAAAAATTGATTTCTGCTGCTGCTTTTAATGAATTCTCAACAACAACAAAAACAACAACAACAGCAACAACAGAAACAACAACAACACAATCTCAATCAATTTCAAGTCGCACATCACATCAAAACAAATTACCAAGGAATTAATTTGCCATCAGAATCACGCAAGCGCAGAGCTCACAATGGGAGCGACAATGTGTATGAGAGAGACAGGCTGTATGGGGAGAGAGAGAGAGAGCGCGCACACACAATGCTATCAAGTGAGATGGAGCTCCTTTGGTTGCCTGGCGGGCTGTTGAGGTGTTGCGGGGGCCCCTCCAGGATGATGAGGCGGCGGCGACGGCACACAACGAGTTTTCGGGCGATGGCGATTAATAGAGCGCAAGAGAGTGAGTGAGCGACAGAGAGAGAGAGAGAGAGAGCGCGTTGCCAGGGGGAGTGTTGGCGGAGATAGGTGCCGTGATTAATACATGAGGATTTAATTAACTTGCCGTAGTGCCATCTCACTCGCCCCTCCACTCATATCCCATGTCCCGTCCCCCATCATCATCATCATCATCATCGTCTCATTGCTTTTCGTTTTCGTTCTGCTGGTACAGGGTGCATGGCTGCGAAAGGTGGGGCCCCGCCAGAGAGTGCTCTGCAAATAGAATTGCCAATTGTGTTGCAGTCTGGAAAGAAGAGTAATGACTCGACCTTACATGAATGTATCTTGAATACACCTGGAATGCACAAACTATAACGACTGCGACGCAACGCCTGACGGCGGCTGAGACGTCGCGTCGGGTCATTTGAAATTCGCAACCGGCAGAGGTGAGAGACAGAGAGGGCAGGGCAGGGCGACTGCGCAGAGGTGAGAATGAGAGAGAGTGAGACAGACTTGCGTCGGCAACTTGTTGTAAATGGCAGAGCAGGGCAGGTGAGCGTGTGCATGTGCATGTTTTCGTGTGTGTGTGTGTGTGTGTGCGTGTAATTGAAACGTGTTTCGTTGCTGCCACGGCCACTGCCGCCGCCTGTCCCTGTTGAACGCCTGCAGCGCGAAAATCGGTGGCATGTATAATTTTTATCACCTTTAATTAACTTTTCAATTAATAAAAAAAAACGCAGCAGCAGCAGCAGTGGCAGCAACAACATGCAGCCAACATGTTGAGCGCATGTTAAGCGGAAAAGTCGCAGCTGCCGCCTGTCGCAGAGACCAGAACCAGAGAGCAGCGGCGTATAGCCGACGGCATTTTGGACACAAAAAACTTGCAGGACAACCCAAGGAAGGAGCCAAGCCAAGCCTAAGTCAATGGCAGGCAGGGGCGTAGGCGGAGGGAGAGAGGCAGAGCAGGATAGCAGATGTTCGTTGTGCACGTCCCTGCCTGGCCCTAAACGTGGCTTCCTCTTCTTAACTTGTGGTAACGTTAACGGTATTCATAGCACCCGATAGATAAAGTACCCAAAACATAGGTGTACTATTCTATTCGGACGGACTGAGGAGTCCGCTTATGAGAGCAGGATCTAAAATCAAATAGAGCTTTTTCCCGCATACTCGTCCGGAAATCTGTGCCCACACGATCTTCTGACTGGCGTATCCCCTCGGTTAGCCACCTCTTAGGCACGCAAGTCTGCCTCCCCCCCTCCCCACCAACACAAATAAAGTGTAATCAAGGGAAATGCGAGAACCGAACCCGAAATCGTTTCCAAAATTGATTAAAAACCGCATCGACTCACTAAAGAAATAAACAGCACAGCCGGAGCAGCACGAACGGAAACGGAAATGAACACCAACATACCAACACACACACTCACACACACACACACACTCATAGGCACGGAAGCACACAGACACATTTGGGGGGAAAATGGCCTCAAAGTCAGCTAAAAGTGTCATTACGACTCCCAGAAAACCAAAGCCCAAAAGCGTACAACAGTACGAAGAGGGAAAGCAAAAGTAAAGCAGAGACCTGAAACCAAAGCAAAGCAAACAAGAACAACAAGAATGGGGAAAACTTTCAGGGACGTCTGCTGCTGCTGCTGCTGCCGCTCCTACCCGCTCTCGTCTCGGGCATGCGGCTCAATTCAATTTTATCGTTTCAATATTAACCCAAAACAACCCCACAATATTGCCTTCATTTAAGGTTTATTAGATACAACGACAGCGGGAAACACTGTAGGGAGAGAGAGACGGGAGCGGAGACGGAGACGGAAAGGACGGAAGATTGAGGTGGAGCTCGAGGTGGTGGTGGTGGTGCAGGGATTGGATTCGGTGGATGGGGATATGTATGGGGCACAGCCAACGAGCGGAACGCGGCAAATGTCGACGTTGGATACAAGAAATATTGCGACTAAAGCAACAACATTGAAAAAGAATCCAATGCATCGACTAAGAAATACCACTTAATGAATTATTTTTATTTTCGGAAATCATTTAAAGGAATTTTCTTCTTTTAAATACAGATACATGACGGAGCTATACATATTATTCTCTGGTATGCTAAAATATAGAACTTAATACTATATAATATTATATTTCAAAGAGAATTCTTTTTCAATTGAAGTTCTTTAGCAAGGCTATATTTCTAGTAATAGAAAAAGTTCTTCTACTGAATATTTTGTACCTATAATAAGTCTTCTGTCGTTAAAAAAACCTCAACAAGTACGCCTTGTTCTAGTAAATTAAGATCCTTCTTTCTATTGATGGATAATACTCGTAGTGAAACACCGATTCTTCCTCTGCAAAATATAGTAGCACTGCTAAAGTTATTTTTCAGTGGGTGCCTTACAATGAATTATACTTCAAGAACTCTTTCTGGTGATTTCATGGTAATGAGTACATCGAGGGTCTATCAAAGACTTGACTCAAAATACCCATACGTACATATGAATAACACAAAATTTTCCAATTTACAAACAAAATCCAACGAGAAAGGCGCTTAGGAAGTGGCCAAAAGAGACGGGGACAGAGAGAGAAAGAGAGAGAGAGGGTGGCGGAGGGTGGTGGGGCCGTCATAGACAGAGCGGTAGTATAACAAGGATAAATGCCCCACTGTGTTTGTCTCTCTCTTTCTCTCTCCCGCTCTATTTGTGTGTGTGGGTGTAATGGCATATACATTGATCCAACCGTAAAACTGGCTGAAAATCAGAGCCCGGCCAAGAAGAGAGAAAGAGGGGGAGAGAGAGAGAGAGAGAGAGAAGGGGAAACCAGAGCACAGGTCCTGCCAAACAGAACTCCATCTCCTCCTCCTCTGCCACCACCCCACTCCCTCCCCAGGCGATGGCACTGAGCCAAACCGAAACGACGCCAAGCCAAGTGTATAAATTGTATTAGCTCCGAGAAGTGGAAGTGGAAGGGGAAGTGGCAGTGGCAGTGGCAAGCGCAGTGGCAGCGGCAGTGGAAGTGTCGTGCGGCTTTTCTTTTTCCCTATGTTGTTTTCCCTTTTTTTCCAGCTTTTCCTGCTGCTGCTGCTGTTGTTGTTGTTGTTGTTGTTGTTGTTGTTGTTGTTGTTGTTGTTGTTGGAGTAGTGGGTGAGCTGGGAGGTTGGGGTCAGACAAGCGGGGGCGTTGCCAGGGTAGGCAATTGATCGTCCTGCTTTTCCACCTTCTCCTTCTTGGCCTCCTGCCGTCTCTGTTGCTGTTGCTGGTGGTTGATGCGCGTCACACGCACGTACGCAGGCACGCACCACACAATGAGGACACCACGACATGGAAATGGACATGGACACGGACACGGACGAGGACACGAAAGGAAGCATTGAGGGACCAACATGGCCGCCATCGTTGTCGTTGTCTTTTGCCCCAGACAAGGCAAGGCAAGGGGACTGGGAGTCGGAGTCGGAGCGGAGTCGGTGGTCTGTGTCGGAATCGGAATCGGAAGCGTAGCTCTTGTCCTGCCCCTGACTCTGGCTGAGTGCCATTTGCAGCAAATTGCAAACCGCAACAATTTCACAAAGGACAACGAAACAGGCAGGCGACATACACACACACACAAACACACACCCACACACATGGACGTGCACAGTAAAAGCTCACTTGAGCGAACAGAAATGGTAAGTATTTTGTTCAATTAAGATCGGAAGAGAAGAGAGAGATATGTATGTAGAGAGTATAGAAGATGTCTGTTTGTTGGTATTGTTATTTAATTTGCACTTTGATTCGCCTGGGATTCTGACTCCAGTTTAGTAACAGAGCATGGTCACACTGGCATGCAATGGATTCTCGAAGCTCCATTTCACCCCTCATGGGGTTAAGGGGAGATATAATGGTTTTTTTTTCACGAATAAGAATGTTCCTTTTCGTGCAAATGGTTTCATTCAACTATAGTGTTCACTGTACACTTTTGCGTGTGTGTGCGTATGGCCACACTATGCGGGAATAGAATGGAATGGAACGGAATGAAGGGGAATGAAAGCATAGAATGGCAGAGCAATCTGTTTCAATATAAACGCACATGAGGCATTTACGAGACCCACGACAAGCGTTAGGGGTAGTGCCACAAGGGGGGTGGCCTCAATGGGGATCAGGGGGCTATATATGTACATATATACATATAAATATATGTGTGTGTGTTGCCTGTGGTTGTGTTTGTTTGTGCTGCCACTTAAATGCTTCTCATGTTAGTTGTTTGGTCAACAGATTTGCTTTTGGCCTTTGAATTTTGCTGCCATACCCTAACCCCCCAAATGGAGTTCTTTTACTATAGAATGGATGTGGAATTTGGGAGATGGGGTGGATTATATACGTGCCATATGCGAATATCCTTATGGATATATATTTCATAGAAAAAGCACATTCAAATTTCTACTTGTTCAAACTTTGGATGTGTACTGCTCTCTCTCTCTCTCTCTGTCTCTATCTCTGCGTATTTCTTGCTCTTTTGCACATTTGATTCTGTTTTGGGGATGGTTGATCCACTACACACACACACACATCCTTCCTTGGGCTCGTTCCCTTGGGTGTCATAATTCTTGACGAGCTCATCTTTTACTTAAGTTTTACATAATTCTCATGTCGTTGCGGAGTGGAGGCTTTGGGTCCATGGAGATAGCATAAAAATCGAAACGTGTGTGGCTGTGTGGCTCGGTGGCTGTGTGGGTGGGGTCTAGGGGTCTAGGGGTTGGGTGACTCTGGGTTGGGAAATGGGAATTGGGCTTAGTTAAGCATTTGCGGTAAAACGCACGATTCTACGTGCCTGCGGCTTTTCTCTGCTTAGCGTTTTTCTGGGATTCTCTCTCTCTCTCTTCCAGAGAGGTTTTTGCCTCCCTCTCCGCAGTGGGTCATGTAATTGCCTTGATTTCCTGACACTTGTCGACACAGATTGTTGAGGATGGAGCAGGGGGTCCTTGTCCGGGCATCCCCCTAAGCGTCTGATTGATTGACTAGTCCCACCCCCTACTTTTGGGGGCAACCAAATTTCAGCACTTATGAAATAATAAGTGGGCAAACGCAAACGCAAAGGCAAACCCTCTTTGGCACTAATAAATTCCAACCATTTGTACGAGTTTGCCTTTGTATCATTATTTTTGTTCGGGTCTATCCGTGTAATTTGCTAATCTAAAACGAGTTGTCCAATTTGTCGAGGATTTGTGGATCGGGGGACACCACGAGTGGCACTTGGGGCGTGGCACTGGTAATGGTATTTAAGAAAAATTACGCCTCAAAACTGTAAATGGCCAAAAAACGAGACACAAAAACAAAGAAAAACCATGGGGAAAATCGAGTCAAGTACCCAAAAAAAAAAAAAAAAAAAAGAGGGGAAAGAGGGGAAACGAACACCCGCTACTTGAATAACCTGTAGCCCCCCTCTTGTAGCCATCCCTCTGCCATCATTTTGTGGCTGTGTTCTCTTGCTTTTTATTTGGGCAACGTTTCTTTTTTTTTTTTTGGTTATCAAGCGCCGCCATCTTTGTGCTAAACGGTAATTCAACAACACAGCAAATGGTACAACGTGTACAGGCTGGCAAGCCCGCGGAACGAGTGGAAGGGTCGGGCGGGGGGGACAGGACTAAGCCAAATCCGCCCCTTGAAGTGTTTATCCTTTTGTTTCGCGCGGAAGGGAAAGGACCAGGGACCACGGGCCAGGGACTCGGGACTCGGTCCTAAAGTGTTTTCAATTTAAGTTTAGAGAACAAAACGCCTTTTGATTTTTATTAGCCAACTGGTGGGCGGGGCAGCAGCAGCTAAGGGATGGGATGGATGAGGTGGGGATGGGGATGGGGATGGGGGTGCGGTTGGGGTATGAGGGAAATTAAGCGAGCTGCCAAAATGCATTCCATGCCACCCTAGAAGAAAAAAATTATGTTGCCTTCGAATTTCTGGTTTTCTGGCTAGCTGGCTGGCCGGCTGCCATCCAACGGGGGATTTATGGGGCCCCCGGCACAGGGTTGTCGCCCTCATAAATTATGCAAATGGAAATGCAAAATGCCAAAAGGATGTGGGCGGGGTAGAGGGTCTGTCTTCATTTTGGTTGTATGTTCTTCTTAACATTTTTTGGCAAGAGCCTAAATGAGAGCCACTTAAATAATTATCATTTCCCGAGACCGAGAAACAAGAAACAAGCAACGAGAAACGAGCCAAAAACGCTCGTCAAAACCTCATTTGTGGCCCCCGACGATCGGACCAATTAATGCCACTGCTGCCCACTGAGCGTTTTATTAATTAGCTGCGGAAAATCTGTGTGGAAACTCCGACTCCTCAGAAGAGAAGAGCCCATTAGTCGTTGATGTTGATGGGCCGGCCCGGGCCCTGGCCTGGCTTGTGTTCGGTTTGGTTTTCGGGGCTTCCAGTCTTCCACAGACTTCATTCTTTGAACGATGAAACATTCTCGTATCCCACAGCACAGCCATGGACTTTCGATGTTACCAATTAGCTGCAAGGGACTCCATCAAGCATCGAGGCATCATCTTCTCATCTCTTCATCTTTCCATCTTCATTTTCCACTCGACACAATCACAATTAATCTATGGCCTATGTAGGAGCTCCTCCACTCGTAGAAATTATGGCAATTACCAGAAGCGCTCGCGGTCAGCGGCTGTCTAATGAGCGGCCATCGGAGTGGAGCAGATCAGCCCCAGACCCAGTCGCAGTCCCAGCATCTAAGTCAGGTACAGCTACAGCTACAGCTCTATTCATTCATCATCGATGGAATGATGATCAGTGGAGGGGCCCCCACCCCTGAACTCGAACCCGAAAACCTGACGGGGCGTGCCAATGGCGTTCTTATTAATTTGCCCAATTTCCACAAGGAGCTCCATAGAAAGAGAGCGAGAGAGGAAAATGGGAAAAACTTAATTAAAATGTCGTAAACGAAAATTGTATGTTTTGGGCTTGGTTTAGAAGAGAGACAGAGAGAGAGAGCAAGAGGGGGGGGCCCTGCGGCGGCGAGCTACCAAAAATAATTAAGACATTTCACTTCTTGTTCGACCTTTTTTTTGTTTTGTTTTATTTTTTGTTTAAGGGCCCACAAAATGGTAAAAGAATAATTGCTGCTACAAATTGTTTGGCTCTGACCAATTTCGACGAGTGTTCCCCGGGTTTTTCCTCTACTTTGTTGCTGCTGCTGCTGCTGCCGTTCTTCTTACGGTCTTCTGGTCTTTTGGTCTTTTGGTTTTCTAGAGTTGTCTTGGTTCGGGGCCGCGACCGAAAACAATAAAAATGACTAATGGCAGCTAATTTCCCGTCGTCGAGGAGGCACAAGATGCGAAGACATCAGACATCCAATTCGAAGAGTTTCCCATTTGGAATTGGACGCGCCTCAGAAGTAGTTCAATTGCCTCAAACAACACAGCGGAGAGGGGGGTGGGATGGATGGATGGTTGAGGAAGCAGGTTCAGAGGTGGTGCTAGGGGTAGGGGCGTTGCCCGAGCAGGGCGTGACCAGAGCCAGTGGGCATGGCAGACAGTGGCAGGCAGAAGGACAGTTTGTGGGGGCGGGCTATGGCTTCACCTGTCACTGTGCTGCTCATTTTCCTTTCCCTATTTGCCGTTTCCCGAATTCATATTTCCTTTTCAGCTGCCCCGTACTTCCGCAGTTGAATGCTTCAAGAGATCTGTGACAGGTCATGAAATATCTTCATTTTTGTTGGATTATTTTTTCCGTCACCCAAAATACGATTCCAGACGTTATGAGACGTATGAATATGTAACTCGGATATCAATGTTGTCGTTTCTTCTTCAAACCTTAATCTATATACAAACACCAAATGGGAAATGTCTTTCAATGGCTTTGACATTTGCCCAGTTTATGGAGAAACATTGTTTTCAGCATTGGATTTGCAAACGTACAGGGTTCCATTCTGAACGTTCCTAGTCTATGGAATCTCTATGCAGAGCTTTCCTACTACTCTTGTTCCTTGCCGCTGAAATTCCATAGATTGTAAACAAAAATGTTTTGGATATGATCCCCTTTTATGGTCTTTGAAAATAATAATAATATGTCCCATTACCATTACCATTTTATTCTGCCTTCCTCTTTTTTCCGCTTCCGAAAGCCCCCATTCATTGTGGTCCCTGCTGATCGGTCTTTTTCCCTCCGGCGGTCTGCCGGAAAATGAACATTTCCCTACATTGTGGTCGGGCGCTCTCTAAACTATTTCACATTTGGCCAAAACGCACGAAATTGCTGGCCAAATTTAATTACGCGCATAATCAACAAGCAGCAGCCACAACCACAGATACTACGACACACGTACGTACACACACACACACACACACACATAGATACAGGAACAGACACAGATACAGTGATACACCGACAGACAGTGGGGTCGAGAAATGAGGCCTGTGGCTGGCTGCTGTTTTCGTTGATTAAAAATTGATCAAAAAACATAAAAACAAAACGAATTATGCATGGGTTCTGGGTTCTCTTGCTTGTTGCCACATGAATATTTCTCGATATGTACATGCGTGTGTGTGTGTATCTGCGTGTGGGTGTTTGGGTATGTGTAGCAGTGAATTGATTAAAAAGAGCAATTCGATTGAAATTTTATTGGTAAATTGAATAAAGTGCGCGGCTGGAGCAGCCGGGGAAAACATGTTGTTTTTGTCCATTTCTCTCCCCCATTCCAGCAAATTGCATGCGCAAAATATTTGGACAGAAAGTTAATGAATACAAGAATGAGTGCGCAGAGTGCGGGACTCCATGAAGGGATTCTGGTATCTGGTATTTAGTGTGCAATGAAGAAAATATTACGCCTTTCAAGTGAGAATAAATACCAGCCCCAAACAGCAACAAGAAGAAGGAGAGTCTTGTTCTGGTTGTCGATATTTTAAATAAATTTCTAGATAGATCGTTTCTATGGCAGATACACATATCATATGCAAGATATACCCACGAGTAGTAGTTCAATTCTACCAACAGCCTACGATATGATACACGTCTGTGTTCAGTTTCAGATATATAATGATAGAAGCATGCTGTTATATTGTTGAAAAGTGTTTGTTTCATCATAGCAGATCTGTCAAAACATTTCATACATACGAAATCGTAGTCTAAGGTTTATTTGAATTCCTAGCCCGATTTCATTAGAGTAAGTCGTCTTTTTTTTTTTAATATAAAATAATTGACAGAAATGTATTTCCTAGATTTCCGGATATGTGTGCTAATTGTCGAAAAATATGGATGAAGACCGCGAAATGACCGACCTGTCGCGGGGGTCAAACAACACTTCAATGTCGAAGGAAAATAATAAGATGGAAAAGCAGACTACTTTTCCTCGTAATCTTTTCCCTGAAAAAGAAATTAAAGTCGACGACAAAGCAAAAACTATAGGCGAAAAGATGTAAGAAGGTTGCGTTGTGTCTTAAAGAATGTCCCCCAGGACGAGTATCACAAGAAGTTTATTAAATGTTTATCGACTGAGCTGTAAGTGCTGTAAGGTGTGCACTCTTCAACTTGCTATTCTATGTTCAAGGATATGAGATCCACTTACCGTCATTGGTCATATGCATTCGCTGCCTCGAGCATATTCCCTGATCCTTTTGCTGGGATGTTCTCTCCTCCTGGTGCTCAATTTTGATGGGGAATTCCTGATCATGGCGCTGCTGGTGTTGCTGGTGCTGCTGATTATGATGCTGTTGCAAGGCGGCTGCCGCGGCTGCTGCATTCGCCCGTTGCATGAGCGCCATTTGGCGTAGCATGTAAACGGAGGAGGAGGAGGAACTGAGGGACACGGATTCGGCCGTTGCAGTGGTAGCCGTGCCCGTCAAGGTGGGCGGCAGGCCCAAAAACGGTGGCCAACCGGGCACACGCATATTGACGGCTGCCGCATATAGCTGCAAGGCAGATGCCGCATTAGCATGTGGCGGATGTGGCGAATGTGGCGCCATCGAACTGTGGATCTGCGCCTGCGCCCGCGCAGCGGCTGCCAGTTGGAGGTGCTTGATCAGGTGGTCCATGCTGCGCAGGGATCGGATCGATTCAATTCGATATACGGCTGTGTCACCTGCGCGGTATCACTCGCATGGCACTCGCGGCACACACTCGGAAAAAATACGAATAAAAAATGATTTGAGTAGCGAACCGCTACGTAAGGATCCAGTAAATCCTGGCTGACGGTAGTAGCCTCCAAATGGAAGCTCTCTGTGCAGCGGCCGCGGCGGCGACAAACAAATTGATTCGAATTAAAATTACGCTCCGAGTTGTGGAGTCGCGCCCGGAGTCGGATTTGGTAGGAACAAGACAGAGATAGCTTAACACAGAAAGAGAGAGAGAGAGAGAGCCACGGAGCACACACAAATAGAGAGAGCGAGTAGGGTAGTAGTGCTTGCGAGTGAGACAGAGATGAACGAGGCTTCAGAGTTGACGTTTAAATGAGAAATATTATATAGGGAGACAGCCACAGCCACATCGGCTACGGCAACTGCTACTGCTACGACTACGGCCGGGCCGGGCCGGGCCGAGCCCTTCTTTGTGTTTGTTTAATAAATGCATATGTATGTGGTATTTGTTTGTGTCCATGCAACATTCGCATGAGCAGGGTGGCCAGGGGGAGAGTGTACTACAAAAAAGTGTCACTGCTTTCGGTTGGCTGCTGCTCGGGTTTCTGTCCGTGCTAAAAAGTGAGATGGCAAGCGCGACACCTGCAGCAGCAGCAACAGCAGCAGCAGCAGAAGAGGGAGAAGAAACAACAGCAACAACAAAAGCAATAACATTTGTTTCAACACTTGCTCAGGCCAGCTGTTGATGTTGCTGCAGCCACTGCCACTGGGGCAGGGGCTGCTGCTGCTGCCACTTGCGCGACTGCAAGCAAAAATCATTAATGCTCAAATTTATGTGCACCACAAAGCGAGGCGAGCAATAACAAAACGAAGCAAAGGAAAAACAGAAGTGGCAACCAGGAGAAAGAAGGCGGAAGAAGGAGAGCAGATGCAAAGAAAGAAGATGGCGAAAGGGAAATAAGCTGTGCAAAAGAGAGAAGATATAGGGAGAGCACGAAGAAGTAATGTAGGAACAAAGCAGTTCATCCGTTGTAAAAAGCTTCGTAAATGTAAGCAGTGCAAGACGAGAATGCAGCAACAGAAATATAAGCAGTTCTTGAGGAAAGAGGGAAGGAAAGAGGAAGCAGGCTCAGATAAGCAGATAAAGCAGTTCAAGGAGAATAAAGAGAAATTAATTCGAAAAAGCAGAATATGAGGGAGAAAAGAATCAGCTATGCTGGCAAAGAGATCAAGCATCAGGTGACGCATAATAGAAAGAGATAATGGATAAGAGGTAGCAGCAGGAGGAACAACAGAGTATACGGAAGAAAAAGAGTGCATAAGCAGTGTAAACGGATGCATTCAAAAAATAATAAGTGAAAACCGGGTATGAAAAAGAGAGTAACGGAATCAGCAAGCAGAGGAAACATCAGAATCAGACGAAGAAGACAAGCAGTGTAAAACTAAGGATCAGACGTAACATCAAGCAGTGGAATTGTAGAATCAGTGGAAGAACCATAGAGCATAGAGCAATAGGAAGACAATTCAAAGAAGAAACAGCCTAAAATGAGACCAAAACAGAGCCAATAAGAAAAAACAACAAAGCAGCGACCGCGAACGAGCAGCACTGTCAGCGTCGCGGTCGGCGTTACAGGCGGGCAATAAAAAGAAAAATGGTTTCACTTAACAAACATGCCAAGGCGCCGCCGTCCACTGCTTGCCACACGGCACCCGCACCCGTACTCGCACCCGCACTCGCACTGCACTGCACTGCACCACCCCCAATGGCATCCCTGGCACTGGCAATGGCACCCCTACCTCCACTCCACCCGCACTCCACCTTCTTCCAGCAGAGAGTCGTTGTCCAGAGCCAATGCAATAATGGTATTTTTCTGCTTCACTGAGTGCGTACGTGCGACAGGGAGAGAGCGAGCGAATGAGCGACTACCAAGAGAGCAGGCACTCAGGCCAGGCAGAGAGCCAGAGAGAGTGTGTGAGCGAAACAGAAAGAGAGAACGAGAGAAGCGCAACAGTCGACCGAGGCTGTGAAAATGAAATGAAAAACGCTAAAAAAATTGATTTAAAGTGAATTTGTGTGTGTGTGCGGGTGTGTGTGTGTGAGTAAGAGCGCAAGAGAGTAAGAGTGAGAGGGCAAGCAGTGGCCAAGTGGAAATGAATAAAGCAATGCGTGCAAGCGAGACAGCTGGTGGTAGCAGCAGTAGCACCAGGCGTGGCCTCAACGAAAAATAGGGGGAAATTTCAACTACGGAACGGAACGTCTGCTGCTGCCCGCTGCGGACGTCTGCTGCTGCGAACTTCTGCTGCTGCTCTCTGATGTCTGCGAATATGATTATGGCCAATTTAAGACCCGACTGCAGACAAAGTAAAAGAGGAAGACAGAAGACTGGCAGAAGGAGACGAAGAAGCAATGGGAGAAGCGCTGCCGCTGCCACAGTCGCTGCCAAGACGCTGGGACCAGGCCGAGGGGAAAAACTGACATTTTATTGATTGTTTTATGCGATTATAATGTAATAATGTCTTAAATATGCAATGGTTGGAGGGTACCCACCCACCACCCACCCAAAGTGGCCCACCACCTCTTCCGCTACCCAATCCCCCACCCACCGCAAAGTGGAGCCCAATGCGCAGCCGTCTTTTCAAATGAATTATGGCAGCAAGTGGGACTGAGAGAGAAAGAGAGAGACAGAGCGAGAGCGAGAGAGAGTGCAAGCGAAAGAGACAGAGAGAAAGAGCCGTTCTTGGGGCTGTCGCTGCCCCACACGCCCCACCATCATCAACGTTTTGGAGTCGCCTTGTGATTGGCAAAAGAAACGAAAAATTCCATTTGCAACTTTTTCCTCTCTCCCTTGCTCCATTCCGGGGGCTATCGGCACGCAAAAGATCTATAAACGGGCGAGACCTACGCCCCAACAACCACCCCCCCCAATCAGCTCTAACCTACACCCTAACCACCGCACCGCACCGCACCACCCACAGAACCATTTCGGCGACGCCGCACTCAACTCAATTCAATTAATTTTCACTTGATTTTTCTACACACAAACAAATTTTCATTTAATTTGCTGCGGGGCGTTTTCTTTCCCATCTCCCATCTCCCACTCCCATTTATCTTTCGCCTTTGCTTTTCCCCGATTTCCTTTTGGATTTTCTTCTGGTTTGTGCCATCTCATCTGCTTATCGGACGCCATTTTCTTGCGCTTGATTTTCTATTAAGTTTTCCATTTCTATTCTACAGAACAACTTTTTCCGCTCCTCTGAATCGCTGACTGCGTGGTAATGGCCCTCCCGCCCCTTCTCAGGCCCCATACTCACCAGCAGCCCACCCTTTCCCCTCCCGTAACCCCACCATCTGGATAATAGTTGCACGAAAGTAGATTTGTTGTGACATTTTGCCACAATTTGATTATTATATACGGCGGGGCCCATCATTACGAGTATTGCCAGCATTATTTCCAGCGTATTTCCATTTGAATCATGATATTCGAAATTAAAATAACGTTATAGAACAGAAAGAATAGAGTGCCTATAGCCTATATAGCCTATAGGCTATAGGAATGTGTTCATGACATGTGCATGAGTGTGTACATATGTATGTATTTATATCTAATGGCCCTTTATGATCGAAGGTACATACATATGTACATATGTACATATTTCCTCTGGCAAATGGAAAATCTACCAAATATAGCAGTCATATATAGCAAATATAGCAAAAAACAAATGATTCTATAATTATAAAGCAATTGGAAATCATTTCAAGGTCTTTACTAAAAATAAGTTCATGTTAATAATGTTTTTAGATACAATTTTAATTACTTTCTATTATTTTGAGTGCAAAGTACTAAAATAACTCGGAGTAGATAGCTATCGCTACCAATAGGTCACAGATAGAGGGGAGCTTTAAGAACAGAAATATCGAAGATATTCGGGTATGAGAGAACAGCACAGATTGTGATGGAAATAAATTGTGATTCAAAAATTAAATTTTTCTGTTAATATTCTTGTTATTAGTCTCTATCTGTATACCCAAGAATACCCACACATTCATAACTATCTATAGAGCAAATCGCTGTTTTTAAATGCCTTCAGTGAATACAAGTTTTGAAGTTTTTTCCAACCAAATGATCTTCCTAAACCGATCTGTTCTGCAATTTTGACCATGCTAGTCTACACTCTATAGGTATATTTTATGTAGTTTCATGCTCTCAATGCCACACAGAGGTCACAGAGCCTTTGTGTTGCTGCCACAAATCAGTTAGATCTACGAGTAAATATTTTATGGGGACGGACATTATTTGCATTCCGTTGAGCGTTGAGCTTAACGCATCATTGACTTGGTTTATCAAATTGTTGTAATCGCGAATCAATTATTATTAAAAGCACATTAAAAACAATAAAAAACACATTACAGTAAACACAAAACAAACAAAAAAAAACTCAAAATCGATCGATTCTTTCGTTAAGCGAAACGAAAACAAAATAAACTAAATGAATATTAAGTTTTAATCATGCAGCAAATCAAGTTGTGGCTTGGTCTGGTCTGGTCTGCTCTGGCCTGGTCGTCTGCTTATCGCCCCGCATATCGACAGACAGTCGTCTCCCTGGCCCAGTTCTCTGTCCCCCATTCCCCATTCCCCACTTCCCAACCTTCTGTCCCCATGTCCATGCCTCTGAAGCGGCTGTGATTTTTATTACACTTTATTATTATTTACCTACTGTCGACTAATTTGTTTTTAATTTGTGCTGATAAAATTGATGAATAAATAAAATGGACAGCAAGCAAATAACGAAATTAATAAGTGCCAATGGAATGGGCCCCCTCCGACTGACAGACTGACTGACAGACAGGTGGGGAATCGGGAGGGTCTGGTCTGGTCTGGAGAGGATGTGGGGAACAAAAAATTGTGACATTAGTAGCCCGATGCCCGATTGATTTGTCAAATCATAAACATTTATTGAAGTCCCATTTGTCACGGCGCAGTGGATACTTTTTTTTTTTTGGGTCTATTTTTGGGTCTGTTATTAGTCACAGTGTTGGGGTCTCGCGGTTTGGCCACGTATACAGATCGGGTGCGCTACAAATAGAAGAAGAGAAATCGACTTTTTGTGATATGTATATGGACTAGCTGGATAACTGTCAGATATCATTGGATTATGGATGACTTTTAGTCGATTTTCAATCGGATAAAATACTAAAATCAAGCGGAAATATCTGCTTAATGATATCTTCCATTTGATCAGAAATTGAGTTCATTTGTCTTCGGGAATATCCTTATCCTGTTGGATTGTCGGATCCGCTTAACATAGCAGTTCCAATATAATAATCCGTTTCCCATCAATAAATACCTTTCCAAATTCTATGAAAATTTCCGGTCGAAGCTTCTCCCCATTTGCATATGCCACTCTTGTAGCGGATGCCCCATGTCCACCCCCGTCGTATGGTATCCCAGAACTGTACGCTATCGTCCGATGTCAGGTCAGGAATACGAGTATATGTACGTGGTATTATGGGGCTCTCTATGTGTGGGAGGGGGGCGGCCCTCTAATAACTTCATTAGCCGCGCGTTACTCATATGAAATGTCACATGACAATGCAGCTGGAGGTGAGGTGGAGGTGAGGCGGCTCACTGAGTTTTGGGGGTTTGATTTTTGGGGGTAAGGGGCATTGATTTGTTTTGGGTGATAAGCACTTAAATTAAGTCTTAATACAAATGCCGCTTGTCGCACACGTGTCGCATCGTCATCGAGGTCGATGGGTCGTGGCCGATGGGTGGGAGGCGGGAGGCGGTAGTTGGTTTCAGATTCGGTTTCGAGATTCGACACTCTCCGAAGGGGTAGTGCGGTATGCGACACAGGGACGTAGAGGTGGCTGTGGCACCCTCAGGGTTGCGGGGTGTGGTGTTTTGTGTGTGCATTGACATTGACGTTGCCTGTGAAATGGACATTTAATTATTTGCTGTGATTAAACACACACACAGACAGAACGGGAACATCACCCCACTGCACCTCTTGTGCCACGAGAGGGGTAGAGGTAGAGGGAGAGCTGTGATTCCGGTACGGCAGCTTCATATTCCAATTATTTATCTTATCAGCAGTATCTGTATCTTGCAGTTCTGTAAATAGTTAGAACACCCTTGCTTCTGCCTCTGCCTCTGCTTCTGCTTCTGTGGCACCCCATGACCAAAAAACCTGATTCCAAAATCTGATTCCCGAAAACCAAAAATCCAAAACCCAAATCCCTGGGCTGCACACTACGTACGACAGTTGACAGTTGCATCAGTGGCAACGGTATCTTTGGGATCTCTTGGTGGCATCTCCAATTTTGTATCTCCTGTGTATCTGTCTGCGGCTTTTGTGGAAATATTTATGTTTCCCAGCAGAGCGATATTTGAACACTCATCGTCCCTGGTCTCTGGTCCCCTTTTCGCTTGTCGCTTTAATGAGATTTTGCGTTTTGATTTCTGATCGATCGATTTGAGAGAGGGGAGGAGTATTAGGGGTGGAGTAGTAGAGACACTAATCGCAGTAATAGAAGAGGTTTAAGTCAACTATCCAATTATAAACCAGGTGCCAAAAAACCAATCATACCTCGAACCCTTTTCCGGATGGCATGGGGACTGAGAAGGGGTCCCCAGGAGGACTTCTTAATATGCAAATTTCTATATTGTAAATGGATGTTCTTTTATTGGGGGTTTCAGAGGTTCATTCTCGCCTCTGCTGCCCCTAAAAATGTAACCGACTAACAACAATAAACGGTGGGGATGGGGGTGTGGGGAAACCAACAAACAACAAACCGAAAGAGAAAAACTCAAATTGACTTCTAAAAGCAGCAAAATCAGCTAAAAATTTGCATTTCAATAAACGATTATCGTAACTTTGCGTACGGTTTTTGGCTACGGTTTACAGATACATTTACAGCTACGGATTCGTATTCGCATTCGTTACGAGGGTGCGAACCGAGGGGTTCCGGGTGCTCCATGTCGGGGTCTCCGTGTCAGGGTTCGGGGTCACCATTTTCCTGTATTCTGTTCTGTTCCGTTCTGTATGTGTGTGTGTGTTTGTGTGTGGGCGAAAGCGAACAAAGGTTTACGACACTCAAACGGCAAATTGTTGGTGTAAAAGTCAAATGTGCAAAATTTATTTTATATATATATTTTTAGCTCTTAAATTAAATAAAGTTTTCCCTCCGTCTTTTTGCCGCCCGCTCTTTTATTTGCATTGGGATGTTGTCACCTCCGTTTTGTTGTAGTCGTCGTCGTCGTCGTCGTCGAGGCTGTTCGGAATTTCCGCTCACGTTTGAGCACTGCCGCCTGCCTCTCTACGTTTGCTGTTTATTGTTTAGGCTTTTTATGGGACAAGGGTTTGAAGGACCTGAAATACAGGACCTGACCTCAAAGCTGCCACAAATCACGTACGGCTCTTAAATATGGCGCTCGTTTCGTGTCCGGCAAGAGGAGAAATAATATAATAACAGCAAAAGGAGAAGCAGCATGGAGGCAGGCACACAGGCCGGCAGGCAGGAGGCGTAGCTGAAAGAGTGAAAGAGGAATCCACGGGGGTATATGTGTGTCCATTTTGCATGCAAACGCAATTTGATAACGAGCGAACGTATTAATATCATTGAGCGCCATTATTTTCACTGCACACACGAATGGATATCCGGACGGACACACACCCACGGGTCCGGAAACCGAAAAAATGTGCTTGAAGGAAAAAATGATGTTTCATTTGGCGTTTGTGCCAGAAGAAAAAACGAACAGATATGATAGTGTTCTTATGGAGTCGCTTTTGGGATGCTCTATGTGGGACAGTAGGAAGCATTTGGCGTCAGTTTTTAAGATAATGTTAGTAATATCCTGAACAAAGGACAGGCTTAGGCTGTAGGGGCAGCCTTCCGGAGAAGAAAAAGCCATCCGTTCTGCTTTGTAGAGTGCCTTTGCTATCCCTCTTTGAAAATCTGCTCAACTGCAGAGCTCTCTCAAGGGTCCAAATCACAATTACACATTTCTCCTTACCAAGGATTCAAAGGATTCCATTTCCGCATTTCCCTAGTTTCCGTTTCCGCTTTGTCGGAGCCCTTACCATCGCTCATCTGGTCACACTGATTTCTAGCATTGCTCATACGCCCCCATTCAGTGGTCTGATTGGAGTGGGATGCAACAAACGCTGCCATCAAAGTCCTGTCGTCCCTAGAGAGAGGGAGGAGAGCGTTCCTCTGAGGGGCATGGGCATGGGGATGGGCAGGATGCAAAAGGGGCAGCTTATCGGAGCGCGTGTGCAACATATTGCCACCATTCGTTTGGCCCATTCCCAGGCATTGGCAATTGTGACTGATGGCCAATAAATTTTTACAGTCATGAATGCGCTGGAGAGGCGCACTGGACGTGGATGTAGATGTAGATGTGGATGTGGACGTGGCCGCCGACATGGACATGGCCAGCCGGCATGCAGCGGAGATGGAAATTTCGTATGTGTACATTCGATGCTGGTGCTTTATCAGGAGAGCCTCCTGATGGAGGAGGGAGTGCTGACTGCTACATATTCCCCCCCCTTCTGCTTATTAAATAAATCACATACACACACAAAAAAAAGAGGAGCAGAAGATGATGAGGGCCAGAGACAGGGACAGGGACAGGGCCAGGGCCAGCCCCCATAAATCGATGCATCCCCAATTATCTCATTTGTCTACGCGGCCCTTTGACATAACGGAAATCTGAGAAGGAATATGGTACGGGGGGATGGGGGAATGGAATGGCGGTGATGGCATATGGCATTCGGATTGGAGGATGAGACGACCGATCCTCACAGACATTTCATTTCATTTCGTTTCGATTTCGTATATGATTGCAATGCATTTCAATTTCTGGGCGAGTTCAAAGTTGGGGGACAGCCAGTGCCAGTGCCAGTGCCAGTGCCAGTCCCAGTCCCCCAAGGAGCATCGAACAAGAAGCGGGGCTTGTTCTGCCTCGTAGCCTGGCTCTTGCCACTTGCCCCCGCCTTGTTTGGGTTTTGCTATCAGGCAGGGACGGCCGCCGCCACCGCCGCCACTCGCCTCAGAGGCTTATCAACGAAAATGCCAACAAAGCAGAGCATGAAATATGGGGAAAAGGGAAAATAGGGGTTGGGGGGTCTGGGTCTGGGTCTGGTCTCTCGATTGGACGTCTCTTGACAAGGCGCTGCTTCCTTCAATAACAATTTGCCCATGACTAATTGGATTTATTGGAATCGAATTTATTATGCTATGCTTATTTAATATTAAATTTATGCGCTGTTTATTTTCGATTTTAATTCGAATCGAAAATCACAACGAGAGCTCTCGCCCAGTGGAGACGGGGGGGAGACTATCTCCCAACAAAATAATAATATAT
The DNA here is from genome assembly GCA_008121215.1 of Drosophila athabasca. Lineage (NCBI taxonomy): Eukaryota > Metazoa > Arthropoda > Insecta > Diptera > Drosophilidae > Drosophila > Drosophila athabasca. The sequence goes on along the minus strand of CM017796.1, from coordinate 6,806,799 downwards.
TCCTTCTAGAATGGGCGCTGCTGTAGGGATCTGCCGAAGGTGGCTCGCAGCGAGTGTTGAGGCGCCGCTAATGACCCTAATAAACAGTTTTGTGGCCGCACGGCATACTAATGAAGCGAATGCGGTAATGGGACGAAGGACCCCAGGATCCCAGTCGAAATGGGAAGCAGGAAGAAGGAAGCCTGGCAGCAGCAATGCAAAGTGCAGGACGTCAACACCTTCTTCCTCCCCCATTACAGCAGCAGGGTGGGTAGTAGCAATAGTAGCATTCATCTCCTTCCGCAGGACATACATAAGGAGGACTCGTAATGAGCAATCCATCTGAGGCAACACCACCCGCACGTAGTTTAGTGAAATTTTTGGTTGATTTACATGCCTCCCTCCGACCACAGGACCGGCTCTCCCTCTCGATAGTTCGTCCTGGCAGGACCCAGTGCATGTGTGGGTGCCCTGCTGGTGCTCGTCCTGGTGGCTTAATAAATTGTTTGCCATTAATAACAATAAAAATAGATAATCTCCGTATAACAAATTAATGATGTGCACCAGCGACAGAGAGGACAGCGAGAGAGTGTCGGACAGAGAGAGAGAGAGAGAGAGAGAGACAGGCCATGAGGGAGAGAGGGCTGGGATGGTGCTGAGAGGGTAGGAAAATATGAAAACTTTTCGCTTTTCCTGTTCATCATTACACTGGCCAACAAGAACATGGGAAGGCGATAGCAAGCAGTTGGAAAATCATAAATCATAAAAAATCATCGATATCAAACATTAGGTAATCCCATCTGTTTCAAACAAAACAGGATAATGCAAAAGCATGTTTAAATGAAATTTTAAAAATTACAAAAAAGGAATGTCTATTCTATGGTACAGTTTCGACGATTACAGGCTCACATTCAAACGTTTTAGAAAAACTCTCCCAAAACTCACTATATTCAAGCAAGCTTTATCAATAGATTTCCAAGCAAGCATAATAATTCTGGTTATAATACAATCCAGAAATAATCATAGGAATAGATATTCAAAGAAAAATATAGCAGTTTGTAATACACTTTTCCTGGCTGAAATTTGTCTGCTTTCTAATGAGGAAATTTGTACAGCGAATCAATCTCTTACGAGAACCCATATTTTGTTGCCCAGTGTTGGGCCAAGACCTGTCGGTGGTTGCTTGCCGCTCCAGGAGTCATAACCCAGTAACCAGTACGCCGAAGGACACTGACGGGGGCTTGCCCAAATCAAGCCGAATCGCCCAGTGTCGAGGTGAGCGTGAGCCCCGTGGACGTGCCACTTGCCGCAGAGTACAACTCCCCCAGGAGTCATGTAGTTGAGTACGGATTTGAAGTAAATTAAAAGTCACTCACACCCAGAGATGTGGATGTGGCTGTGGCTATTTCTGTTGCTCTGCTCTGCCTTTTCCTGGTCCAGGATCTCTCTCTCTCTCTCTCTCTCCATCCATATCGCACTTGAGTTCATTATTATGATATTTGGTGTCAGCGCCGTGCTGTGCCAACCCTCTTCGACTTTCCCCAGACCCCTGCTACTCTCTGGGGCGTGGCAGTGTGTGTTTTTGAAAAAATGAAACTCAATTATAACAATATGCTCAGATTTTCCCTTTTGGCCGCACGGCGGAGCAGGGGTTTTTCAATTTGTTGTACGACTAGACGGACTACCTCTACCCCTGCCTCCATCTCTACCTGCTACCTGAAGCAGACAATCAACCGGATCATCATCGCCTCGAACATCAAATGATGAAGGTTCCCAAAGTCCAAGTCCAACTCCAAGTCAAAGCCATAAACTATGCCAATAACCATAACTATGAACTAATAAGGTCGGATTGGGATTGGGGTTGGGGATGTCGATGGATGAGAAGACTTTAACACAATATCAAAACAAAGAAAGTGGAGCAAACGGCTGCTCGGAATAGGAATCAGAATCTCCGAAGAAACCCAAGAAATGCTGCTAATCATCGCACAATGAAATAAATTACAAACATTGTTTGTGGATGGGATGGATGTGATTCCCAGTCCCAGTCAAAGTCCCAATCCGATGGCTATGGCTGTGGCTGACCCCTGAGCTATGGAATGCCTGCTGTGAAAATTGAAAAGCGTTCGAAAGGCAAATAGAAAACGAATCTCTTAAAGGGGCAAGGCGCAAAGATTAACACCGTCAAGCCGTCAAGAGTCGCCTCGCATCGCCTCAGCAGAGCCATAGCCACAGCCATAGCCACTGCCTCAGCCCAGTCATGTTGCACGTTCCCCGAGAGAGCATTTATACCAGAGTGTGAATAAATTAAGGCATCAAAATTCATAATACAAACGATCGGTCCACGATAAACACTTTGATTAGCGCTCACCGCTCGAACCATCGACTCCCGCTGCGAAATTGAAATGGAAGCAACTGCAGAGGCACAGACACAGGCAGAGGCTGAGGCAGAGGCAGCGGCAACTCTCGGATCCCCATCTCTTGAGAGAGCGGCGGCAAACACCAAAATGCCCATAATTATGACAATCATCTCTGGGATTGAGTCGCGGACCATCGAGCTGTAGCTGTAGCTGTAGCTGAAGCTGGCTTGTGTGTGCCTTTGACTGCCTGCCTGCCTGCCTGCCTGCTTGGGCTGCTTTATGATGGAGCGTTAATCCCCATTGTTGGGGCCATTGTGGGGCCCCTCTTGTTGTTGGCTTAAGAATCTGTTACAGAAAACTTAAAAGCGTCGCTTTAATAACTTTATTGATTTCGATTAAGCGCTATAACGTAGGGTGATCATCATCATCATCATCATCATCATCATCATCATCAGCAGCAGCATTGGCAGTGGTATCGGCATTTCTTTGGATTTGGTTTTGGGTATTTCGGTTCTAGGGAAAGCAAAAAACATACATATATGTAGGTAGAAGTAGAGATAGAGGATACTCTTTCAATAAGGTTTAAATTCAAGGAAGTCTCTTCAGAAACCTATTTCATATCGGATTTTATATATATATATTTACAATACTACGCTCTAAAGAATGAACAAATTGTACCTTTTTCTAGCTCCTTTAAACTCTTTGAATTTCCTTCCTGTCTTGGACAAATTCTATGCCACGAAGGGCATTTACCAGTTGCCAAAGTCCCAAAAACGAAATGCCTCCCCGCCCCGCCCAATAAACAATCACACAGTGGACAATAAGCTTAACAAAAATATATTTTTTTCAGCTCAATAAAAAACTCATTTACAACAAAAGCGCAACCAAAGAGAGAGAAGAGGAGGAGGAGGAGGAGGCAGCATTATCTCTGGTTTCTTGGTGAAGTTTAAGGAGCTGGGAAGCTCAGATTTGAATGTCTGCCATTTGGATAGATATGTAGATAGACCCGAAGACGATGTGCCCAAATAAACCTAATGAAAAACGTGTGAAGAATGGTTAAGAGCGTCGTCCAATTTGATTTGCATCGAAAAGTAATTGAGCCACAAAAAACGAGGCAAAGAAAAAGAAATGGAAACGCTCCACGGGGGCACGAGTCCGAGTCCGAGTCGACTATGGCTATGGCTCTGGCTATGTCGGCTATGGCTATGGATGTGGAAAATCTTTCAAATCATGCACAATTATTAAAATCCATAAACGTAATAATCATATCAACAGACTCGTCCAGATGAGACGATCAGACGCAGAATAAACAGAATACTGAGTTCTGAACGGTATGGTGTGGTGTGTAACCACCATAAGGTGGAGTCATTAACAGCATGCCACAGACAACAACAATAGCAGTAGGGGGGTGGGGGGTTGGGGAAACGAACAGCAAAGCGCGAACACTGAAAAATTAATAAGCAATAAAATTGCCATGAAATGAACTACACCACGAAATTCCCATGAAAGCGACCGCTTTGCAACTCTTTCTCTCCATCTCCCCCATCGAACCCTTCCCGCACCCGCTGTGTGGAGCCAAAGGCAGGAGCTGCGGAGAGTCCGAAACGGTTAATCGGTGTTACCGTTCCCCAAAAGAAAAAACTCAAACAGACCGAACCGCACCGCACCGAACCGGACCTGAAGCAGAAACTGAGGCTGGACCTCAAAATGAATGCAAATTCAATTGACACTTGGCTGGCCTTCGACTTGCGACTGGTTTCCTGTCCAACTCCTGGCACTCCTGCTCCAGAGGATGCCCCCCATGGGGATGCTCTTCTGCTCATTGGTTTCTTTCTCATAACTCGGTGATAACTTGACCACAGTCTGGCCGATTTGGGTCGGGAATGTGTTTGCATGACACGTTTCACGTTGCATTTCAGCTTCAAGCTCGTAAAAATAGTAAAATTTTGATTTGATTGAACTTGTCCATGATAACCGGCCCAACATTGTTGCTGAGATGCAGGGAGAGATGCTGAGATGCCGCCTGAAGGAGAGACACTTTTGCGGACATCGATCGGAATTAAATCCACTGAGGTTCTGTACGAGTACAGGGTTTAAACAGCTTGCTTTAAGGGTTTTCTGTGAGAGGCAATACATAGTATTTGTGGCCAATATTTCTCTGGATTCTTGGATTAAAGTTCCAACCTATCCACATTCCATGCCTTTTGAAATGTTCGCCTACATAAAGCTAAATCTTTGAAATTCAGCGACCCTTAGCTCTAGCTCTAGACCTTTATGGGGAATACTTACATACATATATCGAATAATATTTTGTTTCAAGCGGTCTCTAGCCTTTCTCAATATTCCAGTGCCAACTCGTCTGCCTATGGATAACTTTTAGCATTTCTCTTCCGAATCCGACAATAAGTTTAATTTCTATGATTCAAATTAAAAAAAATCGCCGTATTCCCCTTTTTTATTTGGATACTTTACTGCCTGGAAATTGTTTGATTTTGATGGTCAAATGGTAGCTTTCGGGTGTGTTTAATGCCTCATATAAAGATGGGTATGAAATGAACATTTCGCTTAATGCGGGAATGCATTATCAGAGCGAACTCTTCCTGTGCTTCTGGCTGAGTTTCTCCATTTTCCATGCCATTTCCATGCCTATTTCCACACCATTTCGCAAAGGAAAACGCTTTGAGAGTTTGCTCATTTATATGTGTATTTTTGATGCCATTTAAATTGCTGTTTATTGAATTTGCTTCCCCAATTCGGGTTTTTAGATTTCGTTTCTGGTTTTTGCTGGATGTGGGGATTGCGGGGACTGTGGTGGGGGTTTGGGGGAGACTTGCGCACAGTTTTATTTGTGTTAGTATCGTTTTATTTTGTGGATAAGCTCGACACGAAATAAACCAAAAAATAATAAGCATAATGTTTCGTTTATGTGGGTTTTTCTTTACAGATTTTTCGTTCTTTTATTTGTTGTTTGACAATAATTTTTTCGATACAGTATAATTTTTTGCATTTTCCGTTTCATTTTCATTTCTATTCGTAGTTTTGTGTGTGTTTCTCATATTCTCATATTTTTCTCATAGTATATGTATATATATTGTATGCACTATTCCTCTTCTTTAGGATCCTCTTTAAATATTTATTCAAAAAAAAAAACATCCTCTTACTTAGGTTTTGGGGGGGTATCTATCCGATTCTTTGTGGTTTTTTTGTTTTATTCTCTTTCCTTCTTTCTTTTTTTTGAGCTAAATTAAATTACATTTTTACACACACACACACACACACTTGCATACGCACACTCACTTATTCATACCTACACTGGGAAAAAAATTTGTCCTTAGTTGATATCGTTTTTTTATTACATAAAAATATTACTCATATTGTAAGCATTGCTTCAAACAAAAAAAAAGAATAGTATACGTTTTTATTTAATGCAAAAATAATAAATTCATTTACAACACTAATTTAGTCTCTCTTGGAACTCTTGGAACAGGGGGGTTTTAAATTACAATACAAAAAAAAAATATATGTGTAATAGTATGTATGTATATATGTATATTATATAGTCGAATAAATAAAATCACTTAAGAATATTCAAGCTCTGAACCGAAGAGTAGTCAAAGGAAGGATAACTTTTAGCGAGGCTCCACCAGGACACGAGGGACATTCGATTAGCTGTTCAAATTTCCCATTAGTGAACAGACAAAAACGGAGAACTTTCGCTGCGAGTGATGTTGGTGAAAATGATTGAAAATTTGGTTTAAATTTTTAAAATACGATTTTTGATAGGAAAGTTTTATTGTGATACTATTTTTGTTGCCATTCACGTGTGAATGTCTGTATTCATGACGTGCTGGTGCTGGTGGAACCCATATGATTCGAGAGAGAGAGAGAGAGGAGAGTGTACTTATAGAACTTATAGACAGATAAAGACAGAGATGAAAAACTGAGCAAAACCTCTAGGAACGCATAAATCAATGGAGAAGCAAATGCGGTTCGGTCGAACTCCACCTCCTGTTCCGCTGCTTGGTTGCCTCACGTGTTGTTGAAGAGCAGCGACTCGATGCTGAAGGGATTGCTGCGCCGGATGCTGATGGGCGAGGTCTGGTGGACGAGATTGGCCGCCGCTGCCACCGCTGCCGCTGTGGCCGAGGCGGCAGTAGCCGCCGCACTGTGGTTGTGCCCATGGCCATGGCCGTGTCCGTGGCCACCGTGGTGCTGGGAGTTCTGCAGGTTGAGTTGATGGAAGGCCTTGGCGGGAAAGAGTAGCGATTTGGGCGACGCGCGCGACTCCTGCTCCCTGTCCCGATCCTCTGACTCGCCGCCATCCATGGGCTCCATCTTACCAAAGACACCGCAGCCGTTCGAGAGTAGCGTGGAGGGGGCCACGGAGCTGGGGCTGCCCAAACTACCGCCGCCGCCAATGAAGCTGCCCGCCCGCGAGCTGTCCCCGTCGCCGTCCAAGCCGCAGTGGCTCTGGCCGCCGTGCTGCGGTCCGTGGCGCGCCGGGCTGACGGCATCGCTGTCCAGCTCGTCGTCGCTGTCGGTCCCGCCGACGACATCGATCTGGATGCCATCGTCCTCGAGATCCGAGTCCGAGAAGGTGCCGTTCGCCTTGTGTTGTGATATGTATTCGGCCTTGAGGGCTTCCAGGTCTACGGTGATGCCCTTGGCCTGCAGCTTCCTCGCCTGCCTATCGATGGCCTTGGCCAGTTTCTTGCGGCGCCTAGCACTGAAAAGAGCGGGGCAAATGGAGGAGGGAAATGCTATAGCTGGGGGCAATCTTTGGGGGGGCGGGGGAACACTTACCGCTCCTTGGCCTTGAGCTCGTTGGGCGGAATCGGCTCGCCGCTGCATGTCTGCGGCTGGGCATTGTGGGCGGGCCGGCCGGGACCCTTTTTGGTGTGCTCGCGCTTACGCACCTTGGCCCGTCGATTCTGGAACCATACCTATCTGGAACAAAGCGTATAATCTCAGCAAAGGTGCTCGGGTACGGTGCGGATGTTCGATCCTGTGGAACGAGACTCACCGCAACTCGCGACTCCTTGAGGTCCAGCCGCATGGCCAATGCCTCGCGCATGAAGATATCCGGATAGTGGCTGGCGGAGAAGGCCCGCTCCAGTTCCTCCAGCTGCCAGGAATTGAAATTTGTGCGGGAGCGACGACGCTTGGCGGCGCTGCTATCATCATCGCCGTCGCCAGGAAAGCCTAAAGCCGAAAACCGAAAACAGGAACGAAAACAGGGAAATGTAAATGAATTTTCAAGTCAGAATCAAGTCATTAATATAACTACCACACAATAGGACAGAGAACAGAAACCCGAGGGGGGGTTGGCTTATTAAAACTAATTAGGGTTCTACCAAAAAATATTATTAACCTAACAAAAACTAACCCCGAACCCCACCACACATGGGACCTTGAACATGGGCTCTGGAAATGGAAATGGTGAAAACCCACAAAAATGAATAGAGAAACAACACACACAAAACGGAAAACACTTTGTTCTCGACACTAAAAACCCTATAATTAAGTGTTGGAAAAATTATTTAAATGGAGCCAGCCGCCAGACAGGAGCACAAACACACACAAGCGACGGAGCAGCGCCGAAATGCATAAATATTCATAATCATATATTTCAATTACAACGCCAATGGTCCCCCCAGTCCCTCCCCCTCCCCCCACTCCTCATTCAACATCCCACCATCAGTTCCCCATACCCTTGTCCCATTCTAACCTAACCGACGCGTCGGCTTACAATAAAAACGAAACAATTTAATTACGTTTCCATTCTGCCCAGTCCCATTCCCCGAACGATCCGATCCGTTCCCGTCCAGGATGTATAGTTTTCTATATTTAGATTATACCCCCAGAGGGGGCGTGGCAAGCACACTCACACACAGATACAGAGAGAGAGAGAGAGAGGATACACACAAAGAATGCATGCAAAAGGCCCCGCAATTTATCAAATTAGCTCCGATCGGACCCAAAGTGAATCCGAAAAGGGACAGGAGAGAGGGGGCCAGAAAGGTGTTGGATGTTGGATATTAGATGATGGGACTGGACAAGACAGGACTAGGTGTTCTCAGGGACACAGCAATGGTCATCAGATCAGGGCAGGGCAGGAGCTCACAAAGAAAATGAAATGGGAATACATGTGAGTGGATGAATGAATGCATGCAAAGTGAATGTTTCGGAATGATTTACTTTACGGGAAATGTTTTCGGAACTGACTCGACTCATTCGATGCTTTGAATTATTTTTCCCATCAACAAATAAGTATTCAAATTAAAATGGAGAAGCATGTGTTCCATTCAACGAATGCACTCCATCTGTCATTCAAATGAAAGCTTCTGTCATTCTGGTGTTCATTCTACAGCGGAATCATTCAATATTTGAATGCAATTCCATAATAGGAATACATCGTACATCATTATGTACTTATATGCATGTATAATCAGTGAATCATAGTGCATTCACCTTAAATATATATATGCATAATCGGTGAATCATAGAGCATTTACCTTTTGGTATTTGGTGTATTCAAGTGTGTAATGGCGTACATAATTCAGGAATAATTCAAATCGAAATCTGTTTGAGGAATACCATTATTATTGGATGGATTGGCGCTCGTTCATTAAAATGAAATCCCTAATATTCAAACTCGCAAACACGCAATGGGTGTTGGGTATCAATAGATTGCCATTGCCTCGACACAATCGAGTGCCATTCAAATGGCACAACACTTGCAACTTTGTAATCACATCGATAGCGACTGCCCGTCCTCCGTTTCTGCCGTTCCGTTCCAGCCGATGCCACTGCCTCTGGGCTCTGGCTCTGGCCCAACTCTGGCCCCGACCCAACCATCAATTGTGTAAGATGTGGACTACCTACATACGCACACAATGCACTCCAGCATTAAAGCGCAATAACAAGAGGACGGCCACTAATGAATGGTTTGCATTTTGCTGTTAAGTGTACCTAATTATGCGTGCGGCACTGTAACGCTACCTCTGCCTCTGCTTCTCTCTCTCTCTCTGTCTCTCATTCTGCTTGGCGCACTGCACTGCTTTCTGCATACACGATACATATTTCCCCTCTTTCTGTGGTAATAACCGACGGTAAAACAACGCTTAACGTTGGCTATATGGAAAGAAAAACCACACTTTGGTATGTTCAACCATTCAATAAAAACAAAAACAACGGGATTTAGGTGTGAAATATAAGGAATATAATGGAGAAATTCCATCAAACGAGTACATTTTCTGTAAATATACATAGCCATCATTCAGTCCGACAAATCGCGAAATAACGACGGTGAAAAACGTATCGTGTAGCAGCAGCACTCTTTCGGGGGGCTGTCTGCACTCCGTAGAGCGACAAAAAACTCGTTTGTTTTAAACGACACGCCGACCCGCGGTCAGCCTTTTGACTATGACTGTGTCGTATCTGTGTGTATGTGCTTTTGTATCCGTGTGAGTGTTCGGGCCAGTTCATCAGTATATGTATGTGTGTGTGTTAATAACTCAATAACAACGCCAAACACACAGAAATAATAGAGACATTAAAGGCACAAGCGACAAACGACAAACAAAACGCAGGACGCAAAGAAAGGCCGCCCTTTCAGAGTGTGAGAGTATGAGGCGGGATAGATGGGCGGGGGTTGGGCGGTAACACACACACACACACATACGCATGCATACATACACACAAAGTGCATTCAAATGACTTAATAATAACATTCGCTGGACTACTTCGCCCCTTCTCTGACGCTCACACTCCCAACCGAAAAAGTCGAGCGGAGAGTGAGTGTTTGGAGTGCGATTTGAGCGGCACGACAGTGCAACAGAGAGAACACATAATTCATGTGGTTTTTTTGAAAATGCAAAACGATAATTGAAATTTATTATGATTATTGCTCCCACTGTGCAGCGTGTGCAATGTGCAGTGTACCACCACCACCACCGCCACAAACGTACTGCAATTTGGCAACGCCGCTGCACTCGTGTGGCTCCTGCCCCCCCCCACCAACCCTCACACAAAAAGCCGAAAAACGAAGCAAAGAAACGAGCTGCAAAATCACAGGGAACGGAACAGAACGGAACCGACTTCTGTGTGTTGGTGTGTGTGTGTTGCATGCCACAGTCACATTCCGTGGCATGTTATTTTCGTTTACAGCTCGCGTCAGCCAGGCAATATAACAGTTACACACCCCTCCACCCCCAAAGACCCCCAAAGCCAGATCCCAGACCGAACCCCCAACTCCAGACGACACCCCTACTCTACCCTCCATGATCCTCCGCAGGTGAGGAGCCACTTAAGTCATAAAAATTAAAGTGAATAAAAAAAAAGGTAACACAAGAAACAAGAAAAGGAGAGAAATTAAGGGAAGAGAGGAGGAGAGTGGTGGCAAAGAATGGTTTTATGGATTTGAAGGAGTGTAGAGGATTATGGGGCAGCTCCTTGTCTAATTGCATTTGCCCAAAGGAGCAACAGCAACAACTCGAAAGCCTAATGCATGCTTGATTCATTTCCATTGAATGATTCATTAGCAGATGGTGGGGAGACCATTTTCAAGATCCTAATTCACGAATGGAATTGATTCCACTGAGCAATATCATTCAATGTTAACGCGTGACTGTCATCACGGATATCATGCAGAGTTTTCATTGAGAAAAAGTCATTCTATATATTGGAAAAGAATCTAGCTAACTGGAACACTCTTTCATTGGCAGAATGGGTACATTTTTCGCAATCTTTTCATGATCCAAATTCATGTATAAGTATTCCACTAAATATTCAACTGCGTAGCGTGAATCAAACGCTGGCGTGTGACTGTCGCCGTGAATATCATGCAGTGTTTTCATCGAGGAAACTTCAGGCACAACTGTTGCATGGTATACATGATGATAATGGATATATGTAACCAAAATGAATACTTTGATGATTTATTCACAGCTACACTTGACCAACAAAAAAAACAGAAACCCAATCAAAAAGCGGAAATCCATTAGAAAAACTCATAGGAAATAACGAGATTTGGGAGACTGCGACGAAATGTATTCGAAGGCAGAAAAATGATTTATCATTCAGTTCATCGTTCCATTCCATCGTTCCATCAATGTGAAGTGATTTCCTTCTTTATTTTTTTGGGCAGAACGGAAACACCCATCTACCCATTCGCTCGATTCCCCCTCACATCTTCAATCCATTCGGAATTCATTAGGAGACAAGAAACAACATAACGAGTGTAAAGCATAAAGAGTAAAGAGTGAAAAGAAAAGAGAGCAAACACAGAAAATGGCGGCGTCGAAGCAGAAAACTGAAAATCGCATGATAAATGATTCCGATCGCCTTATGACAGTTTCTTCATTTCCGGCATGAAATGAGCAAACGCAACGGCACAAGAAACGTCAAGTGAGAGAGAGAGAGAGAGAGAGAGAGAGAAAGACAGAGCAATGATGGTGTGGATGGGAATGGGAGTGGGAAAGGGGACGTCGACAACGATGATGATGATGTCCCGTTCCACCACCCACACAACCCACACACCCATCTGCCATTCGGCTGCATGTCAACTCTATGCCGCAAAATGATTAATGAGCAAAAGGCCATTCCTCAATCCCCTCCCTTCCCTCCTCCCTCCACCCACACACCGCACCAAGCAGCAAACGGGCGGCGCACAATCTGCAATCTGGCAATCGCTGGCCTAATCAAATTGAATCAAATCAAATTAATAATTAGTTTTTAAAGCGCTGAAACGCCAAAGGAGTAGGAAGTTCCTCTGTCTTTCTCTCTCTCTCTCTCTCTTTCTCTGTCTCTGTGGAAGTGGGTGCCGCGCTGGCCCTCTCTGTGTCTCTTCATGTGTTGGCTGCAATTAATTAAACGGCCTGGCGCACAGCTAATGTCGCAGAAGGCCCCAGATCCGAGATCTACCATCCTCCAGTGAGTGCAGTTAATTACAAGCAGCGAGGACTGCTTACCTCTGGCCACGCCCCTGGCAAACGCCCCACGAGAGTGGCCGCCGAGAGCCGAATGGCCGCGCGCTTTGGATATATGCATTATGGCCATAATTACACCAACTAGCCATCATTTGTTAATGCTAATTGGTCAATGAGCCGCAGCCAGAAGACGGTCAGACGGCCAAACGGCCCGCTCTTCGTCTTGGACTTGGATCTGGAACTGGCTAATGGCTCTCCACTGAGAGAGAGCTCCACGGAGAGCGATGATCAAAGCAAATGGAGTCCCATCAATTGCGGGGCCCCGGTGATTGCTGCCCAAGCAATTGTCCAATAACAAGAAATATAAAACCCCCCCACAAGAAAGAAAGAAAGAAAGTGGCGATGACCACAAAACAAGTTAAGCATAAATCATCCATGAGATAATTTCCATCAGAAACGGGGAGGTAGAGGGAGAGAAAGAGGTCTCTAACTAGAGTTTCCTGGAATGAAAGCCATTGCGGAATATGAAATGAATCCTCCGATTCTGGACTCTCTTTGAATATATGTAGGTGTGTACTTGTGGAAAATATCTAAAAGTTTAAAAGTCTTAAGCAAGAGGTTTCTGAATCTAGAATCAACGCTGAAATTCGAAATATAACTTTAAATTGCTGATGGAAATTCATATGTGTATAGAGATTACTTTGGGTAGAATTCCATTGCAAAATATCGAATATAAATATATAGAAATAACTGGAGAATACAGATACATTTCGTTGAAAAGAGAATTATTTAAGATGAATTTCATTACAAAATGGGGAATGATACAAAAATACAGATCTTTCTAACAAAAGTTCTCACAATTGAAAATGAACCTTCGATTCCGAATGAGGATGTATATTTTCTCTTTGGGAAGATCTCAATAGAATAGAAGTCATTTAGAAAAGTATAAAGTCCTCAAACCACCAGAGATATGGATGGGTAAAAGTAGAGTTATCTTTCTAAAAAAAGTACGAATGTACGAACTATCTTTAGCCAGACTTTTATAAAATGGAAAGCGATTCGGTAATATAGTTTCGAGAAATAGGATTGATTGCGGAATCTCTATTCCTATAGAGCTAATAAATCCTCTCTTGTAATCCGAAACCCACTGAAATGTCGAATCAGAGTCGAGTCTGCTATGAATAGAGACACCTCTTTATTAGTTTGTGGAGCGACATATACGATTATAGCACACAATAGTTTGATCATTTATGGGTAGGCATTGGGAACTCGAATCTCGAGACCTGAAACTCGATGCGACCTTTCCGCGGCGCACAGCAGGCATCACCGCCGTCTCCGTATCAGTCTTCCAGTTCGTTCTCAGGGCATTCGTTGGACCAATCCACATACTTTGTATGCTAAATAAAAATCAGAAAATCAATCGGATTTTACATAATAATCGATCGCTGATTAGCTAAATCAATAAATATGTTTTGTAGGTAGCAAATGTCAAGCACAAAGCACAAAACTCTGACTGATACTCAGACCGCACGGCCTCAGAGCGAACGGCTATAGCTGGCTATAGACTGGACTGACAATCCGAAACCATTTAGCAGGGCTAATTGAATGAATTAGCATTTTGTCCGCACAGATAACGACACCAGGATGGATTCCAATCACACATTTACCAAACAATCACGAGTAGCCTCTGACGAAATGGATCGATCAACTGGCGCTGACCTCCAATCCTCTCTCTCTCTCTCTCTCTTTCTCTCGCTGTCTCTGTCTCCGTCTCTATAATGTGGGTACGCGTATTCTTTATAATTCATTAGCCGATCTCCCGATCTCTGAACGCAAATTCACAGGCAAATGAAAGCTAAGCGAAAGTCTCTGATGTAAATTGATTTCATGGGGGAATACGGAATGCGAATAATGGGGAACTGTGACGTCGATTCTGGGTTACCTAACACACGTGTTGGCGATTAGGCTTAAGCGCAATGCCGGCGCTTATGCCGGCGGGATGGGATTGCCGATCACCGATCAACGATACTTCATATATACATCAAGTACTCGTATATTTAGAAAGAGAGCTTTATACATTCATATATTGTATATGCGGATCGACTAGGAATCTTCAGGGACACTAGACGTATGACATGAGCCCAATTGGTCGTTGAAATTTCTCCTAAACGACAGGCATTCGACATTGTATTTTTGTCTTGAAAAAACTATTCTAAAAACGTAATTGATAGGTAGAAAATAAACGGTCATCAGTGGGTGAACATTTGATTGGATGGACAAAAGCTACCACGAGTCGTCCCCAATCAAAATGTGGAAGGAAACACTTTCTATCACATTTACTGATAGAAATTAAATTAATGATCCAATTTGTAGACCATCCAATCGAAAAGAAAGAATCCGCCCCATAACCCAAGTAAAAATTATTCCTGAACTCTTAGCTCTTTCCGTGTGAAACCAAATCATTCAATTGAATCATATCCTGCCTCATTACTAAACCTCAATTCAAAGTCATAAGACTTACCGCCATCCTCGTTGGATCCCTCGCTTGGTGGTCCCGCCGGCGGTAGACTCTGCCGATTGCCAATCATCAATCGATGCTGGATGGTCGCCACCGTGCTGGCCACAGCGGCCACAGCCGTCGTCTGGGCGGCACTTACATTCCTTAGCGCCGCCGCACTCAGTCCGGTGAGATTGGCGAAGGCATTGCTGGCATTTACCGCCGCCATTTGTGTGGCGGCCGCGGCAGCTGCCGCTGTGGTGGGATGTCCGCCGCCGGCCGCATCGAAACGCGGCCTTCCAAGGAACGGTCCATTCGGCCCAAAGACGCCGGGCACACCGAACTGCAGGAAGGGCCCCCAGGGCGGTACTCGAACGCCGCCGGGCGCCAGTTGGGCGGCGGCCGCATATAGCTGGAGGGCGGCCGTCGGATGAAGTCCCTCCGATGGCATACTGACGCTGGGCCTGGGATGGGAATGGGAATGGGATGTGGGTGGACTGCTGCCGCTCAACCGTTGCTGCTGCAGTTGCTGTTGCGGCGGCGTGGCTGATGGCAGATGATGATGATGCCCTGAATGGGGATTCTGATTGGGATACGGATTCTGATTCTGATGTGAATACGGATTGGATGTGGTCCTTTGGCGGGATGATGGTGCAACTACTTCCGTCTCGTCCTCGTCCTGGCTGCTGCTATTATTATTGTGATTGATGTTGTTGCTGTTGATACTGCTACTGTTGCTGTGGCTGCTGTGATTGTTGTTGTTATTGTTGTTATTGTTGATGGAGTACTTTTTGGTGTCCGCTGCGGTGTGGGTGGCTGTGGGTGAAGATTGATTGTGTCGTTGCTCCAGTACCATTATGGCTCTCACGCTCAGAACTTTTGGGCCATTCGGGGGTATCAACACTTTTCTTCACACAAAAATTAGAGGGGTGTTGGGCTTGGGGTTTCGACACTCGCGCTTGGGATCGAACACTAAAGGACTCTCTTTTTTTTTTGTTTGGGAGTTAGATTTTTTCGTTTTCAATTACGTGCTTAAAAAAATATACAGTCTGTTTTTTCAGTGTGTTTTTGTATTTTTTCTTTTTTATTCTTGTGTATGATGTATGGCTCTGCCGTCGGCCGGCGGCGGTGCACTACTGAAGAAGACGCGTCGCTCCACACTGATTGAGAGTCTTGGCTCCACTCTCGAGCTTTGGGTACGGCTCGCCGTCCGCCGTTCGATTGGATTCGATTCGATTCGATTCGCGTGCTGCAGGGGGGGTGTGCAGTTGGTGTTGCAGGGAGAGACAGACACCAGCAGCAGCAGCAGCAGACGACGCTAGCGGCTCGCAATGAAAATTCAATCTGCGAGCCGTCGACGAGGCATGCGGCCAGGAAACCCTCAGAAATGAGATGGAGCGAGTGGCCAGAGCGAGAGAGCGAAGCCACCACCAACGCGGGCAGAGATTGTTGCCATGTTGTTGGTGCCTCTCTCTCTTACTCTCTATCTGTCTCTCTTTGTGCTCTCTCGTTGTGTGCGTGTGCGAGCGAGGTAGAAATTCATCAAAAAGCAACAACCACTTAATTTTTATATGCGCTGCGTTTCGCCTGTTTCAATTTTGATCAACTTGCCGCTGCTACTGCCTGGCTCTGACTCTGCCACTGCCACAGCCACTGCCTGCTGCCTCTCTCTGCCATTGCCTCTGCCTCTGCCTCTGCTTCTGCTGCTGCTTCTGTAATTCATTTAAAAGAGAAACCTGTCTGTCTGTGGTTCTATGTGTGTGTGTGGCCATTTTCAACATGGTCTCTGGCTTCGTATCGTGTGTGGCAGAGCGAGACAAACATATCTTCGATGGCCGCTTCCATTGGCTTTCCACGAATAGTGGGAATTTTTCTGCCAGCGCCGCTGCCTGCTTGCTGCTTGTGTGCCGCTTAGTGCCTGCTGCGTCGCCATTGCCAAAAACGACTTCAAGAGTTTTCAATTTTCTTCAGGCTGTATGTGTGTGCGGCAAAGTTTTCCAGGGCGGAGTTATGCGGCATTTTTTCAATTTGCTTCTCCATCAAATTATTATATGCTCTGCTCTTTGCTTGGCCTGCTCTGCCGCTGCGCAGCTGGCACTCTGTGACTTTGGCCGCCTGCAAAACGCGTCCACCTCCAATAACCATAAATGGATATTTTACTTCAAAATAGAAAATGAAAATTCGTTAACAATTAATTAACAATAAGCTGGTTGGTTTCTCGCCTTATCGCTGCCTACTTTTTCTTCTTCCTAGTTTTTCACGCGCATTTTAGCTCGCTCTCGCGTTCTACTAGCGTTTCTTGCGCGTTTTCTTTTCAATTACGTTTCCGCTCCTCACCAAGGCATTCACTTTGCCATGCGTGCAAGCGGGATGCCCATACACACACAACGCCGACGCCAGCCAATTTGCCTTTAATTTGTTAACATAAACGCCTCGTCTTGCCGAAGGACGAAGAGGAGCAAAGGAGCACGACAACTCCGCCACGCAGAAGGAGCGGGAGAAGCGGCTCCAACTTCCGAGGCTGCTGCTGTTGCTGCTGCTGCGCATGAATCATTCATTTTATTAGGCGCCTGGGCAGCGACGCCAGCTGCGGCATCGTCTGCGACTGAGGCAGCGCCAAACGATGCTCCACTTAACCCATTTGCTATGCAGCGGGGTCGTTTCCACCCACACCTACCAGCAGACACCCCTCCCCGCTCGCTGGGCAATCAATGACATTGTGTTCTGTGGAGTCTGTGGAGCAGAATGACCTCTGGCCCCCTGCCACCCTGCCCCCCTTTCAGCCCCAACGGGGGAAAGTCCCGCGTCTCATCTGTCAGATGCTTTGTTGGCAGGTTGCTTAATTGCTCGCCAGCTCGCCCTTCGTTCGCTTGTCCTTACTCCCTCACTCCCTCTCTCTTCCTTCTCTCTTCCTCTTCCTCCATTCCCCTCTCATTTCCCTTTCTCTTGTCACATGTGCAACTTTGTCTCTTTCTCTCTCTGTCTGTCAGTCTGCCTGTATTGGTGTTCATTTTATTAATGACATACAGCGCCAGTGGGCGAAAAACGACAGCCAGCCACCCGTCGACCTTCCCCACACACACACACACACACACACATACACACACACACACACATACACATACACACACACACACACCCCCCTCACACCTGGTTCAGCCAAACCCTCATGCCTTACCATCCTGCCCCCTGCCAGTTTGTTAATAAAATTTCCATGCGTACCGAAACTTAATTAATTCTGCTACAGTTTGTTGCAAAAGTTTGCTCCCCCCAGGAACCCCCTTAACAAAATGGCCGCCACCGTTGCCCCACCACGGGGACGGAGATGGCTCCATGTCCTTCGCACATACAACCCCGAATCCAGACCCTCTGCCGCCCCATGCCACATTCGTTTGCAAATCAAACGAATGAATTTTAATTATTTTTTGTGCCAGCAAAAAGTTTTCATTCCTCTTTTTTCTTGCCTCCAGGTAGCGGGAAAACTTTTTTAGAAAACCAACCGGAAATGGGATCGGAAAATGTGGAAGAGAGGGGGGAAAAGAGGGGCCACAAATGCGCGCTGGAAAATAAAGAATCTGAGTGAAAAACACCCGAACGTCGGGGAATTGGGGAATATTTTTGAAGTTATGCTTGAGGTACATCTAATCAGAATCTGTTCGAGTGAAGAGATGATGGCAACTGAAGCGGAACTGGCAGATTGTCAATACTCGCAGATGAGTACTCGCAGAACTCCGCAAAGAGGACCTCGCAGTTGAGTCAGAGATCCTCCAAAAGAAGGATATACACTTCACCTGCTAATTTATCAGAACTGATGTTAAACTTATTTTTATTCAGGACTCTAGAATAAACATACACATTTAAATGATTCACGGACCTCAGATCGTAGAAAGTATTGCTCTTTCTTTTCCCACTGATCTCATCATGAAATTTAAGAAATTGAAGTACTCTTTCCCAAATCAGAACCTGTGTAAGTGGAGCTGATCCACATTGTAAATTGTAAAAATTTACAAAGTGATTTTCGAACAATCCCAATGGATCTTGGATCGTAGTAACTCCTACTATCTGCCGAATCGGAATCATTTCGATAATTATATCTTATAAAGATACTCAAGAACGATCATTGCTTAAGTGGAGAGAATGGAATAAGGAACCCTATTATAATATATGTAACGAATATATACATTTCAGAACCATTCTATCAGACCTTGGATGGTAGTATCTTTTACTCTCTTCAGAATCATAACATACTTAATCCAGTGGTGACGATTGAATTCGAATCTAAAAATTAGTATGATTTGAAGAAATCGTAATGTATATAATTTTAACGGGTATTTTAAAAAGATTTAAATTCAAGTGTTAAAAGTTAGTTTCAAGATCATTGTAATTCTTACTTTGTTGTTTCAAAAATGTTTTAAAATGAAGGGTATAGAAATTTAAGTAAAAAATATCTTTTCTGTAGAACCAATTAAAGTCACGGCAGTTTTTGCAGAGTCTTAGTTTTTTTACATATGTATTTATATATGTACATACCTTTGAATATCTTGCATAACCTTTTTAAAAAACGTAACTGGAAATGATTTCCAGCTTTCAGGTATTCAACAAATTGATATAAAGTCTTGCAAATATATTGAAGTCATTGAAAAGATATATCTAGCCATGGGATATACATATGTATCATGGGATATTGAATTCTTGTCTCTTACTTTCTTTCCGAAGTTGCAAGTCAACCTGTTTCAGGAAATGTTCAATTGAATATTGACCCGTTTTTACTCCCTATATGATCTCGATGAGCTTTATAAAAAGCGCTGAAACCATATCATGCATATTAATATTATAAGGTAATGATACAAATTTTAGTGGTAATAAGCAAATATATAAAATATTTATATACCTTTATTGGTCACTTCACATTCCCCAGAAATACTCACTTAATTATCGTCACATCGACATACTTTATCTTAAACTCCCTTAATCTGGAAAAACATATTATGGGAACTACTTAAAATATTATAAATTCGACTAAAATTTACATTAATGCTCATAAATATATCTTACAAATCATAAACAACGTCTTTTCAAACATCGACCAAAGCAAACACAGAAAATAAGGGGAAATTCTAAGAGGAAATAGGGGAAATTTGGCAAACGCCAAGCTGGGAAATTTGAGCTGCAAACAGACTAATTTGGATTGGATGTGGAATGTGGGATGCTTTGTGTGGGAATTTTACGCTCAAAATGTCTCTTTGATTTCTCCATCAAATGCCAGAGGGGGGAGCGATGGGGGATGTGCGTGGGTGGTTGGTGAATGGGGGATGGGAGGAGTAGCATTATTGCGGACGGATATGAAAACTTAGGGAATGACAGGCAGGAAATTGCAGAACTATTTTATGGTATTTGAAAAAAAACTAATGATAAATGAGGGAAATGGAAAACCCACTGCAGTGGGGGGAGCACTGATGTCGTCCCTGTATCGGGCAGATTGAATATTTCGCAGGAACAACTTTTGAAAGGATGGCACCATAAATGCTCCTTAGATCTGCAATTGGTAAAAGCTATGATTTTCCCATTGTCAGTTTAATTTTTATCTTTAATTTCCTATCTATTCATCTATTGGTCCATATTGAATACTTTTCTGTCCCATTATCCCATTGTAAAGTTATGTTTAGTTTCGCAATAGTTTCATTGAAATTCTTTAGAGGATATCATATCCACAACTAAGATAAGTTATTCTCCCCATTCCCAGTCCTCAAAATGTTGCCAGTTGTGGTCTCGATTTACGATTGGACCAATTAATGAGCGTGTTAATTGGCCCTCATTGGGACAGATAGACCATAACCCAAGAATGTCAACCGCATATCATATTGTGGGCATCAAAAACATTGCCGGGCGACAGCGACACGCCCACCTTGCATCCTGGCGATCCTGATCCTGTGCGTGCCACGAACCACTGAAATTTAAGCGAGCGATCAACAGATGCAGCGCGACCAGGAGGCACAACAGCACAACACATGTGTGTCGCTAATAGAAACGCCCACTTTTTTGGGTGTCTTCGACAATAAAAAATCTCTCGGTTTGCAATTCAAACCAAAACCGAAGCGTGGCAACCCCTGCAATGGATGGGCAACAACCCTGTGGTTGGTTCCGTTCCCTCTCCCATTCTTTTGCCCCTGCCACTTCCACCGCCTGTGCTGTTGCTGCCCCTGCTCCAGTGGATGGATGGCAACACCACACAAAGCCAAGTCACACGAAATTATGGCAATTACGCTAAGCAGCCCATTTATTTTTATGAGCCCACGAATTATGAATAATTGCGAATGCGAACCAGCAGCAAGAAAACAACACAAAACTTTACGTGTGTACCCCCACCCTCCAGCGGAGGGGGGAGGGGAGGGGAAAAATCAAAGAAAAACAACATCGTTAGCAGACATGTTCGAAAATCCATTCTGGCATTCAGAAAGAGAGCGCTGACATAATGAAAAACCACACTCGCAATACCCGAAACAGCCTCCAATCGAAGTTCCAATCTCCACCGCTCCACCGCTACATGCGGCCTCTATGTGGGTGGATGGGTAGATGGGTAGATGGGTGGATGGGTGGCTGCGTGGATTCGTCATTAGGCTCATAAAATTGCAATGACTTGGCACACACACACACACGCCCCCACATACTGACAGGCAGACAGACAGACGGTCAGACAGACAGACGATGGGGGAACAATCTTGACAAATGACAAAACATCTAAACTAAATGCTCCATGGAGATGGAATCGAATTTGGAAATGCCCTAGATACCAAGAGCATAGCTGAATACTGCTTCAAGAAAAGTTGCACTGAGAACAAAACCATGTACTTTCACAGAAAGAAATTTAGCACTTTCTTTCCTCATTCGATAAAGAGGTTTCCATTTGAACTTTCGGGAAGCCTTCAGTCTTCCCAACACTGTCACTGATGTCATTGTCCAACACTCTCAGTGCTGCCCATCGCTTTGATGGCTGCCATCTTATGCGGCGATTTTGTGAGGCACAATTTTGGCACATTCCTTCAACGACAAAGACGACGACGATGAGGACATCAATGCCATCAACGACAACAACAATTGACATTCATTGGCTAGTTTGATGCTCGTCTCTGGTCTGTCCGCCTGTCAGCCAGTCTGTCTGTCTGTCGTTTGTCGCCTGTCAACCCCCAAAATAGAACACATTCTTCTCTCGGGGCTCTGCCGGATGCTCCTTGGTCCTTGCTCTTTTGGGTGCTGTCGCGATTGATTTTCCCTAGCGCCAACCAAACTTCCAACTTCTGGGCAGGTCCCGGTCTCCCAAACTTCCCCCACGCTGTTTGTACGCTCCGGCGCGGCGGCAAATAAATTACATTGTAATTTGTGTCCCCCCGGTTGTTATGGCCATGTCTGCCCACCACCTCCCCCTTAGACATCCTGCTCTGTCTCGTCCTTGGGCTAGACTCTTGGCCAACCCTCAACTTTGCAGCACACATTCGTTGCGACATATACTACATACATACTCTTTCCGACAGGTATGGGGATTTTCATCAAAAGAAAGCATCTGCGACTTCCCTACTAGGAATATATTCTTGTATTCATATGCAAGGAATATCATCCATTGAAAATAGCTTTTGGAATTTCTGGAAACTTATAAAACATGTGGAAATTCTTCCATTCCTCAAGAGCTGTATTTTCTTTTTTGTATTCAAAAAATGCAGCACAGCTCTTCAAAATATCGTTAAAGTTCTTGCTAGAAAATGAGCATTACTTCTGCTTCCATATTATTTCTGATTTTATTCCTGCACCTCCTTCGAGGCTTCATCCACTGTAATACTTTTCTTTGCATTAGATTGGTTTCGATTGCAATAACTTAAAATTAGCTTCACATAAAGATAAATAAAGATCATAAAGTCTGTCTCCCTCTTTTGCACACTATCTTCTTCACACTATGTACTGCCTTTTCCGTAGAGAGACCTGAGTATCTTGATGTCGAGGCACGCGTGCCTCTGCAGTAAACAATCCTACTAGTTTTTCATAGTTCAAATCAAATTGTATAGAAAATCGTATGAATATGTCATGAGGGTATCGAATCCGTAAGGGTATCTAAACTATCGACCCTCGAGGATAGTAGTCCTTTCTAGTCCTACTTGTTGTTGTTGTCCCGTAGTGTGGGCTCGTAATTTCATTTCGAGTGGCTTTTGGCCCACCGCCCACCGTTTTGGCATTGCCATGCAGCGCAGCAGAAGCAGCATCCGAAGCATCCCTTGCCCCCGGAATGAGGCAGGAGGCTGGAGGCAGGAACAGGCAGCCTCTAGCTCATTTAAAGTTGATGGTGTGTGAAAAAATGTGAACAGATTGTTATGTAATTGAGTTTTTAGGCAGCCGTTTTGAGGTCGCCTTTTGCGGCGGCCTCCTTGAATGTCCTTCTGACTGTGGTACTGCCACCACTGCCCCGCCCCGCTGCTGCCTGCCACTGGATAGCTGGTGTTGTTGTTGTTGTTGTTGTTTTTGGCACATTTTGTTACATTTATTTGTCGCTTGATTTGATTCTTATTTCCTTTTTCCTTTGCCTTTGCTGTTTCTCTGCTTCCTCTGCTTCTGTGCCACACGTCTCCGTGTTGTGTCTCTCCCTCATGGGTCGACTTCCCCCCCCTGTCGCCTTTTGCCACTCAGTGGTTTATTTGCCATATCAATACCAGAGCCAGAGCCAGAGCCAGGGACAAGGAACAGGGAGAGGCGCTGAAGAAGGGGCTGTTTTAGTTGACCGATTTGTGTGGTTGGAAGGAGGTTAAGTTGTGTGGTTGAAATGGGCTGGACATTGCCTGAATGGCCATGGGACGCAATGGAGACGGAGAAGGGGATCTGCATCATTGATTTAATGTATCCTAATCAGCGCAATCTGTTGGATCATTCTCTCTCTATAAGGTGTCAGGAATTTGAAAGAAAGAGAGTGGGCTTTCGGAGCGTACAACTTCAGATTGAATATCAATGGAATGGAATACAAGATCTCAGAACATTTTTTAATACCATTCTGTTATTAAATATATCAGATATCATTCAGATATAGCACACAGGTACAGCAATGTTACAACATAAAAGCAACCAGTGCAGGGCAAAATTATTTATTTTACTAATTTCCAATGAACACCCGTACGAATTGGGGCCGACTGCCCCTCGTTTTGGTAGTCGCCACTTCGGATGATATATGCTTAAAGCGCGAGTAGGTTTGGTGCCACATTTATTCATTATCCAACACATCAGCAGTTGTATCCCAGTTCCTCTTACACTCTGACCCCATCACACTGAACAGGCTGGACCATTCAATTGCGCAGGGAAGAGACGATGGGCACGAGGGAGTAGTATGGTTATACGTTCTAAAATTTATAGAAATAAAATTACACCTGCAAGAACTTTAACCATATTTGTTTTACGAGTTTTACGAGGGTTGTGAACTGAGATTATTCTCAAACTCCACTTCTGATATCTGAATGAAATACAAAGGAATATGTTGGTCCAGGAGGCTTTGCAATTTTAAAAGTCAAAGAACAAACAGTAAAAACTAAATCAATTTCGAAGAAAACAGACGAACTATTGACACTGAAATTTTTATTATTTCCATAAATTTACTATGGACCAACCCTTGGTAACAGTGCTGCCCATGCTGATCACTATTTTACATAGCAAGCCCGGTCAGAGTGAGTGAACCAAGGGGAAATACTCATCAGAGTATATAGGGAATCTATAATTGATTTCTCCTCTTTCTTCTCTTACTCGCAGGCGCCAGTATGGATGATCTTTGCAATGAAATAGAAGCATTACGTCCCACTAATGAAGTCTTGATTTCACACCTCCGTACATTCCACACCACCATGGACGCCCTGAAGCTTGGGATGGATTTGGGCATCAATATGGGCCTTCTAGCCCATTCTAATGGGATACTCCGTATTCCTTTCAAATTGGCCAAAAGAAGCCCCGCGGACCCTGCAGTCCCATTCGACGTCGAGGCTGATTATGTGGATCTACGGAGCAGTGTCAAGCAGCGGGAGCATCCGTGCAACAACGAGGAGCCTCTGTCCATCAACTCGGACGAGGAGCTTCTTTTCACCGACGAGAAGGAAGAGCCTTGTCACAGCGACGAGGATATGCGCATCCCAGGCCGAGTACTCCGATCGGCAACAAAGCGACAGGCAGGAACGGTTGGTATTCATACAACCCACAGACCATTGATCCACTAACAGCCTTCCATCGTAGCAGGAGGGCAAGCGTGGCCAGTGACCGTGTCCAAAACCAGGCTAAGAGCATTGCAGGAGGCGCCAGTGGCACCAAAGCCCCAAAAAAATTTGTTCACTTTTTCAATTAATGATTAAATACACGGAATCATTTTTGTTTGATAGAAAACAGATTCGTATCATTTTTATACACAACTTGGGCAGGGGTTACGTGGATAGCCCTGTCTTGTTGAGCCGCATAAACTTCACATCGACTCGGTGAGATTCGGGATTTGTTTCGTTCGGTCCGATAGAATTAGCGATTCTGCTTTCTCATAGATTTTAGTTGCTCTCCCACAACGGACTGAAAGAATCGGTCTCGACACTTACTGTGTCAGATCCGAGAAGATCATTAATTTCATATTTTGGTAGAGAGATCGAGAATGTAACACAAACATTTGCTGGTTGATGGGTGATGAGTACATAACATGTTTGTGCATGCACGATTTCAATCTCCGTGTGTGCAAAAGTGTTGAACACGCATAATGTACATGTCCACACATACACAGAAGAATTTCTACGTAGTGGGTGTCGAATCACTATTGATCCGCTGTGCTCGGATTCGAGTGATTTGAGGTGATTTGAATCTCACTGAAGGCAGGATTCGTATTGTTCGGGGCAGGGGGCAGGGGGCAGGCGTATAGTATAGCTGTGATTTTAGGAATACTGTTGATTTATGCAGCGCTCTAGTACATATCTACTACTAGTATCCTTCCTATTCATAAATTACTAATCCTAAAATGAACTGATGTGGGGCAGCGCCCCACGGTCGGTTGGAGGGATGCGTTTATGCCTGGGATCCGCGCGTAACATTGCGCCACTTGATGGTACATTGCAGTTTAACGTAATATTCGATTGCAGATCATTCCAACAAGTTCTTTCTGAAGGTTTCGATTGGCACACCTTGGATGCCATACATCTTTAAGCTATGACCAGCTCTGATGTTCGTATGCCATGACTTTATTGTATCATTTATTGTATCACTGCTCAACGACGCGTCGTTCCATTCTTGCTGTAGATCAGATTTCCACATTACCTGGATGGGCTTTCTCTCCTTACTGTTCCAAATGAAGTGATCTTCCATGCCGATCATTGGTTACTGCCAATCATTCCCCACTCCGGCAGTGTCCATCACATTGGTCATGCCGCATCCACATTCCCCCCAACTCTCATTCCCGCTTTGTCTCTGTATTTCGGTTGCATGTAACCACCGATCAAGGGCCAAACGATCCGACTCTCTGAGCTCTCTTTCTGGGTGCCGCCTGCAACGTGCCCCCTGCACCCTGCACCCTGCACCGAGCACCACTCGGTGCTGCTTCTTATTAGCTTGCATTAAGACCCAGCAGGGTTTTCACACCTCTGACGCCCCACTGCGCCTCTGCTGGCCGACAAACGGGGCAGAACCGAGAGGCAGGAATGAAGATGCCACAGAGACGGAGACAGACAGAGAGAGAGAGAGAGAGAGAGAGAGTTCCTCGAGGGGAAGATGGGGAAACGTTGCCACAGCGCACGCGCTGTGCAATCAAATTCAAATCACTTTGCATCTTTGAGATCTCAATAAAAATCTTTTCTTGTCCGTTGCCGTTCCAGCTTGTTGTTTCTGTTGTTGCTGCATTGCCGTTGCCGTTGACTTTAATTGTTGCCGCAGGAGCATTGCTCAAATATTAATTGGTTTTCTCTTTTTCTCTGTGTGCGCCACGCGGAGGCAGAGACTTCGACTTCGCCTTCGACTCTGAGGATTTCTGGCTAAAACCGAGAGAATGGTAGGAGGAGGCCACGCCACGGCAACGGCACCGGCAACGCCGACGCGGATCCCTTTTCTTTCTGCCAGACTATGTGTTGGTGTTGCCTGCCCCGCATTGTTGCATTGTTGTTTCTGCGGTGCCTGCTGCAAAAATTAATTACGATATCATGATTTACAAAATTAGCCGCAAATGGTGCGGCCTTTTCCTCTGTTAGTCCTCCTCCTCCTCTCTCGCACCTTCAGTTACCTTTGCGATTCTGCTCTTCTGATCCTCGGGTCTGTTCCTGTTCTTCTGCACCTTTTATCCCCTACCCACCCTCTGGCCCATTGATTATTTTGCCTATCTGCGTAGGGGCTTGGGCGTGGCAAGAGTAGAGTGATTCTTTCTGCGACTCCGACCAGAGCGAATCAGCCACTAAATGTGAGTACTTATAGAGGTCTCCCACCAAAGATAATATTTAAATTAATATTAAATAACCTATAGAGCCCAGGAAGCAGATTAACGATGCAGCAAAGACCAAGGACGAAATAATTAAAAAGCGGTAGAGATTTGTGGTAGGAATCTGGACATAAAAGCCAGCTACGACTCATCAGAAGTATGAAATGATTTTGGAGTGAATAACGAAAGCTAATTTCGTCTATTCAAATGAGAAATAAAGATTCAGTAACGGATCTGCCATTCAGATGGTATACACATACACATACCTTATACCATCATATATGTATGTACATATGTACATATGTATAAAAAAGTACCCAAACGATAATGGAAAGAAATCAAACACTGAAATTTTCCATTCATACTAAGGCGAAATCCATAAGTAATATTTGGTGTATTTGGTCAACAATGTTCGAATTGGTTGGAACTTGGCCCTTTGCGCTTTCTGTGGTGACGTTTTGGTTTTGGTCACCTCACGGTCCTCTGGTCACTCTGGTCCTTTGGTCACTGAGTTTGCCCACCTGCTACGATGGAAGGCTGTTAGTGGATCAATGGTCTGTGGGTTGTATGAATACCAACCGTTCCTGCCAGTCGCTCCTCCTTCTTGTCGGTGAACAGAAGCTCCTCGTCCAGACAGAGGACAGAGGCTCCTCGTTGTTGCATGGAAGCTCCCGTTGCTTGACACTGCTCCGTAGATCCACATAATCAGCCTCGACGTCGAATGGGACTACAGGGTCCGCGGGGCTTCTTTTGGCCAATTTGAAAGGAATACGGAGTATCCCATTAGAATGGGCGAGAAGGCCCATATTGATGCCCACATCCATCCCAAACTTCAGGGCGTCCGTGGTGGTGTGGAATGTACGGATGTGGGCCTTCATGACTTCATTCATAGGACGAAATGCTTCGATTTCATCACTGAGATCATTCAAATTCATAAAAATTTCAGTGTCAATAGTTCGTCTGTTTTCTTCGAAATTGATTTAGTTTTTACTGTTTGTTCTTTGAGTTTTAAAATTGCAAAGCCTCCTGGACCAACATATTCCTTTGTATTTCATTCAGATATCAGAAGTGGAGTTTGAGAATAATCTCAGTTCACAACCCTCGTAAAACTCGTAAAACAAATATGGTTAAAGTTCTTGCAGGTGTAATTTTATTTCTATAAATTTTAGAACGTATAACCATACTACTCCCTCGTGCCCATCGTCTCTTCCCTGCGCAATATATTGGTCCAGCCTGATCAGTGTGATGGGGTCAGAGTGTAAGAGGAATCGGGATACAACTGCTGATGTGTTGGATAATGAACAAATGTGGCACCAAACAACCTCATGGAAGCTGTGAAATTTTGAATAGTGCTGGGAAGATCTATGGACCTATTCAGTGGAATGGTGCATACTCTTTGCAGGGGCAAGAACAAGAGAGCATTCAGGATACAACCCACAGATCACTGTCCCACCGACACCCTTTACCATCGTTTCAGGTGGCTGCCCGAAAGATTGCGAATCCCCATCCGATTCCCATTCCCATACGAACTTTGTTACACAAAATAAACCATATTTTGAATTCATTAAAGGAGCAGGCATCTGCAATGGATAAAGGCTATGTGAAGGGGTTGTAATCCAAGAGTTTGGGTATTAATAATGGTTTAATGGCTGGTGGAGTGGCTGGAGTGGTGAAGCGATGAAGTCTTAATGTGGGAATCCCCTTCGATTATTCGATGTACAGTTGCTGCTGGCACTGGGAAGCTTACAGTTAGGGAAGGGGGTGGGGGGGGGGGGGGTCGGCTTCGGGTTCGAGAGTATCGCAATTGAACGCTTTGCACTAATTACTTTCGCAATTACGCTACGCGTCTTGGGAGCCAAAATGCGTTCGCACTTCCCATCATTAGGCCCACAGTAGCCCCATTTCCCCATTTTATTGCCATTGCCCCCCACCCCCCACCCCCCATCCCCCTCCCGCCCTACTCCACGTCGCAGTGGCATATTAATCAAATTAGCTCCAATTTTTTGTGCCCCTGCCCCATGCCACAGCCAGTGCTACAGCCAGTGCTACAGCCAGTGCTACAGCCAGTGCCACTGCCACTGCCTTTGGCTTACTGTTAGGCGTTTAATTAGCCTTTTTGTTTTTTACTGCTGCCTTGCCGATCGCAGAAATCATTTTAATTGATGTCGCTTTGATGATGAGCGTAGCAGCGTGGACAGTCGACAGTCCATAGTCGACTCGACCACAAACAATTGAGTTGTCAACTCAACTGTGCCCCAGAGTGTGGCAGAGCCGTAGCGTCGAGGGGCAGAAATTGGAACTGCCACTGGAGTTGGAGTTGCAGTTGGAGCTGGAGCTGGGGCGTTGATGACATTAATAAACGCAATGCGCATATGCAAAAAGGGGCAGCCACAAAAGAATGCAAAGAAGAAACTGCCGCGAGTGGGGGCATGCGAAGTAAAAGCAGAAGAGGTGCGGTGCCATAAAGAAGAGCAAGGGACGGCAGTGAGAAGGGGGGCAGAAAGAGGAGCAAGTGCAAAAGAAGCCATAAGAAAAACAATGTTAATTACTGCCGCCCAAAAAAAGAGCGACAAAATTGTAACAGTGGCAGTGCCCCACAGCCCTTCGGTTGAGAAGGAGGCGTGGCCAGCCAGCCGGCCAGACCGAAAGGCGGAGACAAGTGTGTGGCAAGTGTGGCAAGTACGGCGTGTGGTGCATAACTGGAGCGCGGAAACATAACGCGCTGCCCAAGGCCGATCAGGTGGCGCATTAATTGCCACAGAAGATCTCCTCAAAACTGTGGGATAGTCACTGGCTGCCTCCTCCGTGTCCCCTGCCTAATGGCTGGCAGCACTGATTGCCTGTGGAAGGACTCGCCTTAGCTGGGGTCCTGCCAGACTGCTGCCCGGAAGTGACCTGCGCCCTCAGGGCATGCGAATGGAATGGAGGGAAGGAGATGAAGTCTGTAAAGCTCCAAAAGTTACATCATTCCAAAAAAAATCAAAGGGCAGCCAATACGAATGGTAGAAAACAGGACGCTGATCCACCAAAAAACTATCGAAGAATCTTTTTAATCCCTTCTACTTCTATGGTGACCCCCACACTAAATGGTGAATATCCCATCGACTGGTGACCCCATCAAATCAGTAATTCGCTAAGAACATATCTTTAAAGGACCTTCAAACTGTATAGAAACGCAACCAAAGATCCATTGGTGTGCCCCTGGGGACTCCTTCAGAGAATATCCCTCAAACGGTGACCCATTCGTTGTGGCAACTAAGTCGCAAATCCTTGACACTCGCTCGCAACGCAACGCAACACAACGACTCACGAGCACACGCATCGATTTCACGGCTTGCAAACCACAAGAGCGCGCCTCCGCTGGGACCAAAACGCTTGAGAGGATTGCCTGCCAGTACGTGGCACATTCTGTGGATATTTCACGCCTCCTTTGGTGCTCCTTTTTTGGGAGAGTACATGCAAAACTAACCACCAGACAGAATGATGAGGATGTGGATGAGGATGATACAGGAGCAGTGCGCTGCCTGCCGATAAGAATATGACAAATTTCACGCGCTTAGCGCAAAAAGGACAACAAAGGAGGTGGCCTGACAGGGCAAGGTGGACGCCGTCAGCGGCTTACCTTTCGAGACGGGTAGAGGCTTTTGTTAGATTTCCAAAAGCCCAAAAAAAATAAAACCAAACACCAAAAATCGAAATCCCCGAAACCCCCGGAAAGTGAAGTCAAGATAGCAATCAACGGGGATGAAGAGAGCCCTGTGCGGCGCTCGACTCGCCTCGACTCGACTCGCACTTTAATCAATCGCAACCGATTTGTCGGCTTAACATGTACAACATGACGCAAATAGAAGGCCCTGCCAGGAGGCAAGGAGGCAGAATGCAGAAGGCCAGGGAGGCAAGGAGGCAGGAGCTCTGAAGCCCCGGAGGGTGGCCGGCATTA
Source organism: Drosophila athabasca (assembly GCA_008121215.1). Taxonomy (NCBI): domain Eukaryota; kingdom Metazoa; phylum Arthropoda; class Insecta; order Diptera; family Drosophilidae; genus Drosophila; species Drosophila athabasca. Next base: position 6,775,649 of record CM017796.1, on the reverse strand, counting down.
AAGTGAGCAATCGACAAGGATTAGCGTCTGCCTGGGAGTCCGATTTGTTTGACTGGTGGCTTGTGTTTTGGGTTGGGCTTAGCGGGTATTGCCTGTAAAGTGGCCTGCTAATAGTTGTTTAGAGCGTGAGAAGATGACGAGCGAGAGCGGCGATGGGATTAGCAAAACAAGAAAATATCTGATAGATACTCCGCATCCACACGATAGAGTCGAAGAATACACAACAATGGAGAGAGGCAACGTAAGGCAAACAAGGATAAACAATGATTTTTGATATCTTTCCTAAAAAGAAAAAGATTCTGCGTGTAATTTATATGTTGTTAGCTTTACTTTCACTCGAAATAAAACGAAAATCGATCCCTATCTGTTTCTTTCATGTACAGTTCGATGGGTTCGGCTATACTTGAACCGAGTCATGAAGCAGCGCCCCTCAGTCGGTTATATTCCGTTTTCTGCCTTGGATCCGCGTGTAACAGGCTTCGGTGTTTGGTGATCTATTTTTGAGTAGAGAAAGGAGTAAACCCTTTATCAGCTTTATCAGGGAGGCCCACAAGTCCTTGATTTTCAATATTCTTCTCTTCCAAATCAATGCAATATTTCCATAGAATAAACTTCGAGCTGGTTTAAGTTAAAGAAAAACTTCAGGAATATCCTGCCAGACACTTTCCCATGTCCTTGGACTTAACATAATTTTACTCAGATTCTCCTATTCCCATCCCAGAGCAATATTGCGGATGAATTGTCGGTCGTGTCCAATGGGATGATGGGATAACAATTTATAATGGCTTAAGTACGATTTACGAGTGTATGTATATGCGGCGGCGGCTAATCAGGAAACCAGCATCAAACATTGTCTCTGGACAAACCCTCGAATCCTCGAACCCTCGAACGCTAACCCTAACCATCGAGAAACCGTAGAATCCTCCCCTCGGCCATGGGCACGGGTACGGGCACACGACCAAAACAAGAGCCTGGACCCTTGACAATGGCTCTATTTTTATGCGATTTACTTGTTGTGATAAACATTCGACATTTCTGACAGTCAAACGACACCCAAAAATGGAGATGCGATGAGATGATGAGACGGGATACGACAGACCCCAAAACAAAGCTGCTGCTGCTGCTGCCCTGCTGGAAATAATTTGAAAATTACTTCTATATTTTTATGAAGGTCGCGTGCGGTTTTGTCGTGATCGAAACCGAAGATAAGATGAACCGAAATACGAGTGTAAATCATATAGTATACTCGTATAAATCTACATACATACTCTCGTCGAAGGGGGCAGAACATTTGTTTTTAGTTTACTTTATTGTTTGATAAGTATTGCGATAATAATTTCGGCAGCACAATGGAGAATGGGTGGCAAGGACGAACGCCTAACACCCCTAGGACCCCCACGCTTGCAACAGCTTTTGGGGGGGTGGGGGAGTTGGAGGGGATGGGTCATCAAATTGAGATTTATGGAAAAGTTAACAACGTTTTATGCGCATTTTTCGGGGTATCGTTAAATGGACACAGTACCATCTTCCATCCCATCCAGAGAATCGCATCCAGCAGCAGCAGCAGTCCGTCAGTCCGTCACTCAATCCTTCGGGAGCAGGTTGGAGTGGGGGCTGGAAACACTAATAAGCACCTTGGGCCTTCGGCCAAAAGGACAACCGGTGGGCAAATTGGATTACTTCATTTCATTTCTCTGCTCCGTGTCTCGGGTGTCGGCTAACATCAAGAAGCAACGAAACACAGCACACACCTTCAGAGCTCCTTCTTCTGCCTGCCCTCAAAGAGCTGCAGCTCCAGCTCCAGCTCCATCTCCAGTTTTGTGAGTGGGAAATAAATAAAAACAAATTTACAGTCCAGACATTTGGTCGATTGATTTCGGGCATTGCAGCAACCCCAGGGGCACACTACAATCGAAGAAGAGTTGTAGGACTCCATCTTCATCTTTAACTTTAACTTCAGTTTCAGCTTCAGCTTGAGGTTCGTGTTTCTCCTCTCTCTCTCTCTCTCTCTCTCTGTCTATCTCTTCCCTCTCTGTGTGTGTGTGTGTGAGCTTCGTGTAGAGCTTCGGTGGTTCACTGCTCGCTTGCAAATTGCCGCATATTTGTTGAGTAATTACGCTTTAACTTGTAATAAAGAAGACAAACAATAAAACGAGGCCCCAGCCGTGATCCCCTTTTCCTCACAGAGGGACAGAGCAGGGTAGGGTGGGGTGGGGTAGTGGAGTGGAGTGGAGTGAAGTGCTGCTGCCCCATCTGGCGGCGTGTTCTCAATTGAAAAGCGTGAATAACAAACGTGAACGGGGCGCAAATTGGTTAAAAGAGTCCGAGAGTCGAGAGAGATCTTTTCAAAAGTCTTTGAGAAATGCGTTTATGCGCTTCCAGAATAACGTGATTTTATGTGCGGAGAAAAGGGTATGCGATGTTGTGATGCATGAAGTGAGAGAGAGAGAGAGAGAGAGAGAGAGAGAGTTTTTCTCTCTCTCTCTGTGTGGCTGCAACGTTTACGCGCGATTGGCAATTTGCCATTAAGTTTTATCAATATTCCACTCAAAATTAAAACATTTCCCTTCTTATCGAGATTTAATTGAAAAATGATTCCGTATGGTAATAAATGTACTGAATCTTCCAGCGAATCAATGTCAGTCGCAATGGGATTTTACGTTATTTTTTTCTAATTCTGTATCCCTCAGTTTTCAGCACCCAGAAGATCTATCTTTCAACTAAACAAAGTCCAGATTCATTTTCGCGAAAAGAAAAGCTACCTTCACGAGAAGAATCAGAGGGAGAGCTACGCCCGAGTGAAGTGTTAGACTCAGAGGAAAGGGGGGTCCAGTCCAGTCCAGAGAGAAGGTTGGCGCAATCCCGAATGCCAGCCAGTACAGCAGTTCCATTCCAATTCGAAGTCCGAGTCTCAATCCGAGTGGATGCTCCGACTGGGGGTAAAACCATAAAATGCATTATTATGCTAAATGACTATAAAAATCACGTTTACAATCCATTTATGCCTGGGATAATAACCCATGCCCATTCTCCATTCCCCACTCCATCCTGCTTGGCAGGAGGCGGCGCATCAGGGCATCAGAGAGAGATAGAGAGAGAAAGAGGGCTGAGAGAGGGCTCTGGGAGGCTGCAGATGGACGTTGGACGGGTTGTTGGGATGTTGGCTAAAACCCTGAAAGGCAGCATTTGTTTACGCCGCGAATAATTGAGTTATCTGATCTCCAGGTCTCAGTCTTAGTCTCAGTCCCAGAGAGCAACATAGCCGCCACGAGAGTGGAGCTGCAGTGGAGGCTCTGGTTTTGGGTCTGGCTCTGCAGACACGAAAAGTGACTTTTGGATGGGGTGGGGGGATGGATGCCTGCTGCAAACGAGGGCCGCCTTTTCTAGGATTGAAGAGTGGGGTTTCGGTGGACGGCGGCGGCTGCTATGGCTATGAGGCAGGCGGACAGTGGACGGACGAACGGGCTGAGGCACATTGCATGTTTTGGCTTTGGCACTGGCACTGGCAGCAGGTAGGTGTGGCAGCAGCAGCAGGGTTTATGTAGCAAATTGTTTGGGGGCACATTAGAAGGTAACCACTGTCGTTCCTTGCCGTCTTGTACTTGTTCCTCTTTCTCCTCGGTTCCTGTTCCTACCTCTGCCTCTGCCGCTGTTCCTGGCTCTTCTTCCTGCCCCTTTTTGCTGCTCTTACCCCTGCCTCTGTCCAAGTCCATTGGTAATGACTTTATTTGGTTGCTGCGTTAATGGGGCGAGCTCTTCTGCTGCTGCTGCTGCTGCTGCTGCTACTCCTCCTTCTTCCTCTTCTCTACTTCTTTCTCCACTCCGCCTTGCCTCTCCTGCTGCTTCCTTGTGCATTCGGTTGTCGGCTCGGGCAGCGCAAATTGAAAGCGCATTTCAAAATTTTTCACACCTGAAAATTATTTCGTTTCCAGACATCGTTTTTTCTTGACAGACGGTCCGTCCGCTCATCCTCATCCCAGCGGGAGGGTGAGGGAGTGCGGGGCAGGCCGACTGTCGGCAAGTGCAGCGAATTCCGAGTGCGGCTGCAAACACTTTTCCCGTAGCGCCGTCCAAAAACAAAAAACAAAAAACACCAAAAAGGTGCCGACCAGCCAACTATCGGGCCATCGAACGTCGAACGTCGAAACTCGGACCATCGGCGGCTGCAATTAATCAAAATTTAATTTCGAATAGCGACGTTGACGGCGCTGCACTGAACTGCACTGCACACACCACACTCCACACTCTACTATCGAAGTCGAAAAAATTGAATTGAAAAAAGTCTAAAGAGAAAACTGGCAGAAGAAAATGTAATTAATCACAAGACGGTTGTTGCTCGTCTCGTTGTTTGGGAAAAATGAAAAGCCACAAAAACACGAAAAGCAACAGAGGATGAGGATGAGGCGGAGGCACAAACAAAAAAAGCCGAAACAAAAGAGGCATCAAAAGTCGACCAGTTGCCAGGTTTTTGTTAACTGAAGAGGCGCCCCCTCTTGAAATCCGTTACAATTTATAGCACCTATTTTCCAAAATTATACGAAGAAAAATGATATTCTTTACCCCATTATGATCTTAAGACTGAACTGATAAATGCATGCTCCCCCCCCCCCGCACTCTTTCGTAGGTCTGGATTGCTTGATTCTGAATAACTAAACCAATGATTGACTGATTGAAAATCCAAGTTTAAGCGGACTGGCTAAAATAGTAGTTTCGTCTTAATTTGTTATCAATTTCGTAAATGTTTAACTGACTTTGAGACCGGTGGCTCCATCTAGATTTGAATTTTTCTGCCTTTACCTCTAGAGTGCGCCACACATCTGCATAGCATCGTCGTCGAATGCCTCGACAATGTGATACCCTGTATTGATAGCTTTAATAATGCAAATATAAAAGTGCTTTTTCGCACGATCACAATTATTGAACTTTAAGCGGATTATGTCACTTAAAATGTATAAAATGTAAAATGTACTTGTATTATATACTTGATCTGAACAATATGGCCTTATGGACACCATTATTAATGCTTTTCGCAAAAATATATATTATTTTTAGATCGATAAACACTTTTTTCTGTATTTTAAAATGCATTTCACTGATGCCGATATTCCCCCGCACTCGAAGTACTCCTTTTCAAAAGTGCATTTTTATTTGATATGAACATTTTGCATGCATTTTTTCTCTATTTTCACGAACACTAGATGGCGCCAGCATTTTTGAGAGCGCCATCTAAGTCACAGTATAAATTATGTGCCCTCTGTTGTGTACATAAGCGAACCCGAGCAGTGCCATCTCTTATGTAAAAACAAAACTAAGGCAGTGCTCTCTTTTATGTAAAAGTCAAAAATGAAGCTTAACTCGCCATCTTTTGGCAGAAGTAGTAAGATGAGCAGCGCTTCTATGGCTATCAGCGGCCACAATGTGAAACTTTAATGTAAATTTTTCCGCTAGAGGGCTGAATATTCCACATATTTTCGTGTAATTATCTACATCTGCCGTTGGGCTGAATCTGCTTCTCGTACTTTCCTTTGACTGTGTGAGGATTTGTTCATTCGTTACATAATAATTGGCAAAAGCGTTAATCAAATATTTTCTATTCGACGAGAACATTATTTGTGATTTTATTCGTGTGGTAACGTTGAGGATTTTCGCGCATTTTTGCGACCTGGTGTTGTACTTTTTTTGTCTAATGGCCATTTTATAGTCCTACCCGTATCAATAAGGTAATTCAGTGCGTCTTGCTCTGGATTTTTTTGTATATTTCTAAGAAGAGCTGAATCAGGCGCAACTATTTGGTCTTCCAACGGTTCTTAATCAAAGCTGGACCTTATTTGAATGTTGGAAAGTATTTGAACATTGCCCTTTGGCTCCTGCTCTGCTTCAGGTTCTTTCGTGTTGTACTGTGAGCCTAGATACTCTTCATTGCTGTGATAGCCCTTTATCGACGCTTCGCCGATATGATCCTCTAAATCTGAAATGCCCTTTTCATCGATGGGATCCTCGAGCAGAGCACACCCGTGGAAAGTGTAAAGCTGCGATTTGATCTGTGTACATATGTATGTGAATACAACTCTCTCTTTATTATTGGCCGATCGCCAGCCGCAATGCTCACCTGAAGCAACTGTTTGAAGGACAGCCACGGACCTAATAATATTTTCAAATGAATATTTATTGTTTAATTTTTATTATTAAAAATTTGTCTTTATTGTTTTGCCTTTGTTTTTTTGCTCATTTTCTGTGACCTCCCAGTACTCCTTCCTCTCCCCTCTGTCCTCATTACGCCTTGTATCTCTCTATCTGCCATTCGTTTATAATAATTTCCATAGACAAATATTATTTGTTTTTGTTTTGTTTGTTTCGTTAAATTGTTCGTTCATTCGCTGCCTGAAGCAATGGTGGGGGAGGGAAATGGAGTCTAGGAGGGATCAGGAGCACCCCAAAATTAAGCCCAAGAATTTTGACTGGGATTATCGGTTCCGGTTTCAGTTTTTTTGTTTTGTTTGCTTTTTTTTTGATGGGAGGAGGAAGAGGTGGTTGCCCATTCTCTCCTTCACACACACACATATACAAATGTCGTATACATATATATTTATACAAAAAAATAAATAAATACAACGTAAAAACAAATTAATCATGAGCAATAATAATAGTATCCACACACACTAAAAAAATGGGGTATGGTATGGTATGCGGGGGTTGGGTCGTTGGGTAGCTTAAAACATAAATAACAACAAATCCGAAACCATAAATAGTCAACAATTGAAATAAATCTAAGCAATATGAATATACAATATGCTCTTTGTTGGTGTTTCTGTTTCTGTTTCACTTTTATTTTCCTTTTCCTACTATTCTCTTCCTTTCTCTTGCTATTGCTGTCCCACTCATTTCGATCGTTTTGTATCGGTTTTGGTTCGGTTTTCCACCTAATGCTTTCGAGTATATTTTGACTTGAAACAAAGACCTACATACATACATACATATGTACATATGTGTTTATGTATAAAAAAAAGTCTTTGCTTTAACTTAAGATTGTTTTTTTTAGATTGCTTTTACATTTTCTCTGTCTGTCCTTTCGGTTAGAACCCGATCTCTTCTCTCGTCGTGACACATAATTCTATAAATATCAAATTGCAGCTTGAACAAAATACTCGCGACATAGTCGACTCAGACACCTTATATAAATCACAGCTAAAAGGCAAGCATAAAATTAATTAATGAAAAACGTAGGCCCCATCCGGGTTGCGGGGTTTTCGGTTGCAGGATGGCTGGTGGCTGGGTGGCGGGGGGTTCTGCTGGGTGGCATATGGCTCCTCATTCTCAAACATATTTTTTATGTACAATTTTTTGTCAGTTAATTCGTTATTTTGTTTACTTGACTACCGCATAATTTCTATAATATCTATAATAATATTTTTCTGTTTCGTGTTTCCATTTTGTTGTAGCTTTTGTTTGCTCTTCTTTCTTCCTTCTCCTTCCTACTTGCTGCTTCGTCTCCTCCTTTCTTCTGCCTCCTTTTCGTCATTAAATAGTTTTTATATTTATAGTATAGCACCGAGTACAAAAAAATGATCAATAAACAGAGTTTTGAATTTTGTGTTCTTCTTCGTCTTTCACTCGTCCTTCTACCTTCTGTTCTTCTTCGTCTTCGTCTTCGTCTTCTTCTACTTCCTCTGTTTCTACTACTTCTTGTTGGGTTTAATTTTTAGAAAAACTAACCATTTCTTCCATTTACTTTACTTATTTAACGTTTTTTTGTTTTTTGTTGGTTTCTTGTTTCCTTTGTTCTTGTTATACAGAACGTTTTACGGTTTTAATGTTTCGTTACTCTTGTGTTTGTGTTTTTGTCGTGTTCCTTTGTTTCGTCTGTTTAAATTCTACTACTTATGTAAGGTAATAATTTCTGTTGCTTTCGTTTGCTTTTTACTTTTTTTTTCGTCACAAGCGAATCGCTTCCGATTCCGCCTTTGCCATCCCCATGTCCATCTCCATCTCCGTTTCCATCTCCATCTCCTACATGGTTCCATCGCCAGAAATCTAGAAAAAGTAAATATATTCCAACATAAATTTCAAACAAGAAAGAACAATGAATGAATATGCGAACGGATACGAGATTATTTTTACGTTAAAATCAATCATGGGAATAGGATTGATGTGCGACTTACCTGCGAATGGGAACTGTCGGACTCCACCTGCTCGGAGTAGCAATGCTTATAGTTAAGATAGTCTAAAAGTCTTCTTGGTAATGGCAACGTCTGTATTAGATCCTTTCGTATAACCGCCTTTAGTATAACAAATCTGAAATGGGAATACAATAGAAATACAAAGTCATATACAAGGCAATTTTTTGGACAAACACTAGACAAAAATCTAAACAAAAATGGAAATAAAAATTTTAAAAAATCTGGCGGCCTGGCTACGAGTGCGATGTGCGCGTCGCCGCCAACCGCTGCCTGGGCCCAAGAATGTGGCACCCTTTAGCCGCAAGCAGCGGGCCAAGCAGCAGAGGCGCAAGTTCAGGAAAATGCAGGTGGCACCCAAGAAGGAGAACACAACGCGGCAGCCATAGGCATCGGCACAGGAAGGACACCCACCTGCACATGTGCTGCAAGCTTTGTACATGCTTAAATCTAGATACTGGATTGGTTAATTGCACACGCATTGGTCCATGCTCTGGCCGGCGATGCAGAAAGAATAAATATCTGAAATGGTTAAAAAGAGTGCAGGATTAGTGGATATCCAAGGGGGAAGGCCCTTTAGCTTTTATTCTCACCTGCCACTTCGCGAATGCTCGACAGCCTTCTCAATGAATTCGGTGATGGTTTGGGACTTGAATTTGGCATAAGAGCCAAAGGAGAAGGTCCCTAAAAGAACAGGCATTCAGAATAAGTGTGGGTTATAGAAGGGGAAATAGCGGGGTACTTACCCTGATCCTGTTCAATGCGAACATGTCGCACACAATTGTTCAGCTTGAAGCTCAGCGAAAATATATAATGATCATCGGAGCTATCGCGTACAATGAAAGAACCATCCGGCTCATTCGAGAGCACCTTCTCGGCTGCCTCCCCAGACAAGGGACCCCAGTACCAGCCATACTGCAGAGACAACAGAGATTGGACATTAATATAGCTCTGGAATAAGACGCGCACTATGCTTACGTCTTTGACTTTTTCAATGCTTGAGGTAAACTGCAATGCACGCGGCTCTTGACCACCAGGTTGCTTCTTCTGCTGTTGATCCTCCAGTTCGGGCTGTTCGACAGCTTCATCTATGGCATAGGCGGCTGCTGCTTGAAAGAAACGAAAGGAAAGGCGGCGAGACATGTGTGAGAGATTCTCTGGCTAGGAATAGGGATCCTCTGCTTACCCTTCTTTGGTAATGGTGGCAGTGCACGCGACTGGAACTTTTTGAGTCCCTCATCGGATGACGACTCCCCTGGGGCGGCGGCTGGTGTTGCTGTGACTGCTGCTGGTGATGACTCCGGGTCCTGGCCCTCGGCAGCCACAGCTGTTGCTTCCACAGCCAATGTGGCATTCGTGGCACTCGCATTTGCAGCCGCATTCGCAGCTGCCGCAGAGGCGGCTGCGGCACGACAACGACTATGATGATTTCGACGAAAGCGAAAGATGCTGCAGAACTTTTGTTTGAGATTAAGCGTAAATTGTGACTTCTTTTCCGAGTGCACCACATGCTTATTGTTCGGATGCTGCTGCTGATGGTGGTGTTGCATCTGTAGCTGCAGTTGCAACTCCCCCGCGGGTGTCTTCTCCGATGAGTGTTGCTGCTGCTGCTGCTGCTGTTGCAGGTTCTGCTGCTGTTGCTGTTGCGAGGGCGTCTGCTGGTTATTATTATTGTTGTTGTTGTTGAGCTTATCATTGTCCAGATTGTGTTTGCTCTGTTTGCTCAGATACTTGCCACCATCGCTGGCAGAGCCACCCCCGCCAGCACCCGCAGCATTTGTCGAACGATTTGAGGTGCCAACACTGCTGCGCGTTCGCGCCGTGGTCGTTGTGGCATTCGTTGTGGCTGTGGACACACTCCAGATAGTCTCATTGCTGGACTTGACCATCATCGGCTTGTTGGCTCCCCCGCCGCCACCGCCCGAGGATGCACAGGATTTGCCCGCATCCGAGTATAGTGTATGATAGAATTGCTTCACTTCGTCGAGGGTCATGTGCAGTGGCTCCGACGATTCGCTCGTTTGCCCCTGGCACTGTCCCTGCCCCAGCCCCACGGGTGTACGATATTTTCCATGTTTCCCTGACTTTTCCCCATCCCCATCGCTCGTCTCAGTCCCCGCCCCCGCTGCAGTCGTTCCTCCATGTCGCTGCTTGCGTTTGTTGCGTTTATTCCTTCTGCTAGCAGCCTTGTGGTATGTGTGGGCTCCTGTTCCTGCCCCTGCCCCTGCCGTAACCTGCCGGTCTTTCTCCTTTTCCTTTTCCTTCTCCAGTTGCTGCTGCTGCTGCTCGATCATATCCACGGGAAACGCATAAATATCCGAATCGATGGGCACATTATAGAAATCGGATATCTCGCGAGTAAACAACGCATCGTGGGACATGGCCTGCGTTATAAAGATGGAATCATCGGGCTTATTCGCCGACGAAACGTTCAGGGAATTGTGCGAGCTGCTCAGGCGACTGTTGAGGGAATTCCTCGAGTTCGGGCGCTGTCCATGCCCGTGGCTGGAAGCACCAGTCCCCCCGCTGTAGTGATGATGATGATGATGCGGATGGCTGTTGTACGGGTGGTTATAGTGCCCTTGGCTGCTGCTCTGGCTGTTGTTGTTGTTGTTGTAGTGACAGTGGCTCGTATGCCCGCCCAAGGGGCTGTAGAGGCTGGCCTGCCGTCGCTGCAGACTCAAACTGCTGTTGTCCGCCGGTGGCTGTCGTCGAGCTCCGTAATACAAATCGTAATCATGGATTTCCGAGAGACCGGCAGCATTGAAATTGAATCGTTGCTGTGAGGCAGCGGCTGCCGCCGCCTTGGCACTCGCAATGCTGTCTTGCTCCGTGGGTATGGCCTTGAAGTAGCGCGTATGATCCTGATAGTAAGGACACAGTGTCTGCTTGATCTTGATGATGGAGACGGGCGGTGGTGGTGAGGGCAGTGGCGAGCAGCTGCTCTGATCGGAGCAGCCATCATCTTCCAGAAGATCCACGCTGTTGCCCAACGAGCTGCTGATAATATTGTTGGGCTCATCGTAGATGTTGTCCGTGTGGCTATTCAGTATCGAATCGCTCACATACAGATGCTTATTGATGGCATAAGACTCCTTGAGGCTCAAATGGGTGCTCTCCATCACCTCCATTTGGCAGATCTTTGCTTGGGTTTGCTCTGGCGGTGCTATCACTGCCACAGCCACTGCCACAGCAGCAGCTGTCTTTATTGGGGGCTCTACTGCCACTTTGGTGCTGGTCGTCACATCATCTTTCAGATGCTCAAACGATGACTGCGACGAGGTCCAACGCCGCAGGCTATTGACAATATTCTTGGAGATGGAACGCACTAGCGTTGTCTGTGGAGAGTCCTGGAACTCGGGCGGCGGATCAATGGGTGCCAATGGACCCTTTTTCAGTGTGTTAAAGTTCTCGGCACTCATGCCACCCTCTGAGCAATTGTCCAGCGAATCGAATTGTGAGACCTCGCCGTCGCTTTCCACCATCTAAAAAGGAACAGAGGGAAAGGGTTATATGTACAATCGCTTCAATGAATAAAGACTGAATGGTTCTCACCTCAATTTCAAATTTGCACATTCCGATGCGATAGGAATCACCGCTGGATATGGAGCTATTGGTGGTCAATGGCACACCGCTGTCATCGCTCAAGGAGGCGGCCGCATTCAGCTCGATGCTGTTGGCGCTGACCAGCTCATGATGCGGCGGTGGCATGATGCTGAAGCTGTCGCTGCTGCAGATGCTCGATACACAGACGCCACTGCCACTGCCCCCGCCTCCTGCTGATGCTCCTGCCGCTCCATTGTTGCCATTCGAATTGCTGCTGGGATTGGAGTTGTTGTCCTTAAGCTTAATGGACGATTCCATTTTCTCAGAAGCGAGGCGATAGCTGTGCAGTAAGACAGAGGAAAGACCCGATGAGAACGCGCCTCCAAATAGTTAATTTTTTGATGACACAAATCCATCCGACAACGACACAGCGGACTGTGCGGCAGAGACTATGGACTGTGGACTGTGGACTGCAGGCGAGGCACAACCTATGACCTTTGGGTGCGGCGTCGTCGCCGTCGTCGCTTGCAACTTGCAACGAATGCAATTGAAGGTCAATGACAGTTGCGTGCGCCGTTTTTCGTCCTGTCAGCCCCCCACCCACAATCCACAAACGCTCTTCCCCGTGTATGCTTTACGTGCTGCACCCAACACACTCTCGTGCCAGCAAAGACGGAAAGGCACGCGGGGCACCGCACCTCCATCATCGTCGTCGTCGTCGTGCGGCAGGCTCGCCGTGCTGCTTGTGCGCAGAGAAAATTGATGGCAGAAATTTTTTGGGCGGAGATTCGGATTTCGGATTCAGGATTCTCCAAGGGAGAGGGGTAAGGAGTACCTGAGTACGGTATAGCTATAGAGGAGTCGGAACTCTCCAAAGAAAAAGAAGAGGAAATTCCCAATTGGAAATTGAAGTGCGTAAAAAAGTACCGCTAGCCGCCTGCAGCTTCCACACACACTCACAGAAAGACTCTCTCTCGCTCTCACAAACACACACACACATACGACTCAAAGAGGCGCCCAAAAGGAGTAGCCGGAAAAATTCAACGCGCTGGCCGCCCCACACACACACAAACACATTCACGCAAACACACATCCTTCTTGTCGTGTGCGTCGTCGTTTTCGTAGTACGTCGTTTGCTAGTATTTCCCCCTCTCCACCACCTTGTGTGATAGCGCATTTTTATAGGTGCCGCTTTTTTATAATGTAATATACAGAGCGACAGACAGAGAGAGATAGAGAGAGAAAAAGAGAGTGCAGTCAGCGATAACAAAAAATTCTTATTAGAATTTTGTCACTTTGTATATACACACAAACACCCACCAGCCAACCACCCAGCACCCACATGCACATGCATGTAACACCTTTGCTTAATTTAATTATTGCTCTCCTTAATCTCGCGTACACACACACAGCAACACACTACACCCATACACACACAAACACACTAATACGCACGTCAGGCCAGACACTCACACATAACACACACCTACACAAATGCATTAGCATTCATTACAATTCTCCTCCAGCTCCATGGCCTGGGCGAACACAACACACTCAATTTCAATATATATGTATATTGCACTTGCCTGCCTCTGGGCTTTGGGGCTGCGCCTTTTCCTATAGTTTGCACTTTTTACTTAGCACTGGCACATTGTTAACAACACACATATTGATTAATTGCACGCATTGCAGTTGCTTTTCGACTGCCGAGGAAAATAGGGGGTATGGACAACAGGCCAAACGGCTTAGAAAATGCAACGCATGGTAAGTAAAATCCACCCCTCTTGTTTAACATACCATGGAAGGAAGTTCATGAAATTTCCCCGCTGGGAAATTTCTGAGGAAAAAGACGGTATGGACAACAGGCAAAACGGCCCTGAAAATGCAACACATGCATGGCAAAATCTACCTCTTCTGCCTAATATACCATGGAAGGAAGTTTATAAAATTTCCTCGTCCTCATAGCATATCAGACGTATAAACACGTCAGTGTTGCCAGAAATTTAGAGTCACCATAAGCTAGATTTAAGGAGAAAAAAAGCTAGAATAGGCTAAATATTAAAAAAAAAAAAGCTTAAAAATAAGCTAACTGTAAACTATATAACTATAGCTGAGATAAATGATCCACCGGTGCTATGGCTGAGTGCTTGGCAATATATAAACACAATGCAACCTCTTGTTCCTCTGTTTTAAATGACTTGGAACAAATTGAATTTTGTTTGTTTGCGTATTGCCTTGCATGCACGCGACATGTTTTTTGGTAGCGGCATGCTGCCGCAGCTACTCCTTAAATTCATCAAAAGTAGTCCACAATTCGCGAAAATTTTGTTTATAAGTAACTTTCGGCATTTTCTCAAACTTAATATCGCTCAATATCGCTGTAGTATGACCAAATGTTAATAACGAAATATAACCATAAATTTAGGCACAAAATTGCACAAAATACCAAAAGTCACCGAGAAATATTATTTTAGTTTGATTTGCCCCTTTAAATGATCATAAAAATACTTTATAATCTCTAAAAAAAATCTTTATGTAGAAATTTTTTTAAAGCCAAAATAAGCTTTTTGAATTTTGAAATAAGCTAGATTTCAAGATATAAGCATTTTAACCACTTTCCAAGCTATTTCATTTTGAAATAATCCAGATCTAGCTTAAAATAAGCCAAAATGGCAACACTGAAACACGTCTAGGTGAGGTTCGTACGCGCCTTGCAATTTCCCTGGGCTGATTTTGGATGTTATTTATACCTTTCTATAGCCCAGCCGTTTGATCAAAACAAAGCAGTGTGACCATGGACCCTCAGAAATATACCGGGAATATGCCGATGAAAAAACGATCTTAGCCTATTATCCCCCCTCTATTTAAACCGCGAAAAAAATCATTTTTATAAATGTTTCTTCTATATATCCATCCGATCCTTCTCCTCCACTTACTTACTTAATCATTTTTGTAAAGTGTATCTTAATACCCACTGGTCGACAATGGTCAAATCGTTCTCTCTCCACAATACGGTTTAAGCTAGCTTGAAATAGCTTTATAACAGAGACTGGCCAGCATCTGCATTCATTGGAGCCTAGGATGATAAACTTTTCTTCAATTTCATAATCTAATTTTTCTTAGGCTATACATCTGCAATACGTTTACATTTTATATTTTTAAAATTTATTTTTTATCAGCTGTTCTTAGTTCATTCTACATTTGCCATTTATACACATTTTGCTACATATCAACTACATATTAAAAACGTAAAAACGTTTACCGATTCGTAGTTAGAACTGCGCGCCAATTGTTTGAAAGTGAATTAGCCGAAGTTTAAGGGCACGATATTAAATGTTGCAAACGGTAACATATTGTTACGAAAAAGGTGTTGCGGGATTTTGTTGAATTTTTACCGGCAACATCTTCTTTGCAATATATGGTGTGCTGTTCGTTTGAAAAATTACCGATTGCTTGAAAAAGGGCGCGAGTTTGAAAGAAAGTTACAAAGGATTATAAGACATAGCTGCTGCTGCTGCATCGAAATGCTCAATCATATTAATTAGGTGCGGATCAGTGGATTTCTTCTGTTGGTAGTCATGCACTCTCTCTTTCACACGCTCTTTCCGGCCAAAAGGTCTCGCGGCGCTGGGATGCGTTGACAGCGACGCCCGTCGCAGCCGTTTTCGGCTTTTGACCGTTGCGGTCATCACCTGTTACTTTCACTGCGACGAACACGTTTTGTCTTGTTTACTCGGCTGTGCACCACCCCCTTCCCCTCCCATGGGACGCCAGTTATTAACAAAAATTTCAGGGCAAACAACGCAGTAGTGATAGCCGCAGTCGACGTAGCGTAGCGTCGCGTGGCATCGGTTACCCTTCCAATAAATCGCATAAATTAGCAATTCTGCTGCAGCGACAGCGACAGCGGAAGCATTGTCACTACTGACTTTAGCTTTTCACTTCCACTTCCACTTGCTATCGCTCTCACTTTCATTGCCGTTGTCAAATATTTAATAATTTGTGCTAAAATTTGAATTAAATGCCATGTCGCATGCATAATAATGAACGCCATGCCCCATGGTTTTATGCCCCCCTCCGGCCGTACAGACAAGTGACAGCCAGACGCCAAAAGCCATGCAGTGGAGCGACGACGCTGTGGAATGCAAACGGCATGCGAAAAGAAAACGAAATATGGACAAACGGAGAGGGACGGACAATGCGAAGAGGGCGGGGGGAGCGACACTTAGACCAAGGTGCGTTTTGTAGAAGGTATGGGAAGCCTTGCTGTTTTGACCTGGATCATATGTGTATGTGCTGGGGAGTACTTTGAAATATGCATATACATATGTATGTATGTATGTGTTTTTATGATACACTAGTGTTTGTGAGCTTAAAAAATGTACAAACAAAATTGGCATTTACAAGTATTTTATGGCATCAGACGCATATGTCACTCTTTTGGCTACGCTACCCTCATTTGTTCATAAACCATGCACTCGAGCGATTTACACTCGAGATTTTGGCCAGCAATTGAGATTCAGAATTGGCCTTGCCATGCCATACCGATCCAATTACATATACACTAGAAATATGCATACATGTGTGTACATCGATATGCTTTGTTTCTATTTGGGCAATTCTTGAATTTCCATGCAGCATGCAGAGAGGAGAGGGAGAGGGCGCGTACTAAAATGCAATTGAGAAAAACCCAACAAAAAATAAACAAAAGTCAACAGATTCCACACACACACACCAACACGTGAGGATTTTTGCTACCTACCTGCAACAGCGCAGGCGCAGCATCGTTGGTTCTGCACTGAGAGAAATTTTCCCTGATTAACAGCATTAAGCAGAACGAATTGAACATCAGCCAAACCAACGTAGGGGATGTGCTGCCAAAAGCAAAAGGGCTCGATTTTTTTTAAACAAAGAATTTAGTAAAAATTGAGTTACAATATTTTATTTAGGAAACCTATATGCTATATATTTCGTACGAAATATTTATATATTTAGAACAATATTGTAAATATGTTTATTCAATCGTTTTTGATTCTTATATAATTTTCTAAATTTGCATCGATTTTCTTTTTCTTGAGAAATATTTTCCGCGAAAACTTCATATTGCAGAACATATGTGCCCATGAATTATATTTTACCATATTGCAATAAGTTGTTTATTTGATTAGTGACTCAAAAACAATCAATTCAACAGCTGTTTCGCCACAGACGAAAGTGTTTCGTGGTATTGATACCATACCCCCAGTTTACGACAGAATGTTGACTGACAAACCAAACCAAACAAATATCATTAAAAAATATAATTTATATTAAGAATAAAATATTTACTGGTACGAGGGGGGTGCGATCCATGGGACTCGTGGGACTTCCTTTTCGTGTGGACGCCACTGTTCTACCGTTCACCAACACATGCATACATAAATATAATATATACAGCGATAACCAGAAAATAATACAATCGACGGGCGCTGAAACATTTGATACCCTTGAAAATGTATGGCTCGCATTGTATATACTTATTTCACATGAAACGCATGTGAGAATTGTGTTTGGTCAAAACATTCAAAATATACATTCAATAGCCGATCTGTAAGTAATATGGTTTGGTTCCAAATATTGCAATATGAATCATCAAAAATAATCTCACAAAAATTATATGTCTATGCTGCAATATAAAATTTGGTCAAAATCATCATACCATCTGTAAAAGGTATTCAAATATCAACAGGCTTCTAAAAATGCGGTTTGTTGTTTGTGTCGTTTGTATTTGTATCCAGCCGCGGCGGCGTACAGTGGGACAGCCAAAAAGAGGTGGCAAAAAAAATTTTCTGTGTAACGTAAAAACTAGCTTGTTTGAAAGACTTCGAAGGAAAAAATGTATTTTATAAACATTATATATTTTTGTTTGTACATTTTGAAAGATTTTCCCTTTAAACGCAGTTTCGTGAAGATATATATTTTCGTTCAGAAGGTTGTAATTCAAAAAGCTAAAATGGCAGAATGTTCCACTGTGCGGTGCCAGGTAGAGTAGAGAGAGAGAGAGAGCAGCTCATTCTTCGAACGGAAAAAAGAGTAAAACTCTCTTTTCTGGGGCTTGGAAAGGTAAGGACCATGAGACAAACCCGTCCAGCAACATTCCAAGGCCCCTAAAAACCTCACCTCACCGTGCTTGATCAACAATATGCTGTGATTGCCTACACCAGGTCTGTACAAAAATCACAGTATGTTCGGAAATGGGGTGGATTGTTGCTTGCCTGCGTTGCATAGTCTAGGCCGTTTTGCTGCTTGTCCATACCTTTTGCTTTCTCCGCAACACATGATTGTTGCCGATCAACGTTTAGGCCCTAGCAACATTTGAAGGCGGGCGTATTTGAACACGGTCTTGCCAAAACCCCACACCGATCAAATTCAAAATTCACCTGGCCCGCGAACAACGAAACAACGGAGATTGTTAACTTAACTTAAGATTAACTTAACTAACTTGTTTCCGGCGAGTGTTAAACCAGTGTATCTGTGTGTGTGCGTGTGTACCTGTAACCTGTGTCAGTGTGTTACCTGCTGCCCCGTTGCTAAATTATTATATTTTTTTTCGAACTTTTTTTCTGTGTCGTCGTTGCTGCCGCTGCAAAACTGGTTGCTGGCGCAGCAGCAGCACAAAAAAAGAGGCAGAATCTAGCTGTGAAAAGAAGTTAAGAAGAAAAAAGCAAGAAGAAGAGGCGAACAACAGTTGTATTTTTGTTCGTCTTTCGGTTTTTCGGTTTGGAAAATCAAGGTAGCATCTATAGCATATATAAAAACGTAACGCATCCAGAATGCCCTGCTCGGCGGTAACACTGTCGATAGCGACGATCTGTGCGATCATCGCCACCGCTCTTCTGGCCATTGCCTTCTCCACGGACAACTGGCTCCACTACGATGTCTGGCGCAATCAGATACAGGTTAGTACCACCAACAACACGAAGCCGCCCCCTAGCACAGATCTGCATCGGCGGGGGGGCTAGGATCTACCCAAAACGTTGCATCTTCTGCCGCAGCCGGAGGCGCACCTCGGGCTCCGTTAAAGTGTGAGCAGTGCATGAAAAAGAGTACAAATACATATCTCAAAAATTTACTGCTAGTCCCAATTCTAATAGAGTGCCGAAAACGCAGCGTGCATCGGTGACAGTGTGTGGGAGTGCATAAAAAAACACAGAACAAAAAAATGTGATTTCAGGAATAAACTGGTAATCTCCTTTTATTCCAAGAATCATATTAATCTTTTAATAATCCAACAATTGTTGGGTATAATTATTTGTACAGCACACAAATACAAGTGTGTTTGCTTGTGTGGCCCACTGTGGCAAGCCAAAATCAGAAGCGCAGGTAGCGGGCAACAGTACAGTGGGTAACAGTAACAGTCGCTTCAGCCAAAAGAAAATAAGGGCATGGCGGAGAGTGAGTAAAGAAGAAAGGTCGAAAGCAAACAGACCAACAAAAACAACAACAGCAGCAGCAAACACGTCAGAGGGGAAGGGAGAGAGGGAATACGGCTGGAGGAGTGTGTGCAGGTGCGAAGGGGACGGTGGGCAACGGCCGCTACTTTAACGTTAAAACTTTCTACGCGAGCGCTTAGCCAAGCCAAACGTGAAGACGAGACTCCCCGGGCGGCAGCACCAGCAGCAGCAGCGCAACGATGAATGGGAAATAAAAGAAAGAAGAAGAAGAAGAAGCCACGACAGAGCCAGTCCCCCCCCTCATCATAATTTCCCATTTTGCATGTTCGTACATGCACGGACACGCACACGCAAGCAACAATTAACGGCCGCTGCGGCTGCGCTGCTTGTAGGTGCAATTGTCGACTGAGAAAGAGACAAAAACGGAGACAGAGTCAGAGAAAAAGAGAGAGAGAGAGAACATTAGAAGTAGAGCCGAGCAGAGCGAGAGAGAGAGAGAGTGAGTGTGTGTGAGGCGGGATCGTGCATGCCATTCGCATTCCAAAACAAGTTAAAAAAAAAAACGAGACACCAAAGTGTGTGCTGAAAATATTTGCACGTTTCTGACTGTGAAGCTCCCACTGTCGTCCCCACCGAAAGTTTTTTGCCGCCGTCCTCTCTTGAGATCTGATGGATAATAATTTTTCTGTAGATCTTACTGGATTCCCCCCTGTGGGTAGACAGAGAGAGAGCATTTATAAAGTCATTAGAATTAATCGGAGGGAACGATGAGAATATTCATATTCATTTACCCTTTGACCTCGCTGTCTGGGGTTTCCGCCCTTAATCGATTGGGATTGGAACCTTTGAAGTGGCCCGAAATGCAAGAGCACCAGGTAATTGGAGCTTCTACTCGCCGCCCCCCCTTCTCATCTGCTTATTGCCGTTCTACCTGAAGCAAGCGAACAGGAAACCATTCTATCCTCCTTCCACTTCTGACAAGTGCATCATCCCTTGGGAGAGTATACAGATATTTTGGATGGAAGTGTTGAGAAGTGTCGAGGAATACACATGTATGTACATCCCTTAACATCAAGGTAGAAGCGAAACAGGAAAGGCATCTTTCTTCTGACAATCATTACTGGGGGGAAGTAGACAGATATTGGATGCACGCTCACGATTGTAGAAGTGAAAAGATCATTGAATTTTATTCCTGCTATCTATTGAACTATTGACACATTGATAATGGAAGTAGGCTCAATGGATCTGAACTACATACATACATACATATGTACATATGGGTGTAGCACACCTGTAAAGAACTAAGAGATACATGTATGTATCTTTTTAAAAGTTTTGGAAAGTATTTTCGATGCATTTTCCTTCCGTAAAAACACTTCATTCAAAGGGAAACAAAATCAAGTGAAAACCTAATCGATCATTCAATCTTTCATTATTTTCATTAATTGCTGATCTCTAAAACAGATCCGATCCGATCCGATCCTGTGTTGCTGCAACAAAGTTCAAGCACTTTTGGGATCCCGTCTTCATTCTTCCTTCATTCGTTATTTGTGTACGCGATACCTGCCTCCTGCCCCATGCGTCTCTCTCTCTCTCGCTCTCTGGTATTTTTGTTTTGTCTTAAGCCAAAGGCAAACGCCACCATTTGGCGTTGGCTTTGGCTTTGGATTTTGTATCTTTTGTATCCATCCCATTTCATCCCATCCGATCCGATCCCATTGCCCCTCCCCCATTCTGGCGATCCAAAGAGCTGTGGCCCAAACGGGTTTTCGAGTTGAGTTTTCACTCGATTCACGTTTTCGAGACAACGACAACGACGACGACTCAAAATTGGTATGCGGCTGGTTGCCCGGTTTTTGCTTTTGGCTCTGGCTCTCGGTTCGGCGGCCCTAAGTTGCTGTATTTCTCTGTTTCTTCCATCGCATTTGTTGTTGTTGTTGTTGTTGTTTTGTTGTGTTGCATACCATATACCCCTTGAAGAGAGGGTATTTCAGCTAACTCGAACACACGAGAGGAAGGAGTTTTTTTTTAAGTACAATTGATGGATGATAGTTACATATTTAATGGTTTAAAAGAAACCCAAAATCCCTCATGGTAATAGTTATGTATATCCTTTGTAGGATATCCTTTTTTAGGAGGGTATCTATGCCTTCGTATCGATCCCTTGTTATGGGGTCTAGTCTTTTCTTTCTTTTCTTGTTTTTGGTTTTTTTGTTTTTCTTAGAGTTTGAGGAGTGTCGGGGGGGGCTCGCGCATTCGAATCCCCAATGGAGCACCCAAAACCCAATTTGATGAAACAGCGTTTTGGCCTCGTCTCTGGTTTTTGGCTTGGCTTTTGCTTCGACTGTGGCTCCCAGTAGACCGTGGATCGTGGATTGTCGATACAAAAAAGAGAAAACCCTTCTTCATATATGCATTGCAGATATTGTATCTTTCATTGTATTTTTATGTTCGTCGTCTGTCTCTTCGTTCGTTTCGTTTCTTCATTCGTCATTTCTTGTATTTTATTTCATTTTTTGGATTTAGAGACGTTTTCTTGTCTTGGCTTATGGAAAAAAAATAAAAAAATGTTTAAACCCATGAAGAAAACCCATGAAAATATCAAATGAAAAGCCACTTGGCTGCTGACTTGCCATTTTCCACCACGACTCATGTGGGGCTGCTGCTGTTTCGTTGATGTTTCCTTTTTGGCTGCTTTCCATGAATGAATCTCGTGCTGTGCTTTTACGCTGAGTAAGCGCCTTGCCTTGCCCCCGGACACCGACACCGACACCGAGTCGACTCCGACTCCACTCCGATTTGATTGCAGCAAGCAGCAATTGCTGGCAGAAGCCGCCACTTGGAACACACACACACACACACAACACAACAAATGTTAATTCCATAGTTAATTAAGCCTCGAAACGCCTCAAGAAGATTTCATTTTACATTTCTCCTCTACCTCTACCTCAACCTCTCTTTACCAACCTCTCTTCTACTTAACATCTACCTTATTTTTTCTAATTGCCTTTCTCCCTCTCCACACAACACTCGTCGAGTAGTACTTTCTGTACTTTTAAACTAGTCTTTAAATAGGGAACAAAACATGAGGTCAGAAGTTCATCCAGTGACATCCTAAATAAGGATGTCTTTTCTTCCAGTTGATCCAACCACCGCTTTTTCCACTAACCACCACTAGCATTCATTGATACATTGCTGTTCGAATTTACCATAAGCAAAAGGATACATTTCTTACATTTCGGCAGCTAAATTCCGTACTTAACAGATTTGAATATTATTATTTCTAAAAGTCTCTGCCGTTCTTTACTGGATAATTTTCTCATCAATGGGGGGGGGGTGGTCTATAGGTTCCCCCCTCAAAAACGTCACATATTCCCGACATTTCCCCCCCTTTCAATCCCCGGGTTCACGAGGGAGAGGGAGAGGGGGGGATGGGAATTCCATGGAGTCACAGACGGAGAGTCAGAGCCAAATGCAATTCACTTTATGCTAATTCCCACCGCAGCAACAATAAACAGAATCGATAGATGGTTGGGGAGGATAGGATTAGAGGTGATATACCGATTTGGAATTTCACATGATGTCAGCAAATTGAAATAAAACGCCAACTAGTACCCGAGGACAGATTTAGAGAGAGAGATTCAGTCACTATTCGAGAGGGAGTGGCTTCAATCTGTGGGGGGAATTATTAAAAGATTATTACACATCATTTATTATGAGAGAAATTTCAATATATGTACACATCATCTATGTATACTTTGTACATTTCTGGAGACTTTAGGGATTATTAGTGGTGGTGGAAAACGATTACACTTTTTGGTCGCTAGAGGATCTGCCGCATTGATTCTTCTATGCTCTCCGCGTTCCCTACATTATAGAGCGTACATACATATGTATATTCTCTATTTCTTCTATAGAGGATCCTACCATCCTACCATTCACCATTGCAACTTCTATGATCTCCTCGTCCAAAGCTTTTCCTCAGAATCTCCATCTTACACTGAGAAAAAAAGGCATATTTCCTACCTATGTATTTGTAGTGTATTTCTTGGGTTCTTTCCTGAAGCTGAAGAGTATGAACATATGTATGGTATATCCATATAATCAGGTCCCCGGAACAAGTGTTTTTTAAGCACTAGTTTTTTGCGCAATTATCCGCATGCGCGATTCTTCAGAGAGACTTGGAGGAGACAACCACCCCACCCCCTCCTCCTCCCCGTTGAGAGATCCCATCATTATTCCGGACCATTTGAGCGTGCGATTCATTCGAGCTGGCTGCTGCTTTCGCTACCCCAACAACCAAACGAAAAGCAAACGACTATCAAACGCCCAAAGCAAACAAAATTTCTAGCGTTAATCGTCGCGACTCGCGATTATTTGTATTTCCACCCCCCTCCCCCCCTTTCTTGTTCAATAAACAAATCATTTGATTTCAATCAGAGTTTCAGGTTTCTTTTCAACGTCTCAGCGTCTTATTTTCTGTATTTTTTGTATGATATTTTATTTTTTATCACTTTGTAGCAACTTCCGCGTGTGTGTTTTTTTTTTTATTTCGGTACGGAATCTTCTAGTTTTATTATTATTATTATTATTAAGCTTCTCTTTTTCTTCTTTCTGGCCATAATTGAGGAGAACACAGTTTGTGTGTGGGCCAAAGTGCAGACAGAGGAGCGTAGTGAACGAGCTGTCGAATGGAATTAAAAATAAAAAAAATAAATAAATAAATAAATCTACGTACGGGTGTACGTCAATGTCGCGGCTCCCACGAGCCGAAACAAAACCAGAAAACCAGTAAATGCGATAAAGAAGCGACGAAGGTTGACGACTAAGGGAATACCCTTATTGTTTTCAATGCAAATTTCTTGAGGGTTTCCTTGGGGAATTTAAGCAATTTTCAATGTAGATTGACCCAAAAAAAAAATCCCATTGAAAGCCGTTTCATCAGCAAATAAATTATTCATTTATTGAAATCTCTTCCCCAAGATATACCTGTATATTCTCCGATTTCTGGGGGCCACGCCCACGCACACAACGAAACGCAATTGAATTCCGAATACAAAATTCTGACAAATTCTTCTTGTGGGTAGAAGTTGCGCGGCCTTGACTTGAGCCAGCCAGCAGCTGGAATGCTGAAAAGCCAGTGGCGGAGTGATAGAAGATAGAAGGGGGGCTGGGACACACTGGCATCCTGCTGCAGAACCCCCGACATAGACTGAGAGAGAGAGAGAGGGATCCAGTTTGCCAGCCACTTGGGCCTGGCTGGCACTTGGGGACTTGTGGCTGGTTTTTATCCGCCTCCCCTACCCTCACCGATTGG
The DNA here is from genome assembly GCA_008121215.1 of Drosophila athabasca. Taxonomy (NCBI): domain Eukaryota; kingdom Metazoa; phylum Arthropoda; class Insecta; order Diptera; family Drosophilidae; genus Drosophila; species Drosophila athabasca. Next base: position 6,751,179 of record CM017796.1, on the reverse strand, counting down.
CTAATCACCGACATCCGTCGTCGTCGTCGTAGTCGCCAGGTGCTGCTTCAGGGGGAGGTGACTGGGAAGCTGGGAGAACGGAAAGGTGGTGCACTGGTGGGCCTGGGCCTGGGCATAGGCATAAGCCGTCCCACACCCCTCCTCTCCTCAAAAAAAAACTAGTTTTTCGCTTGGGTGTCATAAAAATACTTGTGGCTGTGGCTTTGGCTTTGGCTGTTTGTGCAGCAGCGTAGTGCTCGTGCTCTCTGTCCGAATGATCCGCCACTGATCCGCGGAACAGAGCGCCGCCTATGCCCATGCGCATGCCCCTGCGGTTGTTGTTGTTGGAGATCGGAATTGGAAACCCCCTGTATTTCCGCCGAGCACTCGCGCGGATACTTGATTTGGATTGGGAAACGAAGAGAGAATTTTTGTAAGAGAGTCATACAAGAAAAGATACTCACGGATTGCTCTGGCGCAGAGCTTTTTCCCTATCCTACCCTTTTTTCTACCCTTCTACAAGCATTTCAGTGTCTCGGTGTCCGCAGCGATGAGGTGGTGGTAGTGGAACTTTTCAACCCTCCTACCACGTGCCACTCGAGATTTTGATCACTAATCAACCACGCAACCAATGCACAATCGCAATCCATACACTCTGCTCCACTTAATGCCACAGCCAGTTCCCTGTCATGCGTAAGCCCAGTTCGTCTGTCTCACAGATCTCACAGATGCAATACTCGCGCGCACCTATCTGTGAGATATGCTAGATTAATCCACTTAACCAACCGATTAAATCAATTTCCAAATGCTCTCTCCGACATTTTTCAACATTTTCCAACTAGGAGTCGCCACAGACAGCGTCTGGGGGCGGCAACCTCTCCTCGGGTCTGGGGTCTGGGGGTCTCTGGTACACACGGCTGATTTCTTAATATTTTCCTTTGTTTTTCTCCTTTGAAAATGTTTTGTTGTTTTCTTTCATACTCGAATGCATTTCTAATCCACTCATCCCCCCCCCCCCGTTTTCACTTCAATCTTGGATTGAATTGAAGGTATGGTTGGAAGGTGGAGGAGAAACAGAAAAGGTGGATGGGGTGGAGCCCTTAATTGCCTTACGACGACGACTTTCATAAGAAAGTTACAAAATATATAGCAGAGAGACAAACAGAGAGGATACCTGTGAGACATGGGGCATTGGACATTGGACATTGGGCATTGGGGCGTGGTGGTGTCTGGCAGAAGCGCTAATAAAAAAGAGGGAAAGAGTGAACGAGGAGAAGGGGGAGGAGGAGGAGAAGAAGGAGGAGACCCCAGACATGGCGTTATGCAAGCGAAAATCATTTTCCAAATTTACATAACAACCAAAAGATTCCAAAAGAAACAAACAAAAAATACTGAAAACGGTTTTCAATCCGAATATGAGGAGCTCCTCCTCCTCTCACCCTCCCCCCCCCCCCCCCACACACATACTTTTTGGAGTGGGGTAGATCTGCACTCAGAGACAAATTCCGTGTTGAAAAGAAAGAAAGAAGAGAAAGAAATGTGATTGCACATAGAATTTAATTTGACTTCGATTAAAACATAAAAAAAAACCCTAAAAATAAATATAATACAATACATAGTAAATACTAATATTAAAGTTGTTGGAAATATATTTAATCTTTTTTTTTTGTTAAATTGTTGGAATTTATTACTATGATTTAAAAAACTATACCAAAACATAATAATAAATAAATATTGTTTGCTCTTACTTAATAGTAACTTTTACAATAGTGAATATATTTCATTTAAATAAATAAAATAATTAAAATAAATAATTAAAATAAATAAATAAATAAATTTAAATATGAAAATTACTTCAATCAAATATTTGTATACAAATATCAAAATGTATATGAATTTTAGTGTGACAACACTTTCTTTTTTTTATTTTTTCTTTCAATTTCCACCCTCGGATTAAATTAGTTAAGTTCACATTTTGAAACTGAAGTGTAAAGATACAAAAAAATGCAGGTCTTTTTTCTCTGGGTGTTTTTGGGGTCTGGTCTGCCTTTTTTCGGCTTGGGGTATTTCCTCCATTGTTGTTCCATTGTTGATTTGTTTGAGTACCGTACCGTACCGTGCCGGACATACCATAAACTAAAACACGTTTCTTGACTCGTTCCTCCGCTTCTCCTACTTTTCTTTTTATTTCTTTATTTACTTATTATTTTTTTTTTTCATGAAAATGCAATGCGAAAGAAAAACCCGTCTTGAAGGGGTCTCTCTCTTGTTTGGAGTCTCTTCTCTCTTTTTTTTGTTTTTAAGAGAGCAGCGAGAGACCCCGAAATTATAGAATTTCAGAGTCATGTGAAACGTGATATTATTTTAGTTTGTGGGATTTTTACGTGCAAGATTCTGCCAAAAAAAAAATGAATAAAACGATGAGAGATAAGAGATTGGAATTGATAAACGGATGGATTGATGATACTGGGAGTAGGCACTCGATTGTTGGGAGTAAGGATGTTACGAGTATATATGTATAACTGTATTTAGTTTTGGAGATGGGCCATATTGAAATACGTCTAAGAGCTCCACTCAAAAAGTTGCATCATTCTTTATGATAGGGAAACGCACTGTACATTTGAATGCGTTTACTGCTTGAGAGCAGCCCCGCACAGAGACACAAAGAAAGAGTGTGAGAATCGGAGTCGTAAAACCTAAAGAACCTTGGGGTTTCCGTCTGGCTGTACGATTTATGCACACACAATGGAAAACGGGCGGAACGTGTTTTAATGTCACTCTCGATCTCTCGCTGGGGTGCTTCTGCTGCTGCTGCCACTCAATCGACACTCAGACACCAGAAATTATGAAGAATCATACGAAAAATGATCGATTTCCCATCTTTGGGATTGTTATTTCGGACTCTCATTGCACTCTTTACTTGACTATCCTTGACTGATTCTCTCCCTCTTTAATTCTTTCCCAGGCCTTTGCCTCAAAGCATTCAGATGCCGAATCGCTGCTGTACAACATGAACATGAAGTACTATTACTACACGAGAACACGTGGACTCTTCCGCATTTGTTATCCCAAGGAACGGCCGCCGACATCAGCAGGTACGGTACAGAAGTCGAATGGAAGATACCGCAAAAGATGCATCTATTCATTTTTTGATTCATTTGATTTGTTTTTTAGTGCCCACATATCTGTCACCGATTGAGACACACTGCTCGAACATTGACTACTTTCCGCAGGCGGAGGATGAGAAAATTGCCAACGAGGATGCAACATCACGACTGCATTTGGCGCGCTCCTGCATTGCCCTGTTTATCATTAGTTTTGTGACCATTTTTTGTGCCTTTTGGACCGGTCTGTCGGGCTGCTGGAAGCGTTCTTCGGGCGCAATAACAGCCACATCGATATTGTTGCTGGTCACGTGTCTTTTGGCTGCCGGGGCCATGGGTCTCTGGCATACGGTTGAGTTCTTTGAGAAGGAAAAGGTCGTTGGCGAGGATTACTTTCAGCAGTGGAATACGGTAAGGGAATGCCTGCCTGCCCCGCATAAACATACTCTAATCTGTATATACCCCCGCTGAGCAGGTTCTTCGCGACAATACAAAGATTGCCTACGATTGGTCGTACATTGTGGCCTGGGCTGGCATTGGAACATGCCTCCTATCGGCCATACTGCTGTCGGGTGCCGCCGTCTGTCTGCGCAACGAGCGCGAGAAGGAGGAGCAACTGAATCTGCAATATTTGATGCCTGGTAAGGATGCCACTCAGCGCAGCAGTATCCCTAACTAACCCATTTTCGATTGCAGTGTACTCGCAGAAGCAGCCACCGTATCCGCCATATGCCAATTATGCACAGCCACAGATCTATCCGGGTCCCTACTACCATGGTTCGCAATATGGCCCCTACAACTATTAGGAGGAGGGAGAGGTCCTAGCTGCAAAGATAGAATCATCAGCAGAAGAAGGATCCAACGAAACGAACGAAAGAAAGAAAGACGGAAAGCAGTACCCCGCCCACACGTCTTTACCCTGCAACATATATCACAAAAAGGAGACCAGGATATATCAGAGATCATATATTATAGATAGATATGTGTATGAGAAGTCAGGGTCCAAATCCCCAGAGAGAAAAACATTTTTCAACAAAAAAATTACATTCTGAAAATAATCTATTCATATGAATCTTTTTTTTTTTATTGTAGAGCTTTAGAGCTAAATAGATATACATAAATACCGATTTTGTGGGACTTGAGTCAAAAGGTTGCACCGAAGTTTTTGGTGCGCAAAACTTTTGTGGCGCCTAAAGAAAAATGTTTAGAGGAACCGAAAGAAAGAAAAGAAAAGAAAGAATGAAATATGCAAAGTAAAAGACACACAGCAAACAATAAAGAGCTAATTTATTGTAGCATGTAAAGTACATGTGTAGCCCTATAATAATAATAATACAAATAATAATAATAATAATACAAATAATAATAATTATAATACTATAAAAAAATGAAAAAAAAAACAAAAAATATGTATGTAATCGTAAGCTGAAAGAGTTTCCGTTTCACCGCTCCCCCCGCCCCACCCCATTGTGTAATGTATATGAATGTAATGCGCGACAAGCTTCAAATTTGTCTTCCAAGTATAGTGCATATTGTATGTAGATCTGTACGTTTAATTAATAAAAGTTTTCTTACGTTAATCGTGGAGTTATCAGTTATCAGGATCAGGAGCACATCCACCACATTGCATACATCGCCGGTGCCAGCCGCGTTAAGCGACTGCTGAACAAGGATTATATAGTCCTTTTCATGGTCGAGACTGTTGATGAGTACTGCATCTCTATGCTCTGGCTATATGCTCGAAATATAGGAAATATTCGGCTGGTGAAAAGTTTAATTATGAAATGATTTATTTTGATAAAACCAAATAAGAAACGGATTTCAACGTAACAAAGAATACAAATAAAGAGAGAACTGATAAAGGCGACATTTTCAAATCTAATTCCAGAGGCTCGTTATTGAGAACTTTCTGGCATGTACCAAATAGTACCTCAGGTACTACCCTATAGACTTGCATCAAAAGTTGGTAGTCCACTTTTTCTAACTTCTTTAATAAAAAACGAGGGGTAACGTTGTGAGCCTCGGCAAAGGCTGCGGCTCTACTTTATACCCAGTACTCAGTCAGTATATACATATATGAGCTTACGATTCATGCAATTTATTAAATGTTCGCAAAAGGGACAAATTAAATTTTGGCCAAATTGGAACATTTCAAAAAATTAGGTCGAACCAAAGACAATATAAACAGTATTTATAAACAGTGTTTATAAACAGTGTTTATATTGTCTTTGGTCGAACCCTATGCATATACTTTTTACATCAGCTTCTACATTTCTACAGAACTATAACTAACCCCTATAACTACACATACGAGACGTGGAAGTGTGTTCGAGAGAGATAGAGCAGGCGTTGCGTAGCGACTGAAATTTCATTGCTTCCTTCTGGCTATAATATAATAATACACTTGGATTGAAGTGATATCACAGGAGCTTGGATAGAAAGTTCGGTTGCTCTAGCTCTTATAGTTTCTGAGATCTAGGAGCTCGAAAAATAGGAGGGCGAAATTTTGAATTACACTTGTAGCAGTGTGATAGAACAGGAGACTGGATCAAAAGTTGGTTCCTCTAGCTTTTATAGTCTCTGAGATCTAGGCGCTAATGAAGACGGACGGACAGACATACAGACATGGCTATATCGACTCGGCTATTGATGCTGATCAAGAATATATTCACTTTATGGGGTCGGAAACTCTTCCTTCTGGGCGTTACACACATCCACTATCACCACAAATCTTAGATACCCCTATACTCTTCGAGTACCGGGTATTGTTGTTCTAGTCTATGCAGAACACTGGTTTAAAGCACCATCAGCCTCTTCTGCACCAGGAAACGACTTGCTACTTTTAAAGGATCTCAAACAGTATGAAAATATCAACTTAAATATAGCAACCGTTGCATTAAAAAATACTACGTCACCTCTGGTATTTGTCTGAAGAGCTAGTTGGGCGTTGAGACGGTATGTCTTTTTAAACTAACTGGAATGTCATCGGAATTTAAAAAAAAGACGTGAAAACCTGGCATAGTGATGGTGCTTATAACCGTAATAAGGCTATAGCTTGCAGCATAAGAGTAGTGAACGATATTGCAGAACGAGGTGTAGCCTTAATGGAGGAAAACAACAAAATAAAAATATATAGCCCATATATTTTGTAAACTACCCTTCTACGGAAGGGCATAAGGGAATTGATTAAATGGTTGTCCAACGAACTGATTTTATAGCCATTTTTATATACTTACAAGGTATGTTCAAATAATCTCCAAATAATCTCAACGAAAATGTACTGTTTATGGTCTTCCGAATGATACCAAAAATGAGGGTCGGGATCGAGATGTATATACGGGAATCTAATTAAATGCATGAAAAATTTCAATAAAAGAAAAATTTATCATTAATTAGGCATCAAAGCAGCTTGAAAAGCAGTATTTTAACATTTATTCAGAAATAGGGTATACGACAGGTACATACTCCGTAAATATGTTGCCGATGTGTAGTTACCATGTAGTTGTCATGTAAAAATAGGGACTTGTTTGCTGACCTATCTCGTTTATACCTTATTTAAGACAGAATCCAATAAATGGAGTTTTCAAAATTGGTCAATCTTGTAGAAAATTGTTTCATCTATCAGTTAAAACTATTAGTTCAGGGTGTAGTATCCTGTTAAGCTAGTTATATTAAACAGAAGATCAAAATCGAGAAATATGTTAAATATTGGTCTTCTTATAAAGACTGAAAATGGGTATCGGGATCGAGATGTTAATAATAATAAAATCATCAAATGCATATTGGGGTAAAAAAATGTAAATATGTGCAAAATACAATATAAATTACGTTTTAAAGAAGCTGGAAAAAAAGAATTTTAACATTAATCAAATGAAAAAGGGTATAAATACGTCCATACCACCGGTTATGTTTCCAAATTACGTGACATTCCATGCTCACTTACGTTTTCTTACGGCGCATTTCATGCTCACATAAGTTTTATGCCTTGGCCTTCATTACTTTAACGTTGTTTTATTAACAGAGTCACTAAACTAAATCAATCTTTTAGAAAATAGTCTCATCTATCAGTTAAAATTATTTGTTCAGGGCTCAGTATCTTATTCAGCTAGTAATATTAAACGGAATATCAAAATCGAGCAATATGATTTTCGTCGGTATTTTTTGCGGTATATTTTTAAAATGAGACCGTTCTTTTCGGTATATTTCTGATGGTCAGACGGTATATTTTATCGACAATCAGCGGTCACATTGAAGCGAAAAACAACAACAATATTGTTTATTTCTTAAAATATTTTTTTGTATGATGGCCAGCGAAAAAGCAGAAAAGGCCAAGATAAATGCTCAGATCAAGCATGTCCCGAAAGATGCCCAGGTGATAATGTCCATACTGAAGGAGCTCAATGTCCAGGAATATGAGCCGCGCGTGGTAAACCAATTGCTGGAATTCACCTTCCGTAAGTGCCGCCAAAAAGTGCAACTAACGCTGCCAAGAAACGCGCAAATACAATATAAATGCTGATTTAACAACATTTGTTGTAGGATATGTGACCTGCATATTGGACGATGCCAAGGTGTATGCGAATCATGCACGCAAGAAGACCATCGATCTCGAAGATGTCCGCCTAGCAACGGATATGGCACTGGACAAGAGTTTCACCGGTCCACTGCCGCGTCATACTCTGTCGAAGGTGGCTGAGATACGGAATAGCATGCCCCTGCCACCGATTAAGCCGCACTGTGGCTTGCGTCTGCCCCCAGACCGTTACTGCCTCACCGGTGTCAACTACAAGCTGCGGGCCACAAATCAAGCCAAGAAGATGCCTAAATCGGCACTAGAGGCACGCGCATTGAAAACCGTGGTGAAGCCCGTGGGCAGTGCCAATGGGCCGAAGCGTGCCCACTCCGTGGTGGCCAAACAGCAGGTGGTAACCATACCCAAGCCCGTCATCAAGTTCACAACCACAACGAAGAATGTCCCCGGAAATGCAGACAATAAGACGGACACCAGTAGCGGTGGCGACCTGAAAATGGAAGTGGACAGCGATGCGGTGGCCGTGGGCAGCATTCCGAGCACCAGTGCCAGTGTCCCAGGCGTTAGCTCGGCCGTAAAGCGCGAACGCGAAGAGGAAGAGTTCGAATTTGTGGCGAACTGATTGAACAAAAATACAAATTAATTATTAAAGTATATTTTCAACATCTTCCGTAGTAAAAAAAAACATTGTTTCGATTGTGTCTTGTCAGACAGTTCCATTTGTTTGAATCTTTTTGTTGTTGTCTTGGGCATTCGCGTGTGAGTGGAATGGAAGACGTAAAGGAGGTAGGGGCGACGTCTTCTACTCATACTCGAGTCCCCAAGAAAATAACAAAAAGTTTCAAATAAATGCATCTGTCCGATCTTCCTCGGTGTAGAATTATATATGTAGCGTATATGGGATTGGCATGGTGTTCATTTCAGGGCTAGAATAATGCAGCAGCCAAGATCCATAATCTGCAAGTACTCGGAGCCGCCATCCTGCAGACGATAGCAGCATTCCTGCAAAGAAGAGAGCTTGGTAAAGCCAATGCTGGGGCTGAAACTCTCTGAATACTTACGCCCAACTTCTCGCAGATCTTTGCCTTTTGCGGATCGGTGAGGGTCTGATGATGGACAATAAACTCCACCAGTTGTTCCATCATCTGGCCAACACTGTACGCCGAATAGCCGATTTCACGTACAAACTGCTCGAGACGCTCATAATTGCCCGAGCGGCACACCTCCATAAAATCCTCCAGCAAGTAGTCCGGTATGACGCCGGACATTTCAAACAGATCATTGGTATTGATTGTGTGCTCTGAGCCTCGGAGACGGAAGCATGACTGCAGTGTGGTTATGGCGCGACGCAGATCGCCGCCGGATATCTTGACAATCGTCTTGTACGCATCCGCATTGATTTTGACGCTTTCCAGCTCACAGATGTGCTGCAACCGGGCAATGATTTTCTCTTCGCCGAGCGGCTTGAAGCGAAACTTCGAGCAGCGCGACGTAATGGGCACAATGATGCGCGACACATAGTTGCAAATGAGGCAGAAGCGTGTGCTGCTGCTCTCCTTCTCCATGGTCCGTCGCAGCGCTGACTGAGCGGCATGCGTCATCGAGTCTGCTTCGTCCAGGATGATGATCTTGAATGGTGGCACTGGACGGCCATCGGGACGCACATGGCTGGCCGACAACTGGGAGAAGTTCTTGATTTTGGTGCGCACCACATTGATGCCACGCTCATCGGAGGCATTCAGCTCGAGTATGCGATCCTTGTACATGTCGCCAAAGATCTGGCGTGCTGCTGCCAGGATTGTGCTTGTTTTGCCCGTGCCAGGTGGACCGTAGAGCAGCATATTGGGCAGATCGGCCCCATCCACACACTTCCGGAGCACGGCCACCACCTCCGCCTGCTCTACGACATCATCAACGCTTCTTGGGCGGCTGAAGTGCACAATAAATAAGCATTAAATCTGATTGTACCATTCAATTCGATGGCACTCACTATTTCTCCACCCATGGAGCCGGCGGCTTGCGACGCTCTGCGGTACCGCCTTGGGATTTGTCCGAGGTGCTGCTGCTTGCGCCAGATTTCCCAGTTTTCAAAAATGCCTGCATCTCAATCAAAATGAAGTTCAATACAGCGTTTGTTTTGCTAATTCCCAAATGCAAGTTTTCTGACGCCGGCAAAAACAAATCCGCACATGCAAGTTTTACCGCGTCGTGAGACGCCCATCGATAATTTCGGCCATCGATATGTGCCATGCTATCGATGGGAAAATCCGAAAGGGTGGCAGCACCTGCTTATTTTTGTTGTTGTCGCGCCGCCTTTTCTCTGCATTTTGTGATTATTGTTGTATTGGATGCTCTCCCTCGCTCTCGTATCACAATTGATAAGTGCAGGCCACATAGATTCCAAAGGATATAAATAGAGCAGCAGCGTCGTCAGCTGTGGAAACTAAAATGATAAGACGTGCCCCCGAGCGGTTATAGAGCGGGAGAAAACAAGCCGATTACGATTCGATTTGATTTTTGTTGTTCCCTTTTTCTTCTTTTTGTCGCACCATTTGACATCGTTGCCAAAACGCTGCTGCTGCTGCTGCTGTTGCTGCCGCTGCTTCTGCCGCCGCTGCCGAGCTATTGTCGTTGTTATTATGTAAAATCCGTACGGAAGCAATTGGACAACAAACAAAGGCATCGCAAAATCATCTCCTGGACGTCCAACACAGCAGCAGCTGCGTGAAAGTTGAACGCCCACCAGAAGCAGCAGGCAGGCAAGCAGGCAGAGCAGGCCATCAACAGGTTACGCGACCCTGAGACTAGCGTTAATAAATAGAATAGGCCTTGAAAGAAAGGCATTTCCCATTGCCATTGCCATCTGAGACTTGTGTGAGTATTCGGATATTCCTTCGTGGGTTTTTTGACTTTTAAGCTACTTCAGTTGCAGTTCCTATCCGATCGAAGCCATGACTTCGACCGCAGCCACAGACACAGCCCAAGCGCAGCATCCCAGTGCCAGTCCCAGTGCCAGCGATGAATCCTCAACCGTTGCTGGTTCTGGCTCCTCCAGTGGACGGCATCAGCTGCGACCCGTAAAGTATGACTATGCGGATTCCTTTGCCTGCACCTACATTGTCTCTGTGGTGGCTGCCTCTGTTGCCGAGCTGGCCACCTATCCGTTGGATCTAACCAAGACGCGGCTGCAGATACAAGGCGAGGCGACAGCAGCCACAACAATCACAACCAGCGGCAGCACTGCTACTCTTCCAGGGGCCAAGGGCAATGTGAGTAAGAACCTTTTGGGTTCAACGAACGTACGTTTTCTATATGTTTGCTTGCCTTTTGGTTGCTTTTGGTTTTGATGTGCTCTCTGTTCTGTTCTTTGTATATTGTGACTCTCACTACCTCTCACGCTGTCGCTGTCTCTATCACGGTCATTGTAATTGGCATTGGTTTATCCTCCCATCCACAGTTTGCGCCTGCCTTTCCTCTAATCCCCACTCACTCACACACGTACACAATCATATATAAATATATTAACACTCTGCGGCTGTTTCCATCTACTGATTAATTGACTGTCCACTAATCTGTATCTGTAGCTGAGATAAGATTCCCTCAAAATTCCCATAAACGAAAGACGAAAGAGTAGTACTTGGATAATCCATTTAATATACCACACCGGGGTGGGGGTACGGGCCCCTTTTGCCCCATTTGTATGTTTCACTCATTCCCCCCAGCACCACCACCCCCCCTACCCCTGCCTCTACACAATCCCCCCTGTTTTCATCATACTATTCTGTGTGCGTTTGTGCGTTTTTCAATGTACTATGTGTATACGGTCGCTGATGAATATATACAAATACTACAGCAAAAATCTCTCTATACTATACAAAACAAAAACCGAATCAATTACCTACCAATCAATTTACCAACCAGATGCAATACCGCGGCATGGTGGCAACCGCCTTTGGCATTGCACGCGAGGAGGGCGCCCTCAAATTGTGGCAGGGCGTGACACCGGCGCTCTACAGACACGTCGTCTATAGGTGGGCAAACAAACCAAAAAAAAAAACAAATAATTATAAACTAAAAGAGTTCTCATTGTATATCCACACACATCCACATTGCCTGTGGCATCCTCTGACTACTCTGCTAGCAGCAGCCTTCTGGCTCCAATTGCTTTGATTTAATCCGTCTCTGTATCCATATCCGTATCCCTATCCTCCAGCGGCGTACGCATCTGCAGCTACGATCTGATGCGCAAGGAGTTCACAAAAAACGGTAGCCAGGCGTTGCCCATATGGAAGTCGGCTTTATGTGGAGTCACAGCCGGTGCCGTGGCTCAATGGCTCGCCTCGCCCGCCGATCTAGTCAAGGTTCAGATCCAAATGGAGGGACGTCGCCGTTTGATGGGTGAACCGCCACGCGTCCATAGCGCTGGTCATGCGTTCCGAAAAATTGTCCAACGTGGCGGCATTAAGGGCCTGTGGAAGGGCAGCATACCGAATGTACAGCGTGCCGCTCTGGTCAATTTGGGCGATCTGACCACCTATGATACGATCAAGCATCTGATTATGGATCGACTGCAAATGCCCGACTGTCACACTGTCCATGTGCTGGCCTCTGTGTGTGCGGGCTTTGTGGCGGCCATTATGGGCACACCAGCGGATGTGGTAAAGACACGCATCATGAATCAGCCCACAGACAATAAGGGAAAGTGAGTATCCCACTCGCGTATGCAAGGAATCGAAGATCTTTAATGCTATTATCTTTTCTTTCAGCGGTCTGCTCTATCGGGGGTCTGTGGATTGTCTGCGACAAACGGTGGCCAAGGAGGGATTTCCAGCGCTGTATAAGGGATTTCTGCCCTGTTGGATAAGAATGGCGCCCTGGTCGCTTACCTTTTGGCTATCCTTCGAGCAGATACGCAAAATGATTGGAGCTTCTGTTTACTAAAACAAACCACAATATAGTACATACACAATACATGGTACATGCGTGTTTTTTAAATCTAGATGTACATACATTCAGACTACATATGTATCTGGTTCTTTAGATCGTTCGTTCGTTCGTTTGTTCAATTCGCGACTCTGGAAATCTAGAAAAGAAGCCTGTCTGTCTGTTCCTCAATTTCTTCCCCTCGCGCGACAGAGAGAGAGAAAAAGGGTTTTCCCACCCATTTTCCAGCAGCTTTCCTTCCATCCCCTTTTAAACTGTAAGCAATTCAAACACTATTCCGTTTTGCTTTTTTTTTTTGTTATTGTTGTTGCCCCTTAAAGAATTTTAAAAATAAAGAGAGAAAATTGTTATTTTGAATGATTTTAAATCCCATTCTTTGCTCTTGGCTATCTTTGCCACTCAAATGTTCGGTCCAATGCGGAGGGAAAAAGACAACACTCTATGGTTTTTCAGAGATATTCCTCTCTCTTCCACACATTTGTTCCGGCGAATGCTTGCGAAAGAGACAGCACAAGCGAAAAGGCCTAAAGAGAATGCTCAAGAATGCAAACCAAACACATGTCGTGGGCATGACAAGGCACGTTATTGCTCTAATCGGAGACTCGCCGATAATATATTTTTTTTTTATTGGACTAAATTAAATTTAGACTCAATATTTCCCCCCTTGCCCACCCATCTGTTTCAGCCCACTTTCTTGTTAAATTGACAACACTATTGCTGGTTGTTAGATCTCAATATTTTTGGTACATAAATCTCGTATCTCATATCCAAGTTCTAGCTTCCAAAGGTGCCATCAAACAAACAGGAACAGAAAAAAAAAACAAAAACAAAAAAAGATATACTAGTATTAAACCTTAGGGACACACACATACAAACATATACAAATGTACACTGATACATACAGGCTAAGTATGTAATATACATATATGTATATATATATATCTCGTATATATCTTAAATTGCAATAACTTTTACATTTTAAAACACCGCATAATGGAAACGATGTACGACGCTACGAAAAGGGTGCAACGTACAGGTGTCTGTGTCTGTGACGACATCCGGATGTCCAGCCTTCCGTCCGAATGTTACAAAAAGCTAAATAGTTCCCTATGCTGTGTGTGTGTGAGTGTGTTTTTGCAGTGCAGTTGTGGTATGCTTATGGGGAATGAATGGGAAAGAGCCTGCCGTGCGTCCTGTGCTCCTCCCCTTAGAATTGGTCTCTGTGCTTTTGCTTTTGGTGTTGATTTTGGGATCCTTAATCTGTGGTGTCTGCGGGTGTGTGTAGACGCTGCTTGACTAGACGCTGCGGAACGCTGAGGCAAAGGGGCTACCATTAGAGGGTGCTGCTGCTTGCTGGCTTGACCTATTCCAGTCCTAGCACCCAATTGATGCCTAAAACTATAAAGAAAATGAGCGGCTGCCAGGCCACTAGCCAACGGATCCAGTCCAGCAAACGGCCATACAATACATGAGGTTTTTCCCATCTGCAAACAAAAGAATATTTCCATTGAAGATTTTTAGTTTTAAGAAAGGATTGGCTGCTTTTTGGCTTACGGATTGCGGAACATTTTCTGTAGATCAACCTTTTCCTTGCAGTAGGGACACGTCTGCTTCTTGCCGACAATACACCAGCCCCGTATGCAGAACTCATGGAATACATGATTGCACGACAATTTGTATGTGTTCTCAATAACGCCCTCCTCCTTTTCAGAAACCAGCAACTGATTGCCGCACACGGCGCACACATTCTGCTCCAAGTGTCGCGTTGGAATTCCCTGCGGGGCATAGTACTGTGGCAACAAAAGGGGGGGGATAGAATCGAATTATGCACAAAAGCTGAACAAACACTTACACCAATGGCTGCTGCCATTTTGTCCGAACAAATTTCGGATATGTCGCGACCGAGCACCCCAATGTAGAGGCCATAGAAGCAGAACATAAGGCCCACATCCATCCAGACATTGGGCAGCTGTGAGAACAGATAGTTCATGCCCATGAAGGCGGCCATAATCACGAGGTAGCCAACCAGGCCCAGACCATAGCTAAGCTTATAGATGAAGTAGAACCATTTGTAGACAAGTCTGCAATGGATTGGCATAGATATTGGACATTGGGACAGGGCACATGGTAATCGGGAATGACTCACCTGGGCGTTGTGCCTTGTATGGGCTTGCTTATCGCACGGCGCATAACGAGGGCCGTAATGATTGTGAATATCACCCAGATTACAATGAAACGTATCCAGCCAAAGAAGCATGAGATCGTGAACGGTATGATCCACATGGCCAGCAGGGTGATGAATGAATAGGAGCTATAGTGGCGCTTCTTCCACTCCACCAGTATGACCTGGGCAATCACCACGGTGACAAACAGTATGATCACCATTTCCGAGTGCATCGCATCGTGGCCCCTGTGCTTTTCTACCATCAGCTGGTGTTCGGCCCTGCAAAATCAAGAAAAAGGGAAACGGGGCGGCTACAGTTGGAGGACTTCAGCTTGGTCACCATAGGGGGGAAGGGGAGCCTCCCACTTACCGCATGCGCTCCTCCGGCGTCATGTCGTCGAGGGACTGAAGGTATAAACATAAACATCATTATTAGGTTGCGATGGGGGCCGGGCCACATAGTCCGGTCTGGTCTGGACCCAAATACCGAAAAGACTCACCTTGTTAAGGTCTACCGGAGCATGCAGATCCATGTGCTGTTGGTACATGTCGTTGTTGGTTCTGCTGTATCCTACCGCTCCAGGTCCTGACAATCTAAACCGTCGCCTGCGTTTCACCAGTATCTTGGCGATGTTTTTTAAATACAATTTTCGGATTCTTGAAAGGAAAACAAATAATTTTTATTGTATTTGTATGCGTGTCCACAAGTCACGGCGTTGCCATTTCGTATGACCAGTGACGGAAGAAAAATGGTATGTACAAATCATTGTAAAGAAATTATAGAAACTTACTGAGACTTAGAGAAAATGATTTATGCCCATTCCAGTGATTAGTTTTATCTATATTGAGTTTATTATACGTTTTTTAATATATGCTGGCGCTGCCACCTTACAAAATCAGTGCCGTTAGCCAACACTGCCAGCGTTGTTTGTTTATTTTTTAGGAATTATTTTCGCGGCGCATTAACGAAAGGAAGCCATGCAAGTGGAGCACTGGGGCGGCCTGCCCGAGGATGATGAGGACCCCGAAGACCTCTCCGACAAACTAGTGCCCATATATGCCAAGAAGATTATGCTGGAGGAGATACGCCAGCGCGGTGAACTCGAACCGGAGGAGAACGAGTAAGAAATACACTCCACCGAATGGAACTTCAGTGACAATTGCTTAATTATCGTTTTATAGGCATATAGTGGAGCTGAAGAGTTCCCTCGTCACCCAGACCATCGAGGTGATGAAACAAACGGAGATGCTGCAGTCCCTCATCGACACTTACTCCAACAAAAACGTATGTATTCAGTATCTTCAGGATCGGATCCGTTCTGCCAGATGCCCAGATTTAAGATTGATTTCTTGCTTCCTTGTAGGGATCTTCCAATTACCTGCTCAATCCATGTCAAATGATACCTGAGGTGGACTTTCCGCCAGAAAACGCAGCCGACCTGGTCGGGGAGCAAAAGTTTCAGAAGCCCATCTGGTTCATCCCCACCGCGGACACATCGTACTCGCGTGGCGATCCCCAGCACTATCCGGAGATATCGAGCAACACATGCCGCCAGGCCTTGCGCAAGGTCATGTGTGGCATGTTGCGCCTTGCCGGCTTCACCGACTGCTCGGAGTCGGCTATCCAGTTGCTGACCGATGCCAGCGAGGAGTTTCTGCGCAGCTTCATCTGCGAGTATCGCGCTTGCTACGATGTCGATCCCAAGACCCGGAAATCGACGGATCTGCAGCTTTTGCCGCTCGAGCGTGCGCACACGGCGCTGACGGGGACATCGCTAACGCAGGTGCACAACTACTACAAGCACAAGGTGATCACGAGGAATCGTGTCGAGATTGGGGAGTTCAATAGTGTCCTGCAGGACTACGACCAGCTTATGAAGGAGAGCCAGAGCAGCATGCAGCGGCAGCAGGAGTTCAATAGCAACTTCCTTAACATACTCGACAACAGCACCACGGGCAGCAATCAGAGCATGGGCAACATTGTGGGCGACATGATGCAGGATCTCGGAGGCTCCAGCAGCGGCGGCCTCTCCACCATGACCATCGGCAATGTCTCCCAACAGCAGATGCTGTACGGCCTTCTCGACTGCCAAGTCTCTACCTCATCCTCGAATGTACCCAGCTCCAGTAGCATGGGAACAGGGAATGCCAGCAATGGCAACGGCAGCACTGGCAATGGCAGCAGCAGCAGTGCCGGCTTCCAAACGAACTTCGACTCGTAGTAACAATCAAAAAAAAAAACAATCAGATTACAAACTTTTCTCACTTATCTACTATTTTATTTCTTCTTTTTCCGTCTAATCTTTGATTCGTTCCACTTGTTCTGGAGCCTGCGCTCCGTGAATTCGTTTACTGGATGGAGGGCCTGCAGCTTGTGGCCCTGTGCATCGGTGGCTTTGTACTCGAAGAGTTTACCCTGTCGTGGCTTGCTCTTGGCCCACGAAAGCGTGTCCTTGCCCTCTATAATCGACTCGCCACTAACGGCCACAGCGGCCAGGGTCAAAGTCTTTACGGCGGGTAAGGATTTGTCCTCGTTGAGAGTGCGTCTCTTGATTGTGGGCTTCTTCTGTGGTCCAGGGGGTCCTGTATCCACTATCTCGGCGCTCAAGTAGCAGTCGGCATTGGACACGAGCCTCACCTGGTCTTGGCATGACTCTTCTTTCGGTGGAGCATCAGTGGATATATGTTCACAGAACTCGATTTGATCTTGGATAATTGAGCTAAGTTTTCCCCATATGTGGGTTTGCATTTCTTCGGTGATATGTAGATCGCTGGCTGCGCCAGCACCAGCACCAGAGCCCTGCTCGTCCAAGTGGCGTTCGCTTTTCAGTGGAGGCGCCGTCTGGGTTTTGCATGATGGCGCCGGTTTTTGGTCTGTTGCTGTTGCCCCCCGCTGGAACATGGCATTTGTAAGAAGTGTGTGATCGGCGGCTTCCATGAATTGACGCATTTGTGCGTCATCGTCGTCGGAGTCGCTATCAGCGCCACTAGTTGCCGCTTTGGGTTGCTGTTTAACGAACATTTTGTACAAAACCTAATTATTGTTCGTTTGTTGACATTTGCCTCTCTTCTTGGTTACAGTTATAACTAACACATGTGCGCAGACTGCAGGTATTTTGCAGCACTGATGAGTGATGTGAAGAAAATTGAAGAGGAAAATAGGAATAATTTAACAAACGTGATTAATAATTATCACATATGCAAGGTTCAGGGAATGGGAAAACAGCTAACAAAGTACGGTGCGGCTGTCCTGGATCCTGAACACTTAAGTTTGTTGGAAAGCAATCGACGCTGCTCAGCACTGACTAATAGCCCGCCCAAAAGTCAATAATTTGAAATGCCATCCTTAGAATATTATTTTATTATGCATAATGTATGAACTCGCTATTGCGATCACGAGACTGAGCTGCACAAGCCACAATTGCTGACGGGACACATCTTCATTTCCACATCCTCGCCGACCCGCACCACGGCTGCCATACCATTCTCCGAGTGCGGCGAAATGTGACAATGGAACATCCAATAGCCAGGACTGTCGCTGTAGAAGCGTATAATCGTGTAGCCAAAGGCTGGTACCTGCACCGAATCCTTTAGCGGTGCACTGCGTCCCCGTCGCGGCAATGGCTTGCGTCGATCGATCTCCTCGATCCGGCCAATCATCGTCTCGCCCAGCACGCCCATGCCCACCACACGGAACGTGTAGCCGTGCAGATGGACGGGATGCGGCGTGTTCGACTTGCTGGATATAACAAACTCCACGTTCTTGTTGGCCGGCACATGGATGACATTCGAGCACTGGCAGTGGCGCTGCTTGCAGTTGAAGCCCATGTCCGCCTGCTGGGAGCTGTTGCAGAAGTACTGCCCGATTCCCAGGTTGCGGGTCTGCAGCAGCGACATCTTCGGCATGCTGAAGCTGATGTCGTCCATTTGGAAGCGGAATCCCTCGCCGTTTATCTGGAAGGCGTTCATGCTGGTGTAGAATGTCGCTGCTGGCAGCATCACCGGTTCTGCACGCTGGGCATTGAGGGTGGCCAGCGATATGCTCTGGGCACTGTTTCCGCCAGTGTCATCGCCCAGCTCGTTCAGCATAATGCCGGGGGCATCGTAGGCATAGCTCAGGGTGTGCGTGTCCAAGGCCCTGGGATCGGCATCTTGATAATGGAGCACCGCCTCCTGATGCAGCTGATTCTTGGCACAGAAGCTATAGCCCTTGATGCGGATCCAGTAGTTGGCCACCTCCTGATTGGCGTGCAGCACAAAATCGAATCTCTCTGCGCCGTGGAACATGATCTTCTGCACCTCAACGGGCTCGATGTCATTGCCATCGCTGGCAATCACCACCAGATTGTGATTGTCGATGCTCAGGCTGATCGGGCAGTTGGACACCCCATTGAAGATGGCACGGAATCGATAGCGTCCGCCCCGTATGACCGGAAAGTGGGCATACAGTGTGGGCCTCACCTTGCTGCCCTTTTTCATGTTCCGTCCCCGGCCATTGATCAGAATGTTCTCGGCCACACTCTCCACAAAGTTGTGCACCCAGTCCTGGATCATGATCACATGCTCCGTCTGATCAAAGTCGTACAGATGCGCATGAGGATTGAGCTTCGCTGGCTGCCGCACAATCAGTGGCCCCGCCAGACCGAAGGCCCGCTGATGCTCGGTGTGGCTGTGCCACCAATTGGTGCCGCCGTGATCCACCTGAAAGCGATAGCGGAAGGCCTGGCCGGCCTCAATCGGATACTGGGTGACATGCGGTACACCGTCCATGAACGGGGTGAGCCGCTGGTGCATGCCATGCCAGTGAATGGTGGTCGTCTCGTGCATGCTGTTGATCACATCTGCCACGATGGTGTCCCCGTAGCAGACCTCAATGGACTGGCCGGGCAGGCGGCCGTTAACGACCATCACCTGGGACTCCAGACCGTCAGCGTACTTGCAGTCATCGTTGGCGGCCACCTTGAAGCTATCGATGTACTCCTTGCCATTGGCCAGTTTGAAACGATATTTGGTCTGCGGATAGGCCTGTGATGGATTAATGGATGGATTAATGGGCGAAGGCCTACCTGAAGGAGGCGCTTGCAGGTCGCCGCCATCGTGTCATCGTAGTGGACCACCAGGTAGTAGTAGCAGGTCATTGGCTGCTGATCCACGCACTCCCGCTTGCAGGGATGCTGCATGTCCTTGCCAGCGGAACGCCATTGTGAGGATTCGCTGCCCGTTGCCAGCTGTGGATACATCTGCATGATGCGCTCATACTTGCTGACGATTCGCTTACCGCTGGCATCTGCAAGAATCAAGGATCAAAGATCGTTAACATTTCACACTCAGACCTCTGATTTCACTAGAGATATGTCCTGGCCATCGCCATTGCCATCACCTTGAATGCCATAGATTTGCACAAATATAAGACAACAAATTGCAACGAATATTTGCATAAAATTGAATCTCATTCTAGCATCAAAAGCAATAAACACAAACGTATTGCAATAAATAGATGGGAATAGGTTTGTAAATGGGTTTGCCGATGCCGTTTAATGGATGTTAACGCTCATTTGTGGCTGTGGCAGAATGCCAAACGTAACTGTTAATGAGTTTCCGCCATCGGTTACCTTTTGTAAGGCGCAAGGCAACTTCTTACCTCCGGTAATTATTCCCGAGCCCGACAGAAGCGACAGCCACACCACAGAGATTGCATGGAATGGGAATCTGGTGTCTGCTTGTCGAACAAGGCGTAACAGTTAATTGAAGATTGTTCCCAACTGCTAGGACGGAGATTCGATCAGAGATATAAATACTTCTGAGGTACTTCTTTTGCTGACGCTTCTCTATGAATGATCTCGAATTTGCTGTTGATTCCTAGATAGCGGGGAAATACCGAGTGTACCTTGGCCGACATTCTGTTGTTCGCAAAACTCTATCTGATCTTGTCGAGGAATGGAATCAATCCCAATCAATCGACTGATTTTACATTTCAAATTTGCAATTTGAATTTTGCCAGTGCTGGTAAGCGTTTGTTTTGTTTGTTTAAAATTTGTAAATTCAAAAGAGGAGTCAAAGTACGTACTCAAAGGGAGAACAAGTACGAGTAGCATCCGCTATCGGGCACAGCACACTTTGCTACCCCCCTCTGCAGTTTACATGTACATAAGTAGTATAGTACGAGGTTCACACATTTATCTTCTGATAGAGGACGCTAAAAAACAAGCAACGGGAATATTGCCAGCGTAGATTACACATTTTAATTTCTTCTTCTGACGCTGCCCTAATCAAAAACGAATGCCCGCCAGCCAAGCCTCAAGAGTAACCCCCCTGTTTGGCTCCCACCACCCTCTGTCCGCTTTTTTTTTTATTTTTTGGTACCGTATTTTGAATTTTGTTTTCGATTTCGTTTACTTTTATCGCAAAAGCAACAATGTATGTGTGTGTGTTCGTGTGCATTTGTTTTTGATCGCAGGGGCAACAAGAAGGCGAAGGAGAGGTGACGACGACGACGACAGCGTTGAAAACAAGCAGCTAAAAAGTGCAATAAAACATATTCGCATAGCGGTAAATATATGTATACACATACAGTACATGCCGTACAGTACATACTATCTATGCATATTAAATGCATATGTATTTAGGTACATACCGCACAGTAAAACAAGTTTCAACGCCGCAACGAAAAATAGCTTTCGACTGTCGCTGGCTGCGCGCCATGAAGTTCATTAGCCATTTCATACGGGAGTCGAGCAGACGCATTCCTCCAATCCTGCACAGAATCCAGAATCCAGTGCACACAATCCACACCAACGTAAGGGCTACAGCCACAGGTGGGTTTGGCAACCCTGTGTCACCGATAACGGCTCTAATTGTTAATGTTGTTGTTTTTGTTTTTTGTGGTGGGAAATTTCACAACATTATTCGGTTGATTTCTTCTAAACAGAGAAACGCCGCCGCCACGATGGATACCACAGTGCATTCAGCGGGTATATCAGAGATCCATCATGTGCCAATGAGTGTGATCAAGCGTCCCATACCCTCCATATTGGATGAGAAGAAAGTGGCCTCGCTTATGGACACCATCAAGGTGCGTCGCAACACTGATCCCCGCAATAAACAGGCAGGCCTACACATCTCTCTCTCTCTCTCCCTCAGGGCGAGGCCAGCGAGGAGGAGGTACCCCCAATTGACTTGCTGTGGATAACCGGTAGCGAGGGCGGCAACTATTACTTCAGCTTTGGCGGCTGCCACCGGTTCGAGGCGTATCGGCGCCTTCAGCGTGAAACCATAAAAGCCAAACTGGTGCGATCCACACTGGGGGATCTCTACCACTACATGGGCTCCAGTGCGCCCAAGTATTTGGCCTGATGATTCGTTGTGGCTAGTGGCCTCTACACATATTCCATCCCCGTGCAATAATTTTCAATGTTTCGATTGTAAATGCATTTTTTTGTTATTATCTATGTTATTTTTTGACAAGCAGCGTGTTTTTAATTATCAGAAGAAGGCATCTGCCGACAGCTATCTTCTGTTTCTGTTTCTCCGGCAAGATTGGTTAGCTGCTGCTATAGGAATAATAATGGGTTTTCCCACAGAAAGGAGTTATAATTTCTGTCTTTGTTCTTTGTGACGCTCTAGTTTATTGGGCTTTGGTCGGCATCTTTAGTTGTACTACTGTATTCTTACTTAATTTTAATCACTTAATGATAAAGAGAATGGACCTTAACATATTCGAAATGCCATGCAGCGGAGCGGGAGAGGGGCCAGAGAATCACCAGAGAAACGGCGACCGCTCTCGGAGTAGGCGGAGACCATGGCGATTCCAGTCGGCCTGCGTTATCCATAGCTCTCTGGCACTCTCCAGCACGGACATGATGGCCGCACCCTTCCAGGCCACCATACCCGCATCCATGCCTTTGGTGAAAACATTTACCTCGGTGCCTGGCTGAACCTGCTGGCTGACGCAGCTCTGCAGCCAGGCGGCTAGCCCGGGTATCTTTACACTGCTGCCCACGAGCAGAATAGAGCCGTACATCTTGCGCTTCGTCTCGTTAGTGGCGCAACGTCCAATGGCCTCGAGGACAGCCTGATCCAGTGGCATCACCTGACCCTGGCCGTACTGATACACTCCATTCGCAGCGTCAGCGAAAGGCTTCTGCGGATGACCGATACTGTGGCTGCTATTGCTGTGGACGATGATTCCGTTGGAGGACGGCTCATCCTGATCGACCACATTTAACTCGTCGTCATCGGCTGTAATGGGCGGCAGGGGACGTGGCTGGGTGAGATGCGGTGCAACAAAAGCATCTGCTGCACGTGCGCCATTCTTTCGGCCCGTCTCCCGCAGATACTCGGCATCGAAGCAGTCCTCACAGTCGTACTGCTCCTGGGGCGGCTGTTGCGTTAGGGCCTTTCTCGCCTTGCCAGTAATGTTCAGCAGTTCGGTGTGGAAAAAGGCCAGAGGGGCCATTATGGCCTCGTCGCCCACCTGCACGGTGTAGCGCAGCCACTGGCCATTCTGTTTCCTCAAATGGAACTGCTTCTCCTGGGCCCCACACACTTTGGCATTGAGATGACAGAAGCGCTCCTTCAGCTTGTCCATCAGGCGGGCATCCACATAGCTGTCCTGGACACTGCACTCGCGATAGGGAAAGCCACACTTGCGCAACAGCATGAGCAGCACCTGGTTAATATCACCGCCGCCATACTGCAGCCGTACCCGGGAATTTACCTGGGAAATGCCGTCCTCGATGCAGGCAATAGAGGTCTTTTGGGCGCCAATGTCAACCACACAGCCGAAACCAATGCCCGCCCCATACGTGGATGCGACACTGTCCTGCACCAGGAAGCAACGTTGGAAGCCGAGACGCTGCAGTAGCAGGCTCATAAACTCACGCAGATGCCGTCGAACATAGACATCGTTGACTACCAGAACGGCCGAATGAGTGCAAAGATCACGCAAATTTATCTTCAGTCGTGCCTCCAGAGCGTACGACCAAATCCGCTCAATGTGCTGCAGCGTACACTGCAAGAAAGGCAATCGTTGACTTATGAATGTGCTGGCAAAAGGTTTACTCTTGGCTTACCTGTAGGGAGCCACCTTTCTGCTTGTGGACATTCAGTTCACCCCGCTGGATGGGAAAGTGGATGTCGTAGTCGCGAGCATCGAAGGTGCTTAGCCTCAGGATCTGCTCATCGAACAACACCGGTGCGTCACGGTCCAGCCACTGCCGGTTCCGCTCTTCGCTTAGATTACCAGGCGGCGGTATCTTCTCGGCCACACTTTTGCGATTGAAGTGGGCCAGCTGTTGGGGCGGCGTGGCCACGCGCAGCCTCTGTTTTTCGTCGATCACACAATTCTGGAGTATCCGCGACGCGATTAGACGCTGCTCCTCGAACTCTACCTGCAATTGTGCGGGATTTATGTTGTCCAGCGACGGCAGCATCGGGTCGTGATAGGGCCAGTCGCCCTCCTGGTGCTTCCGTTTGTAGGCAACCGCATGGAGCAGTGTCAGCGGATTGAGGTCGCAGGCCCGGCCAATTCGCAAATGCTGCGACCCCGGGTGTATGACAATGATTTTGGGTGCATCCAGTGGCTGGACCTGTTGCGATGCCTGCACGCGTCCGCTGCTGGTGCTGCTAGCGCGCGACCGTCTGCAAATACGTTTGTTCATTTCCTGATCAACTTGATGCTAAGGGAATCGTGTACTTACTGCATAATTGATACTTCTGTGGATGGGAGAGGGTAGGTGACGGCTGCCTCAGCCTGAAGAAGAAATTTCTCACAGTTTTCGCCATGGCGTTGTACTCGATACACACGAGTATCGCACGACCGCTTTTACCTTGCGTGCTCATGCGCAATCGATAGTTACCATCGATGATCTCTACATATCGAACCAGTCAAACTTCACCGCCATTTGCTTTTCTGTCACAATTTTATTGTGGAACTTCCAACAGAAAGTGACCTTTTCTTGAATTTGGGCTTCAGTACCCGGATTAAACTTTCCAAACGCCTGTTTACACTACGGTTGAGTTATTGAGTCAATGCTCCGTGTTGGTCTCTGTTCGGGGACTGAGCAGTTCTCCATCACACAAAGTTTATTTCTGAAGTTTTACTAATATTATTGTCCAAGCCCTTGCCGATCATCCGATACCGAGCTTTAAGGTGGCCGAAAGCGTTATCCACCACACGTCTGACCTTGGAAATATTGTATCTCTCTCACTCTTGCAAGGAATAATTTGGGCGAAGCGACTGCGCTGCCTCAAACTCATTTCCGAAAATGGCGACACTGCCGATTTCTATATAAAGGCCTGCCCAGTCGAAGCCAGGCGACCTTTTTTTTTATTTTTATACCCGGTACTCGAAGAGTATAGGGGTGTATTAGATATGTGGTGATAGTGTCTCCTGTGTTATCACACTACTACAAGTGTATTTCAAAATTTCGCCCCGCCCCCTTTCGCCCACATAAAGGACGAAATTATGTGGCATACACAATTTTGAAGATACGAGAAAACTAAAAACGCAGATTCATAGAGGATGACCATATTCTCCGTTGTTGGTTTTAGGGTTTGTGTTTATTTTCGATGTTTTGTTTTCAATACTAAAAGCCGTGGCCGTAAACTTCGTGTTTTTTAGTGGTTAACAAAAGTATATGTATGTATGTATATTTGGAAAGAGTGAACCCAAGTTACCCGAGCACTGCCATATAAGCAGTACGCACGGCGAACATGAGTGTATGTATGTGTGTGTGCGTATGCACCGAGAGCGTGAGAACAGATAATCATGACAATAGATAACTTAAGAGATAACTGAGCTAATTGAATTCTTAAGATCTACTGACGGCTGCTGCAACCAACAAAGATATTGTTTCGAAAACGGCTTCAGCAGCTGCTTCTTCCGATCCGCAGCTAAGTTTTGGGACCGCAAGAAGTTGATCGACTAGCTGTCCTGATACAAAAATAGGTAGTCTATCGACCGAATTGTTGTCGTTGACGTCAAATTGTATTTCTACTCACACTATATTGAGATGGAATCGCATCCTATCCTGCACTTTTGAGCGTCGAAGCTAAAACGACAGCCGCTTTTCTGTTACTCAACTTGGCCACATCAAGGCTAACCAGCTAATCAATCGCTTACAATTTTCTTTCTTCCCAATTTGGGTCTATGAGGACGCATCTGCTGTGATTCTCGAATGCTGTCTTCGGAGGTATTATTTATTCCGAAGAAAATGAATAGTCAAGAGTGCATACATTGGTTTGATTTTGAACACGCAACTTTTCTTGGTATTGTAATATTTAAACCCTTTCTTGTCTGTCTAATTTTTTAGATATCTTTCGGGCAGCCACCTGAAACGATCAAAAGGGTGTCGGTGGGACAGTGATCTGTGGGTTGTATCCTGAATGCTCTCTTGTTCTTGCCCCTGCAAAGAGTATGCACCATTCCACTGGTCCATAGATATTCCCAGCACTATTCAAAATTTCACAGCTTCCATAAGGTTGTTTGGTGCCACATTTTGTCATTATCGAACACATCAGCAGCTGTATCCCGATTCCTCTTAAACTCTGTACCCATCACACTGATCAGGCTGGACCAATATATTGCACAGCGTAGAGGCGATGGGCACGAGGTATGGTTATCCATTCTAAAATGTATCGAAATAAAATTACACTTGCAAGAACTTTAACCATATTTGTTTTACGAGTTTTACGAGGGTTGTGAACTGAGATTATTCTCAAACTCCACTTCTGATATCTGAATGAAATACAAAGGAATATGTTGGTCCAGGGGGCTTTGCAATTTTAAAAGTCAAAGAACAAACAGTAAAAACTAAATCAATTTTGAAGAAAACAGACGAACTATTGACACTGAAATTTTTATTATTTCCATAAATTTACTATGGACCAACCCTTGGTAACAGTGCTGCCCATGCTGATCACTATTTTACATAGCAAGCCCGGTCAGAGTGAGTGAACCAAGGGGAAATACTCATCAGAGTATATAGGGAATCTATAATTGATTTCTCCTCTTTCTTCTCTTACTCGCAGGCGCCAGTATGGATGATCTTTGCAATGAAATAGAAGCATTACGTCCCACTAATGAAGTCTTGATTTCACACCTCCGTACATTCCACACCACCATGGACGCCCTGAAGCTTGGGATGGATTTGGGCATCAATATGGGCCTTCTAGCCCATTCTAATGGGATACTCCGTATTCCTTTCAAATTGGCCAAAAGAAGCCCCGCGGACCCTGCAGTCCCATTCGACGTCGAGGCTGCTTATGTGGATCTACGGAGCAGTGTCAAGCAGCGGGAGCATCCGTGCAACAACGAGGAGCCTCTGTCCATCAACTCGGACGAGGAGCTTCTTTTCACCGACGAGAAGGAAGAGCCTTGTCACAGCGACGAGGATATGCGCATCCCAGGCCGAGTACTCCGATCGGCAACAAAGCGACAGGCAGGAACGGTTGGTATTCATACAACCCACAGACCATTGATTCACTAACAACCTTCCATCGTAGCAGAAGGCAAGCGTGGAGAGTGACCGTGTCCACAACAGGGCTAAGTGCATTGCAGGAGGCGCCAGTGGCACCACAGCCCCAAAGAAATCAGTTAAATTTTTCGAGTTTTCTTCTACACATTATTTTTTCATAATATTAGCAACTATATTAGCGCTATCGATGTTTTTTGTACGATACGATAAATAAATGTCCATTTACCCCACCACTAATACCAAGCAAAGAATGCCGAGTCATAAGTAAGGAAAAAAGTGCATGGTGAAAAACAAAAATTACACACAATATAAGACATCTACAGACAACATAAAACAAAGCAGCAGCATCTCAACATGACTGTGACCAATCGAGTAAGTAAATGAGAACAAAACAATCGCTTTAATGTGAAGAAACTCCGAAAATATTCAAGATGGAAATCGAGTCGGCCTACCAGAAAGGCGAAGGCTTCCGCTCCTATTATATCCAGAAGATTGAGGAATTGCAGCTGGTTGTGGCCGAAAAAAGCCAGAATCTGAGACGTCTGCAAGCACAGCGAAACGAACTCAATGCCAAAGGTAAATTTTAGACTCTAAAAGAGAAAAAGAAGAGAAAATATTTAATTTAATTTCCTTTTGAAGTTCGCATGCTACGCGAGGAACTGCAGCTGCTGCAGGAGCAAGGCAGCTATGTGGGCGAGGTGGTGAAGCCCATGGACAAGAAGAAGGTTTTAGTTAAGGTCCATCCCGAGGGCAAGTTTGTTGTGGACTTGGACAAGAACATTGACATCAATGATGTGACCCCCAATTGTCGTGTAGCCCTGCGCAACGAGAGCTACACCCTGCACAAGATTCTGCCCAATAAAGTGGACCCTCTGGTGTCGCTTATGATGGTGGAGAAGGTCCCAGATTCCACCTACGAAATGGTCGGTGGCCTGGACAAGCAGATCAAGGAAATCAAAGAAGTTATCGAGTTGCCCGTTAAGCATCCGGAGCTGTTCGACGCTTTGGGCATTGCCCAGCCAAAGGGTGTGCTCCTCTATGGCCCACCCGGTACTGGCAAGACCCTGCTGGCCCGTGCCGTTGCCCATCACACCGAGTGCACGTTCATTCGTGTCTCGGGCTCAGAGCTGGTGCAGAAGTTCATCGGTGAGGGCTCACGCATGGTGCGCGAGCTGTTCGTGATGGCCCGGGAACATGCCCCATCCATAATTTTCATGGACGAAATCGATTCGATCGGTTCCTCCCGTATCGAGTCTGGCTCCGGCGGCGATTCCGAGGTGCAGCGCACCATGTTGGAGCTGCTCAATCAGCTGGATGGATTCGAAGCCACCAAGAACATCAAAGTGATTATGGCCACCAATCGCATTGACATTCTGGATCCGGCCCTCCTGCGTCCAGGCCGTATTGATCGCAAGATTGAGTTCCCGCCACCGAATGAGGAGGCTCGCCTGGACATCCTCAAGATTCACTCGCGCAAAATGAATCTGACACGCGGCATCAACCTGCGAAAGATTGCAGAACTGATGCCTGGAGCCTCTGGGGCGGAGGTCAAGGGCGTGTGCACCGAAGCGGGCATGTATGCCCTGCGCGAACGTCGTGTCCATGTAACCCAGGAGGACTTTGAAATGGCCGTGGCCAAGGTGATGCAGAAGGACTCTGAAAAGAACATGTCCATCAAGAAGCTGTGGAAGTAGATCGTAAACATAACCTTTTTCTCTTATTTTGTTCGTCATTAAAAGTCACTATAGTAACATGGACGATTATCTCAACATTTATTTTGAAAAAAAAAAGATCGAAACTTGCGGACCAGCCTTAGGTCAGACGTAGCTCCTCCTCTGCTTTGAGCATATTGAAGATTTCCTCGGTATCGGCAACATCAAAACAGGAATGTCCGTCATCGTCGTACAGTTCCAGACTGGCCTTCAGTTTCAGAAGAGTGCGCACTGCCTCCACGTGCCCACAGCTGGCGGCATAGTGCAATGGTGTCTGCATTTCGTCATCCAGCTGGTCCACACTGACGCCCATTGAGACCACCAGATATTCGATGATGTCGACAGCATTGCGATCGGTGGCCCAGTGAATGAGGGCCATGCCATGCTCATCCTTAACATTGGTATCGCCCTTCTTCATCTTCTGACAGAGCGCGGACAGATTCTTCTCCTTGACTAGATCGAACATAGTCTTCTTGTTGTCAGGCATCATCTCTTCCGCTGGCACCGATTCGATGGAATGAACGGCCCAGCTATTGCCAGCCTTTGACTTGCTGCTGCACTCCTCCTTCCATGTGGGATTGATTTTCTGTAGCTTGTCGATGTACGCCTGCTGGGCATCGACCTGGGACATGTCGCCCAGTGCCTTCCAGGCGTTCCATTTGCTGCGTGCCTTCATTTGTAGTATGGAGGGGCATGGCTGGTTGCAGCCACTCTCGGTGGCTTGTTTGTAGTATGCGTAGAAATCCAGCAGATCGGAATCCTTGAATTTTTGCGTTTGGCGACTCACGTAGCTGGTGGCCAACTCGAATCCGCTCGCCTGCAGCTCTTCCTCGTCGTTTGTCAAGTCGAAAAGGTCCGAACGGTCCATTACGATTATTGAATATTTTTTTTTCTCAGTTAAATTGTATTTTTTAGTTAATTCTGTAGTTTTTTTAGTTTTTCTGATAACCTTATAGCTATGTTTGTTGGTTTTTGGGGGACAAAATGCTTGTGGCGTCGCCGCCTACTTCTACGACTTTTGTATATTGAGATGATGCCCCTCCAGTATGTGCTTTTGCTCGTTTTCGATTTTTTCGAGTGCTGTCAAACTGTTGAAGCTCACGAAACCGTAGCCCTTGGAGCAGCCGGTCTTCTTGTCAAAAATGACGTTTGCCGATAGGACGCGACCGAATTCCTTGAAATAGCCCCGCAGCTCCTGATGGCCCACTGTCCAGGGCAAGTTACCCACGAATATGCGGTGAACCGATTTTCCGACTTTTGCTACTGCGGTGGCCATGTGTGCGGTGCGACTGCGAAAGCAACAATTTTTGATTTTTATTTCTAGTCGATTCTAGTTGATGATCTTGGGGACCCGGGCCGCTCCTTACCAGCTCTGTGATGCGTTGCCTTCGTGTTGCGTAAATACCTCGTCTCGTCGCAACCCAACCTTTTGTAATTTGTTGTTGTTGTAACAATAAATGACGGGGTGCGCGGCTGTGTGAATATAACCTCAAATTTCGACACTTAACAGCACCTGCATATACCGCACCCTGGTGTTAAGGCACTTTAGCTATTTGTAAATTGTGGTTAAGTTAGCTTGCTGATGATCTCACAGTCAGCTAGTTGCTTGTTTTAAATCTCAAGTTTATTTAAATAATGCATTTCAAACTAAAATTAAAGATTGCATGGGAAAACTAAACGCATTAGCATACAGTGCCATATCGTAAGGGTATAAAAGTATCGGTGTCTGACAAAAATAAACCTTACTTCATTCATTTTTCAAACATTTTGCGCCTTAAAGCACATTTTGTTGCTTAACAGCACTCCGACAGCCTGCATTTATGGCGTATTACAGCACTGTATTCAGTTTATGAACAGCAGTTGTCCGTTGCCCAGTTGGTGGCAAATTTGAATAGATGGAAAAAATGCAACCCATTTGATTTTGATTTTCGTTTTATTTTTATTTTTTTTCATGTTCTTTTTTGTTTTTGTTTTATACTTTGTGTTCCCTCATTCATTTACGTTTTATTTTAACAAATTTGCTACAAACTACTTAAAACAACATCGCATACACGAAATATTTTTCGCTTTTTCCTTGCAACAAATAAACACAAAATCTTTGATTTAAATGTACAATTCAATACAAAAAGAACAATTGTAAAGGAGGTGTAGAGGGTGGTGTTGTTTGGGGCACGGTGTTGGGTGTAAGCATTTAAGTGTTTTTTTTTTGTATTGCTCTTCATGTTTCATTCAAAGTAACATTTTAACTATGGAAGCAGTTCGTATTTGTTTTTTATTCTAAACATACTCTCCTCTCCACAACACAACTCTCATCCAATCCGATCCGATACGATCCCATTCCCATGTGATGATGATGTTATTTCTTTGCCTGATTAAGTGCCGCTGCGCTTCTCTCAATTATATGACTAATTCTGTTCTAGCTTTATATTATTAGTATATAATATATAAATTAGTGATTTTGGCGGCTCCTTCCTGCCTGCATCTGCATTCAGATCTGATTGAAGTCCGGCTCTGCCGCATTACATTATAGTTTTTCTTGCCTACTTAATTATAGAGTACTCCTTTGAAAAAAAGATCGAAATGTTTTGGTTACAAAACACACTCATATCAAACATAAAATAGAACAGAACAGAACAGATAGATAAATCTATACAATTGGTACATTTGTTTTAATCATAATTCACACAATAATGATGTAGTCCAGGATAGTAGTCACGTAATCAACTAATTTGTAAATTGTAAATATATATGTATTTAGGTATGTTTCATTTTCCACTCTCTCATTATCTTCTCCTGCTCTGCGTTGCAGCGTTGCATAGTATAAAACTTCATAATCATATATCATATCATATCATACATATATGTATCTGTATAGTATAGAGAACTTACACAACAGACACGACACTGATCTGTGGTTTGTAAGAAAGTGGCCTTAGATATATAAAAAAATGTATAATAATTTATATGATATATATACCTATATATCGTGACAATTCTGCGCACTTCCGCTTACAACTTCATGTTACGTTACGTTTTTCTATAACCATATGTATATATATATATATTGTATATACTGCGTTTTTAAGAGTGTTCTGTTTAAGTTTCAACTTAGAATATAGTACAGAAAAATACGCGCACGAAAAACTAAAACAAAAATTTACAAAATCAAGGAATCGAAATTTAAGTAGAAACAATTACAAATATATATATATATATATAGATATATACATATATATGGAGCTTAATAATATAAGAAAAAAAATATAATAATATACATACATAGCATTACCATACAAACATCATAATTTTGGATCGAATCGATCTCATAATATTTTGCTATCGCTTCAAGGATATCAAAACAAACATAATTTTTAATAATGAAAAAATTCGTTAATGTGTCACAGCACCACCATTTGTTGTTTGTTTATTGTTGTTGATGTTAATTTCAAAAGATTTTCTCTCTTACGTTCTCTCGCTATCTCTGATCCTCATAGACTACTACAAACTAGTTCTAGGGCTAGTTCTAGGCTAGATCCCACCTGCTACCAGAGGCGATGCAGATGCAGATTACGCGACAGCACCGATCGCACATCGTTGGTGAATCGCAGTGCATCCAGCATGGGCAGC
This sequence comes from Drosophila athabasca, assembly GCA_008121215.1. Lineage (NCBI taxonomy): Eukaryota > Metazoa > Arthropoda > Insecta > Diptera > Drosophilidae > Drosophila > Drosophila athabasca. Next base: position 6,718,642 of record CM017796.1, on the reverse strand, counting down.
AGCGACAGCAGTGCCGTATCCATGGGATCCGAGAACCAACTCTTGATGGGTATGGCATTGTTGGGAAAGCAGCGATATGCCCCCGGGGAATTGTCAATTATAAATATCTGCAATTAATATGAATGTAAATCTTATTCATAACTAGATCCGTCATCGGTAATCTGTAATTTGTAATCATTTTCCTACCCTATTCAAATCACTGCATATGGCAGACAAGTCTTTGGTATACGATCCATAGTCGGGCGTACAGTGTTGTCTGTAGTAGCGCCTTCGCAATATGTTCCGACCATTGTCCAGCTTATCCGCCACAGCAGCTCCATAGATCTCCATACTAGCGGTGAATACCACCAGATCATACCATTGTGAGACCTGTAAGGGATAGATGGGTAATTCGATTAGCATTAAGGATTATCATTTCTATGACCAATCCACTTACCACATCCAGAAAGTAGTCCACATGCGGCCTCTTGTGCACAAAGAAGCGCACTGGATTCCGATCGATGGTCACTTTGACAGTGAAGTCATGCGGTGTCCCCGGCTTCACTGTGTTCCTGGGCATTGCATTGTGATGTGAGTGTATCAGCGTTTCGTCCAGATCCAGGACCAAGGTTTTCCGCTGCACCAGACTGAGCCGATGCCGCGATACCGGGGACAGCGGGAACAATTCATATTTAACCGGTTGATACTGGATAAACTAAGAAAGTTAATCACAATCAACTCTGACTCAGTTATTTAAGTGTCGATAAATACAATACAATACTAAGAGTGGGGATAGGAATGGGAGTGGAATAGAGTGCAAGGGTGAGTGTGAGCGCGAGCCCATGCCGAAGGTCAGGTCTTCTTGCAGCGTCATGATGAAATAGCGACCGAGTGCAGTGCCCCACAAATAAATTGATAAAGGGTTTGGGCGTTGGGGCGTGTGGTATACCTTAGCGATCCTTCACTGTGCACGGGCCAGAGCCAGCTCGTCTTATCAATTTCCAGTGGCATTTATTGTACTTATTTCATGAGTGTTTGTGTGTGTCGATTGGGGATGGGGGATCGCCAACGAGTTAGTGGTTAGGTTAGTGGGAATGAATTGGTTGGGGGCTCTAAACTATAGTTTTTTTCGGTGGGGTATAATACTTACAGCTCGCACTTGGCGATTGAACATGAAACAAATGCATGTCCAGACTTTTGATAGCAGCAACAAAAGTGCATGGAATTTCATTTGAAGAAGGGAAATCATTTGGTAAGAAGGTTCCGTCCGGTATCGTCTTCTTACCAAATTTCTATGTCTACCAATTTTTCTGAGTAGAATTTTGAATGAATGGGAACCGCACTGCGATCGACCGACCGACCGCCGATGACCGATGGGATGGGGTTACACTTCGGTCTTCTGCATTTGCGGAGAGAGGGAGAGCAGAGAGATACAGAGAGAGATCAGTTCGCGATTCGGTGTGTTCTGTTGTTTTTTGGCTTTTACGTTGTGTGCTGCTGCTCTCTTTCCCTTCTGTCTTCTTCTTCGCCGGCTAATTATTCCGAGTTACTTTGCCTTTAGTTTTTGTTTTTTGTTTGTGATAACACGCCGCTTTTGATATTTGTTGTTATGCTGAAACCACACACACGCAAGCACACCGCGCACACACGGCACACACGAACACCCGCGTGAAAATCGATAACAAGACTCTGCCGCCTGGTGTCGTTTCGTTCCCCTCGGGGGGCCAAGGCAATCGCTTCAATAGAAACAGAGTTTCTTCTTTTATTTTAGCGCGCTTTTTCCGCCTTTATATGCTTGAGACTTCTATGTATGCATACCAGCCTGGCTCGAATCTAGCACTGATCTGGCTTCCGGATTTCGAATTGGATTGGATTGGTGACTACTTCCTGGCACGACACTTCCAACACACAGCACAACAGTGTACAGAAATCGCGAATCGAGATCAAAAAAATATCTCGAGAGTTGCTATTGAGCAACAATTTTGGAGAATAAGATGATTATCTGCACACATTTATTGCACTTTGATTTGCTATGCGTATTTTTCGGTTGGATAATCTCGCGGCCGAGGTTTTCTTTTAACTTTTTTGGGTTGTTGTTCTTTAAATTATATAAATATAATTTGTCCGTGTTTTTTTATTTATTTTTTTCAGCGTTTTTGTTTAATAAACTGTCACACGTATACACACATCCACACAGACGCGCGCACACACATAGAGTTTGGCCAAAAGCCAGCCAACAAAATATAATTGTGAAAAAATAGTGTATGAGGACCGTCCGTGGTAGATAGAGTACTATGCTATCGATAGGCCCCGTTTGTGTGATTGCCGGCTGCAAAATGTTTGTTATCGTTGTTTAGCGTTTTTGATATATTTATCACATAAAGTTGCTACAATTTACGAATATCCTCAATTAAAAACTACAATACTAGCATTATGGTTATTTATTTATAATGTGGCCCTGAGCGAAGGCCTGCGAAATGATTTGTGCATCGTTGGCAGCACATGCGTACGGGAGCGCCATATTGCTAGAGGCCATACACGAACAGATGCGCTCATCATGCATTCGCAAAAAATGAAATGCGATTTTCTACACAGCCCATTTGTTGAATTGTCTGCCAACATATTTAGTTATAAATATTGGAATTTATAGTAGCCAAAAGTTGTACATATTCAATAATAAACCGATTTTTGTATCGACTACAGCATATACACATATTCCGTCATTCAACGATGCGGAGCCGGCACCAAGTGTCGACTGTACGTGTATGAATGACATCCAACCGATAAATCGCTTTGAGCAGCCGCCTGGGTGTAATCGTTTTAAGCGTCGTTCTTTGCAATTTGCAAAAAGTGTCAGAAAAGAAGAAAAATATGCAGACTTTGCGCAAAACCATTTGAAGGCCAATTGTGCTGACGTCCAACATACAGACGAGAACCAAAAGCCAAGGGACAGGTGCAAAGTGCTTGAGGATTTGAACAAATTATTTTCCGTGTCTCCTGCGTGTGTGCGTGTGGTGTGTCTGTTAATGTGTGTTTCGGCGCGTGGGTGAGTGTGTGCGAGCGTGCGTGTGTGTGTGTGTGTGCGTGTAAAAAAAAAGCCGCACACTGAAAAAAAACAGTGAAAAATTTCCTTTTGCCCTTTTTCTTGCATTTGGCAATCGAAGAACCGTGCAAAGGGGCGCCCACCAACACCCGTGGCCAACCGACGAATCGGTTTTATATATTTTTTTCCCCCAACCGGTTTAGAATAACCGCTAAAATTGTGGAAAAACAGGAGAAAACTCCCAAGCGGAAGAAGAAGACTGCAGCCAGTAAAATGTCTGCAGTTTACTCGCCGCAGCCGCCGCAGCAGCAGCAGCAGCAGCAGCAACCGCCTCCCCCACCACAGCAGCAACCTCCTCCCAATTCCATGTCCCTGCAGCAGCAGCAGCAACAACAGCAGCCACCCGGCGTTGGCGGTGGTGGCAGCGTCCTCGGTTCCCAGGGCGGGCTGCTGCCCATGGGGATGCAGCAGCAGCAGCGTATCACCGGCGTGCCGCCAATGGGAGTGCCTGGCTCCCCCGGCAGCATCATTACCGGTGTGGGTGGTGGCGGCGGTGGCGTCGGCGTCGGTGGATGCGGCAACATGATGGGTGTCACCCCTCCGCCACCTCCACGCGGCGGAGGCGGTGGAGGTGGCGGAGGTCTTGGCGGCGTCGGCGGTGGGCCGCCGCAGGTCAACTCTGCGCAGATCCAGAAGATGCTGGACGAGAACTGCGGCCTCATCCAGACGATTCAGGACTTCCAAAGCATGGGAAAGGCGCAGGAGTGTATGTCTTACCATGTGGCTCTGCACAGGAATCTGGTATATCTGGCCCAGCTGGCGGATCCTGCAATGAATATCTCCCAGATATTGCCGGTGAGTGCTGGAGACGTGAGGCCTCGACCTTGGCCTGGGCCTGGGACAAACTTTTAATGCTCTTTGCCACACACAGCCGCCGCACATCCTGCAGACACAAGCGATGCAGCAGGGTAACCAGCAGACGCCGGGTGGTCCCACTGGTCCACACGGTATGCTGGGGGGCCTGCCGCCGCCCCAACAACAACAGCCACAGCAGCCTGGCGGCCCCGGCCAAGGCCAGCCCCAGCAAGCAGGTGGTCCACCGCAAATGGGTGGCATGCAACAGCACGGCAGCGAGCCCGGCGTCCAGATGACACCCTATGGCGGCCAGCAGCAGCAACAGCAGCCGCCGCATCCAGGCATGCCGCCCAATCCTCAGCAGCAATCTCAGCAGCAGCAGCAACAACAACAACAGCAGGCGGCGGCCGCAGCGGCGGCGGCAGCAGCAGCAGCAGCGGCAGCCGCTGGTCAGCAGCAGGTGACGCAAGTGAGTCAGGCCGGGCCGCAGGTCCAGCAGCAGCAGCATCCTTCGGCGATCTACCGAAATGCCCAGGGTGGGGGCCAGCCGGGACAGGGCCCGGCACAGCAATCGATTATACCCAGTAAGTGTAAAGTATCCGCCGACCAGGGGAGATCCGCCTCCAACTTCATCCGATGATCCTCATATCCTCGCTATCTTTGCAGATCAGCAGCAGCAGCAGAGGCCCAACAATGGCCCTCTTGCAGGACCAGGCCAGAACCAGCAGCCGCCACAGCAACAGCCACAGCAGGGCTCCCAGCAACAGCCCAACCAGCAGCAGCAACAGCCCCAACAACAGCAGGGACCACAACAGGGCGGACCGGGTGGAGTACCGCCGCCCCAGACACCGTACCGCGTGAGCTACCAGCAGCAGCAACAACAGCACGGCCACTATCCCGGGTATCCGCCGCAAACGCAGCCCCAGTATCAGCCCCAGGGTGCCTATCCGTATGGACCGCCGACACAGGGATATGGGCCACCGCCTCCAGGACCTCCGAATGCAGCGCAGTCCGGCTACCATCATGGCGGAGCTGGGGCAGGAGCCGGGGGACATGGCGGCTATCAGCCGAACACTGGGGGGCCCGGACAACAGGCCCCGCCACCGGGCGTTTATGCACCGCCGCCGGGCAGCCAACAGGGCGTGCCGCCAGGTCAGCAACCACCACCGCCGTCGGGACAGATGTACGGACCCCCGCCGGGGACTGCAGGAGGACAGCAGGTGGGGGCGCCCGGTGGACCGCCTGGTCCTCCCCAGAGCGTGAATCAGTATGGTCCGCCACCGCCGCAGAACTCGACAGGTGGTCCGCCACCCATGAGCTATGCCGGGTATCCTCCGAATCCCAATCAGTACGGCCAGTCGGGGGCTGGAGGAGCGCCACCGGGTGGTGGCTATGGGCCACCCCCACCGCCTAACAGCAGCGGACAGTCGCCGTACCAGGCCTACCAGCAGCAGCAGCAGCAGGCGGTGGGTGCTGGAGGCGCACCGCCGGGCAGTAGCTATCCAGGCGGACCGCCCACGAGTGTGGTGTCCGGGGGTCCGCCACCCGCACCCGGTGGCTATAGCCAGACAACAGCGCCCAGCCAGACGCCGCCGCCACAAGGACCCCAGCAACAGCAGCCAGGTGGTGGAGGCGCGGGCTCCAATCCGAATGGGCCAAATGCCCAGCAACAGTCGACGCCGCCGCCATCGGGAGGAGTGGGAGGAAATCCACAGCAGCAGCAGCAAGTGCCGCAAGGTGGGGCAGGAGGAGCAGGCTCTCAGCAGCAGCAGCAGCAGCAGTACGCGCCTCCACCGCCCCAACAGCAACAGGGAGGACCAGGTGGAGTGGTTGTCTCTGGGGTGGCCCCGCTGCCCACCCAGGTCCAGCCCACATACTCGACGCCCGGCGGCGTTACAGGCTATGGGCCGCCGCAACCCCAGCAGCAACAACAGCAGCAGCAAGGGCCGGGAGGACCTCCTACCTCCCAGCAGCAGCCCCCACCGACCGGTGGACCCCCGAATCCCCAGGCCAGTGCCCAGCAGCAGCAGCAACAACAACAGCAACAACAGCAGCAGCAGCAGCCGCCGCCCAATGGTTCCACGCCGAATATGCCGCCCAATCAATATCAGCCGGCTCCTGGTGCCCCTCAGCCGTATGGGGGGCCGCCGCCGCAGGGCTACGGACCACCACCGCCGGGCAGTGCCTATCCCGGCCATGCGTACCATCAGCCACCGCAGGCGGGCGGTTATGCGCAGTATCCGCCCACGCAGGGCTATCAGAGCTACAGGCCGGCCGGCGCACAAATGCCGCCGCCCGGGGCACCCCAGGGACCGCCACCGACGGGGGCCTATGGCTACTACAGCAATCAACCGCCGCAATGAGGCTGAGCGGATGTGGTGGCGATGGCAGTGGTAGGGCTGCAGGATGAGGAGGAGTCCATGCTCATCCACTCGAAAAATTGCTCATGATGAAATGGGATTCATGAAGGATTAAAGGAAGTAGATCCCACACCCAAAATGAGAACGATTCTTTTTGCATGAAATTTAGAGTTTAAGCTGCAGATCGGGAGACAGTTATCTAAATAGATATATATATCTATATATATATATACGATACGATATATAATACACTTTTAAGGAACCGAACATCCTCCTCCTGTCCCTTGCTTCACAAACAAGAAAATAGAATTGGAAATGGAAATTCCCTGGAGAGAGAGAGAGAGTACGCAAGAATCTTGCGCGGTCTTTTAGGTTTAAGCAGTCCCTCTATATAGTAGTATATGTGTTTTTAAACCATAAGAATTAGCTATTTAAACTAATTTTTTTTGGTGTCGTAGAGAGAACAGATAGATAGATCTATGACTCTATCAATTCATTCATATTCATTTGATTATTGTTTTATTTTAGAGAGCATGCCCCTCCGTTTCCTTCTTTTAGTTATTTTCTTGTTCTTTGCGCGTACTATAGGATAAGCAGCTCCCAACCTAATAAAATTAAAGAAGAAATTATAAATTATACAATACTATATTTCACAATACTATACAAGAAAAACGAAACATCGGAATTCCATTGATGCCTACACTGATGATAGGGACTGTACGAAGGATTATAATATTAAAACAAAAAATTCAGCAAATGAAATGAAAGAGGAAAAAGGACAACAAAAAGAAACTCTAGAAATATTATAAATTTGTATTTTTGGTTTTATATATTTTTTTTTTATAGTTAATGAACATAGTGGAATACAGTGGACACTCCATAGGTGGACTTAAGACTCTGTAAAGTTTGATAATAATTAATACGATGAAGGATCGCTTGGGATCTTTGAATTCTATTAAAATAATTATTCAATTATTGCATTTTATTGCCTAAACACAAAATGAGTTCCAAAATATATCTAGCATTTAGTATTAAAATAAATATTTATTTAGCTAACGGAAGGGAAACAACAAAAACAAACGACAAAGTTATTGTTATTCAAGGAGAGAAAATTAATGATATTAAGAGATTTCGATTGTAGAATATAAGAATGTGTTCCACTGAAATCAAGTGTGCACTGTAGTAGTCCTTCCTTCCTTAATCTCCACACCCACCCTTCTAATTAATTTAAAATTCCTCAAAAAAAAAAAATGTTGTGTATAACTCTTGTAAAGATCTTGTAATTTTGTGAAAATGAATCCCCCTACTAGATTCAGTCCCGCTCGTTTTATGCGCCATCTCGCTCTAAAGCAGGTAAAAAGCCCCCGACTATTGCTGCTCTGCTCTAATCTGCTCGAAAATCTCGAATTAAATGATCCCCAATCCTCCCCTCCCCCCACAGACATCGAGAAAATATATAGAGATACGAGTATATCAAATAGCATTTAGAAATTTCTATTTTCAAAATGCAAAATAAGAAATATAAAATAAAAACAAAAAAACAATTGCAAAAAAAAAGGAAATACGGTCAATTTGAAAATTTTTTTACATTCATTTTTAAGAATTTCTGAAACGAAATTTCATTTTTTTAAAGGATTCCTTGAGGAAGAGAGTGTATATATGTACATATGTATAGGAATATATTCTAGAGAAGAAATTGCTTTTTTGAGTATGTTGAAACAAATCAAGTTGCCTTTTGTTAACTCAGCATTACTTTGGTAGCCGTCCGACCGATAAAACCTCATAAAATTCTCCTGTAAAAGAAGGAAAGGTTCAAAAAGTTATAGAAAATTGACGGACATTTTTCAAACTCCTTCCATTACTGTCGGTCATGGATTCGGATTTGGATTCGAATAGTCCTGGGATTGCTTCTCTAATAAAGGTTATGAAAGCTGTTCTGAAGAATTTGATGGAGTCTGGCCACTACATCCTGGAACACGATCAGATACTGGCGCCCATGTTCCCTGTTCGTCGCCGAACAGGAGGACGAGCCGAGCATGACGCAAATTCTGTTGGCCACCATATCACAGCCCAATAGAATTAAGGTATTCCCTGACAGCCCACAGGACTTGGGCGAGGATTGTGGCGTAGAGAATGTCATCCACATAGCCGTCCTTGATGAAGTGCATATCAATGCATTACAAAATGTGGGAGCTGTGCATTGGGAATGAATTCCCATTTAACACAACATAAAACATTCTCCAAATTCAAGTAATAGATTTATGGTACCTGCAATTTCCTTTTAAAATCAAAACAAAAGCCGATGCATATTTATAATTATTATTACTGCCGTTTATATCTCGATTAGATTAGTTCATGTACAACCATAACCTAACATTTCTAACTGCTTTTTCATGTAGCGTCACTGCATACCGTTAGAAACTTCAAATTGTGTCTCTGTGTGGAGTTCCTGCAAACCCGATGTAAAGCATGCGTTAACCAGCACTGCTTGTTTTCCATTATCTGGATATATTATACAAACACAATGATCAAATTCATTCATATACCGAAAATTCTTTCAGAGAGTGCGAATTTATCGTTTCTCTGACGATGTGCTGTGCTCCCATCAATTCACTTTTCCCATACGGGTTGAATGCAATATGGATGACATGACCATTACCCTTATGACGTTATTTAAAGATTTTTTGAATCATGCTCTACCCAGCAGCTCTAATTTATCGATGCAGCGGTTTAATGGGAGCATGCGTGTGAACCGTGTGAAGTATACATTCATATGTACATTCCCATGCTGCACAGAATATCAGAGCCATTTATATGTACATATATATATACTCGCTGCTTGCAACGCGTATATAAAGTGTGGCAGCCTCCCAGACATGAATGCCTGCACGTGTAGCCGCTGCATTGTTTACGAAACGCATTACCCAGCACTGGAGAGTGCAGTTCAAAATTTAGAATGGAAATTCACACTGAGATTCGCCGCATTACGTATATAGCAAACACCCAAGATGTACATTTATAAGCGATCTGCATTTATTTAAACATGATAATTATATTTTGCTTTGTTTTGCCTTTTTGGTTCTTTTAGAGTTTTGGAATAATGTCAATTTTTCTCTAGTGAATGTTTAGATTTTTGTGGAGCTTATCACGGCCCCAGAGTTCAGTGCGTGTATTCCTTGTCTTCTTTTTGATCACCTTCCGCCTTCTCGTCGCTATCATCCCGCTGCTCATCCTTCCCTAGCAACCGCTCTCTTGACACGCATGGATCATCGGGGACCCCTTCCTCTTCCCCCTCCCTTGGGATCGACCCCTGACTACGACTAAACAGCTTTTCCTTGAGCTTTTTAAGGAAGTTCCGAGGGCCAGCCGATGTCGGGCGCACAACCACAATGACCTTGGTGGCCACACTGTGGATGGGACCAAAAGCCAGAGCCACCACAGTGCAGGCCAAACAGATGACGTTGTAGGGCATGCTGAAGTCGGGCGTTGGCAGCGAGACGATCAGGGCTTCGGTGTGCAGACCCAGCACATACGATGGACGGGTGGCGTTGAACGAGTGGGAAAAGAGATGGCCCTCCAGGGGCAGGGTCGAGTAGTTTGTGCCCATCGGCAGGGAGCTGGAGACGAGGGCCGCATTGATGTAGTGGCCGTGATTGGCATCGGGCGGATACTCGAGCCACTTGAGCACCAGGTAGTCGACATCGATGGTAATCAGCGCCGAGCTCTGGCCGGGCAGAAGGAACCCAATCTCCAGGTGGGTGGGCAGCTCCCGCTGCTTACCGGGAGCGTAATGAAGCAGCTTGAATGGCAGCGTCTCGAGGCCGTATTCGTGCCGGCCTAGGGACCGCCGACGGATGTTGAGGGTATGCAGATAGGCGTGCACATACCACGGTATGAGCTCCTGCACCAGGATAGGCAGCGGTGCGTAATGCGAATTGGTCACCTCCGTGACGATGCGTCCCCGTTCCTGGCCCTGGCCCAGTAGATAGCGATGTACGTAAATGGGCGGCGGGGCTGGCTTCAAACGGTTGCGTCGCACCTCGCCCTTGGGCGCCAACCAGGCGATGTTGAACAGCCGCTCGCCCTGGTCCTGGAACTGCTCCTGCATATCGTACACCCCATAAATCACTGTGTATCCGCCCCGTGTAGTCTTCAATTCTGCGGGTGGCAGCGGCACCAGCTGGAAGCGGGCGCCCATCTCGTTGCGCTGCACATAGATCTTGCTGCTGGTCGCCAGCTCACAGTAGCCGTTGAGGCCCATACCGAAGAGGCGGCGCAGCGAGAAATCGTTGCCGCTCTGCTCGAGCAGTCGGAGATCGTAGACGAGATTCGCCGTCTGCGTCAGCTCCAGGATGCAGTTGTCCTCGTCGTGGTCCTGGCACAGGGTGCGCACCTTCAGGCCCAGCGAATGGTACTTGGTGTTGTGCACATAGCCGGAGTTGAGCAGTGAGGCGAATCCCGAGGCACTGCCGCAGGGCAGAAGCTTCTTCCAGGGCGTCAGATTCTCCGTGCAGACAATCTCCCGCGGCAACGACGCGTAGCGCACGAACTTCTCCCGATTGGCGGGCATGAATTGGGGGCGCAGCAGATGCCTGGGCGAAATGCTGTTGGTGTTGTCCACAAAGTTGAGGGAGGCGCACAGGACGCCAGAGAAGACGTTTGCCAGCTGAGCCCACTGCTTGTCCACCTCATGGTCGGTGAGGTTGGGTCCCTTGAACCAGGCCCACATCTCGGCACCGCTGGTGGCCTCAACGATGGGATAGCCCCAGGTCTCGTAGCGCCACAGGCCCTGCGTGAGGCCAATGTGCAGCTCCTTTACATCGAACTGCTGCAGCAGCTCGGCAATTACGCGCGGCGTTAGCTGCGTGTGATAGACTGAAAGAACCAAGAGATTATACGGATATGATAGTAGGATATAGAGAGTATTCGGTGGCTACTCACGGTTCTCCTTTTGGCCGTAGTGCCAGCGTGTGGTAAACTGAAAGTAGGTGTTTACATGGTCGCCGGATAGGGGACGCACAACTAGCTCCTCATGGAAGTGCTCATCTTTGGAGGTTGGCTGGGCCACGACAGTGGCAAGCAGAAAGGAGCCCACACACCACAGATGTTTCCAAGACATCTGAATGCGCATTAAATTTGCAGGGCAGGCGTTCAATTGCAATTATTAAAATGCGGCAGATGCAGAAAGATAATAAACAGCGGCTAAACGCAGGGTTGATTTCATCTGTCAAAATATCGTGCGTTAACAGCAACAGTTTCAGGGTTGCTTTGGGCAGTTCTGCCGGTACTCGTCACTGTAATGTTATGCTATGCAAGGACCCACGACAACCCCCACTCAAACATTTTTTAATGAAAATGCCAGGTTGTTGCTCAAGTATTTATTCAGTCAATTCGCTCTGACATCTTAAAAGGTCCTCGGACCAACATTTGTACCGTTAGATGAAGTTAACAGATTAGTATTACAACATTAGTGTAGTTGCCATGTAAGAAAAGGGACTTATTTGTTGAACTTCCTTGTTGAAAGCTTATTTTAGGCAGTTTTACAAGTTCTCATCTATCAGTTAAAACTATTTGTTCAGGGTTGAGTATCCTATTAAGCTAGTTATATTAAACAGAATATCAAAATCGAGGAATATGATTTCAGATTATGGACAGACGATTAGCCCGTTGTCGGATTTTAAAATACACTCTACGAAAATTATGAAACTTGAAGAATTTTAGCACAGTTAAGGTGAAAAATATAGTTGAATTAATGATAAAATTAGTTTAAAGCATTAGTATGTATATTTGCACCTTTTCCTCAGCCACAATTTTTATACACCAAAATTTAAATTTTGAACTGCTATTTTTTGTTGTAATTAGTGATATGATAGTGAATTAGTGATAATTCCACGATAGTCAGATCAGGGTTGAAATATTGGGAAAATCTAACAAACGCATCACCAGTCACACTGTTGGACGGCTTCTAGAACGAAAAATGCGAATTTAATTCTGAAAACAATGAGGACCTAGATACTTGCTTAGAAGGATAACTTAACAATCTTGTAGAAAATTGATTAATTTGTCTGTTGAAATAATGTAATCAGTGCGTAGAGTCTTGACTAGCTAATAATATTAGACGGAATATCAAAATCGAGGAATATCATTTTAGTCGGTATTTGTACGGTATATTTCGAAAATGGGACCGTACTTTTCGGTATATTTCTGGAGGTTGGGCGGTATATTTTTAAAGTGAGACCGTCCTTTTCGGTATATTTCTGTAGGTCCGACGGTATATGCTATCGACAATCAGCGGTCACACTGCTCTAGTCATAACAAAAAAAACCATGAAATACTTCGGACGTGCCCTCCAGAGTCGCGGAAGACCGTTATCGTGTGTGCTCTGACTGTGCTCTCTGAATTTATTTTTGGTCATCTATTTTTTTGCCCTGGTACAACTAAATTAACAATGAACAACGAGAAAACAACCAAAAACCCAACAACCAAACATACACGATAATCAAAATCAATTAACGCCCGTCAATAATTATCGGAGAAACGCAGCGAGCGACTTGTATGCAAAAATGTTTGCAGGCAGCAAGCAATAAATGGATGGTGTAGGGGCAGAGAGCAGAGCACGAATTAAATGTTTATTCGAAGGAGATTCTTCATAAAATTGGAACATTTCTGGGTGCACGGCAGGGGGACAGTACGAGACGAGACGGAACGCAATGCAATGAAACTACATTTCCCTTGACTGACTTGACACATTTTCCCCCATTACGTTTGGGAGTGGAGTTTTTCATTCTATTAACTTTTTTGTTCATTTAAATGCGAATATACGCCACAACATATATATATATATACATGATATATATATATATATGATTAGTAATATTAGATATGAATCAAAGGAAGGGGAACAACAACAAAAATGACGAAACGTTCTTTTTCCCCCCCCTTGGCTCGGACGAAAAAGAAATTCGCGGAAGACACGACAACGACGACAACGTTGAAGGAAAGATTTTTACTCGCGTCGCGGTATACTTCAACTGTTTTTGAACTTTTATTGCGTGTTGCTCTTGCAGCCAGAGCGCCAAGCGACAAAACCTCTGCCTGATGTGAGAGACGGAGATAGATGCGAGAAACGTGTGTTGGTGGTGGAGTGCAAAACGGGAGAGAAAGAGAGAGAGTAGGCAATCGCAGAGAGAGCATGCGCTCGAATGTTGCTTTGTCTCTAGATGTATATAAGTGCGCGCGTGTGTATGTGAGAGCCAATGTGTGTCGCTTCACTTGGCCCGAAACTGCGACGTTGTTGCGCGCTTTTCGTTCGTGTGTTCATCGCCGCCGCCGTAGACTCACACACTGAACAGCCGCTGCTCTGCTCTGCCGTGGGCCCAATGCCATTGTGGTGCTGTGTGCTCTCTCTCTCCGGCCATTTTCGCCGAGGTCTTGTCGCTGTGTCGCCGTAACAGAGGAGCTGAGCCTTTTACCCCCCACCCCCACCCTCCGTTCTTGCTTGCTGTAATCTCATTCCCTAATACAAATCAACGCAAATTGCAGATAGATATAAAAGAAAAGATCTGAAAAGGCCACAAAATCATACATTTTGCATACACACATACACATTTAACGATAAAGGAGAACAGCAAAAAAAACAGACAAAGTGACAAAAAGAAAACAAGAACAACAAGCAAAAGTAACGGCGAATTCTCGGAATCAGACGCAGCGGAAGCAACAAAGGCAGCGGAGCACAAGCGAGACGGCAGCACAGCTCCGCTGCTCCGAAGCAGTGAGCAGAGAGCGTGCGCTGGAGAAGGGAAGGAGTGTACTAGCAGAGTTGGAGCCACCCCCGCGCCCTGCCCGCCCGTTGAAAAAGAGAGCGCAGCAACAAAAATAAGCACATTACGACGCGACCTACTAAGAAAAAAGGTGATTTTTTGTTCAATTTCTATCTTATTATTTACCTCTCTTGAGTTTCGTTTTAGTCTTTTTTAACACCTAAAAGCCCTAGATATAGTCTTTTGTAGAAATTCGAGTCTTGAATAAAATGTAACTTTTCTCTCTTTGTATCGCTCTCAACCACACTTACTCTTGCGCTCTTGCTCAGCTAATTCGCCGTCGATTTTTGTAGTTTATTTCATAACTAGGTGTTTTTTTTCATAATCACATGTTTTGGGTTGCACCCCCACCTTCCCTGACCCTGCCAAAACCGAAATTCAAATCGATTTTATTTCCAAAAACAAAAAAATACTAATTTGTCGATTGCCTGCCATTATTCGCCTCACATTTGCAGCTTTGTGGCCGGCGCTCACTTTCGTTAGCGAACCACAAAGCGACCAGCGCGAGAGCACCACACAGAGTAAGAGAGCGAGCGAGAGAGTAACAGCTGGTTAACAGGGAGCATTTACTTTACAGCATTGCCAAAAGTGTGAGTGAAACAATAAAACATTGACCAACAAAAAAAAAAAGGATTGTAAAAACAAAATATGTGCATTTTTCAATACTTTGATTGTTCTTTGTGGGCGGGATGGGGTGGATAATTTCATCTTATCCTTAGTAAAATTAGAACGAAGAGACAGACAAAGATGACGTCATGTGGGGGCCTGGGATCTGACTGTCGTTCACGGCTATTTTTATAAGTGTGAGAGTGTATCTCGCCGCGTGAGTATGTGTGTGTGTGTGCATTCCTCAAATAATTTTGCATTCTATAATGGAAAATAGCCAAAAGAAAAAAAGAAATGGCTTTGAACGGCAATGTCGCACACACACACACAAATACACACACGCACGCAGGCAGGCAGACGCTGCTTCTTTCTGGCCTGGCAACGCTACCCGCCGTAAACGTGCTCTCTCCGCCAGCCCCGCACCGCATCTCTCGCTGGCTGACACAGACAGCTTGTGCGCTGCTACCACTCTGGGGCCCTCTGCCGCGCTTTTCGAGCTAAACGCTTCGGGCCGTGCTGGCGGCAGACTGAATGTTTTCATACATTCAAAATTTCAACGAACGGTACTGTGGTCGTCGGTCGTCGTCGTCTCGCTGCCGCCGACGTCCGCTGTTGAATTCGCCGCATGCCTCATGCTCATTTGTTGCTTTGCTGTTTTGTAGCTTGTGGCCCTCGCTCTCTCGCGTTTTCTCTCCCTCGCTCTCTGCCTCTTTTCACTGATTTTTATTTTTCTTTGAAAGAAGTTTCTGGTAACCACACTTATGTTTTCTAGGGAATATCATATAAGGTTTAATATTATAAAGCATTTATTATAATAAATATTAGTAAGAGAACATAAAATACTGGTAAAGGGCAGCTCAATTTGCATGTTGGCTATCTTCCGTTTCACAAACTCATGCAGTATTCATACACATACATATACAAATGTATGTACATAGTTTCATACACATTTTCAAATGAATGTATCTATGTGTAAAGCGATTGTGTCAATTTTCCTCGTGATGTAATAGATTTTTTTGTTTGTTGTTGTAGGTGCGGCTTCTTGTTGCCCTCTCGCCCGCTTACGCTTTGTTGTTCTTCTGGCATATTCCACCTTTTTCATACAACGAGGTCAGACCCCCTACACACACACACACACACACACACTTGCAATAGTAGTCAACCCTAAAATAAATCGTAGTTGGCAGCAGTTGGTTTGTCTCGTTTTTGCCCATCTGCCTTTTGGACTTACCTGTCAGCAGTGATCGGTCTCCTCCACCCCACCTCCTGCTTCTGCTGCTGCATCTCTCTCTTCCTCTTGTCACATGTAATATATAACTTCCGGCTTGTCCTCTCTCTCTCTCTCTCCCGTTCTCGGACTCGCTCTCTGCATAAATCAAATGTTCGATGCCCGCATGTTCGCGAGTGTATGTACATATGTGTGTATGTGTAGGCTATCGCGTATTTCTGCTGGTTCTGCTCTCACTCTCTCTAAGATTTCTGTTTGTTTAATACTATTATTAAGCAATTTGTTATGTTATTTTGCTTCACACCCTTTTAGTAAATTTTCCAAGGAATGTCGTGCATTAAGTGCAATTGTTTTGCCTAATCCAGAACTATTAGTTTTGTGGTTGTTGCATTTTAAAAGCAAAGATACGCATTACAGATGTACATACATACATATGTATGAACAGTAGGATCAAATACTATTCGTAAACCGTAATAGCCTCTCAACCGAAAGAACGGTTTGTTTATTAACATTGTGTGTCAGTACAATTAATATTCATAAATTTATTTCATCAATGGAATGTTGCAAAAGAATTTACAAGTGTACGCCCTGTACATATAAATGTGAGACCGAATGTATATGTTCATGTACATAAATATGGTTGTATGTAGAAGGTGGCCGCATTTTTCGAAAAATGAGAGCACATAAAAATGATGGCTGCTTTGTCATAACTCTCTACCATCGCGTTGCCGCCTTTGCTTCACCACCCACCGTCTCCTACGCAAATATGATTGATGTAACTGTGTTTGAGTTTGCATTTGCGTTTGTTTCCTTTTGTCTCTAAATTAAGGCCCATTAAAATTAATTAAGATATTGACCCAGTTCGTCTGAAAGCGGCACAAATGGACAATTTACACTGTGACGTCATGTGCACTAGAAAACTGCATTAACATACTGTTACAATTTAGAAATAAAATTGCTTTATCTAGAGCACACTGAGAGCGGGAGAGAGATAGAGCGAACCTCGTGGGTGAGAGCAGCGATCGTTTGTCTGAGCAGCGCGCAGTAGCAACAGCAGCAGCAACAGAGCGCGCTGTGGGCTGCCTGCCTGCCTTGCCCATTCAATTGATTGTCAAGTTTATTAACAACTTAACATCGACGTTGCTGTTGCTGCTAGTGGTGCTTCTTACAGCTGTTCTACAGCTGGAATTTGTCCTCTTTTGTGGTTCTGTTAGGGAGGGGTGGAGACGCGGCATGTGATTTGCGATAAGAGCCCCTATGTGCACTTTTTCTGTCTGATAATTGATTTCAAAATGTACATGTGTTAAGGCTAAGCGTATGCGCGCAGTCTCTCCTGGTTGCTCTCCTTGCTCTTTCTTTCAGAACGTGAGAGTCTCGTTGAGCGCTGCTTTTGTTACTCATCATCACCTGCTGTCGCTGTTGGTTTTTTTTCTTCTCTTCTCGTCCCTAGCAATTAAAACAGTGTGAAACCATTTCGTCTGGCCAAAAAAAAGAGAAAAACGAACGGTAAAACCAACTTTTTTTTTTGGCAGAGCAGCAGAACAAACAATGTGTGTGTCTGTGTGTTTAGGTTTGTGTGTATGTTGGCGTGTGACAGAGGGAGATAGCTGGCGATGTCAACGGCGGCGCTAGCTAAACAAACACAGTGATGACTCTCCACTGATGACCTGATCAACTGATATGAATACTCTTAAGATAAACAGGGAAAAGAGGGTGATTTATATGTATGTTTCTGAGGATTTCAGTAGCACCCGAGTAGTGCCCGAATTACGATTATCTTAATGCTCTTTAAAAGCGTCCCAAAGCGGGTGCCCACTGTACCCTTCTATTCGTCTCTCCTCTTTGACCATTTCGCATACTAAAATGAAATTTCATTGATTTAAACTTTTACTTTCTTGCTTCTGGCCGCAGCAGCAACGCCAGCGAAGAACAGCATAACTGTAAATGTTTTTGGATTTCTTCTTTGGTGCCTTCTTTCCAGCAGCGGCGGCGACAGCAGCAGCAGCAGAACCAAAAGAGAACAGCAAAAAATCTCTGGCCCGGCCCGGTCCGGTCCGGGGTCCGGCCTCTCCCTCACTATCGACGGACGCGTATCTAGAACTGTGTCATGCATTCGAATAGATGTCGCAACGTGCAGTGACCCCCCCCTTTCCTCGCGGTGGAGCCGCAATTGCAGCTCTGCCAGTGCGTACAAACCACAAAAAGAGATCAATGCCGATTGTTAATGTGCTGTTGTGCCTCGGCTGTTGCTGAATGCGTACACACCACAGGAGCCGGCATATTGTCGCTGGTCAACTGGTCCCTGGTCTCCAGTGCGTACACACTAATTGAATAGTTTTTTGCGTATTTATTGGGGGAAAAACGGAAAACGCACGCGCGCATTCTCGTCTGTTCCGAAGTAACTATTAAAATTATTCTGATAAATATCATAAATGTAATTTGTTAAACGATTCTGTGTGTGTGTGTGTGTGTTTGTGTGTGTATGAGAGTGTGTGCCCCCTTTCTTCGATGGAAAGTTGCAGTGCGGTCTAATCCACTGTCATTCCAAAAACCCACTGAAAACGAATTCAGATACATACATAGATTGAATAAGCAAAAACCTCAAAAGTAATATTCGTGCGGTCTCCAAAAGAAATGTAGCAAAGTCATTCCAACGGTAATTCTATTCATGTGAGAGCTACTTCAATATTTCAAGGTCAGCCACAGCTACAGACACAGCGGCAGTGTTAAAGCCGAAACCGTGTCTGGCTTTGTCCTACCTGTGATTCGGCCACGTGGCAGTGGCAGCGGCAGCGACCCCTGACAACGACAAACGAGCACGTTTTTGCTTGTGTATGCGATGCATGTATATGTGTCTGTGTTTGTGTATGTAGCTTTGTCTGGATGGATTTCGTTATCCTGCAGGGCTAAAGACCTATTGGAAATACTCTACATTATAGAAGGTTTAAATATTCTAAATGTTTATGATAACGATAACATTCCATACATTCCACACATTTTGTAGAGTGCTCCTCTCTCTGCACCGCCCCCTAAAAAGTGGTGTTGTTTTATTAAGAGGGTAGAGAATAACTGTCTGGCAGTCTCCTGCTTCCCCTGCTTCTCCTTCTGCTTATAACGGTTAATCATAACAAATCGACAGCTGTCTCTGTCTGTCTGGCTGTGGCAGCGATGTCTGTGTCTTTGCCTGTGTGTGTGTGTGTGTGTGTGTGTGTGTGAGGACCTCGAAATGTCAATGACTTGGTTCTTTGTTCTCCTTGTTCTTGCTGCTGTTCCTTTCTTGGTCTTCGTGATTTCTTATTTCGGCCACAGACGAAGTCAGGAAAATTCCCGTTCAATGACATCTCCAAAACGGGACTTGGGGGCAACACACTATTAGGGTAGACGCCATGTACATACCATATACTAGAACTTATTAAATTGTAGTGTGCAAGTTGGCCCACATTTGTATGCGTGTTTTGAGAATGAATGTCAGACATTTCTCAACACTGGCACGTACGCTTTAATATTCCCCAACAAAAAAAAAAAGAAGAAAAAAAGAGTGCATTGAAAAGTCAATAGTCAGAATATATTTATTTATTATGTATAAAATAACTTTTGTATGATAGCGAATTGCTTCCGAATTGCCGTGTCTTCCGTTCCCTTCCCATAGTCATCCCTGCCGGTATTTGTATATTTTAAACTTAAATGAGAAAAATTAAACGCACCTGGATATACTATAATTGTTTGTATCTTTATTTGTTCTCCGGTTGCAGGCCAGGCTCCTTTGAGGTCAAGAAATACAAACAGAAAACAGCATCCACTGACGAGAAAGAATTAAGGAATATCTTAAAGTAAACAAACAAACAAAAAAAAGAAAAAACAAAAACTAATTAAGGACTATTAAGAGGTAAGTACCTCCCAAGGAGGAGTCGAATAATTTTGGTTAGCGTTTTTCCTCTGCATGCACCATGCATCTTATCGTCGGAACGCCATCATTGCATCGGCCATGGTCAAGTGCAGAATCCAGCCACAAATACACACACGTGCAGGTCTCTTTCTCTCTCTATCTCTCTTTCTGTCTATTGCCAAAACGATGACGCACTTGGCTACATTGCCGGTCTCTCTCGATCGCCGATGGTTTTTTCTCTGCTCTCTCTGTCTCTCTCGTATGCTCGTATGCTCTGGGGAAACCCGTTTTTCTTGAATGTGTTTGCCGGCTCTCTCTATGCAATTTCATGGCTCAGAGAGTGCCAAGAAATAGATGCTGTAATTTTTGATCGTGACTGGGAAATAAGCTTCGTCTCGAACGCGCGCCGCCAATGAGGTCACAGTGAAAACTCTGTGCGACTGTGACTCGTGAATGTGTGGGAGATGAGATCACTGAAGGAGGAGTGACTAACTTTTCTTCAAACGAAGAAGCAGAAGAAGAGGGGGCAATATACGAAAGCCCTCGATATGTTTGTGGCTGTGGGTGTGGAGATGGAGCTAAATTAGCGAACAACGAATGGTGGAGAAGAAGGTTATAACATCCCAAAGGCTGTCATTGCCTTGATATTTTATGTAACATTTTGCAGTGTTTCCGCTCTTGCCAACACTGCGCTTGACAGCTGATGATGGCGGCACCCAGCTGTGGGCGACTGAACAATGCCGGAGATGCAAAACATGGCCAAACGGTGGAGGGAAGGGAGGAGGACCATCATTGCATTGAACAACTGGTGTGTCCTGGTTTCGTTTTGTCTGCCGCTGACACATCCATTTCTCTCTCTCTCTCTTTCTCTCTCTCTCTCTCTCTCTTTCTCTCTCTCTCTGTGAATATTATGTACGCGTATTATAGTATATTTTTCCCCCAGAACAGTGCTACTAAATCGTATATTAAATCAATAAAAATGTGCATGTACAACATGTATGGTATGCCTTCTCACATCCATTCTTATCCATTTCGAACAGGGTCACAGTTTATAATTGTTACTTAGTCATTGTGGTGCAACAATATTTTTTGAGTCACTGCAACGTGACGTCCTGGGATGTCCTTGCATCCCACGCACATGCTCACGAAAATACACACGCTCATGCACCTGTTGGCGGTACCCCGTGATATGCGAAAACAGGCGAACAATTGTTCCGTTTCCGTTCCGCACATTCTGCATTTTACAGCACTGGCTACAGCCTGGAGTAAGAGTAGTAGTACATATGTAACTGTATAATCTGTCTGTTGGATGACTGCTGCTCGAGCGGTGGAGGGAAGCACAACTGTCGCCTGCAGCTCATGGTGAAATCCGCCGTTGAGTCATCCTCTGTCGCCTCCACGCAAAGCAGGTGGCTGGCTTTATTTTTGAGATTTTTTAATTCAAGATTATTTATGTTATATTTAATTGGAAATACTATTCCAAAATATTTTGGATATATAAGTACATCCATAGTATGTATGTGCATACATATGTATGTAGAGCCGAGGAGCACTGCTGCACGTTAATGGAAATAATGAATGAATAATGAAATATAACAAGAAATATTTTGGTAAAGTGGATATCCATTCATAATGTATGTATCTACATATGTATCCTCGAATATCTTACACCGATTAGCGCTGTTGCGTGATGCAGGACACAAAAAATTAGACGAATTTTAGAGGAAACTAAATATAGTAAATTAACAATAGAGTCGAACTTCCGTGTAACAATCTTCCCTATAAAAAACTCATTTCCAGAAAACTTCAATTTTGTTCAATTTTCAGTAAGTTTTGCTCTCCTTATTTAAAAAAAATGTAGATATGCAACATTCTTTATAGCACTGCCTCTTGTTGCTCTCTTTTTGCTGGTTCTGTCTGATAATCGTGTGTCCATCACTCGACGGACAACGACAGCGACGACTCCCCTCGAAAATATGGAGCGGAAGCCGCGCCGCGCCGAGCCGCACACACACACACACACACAAACAAACCCGGGTTGGGCGTATGTCGTACCATTTTTATGGTTCCGTTCCCCCTTGTCTCTGTCGAACACGTAGCTCACATTTCAAAGAACCCTTCCTCGTATTACAGTTGTCGTTCAGCCAGATCCCCACACCGCCCCGCACCAAACGACACTACCCAAAGAGAAAGAGAGAGAGAGAGAGAGAGCACCTTCTATACTTGTAGCATGTTCATTGTATATTCTTGATATATCGGAAGAGATGTCGGGTACAATCGGGTTTTGAGGAAATGGCTTGATTGTTTTTTAATGCCAATTATGAGGCATCATGCGGGTACACGCACACACCACACAACAAAATGTTTATAATAATTTTTAATAGAATCATAATAATAACATATTTAATGTGCAACCAAGTTCGCGTTCAACCTTCTCATAGATTTATTCAAATAATGAAATGAACGAACAACCAAAAATCAACAGAACACAGTAGAAATAAACCAATGAAGAAGCACAGCCGAAAATGGGTGGGCAAACAGTTGTCGTCGTCGTCGCCGTTGCTGTTGCAGTGGCCTTGAACCTGAATTTCGCAGTTCATTTGCGTCTCTCGGTCGCTCTTTATTGTTGCCTCTGCCCTCGTTATTAATATTAGTATAATGCCTTTTGTTTAATACACCCAACCCCCTATTCTCTCTCTTTGAACAAAGTTCGTATACCCCCTGATATTTGTAGAGCTACATATACATATATGCCAGGGAATATATAGACATTTTTTTGGAAGCTTAGATAAATACATACATATGTATGTACCTGTGAAGATCCAAGGCAGAAAAGAAAAACCAACTGAGGAGTGCTGCTGCATTACACATCTCTGGGAAGATCTTTGGTATCCTAGCAGAACCGACCAAAGGGCGCTGCTGCATCACATGCGATACGTTATACCCCCGCTAATAGTATCTGGGAAGATATCCCAACCGAGGGGCGCTACCACATGATGCTATAAATCGCTAAACAAATTTATGGTTTATCTAGATATTATATGATTATTACCAAAACTATAGGTACATACATATGTATGTATGTACGTTTTAGCGGGTATCCTACACGATTCTCTTCGTTCCTGACTTTTGCGTTTGTGTCTGCCTACGTTTTTTTTCACACATTCTCTCTCTGTTGGCTTCTTGCGCACCTTTGTCTCCTCCTGGGTTTTGTGTATGTCTCGCCTTTTGGGTTAATGAACTGCATTTACCATACGCGAACATTATATGTATGTATGTATTTACCCCCGTATGTACGGACATATCTAGGGGTCTCTGGCTCTATCTGTGTCTCTGTCTCTACGTGAATTTTAAATTAAATTTCATTTAAAATTGTTCGCTTGTGACAGGCAGTCTGCCTGCATGTAGTATATTTATTTATTTATTTAAAACATTATCAGAATTTCGGGCCCCATGGATGCACGCTGATACTGATGCTGCTGCTGCATTGAATGATTTTAATTTCGATTTCAGCACAAAAATTTGGGTGAAATCTTCAAATACTTTGTATTTGTACATTTTCCAAATATTTAGTTGTCGAATTCGATGCCTCGTTTATTGATATTCAAGCAATGGACGACGGCGTAGCATTATTTGCATTTATTGTGCATTTGTGTGTTCTCTCACTCGATTTTATAGCTTCCTATTTTTGACCCGCACTGTTGTCGAGCTGTTAAAAATAGCCAACAATTTCGATTCCGAATCCCATGCCGTGCCGTGCCGTGAGCCGTGGCCCAAACAAAGCGTCTCAAAAAAAAAAAATGTGTCTGCGTCATGTGAGGAGGGGCAACACTGACAAAACTCGTACATGTATGCAGTATGCTACGTGTACACACTGGTCGGTCTGGTGTCTATGCGATGACGCACCTGTGGGTTACAAAAGGGTAGCCCACTGCTAGTGGCCTTCCGCTATATCATACTTACCCCTCAAAAATAGTAATAATTATAGGTATCTAAAGCTTTAAATCATACCATCTTGCTATATAAATACGAACTTTTTTTTATTGTCTGGGGCGGTGTTTTCTGATAGGCACTAAGTGATATTTGGATTCATTATAATATTGGCTATACTATTCGCAAAAAAAAAGTGTTTATCCAGGGAAAATTTGTATGTGTTGATGTGTGAATACTAAAATAGAGTCTAAATTTCAGTTTTTGTGGGTCACCTAGAAACTGGAGACACAGACAACACCCACACTCACGCGCACGAAGAAGACTTCGTCGACGCCATCGGCGCATTTCACTTTCATTTCGTATACGTGTGACAGAATTGATTTAGCAAATATCAATAATATGAAATTAATGTTTTATAAATCTATAGAATGATTATTTTTTCTATAATTTGAGAGTTTAATCGTCTGATCGCCCATTAATTCTATATCACATTACTAGATTTTACAATGAATCATAGTAAAATGATCTGCAGTAGATGGGGTGGGGGCGTGCGACACAATCTACATACATCGTCTGTACATAAATACATCCGGCCAAGCGGCCTAAAAACAACAACAACAATACATTTATGATATATATTTGTTATCTGCCTCTCTCTCTGTCTCTCTCTGGGTGTTCAACTTGCAACCGGAAAGTGCTCGTGGAATTATGAGAATTTACTGGAAAAAATTTCTATTGCCAGTGAGGCACTGGGTACGCGGGATCTGCATATGTCTACAGAGGGTCGGTGGCACTTTTCATGGGGTAGTGGAAAAGGCTTGAGTTTTGAGAACTTTTTTAAACACTGATAATTGTACAACACTGTACAACACAGTTCTATATAGAACACTAGTTGCATCTCCCTTCCTCCATAAGTCGTTCTTCATATATCGGCTTATATATGTATGTTATGTATAGCGGTAGTCGTGTGTTCTGTTTATTTGTTTTTGATGATGTGTTGTCCTAGATGCCAGGGAATTCGGGTCGAGGTCCCATCTCTTGCTACTCTGCCAGAGAAATAATATTTCCGTCCGTATGTACATACGTGTGTGTGTATTCTTTTAATTTATGGCAATTTGCTAATTTACAATAACAATTTCATTTGCACTCTGCTCCGAAAATAGCACAGCCTCTGTTTCTGCTACTATTGCAGTTGCACTGCTTTGCTCTGCTGCACTCTGTCTGCAAGAGCAAGCGGGATGGAAATAGTGTGTAGCAGCATAAGCGACGCCAGGGTGTATTTTTGTAAGGTGGGAAATTCATCCTGTTAGAAACAAGTGGTGTAGTGCGATTGCCTCACCTTTAATTAATCCACTTTGTGTGTATGCATTTGATTTGTTGATGCTTAAATGACACTGATTGCTACTGCTTCTGCGCTGCAGCTACGTCGACGCTGTGCTCAATTGGCAGTGTGTGTTTCAATGGGTGTGCGTGCCAGTTTTGCAAATGTGCGTCCTTGACCTAGAAGCTGCTGCTGTGTTGCCTGCGTCTGCAACTCCCCAAAACACCGCCACCCTCGCCTCCATAATTCCCTCCCTCATCAGCTGACGATCCTAGCCATTGTTAACACTACGTACGTATATACATTATGTTATTAACACTCGCTCTCTTCGTTGGGACTATAATTGGGACTATAAACACAGATTAACGAGTTGCATTATCGAATAAAATATTCTATTTAATTGGTAACTCTACCCCGAATCCAACCCTTCCTTTCAGCTTTCTGTTTAACGAAAGCATAAGCAACTGTTATGAACAGACCACAGCCCACAGTGATTAATGTTAACTGTTTGGCCGACTGTGCTTGCCCTTCTGGCTTAACAGCACTGTTATGAAAGCGGTTGCAAGCGGTTAGCAGTAACATTACAGTTGACGCCTGATATCGATAGAATTTTTTAGCGATTGGCCATCAGTTCATAGAACAAACTGTCAAAATATATTACCCTCAAATTTTGGTTGATATTTTCTTTGCTGGTTTGGTGCCGGGGGCTTCTGAAAACAGCAATTAATTGGTTAAGTGATTAAGAAATTAAGTAATAACTAAACGTTTAAACCAATACCTAATACATTTTTGGCTTCATATCTATCCATCTACTTGCAGACTGCTAAAAGGAACAACAACTCTACAGATAAAAACAAAAAACACAGGAGAAGAAAGACTAGAATTAATCATAATACCAATAGTTTAACCTATAAACAATATCAAACACGAGAGACAAAAGCCCATGCACATAAACACACACCACAAACCACACAAGTAATTGAAAACTTAATTGAAAATTCAAAACAAAAGCAAAGTATTTTCGGCATCACACAGATAGACAAACAGACAACCGGATACCAACTATTATTATATTGAACGCTTAGGAAGAATCACTTTAAGCCTTATATACAAAAAAAAGAAAAGAAGAAACAGCAAACAAACAAAATATAAGTTTAAGAGGTATAAATAGAAACCTAAACAGCGGGTGAACAAGGTTCAAGATTCAAGATATTTAATATTCAAGAAACAAGAAACATTGTCTATATGACCGATTCGTAAGTAGAGAGAGAGACAAACCCAGACGCCACCGATCCACACGTCACAGATCCACATGTCACCGATTCTCTCACAGTCTTAGAAATATTTTCAAAAATTAAACAACAACAAATCCTGCAGGCGGAATAACGTTTCCGTTCTCTACGATACGGGGCTAGGCGCTAGTCAGGCAAACGGTAAGAGAATCCTCCGCTCAAAACAAAAAAAAACATTTAAGAACATCCCATAAATGAATGTATTTTTTTTATTTTTTTTTAAGGTGCCAGTCCGAGCGTCTATCAAAGTTGGAACTCTTCTGGGCATTCTTCTGCTGACATAGTCGTCAACGTTGGGAACAGACAAGATTTGCACCAATATTATCGCACCAAACAAAACAGAGGAGACGCAGCTCAAACGACTGACGACAGAGCCTTAAACGTGTCCCTAAACGAAGCACAGGAAGAAGAAGTTCATCCGTTTAGCGACGATTACGCGGAGGGCCTATACGCATGCTTGAGCCCAACAACCGGTATTATTACCTACAGTAAGCGAGATACAGCCGAGGAGCCTGCCAAGCCTGCTGATTCCCTAGAATATCTAACGATATCAGAGCTCCTAGACCTTTTCGTGAAGAAGAAGTCTGAAGGGCAGGGAGCTGAGATCTTGCGGCTGCTCGAACTACGTACCAAGGAGGCGGAGCAGAGGGACGCAGAGCGAGCCATACAGCAGCGGAACCACTTACAGGATCTAGAGCGTTACTATCAAAAACTGCGGCAAAACGAGCAA
The DNA here is from genome assembly GCA_008121215.1 of Drosophila athabasca. NCBI lineage: Eukaryota > Metazoa > Arthropoda > Insecta > Diptera > Drosophilidae > Drosophila > Drosophila athabasca. The sequence continues at coordinate 6,691,589 of CM017796.1, read as the reverse complement.
GCCCAAGAGCAGCTGCGGCTGTGTGAGGAGAAGCTTAGGCAGAGCAAAGAGGAGGAGGCCAAAGCTGCGAAAGAATTGGCGGCGCTGAAGAAGGACTTTGAGCACCAGATCCAGGTGCAGAAGGAATCAGAGGCGAAGTGGATCCGCGAAAGAGCGGAAAGGGATCGAGAATTTGAGCTGGAAGAGGAATTGAGAAATCGCGAGGATCAAGAGAAACGAGAGAAAGAGGAGAAGCGTAAGAGACTTGAAGTGCTCAGGCAGATAGAAGAGGAGAGGCAGGAAGAGGAGAGACTGGAGGAGCAGGCGGAGCTAGAGCTAGAGCAGCAGAGGGAGAGATTCATGCAACACCAGTGGCTACATACAGAATCACTCTACAGCTCGTATCTCCCTTTCGGAGATCTCTTTCCGCACGAGTACAGCAACAGCAACAACCAGAACAGCAGCACCACGACGACCTCGTCGACGACATTTCCAAACACAGAATCCTCCTGTTCGTCGCTGATGCAAAACGAAATGGTTAGCATACCGATGGCCAATCTGAATGGCGGCCTCAAGGCGGTGTCTGGATCGGCCGGTGCCGCGGCCACTGGCGGTGGCGTGCGATACTTTTCGCAGTTTAGCAAATCCGCCACCACCAGCACGACCACCCTGGTGCACCAGCAGCAGCAGCTGCAGCACCAGCAGCAGATGCAGATGCAGCGGAAGCCAATAGCCAATGGCGATCTCCATGCGAATGGCAGAGTGGCGGCTGTCGTTGCCAATGGCATGCGCATCAAAACGGAGCAACAGGGTATGCTGCTGGATTCCTTTACTGTGATCAAACCAGAAACCAAAACAGATACCACAGCATCAGCACAGACACTAACAGCAGCGACAGCAGCAGCAGCAGATCCAATAGAAGCTGCTCCTGTCTCAGATGGACCATTGGCGGTGCTCGACGGCAACCAGCAACAGTCAGCAGAGGCAGACGATCCTGAGCTGGACATTGTGATTAACAATGTGGTGTGCTCGTTTAGTGTGCGATGCCACCTCAAGCTGAGGGACATTGCGTTGCGTGGCTGCAATGTGGAGTATCGCAGGGAGAACGGAATGGTAACCATGAAGCTCCGACGTCCCTATACGACGGCATCGATTTGGTCATCGGGCAGGATCACCTGCACAGGGGCCACCTCTGAAGTAATGGTAGGTGCACCTAGCAATGCCCAAAATCCCTTATCAAAGCAAATCCCTTATCAAATCTCATTCTTATTCATTTAAAGGCCAAAGTGGCAGCCAGACGGTATGCGCGGTGCCTGGGAAAACTTGGTTTTCCCACACGCTTTCAGAATTTTCGCATCGTGAATGTTCTGGGTACCTGCAGCATGCCCTGGGCCATTAAGATTGTCAACTTCTCGGAGAAGCATCGTGATAATGCCAGCTACGAGCCGGAATTGCATCCGGGTGTCACGTACAAGATGAAGATGCCAAAGGCCACGCTGAAGATCTTCTCCACGGGAAGCATTACAGTGACAGGTGAGTGTTGTAACGTTCAGACTCTCTGGCTCTCTCTAGATTGAACTTTATCCGTATTATAGCCGCCAGCGTAAATGATGTTGAATCCGCCATACAGCATATCTATCCATTGGTCCATGAGTTCCGCAAGCAGCGATCGCCCGAGGAGTTGCTGCATTTAAGGGCTAAGCAGAACAAAAACGCCGGAATAACTGGCATTCCCGCCAGCACCGACAGCACCATAACCAATTCCGGCGAAACCCGGGTACTGGAAGATCAGAAGACGAATGCCACCGCTGCCCATGCCAAGACAGTACCTGCCAGTGTGGCTGAGGATCTGGTAAATGCAGCGGTGTCCAATGTTCAGCGACTGAAGCAGATCGAATCGTATCGCCAGCTGTCGAGTCAGACGCAGGAGGAGCGCCGCCACGTACTCCCCAGGGAGAAGTCGCCACCAGGTGATAATATCTGTGCCAATGCCCGGCGACGGGCCACCGAATGCTGGGCCTCCAAGCTGCAGAACAAACGGCCGCGCTACAACGATCCCAGCGTATTGCCGACGGGCAAGACAATGCCAACAACGAACTCCACCGCCTCTTCTTCCTCCTCAAATCCCGCCATCCAATCCACCACCACCACAATCAGCACCACCAGCACATCCGCCACCCCCATTACGGGCCCCATTCTGCCGCTCTCCTCGCTAACGCCTATCGGCACCATCAGTGGCAGCAGGCCATTTGGCCTGATGGCCGCACGCACAATGATCCCAGCCACGGGGACGATTATCAAGATCAAGCAGAGTTGCATTAAGCCATTAAATCGCAATGCTCTGGCTGCATTCACCGCTGCCTCCAGTGGTAGCATTGCTACCGCCGTCAATGCCACTGCCACAGCCAACGTTGCTGGTGGATCTGCTGCTGCTACTGCTGTCACTTTAGCGGCGATCAAGAGGGAGCGGCAATTGAGCCCTAACTCGGATTTGGATATGGAAATGGGTTGGCCATGATGTGGAATGATTGAATGATTGATCAGACATGGAGAAACGAGAGAAAGAGAGACAAAGAGAGAGAAAGAGAGAGAGGAACAATATATCGTCGTTGCCTATGCCAAAATATATAGAAATTAGAGGAAAACCCAAGCTAAATCCAACACCACAAAAAACACACATAGAACCGAAGGAAAGGACGGGCCGTTTTTTTAAGTGTTTTTCAACTTCATTTTCGATTCGATTTAATTCATGTCGTGTGTCCTCTGCATTTAAACAAAGGAAACAAAGAAAACGGAGGACACAAAAGCAGTAGAGAATCGCGACTAAAACACGAGCCAAAAATGTAATACTAAGGTGAGTTTTCCCAGTTGCTACTTTTAAAGAACTTGAACTCATTTTCTTACCGTCTTCTTTCACAGATTTATGTTAACTTCAACACCCAATCAACAAAAAATCCCAAAAACAGAGATCAGAGATGGTATACCATATACCATGCGAATCCATTATTAAAATCATCCTAGATATAGAATTAAATATGAAAAGGCAATATACGATTTATATATTATTCTATAATACGTACAGACATTCAGCTACGTAGACGCCCATCCATATTTCTTTTATATGTAATTTACATTTACATTTTTTTTTTGTATTTAGTTAGATAATTTATGTGAACAAACCACCGCCTAATGAAAGAAAATACTGTAAAATGAATCATATAAATCGTATATAGCCAGAGATAGAAAGAGGGAGAGTGAGTGGAAGAAGGAAAACATTCAATCAGTCAATCCCAACCCACACCCCACGCCCAAAACAAAGAGCCTTAAAAAATAAGCAATAGGAAGCGCACTTAAAGCAGTATATAGAGGAGCAAAGGGCGCACTCAGTGCCTTTTATCACACACATTTAAAACGATTTTGTAATTTTACTTCCAGCCTTACAAACAAAATACAAGCAATAGAAGCACTCAAGTGCCTTCCAAATGAATAAAACACGAGACACCATTAAACATCCACACACATACACGATCAAACCATTAGTTAGTCAGTCAGTCAGTCAGTAAATTGATTTGTTTTCCTTCTTCGAAAGATATTTCTCCGAAGAAGAACCCCAAAAACCCACAAAACACACACAATTTATTATAATTTCAAAATTATTATGTATAATATAATATAATAATATATAAATATATTATTTTTGTTTTGTTTTCACTTTAAGTTCAATTGTAATCGTAAGTAAAAAAAGCTTCTATCGAACATTCAGATGTTATAGTAGGGAAAAGAAAGCAAAACAAAACAAAACTGTTTCGATTACACACATACATACAATAATATATATATTTACTATATACATTTAAGCATACAAAACACACCTATATCTGGTCACTTGTAAACCAATAACAAGCAGAACTAATGCTATAGCTATAGAACTATAGTATAGTAATATTTGTAATTATGTTTAGTTTTCAGTCGAAAAAAAAACACACACACATTATATACACACATATACTTTATACATTGCATACACACACACACACACACAAAATGAAAGGAAACAAAAACAATTATCATGATAGCCTTACACTCAAAGCTTACAAGCAGATGACGATTACCGACTACCGACTACCAATAACCGATGACGGACGATAATTCTAAGTGTTTATTCTTAATACAATAAGTTTTTTCTCCTCTTAGAACTATTATCGCATAGGTATCCTATCCCAAACACACACACAAACACACATCAATTTACATGCATATATTGATTGATAACTACATATATATTTATCGATATATATATATATAATTTTTTTTTAATAATTTATAATGTATTTCGTAAAGCAAAAAAGCAAAAACCAACTTAAGTGTAGATCTAGAAACTTGTTCCTGTGTTGTTAACAAATTGAGAAATGAGAAAGCAAAAAACATACATACATTTTATTCAAACATGCACACACACTCTACACACATAAACACACACACACACCAACATGCATACGTATACATATATACATACTATAATTAATTAAAAACCAGAAACGAAAAGCAAACCAACAAATACGAATCGTTAGCAATAATAAAAGAAAGCAAGAGAAGGATTATCTATCATGTTCTTTCGAGCAGTGTAATACCACAAACAACACAAAAGCAAGCAGAGCCAAAGCAAGCAGTCGACAGCAAAAACAAAAAATAAAACAAACCGAAAAAAAAAAACACATAGACAAGATACCAATACTCACGCCAGGCCGGCAATCGCCGCTGTAATTCACCATAAGTAGTCGTGTAAATAGGCTTTTTTTTTTTAATGCGAATATGTCGGGCCTTCAACCGTCGACAAGCAGTAAACCCGTAAAGCCGTCAAGCAAGCAGTGTAGACAACAAAAAAGAAAAGAATGAAGAGGAAAGCAATCCACTAGCCAATTGTACAATCAATCAATCAATGAAATAGAACTCGCAGCATACTCCCGAATATATATGTTGGAATGAAACGTGTGGAGGGAGGGTATCAGAAGATCAATTAGGCATAGGATTTTTGTAAGAATTGCCTCAGTTTCTCTATACCATAAGCAACATAATCACACCCTCGAGAGACCTTAGACATATGAGTCCCCTAAACGAACATACATATTTCTGTTGTTATGCTTTTCATATCGTTCATACCTTAAGCATAATTAAGAAAATCATAATTCATTTGCTAAGAAAACCAAGAACTAGCAATACAATACAATATATATAGAAATGTTTTTACATCGGAATATGCCTTTAGGGAACAAATTGCAAAAGAACGAGATGGAGATGCGAGTGGAAGGAGCGTTTAGCGAGTAGAGAGAAGCGAGAAGCAAGAAGCGAGGGGGACTGTTGTAAACAATGGAAAAATCGAAGTGCTTGAAACTAGAATCTAAGAGTAGATCTTAAGCTAGAACGAAACACACAAAATCACAACCATTAAACAATTGAAAATGATAAAACAGAATACTAATGTCTAAGCCAAATGCATATAGCAATTTAACAACTAAATCCTAGAAGAGTAAACCCTAAGTAAATGAGATACCCCCAAATCCATCTGTGTGTGTAGATAGATAGCTGTTGAAATACGCAAAAAGAAAAAAGAAAGCAAAGAAAGAAGAGCCACAATTCTATAGGCATTACAACAAATATTACAAAAAGTTGAGATTCTTATCGAGGTGTGCGACATATGACATACACTTTAAACTGCCTTTGAAAATAACAAAACAAAAGCCTAGGTTTATAGGAAATTTATTGATGAAACAAATTATATACACACGACAAATATGAAAGAAAGATAAAGATGCGAATGAAATGCTTAGCAGAGGAACAGATGATGAATGATGCTTATGATTATTGAATTATGTATGTATCTATAACTCCGTATCTATGACAGATCGTACTAATTTTTTTTTTTGTTTTGCTATTTTCTGTAATAACAATAAACCAACAGAGAAAGACCACAAGTAGTTGTAGAACACCAGATGAAGGATCAGGAGGAACACGCCTAACTAATGTGTATTTGGTTTCATATATAGAACACTTTTGAAAGAAAGCAAAAAACTAAATATTTATATAGTATACACCACAATACAAGTACGAGTATATATATTTTTTATTATTACGTATTTAAACAGACGAGAGAACAATGAAACAATTAATGATGGTGTGTGAATGGAATGGATGTGGACGGACGATGAAACTATGAAAAACAAATGGAGAAAAGAAATCAACAAAATAGCATAATTCTGTTTTTGTTTTTGCCGTAAAGACTGCATTATACCAACAATTAATTATATACACAATTATTATATATAAATTTATATATAATAAATAATGTGTGAAGATCGAGATCGATAGACAGAGAAAATAAATAAAGAGAGATGAAGAAAATAAAGATATTTAGGCATTAAAACAGAACCATTGATAAATAAACATACAAAAAAAAGCAACAAAATATGAAAAAAATTAAACAAAAACCAAGAAACATTTATTTTTTAGCACTTAAGCGCACTGGAGCAGAGAGAGAGGCAGTGAAAGAAAGAGAGAGAGATCCATCGATCCGCGAGGATTCAGATCCAGATCCAGATCCTGTTAGCCAGGGCCTTAGAGGCTCTATAACGGCGTGATCTATATAAAACGAAAAGCAAAATAATGATGTGAAAACAACCTTACCAAAACGTGCTAACCCCAGGGGGATTTCCCTTCCATTCATAGTGTTAAGAAAGGCGGAATGTAATACACCACACCCCTAAATTACCAAAATGAGAGATAAATCATTTGGTATTAGTCGTAAGTTAGATTTAGAAACAAAAACTAAAAGTTCGATTTCGGCAGAAAGGAGGGAGATGTATATGTATAACCTTGTTGGACTCAAGAATCCTCTCCGGTTCCATTCTAATCGTATGGGTGTGTGTTCTTTGTTTGATTTTTGAGATTTGCTGCATCTACTATATCAAGCAATTGCCTATATGCATATACGAGCATATATATATATCTACCCCATACATATGCCACAAAAAAAAGCAGAGAACTCATCTGATATATGTTTAGTTCCACGTATATTTTAGTGGCTCCGAAGTCCGAACTGCAGGCCCCAACAACAAAACCAACACAAATGCCAACCAAATGAAAGCAATTTGTTTGAATAAAACTCAAATACAATAAAATGTGCGTTTTTTTTCATTATTAGAATTTTTAAACTCGAATTCTTTGAGGAATTTGCTTAGCATAGGTAAAATGTACAACATTCCCGAAGTTTCAAATAAAAAAAAAAAGGGCTTGTATATCTTTCCAATTCCATACTAAGTCCAATAATTTTTACCCTCAAAAATAACATACATAAATAATGGCCACAATTCAACACTGCGAAATGATTAAATGATGAGTGTATTTCTCAATTGTAAATAAAATGACGAGCCGACATAGGGTTTCGTTTCGCGTATAACTTTGTTTCTGATTTATAAACAAACTTATGATTCATAGAGATTGCTAATCACATAATATATACCGACTCCTCGTCCCCGTCTTGGTCCATTAATAGGTAGCAGGATGTGTAAAGGAAGTAGGCGACGGCCACAATAGTGTTGAGGTTAATGTAGTACAAATAGTAGATGATGAAATTGTTGCACCACACCTCCACAAAGGGCGCCCGCTCGTGGAGGATCGTGGTGGAAATGAGCAGAACCACAGACAGGACAGTGCCCATAAGCATCATCTACCAGGTAGTACATAATCGGAATTAAATCTAAAGGGAAGCAAGGATTCCTGTCACTCACCCCATTGGAGGTGACCTGATTGATCTGAAAGTGGGTCATGTACTTGGCCCTCATCAAAATCATGACAACAAACGAGTAGAAGAGGGTCAGAACCACCGTCCAGCGCATATAGAAGAGCTCCAGCCAGGTGAGATGCGGCAATTGGTTGTTGTCCACTATTATGGTCCTGCTGCAGCGTTCAGAGGATGAGCTATCGTCCGACTCCCGCACAGCCACATGAACGAGGGCATCCCCGTGGATGTGCACAATCTTGTTGAGCATGTGGAGAGTACCAAAGCAGGCAATCTGGAGGAGGATCAGATTCAGGATCAGGTAAAGCATCAGCAAAGCATCCACGGGATGGGGCTCGCCTCTTATCACTCACAAAGGAACTCAGCGACAATAGCCCGAAGCTCAAGTCCAGGGACCGACACATTCTGCTGATTCGATCTTGCTGCAATCAGCTGTCAGAAACGACTGGCCGTGGCATAGGGAAGTCCATGCCTAAACAACCCCCCTGCTGGAGCTCCGATTGGAGGTGGGGTTGGGTTGGGAATGGGACGCATCGTCGATTTAGCAGCTGGATTGTTGTTTGGAGCAGGCGTAAACAGTTTTATTTTACACATGTTTTTTGGCGACTTAAATGCTTAATCATACAAAATGATGGCGATTCTCCCGTGGTACTGGGTAGTATATGGGTGTGTACGGATGAGGATGGACATAGGACATGGATTGTGCATGGATGAGGCTTTAAAATTAGTCAACTTTTTGGAGCATATCAAATGTAGTATAGGATCGTAGAAGAGGAGTAGAAGAAAGGGGAGGGTAACATCAAACTACTGGCTAAATTTGACGCCAATATTGTTGACGCGCGTCTGCATATGTTGTAGGACATCTTGCGAGAAGTCCTCGATGGTGGTGAAGCGGCTCTTCTGGAAGCTGAAGATGTCGCCCAGGAAGGACAAAAGCTGTTCGCGAAAATAGTGACAAATGTCGCGCAGATTCTCATTGGGTCCAAAGAAGCCCCAGGCCATCAGCGGTGATATCTGCTCGGATATCACATAGAAATGGGACATGAAGCCATTGGGGAACTTTAGCATGCGCTTCTTGGCCTTCAGCACCGACCACACGGCCGTCGTGAGAGCCTGCCAAAAGAGAAAATGACATGAATCGAGTGCCAGTTGGAAGAGTCCAAACGGGGTTCGGTTTCGATTCTTACCGTCTCTTTGAATCCGTTGGACAACCAACGATTTTGCACCACAGCCGTGACACTGGCTGGTGGCGAGTCCAGATCCTTGAACGAGTCTAGGATGATAAAGTCCAGGCAGATGTCGTAGAAGGTCATTGCCTTGACGTTCCGCTGTTCCAGTTCCATTTGGATACAGGGCCATACATTGGGGTCTTTCAGGAAGTTCACCATGTCCTCGTAACCAACGAGAAACTCCTTCGTGTCTTTGTCACCCAGGCATAGCAGATCGGTGAGAATCTGCCTGCCCGCATCGCAGATCCACTGACCCACAGCGGGGTCCTTAAAGAGAAACTGAAAGGCCAGGCGGACGCAGTGAAGTTTGGCCAGGTACTCGATGTCGGTGCTGCAGTGCACCAGCTCCGCTCGAATGGTGCGGCAGGGAACTGTGTACTCATCGTGGTGCTTCAGGGCGCTCTGGAACAGCGGATACTCCTCGTACGAGGTCTCAATGAAACCTTCAAATTCCCGCAGATCGGCCACCTGGTCGAGGGCCGAGGCGAAGCTCTCCGCAGAATCGAAATTAGGATCGGAGCCGGCTCGGCTGAGCACGCTGCCCGACTTGCGGGAGACGCAGTCATCGTCCTCGCCGCCTATGCCACCGCCAGCGGTGAGGCGATCCTCCTCGGCTTCGTCTATGGAATGTTCCTCGCGAAACAGCACCGATCGCTGGTCAAGGAAGAGCAGCTCACTCTGCTCTTGCAGCGTGTAGGCCATCTCCAGAAGGTTCTGAATCTCGCGACAGAACTCCGAGTCCTCGGCCGTCGTCAGCGAGGCGGGAATTCCCCCCGGCGAATAGTGTGCGGCCAGAGCATCCTCCCAGAAGTTGATTACCGTGTCCAGGGCCTCCATTCCCATTACGCCCAGCTGTTGGGCGGTCAGCTGTGTGACTGCTGTGGGCACAGCATTCGGTCCACTACTGGGCCCCAGGATGCCAATGGAGCCGGAGGCCATTGACAGGCGATCGGAGTAGGCGATTGTGGAGCCCACCGGACTGCCAGAGCGTGCCGACGCCTTAGAGCCGGCAATCGATAACAGATCGTTGGGACTGCGCATACTGTTTCGTGTCCGACGATTTGTGTACTTCCTGGCCCGACGCGGTGGACGTGGCGGCTTGCGACGACGCAGGAAACGCGATAGTACGCCCATCAGAGCTACGCCAGCGGTCAGTGAGAAGATGACAACCTGGGGTTTCAATGGATTCACAACGTCAGGCGAATAATGATCAGTAATGATACTGCCTCTGCTTACCTTTGTGGTGGTGGAGACACGGAAGGGAAGCAGGCTACCGCTCCATGTTGCCGGCACGTTGCGATGCATGCCTTTTGAATTTTGAACACTTTCGATTTGGATAGAATGCTTTTTGTGCGGATGACTCTATCTGATTGTGTGCGTACTTTGAGGTTAGGCCCCGCCGATACCCGCATCAACAACAATTGGACCGCACATTGGCCACTAGGCTGTTGCTTTGCTCATCGACTCTAGCCTGCCCTTTGGAGTTTGTTGTTATTCCCCCTGATTTCCTCAAAAAAACTATGGTCTGCCAGTCACTTTATCACGAATTGATTGCCTTGGTTTACTGTGGGTGCAATGAAGATGACAGGGGCTCTTTAACAGAGGTTTTCCTTTTTAAAACTTTCACTTTTAGGCCTGAAAACAACAAAATTGCATCACAACGTTGAGGGAGCGCGCGCGGCTCCAGAGGGCCATCAGCTGTTACGAGGTCAGCAACAGCGTTGCCACCTTTAAAGATTTGTGGCACTGTTCGTTGTGCTGCCAGATCAGTAAATAATGTCGAATCGATAACTACATTATTTCATCAATAACTTTATCGAATATCATTATTCGCTGTTAATAATAACGATTGTGCTGTTAACCACCAGCTACCAGCTGTTAGCTATGTTAAATACGCCCAGTCAGTAAGGAATTCTGTAACATTCCTGACCGAAAAAATTAAGCAAAAAATTTTATATGGCGTGACACATCTTAGTGTTTATATTGTCTTTGGTTGAATGCTATCCAATGCCTAATGCCCTGAATTTCTGCGATGATGTGATCGGCTATGGATAGTGGTCGCCCTGGCGGTCGTGGGTAACGTGGCGGTGCTGACAGTAATATCATTGATTAGGCAAGAGTTATACAATTTCCATTAGCATCAGCAGCAGCAGAATAATGGTGTGCTAGTCTTGAACCCTATGGCTATTGCCATTGCCATTGCCATTTCCATTTCAGGCTCCCGGTTGGATTTACTCCGTGCTAATGTCCTCGCTGTAATTGTTCGGGATGGATATTCCGAGACCGATGTCAAGATCAACGAGAACTCCACTTGTGAAGCTCCTGCGGATGGCTGGGCTCTTTGATGTGCAGGAGGATGGGAATGGCGATAAAATATATACATATGTACATAGCTACAGTATTATTACCTTCCAGTCCAGCAAAATCATGGACTGGATGCACTATCGTATGAAAGCCATTCTAGAAACTGAGCAGCAACCGGCACTTACTTCATATCATATTCGATGCCCTCCTCCTCCTCAAGTTTCCTTCCTCATGAGATGGCGGTGCAGGAGATTTCTAGAAAAATGTGCTCGCTTCCCTTTTATTCCTTCATTCTGCCAAAGGTCCCTCCACCTATTCATGGGAACCAGATTGCCGAAGTGGACTACGTTAGATCTGGGTCGGTAAGAAATTGGCACTGTTGCTGAGTGAATCGGGATCATTTTAGGTCTTTGTCAACTTGTTCCAAGACGACTATTTTGTGTGCCAGTAATTTCCAAATTTAAAAATAGCCGATTTGCATTAATGCTTTATATGTATATATATTAGAAAACCTTAAATTTTAAAAACCTTTAAATTTATACCTAATACTAACTTAATAATTAACTTAATTATATATTACAACTAATACCCCCACAATGCGGGCAAAAAATTGTATCACCTCTTTGGGGTCGGCGAATGTGGTTTCATGTGTTACATGAATGAATTCTACAATTTCGGCTACATTTGTTTGAAGCACCACCCCGCGGTGGTCAAAGTCGAAACTATTCACCATTTGAAGACTTAGTGAATGAGTCGCGGAGTGGCTAAAACAAATTGACAACAATTTTGTGAGATTATTTACTTCGGGCTCCAACATTGTTGAAGTCGAAGTGCTTCCCGTGATTTCCGCAATTTGGTTTATATAATATAGGTATGTATAAAGTAATCGTTAAAAAGGAAACTTACGTTGGGGGGTATGTGCAAAAAATGATATTCATCGAATACCAGCAGAAATGGCTGCGCCTTTAAAATATTCTAAATTCGACACCATGTTGATGATGCCAGTATTCAATTCATTGACGTGGGAATTTCGCTCCACGAACCTGATGGCCTTTTGAACTTCCTCCTCCCGGCAAGCCAACAACAGTGGATGGCACGTGAATACTTCTTTTAGATTCATGGGGAAATTTTAACTGCACGCGTCGGTGGTCTGATTGCAAATGGTGGCCGTCAAAGTACAAGTGGTACAGCTGGATCTCAAAATCATGCATCCTTCTCGCACTCATAGAAACGAAAGAAAAATTTGCATAATCCTTTTTGTGTTATTTCCGAGTTGGAAGATTTTGAAGAGAGACAGATAGAGGAAAGCGAGCAAACGAGAGCATTCCTCTCACACCAGTTGCGTGAGAGAATATGGCAAAGGGAAAATGGCAGCAGGAAGCGACGCGCATGAAGAAGTAAGTCGTTTTGCAGATTTGCGATAAAAAACTAAAATAAATGTATTTAAAATATAAATATAAAATATAAAGTGCCCTTCGACAAGCCCGAGGAGGCAATCGCATTCGCCCTCGCCCTTCATGGCCGCCAAACTGACAATGCTACCGTAACACAAATTTTTTTGTACATACTATGTATACGAAATGGCGCGCGGAATTTAATTTGGGTCGACGCTAACATATGTACATCCTACAACATAGCCCCCACAGACATAACGTCCGTTGTGGTTTCTGAGGCACACTTCTCGGATGTGTTCCCCAATATGCGGGTCCTGGACTACATGGCCGATGAGACCGATGACTGGCTTGACGACTCGGACATAAAGATTCTGGGGACTGTTTTCCCCAGCTGGAATCGCTCAAATTAACCGGTATAAGCAAAGGCACCAATATCTACCCAATGAAGAACAATCGGCACTTGGACATTTCTGGCGATATCTGCCAGCGCAGATGCCCTGCTGCAAAACCTGCGTGCGTGTCGTGGACCCACAGCCTGATGAACGGATCCTAGACATATGCTCTGCTCCGGGCAATAAATCCACTCACATAGCAGAGCTAGTGTGCGTGACATGCTGGAGAAACTGGGGAACAACTATCGGAGCATACAGGCGCACGTCTTTGACCCAGCAGCTCCACCCTTTCCTTTCCATGTGCTAGCTTCGATCGCATTCTTCTGGATGCCCCACGCAGTGGTCTTGGCAACCGTCCGCAGCTATTGTGCAGCATAACGCAGGCCAGGGTCTTGCAATGCCATCTAAACATTCAGCCGTCTTCTGGGACAGGCTGTTCATTGTTGCGTCCTGCCGGCATCCTCGTCTACAGCACTTGCACAATGATTTGGACACTGTGGGTTTTATTTAATTGAATTTGCGGTTTTTTTTAAATTTTATTTCGGTATATTTTATGGATACATCCGCGGTCACACTACCAGCTATTCACCGCGTCCAAATCTATTATCCTTTATAAGCAATCCAACAAAAAAGAGTCCTTAAAATTAGTCAATCTTGTAGAAAATTGTTTCATCTATCAGTTAAAATTATTTGATCAGGGCTCAGTATCCTATTCAGCTAGTTATATTAAAATCAAGGAATATGATTTTCGTCGGTATTTTTACGGTATATTTTTAAAATGAGACCGTTCTTTTCGGTATATTTCTGATGGTCGGACGGTATATTTTATCGATAATTCCGCGGTCACACTGCTAAACAATTTCGTCTTGTTTGTAAATCGCAGCCCCGTGTCAAAAGAACAAAACAAAAACTTAACAACAAATGAAAAATAAATAGTTCTGTAAAAGGTAAGAAAGGATAAGAGACTCCCGGTTTATCCGAAAGCCGAATTTGTTTTGCTGTCTTTTGTGTGGATTGCTCTAAAAAATGGCCGAATGTACCGCAATCCGCACAGCGCGTCACTTTTTTTTTTGCGTCTGTTGCTGCCTGCACTGGTATTGGGCTGTGTGAAGCTGTAATTCGGATAAACCTGTGTCTATGTGTGCGCTGTATTCTGTATAAGCCCTGTATGTGTACCGTTTCCCCCGCAGCATCATCGGCAGCCGGTGCTATAATAACATTAAAGATGTCCTACTTCGGCGTCTACATTCCGCCGTCCAAGGCTGGCTTTGAGGGCACTGCGGCCCAGTGTGCGGGCTCCATAGCGGCGGTGAATATCAAGCCTGTCCCAGAGTCGTCGTTAGCCACCAACAACACCACGACAGGCACAGCGGCAGGAGCATCGTCCAGCACAACAGATAATCCCATTGCGGACAACTATGAGGATCCCGAATATCCACGTAAGTGCGTTGTTACTTGTTTCAGTTAGTTAGTTGACGGGGGGACGCTTGTTGCTTCCGAAGAGCGCGCGCGCGGTGTGTGCACACAGCCATGACTAAGTGTTTGTGTGCAAGTGTGTGTGAGAGCAAATCCCAAGAAATTCTCGAGTTTTTCGCAGCTGTTTCACTCGCACAGTCGATTCCACACCAATATCGTATATCGCTCTTGTATGGCAACAAACTGGCAAACAAATGCCACAAAATGCAATTTAATTATAGCATGTACTATGTACATGTTTAATGACAAGCCCCACACACCCGCACGGCCCTTCGATCCAGGCCTCTATCGGTCTGTTGTTACTTTTCCACTGCCTTCGCGTAATCCAATTAAATGCGTTTATTCGCTATTAACTTTGTCTGTGGTTTTGCTCGGGGTACAGAACAGATGGCCAATGGCCCCTGCCACTCATCAACAGGACCTTGACCTGCTGGCTCCCACCAACACGAGGCATATTTATTGATGCCTTTACATTGCGCTTTTCCTCGATATGTACATATATTCTTCAGTTTTCGAGTGTTATTTATAACGCCAGCTGCACAGTAGTAGCCACAAAAGAGACAAAAAGAAAACAGTGGCAGGCAGTGGTGTGTGCGTATACGCATACGGATTGGCCCGGTTTCAATATTTATATATCCCCAGCTAATGTGTCGAATGCTGCCCGGAACAATTGTGGGTTGTGTACCTCTTCTCTCTATCTCTGTCCCTATTCCTGTCCCTGCTTCTGTGCCCCAACCAAAAACAACAACAACCACAACAAAACAAAAGAAGGGTAAAAGAACGTAGAACAAAATCATATGCGGAAAGCCGAAATTTGTATACCCTTGTTGTGCATTTTTGCTTGTAAACTACTTGAAATAGTCATGCAAAAATGAATCTTTATGCATATTCTAGATGCTTTAATATTGAGTGGAGAACTGTGCCACATTCAATCGATCTTTAGTTTTAGTATCTTATATTACAGTAATAGCTGCGATTAATTTTATTTGGGTTATCCAACACTGTTCCATTGCTATCTCTTTCTATTTACACTTTCCGTATTTCTGATAAGAAATACCTGAATCGAAATATGGTACTATAATAGCTAAAATGGGGTGAATGTAGCCTATAAAAAGACGGATACTATGGGTACGGGCTATCGGTTCCATAGCCTTGATTGCTGATAATAATATAAAAATAATCTATAACGATCTAAAATACCAGAAAAAGTGTACCCAGTACTACTAGAAAACTATATTTTTTCGTCCCAAAACAGATGGTTAGCTCAGGAAAATTCCATTCCATGGAAAAATGCATTCTGTGTTCTGAAATGTGGCAAAACATACATATGACAATCCAGACCACCGGTATACCCAACCCATTTGCCAAAAGTCAGGGAAATTTTGCCGGCTTTGTGCCAATAACTGCGTCACACGCATGGCGTACTGGCGTCACCCCCTCATGTCAGCCCCTTTTGTGGTTTGTTGTGGTTGTTGCTCCCTCCGCGCATTTGATTTTGTTTTGCTTACCACATTTCGCGCCTCATCTGGCAATCATTCCACTCATTCGTCATTTGTCGCTTCGCCATTTCCCCATTTTCCCATTTGCCATTCGAATGGCGTGACCAGTCGCGTCGTGTCGCCTCTACAGCTCTGCTGGTAGCTAGCTAATTTATTAATGATACACAAACATCTTTGTTTTTGATGCCAACACCCACAGCCGACTCGCCCCTGTGGCTGATCTTTACCGAAAAATCCAAGGCATTGGATGTGCTGCGACACTACAAGGATGCCCGTCTGCGTGAGTTCCCCAATCGTGAGCAGGCAGAAAGTTACGTGCAGTTTGGCTTCGAGAGCATCGAGTCGTTGAACCGATTTGGCTTGGCCAAGCCAATGAGTAGTGAGTGCATACAGACAGTACCGTTTCCAATGGTAGTGTTCTAATACGTTTACCTTTCTTCCTTCCATCCAGAGCCCCTGGCGATGAGCAACAACTTTAAGCCGTCGCCATCGGGATCGACGGATTCCGAAAGATCCCTCAGCAGCCTGGCCGCCTCCATGTCAAATATGCTGTTGGTGAATCCTCCAATATCAGCGCTACCCACCATTGCCATCAACATTAGCAACAGCAAAAGTGCCACCAGTGTGTCCATCAATGGCAGTGCTAGCGGAAGCAGCACTACCACAAGCAGCGGAAACAGCAGCATCAGCAGCATCAGCAGCACTGGGTCTGGGGCCAAGCATGAGACAGCAGGAGCTGGCAGTGTCAGCAATGAGCGTCCACCATTCCGGGCACCCAGCAAGCAGGAGCTTGTTGAGTTCCGTAAAACGATTGAGACTGGGAATATTGAGCGGTTGCAGCGGATTGTCTGGGAGAATCCCCGATTTCTCATCAGCAACGGGGACACACCCACCAGCCTGAAGGAGGGCTGTCGCTACAATGCCATGCACATTTGTGCGCAGGTCAATCAGGCTCGTGCGGCCGAAATGATCCTAAAGATCGTCTCCGATCGGGAATTCACACTTCAATATGCCGGCAAGAAGGCCAACGGGGAGATGTGCGCCACCCTAAACGACAACCTGCTCGACTACTATTTGAATATGCCCGACAAGGCACGCGGCGAGACGCCCCTACATTTTGCGGTGAAGAATGGCCATGTGGCTGTCGTCGAGGTTCTAATTTCGTATCCACAATGCAAATCGCTGCCCAATTTTGAGGGAAAAGAGCCCAAAGAGGTGAGTCATTTGTTGTGCAGAAAGAAAAGAAAATTTGCAATCTTTAATTTCTCTGCCTTCTTCACACCACAGATCATTTGTTTGCGCGCACCGCACGCCTCGCCTGCCGTTATCAAGAAGTTGGAGCTGCTATTGGGAGATCCACACTATGTGCCCGTGCTGAGGTCCGTCGCAAATGAGGTGCCGCCACAGGTGGGCCAGCCCTTTACGGCCAACGAACCGCCGGTAAGTTGTGGAGTCATGCACGTGCATCTACGTGGATCTACGTGGTATAGAAATTAAGTTTTTTTGAATGAAAAAATTCTTTATAGATAAATAGCCAATGTTGTACACTAACCATCTCCTGTATCTGTACCCCATTAGAACTTGAGGCAAAAGACCAGGGACTGCGAGGGCCTCACCATGGACTTGACCATCAGCGCATTGGCGGGACCCATGCCCCGTGAAAAGGCCATGCATTTCTATCGTCGCTGGAAGACGCCGCCACGCATTGGCAGTAATATGAGTCCGTTGGCCATGTCGCCGTTTGCATCGCCGGTGAAGGAGACGCCTAACAAGTCGATCTTCAATCGCAGCTCGAATGGCATTGGAGGAGCAGATTTGCCTTTGTCATCGACACCTGCGGGGCGGCGTGCGCTCTTCAGCCCGAGGCCAGCGACTTCTTCTTGCCGTTTGTTCTTGAACGGCAAGGATTGCGAGAACAATAATAACTACAATCATAGCAGCAAGCCGATGGCGCCAGCGACACCAATGCGTCTGATGAGACCAGATCTATTTTTGGCCTACCGCGGGCGCGCCGAGTCCTCGCCCTTGTGCAGCTCACCGATCGATTCTATAGCCTGTGACATAGACAGCGCCATGGATATGAGCTCGTACGATAGCTTCCGTGAGCATCACAGCCATGAGAGTGAGACCAGTGTGAACCTGACCTTGAACGTGTCGACGCATAACGATAGCTTCCTTGAGCGTCACATCAAGAACTCGGACATCGAGAAGGGCCTAGAGGTGGTGGGCAGACAGCTGGCACGCCAGGAGAATCTCGAGTGGCGCGAGCACTGGGACTTTCTCGACTCGTTCATTGACATCTCCAGCGAGGGTGGCCTGGAGCGACTGGAGGGCTATCTGCAGAAGAAGGCGGAGCAGGCCCAGGCCGAGAAGTCCGATCAGGCGCTTAATTTTGAGGCACAGATTGACGAGTATCTGGATATGGTCAGCAAGGATATGTATCAGCAGCAGCAGAAGCATCACAAGGGCCAGGCTGAGGCGGCGTCCGCTGCTGGTACTGGTGCCACCACCACCCAGGTGATGACGCCTTACACGTGCGTGGAGAACTCGTTGCAGGTGTTCGCTAAGCGCATTACCAAAACACTCATGAACAACATCGACAACATGGTATCTATCAACGATACCCTGCTTTGCGAGCTTAAAAGACTGAAATCGCTGATCGTCAGCTTCAAGGACGATGCCCGATTCACCAGCGTTAACTTCACCAAGGTCCACTCCCGCATTGCCCATCTGGTGGTCAGCTATGTGGCCACTTCGCAGGAGGTCAATGTGGCCATTCTCATTCAGCTGCTCCAGATGCTGCGCCGGCTGCTCCAACTGCATGGCGACCGTCACGATCATCTGGGCTGCGTCTGTGGCAGCCTGGTGCTGATGCTCGAACAGTCTCCGGTCCAAAGCGCCCAGCTGCCCGATGCCCTCAAGACCGAGAGCCTTTGTTCGGCCGCCTGGAATACGGAGCAATCGTGCCCATGTGTTTGGGATGCGAATCTCAGTCGAAAGACCAGTCGACGAAAGCGCACGGAATCGCTGAAGCGCGCAGCCCAGGCCCACGCCCAGGCACAGGACTCCCCAGCACCGGGTTCTCCAACAGCAACAGCCACAGCGGCTGCCAACGTTTTGCGTTCCAAAGTCCAGGAATGGGACTGGCAAAATCGCTCACGCAGTCTGCGAAATAGCGACAACGACGAAGATGAGGACAACAAAGAAAAGGTTTTCTTTGTAAGTAGAACCCATAAATAAAAAATAACTTTTACTCATTTTGGGGCCTTCTTTCAGTACGATTGTATGACGCATGAGCAGCAGCCGGACAGCAGTAGCGATGATGAGGAGCTTTATCGCACGCCACCGGAGCGCATGTCACCGCGTTCATCCATCTCTCCGGAGCCGATCTACGAACTCTTTATTTTTGGGTAAATTTAAACAATAATATCTCATAGCAATATCGGTCGAAACTATATCGCAATCGAAACCCTTGCAGTAAGGAGCCAACCAAGCGCGATTTGGATGTCCTCAATGCCATTTTTGATGTGGATGTAGAGAAGGAAACACTGCCGCATGTGCATGCCTGGAAGGCGGCCATGGAGAACTATTCCAGAGATGAAATGGAACTGTAAGTCACTCAAATTCTTCTTTTTTACGTTTGTGCATTCCCAAACGATTTTTCTTGCAGTTTCCCAACGCCGACGAAAGTTCAGAAGACGCACAAGCCCGTCCTGTGGTCCGGCTCCTCCAAGCCTTTGGACGGCAGCGGTAACATTAGCAGCCAAAGATCGCTTCATCCGAAACGCCTATTTTCCACACCAAAACTCAATGCGGTGGCATCGTTCGGACGTCGTGGCTCTGGCCCGGCATCGGCACCATCGACGCCACCAAAGCCAGCCCGTTTGCCGCGTACCCCCGGCCAGTCAAACGGCATAGATGTCAGTGCACTGATAGATGTACCAGGGAATCCGCCAGCAGAGATAATCACAAAAGCCGTGTCTCCAATGCCGTCATTTGCGGCGGCCGCAGCGGCAACCGTCTCGCAGTCATTCCAAACGCCATTCAACAAGGTGCGCGGCCTATTTAGCAAGTACCGCGAGGTCCGGCCAATCCTTGATGATACGCCGAACAACAATATCAATGGGCAGCTGCCACGCAGGCCGTCGCTGACCATAGGGGACAACAGTGAATAGGATATTGCGATGCCAAAACCGTTTTGCTGCCCTGAACTCCACACACACCACACACCACACCCTACACAGCACACCTCACACACCACACCTCACAAACCACACCTCACACACCACACACCACACGCCACACAATGCACACCACAACCCATACTTTTTTGTTTTTTTTCTTTCGTCATGTTGTAGACGTTCGTCCGTTTATGTTCAGTCCCAAATTCATATATTCAATGGTTGAGTCGAAACAAAGTTTGTGTTCAATTGTAATCTATGTTGAATTAATTATCGTATATATATATATATCCATTTTTTATATACCCGTCTAAAATTCTTCATTATTTACTATTCCTTACTCGCAATAAGATGAAACAAAACACGAAACACATGAAAAAATCATGCTAAAGTGAAAGAAATTAGAATTGTATTAATTTTTTTTGTAAACATTACTGTAAAGAACATAAGCATAATTGAATTATAAAATAATACAAATAATCAACACTATTCATTTCGGTGCTCTGCTTTTTAATTGCAATTAAGCTCAAGCTCCCATTCATTGGATCCCACTGAAATCTCTAAGCAAGAACCAAACTGTTCCTGGATTGGAAATGGCTACACTTTTCTTTAAATATTGGGAGTAGATTCAATAAGACTGTCTTTATTTTTATTTTTTCTTTATATATTCAGGAAACAGATAAAACCGACAAATTTAGCCAAGTGTCGATTCTGATGGCAGAGAACTCCGAAAATGTCAGAAGAAGAAAAAGTCCGACGCCAAGAGCATCGAGCAAGCTGTCATTAACAGATAGCTGACAAACCTTTTGGAGCATACAAATATAGCCACTGTCGAAATAGTTTCAAAATTAAATAGCTCCTGAATTAAAATCCTGAAAGTAGTTGCTAGTTATCCGGCCCATTCATCAGCATGCTCGTGAAAATGTTAATTTCTCAATTCCTTGTCAGCTGGCGACTCCATCAAGCGACACCGTGCCAAATGCAGACGGTAAGAGTTTATGGTCATTGGGGTAGGTGTTCCACTCGATTAATTAAGGTTTTCTTACAGCGCCACTTTAAAGTGGCGTTGATAGGAGCAACCGGAGGCGTTGGCCAGCTAATGGCGCTCCTCCTGATGACCAACAAGCTGGTAACCGAGCTGGCCCTGCACGACATCAGGGCTACCAAGGGCTTCGGGCATGATCTGTCGCACATCGACAGGGACTGCCAGTTGAAGCCGTACATAGGGGCGAACCAGATGGCGACGGCTATAAAGGGTGCTGACATTGTGATGATTACCGCGGGAATGCCGCGCAAGCCGGGCCAGACCAGGGATTTCCTATTCGAAAGCAATGCCCCGATAGTGGCAAAGGCCGCCGGTCTGGTGTCCCAGCATTCGTCCCATGCGCTGGTGGGGATCATCACTAATCCGGTGAACGCCCTAGTGGCTGTTGCTGCGGAGGCCATGAAGAAAGCTGGCTCCTACGACCCCAAGCGGCTCTTCGGAGTTACCACGCTTGATGTGGTGCGCGCCGAGAAGTTCATTGGGGAGCATATGGGCGTCCATCCAAGTAAGGTTCGGATACCTGTGATCGGAGGCCACGCCGGCACCACTATTGTTCCCATCATCTCGCAGTGCCAGCCACCCTTCGAGGGTGACGAGGAGTGCATCGAGGCGATCGTCAAACGCATCCAGACAGGCGGCGATGAGGTGGTCAAGGCCAAGGCTGGAAAGGGCTCTGCCACCCTATCGATGGCCTACGCGGGCGCCCGATTCACAAACGCCCTACTGTTAGGTCTCAAGGGCGAACCGGGTCCACCCGAGTGCGCCTACGTGCAGTCCGAGGCCACCGAAGCCCCGTTCTTCTCCACTCCACTCACCTTCGGTCCCAGGGGCATTGAGAAAAACCATGGTCTGCCCGAGCTGAATGAATGCGAGAAGAAGCAGTTGAAAGTAGCCGTCGACGTCCTGAAGAAGTCTGCCGCCAAGGGCGTGAAGTACATGGAATAAATGTCACATTCCTAAAATGTGTTATGTCTAACCTAAGGAACAAAAGAATAATTAAATCGGTAATTGTTCTTCAGTTTGATATTCAAAATTTAGAGATAGACAGAGAAACGAGAATCGTCGGAGAAAAAATTCGACATTCGTTACTCATCCTTAGCGAGTGGGAGAATCATTTTAGCGGCATCCATCAGCGCCTGGGTCACCATCAGAAGGGAAGCGAGCAACTGGAGGTGATAATAGTGTCGTAGCCCAGTCTCCGCATGATTGAGTCGTTAGTCTCCTACCACTCGATGTCCTCATCGCGAATGTCCACTTTCGCACCAATGACACAATCTGCCGAGTGCGTCGCTTCTCTATGCGTCGAGTCGCTGATTTTCAGCGAGTGGAAGGATCATTTCAGCGATAGTCACTTGTGTGACTGTCGGAAACCAAGCACCAAAACTGAGACTAGACCTGGAGACCAGACAGTGGATGAATTGTATCTTCCAATCATCGAAAATGCCTGTCATCAATTTGACCGCTAACTAAAAAACATTTTTTTTTCACAGACTTCTTTGATTGAAGAAACAGTCGAAGTGATAGTTTTTCGTATATTACACGGATGCCGGAACATTTTACAAGTCAGTCGAAATTGATGTTTAATTCGAGTTGAAACACATATGTATTTTCAGGAAATCTGAGAAAATGCCAGCAATCATCAGTCAAAGGGACTTTGGGACTCAGGAGTTTGGGAATCGGGAAACGAAAGCAGACAGTCGCCCCACTGGGGATTGATGGTAGGAAATCGAAGTGACCGACTCAATCCAGCGGACACTAGACTTCCATCTTGTCCCAATCCCATCTGCAGCTAGTCGCTGGGCTGTTGATAGTTATTTGCGCAGATCGATTCCGCTGAAATGATTTTTAATAAATATGTACATCTGTGGATCCAAACGAACTGTTGTTGGTTATTCCAATGGTCCAAATAGCTCTAATAAATTGTCTCTAGGAGGCACATCAGGCAGTTAATATACGTATTATTTGTTCAAATTATTGTGGAGATCCGTCCATGTTGTTGCTGCTAGGTGAGAGTGTTGCTGATATTGAGAGAGGGGCGTATCTTTCATTGGCGAACACCAAATTGCTTTTCTTTGATTCACTTTGTAATGAAGCTCCTATCCTATCTCCTTATCCTGCTTCCCCCGATCTTGGCCGTTGGCCAGCTCTCCCTTGGGTCCGGCTGGTGACTGGCCTGCCATAGTCCTTCTGGATCTCCTATGTATTTCCCGTGGCTTTGTTTTGATATTTTTGCACTTTTCTCCGCTGCGCAGCTTTAACGCTCGGGTCTCCTGCATGAGAATGAGGGGATTCATGACTGTTAAGCATTCAGTAAATCAGAGTAAGCCATTTTTATTTGTCAAATAGTTCGACAGGCACAGATTCGAAATTTAGATTCAAAAATCATTCAGCTTCCAAATTTAATTTTTTATTCAAAATAAAATTTGTCTGCTTTTATTAATCGGCATTAGGATGTTCAGGAACCAGCTAAAGCCGACAATTTTGTCCAAGGCTCAACTCTGCTGGCAGCTCTATCAAGCGTCCACAAACCAAATGCAGATGCAGACGGTAAGACTCTTCATATTTAATCAACGTGGATGGTATCCTATCCTATGTTCTTCCAGCGCCAGTTCCGGGTGGCGGTTATAGGGGCAGCCGGGGGTATTGGCCAGCCACTGGCGCTCCTACTGATGACCAACAAGCTGGTGACCGAGCTGGTTCTGCACGATATAGAGGACACCACGGGCTTCGCTAAGGATCTGTCGCACATCTCCACGGTGTGCAAGGTTACGCCCTACTTCGGAGTGAACGAATTGTTGAAGGCCGTCGAGGGGTCTCACCTTGTGTTGATTACCGCGGGAATGCCGCGTCAGCCGGGCCAGAGTAGGGAATTACTGTTCGACACCAACGCCCCGATAGTGGAAAGAGCCGTTAGCTCGGTGGCCAAGGCAGCGCCCAAAGCTCTGGTGGCGATCATCACCAATCCGGTCAACACCTTGGTGGTTCTTGCGGCAGCGGCCATGAAGAAAGCTGGCTCCTATGACCCTAAGCGGCTCTTCGGGGTGACCACGCTGGATGTGGTGCGGGCCGAGAAGTTCATTGGGGAGCACATGGGCATCCCTCCGTATGATGTGAGGATACCCGTGGTCGGAGGCCATGCCGGCTCCACCATCGTGCCCATCTTGTCCCAGTGCCAGCCGCCCTTCGAGGGTGACGAGGAGTGCATCGCATCCATCGTCAAACGCATCCAGACATGCGGCGATGAGGTGGTCAAGGCCAAGGCCGGAAAGGGCTCTGCCACCCTCTCGATGGCCTATGCGGCCGCTCGATTGTCCAACGCCCTGATGCGCGGCCTCAAGGGCAAGGAATGTGCGCCCGAGTGCGCCTACGTTCAGTCCGACGCCACCGACGCCCCCTTTTTCTCGACTCCACTCACCTTCGGAAAGGACGGAATCAAGAAAAACCATGGGTTGCCCGAGATGAATGAAAGCGAGAAGAGTCTAGTGAAGAAGGCCGTCGAAGCGCTCAAGAAGGCCGCTGCTAAGGGCTGCGAATACATAAAAGAGTAGTGGTTTCTTATAAATGTACGATCTTTCGATAATTTAAATATATAATATATATAATATATAATACCAGAATTTCCTTCTTCTTATTTATTTCCACACATAGTAGATATCTTCTATACAGGCTCCCCCTAGCTTTTCGGATCGGATCACTAAATAATGGCACGTTGTGGAACGGAAATTGTCCTCCAAAGTGGAACTTTCGCTCTCACATTCTTTCATTTTGAAATATAGTTCTCAAACTTTCGAAAATGCTCACCCGATATGGCGGAGAAGGACGAGAGGAGAGGTGATGGCTGCTAAAAGCGATATTAGCGCAACAAATTGTTGCAAGCAATAAAGGGGAACAAGTTCGTAATGGTTTTTTGTCGAGTATTACGCCTGAAAGATACCCATTTAAACATTTTATGTGATTAATAAGATCAATAATAATTCACTGCTGAACGCGCCCATTTTCTTCTTTTCCACGAAGGAGGAGAAGGTATCTCAGGTTTGTGGAGATAGTCCAACGAAATCTATGAATATCTTTACAACACACCATATACAGTAGAGGGCATAGGAAAGATCGCCTGAGAGGCATAACGTTCCTCACGAATTCTTGGTGGTGGATTATGATTAGAGTAAAAACCGATATATTAAACATTAATACATTGAGATTGATTTGAATCAGTGAATTTGAAGGTTGTGTGATCGGAAACGAGTGCAATATACCCTTGTCCGCAACGAGTACTGGGCATGGAAAGAACCATGAAAGCAATTACCATTAATCACACACGAACACATACAGACAAATAAACGGACAGTCGGACGGATGGACGGACAGCGGAACAGACACGTAGCGGACATGGAGACCAGCCTCAAAGGAACATTCTTCGCCACCGATCGATCTTGGTGCGCAATGCAAAACGAGAAACTGAAACCAACTGAAACCAGAAAGGAAGGCCAGCTTCGGGGTGACGAAGCACCTAATACCCTTTCAGATCGATTGATATTGCTCTGTTCCGATCCCCCTGAGCTGCGTGTCCTTCTCTTCACGAAATCGTGTTACTTTCTGAAAGGGTATAAGAAAAGGAAAAACTTTTATCGAAGCCTGGTATACCCTCAGCCATAGATTCTGTCCTGCCTGCCCCCCTCCAGTCCGCTCTTTCTTGGACTCATCCTCGAGAGTCTCGCTTACTCTCAATTTCTTATTTATGAGAGTGCTCCGAACGATGGCAGCGTTGATTCAGCATACCCATTGATCTTGGATCATCAAGGGTCGATTGGACATTAGCTGCTCAAGAAATTTGGGAGGAATTTGGTTGGAATTATATTTAGAAATGTTTTGGTATTAGTATTGATAACTGAAGGATATTACCAAAATGATTGCAGTCATTAGCGCATTCAACTGTATGCGTCAAAGTCGCTGCTCAGTGATTTGACGGTGATTGAAGTGAGTGTTTAAAAGTGATCCGAATCAGGCGTTTGCCAGCAATGGTTTTTGCAATTCTTTTTTGGTATGTATGGGCCAATGCAGGGGTATCTTTCAGTCGGGTTCCTGTTTCGAAAAGCTCTGTTTTCTTTGGGGTAATTTTTTTTCTTTGCCCAACCTCTGCATTTGTCAACTGGATCTGAAGAGTGGTGTGTGGAGAGACGCTAGGGAACACAAGGGAACACAAGGGGAAGGGGTGACATTGTGGAGACGCTGTGGAGAGAAGGGGTCCCAAACAAATTTGTTTCAATTGCCGTTCGTTTCGCTCAGTGGTCGGGCAACTTTTCAATGGCAGGAGGGGCCTTTGACAAATGATCGCTGATAAGAAAACCGAAACGAGGCAGAGAGCAGATTCGAAAATAAATTGAGAGGTAAGGTGAGGTGAGGTGAGGTCTGTGTGGCTGGCAGGGGGCTTATGGTTCAGGGTGCCTCATAAGTGGGTCGCGATCGAATTTCGATCCTAGGAGAGGTCCTAGAATGATCTTCTTGCTGCCTTTCTCTTAGCGCCGCCGGCAGGTGCAGAGCTGCTGTGATCGACTGGGATCCTTTGCTTATTTCTGGCATACAAATCGTAATTTATGCTCAGGGGCCGCTGGCCGTTAAGGCCTCCTGCAGGAACTACGGGAAAGGGAGGGGAGGCTGTGAAGGGCCTGCCGTGCCGACTGGCGCCAGTTGGATGAGAGCTCCTGCCGTTGCTACGGCCGCTGCTGTTACTGCTTCACTTATCTGGCCACCGCCATCAGGTTCAACTCAATTCGGCAGTTCTTTTGTTCAGCTCGGATTCGGATTTGGGTTTGAGTTTGGGTTTTTCGGTTTTTTTGGTTTTTTTTGGGTTTGAGCTGGTCTTGGAGATCCGCTCAGCTTTTGTGTAACTTGAGAACACTTCATGTGTTGGCTCCGAGTTGGTTGGACAACGGAGCGAACAAAGAGCGTGCAGGCCGAGAGCCGAGAGTCTGGTGCCGGCCGTGTCAGAAGTTCACACAAAACTTGTGAAGTTCCTTCGTCTTGTGCATCCTGAAGTGGAGCCTGGACTGGCCTGTCGTGTCGTGGCCTGGAGTGCAAGGCGGCGCCGGAAGCTGTTCAGACAGCCCCTTGACCAGCTCCGATCGACCAATTAGCTCCGACCATTCGACTATCCGACCATTCAAAGCAGCTGCACTCTGGCATAGAACTGACCCACAATCTATACCCCAAGACTAGACCAAGGTCCGCGCTCTGACAATCTAAACGAAAGCATTATGTACAAAAAAAAAAAACGAAACAGAAAAAGCTAGTTATAGAAGCCGAAGCATGAAATACGCTTGAAGATGCACATCCAGTTTTATTTATTTAAGGATAAATATAAACCATAAGTAACCATAATAACTAATAACTAAAGAACCAAGCGAGTGAGCCGGGGGTTGGCTTGCCAAGCAGAGGGCTAGTGCCGCCTAGTGAAGATATATTTCATGTTCATGTGTTCTTCTTTCTTTAGCAAGAAAGTTTTAAACGACTATTTGAAATCCGTTTTTAGGAACCTTTTTTTAATGGGTCTAAATGTCTAATATGAATATTTGCTAGGCAGCAGCTGTCGCTATATTAACTACAACTATATATATATATATATATATATACACACGATATATATACACGATCTACGACTTGTAATTGATTGAATAGTGATAGAAACACTCCGTTCCGCAAGGGTATACGGGTATAGGGTATAGGTCAATCTATGTAGATGGGTCAGTCGCGATTGCTGCCCCATTTCAGGGGCTCAATCAGCGTCATGTCACATGGCAGTGCATAAACAATGAAAGGCTTTTAGTGGACTCCCTGAAAAGTAGAAACCCACCCACCACACGTCCTGCTCACACGCAGTCACTAATGACCCACGCATCGATCCCGTCGTTGTTACTTTTTGTGTATGTGGAATTTGTCCTTAGTTTAGTCCTTCAGGCAATCTGACACGAGCCAGAGCTGCTCTGGTCGGTGGATTATTGGTGGACCATTGACTGTGGCCACGAGTGGGGCGAGCAATGTTTCTGAAACGAAAATGCCGCAAGAGAAACGCGTTCAAGAGTCCACCAGACGGCAACGAGCCCTCGAGACTCTGGTCATCTTCCGTCGGAGTCTCATCTACCAGACCAAGGAGTTCTTCCAGAACTCCACCCTTCACGGTGTTCGCTACATTGCCGAAACGGGTCGCCCCATCGGTGAGAAGTTCATGTGGTTCTGCTTCACATCGATTGGTGCCGTCACCGCTCTGGTCATTATCATGAGTCTGTGGGAGAAGTTCCAAACGAATCCGACCATCACCGGTCTGGACACGGACTTTCACAACCAGAATGTCGTCTTTCCCACAACAATTGTCTGCCCAGAGGCGGCCTTCGATCACGAAAAGTCCTATGCGGCGGTCTACAAAAGTTTGGCGTGAGTACAGTCCAGTACAGAAAAGTAAAGCGATTGAAGCCTTGTTCTAACATGTAAATCCGCTTTCGAACAGAAACTATGACGATACACACGCTCAGATGTTTGCCCCATTCTTAGAGCTACTCACATCGCTCAATTTCGGGAACATTCGCGACGCCAAGGTGCTGTCCGAATCGATACCCAAGGATCAACTGGAGGAGCACACCATCAGGGAGTGGGCGTTCGAGGGTCACATCAGTTGCGAGAATACCTTCGTGTCGTGCAAGTATCGCGACGAGGACATACCCTGCTGCGATCACTTCGAGCCCATCTATACGGAGCACGGCTTCTGCTATGCCTTCAACAGTCGCTTCAAGTCCACAGCCACCGAAGAGTAAGTGGATTTTTTCTTTCATCCATTATCAGATAGAAAATCTGATGAGCCAGGATCGGATATTTTGTGTGTGTTTTAGCATCAAGACAGGAGCCCCCCACGATCTCTACGAGACGGACAAGAAGTGGGCCCTCTTCTTTGTGCCCAACAGCACCTCCAAGGTAAGTCCCGAATAGGAAAGAATACGATTTGGGACACAGGAAATACTAATCCACTATTTTAACTGAAAGATTTTCATCTTTTCGAATGAGGAGTACTTTGGATCCGACTTCAATGCGCAGGTCGACTGGTCCGAGAGCCAGCTGGTGGAGGTGCGGATCTCCAAGAAGAACACATATACCACGGACGATGCCCGACAGCTGTCCATCGGCCAGAGGAAGTGCATCTTCAGCGATGAGGTGAAGCTCAACTATTTTACGGACGTGTACACGTTCTCCTCCTGCATGAAGCAGTGCCGCATGAACAAGGCCATCAAGTTGTGCAAGTGCAATCCGCCCTTCTACAAGCCCATAAGTGAGTCCTTAAGTCCCAGTCGATCCTCTCCGTGACAGGCTCTTCGTTTCAGACAACGTTCCCATGTGCATGGTCAAGGACTTTGACTGCCTCGATGAGTTCAAGGCGAATATTACCAACATCAAGGACTGCCTGCAGTGCGAGCTCAGCTGCTCCAAGACGGTGTTCAACATTGACAAGCTAATCAAGATGTAAGTTCTGTCCCCCATTGGAGAACATCCTTAACCATATATCCGTCTAATGGCCTCTCCTGTCTTTCCCAGACTGGATCGACCCGAGAGTGCAGGAGTGCTGGTCGAGTTCCTCACATGGCCCATTATCCGCTACAAGCGGGAGGTTCTCTTCGGTTGGGTGGATCTGCTGGTGTCCTTCGGTGGCATTGCCAGTCTCTTCCTAGGCTTTTCGCTGCTTTCTGGCGTGGAGATTATTTACTACTTTACGCTGCGCGCCTGCTGCATGGTCTACAAGAATCGCGTAAGTTATCCCAGGACTCGTACTCCTAAGGTTTTCTCGAACTTTCTGACTCCTTCTTTCTGTACCAGGAAGAGCTATATGAGATCGAGGAACGCATTCGTAAGGAGCCTCCTCCATCGATTGATCTCCAGCTGCGGCTCAAATCGCATTCCACACTGAGGGTGGGCGCCGCCCCCACCTCGGCCGTGTTGCAGGTGAGGCCCGTGGGGGAGGCAGGCGGCGGCGGCGGCGTAGGTCCTCAGCGAAAACACGAAACGGTATATTGTACTGCATTTTACGGTATTTTTTTGGTCTTACATCAATTTTTTCTCCCGTCGTTTGCAGAACTTTTATAACCACACGAAGAATTTGTATCGTAGTCCGAAAGTTTTGGCCGATCATGGGTATGGATCCAATACGATGAAATTATGGAAATCGTCCGATCAGGCTCAATATATTCCTTGAGTTTCGAGAATATCTCAAATTGAAAGCAATCGAATACAGCCCACGACGATAACTTGGTCGATTACACCGATAAACACTGAATAATAAAGGCAGACACTTTTTTTCGTTAAATGTCGTACAGCCTGCCCATTTAACCATGTAACGGCGTTGCTGCAGAAAGTGAATTTTAAATTTGGGGATTTGCTTTTATCTAAATTTATACATACATATATACCATATTCAAAAACTATATAACAAAATAAATAACCAACATAACAATACATACGGCACAGAAATAAAGAACATTCCTACTACATGTTCAGCTCAACAAAAAATAGTAGAAAAACAGAGTGAAATTGTTTCAGCCTGGCCACAGGAATACAGGAATACAGGAATGTGCCGCCCGCCACCAACGATGGCTGGATGGATTTTTCTCCCAATTAAACTTCAGTCTTCAGTGTTGCATACTTAGCGGCGGAGTTCAGTGCACTGTGGGTGCAGACCCCACACCCCCAACCCACAACCCACTCCACCTCAGAGAACAAACCACAGACCCGCAACCCCCCGCTAAGCCTTCAACCAAGTTCCCCGGCATTCACAGCCACAGTTGAGCAAAAGCGAAAAGCATTTTTCAGTTAACATCGTTGCCGGCTCATTGTTAATTCCCCAGCCATCGTGCCGTAGAAAGAGATGGAGGGCAGAGAGAGAGAGAGAGAGACAAAGAGAGTAAAAGAGAGAGAGAGAGAGAGAGAGAGAGAGAGAGAGAGTGATGACTACCAACAGGTGGGGGGTGTGGTTGGCGGTTGTAGTTGTAATTGCAGTTGTAAGCCGCGTAGTACGCGCCCAGTTGTCTGGCAGGCGGCAGGCAAGCAGGGCAAAGCAGTGGGCAAGGCAAAGCAGAGCAGAGCGCCAGCAGTAAAGAGCACGATGGGGTGAGGCACTGGCATTCAACACTCTCCTTTTCGCCCCACCCACCTGTTCTCTGGCACTTTGCATATTTCTGTGAATGAAACCGCCGCGGCGGATAGTTTGTAAAGGGTAGCGGGAAAGCTCATTGCTCTTTGTTGGCGAGAGGCGGCCACTCGCAGGGATTAAGATGCAGCGATCAGCTCCATGGCAACCCCTCTCCAGCGACCAAGGGGGCAGCGGGGGGATTACCAAACCAACTACTCCCGACTATAAAGCCGAAAGGAAAAATGGAAAGAATGGAAGGACAAAAAACTAAAGAAAGAAAACCAAACAAAAAAGAAAAACAATTAGGGCCTGTTAACGGGAATGTTGACGATGCAAACATACACGGCACGCCCACCCACACACGTGCATACATATAAACACATACATATGTATGTATGCATGTACACACATACATATATACTTGGGCACATGCATAAATAAATTTAGAAAAGTTAATTGAAACAAGACTTAAAAATTGACTGCCTTCGGGGTACCGGAACTTTGATACCCTTGCAGATCCAACATGTACATGGATACACTATAAAGGATATTAAAGGAAAAAATCTATAATGAAATTTAATCCATTAACACTCTGTATAAGAAATGGCTAAAAATGGCTGTCTGTATTTTAGAGAATATCAAGAATTTGGCCGTATGGCCTTAGGGCCACACAACTATATAAATAATGCTATAAGCTTATAAATTGCAGAGGGACTGGATTTTACACAAAACAGAGAGACTATCATGGATAATATATCATATACATTTTGCTTTTGAGTAAATACTGAACATGGAGATTCCAAACCTTAACTGCTAAGCCACACTGTCAAAGAGAACGAGCGGGAGTCTGACGAAGACTTGCATAGATACACAGACTTTATAAAACTTGTATCCTCATTCTGTCTATAATAATTCTGCGATCACCATCAAATGTCCGGCAAAATCAGAATGTTGAATGTTAACAACTATTATATCATACCCTCGGATAAAGATGAGAAAAAAAGCTATACTACTGAACTACAAAATTATTCAACCTCTCAGCCTCTGGTTTTATTAGCTTGAAATTGGCATGGATGTGGTCAACAGTTTTCAATATAATGGAAGCTACAGTATTCAAAAAGATGTTTACAAAAAAATATCAAATCTAATTGCGGGAATTTTCTCTCGCTTGTGGTCTAATATAAATCGAAAAAAAAAACCATTCGGTTTTAATAGATACCTGATTTGGCCATCATGAAGAGGGACTCTTTTGACATACTGTATCTGTGTTTGTGTCTGTGGATATCTCTTCCGCATTCCGCATTCCGTTTTTCGCAATCCGCATTCCGTTTTCCGTGTACTTAGGCACAGAACCAGAACCCACCAATCAGCTTTGACTGCTGCCCGATGTACGTAAACATTTGCTTTTCAATTTGCATTTTTAAAATGGCCCATAAAAGTGTTATTAAACCTTAATGATATGGCCAAAATCCAAGTGATTGCATTGGAAAACTGTGCATAAAAAAAGACCATTTCAAAACAGGTAACTAATTGAAATTTTAAGAGGCGAAAAAAGAAAGATGTTAATTGTAGTGCGAGATAGATATGTAGATAGATAGATAGATACCATAAGAAATTTGTTAAATGGTAGCAAGAAAACCAAGACATAGACTCTGCGTATATCGTAGAGGAACTGTCTTCATTGAATGCATGAATGCTTGACCATGATTGATCCCAAATCCATATATGTACATGTATGTACCTAATTATGATTTCTCTTGTGGCTGCTGAACACATCCAATATACCCTAGCATGGCCTGCGACTCGTTCGGAATGGGCCAAAAGCAAATGAACTTGTGACTTGCGGCAAGGACAATGCAGCAAGAGGCGGCTGTGGCGGCGGCTGTGGCGGCGGCTGTGGCGGCGCTAGTTTTTCACGCGGATACGCAATGTGCCACAGGCGGAGCCGGATGCGGACTGACTTTGAAAAAAAAAAAAATGAAAAAAATGCATGGGACCGAAGCATAACAACAGCAGCAGTAGCAGCAGAAGGGAGGAAAATGGCGGCAAACAAATGAGCAGCAGCAGCAGCAACCAAAAAGTAGGCGGACTGGCTGACTGGCTGACAGGGGCGTGGCCTGACAGGCAGCTTAATTAAGATTGCAAGGATAATGTAGAAATTAAGACACAAAATACCAGAAGAAGAATGAGCAAAGTTTTTAAGTCGCGTCGTAAACTTTTCCGCCCAGACTCTATCATGGCAAGCGGCAGCGGAAATCCCCTCTTCCCGCTTGCCCCTGTGGACGGGACGGGACGGGACGAAACGAGACGGGGTTGGTAAGTAATATTTTACCAGGATTTTTCCGTGCAACTTCGATTAGGAAATGCCAGCAGCAATGCAGAGCACAAAACATTCGATGAATTTATTGAATTAAATCTTTCACGCGCAATGCACCCAAAAAATATTGCTACCGAGAGGTATCACCGACGAAAAGGCCACCAAAAGAGAGAAGCCAAGACCTACATATTCCATTTCCACGTTTTGTTGCAGATGACAGAGTGGCAAGTGCTCTGCTTCCGGGGGGATGGGCGACACTTCGTTGCACTCCCACATCGACATCCACACAAACACACACCCGACTTGAACCCCGTTTTGCACTTCCTCGACAATATTGTCTTTTTGGCCCGAACTGAAAGTTGAGTCCTGCAACATAAACATAAACTAAATGCAATGCCAAAAACAAGAAAGGATGACCTGCTTCCGGGTAACCGGAACTTTGATACCCTTGCACATCCCTCATTGTTCCGGGTGGGATGTAAAGAGGATTTCGCTGAGACATACAGAAAATGTAATACGAATAGCTAAAGCAGATCCATCCATTTTATATATGTACATATATAGATGTATGTATGTATAACTCTGATGCAAATCGTAATACCCTCTCTCTGTCGAAGGGTAGAAAAAACAAAAGTCAGGTCCACTCGAGTGTCCAACTGTTTGCTCTGTCTCTCTTCCGCTCTCTCCTGCGTTTCGTCTGTCCCTGGAGCTGTGTGTGTGTGTGTGTGTGTGTGTGCGTGTCTGTGCTTGTTGATGCGTGTGCATGTGATCTGTTTGCTGCGATTAGAAAATGATTTACACCTCTGGCAGAAGCGTCGAGCCAGAGAGAAGAGCAGGCAACTGGGGAGGGGAAGGGAGGGGAATGGCATGGCATGGCATGGAAGGCCTGCCCGATGACTTGGCACCGGTCTGGACAACAGAAGAAGAAGATGCTACAGCCACAGCCAGAGCTACAGCTGCAGTGGCACAGAGGAGCAGAGGCACTGCCTCGCCACTGCATTCTCGTTCTATGCAATTACACATTTTATTATTATTAACGTTAATGTCGCCCCTGGGATGATGGCACTAACGCCTGCTCCCGGCTCCACATAAAAGGCGCTTATTAATAAGAAATTGCAATAAACTACAAGACATACCAACGCACACTCTCCACCTCCTCCTCATCCTCCTGCTTCTCCTCTCTCAAGCATACACACCACACTCCTATTGTGGTCTTGAACAGGATATGCTTCTTGTGCGAGGTAAGCCTCTCTCATTCACTCTCTCTCTCTTTCTCTCTCTAGTGCTTGGTGGAACGACCCTCACTGAGATGACCTTACCTTGTATGAGTGTGTACTCTTGGAACAGGCACGCTGGCGCTTAGGCAAGCAACAGCTGGTGAAGAGAGCGAGCGAGAGAGAGCAGAACCAGCAGAAACAGCTGGCAGAAGAAAGTCACCCGCTGCTACTGCTACTGCTACTACTGCTGCTGTTGCTGCTGTTCTCCTTCCAATTACCCTTCCCCTACCCCTTCCCCTTGCCCTTGCCCCACTCCAGGCGCTGCACCTTCTCGTTGCTGGATTAAAAGTAAATCAAGCTGCCGACGTCGACGCTCCACATATTTTATTAAGCTGGAAACCAGTAATAAAATAGGAAGCTCTGCCAGCTGCCAGCTGCAGCTCGCTCTCACACACCAGCGCACAGAAAGAGAGTGCTGCTCAAGAGTGCACTCTCTCAGTCGCGGCACATTCGCCCGCTCACTGCACAGTGGGAGAAATAACCAAATTTCGAGTTGCCCCAGTAACATGATCTCCACCTGATGAAAATCCAATTTTTTTTTTTATAATAGTGTTTTATTAAATAAGATTAAGAGAAATGTATTAAACTTGACGTTTCGAACCATACGATAGAGCAGCAATAGAGCATTAGAGCATACAAGTTCCTGGAAATCCAGGCACCGTAAATAATGCTAATTTTATATTTTTGTAGCCGAAAAAATCATCCTATTGGAGAATAATTAAATATTCCAAAAATACTTTAAGAGTTACATACAAATCAGTGCATTCCACCAAAATTCTTCTATTTTAAGTTTTAAGGATATTCTGAAGCATAATTATAACGGATTATTATTAACTATAGAACTTATATATAATGATTTCAACTGAAGAATTTCCTCAAAACATAAATTAAATTTATATTGTGGGATTTTTGGAAAATATATGTATGTACATTCTTCATGCTTCCTTCAGTGCATAATGTCCCTTCTGTTCCGACATAAATTGATAATTATTTGCACAAGGAATAAATAATAAATGAATGGGAGTAGCCTGCACCTGATGCCACTGGCATTTAACAACTGGCCATTGTCGTGACAGACTGGATATTCCTCCCACTGTGCGCACTGGCCGCTCTGCCTGTGATGGGGTTGCAGTTGGCTGTAACGTAGTGTTGGCACATCATTCTGCTCCGCTCCGCTCTGCTCTGCTCCGGTCTCATGCTAGAACCTGCACGCGCAAAAATTCTAAAAGTGTAGTAACGCATTCAATGCGAAGGGGGGGGAAACGGGCGCCAGGAATCATGTGTATAGAAAAAGGATTCTTAGACACAGGGATATTCTTTATCAGCTTTTATCTTTGCTACCGATCCAGTCCTGCCTCTCTCTCTCTCTCTGTTTTAGCCCCCAAAATGTGTGCCTAACTAATGCCGGTTTAACTTTTACGTTATGTTGCGTATACGTAATATGCCGAAACTCTCGCTCTTTCTCTCTCTGCTGATGTTTTCTGAAGAGAGTAGAACGCGCGCGTCGCTAGCTGGTCTGGTTAGACGGTCTGACTGTCTGACAGGCTGCCTTCTGCTGCTGCTGCTGCTGCCTGATGCCTGCTGCCTGATGCCTGGTGCTGCATGATGCCTCCTCCTGTAAGCGCTGTTCATGTTGTTTGTTTGTTTGTGCGCTCGTTCGTTTGTTTGTCCGACTCAGCCTCAGCCACAGCTTACTGCTTGTTTTTGTTCCTTCTCCACTCTATTCGCACACAAACACATACACACACACATACACAAATGCAAAGCCAGGCACTGAGAGAAAAAAAGGCTTTAGAATATGTCATGATTACAGGAGAATTTGTCTTACATCAGAAAAGTTCTGTGTAGAATTTTTACTGAAATCAGGATATAATTTTTATAGTATCCCTAAACTAAAAATATTATAGGAATAATATAATAGGACAAAAGGATCTATCGTAGAAAAACGATGTGAACTATTCTCAGGCTTCGATCGTTTTTTGAGTGATGCTGTAATTTGTAGACTCTTGGCAGAACACAGAAAGTTTTAGATAGATTTAATATATGGTCTAAGTCTCTGGGTCCCGTTCTCAAGTTCTCAATACATGCAAATTATGATATCATCTATTAATTGGAGCTTAGTGATTAAATTACATATTATTGGTCACGAAAGTAGAGAAATTCGACCAAGCAGTAGCTAGAACTATGCATATTTCTGTCAGTGTATGCATGAGCCGCAGTTGCATGCAGCCGCAGTTGGTTCTGGTGCTGCTGCTGTTGCTGCTGCCGCATGCGGCATCGCTGGAGTCGCCTCTGCCACAGTTGAATTTGTGTGCTGGTCGCGTGAGGACGTACCCGTACATAGCTTGCCGCACAGACTTGTGTTTTTGTCCACGTTCGTTTCGTATCGTATCGTATCGTTTCGCTCGCGATTCGTTTTCAATTTCGGTTCGTGCTGTGTGTGGAGGAGCTTCCAGACTGAAAGCAAGATTCAGAGCCAGGCTTAGATCCGACCCGAACCGACACGAATCGAACCGGCGCTGGCTTTGTGGCGGCGATCTTCGGGGTGACAAAAACAACAACTAAAGAGTGAACGTTCTTTCCAGTTCTGCAACAACAGCAACAACAGCAACAACAGCAACAACTGCAACTGCAACAACAAAAAGTGAAATATTACATTTTAATTTTGTGCCTACCACCCACCTTCCACCCATCCCCGCATTCCCCTTTGAAGAGAGCAAATGCATTTTCAGTTTCTCTCCAAATCCGAATACGAATCCGCATCCGTATCGGTGTCTCTGTCCGTGTGTCCGCGTGTGTGTACGTGTGTGTGTGCGCGGTTGTTTTTTTTCCTGATTTTTGTTTTAGTGCCAAAACTAGTTTCGAGTTAATTGAATATTTTCCTTTTTTTTTTTTTTTCGTATTTTTCGTTCGTATTTCGTATTTTTGGTCCATTCCTGCACGCTGCAGAGAGATAGAGAGAGAGAGACGCCACGCAGAGGCAGAGGCAGACGCTGAGGCCAGAGGCAGTGGCAGTGGCAAGAGCCCAGACCAGAAGCTAATTTGCACAAAATGCTGTTTGATCGTCGCAACGTTGGAACGTGTCCGGCCCAGAGAGCGCAGTTGCAGCAGTTGCAGCAGAGTGACTTAATGTAAGTGCACCTCCCAATTCCAGGGGCGGGAATTTCTAGGGGCGGTGGCGGGGGGTTAGTCGCCGTCCATAGGACGTGCGGTCACGTGGCAGCTGGCACGGCGCGCGCGCTCCAATGCAATTCCACAAAATTAGGGCATGTCTCTGCTGACTATCAAAACCGAAAGCCAAACAAAACAGAAAAAAATAACATGAAAACCACCAAAAACCAACAAGAAAACCCCGTAAAAATACACTAAAAATAATGCAAACTAAATTTTTGGACTTTTGTACCACCACAATGCTCGTAGGGAAGGAGTGCCCCATGGAGACGGAAGGCATTGACATTCTATAAACGAAAGAGCTCTATGTATGTATATCTAGAGATCTGATTTCTGAGAAGTGTAATCGGAGACCATGAGAGACAATAAACAGAACATCGATCCCTCAAATAATCATCTATTCCTACGAAGAGAATAATTATAACACTCAAAATAAAACAGAAATTTCACTTGAAATTCTGTCCCTCAGTGTGATGTTATTCTTGAAGCGGGGGTATTCTCTTTTCGCAATTTTTGACCCTATAACTCTTTGTTTTTTTTTTTTTTTTTGTGGCATGGCGCTTTTTTCTGCCTGTCCGCTCCTTTCGAGTGTTGTCATAGAATAATAACTGTCAGAATAGTGAGTCCTCGTTGCCTGCAGTCACTTCTGTGTTTGTGTTTCCAGTGTTTCCAGCAGAAGTCGCTTGTTCTCCGTTTCGTCCATAGGAATAGCTAAGGAATCCTTCTATATACATACACATAGTATATATGTATATACTATATATTAACAACAATAACTTGACTCTGAGAGCGCGCCGTGGCGCCACTCTTTTGTCCGTTTGGCTTGCAATTGGCTCCAATGTTCGTCGCGCATCCCCTGTCCCCGTCCGCGGTGTGGTGTGTCCTTTTGTCTAAGCCTCTGGCCATTAGGGCATCCAGAATTCAATGTGTCTGTCACAATGCGGAATGGATGGATCCCTTCTAATTAAGATGAAGGAATTTCTGTACTGTACTGTACCGTACTCTCCGGCGAAGAATGAAAATAAAAAACAATACGACAGATAGGATGGGGGGAAGTTCGTTAAGCATAGAAAAAGTCCCGTTGCCCATCTAGGGCATTCTAGCATAGATTAATGCAATCTAAAGTGTCATTGATCGATATGTGCGCTCTATCGATATCAATATCAAAGATCCTCTTAGGGACAATATCTCTCATCGGATCATCCACAAGCTACACATGGTGGAAGACCCATCACATCTCGCTAACATTTCTTCTCGGTATTATCTCCTCTCGCTATCAACACAATCGCTGTATCGTCGTAGGATTGGGAGGGCTCTACGACATAATATACCCTTTTAAATTTTGGAATCCATATTAGTATATAAACCTTTCCACCATATTTTATCATTCAATCTTTACTCGTGCAACTGTTTTTGTTTTTGCCGAGAAACCTGGATAGTAAGTAAAGTAAAGACCTGGGTCAACATCTTTATTTGAAAAGGAAACCCATAGTGGTAGAGAGATAGCGGAGGAGGTGTGGAGGTATCTCTTATTCAACCCACAAATGAGAGCCACTCGTCAGCAGAAAAGTTTCCACTTTCTGAGTTGCAAAGTGCCATCCTGTAGTCCTGAAGCAGGTCAACACGCACTTAACCTTTCAATTAGCAAACGAAGCTCAAGACTTTTAATTAGTTGGGGCTGAGGTTTGTTTTTGCCACAGTGCTGCACTGCAGTGCTGGAGGCACAAAACAAGAGTGGCAGCCTCTGATTGCCCCACAAAGCGATCGATCATCAAAGGACCCAGCCGCCGATGCCAATGCCGATGCCGACGTCGAAGCCGAAGCCGAAACCAACGCCCGCTGCCGCTGCCACGCACAAAAACAACAGTCACAAAAAAGTGTCCAGTCCGGAGTAACAGAGCGAATCCGGGTACAACAAAACAAAAAAGGCGGCTAAAATCCAAATGCTAAACCGTCGCAATGTTTTGGCAGCAATGCCATTGCAGCCTGCAGTGGCACCAAAGGGGAAGGAGGAGGCGGCACAGAAGGCGGCAGGCAACATACTGGAGTTTGTTAGTGGCCGCCAACGCCGTCAAAGTTAACGTCAATGTCGTCCATTGTCGTCTCCTGTAATCATGCGGCATGTGGCATATGGAAAAGGTGAAGGAGGAGGCTTGGCTGCCACAGGAGGAAAGGGAACGAAGGTAGAGGACTCAACAGCAGCTGGGATAAAAACAAAGAAATGGTGCGAATAAATCTACCCGAATATTCGAGTACTCTGCAGATACTTTTTTTTTCGATTAGGATTAGCAAAAAAATTTTAAAAAGCTCGTGGATTTTCTATAAAATGTTCTCGCTTTCCACTCTGCTCGCTATCAGATCTTTTCGCAATCATCTCTTTTTTAACTGCTTCTCGTTATCATCTCTTCTCGCTATTATCCCGCACTTACTCTTCTTTCTATGGCTTTAAAATGCCTAATCCCAACAATATGTTAAAAGTTGGAATGCCTTTTGTAAGAGTATGAAAAGGTTTGGCATTTGGTTTATGTTTTCTGTTTTCTGGATCTGGCTTTTGGTTGTTGCTAACAACAAAGACAACAAAAAAAGAAAATTACCCGCACACGAGAAAAGAAAAAAAACTGACAAGAAAAACCAAAATCTGGAGGTTGATTTCACCTATTAACCAAAGTAATTCCCGTCTAGGCGAAAGGTGCAGAAGGATGATGGGGCCGATGGCCAAGTGCTACTGGCCAACAAAAGCTGACCATTTTGCAGTGCAGCGCAGTGCAGTGCCTTCTTATTTTGGCCACAAGTTCTAGTTAGTACGAGGAGAGACGAGGAGCGAGTTCATAGAGCCAAAAGAACCGGTCTTGGAAAGTCGTCTAAATGTTTCTCTTGGCTGTTCAACCTTTTTATCCCAGTCATAGTCGCAGTCGCAGTCCAAGTCCAAGTCCCCGTCCAAGTCCGAGTCCAAGACGGAGTCAATGTCGATGCTGAAGTCTCCCCAAAGTGTCTGTCTGTCTGTCTGTCTGTGTATCTTCTTCTAACTTGTATCTGTGTGTTTGTGTGTGTGTGTGTGTGTGTGTGGGTATTCATTCCCAGTGGAATGTGTTAAAGTGTCTAAAGCTGTTTGGCCTCCCTTCCCACCAACAAGCCTCCAGAGCCCCAGCCACCAGTCTTCTGCTGTTGCTGCTGCTGTCCTGCTGCCCACCAAATCACCAAATAGAAAATGCTGAAGCAGAAGACGCTGCCGCTAGACGCTAGAGCTGAAAGGAGTACACATATATGGCACATATTTCGACTAAGGGATACCCTCTATACAAAGCACTTGGACTCCATTATGTGTCTAAAAATTCTCCATAGCGGATAGAATAAATATTAAAAGAATGTAAAGAGAGGGTGCTGAGAGCTGATACCGAGTAGAGATCATACCGAGTAGCGATGATAACGAGAATAGATAGTACCGCGAAGAGATGAAAGATACAACAGTAGATATTGCTTTTTACCAAATTGATGTTCGAGTGAGAGGCACCAATCACATTGGGAATATTCTTTGAAGTTTCAAAAGTGCAAGGTATCAATATGAAGTTGGAACGCATCAAGAACCACAATTTAGAAGCCACTCATGTGGATGGACCCACCACACCCACACTCTCATGTAGCTCCATGTATCCTCTCTCATATGCACCCTTTTCCCCTCTCTGTCTCTCTCTGATATATCGTAAAGACTATCGTATCGTAAGAGGGTTACGATACTTTCCGTCACTGATTTGTGGGTCCTGTTGCAACCTCTTACTGAAAGCTAATTGCCTGAGCATGAAGTCGCTTCATGCTCCCAAAACGAAAATTAATTTCCCAACAAAAAATGTACGGGTTATATGGGAAGAAAATTTAACTAAATTGAGTTTGAAGCTGCTAGCTGGCAGCGGCAGCGGCAATGGGCCCTTACACCCCCTTCAGACTCCCATGCGCCAGCACCGTTCATGGTCCATCGTCCATCGTCCGGCGTTTGGTCTTTGGGCTTGTTTGATGATGACATAGTATTTGCCCAAGTTAATGGGAAAATGAGAAATGAGTTAGCCTCAACGGTGCATACAGTGCATAACGAAAGTGTAAGACAGACCTAATACGTTAACAAAAGAGTATTTCTACTGAGATCTGTGGAAATACATCCCCTGATTGTCTGTCCAAAATAAAAACACATTTATTTCGCTATTATCACATAATAGGCGAGTATTTCTCGTTATCATCTCTACTCGCTATAATCACGTCTCGATAAACATCACGAAGTTGTACTACAATGCCAATGCATTCCTAAAAACGAACTTATATCTATGTAGACGCACTGTATGGTCCTATAACCCTTTCCTTGGCCTCATCCTCCTCATCCTTCTTGGCCGTGGACTTCGTCGTCGTCGTCGGCAATCTCCTCCTCCCCGTCGTCAGCGTCGTTGTCGTCATCCGCACTGGTCTCCTCTTGTAAATGAACGTGTTCTAATGGAGTTTTTAAATAAGTAATCATTTGTTGTTGCTGCCTGCCAGCCTGCCTGCTGCATGCCACTGCTGCTTGTGGCAGTATGGCAGTACGGCAGGGAAGGAATTTCATCAGCGGGCCCGCTCAAAGCAAAAGGCCATCGCTTAACGGCGAATCTCTGGCCCCTCGAAAGTCAAAATAAACAGCGGCTCAAACGACCCTTAGCTCTCTCTTCCAACCGCCATAGAATGCCACTAGTTTCGTGGGATAATAATTGAATGGAATGGAATGGAATGGTAGGCTATGGATCCATAAATCGAATCTGCCATAACGATACCCACTAAAATGTAGCTTTAATGATTGATTTTTAGAGAAACTTTAGAGCAGCGCCCCCCCCTACTGTTTTCGCACGCCTCATCTAGAGTACGTGTTCTGTAATCTTTGATACCTATAATCCTCATCCAAAATATACCCTTTGATGGACTCGGCGACTGCAGGGTATCCTATTACCGAAAAACAAAACTGACCACCCTGTGGCCAGCCCCAACCGCAGACGGCGGACCGGACCGGGCCGGACCATAATTGATTGTTAACTCTCGTGTGTGTGAGGGCAAAAGAAAAAAAAAAAGGCAAAAAACAGATTCGTTGCCCGGCAAATTGAGTCGCCGTTGCCAGGCATCGCCGAGAAGGTGTTCCCCCTCGCACAATTATGGGGCTCAAAAAGTGTTGCATGCGGCGACTGTGGCTGCAATGGGGGAGGGACGGAGGGGAGGAGCAGAGGAATAAAGGCCATAAGTAAACCAATTAGTCGCCTTGCAATTGTAAGCCATGTCTGTCGCTGTCGCCTCCACCTCCACCTCCACCTCCGCAGTGCAACTGTCGCCATCGCTGTCATTGCCAGGCAACTCTAACCCCAAAAACCTGAGCCTCAGTCCCCAGTGCCGCCTGCCCCTTGCCGCTTGCCCCTGCCACTGGCACTGGCACAGCTCTAGCTGGCGGCTGGCTGCAACTTCGAACTTGCAACAAGCGAATGCGAGACTATGCGGCTTTTGTATTTTGTAGTGTTATAAGCGCATTTGACTTTTTGCACAACGGAAAGTTGGTTGAAGTCTAGGAGCCTTTTGGGGGTAGGTCTTTCAGGGGTGATGGAGCGGAGGGGGCAGAGCGGCAGTTGGATGGACTGTGGGGCATCTTGCTATATTGCATGCCACACTGACACTGCAACACAAGATATGTATATGGGGAGGGAGGCGGAGCGACTTGGCGAATGCTCTACACTGGAAAATAAAAGAGCACATGCAATGGTAGGGTATCTGTTGTTTTATACAGTGCAGATCTACCTATGCCACATGTTTTTTTATTCAATATTAAATAAAAGTTGAATCGTATTTATTTTATATATACGTTTCTTTCGATTTCGTTGCCGAATATTCTTAACCTTTGCTACATCAATGGATCTGACAGGGTATTCAATGGCTCCAGTATTCCATGAAGCTGTGTTTTCATTTCATTGTTGTTGCTCGAATTGCCTATTACCCTGCCACCCCCCACCCCCCTTAGAGCCACCACCATTCCATCGCGAGTACCATTCCAAATTCCCGCTCAATGAAGCGCTTGCAACGCGCCTCTAAGTAATGGCAATCCGCTTTGGCTTTCAATTTGCTCTCCTCTCCTCCTTTGAAAGCTCCCCCGCTCTTTCTCTGTCTCTCTCTCTCTCTCTCTCTCTCTATCTCTCTCCCAGAGAGCTGTGTGCCTCTGTGTATGCCATGTAAGAGCTCTCCCTTTCCCCGTATTTTGCATATCTTGTACACATGCCCTTTGGCTTTTTTCATACCAAAAGCCCAGATAAAAAAGGCACAAGACGAAGAGGAAGTGGCAGTGGCAGTGCAGGGCGAAGGGGGTGGGGGAAGAACTAGCGAGGCAACACACAGCAACAAAAGACTGTAAACGCTACTAATGTTGCACTGTCGGCGGAGTGGCAGAGAGGCAGAGGCAGGGGCAGGGGCAGAGGCAGACGCAGAGGATGGCTGGAGAGGCGGAAGAGTGTTGTACATATTATTGCATTTTGTAAGCTAAGTGATTTCAACATCGTTATTTTCTGCCGCTTTTTATTTCATCTTACTCGTAAGCTCTCTTTCCACCCACTCGTAATCCCCTCTTTACGAATAAAACTTGACTCTCTCTGCCATTCTCTCTCTATGGATCCACCAATCGTA
This sequence comes from Drosophila athabasca, assembly GCA_008121215.1. Classification (NCBI taxonomy): domain Eukaryota; kingdom Metazoa; phylum Arthropoda; class Insecta; order Diptera; family Drosophilidae; genus Drosophila; species Drosophila athabasca. Next base: position 6,646,699 of record CM017796.1, on the reverse strand, counting down.
GTTTGGAAGGGTATATGGTAGCTCAAAGGACTCACAGGCCGAACCGAGGGGCAATGCTGCATGTCGCCTGAATAACTTCATTCTACGATCTGATCAAATCTTTAAAAATATTTAAGCGCACCTGTCGTTTGGTTCTTTAAACATCTGGCTTCTCAACACTGTTAGTGGTAGAGCCACCCGATTTTGAGGGCATCATTTTATATTGATTGATCTAAAATCAAGCTAATGCCACAGAACAGAGGGTATCTCATAGTCGATGAAGGAAGGACTTTTTCTGCTCAGACTTCGTTCTTTTGCTTTCTGGCTTGAAGAATATGAGTATGAGGAGAGCAAGATGAAGAGCCAGAAATTACAATGTTGATAAAAAGTTAAAAGCAAAAAGGCAGCTCACAGTCGATGGAGCAGGGGGTTAGATGTCCATGGCTCTTAAGTGGCCTTTAAGTGTTTCGCGGTGCACCCCACTCGCCACTGCTACATATCTCCCTCCATCTTCATCTCTCCCGTTTCCAGACTCCACCAATCAATTGGCATTTCCATGCTCTCTGCTCTAGTCGTAGCGGCGGATACCCTTGAATAAACTCTTCTTAAGGGTATAAGCACTAGTCGAATCTTTGATAGGAAAACGCACCCAGTAAACCATTCGATATTTGAATTAATTTCGATTTTTCTTCTTTTCTTTACAGCCAAATAAAAAACAACAACCAGAAATAGGTGAACAAAAAAATTACAAATATTCAAATTGAAACAACAACAAAAAGTGTAACAGTGCCAGAATAAAATGAAGGCAAATCGAAGCTGTTAATACCCTTGCAGATCGATAGAGGAATTTTTGTATTTCCAATAGTATTTCCGATAGATTTCCGATTTTTAATTTGTCCTGACAAAGATTTTATTATGCAACAGAAATGATTGATGCACGTTTTCTTTCTGCATTATCCTTGGACAAGGATTCGAACATTTGGACTGCATTTTCCAAGCCTAGCCTCAAATCCAATAAATTTCTACAAATATAATTGATTTATAATGTATTGCTATATATCGATTTCGATTCGATATCGATTCAACAGTTTTTGATCCTTCCGGATCACATCTAAATGGATAGGATTTGTAAAGCCTTTGACTAAAGGATCAGGCATAAAATATATGTACATTCGTTCTAGGGTTTCGAAAATGCTTCCTTAAACTCGTAATACCATCTGCAAGGGTATACCAAGTGTCGTATGCCGTATTCAATGTGATGCCAATTCAAACAAAAAATTCGTATTTAAAGCTCATAAGAAATATATATATAAAAAAAAACAGAAGCAAGAGAGCAGACAAGGGAGAGACTGAGACTCAGCTGGGGATTGAATGCAACAACAAAAACAACAAAACAACAGCAACAGTAGCAGCACAAGCAGAGAGAGAGAGAGAGAGAGGGAGCGATAGTTGCAACCGCCAGCGCATCGTGTCCATTATACCATTCCGGGTATCCCCCTGAGAGGATGTTCAGTCTGGAGTAGCAGCAGTTCGAATGTCAATCGTAGTTGGAGACAGAATCGAATTCGAACTCCGTGTAGAATAAGGAGTCATAGTCGGAGTCATAGACGGCACTTAATTACACAATTAAATTACATATATATTTCGTGCCATTGCCATTCCGCTGGACCTGGGATCTGGAGCCAAAGAGGAGTTGAACGACCCACGTGTTAGGAGGAATCTAACGCAGAGCGCAGCAGCCACCAGACTACGATTCCGATTGCGATTCCGATCTTTGATCTCCGATCTCCCAACGGGAGACAAATTTAGATATTAATTTCTGGTAAGTTGCATGGCTTGTCTTTAATGTTCCATTTTGAGTACAGGAGTGGACACTTATTGCCGTATAAAGTCACGGGTTTTTATGGCTCTTTAATGGAGTGGACAGTGGAGAGTACACCTAACTGATCCCCTCCCCCAACTATATTCTTATTGATTTTATCGTTAAAATAAATTTAATTAACTAATCCATCAGTGGGGGGTCCCTAAGTATTTAAGATCGTACTGAAATGAGTAATCATTAGAAATCTTTCCAAAAAAAACTAAATCTAAATTTAAAAATCTTTTTAAAAACGATGGAAAAATAACTTAATGATAGATCTACAAGTTTATGTCATTGTGATTATGGAATCATTTCATGGCATAAACCATTGAACCTTCTAATAATTCCTTTCACCTGGAAAGGATTCTATAGCCTGCCACAGGGCGTGGGCTAGGCTCCGGATATTCCTTTCTCTTCGTCCTTCCTTCCTGTGCCACACAGCGAACACAGTTCAATAAATACGAGCTAAAGGGGAGCCTTTGGAGCAGATCCCTAAGTAGGCCACTTTGTGGCCCCTTTGGCTAATAGCAAAAGGGGTTTTCCGAGTTTTCCGAGTTGACATTCAACGTGGAGTGGGAATTGGGTGCACCCACGATGCACTGAGGCTGCACTTTTTTCCTCCTCTGGCTCTGGTTCTGTTTTTTTTTTTTTTAATTTTCTTTACGCAACTTTTGCCTGAAACAAAAGTCGTTTGTTGCACTTCTTTTGTGGCTCCCCCTCGCCACCACTGGTCGGCTGCTCTCTCAAACTGCTGGGGTGCGTGTGGCATGTTGGTAATAAAAGTTTCATTGACTTTTGCACTAGAGTTGACTTCAATGGCGTTTTTATTGCAGCAGCACTCCCTCTTGGCCGCTTGGCTTAAGAGGGGACCGGGATCGGGACCGGGACAGGGACCCGTCTCTGTGGCCCAACTTGGCTTATTGGCCAACTGGGGTTCGTTCTCTCTTAAGCCAGAGCCACAGCCACAGGAATAATTATCAATTTGTACTATTTAAATGGTTTTCTTCTGGTTGTTTATGCGCCTGTTCTTCTGTTCTTCTGGCCATAAAACTACATCCCATTCTAATGCCAAGAAACAACATTGTGGAGTCACCCGTTCTCCATTCCCCATTCACCGCAGACTCCTAATCCTTCAGCGATAGGCAGAGCGAGAGAGAGAGAGAGAGAGAAAAAATGAACAAAATTAATCAACAATTTCCGCCATAAAAAATGCGCGACAAATTAACAAGGGATTGGGGATTGGAGGCCAAGAGGATAGGCTGAATGAGGAGTCGCAAGTCAGATCTCATTTCCACTTCATCAGCATTAAATGAGAAACAAGTACAGACACTACAGATGCAGATGCATCTGATACTGATTCCCACCATAGGGATACCCTCTATCCACAGATAGAGAACTTTGGGTTTTTGATGGTATTTTTTCCCCATACATATACATATTTTGACTTTAAGTAAGCTCTAGTTTTTATTCGAATATAATCAATGTGATTGATAAACTTGAATATGAAATTATGCTTAAAGTAGTTGGAGTTAATGTTAACAGAAATATCTTCCTCTAACTGATATACATATATGTACATACAAAAACCAATCTATTCTCCAGTTATTCTATTCAATGACGATTAATGGGTACAAAAAGTGCCAACGTCTAAGTCACTTTTTGTTGTTGTCTGATGAAGAAATTAAAGACTGGAATTAAATGAGAATTGAGTTGAGGATTGCGATGGATATGGTTGGATTGAGGGATTGTGTTGTGTTTAATGAAATTATCAGCATTATATAACGAATGGAATGCCTCGTCGTCTCGTTGTCGATTATGTCGCTCATAAAGTGAGGCAATGAGTGGGGCAAGTGAGAGAAGAGAGAGAGCGAGGCGAGTGGAGAGTGGAGAGAACTCGTCACTGTAATGACTTCATTTCAAATGCAAAGCGCTGATGAGAATCTGAATGTGAATGGCTGATAATGGCTGGTGACGTCCGTTGACAGGCTGAAGAGTGTGTTTGTGTCTGTATCAGCGTGTGTGTGTTAATTAAATGCAATTTGCCACATGCAACAGAAGCATGCAAGTGCAGCAGTAGCAGGCCGAATCGGTTTTGGCGGTATTGTGCTGGCAGATTGCCTCCAGGTTGTATTGGATTTTCCGATTTCGATGTTAATGGCAGAAAGAGAGAGGGAGAGAGAGAGAGAGAGAGAAACTTGGTTTCCTAGGGATCGTAGAGAATCCTCGATAACACGCTAAGAACCCAAGGAAATATATTTCCTTTTTCTTCCTTTATTTCCTTGGCTTTTAGCACGGTTCCAGGAGCATGAAATATTCTTTAAATTAAATTCAACTTGAGGTGAAAGATTCCCTACCCAAGGGAAAAATTCTATCGTATGGTTCCCATAGGTTTAATTTCTTCGAACAATATACACACATAATCCCATGAGAGGGAGAAGAGAAGATGAACACAGAACGTATCCTAACGGAGGCGAAATTAAACTTTAAAATTATGTCAACGTGGAGGTACAGTCGTATAGTCCGGTGGGGGGGGATATTTGCAAATGTTCAATTGGGCCACTCCCCAAAATATCATCAATCAGGAGGTGCGATTTCGTTTGTGGGCAAACGCAGAAAAAAAGCTCTAATGCCCCGCGGAAAATAAAGCAGCAGAGCTGCCTCATCAAAGCCCGTTACGGGCACGGGAACACGGAATCATGAATTTCTAATTGAAGCCGAATGCCAGCCGCCAAAAGGAGATCCAGAAAACGAAACGAAACGCAACGAAAAATGCGAAATGCCAATGGCAATGCCAATGGCAATCGGCTTGAGGATGCATGCCCCCAAGGATGGGGATGGGGATGGGGAAGGTGCGGCGGCGGTAAAGCTGCAGGAATGCGTGCAACGGGCGCAACGAATGACATTTTGTGGCAAGAAGACAAGAGGCAGGGAAACGGGAAACGGGTAAGGGCAAGGGCAAGGGCTGCAGCAGAAGCAGGCAACAACGAAAACGAGACGTCACTTCAGCTCACGGGCCACATCCCAGACACGGACGCCGACGCGAACATGGACACGGCCATGGACAGGAGACAGGGACAGGGATAGGAGACAGACAGGAACAGACAGCGACAGAGAGAAGGAGATGGCAATGGCAATGGCAAACGGCAACGCTCGCCTGGCACTTGACGTATGCCAAAAGCATTTAAGCTCTGCTCCACGCAGGCGCAGCGCTTCGAAGGCATTTTTTATCCGTTCGTTTCTCATTTCTTTGTTGTTGTTGTTGTTTTAGCTGCATCGCGTCTTCTTCTTTGAGAGTATTTTGAAAAAGTACCGTTTAGGCTTAAGCCTCGTTCTCGTTCTCATTCTCATTCTCAATGATTTCACAGATACCCTCTCCTGTAGGGAAAGTACTTTTGCATCTCCTCTAAACATGCACTCATGAGAGAAGACACCCCATCAGCTTAATAGCTTCGAGAGCTTCGAGAGAGGCCTCTGGTTCACTCACTCTCTCTATATCTCTCTCTCTCTCTCTCTCACTCTATCTCTATCTTTCTTCGAGGTATGCTTTGTCATTGACTTCTCTTCACGGTAGGGCATTCGTAGCGTCGTGGTGTTCTTTACGGTTTTTTTCAATTCTTTTTTTCTTTTTCATCTTTTCTTGGTTTTTTGTTGTTGCGGTTATTTTTTTTGTTTTGCTCAGGCTGTGGGCTACCAACCGTTTTATTTATGCGCATTTTATACGCAGTATTTTGTGCGAATGAAGTGAAGAGAAGGGGGTGGTGTGCTGCGGGGGGAGGCCAGGGACAAGGATGAGGGTTTTGAAAAGAAGTCTTCTGCTGCTGCTGCTGCTGTAAATGGCAGTGCAATTTGGCCCACGTACTCGTACTGGTAGTCATTCGAACCTTTTTACACTCAAAATAATCCACAAAAAATCCAGGTGAATTATTTTGAGTCGAAGCACAAGTGCCGCAACCACATGACAATACCTTTACTCTTTGAGTATCGGATATACAGAAAGGGAGATTGATCCATCGTTACTATAGAATATACTCATCCGAAGAAGCAACCAAAAACCTATAGAGCAGAAATAAATACCAAATAGTTGAGGGACAATAAATAGGTTCAGCAGAGCAAAGGCCTTTTTCTTTGTATAGTCAACAAGTATCTACAAGTGGGTGGTTTTTTTCCCTCAGTGTACAGTAAATCATCCTTCCTCGCATCGGACACTCGTACCACATGGACTGGCTGGTGGCTGGACTGTTGTCTAAGCCAAGTCTGCATTTGAACTTGTGAACTCCTCTGTCTGTCATTCACAGTGTTTTATTGTTGCCAATACATGAGCGGGGGAAACGAAAGAGAGAGAGGAAGAGGGAGGCCACTGGAAGGCCTAGCATTGTCATGCTGCATTATCGTCATGCTGCAACAGCAACAGCAGAAGCGGCAGCAGCAGCTCCTCGGCGCAGCTTGAATGACTGGCCAAAGTGAGCGACAGAATGACAGACCGACTCGAGCGACTGGGTTAGCGATTCCTTTGCTTGAAACAGACCCGGAACCAGATTCAGAGCCAGATTCAGAGCTAGAGCCAGAGCCAGAGCCAGAGGTTTATCCTTCCAGTCTCGTACGCAGATTTATCCCCTGAGCAGCAGCAGCGCAGCAGACAATCAGCATTCGGAATGATTGCCGGTTGTGTTTGATTAACCTTCGCAATGGACTCTATTCTCATTCTCATTCCCATTTTCTCTTCTGCTCTGATCCGCCCCGTCCTTCCCTTCCCCGCCCTGAAATCATGGATGGATGGGTCATTCATGATATGTCGAATTCTATCTATAAATTGTTTCTGTTTCCATCTGCTTCCTTTTGGATACATACTTAGAATATATTATAATTGCAATTAAATTTGAATTGAAGTAGCGAGCAGCAAGTAGCCAAAAGCGAAATTAAGCGAGTAGAAAGCAAAGAGTAGCGAGTTGCAAGTAAAGAGTTTCAAGTAACAAGAAAACTCAAATAAAACCTTCAAACTTTATTGTTTTAAATGGTGTGTGGTTCACCCTCAGACATTTTTGAACTGGGTGTCTAACGGTCGAGACACTACTGCCACATACTGTTGCTATTTTAGATTATCTTTTTTTTTTGGCTAAGAGAGAGCTTGACAGTTGTGTCTCCTTGGGCACACGTTCCATTTCGTCTCCGGACAACTGACATCTGGCATATATACGCGATAGGCGTATGTGAACGGTTGGCTCCCGCATCTACTCGTAGAGATAGCTCCACAATGTTTGGATGGACTGTCGAGTGTCCAATGCTGTCATGTCCTGTGTCCAGTGTGTCCTGTGTCCAGTGTCCTTTGTCCCATCCGGTACTGTCCAACCCTTCTGTTGGCTTGTTTGCGGCTGCTGTTTGTCTGACTTCCATTTTGCAAACATTTTAATTTTAATGAATTTATATAATCGCTTTCGTTTTGTTTTTCTTTTCTCCTTTCATTTGTTTCATTTGTCTTTTATTGTTGCGTTTGTGTAATATTTGCCAGCCTGCCGCCAGCCTCCTCTACCCATTTCCCATTTCCCACTTCCCCTCTTTCCATCTGGCTTTCTCTGTCCACTCATCAGTGTGTTTGTCAACACTTTTCATACACTCTGGCAATTTGGTTTGTTGACTCTTTCCCTGAGGGTGGACCCTTGTCGGGGGAGGGGAGGGAAGGGAGTCAGTCGCTCGGATGCTGGTATTTGCGCTGGTGAATGTCTGGCTGCCAGAGAACGAGAACTGGCCCTCAACTATCATCGTTTGTCCATTGTTTCGGCAGGGGGAAAGCAACAGCAAACAATTTCGCATAAAAAACATATATTTTTAGGATGTAAAATCAATGGAAATCAGATTTCAGACGATTATATTCTTAAGTGACCTATGAACCCATGTGCCATGTGCCTTGGGAAAAAATGAATGAAAAGAAGCTAAATTGAATGGTTAATGGTTATCTTTAAAATTAAAGAGCTAAAGAGATTACAGAGAGAAACCTCACTAGCAAAGAGCTTGTGGTGAATAGAGAATCTAATAGAGTGAAAATAAGTAAGGAGGCCCTGACATCTGATCCTTTTCTGCTAAGCTACTCTGTGAGAGAAGAAAGACAGTATTACTGGATTTTCAACAAAATGTTCTTTGAGAGAGCCTGGAACCGGCTCTAAAGCCAGCTCTAAAAAATCTTGTACCATTGAAATGTTTGGGCGTTACTAATCTGATTATTGGACTATTGTCTTCGGACGGACTCTTGCGTCTACATAAATAAGTATCTATTGTACAGTTACAGGATATCCCCAGTGTTCAGCCATCATCATCAGCCATCATCATCCCAAAGCTATCTCTCGGGAGAGTACTTTAATAATATTTTCGCACTCAACCAAAAAGAGGAAACAACTCCCGGCGGCACTTGCTTTCCTGCTGACAGACAGACAGACGAGTGAAGTGTGGACTCCATGAAATTTCTTTGCGTTGGAAATCTGCCAACAAATACAAAAACTGCCACGGCTTGGCCTGATTCTCCAGATTCTCCTGTTTTCCTTGTTTATTCAATCTCAGACGAAATTGATTTCAATTTGTTGTTTGGGGGCATGCAACGTGCATATACATATGTACATAATTGTATTAATTACGGCTCCAAAAACTAACCGCACAATCAAATGAGGAGGCAAGCCCTTTGAAGCATGGGTCCAGCAGGTGCCTGGCGCTTATGGTGTAGCCCCCACACCCCCCATCCCCCTCGTTTTAACCACAAATTGAAATGAATTTTGCGGTTGTTTGCAGACAGCACAAAAAAACAAAAAAAAAAAACACCAACGGACGGGGCTCTTGGCAAACAATGCTCTGGGGCCCCAAAGAGCTTATAAATCAATTAATTATGCACAATTAAACAAATACTAAAATAGGAAAATGGTAAATGGAAAAACCTCGCCACAAAACAAAGCTAGGAATCGGCATTCAAACGATTACGAATATGTGCGAAAGTTCTGCCGACGCCAACGCCAACGCCAAAGCCCAAAAACCACTCACAAAGCCCCTGCCTGCCCCAGAATCAATCGGTAAAGTTATATACATATGTACATGTGTATGTATGTATGTATGTATATAGTACATATAGGAGTACGTACTCGTATCGTATATTTATTTTAGCTCTCTCTCTATCGTTGGGTGAATGCCTGTCTAGACGATGGATGTCGATCGAGTGCACAAAAACTAAAAGTGCCGGACAAAGTTTTACTTTAGTTTCCGCTGCCCTCCCCTCCTCTCTCCAGGATGGGAACGGAACGGGGATGAGAGCCTCTCGTGGAGATCACGCTTGGACTGAGAGTCGACCCAATTATCAGGTGGAGTCGACCAGAAACTTCTATGAATGTGAGAGGCTTTCAGTAGTGCTGATTGATGTTTGAAAGATACATGCTCTCTGTGCTTAAAGATACTATACTTATAAGACCTGAATAAACGTACTCTGAATGGTGTTTAAATATAAAAATAGAAACACTTTACATCGAGGAAGTGTTTGGCAAATCCTTCGAATAACCTCTTTGTTCCAAAGTTCCTAAGAGATCTTTTCCATTTGAAATTTATGGCAGCTCTGAGGATCATTCTACAAGCAAGTATTCCCTCTACTTGCCTCAAATGTCGTACCCACTCAGTCGCTTCTTGGGAACGAAGTGGAGTGGAGTGGAGTCGCGTGGCAGGTAACACAATTCAGTGATCAGCGATTAAATTTACTGTGAATTCATTTATAGATGTGTCTGCGTCTGCGTCTGCGTTTGCTCCTCCTCCATGATGCAGATGCAGATGAGCCACGCCCCAATACCCAGCAACAAAATGCTTACAAAATGTTTCTCCTTGGGATCCGATCCGGTAACGGATCCTCCGATGGAGTGGAGGTACTCCAGATGCTTCTCTCTTGCAGAGCAGAGCAGAGCAGAGAGCGGTCGCTGTTGGGTGGTCGTAAATTATTATGATTATTGGCAAAGGAGTTAATGTGCAAGAACAACCAGCAATGAAATGGGCATGGAGTTGGATGGATGGTTGGGATGGTATGGGATGGGATGGGATGGGATGGTATAACTGGGGAACAGGAGCAAGAGCAGGAGCAGGAGCAGGCCAATCGGCAACTTGTTAGTCAACTGTTGGGCAGGGGGCATGGGGCATCGACTGAGTGTATGTGTGTGTGTGTGTGTGTGTGTGTGTGTGTGTGTGTGTGTATATATATATCCGTAAATAATGCCACAAAACGTGCAGCACGATCATGAACTGAACGAGGGATCCAAAGTCGAAGAACTTGCAACTGCAACCGCAATGGTAGGATGAGGATGTGCCATGGGGATCTCTCTCGTTGGCAATTCGCGTAAAATTATAAATGAGTCTTGGGGTAGGCGTTGCCGATATCGGGAATGGAATGAAGCAGCAGCCGCAACAGCAGGCAGACAGACAGACAGGCAGGCAGGCGTTGGAGGCATTCATTAGATGACTGCAACCGCAAAGATGAGCTGCAGAAGATCCCAAAGAGAGAGAGAGAGAGAGAGAGAGAGAGAGTGCGCGAGAGGAGAGGCGGCATGTGGGGGCACAGTGCGCAGGAGGTAGGTGCTGGTGGGTGCGGCAGGAATGGCAAATATTAATTCGTGACGAGAAACGTTCTTTAATATTTTTTTTTGTTTCGGTTTCTCTTCTCGCCTTTCGGTCAGATTTGAATTGTGCTTTTACCGGTGCTCCTGCCGCCGCCGCCGTCGCCTCTTCACTTCATTAGCGCCTCTGTGCCTGTGCCCCACAAACAAAAGACAAAAAGAAAGAAGAGATCCAAAAAAAAAAAAGAAAGAGAAACATTTTTAACACCTCAACATGGAGCAGGGACGTGATGGGGCTATTGGATTACACAAAAAACAAAAAAAAACCAAAAGACACAAGAAACAAGACGGAAACCGACGGAAAACATAAGCGAAACAGGAGATGTTGGACAGCGGCGAATCGAAGCATCGAATACCCTATCCTGGAAGATAATAGAAAACTGAAAAATTGATAACAATATTATTCAAAAATACCCCTAACCGGGGGCTATTGCCACATGACGATGCGACCCGACTTGGCAGACTTGTAATAGTTTCAATATCATCGAATTTCAGAAGGGTTTCATGTACCAAAAGGCGCGTCATGCGGCAGCGTTCCTCGGTTTTGGGTTGTGTGTAGGAAAAGCGCGAATACCTCGAATGGAAAGGGTATGGAAACGTATAGAGAAAAACGGGATGCGGATTCGTTCGGTTCACTGATAATGATCATCAATGCCATATTTAACGCCATTTAGGCAACAGGATGGGGATGCCACATCGAGGAGGAGCAACCAGAGAGGAGGAGGAGGCGACGGAGGAGGAGGCAAAAGAGGAGGAGTAGAGAGATTGAGGATGGGAATGAGGATGAGGATGAGAGGGGATTGTGGTGTGGCTTGGGGCACGCTGGCAGCTGTTGGCTGTTGAACAATGAAATGTAATGGCAATACGTGCATTTATTTATAACGGTGTAATGGACCAGACCAGACCAGAGAGGGGAGGAGAGGAAAGGAGACGAAGATCTCTTGCCACAGAAATGTGGGGAAAGAGGGGCTCTGCCACAAAGTTTTTTTTTTGGTGGAAAGTTCGAAGCGTGAAGCGAGCGAAACAAAATCTCTCAAGAGATGCCAGAAGAAAGACGCTGTCCCCCCTGCTTTTTCTCTCTCGCTCTCTCTCCCTCTCTCTCTTGTTAGCACTTGTGGGCGTCTCAACATCCTCTTCCACTTCCACTCCCACACCCACTCTTCTCTAGCTCTGTCTCTTGCTCTCTCGCTCTCTCTCTGTGGGGAGACTCTTTTTTTTCGCGCAATTTATTTCGTACTAAACGGCGGAGAAAAGCAAAAGACGGAAACGTCGTGATGAACGCATTTTGTGTGGAGGCCCAGGCCATGGCTCTCTCTCTCTCGCCTGCCCCGCCCCACCCCGCCCTGCGCCTATGCTCTCCACGAGGGGACAGAAAGAGAGAGAGGAAATACTTTATGGGCATTGATAATTTGAGCCATAATGTGCAACGAAATTGACTCGCTTTAGTGCCGGCTAATTTATGTATGCCACAGGGGGAGTGCACACAACACTGTACAGGCACGGGCATTTGTTGCAAATAAATAAAGGATTTTATTTTGTGTGCAAATTATATTGTGGGAAAATAATGCTGCATCGGAGGAGTGGCACACGATATTTTGTTGTTGTGCGATCTATGGGTCTGCAGAGAAGCAACAACCAACTGCCTTTTCGAAGGATCCCTTTACTATCTTCTGGTCTCTCCTCCTTTTTACCGGTCTACTTCTATTCCTGCTTTTGCTGTTGGTTATAATCATCTTCCTGAAGATGATAAGAGGCTGTCCACTTTGCCTCTGGTTCAGCTTATTCTCTAAAGATGGGCATCTGTGGGTTCAATTGATATTTTATTCGATCTTGCTTCTTCTGTGATATTGCTTCAACCTCTTTGGATACTTCATCTTTCTCTGGCTCCCTGTTACGCGACTGCGATCTGCACCTTCTTTTATATATAGTACTTTGCACTCCTTGGGCTTTACCGACTTCCTCCTGGAACTGTCAGAGCTTGTTCCCCGAAGCTTACTTAAACAAAATGACGGCTGGGATGATGGAATGATGGAAAGATGTTCTTTTTCTTTAGCTTCTTCTAAGAACGAACTCCCGGGAGATGGCAGATGCGAGAGATGGCTGATGGCTCATGGCTCATGGCTGATGTCTGAACATGGGAAGGGGGGGGTGCCGTGCCTCATTTTGTCATATGCCAAACAATTTGCCATTGTCATTCCCGCGTCTAACGCGGCGTATGCGCAATTACTTTAATTTACCCGCCGCCTTAAACGTTTTTAATGAACGCCTTGGCTGCAAAGGAGGAGGGCCACAGGAGAGATTGGGTGGCGTGGCATGGCATGCCAAAGTGGAGCACAGCGCAGTAGCACTGTGGCACATTAATTGTTAATGCCACAGCGATGACTTCCACTTCGGCTACGACTACAGCTTGAGCCTCAACTGCAACTGCAACTGCATCTAACGGCAGCCACCGCGCACCGCACTGTACCGCACACAAATGGATGCAAACGATGACGCGGCGTGAATTGAATGATGCCTGCCCCAATGCAGTGCGGCAATTGTCGAGTCATTGCCCCATCTGGGGGATGCCATCTCCATGGAGTTGGAGATGTAGATAGAAAAGGGAGGAGGATGAGAGTGCCAGGCAGCAAAAGCATTAGCTTCAAATCACAAAATTATTATGAAAATGGCCGCAATTTCCTTCATGGCCCCCTGTCCAATATTGCATAATTTATCATTCGAATTATTTGGTTGGTAAATTCGACTGAGCTTACTATATAATAAATACTCTTTTTCGTTAACATTCGAAGCAAGATTAAAATTTTGTCAAATATTGTCAGCCTTTTTTGATTTCTTGTTCAAGGTCATATCCTCCGGGATTGTCAACGGAATTTAGGTTTTTCTATCAGTGGACAATCCTTTGAAGGAGAAACCCATAGAACATACCCACAGAAGAGGGGCGTCTTGTATTTCTAGTAAAAAACGAGGGGGAACGTTGTGAGCCGCGTCAAAGGCAGCGGCTCTACTTTATATTCGGTACGCAGTTAGTATAAATTTGAGCCTACGATTTATGTAATTTATGCAATATATTTTATCTATTATACGTTCGCAAAAAACTTAAATGTAATGTTTGCCAAAAACAATTTCAAAAAATTAAGTCAAACCCTTTGGAAGATTTTTATCTTTAAAAAACCACATATTATGTTATGTTAAAAATAACTTTCTCTAAAGCAAAACAGGTCCATCTAGATTTATTTCTAGAAGTATTTCAGAGATTTATTAAAGAGATGTTGGCTGAAAAAAAAAAACAATGGACTGAAAATAAAGGAACCTATCTGCCTGAACTGCTTTCCTTTCCTTTCCGTCCTTTCCTTCGTCGTGTCCCTCATGGAATCTCTTGTGATGTTTGCTGTTTTGCCATAAACACTTCATCGACACTTTGCCCAGTGTCCGTCCGTCCAAAGGCCCAGTTTCATCCACAACCTTCTCAAACCCCAACCTCAACTCCAGTCATATCCTACGTCCTACGTCCACATCCACGCGTCCACGTCCCAGTGTGTGCGATACATCAAACATGAGCTGCAAACAGAGCTTATTGTTGCTGGTTGGTGGCTTGCCAGTGGCCAGTGGCCAGTGGCCATTCCATTCCTGCTCCCATAGTGGAGAGGAGAGAAGAGAAGAGGCATCATCAGAGCCGCATCAGTTTCAACTCCTGCTGCTACACTTTCCTTTCAGGCCAAGAGTTGCGGAAGCGAACATTTAATTGACTTGGCGTGTTAAGCGTTGCATACCAGCACATAACAACAATCAACCGACAAACAACTTGTGGGACGTGCACCGAGAGGACTCCGACTCCCGACTACGACTCCCGACGACGACGACACACTTTGGCCACTTAGTGAGGGATTCCGGAGCTCCCAAGCTTGCTTCCCACCTCCGAGCACCTCCGAGCAGAGCAACTCCCCAGACTGCAGTTTGGCATTCGAACAATGCCAAGTAGCTACAAAGTTTATTGAGCGCATCTGATTGAGCACATCATCATCATCATCTGCAGCTTCAGCTTCAGCCTCATCATCCACGGGGGCTGGAACAGATGGAGCTTAGCTATGCGATGCGTGGCATGGCATGGCATGGGCTGGGGAATGGTGTGGGGGCTCTGCCTCAGCCTCAGCCTCTGCCTTTGCAGCTCTGTCCATTAGCGCTGTCACTTTTGCCGCTGGACACGCATATCATTTACAAAAACAAAACCAAAACCCCAAACCCAAACAGTGGGTAAACCACAATGAAACCAGGCAGTCATAAGCCGATTACCATCAACCCGCAGACAGTGGACACGGCACAGCGGATAGAGGACAGAGGACATTCGAGGTCAGGCACATCAGCAGTTACACAGTGGGAGATACTCAGAGACTCGTCGTAACGCAACGTAGATGCGGTTGCAGTTTCAGTTTCGGTTGCGTTTCAGCAAGAAATTTACGCGTTGTAAACTAAAGCGGCAAAATCAATTAGCGGACAATGTCCGTAGATGATTTCAAGGGGCTCCTCCTTCTCCTCCTCCTCCTCCTCCTTCGACGAATTCCTCGCTTGCGATCCGATCCGATCCTGATGATCATTTAAAAGGTGTCAAGTGCAGAGGAGCCCCAGACAACCAACAACCAACCGGATCTGTGAATGTGGGATGATGGGTGCGGGATAGTGATGTGTGATGCTGAAAGATCCTGTAAAGCGAATGAAGATCACTTCTGCGTGAAATACATAGAGCTGCCTTTGAAATTCCTCCTGAGTTCACGATCGCATGTCCAAGAGGGTGAGAAAGAGAGAAAGTACTATAAAGCTGTCAAGCTTCCCAGTTACTCTCCTGCTACCGTAAATCCAGAGAAGCACCTGGGAAGACAGCAGCACCTTTCGTGGCAGAGATCGATCGCGTGTGATCTCTGAGGCTAGAAGATTGTGGAATCGCTTGGAAAGGTGTTGCTGTCAGCGGTGGCAATCTAACCTTTTTCTCGTGTGCAGCAAAACACTCTTACAAGCCTCAATTAGCAGGCAACACAGCAAAGCAGAGAAGATCAGTGTTGGAGAGGGCGCGGGCTGGGGGTAGGATCAGATCAGATCAGTTAAGGAAAACGTAACCTTGGGATCGTGTGTGATCCCAGATTGGAAATCAATTGAAGGAACTGCACACTCCCCAGACAACAAAAGAGGAGAGAAAATTTGAACTTTTGGGCAGTGGAAATGGAAAGCTTTTCTCAAGGCCTCCTCCTTCCTCCACCCTCGATATAATCTCAGTTTGGAATATCAATTGGTGGTTCAAGGTGTCAAGTGTTCAGGGCCTCATAGAAAAGTGCGTGATGTGACGTGACGGGACGGGACGGGACGCTTGTTAATTAAATTTTAACGCAACGCACTTTTGGGTTGATTCACCCCTAGACGCCCCCCCCGTCAACCCTTCTGGAAACCCTTAGAAACCCATGCGACAATCTGCCAAACAGTCATTGACTTTTGTCAACGCCCCCATGGAATGGAGTTGGAATTGGAGTTGGAGTATTCGTGTGAGCTTTGTCAGCGCCACTAAGTTTTGGAGTGTTACCCAGGAGATGGAGATGGAGCTGGAGCTGGCAATGGAGCTGGCGATGGAGTCGCACTTGGCATCAAAGTATCTGCCACAGCGAGAGAGAGAGAGAGAGAGAGAGAGTCGCGACCTGCCCCGGGCAGGGGCCATGGAAGGATTCGCGCACTCCAAACCCAAACCAGAACCCGAACCCGAACCCGAATTTCCCATTCCATTCCAGTTGTAGTTCCTTCTGGGTACTGGGTTGCAACTGCTTTTTGTGTGAAGAAATGAAAACTTCGATGCTTAAAGGTTTAACGAACTCTCTCGCCCGCTCTCTCTCTCTCCCTCTCTCTCTCTCTTGGACGGTAATCTCCCCTGTCAGCCAAGCTGCTAGCCAGGACGAGAACCAGGACCAGGACCCCGGGATATGAGGACCACAAACGTCAACGTTTCTCTCATTCTCATTCTCTCTCTCTTTCTCTCTGTCGCTGTTGCTGTTGTTTTGCCTTTGACGTTTGCTTCATGCAACAAAAAACCCAACAAAAAGATTCTGTTGGTTTGGGGGGAGTCCTGCCACACGCGCTCGTTGCAAGTGTAATTTTTACTTTCACCCTAGCCTCCTACACTCGCTGCAATTGGGATTGGGATCTCCCATGTGAGCCGTCCCCGCCACTTGTCACCATGGAGATATGGGGGGATGGGTGGGGGATGGATGACGATGATGATGACATTCATTCATGCCCAAGAGCTACTCTTAATGGAACACACAAACAGGGAAAGGGGTGGCGGGCAGGGAAGTAGGGAAGCGCTGGAAGATACTCGCACTCGTGAGGGAAAGGCTAGCTCCATCTGCTCCAGTGGATAGGATAGCTGGATGGAAGGATGACTGGATGGACGAGGGGGTTGGGGGTTGGTTGAGGGACGAGAATCAATCTTTCATTTGGCTTGGCTCTAATGAAAATGAAGGAACAGGAAAAACGTTAATGAATTGCATTGCATTGACCAGTGGATGGATCATCTTTTGAATGCTATCCCAAGACTGGCATTCGCTTGCCCACGCCACAATGTGGCAAGGGCAGTGACCTTGCGACTCACCCTCTCTAACCCGCAGATACGACCTCCTGGATGGATGCATGGGGGAGAGGCTTAAGAAATTATGCACAAAGTAAAAGGCGCTTGAGTGCACAAAATAAAGAAGATGGAGCCGAGCCGAGCCGAGCCGAGCGGAGCATAGCCAAGCCGCTTGCGTCTGCAGCTCCTGATGATGATAAGGGAAAATGGTGACCCATGCCCAATGCAGGATGTATGAGGCATGTGGCATTGTTCTGTTTGCAACAGCAGCAGCAGCATCAGCTGAGGGGAGACGAAACAATGAACCTGGAATGCCGCCTTCTGATCCCTGGGTGCCCCATCAGACCGACACCGACCCCTCCATCCATCCATCCATCCATCCATCCAGCAATCCATCCATGTAATTATGTGGAGCATGTGTCCTGGTTGTAGTTTGCTTTTCACAAAATATGGGGGAGAAGCACGAACGGGCAGAAATCCTGCATCTTGAAGTCCTGCTGCTGCCGCGCAGATTGTCTTGGGGTGACTTAAGGATTTTTTGCATAATTTGCTGTCAAGTGTAAATAAATTCGAGAGTTGGAGAGAACATGATAAATAGACAGAGAGATCTTTGACCCTCAGTCACTGACTGGCTTATGCAAAAAGGAGCCTCAACCTACAAGCCGAAGATCCTTAAGATCCTCAAGTGACTCATTAAATGTAAGAGCTTCCACTTCAGTATAAAATATATATAATAATTGTTGGGTTTCCACTATAATCCACTCCAGGCACTCGACTCTCAAGAAATACTGATGGATACAACAATTAAATTCAGGGTCATATATAAATTTCTCTACCATTCGCACTCAACAACACCCATCAAGGACAAGGGTTCCTATTAAAGAGAGCACAGAAATAGGCAATAGAATAGGCACCAACGACAAGAATAACGGACAGCCAAAAAGTGGATATTAAGGCCGTGAGACAATAAGCGCAGAGGATCAGTCTGGCACTCAGTTCAAGCACAGCCAAATAACCAAAATATCTATACCGAGAACAATCTTACGATCTACTGAAAACTCTTTCTTAGAACAAGAACATTTCATAGTTAATGAATCGGAATAATCACTTTATATAAGTGAATGAGCTTTGGATTCCAAGGAACCCTATGAGGTCTAACGTATGACTCGATGTTTTTTGCGGTATTGAAAAAGAAGGCGACTTCAAGATAATGCATAAGGATAATCCCACAAAAAAAAACACACACATATCATAGAAAAATTGTAGCTCGGTAAGACCCCATCGATTTCCATTTAAAGAAAAAACACTTTTGTCTGAAAAACGCACATCATAGGCACAATAATTTATATCTCTAATCTTCGCCTAGAACGGATTCCGTGTATGAGTACCGATAACACTGTAGTTTTCTATATCGCTCCCATTGTCATCGTCATCAAGGGAATGGCTCGAACGGATCTGGTATTCGTTTTCCTCGTCCTCCTGCACCTTGAACGAAACATAATGATGCCGCTTGGACCTACGAGCAGATCGACGACGGAGCAACTTGAGGAGACTGCCAAGAGTCATCCGAAAAAGTCGAATAATGTGTTTAGCTCTCACTGCCATGACTGATCCCGTCGTGGCTGATGGGATGGAATATTACTTTGATTCCAAATGGAACAGTGTCTACACTCACCACAAAAATTCCACTTATTCGACTTATCCCACAATTTAGATGTTGATTCGGTTTTAAATTTTGCTTTAAAAAAATACAAAAGAGTAAATCCTTAAAATTCGAACGCCAAAGACAAAGCCAACTCCAGGGCTGAAAACTGTGTGTGTGTGTGTGAAAAGTGAAAGCGATGCAATTGACAAAATGTTCACAAATGAAAACGACACTTTAGCATGAACCGAGAAACAGAATACCCCATCCCCCATCCCGCAGCGGCTAACACATCGGAGACCTAAATCCAGAGACTAGAGACCAGAAAGGCCTAAAAGAAGCCGCTGTTGGGGAAAGCAGGAAAACGTAGCAAAGAAAAACCAGCATTGCACATGCACACCCAATGAAGCTTATCGGGAGAGTGGAGAGCAGAGGGCGGTTGGCTGAATGGGATATACAGGATGTGCAGGATATGCAGCATGGGATGCGAGAGATAGCGCACATCACGGCTTCACCTTTATCCGCTATACCCCCACGACCACCCCGCCCTGTGCCCTATAACTCCTGCAGTATCTAAGCGGACAACAAAAACCACCCATCCACACCACCCTACTTGATGTTTTCATTTTACTTTCTTGCTGGCAAGAAATGAAACAAAAAAATGTGGAAATTGTGGAAAATGGGGGAAAAATGCAGGCAAATCATGTTGAAGGATGTAAAGATGCAACTTAGGAGGGGCGGCAGGCGGGAAACTAGCATCCATTCCTCTCCCACTCTCTGTCTCTGCACACTCTTCAGTTTTCTGTGATGCATTTTGGCTTCCTTTCACTTTGGAACGCTTTTTCCGCTTTTCCTCGTTTCACTCGCACTTGTTGACAATGCGAAGAAGAAGAAGATGGGGCACTTATGGGACAGGAGCAGGACACTGCCAAGTCAATGCACCCAATGCACGACACAATCAACGAAAGCGAGTGACAACAAGGGAACAACCAGAACCAGAACCAGACTCAGAGTCAGAGTGGAATCCATCAAAAAAACAAGGGGAAAAACACACATTCGCTGAAGGGTTGGTGCCTCCTTGTGTGGAGGAGGAGATTCTGCTCTTCTGGGGGTAGAAACACTGGGACAGAGTCCTTAATTGGTCAAGCCCCCATTGTGGACAGTGGACATCCCATATAGGGCTCTGAAAGATCTAAGAATTCTGAGAAATAAAAAAAAAATTCTCTGGGGGGAAACACTCTATAGAAGACCCTGGAGGATCTCCGAGGAATCTTTCGAAAAACTCTGAAATTTCAATTGCTTGGGAAACCTCAAGGAAATTCTGAGAAAGCTTCTCCCAAAAGAAACTCCAAACGAGGCGACTCTGAAGAATCTCTAAATGGGGAAACAACTGCGGCAGCAGCTGTTCTCTGGTGTTGCACAAACGGAAGGCGAGCACAAAATTCGAGATATTTTTTTCTAATTACTTGTTCGCACTCGTGCATCATCCAATGGATGGATGGACGAATGGATGGGGGGACTGACTGCGATCTCCGACTGGAAATGGAGTCGGGAATCGGTAGTCTCGGTTGTCTCGGAGGCTGAGTGAATTGGCGACACATAAATTGTAAATATGATAGAAGAACATGCAACACTTTTTGCTGCCTGCCTTGCTGCCTTGCTGCCTGGGGTTGTTACTGCCTCCACGCCCCAGCATTTCAGCATATAATTATCGCAATGCGTTTCTGTTGTTGCTGCTACTGCAGCTTCTGTTGCATGCCCCGTGCTTGCAACAGAACACACGCGCCATCCAGCCACGCAGCCAAGCAGCCACTCGACACTCGGGGCTGGGAATGGAGAATGGGGGAATGGAGACTGGGAGTGAAGAGCGAAGAGTAGGAATGGCCTTCCTTCTGTTTACCCCATTAAAGTTATGTTGCAGCTGCAACATTTTTGCAGTCGCTTGTCCTCTCTGTATATTGTGTGGTGCGTGCGTGTGTCTCTAATTAAGTGCCCCATCGGGGTCACCACCACCACCATAGCCACCACCCAATCAATCAGCGAAAGTCACTTGAGAGAGAGTGAGAGAAAAACACAGAGAAGTCGAGTGGGAGATAAGGAGAGAAGGAGAGAAAGGAGGAGGATAAAGAAACTTGAGATTGAGAAAGGAAGCAAAGCAAAGACTTCCGCAACGCCACGCCACGCATCGTCAGGGAAGATGCTTGATGGATTTTCCACTCATTTTCCTCATTGCTTCCCCATTTCCTCACCATCCTCACGATGCGGCAACTTCACTTCACTTTCCTTTCAGCAAACTGTGGATCCATGGTGGATGGAAAATGTGCCCCCGGGGGTTGCAGGGAAAATTATGAATAAAAAAAAACAGAGACAGATACAATCGGCTTTCAATTCCATAAAACGAAACCCGACTTGAAGATGCCCTTTAATATTCAGAGAACATGGAACTGACTGCAAAAGTAATTTTAATCCAAGAGTATACTCTCTCATGATAATTCATATCACAATCCCAAGGGATCTTATATCAATCGATTGATAGATGAACAAGATGTGATAGATTTATTAAGAGTTGTTTCCACAATTGGCAACTGAATTAGTTTGGCTTTAAGTATTTCGCGTCATACAGCAGCAACCCTCGGTCGGTGATTACTATTCTCCAAATCATTCTCCAATCATGTACACATCGAAGGGGGTAGCAAACCTGTAAGGCAAACCGACATACCCTTTGCTCCCATCGGGCACTGATGAGCATATTTTAAAATTGTGAAACAGTAGAGGAAAACCGAAGGAGACACAACAAATGCAAGCAAAAAACTAACTAACGCAAGGGGAAGCTTACGCACATGCGAGTTCGAGTACGAGTACGAGTGCGAGTGGAGTGCGGAATGGATGTTGTTTAAGGCAACAAACAGAACGGAACGGAAAGTTTACCCTAGGATACGTACAGCAGACGAAGCTTTGAAGGTGGGAAGGACATGTAGAAGGTAGCTCAAGAGGGTCCCTACGTTTCTACGCCCAAGGGTAGCCCAGGAAGCCCCCAAGAGTCCTGTGCCAAGGCTTTCGAGTGCTATGCTCTCCCTGGTCTTTTTAGTCTTATTCGGTCGGTCCCTGTTCCATGCACTGCTCTACCTTCGCTCCCTGCTCTATATGCTTTTTTACCCTTGCTCTCAGCTCCATCTTCTGCTGCACCCTTGCACCGTTGCTGCCAGCTCCAACCCCACACCACTTATTTTCTGTAGCGCGCCCCTTGTATCTGGCTGTTAACAATGCAATGCGTTAGGGGTTTTTGATGTTTCCACAGCGTCCCCAAACCCTAATCTCTCCTCGAAATACAAAAACCCTGGCTCCTGGAGATTCAAGTACACGCAGAGCTTTAAAAATTCCAGAAGCAGAAGAAGCTTAGTGAAAGGAAGACACAGAGAGATAGAGATAGAGAGAGAGAGAGAGAGAGAGAGAGAGAGAGAGAGAAAGAGAGGGAGATTCAATTTGTTGAGTAGCTAAATTTAGACGCTAATTTGGGGACCTGCTGTGTGTGCCAACGTGATCGTTCGTGTCCAGTTCCCCAGTTCTCAGCCTCATCTCATGTTACACCTCCTCCTTCCTCCCGCCTCCCGCCTCCCGCCACGAACCCACAAAACAGAAACAGAAACGGGAACAGACATGCCCGAACCGTACCGAACCGAACCGAACCAAACCGAACCGAAACAGAACCGACCCTCACGACGGACAACCGGACAGATGGACAGATGGACAGACGGGCACACGGACATCTACTCAAATTACCAATTGAATTTTTTCTGTTTGTCTGTCGGCTGTTGCTGGTGCTGGAAGGATCCATGGGATCGCTTGGAAGAGAGAGCCATAACTTCGGTGGCATTATCATCGTCAACTTTATGATGTTCCTCTCCCTTCAGCCTTGGTGCTAACTGCTCCGCTCCTCTGTCCTCTGTCCTTTATCTGGATAATAATCTTGCCAAACCACTGACATAATCATCTCTGTTCAGGGGCCAGAAGGCCAACAGCCAGACTTCAGGAAGAGGCTTAGACGATAGTAAAATAGCTGAAATTATGTTGAGAATACACTCGTTCCAAATCGGCTAACACATTCCTAAGGGGAAGGCCCTTAAAGCGAAACATATGATCAGATTATAGACCGTTGGGTACTTAATTATGTGTAGCCGGCACTTAAAGAAAGTGCAGGAATATATTGTATAGGTTGTATACATGATCAGATATTATGTATAATAGTGTTACGGGTAAGAGTACAGCTGACAGCTGGTGTATCCAGTAACGAGGGTAGTACCCTGCTCTCCTGCCCTGCATCTTCGGATCAGCCAGACGCATTTCTTGTTTCTGCTTTAGACTTTTTTTCAATTAATGCTCGGTTAAACCTTTGAAAAAAAACAGAGGAAAAAGAGGAAACCCCTTTGGCCATGGTCCGTAGTAGTGTCAGAGTCAAAGTCAGGGACTTTGTTGAATTAGCGGCAATTAATCAGAGCGACATGTGTGGATGGTTGGTATGGATGGGATGGATGGAGTGTGTGGCATGCTGAAAGCCGAAGCTCTGAATGCGGCATTTTACTTGCATTTACTTGCCGCATTCGAGCGTGCCGCACAAACGGTCAAAGTTCCGGGAACGAACCCATCCCATCCCATTCCATCCATCCATACACCGACTGGCCCTGTGGCAGCTGTTGCTCCTATTTGTTTTTCTGCTCTATGAAGAAAGAGCGAGAGAGAGAGATGGCATTCATGCAGGTGTACAACTACATATGTCTATAAGAATTCCCTTGAATCAGAGGTACTCTCATTAATATAAACAAATCATTGGCAGAGAAGGGGATTCAACAAGGAAGGAAGGAAGCCAACCGACACAGAGTATAGTAGATTCTGCAAAAACTTTTCTCTACTACTTGGCGTACTCGTATCAGGAGGCTTACTATACAGATCCCCAACAAACCCCAACACTTCGTAAAGAAAGACCCATCTTATTCTGACGATAGTTTGGGGAGAATTTGTTCTTTTGCCCCTTTAAATTGCACATCCAATGAGTACTAAATACTATTTTATTTATGATATATTTGCAGGTCGGAGCAGAGCGAGGAGTAGCATCAACCATGTGCCATGGAGAGCCTGGGCCTGGGAAGCAGACGCAACAACAGCGGCAACTCCAGCGCGGGTCCTACGACGGGCATCATCACTGCCTCCCCTGTGAATGCCACCAGCAGTGCGGGAGTGGGCGTGCCAGTGGGTGGGGGAGTGGGAGTTGGAGCGGGAGTGGGTGGAGGGCACAGCCATCACCTGGGCAAGGTGCTGGTCCACTCGAAGATGAAGCATCAGCATCCCGCCAATCAGAACTACTACACGCAGCAGCAGACGCAGCTGCAGCGACTCAAGCAGCAGCAGAAGCTTCAGCAACAGCAACAGCAGCAGCAGCAGCACCACCAGCTGGAGGGGATTCACGGAGTGGGAGTGGGTGTGGGTGTGGCTAAGCACTGCCTGCAGTTTCCGCCTCCACCGGACTACCCGCCGCCAGCAACAGTAGCAGTAGCAGCAGCAGCCGCAGCCTCCTTAGCGGCAACAGGAGGGCAGGAGCGAAATGGGGGCAGAAGACACCTGCTGCCCCGCTACCCCGATCCCGACCCGGATGCCATCGAGATCTGCAACGAACAGGAGACCTCACCGCACCACCTCAAACAGCTGGCGGCGCGCCAGAGCAAGACCCTCGGCAGGATCCACACCCATACACACACGCACTCCCACTCGCACTCGCACCATCAGCAGCAACAGCAACAGCATCCGTTACAGCAGCACCATGTGCACCATGACTACTCCTACGCCTACTACGAGCCGGGGGCCGCCATGCGCCACTCGAACGTGCCCCGGCCGGAGGGAGCGGCGACAGCCACCAAGGGAGGAGGAGGAGGTGCCGGATCAGCGTCAGGATCTGCTGTGACGGCTGGGACATCCACCTCCTCCTGCTCCTCGTCATCGTCGTCCGGTGAGCCCCCGCCACCCAACTCCATACGCGCCCTGCTGTCCAAGGGCAAGAAGAACAAACAGCTGGTGTCCCCGGCCACCCTGCAGTCCTACCAGACGCGCTACCACAAGCTGGCCACCGCCTCCCGACTGGGGCTGGGGCTGGGTCTGGGGCAGAGCGAGAACTTCTACGAGGAGATCAACGCGGCCGCCCTCCAGTCCTCCTCAGCAATCATCTCAAAGCCATCCTCCTCCACCCACCAGCAACAGCAGCAGCAGCAACAGCAACAGCACCAGCATCACCAGCAGCAGCTGAGGAGCACTGTCGGCTCCCATTCGGCAGGGTCCCTCAATCAGACGCTGGTCGAGGAGGAACTGCGTCGCGTACAGAATCGCCACCACAAGATCCTGGGCGAGCTGAATCTTAGCGTGGAGGCCATGCTCATGCCGGAGAGTCCTCCCAAAGTGTTGCAGCAGCCCAGTGGGGGAGGGGAAAGCACCCCCACCGACACTGGCACTCCCTCAGTCTCTGCCTCTGCCTCTGCAACGCCCCCCAAGCCCACTGTCAGCGTTACGGCGGCCAGCGGTCAGCCGTCAATGATGCTGGCGCGACTCACCTCCACATCGGCAGACAACATCTGTGATAGCAGCGAGACCGGCAGCGGCGGCGTGGAGCAGCTGCTGGCCACGCTCAAGACGGCTCCAGCGGTGGGGGGCACTGGCACTGGCACTGGCATTGGAACGGCTTGCGACCTGGATAGTGGCTTCAGTGGCAGCAGCGGCGCCAGTTATATCGGCAGCCTGCGCCTCACCAAGACGCAGCACATCAAGTGCGCCCGCCAGACGCCCACGGCCTCCGCCTCCACGATGTCCACGATGGCCACCCAAAGCTGTCGGTCCTTCCAGCGGGCGGCCACCGTCTACGATGAGGCGGGCATGGGCGTGGGCAGCGGCAGCACCTTCCTTACGCGTGCCTCTTGCGGGCGTAGAATCCTTAGCTGCGCCAGGATACGCGCCGCCGAGGATCCAGGACCGAATCATCTAAATTTAAGTCATCGGACGGGTACGGTGACGTCGACGGGGATCCAGCTGATGCCAGTGGCGACGACGGAGTCGAAGGCGCGCAGCTTCTGGAACCGCAAGGGATGGCGCAAGCTGCCCGGATTCTCCACATCCACGTCGAGCATCAACGATGCGGGTCTGCAAGGTGAGTGGAAAACTACTGTCAATATTAAGATAATTCAAACAGAGAAAATCCGCTCATTCGCCAATCGGTTAACACTAAACACCCTCTAGATGTGAGGCTAGGCAGCAGCGCCACCTGTAGGTGAGCAGCTGGGATAGAAACTACTGCTTTCAGCCGCTAGGTGGCGTGTTTGGCCTAACAGATGTCGCCATTGCATGATCGAAGCTATGTTCAGGCTTTTCCCCACAGATGCCGCCAGCTACGCGTGCTGGAGCATTGTCTATCGCACGCGGACTGCCCCCCGGACGGCAACAGACAGACAATCCCCTCCCCTCCACACCCCTCTCTCTATCGGAGCACAAGTTTGTTCTTTTATTTTTATCAGCAGCTCACTCGCATCTGTTTGCATGCACAATACACACAACGAGGCAGGCAACGATCCATGATTTTGTGCCACATGCTCTGGTGGCTGTGGTGCTGAGTGGCTGTGGCTTTGGTTTTGGTTTTGCTTTTGCTTTTGCCCAGTGCTTGGACGAACCCTCGCCTCGCGTTCGGTCTCTCGATTGTATTTCGCGCTGCTCGCGGACTCACTGGCTGACTGGCTCTGGCTTGGGGGTCTGGCTCTGACTCTGAATCGAGCTCTGGGGCTGCTCCATTCACATTCACATTCACGTTCCCGCTCGGCATTCGATGTGGATGTGGTTTCAGTAGAATCGATCTTGTCGGGCATGCCGCGTGTTTTTCTCTGTGTGCCATTCGCTCCCCAAGTGCTTTGATGCGCGCGCTCGCCGGTTCAAAATAAAGACAGCCAAAATAAAAACAAAATACAACTTTATTTTCTGTAATAGAATTTTTTTTGGTTATTTGTGCATAGTTAATGTTTTAAGAAACCTCTGTGTCCAAGTACCAATATCTGAGAGTATCGGTGTGTACGTGCGTGTATCTTTTTGTGTGTGTGTTCGTTTGATAACTCCACAAAACACAACTAAAAAAAAAAAATAAAAACACACACACACACAGAGAGTGAAATTGTAATTGTGGATTCCTTCAGATTCGGCATCAGCCTCAGCTTTGAGGGAGGCGTTGACACTTGATATGGGACTTCGTAATCGTACGCGTATTAATTTATAAATAATGCCCAAATGTTGAGTTAATCAGCGGCCGATTTGTTTAAAAATTCTATCAAAAATATTAATGTGTGTGCGTCGTCTTTTCGTGGGGCTATAATTAGCTGTGAGACGAGACGAGACGAGCGGGAAAAAGTGATGCAATTGTTGGACAGCGATCGACCTCCGGATGATCTATTGATCCATGACTAAAAACAGAGACATCACATTAGCAGCAGCAGCGGAGAGATGGCATTTCAATTGATTAAATCGGCTTTGGATCAGCAGCATACGCAGCAGCAGCACCAATCGCTGAGGCGCCACAGCAATCTGGGTCTGCCCCATCAACATGCCACAGGAGTTGTCCTTCTAAAATGTGGGTACTACTACTACTATTTTTACTATATGGATGGATGGTGACTTTATTTCGGAGTGGAAGGGGGGAGTGGGGGAGTGCGCTGAACAGCTGTTGACCAGATGATTCATTCCATAACCCACATGCCCCCCCCCCCCATATACCGACCCCCCCCAAATACACATTCCCTGCCAGTCGGCGCAATTTTTGTTGTGCTGCCAAATGTTGTTTAAGCTATTTTTGTGCGTAATTTGCTATTGGTTTGGATTGGAATGACTCACTAATAGTATGATTTGTAGTTGTTCTTGACGGGCCGCGAGACGGGACAAAAATAAACGGATTTCAATCTATTTATATAGTATTTTTTTAAGATTAAATCTATAGAAAAAGGGCAAAGTTGACACAAACAAAATACAGGAAATGATGGAATAACCGCATAACCGATTCCTTGGATCTGAATCTCATAACTAGACATCAGTTATGCGTCTATCCAATGGTGTTATTAGGGGGAGTAAAAGATATTTAGATACATATTTAGATACAGCAACAGATCCTCAGGAATCCAACTTCAATTTCAATCAAAGAATTCGGATAACAGATGACTTCAAAGAAAGAAAAAGAAAAGCTAGTACAAAAAATGTATTTATTTATCAACAATTATAAAATTTGCAACTCCATTAAAAGCAACAGCTTCACAGCACGAGTTCAAGAGCAAGACATCCCAGAGTAGCAGCAACATACACTGACATTGGTTCAAGCTGAGATCCGATCTGATCCGATCCGCACTATGGAAACATTTTAGTGCCAGAGTTGGGTCAATGCCCAGTGACACGCACATTCTGCTGCATCTGTCTATATGTATGTACATATATGTGTACTATGTCTCTATATAGTATGCGAATATATGTATACTTACCTACATTTCTCGATCATCGACAGAGAGCGAGAGAGAGAGAGAGCAGAGCAGAGCAGCAGCAGCAGCGACAGAGTGCAACAGACTAACTTGAAATAAATTCGAAATAAATGCGTATACTTAAAGCTGTCAAAGCTCTTTATTGTTGTTAATCTAGCACCTCTCCTTTACCTCTCTTTCTCTCCCACTCCCCGTCTCTCTCTGTCCCTCCTTCTCTCTCTCTCTCTCTGTCCAGAACTTAATCATCAGGAGGGGGTGGCGCAAGGTTTTCAGTTTGCAATTAAAAACAGTACTTCAATGTATTTATACAGATGCCTGAGGATACAGTCAAAAATGAAAACAAAACAAAACAATAGCAACAAAAGTAGTCGCCCTAAAGATACCCTATATCCAGATGTACCATTTAGAGGAATGATATATTTTATGGATATATTTCCAGACCATTTGTATCTTTATTTGAAACCAATTTTTAATATTTTTCAGGCAAAAGCCATAACAATTATTCTTTCAATTTGAAAGCTCACAATAAACAAATTATTATTTTCAATATTAATTATAAGATAACAGGGTACAAAAATAAATAAATAAATAAATGAAATGAAAACGCTAAATAGTTCTTGGGGCTCGCTCTCTGTGCTTTTTTTCTCTCCTTTCTTCACTTCAAATTGATTCCTAGAATCCCATACAATTATTCATCATAAAAATGCAGGAGAAAAGAGCAAAAAGTGGGGAGAATAGCGCGAGAGAGAGAAAGAGACAGAGAGAGAAAGAGAGTATTACTATTGCACTTTTGTTGTATGAGTATTTTGTGGCAATTGCTGTTGACTTTTGCTGCTGCTGCTGCTGCTGTTGTGGTCCATCATTGATGATTGTTGGGTGTCTGTGCGGCTGTTGTATCGTCGTATGTCTGGTCGCATTGTGGCATTAGCAGCGCGTGTCTGAGTGCCGCTTTAACTAAGCACTCGTTAATCAATGTCGCCACAGAGTCCCAGTGCTTCAGTGCCCAGCGCCCAGTGCCCAGTCCTCAGTGCCAGTCCTCCAGTCGCACATCCAGTCTCAGAGGCAATAAACTCTCTCTTAAAGCTCTCGATATATCGAACCATCGCAATAATCGATATTTCGTTCTTTCATAAGAACGATCAGAAGTTGAATGGATGTTCCTTTAATAGTACAATACAATAGCATCATTTAACACGTGCCATTCAGCCGTTGGCTTTTCTAATGGCACATAGTACGTGATATTTGGATCAATTTAAAACCAAAAATATTAAGTCAAATATTATGATTAGTTTCAATGTAAAATCATTAACAAATATACACTATAATCTGAGCAATATATGCAAGCAATAAGTTCAAATCAGGATCGTCGATGGCAAGTAATATTTAACTGCTTCCTCGTTTTCGGAAAAACAATTATCATACATATCATAGAAATCTCTGGAATATCGGAGCATATTTCATGCTTTTAATGGATTCATGGGAATAGGAATTATTGAAAAATTAATAAGTATGGAATGGAAAAATACCCAAGTACGAATTTTAATACGAATACACACTGTACTTTTTGGCTCTTAGCCAGGGATAAGATGAGACAACCACATCAACAATTTGAGCCACTTTGTTGTCCTCCCACTTCCACAGGGACTGCGTCTCCGTCCCCCTACATTCCTGCATTGTAGGCCAACTCTTTAGCCCCCCTTTAGGCCAGAGACAGAGACGTAGAGGGAGCTGAGAGTTTGTCATGTACGACACGAAATTCGTGTAGCCTTTGGTGGATTGGGTTTTTTGTTGTTGTTGTTGTTGTTGTTGTTATGTGTCTCTGCTGCTTAGTGAAAGTGTTTAGACTTTGCCTGCATCTAAAAACAAGCAGCAGCAGCAGCAGCAGCAGAAAAACCCAAAGGCAAAAACAAATGTGCTCATTATTTAATTTTTCAAAACAGTATTTACTTGGCATACTTTTTGCTTAGCAGCAGCAGCGGCAGCAGCGTCGATGCCGACACACCTCGGGATGGGATCGGATCGGATCGGATGGGATGTATGGCAATGTGGTTGGGGATGGGGCATGGGAGTTGCAGGGTGTACACCCCGGCGTATGCGCAACATTAATTAAAATTCAAACCAAAAAAAAAAGAGAAGGAACAGCCACAGCAGCGTGGTTTTTTGGTGTTGTTTCTTTTTTTTTTTGCTGTGGCATTTGTTGGCCAAAATTTGCATAATAACAAACCACAACAGCAGCCAGCAGCCAGCACCCAGCACCCAGCAGCCACCAACCAGTAAACAATGTAACAACCGACAATCGTCGATCTGAAACTTATCTAAAATTATAACAAACAGTCGCCAAAACAATACTCATACGTACTGTTGTACTCACTGCAACAACAAAAACAACAACAACAAAAAAACCACACCAAAAAAAGTACCCGAAAAAGTGCCATCGGTTAATTTCCATTGAGATATGGAAACCATTTCGGCTGATTAGGTTTTTATTTTTATTTTTTTATGTGGGGTTTACAGATACTCTTTGTGAATGTTTTACCAATGGAAATATAACAGAACAGAAATAGATGAGTTTTTGCATATTTAACTGAGAGACAGTACAGTTTCTGGATGGCCTAAGAAATGTTTGCAATCTCAAGCGGAAACGGTAGGCATCGTTCGGAACCCCTTTCAAATATCTAATAATACAGCTGAAAAAATCTTGCATTTCTCGAATGCTTTTTCAAGTAGGATTTTGCTTAAACATAAATTCCAATTTCTTTTCTTTGTATTATTTATTATTCGAGGATATTTATTCCAATATATAGACCGTGAATTACATATCGTTTGTGTCATCAAATACCCAACTAACTCTGATCTAACTATAGTTTCTTGGAAAACTTTGGGAAACAACTCTCTTGATTTGGGTTTCCTTGAATAAACTTTGAAGACTCCTTGAGCACTCTGAACTTGAACTTGAATGACTCTTTAAAAACTCAACCAATTATCGTAAATCGTATTATCCACCACACACTCTCGTACCCTCGTACCATCGTACCCTTGTACGTATTGTAACCAAAGGTTTCCTTAATTACCTTACGCAAAAATGCAAATCCGTGAATCGTTTCTTTGAGTGCAGACCAGACTCTGCTCTCAGGTTTCCCGTGTTCAGTTTTTGTAGGTTCGTTCTGCATGGAAAAGTGTTACGAGTACGAATACCATGTGCGGCTCTGAAAAACTCCAAAGATAAGTGAGCACAGGAGTGGAATTTGGTAATCCCTCTTCTGTTGAGTGGTTTTGATAATTTTTGAAGGAAACCCAAAACAAACTTTCAATTTGATCCATAATGAAATTCAGTCTAATTATAATTAATCCCTTCTTTTGCATGGATTTGAAGGTCTTCTGTTTGTACTTGTAGATGCCCTTAATAGCCTTTTGAATGTACGTTCCAGAATATTGTGCCATACCATTTCTTTATCTCCATTTCCTATCCAGATTTTCTCACATTCTTAGGTCAAACGAAAGTGATGCCATTTCTAATAAAACAAAATGCAAAATTCAATCAAAAAGGTTACAAATCATAGATATATCTACGTTCTATCTGAATAATTAGACAACCCATTTCCATATCAAATTCTGAAATGGAAATGGGCCTGTTTTCAGGAAATGTTTACCCATCATCACTCATATCTGCAGCCTTTTCCATTGATTTTTGTTCAATTGTGTGTGACCTGCAATTGTAATCGAATTGCTTGCTATTCTAGAATTATTTCTAATCTAACCGCCCACCCCCCCGCATACAGCTATCAATGTTCCAGCTAAAATGTTTTGAACGTTTGCATGTTAATTGAATTTTACAGATAGAAGTAAAATGAGTTTTACTAACAATTTGCATATGAAAAGTGTTTGCTTTTATCGCGATGCCGAGAGAGTCTTGTTCCCTGTCTTTCAATCCATAAATATTGCAGTGCGTTGTCGTTGAAAGGAAAGTGGAACCGTGTTTGCCATTGCCGTTCTTTTCCTTGGATTCTGCTTCTGTTTCTGTACATTAATTTTGTAGGCCATGGCCAAGATGATTAATGGCTGAAATATACATACAATATACGTACATCGTGGACAGTATTTTACGAGTGGTGGCTGCTTCTGCCCGCGTCCTCTCTCTCTCTCTCTGTCGCTCTTGACTTGGCTTAGTTCGATCTGGCGGCACACGCGGCCAATTATCGCTGTCAATGCCAATTGAAAGCCATAAATAAATTTGCGAGCCTCCTTTGAAAGAGAAGAAGGCCGGGGCGGGGCGCCTGCGCGACGACTCCTTGAGATCTACATTTTCCAATTGGTTTTCGGTGTTGACACCATTAGGCCGCACCATTGGGGAGCTCACGTTGCATGATGGTATGGTCGCGTTGCATGGGTTGCATGGGTTGCACGGATGCTCGTACTCGTATGAGTACTCCTACAGTGAAGCCAGACGAAGTTGTACTGTCTATAGTTGTAAAGTGTTGCTGGTTTTTGGTGGCTTTGAAATGGGGAACATTAACATTTGATCGATATATTAGTTATCGATTAATTGAATACCCTTTATCGACTAATAACATATTTTTATTATTATTTTGTAATAAATGATTACTAACATATCGATTTATCGATTAATTAACGATTCAAAATTGATTGATTGTCTATGTATTATAGATTTATTATTGATCAGTACAAATGAATACCCGAATTGTTATCGATTCATAACCAATTGTTTATCGATTATTTTAGTATTAATTCTATATACCTATATTATATGTAGCTCTGAGGGCTCTGAAGGACCTTCTATCTTCACTCTGCTGAGATGTTGTTTAACCTTCTTAACCTTTGGTTTTGTGTCCTTTTTCTGATGATCTGATTGCTGATCCTTAAGGAAATATTCTGTCACTTTCCTCTCACTTATATGACACATAAAAGGAAGCACTTGCGACCCAACAAAGTAATTATCTAAAAAGGGTTTTGGGAAATGCCATAACTACTAAGGTCCTTCACTTCATGAAGCACATAAACATATGTACAGTGAATGATCTTCTATATAATCCTACCGGCTATAAATTTATTCGAAAATTATGTTCCCATTAGCCCATTTTTTGCATTGTATTTTCGTATTTTTCTGCCACAATCAGCACTAAATCTATATTCTATATCATATGAATATCTTCTATGGCTATACACCAAGGGAATGATGGATCGCCGAGGGGTAGTATCTACAACGACAGCTCCTTTCTTTGGTTTTGTTTTTGTGTTTTTTCGTGTGTATCGTAGCATTGTGCAAAGGCCAATTAAATTGCACCAAATAGTTGGCCAATTGTTCCTTTGCCCCTCATGGGATTGCTCCACTTTACGTGATGCAAAGTACGAGACAGAGATGGAGATAGAAATAGAGAGAGAAAAGTTCAAGCGATGTGTCTTCCCTCTGGTCTGTCGCTGGTTGTCGGCGGACGGTTGTTGCTGCACTGCATTGCCTGCCACTGATCAGTCGCCTGAGATTGTGTGCGGTGTGGCAAGTATCTGTCACCGGCACCCCCTACTTCTTCTACTTCTCCTACTACTCCCCCCACCCACTCTAATTGGCTGAGAGCCAGTCAGTCCCTCAGTCCCTCGGTCCGTCGCTCAGTCCGCATTCCGTCAGATTAGCCGCATTGCGCATACGCACCGTTGACCCAGCCGCATTACTTTCGCCTCAGAAACCGAAAATTTGATTTAGAATCCGAAGCAGTAATCTGGGGCAAACAAGTGTACTATACTTGCCGAATGCATGCCCCGTCTGCCACTGCCACTGCCACTTATAAGTGCTCCTGCCCCTGCCACTGCCACTGTGTGTGTGTGTGTGTGCGTGTGTGTGTGTGTGCGCGCTCTGTCGCTTAATTAAGTTTTTATGTTCGACTGTCAGCAACTGGATTGACTTGAAATCGCATTGCAACAAACAACAAATGGCAAAAAGAGCGTATGAGTATCTCTAACCAAAAAGCGTATGGCCAGCATTTTGTGGCACAAAACGTTTTTGGCACGCATTCTGTTGCTGTTGTTGCTGTTGCTGCTGTTGCTGCTGTTGCCGGCGATGACAGTGGGCTGCTGCTGCCGTTGGCCGTTGGTCAACAACATGATTTATGTGGCCAGGCGTTGAGCCTGGGCGTGGCCTAGAGCTGTGAGCCGGAAGCAGACGATGTTGGACAGACGAGAGGCGAGGATGATAGACATGCTCCAGACAACATATGCCGCAGAATCTTACAAGCACACAAGCGACACAAACAGAAACCACAGCAACAGAAAACCACAACCAAAAGATGATCATTTCCTGCTTAGAAGTGCTCTTCAGGTCTCTTCGAGGCTCGGCATCCGATGATCTTCTTAGGTTCCATACTTTGTTGCAGCGAAACGAATGCTCGCTGGCTCTCCTCTTCTGAGGAGACCAAGAAAATAAGCCCAGAACCAAAACAAAGCTTTGGAGCATCCCTTCGTTCTCTTAAGCGGAACGAAAGATCTTATCGAAAGGGAGTTTTCATCATCCACACACTGAGAGGAAAGAATAGAAATGAAAATATGCACAAACTAGCACTAGATCTGCAGTCAAACTTGTGAGGAATTATCACTGACACAGAAAAAGTACCAATATTTCAGCATATTTTCTGATGAAAACTTCGATCGTGGATCTCTGCCAAATTATTGTATTTTCTAAGATTTAATCTTGAAGCTGAACGATTGGATAACGATCGAATCCTGCCGCAAAATGATTAAGTTACTGCCACTGCACTTTGTATCTCCTTTCATCTCTCTATTTTGCATATTCCCATTTATTGCCCATTGTCATTGTCTTTGGAGAGCAGAGGAAACAGAGGATCAAAAGGGGCAACGAAGCTCAAAGATCATATCATTGTTCCATGTCTGATTCTGATGATCGCGATTCGCACTCCTTTTGTTGTTGGTTAATCAATAAATGCTAACCCTTTTTGATGCAGATCGACAGGGGATGATGGTCCATCCACTGGGACAAAGCAAAAACAAAAAAAATAAGGAACAAATGGAGAAAACAAACCAAAACAAAGAAAACGAAAAAAAAAGGAAATAGTACAGACACACGGAAAAAGCTATAAAATGCGCTTTTGAATTAATTTTGAATGGTATTCAAGAGGTAGAAGCAAAAATAAAAGCCATTTAAAAACTGTTCTCAAAGGTTCTGTGAGTTCTATGTGAGAAATGGGATAGCAAAACATTATTATTATATTTTCCTTTGATAATATTTAGGCTTAAATCTTCATCTTCAATCAACCTACACCTGAAAGTAGAGTCTGAGGATAATTATTTACTTTCTCTTGCTATTCGTCGCCCAATGATGGCGGGGATCTGCCAGGATGGGTAGGATAGATTCCTTCTGGGCTTGGGCCTTATACATAAGATTTAAACGATGGAAACAGTTAAAGGGAGGCCCATTTTTGATACTACGACTTATAGCCTGCTCACGTTTGTTCCATGGACTCTGCTCTTCGTTCAATTTCGAATTTTACATATTTTTATGATCACGATCATGTACCTATAAATCAGAATCTAAACATAGTTTCAACTGGGGATATCCCATATCTATCTAATACTCGAAAATCACTGATTGATCTGCTCCCTGGCTGTAAGAACACTACCATCGATTGCAGTTCTGTTTTTGCACTCTAACCGGATGGCAGCAGATTAGATCACAACAAAACAACCCGAAACATATAAAGTAGTAATCAAGAATGGGAATAACATCTACATAAATCCATTCATTCAGCCATTTATCGTGTGTTCCGTATGTACTGTACCGTACTGCACCGTCGTATTGCATAATTGATTGCGGATTGTTGTGCGGGGGACAAGAATGGAATGTCCATGTAATTGCATGCCAGGTGTCATAAAGCTCTTTGCAATTTGTGTGTGTTGTTTCCTTTTTTCTGTGTCTTTTTGGTGGGGCCTGGGCGAGATCCAATTCGTTTTATTTTGTGGCAAGTTGCACTTTCAGTTTCGGTTTTTGTGGCAATGGTGGTGGTGGTGGTGTCGAGTGCCCACGCACTCTTCCGCCCGCATTCTCAGACGACGCGACGCGACAAAGTCCAACAGCGACAACGACAACGAGAGAGGGGGCAACTGGGGCAAGGCGGCGGGACTTTGCCCACTTTGGTGCTTATTTAACACAGTCTAGTGGTTCAGTTGGTCAGTTCTGGTGGCAGGCAAATTCACTTTTAATGAGAAGCCGAAAAGCGTAGCCGCCACAGCCACAATTTGCCTCGAAGTTGCAGCTGGAGGGGGAGACTGTTGCTGCTGCTGTTGCTGCTGCTGCTAGGTGCAACTCCACTCCTGCTTTTGTTGCTTTTGTCGTCATTAAACATAAATTTCCATGAATTAACAACTGCAGCGACAGCAGCAGCAGCGGCAGCGGCAATAGCGACAGCAACAAGAGAAGCAGCCAGCCACAGGAGCAGCAGCATCCATTGGCCCGGAGAGCCGATTCCAGTTGCTGCCACCTCCACAATTGGGTTTTTGCATTTAATATTTCCACACATACCCTCCAGAGCACCAAGAGCATGACTATTTTGTCAGTTAACAGCGAATAATAGAGAATAAAAGAGAGAAATCGAATGAGCGAATTAAAAAAGTACTATAAACTATATAGATTAAACCAGTTAAATATATGTAAAAATATATATCTAAATATAAAGAAAAGCCTTAGGAAATATGCCTAAGCTATCGTCTCATATCACTCCCTACTAGTGTTTCCAAAATATGTTGATTGAGGGGTATTTAATACTTCGACTACTGTAAGCCTTGACCAAGCGCTCTGCTTTTTTTCGATTGTTCTCTGCCCAGCAGAAGGGCGGGGAGGGCAGAAAGCAACCAAAAACGAAATTAAATTGTACAAAAGAACTGAAAATTTACGCAAATAAACGACAATTGTACGAAACGTTGAGCAGGCAAGCAATATTATTACAATAAATCCTACTTTTTGTAACATTTATTTTAACAGAAAACCAGAAAATTTGCTCAAAAATATGCAGAAATTGTCCTGGTCATAGAAATTGCCACAAAATCTGCTTTAATTCAAGCAGAGAATTACTTGAATATTTTTCGGGAATATTTAACTCTCCTGAGGTCCTTGAACCTCTGTCAAAATGAATATCAATCTGGGGAATATTATATAGAAATAATCTCGGAACGTGCCTTGTGGTGGCCTCATTCGAAAGGAAGGAAATCTGCAAGTACTTTTACTTCTTTACCCTCAAAAAAACAAACAAAACGAAAAGTGAAACCCGAGGCTCATAAATACAATTTTTGTTTATGTGTACATTTTTTTAATTAGTTTCCAAACAAATCGATCATCGGATGACTGACAGATGGATGCTGCTGCTGTTGCTGCTGTTCACTTTTGCTCCAACCAGAGAATGTGCAAAACCTTCAATATCCATAAATCCATTGCGATTTATTCCTTTGTTCTCAGTGTCTGAAACGAGTCGAAACGTGGCTCCAGTTCTCCAGTTCCATTCACATTCACATAACCCACACAGAAGGCTCTGGTTTTGGCTCTGGCTCTGGCTTCCTTCTTGTGGTTTTCACATTTTATTATTTTTAGATTGAAACGCTTCAAAAGCACGCCTGTAACACGATCTTTTTTAGAGATGAATGCCGAACGGGGTTGGTGGAGAGAGACGTGTCTCGAACACTCGAAACAATCTCCTCGAGAGCCTCTGGGCCTCTCTGAACTCTGGGGGTTGTGTGCCATTGAGGAAGGGTTCTGTTCGGTTCTGTTCTGCTCTGTTAATTTCTGTGTTTTTTTTGGTTTTTTTTTGCTGTTCTTGAAAGCTTCTACCCCGCGCACTCCAATGTCTAGAGTCCATTCGGGCAGCTGCTTAGCCTGATTCTGTCGTCTAGATGTCTGGCATACTGTCGTCTATCGCTTGGTGCGAGTGGGGCAGTGTATCTGCCACGATATTGTGCCACGTCGATCCCCTCTCGGACAGTAGTCATAGCCAGAACTTTGAAGTTAACGAAAGGATTGAGTTACAGAGCAGGTTTCCAAGCAATCGATCCATCAGTGGAGTTATCCCTCTGCTTCTCCCAGCTTTAAACCTATTTGAAGGCACCAATAATGATTGCACATAGCCATGGCTTACTGTACTAATGGCTGCCATTTTGAGTGTTCCCAAAGCTTTGGGTTTTTGGTATTTTGGGCTGATTTTGACTGCATTTTGGTGCCATGTCAAGTGTCAGAAATGTACCCTAAATTCGGGTGGCATACCAAATTGCGGCATGCATCAGAGACCGGGGACCGCCAAAAAAACAGGCAAATTAATAATTTTCGAACGAACCGGCTCCTAAAGCCAGCCTGTCTGCAATCTACAGTCTACAGATGATGCCTTACCATCAGGGCTTAAAGCCCAAAGCCTCTCCCTCTCACTGTCTCTGCCCACCAGAATGCGTACTTTTAAGAGCCCATGAAGAGCAGAATGAAAGCCGAAATCAGTTTGCATGTAATGCGATTTGCATTTTCCACCCAAAAATACACTCCACTCCCCACAAGGAAGGCAGGATGAAAGGGGAGAGTAAGAGTGTAGGGGGCATTCGGGGGGCCCCACACAGGTGAGGCTTTTGTCCCGAAGGATGGATTATCGTCCCGATTGTTCTGATGTTCACCGCCTGCTGTTGCTGCCATTCCTGCTGTTGCTGCCATTCCTGCTGTTGCTGTGGCTGTTACTTGCCGGAAATAGAACGTAATTAACGGCAGGAAATTTCACTTTTGCGCTTCCATTCAAAATTGTACATAGAATTTCCCAAACCCTGTAAAAGCTGCTCAAAGTGCAGGCCCCAGGAGAATGATATATGTACACATGTACATATGTGTGCATGATGTATGTATGCACATGCTTTCGTACATACATATATTGTGGGTATTGTGTTTTCCGGGCATCGGTGTTCGGTGTGCAAGTCTTGTTATGTCGAATATTTCGCATCTGAAGCATCTGAATGGCTTGGAATGCAACAATAAACTTGAGAGTTAAATTTCAACGAAAAGTCCACACGATACTTGGGATGCTCTAGGAAAATTACATTTCACTGGAATTACAAACATAATAGTCGTAGCATCAAAGGTACAGTCTCAAGCAATGCTATGAATGGGACTGTTAAGCGATCAACTTCAACAGACGATAATCTGGAATCGATAGCAATAGTCGATGGGACGATAGTAGTTGCCAGAGATGCTAGAGATGCGAGTGTGAAGCGATAATCTTCCATGGGCGATGGAAACGATAGCAAAAGTCGTAGGATAAAAGACAGTGCCAGTAAAGTAAAGTTGTTAGTGTTAAGCGATAGGCTTCGATAATATATCTAAAAACTGATATCGATAGCAGTAGCAGAAGGAAAAAAGGTAGTAGTGTCTTTTTAGAGATGGCAGAATGAAGCAATCAGCTGCGATACACAATAATCGGAAACGATTAGCAATTATAAACAATTTCACCTTCCTAGGATCATATTTGATCGATCATTTTGCAGCGTTTTGCTGTTGGAATGGTATTTTCTTAGGTTTGAGGGTGATTCTGGTAGATTTATAGCAATCGTTTCTGCCAAATCTACCATCTGTCAGGACAAAGGCAGTGCGAATCTAACCCGCAAGGAGAGGGTATGTATAAACTACGTATTACTTTTCGGGAAGGACCTCTTCCTTGCGGAGAGAGTGCACGAGCACTGCGGATATCTCTACTCCTACCCCCAGCCCTGGCCATCCCTTATACCTATTCCTATACCGATGGATAGACGCCTGTCGCCTGGTGGTTCCATGGTGTGCACTCACAGACACGACACTCATACACTAGTGAAAATCGCTTGAAAATAATTGAGAGCACGCGCACTGGATTACACGAAATTATTTTATTGCAGGACAACCAAACGGGGGTTGCTGCATACATATGCACATACATACATATATGTATGCATAGCAGAGTCTCTGTGGAGAGGGAGAGAGGGATGAGATGGGATGGGTTGGGATGCTTTCCGAAAGTCAAAAGGGTAAATCGGTTACTCGGATACCATGAGTACTCGTACCATATGTACATCGTCTGTACGTTGGAGCGAGAGCGCGATATATGTAGAGTTGATCTTGGTTAGAATTTTTGCGGTTTTGCGGAATCGGCTCAATGGTCTGAAAGTTAGGGATACATGCGGCGATTCGTTGCAATACACACCCCCCAAAAAACAGTTTATAAATATTGATATCACTACTGTAAACATCGATATCCCCTCGATGGGTCATAAATAAAAACAATAATTCACTTAACGATCCCCGAGATGGCAATCTGTGAGTCTTTTTTCAGAGTGGTGGGGTGAGGGCATAGGCATCATTTTTGGGTGGTATTACAAATGCCAGAAGATTGCATTTAATGGGAACGAGGAGTAAGATAGAGCCATAGAATGGTGTCTCTAACAGAAAGGGAGGGACTCGATCGAAATGAAAACAAGACCTCTTGGGGGATGTTATACTCGTAGGTTATACTTAAACCACCTTTGAGCCAGAGCCAGAGCCAAGATGCATAATGTGTCCTATTGATTCTCAAGAGTATTAAAAGCTTTAGTTTTTCTTCTTGAAGTGCATACTGTCCGTACCCCTGCCACAAGCCACATGCCACATATCGATACACTCTTTGAGCGCGAGATGAAACTCAAGTTTCAAGCCTTTTCCTGCTTAACGTTTGTTGTTGCACTGCAGTGCTGTTGGCCTGTTTGTTGGGATTGTTGTTTTCAATCGAACGATGAAATTAATTGTCTCCTTTTACGCTGGCTGGCTGCTTGGATGGCTGTCGGTGCCACTTGAATAGATGGCACCGCGCCTTACCTCAATGTGTGGCATCCACACCGCACCACACCACACACGACGGTGATTTCGGTGACTGCCCCGTTCGTTTGTTCGTTCGTTCACGTTCACGTTCACGGGTGGTCCCCCAAAAGGTGTTAGGCACGGGCACTGCCCCCCATCCCCTTTCCCCCACACCACTCCCACGAAGGTGTCTTCGTTACTGACCCGCCCGCACCTAACACTTCATCGGAGGAGTGTAACCTTAAA
Source organism: Drosophila athabasca (assembly GCA_008121215.1). Lineage (NCBI taxonomy): Eukaryota > Metazoa > Arthropoda > Insecta > Diptera > Drosophilidae > Drosophila > Drosophila athabasca. The sequence continues at coordinate 6,605,369 of CM017796.1, read as the reverse complement.
CGTGGAAACAGACTTAACCTTGCGCCCAGGCACCGTTGCAGGCAACGCGTTGCAGCCACCGCCACAGCCACCGCCACAGAGATCCAAACAGAACAGAAATGTCATTGTTTACAATTGAAAAAACAGTAACAGAAACAGATTTCCAGAATCGTTCAAACAAATTGCCACAGCAGCTGCCACAGCCATCTATCGCCCTACTTTGGGCTTAAGCAAATCCCTCCATCCACCCCCCCCCCGCGTCCGCTAATTGTCTGCAATTTATATCGAGAGTACGATTATACGAGTACGAGTACGAGTTTATGGCATATGACAGCTGGTGGCCCAAGCCGCAGAGTAAACACTGGATGTGATGTGATGGGATGGGATGGACTCTCCCCTAAAGCAATACCTTCCATTCTCACATTAGGATGGTGTGCGGAGGGGGAGAGCCTCAGAGCCTTAGAGCCTTAGATATGATACGACATACACAGTTCTTAAGCATTTCGTGATAAGGTACATATGCATATCCATGGATCCATAAAGGAAACTGAGGGACAATGCTGAGAATTGGTTAAAAAAAACTCAGAAAGAAAGAAAAGACATGGATGTCTATCAAAATTATCTCTGAGAGAGATGGAGAGAGAGATAAAAGATATTATTACGAGAACGATTTTCATTACTAAATTTCAAAAGATAGCTAGATGGTAGTGCTTAGTGCTTAGATCATAATTTTGGATCTATGCAATCTTGCATTTGCACGTGCCATGCAGCTGCACCCCTCGGTCGCTTACCTACAATATTTCCATATTTATTTAGCAATATTCTAAATTGGTTGTTGCTTTATTTTCCATCTGTATTAATGGAGAAATTCCAACCAAATTCTCACTCACTGCATGTAGATATCTATGTACATATGTATGTATATGTATGCATACTTGCGACGATCACTGTGTTGGATCAATGGATGTGGACTGTGTGACTGTCCGTTGACCGTCAGGATCAATTAGCTAACATGAACAATTTCACGCCTCGTTTGGTGGCAGATTAAAGCGAAGCAGCGGGTGGAAAGAAGATACATAAATAAAACGAATGGAGACAGAAAGAGACAGGCATAGAGGACAGAGGAGGATAAAAGTTGGTCAATGGATCCATCCGTTGGTCGATGATCGGTCGCGTGTCCGAATAACATTTTGTTGGTAGCTTCAATTATTTTATGGATTCTCTTCTGCTCCTACTCCTCATATACATACATATATATTTTGTCTCTCTCTCTCTCTCATATTTGAGATCCAGTTGAATAAATAAATATTTTGTGAGGGCAACAATTTGCAGCCCATTAGAATATATAGTATCTATTTTGTTTATAGATATTTTGCTAATTTTCCAGATTTTCCAGATTTAAGGAATTTACATTTTTAAACAAAAAAAATTATTTCACATGAGAGAGATCTCTCTCTCTCTCTCTCTTTCTCTCTATCTCTGTCTCTGTCTCCCTCAATCTCTGTATACATTTTGTGCATTTTTTGTTTTTTGATTTTCTGCGACCTTCCCTTTGCCCCCTACCCCCCACCCATCCACCCCTCTTTTGCTGTTGCCTTTGGCAAAGAAAATGTTTTGCCAATTTGGCGATTTGAATGTCCGATACACTCAGCAGCAGCGGACATGAACGATGCATAGTCATAATTTTGTTAGCCAGCTTTTCTCTGCCCGAGTGCTCGAGAGTGAGATTTATCTAAATTTTCGATACTCCCTGTCCGCAGCCTCTCTCTCTCTCTCTCCCTCTTTCTCTCTCTGGCCCCGCCCCCTTGGTAGCCCCCAGGCCGCAAGCACAAAAGCCAAAACCAAAGCAACAAAAGTTGATAAGTTGTCGTCGTCGTCGTTGTCGTAGAGGAGTCGCTGTTGTTGTTGTTGTTGGTTAGGTTGTTGATAGGTAATTTACATAATTACCTCAAGGCGTGTCGACCAACAATTGTATGTGGCACCTACCTAGCAACCCCGCAGCCCCCTAGCCATCAGCCAACAGCCAACAGCCATGCTGGGGCATGCAACAGCCTGCTGCTGCTGATGCTGTTGTTGTTGAACAGAAATCAGAAGTCAGGCAATCATCCAGACCACAGAGCCCCAACTCAACTCCAGTCAACGACGGATGATAAGCCGCCAGAGAGCCAACCTGCTGCCACTGCTACTGCCGCTGATGCTGCTACTGCTGCTGCTGCTGCTGTGACACCAAACAAACAAGGCAACAAAACGACAAAAATTACACATATTCTATGCAGCAGGAGATCGACTAGCAGATACCCCTTGGAAGGCAGGATTGGCATGCAAAATGCACGCTCGTATATTTCAGGGCTCAATCTGAAGATCTTTCTTTTCCAGTGTGGCTTAGCATAGATGTTTTCGGATAGAATCCATAAAATAAAAACTAGACAAAAACTAGGTACAGATCCCTTTCTCAGTATCTCCCTGTTTCTTCAGAGACAAAATGTGCCATGGTCCATTATTGCCACCCAACCGATATACCCGAGGGGGCACGCACTCCGCATACAATTGGTAATCAAGGCATAACTATGCGGAACTGAACAGCCAGCCCGCCACAAAGGGTGCAATCGGGGGGGCAGAACAGGGGCAGGGCAGGGCAGGGCATAAGATGGGGTCTGTCAGGGGGCACATTGAACTTTTCTGAAGAAACGAAACGAAACGAAAGAAGAAAATAAGAAGAAATCTGGTCTGCTGTGCTGCGGGTCGGTCACTGCCATCCTCTTCTGGCAGTGCCACTGTGCAACAAATGCCAAATGCAGGCAGCATTCGCACACCCGGCCTTGCATTTGCAGTTGCAGTTGCAGTTGCAATTTCATGTGGATAGATACCCGTACAAGTGCACAAGTACTCGTACTCGTACTGTTTATATATAGTTCAGATGTATCCATGAAATCCATGAATTTGTGAGAATAATAAGAATGAAAGATCGAGAGGCTGCTGCTGCTGCTGCTGTTGATGCTGCTGCTGCTTCTGCTGCTGCTGCTGCTGTTTGTTGATGTGTTGCTTGTTGTGTTGCCGCATGTAATTATAACGAGTATTTTTATCCTGCAATTGCTGGATTTTACTGTTTAATCCCAGCGCCCAGCAACTGTCAACACATTGCATGCTATACCTATATATTTTTGCCCTTGTGGAATGTACAGTGAATGCTGCCCCACACAGCCGAAGCATTTGTATATGTCGGATGATAGGAATTGTGTGATTCAAGGCAAGCCTCTATTGATAGAAGAAGTGTCTGCATCTGGTTTAGGCCTGTGCAAATTTCAGAGATTTCTATTTGTGTATCCAGCGCCCACTTTCAACTTCGGATTTGTTTTCATTGCAAATTGAATTACACGGACTATTATTGGTTTCAATAAACGCATGAATAATTATCATTTACGTCATTTGCGTCTGATTTTGGAAAGCAGCATTGAAAAGCCGTACGGAACGTGTCCTTGCAACGTGTCCTGCGTGTCCTGGGTATCCTGGATGTCCTGGGGGTCCAGTAGCTATTAGCCTTGTCCCTCCACAGGCTTCGATTCATTGCGTAAAAGAGGAATTTGTCGTTTGCTTATTCTATGCTTATTATGCCACACTGGCCCTCCGCCTATCCCCTTCCCCCCTCCATTCCTACTGCCAATGCCACTGCCAATGCCACTGCCACTGCCACTTCCACTCTTCGACTTGGACTCCCACTGGGGGAGCGTACTTTAAATGAAACACGAGCTTTTAATTTAATCGACATTTTCAGTGGCTAGTTTCGGTTTACGGTTTTGGGTTCGACGTTGGCATTGCTCAAGTCCTATTGTTTGCTGTTTCAGTATATTTAGTATATTCAGTATATTTAATATATATGTAGGATATTCTGTATATTTAGTCTATATTTTTATACTAAGTATATACCAATAATATATTGAGTCTAATTAGATTATTTAATATATGTGGTATATATTTTATATATATTTGATAAACTTAGTATATTTAGTATATTAAGTTTATTTAGTATATTCGGTATATTCCGTACAGAGTATTATTTATACTTTACCCATAACTCCCCACTTTTTGTGAGACTCGTCGTCTTCTAGGGTATTTGAAGGCTCGTGTCTGTTCCCAATCTGTTCAAGGAAGAAAAGGATAATTGGATGGCTTCACTGTTTGCGTTTCTGTGAGCGTGTGTTTCTTGGTGAGTGTGTGTGTGTGTGTTGGTGTGGGCCTGCTTAAGCTGTTTGCCTGCGTGTGCTTTGGGGGCGGCAGTCAACGGGAGGAGCCACATAGAGAAAGATTCGCTTGTGCTTTTCTGCTGGGGCAATTGTCGCTTGTGCCTGGGGGTCCACAAAGCGCACGTGAACGATGCGCATTTGACTCTCTTGCCGGTGGCTTTCATCCAGACTTGCCACTGCCACGTGCCACAAACAATCGAATGGAAAATATGCATCCTCTAGCTGTCCAAAGCTCCCCAAAGAATTGTCCTCTTTTTTGCGAAAGACTTAAGGCCGTTTGACATTCAAATGGTCAGGCCTCAACAGGTTGCCAAGTGAAGGAGGGCGTCTGCAAGTGGATTGCGTGGCAAGGACTTAGGGAAATCGCTCCGACTGGCTGTGGCAGGCGATGGATGGCAAAACCCTTCTTTGGCATAAAATATAGTTATAAATAACTGCAGAGCTGAGTCAACAGAAGGCCATAATCAGTTCGTAAGGATAACGAGTAATACCCAAATAGGATAGTTTTCTCTCAGTCTTATTATAGCAGGATTTTTCAATGTCTTTTGACTGACGGTTTATATTTTTCGGTGAGTGAGTTTAAATTTTTATTTTTATAAAATGTTGCTCCAATTCTAGGCGATGCCCCAGCAATACTTTGAATCCATTTCAATACTCTACTTGTTGCACCATTGGTTCTAGTCGCTCTATTCCTTATTCCTCGACAACTTCTGTTCCATCTGGATACCCATTCTATTCTGCATTCCCCCATTCCTTTCGTTATTTGTTCCTCCATTTATGTATTGAGGTAACCACTTCGTATATCATTTACCAGATTGCACAACATTTTTTGTTTGAGTGGCAAGCAGACGGCGACGCTCATCTATACCCCTACCCATACCCTTTCCATTTGCATCTGCATCTGCAACTCCATTTCCATTCCAGATTCTTCCCGCTGGAGCACATTGATGATTTCGCAATCGATTTTAATGGTTTTTTGGGCTTCGTTTGATATTGATCAGATGCTACTCCGAGATGCTCCACCATAAAGATGTGCTTGGCTCCCTCTCACTGCCCCTGCCCCTTTCATTGCTTTGTTGTGTTGAAGCAGCAGCAGCAGCAGCGGCAGCGTTGTGACCCATATAAAAATTAGATCACAATGCACACCTTACAATCGGGATTTAGGATTGAGTGGCCGGGGGGTGTACATATGTACAGGGAATGGGTAAGGGGTAAGTGGCAGACAGACAGACAGACATTTGATGGCATTGCATAACCCAGAGAGTGCATCGAACCAGAAGCAATTAAAAGTCGATACTTTTTTTATTATTTCATTTGAGTTTTTTGTCTGTTATCTTAATGAGCAAAGCTACTTAGGTCTTAATGTGGAAAATATTTGGGTTACCACAGCCCAATCTCCCTCTCTCCTGCTGGGAAGCAGACACCAAACTCTACTCCCACTCTCACTCCCACTGCCACTCCGACTCCACCTCCAGGCAGGGTCTCCGTCTCATTCTCCTGTGCCTAGTACTTGATGCTCATTGTCTGGGCCATTGTCTGGGCCATTGGGTTCTCTTTCGCTTATGCATCTTAAGTGGCCTATTAGAATATGAATGCCCTTAGCATAGCCAAAAGGGATAGAGGATGGAGTCCCAGTCGCAGTCCCCCTTCTATCTCCTTCTATCCCTCCGTCATTGTCCACATTATTATGTATTATGTATTATGATTATGTATGGATTTCATTTGTTGTCATTGTCATTGTCGTTGCGTTGAGTCGAGTCGAGTCTCTGGTCTCTGGATCTCTGGTTCTTTGGTTTGCTGTTCTCTAGCTCTCGATCGGACTGCTCTAGTGGAAAGGTGTGAAAAGAGAGTCGTGTTGAGGACAATGCCAGCAAAATAGGCAATCTGCCTGTGGACCAGGAGAAGGAGGAGGAGGAGGAGCAGGAGGTGGCAGCAGAGTCGCTAATGAAGGTACTGTGCTGTGGCCTGTGTCCATGAAGAATTAACACCTACAAGAAAACGTTGGAAAACCCAACAACAGAGAGAGAAAGATATATCTATATATATGTATTTCTGTATCAACTGAAGCATATTTACTTTGAAGACTATATGTACATATGTATATAGCTCGTATATGATCCAGAAAACTATTTATATCCGGTATGCAAGGTGTACACGCTGTACAGGGACTATGAATAGTTTTTTTTATTATTTTTCCGAATGTTTTCTTTTGTTTTGTTATTGTTTTCGAGATCCAAAAATTATAATCTCAAAGGTAAATATTTTATTTTATTTTAAAACCTATATTCAATGGATAGTAGACCTTTGTTTCAATTGCATAGCACAGAGCTAATGGTTGGAAATCACTTATTTCCGGCGACTGCAGCATATTCGATCAACGATTAGTCCCCTGCCCTGAACTGACATCAAAGTTTTTATTAATGATAATTAAAAGGGATCCCATCCCATCCCCATCCCAATCCTCATCACATCCTATCCCCCCTATGGACGGCGCCAGTTAACGCTTTGCGATTGTCTATGGATCGATCTTAATTGAATTAGATGGCGATCCATATCGAATCGAATGGAATTCGTATTGCATTTTCCTCACGCTCAGTGGCTGTCTCTGTTTGGTTCTGTTCCATGGATCGCGCGGACCGGCAAGTGTTGGGAAAACAAACAAATGGTGGAGCGATGCCCCATCCTCCATCCCCCGCTCATCCCCCATACCCCTGTGCACACCAGCCACAAAGAAAAACAAATTTTCATTAAGAAAAACGAACAAAAAAAACAACATACATTTCGATTTCAAGAACTTATGAATGGCTATACGCATTCCGTTCCATTCCATTCCATTTCATTTCATTCCGTTCCCGTTCACGTTCCAATTCCCCCGCTGCTGCATACCGTTAAGTGCAATGCGAACTAATTTTTGGTCGAGTGGAGGATGGTGGCTGCTGGCGAGGTTTTTTCTCTTCTTCGATGCACATTCGAGTATAATTGCATTCAATTTCCTGTTGCCATCATCAGATATCTGTATACATTCGATCGATATACACAGTACGATGTACAGTGCGTTCTAGGGCTATAAGGCTGTAAGTGGAATGATAGACGGAAGAGCTTAGGTGTTCCAAAGAAAGAACATAGGTTTAGTTGACTATAACTGAATTTATTCTACAACTAATGCCAGTCATTGGCTGTTCGATAAGCTTCCATGAAGGATTATAATCGATAAATTATTAATGTCGATAACTGAATAAGCTAATCAGCACCCTTCGATAAGCAGGTTTCTACCTAATATAATCTTCCTTCATTCAAAGTTAAGCCTCTCATCTTTCGGTTATGATCGCTTGATGAACTAACATTTTGATACGCAGTGTACTGCATGTTCATTTCATTGATCAAATTCAACTGTTGGTCAAGGTCTTCTCTCGGATCTCAAAAAATGAAACCCATGCTCCATTATCAAAGATTAACGAAAATTTTCACTTTCCGTCACGACTTCTGGGAGTTTGGAAAGCTTCTACCAATCGAATCTATTGCCCAATCTGGACCAATCGTCCCATACATATTTATAACACTTTCATTGGTGACCGACACCGACACCGAATCCCCAACTCCTGGGCCATTTATTGGATTGTAAAAACAGAAATGATTCGAAAAGCATTTCTTAGAAAACTCCGTTAAAAATGCATAAAACCAAATCAATTCTACCACCAACATAAACATTCTCGAACCGAATTTTTGAATACCACGAGTAATAGTAATAACAATAGTAATAATAAGGCCAGATATGGGGAAAATCAAAAGAGCTGGCTCCCTCCATCCAGCTATCCATAGAAATTCCCTCAAAAGAAGGGGAACGGGGATTTTTTTTATTTGGAGTAAGAGATAGAGAAGAAGCCTAAGAACTTTTGGGCCTGCCTCTCGCTTGCTGTGTGGCGTCGTGAAGTGGAGCTTAAGTGGTGACCCCGACGACTTCATTATGCAAATGCTCAGATGCTCAGATCCCAGCAGCACTTCAATCATTCGGGCCAAAGTGGCGGCTATAATTATGACAAGGCGCCTCCTCCCGTTCTTCCAGCCCGAAAAATTGAGAGAAAATCATTTCTTGCTTGACCGCGTTAATAATGAGCCGGTGCCCGCCTGATTCCCGACTCCCGACAGCCGACCCATAATTTCCATCACAGTTTTCATGGGTTTTTAATTAGCGTTCGATTCGAAATGTAAGGTGACATCTGCCGAACCGAACCGAACCGCACCGCACCGCCTTCATTCGTTTACCTTCATCTTCTATGAATCTGAAATTAATTTAAAGTTTTATGCTAGAAGCATTTTTTATGGCCCACTTGATGGCTGCGTTGAAAGGGAGAGAAATTTATTTGGATCGTAATCGGAGCGCCCGCATAAACCTTTGACCACGGCCTTGGACACCGCGCTCTCAGGGCTCAGGGCTCTCTAGTGTGTCTTGTGTCTGTTGCCCTGTCTGGGAAGGACAGAGTGTGTGTGTGTGTGTGGCAACATCCTGGACTCCACTCTTATTCCCTTTGTCATGTTTTATGTATGTATACAAAAGCCTGGACCCCGACGTGGACCCCGGGGCCAGAGTGGATCCAAAAGAAGAACATTTCTGGGCGTGAGTTTTCGTGAGTCTTTGGTTCTCTGTTTTGCTGCATCGAAACATTAATGCATATTTATGGCACAGGACTGCGACTGCGACTGAGACTGTGGAGACCACACTGAAATGGGTTGACAAGTGGGATGGTTCTTGTTTTTTAAATTTTTTCTTATGTTTTTGGGGGCCCATTTGATGGCCAATTGACAGATGATGTGGTGCGGATCATTAATCACAACCGAATGGAATCTTCTGCTTTGATGTTTGCTTCTCTCAAAAGATCGAAAGTAATTTATGAGAAATGGCAGAGACCACAACCGACCAAAAAAGGGGTCAACCATACAAGAATCTTCTTATTAGTGCATTGGTCTGAAGTCTGAAAAGAGTTTCGATACATCAAATATTTCTTTATTTATTTCTTTATTTAATCTAAGAAACTAATTCCCCTCCACAATGACACTTGATTCCATATAAAATCTTGACAGGTTCCGTGGCTGTTCCGTGCCACAACAATGCATCGCCAGGGGTCACGCCATGCGTCATTGTCCTCAAACTGCAATATTTTTAGTGTTACTTTCATTTAATTCCCATTAATGCTTAATCCTTCAATGGTATTTACGAAACTTACAATTTCTGTACAGATCGATTAATAATCGATATTCCTAAACAACTTCCAAATATGTAGTCAAAACCCGAAGTTTCCATTACAACTTTCATTCGATTGTATGAATATAAATATAAATAGTAGATGCAACAGGTATCCCATAGTCCCAAGGCACACCGTCCTATACGTATGTTCCCTATTCCGTCGATTGTTTTGCTTTTCTTTTTTCCTGTTTACACGGACGTTTTTATCGTTTCCAGTGATTTGAATCGAATTGGAATGGAACCAATTGACAGCCAGAGCTCAAAAAAGTCAATACACAGAGAGGGAGAGAGAGAAAGACAGAAAAAGAGAGTGATAGAGAGAGAGAGAGGGGGAGAGAGACTGACTACCACGCGCCTTACCCCCACTGGCCCTAGGCAATGTGGATCCTTGTGGATGGTAGGATTATGACGCATTTCGAGTGTTATCCAATGGGTTTTTCAGCGTTCTGTCATTCCGATTGTTTTCATTGTTTTTGCCCTTGATTTATCATCTCTTGCGGTTTTCCCCGGAAAAGGGTTCTAGGGGTAGGGTAGGGTAGGGTAGGTGTTTGTGTGTTTGTGTCGTTAGGGATTTCGAGGGCTAACGATGGGGGTTGTCCTTCCCAACCACCATCGTCTTCTTATTTTTCACGCATTTTCACACGCTCTGTGTTCGTTCCCTCCTCAATGAAGAAAATGACTTGTTAATTTTCTAATTACGAAATCATTTTCGTTGCGAGAGCCGCCGCCTGAGTCCTACCTGCGTCATAGTACCACCACCTCATGGCCCTATTCCCCACGTTGAACCCCTCTCACACTCTCTCTCACACTCTCTCTCTCTCTCTCTCTCTCTCTCTCGTTTCCTCTAGTGATTCCTTTTTTGTTATTTAGGGTTTATGAGGCGCTGCTTTTGATGAGCTCTGCCAAGTCCCGGGCCTGGGCCAGGGCCACGAGAAACCTGTTTGATTTGTCTTAATTTCTTCCACCAGCCGAAAAATTTCATTATTGCGCCTGTGGCGCAGTCTGTGTGTGCGAGTGAGTATCTGTGTGTGCGCGAGTACACAGGGAGAACTAAAAAGTAGATACATTATAAAGGCACATACATACATATATGACTTCCAAATATCTCATTGGTATTGGAGTTTAATTGAACACATATCGGATACATCTGCACAAATTTCTTTAGGATTTCTTTTTCTCTCAGTGTATCCTGTATGTGCGTCTGGGGGTCCGTCTCCGTCCCGCTATCAGCGCCAGTTCATCAGCATGAGAGCGGAGAGCCGAGAGCCTGTCTATGCCTCCTTTTCTCTGTATCCGCGTATCTCTCTTCCTCTCACTCTTCCTTTTCATCTGCTGACTGCCTGTTGCCCTCTAAAACAGAGCATGGAAAGGGTATATTGAGCATTGCATTCAATTCAAACAGGTGTTTGGTCGGTCATACGAATCTCAATGACTTCCATAGTTGGTTCCACAGTTAGTTCCACAGTTAGTTCCACAGTTAGTTCTATGGTTCTTGAGATACACATATTTCGTAAACGTTACTTGAGATACATATGGTATTTGTACAAATATATTTATCATTATACAGATGTTTTGTATATTTTTCTCTCTATAAGTAAACATACAAGTTTTACCACATACATATGTATGTATGTACATATGTATGTACATATAGTAGTACCTCCCTGAAGAGTGTCGTGTTACCAATGTTACTACATATGGTTTTAATATCCCTTGGTATCTGATTTATAGGGTCTTTTTGTTCGTTATGTGTGGCATGGGGTTTTCTTCAGTGCCTTAAAAGGGTATCCCTTCGGTCGATAAACTTTCCCTTCAAGTATTTTCAATTTGTTTTATGTTGTGCGTAAGGTACAATGGAATGAAAACATAGAGATGGATGTTTTTTTTACCTGTTCCCATGATGTTCTTTGTGGCTTTGTTTTCGTTTTTTGTATTTTTTATCATAATCATTTGTGAACTGAAGCTGTCTCTGTCTCTGTTCTGTGGACCGCTGCGTATGTCCGATGCGTATCTCAAAGGCACCACAAACACAGAGGCAAACACACACATACAAACACATACTGTATGAATGATTTCTACTGCTTCTTGGCAGTTCGAGGCACTGCTTCTCCCTCCACTACCACTACTGCTGTCTGTTGGTAATCATAATTATCTTTAATTTTAAGCAGTAACAAAAAGTAGAAGAAATGCATCAGCACCAGCAGCAGCAGCAGCAGCAGTGGCGTTATCTTCTCTCTCCCTCTGGCACCCAAAAGTAGAATTACATGAATGAACAAAGCAGACAAGAGCAGAGCGTGTCTGTCTCACTCTCCTTGCACCTCTGCTGATGATGCCGCTGCGCTCTGCTTCTCTCAGTGTCACCCTCTTCTCAACAGGTGGGTCGGTCGCCGTCTCCCCTCGCAGCAGCAGCAGCAGCAATAGCAGGAACGGAACCGCACTTCTTGCTAAATACATATTTATCTGGGGCCCACAAGTCTCTTCTCTTGGTCTTTGGCACAGTACAGGTGCATTCATTGTGGCAGCAGCAATACCCTACCCCCACCCCAACCCACCCGACCCACTATCTCCAATCAGGTGTTATCACTGGGCAAACTTTCGCCCTAGAAAGAGACAGACAGAGCTCTGACCGGCTTTTGATAGGTGCTTTGCAGCTGCAGCACCGGCAGCGCCCAGCAGCGCCCCAGCAGCGCACCGACAGCGGCACCTAACGGCACTTACAGAGTCACCGGCAAAATGTTTGGCAAACATGCGCAGAAGAGCACCGGGCGGCATACAATAAGAAAGAAGACGAGGGGGGGACCATAATGCTGCCGGTTACTGTTTGCGTGGGAGCATTTTGCCAGAACTGGCCACCCACCACACACACACATACACAGTTAACGACTGTACGTGTACGCAACTGTTGCTGCTTTTGCACTTGATTTCGTCTGCCTCTGTCGACGCCTATATGCACTGCGCCGGCGTAGGCAATGCTGCAATTGAAAATAAGCAACTGAAAAGAGAGAGAGAGAGAGGGGAGCTAAAGCCTGCAAGAGGAGGGGAGGGGAAACTGCGATCGAGACACAGGCAAAGGCACGAAAAACAATTCAAGTGCAACGTCAGAAACAACAGCGGGGGAGTAACAGAAGAAGTAGAAAATGAAGAAGGCGAAGGAGAAGAAGAAGATGAAGAGACAGAGAAGAAACAGAAGCAGATGCAGTAATTTCCGGTGCCGCTGCCGCCCAGCCTATTGTTCTCAATCAGCTAACGCCATCTCCTTACCCATCCCTTCTCTCTCTCTCTCTCTGTCTATCTTTTAGTAACTCTCCTTCTGTTGTGGTTTTGCGCAGACGCGACCGTTGCTTCTTCTGCTCTGCTGCTGCGATATGCGGGTGCGTCATGCAGAAAATAGTGCATTGGGGAGAGTGGTTGATTAGGGGGATTTTGAATACAAGAGTGCAAGCAGATAAGAAAATTGACGCATCTTGGGGATTATCCCCTCCCCATTTAACAGATTACTCAATATTTCATTCATAAATTGCGGTACTCTACTGTTCTCCGCTGCTGCGTCGGCGGCTACAGTGAAGCAAAACATGGCAGAAACCACATTTTTGCCGACAATAATACAAATAATTAGCACACATGTGCATCTTTATGTACATATGTATATATGGTACATGAACATATGGTTCGGCATTCACCGTTTCATGGAAAGCCGTACATCGCTGGCGTGCACTGTACAGAGAGAGAGAGAGAGAGAGAGCCCTCTTGAGTGTGATTCAAAATAACAGGGCATGTAAGAAGAACGAGGTGAGGTGAGCTTGGTATCATTGTATGTTGCTGAGCATTTTACTAAGATGTCCATACCTTTTTGTATGCTCTCTAGCTACATTTGAACCGGTTTCAAGCAACATGAGTCCGGACTACCAGCAACATTCTTTGCAACATCGCTCTCCGACTGAACTCAAAAATAGCTCTCTCGTTCACTCAAAACTACTGAGTGAGATTACTCATGACAGAGTATGTTAAATGTTCGGGGTGGTTTTTCCTTGCGTGCGTTGTATTTTGCTGGCCGTTATACTTGTGGTCCATACCTTTTTCTTCTTTGCCGGCAGCATGTTTTCCGGCAACATGTGGCCGAGCTACACTTGGAGGCGGGCGTATTTGAAAACGGCCTTCCGCCCCAAATTGAAAAAAAACACTCGGACCGCTAACAACAGCACGCGCATTATCACATTTTTGAGTCGGAGACTTTCGTAATTCAAAAAAGTTCGCTGATACATCCGATTGAAATTTCCATATTGATAAATAAATGTCACCGTATTAAAATTAAATATATTCGAATTTCGTCGTTTGCCGTTGATCAAAGCAGTGCAAGCGTTAACTTTTTTTTACCGTTTGTTTGGTGTTACAAATGCAACCAGAAACAGAGAGATAACTGCAAATTTGTGAATAATTGTTGCACTATTTTTTGTTTGTTTTGCGAACTATAGCAGCAGCAAACAGTGTTGCCGCGTGTGCTATATTTCCCAAGAATTTTGACCGCTTTCTGCGTGTGTGTGTCTTTACGTCTGTCCCCACTCAGGCCGGGCGGCAGAAGCAACAAGTGCCGCACGCAAAACGCAGAACACACCGAATATCATCAACATTTCGGAATTCTGAGACGTGCGTGTCGGAACAAGTGTCCAAAATTCGAAAGAGTTTTTTTTGTAAAAACGTGCTCACCCAGAGAACCTTTTCTCGAAATATACGTTTTTTGCATCTGCAAACGCAAAGATCCAAAGTGCAGCCATAAAGCAGAAGCAACAGCTGTCATAGCAAAAAGAAAAAACAACAACAAAAACGAAAGAAAGACGGAAAAAGCAAAACAAAAGTGCAGTGACTCCAAAACCACAAAACGATCAACAGAAACAGAGAGAATAAGAATAAGAACAATGTGGAATGAGTGTGTTTAGTGGAGAATAGAAAAGAAGAAAACACAAACGAAACGGCGAAAGAACGACAAGAAAGAACAGAAAGAACCAACCAACCAACCCATCATCCATCGGTAAAACGAGGAAAGAGAACAAAAAGAAGGTAAACGATTACAAAGAGAATTGCGCATGCTGCATTCGATGCAGCGGAGCGGTGGTTTAAGTCTGTATAACACTTCCCCTATAGGGAAAAACAAACACTTGTGTATGTAGGTACGGTACCGGCACTGCGTGCTGCGTACTGCTTTTCTGCTGCTTGTCCTCCTCAATTTTTTTTTTTTTGGCTAAATCTGTATGACACTCGAGATAGGACCAAAACTGGGAAGTTATTTCGGATATGACATGGTTATACATATGTATGTATCATCGTAAAGGGAATTAAATGTGCCAAAAATGATACTGCTTATACATTGAGAATATACAGTATCAAAATATTCTAATGCTTTTCAGATTAATCCCCATTAATCATCACAGTTGCAGCCCACAGTTCCCAGTTGAAGATCAAACAGCTTGATAACTGAACGGAATCACTGTATGTACTTTTATATCATTTAATATACGACACTCGACACCTGAACAAAGTACTGATTTCATGGCAAAAAGTGTTGTTAAATGATTATCAAATCTTTTTTTTCTGTGGTTTTTTTTGTGTGTGTGTGTGTATTTTGGGTTGGACTTGAAAATTTGGGAGCATCGACTCCCAACTTTGTTGCAAGAAAAAACAAAAACTGCTCTATAAATGTGTACTGTCTATACGTCTAGGGTACCTATAGATATGGCAAATCGCAGTATCATATTTCTACCAATTTTATTGACATTTTCACACGGTCACTTCTACATATGCGTAGCTGAAACGATCATATGCTTTGATTATTAGTTATTCTTGATGTAATCATAAACGATATCTGGCCTAAAGTTGTGTGTTTTTTCGAAATTCAATTAGAAGCATAAAGAAGCATGTTCAGTGTAATCATGAATCATATGAGTGTTATTCATGCCTCAAATATGATGCTAATCTCATACATCTTCATAGATACAATATGTACCAACACCATGAACCGCATGTTGGGACGAAGGGACGAAGGGTGCTGCCATACAGGCTTAAGTCTTAATATGAGTGTCATACAGCCTTCAAATCTAATGCGAGTGTCATACAGGATTAGTATATGATTTAAGTGTCATACGGGCTTTGGGTGATAGTCAGCGAGAGAGAGAGAGGGGGGGAATTAGAGATCGAATTCTCGGATCTCAGTGTTGCTTGGTGGTGTTGGTGTGCGTGAGCAATTAATGTCTCTTCTTCTGCTTCTTCATCGTATTGATAATTGCTCTTCTGCTCCTGATCTCCTATCCTCTTCTCTTAATTTATGAGCCATTGCAAGAGAGAGAGAGAGAGAGAGAGAGGAGGGTTAGATGGAGTTGCTTCCTGCTGCTGGTGGCTTTTAAAACTCCCTTCCTACCATACCCCCCGATCCCCTGGCACACCACCACCGCCCGCAGCAATGCATATTTATTGTTATAATTTTTCCTGCGCTCTCTCCCTCTGCCTTCTGTCGCTTCCACTCCCCCCCCACACGCCACACCACACGCCTTAAAGCCCCAAAAACCCAAAAAACAAAAAACAAAAAATTTAAGAATTCAACACGCAGTTGCATTTACATTTTGGTTTTTTTTGTTCTCTTGATTCCTGGAACTATTCTCAAAGAAAGAAGAGAGAACGAAGAAGAACGGAAAAAAGCAGTAATTGTATGAAAGGAGAGGAGTGGAGTGGAGTGGAGAGACGGTAAAGAGAAGCGATAAAGAAATCAACCTCTTTGTGTGTGTGTGGGGCCACATATCAAACTGCAATTGCCCTCCACTGTAATCCCCTCCAGTGCCATCCACCCTGCTCTGACCCCGCGCACCTTCTCACAAAGGGCAAACCGAAACATGGCCGTAGGCCAGAAAACCAAACAAAAAAATTGCAAAAAAACAAAAAAAAAAGAGTACTAATTCAGTCGAAACCCCCGTTTCAAGCATACAACCACAGAGCGTATCAAGTGGACTCTCTTCGTGCCGTGGCCGCCTTCAATTTCTGGCCTCCGGCAAATTGATCCGCGCGCGCACTCTCTTCCGCCGCCCCACTGCCGCCGCCCCAGCCCACTGCCAACTGCTCTGTCTCTTTGCTCTCTTTGTATTGCAATTTGATTCGTGGTTGTCGCTTTGCGTCGCTTTGCGCGCGCTCGCGCGTCTTTGAAGGTTGAGGTTGGAGTTGAAGTTTGGCTTGCGGCTGCTGGGATTTTGGGTTGGAGTTGGAGCGCCCGCTGTCAAGATCGATCGAACTATGTACGATGTATGTTTGATGCTCCTCTCTCTCTCTCTCGCTCTCTTTGAGCTTTAATCAAATTAAATGCAGGAAATGTGCAGTTAAACGAATCCCCCTCCCCTGGCTCTTGACGGTTTGGTCTGCCTGGCTACCTATGTATGTACATATGTATGCATGTATCTGTCCTCCCTCCCGCACACAGCAGGGGCTGCAGCAGGCTGACGTTTCCGAGGAATCTGCTCAATATGTCGCACATCCATCGGCCACACATGTTTGGCATTTGTAGGGTTCGAGGAGAAATGCATAAACAGGAAGAGATCACACACACACACATACACACACGCACTGCGCACTCCTTTTGCCAGCAAGCGAAAGAGTGAAAGAGAAGACACAAGACACGGGACACACACACACGTCGTTTGACAGGCGCTTGACAACAAATTGAGTTATTTCCACACAAAAAAAAACGAGAAAAAGGGAAGCAGTTGAAGAAGAACAAGAAAACATAAATAGAAACCCTAAACAAAATAAAGAACTGCACTAGAGCGAGAAGGAGAGAGACGTGGAGATGAAGAGAAAGTTGCGTCATCTGTCGAGAATTGAAAAGACGATTTGAAATCCATCGAGCCGGTCCGATCCGATCCGATCCTCCTTCTTCTAGGGAAAGTGAAACAAACGAACCCCCGAACTCACCCGCACAGTGGGCTGCAGACACACACACACACGCTGTATACTTCTATGGCCCACTGTACGAGCTGTGGAAAAGCAAAGAAAAATGAAATTAAAGCAAACGCAGAAAAGTGAATGATTATTACTTTCTTGTGTGTGTGTGTGTTTAATGACTAACTAACTAAGACAAACGATTAGAAAACGAAAGTTGATTACAACTTGAAAATCCAAGGGCATCCCCCATCCCACACATCGGAGGGAAGTTTGCAGGGAGAAAGAAAATCAGGATTTAATTGAATGCAGAAAAGTCGACTAGAGGAACAAGCAATAAACAAATGAAATTATTTTGTCATAAATATATTTAAATAATAAACTTTTAAGCGAATCCACCAAATTGGTTTGTGCCGTGTTACTATGGAAACCTTAAAATAGTTCTAAAAAAATGTATAGGTAAAAGGTAGATTCATGTATTGGCCATGTCGGCAAACCCCCCCGATCCATTCCATTTCATTCCATTACGTCTCCCCCATCTTTTGATCCCTTTCGATCCCCGCTATTGGTTTCTCTTCTATGCCTCTGTATCCCACCCCTTCTCCTGCTGCTGCCATCGCGAACTGCAGTTAACATTGATTAATTCGTTTCGTTTCTTTTTTTTTTGTTGTTGTTTTTTTTTTGGTTCACGCGCTGTCTTCGGCGCTGTAGTCGCCTGTCTTTTCATTGCTTTTCCTGTTGTTTGCATCTATTTTCTCGCTTGTTGTTTCGCTTTTTGACAATTTTCAATTTTCCCTCGCATTTCTCAAAAGTCTCATGTGTGTGTGTGTGTGGCAACATGTGTGCGGCTGCGGCTGCGGCTGTGTGCTCCCCTTTTGCAGCGCCGCGCCGGTCTGCTGGCGGCACGGCACGCCCCATCATCCATAAGGCCAGTGCATTTCTTTTCTCCATTTCTCTGTGTGCTTTCCTTTGTATTTCTGTGGCTGATGCTGATGTTGTTATCGTTTCCCTGCCTCTCTTTTAACCCGATTTTTAGGTTTCGATTTCATTTGCGTGTAGAAATGCATTAACAAAAAACACACACACACACACCCAGCAAATTGGAGTTGTCTCTGGTTCTTGTTGTTGTTATTGTTGTTTCTTCGAGAAAATTGTCTTCAACGTTAATTTTTGTGGCCCGAAGAGACGGACAGAGAAAAGATAATTGGTAGATCTACTAATGTATGGAATTTTCCGAAAGTTTTCTTTTGCTTTGGTTCTGTAAAAGTACACAGATTCAATCTATAAGGAGCTACATACATACATATGTATTAATAGTACTAGATCGCTTTCCAGTAGCCAGGTGTTCAAACAGCCAAAACGACAGGTGCACCCTCGGTTCTGTTCAGTTCTGTTCTGGCTATAAACACAGTCGGGCTTATGGCACATTCTACCAAACACGGATGATCCCCACCCCACCCACGTGCGAAAGTCAATTTTCAGAATTACCTATTGGAGGTTTAAGCTTGAAATTGAAGCTTATTAGAGCATTTAGTTTATCTTTAATGATGTTTTCATATAACGTAATTGCATAGTTAATTTTTGGAATTTTAAACTGTTTTTTAGTTGATATTTTTTGCTTTTACTTGTACTTTGAACAATTTTCTTCTATTCTATTCCATTCCATTCCATTATTCGCTTTTTCAATCCTTATTTTCGAACTAGTTCCGGTTACGACGCAACTCAGCTGCGAAATAATTCCAGTTTTTCCTGCTGTCGATCGTTTTTAATTACTTTTGCCGTTAATCTCTTAATCATTTAGTTAATTGAAAGATAATCAATTGCTAAACAACGATGAATGACGCTCTGAGCCGCGAGAGCGAGGTTCATTCCACTCATCCCCCTGCCACCCTCCATTCCTCCATTCCCTTCATATGTGAATGTGAATGCAAATGGAGAGAACTTTGAACGCCTGCTGCCACTTGAACTACTGCACTTTTGTTGGGGCAGTCGCGCGTGCCAGATAAGCCTACGAAAAGCGTGTCACAGAAAAGCGGGGAAAGCGCTCTAGTCACTCACTGGCTCTCTCGCTCTCTCTCTTTCTCTCTCTTTCTCTGTCATTCTATGTTTCTACCCGCATTAATCGCTTGCGTGCAAAAGGCACAAAGTTCTTTTCAAGTCCCTGCGACTAAATTCCGCTTCAGAGAAGTTTTACCCACAAGGCAAAAGGATTTGCGATTTGCGAGGAAGAAGAAGGTTTATTTTTTTTTCAAAGATGGCAAAGCAGTAACAGGACAAACCGATTGGGAAACTTGTTGTCCCCCATTAATCATCTAAGTGGATTGATTTGGAAAAGATTAAATGCATTCAAGATACTTGTAAAAGAACTACAATTAAATTATGGATGGATGCATAGCCAAAAAGTGTTCCCATAAGCGAACGGTTACTAGAAATTGAACTAGTGATTGGCTCACCACCAACCGCTCTCTGGTCATCTATTCCTTGGTTAAAGTTCAACTACTGGACTAAATGCAACTGTAAATGCAACGTGCCACCCACCCCCCCCATTCTCTGCCACATAAAGTTAATGTGTTCTCTCTCTCTCTCTCTCTCTATCTCCGTCTTGTGTGTGTTAAGTGTTTTGATGAGCGTGTAATGGGCTCATGCTGCTGTCATGTTTAATTGATGGGAAATGCTACTCCCTATTCCTATTCCAATACCCATTCCTATCCCTAGCCCTATCGTACTCTCTCCCTCGCCTGTGGGTGTGTGTTGCACGACCCTTGAATGCGAATTCGAATGCGGGTGTTGCAGCAGGAGAGTGTGTGTACAAGAGGGGTGAGGTAGAGGGTCTCTCCACACAATTTTATTCTCACAACTAATTTAGTTTTATTTGATTTTACTGCTGTCTCTACCACTCTCTACACGTATACCCCGTCACTATGCCATCCGGACATTCATAAGGGTATTATCATTCTGGTGAAGAGTTTGCTTCTTACCAAAAATGACTTCCTACTTAATTCAGTGGAGTTTCGTTGCAGACTTTGGTCGATCCTTTTGAGACTTGAATCTCGATCTATCTATTAGGTATAGCTTGCTATATCCCTGTCTATATTGTACACCTTTCTATACCTATACATATGTATGTACATATATACTAGCTTACGTGTCGTGTATTTTGTTCTTGCATTCTCGGGCATTCCCTTTTGCTGCATTTGATTGTGCGTCTCGAGTCGAGCATCATGTGCGATCTACATATCTCTATCTACATATACATATGTACATATATCTATCGTATCTTTCTGCCAAAAGGGTACATCAAAATTCGATATCTCTCCCTTCACTTCTTTTTTTTTTTGTTTGTTCTATAATTTGGCTTTTGTCTTTTCCTCCCCCACACACACACACATACACTCGCAGAAGACACCACCGACCACTTGTGGTTCATTAAACTAGCAATTTATCCATGTTGTTGTTTAAGTTCTGGTGTTATACTTAACCAGAAGTTAAACTTCCATGCGGGTCATAAATAAATAAATATCGAAATATCAGAAATGCATAGACTTTCAAACGGGTAACATTTATCCACGGTAATGCCCCGCCAGTGTTGTGTAATTGCTTGTCAATTATTGTACTGTTATGTCTGTAAAAGCTTTTAACCCGAGAATAAAATATTGTTCTGTTGCCCATCCGATAAACGTTCGATATTCGCTTTAATAAAAATCAAATTAAGTAAAAAAAGAAATGAAAAAACGTTCTCATGGCTCCTCGAAAAAAAACTTGAATTTAATGTCATTTGGCCGATAAATCTTTTGGCTCAGATCGGACAAAAATTGGCCAACAAATTGTAATTTACGATGGAAGATGCTGCCTCTGCCTGCCTGCCTGCCTGCCTGCCTGCTGCCTGCCACACACAAAAGATGACGACGACGACGATGATGATGATGATGGGGATAGAGAGATGTGGAAGCTCTCCTCAATTCCCACGTTCAATTGTTCCACGAGTTCCACACAGAAGTGCCGCACTGTGGCAGTGGCAGTGTGGCAAGGGCAAGGGTCAGGACTGTCTCTGTGTCTGTGTTCCATTAGAATCTGTGTGTCTGTGTGCCTCTCTGGTGGCGCCGCTGCTGCCTGTTGAGTCGAGTCCAGGGCCCTAAATCGTAAATCAACATCACACCACATCCACATCCACATCTACAACACATCCATGGGTGTAGCAGATGGAAGCATATGCGCGGGGGGGGATTCCGATCCCACAATGGGGAAGTGACAAAGTCTGCCCCTGCCCCTCCCACACCCGCAATACTCCACAGAGGGAATGTCAATCCCCCTGAGAACAATAATTGTGGAAAGATTGTGTGTGTTTTTTTTTTCTGTGTGTGAAAAGTCTGTGGGAACTTTAAAATCCATCAAAAGCACAAGTTGAAGAGATTTTCAATTGTATTTTTCGATAAATATCTAATAAATATCGATAAATTCAAAATCCAGACCCAAAAGAACAGACCAGTGACAACCGCTGACTCTTTTGTGGGGGTCATCCCCATGGGTCAGCCTCCCACATAAATTTCCATTATGTCAGAGAACAGAGAGAGGGAAAGAGAGAGAGAGAGAGAAATTGGTCGAAATTTCTCCACCGGCCCCCCGGAGGCGGAGGTGTAGGACTGTGCCCTAAGAGTTGGTTGAACTCTTGACCAGCTGTTGCCGCCGCTGAAATGTAATTCACTTAATTTTTTACCCCACTCTCGCACTCCACCTTGCTGCCGCTGCTGCTGTCGGAGTTGGAGCATGTTTGCATGTTTCGCACATAAAAAATATAAAGAAAATAATAAAAAGTAAAGAGTAAAGAGTTCGGGTCCAGGTCTGGTCTAGTCTGGTGGCAGCTTCCAAGTTGCGCCGCCACTTTGTTTATAAATTGTTTTCCACTATTTTTTATTGCCGCCACAAACACACAAAACAGTACGTAAATCTTCTCAGTGCTGCTCATAACCTCTTACCCTCTCCCCCCTCTGGCGGAATGTGCTCAGAGCCCCTCAGATTCAGATACAGATTCAGCTTCGGCTACGACTTTGGCTTCAGGCTCAAGAGACATCGCTGGGCTCCATCAACCATCAACCATCTCTTCCTTCTCTTCCATCTCAAACTCCATCTCTCCGCCACTCGGTTTGCATTTTCAAAAGATTTGTATCTTAGATTTTATGACAGTTTCTCGCTCGCTCTCGCTGGCTACGTGATTTTGCATGTCGTCTGAGGGAGGGAGACAGACAGCAGGGCAGCAGGGGAAACAGGGGCAACAGCGGCAACTGAGGCAAGCAGGGTAACCCACCAACTGGGCAAACACGTACAAATACGACAAATTTTCAGTTCTGTATGAGGTATGTACATACCCCACACGAATGGGGGTATATCTGTTGTGTGGAGTGAGAGATATCAAAGGAAGTATGTAAAAATTGCGAATTGAGCTGAGCTCTTGCTATCGATTACATATCGATTGAAGTCGAAAACCACTGCGGCCTCGCTTGAGGCGTAGGTGTGACTTTCTGTGAGTGGTTGCTATTGAATATCTATCGATTTATACCGATAGCAAAGTTTGAAGATCATAATTCAATGTAAATATGCGTTTAAGGCATTTTTCGATAGTTTTCGGTGTGGCAATAACAATCGATACAAATTTCATTATAATTTTTCGTCCCAGAAATTTGATTACTGGGTATCCCCACGCTGGATTGATATATCTCCTATATCTCGTTCTTATCTTTGTTTTTGTATTTTTTCGGCTAAAAGTCAGTTGGTCGATGGGTTAAAGTGGGCGCTGGACTGGCATCAGTCAACAAGGAAACGAGTTAAGTGCACTTTACATACATACGAGTACGAGTACAGTCCCAGACATACAATAAATTCAGGAATTCGTTGTCACTTCTCTGCTGCTGTTCTGCCTTCTCCCTCTCCCTCTCCTTCTTCTGCTCCTACTCCTTGCTGATTGAAAGTCTCGTTTTCCATTTCATTTGCTCGCTGTTACATAGTATTTTCTCCTGTTTTTCGGTGGAGGCCCCTGAACTTTTTGCATCATCAATCATGGGACTTGGTTCCGCCAGTTCCCCCAGTCGACGACGCAGGCGCAAAGGCCAAATGTTTGACGGAATGTTTGACAAATGTGTGTGACGATCAGTTTTTGGTGCGCGGGGGAGAAGGAGAGATACCCATAGAGGGTCGATGAAGTGTTAAACAAATTGTAACCTTAACATTAATGCCAGTTAATGACAATCCACTTGAAAGCAATACGGAATTATCGGGGAATTGAATCATAAAAGAAACCCTAAGAAACTCATTAATATCAATCGATTACATTCGATATGCAATAAGCCCAAGAATGTTATGAAATCGATTCACAAGATTCTTTGATTGTCGCCAAGAATCTAGTATGGTTTTTGCCTGCATCTCCATGGATTTGTATCCTATCGATGCTCTAGTTATCGAAGGATATCCAATGGCTCCCTAATTGCTCTCTCTCTCTCTGACATTTTCCACAATTGAATTTTAGCTGCAATCAAACAATTTGCATTCGCAGTTGGATCCGAAAATAGAATTTCCATTTTTGGCATACAATTTGGGTCATGGGTAATCGATGCTGAATTCATCCCATCAATTGTGTTTGAATAGTATTTGGTGTGAAATATGAAATGTGCTCCGCCAGCTTCATCATCATTGTGGGGCATATGGTGGGGGGTCATTGGGCATGCGGCATTGGGCTTGTGGGATGAGGCCTGTTTCCCATGTAACCAATTAGTTGGGGCCAGTGTTGTGGAACCCCTGTGGTGTGTGTGTGTGTGTGTGTGTGTGTGTGTGTGTGTGTGTGTGTGTGTGTGTGTGTGTGTGTGTGTGTGTGTGTGTGCCGACAAAGAAAGCTACTACCGTTAGGGGGCATCCATCTCCTCCCCTGCGATCCTCCCCGCTGTTTCTTCAGTTCGTTCTATTCGATTTTAGGTTTGTTCTGGTAACCTGTTACCTCTCCTTGTCTCTTCTCTTCCTCTCCCTCTCCATTAAGACATTAATTACATTCCCGGCTCAATGCTAATGATGGTCGATTCTGATGAGGCATACATATGTATGTACATATGTATATGTTTAGTGCCTGGCTAACAGGTTGCTTGGTTATAACCCACCCACTCCCACTCCCACTCTGTGTTGTGCCTCTCTGTTCTTGGAAATATACATGTCAAAGCTGGAATGTGATTACAGAGACCTACAGACCGGTACCCCTGCATCTGGTGCTGGTTTCGGGAGTGAGGCACCCCTTTGTGTGGAATTGGAAAAGGACACCAGTAGCACTCCTTGGGGGGTACTCTGTGTGGCTTACTGGGAATTTTGATTACGCTGTTTCCTGGCGACCAGTAATGTTTCTAATAAGCGTGTGTTTCCTGGAGCGGTAAACCAAAGGGCCAATAAGTGTGTCTGTCTATTTCCTGGACCCCGTTGCAATTGCGTTTCACATTTGCATTTACGTCAAAGGCAAAAAATAGGGGATTTTCGTTGAGGTTATCAACTTTGAAGTTCAAAGAAAATGCATGCAAAAAGTGTTCTGTATTGCTATCGATTTATATCGATAACATATATGTATCTTTCACATACGATAGATTTATGTGTGTGGTTTGCCTCCGGTTCGAGGCTTCCCTGCCCCAGTTCCTTCATTAATCTTCTCCTTTGGGTCCTGTTCCCGTTCCTTCTCCTTTTCCTACTCCTGTCCTCCTGTCTTCGTCGTCTTCTTGTTTGTCCATTTGAGCCAGAGACTAACTATGGGATTTCCTCTTAATTGGCTGCCAAATAAGTTGGACAGTAATCGACTCAATTGACATGCCTCCCTACCTCCCCTCCCACCCTCGTGCGACCATCGATACCACATTCTTGGCTTCATTTCCGTTTCCCCCTTTTTTTTTTTTTTTTCGTTTTTGGTTTCCGCTCTTTCCGCTTTTCTTCTCCTAATTTGTCTCTAGTTCAAGTTCAAGCAAAACGAAAAAAAAAAAAAAAGGGAAAATCTTGAGTGAGTGACTCGACAATGGGATACCTAAATGAACAGAAAAAGGAAATTCTTTATTTATTCCACCTGATTATCCGTCTTAATTAGTTTTAGCAGTGTCATTCGAAGCAAATGTGTCTATTCGCTTACGGGAAATTTCTTCAACGAATCAATAGGCGAATGTAATGTGCCGCAGTCGCTCTACTCTCCGATTAATGGGTATGGGAATGTGTGTGTTTTTTGGGCAAATCAATTTTTGATAAGTTGTGTATTCCTTCACTCTATCGAATATTTGGAAGTAGGAACGGTGGAACGGTGGGAAAGTAGGGTCGGGGTGGGGCCTGGGTGCCCCTTGAGGCCGTGTCACTTTGGTGCGATTTCCGAAACAAACTTTTCAATCAATATTTAATACGAAATCGAAATCTTTTTATTGATTTATACGATTTTTGTGTGTTGGGCAATGGATAGATGGATGGATGGATGGGGATGGCCTTGTCCGTTGTTTTTCGTCTATCATTTGATATTCTTTTATTTCGTTTCGTCTTCTATTTGTAAATGCCACTGAACTTGATTTGTTTCTTGATTTCTTGTTGATTGAAACGAATTCAATTGAATGGAAACGAATGGAATGGCACTAGAATGGCAGTGGAATGAGAGCTGCTTCTGGGCTTTGGAGATTTATGTATTTGCGGCTGACCTTTGGCACACCACGACCACTACCCAACACAACCCAAACCAACCCCACCCCACGCCACGCCCCCCTCATTATCATTATCATTATGTTATATGTTTATCTCCCTTTTCCACTTCCTCCATCGTTTACATAAATTTTTGGTTTATTAGAGGGAAAATCAATTTTCTCACTAATTGAATATTTTGTGGGTTTTTATTTTTTTTTTTATTAATTTTTGTTTTTTGTTAGATTTGCATAAACTACAAAATTTGCCTAATGCGACCTTTCCTCTAAGGTTCGGATGAGACCTAAGCAAACATAACCTCCAATGCGAAGTTAACCTCAAAGTTTAGCACCTTTGGCTGCTCTCGTATGACCCAACCCATGGGCCCTCTCTAGAATTATTTATTTAGGAAGATTATTGGTAAGAGATTAAAGTAAATTTCGAAATCGAAATGCGGAAATGCCTCCTTTCAAGCGAAACGCAATTTATTACACTTCAAATAGATATTGAAATGTGGAACAGGGGAAGGTACAAGATACACGAAGAGATATGAACAGTGGGAAGAGGGGGATGAGAGGCAATAAAGATATGTGGAAAGAGATACGACATAGAGTAGATATAGTACACCCTGTATGCGATACCTGCGTGGCAAGCGCTTCATTCGTTTAGGAGAACTAAAATACCATTTGTAATACAGTCCATGGATATACCCCGAAATATCCGGGGAGGATAGTAGGCGGAAACCAACTGATGGGCGATACGTTATAGAAGCATGTCCAAGTATCCCATACCCAAGTACTCTTCCATTCTCTTGAGATCCCTTCAATCTATAAAATTTGATGAAACCCCATGGAAAGGAACCCCATAGAATGGAATGGAGACTCTTGCTAAAGATTGAAAGAACTACTACTGCTTTACGAGTAGTGTTAATCATTGCAGAGAGCAAAGAGGAGGAGGAATTCGAGTTCGAGTTGGAGTACGAAAAAAACGAAAGAGCACAAACAGAACACAAAACGGGAACAAGAACGGGAAAGGGAACGGGAACGGGAACAGAGGGTTCGGCACCCGATGGCCCCCGCTGCTGCTGCTGATATCATTTATCATGCTAATGCCGGGAAATCGGAACGAGAGAGATGTGTGCTGTGGTGTGGTGTGTGGAAAAGTGGAACGAGCTTTGACACGCATCAACAGAGCAATAACAAACAATGGGGGGGGGGGGGGGGACTGAGGGAGTAGGAATAGTAATTCCAATGCGAATGTGCGATGGATGGATAGATGGATGGGGGGTATCCACAGGAAAAGGCTGCCCCCCAACAGCAGGCAGAACAAAAACAAAACCTGTCAAATGCTTGGCGATTTTCAGATATTTAATCTAAATTTATATTGACAATGTTTTTGCACTCAACTATGCGGCAAGTCGGGGAGAAATACTAGATGCGGATGGATGGATGAATGCCCTAGCACACCCTTTTGTTAGATGGCTTCTAATTGCAGAACGAACTTTGCAAATCGCGAGTGAGAGAGAGAGGGAGAGAGAGATTTTCAGTGGAAAAGACAACAAAAGGCAATGCACCCCATACTTGTGGCAGACCCGTCCACTGTAATGGTATTGTAATGATGCGTGATAAGAACCCTGCACTTATCAAATAGAAGCATGCACAAACACGGTTCATTATCAATGCCACACGAGCGACAACATCAATAAGAGGCATGTGTGGCAACTGGTAACAGAGGACAAAGTGTCATCCCCCCGCTCATTAGCCACCATCTCTTCGCGGTTCGATTGAGTTACCACTGATTGGGGGATTGGCAGCAGGCACAACTGTACTGTACCGCATTTTGTACCTGTTGCTGTACCTCCATTGTGTGATGGCAACAAATGCTCCTCAGATGAATGGAGAATGTTGACTATTAGCTAGTAGTCGTCATCCTTTGACCAAGAAATGGATGGAAAATAATCAATTGGTATAGGGAAACATATCATTTTGAAAAGCGTAAAGCGTAACGGGAAAAGGGCGGCCACTGTTAGAGATTTATAAACGTGCTAATTGCATATTGATAATGTGATTGAAGATATGCCATAGCAATGCCATGAGGGAGTTATGCTTTCAATGAATACACGTAATAAAGCAGGGGTGCTCTGGTGGACTCCGTTCATTTGACATTAATTACTTTTATCTCGCAATTTAATTGACAATTGCATTCGCCTATAGATTCGCCTTCCTCGGGCCCGCCTCAATATGAATAATGCCAATTGATGGATACGTTCGTCACACGATTCGCCCGACAGTCATTCATGCAGTGCGCCAGTCATTCTGTTCGATTCAGAGATTCAGAGCAAACGAATGCAGATGCAGCAGGGGCAGGGGCAGTGGCAGGCACTCGATTCGATTTGTCATCTTGAGCGTCATTCAGCGTTCGTCTTTTATCTAAAGCGACATTTTGTCCATCAGTTTGTCGTTAGTGTATCATCACTCTACTAGAAGGCTCTAGAAAAATTCCGTAAAAATACTGGAAAATATCGGAAAAGATCCTAGACAAGCAACAAATCTATAAATGTTAATTTTACTAGAATAAAACCAGAATTCAAATATTATGAACGTAGTAAAAATGATTCCAGAATCAGGCCTGCATTCAGAGCGTCACTAATGATCGAAAAATACCGAAGAACACTAGAATGTTCCGAAAAATACTAGACAAATATAAAAAACTAGAAAAATACTAGATAACAATATTTCTATAAAAATACTACATTAATACTGCAAACAATCTTAGAATAATGTCAGAATAATTCCGTACATACGAGTACACCAAGAAAAATGACAATCTGTTACGTATGATCGTACATCAAGACATCAAGTCTGCCTCATCATCATTGACTGCGGGAGTCAGTCAGTCAGTCAGTCAATCAATCATTCACAGATGTTTCGCTCTCATTAATTGGCCTCTTGGACTGCTATTCCGCTTCTGCTTTTGTTTTCTGCTGCCACTTGGGTGGCAATTCTTATACGCGTCTTTATACACTGAACAAAACAAAAGCAAAAGCACGCAAATTGTGAAATGCAATGATTTCTGTTGTTGGTTGCTGTTTTTGCTTTTCACTTGACAACCGTACGACCGCTAAGAACAGTCGCTGAGAGTATCGCCTGCTGCTGCTGCTGTTGACTCTGTTTGGCGTTGCGTCGCAAAATATATTCGTAATCGCCGGCGGCTTGCAGCTGTTGTCGAGAGATCCCCGGTATCAAACCCGTGCAGCTGGAACGCAGTTTTCCCATTTGGTTTTTCCTTTGCATCTGACAAAAGCCTCGGCTGCTCCACTGTTTGATATGAAACACTAGCAGTTGCCACTGCAACAGCAACAGCAACACAGAAAACGAGAAGAAAATAAAGGCAACCGGCAGTCAGAAGTCGGCAACTTGGAAAAGTGGAAAAAGAGGGCGATGAAAATGCCAAGAATTAATTAACAAATTGATAAGTTATTCACTTTACTTCAGTTGAGTTCACTTCACAGTTAGCCGACATCTCTGATTACCCCACAGAGAAAACACAGACAGAGACAGAGACAGAGAGAGAGAGAGAGAGAGAGAGAGAACAGGGAGCTCCCAAGATGGAAGCACTCTTGATTGTGGATGCCACAAAAAGGGGTCGGGGTCTAGGTCTGGGTGTAGAGCGAACTTGTTATCAAGAAAGTTCGCTCAAGAGCTCATCTCTCATTAGGTTTCGATTGAGGAAATTGCCCAAGAATTGGCTTTAAATGTTGATCTTTCGTCTGTCTGTCTGCCGGAATGATGGATGATCATGGACCCAAAACAAGTGTCAATTGGCAATTGGAACGAATGGAATGAAATGGTTTCGATTGGTTATTTTGATTGTTTCTTTAATAGAGAAACTTGACTTTTCTTTGGGATTCCTTGGGGCATGTGTTTCTGCTCTTGCCACAAGATTTGTTACTCTTTTAGTGTTGTTTTTTTTTTTTTTTTTTGTTACCAAAACTGGTTCCAATGAATGCCATTTACGTTGCATCATATCCATTGGGGTAGATGATGACGAATTCTATTCACGTATTCTTCACATCCATTTTCTCTCTCTTCTCTTTCTCCTCTCTCTCTCTCTCTCTCACTGCTTCACTCCATTTCCTTCTTGTTGGGGGGAAACACAACCTTCTGTTTGTATTATGATTATTTTTATTATGCGTGCAATGTCAGCGTCAAAACTCTTTGGATTTTGCCATTTTTGTCTGTTTTTCTGTTTACATTTGACTGTCGTCGTGGGGGTATAGCGGGGGGGTGACAATATTCCTTTTCTTCCTTGGCGTCTTCTGCTTTTGCTTCTGCTTATGCCTGGGATTGTCATCACCATCCATCCATCCATCCGCTTGGGGAACATTGGTCGCCGATGAGTAGCTGACACATGGCTGATGCAAAATTGTTGGTTTTCATTCTTTCATCTCCATCCTGCCTGCCTGCCTGCCTGCCTGACTGCCAGCCTGCCCTCCTGCCTTCTATTTGCCCTTCCATGTTCTCTTCTGTAGAAGTTGGTCCGCATTCCATGTTCCAGAAGAAAATCTTTACTCTCCTCAAGTTCATCCGCCAGTCCATCAAAGTGGGCGAGAACTTGACAACTATTTTTACATGTCTCTGCGTCGTCACATAAACCAAAATCGAAACGGCAAAGAGCAGCGCATAGGGAGGAGGGAATATAGCCAGGGGGAGCGGTTGAGATGTGTGGGGGAGTGTGGGGGGCAAGTTTACGATTGTCTAAGGTCTTTGGTTACAGTGTATAACAAAATAATTGGGCAAGTATCCATTGAACCTTAAGTAATGCCATTTAAATGGGAATTATTTTCCGGCTATAATTTCTATATTTGTTATACCTATACATGTATAAGTGATATAATTTATAAAAATTCGTCTTTATTTGAATGACGAATACATAATAATCTGAATTATAACTATAATTCCATTGATATTGTTATTCGAAATTCCTGTCCCAGCATACTTATCCATCGAAGCTTATCGATCATATGTACATTTATCGAACTGTCTATCGATTCATTAAAAAATTGATGTTGTAAATATATTCATATTCACATCCAAACGCAAACATATCGAAAAACAACTAAATATAAGATCATCTCCGCATGGTTGTGTGACTACGATTCTGAAACGCACTGTAGTAGTACTCGTACTCCTCCTCCCATTTATGGATTGTATTTGTTTATTGATTTGTAATTTAGTCAGTCTGGCCTCATTTCGTTAACCAATTTCCCTGTCATTCCTTCATTCCCGCGCGTTTCCTATTTGCCCGCCGTATCGTTTCACCGTTTCCCCAGTTAACCATTTCCACAGTTAAACATTGGCCATTTCCCCATTTCCCCATTTGCATTTCTATTTTTACTTTTATTTGCCCTTTTCACTTTCATTTGGGTCTAAGTTATTAACTTTGGTTCCACCTAAGTTTCCTTACGTCTGTGTCTCTCTCTGTTTCTGTTTCAGTGTCTTTGTCTCTGCCTCTGTGCGTCTCCCAGCGTCTCCCCGTGTCAGTGTGTCTCCTACCCTCTCTCCCTTCTCCTGTGTCTCTGTAGTTTGCTGGAGCTTTTCACTTTTCTTTTCTCTGTGTCTCTTTCCTTCCTGCTGCCGTTGCCACTGCCACGCCCACACGCAACTTGTTGCGCTTTTACTTTTTTCTTGAACTGTTATTGATGTTTGGTGTCTCTCGTCGTATTCCGATTTTTATTGCTTGTGCTAATTTGTATCTTCTCGTTATTCCATTTCAGGTGAGTAATCCATCCAGTATCCAGTTTGCAGCCAGCCAGTTGGCCCATTCCATTCCATTCCTTCGTCCCAATAATCTTGATCTTTCGATCTCGGGTTCACGGGTAAGTGTTCGGGCTAACGGTTATGCTAAGAACGATGAGAGCTCCGGTACGATACGGTACGGTACAGTGTCCAAAGGAGAGATGGGAATGAAGATGGAGATTTCCCCCATTAATCTTCAAAAAGTGTTCCTCCTGTGACGGCTACGGCTCCGGCTCCGGCTGTGGCTCTTCGCGGTGTGTGTGAGTCACACGATTTGGTAGAACAAACAGACCTCCGAATCTCTCTCGCTCTCTCTCTCTCTCTTTCTTTTCGTCTTTGCCTAACTGCAGTCTGCAGTCCCTCTTCTGCGCCGTACGATAAGTGCGAATATACAGAAAAGATGACTCACATCCATACACGAAAGATTTGCTGAGTTTCTTCCGTAATTTTGATGCCCTTGGAAAAGGTTGATAGAATGCTGATCAGGTGGAAACAGAATATTGTGTATGCTATAATATATTTATCGATAATCGATTCCAAATTGAATTCAAGAAGAATTTAGGTAATAAATTAGAACTATCAATAGTTTATCGATTGCCAGCTATCGAATGAGAATTCATCTTTAATAGCATTCAAATTACTTTTACCGATAAATCTTCATCTATCGGAACTTATGGATCAATTATCGATCACATTTATCGAGTCCTTAAGCCATCTTCTTATATTTACATAGTTATATGCACTCGTTTTTAGAGGGTATAAAGTATTCGTTAGCCACATTCGATGGATGCGACTGGCTAGCCTTAATTTCTTGTTATTTGCTTTGGTTTCTGTTGCTGTTTCTGTTTCTGCTGCTTTTGGCCATATATTGCCGCCAGGGGCCAGAAAAGAACTTGGCAAATACCAAAACAAAACACACAAAATTTATATCTCTCTCTCTCATCCACGGACGGTGGCTGACGGCTGACTCATCCATCTGACTAGAGATGTGCAACAGAAGCAGCAGAAAAGAGGGGGAGGGGAGCCTGCAGCCAACCTGCATGACGTCAGTCGCAGAGATGAGTCTGACTGGCGGGACCTCCGACCTGTGACTCTCCAACGTACAAACAAAAAATATCGTAGTATCTCTTTTATGTTTGATTTCGGTGACCCCACCCTGTCTCTCTCTCTCTCTCGGTCGCTGGAATATTAGTTCACAAATTGCCTTTCACTTTTATCATTTGATTTTAGTTTTGCATTTGAGATACAATGGTTTTCGATTCCATACCGTTCAATGGTCAACGGCTGCTGCTGAACCTGAACCTCGAACCCCGTTCCTTCGTTATTGTGCAATCTCTATGGGGCAGTGCAGTTCAATCAACTTTGACCCTCAACCCTATCACCAAAAAAGAAATCCACAACACAGTCGAGCCGAAGGTCGCGTACTCGTACTCCCTCTACCACTTTGTCGCTGTCTCTCTGTCGTCATCGGCCATCGACCATTTGGCAATCGTCAATCGATCTTATCAATAGACGAATGGTTCGATGCCCCACAATCGAAGAAGAGCCGACGACGAGCCACACACGAAACGTGTTCATAATTTGTCAAATAAACACAGCGGACAGCGGACAGCGGACGATGGACGGTGGTCATGACAAGAGCCAACTGTGGAGCCACAGTGGAACGAGGAAGGAAACCTTCAGATAATGTTGTGTCTCCTTGAAGGAATGATGAGAGAGTGCCCTCAATATAGTCAACAGATCTTCAATATTTGTCACAGTGATTCGAGTGCCAATTAACCATCAAATATAAAATATAATTTATGCAATTTTTTGTACATATACAGATTTTTGCACCACTGTGCCGAATGGGGATGGGGCTGAGGCTGAGGCTGGCTGCCAACGAAATTTCGTTTGCCCGTCAGCTGTCTTTCTGCCGGTTGCTTGAACTCTCGTGCGTCGAATGTCGCCTTGCTTGTTCTCTGCTCGTCAAAACTTAATTGGGCATTCAGCGGCTTCCCACGCCACAGGCCCCAGCCACAGCATCCACCCAAAAGCACCACCCACTGACACGCATACCTCCCCCACCCCACACCTTTGTGTCTCTGTCTCTTTCTGTAAATGAAAATTAAATATCATTTAATGCAAACAAAAATAAGAAAAATACGTTGAAATATCCCACATTAATGTTCTCTTTTTTGCCTTGAACCTTTAAACACACAAAAAATACATTTCTTTGGCAGTTTGTTGCTCTCTCTGTCTTTCTCTCTGTCTTGCTAGATAGCCATCTCTTTTCTTGCCTCTTCGTCTTTAAGCGATTCCCGGAAGTCCAAATGTTCTTTTCCTTTTTTGCCTCTCCATCTCCCCCTCGTTTTTGGCTCGTTTTCATAGCTTTTTAAATGGTGCAAAATTGTGATGATTATCCATTATACATCTGTATATTGTTTATATATTGTACACCCTATAATCCCCCCCGATTCCTAATCCCATTCCCCTTTCCCATATGTGTTATTGTTTCTTGTTCTCGTGATATTATTTACTATATTGTTTATGTTTATTTCCATGCATGATTTTTCGTATAATTTTCGGAGATTCGTTTGCGTGGCGCTGCTTTTCGATTTGTGTTTTTGATCAGCTGCAATCGACAAGTGACTTTAATTGGCTTGATCTTGCCCCCGAGAGAGAGGTGCCGGTGCCCCACACACACACGTGGGCTGGACAGTGCGGTACACAGATGTAGGGACTGTAGGCAAAGTCTGGTCTGAAGCTTTGATGTAACTACAAAAAGTACTATACGAGCTAATCATAGCTCGTATCATTTATCGATCAATGTTAGTTTAATCGATAACTGCATTAATTCAATGATACATTTTGATGATAGAAAATACCAAATCTACAATACAAACAAAAAAACATTTCGATTTATGATATCCATTGATATCTTATCGCTGAATCATCAATTAATCGATCAAGCAATTATAATTTCACAAAAATCTCTAAGTTGTTAACGTAGCTATTAAATTTATCGATAATCACCATGTAAGTACATCGATTTTTGTAAACTTTTCGTTTAAGTCGATGTCGAGTTCGATTTGAATTGTTTTCCAGTGATCGATTACTGATCGAATTATCGATAAAAATTCAAGAACACGAATGGTTCTCTCCATCAGTAACCATTCGGTAACCATTCATTTAACGAATACGAATTACATTTGAATTATGCAAATATCTATTTGCGAATTATAGCTGGCCTTACATTCACTGGTACGCACTGTACATGCATGCATTATACACATTCGTAATGTGTGTAATGTGTGCGTGTTGCTGTTGACTAAAGTGTTGCCCATACGAAAAACTCAAGAATTATATACTCTTTCATCTATGATTTCTTCTTCCATCATCTACAGATGTGTATCTTTGTATCTGCACATCTGTATATCTGTGTATCTGTATCTACATCTGAATCGCTTCTATATATGGACAAGCGCTCCAGCTGTATGTTAATGTGCTTCAATTTTCTGGCTCTGACTCTGTCTGTGGCTCTGCTTCTGCTTCTGCTTGTGTCTCTGTCTCTGAGTCTGGTCTTTGTTTTGTCGCATTTTGCCATTTCATAAAATTTCATAAATTATTGCACAATTAACCTTGAACGTTGAGCAGCACAGCGATATACATACATATACATATTTGTGTATCTGTATCTGTATATCTGTGTGTGTTTCCCTTTTTAAGTTCTTGCTGGGTGACTACATGTGTACCTCGAAGCGATCTGCGGTCTCTGGTCTGTGGTCTGTGGGCATCTCTCTGTAAACTCTGCGTTGGCCTGCTCTAGCTCCCGTTCTCATTCTCATTCTCCTACTCGCTCTCGCTTGGCGGCTCCTCGATTCCTCTCGCCCCCAGCCCAGACACATCGACACATCGGTCCGAAGATAACCCATTTGACACTCAACTTTATGACAGTTTTGCGACTCATTTAAAGCGTATTAAGTTCTTGCCTTCCTTCCTTCTTTCTTTAGTTCATTTGGTTGTTTTTTTTTCACATTTTCTCATTATTACTCGTATTATTTTTGTTTTGTTCTTGGGAACGCAGGAGGCTGCTGCTCTGCTGTTCTGCTGCTCTGCTTCTCTGCTGTTCTGCTTCTCTGCTCCTCTGCGTTTCTGCTGCTGCCTGTCGTTCTGATCGGGGGAAACTAATATCACGGCGGTATTTCTCATCGTCTGACAAAGTGCTTTGGCTAATGTTTCCGAATCGGAATCGAAAGCTGAATGGGAATCGGAGATCCACGATCCATGCTCGCTTGAAGGTCTCTTGGAACAGAAGGAAGTACCGATGATTCCCAAAAAGAGACAGAAAAGAGATAAATGATATAGACATGTGTGTACCCTTTCTTTCCGTATTGTAATTGTTTCCATGGGGAAATGTATGGCATACGAAACTTGAGACAGTACCCGGTGTTGTATTTTCTTATCAGCATCGAAAGAATATATACATTTAATGTGTTTATTTTTGTTCAGTTTTTACGTGTCTCTCTCCCTCTTTCTGTCTCTGTCAATGTGAATTCATCTTTCGGTTCGTTACAGATTAAAATGTCAATACAAAATAAATCAATTATTGTTTTACTTTATATTAATTAGTATTTGACGAAATCCCGAAGGCGGCTCATGCTCGTGGTCAAGCATTCAAATTTTGCAGCATTTTTAGAGTTGTCCATCTCTCCAGGTGGGCTTCAACGATGAAGAAACGATGTGAACCAAAGTCGGTGGAAGATTATATAGATTATAGATATATACATATATATATATATAGATTTGTGGACAGGTGTCCAAGAAGCTTGGAACTCCATTCCGAAGGAGAGATGTCAGAAGCTTGTGGAAAGTATGGGCCGGAGATGCAACGCCGTTATTGAAAATCATGGATATTCAACTAAATATTAAATTTGTCAAACAATCATAGCTTTTGAGCTTATTTTCTATGAATTATTGGAAATATTTTGAAAGTGTGCTATTTCTGTGACCACCCCAATTTCGCTATTTTTTCATTATTTAATTTTTATCTATTTTGTTTCAAAACATTTTTATATTTTTCTTTATGAATTAACTAGGTAATAAGTGAAGCTATGAAGAGCCAAAGTTGTTTTGTAAAAAAAAAATTTTTTTGAACTAAAAAAACCATTCCATAAATTGAAAATTTTTTTGTGCTATTTATATGACCATGGCTGTAGATTATAAAATCAGAAACTTTTTTGCTCGGAGACTCCGAGAATCTCAAATAAAATGTGGCCCTAACGCACAAATATGTTTTCTATCAGAAATACCTCTTCAACACATTGAGGATCTTTTGGCCCGCCTTGCAATCCCTAATGGCATCCTTTGGCGTTGCCACCTCTTCTGATTTTTGTAAGGCTTGAAGTTGGTTGCGGCCCCAACATTTCGTAAAAATATTTCAGTCTTTTTCTTGGCCCTTTCTCTGGTTTTGTGTGTGCGTCTGGTTAGATAATTCAACTACATATATTTATGGCCAAGAGATCTTAATTAGATCTACTAACAAATCACTCTCTACCGCTGCCAACGGGCAACTGGGAAACTTTTGCCTTTCTTTCTTTTCGTTTTCCCCAACGCGACTTGGATGATTGATCGACTTTCTGAATGAAGCGAAACATTTCAAAAGATCTCTGCTAATTAGTGTCTGCCACAGTGGCAGATACAGATAGAGAATGGAGTTTAGGTGGAGTTTGCACAATTTACAATTACAGCAGGAAGGGAAGTGTATCTCTTTAATGGTAGGCCCTCCCCATTGTTTCATTGGATACGAATATTAAATTTATTCTCCGAGGAGTTCTGCTCTCGACATTTTCCATTAGTAATATTCATTCTCTCTCTCTCTCTCTCTGTTGCTGGAGGGCCTGGAAGGATTTGTTGGGACTGGGGTTTCGTGTAATTGAGAATGTTTTTGGCTCGAAGCGCTGAAAAATCTGCATATAATTGGTCACGAACGGGGTAAGGTACAAAGAGGGAGAGAGAGAGGAGCGGAGAGTGGAAGTAGGGCTCAGGTGGTGGACACGCTTGGTTAGTGTTTTTCTTTTTTTATTCCCAGAACATCCTTTGAAGCGGAGTTCCGTTCCGCTGATGATGGTACGCCAGCAATAACCTTCACCCACACAGCACACACCACACACCACACCCCACAACACCCAACCCTTTGCAACAATCGACCAACTCCCTTGCCCCCAAAATGAATGGCTGCTGCACCCACCTACCTATACAACAGATTTGCCCTCAAAAGCAGTCCGGAATGTGGAATAAATTGCATTTTGGAAAACACTGCAAAGCCAAAGCCCGCCAAAAACAATTGACGACCAAACCCCCGAAAAATCATTTGCAATCAACGAACGCGCAAGATCTCGAAACTCAATGGGGAGTCCACTCCACCTCACTACATGCCACACACAGGTGCAAAAACTGTGACAATGGATTGGAGTTTCGCTTCAATTTGGCTTTTGGGTTTCGGTCTTTGGTTTCGGTTTCAATTTCAATTTTGGCTTCAGGCTTCTTCTTTGACTTGAACTTGAATGGATTTTGCGCGGAGAGGAGAGCGCGGGGTTGTGTCAATTATTGGACTTACAAGTGCGTAAGAGTATCTCTTTAGTAAACAAACATCAGCAACATCATCATCGTCATCGTCAAAGTTTGTTTCGAATTGAACCCCAACTGCGTGCATGAGTCGCTGAGCCGCCGAGCCGCCGAAGGGCAAACTTACTATAAAAGTCACGTCCTTGACTCAAATACACAATATTCGCGGGGCTCTCTCAAGCGACAAAGAAATCCAACATACCATACGACAAAAAACAACAAAATTAACATTAACAACAAACAACAACAAAAAGCAACTGCAGAATCAAGTGACGTTCGTGTTGGTGCGGATAAGACTTTAGAAAAATGGGTTAAAATCTGTTCAACTATATAAGATGGGGATATAGTTTTTACTGGTTATAAAGGAAGTATTCTGTCAGCATTTCGATTCTACATACGAATTATGGAATATGGACAGTTCCATTCTGGCGTAACATCAAAAAAAATCATGACAAAAATCAAATCAAAAAGAAAAAAATTATAAATTATAAATTATATTATAAAAAATTGTAGTTCAATAGTAACTAACAATAGCAACAATAGTAAAAATGACAACAATCGAATAAACGGTTTTGAAAGATATAAGCCAAAACATGACCTGAGGTTACGTCACTTTGTAAAGTGAAGTGGTTTTTGAGGTTGTGGTACAAAATTGCAAAACTCTGCGAATTGGGTAGGACTATCTGTGTATCATTTTTTGTGCTACTTTATGAAGTATTGAGCGTTGATTTTTGCAAGTTATTAAATGTCAAAATATTTCCTGTTTTTTTGTTATAAATTCGCGGAGGCATCGAACGTACCTTACTGGCGTTACGTCACATAATGTGACGTAGTTATAAAAGTAAAGTAAATAAATATATATGTAGCGTTAGCCGAGACTTCACAAATTTACTTAATAACTAGGAACACTAAGAATGGAACACTCACCACAGAGGCTCACCAGTGAGACCGTATACAAGCACCAGGTATTCACGCACTATTTTGTCAGAAATGGTTAAAGGGTATCAAGAAAGTTTTACAAAATCAATGATTGAATGGTAGGAAAGACAAGGGATCTATCACAGATACATATGTACATACATATGTACATACATACATATTATGGTTGATGTTGTTCTTAAAGTTATCAATCTTTCTCTTTGTTCCTTCTGTTACCGATTTGTTTATTTCTACTTTTTCTTTTTGTGTTTTGTTTTTTGTTCTTTTTCCATTCTCACACTTTCGTTTAATCGTTCGCTTAACCGTTAGTTGCCATGTGACTCATTTCATTGACGAAATGGTCGCGGCGTGTTGGGATCCCACCAGCTGGGATCGCTGATCCGATCCGACGCGAACGATCTTGTCCCAGCAAAACTGTGAAACGTTAAAAAATTCTGTGGAATTGAGTCGTGGAGTTCTGTAGAATCACCACTCCCCATCCCCACATCTACCCATCCCTGCTACCCCCACCCTTTACCCCCACCCTTTATGGATTCGCCTGTTCTGTTCTGATATTTCCCCCTATCTTTGTTTTGTTTTGTTTGTTTGTTTCGCTTTCGCAGAATTTAGTTTTCATTTATGTATTTATTTTGCTGATTCTGATATAATTGAACAAGAGCAAAAAGGCAGAGCATGAGAGAGGGACAGGGGTCACAGCCATTGACCCTGCGGCTGCAGCAAAAAGGGGGTGGGCAGCCCAAGTGCTGTATAAACGAAAAAGGGTGCCTCCAACTTGGCAGCGATCGCTGGGTTGGGGTGGTGTGAGCGGGGAAATTGCTCATTCAATCATCTTTGGAGCTTGTGATTGAATGAAGGAAAGGTAAAAAACGAGACAAACTGACAGACAGCACGTGTTATCTGTTCTTATACTTTTCATTGAGGTGAGGATGGATTCGAGATTGATTGACAAACTGTCTGTCTCTCTGTCGGTCGTCGGTCTTTGAAGGAGCTGCTTTCATTGCTTCCAGTCTGCTCCGCTCTCCTTTGGCTAATCAAATTGCTTGTGACGCAATCAGGCATCCCCCAGGCTCCACACCCACTCTCTGCTGAGCCTGTGACTGTGTCCCACCACAAAGCCCTCCAGCCCCCAGCCCACCGCTGCTTCTCTTGAGCTGGCCGCGAGTATAACATCAACTAAATTAATGTAAATTGAATGACACGCAATGGGGCCCGCAAAGCACTCGACACACACACACACACAGAGAGAAAGAGTGAGAAAGGGAGGAAGAGGGAGGGTGTGTTCTTCTCCTCTACTCTACCGTTCATCCTGTCCTGTCTTCGGGTTCATCCTGTCGAGAGAGAGAATTTCCATAAGGAATGGCGGAAACTCTGGGGAAAAAAAGAGAGAGAGAGTGGAGTGGAGAGGGGAGGTGAAGTGAGGTGAGGCACCGCCGCAAATTAAATTTATTGTGCCGCCTGGAGCCACCCTCCGAGACCCCCTATCACTCGCACACATACATAGATCAGCCATCTCGCTTGCACGCTTAGGCTAAGGCCTCGATGCTTTGTTCACTGCTTCTATCTCTCTCTCTCTCTCTCTCTCTCTGCCACCTCGGCTCTTCAACGGAACTGACTTCCTGCCTAAATCCCGTTCTTCCGCTCTCTTCCTCTATCTGTTTCTTCTGCCGCGTGCCGCGTGCGCGCAAGATGCATTTCTATAAGGTGGAAGCAGCACTTAATCGATACCGATAATAAATATCGATTTATAGGTCCAAGAGTCCATTTACTTGTTGTAACTTTTGTACAACGATTCAGCGAGTGGAACAGCAGGGAGAGAGATAGAGCGCTTACAAATGAAAAAGGTATTCCCAGAAAAAATGCCCTCACCTTTTCCGTTTTCCTTTTCCTATGGGTACGTGTGTGCCGCTCTTCTTTCCTTCCTAACTTCCTTCCATCCATCCATCCATCCATCGTGTTCTGTTCTGACTTTGAATATGCTAATGAGCGTTTAATTTGTTGCCGCTGTCTCTGCCGTCGCTGGCATCGGACTTTGGTTGTCGCGGCGGCGGTTTTCTGTCGTCTGTGTGAAATAAACCGTAAACGCTTAAAATTCACTTTCAACTTTGGGGCGCTTCCTCCTGCTGCTGCGGCGACCTTTAGTAGCTACTAAATTAGAATTTAATTTGAATATTGTCTTTGGCATCGTTAAGTCTGTAGCTAGCAATGTCAATGGGACTGGCACGCCCCTGCGGCCCAACGGAATCGTTGTGTAATTGTTATACATTTTCGGAACCCCAAGCTGTATCTGTGTATCTGGGCATCTGTATCTGCGAGGGAGATATGTATGTACTCCCCACTCTGTACCGACAGATGCTTTGAAAAAGATACAAAAAGATAGACACAGAATAATGGAATGGAGCTACTACTCGTATTTTTATGAGATACTTATTTTGCAAGCAATCCACAATCGAGAGGTAGGGGTGTCTCTTGAGATACTTCTCCAACAGGTGGTAGTATTTTTTGTATTTTTTCATCTGTATGGCAACCATGAGAAATGGAAATGCATAGCCAGTACAGATACATCTTGTCTCTACTTCTAGTTAAAACCAAAGGCCGAAACCCTTTTTATCATCTTATGAAACGAAAGCCAAATCGAAACGTTTCCCTTTAGATGTGGCTGCTATTTTCCACTGCCATTTCCAAGGCATTTCCTGAACTGAACTGAACTGAAATGAAGTGAACTGAACGGAACGCTTTTCCAAACAATTGAGCGCCGATCAACGATCAATCAATATCAAAATTGAGTTCAATTGCAGCTCGGGAACAAGATCCAATCGCTATCTACATGCATGCATATGGGCTGTTGCTCATTGAATGTCAAGCTTACAATCATTTTACTTGTATGTTTCGCAATTAATTTTCTGTATTTTATGACAAAAAACTCTCAATGTCAATGTCGGGGGCGTCGGCGTCGGCGTCGACGACGACGTTCTTGAGACGCTTGGACCCCCCCGACTCTCACATCCGTGGGAGTCTCTCAACAAATAAATAAAATATTTATTTATTCATTACTATTATTGCTTTTTTAATGAATTCTTTAACAACAATCGAATGGAGTGGAGTGGCGTTGTAAAAAATGTTGTTTCAAAACGAAACTAAAGTCCAATCCGAAATGCAATTTGTCAACGCGCGCGCGCACGCTGCATGGCCCAAAAGTCATTAATTTTTTCTTAAGTTGGTTAGTGGCTGCGCTGGCCTATCGGTTATTTATAGCCTAGTGTTAACCCAGTGGATGTTCAATGGGTCCATGTACAGTGCGTTTCATAGCGGGAGACCTCAGTAATGCCTATAGCC
Source organism: Drosophila athabasca (assembly GCA_008121215.1). Lineage (NCBI taxonomy): Eukaryota > Metazoa > Arthropoda > Insecta > Diptera > Drosophilidae > Drosophila > Drosophila athabasca. The sequence continues at coordinate 6,562,650 of CM017796.1, read as the reverse complement.
AAAACACCCCTGAAAACCTTAATAAATAATTGATAATAAAATAAATTTCAATAAAATTAAATATACATATTTCAGAATCAGCTGTTTTTATGTTATCTATGTTCCCAATCGAAGTAAACTGTATTTAATTACATTATTTTTATATTTAAAACTTAAATTTGGAATGGAAATATTCCGCTTTTCTCTGAGTGTATACATTCGCTCATGTTTTGGTTGCGAAACGCACTGTACATGTATATGCAAAGTATCTGCCCGAAAATTGTTTAAACATCTGGACATATGACATATGTTTCGAGACTTACAACAACGGCAGACCATCCACATCCACATCTTTGCCGTTCATTCATTCATTCATTCAATTTGCATGTCGCCCACGTCTCTGAGGGTCTCTCTGCTCTCTGTCTCTGGGGGCCTCTGCTTGGGCCTGGGCCTGGGCCTGAGAGTAGAGGAAAAGCGTAAGATATTTAAGCTTTAAGCGCCTTGGGCAACGATTCGAAACTTCAAGACTCCAACTCCAGACTCCGACTCCGATGACGACTGCAAATTAATCTTATTAAGTAAAAACCGAACAAAAGAAGAAAAATTTCGCTTTCATTTTGTATTTATTTTTTTGGGGCTTCGTTTCGTTTCATCTCTTCATTGATTTCAATGCATCGGCGTCGGCGGTGGGCGGCGGTCAAAAAAGTGTGGGCTGTTACGGCACCAGCACCAGCACCAGCCGTAATTGGCAGGTTGTCTGTCTCTCTGTCTGTCTGTCTGTCTGCCAGTCAATCTTTCGGGGCGAAGGATAATCGAGTGTTTAGCCTTTGACTTGATCTTGAATGCGCTTGAAAACTAATTAAAATATCTCTCTCTTTTTTCTCTCTCTCTCTCTTTCGCAGGTGAGTCGATAGCTCGAGCTTGGACTGAAGCAGATCTGAAGAGATCTTTTTTTGTTGATGATTCAAACATTCAGATGTCAAGATGGATGTCATTTTTGAGTGTGGCAAGTGTAGAATACGTAGATCAAAGCCTGTGTCTATGTCTGTGACTCTGTTTGTGTCCCTCTCTGTCCTTCTCGTTTGTATGGGTCTAACTGAAAGTACTATTCCATGGGATACCTACTTATAGATATCTATTGTACTGTATGTCATAATATTTGAGTGATTTTTAGTTAGACCTTCAACGAACCTGCGATACACACAGTAAACACTCGAAAGATGAACCCGTTACAAAAGACACTTCCTCACGGACACTTGCCGAAATGTGTACAAAATACATAGCTGTAAGAATATCTACATATATCATCTTCTATATGAGGAAACATATTCCTATATCGATCGCTATAGATGGATATGTATACTTCTGTTTCGGAATACATAAATTATCCCTCAGTTTCATTCTCATTTGTTTTCAAGCATTGAACCATCTGTTGAACCATAAATGAGTTCCTTTCTCATTTGTTTCTAAACTTTGTTCTGTTCCCCTCTAACTGTTCTCGTTTCTCAACTGTTTCGTTCGATTGATCTTCTCTCTCTCTCTGTCTCTCCACCGTTTTCCACATTTGCTCTCGGTTTCTCTCAATATTTGAGGGACCCCGATTTTCGTGGTTCCCCCCCTGCCCCCAGGCAACGGCAACGGCAACAGTTGCCACAGTTGGCGCCACACGCAGCCAGCCACACGCTAATCCAATGGATTGGATTGTTGTTGGGCAAACACGAGGGTTATCTTAATTAAGCCAAACTGCAACGTGTGTCAACAGTCTGTCTGTCCGTCTGTCTGCCTGTCTGGTTTTGTGTCCCTCTTGTCACTTGTTGCAACCAAGCCCCAAAAAGATATGCAACACGCACCTGTCCCATGCCCCATGCACCATCCATTCTCTGTCTTCTGTAGGCCTCCGCCCCTTAGGCCACGTTTCGTTTGTCGTTTGGCACGTTTAAATGTTTGCGCATTTGAAAACTGATATTTCCCCCCGTCGAAAAAAGAACAGAACTGAAAAGAACCTGAAGCCGAGGCAGAAGCCCCCATACCCCATACCCTTCCACACCCCATAGCCCCCTACCTTCGTTGCCATGACAGACATTCTCTGCGCGTTCTGTGACACACATTAAAGACCTTCTTCTTCTGCAGAACCCCTGCTCTCTCTTTCTCTCTAATTCTCTCTGCTCTCTCTGCTGTTTACACGCATTTGCATGGTGGGGGAAAGAGGAGGTAGGGAAGGGAGGACGGGTGTCATGGATAGGTTTTTAGTTAACTATAACCCAAAGTCGTGTGTGTTTTGTCTGTCTGTGTAGGGAGCTGGTTTTGGGGGATGGGGTTTGGTTCTGTTTGGGGTTGGGTTCGGTTTGACTTTGGCTTTGGCTTTCGACTAGAATGAAACACACCCAAAAACAAAACAAAACAAAAGAGAGGGGAAAAAAGAACTGTTGTTTTTCCTTTACAACATTGAGACAACATTGTCATGGTCTATTTGGCTTTTGGGTTCGTTTTTTTCTTTTTTTTTTACAACTTGGAATTTCTATAAAAATTTAGCTTTAAAATGTACAAGCTTAGATATATATATATAACACGTCATATATATCCTATATATCCTTTAGAGAAGGATGCTCCCGAGAGGTGTGGAGGGATGTTACAATCCGATTAATTTCATTGGTTCTCTGGCTACCATTTTCCTTTTTTCCAGATTTCTATATTGCGAGAAACGTATTCCCTGTTCCATTCGGAATCATTTCTGTGCATCTATGGCTGAAGCTCTCTTTTCCCATATTCCCAAATTACGAGATGCCATTACCGTGTTCCATACCATTCATTTCAGTGCTTCTCCATCCATTTGAATGTTCCAGGCGGAGAGAGAAAGAACATTTTCCAAGAATAACGTTTTTCGGTGGGTGCGTTTGGCGCAATGTTTTAATTGCTTCTTGTCCCCTCCTCACTCGCTAGTCACGAGTGGACTGTGGCGTGCGGCATGGGACATGGGACATAGGACATGGAATGGGAAGGAATGTGTGGGGGAGAGGAGGGAAATTCAATTACGAGCTACGCCTGACATAAGTGAAGAGAAAACACACACCGAAAACCGAACAGAATCTGGAAAGAACCTACCAAAAACCTTGGCTGATTATACGACATTTGTGGATTCCTGACGGGCCTAGAGCTTCGCTGGATCCAATTTCCTAGCTAAATTTACTTTCGTACCCATGCCAGAGGGTTAACTCCTCCTAAGCTTAAGGGATTCCTTTTAGCGCCAGAATTTTTCTCCTGTATTATTATTATTTTTTTTTGGTTGCAATAATTTCCTCTTACTTTTTGCGTGTATGTGTGTGTGTTCAGGTTTTCCCTAGGGATGTGGAACGGCGGCAACCCGCGACGCCAGGCAGAACAACATTTTCTAAAATTACAAACAAGTCTCCTCTCCTGGGGGTGGGGGTTGGGTGTGCTATGGATACAATTTCTATATTAAGCATAATTTGAAATTATTTTACATTTTACTACGGTGAGGAGTGGCGGCGAGGCAGACCACCTTCATCTCTTCATCTCCCCCTGTGAATGTCTGTCTTGAAAGTCTCTGTATCGGGCCCAAGTGAAATTAGTTTGAGCTAAATCGCTTAGAAATTGACTTATAATGAGACTAATTAGCCCAAAGGGCTCACCACTCCAATGGGCAATCGGTTAACAGAGGGGGTGAGGCATACGGGAAATGTGAATGAGATGAGAGAGAGGAGAAGGCCATTATGGAAGTGCCGTTTTGGAACGGTATGGACTTGGATTTAAGCAGAAGTGCCGAAATCCTTATCGAACATAGTTCGAATCGAACAGCAATAATGCCCGTCATGCACACGACATTAATGTTGTTTACAGATGTAGCGATGAATACGGGAAATGCGAATGAGATAGGAGGAGAGGATAAAGCCATTATGGAAGTGGCGATTTGGAACGGTATGGACATAGCTCGAATCGAACAGCAATAATGCCGGTCATGCACACGAAATTTATGTTGTTTTATTTACTATTAGGATCGGAGGTGAAATTACATACATACATATAACCATGAAATGTACAAGGCCTAGGTCTTGGTAGAGAACATTCTTTCAAATCCTGTGCCTCGACAAAAACGTCCTTTAAATCCCCTTCTCGAAGAGCCTCTCATTTCTACCCAGTCGTTCGGAATTTCTCTCTCTCTCTTTGGCATTGACTCTTTAAATGTCCATTTTGTTTTTAGAACTACTGAAGCTGAAGCAGAATCTGTTACTGATTCATTTCGTGAGGCTGCGACTGTCGTGTGTCTTTTTGGTTGTGTCAGTCGGCTGTCAAACGACTGGTTACCGGGGGTCTCTCTCGACGTCAATCGTGGCCCTGGTACTGCTTATGGGTACCGGTGTCAATCCCAGTCGTTACGGTGCGCTGTCCCTCTGAAGCTCAAATATTTATAGCATTTACATGACTTAGCAGACTGGGGGGGATGGACTCCTGTGGCTGTGGCTCTGTCTCTGACACTGACTGACATTGACTATCGCAAGCAGGCTCCTCCCCCACGTCCATATGGACTGCTTTGGCCCCAGGATAAAGGTCCTGGCACAAGTTAAAGGCTATGCCTGTGCCAGTGCCTGTGCTTGAGGGCTCCAATCTAATTAGTTTTCTTTTCAGTGCTATTTTTAGACGACCATCTCTTAAAGTGGACTGAAATCCATTGACATTCAAAAGACGCTGTTGTTCAACATTTAGTTTTGTTGTTTTTTCGATTTTGGTCGAAAGATTGGAACTTGGAACCTGGAACATGACTTTAACCTCTGGAAATATGCGTTCACTTTTATATTTTATGTTAATTTCTGTGACGGCGCCCCCCCATGGGGAGAGAAAAGTAGCTACATATTTAGACCATGAAATTGACATGATTACAACTTGTTGAAGTCGAGCCTGCCTCTCGCCGCACCACACCCCATTCGAACGGATTCGGTGCCCCTCCTACGCGCTTCTCTCCTTCTACCTCTCTCTCTCTCTCTCTCTCTCTCTCTCTCTGGTTAATTATGTCATGATCTTTTTATGTAAGCAGATCGCTTCAAAACAGAGAAGTCGAAGCCGAAGTCGAAGTCGGAGGAGAAGGAGGATCGGATATGATGTGGAAAATGTCGCATTTGCATATTTCATGAACCCGGCGAGTAGCTAATGAAGCTATTCCCCCACACACACTACTGATGACCCCACGTGAAACCCGAGAAACTCGAGATGCGACCCATCCCATCCCCATCCCCATCCCCCCCGCTGTTAAAACAGTTTGTTTGCTCATTTAGCGCATCGATTCAACAAGTTTTTTTGGACCTGGACTTTTTGGTTCGAGCCAATTGCAAGAAAAGTTGGAAAATTATGCTAAACATTTTGTGTGTGTGTGTGTGTGTGTGAGGGAGAGAACCGTTGAAGTGACGACCCGAAGCGAAGACTCGAACGTTTGCCGAACCAATTAGCCCCATTGGCAAAAGGGTGAAGAAATGGTTGTAGGTACACTGAGAGAAAACGAAATGGTAAAGAAAATACGCAAACACAGGTGGAAAGTATACTCGTTGAAAGAATACCCGCTAAAGGCAGATGCTCTAAGGCAGAGTACTCGTAAAAGGTATTCACTTCGTAAAGATACTCGTTGAAAGATTACTCGTTTAATGAGAATATTCATACTCGGTGAAAGAATACTGGTTAGAAAAATACTCATAGAAAACTTAATCGTTAAAAGAGTTCTCGTTAAATGAATACTCTTTGGTGGACAATCGCTATGAGGAATACTCGTTTGAGGACAATCGTTATGAGAAATACTCGTTGGAGAACAATCGTTATAAGGAATACTCGTTTGAGGAGTATTTGCAAAGGGAATGATCTAATGTTTCTCTTTATGGAATGGAAATAGTAAATAATAACAGAATAATTCCATATAATGCATATATATTGAGTCCTAAACAGAAAAAAAGTAAAAGTAATTCCCAGACATCTCTGTAAAATCCAATGGATTTCAAAGATAGAAGTATACCCCAACAGTACGCATTTTCTTCGAGTACATTTCACACATATTGCTGTACCGTTTGGCAAGTTTTGTTACCTTTAATATTTGAGCCTCCGTCTGCTGGTGGAATGGTGCAAGCTCTCGTCTTGCAACCACCGAGGGACTTCATTTACTATTTGCCCTGCTGCCCATTGGGGTTGAAAGGAGAGGAACTCCATTCAGTCATTCACTCACTCACACATTCACACATTCACTCGATTCGATTCAATTTGATGCAATTCGATTTGTGATCAATGTCAATTGGATTTTTATTGTTCAATCAACTCACGCACCTGCAGCGACAGAAGAGTCGTAGTCGATTAATGTTAATCGATTTGTTGCTGCTGCTGTTGCTGCTGTTGCATTGTTGCATTTGACATGTTTGGTGAAATGGCTTGCCCCGAACGTGCACCTCCACCTTCACCTGCACCTCTCGGGTCTCTCCGGGTCTCCCCATCTCCCATCTACCGTCTACCGTCTCCCCAGTGGCGGCAACTTTCAAAGTCAACAACCAGATTGAAATGAGAAAAGTAAACGGTTGCTGCTGCTGCTGCAACTTGTTGTGGTCCCCTGCCTCTCCCTCTCCTCTCTGTCACTGGTTTTTGGTAGAGAGTTGGCTTATGAATGTTAAGTAATTGCATTGAATTGTTGTTTGCCCTCCCCGGCGGCGGCGGCGGCGGCGGCAGCCGGGGATAATCGTCTAGGTCCCCGAGCTCCACATTTGGGGATCATCGCATGGCTTTGTTGCTGTTGCTGTTCGTATGAGTTCAGTGCGTGGCCAAGCACCGTTTAAAGACGTGATTCCACACACCATAATTGATTGGATTTTGAAAGACAGCTTTTGAATGGCACTGCCGCCGAATGGTGCACATATGTATGTACATATGGAATGACATGCTACATAGATGAATAGATAGATAGATAAGTAAATAGATAAATAATCTTGTCTTAAACTTGTCGTTTTAACTCGTAAAGTGGAGAATTTTTTCCATCAACATAATACTAAACAATTTTGTTTAGTGTTCAATGATTTTTCTATTGTTTTCCACAAAATGTATTGGCTTAGAATTCGCGTGAAGATCCCCCGATTTCCCCCGAGTACATATACAATTTTCCTATCTGCCCTATCTGCAGCACTACATACATACATACATATATGTATCTAGATACATATCTATCTATCCTGCATGCATGCGTCCATTGGTGTTGTTGTTTCTGCTCATTCTTTTTCCGACTTTATTTTGCGTTTTATTTCGTTTCGTTTCTCTGTTTTCTGTGTGTGTGTGTGTGTGTTTCTATTGGTGGCGCCACTCGCTTGGCTTTTGTGTCTATTTGTTTATGCTTTTATCGCCAAATGAAATTCTTGTTACAAAATTATATATCACAGACACAACCCCCACCCCCTTCTGCAAGAGAATTATGCAAGAGTCTCTTTACACCCTGTAAAAGCACCCAAGGTTGTGCTGCCGACTGCCTGTTACACATTCCGTTTAAACATTTTCCCAACCCAGTCCCCCCAATGTTGTTTTTTTTGACCACACGCTGTGCCTAGGCCCACACTATCTCCACAGAGGAGGAGGCACCACATACACACACACACACACTTACACTTACACTCGTTTTGGCCAAAAAGTCTCTCAAAACAAAAAACGTTGACGTTTGCTGACAGTTCAAGCAGCAGCCTCTGAAGCAGGAGGAGGAGGAGGAGGCACACAGGTGTCTGTCGCTGTTGCAAAGGCCACAAAGGTTAAGTGGCCCACTAATGTGTGGCAATTTCTTTATTGTTTCTCTGTGTGTGTTGGCATATTTTGGTCCATCGGATACCCTGCATAAACTGCAGAGAGGATAACATTTGATAGATAGCTCTAGTTCTTCGACTATTGTGGCATTTCTTTGCCTTTCTTTGCTTCGATTTGCTTTTTTCTTTGTTTAGTTTTGGCCAACAGCAGCCCCCACGAACGCCTGAGGAGTCGAAGGGGCGGCGATAGTCGGCGAATTAAGGTCAAGTTTGTCGCCTGTGCGTGCCATCGCTATAGACAAAGTCATCACCATCATCATCATCATCATCGTTGAAGCCCATCTGTAGCCTATGTCTATCTCTGTATCTGTAGCTGGTTTTTTGCGTGTTGCAATCTTTTGATTGCCGCCGCCGCCGCCGCCAGCAAAACGGCAGCCACATGTCGCCATGCCCCAAACCCCGAGATACAAAGAATCAATCATAAAAATTGAACTTTATGGTTAGTGTTCCCTGTTCCTTGTTCCCTATACTTTTTTTTCAAAGTCAGCAAGTCAGTGCGGCGCAAAGTCGTTAAACTGAAATGTGACTGACGAAAATTCTGTAAGCGGGGATTCACCGGCAGAGAAAAAGGTTAGAAGCGAGATGGAGTGGCCTCAAAGTGTACCCTGTAGCCCAGAATTCGCCCCACATAGAAGGAATAACGGATGGGTTATGTCTCAAAGGAATTTATGTTCCATCAATTTAAATATTATTCTTATATATATTTATATTATTACCTACCTTTATATATTTATAATATCTGCGTATATGTATGTCTATACAATTTCACGTGTCACGGGTCATGTAGCAGTGCTCCTCGGTCGATTTTTAAGCTTAAGTAATATCTTCTCTTCTCTGAAAACTCCTCTATATACATATACATAAGTCCTGTGCGGGAATGATTTAAAATCTTAAAAACTTGTATCGGGGCAAGATTATCATAAGATCTCTGTTTCTCTCTCTCTCTCTCTCTTTGCCTAATCTACCCCGTACCAAAATCGTTTAGGGGGCATCCATCCATCGCTGGAACATTAACGACACACTCAAATGTGTCGCACTGTGTCGTCTCCCCCTCCCTCCTCCCGCCTCCATCCATCCAGCCAAAAGCCATTAATGAATATTAGCAATACTTTTTTGTTGTTGTTGTTTTTGTTGTCTTTTGGCAGTTACTCGATATCTTTTAATAGATCGTAAACGGGTTTGTGGCTTAACCTGTTGCCAAAATACAAACAAAAAAAACTAAACAAATAACAACAACAAAAATAAATATTAAATAAATGGAAGAACAATATTTATGGCATTCATTCTTAACCGATTGTCCCCCGTTTCGATACGATTGTGGGGCTTGTATGCGATTTAGATTTTGGCTATTTGTGCCTGGTCATGTCATGTCAGCCTCCCCCCTTGAGGCGGAAATTGGCAATCGGATAACGATTTGCTAATTAAGAGAAACGAGGCTGGGTAGCCCATAGCCATAGCCATAGCCATAGCCATAGCCATAGCTATAGCCTCTGATCGCATCGATCGAAACAGATCGAAACACATCGCGAGATACGAGTGAGTGAGTGAGTGAGTGAAAAGGAAGTTCCAAGCAGAAAGGGGAACGCACTTTTCGAGTTAGGAAATTGAAATCGAAATTCAAATTCAAATGCAAAAAAGTATAATGCGCGAGAAATACGAGTAAGTATGGAAATGGTAGGGAATGGGGGAAGGTAATGAAAGCCAAAGTTGAAGTTTAAGCTAATGTTCAAGTTAAAGTTAAGGCAAAGATGGCAGAAAGACAACTGGCACATGAAATTTAATATCAGGTGGGGGAGGGGGGTGCGGCAGCGCCACTTTCCAACGATGGAAATTATGTATGCCCCATATGGTTGCAAATAAGCAACAGGCACAGCCACTGGCACTGGCACTGCCACTAGCCAGAAATCAAACAAACAGTCAAAAGCGCAAACAAAGATGACATAGACATGGCCAAAAGAAAGAGAAAGAGATGGAGACGAAGACGAAGACGAAGACGGAGCAGTATAAAGCACCGATGAAGCCAATGGGTAAAGGGCATTGGCAGGAGATTGATGTTGGGGCGGTGGGCCTTGGGGGGATGCCAAACAGACTGCGTGTCTCTTGCATCGGATTGCGAGGGGCAGATTCGCATTCGCATGGGAATGGGCGGCACTAACCGCAGCAGAGGAGCGGGTTCCCCTTCGATGGGCTGGATGGGAAATTCAATGGATGGAAATGTGCATCATGTTGTCGATGATGCTTTGCTTTTATGATCCGTTTGTGGTCCCCATCCCCTCCTGGTTTTTCATTATGTAATCACCCCAATGGGGAAGTCTCGCAAGCCAACGACGCCCTCACGCACGCACAAAAAATCCACAACGCAAAAAAAATGCAGAGCTAAGATAAAAATAAAGATAGATCAAAGACCCAACTTCCGATGGGTGTCCGCTTACAAAGCCTGGAACTTCAAATTGAATTGAATCGAACAAACAAACAGAAAAAATACAACAAACACACAACCAGCAACCAACAACCAACAAATCGTATAAAAATAAATCATAATAATCCATCAGAGACTGAGACAGAGAGAGATGCAAATCAAACGATGAAGGAAGTAATAATAATTGTGGCATTGTGGGGCGATGGATGTTGATGACATCACATCATTCAAAACGCTTTTCATATGGGAAACGTTTACAGAAGTAGTCGTCGCACTTAAAGCGGATCTAGAATCGCTTAAGCTTAAGCTTAAGCTTAAGCCGTTCGCTTATGGTCAATTTGTACAGAGGATAGCAACGTGGAAGTCGTATTAGGTATTACGTAGAATCACAAGGTTTTGTATGTATCTATTGAATCAATTGGAAACGCATTTAAATATACAAATCACACCTTATATATGAATATACTGTATATATACGAATGATATTCATATGTAAGTATAGATATGTAAGTAAATCAGATAGATCTGTGGGGTAATCTACTCTTAAAGGATTCTATCTTTCATGGATACGAGTTCGAATGGTGAATGGAATGCCATCATAGGGCAACTTTCGCTGGCGAGAAGATTGCCTTAGAAGTGTGTCACAGATCCCAGATTAATACACACAGACTATATGCTGATGCAGAAGCAGCAGTGATCGTGCCCTTTTTATGCGCTTTCTGTCGCTCTTCAGAGAGTGTTGATGGTAGGAATGGGTAATGGCGGATGGCGGATGGCCGGCCGGCCGGCCGGGCCACCTGTATATGCCACACGACTTTCACTTTGAACTTGTGGCGCATTCTTGGCCAATGGCCATCTGCAAATTGATGACGGACGGCCCCGTGGATGAATGGAGGTATGGATGTGATGCATTCAACTTTCAGCTGCCACTTGTGGCATGCATTCCTTGTGGCATAGCGACGGAACACGGCGGACGACCAACACTTACGATCAATTGTTGATATTGCTTATTATTTTATTAAATGGCATATATTGGTTTTTTTTTTGGTATTTTTTCTCTGGTCTGGTTTGCTCATCAGCTGCCACACAAATTATGTTGTTGTGTTGGTCATAATTATAGCGCCGCTTCCATGCAGCAAAAACAATCTGTACTGTAATGTACCTGTACCTGCACCTGTACGGTGCCCTTACTTTGGAATGGATATTGTTGTATGATCAAGAGGTTTGCTGCCATCAAAAAGGAACCCTTTTTTAAGATTTTTGTAGATGCCATGGCAATACACAGATCCCAGCATCAAATTGCACCTACGATGAGGAAGTTATTCCGGGAATTTTCAACCATATAGAAAAGTATCGAAAGGTATCGATGAAATGAATGATAAATATTATGAAAAACTACAACCCAAGGGAGGTAAGCAATGATTCTGCAAGTATTTGGAAAAGTATTGAAAAATATCGAAAGGTATCGATAGCTTAGATAGTGAATATCATCGAAGAAAATAGCCTACGCAAGGTATTGAATGATTGTGCAATCATATAGAAAAGTATCGAAAGGTATCGATGGATTGAATGATAAATATTATGAAAAACTACAACCCAAGGGAGGTAAGCAATGATTCTGCAAGTATTTGGAAAAGTATCGAAAGGTATCGAAAAATAGCGAAAGGTATCGATAGTTAAGATAGTGAATATCATCGAAGGTGCGCAAGGTATTGAAGGATTGTGCAACCATATAGAAAAGTATCGAAAGGTATCGAAAAGTATCGATGGTATGGATGATATATCGCCGAAGAGAAGTTTACAATCGATCTGGAAGATCATCGAACCGTATCGAACTGTATATTGAACAGTATCAAAAAATTCGGCTCCCCAACGACTAGCCTTTCTCCTTTTTTCTTTATTGTTTTTGGTGTTGGTGTATATACTCGTATAATGTTTATATTTCGAACCAAAAATTGTCCACAAATTGGCGCCTGAAACGCAAGTGACGACAGCTGCCAAACGACTGCTGAACGGCAACAATTTATGCAAATTGCAATTGCCGAATCCCGAAAACGGAATGCGAATGCCTTGTGCCACAGCCAACAGCCAACAGGCCAACAGGAAAGAGGTACGGAGTACAAGGTACGAGGAGTCAAAGCTGAAGACTGCACAAAAAACCAAAACCCACGACAAAAAATATATCCATGCGTTATGGGCCACTGCGTTTACGCGACTTTGTCGGCTACAGACAAATGCCGCCAGTGTGACAGAAAACTTGTTCCACTGATAAGAGAAGGGGGTCTCGGGCTCCCCTCCCCCCCCCCGCAATGAAAGTGAAACCATGTCACACACACACACACACAAGATACAAAGATACAGATAAGTCTTCACAGAGAGAGAGTGGGGGGGGGAGATGATTGGTTGTTGTATTTGCCGTTTGTAAATATCATAAATAAATAAAAGAAGGCCCAAATGTAGCACCGCCATAAAAGCTAAAAAGCAGCTAAAGCGGAAAGGGGCTGAAATACTAAATGAAATTGAGGCAAAATTTTAGCTAAAACTGAAACTGAAATTGAAACTGAAACCGAAACTCTATTTACCTGTGGCGCTCGATCGCTCGCATTTCGCAATGATGTTGCAAACACTTGTGGAAAACGATGCTCTGTTGTCGATAAGAAGTTTCTCTCTTGGAGGAGGAGAAGTCCAGCAAATCTTGTAATCTAATTAATTCAATACCCAGAAAAGACCTCAAAGGTGTCCTGCGTTTGATTGTGGTTAAAAAGGAAGTACAATTTTCCACGAAAGGAATGCAATCGAATTTTCCAGAAGAGCAAACAAAAGGGGGAAATGAATTCAAAGGAAATCTGCCAAGAGCGAAAGAGCAGTATTGAAATTATTGAATATCTTTTCTCAGAAAAGATATGACAAGAGGAAGAAACAGTTAATAGCTGGCTGCAAAACAGCAGGACGTGTTAATATTAATATTCCTGGAATATTGAACAAAGGTACATCCATCTGACAGTCTGGCAGGTGGATTGCAATATGCACTCTGTGCATAGTAAGGTAGTAAAGATTTCTATAATTAACTTTAACTGTGGAGAAAAAATATGATTCAGGAAAACTTAAAGGTAAACGCCATTCCTTAGCGACATTCGATATTTCCCGTTCGTGACATCCTTTCGACATTCGCTTGACATTCGCTGGTAGCGCGGAGTCTGACTGGAAAATCATTGTGAAATCTGAGATTATAACAGAATTTAATTGGAAGAAAAGTGAGTAAAGCGATTAATAACATGGTATTGCAACGAATGAAGAATAGTAAGGAGGGAAACAGGAAAAATGTCCCCACAACAGCAGAAGAGATTACTCTTTCGATTCCGAATCGGATCCGACTAGCCTCTACACTTTTTTAACGAACTTCAGCATCAGAGAGGAAGTTCGAAAATTGGAAAAGGAAAAGCTAGAACATAGAAACTAGAATCAGACCAAATTGAAAATATACAAATAGGAGAGAAATGAAGGAAAAGAACCGAAAAAGATTAAAAAGAATTCTTAAGAAAAAAAACAAAAAGTAAAAGAAAAAAGTGTTTGCAGGTCTTCGGGGTCACCATTTTTTGGCACAATCCTCTCAGCCATCAATGGTGTAGCAAAACTAAGCGAATCAATGTCAATGTCGGGGACATGCTCTACGACATTTGTTAGTGTTTTTTGTGTTTTTTTTTTTTTGTCGAGCTGCTGGATGCAGTTCATTAATGAAGGAAACTACAGCGCAGTGCATGGCATCAGGTTTCCTTTTCAACGACACGTCGCATCCATCTGCAGCATACACTCTCGCACAGGGTTCGTTTAATCCATGGGTGAGAATTTAATTTCCGAGTGCTTTTCAAATGCCATAATAAAGGATGCACCAATCCCCCTGCCTCCTGTTTGGGAAGGATAACCGTGTGGATACAGTCTGCAGTGTGCAGTCTCCAGGCCCCCACAGTTATTGGCCAATGTAATTAAGCAACGACTGCCAAACAAACACACAAAAACGGGCTTAAACTCTAGGGGCAATCGGTTCTTCTTGGCGCCTGGAACTGGCAGTGACACTGCCAGGGACCTAATGATGACGATGACGATGATGATGATGATGATGCTGTTGCTACTGGGAGAATATTTTTTGTCGCCGGGTTTCAATGGTGCCACTGGGGTGTGGGCCACTTGAAGTCGGTCGCCAGCAGCAGCACCAGCATTGTTTTCAGCTCAGCGCCCGCTAAAAATAGTCAAAGGCATGTGCCCTCCATCTGCATCGGCAAACGGCAGGCAAGCAGGCACATCGTGGCATCCACCATCGGAGGCATTGGCATCAGCATCAGCATCGGCATCGGCATCTGTGGCTATGTTTCGCCAATGTATCTTCTTCTCGCATTTTATGTTTAAGGAAGGAAAGTTTTCGTGTCAGAGAAACATCGAAAAAACCTGCCAGATACCCAGTGAATAGAGCAGCAGAATTCCAATTTGATTTTAGGAAAACAGCAGCCATAAAAAGGAGCAATAGAGGAATTATTCATGTCATCTAAGAAAGCGTTGGAAGGACGTGCTTCCTACCAACCTCACACCCATTGCTTCCACATGCCGCGACACCAGATCGAGATCAGATCCAGATCCAGATCAATCGCTGCCTGCGCACTGATATACCCCAAAAAAGAAAACAAAAAAAAAACCGAGGAATGGGATGTGACTTTCAGAGAGATGGTGAGGGGTGGTGTGGGGGGTTGGGTGAAAAATAAAAAGGCATCACACAATGACGAGACGAGGCGGGTTTCCTTTTTCAAAGCGGCCAGCAAGGAAATGCCTTAAAATAGGCAACAAAAGAGTGAAGAGTGCTGCAGCACATACACAGGGCAAGGGGAACGGGACTGGGACTGGGACTGTGACTGGGAATATTTTCTGGCATTTTGCATGGAAGGACAGCAGAGAGACCAGGGATCACAGGGAACAGGGGGGGAATCGTCAAGTGCACAGAGCAGCGCCCAGCGTCAAGTTGCCAAAGCAATTGAGTTGAGTTGACTTCGAGTTGACTTGGAGTCCATGGCGTGGCTGGCTCCCTCCTCGTCTTCCAGGGATTTTGGATGGATTGGTGTGTGGATTGGTCGGGGCTGTTCATTCACATGAATAGAACCGACTAGGGGAAGGAGAATCCACACCAATGCACCATGCCACATGCCCCATGCCTCCTCTGACATACCTCAAAAGCGCGGACCCACTCGAAGCCAGAGTTGCAATTGAAAGAAAAGAAAAAAAAAATATATATACACAAGAGAACAACGAAAAGCGCACGGGTCGACGGTTGCACGGGTGCACGGCTGTATGGGTGCAGAGGCGATGAAAAAATTATATACCACGCGCTCGCTGTGGCACTCTGTGGCGCTGTGTTTAATTTAGATCAGGCGTTTTTCACATGGTTACGACCATGCCAAGGTATCCAATCAGCGTTGCACCGCTTAAATAATTCATGTGGGACAATGAATATCTGTACCACTGACTGACTAACTTTGTGGCAGCTCTCCTTTCTCTCCTTCCACCTCCCTGTGCCACCTACGGCTACTGGAAAATGGGAAAACTAGTTTCCGACTCACAAACAGACAGAGACACTTACACAAAGAGATAGGAAGAGACAGTGAAACAAAGAGTGTAGATTGGAGACACAGAGAGAGAGAGAGAGAGAGGGGATAAGGAATATGGGGCGACTGGGTGGTAGATTATCTGGGGGGCGTGCCACTTGACATTAACAAGGTCATCCTGGGGGCAATTTGCAATCGAATTTCTATAATCCAAATGCCTTAACTATTGATGAACGGAAACGGACAAACGGACAAAAGGACAAACAGACAAAACGGGGGCCACGGGGGAACGCCTTTTGGCCGATTGCTTTCACACTAGTTAATGGTCAAGGCAGTCGGTCGTCTGGTTGCCGTCTGTTTCGGTTCGGTTCGATTCGATTCGGTTCCTCAAACGAAAAGTCCCGGCTCAGGTCCCGGAGTGACCTCTCATAATGGAACCAAAAGGCGAGAGTCGAGCGGCAACTCCATATCCATTCGGTAAGGCAGAGGGGAAGCTGTGTGTGAAAAATGTGAAGAGCACTGAAAAAAAAAAGCAAACAAATTGGAATAATTCTAAGAGAATGATTATATCTATTCGATTGATCCGATTGATTGATTGATTCCAAGAAAAGAAACTCGGAAAGTGAAAGAGGAAAAGCTTGAAAATTTGCTTGAGAAGAAATTAAAGAGAAAAGTGTTTGCAGGTCGTCGGGGTCACCACTTTTTAGCACAATCCTATCTATCCGAATGATCCGATTGCAGAATTTCGTTAAAGATTCAGATTCCCCAAAGAAAAAGCATTGTCTATTTAATATTTATATATTATAAAAAGCATTATGTAAAATATATGAAAAGATGTTCAGTGCGAACTGTGAGCCTTTTTTGACGTCCATGGTACACACGTTATTCGAGGCACAGCCGCAGCAACAGGAGCCACAGGAGCGGTTCCTTGAACAGCATTCAAAGTGCTAATGGCCTGCCTGCCGCAAAGAGAGTAAATTCGCAGAATAAGTTTCCAAGTTTCCAAGCTTCCAAGTAAAATTCATCAGTTGTTTTTTCCTTTCCTGTCTTCTGTTCTGAAAGCTTTTGCGCACTAAGCCGCTTTTTGCTGCAGGCAAGACCCCTGTGGGGTCTCCGTGTTTTCCTGGTCATCAGAGAGAGCCCTCACATATCACACCCCACACCCCTCTTGCCTTTATCAACTTTTGAGTCACTCAACTTTTTCACGGAAATCCCCTCCCCGTTCATAGTCCAGCCTCCAAGCATCCCAACCATCTATCCATCCATCCATGTATCCACCTCTGACCCTCCTTTTTCACTTACATTTTTCTCACATTAGCACCTTTTCCGCAGCTACGATGTTTTTCATTTTATTTTGTATCTACACACATAAATATGTATGTATTTATATGTATCTTTGATTTGATCTTTTGGCTGTTTTCTATGTTCGTTGAAGGATAACTTAAAAAGCAATTTGCTTGGGGAGCCCGAAAGGCACAATAAATAGAATACGAAATCGAAATCGAAATAAGAACAAAATATGAATAAAATACTGACTTTTCACACCATAAAATACACGAGAAATACACGATTATTGCTCCGAGTGTCCGTCTTTCCGTCTGTCTGTCTGTCTGTCTGTCTGTCTGTCCGTCTATGGAGTGGATTTCTGGGCATAATTAAGTGCAAATCTCTGGGTAAATTGACTGTCTGTGGCAGCTGCTGCTGCTGCTGTTTGCTGTGGCACCACCACTCACCTTTCCGCCGCCTCCCCCATTGATTCATTGATTGAGTCAACAAACGAAAAATCATTTAGCCAAAAACGAACATTTGGCCGATCGGTCGAGAGCAGAGCAGAGCCGTCGAACCACCGGTACGAACAGACAGTCAGCCAGACAGGACAGACTCTGTGGCATTTTAACCCAATTTTTCGTTGGATTTTTTTCCTGGCTCTCTGGCAAATTGAACAGAATTTAATTGCTTGGCCCCCACTACCACCCCAGCACCCAAGCACCCGAGCACCACACACTCTGACTCTATATATCTCTCTCTCTCTCTCGCTCTATCTCTCTCTCTATCTCTCTTAGTATCTGTCTTTCTTTGGGGCCACCGATGATCACCGTTAAAAGGCCGCACAGTTTTCAATTTTATTAATGAAGTCGTAAAGTTGCAAAAGTTTATCACTGCAGCTGCAACAGAGGCAGTGGCAGGCACTCTCTCTCTCTCTCTCTCTCACTCACTCTCTCGTGTCCAACTCTCTCTCTCTCCCTCTCACTCGTAACCCACTCTGTGTTTTTTTTCTTTTTCTGCCTAATTTTGATGTCATTAATTTTGACTCGAATCTCCCCGAGACTCTCATTCCCCCATTCCACCAATGGGATTTTCTCTATGGTTTTTTAGCACAGTTTTTTTACTCCGACACGCAATGCAATGGGAGTAAGAAAATTCAGAGCTGCTCTAAGACAGACATAGAGAGAGAGAAAGAGAGAGAGAGCAAAGCAAGAGAGAAATGGAATGGATAATCTCCTGCTTTTTCTCTCAATCGCAGGCTGCTTTTCACTTCTTTACAACACAAATAATCGCCAAGCAAATAGCTGTTCATCGAACGATTTCATTAATGATTTTCAAACCAATATCGATTGGCAATCGATAAGAATCGAACAAGCACAGCTGTTCTTTAGAAATTCGAGCAAGACGAGAGCTGGATCGATATTCGATTCAATATACAAAAGTGAAAAAAATGGCCTACAATATGTTCTGAAAAGTATTTCCAATGTGGATGAATGAATCCCCATGAATGCTACGAGTACTCCTATGGTCTGGTATGATTCACTCGGTAATCGGAAGAAACCGTCCTCATGGCATTTCAATCCTGTTTGCTTGAATGAATTGTATCTGTGAGTCAAATAATGTCAGTCAGTTGAACCCTAAAGATGTGTCAAAGTATCACGTACTCGCATCAGCTTTTGCTTGGAAACACATAGATACTTATTGCACTTCAAATAAACGTCAATAGCAATGCGAATAGCGATAGATGAGTACATATGTATGAATCTCAGTGAATGAGTAAAACTAATTGCAAAGTGCCTTCCAATTTGATTGCCATCTGCCTCCTGTCCCATGACCCCTTGCTTGACTTCCTCTATTCCCTTTACCCATCAAACTGCTGCTGCTGCTGGTGTGTGTGTGTGTATGTGTGTGGCATTGATGAATATGCAGCAGGATTGCCACTCGCTTTTCCCTTCAGGAATTTACTGCTGCTGCTGCTGCTGCTGCTGCTGCTGCTACGTGTGTGATTCACATTATAATAATTAGTTTATGACAAAAGGCACGCGCTTGACTTTGACTTTGACTCCAGGACACCTCTTCCTGTCACCTCTCCCCCTCCTGTAGGGATATACGGCATCAAAATTGCAAATGTTAAGCAATTTCCACACTTATTATAGAGAGAGAGAGAGAGAGATAGAGAGACAGCCACACGTAACAGGAGGTGAGATGTACTAGAGACAGAGTCCGAGATAGGGGGAGTACATTGCAATCCCAATGCTTAACTTGGCTTTGAAGTCATCTATACAGGACAGCATAGGCTCTAGATGTAATCCTGGAATATAAGGAATGGATCGTGAAGATGTGCAAAATAAATATGTATATGTGTAGATGAGGGAGTGGCAGGGTGGCAGTGGGGCAATGTGGCAGTGGGGCACACAAAATTCACAACTTGTCTCTCTCGATTCACGTTTGTATTTTTGGGGGGCTTGAGAATGATTTCCCAGAAGAACTTGTGGTTCTACTACTTAGTTCTAGTTCTAGATTCTGGCCAGCATTCGGGGCGTGCCTTTCCCAGTGAAATATTTATGAGCCAAGTGTCTGTTGCCACTGCTGTGTGGCATGCATAAGAAGAGCATTCAGAGCAGTCAGAGCAGTCGGAGATGTTGAACGATCAGGAGTACCCTTAGGGCGATCTGCAGCTACACCTTTACCTGAAGATCTACTTTTAATAGATCTACTTTTAATAGTTCTTTCGATGGAATATTGTGCACCAAACCGGGTATTCAATAATCTTTGGTGTGTCTGTGGGCTCTACCTCCTCCATGGCTTTTTTTTGCATTTGTCATTTCAATTAGCAATGGACCCGAGACCCGCGATCCCCGATCCCCTCATCCGCTATCCACGATCCGTGTCTCTCTTTGTCTTTGCCTTTGTCTCTGGCGGCAGCTTTGGATCTGTCTATGGCTTTGGCTCTGTGTGTTTTGGCCCTGTTCTGCCTTTCTGCCGACCTGTGGGCGTGAAATGAGTTGGCAAAACAATAAATAACGTACACATGTACAAATGTATGTGCCCGTACTCGTACTCGTATATAATTTGTATAATTTAAGTGCGCGCTGGAAGCATTAGCATTCGGATTCGCATTCGCAGAGATCTCTCGCCTGTTGTTCTGCATTCGGCATTCGGTATTCGGTATTCGGCATTAATGAGTGGCTCATTAATCACTCGCAGCAATTGGCAGAAACGCGGGACCAAATGAAATGGCATCGAACGGAATGAATGATTGACTGAATGACTAACCGAATGACTAGATGACTGACTGACTGATGGACCAATAGGCTGCAAAGCAAAGCAATAGTTATGCAAAAAAGCTCACGAAAACTATTGCATGAGAGAGAATCTTGCGAGAGATGGAAGATGGCGATGGCGATGGCGACGGCGGTGGCGACTCCCCCGCAGGCGTATGATTAATTTTTGACTCGCAAAATCATTTTCCATTATGCAAAAGAGGAGTGGTGGAAAGGTGGAGGGGTAGAGTGGTGCAGCGGTGGATATCTTTTTGCGTGCCATGTGGTTTCCGCTAACTGTTGCACACACACACACGCACACACACACACAGATTTCCATGATGATAATTAATGAGCAAAGCGTTTCACACACACACAGGGCAGTGGTGTGGACTGCAGTGCGTATACGTGATGTTTCGTAACATAATCTCAAAGAAAATTCAAAATCTATGCAGAGTGAGGATATCCATTCGTATTTGTATTCATGGAGTGGGATCGGTATTTGGGGCAACCCTCAATAGAATCTCTCACGTAGTGTGTGAGTGATATATGTATGTGCTGTACTGTACTTTACTTTTTATACTGTATTAACAAATTTTAATGGTTTGATTTAATTTCAGCCTCAATTGCCACTTGAAAATATTTGAAAATATTTTAGAAAAGTGAAGAAAATTTACAAACACTCACAAAGTATAAATGACAAAATATGGAAAGGAAGGAAACATTTTTTCTTGTGCATATATGTATTTATATATGTATATACTTTCTTTTGGGGCTGACTGGAGGGCATATTGCCTTTTCTCCTTCCCCCATCGAAAGTTATTTAAGATTAATTATAAAGACTCTCCCTCCCTACCATATCAAACGAGTGTCGCGTGTGTATTTGGAGATTATGTTAATCAAAGTGTATGCACAAAGAAATATATGTACATACATATGTGTGCAGGTTTTTGCTGGCAATCAACTTAAACGATGCCCAGTCCCAGCCCCCCGTCCAAGCCCTCATCTCACCTCCAACCTCCTCACAGCTTGAGGCATTTCCCAATGCTCTTTTCAATATGTGAAAACAGAGAGGGGTGGGGGGGGGTTCCAGGACTTTCAGGACTTTTGCCGAGCCCCAGCAAAGCCTCCTTCTAAAAGTTACACAAACTCAATTCTGTAAAAGCAAATTTTATCCGAACAACAAAAAAATAAAATAAAAAATGTTTGGTCGTATATGTAATGTAATTTGAAGATGTTTTCACAATTTGCGCAACATATTAATAAAATTTTCTCCCTCTTTTGGAGGACACACAGAGGATAAAAGAGGGGTGGGGGCGTTGATGTTAGGGGCGACAGATTTTGGGGTAGGACTGGAGTCTGAATTTGCAATTATCACAGAAAGCACAGCCCATGCCCATGCCCATGTCCCCTGCCACGTGATTAATGGTCTCGGGAGAGGGCACATGTTTTGTGTCTCTGAATCGGCGTTTCGATCTGGAATCGTAGTTGGAATCGGAATTAGAATTCGAATTAGAATCGCCATGGCCCAAGGTTTTGTCTTAGAGCTTGTCCCACGTATCTTTTTGCCCTCTGCCTCTCTCTCTCTATCTGGCTTTGATCGAATGATATGATACCCTAACAAAGAGAATGCTCGAGAATGCGAAAACAAAATACACTGAAATACATGAAGGGAAGCTCCGCGTGACCAGGCTTATTGCTAATTGTAGGCAAAAAAAAAATAAAAGGAGGCTTACCCTTTCCCTTAGAAAAAGGGTATTACATATATGTATGTATATATGTATATTCCGCCAATAGCTGCCTCTAATACTAATTCTAATTCTAATGCTGCTGCTGCTGGTCGGGCGGAGTTGTGTGTGTGTGGGAGGTTGCTCCATGGCCACCATGGCCACTTGACAGTTAGCCCACACTCTCCAGAGCAGAGCAGAGCAGAGCAGCGCAGCGCAGACCAGACACTCAGACACTCACTCTCATTCGCATTCGCACTGGCATGAGTGTGTGTTTTGAATGTTGGCCAGAACTTTGGCGGCGGCTTTTGCACTTTGATCAGAGCGAATCCCACGCCGCAAGCAGCAAGCAGCAAGCGGCAAGCCACTACTGCCACGACCAGACATGGCCATGGCCAAATCCTGTTTTCGGCCAAATGTTGGTCAACTTAATCAGCATATGGCCCACAATTGTGCTTGCACAATTAACTCACTCACAAACGTGCAATAATTGGCCATTGAATGGCTCTAGAATATACACATCCACACACCGAATTATAATAACACTCTGCCCGGCCACTCTTTTGTATCTTTCAGATGAGCATCGAATAAACTCCGGCTCATGGGAGGACACCTTGGACAATCCGCAACAGCAACAGCAGACATCTTCGTTTATCCACTCGCCATCGCCGATCAATCCGGGGCACAACGCCAGCATCACAACAGCGCAGCTGCATAGCGCCTTCAGTCGACGCATTGCCGAACAGCGGGAGCAGCGAGAGCAGCAGCAGCAGCAGCAGCAGCAGCAGCAGAGATCCCTTAACAATCTCTGTCTCAAGGCCAGTCCTAGCGGCAGCCAGGACAGCGGCGCCCCCACAATTGCCGGCGGAAGCTTCAGCGCCAACGGTGGCCAGGCTGCCGTTGGTGTTGGCGTTGGCGTTGGTGCAGTCGTAGGCAGCAGCGGCGCCTGCAGCAGCACTAGCAGCGAGCGAGACAACAAGTCGCCGAGTCGCGAGAGGGAACGGGAAGCACCCACTGCGAGCCACTCCGACGAGGAGGTATTAACCGAGGAGGAGCAGACCAGCAGCAGCGTGAGTTCTTTAAGCGCCAACAACCAACGCAATTCGCAATTGCGTTCCACCTTCAACAAGGCCAAGCAGCATTTGTCCTTTGACAAATGGCGCACGGCCGGCACCGGCACAGGACCCGGTTCCGGTTCAGGTTCAGGTTCAGGCACTGCAGCAGCAGCAGCAGCCGGCAACTCTTCTAGCTCTGGACAAACGCCATCCACTGAGAGCAGCAACATGATTATGCGCAGGGCTAGCGCCTGTACAATGCCCGCCACTGGTGGTGGGGGCACAGGCACACAGCGCGACGACCTCACGACTCCCGGCGAGTCCCCAGGCGGACGGCTATCGCGTTGGTTCTCCATACGTCGCGGCTCCACGCACCAGTACGATGTCCGCCAGTCGACGAATGCCAGCTTCGATACCCCAGATGCGGCTGCCACGACAACGGCGGCTGGAACCGCCTCCGGGGGAGGGTCGAACAAAATAGTGGCAGGATCAGCGCAGGACAGCGCCTCGCCCGGAAAGCTCTCCACATTGGGAGCCAGCAAGATGATGCCCGGCGTACCGGAGGTAAGTAGTCCTCCAGCCGTCCACCTCCACACCGAAAGAGAGAATCTATAAGGAGTCCATTGCTTTTCCTTTCTTTTAGAATGAAGATGACGAGGGATCATCAGCAGCAGCGGTGGCCAGCAATCGCTTCGACATTGACATGATGCTGACACCGGGCGGCAGTCGCGGAGCCGCCAATGGGAACACCCGAAATGCTCACGGGCGTTTGATTGTACCGATGCTGCCAGCGGCACCGGCAGGACTCTCGCAGCAGCAGCTCAAACGGCGCCACATTGTGGCAGCCATCGTGCACAGCGAGAACTCGTATGTGGCTACCCTCCAGCGTCTAGTCAATGTGAGTACCGCCAGTAATGCCAGATGCTAGGCCACCAAGTACCATGGGGACGTTCATATGTGGCATCCCCTGGAATATAACTATAGACAGAATGCCCAATTTATTCAGGAAAAGCTAAGACCTGTAAAGTTTTTTACTTGTAATTTGGATCGTAGTTAACAACAAAATGGTTCAGAGTTTTTATCAGTGGTGCTCCGATCCCAAGGCCTTTGGTTTCTGTTCTCAGTCCTCAGGAGACCTCCCTTCCATTACTGGCTTCTGGCTACTACCACCACTACTGCTGATACACCTCGGAGGAAGGTTCAATTGATTGACTTCAATGGGCACCAGCATGTAGCGGTCGCCCGTGATCGGATCTATTTGGATTTTTCCCAACTGCTGCTCGTCCTGCGGCGCGATCCGATTGATCAGTGGACCCAAATGTGTGGCTGTGGCCCACTTGCTGACGTCCTGCGGGTCGGCCTCATCCAACTGCTCGACCACGCAATCGTTGTAGCTGGCAAGCGTGAACTTGCGCAGCTCCGAGGGTGATATCTGCAGATACCCTTCCCGTTGTCCAGTCTCCACGAATACCTTGACCTGGCCAAAGGCTTCTGCAATCAGTTGCTCCTCTGTTTTCGGCTGGATCGGTTCGGCCAGAGAATCGTTCGACTGTTGACCTTGACCCTCCTCCAATTGATCAGCCATGTTAAATGACTCGTGATTTTTTGATTACGATTTAAAGAGAAATTCTAGAGTATTGTGTAGTATTCTAACGGAATTCGAACGGAATAATGCTGACTAGATCTGAAAAGTAATATCAAATGAAGTGCAAATAGTAGGGAGTAAAAAATTGGAAAAAGAAAGCAAGGAAATCAGGAAGCTTTATCATCCCCATCGATCCTAGATATACATTAAGCCAGTAAATGCATGACACCCTTTTGATCTACTTGTAGTAACCCCCACCCACCTATCGTAACTATCGTAACCTCTGTAGTACAGCCTGTAATTAACCATTAATCTCATGTCAAATCATTTGATCTCTTTACATGCCATCCATCCTGTTCCCATGCATTATATATGCCATATGCCGAATCTTCACCACTAAACTAATCTTCATTAATACTATCTGTACTAACACACACACACACACACACTAAATACTAAACACTAACCATCAACCAACACATGCACAAATCCGATCAACACATACATACATACATATGTACACGCAAAGTAGTTGCAAAATTAGAAGCAAAAAAGCAAAAAAACAAAAACCAAAAGACAATAACCCGAATACCACACAAAATCGAACCATAAATCAAAGCACAAATCAAGAGCAGATCCTTGAGCAGATATCCCCATGGAGGTAGCTTTTGGTAAACCGAAAAATCATCTCGAATGTCTCAAGGGAAATCCCCGCAGATCGGCCCGCATAACTAATGAAAATCTCCCTTCTCTTTTTGTGTTCTCTGTTCTCTCTTCTCTGTGGTGTTCAGGATTACAAGAAACCCTTGGAGGAGTGCAACCCACCCGTTCTGAATCCAGTGAAGATCGCCACATTGTTCCATTGCCTGCCGGACATCCTGCACTCGCACAAGCTGTTCCGCATCTCGCTGGCTGAGTGCGTACGCAATTGGGACAGGGACGAGAAGATCGGCGATTGTTTTGTGAGCGCCTTTGGGAAGCCGCAGCTGCTGGAGATCTACTCGGGCTTCATCAACAACTTCTCGGCGGCCATGGAGCTGGCCAAGATGGAGGAGAAGCGCAAGTCGGCACTGGCCGACTTTTTCAAGGTGAAGCAGATCAGCGCCCACGATCGATTGTCGTTCTTCGGGCTGATGGTGAAGCCCGTGCAGCGCTTTCCCCAGTTTATACTGTTCCTGCAGGACCTGCTCAAGTACACGCCCCAGGGCCATCACGATCGCATGTCCCTGCAGCTGGCCCTCTCCCAGCTGGAGCTGCTCGCCGAACTGCTGAACGAGAGCAAGCGCGAGGCCGAGCAGTATCAGGCCTTCAAGGAGATGCTTGGCCACATCTCGGGCACCTTCAATACGCGCGCCCTCAGCAGCGTCAGCGTCACCGACGGCGGCACCAACCGTCCGCGGTACCTTCTGCGCGAGGACAATGTCACCCATATGGAGTTTAACCAGGCCGGGCTCATGGTCAAGTGCAAGCAGCGACGGCTGCTGCTGCTCAACGACAAGGTCATCTGCGTGTCTGTGGCCCCCAAGCAGTCGCACGACTTTGGGGCCACCGAGAAGCTCACCTTCAAGTGGATGTTCCCCGTCATCGATGTCGAGATTGTTGACAATAGCACATCGGCCACGCTATCGCGAATCCTCACAGCAGGTGAATATCAGATCAGCGAATATAATTTTGTGAATCCTTAATCCTCAACTCTTTCATCATTTACCGTTTAAAGGTCTCAATCGCGGTGGCAGCCTCAAGTCCAACAGCAGCACTGGCCCCGCCACCGGCAGCCCCTATGCCCATGGCACTTTCCCTGCGGACAGCAGCTCACCGGCTGCTGCCCTGACAAGCGGTGCCGACAACCTGTGCAGCGAGATGAGCACTCTGATGTACGACTACGAGGTGATCTCGCGCATCCACGATCTGGTGGGGAGCCTCAAGGGCAGCTACAAGGATCTGAATGCCAACACGACGCGCACCGTCCTGAATGCCATACAGGGCTCTATTCAGCGCAAGGACGAGGAAATGGCCTGGGTGGACTCGTGCTGTCTGCAAGTGGTCGGCCGCCACAAGTCCGGCAAGGAGGAGACCTTCACATTCCAGACGCAGAGTCCGCACGTGAAGAAGGAGTGGATCACGGAGCTGCGTCTGGCCCAGCTGGCCCTCGATCCGAACAACTCTCCCGCCTGGGAGCGTAGTGGCTCCCAGCCGGGCCATCCGGCCATGCAGTCCGTCGATCGCCAGATGCCGCATCACACACCAGAGCAGTTGCAGCTCCAGGAGGCTATACAGCAGAAGCAGTCGCGCAAGATGCCGCTCTTTGTCAAGGCAATGCCCATCTTCAAGTCACAGCATCAATCCGAGGTGCGTACATCTCATGGGATCATCTCATTGCATCAGTTGGCTCTAGATACTTATATCCCCCCCTATCCAGTCTCAGAATACTCATTTGATCCATCTTTTCTTTTCGTTTTTGTTTGCAGGTGCGCTGTGGATGCTATTATAGCATTGCCAACGACACGAAGCTGAGCGGCAATGCGCGACGGCGACACAAGCAGCTGAACTATCTGTGGATGTGCAGCAGCGATGGTTCCTCCTCGCATGTCACCATTTTTTCGCAGCATCCGCAGCAGGCGGGCAATTTGAGGGAGGCCGGGGGCTTCGATCTGCAGGAGACGCAGATTTCGGCACTGGAGTTTATCAAGGGGCTGGATCAGTGGAAGATTCAGCGCGAGGAGCCGGCAGCCAACCTGCTGGGCGATCTCATTTGGATGGGCACCGAGAGCCGCAAGCTGTTGATCTTCTCGGCCCGCAATCCGGAGCAGGAGGAGCAGCTCGGCAGCTACGCGGTGCCGGGTGCCGTGAAGCGGATCCTTTACCATTTTGATGCCATCTACGTGGCCCTCTCGAATGCCAGCGTCCTGATCTATCGGCGGGCCTTCGACGGGGTCTGGCAGATGCGCGATCCGCAGCTGATTGCGCTGGGCGAAACGGGCTTCCCCGTGCCCAGTCTGCTGCCGATCAACATGAATATCTATGCCTCGTGCTCGAACCGGGTGTACGTGCTGAACGCCCTCAACGGGGAGATCCAGCGGAGCTTCGAGGTGCAGCACGGCGCCACCCAGGAGGTGAACCTGATGGCCCACTCGGGCATCGGCTTGTGGATCTCGCTGAAGAACTCCACTCTGCTCTGTCTCTACCACACCGAGACGTTCAAGCACCTGCAGGATATCAATATCGCGTCCAGCGTGTTGCGCCACGATGGTCGCAAGGAGCAGCCGCTCAACAACACCTCTGTCTATGTGACCGCTCTGATGGCCTGCAAGGGCCTCCTCTGGGTGGGCACCAATGTGGGCATTGCCGTCACCATTCCGCTGCCCCGCCTAGAGGGGGTGCCCATAATCAGCGGCGGCATCAACATGTCGTGCCACGCGCACTTTGGGCCGATCACCTTCCTGCTACCGCTCATCCCGAAGGTCTATCCCACCTACAAGCCGCCGCCGACGGGCCTTACTGTACCGACAGTACCCAGTATGGGCGATGACCTCCAGCTGCCGGCCATCGATGCCGATCCGAAGCTGGAGATCGACGATTGCTCTGTCGTTTTGCGGCGCGACCTAAACAAGTCGGCGGATGGCTCCTCGATTCCCTCTGGCTCCATCATGATCCGAGACCTAAGCACGGAGACCCCAGCTGCGGGCGGCGACTCGGCCATTCCTTCTGCCGCTTCATCGCCGCGTAGCTCTAAATTGGACAAACAGGGTTCGCTGGACCAGAGTTTCACGGCCAAGATCCGGGCTTCGCTGGCCAATTCGCCGGCATTCCATCGCAAGCGGTTCCGCGACCTGGGCGCAGCCCAAGATGCCAGAATGTCCAAAACTCTACCCCGAGGACATGGCTCGACAGGAGGAGCGGCTGGAGCCGGTGCAGCGGGCGCTTCAGGAGGCGCTGGAGGAGGTTCAGGCTCGGGCTCCCAGCATGGCAGTGAGCAGGGCTACTGCGATGTGTACGGGCTATATGGCAAGCTGATCTTCGTGAAGGAAGACTACGATGCCGAGGAGGGTACGCAGGGAAATCTCATGGACATGATGTACGAGGGAATGCGTCGCTCCGATCCCGAACTGGCGGCGATACCCGGCAAGGTGTGCACTCTGGATCGGCGCCTGCGCATGAAGGCCTCCAGGCCGCGCTCCCTCGATCTCTCCAATTGGTCCGTGGACTCGAAGTCCTCTAGCCTGTACACGTCGTCGGGCAGCGAGGAGAGCATGGGCATCCGCCTCTTTGGCGGCCGATCAGTGTCTCGCAACAGCAGCAGCGCCAGCCACAAGACATCCGGCACTGGCAGTGACCTTGGAAACATCTCCGAGAACGGCCTCATGACCACCGCCGACATCCATCACCATCAGCAGCAGCAGACCCAGCACAACACTCCCAATAAATCGGAGAACACCTTGGGAGCAGGAATTTCAGCTGCAGCAAGTGCAGGAGCAGGCGCCGGAGCTTCTGGACAGTCGTCGGACAAGCCAGCGGCTGCCGTGGCCACGCTGAAGCGCAAGCAGAAGCAAAACACCAAACAGCAGCAGCAGCAGAGCGCCGACGGGCCGCGCACCGTGATCACCCTGATGGGAGGACGCGGCTACTGGCGGCACTTGTGGCAGAGCCCGAATGCATCGCCCAACCACAAGGGTGGCAGTGGTGGCAAAAATGAAGCCTCTGGCTCCGGCTGCGGACCGAGCGGCTCGGGTAATGGTGGCGGCAGTGGAGGATCCTCGCCGTCAAGTCCGTCACTGACGGCCAACTCCAACGATGCCCACATAGTGGTGTGGGAGAAGAAATTATAAAATCAGGAGTTGGTGTGCTGCTGCACCCTTCAGCAGCAACCCCACCAGCACCATCCGCCCCTTACGGAGCTGTGGCGCCGAGTGGGAGAGCAGCAGCAGCAGCAACAGCAGCTGCAGCAGCAGCAGCGGCGGGGACGCGGGCGTGTCCGTTTCCGCGGATCGTTTATGCAGCGCGATCGCAGCGCCGGCAACGAGGGGGCGCACCTCCGTCCCAGCACCAGCACCGGCGGTGGATCTGGAGGCATACTGAGCTCCGGCTTGAAGCGGCTCACGAAGCTAAAGCGCGGCGGCAGCTTGAAGGAGTTTTAAAATGGAGCAGCAACAGCAGCAGCAGCATGAAATGGAATGGAACGGGACAGAGTCCTGTAACCACAACCATAAACATAACCCATAAACATAACCACTTTTGGTGTACAATTTAGGCCAATATTTAAGGCACAAAGTCCGCGGCCACATATTACTTGTGTAGTAGTTTTTTCGAGGGTTTCCCCCTGAAGCTTTGGGGGTCCCCAAATATCGAATATATTTATTACAATATATAGCGAATCTTTCTGAACAAAACATCATACCAGCCCCATCCCATCCCACGCTCTACGCATTATGCATTATGCATTGACTCCATTATTTGCATTATCTCCATTATCTGCATTATCCATTTGTTTCCTTCTCGCCTATTCTGTTTAAACTCTAAAGTAGCCATACGAAAATGTGTTTTTTTTTAGTTTTTATATATCTATCTATTTAGTATATAACTGAAATATCCAAATATACACGCGTGTTTTTTTTGTCGATAGTCGTTTAAGATCTACATGTTATATAGCAACTATATAGAGTTGTAAGGAATATACAAATACATATACATATATATCTATATATATTGATATATCTATGATCTACAGATCTAGGCTAAGAAAAGGGAGCGGCAAAGCCAACAAGCTAAGGGAAATGAGAAACGTTGTCTGTACAAACAATTTGTTGTTAAGGTAGTAGCTGAAAAGGAAAGAAAAGAAAAATTAGAAGCGTAAATGAGAAGAAAGTTGCTATACGATATATACGACACATATGAGTATGGACTGGCCGGATTGTGTGAACGAGAGAACAGTGCTATAAGATATGGCTGAAAGTGTTTTGGAACTGATTATTATTGAACTGGCAGGAGGATAAAACATACATACATATGTATGTATGTACATATATCCATCAGAAAGAGTTAATTTTTTGGATCATATACTAAATACTCTATATTGTTGTGTAGCGCACTCTACTGTGCTCTTGTCCTCTTGTCATCAGTGTCGTTATTTTGTTGAAATGAATTTATTCGGAAGCATTTCCTTATACAATTTCATAACGAAATTAGTCGAATCTTAGTCCCCCCCACATAATGGGGTTATGGGACACATACTCTTATATGCATTGGATGTGCACACGAACCACGGAAACGGCAACAATTTATAGAACTCTATGTGTCCACGAATATTTATAAACGTTTACAACAAACAAACAAGAAACAAAACAAATTACACAAGTAAAGCAAATGATTTTTTTTTTTCA
The DNA here is from genome assembly GCA_008121215.1 of Drosophila athabasca. Classification (NCBI taxonomy): domain Eukaryota; kingdom Metazoa; phylum Arthropoda; class Insecta; order Diptera; family Drosophilidae; genus Drosophila; species Drosophila athabasca. Next base: position 6,531,568 of record CM017796.1, on the reverse strand, counting down.
ATTAAGGCACTTGGTAATAATATACAACAGAAACAGAAAACAGAAAACAGAAAGTGGAATATCTTAAATATATACAACACTTATACAATACTTATATACGATTTACATATATATACTTATATATATATATACACAATACCTATATGAAAATTATACATGTGTGTTTAATATAAACATATTCATCTGAGAAAAAGAAAAAACAAAAAGCGCAAAAAAAGAAGAAAAAAACAAAACAAACGAGAATCGAATCGAAATGAATCCGTTTAATCAATCATGGTTTTTGTTTTTTTTTTTTTTTGTTTTGATGGGTATCTTTTGGATATATGTATGTAAGTCAAGCATAATGAAATTATGTAACTTTTTTGATATCACACACACATACAAACATATGTGCGTTAACGCACCCTTACATGCATAGTAAAACATCTACATCAATATACGCGTATACGCGAAATATATTTACTTAAATATCTACACAACAAATATTGTATTGTATTTAGCCCGATTTACACCGGGGAACATCGTATACGTATATAGATGGCATATTTATCGGCAAAACGGAACATCAATTGCTTTCTCTGTGTATTAACAACAACAATATTATACGAGTTACATATTTATGCATGCAAAAAAAAAAGAAAATGTATTAAAAATATTCAAAAAAAAAAATTATATGTACTCCCATTTCTTATTTCCGACGGATCTCCGATGGCATCTTTATGCCCTTTGCCTGCGTGCAGCATTTAAAACGGGATCGAATAGACACTTCAAAAACTTCGTTTTTTCAACCACCGAGAATATTTTGTCGCTCTCTTCAGGCATTCGTTCACATGAGAGACTTCGTTCAGGTAGAAGCTGTGTGTGGGGTCCGTGTTGATGAATAGGATCAGCGCCGAATCAGCCTTGGGTCAGGAGGATGTGTTTACCATACCACAACCTTCGACATCGGGAGTTTCTACTGACATCAACCTTATCTTCATCATCTTTGAGCTGGCTATCACCTTTGGAAGAAATTGGTCCTCTGTAAGCGGCTACACCAAAGAAGCGTTCGAAACGTGATCGAAAGCCGACGCAAAGCTTCGAGCTAACTTCTCCTAAATGCATTTCTTCTTTGAAGGAAAAAGCAGCTAATAGAGCGGCAAGATACCAGACATGCAGGCATCTGTTTCTCCCCAGAAAACTCGTGGACGGTAGGCAACAAGAAAGTAGCCAAAGGAAAGAAACCAAGCAAGCGCTCAAAGGAAACACCATCTAAGACATTGGCTAAGCACAGCAAGAAACAGGAGGCCCGTGAAGGCTCTGAAAATAAATAAATTTTCATTATCTCTTCATCTGTGGTTTGCATATTTCTTTTAGCGGATTTTTCAATGGTGCCCAAACAGGGTATAAAATTATTATTTTCACAAAATTATCACTTCAATTAATTCTTGATAGCATTTTTCTTTTCGAAGCAATCAATTTAGTTCCCTCACTGGCGGTTACCGAAGATGTTTGGCTTTTAATATATGTACATAGTTTTGTACTTGGTCAAAATTTATAAGGCAAAAAAAAAAGGGTGCCCAAAACCAGCATGGTATGGTACCCCTACGACCAGATTTGGAATATTGCAATAAATTCTCATTAGCAAGAAAATATTTTCAGCGCCCCTTTCTGTTTCGGTAGCGACATCTGGCGGCGAATGTGGCCAGTCTTCCATTATCTACATACATGCCGTTCTACATTCTACTGACTATACATAGTATGTATATAATAGAGCCCTGCAAGAACGGTCAACCGATTCGATTCGGCGGGAATTCGGTTAGTGAACGTATTGTAGCAGTTCTATCCCAAAATTCCACTGTGCATACAAATCTATTAGTCCCACTGTAATTACTTCAAACAAATTTAAAAGTTTATTAAGTTCACCAAACGAACACTAGCCTATTCTTTTTTGCTACTTCTCGACAATCACTATGTCCAAATGGCTGCCAGATACTTTTGCCAGATTTTAACACGTACTGGCGGTGCAGGGCGATATCGTTTATCTGTTCCTAGTGCTACTCTCAAATTGACCGCCGTGGCTCACCATCAATTCTGTCGCCTTCGTCCAATCCAATGGAGCTTGGGATCCTGCCCGAGCAGGGAGTGGGTGTGAGTTTATTTTAGGGGGGATCACGACATGATTCTTTTAATTATCATATATGTATGTGCTGGACAGGGGACCATCTTGAAGTCGTGATGGTTTCGCTCGCAACGGACCAACGCACCAAGAGAATTTCCATGCGAGTGCGCCATATAGAAATGACGTTCCCTCCAGGAATTCCTCCCTGCTGAAGTCCGGACGGAGCAGGGAGTGGGAGTCAGTTTAGAGGGGATCCCGACATGATTCTTTTAATTATCATATATGTGCTGGACAGGGGACCATCCTGAAGTCGTGATGGTTTCGCTCGCAACGGACCAAACGGACCAAGAGAATTGCAGTGCGACTGCGCAAAATAGAATGACTCTTGTCATTCCACTGTCAAAAATAACGTTTCCGAAAGAGAGCACGTGCGGGGAGTACATCACCCTATTACTAATTTCACCATGCTCTACTCTTCTGCCTTTCAATTTACCGGAAGATTTTGTGTACGTCCCGTGGAATCAAACCCATGGTGTCCCCCAGCACACCACTGAAGTCCGTGCCCATGGTGTAGGTCTTGCCACAGCCCTACTCCATGGTTAGTGGTTTAGTCAATAGAAATAAGTTCGAATATAGGAAAATAATATTAAGTCCACACATCTGGAGTGAAACTTTGTCCTTGATTGTTGTTAAAACGACATTAATCGAAATGGATTCTGACACCGACACCGATAGCCAGCTCAGCGCCAAATTCAGCGAGTTTCGAGCCTCTGAAGCACATAAAATAAAAGGTGAAATTCATGCGAAAAAGTACAGTTAAACTATTAGAAATAAAGCAGAAGAATTTGTCTTTGTCTTGAATAAAATGTCTTGAATAAAATGTCACAATAATAATGTCCCAATGCATGGCTGCTGCTAATAAACCTAACCTCCAAAAAGAAAGAGGTTAAGAAATTGGTTCCAACAGGGCGACGAACTTGGAATATTGCCGGCGAAGAGCCGCAGCATCGGCGTCACGTTCTCTTAGCTGCGCAATCGCGACGCCCGCGTCAAAATGGCGGAGCCATTGCTTTGCCGCAGTCAGACATGTGTATGGAGATGTGCATGGAAGGACAGTTTTCGGCACGATCCGTCATGTTCGAACACGATTATGATTATGTATTTTTACATATGTATGTACGTATGTATTTCCGCTTATGATGTGTATTCATATATGTATAGTCTCCTTTTTATATTTCAAACCAAATTGTAAAACCATTTTTGAAAAAAAAAAATAGATTTAATGGCACAACAACATTTGACGTTTTCACGACACAATTCAAAATCGATTCCCGACACTGATAAACTGAAGGTTAGGTTATACAAACATAGGTTTTGAGTCGACGACTCACAAACCAATTGACTAACCGTCAATTTCTAACCGTCAGCGGACATAACAAAAAAAAAGACTGATAAATAAAAAAAAATAAAATTTTAATTCACGCGCCTTATGTAATCAATCGGGGAGCTTTCTGACGAAGCTGCAGAGGCAAGTAAGAAATACGGATATAAAAATGTTCAGACTGCACCATACACGAAAAATTTCACGCATCACGACGAATAGCGATTTATTTCACAGACTGCTTTTAAGCTCTGCAATCAATTTTCTGGAAAACTGAATTTAAAAATGTCATCTATAAATACTTTTTGGCTGTGGCTGTGGGCGTTTGACTACGCCCATTTTCGCATATTATAAGCTTCATAGACATCATAGACTTCATAGACCACTCTGTAACATTTTCAGCCACTCTCTCTAAATAAAAGCAACCACAGCGCGATATGGGAGCTATAAAATATAGTGGTACGACTTGTCCAATTTTTTCATTATATATTTAAAATGTTTTCCCAGATTTTTGGTAACAATTTCGTAGCGATACCACCACTAGAAGTATTTAAGCCGAGGCTCCATACAAGCCCAACCACTGTTCATCGTAGGAATTCGGGTGATATCCGGGTGACAGAAGCATTACTCATGACTATTTTGCGAGGGCTGTCGAGGGCAACGGCGAAGAATTGGACGATGCAAGCGCGATGGCGAGTACGTATGTATGGGTAGTTGGTGCAGGCATGGTTGTGCGTACTGCAGGGTGTCATTGATATGTTTTATATGCACTTGACATTCGATATGTTCTATAAAAAACCCCGGTTAATTTTCATTTCAGCTATAGTTATAAGCCTACATGAAAAAGTTCTCGTGATAATGCTTTTGGCAAGCTAGCCAAAATGTTTCGAAAATCTCGAAGCACTCGAATCTAAATAGTTATAATTAATCGACCTACTGATCAAATGAGACCTACTAACAAAGAACTTTTGTAAAATAAAACTGAGAAGATACAAAAAACAATATAAAAAAAAAATAAGAATTGTCTTTACCTAAATGAACCAATTCATTGATATCTATATTTCTAAATGTCTAAATAGAGAATACAGCAAATGTAAATGCACCACACACTTCTTTTCATAAGTAACTCTATGTCATGAGACACTCTGTTCATGCCTAAAAGTAGGCAGCGAACAGGGAACGGGAACTCCCCACTTCTTGGCAACATATTGCAATAAGTTTAGCTGTAATAGTAATAAGAGTTCTAGGCACAATGAATTAATTGAAAAATATTAGTGAAGCAAGGAAGACGCGAACGAGTGTAATTTTCTTTTACCACAGCAACACCCACCAGAAAAACCAACCCCCTACAGAACACACTCTATATTAAAATGAATTATCGTTATGTAACTTCACAATCCATTTAATCAACACATGTGTCCTAATTCCACACATTCCGAGGGGTTCCCTCCACAATTTTAGAGCTTGTCATTAGGGAACCGTGAACACTGAGGTAAGTCACGAGATCTGCAGCGAGCATCTCGAGCAGCGACGACGGGAAAAACACCACACAGCCACCGAATAGAAGCCACCACGAGAGATTTTTTCGATCCCTATGTGGACGGAGAAAATATAAGAGTGATCTTCAATAAGCTCTGTTTCAATCTCCAGCCGACCCTACCACCACAAATCCGGGATGTTTTCAGGGCACGTAAAGCCCAACAATCGCTCTTTGGGTACGTTCTTGCTCACGAAAAGCGCGTTTGACGGCCCGACTATTGCACTGAGGGTTTTTTTTATTAAGAACTTGTCGTTCCAGTTGGCTTACGATTGGTTTACGATTGATTAAAAGTAGTTTTTTTTTGTCGGTATTGCCCCTAGAATTCCCTATGTGGACGGAGAAAATATAAGAGTGATCTTCAATAAGCTCTGTTTCAATCTCCAGCCGACCCTACCACCACAAATCCGGGATGTTTTCAGGGCACGTAAAACCGAACAATCGCTCTTTGGGAACGTTCTTGCTCACGAAAAGCGCGTTTGGCGGCCCGACTATTGCACTGAGGGTTTTTTTTATTAAGAACTTGTCGTTCCAGTTGGCTTACGATTGGTTTACGATTGATTAAAAGTAGTTTTTTTTGTCGGTATTGCCCCTAGAATTCCCTATGTGGACGGAGAAAATATAAGAGTGATCTTCAATAAGCTCTGTTTCAATCTCCAGCCGACCCTACCACCACAAATCCGGGATGTTTTCAGGGCACGTAAAACCGAACAATCGCTCTTTGGGAACGTTCTTGCTCACGAAAAGCGCGTTTTGCGGCCCGACTATTGCACTGAGGGTTTTTTTTATTAAGAACTTGTCGTTCCAGTTGGCTTACGATTGGTTTACGATTGATTAAAAGTAGTTTTTTTTGTCGGTATTGCCCCTAGAATTCCCTATGTGGACGGAGAAAATATAAGAGTGATCTTCAATAAGCTCTGTTTCAATCTCCAGCCGACCCTACCACCACAAATCCGGGATGTTTTCAGGGCACGTAAAGCCCAACAATCGCTCTTTGGGAACGCAGCCAAACCGGGAGGCGGCCCCTTCGGTGGAACATCCACGTTGGGTGGCTAGACACAGGGTGGACCAGTCGCGGAGGACCCTTTGGCGGTGGCACTGGAGCCTTTGGCACAAGCCACAAGGTGGCTCACTCGGCGGCGGCGGAGGAGGACACATCGGGGGTAACACATCGATGCCCGGCGGCATAGGGATGGAGTCCCTTTCTCCTTTGGAAAGATGACGCTTGCTATAAACATCGTTGTTGTAAAACATTAAAAAAAAAAACGTGTATATATTAATATAAATATATGGAAAACTTAACTAAAAACAGAATTTTCCAAACATTTAAAAAATATTGATGTATGCAAAAATATTTACTAGAGTAGATGTTAATAGTTCAAAAAATAAAAATAAAGTCGACTGGCTTCGACTGCACTCTCCCTTATATAGTACTCGGCGGCGTCGCCATTTGCAAAAGTTCCAGGCAGAGCAGTCGCGTCGCCCGAATTCTGCTTCGCAAGAGCGAGAGAGATACATATGTATATCGGCTGACTCTGTATGTGTGCGATTTTTTGGGCGCAGAAGCAGTACCACAAAATACATCAGACGACAGCGCAGCTGTAACCTCAGTCGGTGTCGTCTGTTTTCTCTCTCTCTCTCTCTTCTTTTGCTTGGTAACAGTAAAGGGTGGGTTTTCATTTGTACATACAGTCATGTGAAAAATAATAAGGACAGTTGGCTTTATTTCAGAAAAAGGTCTATAAAATGGATATTCCCTATCACTTTGAAATGAACTTAATTTTTATAGGTTGTTTAGCATTTGAACTTCTTAATGTAAAAGGAAAAAACACAAGAGTAGTGGTGAAAAACTTTAAAAAAATGTTTTTTCGATATGTCATATACTTAAAGCTGTGAAAAATAATAGGGACACACACATAAAACATATTATACTTTGTAAAAAAACCGGTTTTCTAAGAGTTATTTGGTTTTACACTACTGCGAATAATTAGTGTTAGTTATTTTAGATATAAACATCCATAAAATAAATTTTAGATGCTTAGGATGGTAAAGGACATGCACAGCAGCGCCCTGGTACGCATGGACATGAAAAACGTCCAGTATAAAGATTTTTTGTTCCGGAAGCTGGCCGAAATATTGAAGTGTTTTTTTTGTGCCTTTTTTTTCAACAAGAAATTTTTAAATTTTTAGCCCTTTTATTTTAAAAAGCCTCACACTCTTTGGAGAAACTAAAACTGCAGCTTCACCGACATGATTTTCACTGTATAGGATAATCTCCCTTTCAGGCCTTTCCTTAAAAAAATTTGCTAAAGACACAATATTTGAAGGACCTGAGTTTTTCTTTATTATTGGCATCCCTAAATACTTCATTTATGTTTGCACTTTGCACTGTAATATTTGCCGCCACTGTGCCCACGTTTTCTCCCATATAAAATAAATCATCTGTGTTGTCCATATGTATTATTCCCTTCTCTCCCTCTTTTACTACGTATGTGTCAGTATGTGTAGTATTCTTTTTTCCTCTTGCACATCCATTTCGTCATAGTCATTGTGTGTGAGTGTATCGGCATTTTGTATGCATATGGCTTTGTTCCCTTTATTATTTTGTGTTAAATCAGGGGTCGGCACGCAGCCGAAGCATAGGGCCGAAGACACACGATTCATTTTCTCTGCTGCTGAGACAGCAGATAAGAAACACGAAGCTGCGTGTGCTTATAAGCATGTGTTCAAGGCATACTAAACAAGGTAGCATTAGTGGCTCGCTCGCTCTCTTGTTTTGCTTCTTTCGACTCAGTCTGTTGTGAACAGTACAACGCATTTGTGAGAGTCTCTCTCTCTTTCTCTCTCTTCTGTCATTTTAACACTTAAGAATACCTTCTTTGCTGCTCTCTATGCGGCTACCTTGTTTAGTATGCCTTGCATGTGTTCATGAACACATGCAAGCTTATTCCAAGGCCTACTTAATAAGGTAGCCGCACTCGCTCTCTCGCCCTCTTTTTTACTTCTTAAATTTCAGTCTGCCTAGCAGCAGTTGTGAGCAACGATTCTCTCCGCGGACGATTTTTTCTTGTTCTTCTTCTGCTTCACTGAAATAAGAAGTAGAGCTCTCTCAGTGCGGCTACCTTGTTAAGTATGCCTTGGCTTATTCTATTTTTTTGATCCGCGAGCGCACTGGAGTTCGTGCGAGTTAGACAGCGCGCATTTTGTCTCTCACTAAAAAACATCTTAGTGTTTATATTTTCTTTGGCCGAAGCCACACGAAGTTTTTACACTGTGTGTGTACCGACTGCGCTGCCCCGTGGTCTTTTCCTATGCACAGTGCATAGGACGCTGCCGGCCTCTGGTTTAGAGTGAGATAAGGACACAAGTTGGGACGGAAGTTGATCATCTGTTTCTTGGGCAAATAAATCGTTTTTCGTGTTTTTTCGTGCCGATTTTGCGTTGAATCTTATGATATACAGGGTGCTCCACCTTTTATGTCGGTATGAAAACATTGAATAACTTTAAGAAAAAACAACCGATTTCTATTATTAAAGCATTTTTACTTAGTTTGGTTCCTTAAAATTTTTCTGGTTTAGTTTTGGAAAACAATATCAATTAAGTGGCCACCTTTATTAGAAATTACAAATTGACTCCTCTTTTCCGCGTTTTCCATTACCTTTTTGAGCATCTCGGGTGTTATAGCGTCGATTTCCATACGAATATTTGCCTTGAGCTCGTCAATAATTTGTGGCTGGTTGGCGTAGACCTTGCTTTTCAGATAACCCCACAAAAAGAAGTCCGGGGGGGTAAGATCAAGTGATCTGGGTGGCCAGTCAAAGTCGCCTCTTTTTGACACCAGACGTCCCGGGAATTTTCGTTGCAGAAATTGAATTGTTGAACTCGCAGTGTGGTGCACCGTCCTGTTAAAACCAGTAACATTCTAGACCTTTTTCGCGCATTCGTGGGCAGACGTAATGAGCCAACATCCACCGATATCGATTTCCATCGACAGTTTCATTTTCTTTGAAAAAATAAGGACCAATGGTTTTGGCGCAAATCTCGAAACGACTATTTTCGATGTGAAGTGTCACTCTTTCAGCGCATTCTTTCGGTGTGAAACGATACTTGGCGAAAATTTTACTGAAATGGCGTTTCCAGAACATCTCATGAAAGAGATCGGTTGGTAAATAAAAAAAAGTTATTCAGCGTTTACATACCGACATAAAAGATGGAGCACCCTGTACGTGCATACAAAACATACGTCAAATATGTATATAATAGAATTATATAATAAGAAACCCATTCTTAACTGCTTGCCTAACAAAGGGAGGGAGTGAGAAAACAGTCGACGGCGACTGCGGTAGCGGCTGCGCTGTCGTCTGATGTACTTTGTTTTACGTAGAAGCATCAACACACATGCAGCGACAGCCGATATCTATATCTCTCTCGCTCTTGCAAAACAGAATTCGGGCGACGCGACTGCTCTGCCTATATAAATGCGAGCGCAGTCGAAGCCAGTCGACTTTATTTTTATTTTTTGAACTATTAACATCTACTCTAGTAAATATTTTTGCGTTCATCGATATTTTTCAAATGTTTGGAAAAGTTTATATGTAGTTAACTTTTTTTTTATGGAATTCAATGCCAACTTTTAATTAAACTTTTAGTTTTTGTTTTTGAATTTTCATTCTATAATTTTTATTAAGATTCGATGATTGTGAAGGTTCCTCTGCATCGTGGCCCTGTGGTTCCCCTTGGTCCTGTGGTACCGTTCCACCTAGGCGTCTTTCATACGAATGGACTGCAGATTCCAACATACGCCTATCCGAAGCGTTTTGGCCCTGCAATAGGTTTGAGCGCTGCTCCGCTGTAATACCCTTACGTTCCATATATTTATATTAATATACATATACGTTTTTTTTTAATGTTTTACAAAAACTATGTTTATACCTAATTTCCCATTATGCCTAGGTAGCAAGCGTCTTCTTTCCAAAGGGCTGCTGCGATTGCCTCATAAAGCCACCGTCGCCCATCTGCTTCTGGGCCCCCGTCCCTATGCCGCCGGGCATCGATGTGTTGCCCCTGACGCTGCCAAATCCTCCTCCTCCGCCGCCGCCGAGTGAGCCACCGCTTGTGCCGATTGCTCCAGTGCCACCGCCAAAGAGTCCTCCGCGACTGGTCCACCCTGTGTCTGGCCACCCAACGTGGATGTTCCACCGAAGGGGCCGCCTCCCGGTTTGGCTGCGTTCCCAAAGAGCGATTGTTGGGCTTTACGTGCCCTGAAAACATCCCGGATTTGTGGTGGTAGGGTCGGCTGGAGATTGAAACAGAGCTTATTGAAGATCACTCTTATATTTTCTCCGTCCACATAGGGAATTCTAGGGGCAATACCGACAAAAAAAAACTACTTTTAATCAATCGTAAACCAATCGTAAGCCAACTGGAACGACAAGTTCTTAATAAAAAAAACCCTCAGTGCAATAGTCGGGCCGCCAAACGCGCTTTTCGTGAGCAAGAACGTTCCCAAAGAGCGATTGTTCGGTTTTACGTGCCCTGAAAACATCCCGGATTTGTGGTGGTAGGGTCGGCTGGAGATTGAAACAGAGCTTATTGAAGATCACTCTTATATTTTCTCCGTCCACATAGGGATCGAAAAAATAATCTCTCGTGGTGGCTGTGTGGTGTTTTTCCCGTCGTCGCTGCTCGAGATGCTCGCTGCAGATCTCGTGACTTACCCCAGTGTTCACGGTTCCCTAATGACAAGCTCTAAAATTGTGGAGGGCAATAGTCGGGCCGCCAAATGCGCTTTTCGTGAGCAAGAAAGACAACGATTCCAGCAACACGAAAAATTCTAGGGGCAATACCGACAAAAAAAACTACTTTTAATCAATCGTAAACCAATCGTAAGCCAACTGGAACGACAAGTTCTTAATAAAAAAAAACCTCAGTGCAATAGTCGGGCCGTCAAACGCGCTTTTCGTGAGCAAGAACGTACCCAAAGAGCGATTGTTGGGCTTTACGTGCCCTGAAAACATCCCGGATTTGTGGTGGTAGGGTCGGCTGGAGATTGAAACAGAGCTTATTGAAGATCACTCTTATATTTTCTCCGTCCACATAGGGATCGAAAAAATCTCTCGTGGTGGCTTCTATTCGGTGGCTGTGTGGTGTTTTTCCCGTCGTCGCTGCTCGAGATGCTCGCTGCAGATCTCGTGACTTACCTCAGTGTTCACGGTTCCCTAATGACAAGCTCTAAAATTGTGGAGGGAACCCCTCGGAATGTGTGGAATTAGGACACATGTGTTGATTAAATGGATTGTGAAGTTACATAACGATAATTCATTTTAATATAGAGTGTGTTCTGTAGGGGGTTGGTTTTTCTGGTGGGTGTTGCTGTGGTAAAAGAAAATTACACTCGTTCGCGTCTTCCTTGCTTCACTAATATTTTTCAATTAATTCATTGTGCCTAGAACTCTTATTACTATTACAGCTAAACTTATTGCAATATGTTGCCAAGAAGTGGGGAGTTCCCGTTCCCTGTTCGCTGCCTACTTTTAGGCATGAACAGAGTGTCTCATGACATAGAGTTACTTATGAAAAGAAGTGTGTGGTGCATTTACATTTGCTGTATTCTCTATTTAGACATTTAGAAATATAGATATCAATGAATTGGTTCATTTAGGTAAAGACAATTCTTATTTTTTTTTTATATTGTTTTTTGTATCTTCTCAGTTTTATTTTACAAAAGTTCTTTGTTAGTAGGTCTCATTTGATCAGTAGGTCGATTAATTATAACTATTTAGATTCGAGTGCTTCGAGATTTTCGAAACATTTTGGCTAGCTTGCCAAAAGCATTATCACGAGAACTTTTTCATGTAGGCTTATAACTATAGCTGAAATGAAAATTAACCGGGGTTTTTTATAGAACATATCGAATGTCAAGTGCATATAAAACATATCAATGACACCCTGCAGTACGCACAACCATGCCTGCACCAACTACCCATACATACGTACTCGCCATCGCGCTTGCATCGTCCAATTCTTCGCCGTTGCCCTCGACAGCCCTCGCAAAATAGTCATGAGTAATGCTTCTGTCACCCGGATATCACCCGAATTCCTACGATGAACAGTGGTTGGGCTTGTATGGAGCCTCGGCTTAAATACTTCTAGTGGTGGTATCGCTACGAAATTGTTACCAAAAATCTGGGAAAACATTTTAAATATATAATGAAAAAATTGGACAAGTCGTACCACTATATTTTATAGCTCCCATATCGCGCTGTGGTTGCTTTTATTTAGAGAGAGTGGCTGAAAATGTTACAGAGTGGTCTATGAAGTCTATGATGTCTATGAAGCTTATAATATGCGAAAATGGGCGTAGTCAAACGCCCACAGCCACAGCCAAAAAGTATTTATAGATGACATTTTTAAATTCAGTTTTCCAGAAAATTGATTGCAGAGCTTAAAAGCAGTCTGTGAAATAAATCGCTATTCGTCGTGATGCGTGAAATTTTTCGTGTATGGTGCAGTCTGAACATTTTTATATCCGTATTTCTTACTTGCCTCTGCAGCTTCGTCAGAAAGCTCCCCGATTGATTACATAAGGCGCGTGAATTAAAATTTTATTTTTTTTTATTTATCAGTCTTTTTTTTTGTTATGTCCGCTGACGGTTAGAAATTGACGGTTAGTCAATTGGTTTGTGAGTCGTCGACTCAAAACATATGTTTGTATAACCTAACCTTCAGTTTATCAGTGTCGGGAATCGATTTTGAATTGTGTCGTGAAAACGTCAAATGTTGTTGTGCCATTAAATCTATTTTTTTTTTTCAAAAATGGTTTTACAATTTGGTTTGAAATATAAAAAGGAGACTATACATATATGAATACACATCATAAGCGGAAATACATACGTACATACATATGTAAAAATACATAATCATAATCGTGTTCGAACATGACGGATCGTGCCGAAAACTGTCCTTCCATGCACATCTCCATACACATGTCTGACTGCGGCAAAGCAATGGCTCCGCCATTTTGACGCGGGCGTCGCGATTGCGCAGCTAAGAGAACGTGACGCCGATGCTGCGGCTCTTCGCCGGCAATATTCCAAGTTCGTCGCCCTGTTCGAACCAATTTCTTAACCTCTTTCTTTTTGGAGGTTAGGTTTATTAGCAGCAGCCATGCGTTGGGACATTATTATTGTGACATTTTATTCAAGACATTTTATTCAAGACAAAGACAAATTCTTCTGCTTTATTTCTAATAGTTTAACTGTACTTTTTCGCATGAATTTCACCTTTTATTTTATGTGCTTCAGAGGCTCGAAACTCGCTGAATTTGGCGCTGAGCTGGCTATCGGTGTCGGTGTCAGAATCCATTTCGATTAATGTCGTTTTAACAACAATCAAGGACAAAGTTTCACTCCAGATGTGTGGACTTAATATTATTTTCCTATATTCGAACTTATTTCTATTGACTAAACCACTAACCATGGAGTAGGGCTGTGGCAAGACCTACACCATGGGCACGGACTTCAGTGGTGTGCTGGGGGACACCATGGGTTTGATTCCACGGGACGTACACAAAATCTTCCGGTAAATTGAAAGGCAGAAGAGTAGAGCATGGTGAAATTAGTAATAGGGTGATGTACTCCCCGCACGTGCTCTCTTTCGGAAACGTTATTTTTGACAGTGGAATGACAAGAGTCATTCTATTTTGCGCAGTCGCATGGCAATTCGCTGGTCTTTTGGTCCGTTGCGAGCGAAACCATCACGACTTCAGGATGGTCCCCTGTCCAGCACATATATGATAATTAAAAGAATCATGTCGGGATCCCCTCTAAACTGACTCCCACTCCCTGCTCCGTCCGGACTTCAGCAGGGAGGAATTCATGGAGGGAACGTCATTTCTATATGGCGCACTCGCATGGAAATTCTCTTGGTGCGTTGGTCCGTTGCGAGCGAAACCATCACGACTTCAGGATGGTACCCTGTTCAGCACATATGTACATATATGATAATTAAAAGAATCATGTCGTGATCCCCCCTAAACTCACTCCCACTTTCTGCTCGGGTCGGACCTCAGCAGGGAGGAATTCCTGGAAGGAAAGCGTCGGCAAACGTCGCTATGCTCCGGGCAGTGCGTAGCATAGACTGGAAGAGCATTCCAAGCTTCTGTACGGCGGAGGTATTCTCCTCTATGTCCTTTATTCTCTCTTATCATATGTATATTATATTGGAAGAGGAAAAAATGCGAAGACAGGCGAATTAATGCAGTCACTCTAAGGACACTAAGGACTTGTGTCTATGTGATTGTGTATGTCTGCATGTCTGGTAATCCCTGGTAATCGTAGTCTGAATTATGTCTAATATAAAATATAAACCTTTGAAAAAAAAACAATAAATTACTTTCTTAAATAGTATTGGCTATAGACTTTTGGCTCCGGGTCAGCGCATTTGCTGTACGATGTGCAATCAAGGCTTTTAGTACCGCCAAGTCACAGTTCTCGAAGCGAGGCTAAGTCACTACAATCACAAGATCTTGGGATTTTCGTGGCTGGCTCTATGTCATGAATATAGGATGTTAGGGCGCGATTTGTAAAAAAACATATAGACACACATCTTTATTCGAATATAATAAATGACAAGTTGTTTGGTATAAAAGAAAGTGAGACAAAAAAAGTTGTATATGTAAGTATAAGTAAGTGTAACGTAACTAGCGCCAAAGAACGTTTCACAATACAACCAAAAAGTCATTTTCTCGTTCGCGCTCTCGCTCCTGCCTCTATCTATCTCTCTCCTCCTCTGTGGTCGTCTTCTTTACATTATAGAAGGATTCTACACGTACACGTATATATGGCGTATATATGGGAAGCGGCGACGCCGTACAAATGCTTCGAGATTACAGATTCGACTTGAACACTGGACGCTGCTGCTGCTACTGCTACTGCTACTGGTGGCACTTAGATGCCGCGGTAGGACCGATGGGCCAGGAAGGCACTGATAAAGTACAGAACGGCATTGACCAGGCCCAGGACACCGGCCACCATGTAGCCGTCGTGCTTGACATCCTTCAGACGGATAAGCAGGCAGATGGATGCGGCCAGGATCAGTATGCAAGCGACGCTGTGGTAGATCAGCTCCTGCAATAATAAATCCAATACGAGGCCAATGAAAACACGGCAAAGAGCAATACAAGGACCTGAACCACTCACGTAAATCGTCTTGGCGATGATGCCCCCTGTGCTGAGGGAGGTGAGGCACGCGAGCAGTAAGCAGAACGTCCCTATCATAAACGTGGTGGCCATCAGATAGAGGAACAGATCCTGCTGTCCCGAATAAAAGTAATTGCGGTATCCCTGATAGTTGTAGGCCACAATACCCACGATGGCAGCGCCAATGATCTGTTGAAAAATAGGCGCATTAGACTCTCCCATGAGATAACTACATATATAGGCATGTATGTTTCGGGATATTTCGGCACAACTTACCAGCTCAAAGAGCTTGAGGATTCCCGGAAAGGACTTCAGGTAGCCCGTGTTGAGTACGATGTACGAGGTGTTGGTGGTACTGGTGGTGGTACGTGTAATGGTCACTGAGTGCGACATCTTGGCGTTGGTTTCTTTCGGTGGTTTTGCTCGGGATATTGACTATAGGGTGGGGGAGGGTCTGCAAAATATGCACATTTATCAGTAAATATAGTAAATACAAACATTAATCGATTTTGCATTCAGATCAGTTTAAAAATGGATTTTACTGAATATTGGGAAATGTACGATCTTTTTTTCGAAAGTTTATCCCTAGGAATTGAGTATGGAATACTACTCATATGGTCTTAGTTCAGTCAAATAGATCTTTTAGGTTTCAGGGCTTAAATCGTACCATCCGGATAGAATGCTATTATGAACCCCTCCCTGTTCGTACTTTAGATTTTGGCAAATCTTCTACTCTGTGGCACACATTGTCCTACATTTACGAGTATCTATACTTGTGGCCGATCAAATGGACAGCTGTTACAGATCGAACGCCCTTGCCACGCCCATCGATCTGCATAGTTTCAGAATTTTTTTGTCTGTGTGTGCGTGTGTTTAGGCGTGTGTGCGCTTGTGTATTTTTGGTCATATATTTGTTGTTGTTTTCGTTTTGGATTTGTTGGTTTTTGTCTAATTTTAAAACAATTTTCAATGCCGGCCTCGGGCAAAAGCACCAAACGCGTTATTGAAACATCGCCCACCAGTGGGAGAATCGGAGAAAATGTATTTACTTGACACACAGACATCAACCATACACTCCTCCTTCTCCTCCGTCAGTCTTAAGGGGATTTGCGCACATCTACTATATCTTTATTGGGTAGACACATACATACATATGTACATATGTATGCACATATATTCGTACTAGTAGGAGTGGACACTGTGGATATACTACATACATACATATGTATGTACGTATATTCTGACGGTGACGTCATGAACTTTATGGTCTGCTGCCTTTTGTTCGTAGAAAAACTGAGAAAAGCTCCCGAAAATGGGGGCACACACACACACACTCTAGTGTCTGAGGAGCAAACCGAAGACGGAAGGGTACAAAGTGAATATACTGTTTCCCGAATTCCCGAAGAATCCCGGCAGGGCTTCTCTACAAATTGCACGGATGTGTGTGTGTTTGTTTTTGGTATGACTCAAATTTCATTGAGGTTGGATGCTGTGCGGTGGAGGAGGATTGATTTCAGACCTTCCTCAAGCTCTCGGAGCGACAATCCGCGGCGCATTAATCAAGGCAGGCGGTGACGCCATCACATCAAGTGACGCAATAGCTTACAGTACAGACTGGTCCGACGGGGGCCCAGAGGCCCCAGAACCAGAACCAGAACCGGCCATGATGATACCTGATGAGATGCTAATCGCAATAATCAATGCGTCGATTCCCAGAGGGAATGGGATGGTCAAGGGGTGTGGCCCCATGGCCCCATGTCCATTCCATAGCATTCCAAAAAATTTAGTCAAAAAAAAAAATAAAATAAAAAAAGCATGCTTCTCCTATCGTCGAGTTTGCTCGAATGTTGGGAGCATGTTGATTAGACACCAACGGATTTCCGCTTGGCATACGAAATCGAAAGGGAGCGGGCAGTGAAGGGGAGGGGAGCCATGTAAGAATGCCTGGGAACAAAGCGAAATACTGATTGTGGGGAGGGGGGAGGGCCCATGATATCATGTCCAAATTATGCATGCAACAACAGCAACAAGTTGCCGCCGTTCGGGCCTATCAAATATGAGTTGCCCAAAACATCTCTCTGCCTACCGTTTCTGTGTGTGGAATGGTGAAGAATCGAGTTATGTATTTGCTTTGCCGGAAATATCTTCCATCTTTTGCTGGGAGACGAGACCAAAGGGTGCCGCCGACTAACGGTGGCTGCTGCTATCGATTTGGCGATACCTGTCAATCAGTTTGTGGGGTGGTGATGGCGGTGGGGGTGGGAATGGTTTTCTTTGCTGATAACGGGAGTGGCTGCGACGCTGCACCGAAGCGCAGAATTGTACTCATGTTCCGATTCGGAAAATGATATCATCGCCCCATCGGTCGAGCACAGAGCTCTCCTCTCCCTGTTCCCCCTTCTACACCATAATGCAGTTTTATGGCAAACAACAAAATAATCGTAAAAAAACAATTAAAAACAAACACTAGTTAAGGAACAACTGAATTCCAATAGTTGTGGCAAGGGGTGGGGGCTACGCCCCAGAAAACGCGCGCGTTTTTCAAATGTTCCCCGAAAATACCACACTCGCACCATGCATATGTACATATATGTACGTATGTATCTTTCGATGGATATATGTACCTGCATATGTATACTTATGGGGGGATCTTACTCTTACTTTTTGGATACTCGTTGTTCTGCGGGGGCTTTTCGAAATTTCCAATTTATTCTCGAGGTTTTTGGGACTGTGTTATGTGTTGGCGCGCGCACGTTGAAAACGAAACTGAAAAAGCGTTTCGCTTTTTTGCCAGCAAGCGAGCAGCCCCAGCACCAGCACTAGCGTCGCAGCCAACGCCGGCTGCGTCGTGTTCAAATGAAAACAAAATCAAGCAGAAGGCTAAGGTGGTTACTGCGACACGACTAGACGATGCCTAGCAGAATTTAAAACCTATCTGAAGCTCATCTTGACTCAATTGAAGTTAGGAAAAGGCAACCATACTCGGCCTCAAACCTGAATAAATATCACCCTTACATACACCTTCTTGATGTATTATATTTTAAGGCATACAATCTATTGAGTCAATTCCCCGTGCAAAACTCACCTGCGTTGTCGCACATACTTTCGCCTCTGCGCCGCCCACAGGGTATCTCGAAAGCACAACAAGTTGTGGGCCCCCTGTTGAAAGGCGTCGGCCGCATTGACTGGCTGCCTGTCTATCGCTGACGCGCTGACGTCATGATGTCATCGTCGAACGCTCCCGTTCGCCGCTGGCGTTTATATGTATGTCTGTCTGACTGTCCCCCGGGCCCGAACAACCTTCCCAATAAATAGTAGTTATGGATTTCAATGCATTTTTCTGTTCGGCCTTTAACGCGCCCCCGGCACGCACTCCGCATTGTAACTGTTCCTTAATGGGGGCCCTAAGAGCCACCCCACCCCATCCCAGAGAAGTTGCGCGGACAATTGGACTTATTATTATTATTTTACGAGCATTCTGAGTCAGCGCTACCTGAATGTCTTAGAGAGAGAGATAGAGAGCGTGGCTGACTGACAGAGAGAGTGCCAGTGAGAGTAGGTGAAGGCCCTGGAAGCTAATCGAGTGAGAGAGAACAACAAGAGCTTTGCTGTGCTTTGCTGTACTGTACTGTGATGTGGTGTGTGCTCCATCTATGAGTAATGCAATGCTGTCTGGCAATGCCTGCGGGCGATGTTAGTTCAAGGAAAACACGTTGACGCGATGCAATGCGATGCGACACCCACTGGCCAGCCATCAACCTAGTACTTATCAGGAGATGAGAGGGAGCCAACATCTGCAATACATACATATGTATCAAATGAGTAATCATCCTCAAAAACGTAGAGGGATGTTAGGTGGGCCAGGCGCCTACTTGGGCTACCTGTACATTACCATTGTCAGTTGAGGAAATGAAACGCTTTCTTTTTGGGTTCTCAAATCATTTATTTCCATTGGTCTATCGCTGATGAATGTTTGACATGCGAATGTGTACGCAATTACCTATGCATGTATGTATGTATGCATGAATATGATGTATTGAATGTGTGTATGTATGTATGTATGAGTAACTGAGTGTGGCCTGCCAATGTGGGGTGGGTTGGCGGTCGGGTGCTGATGATGCTAAATGCATATTTGCTTAGTAAAATTATTAATCAAATCCTATTCTGAGTACAATTTTGTTTAACAAATCTTGTCGTTTTACATCTCTTTGTTATTATGTATTCCTTTCTGGCTCCGTCTGTTGTTGTTGTGTTTGTGTGGTGTGTGGGAGCAATAATTAAGGCTAAATTTATATTATATGCAATTGCTTTCCTTTTGGGCTTCCTTGCTATCCATATCGAGCATTAGTTCAACTAATTGTTCGACAGTTTGTTGCTTGGTTTTTGTTGTTTCTATAGAGAATGTGTGAGTTGTGGTGTCGTTTTTGCCAATAGGGGAAAAACATTCCTTTAAGTATGGCGGTATGGCAAAAGGAAAGCTTTTATAAAAAATAAAAAAAATTATTCAGCACTCCGAGCAAGCAGCCACGAAGCGCCAGCGGCAGCATTCTGTAGCGCTTTTATGTTGCCATCCTGCTCTATCTCGTGTACGTGTGTGTGTGTCTCTGACCGAAGAGAGGTGTGCTAGTGTGTGATTTTATGTGTGTATATATGTATGTGTGTGAGAGTGTATGCTTTTCTTACTTTTTTGTGTTTCAAAATTTCTGTTTTTGTTTTTACCGCTACAACACTACGCTGCTGCTGCGCCAAAACCGACCTTGACCCTTAGTCAAGACCATCGTCGACAAAGTCCGCCGAATCCTTCTTGGCGGCCTTTGGCTCGCTGCTATCACCGGCCTTCTCCTTTTCCTCCTTTTCCTGACCAAATGGTCCGGCCTCAGCACCGAAACCAGCGCCAGTTGGTGCGCCGCCCGGGAAGAACTGCTTCATCAAGTTGAAGATCTTCGGATTGGAGACATACTTGGAAATGTTGGCCGGATTACCGAGGATATCCTGCATGGCGGCAGCCACCTCAGGATCCTTCATCATGCCCAGCATCTCCGCCATTTTAGGGCCGCCGGGCATGCCGCCAGCGCCACCCATGTCGGGGAAACCACCGGGGAAGCCACCGGGGAAACCGCCAGGGAATCCACCACCAGCTCCTCCTGCAAAGCCGCCGCCTGTCGAGCCGGCCGAGGCCTTTTGTTTCTCCTGCTCTTTGCGTGCCTTATTCTGGGCGCGTACACGTTCCTTGACCTTGCGCTCGGCCTGCTTGCGCTTCTGCTTGATACGGTGCTGCTCGATCTTCTGAGCATTGGGAGTCACCTCGCGCAGCCACTCGTTGGTCTCCTCGTCAAAGTCCAGCTTGCAGGCCTGGCGCAGATCCTTGGCAGCCTCCTCGAACTGGCCCAGCAGGCGGTGGGCGCGTCCGCGGAACTTGTGGGCGGCTGCCGAGTCGCAGTTCAATTCGAGGGCCTTATCGCAGTCACGGATGCAGGCATTCGGCTTCTTCAGCTTTAGGAAGGCCTGGCCACGCTTGGCATAGAACAGGGCATTGCCGGGATTGAGTTCGATGGCCTTGGTGTAGAGATCAATGGCCTCCTCGAACTTTTGGTCGCCATAGGCCTTGGCGGCTTCGCCGCGCACATCGCCGGCCTTGTCCATCTCCTCTTCGGTGGGCTCCTTGTCAGTGTCACCCATGGGCTGGGCTGGATCAAGGTCGGGATCGATGACGCCTGTGGAAATGAGCGAAATGATAGCAATGAGAGAATGCAAGCTATGGCTGGAGCAAAGATCAAAGATTGTTCCGACAATCTGACAGCTCACATGACTCTGCAAAAAAATTCTAGGGCTACGCGTACCTTCCATATCCAGCTCAACATCGGACTCGGACTCTGACGGAGACTCGTCATCCTCGCTGGGATCCGAATCGATGCTGACTCCATCAGAGTCTGGGGTCGAAAAACCAGCACCAGCCGATTTGGAACCGGCATCACCACCGAACGGGCATTTTCTGGAAATTTCCATAAGCAAAAAAAAAATAGTATGTGCAAAAAAAGTGCGGAATGCGCGAACACGGGGGCCGACCCATAGGAGGTGGCCAGGCCACAACTTACCCGCCTGCAGCGGCGTCCGGCATCTTAAAGTCGCCAGCCGGAACCTCGCCGCCAAACTTCTCAATAAAATCCTTCACAAACTTTAGCTGCGGCACATTCAGCACCGTGGGATTCGAGTCCACGAACTCGATGAAGCTCTTCAGCTTCACCAGATCATCCTTTTCCATTGGCGCGGCCATTTTCGTTTTTTATTTTCAGTTTCAATTAAATTTCTTTCTTTACGATTTGTTCTACTCTGCTCTTTCTTTCTACTTCTCCTTCTCCTCGTTGCTTGCTTTCAGTGTGACCGCGGAATTATCGATATAATATACCGTCCGACCATAAGAAATATACCAAAAGAACGGTCTCACTTTAAAAATATACCAATGAAAATACCAACGAAAATCATATTCCTAGATTTTGATACTCTGTTTAATATTACTAGCTAACAAGGACCCTCAGGCCTGAACACATATTTTTATACGATTGATGAAGATAGATAGGATAGCAGAAGACAATCATGCGGATCGCATTTTGGAATATACACCGCATCATTTGCAAGTGTTACCGTATTCTGTCGAGTATTTTTACAAAATACTGAAATTATTCGGCGTATCGACGCGGTATCGTGGTATTTTTTGTCGAATCAAGCAATAAATTCAATTTAAAGTTGAGCGGCCAAACCATTCCTGAGCATTTCAATAATAGATAGGATAGAAGAAGACAATCATGCGGATCGCATTTTGGAATATACACCGCATCATTTGCAAGTGTTACCGTATTCTGTCGAGTATTTTTACAAAATACTGAAATTATTCGGCGTATCGACGCGGTATCGTGGTATTTTTTGTCGAATCAAGCAATAAATTCAATTTAAAGTTGAGCGGCCAAACCATTCCTGAACATTTCAATTAAAGTAAGTCTGATTGCAAGCAACAAAATGGTAACACAAAGACTTGCAAGTTCTTTGGACTTGGTAACACAAAGACTTGCAAGTTCTTTTGGGACGCACTGAATCCGACTTTATAAGTTCCACTTGAAAATTAAAGCCAGCAGCACGTAATTTTTGTTCGGTGGAGCCAACAACAGCTGACAAAATGATGCGGAAATGATGCGGCTTAAGTGTAAACGCCTCGCATCATTTTTCCGCACCCTCGACAATAATGCGGTAGTGTAAAAAGGCTATTATTTAGTTTGGCTACGTGCTTCCAACCGAATTTTAGAAATCGACCACAATGTTAAAATGGTGTATTTAATGATAAATATAGTTTAAAGCTTTGGTTTTAAATTAGATATTTCACTTTTAACGATTGCATATTAGCACCTCTTTCTTCAGCCATAAAACTACAGTGTCATTTTCCAAACATACCGTATATACCGCCGATATAACGAACTTAACCCTCTTCTATTTAAACAGGTGAACAACTTGAGTTAAGCCGCGGAAAAGAATCATATTCCTCGATTTTGACATAAGTACCCTCAGTCCTGAAAACATAGTTAAAAAATAATTATTAACACGTTTTGCTAGCAGAAATTTCTTATCGGTTTCATACGAATGTCAACCCTGATATGAACATAAAGGAAGAAGATTGCTTGAAAACAGCTAACTTTTTGATTTATTCATAAATAATAATTTTTTTTGAGATGATAATAAGCTTTTGTATGCAAGTTATGCACAAAGTTTTATCAGAAAAGAAAAAACAAGCTAAATTACCATTTTAGTCCGATTTAAGGCTAAAATAGCTGAATTGGCAACACTGCTCTTAGCCGAAAGCGTGCAACAGCTGAATATTCCCTCCCTCGCCCACACACATGCTGCAATTGTTGTCGAGGTCCAAGTGGTTTTCGTTTTTGAACAAATTCCAAAGCATGAAGTCGCGACAGAAGCTGGATTACCGCAATAAGCTTATGCTGGCACCCATGGTGCGGGTGGGTACCCTGCCCATGCGCCTGCTGGCCCTGGAAATGGGCGCGGACATCGTTTACACTGAGGAGCTGATTGATCTGAAGCTAATCAAAAGCATACGGCGGCATAACCGTGAGTGGACGTGGACCGACGACCATCCTGCTTTAAAACTTCTAAAAACGTAGTACCTTCTCGTTATAGCCGCCCTGGGGACTGTGGACTTTGTGGATCCCTCGGATGGGACGGTGGTGTTTCGTACTTGTGCCTTGGAGACATCGCGACTCGTCCTGCAAATGGGCACCAGCGATGCGACACGTGCTCTGGCCGTGGGTAAGCTGCTGCAGCAGGACATTTCTGGACTGGACATCAATATGGGCTGCCCCAAGGAGTTCTCCATCAAGGGAGGCATGGGCGCAGCCCTGCTGGCGGACCCCGACAAGGCTGCTCTCATACTGCGTACACTGTGCTCCAATCTGGACATTCCCGTGACCTGCAAAATCCGAATTCTTCCCGATGTGGATGACACCATTAGGCTGGTGCAGAAGCTGGCCGCCACAGGAATTGCGGCCATCGGCATCCATGCTAGAACCCGCGATGAGCGTCCACAGCATCACCCCCATCCTGATGTGTTGCGTGCCGTGGCCAAGGCCGTCTCCATACCCATTATTGCCAATGGAGGCTCAAAAAATATACAAAAGTACGAGGATATTCTGAAATTTCAGCTGGAATGTGGAGCAGATAGCGTGATGGTGGCCCGTGCCGCTCAAGTCAATGTTAGTATCTTTCGGCGCGACGGTCTCCTGCCCATGGACGAGCTCATTGAAAAGTATCTGCGGCTTTGTGTGGACTACGACAATCCCCCGCACAATGCCAAATATTGTGTCCAGAACATGCTCAAGGAACTGCAGGAGACGCCGCGTGGCAAGCGCTTCCTTCAATGCCAGACGCTGCAGCAAATATGCGAGATCTGGCATCTGGGCGACTACTGTCGGCGCAAGCAAAAGGAGCTCCGCACCCTGGGCAATTCTGGACGGGCAGAGGTGGAGCCACCCGAGGCTCAGGCCAAGCGACGGAAGCTGGAAGAGGCAGCCACAGCCATCACGGATGAATATGAGGGCGTCATCTGTCGTAGCATGCCATTTTTACGGTCCACCTATGCCAGTGGTATGATCTCCGCTTTGATCTCCGTATTGGTATAATTGTACTAATTTATGCTTCTTTCTGTAGACAATCATCTGCCCAAGACCGTACTGTATGTGCACTCTGGAAAGATGGCAAAATCCCCGCCTGGCTATGAGACGCAGCAATGCGATAAGCTGTTCCGTGCCATTTGCAGCTACGATGGTCAACGCTACAGCAGCACCTTTTGGGAGAAGAACAAGAAGCAGGCCGAACAGGGGGCGGCTCTGGTGGCCCTATTGCATATAGGGCAGCTTCAAGAAGAGACTCTTCGCGAGAATGGCAGTCTGATCAACTGACGAAGCACTGGAGAATCATCCACCAGTGAAGAATAAATGATTGTGTATGATTGTGTTATATCCATCCCTTTTGATTTGAGTAGAAATTCACTCTTTAAATTATGTTTATTGGGGCGGACTTTTGCTCGAGGGGAGGAAAGGGCGGAGACCCTTGTTTTGTTTTAATTTCCTAGTGTCTGGGGTGTCGGGGACTTCGATGGTGAGATGTGAGGTGTATAGGAGCATGTGGTGTTCAAACGGATCGATGCTGGCCATGTGGTGCCCCCTGATGATGATGGCCATGCTGCCCATGGGAATGGTGGGCATTATTATTAGGTGGCGGCATCATGGTATGATCATCACGAAATCCACAATTGGCAATATAATTAAGCAGATAGTCCTTGGTAACCGGCTGCTTTATGCTCTCCACAACGGCTGTCGATAAAAACCAGAATAAAAACAGACCCTAAATTTCGGAAAACAAAATGCATCATCCAAGTGCCGTAACATACCGCGTGCTGTATTGAAGCTATTTGGATGCTTCTTGTCTGTTCGCTCTCGCATGAACTCCCAGTTGCCAAACTGGTTCATGGTGCACTCCACAATCTTGTTGTCCACGTCGCGGATATCCTTAGTCAACTTTTGCATACGCCCGAACGGTGCATCATGTCCGCCCACATAAAGGAAGCCAACCTTTTTGGTTAGCAAGCTACAAAGGTCAGGGTGGGCGTAAAGAGTGGTTAAGCGTATCGCCATACACAGATTAACTTGCTCACTCACCCTTCGCCACGTTCTGTGATGATTTTGAGGCGAAAATCCACAGAGTTGAGTTCGTGGGGCTTCCATTTGAAGACATTCGAACAGACGCCGGCTGTGTAGGGCTGGTGCGAGGGCTGAAATATCAAACCATCGGGCTCGTGGGCCAACGAACGGGCGAACTTCTCGCCCAGCAGGCGGGCAGACATCCAAATGTCCCAGAAATCCTTGGCACGGACACTGAATGCCTGTAGTTTTTGGACAATGATGCCCTGCTTCATGCCCGAGATGCGAGGACCTGCACAGTGCCAGACATAAACATATAGTAATCAGTGCATCATGGATGGTGTGGATCATGGATCGTGTGTACCTATCACATCGTTTTTGATGTAATCCAGTCGATTGGGAAAGAAGGGCTCCTCGCGCACATCCCGATTGGAGAGCCGTACAATATCATAGATGAGGTAACGCGGCATCACACCCTCAGCTATCCTGTCCAGCACCATCTCCTGCAAAACAAAACAGAATACCCCAATCAATTAAGAGCAAGAGCCAGCGCCAAAAGCCTTACCCCATCCACCAGAGTGCCATCGAGATGATCGTTCAGATTCTTGCCATCGAGAAATGTGACATTCTCCACCTGGAAACACGAGTGATTTCGGTCAAAGAAGTACACCTCGTCTTGGCCATCGATGAGCATCATGTAGCGTGTGCCGTCGGCCTTCCAGGACACGCGATAGGGTATCTCGCTTAATCGCTTGATATTATGCCTGTCCATGGACACCGGTTGGGAGCCGGGGAAGCCGTTCTTGTTCCAGTGACACCAGTTCTGCACCCTGGACTGGAGGTCGCCCAAACGCGGCTGATCGCAGACTTGTCGCACCCCGGGGACCCCGTCCATGAATGTGGCATTCCTTACGACCATCTCCCGTCGTCGCTTCTTCTTCGAACCATTGGCCTCGCCGCCCTCGCCCTCCTCCCCATCCACGTCATCGGCGTCGTCTTCACCATCCGCAGCGGCTGCTTGTTGCGATGTGGACGAAGATGTGCTGCTATCATCGTTGGGGCGCTTTCTGCTCGGCAAGATGTCATCATCGCCATTGCTGTCGTCGTACTCCAGACACCAGTTGGGCTGCTCTGGCGCCTGGGGGGCCTCCTCGCCAAGCTCAAACCGTTTGTATAGCTCATCGATGTAGTCCTGCTTGTAGATGCCCGGCGGCCGGGCGTTGGCAAAGACGGATAGGGCTGCCTCCAAGGAGCAATCGAGCCGCTCGACCATGTAGGAGACAATCAGGAATCCAGTGCGATTGAAGCCGTGCGTGCAATGGACGGCGATCACATCGAAAGGACGCTCCGTGATGAAGTTGTCGACAATTTCAATAAAGCTGCGCGTCTGCTCGTGCGATGGAGTCTCGCCATGGCCGCGACACTGCAGCTTAATGTATTGGGCACCGCGCTCCTCCACCGTCGAGCGGTCATAGAAGCGTTTCGTGTTGGTCAGGTCCACCCACAGACCTAGCTTGTGCTTTGGAAATACGATTGGGGGATACGATTGATTGGGATGGGGATTGATATTAGGGTAAGACAATGGGGCGTCATTGGATATGTACCTTCACTGTCTTGCAGTAGTCGAAGAGCATCTCGGGACGAAAGGTGCACTCGATGGGCATTTTGTCCTTGAACGCCTGACTGAGTGGCGTCTTGAATGCCAGAAAGCGCTCGGCAATGATCGAGTCGCTCTTCCGGGGACAATATAGCCAACGATTTGGCAGTGGCCCAGAGCCGCTTCCTCGGTCACGATGCGATTGAGACATATTGTGTGACGACGACAGCGAATCCTTACGCTTTTCGCTCGCTTACTCGCTCGCTCGGAGTGGAGTGGGGTTGGGGCGGTGTGGTTTCGTGGAATTTGGCAAGCCCTCGCCGGCCTTTGGTTATTTCGCCTTAAAGATCGCGACTTGTTTACTTTTTTGGCCTTAACTTGTTTAGTTAATCAAAAAATTATTACTCTAGTGGGGTGCTTGTGTGGTTTCCATTGTCGATAGTTTCCACTATCGAAGTTTTCCCACCCCTAAGTTCAGTGAATACAACTCTGATCAGATGAGCGCAAACCATTGCCAATTTAAAAAAAAAAAACATTTTTGCATTTAACAACCAAGGTAATTAATTGAAGTACACTAAAAGATGTGCTTACATATTAATTACTTATATTTACAATTATAGTACAGCATATTTGCAATTGCAGCCGTAAATTTGTCGATACGGCTATATTATAAAATTTGTTTTGTTTCCAGCTGATCCGAATTCGACTGGTATTCACCAAATTGCTGATGAAAAAGTGGGTATGGACAACAGGCAAAACGGTCCAAAAAATTTAACGCATGCTAGGTAAAATCCACCCTTTTCGTAATATTCTATGGGGACGATGCTCGAAATTTTACAACACTCACACACCAATGTGTACACCCGAACTTGCAAAAAATTATTATTGTATCTATCTGTGTGTATGTATTTGCAAAGAAAGAAGAAGAATCAAAACAAAACAAAACGGATGAGGATGCAGACTGGATCCCGCCTGCAGATATATACGATACATAACATTAAGGGAGTGAATGTACATCTGCTGCCTGAAGTCAGGCCCTCTGTTTGGTGGACGAATGCCCAAGATTCCCACTGTCTTTCCGGACAGATCCCCTCCGAGCCAGCGCCGCAGCTGAAATTAACGCGCTCCTGCAGCTCGGTCGCTCGCTCTCCACTTTCCTCCACAGGGTAGTGATTAAGTTCGATGGCAGCAAGACCTCGGCACTGAAGCAGATCCTTGAGGCAAGCAGTCAATGGAGTAAATTCTGCCAGATCCGTGCAGGGAATGTGTCATCCCCCACTATCCCTTGGCACGCCCGGATACAAATAGAACAATTAAATTGCTCCTAGCTGCGTTTCGTCTGCAAGTATGAACTTGGCAAACACACGGAAACACCCGCATGAACAGAGACACACACACACACACACACACACATACACATGCACAGACACATGCGCGGATCGGATCTTGAGAATTATTTACTGCAGTGTAAATAAACTGTTTTTGGATTCCCAAATACTTAACAACAAATGCTCGGCCGCAGAGAATGTCCGAACCGAAGCGAAGCACAAAACGATGGCAACAATAACAACAGAATCGTCGATGGTATGCTGTCTGGATGGTCTGGTCTGCTCGGCTCTGGTCCGCCTCTCACTCGCTCAATGATCACTGGCCGGTCGCGATCGCAATCTCCGATCTTCCATCTCCAATTCCAATTTTCCGTGCCATTTGGAGGTTTTTAGTTCGCGGCCAATTGCCACAGCAATTAAATCGATCGAAATGGCTGCCCCACCAGCCGTTAAACGCCTGCCAGACGAGTGCCCAAAGAGTGCTGCACCCATGCCCAAAATAACAATTACAAGCAGCAGCAGCACCAGCAGCAGTAGCGGCAGTAGAGGTGCATCCGCCCCTGTGCCCAAATCCCCAGATGGTATTACCGCCTTGGTGGCCAAAAAGAGTCTCACGTCCATGTCCGATGAGGAAATCATTCAGGAGAATCTCAAGGAAATACTGGATCTTAAATCCCGCGTAAGTCGCAGGGAGCCATGCCAGTGCCAGTGCTCGTGCCCAGTGCCCGTGCCGTTCGCGTGTGTGATTCATTTAAAAACACCTTGATTTATGGATACGTCATCATCTGGCAGAGATCCATTATCCATTACAGAGGCATTCAGGAATCCAGTTGAATGTTTTTGTACGACGCCATCGTTTCTGCGCCGTCATAGACCTGCATGACTTGTGAGAAATTACAGACCAAATGTTCCAACTTTTAGCCGCCATTCATTGGAAAAGCGTAAAAACCCAAAAGTTACGATACCAAATAGCTCGATTCCAATGTATCGCATCCGCTCTGCCTCCGCCTGTGCCTGTGCCTCCGCCTGTCCCTGTAAATATGTGTTTATACGAGTATGCGTCTGCTCATGATCTGCTTGGAACGGCGGGTCTTATAAACAAAGTTTTTATGGGCACCAAACACACACATACACACACACCTATACACCTCAACACCTATAGAGATCCCCGGACCCCCAAAACGAGGGCGATAAACAGGCAACACATAGACGAACACCTCTGGTGGCATTTGGGAGACAGTCGCCGCCCGTTGGATGACTCAATTTCTGATCCCTTTCTATATCTTTTTGCTTCCTTTTTCTGTTTCTGTTTCTGTTCCTTTTCTATTTTGTTTTGTGTTTTGTTTTTCGTTTTTTCAGGAGGAGCGCAAAGCCAATGGACGCCTGGTGGCCGTCATTGTTTGTTTTCTGGGTAAGAGAGAGAGACACCACTGACTGCACCACAGATGCATATGTATCCTCATGTTTCCGTTTTGCCTTTTGCAGTGATCTTTTTGGCCATTTATCATGCCTGGATACAGGACGCCCTGGCTGGGGTCTTGGTGCCGGCCGGCATAATGCTCTCCTATTTCGCTTGGGTCGTGGTCCTGGCCAAAAGGGATAAGCACAAGCGTGCCATGTTTGTAGGATTTATTCCATTGGCTATTTATACAAATTCTTTTATGGTTTCTTTTGTATGGTATAGGAAAAGCATATCGAGGAGGTGGCCATGAAGAACAAGAGCGAACTGGAGGAGAAGCATTCACGAATGAAGCACGCGCATGGCCACACAGTCACGGTCACGGATGCGGACCAGCAGAGCTGCAGCGGCAGCGCCTCCAGCAGTCTGCATTACGTTAACGAGCTGCTGCCAAATGGAGAGCATCGCAAGAAACAGCGACGCCACCGACAGCGGGAGAGACAGGGAGATGGGGAGAAGGAGAGGCCAGGACGTGCCCACCGTGGACACCGTGCTACTGGTGCCACCACAGAGGTAACGGTGCACCGCAGCGGGGGGGCCAAGAGGCCCAGCATTAGGCAGAAGCTGTTCGGCCAGAGCATAGCGCATGTGAAGCTGGTGGAGACGCAAAGCGACAGCATGGACTCGACGGGCGGCGGCGGCGGTGGCGGAGGCGGAGGCCCTGGCACTGCTGGTCCCAGCGAAAAGCGCAAAAGGCTGCAGCGCATGGACACCGTGCCCATGCCCCAGGTGGTGCGCATGAGCTCGGCGCCATAGAGTGAATAGAGTAGAGGAAGGAAGGAAGGAAGGAAGGAATGGCCTTGTTATTGTATCGAGTAAATAAATGTATTATTATAAATATAAACAGGAAATTCGGTTTTATAAATAGCTGGGCGCAGGCAATAAAGGGAAGGAAGCGATCCCCGATCGCCAATCGCCGTGTTTCGATGCGAAATCAATGCTGAATACGTGAGCATTGTAGCTCTTTGATCAGTGCTGTGCCTATGGCCTTTTTTCCACTAAATCCGATGCTACATTTCATTCACTCTATGGTCTTCCGCATTCATTTGCACAGAACAGTCGGCACAGTACTCGCTCTCCTCTCGTGTGCGTGCCCTCTAACACGAATTGCTTACATTTTGGCCGGATTTTGGCCAGCAATTGTTTTCGGTCATTGCCTATAGTTATTGCATTTTAATGGTTTACATGTGGCGGGCCGCACTCTCGGTCCGCTCCCTCGCCCTGCCCCCCCTGTTGTTGGCGAAGCGTGTTGCTACGCGACTCTATTTTTGTTTTGATTTTCGCGGTTTGGTTATTTTCCGATAGGGTTGTTTCAAATCAACCGCCAAGCTGTTTTTGTCATCGGTGCTGCGCATGCGTAGCCCTGCCAACTTAATCTCATTGTTTGAATAAAGACATCGTTTCAGGCGTTTCTCCATAAAGACAAGCTTTGGATATAATGTCAATACGTCTACATTTAGTTTAAATCCGTTTGTGTTGTAGTTTGGTGAGATGGCATTAATTTTGTTAGTCAATCGTATAAGCTGACAACTCACCAGATAAGGCCAAGAAACATAGCCAGTCCTCCTTCAGCATCGAAAACGGTTTTAAAATTAACGGCAAGCGGTGTAGTGTGGCCTTGCCAGCCTACTCTCTTTTCGATGTCGCGATATTTTCACTTTCAGGGGTGTATTTTTAAGGATCAGAACTTATTTGTTGACCTTCCTTGTTAAAACCTTATTTTAGACAGAATCCAGGATAAAATTATTTTTTCAGGGCTCAGTATCCTATTAAGCTAGTAATAGTAACCAGAAAATCGAAATCGAGGAATATGTTATATTTGCGGTATATTTTGACGGTCATACTTTATTTTGACTTTTTCAGGGATTTCGTGGAGGTAACATCATCCCAACAATTTCCTTTTTAATCCCCAGGGATTCTCTGACATTCCTGAGTTACGTTTCTTAAGTCGCATTTCTTGCTGACTTACGTTTTTTACCGTGGCCGACATCAACAAACTCATGGCAATGGGGTGGATTGTACCTTGCATGCGTTGAATTTTCGAGGCCGTTTTGCCTGTTGTCCATACCCTCTTTTTCCCAAGCAAGGGTCGGTATATTTACGGTATATTTAAAAAATGAGAAGGTATATTTTGGTAGTTTTCGGAGAGTCGGACCGGATATTCCATCGACATGCCCACGGTCACACTATTCTATTCATTCAAAAAGTGAGCGTCAAATTTATTTTGTTATAATTTCCATTCCCCAATTTTTTTTAGTTTTCAATTTCGTCCGTCTAGTCACGTCGCTGTGTGAAGAATTTGTTTTTCGTTTTGTTCTTTACATGCGTGTATATTGCTAAAAAATGGATGTCCGAAACTGGAAAAAAGTGATATTTGCATGGGTAAGCTGAGCATTTATTTTTTATTTATTCTTTGCTTGTGTGTGTTGTGTGGAACTGGCGTCGCATAGCTATTTCGTGTGTATGTGTGCATGTATTTGCAATTGTTCATTGGTTTTTGAAGTTTTTAATTAAAGGACACCTAATATCAAAATAAATAAAAGAGACTAGCCTTTTTTTGGATTCAATGCCGGCAAGGCGTGCTTGTCTAGTGTCTGCGAGGTTCGCCGGCTGCATAGTCATCCATACATAGATCTTCTATGTGTGTTTTCTGCAAGGCCTGTGAGCCTTGCCGTGTGTGTGTGTTTGTGTGCCCTAGCATGCTGGGCCTTACAATTTATTGCCTTTAACATTTTTGAAAAACTACTCGAAAGTTTATTTTAGTGGAGCATGGAGAAACAAAAAGTGGCGGCTACTTTCGAAATTTTGCCGCAGAGTTCTCAATGTGTGTGTGCACGTATGTGTTTGCCTTGACGTATGTGTGTATTGGCCCTGCAATATTTGCATTCTGTCAAACGTTTTCATGTCACGAATTTAACAATTATGTTTAAAAAAGTTTAACTTTTAAGTTGCATTGTAAAATACATAACTCTAATGTAAATTGGGAGATGAAAGGAATTTCCTTCAGAAATTCCGCTGCAGAGTTCTGGTTTGTTTGGTTGTGCGTGTTTTTCAGCTGGGCTGCCCCAACGCCGGCTGTGCGTGTGTTTGTGCACTTGCGTTAATAATACTTAAATAAATAAAATAGAAAATATGTTAAACTACGATATAGCACGAGAAACGCGTCTCCTTCCAAAATACTGCCGCAAGGATGTGTTTTTGTGCGTGTGCGCACGTACGTGTTGTGTGTTTTCCTGCGAGGCTGCGCAGCCGCAAATCAAGTGTATGTGTGCGTGTGTTCTGCCGTGCAATTAACCGAAGGTAGCAGAAGAGCCGTTGCAAAGCATTACTCTATGTGTGTGTGTATGTTTTGTCTTTGAGCAGAAGCAAAGACAATATATGTTCATGTGGGTGTGCGAGTGGGTGGTAGAGGTAGGACACAAAAATGCAATGCAAATCCTCAATATAATCCTCTTACAGGTACAGAAATGCGGTTTCGTGGACGAAAATATTTTAACCCTCGAACAATCGAACATCAATAAATTCTTCGAACATTATCTGGAGTATGATGACCAAATGCAATACCGTTCGATGCCGGTAACACAATTTCTGAAAGGTGAGAATCCTATTAAATTTGTTGTATTGGTTTGATTCAGTTACCGATTGCCTTTTTATGCCGTTTATCCAGACGTTTATCCAGACTTTAGTCCCGATCTGGATAGAAAAGGAAACATCGATCGATCCGACTATTTGCTGGTATACACACTGATGCTGCACCATGCATGTATCATCAAAAAGAGTGAAAAATATCAACAGAAGTGTACAGAGCTCTCGGAGCCCATTCAAAAGGCCATAGCATCGATTCTGTCGCATCTCGTTGGGAATCGAAAGATAACACGTATGTGCCTGCGCGAGGCATTATCAAGGACTAAGTTGTTTATTGAACCGGACACTCCGCTAGCGCTAGTACATCCACTTCCTTCAACGTCCTCGCTGGATACGAACATTTCCAGCAGTCGCCAAACGTCGGTCACTCTTATCCCCGACCCTTCTGGCACACCCGTAGCGTCGAGCGCAGCCAGTCCCCGGTCTCCGCAAGAGACGCCGTCGCACAGCAGCGAGGACTACTCGCTGCTGCCGATTTGCAGCACACCCGTGCGGGAGCGTGTGACAGACTCTGAATGGCGTCAAATGCGTGAAAGATTGGCATCTACCGAGATCAAATTGGCAGAAACCGAGACGAAATTGACATTCGCTGAAGGCAAAGTGGTCTCGATCAACTACGAGTATACTATTTTGGAAGATTTGTTTCAGGAGATATCCAAATCAAAACAATCCTTAAAAAGTGGTAAGCCCATCCGAACCAATTTTCCCTAAAAATAGTGCTCTCTCACGTTTCACCTTACTTTCTGCAGCAAATAAAGAGCTCAAGACCGAAATTTCGATACTAAAAGAAAAGGTAAAAGTACTCGAGGAGCGTGCCAGCGATGAAGATGCCGAGGGGCAAAACAACTACGATCATGTAAGTAGCAGAAACGAAAGGTCGAACGAAAGGAGTCCCCAACTTTGTATTTTCCAGTTACGGCAAACTTATGGGAAGGAAATAGCAGCCAAGGAGAAATGCATTGTGGAAGTAAACGAACTGCTGCAGGATGCCATCACTGCGCAT
Organism: Drosophila athabasca; assembly: GCA_008121215.1. Classification (NCBI taxonomy): domain Eukaryota; kingdom Metazoa; phylum Arthropoda; class Insecta; order Diptera; family Drosophilidae; genus Drosophila; species Drosophila athabasca. The sequence goes on along the minus strand of CM017796.1, from coordinate 6,497,119 downwards.
GTCAAGGAGGAGACTAAAGTAAGATTGATCAAACCTTTACCTTGATTTGGCTTCGATTTATAAAAATGTCCACCCCCCGTCCGAACAGGTCCGCGAACTGGAAAGTCAGTTAAAGCAGTGCTTTGACCAAATCAATGATCTGGATCTGATGGTTAAGCAAAAGGTGGAATGCCTGACGGAGAAAGATCTGGAGATTAGTTGCCTGGAGCGTGACAAGCAGGACTTGGCCCAGTGCCTGAATGTACTGCGGCAGGAGTCGCAGGGACGTCGTGAAGTACTAAATGCCTCCTCGGATATGCTGGACACTTCGCTATCTCCGGGCAGCGTACCGGAGAATCTTGCCAGCTGTGTGATCGATAAGCAGCTGCGCGAAAAGGAGCAGGAGATATGCCAGCTCAAAGAGGAATTCGCAACACTGCAGTCGAACATTTACGCCTTAATCAACGCGAAAGTAAAGATCGAACCGCTACCAACGTCGACTTCCTGCTTTAAGGATCAGACACAGCTTCTGAAGGTGATTAGTGATGCGATTGTTATCGGTCCCCAGGTGGCTGCCGAAAATGAGACAAAGAAACTCCTCAAAGAGATCGAGACTATGCGCACGAAACTGCAGAACGGAAAGGACGCTATAGCAAAAATGCAAGAGCTGCTCGACAGGAATCGCACGAAAATGAACATTGAACAGGGATCGTCCGAAGAGCTTGTGGATGAAAAGGAGAAGTTCCTAGAGAAGCAGAAGGAACTGAACTCGAAATGCCAACAGCTCCTCGAATGTCTAGCTTTGGCCAAACAGGAGAATCCCGAGGTGGTAGAGAAAGATCTGAATCAGCTGGATGAGCTGCAGAAACAGTTGGATATCCTCGAATCCGAACACTCACAAATGAGCTTGGAACTATTAAATAATCTGCAGTGCACCATCAACTACCTGGAGGAAGAGACGTCGAAGTTAAAGCGAAGTGATCTTCACAACCTGAACAAAATCAAATGTCTAGAAGCGGAATTAGATGAGATGTCGGCGGAGCAGCTGGATAAACAGAAGAGGGTGAATTGTGTTCTCAAAAGCAAGGATGATCTGCTAGAAATGAAGGAGCGTGAGATCGCTGCGCTCAAGGATAAAATGGATGTGCTAGAGCAACAGATGAAAGACGAAGAGGCTAAGAGAGGCTTGCAGGACACAGCAGTGAAGGCTGAGTATGACCAGCTGATCAAGGAGCGCAAGTTTCTGGAAATCAAATCACGTGAGGCGTCGCAACTACTCGAACGAGTTTACGATAGGCTGGAAGATCTGATGGTGCAGCGGAAAAAGACGGAAATGCATATCCAGAATGAGAATCCAGACCCTGATTCGGAGACCGCCCATTCTTATGCGCACGAACTGCAAGAGCTTGCAAGTAAATGCAGTTCTACGTCGCAGCATGGCGATCAATTGGAAGTAGTCGCCGCATGGCAGGCTCTCAAATCGGACCAAATTCTGCATCGTATTGAACAGATCCAATTCGAGAATGAAGATTTGGTGGAGAAAACCACCACCAAGCAGGACTGTGCGGCACAAACAGATGCAGATCCAACGATGCATGACCTCAAATGCAAGTCAGATCTAATTGTTGAAAAGGATGTGAAAATAGATGAACTAACGGCTGAAATTTTCAAACTAAAAGATGAGCTGTCGATGGAGAAACTCGCACAAGTGCAAAGCCAAGATGATCGAGCGATGCTGACAGCCAGTCTGCAGGAGCATCGGACAAATATCACTAAATTGCAACAATCTATTGATCTACTGGCGGCTGAGAAATCCGAGCTGCAGAAAAATCTTGCGAAGCATGCTAGCCTTCTGCAGGATGTTCAAGAGTCCAACGAAATTTTGTTGGCACAGCAGGACAGCCAGCAGAAGAGTGCCAAGGCTTACGAACAGAAATTGAAAGACTTGAATGACGTATTGGCGAATGATTTTGCTCAGCAGAAAGCCATTATCCAGAACCTGAACCTAGAGGTCACTCAATGGCACGAAAAATATCAAAAGGCCAGCGAGATTGAGCGCAAGCTCCAGGACAATCTCATGGAAATAGAGTTCAAGTTTACAAATTGTCAGCGTAAGCTGGACGATCAAACAGGGGCCTATGAGATCCTGCTGAAAGAGCATGATGCCCTAATACAAGAACGTGACACCCTGATGGCAGATGCAATGAAGCACCAGATGGAAGTGTCCCGCCTTCAGGATATCCAGGCTGAAGCCATGAGAGAGACGGAGCAGCTTCAACGAGCAATAATTGAGCTGAAAGAGAAATCGGAAAATGATGGCAAAGCTATCCAGACTATACAGGAGCAATTGCAAGCCTGCAATCAACAGATTGAAAATGGAAAAACGCTAGATATGCAGAAAGAAAAGCAGCGTATTGAACTGGAAATTAGCTTGGAAACGAACAAAAAAACGTTAGACAATCTAAATGAGTCTTATGCGATCGTGCTGAAGGAGCGTGACATTCTGTTGGCTGCTGAAAAGCAGCACCAGATCGAAATTTCCCGCTTTGAGATAATGGAACGACAGGTGTTGGGTGTGCTAGATAATTACGAAGGTAAAATGCCGATGCTGACGCAGATAAACGTAAACTCAGATGAAAACAAGGAGAATCGACAGGTAAATGTTGAGCAGAATTTGCTGGAAAAAATTAAAGACGAGCTTAAGCAAAAGGATAACGAAATCGAAGCTCTGCGCAAAGACAAGGATGCGATACGCAGATCCGAACGTGTCACCAAAATCGAACTTGCAAAGTTGACCGAAACAACCGATTTGAGAGAGGCAGACCTTAATCAGGAGATTGGCTCCCTCAACTGCCAATTGCAGCAAACAGATCAGCTAATCCAAGAGCTGACACTCAGAAATGAGGAACTCGACAAAAAAATTTCAGAGCTAGAGATCAAGATAGCTGCCGACGGCCAGGCCCTGGAAGCCGCCAACCAAGAATTGCAAGAAGTACGCGAACAAATGCAGATCAAGATAGCTGCCGACGGCCAGGCCCTGGAAGCCGTCAACCAAGAATTGCAAGAAGTACGCGAACAAATGCAGATCAAGATAGCTGCCGACGGCCAGGCCCTGGAAGCCGTCAACCAAGAATTGCAAGAAGTACGCGAACAAATGCAGATCAAGATAGCTGCCGACGGCCAGGCCCTGGAAGCCGTCAACCAAGAATTGCAAGAAGTACGCGAACAAATGCAGATCAAGATAGCTGCCGACGGCCAGGCCCTGGAAGCCGCCAACCAAGAATTGCAAGAAGTACGCGAACAAATGCAGAACATCGAAATGGCCCATAAACAGGATAAGGAACGATTGGAAGTGCAGGCCGAGCTCCTTCAGGTAGAACTCATGGAAGTTATCCACGAAAGAGCTGAACTCCAAGAGGAAGTCCATAAGCAGGAGGACGTGCTCAAGGATCAGCTCCGACTGTTCAATGAACAACTTTACGAGTCTGAACAGAAATATGCCTCACTCAAAATCCAGATGGCCGACCAACAAAAGGCCTCAGAAGAGCGACAGATTGATTTAAGCAAACAGTTGAATGTCGCCAAAAAAGGTCTGGCCGAAACTATCGAACGCCTCAATGCCACATACACGGCAGCTGTCGAGGAGGAGGAGGGGCTATCCGATCGTGTCGCCCTCCAACGTGACTGCCAGGTGCTGCAGGCCAAATATCAGGAGGCCAAAAAGAAGGTTGCCGAACTGCAAGTGAACCTAAAGGACCAACGAAACGAGATGGAGGGCAAGTTGGAAAAAATGAAAAATAAAATGGTATGTCTCGCTCGTAAATTGGCTAAGCTCCCTGCTTCAAGCAATCTAATCCTAAGACGGCATGGCCTATCCAGATACTATTTATACATTTCAATTTACTTTTTTGTGCTTTTCGAAATAATTCCTGCGATTGTAGACAAAACATATTTACATAACACACCAACACTGTTCTCTGTTCTTTGACTTTATCTCACTCTTTGTACCAAACTCTTTTTAATTTGGTTTTCTATTTTTCATTTTCTAATCCAACAATAATTTATCTATTAATTTTAAGATAACTCTTAATCTATTTTTGGAACCATGTCCGTTTCATGATTGGATCCTGCCTGCGTTAGATATTTATTATTATTATTATTATTATTATTGACTAACCCTCTGATCAATCGGATAAGTGCCACAGACCGCATTCCAATCGACAGTCTATGGCGCCTCCGATACCCATAATCGGGGACAGTTGTGGCATAAATATTGTATATATTGGGTATTGTATTTGTGTTTTTGGATAGTATTTGGTCTGCTTTATGTTTTGTTTTTCTGTTTCTGTCCTGTGGGATTTGTACTTTTCATATTTCATGTGGTTCTGGTGGTTTTTTTTGTCCGTGTTTGCTCCGTGTTGTTCCGCGTATTCCACAGAGAAAATTACTTCGATTCTGATGAAGAAGTGGAGGAGGACACATCATAAATTTCACTCTTGCTTGCATTTTAGTTTTCACAAAAAAATTGTTAATATATTTTTAAATGATAAAAAACGGTTTTTATTTCTCCTATCCTTCCTTCTGCAACAAAAAAAACTTTGACGCACACACACGCACACACACACGCACACATTGTCTCGAACTGAAATCCGACGAACAAACACTTGAAACACGATTGAAAACATTTCGAACACCATTCGAATCATTTCGAACACCATTCGAAACATTTCGAACACCATTCGAATCATTCCGGACGCCATGCAACAGAGTATTGAGACTGAATCGGAAGAAGATGAGGCTAACGTAACTGTGATACAAAGACGACCTGATGACATTGACATTGCTGCGATAGAGAGCGACGAAGACTTGATCAATGCCCCGGTTTTCGTTTCATGCACTGATTTAGCGATAAAGAGCGACGAAGACTTGAACGATGCCCCGGTTTTCGTTTCATGCACTGATTTAGTGAAATACGATCCTCGGATCGTCAAAATGGACCCTGAAATGCACGAATTGGAATCCGATACAGAATTTGAAGACTGGTCGGAATCTGATTCAGTGGAAATTCTTGGTGTTGTACCTTGGAAGCCACAACAACCAAGTGACGACGATTCGGATACAACCGACGAGGCGGAATGCATTTCGGGGTGGGAGCGCGCGGTAAAAGTGTTTTTGCCATTGTTTAGCACCATTGAGATGATCATATTCATACTGCTGGTATATAGCATCCTGATAATGTGTCTTTTAAAACTATATGAAATTGAGGTGCGCTTTAAGTTAAAGCACCCCTCGCAATTCTGAGAATTCCGCAGACAAAATCACACCTTAATTTGTATTTTATACTTTGTACACTTTTGAATATATTTGATTTCTATTGGTTACTGGCTTTAACATTTGGAAATAATCATAATCATAGTAATGCTAATGTTAACACATTACCTAGAAGAAGTTAGAAAGCTAGAAAAATGCAACACATTTGTTTTTTTTTGTTTTTGTTCTGTTGTTTTGTTTCGAGACTCATGTTTGTACCGTACCCTTTATCTGTTGCCCCTTCACCCACTTATTTCTCACCCACTCTCTCGGATCGCCGCCATCTCTTATTCTATTCGCAAAAACAACAACAAAAATTCCCAAACACACCACACCGCACCGCACCGCACACACAACAACACACGGACAACACGGACTTGACACACCGGCAGCGCACTCTGTACACCGCGGAGGTGACACGCATGAAGGAGAAGCAGGAGCGCGAGGCGGCCCACAACAAAGCGGCACTGGAGGCCATGACTGCTCAGGTGAGTGCCGCTCGCTCAAAGAAAGAAGAATAATACGAAATATTTACAAAAAAATGTATTTAAATTTATAAAAATGTTTTTAATTATTGAATCATTCCCACGCAGAACACCAAATACGAGGAGCATACGCGGAAGCTCTCCAATCAGATTGTTCGCTTGAATGAAAAGATTCTCGAGCAACAGAAGCAGCATGCGATAACCACAACCAAATTGCGGCATATGCAGGCCACCTCGGAAGCCACCAAATCATCATCTTCCCTTTCCACACTGACTGTCTCTGGGAGCGCAACCACAGCGGCCACGGCCACGGCCACATCCGCCACCGAGGACTGGCAACCCTTCAAGCGTCCCACTGCACCCTCTTCGAATCTGGCAATGGAAGATGAAGAGGGGGAGGTATTCAACAACACCTATTTGACGGACCTAAAGCTGGGCCGTGTACCGGATATAACGTGAGTTCTGGCATCGCATCTACATATATTTCATATAACATACTCCCATTTCTCTTCTGTTTGCAGCGCTGACGAGATAAACTATCGCAACTCGCTGCAGCCGCCACATCTGAGGAGCACCTATGCGGCCCAATACGATGTGGGAAGCCAAGATGAGGATCTCAAAGTAAGCCAGAGCCCGAGCAGCAACAGCGACACCAAGAGCAGCGACAAGAGCAGGACTGCTACACCCACAAAGACACATGCAAAGAGAGCGCAGTGGGCACGCATTTGGCAGAATCGAAGAAGATAAAATATACTCAAGCACAAAATTTCCAGATTATTTACAATAGACAAAACGCACCCCCCATAGAGTTAAGAGTAAGGTCAGATCTCTTGTACATTGTGAAGTCCTCCTTTGCTCTCTGTCGCTTGGTTTTCGTTGTGTGTGTTGTATCTCAGTGTCCTGTGTTCTGTGTTCTGTGTGTCTTCTACTAATCCCAGTTTGAGTTTTGTATCCAGCAAATATTCTCACACGTTTATTACCTTTTTTGTACCTCAGGACGGACCACATAGTCTGGACGACAGCATGAGCGCCTTGCTTAGCTCTTCGGCGAGCACTGGGGCCCGCAAGAAGACAATGGGCACCCACTACAAGCGTCCTGGTCCGCCCACACCCAGCAAGAACGGCGGCCGCTTGTCCTTTGGCAGCTCAGAGCCGCCACGGGAGATACTGCGCGAGACATGCGAGAATACTGGCACCTCTAAGACACCCACACGCTTCAAGATGTTCACCTCGCGCTTTAGCATCGGCAGCACCACCAGCGGGAGCAGTGGCCTGCCCCGAGATGAGGTAAGACTGAGAGAGATGAGTGTTTTTCGTTGTTTTTTGTGTTGTTCGTTGTTGTTTGTGTCGTCTCTGGTTTGTTTTCGTGTTTTGTGTTTGTCGTCGTCCCTCTGTCTATAATTTCGTGTGGCTACAGTCCCTTCTATTGAATGCCTACTGAACTTTTGATCCACAGCGGCCGCTACGTCGGGAGCGGCCGAATCTATTGACCGGTATGCAGCGCCGTAGATTGCGTCAGACCTCAGGCCTGTTCTGCACCTCAACGCCACGCAAGAGCCGCTCCTACTACGATCAGCGTCGTCTGATTTGTGCCAGCGATGCGCTCTCAGATCACGATCAGAATGAGGATGAGGCAGAAGAACAGGAGCAAGAGCTGGAGCAGGAGAATGTGGCTGAAAACCAGGAGGAGGAGGCCACACAGCACTTGTCCAATGCCGCACTGTTTGCCATCACACGTGGAGCAACGCGCAGGCTAAGCAACGATCCACGCTTCAGTTCCCCCAGTTCGGGGTCCACTCATCAGTTTGTCGGCGGTAAGCGGAAATACCGAAACGGACGTGTCTCCCTTTGTTTGCACGGAAATATCTTTGCCAAAACACGGCCGCTGGCCAAGATCTCGGCCACGGCCCATGCAGGAAATCTCAAGCAGCAGCGCAAGAAGCTAAAACAGCAGCGCCTGAATCGCTTCGATCAGGGAAGGCACTTCAACGAGTCCACAGTGGCGGCAGCCACCTTCCAGCAGTCACCCATTCCAGGCAATCTCCATAGGCACTGTCAGGCACCGTCGGATGTCACTTATCAGCTTTCCCAGCCGCTGGGCTGCTGCGACAACAACAACTACAGCCTGCACAACCGCAACGAAGAGCAGCAACAGCAGATGCTGATGGTGGGCCAAACGGTGGTACTAAAGCCAGAGGATCAAATCCTCGATGATGGATTGCTTCCAGTGGCAGCGGTCACATTCAATGTCAGTGAGACTGATACTACAGATATGTGGCAGCATCAGCAGAAGTTCGAGCGGGAGAATATTCAGGCTTGGTTGACGAAAAATACCAGAGAGAACGAGAACGACAGGGGGGACAGTCATAGCGGACATTTCGAGCGGTTGTGCAGGGAAATAGAGTCGACGGCACCGTTTGAACTCCAGCCGCTGCACTACAAAGAGCAGGAGGAGCAGCCAATGGTCAGATCGGTGCGGCCGATCAATATTACAGGCACCACCAGTGCCAGTTGTACCACCAATTGCACCAGTGCTTCGTCGCGGAAGTCCTGTACCATCTACTCCATGGGGCACGTACACTCGGAGCCCCTGCCGAAGGCGATCATCACGCATGTGGAGCAGCGGGTGGTGCACCAGGAGCCAAGGACGCCGACACTGCGTGAGCTGTGGCACAGCTTCTGTCGCTTCAGTCTATCCGTTCGTTTGATGCTCAGCCTGGCGCTGGTTCTTACGATAATGCTGATGCATGCCCTGGGTCCCCTGGGTCCCGCGGCTTCAGGATTATTGCTTTTGGTCCTTTCGCTGAGCTGTGGCAAGTAGATGATGCCAGGTAGAGCGAGAGAGAGAGAGAGACGCATACCAGACTGAAGACAAAAACCACACACAACAAAATTTAATATTTAATAAATGAATCATTCATTCCACAAAACACTATCCACATTACTCATACTCCCCGATTTATATTTATGCCATTCGCAGAACTCGCCGCCCAAGCGCCGCCTTAGCAACATGTTCAAGAGGAAATAAATTGAAATAAATGTCCATGTACAGAGAAAATACCGACACCAACCAGCATTAACCAATATAAAATATAAGCCACATAAGCATTAAGAATTCTTGAGTATTATTATTAATTTTTGTTGTATACTCAAAGTCACGCTAAAGCCTGAAAAAAAACAAATCCGCAAATACCATGTACCATATGAAAAGGATAAAATATATGTATATATATATTTTTTTTTTGTTTAATATGCATATATAAAAAGGATACAATTTTTTTGTTAGAATAAAAACCAAATGAAATGAAACGAAACAAAAAAAGCAATGCAACGCAATGCCGAATGGAGTCAAAACAATTAATATATGTATGTATGTATATTGTATAGTACTTACATATGTATCTGCTGTATATGGGTCGGTGGTTGCTTAATGAAATGAGCTGTGAAGCCGCATTATCTCAGGTCATGTAATCCGAGATGAACCCCTTTAACAGATAAAACTTATCTTATGCCATTGGGTAATCATCGACACTACGGCCACACGATGGGGGTAATGCTCTGTTCATTGGGCAAGAAAAATGTGGATCTGCCACCCCACGTGGGTGGGGGAATTTTGACTCATCTCTCATCATATTCTTACGAGTATTGCCATTTAAGTACCTCCCATTACAGCTAGCGGAACAGACTTTGGGATCGTATCGCGAGAAGATTGCAGGCTAGTGGTATTGTTTTGATGTGAAAACCCTAAAGGAATTCGAGACAAAACAAGTTTTATATTGTTATAAGTTATATTGTTAAAAAGAAAGTTCACACAGAGTGTAGAACTGGTAAAATTAAACTAAAAAACCCAAAACCATCGCATGGGTACATCATGGGGAAGGATAAGTAAATACGCTGCAACGTAAGTAAACGAGAGTAATTGAATTTACACAAAACTGAGCGAAACCAACTTCCTTTATTGATAGTATGGATCTTCCAACATTTGGACCACTTAACCATTACACACGTTGGCTGATGGCTGGTGGCTTATCAATGGGATGCTGGCGCCGCCCCGCAGTCAAGTGATCGAAAGAAACAGCAAACAAGAAAAAATAAGTTCAAGAAAACAGGTCTGATACGGACAAGGTGAACAGGAGGCTCGCTTCATCAACCGACCGACCGACCGACCGATCGACTCACTGGCCAACTGGCCTGACAAATCGGAGAGTGTTACGCGTATGATGCAATGGCAAGGCTAGAGCGACAAAACATATTTTTTGTTTATCGCGAAATGGAAATTGCAGTAAATGAATGTAAACGCCAGGCTGTACGGAGAGGGGGGTGGTTGGTGGGGTAAGTAAACTCTGAACAACAGATGTGAGTAAGCAAAACTCATTGCAAGGGAAAGCTAAACCAATAACAAACAACAAACAAATGTTACTAACAACAATAACAAACAATGTTAAGCACAAAAATAAAATATAAATCATTACATATCATACCATTAGGTGCAAAATATTTTAGATATAAGATGCAACATTTCCAAAAGGAAACATTAAGAATATACATCATCAAAATCAAGGATAACCCAAGAGAGAGAAAAAATTATTAACAACTTGAATATCAAGTTACAAGAATAGTTTATTTTAAAATTCCACAATAGCAACAAAAGCCTTTAACCACTCTGCTTCAACAACAGAGAACAAGAATATGTACTTTAAATAAACAATTAAAATAACCATTCAACAATATCAACAAATAAAAACATAAAAAAGCAAGTACAAATAAGGATAATCATTAAACACAATAGAAAAACTCAACAATAAACAATCACCAATCTTACACAATAAAATTAAAAAAAAAACCACAAATGATTACACCAATAAGGCAAACATTTCAACAACATCAGTTCGAAAATAAAGGACTACACCAATAAGCAGATAACAACCAAAGATTGTCGACGACAAAGAATTCATTTCATCAACAGAAACATCAATTTCAGAACTCTAAAAACAACTAAAAAATCAAAAAGTACTAAAAGAAACCTTCATCAACAAATAAGTCATCACAATTACCACTTGTCTGAGCAACAAATTTGGCGATAATCAGAACGAACATCTAATCCCCTTTTTATAGTGCAGCCTGAAATAACGGACATGGGGTGTCCATCAATAGCCAATTTATAGGAGTGGTGTGCTAATCGGATTAAAGTAATTCAGCCTGAATCGATATTCGTCTTCAGGTTGTGGTTGACGAATTCAATTCAATGCCTGAAATATATTGTATAGATCGGCTCCCATCATAAGATCGAGTTTAGGGGGTTCCATTTTAATCCGATTTGCCGTCCAATTATCCACAGTTTATGGATCCGTTTTGATCAAAATATGTATTGTCCTTTTGTCCGTTGTCTATTTTTGTACGGTTTGTCAGGTTTTGGAATACGTGGAAAGTGAAAGCTGCAACGCAGTTCCATTGTGCATTCCTGTCGGACTGGGGGGATCAGCGTTAGAAAATCCCCGGCATGCCCCGTGTGCTCGGGTTGTCATTGTTCACCATTGCATTGCCGTAAATTAGATTGGTGGACTGGTCCCGTCCCTCATGCATATTCGTTTATGCTAATGCTCGACGATTACGTCAAGTGATGGAATGCAAGTTCACAGATGTTAAGTTCTCTAGGGAATGCGATTGATATGATATGTATATTGGGTATCAAAATATATTTAATACAGTTAAGGGTATAACTCGTGAAAGGTACAGCCTCAACACTCTTCAGGGTGATCCTGTCTTCTCAGTTAAGCCCTATCTTTATAGCTGTCAGATAGTAGAACCCCACTACAGTGTGGGTAATCCCAAGAACATTCTTAATATAATAAGAGCAGTCCTATCTATACCTAACCATATTTCATATGCAAAAGGACTTCTTCCCACAGCCTTTACTGGACGAAAGTTTTTCGTGTAAGATTAGATGTTCCAAAAGATTGTATGGGGCACTTTGGGGCAAATGGGGCTGCTACTGTCGGAACTCGATATGCAATATTGTTTATGGTTGATTGGTTAGTTACTGTGTGTTTTGTTTGAATTTCGCCCAAGACGTTATAGACAGCTTTGGCGCATTTAAATGAATCGATGAATCGATGCGACTGTATGCCTGTTGCGGTGGCGCTGGCGGTGGCGGTGTCGGCTGTTGTTGTTTATCAAATTGAAAATCTGGTTCCGAGGCAATATATGAATATAATTTCGACTCAACGGCGAGTATTCAAATCAGAGTGTTAGGTCGGGTCGACGATGGGTTGGGCTGCGGGGGGGGGGAACGGTAGCTCCGATCTCCGATCACCGAGCACTCCGTAGTTGTTGTTCTTTTGGTTGGGTCGGTGGTCGGCCCTCTCGGCCGAAGTCAGGCGCGTGCTGTGAGTATTGGGTCCATATGGCGCTATACGAGTATATGTGCTATATACCCCCCATGCCTATCTATATACTACACGCCTATATAGCGGCGTCCGACCAAACGAAACGCCAGCCAGCCAGAGGCGATAAAAGCCCCAAGAGATCACCGAAGTAGATCAGTTTAGCTCAGAATTCGCAAACGACCCAAAGGAAACCCCTTAGCTCCACCGACTTTCACCTCTCCACACACCCAAGTCCACAACACCACATAAGGAACCACAACCACAGCAGCCGCCACCCTTCCGACAGTCGACCAGAGCGACCGCAGAGACCGCACATCTAATGCTCGTCTGGAACGATAAACAGGATACAAACTTTACATTCATTTGAGGCCCCTGGTACCCTGGAACAGACGCTCAAGAACGCTGCAAGGAATTCGATTACCGCTCCGCAAAAAATACCCGAAACATTTTTTGTTTTGATTTTTTGTTGGTTTTTTGTTGAGTGTATCAGTGAAGCGCCTGCCTGGTGATAATGCCCAGCAGTGTTGCCAACGAGGGCTACCAATTTCAGAGGGCCAATAGCCGCAATCAGCAGAGCAGCAGCTGCCCGAGTAGGAGTGCCAGCGGTTCGCCAGCGTCAGTCACGCCCCCCAGCTGCGACGATGTCGTGGACGAGTCCCTGGCCGAGCTGCAGATCCAATCGCAACAGCAACAGCAGCAGAAGCAGCTGATCCATCCATCGCCAATGGCTGCTCCCTCAGTCAAGGGCCGCTCCGGATGGCAGATCAAGTCCTCGAAGCTGGCCTTCAACACACACAATCGCATTCGGAACATTGTGGAGTCGCTGAAGATCAAGCCGAATCCGGAGAAGCCCATGATACCGTTGTCCATTGGTGAGTACTTCAAACGAATCGCTTGGATATCTTATATGAGATCTCTTAAGATTAAGATGATTAAGTATTATTACAAAGTATTTCAAGAACCATTGAAATCTATTTTTGAGGATGACTAAAGATCAGATCTACGAGCATGGAATTTAGAAGAACAGGAGGTTATATCTGCTAATCCTCTAAAGTATTAAGACTACTCAAGATCTATGGGAGCTAGAATATATGTTCAATATACTACGGAGTCCCTGAGGTTCATTCAAGATGATTGCTAGAAAGAATATCTGAATCGTTTTCATGTTGCTACGGATTCATAGAATTATCTAAGATTCTTCTCTCCGATGGTTTATATTTCTGTCCTTAGATATTTCCAAGTATTGGTTTCCTAATTTTATATTCTTTCGAACCATCCGTTTCCTTTACAATTTAAGAGCAAAACTAGAAATATTAGACTCCCCTATATAGTATGTATTCTATCGCACGATATCGAGCCAGGTTACCGCAAAACTATATTAGTTGTCGCCAGTTTTTGAGATGGGCAACCTGATTCTACCCAGAATACTCTGACGTTTATGCTACAAGTTTTTGGCGGCGGGAAGGCGGGAAGGCATTTAAATATTTTTGGGTCTCATGCGTCGTCTCGTCTTTGGCATAAATTTGAGGAAACTTGTTTGGACGACCACGAAGACGACGACGAAGACTTGAGGCAGTACTTGTGTGCCAGATAATACATATATCGCATATGTATTTAGTCGGTAAATGATCAGTGGAGAGGCACACACCCACAATATTTAACCAATCAGCGGTGTGAGGTTTGTGAGGTCCTCGAACGAATCAAGTAAATATACATCTGGATAATATACATATATGCATTTCTCGATGAAAGCAAATCGGTGCGAGTTTCTATTTTCGTGCTAAAATATTCCAGATACCAGATCTATATAAAAACAAATCTGTAAGCTTGAATCTGTTGTTGGTTTCGGAATCGGAATCGGTATCTGTTTTAGAGTCTGTTGTTTTTGTTATACATATTTTCGCAGCGAGAGGCACGCGCTCTGTATTTGTTTCATTGCGATGGGAATTTGCATAAAATGTAGTTCCACCTGTTTTTTTTTGTGTGTGGTGTGGTGAGCGGACTGGGGCCTGGGAGTCAGGGAACCAGAACATTCGGTGCCTAAGCCAAGCCTGTCTGCATCCCCGAGAGAATCGGGAATCGCCGCAGCTATAGGCGGAAATAAACGGGCTAATCACCTGATTCCACCTGATCATCCACAATCCACAATCATTTGCTTGCTTGCTAATCCTCTACCTTTTTGATTTTTTTCGCAGGTGATCCCACAACCTTTGGCAACCTGAAGGCCGCCGATGAGACCATGAAAGCGGTGCTGCATTCCCTTGAGAGCGGAAAATACAATGGCTATGCGCACACCCAGGGCCATGAGGCATCGCGCCAGGCGGTTGCCAAATACAGTGCCCATCAGCGGCCAGAGGGTGCCATCGAGACGAGCGATGTGGTGCTCTGCAGTGGCTGCTCCTCGGCTTTGGAGTATTGCATCCTGGCGCTGGCCGATCGCGGCCAGAACGTGCTAATACCACGGCCGGGCTTCTGTTTGTATCACACGCTGGCCGAGGGCCTGGACATCGAGGTGCGCTATTATGATCTGCTGCCCGAGCAGCAGTGGCGCGCAGATCTCGTCCAGCTGGAGAGCCTTATCGATGAGAATACGGCTGCCCTGCTGATAAATAACCCCAGCAATCCCTGTGGCAGTGTCTTTGATGAGAAGCATCTGCGACAGCTGATAGCCATCTGTGAACGCCACTATCTGCCCATTATAGCCGACGAGGTGAGTGGCCTCTCTAATTCTGTTCTGTTATCCGATCCACTATAATCTCTGTTATCTTCAGATCTACGAGCACTTTGTGTTCCCCGGCTCCAAGCATTTGGCCGTGAGCAGCCTCACCCGAGAGGTGCCTGTGTTGTCGTGCGGTGGTCTCACCAAACGCTTCCTGGTGCCGGGCTGGCGCATGGGTTGGATAATTGTCCACGATCGCAAGCAGCGGCTGGGTAATGCAGTCATCGGTTTGAAGAACATGTGTGGCCGCATCCTCGGCTCTAACACCATCATCCAGGGCGCCCTGCCCGAGATACTGTCCAGGACCCCGCAGTCCTACTTCGATGGTGTGATCGAGGTGCTCTACGTAAGTTGAACAGCGGCCGCTATCTGGCTTTTGGCCACACTCTAATTGATGGTTTCCCCCACTTCCCACAGTCGAACGCCACTTTGGCCTACAAAATGCTGAAACAAGTGCGCGGCCTCAATCCCGTGATGCCGAATGGGGCCATGTACATGATGATTGGCGTGTGCATTGAGCGCTTTCCGGCCTTCAAGGACGACACACACTTTGTCCAGGAGCTGGTGAACGAGCAGAGCGTGTTCTGTCTGCCTGGCAGCTGTTTCGAGTATCCCGGCTATGTGCGGATTGTGCTCACAGTACCGCTGGCAATGATCGAGGAGGCCTGTGTCCGCATAGCCGAGTTCTGTGAGCGTCACTACAAGAAGGAGGACTCATCGCGCTCCTTCATCGAGCATGGCCTGCTGGATGAGGAGGAGCTCAGCTTCTGATGTGGGAGCAAAACACTTTTATTAGATGATCTAGACTAGATAAGTGTATATAATATATAGCTATATATATATATATATCAATCATTAACTATCCAATATAAGGAGTATTGTCTCAAAAAATTGCTGGAAAATTTAAACGCCGTCCCATCAGCGACTCCGGAGCGAGAGGTGAGTACTCCACCTCGAGCCATCACGCACCGCGAGTGTGTCTTTGGGAGCGGTAGAGAGCAAGTAAATTGTGGTTAGGTATATGGTCAATATATAGAGAGAGGAAAAGGAGTAGGAGGAGGTTTAAATATACACCCATCCCATCCACAGTTGTTGGGTGTAGGTGGTAGGGTGTATCTAGGGGCAGACTTTTGCCTCTTTCTACATGTGATGCGGATGCATTTTCTTCTCCATTTCGTTCTCCACACGCGCCTCATCGATGCTCGCCACCGAGGGCAGACCGCCCGGCCAATGCAACAGCTCCTGTTCGTGGTCCATTATCATATTGGCCTCGGCTACAGCGAAGGTAGAAGGTAGAAGCATAGATGCATTGATTGTGGAATGTGTGTGTGTGGTATACGCACCTTGAATGCGATGCACCTTACTGCCGTAGGCCCAGTCCGTGTAGTAGCCCATGACGAAGGTGAGTGGCAGGAGTGGGGCCAGCACCGAGAGGCGTTTCGCCCGCTGGTAGTAGCTGGCACAGCCGTAGATGGCACTCAAGTAGAAGCCGCCCAGCCAGTAGAAGAGCTCTCTGTGCTGGGCAATGGCCAAAGCCTGTTCCCGCTGCTTGATCTGGTAATGCATCTGTATCCAACGCTCCATCTACATCCACATCCACCGGGGAATACATTAGCGGGGATTTCATTAGTTATGTAAAACGGGACTGGAAGCGGGACTCACCTTGAGCTCTTGGCAACGGCGGTAGGCTGGATCATCGTGCTCGGGATGGCCACTGCCGGGGGTTTTCTTGCTCGAGGCCGTGGCGCCCATTTCTTTGCTGGTCTTTGTTGGTCTGCTCTTTGGATGGCTGCCTGCCGCCCTGGTCCCTGGTCCGGTCTGGTCTCAGCTCTGGCCACTTGAGGACAGAGATGCCACCCCGTCGCACTGTCATCGACCCGGTGGCAGGGCGCAGGCGCTCTCTTGCATGGGGGTTGTATCGCAGAGACCTCTTTTTTGACAACTGTCCCCAAGAGCTGGAGCTGCCGAGCTGTCAGAGGTTAGTTGGCTGACTGTGGCACTGCCTGACTGACTGGCCCCCGAGTCCACGTCTAAGTCCAAGTCCGAACTCCGTATGTCCGCCTTCGCCCTCGGCGCGTGTTTTAAGTACAAAGAAAAAAAACGAGGCACTACTTCTGGGAGCACTTAGCAGAGTATCTCCAGAGAACTCTAGCCCAAAACCATAACCAAAATCCAGACGAAAAGTCTGGTAATCAGGAGCCTGGACACACGGTTCCCTCCACCTTAAACGCGTGGCCTTCGATCGTTCGTTGTTTGTTTGTTGTATCATCTGCCTGGTGCCTGGTGCTGGTGCTTTTTGTTTGATTAGCCAGCTTGTTGGAAGAGAGACGGCTGCTGCACCCCAAATGTGGAGCACCTCATTAATGTGGCTTCTGTGATAGAAAATCGCGCGAACCTCGCTCTCCTTGTCCTTTTCCTTCTTCTTCAACTTATCCTTATCCTTGCATCCCAATCCATACGTCAATCCATACATAAACCCAAAACGGTCGCTGTCCCGGATTCCCAAGACCGACCACAAGGCACCCAAAAAGGCCACATACCGCCACGCGAAAAGTGAGTAGAAGTGACGGGGTCTGCTTCTGATTTTGATTCGGAATGGGGTACGGCTATACGACTATATATACGGCTATAGGAATATATGAATGGATGTGGATGTGGATATGTATGGGTATCCATGTATGTATGCAGGTGTTGGTAATGACAATGGGGCTGCCTGAGAAAGACGGAGAGAGAGAAAGAGAGAGAGAGTGTGGCTTGGGGTTGGCTCTGATGTATGTATAAGTATATGTACTTTAAGATGGGGCTTCTCTGCTCACTTGGGGGTTGCAAATGATTCCCACCTCCCTGCCACGAGTGTTTCGGTTTGAGTCCGTGAATGGCTATGATGGTGGTTGCTGTGGGTGTGGGTGTGGGTCTGGGTGTGGGTGTGGGTGGGCGAGAGTGTGATTGCACGAGTAAGTGATTGGGTTTGTGGGTGAGTGCACCTTCACAGTGCCACTGCTGCTACTACCTTGGCAGCTGTTCGAATGTAAATATTGACAAAGGTCTTCGGTCTAATTGCCGCCTGTGTGCCGCCGCCACATCATCGGCCGCTTCACTCCGCTCCGCTCCGCTCTACGCTCGGCATGGTAGAGTGAATCGTGTGTTCGGAGTGCGAAACATCTAAAACTGCAAATCATCAGCTGCAAATGATTCACTTTTGTGTGTCCTCTCTTGTCTTTGCATGGACTGCCGGACAAAGAGCCCTCTAAATATGTGGCAGGGAGATAATGTGCCTCTCCAGAAGAGCAAAGAATATGAAATAAATGTGTGATGCCTTGGAAAAGGATTACAAGAGATGCCTAGCTAGATGGCAATGCAAAAGCATGAACTAATGAATGAGGGAGTTCAGGAATTCAAAAATAATGGAACTCTTTGCGATCTGTATGATATAGTTCTCCAATATAACCCATTTGGCAAAGAGGGCAGAGAGAGAGGGCTTCCAGTTTCCGGGGGGTGTACAAAAGCACTGATTGGATCCAGGCTCATTGGATGCTATATGGTATAGTCGTACTCCTTTATACTATATCACCTTTTTTTTTTCTCTCTTTCGCAGCGACAATAATAAGTTACGGACCGACCAGGGGGCAGGATGCGCTGTTTGAATGATTGACCGCCTTCAGATTCGTCGCTTGGGTGCAGCTGCTAGAAACAAACGCGCAGGAGGAGGTGGAGGCGGAGCAGGGCAGGGCGTAGCAGCAGCAGCCGCAGGAGCAGGAGCAGGAGCAGCAGGTGCATCTGGTGCAGGAGCGGGTGGCAGTGGCAGCAGCAGCGGCGGAGGAGGAGGCGTCGCCACAAGCAGCGGCGGCGGCGGCGGCGGCGGCGGCGGCAGCTTCCATTCCCGTTCGCATTCGGCCAGTGGCATCAATACACCGGCAACGGCCAGCACCAGCTCCTCCAGCGGCAACAGCTTGACCCCCCAGCAGCAACAGCAGCATCCACATCCAGCACACGCTCATCCACATACCCATCCGCACCACCATCCCCATCCCCACCCGCATCCACATCCACATCCCGTCCACCATCCGCATCCCCATCCCCTCCATCATCCGCATCCACATCCCCTCTATTCCCATCCGCATCCACACCTGCGGCACACGCAGCAGGCGGCGACCGGCAGCCAGTTCACCTTCAACCCATCGCCCGGCAGCAGTCCTGGCAACGGACTGCCAGGAGCTCGCCAAGATGCGGCCAGCGCGCTCAACAGTCCAACGACCATTGTGAACTCGGGCAGCGGGAGCGGCGGCGGCAGCAGCACCCTCGCCTACGGGATGCAGCAGCCGCTGCAGCAGCAGCAGCAGGCCGGCGGCTCATCGACCACGGCGGCCCCATCCACCACGGGGCTGGGTAGCAGCCAGGCCGCCAGCAGTGGGCACAATAATGGCTCCGGGCTCGGAATAGGTCTCGGTATGGGGCTGGGCCCCGGAGGAATCGGAGTCGGCTCCGCCGGTGGCGGTGGCCTCAATCTGCTCGGCGGCATCGGTGGCCTTGGCGGTATGGGTGTGGGCATGGGCGGCAGTGCCGCCGCCGCCGGCCTGGGAATCTGCGGTGGCATTAGCAGCACCGTCGGCAGTGCGGCCATTACGGGAGTGCCGCCCATCGGCCTGGGCATTGCGACCGGCATCGGAAACAAGATCATGCTGGGACGCAAACAGAGCCTCAAGGGCGGCGAGCCCTTCCTGGCCGACTACGGGCCGGAGGAGTCACTCAATGAGAGCGCCGACATCGAGTGGGTCAACAAGCTGTGGGTGCGCCGCCTGATGCGTCTCTGTGCCTTGGTCTCGCTGACCTCCGTATCCCTGAACACGCCCAAAACCTTCGAGCGTTACCCGTCGTTGCAGTACATCACGTTCGTCTCGGACACGGCCGTCACGCTGCTCTTTACCGCCGAAATGATAGCCAAAATGCATATCCGAGGTGTGCTCCATGTGAGTACACACACACACACACACACACACACACATTCGCCGTGTTTGGTTTCTTGAATTCTAATCCTGTCTAATCCATTGACAGGGGGAGGTGCCTTACCTGAAGGATCATTGGTGCCAGTTCGATGCTTCCATGGTTAGCTTCCTGTGGATCTCCATTATTCTGCAGATTTTCGAGGTGCTCGAGATAGTTCCCAAGTAAGTGTGTTGCTTCAAGTTCTTCTTTGCTTAAGAGATGCTTTTGTATTTTCTGTAAGAGGATGCGAATACGGTGGATATAAGCCCATCGAGTGGATACTCGTTGCAAGCACTCGTTGCAATCGCTCGTTGTTAAAACTAATTTTCATTTAACAGCCATATCTGGTACACCTAATTAAAGAGATGTGTCCATGTGATGTATCGAGTGGCTAACACTCGCTGTGAACAGTAATTGTCATTCCATATCCAAACCTTGTATCCCGATTGTATCCCAAATTTAAGAGCTCTTAGGTGCAATCTGCAATGCAGCACAGACCAGACCCTTCTCACATATATTTCTGTTATTTCTTTAGGTTTTCCTACCTCTCCATCATGCGTGCCCCAAGGCCGCTGATCATGATCCGCTTCCTGCGTGTCTTCCTTAAGTTTAGCATGCCCAAGAGTCGAATTAATCAGATCTTTAAGTGAGTATTTTTGAAATTTCTTCAAGAGATAATCAAAATACTAATTCCATTGTATGCCCATCCTTTCCCTATAGACGATCGAGTCAACAGATATATAATGTAACGCTATTCTTCCTGTTCTTCATGTCCCTCTATGGACTGTTGGGCGTTCAGTTCTTTGGCGAACTGAAGAATCACTGTGTGATGAACAATACGGAATATGATCTGCTGGGCAGACCGTAAGTATTTTCTGGGATATTCCACACAAAAAATACAATTAATTTTTGGCTTTAACTCTGCAGAGTTTTGACCATCAATTCGCTGGCCATACCGGACACCTTTTGCTCGATGGATCCGGACTCGGGCTATCAGTGCTCGCCGGGTATGCGGTGCATGAAGATGGACTTCCTCAGCAGCTACGTGATCGGATTCAATGGTTTCGAGGATATTGCCACGAGCATCTTTACGGTGTACCAGGCGGCCTCGCAGGAGGGCTGGGTGTTCATCATGTATCGGGCCATCGATTCACTGCCAGCCTGGCGGGCAGCCTTTTACTTTAGCACAATGATCTTCTTCCTGGCGTGGCTGGTGAAGAATGTGTTCATAGCTGTCATCACGGAGACCTTCAACGAGATACGCGTACAGTTCCAGCAGATGTGGGGCGCCCGGGGTCACATCCAGAAGACGGCCGCCTCCCAGATACTGAGCGGCAACGATTCCGGCTGGCGACTGGTCACCATCGATGACAACAAGCACGGCGGCCTGGCGCCCGAGACGTGCCATGCTATACTCCGATCCCCGTACTTCCGGATGCTGGTGATGACTGTGATCCTGGCCAATGGCATTGTGACGGCCACCATGACGTTCAAGCACGACGGTCGGCCCCGATCGGTGTTCTACGAGCGCTACTACTACATTGAACTGGTGTTCACGTGCCTGCTCGACCTGGAGACCCTCTTCAAGATCTACTGCCTTGGCTGGCGGGGCTACTACAAGCATTCGATACACAAATTCGAGCTGCTTTTGGCCGCGGGCACCACCCTGCACATTGTGCCCATGTTCTATCCGTCCGGGCTGACATACTTTCAGGTGCTACGGGTGGTGCGACTGATCAAGGCCTCACCGATGCTGGAGGGTTTCGTCTACAAGATCTTTGGGCCCGGAAAGAAGCTCGGATCGCTGATTATCTTCACCATGTGCCTGCTGATCATCAGCTCCAGCATTTCGATGCAGTTGTTTTGCTTCCTTTGCGACTTCACCAAGTTCGAGTCGTTCCCGGAGGCGTTCATGAGCATGTTCCAGATCCTCACCCAAGAGGCCTGGGTGGAGGTAATGGACGAGACAATGATACGCACCAGCAAGACGCTCACACCGCTGGTCGCGGTCTACTTCATACTCTACCATCTGTTTGTCACCCTCATCGTGCTCAGTCTGTTCGTGGCGGTCATTTTGGATAACTTGGAGCTGGACGAGGACATCAAGAAGCTGAAGCAGCTCAAGTTTCGCGAACAAAGCGCCGAGATCAAGGAGACCCTACCCTTCCGCCTGCGCATATTCGAAAAGTTCCCGGACTCCCCACAGATGACGATACTGCATCGCATACCCAACGATTTTATGCTGCCCAAGGTACGTGAGAGCTTCATGAAGCACTTTGTGATCGAGCTGGAGACGGAGGATCCCTCCCTGGTGGAGAACTGCAAGCGACCCATGTCCGAGTGCTGGGAGTCGAACGTTGTCTTCCGTAAACAAAAGCCTGTGCGGATTATGAACAAGACAGCGAAGGTAAGGGCTGCCGGCAGCAGTCTTCGCAAGCTGGCCATCACGCACATCATCAAGTGAGTAGCACTCATCCAGCAAGACATCCTCCAGCCAAGGCTACTACTAATCCTCTCTCTCAAATCCATGCAGTGACAGCAACAATCAACGCCTAATGCTGGGCGACTCGGCCATGCTGCCTGTGGTGGGGACTAAGGGCGGCGGTGGCCTCAAATCGCAGGGCACCATCACCCACTCGAAGCCGTGGCGCGTCGATCAAAAGAAGTGAGTAGCTGGGCCCCCCCTGCCCTTGCGTTTGATGTGTGTCCACTACCAATCCACAGGTTCGGCTCTCGTTCCATTCGTCGCAGCGTTCGCTCGGGCTCCATCAAGCTGAAGCAGACGTACGAGCATCTAATGGAGAATGGGGATATTGCGGCCGCCCCGAGGGCGAATTCGGGTCGGGCAAGGCCCCACGACCTGGACATTAAGCTGCTGCAAGCGAAGCGCCAGCAGGCGGAGATGCGACGCAATCAGCGGGAGGAGGACCTAAGGGAGAATCATCCGTTCTTCGATACCCCACTGTTTCTGGTGCCGCGAGAGAGTCGCTTCCGCAAGATATGCCAGAAGATTGTCCATGCCCGCTACGATGCGCGGCTAAAGGATCCGCTGACGGGCAAGGAGCGCAAAGTCCAGTACAAGAGTTTGCAGTAAGTCCATCCCATCCCATCCCGTGTAGTAGTGCCCTCCCATATGTTGTGCTCGCTCCCTTTCAGTAACTTTCTGGGCCTGGTCACGTACCTGGACTGGGTGATGATATTCGCGACGACGCTCTCCTGCATCTCAATGATGTTTGAGACGCCCAACTATCGTGTGATGGATCATCCGACGCTGCAGATAGCCGAGTATGGCTTCGTGATCTTCATGAGTCTGGAGCTGGCCCTCAAGATACTCGCCGATGGACTGTTCTTTACGCCCAAGGCCTACATCAAAGATGTGGCAGCGGCCCTCGATGTGTTCATCTATGTAGTATCTACATCGTTTCTGTGCTGGATGCCACTCAATATACCCACCAATTCGGCAGCACAGCTCCTCATGATCCTGCGCTGTGTGCGTCCCCTGCGGATCTTCACCCTGGTGCCGCACATGCGCAAGGTCGTCTACGAGCTGTGCCGCGGCTTCAAGGAGATCCTCTTGGTATCCACGCTCCTCATACTCCTCATGTTCATCTTTGCCAGCTACGGGGTACAGCTCTATGGCGGACGGCTGGCCCGGTGCAACGATCCCACTATCCCAAGGCGGGAGGATTGCGTTGGCGTCTTTATGCGCAGGGTTTTTGTGACGAAAATGAAGCTGACACCGGGTACCGACGAGTCCTATCCGGCCATGCTGGTGCCGCGGGTGTGGGCCAATCCCCGGCGCTTCAATTTCGACAATATCGGGGACGCCATGCTCACGCTGTTCGAGGTGCTATCCTTCAAGGGCTGGCTGGATGTACGCGATGTTCTCATCAAGGCTGTGGGTCCGGTAAGCATACCGCATCCTGCTTCTGTTCCTCTTTCTCTGATCTGATCTCTGATAGGTCCATGCCGTCTACATTCACATCTACATCTTCTTGGGCTGCATGATCGGCCTTACTCTGTTCGTGGGCGTGGTTATTGCCAATTATTCGGAGAACAAGGGCACCGCCCTGCTCACCGTGGACCAGCGACGATGGTGTGACCTCAAAAAGCGACTGAAGATTGCCCAGCCGTTGCACTTGCCGCCGCGACCCGATGGGCGCAAGATCCGTGCCTTCACCTACGACATTACGCAGCATATCATCTTCAAGCGAGTCATCGCTGTGGTGGTGCTGATCAACAGCATGCTGCTCTCCATAACGGTGGGTCTCTGGGGCAGGGTCTTTTTACTGCTGCGGGCAGTTTAGAGCAACAACTGAGAGCGGGGTATTCTATTGTCTTTATTGTCTGTGTTTTATATGCAGTGGATCAAAGGCGAGGTGCATACGGAACGCCTGGTGATCGTCAGTGCGGTATTGACTATTGTCTTTGTGGTTGAGGTGGTGATGAAGAACATTGCCTTTACACCGCGCGGCTATTGGCAATCTAGGCGCAATCGCTATGATCTACTGGTCACCGTTGCCGGCGTCATTTGGATCATACTGCAGACGATATTGAGGGTAAGTTTTGTCCATACACTGCCACACAATTTTAACCACCTTTCTGATCTGATCTGATCTGATCCCCCCTGGCATCTGACATCTGACATCTAACATCTGACAGAACGATCTGTCGTACTTCTTTGGGTTCATGGTGGTCATCCTGCGCTTCTTCACCATCACCGGCAAGCACACCACACTGAAGATGCTCATGCTGACAGTGGGCGTGTCTGTATGCAAGTCCTTCTTCATTATTTTTGGCATGTTTCTGCTGGTGTTCTTCTATGCGCTGGCCGGGACCATACTCTTTGGTGAGCGATCTCCCCCCGCTGCGCTCTAACCCCGCACCATACTGATATTTCTCTTCCCCCCACCCTACCAGGCACCGTGAAGTACGGCGAAGGCATTGGAAGGCGGGCAAATTTCGGTTCACCTGTGACCGGGGTGGCCATGCTCTTCCGGATTGTCACTGGCGAGGATTGGAATAAAATCATGCACGACTGCATGGTCCAGCCGCCATACTGTACGCTGGGGAACAACTATTGGGAGACGGATTGCGGGAATTTTACGGCCAGTCTGATATACTTTTGCACCTTCTACGTGATCATCACGTACATTGTGCTCAACCTTTTAGTGGGTAAATATGACGGCTCTTGGATGGCTCTTGGATGGCTATGACCCGCTCTGCACTGCTCTTGAAATAATTGTGATTACCTTTAAATTGCAGCTATTATCATGGAGAACTTTTCGCTGTTCTACTCGAATGAAGAGGATGCATTGCTCTCGTATGCGGATATACGCAATTTTCAGAACACTTGGAACATTGTCGACATTCATCAGCGGGGCGTGATACCCGTGCGGCGGGTGAAGTTCATACTGCGCCTGCTCAAGGGTCGACTCGAGTGCGATCCGCAAAAGGATCGCCTGCTGTTCAAGTACATGTGCTATGAGCTGGACAAGCTGCACAATGGCGAGGATGTCACCTTCCACGATGTCATCAAGTGAGTGCGAGCTAACCTTGGAGCTGGAGGGTCTTTAATTCAATTCAAAATTCAATGAACTCTCCTTTGCAGCATGCTGAGCTATCGCTCGGTGGACATACGAAAGGCTCTGCAGCTGGAGGAGCTGTTGGCGCGCGAGGAGTTCGAGTACCTGGTGGAGGAGGAGGTGGCCAAAATGACCATACGCACCTGGCTAGAGGGTTGCCTCAAAAAGATACGCGCCCAAAATGCAAGCGTAAGCCTATGCCAGCTATTCCATATTTGTGTGTTTCTTCTAATTCTCTTCTACGATTTTCGCCGTATAGAAGCAGCAAAACTCGTTGATTGCTGGACTGAGGGCCACCAATGAGCAGCCCGTGATGCGGCCGAATGTGCAGGAGGATAAGGCGCCCATTGGAACGGCGGATAAGTCGGCCATCAGTACAATCAGCGGAGCAGTGGCGGGCACCTGTCCGCCGACCAGCGATGCCTTCTCGCCGACCTTCAGCTCGACGGAGAATGAGGAAAAGGAGGGCAGCAGCAGTGCCGTGGCGCTGCCCCACTCGGAGCCGATTGCCGTTGTGGCCACGGGGGCAACAGCCCCATCGGCAGCCCGTCACGTCATGTCGGTGGGCAAGCGGGCCTATGCCCTCAACCGTTCCGACTCGACGGGCAGTTCGGCGGGTCGCAAGTTCCTGGCACCCACCTCCAGCGATCCGCAGCAGCGCTCCACGCTGAGCGACAAGGAGCGGCTGCATATTAGCAGCCAGCAGCGGAAGAAGAACTCGATGACCACACTGCCGCATGCGGGCCAGCTGGGGCAGTTGGGCAAGCAACGGGGAGGGATCGGCGATTCGGCCAGCAAGTCGGCCAGCTTCTTTGCTCAGCTGAACAGCGATATGGGGCAGTTCCACTATCCGACAATAAACGCTGCCGCCGCCTACGGCCATGGCCTGGATCAGCATCAGCATCATCACCTTCAGCACCATCATCATCAGCAGCAGCAGCAGCAGCATCAACATTCGCATCAGCATCAGCATCAGCATCACGGTAGTGGTGCCGGTGCCGGTGCCGGTGCCATCGGTAGTCCCTCAGCGATGATGAGCCAAATGATCGGTGGCAGTGGGAAGCTGTTGCCATTCAACAATCAGGCGAATGCCGTCTACGAGGTGCACGACTGGTGGCAGGAGCAGGTACTCTGCACTCAGACCAGCGACGATGAGATTTAGCCAAAGGATGTGGACCTGGATCTGGATCTGGATCTGGACCTGGATCAAAGCTGGATTAGATCGTGTAGTCCAATCGGAGCCTATTAACATTATAAACTAGTGGCCTAGAGTTTTATATATACATATATGAAATGCCTAAGTGTGTAATGTGAAATGTACATGTAAGAGTATCCGAGGCCTGAGAACGGTTAACACTTACCATAATTACGAATATAGCTATAGCGATATAGAGGATATATGATATATATATATATATGTGTGTATATATATATACATGTATGAGATATGAGAATATATAGTGGGTTAGATAGAGAGAGGGAGAGACGGGCAGGCGATACCACAATTAGTTTCTATGTTCTGTTGTTGTTTGTGCGCTAGATGGATCAGTCTTTGTTATAGCTTAAATATATACAAAGAGATACTATATACAACATAAAGTATATATATTATATATATGCAACATGCGCAAATGGATGCAAGTACGACGTATAGTGCAAATTTATATAGCGAGAGCGGGAGGCATAGAATTTCGTCAACTAGCCAAAAAAAAACAAAAAAAGAAAAAACAATTCTCTAAAACTAAAACTCTTCTATATAGGAAATCGGCAGAGAGATAGACAGAGAGAGCCTTCACCCCCTTCCATTCCCTTCCAAGAATGCCAATATTTATACTTAAAGTAATAGATTCTAGATAGACGAAAAAGAAAAAACGAAGATATGCCGGGCACGCTCGAAGGGGTGAACAAAACCCAAACAAAAAACACAACAGAAATTAACCGATTCTAGTCACAGATTATATTTCATATAGCCTTACATATATTACCTCATGGCAAAAAATGGCATACAACCAACCCATACAAAGACCTTAGCTATTCATATACCTAATACATACATACATATATAGCAACAGCCATTATAGCAGCCACGCAATGTCAATAGATATCTATCTATGCCTTAAGCATACGCGTATAAGCATGTTTGTTGTCCCTTCAGTTGTACAGCCCCCAGGGTGTTCTTAGAGGGTGGCTGTGGGTGGCTGTAATCTTACCTCAGACCCTATTTTTCTGCAAATCGTAACACCAAAGATCAACGTCGTAACATTGTAGATCAAACAAGATATACATATATATATATAGCTGCCATAGGAATATGTATACCATACCATGCCATAGTCAATGACGGATGATGGAATGATTGGATGATAAGATTTTAAATGAGAATAACTTTTTAGTTATTGACAAAAGATGGAATGTAAAAGTAATTGAATCAAAGTTTACAAGTTGTATGATAGAAACAACAACAACAACAAAATAAGGATGTAGCTCGTAAAACGTAAATCGTATCGTATATCTTTAAAATTGGAGAAAAAAATCAGAGAAATCAAAATTGGGATCAGTCTTGTATCCCTATAGAATCTATCTATGTATGTAAGAGCGATAGGGATAGTAACTGCCATGAAAAGTGAGCCTTCATAAATTTACTTTAAATTGAATTCGCAACGCACAAATGTTTGCAATAATTGAAAATAATTGTCAAAGCACAACAACAACAATAACAACAACAACAACAACTACAACAACAAGTTCGAAGACTGTACCTTGTGTCACATAATCATTGAGAAAACAAAAAACCAAAAAACAAACAAACGGATAACTAACTCTTTTTCCATTGCGCCAGGAAGAAATATCAAAAAACTTACTATAAAGGAAGAAAAGAGAGGGAGAGAGAGAGGAAGAGAGAGGAAGAGAGAGAGATGCCTAACATAATCGTTATTAATTGTGTACAATCCGCCATAGAAATCGAGCGTGACTGTTGTGGGAATGTCAATAGGGAAAATTGTTATAGGGAAAAGAAATATATGTAGTACATACATGCATAACTGTCTTGACTTTTCTTCGGTTCGTTCACTCTGTCGAGCGTGCACTGTATACACGGGTTTAACAAATCACACAGGGACACACACACACACACAAACACACACACACACACACAAACAGAAACAGATAACACATACTATAGAACGAGATGCCTATTATCTATTAAATATTTTGTGGATAGCGAAAAGAACAAGAACAACAACAACAACAACTCAGCACAAATGAATATTAAAGTTATTATTATTATTATTATGATTATTATTACTCTCTTACCGACAAATTGTGTCCGTAAGCAAATACAAAATGCAAAAGCAAAGCCCCATTCAATGCGACTACACCACAAAAAGAAGCGTAATAAAACACACACAAAAATCGTTGAAATTGCAAAACGTTTTAAAAAAACAAGAAACAAAAAACAAAAAACAAAACCAACAACGACTACTCTTCAATGGCTCGGTTCAATGGGTCATGAGTTGAATGGTTGGGTTGGGACAGAACGACTGTCGTCTGGGTTGAACGTGAGCCCTTGGCCCTGACGTCCCACTGCACCGATATCCGATGGCTTATGCAAGCCGATGTCGATGCCAATGGACATGGACGGGGCGACAGGCTTTCTGGAATCCGGAGCGTGCTTGGTTCGGGGCCGACGCATCCGTCCGGGGGATCGATCGAGGTAACGCTTTCGTGACGTCGATGGAATGCGAATTTTAGCACAGACCCAAACCTGACCACCGCCCTGGAGGGCGGCACACCCTTAAATATGGCCTCTGTGCGGGCGGCAAAGCTCAGTATCGAGGGTGTCGCTCGAGTGCACGGATCGCGCCACACACAGGATACAGGACACAGGATACAGGACAAAGGATAAAAGCTGGCAACACAAAAAGGCAGCAACACGTTGACAAGATGCAACTGTTCGTCATTTGCCTTCTGGCGGCCACCTCGGCCGCCTTCACCCTCTTCGGGCCACACATTCGCATCGTTCCGGGCGCGAAGCCGAATGAGATAGTGCTGCACTTCCGCAATCCGTGCAACAACAAGACCAGCACCACGACCCTGAGGCCACCACCGCCACCCTGCCAGCAGCATCCCACCACGCCGGCCTGCGAGCACAGGATCACCAGTCCAGCGCCCACGAAGCCGACTTGCCCCCACGATACGACCACGCCACACCACTGTGCAACCCCCACCACCCCGCCCAGCGACTGCGGACACCACACGACAACTCCGCACGACTGCGGGCCAGGTCCCACAACGAGCAGGGCCACCACTCTCAGACCAACATTCGAAACCACCATAGGGACAACCCACACCCCCACGACTGCCAAACCCACAGATGCAACAACCAAGCCGACGACTCTGAAGCCCACAGATGCAACAACCAAGCCGACGACTGCTGTTGCCACTGATGCAACAACCAAGCCGACGACGGCTAAGCCCACAGATGCAACAACCAAGCCGACGACTGCTGGTTCCACAGGCGCAACAACGAAGCCGACGACGGCTAAGCCCACAGATGCAACAACCAAACCGACGACGGCTAAACCCACAGATGCAACAACCAAGCCGACGACTGCTGGTGCCACTGATGCAACAACCAAGCCAACGACTCTGAAGCCCACAGATGCAACAACAAAGCCAACGACTGCTGGTGCCACTGATGCAACAACCAAGCCAACGACTCTGAAGCCCACAGATGCAACAACCAAGCCGACGACTGCTGGTGCCACAGATGCAACAACCAAGCCGACGACTGCTGGTGCCACAGGCGCAACAACCAAGCCGACGACTGCTGGTGCCACTGATGCAACAACCAAGCCGACGACTGCTGGTGCCACAGGCGCAACAACCAAGCCGACGACTGCTGGTTCCACAGGTGCAACAACGAAGCCGACGACGGCTAAGCCCACAGATGCAACAACCAAGCCAACGACTGCTGGTGCCACTGATGCAACAACCAAGCCGACGACTCTGAAGCCCACAGATGCAACAACAAAGCCAACGACTGCTGGTGCCACTGATGCAACAACCAAGCCGACGACTCTGAAGCCCACAGATGCAACAACCAAACCGACGACGGCTAAACCCACAGATGCAACAACCAAGCCGACGAGTGCTGGTGCCACAGGCGCAACAACCAAGCCGACGACTGCTGGTGCCACTGATGCAACAACAAAGCCGACGACTCTGAAGCCCACAGATGCAACAACAAAGCCAACGACTGCTGGTGCCACTGATGCAACAACCAAGCCGACGACTCTGAAGCCCACAGATGCAACAACCAAACCGACGACGGCTAAACCCACAGATGCAACAACCAAGCCGACGAGTGCTGGTGCCACAGGCGCAACAACCAAGCCGACGACTGCTGGTGCCACTGATGCAACAACAAAGCCGACGACTCTGAAGCCCACAGATGCAACAACAAAGCCAACGACTGCTGGTGCCACTGATGCAACAACCAAGCCGACGACTCTGAAGCCCACAGATGCAACAACCAAACCGACGACGGCTAAACCCACAGATGCAACAACCAAGCCGACGAGTGCTGGTGCCACAGGCGCAACAACCAAGCCGACGACTGCTGGTGCCACTGATGCAACAACAAAGCCGACGACTCTGAAGCCCACAGATGCAACAACAAAGCCAACGACTGCTGGTGCCACTGATGCAACAACCAAGCCGACGACTCTGAAGCCCACAGATGCAACAACCAAACCGACGACGGCTAAACCCACAGATGCAACAACCAAGCCGACGACTGCTGGTTCCACAGGCGCAACAACGAAGCCGACGACGGCTAAGCCCACAGATGCAACAACCAAGCCGACGACGGCTAAACCCACAGATGCAACAACCAAGCCGACGACTGCTGGTGCCACTGATACAACAACCAAGCCGACGACTGCTGGTGCCACAGATGCAACAACCAAGCCGACGACTCTGAAGCCCACAGATGCAACAACCAAGCCGACGACTGCTGGTTCCACAGGTGCAACAACGAAGCCGACGACGGCTAAGCCCACAGATGCAACAACCAAGCCGACGACTGCTGGTGCCACAGATGCAACAACCAAGCCGACGACTCTGAAGCCCACAGATGCAACAACAAAGCCAACGACTGCTGGTTCCACAGGCGCAACAACGAAGCCGACGACGGCTAAGCCCACAGATGCAACAACCAAGCCGACGACTGCTGGTGCCACTGATACAACAACCAAGCCGACGACTGCTGGTGCCACAGATGCAACAACCAAGCCGACGACTCTGAAGCCCACAGATGCAACAACCAAGCCGACGACTGCTGGTTCCACAGGCGCAACAACGAAGCCGACGACGGCTAAACCCACAGATGCAACAACCAAGCCGACGACTGCTGGTGCCACTGATGCAACAACCAAGCCGACGACTCTGAAGCCCACAGATGCAACAACCAAGCCGACGACTGCTGGTGCCACAGATGCAACAACCAAGCCGACGACTCTGAAGCCCACAGATGCAACAACAAAGCCAACGACTGCTGGTGCCACTGATGCAACAACCAAGCCAACGACTCTGAAGCCCACAGATGCAACAACCAAGCCGACGACTGCTGGTTCCACAGGTGCAACAACGAAGCCGACGACGGCTAAGCCCACAGATGCAACAACCAAGCCGACGACAGCTGGTGCCACAGATGCAACAACCAAGCCGACGACTCTGAAGCCCACAGATGCAACAACCAAGCCGACGACTGCTGGTGCCACTGATGCAACAACCAAGCCGACGACGGCTAAACCCACAGATGCAACAACGAAGCCGACGACGGCTAAGCCCACAGATGCAACAACCAAGCCGACGACTGCTGGTGCCACTGATGCAACAACCAAGCCGACGACGGGTAAACCCACAGATGCAACAACCAAGCCGACGACTCTGAAGCCCACAGATGCAACAACCAAGCCGACGACTGCTGGTTCCACAGGTGCAACAACGAAGCCGACGACGGCTAAGCCCACAGATGCAACAACCAAGCCGACGACTGCTGGTGCCACTGATGCAACAACCAAGCCGACGAC
Organism: Drosophila athabasca; assembly: GCA_008121215.1. NCBI lineage: Eukaryota > Metazoa > Arthropoda > Insecta > Diptera > Drosophilidae > Drosophila > Drosophila athabasca. The sequence continues at coordinate 6,464,578 of CM017796.1, read as the reverse complement.
TCTGAAGCCCACAGATGCAACAACCAAGCCGACGACTGCTGGTTCCACAGGTGCAACAACGAAGCCGACGACGGCTAAGCCCACAGATGCAACAACCAAGCCGACGACTGCTGGTGCCACTGATGCAACAACCAAGCCGACGACTCTGAAGCCCACAGATGCAACAACCAAGCCGACGACTGCTGGTTCCACAGGTGCAACAACGAAGCCGACGACGGCTAAGCCCACTGATGCAACAACCAAGCCGACGACTGCTGGTGCCACAGATGCAACAACCAAGCCGACGACTGCTGGTTCCACAGGTGCAACAACGAAGCCGACGACGGCTAAGCCCACAGATGCAACAACCAAGCCGACGACTGCTGGTGCCACAGATGCAACAACCAAGCCGACGACTGCTGGTTCCACAGGTGCAACAACGAAGCCGACGACGGCTAAGCCCACAGATGCAACAACCAAGCCGACGACAGCTGGTGCCACAGATGCAACAACCAAGCCGACGACTCTGAAGCCCACAGATGCAACAACCAAGCCGACGACTGCTGGTGCCACTGATGCAACAACCAAGCCGACGACGGCTAAACCCACAGATGCAACAACGAAGCCGACGACGGCTAAGCCCACAGATGCAACAACCAAGCCGACGACTGCTGGTGCCACTGATGCAACAACCAAGCCGACGACGGGTAAACCCACAGATGCAACAACCAAGCCGACGACTCTGAAGCCCACAGATGCAACAACCAAGCCGACGACTCTGAAGCCCACAGATGCAACAACCAAGCCGACGACTGCTGGTGCCACTGATGCAACAACCAAGCCGACGACGGCTAAACCCACAGATGCAACAACCAAGCCGACGACTCTGAAGCCCACAGATGCAACAACCAAGCCGACGACTGCTGGTGCCACTGATGCAACAACCAAGCCGACGACGGCTAAACCACAGATGCAACAACCAAGCCGACGACGGCTAAACCCACAGATGCAACAACCAAGCCGACGACTCTGAAGCCCACAGATGCAACAACCAAGCCGACGACGGGTAAACCCACAGATGCAACAACCAAGCCGACGACTCTGAAGCCCACAGATGCAACAACCAAGCCGACGACTGCTGGTGCCACAGATGCAACAACCAAGCCGACGACGGATAAACCCACAGATGCAACAACCAAGCCGACGACTGCTGGTGCCACAGATGCAACAACCAAGCCGACGACGGCTAAACCCACAGATGCAACAACCAAGCCGACGACTGCTGGTGCCACAGATGCAACAACCAAGCCGACGACTGCTGGTGCCACAGATGCAACAACCAAGCCGACGACGGCTAAGCCCACAGATGCAACAACCAAGCCGACGACTGCTGGTGCCACAGATGCAACAACCAAGCCGACGACTGCTGGTGCCACAGGTGCAACAACGAAGCCGACGACGGCTAAGCCCACAGATGCAACAACCAAGCCGACGACTGCTGGTGCCACTAATGCAACAACCAAGCCGACGACGGGTAAACCCACAGATGCAACAACCAAGCCGACGACTGCTGGTGCCACAGATGCAACAACCAAGCCGACGACGGCTAAGCCCACAGATGCAACAACCAAGCCGACGACTGCTGGTGCCACTGATGCAACAACCAAGCCGACGACGGGTAAACCCACAGATGCAACAACCAAGCCGACGACTCTGAAGCCCACAGATGCAACAACCAAGCCGACGACTCTGAAGCCCACAGATGCAACAACCAAGCCGACGACTGCTGGTGCCACTGATGCAACAACCAAGCCGACGACGGCTAAACCCACAGATGCAACAACCAAGCCGACGACTCTGAAGCCCACAGATGCAACAACCAAGCCGACGACTGCTGGTGCCACTGATGCAACAACCAAGCCGACGACGGCTAAACCCACAGATGCAACAACCAAGCCGACGACGGCTAAGCCCACAGATGCAACAACCAAGCCGACGACTGCTGGTGCCACAGATGCAACAACCAAGCCGACGACGGGTAAACCCATAGATGCAACAACCAAGCCGACGACTCTGAAGCCCACAGATGCAACAACCAAGCCGACGACGGCTAAACCCACAGATGCAACAACCAAGCCGACGACTGCTGGTGCCACAGATGCAACAACCAAGCCGACGACTCTGAAGCCCACAGATGCAACAACCAAGCCGACGACTGCTGGTGCCACAGATGCAACAACCAAGCCGACGACGGATAAACCCACAGATGCAACAACCAAGCCGACGACTGCTGGTGCCACAGATGCAACAACCAAGCCGACGACGGGTAAACCCATAGATGCAACAACCAAGCCGACGACTCTGAAGCCCACAGATGCAACAACCAAGCCGACGACGGCTAAACCCACAGATGCAACAACCAAGCCGACGACTGCTGGTGCCACAGATGCAACAACCAAGCCGACGACTCTGAAGCCCACAGATGCAACAACCAAGCCGACGACTGCTGGTGCCACAGATGCAACAACCAAGCCGACGACGGATAAACCCACAGATGCAACAACCAAGCCGACGACTGCTGGTGCCACAGATGCAACAACCAAGCCGACGACGGCTAAGCCCACAGATGCAACAACCAAGCCGACGACTCTGAAGCCCACAGATGCAACAACCAAGCCGACGACTGCTGGTGCCACTGATGCAACAACCAAGCCGACGACGGGTAAACCCACAGATGCAACAACCAAGCCGACGACTCTGAAGCCCACAGATGCAACAACCAAGCCGACGACTGCTGGTGCCACTGATGCAACAACCAAGCCGACGACTGCTGGTGCCACAGGTGCAACAACGAAGCCGACGACGGCTAAGCCCACAGATGCAACAACCAAGCCGACGACTGCTGGTGCCACTGATGCAACAACCAAGCCGACGACGGGTAAACCCACAGATGCAACAACCAAGCCGACGACTCTGAAGCCCACAGATGCAACAACCAAGCCGACGACTCTGAAGCCCACAGATGCAACAACCAAGCCGACGACTGCTGGTGCCACTGATGCAACAACCAAGCCGACGACGGCTAAACCCACAGATGCAACAACCAAGCCGACGACTCTGAAGCCCACAGATGCAACAACCAAGCCGACGACTGCTGGTGCCACTGATGCAACAACCAAGCCGACGACGGCTAAACCCACAGATGCAACAACCAAGCCGACGACGGCTAAGCCCACAGATGCAACAACCAAGCCGACGACTGCTGGTGCCACAGATGCAACAACCAAGCCGACGACGGCTAAGCCCACAGATGCAACAACCAAGCCGACGACTCTGAAGCCCACAGATGCAACAACCAAGCCGACGACTGCTGGTGCCACAGATGCAACAACCAAGCCGACGACGGATAAACCCACAGATGCAACAACCAAGCCGACGACTGCTGGTGCCACAGATGCAACAACCAAGCCGACGACGGCTAAACCCACAGATGCAACAACCAAGCCGACGACTGCTGGTGCCACAGATGCAACAACCAAGCCGACGACGGGTAAACCCACAGATGCAACAACCAAGCCGACGACTCTGAAGCCCACAGATGCAACAACCAAGCCGACGACGGCTAAACCCACAGATGCAACAACCAAGCCGACGACTGCTGGTGCCACAGGCGCAACAACCAAGCCGACGACTGCTGGTGCCACAGATGCAACAACCAAGCCGACGACGGATAAACCCACAGATGCAACAACCAAGCCGACGACTGCTGGTGCCACAGATGCAACAACCAAGCCGACGACGGATAAACCCACAGATGCAACAACCAAGCCGACGACTGCTGGTGCCACAGATGCAACAACCAAGCCGACGACGGGTAAACCCACAGAAGCAACAACCAAGCCGACGACTCTGAAGCCCACAGATGCAACAACCAAGCCGACGACGGCTAAACCCACAGATGCAACAACCAAGCCGACGACTGCTGGTGCCACAGGCGCAACAACCAAGCCAACGACTGCTGGTGCCACAGATGCAACAACCAAGCCGACGACGGCTAAGCCCACAGATGCAACAACCAAGCCGACGACTGCTGGTGCCACAGGCGCAACAACCAAGCCGACGACTGCTGGTTCCACAGGTGCAACAACCAAGCCGACGACGGCTAAGCCCACAGATGCAACAACCAAGCCGACGACTGCTGGTGCCACAGATGCAACAACCAAGCCGACGACTGCTGGTCCCACAGATGCAACAACCAAACCGACGACGGCTAAACCCACAGATGCAACAACCAAGCCGACGACTGCTGGTGCCACAGGCGCAACAACCAAGCCAACGACTGCTGGTGCCACAGATGCAACAACCAAGCCGACGACTCTGAAGCCCACAGATGCAACAACCAAGCCGACGACTGCTGGTGCCACAGGCGCAACAACCAAGCCGACGACTGCTGGTTCCACAGGTGCAACAACCAAGCCGACGACGGCTAAGCCCACAGATGCAACAACCAAGCCGACGACTGCTGGTGCCACAGATGCAACAACCAAGCCGACGACTGCTGGTGCCACAGATGCAACAACCAAGCCGACGACGGCTAAGCCCACAGATGCAACAACCAAGCCGACGACTGCTGGTGCCACAGATGCAACAACCAAGCCGACGACTGCTGGTGCCACAGATGCAACAACCAAGCCGACGACGGCTAAACCCACAGATGCAACAACCAAGCCGACGACTGCTGGTGCCACAGGCGCAACAACGAAGCCGACGACGGCTAAGCCCACAGATGCAACAACCAAGCCGACGACTGCTGGTGCCACAGATGCAACAACCAAGCCGACGACGGCTAAACCCACAGATGCAACAACCAAGCCGACGACTGCTGGTGCCACAGGCGCAACAACCAAGCCGACGACTACTGGTGCCACAGGCGCAACAACGAAGCCGACGACGGCTAAGCCCACAGATGCAACAACCAAGCCAACGACTGCTGGTGCCACAGATGCAACAACCAAGCCGACGACGGCTAAACCCACAGATGCAACAACCAAGCCGACGACTGCTGGTGCCACAGGCGCAACAACCAAGCCGACGACTGCTGGTGCCACAGGCGCAACAACGAAGCCGACGACGGCTAAGCCCACAGATGCAACAACCAAGCCAACGACTGCTGGTGCCACAGATGCAACAACCAAGCCGACGACGGCTAAACCCACAGATGCAACAACCAAGCCGACGACTGCTGGTGCCACAGGCGCAACAACCAAGCCGACGACTACTGGTGCCACAGGCGCAACAACGAAGCCGACGACGGCTAAGCCCACAGATGCAACAACCAAGCCGACGACTGCTGGTGCCACAGGCGCAACAACCAAGCCGACGACTGCTAAACCCACAGATGCAACAACCAAGCCGACGACTGCTGGTGCCACAGGCGCAACAACCAAGCCGACGACTGCTGGTGCCACAGGCGCAACAACGAAGCCGACGACGGCTAAGCCCTCAGATGCAACAACCAAGCCGACGACTGCTGGTGCCACAGGCGCAACAACCAAGCCGACGACTGCTAAACCCACAGATGCAACAACCAAGCCGACGACTGCTGATGCCACAGGTGCAACAACGAAGCCGACGACGGGTAAACCCACAGATGCAACAACCAAGCCGACGACTGCTGGTGCCACAGATGCAACAACCAAGCCGACGACGGCTAAACCCACAGATGCAACAACCAAGCCGACGACTGCTGGTGCCACAGGCGCAACAACCAAGCCGACGACTTCTGGTGCCACAGGCGCAACAACGAAGCCGACGACGGCTAAGCCCACAGATGCAACAACCAAGCCGACGACTGCTAAACCCACAGATGCAACAACCAAGCCGACGACTGCTGGTGCCACAGGTGCAACAACGAAGCCGACGACGGGTAAACCCACAGATGCAACAACCAAACCGACGACTGCTAAACCCACAGATGCAACAACCAAGCCGACGACTGCTGGTGCCACAGGCGCAACAACCAAGCCGACGACGGCTAAGCCCACAGATGCAACAACCAAGCCGACGACTGCTGGTGCCACAGATGCAACAACCAAGCCGACGACGGCTAAACCCATAGATGCAACAACCAAGCCGACGACGGCTAAGCCCACAGATGCAACAATCAAGCCGACGACTGCTGGTGCCACAGATGCAACAACCAAGCCGACGACGGCTAAACCCACAGATGCAACAACCAAGCCGACGACGGGTAAACCCACAGATGCAACAACCAAGCCGACGACGGCTAAGCCCACAGATGCAACAACCAAGCCGACGACTGCTGGTGCCACAGGCGCAACAACGAAGCCGACGACGGCTAAGCCCACAGATGCAACAACCAAGCCGACGACGGGTAAACCCACAGATGCAACAACCAAGCCGACGACGGGTAAACCCACAGATGCAACAACCAAGCCGACGACTCTGAAGCCCACAGATGCAACAACCAAGCCGACGACTGCTGGTGCCACAGGCGCAACAACGAAGCCGACGACGGCTAAGCCCACAGATGCAACAACCAAGCCGACGACGGCTAAACCCACAGATGCAACAACCAAGCCGACGACGGGTAAACCCACAGATGCAACAACCAAGCCGACGACGGCGAAGCCCACAGATGCAACAACCAAGCCGACGACTGCTGGTGCCACAGGCGCAACAACGAAGCCGACGACGGCTAAGCCCACAGATGCAACAACCAAGCCGACGACGGCTAAACCCACAGATGCAACAACCAAGCCGACGACGGGTAAACCCACAGATGCAACAACCAAGCCGACGACGGCTAAGCCCACAGATGCAACAACCAAGCCGACGACTGCTGGTGCCACAGGCGCAACAACGAAGCCGACGACGGCTAAGCCCACAGATGCAACAACCAAGCCGACGACGGGTAAACCCATAGATGAAACAACCAAGCCGACGACGGCTAAGCCCACAGATGCAACAACCAAGCCGACGACTGCTAAACCCACAGATGCAACAACCAAGCCGACGACTGCTGGTGCCACAGATGCAACAACCAAGCCGACGACGGGTAAACCCACAGATGCAACAACCAAGCCGACGACGGCTAAGCCCACAGATGCAACAACCAAGCCGACGACTGCTGGTGCCACAGGCGCAACAACGAAGCCGACGACGGCTAAACCCACAGATGCAACAACCAAGCCGACGACGGGTAAACCCACAGATGCAACAACCAAGCCGACGACGGCTAAGCCCACAGATGCAACAACCAAGCCGACGACGGCTAAGCCCACAGATGCAACAACCAAGCCGACGACTCTGAAGCCCACAGATGCAACAACCAAGCCGACGACTGCTGGTGCCACAGATGCAACAACCAAGCCGACGACTGCTGGTGCCACAGATGCAACAACCAAGCCGACGACGGCTAAGCCAACAGATGCAACAACCAAGCCGACGACGGCTAAGCCCACAGATGCAACAACCAAGCCGACGACGGCTAAGCCCACAGATGCAACAACCAAGCCGACGACGGCTAAACCCACAGATGCAACAACCAAGCCGACGACGGCTAAGCCCACAGATGCAACAATCAAGCCGACGACTGCTGGTGCCACAGATGCAACAACCAAGCCGACGACGGCTAAACCCACAGATGCAACAACCAAGCCGACGACGGGTAAACCCACAGATGCAACAACCAAGCCGACGACGGCTAAGCCCACAGATGCAACAACCAAGCCGACGACGGCTAAGCCCACAGATGCAACAACCAAGCCGACGACTCTGAAGCCCACAGATGCAACAACCAAGCCGACGACTGCTGGTGCCACAGATGCAACAACCAAGCCGACGACTGCTGGTGCCACAGATGCAACAACCAAGCCGACGACGGCTAAGCCAACAGATGCAACAACCAAGCCGACGACGGCTATGCCCACAGATGCAACAACCAAGCCGACGACGGCTAAGCCCACAGATGCAACAACCAAGCCGACGACGGCTAAACCCACTGATGCAACAACCAAGCCGACGACGGGTAAACCCACAGATGCAACAACCAAGCCGACGACGGCTAAACCCACAGATGCAACAACCAAGCCGACGACTCTGAAGCCCACAGATGCAACAACCAAGCCGACGACTGCTGGTGCCACAGGTGCAACAACCAAGCCGACGACTGCTGGTGCCACTGATGCAACAACGAAGCCGACGACGGCTAAGCCCACAGATGCAACAACCAAGCCGACGACGGCTAAACCCACTGATGCAACAACCAAGCCGACGACGGGTAAACCCACAGATGCAACAACCAAGCCGACGACGGCTAAGCCCACAGATGCAACAACCAAGCCGACGACTGCTGGTGCCACTGATGCAACAACCAAGCCGACGACGGGTAAGCCCACAGTTGCAACAACCAAGCCGACGACTGCTGGTGCCACAGATGCAACAACCAAGCCGACGACGGCTAAGCCCACAGATGCAACAACCAAGCCGACGACTCTGAAGCCCACAGATGCAACAACCAAGCCGACGACGGCTAAACCCACAGATGCAACAACCAAGCCGACGACTCTGAAGCCCACAGATGCAACAACAAAGCCGACGACGGCTAAACCCACAGATGCAACAACCAAGCCGACGACTGCTGGTGCCACAGGTGCAACAACGAAGCCGACGACGGCTAAGCCCACAGATGCAACAACCAAGCCGACGACGGGTAAACCCACAGATGCAACAACCAAGCCGACGACTGCTGGTTCCACAGGTGCAACAACCAAGCCGACGACGGCTAAGCCCACAGATGCAACAACCAAGCCGACGACGGCTAAGCCCACTAATGCAACTACCAAGCCGACGACGGGTAAACCCACAGATGCAACAACCAAGCCGACGACGGCTAAGCCCACAGATGCAACAACCAAGCCGACGACTCTGAAGCCCACAGATGCAACAACAAAGCCGACGACGGCTAAACCCACAGATGCAACAACCAAGCCGACGACTCTGAAGCCCACAGATGCAACAACAAAGCCGACGACGGCTAAACCCACAGATGCAACAACCAAGCCGACGACTCTGAAGCCCACAGATGCAACAACCAAGCCGACGACTGCTGGTGCCACAGATGCAACAACCAAGCCGACGACGGGTAAACCCACAGATGCAACAACCAAGCCGACGACGGCTAAGCCCACAGATGCAACAACCAAGCCGACGACGGGTAAGCCCACAGATGCAACAACCAAGCCGACGACGGGTAAACCCACAGATGCAACAACCAAGCCGACGACGGCTAAGCCCACAGATGCAACAACCAAGCCGACGACTGCTGGTTCCACAGGTGCAACAACGAAGCCGACGACTAGTGAGACCACAGAGCGGACGACCAGGAAGACGACGGATGGACCAATCACAAGCACGACCGGGCGGACCACTGCGTCACTTCCACCGTTCAACATATTCGATGTCGAGCGATCGGTAGGCCCGGAGACAACAGAGGCAGCTGTCTAGATAGACCTCTGACGGGACGGTAATTAAGTAATTAAGGGAATGAACAGGTTATGTAGGGCCCTAATCAATGTACATATATTTGTGTTTTAATAAACGATCAAAAGCTGTAGAAATTTATCATAAACGATCGGCAGTTGATCTCTTTCACTAGGGGGTAGGATTTTTTTTGAGGGATGCTGGCTTAAGTTCTAAAAAAAAAATAGAATCCTATACAAGGTGGGTGGGGCGTGTATTTAAGAAATCATTCTCCGAATGCTCACCGGATCACCGTGAAGTGGGGTGGGGGGCTTAGAGGGGTATGTTGTTGTCGAGCGTATTGCCATCCTCGGCGCTTTCGTCGCTGTCGTAGTCGTAGGCGGCATCCCGCCAATCGCACAGAGCCGGAAACTTGTCGCTCACTTGATGCTGGATGCACTTGGAGGCCGCCGGACCCGACTGGTAGATGGGCTCATTGAAGATGTTGTTGTAGTCATAGTTGCACGTGAGCATGAACTGGTATCTGCTGGCCTTGGGCTCGAGGAATCGGACAGCAGCACAGCCGACGCGATGCACACGGTCTGAGACGAGCAGGGTAAAGTGACCGATCTTCTTGCTGTGAGTGGATAGACACCCCATTAGACGGATGGAGACCTACCTAGATGGACTCCAGTCTGTCACTTACCCTTGCGGATGCGGGCGATAGCTGTCGATGAAGGTCTGATTCGCATCCAGGTACTCCCTGAACCAGTTGAGCACAAAGGACTTCATGCGCCTGGAGTGCGACTTGAACTCGCGCCCAATCCAAAAGTATCCGATATTCTGGCCACTGAACTTGAACCGTGGCGTATTCCGGCACTTGTCGTGTGCGAACTGGCAGCGCTTTGCATGCAGTCCGGCCATCTGCTCCAGCTCCGCATCCCATCGCAGCAGCGGCATGTGTGTGGCACTTTGATACCCTGCTAGCTCTCCGCTGGCGATCTTCGAGCGGGCCAGATTGTGCATGTCCAACAGTAGCTGGCGTCTCCGGTCGTTCATCACCAGCATCTTTGGCTCGGCTCCGCATTGGGGGCCAAAGCTGCCATTGTTGCCGCATGCCGTATGCGGCACTTGCACCACATGACTGCCATTGTACAGCTGACAGAGTGATGGGGCACAGTATCCTCCGCCTGTGGCTGTGGCTGCATCTAATCCACTAAGGCTCGATCCCGCAAAGATCAGGAGCACTGCGGCGACGGTGGTGTAGGCGACACTGCACTTGCTCGACAATCTCGGCATCTCGACGGTCCACAAACAACTGAGCTAAGGTCGAGCGGCAGTTTTGGTTTATGAATGAATGAATGGCGGAGAGGAGAGGAGAGCCAGCCCCAAAGCTTTAGCGTCGCTGCCTTTCCCCAACGCTTAGGGTTGGGACAGAGCCCGAGAACTGGTTCTGTTCCCGCCCATGGGTTTGCTTTTGGTTGCTCATCCCTGGTTTCCTTCCAAGACATCGATCGAGCTTCCGGCATTGCAGCAGTGCACCACCGTTCACTGGAACACCACCATCACCAGCACCGCCGGGTAACCGGTTTGGCTGTGGGACTACTCGGTGACTACTCGGTGGCTACTCGGCGGCTGCTCATCGCTCATGGCGCTTTATGGGTCTGCCCCTCCTCCGTGTAAATGGCATAATCAATGGCCCAAAGCCCAGTGGCCAGCGCCCAGTGGCCAGAGCTTAGTGCTCAGTGCCCAGTGTTTTAGCCGCAAAGCAAGTGTGGGAAAAATGCTGGCTTCAAGGCAATTGCCAATTGCCGGTAAGTGGCCAAGTCGGGGAATTATTGGCGTTCCATTAAAGCAGCTTTACAGAACTAAAACCGTCTAAATCCCGTTAACGATATTCACAGAGAAAACAAGAAAAACAATAGATGGCGGATGAGTCGAAGCATTTGATACTCTCATAGATTGATCAACTCTATTATGAGTACATATCATTCTTCAGATACTATCTACAGATAGGAACTAGGGCTGAATCATTGTCAAAAAAAAAGGTGTTCATACTTTAGAAATTGTACAATGAAATGAACTAAAATGTATGCACATAAATCTTATCGTAACCAATCTTAAATCTTAAATCTTAAAGAAAATGATATGAAAAAACGAACCCATAAGACTGGCATTATTTTATAGTATTGTTGCAAACATCTAGTGTTAATAAAAGCCCCCTTTCGGATAGAGTAATGCCATAAAAAAGAGGTTGAAAATAGATAATCAAATTGAAGAAACGGCGCGTCGGCAGAAACGTGCCTCACACCTAATCGGAATTGCGGCATTAATTAAAATAACAATGCTCACTAAAAATAAAAACACAACAGCCACAAAAGCCAGCAAAGAATTATGCAAAATGAAGAGAAAAGAAGAAAAAGAAAAAAAAAACCCTGAAGAAGAACCAATGATTATGACGTTTTAATGGCCAAAAAGAATGGAAATGATCGAGACACTCCCTCCCTTCGCTTGAGAGTCTCTGGGTCAGTGATATTTCTGTTTTGTGATATTCCACTGTGATCTACATGAATGTATTATGTATAGAAGAAAGAGGAAGAGGGGCTTTTATATACCTATTACTTGTATAACCATTATATATTCACACCACTTTCTTGCCGCTACATACATGTTTTTGGATGAATCTGAACGGGTAATCAAAGCTTATACATACAGGTTCTATACCTGCCATAAAGTGGCATCGTATAAATGTAACTTATATGTGTTTTCTAATGAATCTGCCCAGGGTATTCGTAACTTCGGTCCATTCGAAAAGCGTTTGTTGTTCAACTTTATTGGACAATTGCGTTCCGGCTGGTGAAGCAACCTTTTATTGGCTCTACAGAGTCCATAACTGAGTCTCCACCGAGTATCACATCACTGAGACGCTTTCAGACCACCAGCTCATCGCACTCGTATACGTACTAGACTATGGTGCGATCACCGACTTGAAGATTCTTCCTGGGTTCTTTTAGTTGATGCCATCTCCCGTTAGAATGGGTTTTTGGTTTTGCATATTATGGCTTAAGTGTTTCATTTGTCAGAGATGTTTTTTTCAGCCAATTTCCCCATTGATCATTGATCACTGATCATTGGTGCACTGATGCATAGGCAAACCCGATTCCGATTCCAAATGCAATTCAATTTACACACTCGTAAGACCTGGGCTTTTCTATTCCCATGACGCAGTTGTTGAATAAACCCCTTTCGCATATTATTAGCACAAAATATGATTATGAATGATCATACAGCCACCGCCGCCGCACACTCGTATTTCATTTGAAAACAGAATCTGAAACTGAATCTGAATTTGAATCTGAACTCTGGCTCTTCGAGAGGCTGTTGTAATTAAAGACCTAACAGGTAGTCAGATTCAGAGTCAAAGTGGATTCTGTAGATGTGGACGACCAGCCAGGTCGTAGTTGGGTGCGTGTTAGAGCTGTTAGAGAGAGATGGGGTGGGTATACATACTATTCGTACAATATATAATTTGCATAGAAAATGATTAATCACGCAACGATTAATTGCTGACGACGTCAACGGCTGCAGTAGTTGCTTGATACAGACAATCAATTTTAGCCGCGACTAAACATAAATTACTCTGAAAATTTGTACGAAAATACATTGCGGCCTCGGGTAACCCCCGCTCCCCACCATCACCACCACATTAAGCCAGGGCTTATGATTGGCAGCATAATTAGCATACCCATACCTATACATACATACATATTGTACTTATGTACATTTCTGTGCTGGCTGTTGCACTTCCTCATTCTGTAATTACACCAATTGTGTGGGGCAGTTCGGCACGTTGAGCGTGACGCCATCTCAACCTTAACCTCAGGGTCAGCAAATACAGATGTGCTATCCAATTGCTTGGGAATGTCGCGTACATCCAGAGAATAATCGAAAGGAGTCTTAATGTGGAGAAACAATGATTTGTTCTTTGAATCCATTATCCATTACTACAACCCTGTACATTCCATACAATAATGATTTTAGGAAGAGTTGATTGGAAGACAAGATTAAAAATATCTGTAAATCTATATTTTGTGTGCCCTGAGACTCGTTCCGAATGAAATCCGCTAGTATTATTTCAAAGCATCAAATGTTTTCATGTATCTTTGGATCCAAGTTCGTAAGAAAACTTCGCTGTAAACGTCTCTCCCCTACAGATTCTGGCCTTCGTGATTAATGTTTAACATCTTTTGTATGGTTACATTGGTTACATAATTGTGTAAAAAGAGAAAAAAGAGGCTCCCTCACTTCACTGTACCAAGAAGTGGTCAAACGCTCTCCTATTATGGAGTAGGAGAGAGCAAAGAAGAAACGCAGCAGAAGCAAATGTCAATTGAGTGAGCAATTAGGAATCAGATTAGTGGGAGAGCGTGGAAGGTGAGAGAGGGGAGGAGACATGATAAGAGGAGAGCATGGAGTGAGTGAGTACAAAGCCGACTAAGCTGCACCCAAGGTATACTAAACAAGGTAGGCTTATCGGCTCTCTCGCTCTCTGTGTAACTCCTTAAATTTCAGTCTGCCTGCAGCAGTTGTCAGCGAAGCATCTCCGCGGACAATTTTTTCTTGTTCCCTTTGATTTTGTTTTCGTTTACAATGGCGCCGCCGTATTGCTTTTTATGCAAGATTACTATATATACATATTATTGTCATTACATATTATTATATATACATACATATGCATGCACGTACAAATTACTCCTTTGAGACTCTTTCTCACAACGCATTTGTGAGTCTCTCTCTCTCTCTCTCTCTCTGTTGTCATTTTGAACAACTTCTTATTCCTCTCTATAAGCCTACCTTGTTTAGTATACCTTGGCTGCACCTATACCCGCGCTCTGCAGCCGTATGCTCTTTTGATCGAGCTTTGTAGTAGGAGAGGGAGAGAGCCATTGGAAATAGGAGTAGGAGAGCAATTGGAAATAGGAGTAGGAGAGCATGGAACGGACACTTTTGGACCGCTCCCGCATTCATTCAGTTTTTTCATCCGGTCCCAGCGTGCGGTCACAACCCAGCGGCGAATAACCCAGCGATTCGGGAATATCGGGAAAATCGGAAAAGTGGTGAAGTGGTGACAGTGGCAACGGATCAAATGTAGTGTAGTGAAGTGTAGTGTAGTGCAGTGTAGTGCAGTGTAGTGTATATAAGCATGACGAATGTCCAAAATGTGCGTGTTTAGTGCAATAAAAATATAAAAAGGAAGATCAGCAAAGGAAAAGTGTGTCAATATGTGCTTGTGAAGTGTAAAAGGTGATTTCTACACATGTGTATACATAGAAATCTAATATATTTTGCTAAAAACCAATTTTTTTCATGTGCAAATGTAAGCGGAGCACCCAAACACCGTTAAAATTGTGCCCATGAGGTGCTGTGTCCCTTTCCCACTCAGTCTGCAAATAAGCGCAGCTAAAGGAGAGAATTAAAATGAGAATGGAATGAGCACAAAAGCTCAAAGCTTTTCTCTGTCAGTGTCTTATATGAAAGGTGAGAGGCATTCCAAATCTAGCTGATCTAATTCAGTTCTCGGTGCCATATCCATATTCCCAAAATGTGTTTATACATATGTACGTACATATGTATAATGTGTGCTCTCATTGAAATTTGCTGGGAATTGCAATTTCGTTTGCGTTCGTTCGTGTGCGTGGGCGTTCGTAAATCGTTCGTTTTAGAATCGTCGCGCGGTTACTCAGTCGCTCCCGTCTTCTCTTCTTCCGACGGCAAATGCAGCAAGCTAAATGTAACGTAACGGAACCCAAAGGTAAGAGTGTGAAGAGGGGGTTTATTTATTGTTTTTTGCTCCACTCTTTCTTAAGAGCATGATCTTGCGTTCGAATATTTGCTCTTTCTGTTTGGTTAGGGCAATTTCTTCTGATTTTCCCTACGCAGCTACGCCACTGGACGGTCCTTTCTCCTTCTCCCCACACCAATATAGCGATGAGGTTCTGGTTTGTGTCTTGCCTGTGCGGTGGCCTGGAGGTGGGTGGTGCAGCGCCGCGATGTCAGCAGCGGGTGGTGTTGTCAGGACGTTGTCAGGTGTTGGCATTGGCGTTGGGTCCAGTTGCATTTCATTTTCATTCTCATTTTATTACATTTAATTTTTGGCTTTTGGCGTACATATGTACATACACATGCATACATATGTACATATGTACATATATACACTAATTAAATTCATGCTGAAATTTTTCTAATTAAAAGTTTACTAATGAAATTTATGCAGCTGCTGCTGCTGCAGCTGAATGTGCGTTTGTATCTGTATTTGTGTGTGCGTGTGTGTGTGTGTGTGGCTCTGGTCCAAAGCCCAAAAGTCGCGCTTTCAATTAAAAATCGCCATAAACGGGGGTCGCGGGAGGCAGCACGCGGACAGGACTGGACAGGTTTGGACAGGATTGGACAGGACTGGACATCTGGCAGAAGCCTGATGCGCTCGAATTAGATTTGTATTAAATTGCATTTTTGTGGTTATAATTTATTTTCGTAGCATTTCGTTGCCTTTTTGCCGTTTGATTTTCCCCCAGAAAGAGTGAGAGAGAGAGAGAGAGAGAGGGAGAGATGGGGTATCATGACTTATTGCAGGTGTTTGAAACGGAGAAATGGAAGGTTTACCATAGTAAAGGTCACTGATTAGTCAAAAAAAAAGTGTTACAGGACGAAAAATACCTTGGGATGTTCCACAAATGAAGGATTAACGGCCTTAATTAATGTAATCTGAAAAATATCCTCAAAAAGAAAAGAAAGCGTATTCACACAGCCTTGTTTCGTTTTAGAATGGCATTTTCTTTCTTGTTTTCAATTCGATTTGGCCTGTGTTGTTTTTTTTAGAAGCCTTCGTTTTTTTTCGGTGTTGGGGGGTTGGGGGCGGGGCCACATGTTCGAGTTAACAACTGCGTGGGCGGCGGAGTAAATGCAATCAAATGTGGCATAATTAAAAACTAATTTCAAGTGAGCGATGGGCTGTCGCTGCCCCAGAGGGATCAAAGGGGGGGCGGCGGTGGCGAGGCGGGTTGGGCATTTTGCGGTTTGATTATCGACTGCAAATAAATAAATGAGCAGGTCTTGATTTAGTTGATTATGTGGAATATGTGGCCATTGGCCATGCAATTGGTATACAAACATATATGTACATAAATACGAGTAAATATACATAGTATAAAATATAGTACATAGTATATACTCGTAATCGTACTCGTATTAGGCAGACGCTTGGGGGCATCACAACGAAATTGGAACAGTTTCTGTATAAATATACATACATACATATAAAACAAAGTACATACATAAATATTATGTGATGGATTTTAGAGGAATTTTTTGTATTTAATTGAACACTGACTGAATGGAAGTTAACATGATTCTTCTCTCACCTGAAAAGAAAATCCAGCAGCAGCAGCTCGAACAGAGCAACAGCGGTGTTAACAGATCCCAGTTAACAGACTGCGTGTGTTTTCTGTTGCAGCTAACTCTTAACAGACTGTTTCTCTGTTACAGCTTACAGTTATTAGACTGTCACCGCTCTTACAGCTCTTTGTTAACAGCCTGTGGCTGCTCTCTGTCACAGCTCTCTGTTAACAGCCTGAGGCTGCTCTATGTCACAGCTCTCCGTTAACAGCCTGTGGCTGCTCTCTGTTACAGCTCTCCGTTAACAGCCTGTGGCTGCTCTATGTCACAGCTCACTGTTAATGGTTTCAGAGATCGCTCTTTCCATCCATACGGCTCTCGAGCGGCTACAAGATATAATTAATTATCATTATATTAAAGTTTCCTAAGAAATTTAGTTTCCGATTGCAGGCTCCTATAGAACTGTGATAGACGTGTCCATCATCCAACTATGGGATGGAAGAGATTCGTTTCTGCCTCTGTGGTGATAATGAGAGATTCTTCCTTATTGATTATAATAAATTTTGTGTGGGTTCAATTAGTAATTGATATCCATTTGGGTGCTGCCAGTAATTGCTAGTAAATTGAATTAATAAATGCAACATGCAGCATGTGGAAACTGTCACGAAGCATGTAAACTGTTACCTGAAACTTGCAACCTATGGGGTTGCACGCTGAGACCTAAGGCTGAAGCTGAAACTGAGGCTGAGGCTCTGCCTCAAGACACGAATTTTAAGTAATTACATATACAGCATGGTGAGGGGGGGGATTGCATGGTGGGGCAGTGGCAGGGGCAGGGGCAAGTGTATGAGATGGCAACTCAATTACAGAATTGTTCCGTTGTGCGCGCGCCATGTGACGCCGACTAGGAATTTCATTTGGCTGGCAGGTCACGTGATGTGCAACAGCGGCAACGCCAGTCGCAAGTTGGTGGTTGCTTGCGTTACGTTAAGCGTTCTGCGTCGTCCACGTTCACCGAGAGAGAGAGAGAGAGAGAGAGAGAGAGCGCACAGACTTTGATAAACTGCGTGCCGCAATATGAGGCAGCTAGCCGCAAAACTTTCGCCTTTTGCCTCAAAGAGTGGGAGTGGGGCAGGTTGCCCCGCTAATTTATGTTGTCCTAGCCCAACATTTGAAGATGGATTCTGGCCCATGGCCAGAGCCAGAGCGTGCCCCACCCCTTAGTGTTTAACATGCGCTGGCTGCGGTCACGACCATGCCACATACTTATGGATCTCCCATGGGTCCCCACATGTGCTGCCGCAGGCGTGCAACAGCGAAGGAAGGAAGGAAAAATCAACACCTTCACCGAAGGACAAATCGTACCAAAGCTTCTTTGGCATCTAAAAATCTGCTCTATGAAGGACAAATCGTACCAAAGCTTCTTTGGCATCTAAAAATCTAAAAATTGAAATGAAAATTCTGTTGATTAGATAACAATTTTTCCTTTGAGAAAAACTTTTGTTTTCTGTCCCCCAAATAAGAGCTGGGTATCCTCTAGTCGTTGATCATTTCGAAAGGTTTTTTGGTAGAGATACAACCCAAGGACAGGGTTGGGGGGGGGGGGGGGGGGGGGGGGGGGGGGGGGGGGGGGGGGGGGGGGGGGGGGGGGGTATGGTCAAATGCCACATGGCATTCCCAGCGGCACGCTCCACAGGCATCAATATTCCTGACGCTGGACGCGCATGGCCACCTCCGGAGAGAGAGATGCTGCCCGCCTTGGTTGCCTCAGCCGCCTCAGCCTCCGCTGCCGCGGCCTCAGCCGCTGCCGTTTTAGCCGTGAGGCAAACAGAGGCATGGACAGGGACTGTGGCAAGGAAGAGGGAGCGAGATGCAGAAGCCAAGGCTAAAGCACAGTCAAAATATTGACACGACTCTCGCTGTTTGGCCCAGGCGCTCTTTGTTGCGCTTTATTGGCACTAGTCAGGGACGTGTGCCTTTGTCTGCCACTTGCCACCGCCACTTGCCCCGTTCGACTACTGCTGTTGCTTTCTTTCGTTTAATCTTGTTTCCAATTTGGTCGATTTTAAAGACATTTGCCTCGCAAGGGGCAAGGGGCAAGGGCATTCGCCAAACATTCGCTTACTTCAATAATGCCAAATAATGGCTGAGATTTTCGTTGTGCGATTTGTTGGCCAGCAGGAAGGCAGGAAGGTAGCAGGGGGTGGCAGGGAGGCAGGATCTCCCAGGGATTTGGCTGGCCCTCACGTATGCGGTGGCTGTGGGCTTTTGAATTATCGCTGGTATTTTGTATTTTTGTATTTCTGTATTTCTTATTTCGCCTTATATTTATGTTCGTTGCTTTCATGTGCGAGGGGCAGGCTCTCTCTCTGTTATGCGGGGGAGGATGAGGAATCCCAGATGGTTCTATCGCTGTGATAAAGCATTCTACAGCCGGAAGTATGGGATCTTTGAGTTATGTCCGAAAAATGATCTGAAGCTGTAAGAAGTGGTAGCCTGACCGACCGATGGGACCTGCTGCATGACACGTTGGAACATTCTGGCCAATAATGGACCAATAATAATTGAATATTTTCAGAAAAAGTCGATTTTAATAAATAGTTCAATTTTGTTGTCTATCGACTATCGATAGCGAATAAATTCCGATTAAAAGTTCTTCCTCCTTCTCACAGTTAACTTTATCATCATCATAGGCGTCATCCTCATCATTATCCGCCTCGTAGCCATCGTCGATTGGCTCGGGTTCAGTCAATATTATGCCATGGTAATCGGATGGTTCGTCGATAGGTTTCTGATAGACCTCCACTTGATTTTGGGCCTCTATATGTACACATATGTAAATACTATAGGTATATATTGAGAATCATCATTAGCTTTATGTTTCATCTTTACCGAATTTACCGAGTTTCAGATCATCGTCTGTATGTGGCGGTTTCTCTTTCATGACTGCTGAATGATACATTGAGGTGATATATAGTTAGTGGGTGATTTATTTACTTGTTGATAATCCTGTCTGTGGTAGGCCTGATCGATTCTGTAATGAAATTTGTGACAAACGAAAGGCATTCTCCACAAATGATGCTGAGTTTTTCAGTTCACGGGACAATCTTTGGCTTTCTTAGGACACTCTTAAGGATTCGTTGGGAATTAATGTCACTACAAGGAAACCCATAAATGTGGCCCCGTATTCCAGGACGATAGGTTTTATAATTGAGGCTGTGTTCTCTCCTCTCTTTGTTCGACGGCCGCTTCTAGTCTCTCACTCTCTCTCTCTCTCTGTTACTTGCTCTGTTACCTGCCCTGTTACTTCCTCTGTTATCTCTCCTGCTGTTACTGCTTTTGATCTGCTTATCTGCTGTTGCTGCTGTTGTTCTGCCGCTACTTCTGTTAATGCTGTATGTGTGTGTGTGTGTTGGTAATGCATAATGCAATGGAAATTACCTAATGATATGCAGCAACATCTTCTAATGATATGCATTGGAACACATACATACATACATATGTACGTGTACATGTGCTGGTGCATATTGATATTGGGTAAGTAATCAATTTATATGAATCCCATGAGTATTAAAGGTACAAAGGTGTTTCCTTTGGATCGATCTTAAATGAAACCAAAACTTAGCCTGGAAAGAGTTTAGAGAAAGTAGAGCCTTGCCATTGCAGCTGCAACATGCAACTTTTGTCGCATGAAAATGATAAACGAATTTATTGCCGGCTGCCTGTTGTCTACTGTCTGTGGGCAAAGTTCATTCAGCCACATAATTACATATGTATGTATGTATGTATGTATGTATTTGCCTGACTTCATTCCTGATTTCATTACGTGAAAACCTTGGCCATCATATCATAAAGTGGGGGCAATCACGATGCTTGTCCTGTCAAATGTTCAATGCTGAAAATGCTATGCTTCTCCTCCCCCCCCTTACCATATGCAATTTTCAGGTGGCTTGATGGGGAGGGGGGGGGAACATTAATTCAATTGATTCCCTCCGATACTCGGGAATGCTAACGATAATGACCTCCGAGTGCCCGGGCGAACAATGAGCAAATGGCATTAAATAAATAAGCATAATTAATGCAGTCGACAAGTTGCTACTGGACGGACTCGTCCTTGACTCTCGCAGGCTCTTGGGGCACGGGGCACGGGGCACGGGGCACGGGACACGGGGCACGGGGCCGATGTTTATCTATCCGGTGTACATCCTTTGCCTAATTTGCGGGCCTCTGATGGAAAACTGTGTGTGTGGTGGGTGGGCCCCCGAGGGGTAACCACACAGAGGGTGCCACAGAGACAGACACTCACTCTCACTCTCTCTCGCTCTCTCTCTCTCTCTCTCTCTCGCTCTCTCTCTCTCTCTCTCGCTCTCTCTCGCTCTCTCTCTATAAATATGACTGTGAGTCATAAAAATGTATGAGGCGCAGTTGTCAGAAGGCATGAATTTTATGGCCTGTAGCAACCTTAGCCTCAGTTGCAGCATCAGTGTGTTTGCATTTAGTATACCCTGTAATTTCAGTGAAGGGTATGCAGGGATACCTATATAGTCGTTCTATTTACCGATCTATAGCTATATAGTTTCCTCTTTGGTTAGGGTATCCTTTACGTCGATAGCATATCCTTCTAGTGGTTGGTCTGCCTCTGTGGGTGTGTGACAAGGACAATCATTACGTGTTGTCGTTGTCGCGCAGCTGGGACAACATCTCCGCCTTCATCCTTCATCGCCATCTCCCAAGCCGCCGCTCGCCACCCGTCGCCAGTTGCCAGTTGCCAAGTGTCGCAAGATATGGAATCCTGGATTGGGGCAAGGGCCAAGTAGCCCCATAGCCGTGGCATCCACGTGCCCACGTGTTTACATGCGCTTCAGCCATAAAGTAACGCCAACAAACGCACTTTACAGCCTCCAAACGCCTCCACAATGCTCCAGAAAAGCCACCCCCCCTCCCCACATTAAATTCGAGGGGAATGCAG
Source organism: Drosophila athabasca (assembly GCA_008121215.1). Classification (NCBI taxonomy): domain Eukaryota; kingdom Metazoa; phylum Arthropoda; class Insecta; order Diptera; family Drosophilidae; genus Drosophila; species Drosophila athabasca. Next base: position 6,442,755 of record CM017796.1, on the reverse strand, counting down.
GAGGTGGGGGGGGGGGGGGGGGTGGGGGATACTCCTGGCATATTCCTTGGCAAAAAGGTGGGCGATGCTAAATTTTTAATGAAACGTCGCATAGAAAACGGCAAAAGTTGAATTTATGACTAGCACACAGGACACGGGACATGGGACACGGGACACAAGGACGACACAAGGAACAAGGACAAGGGCAGATTCCTTCTTCCTTCCTTCCTTCCTTCCTTCACCTTCTCTTGTGAACCTTTTCTCGCTCTTTTTTTCACGCTGCGTGGGTCACGACCTGGCTTTGATTAGCTGCGATTGGTCGCAGTTGTTGATGCCCCAACAAAAATAAAAGCGTGTGGCAAGTCGTAACGCTGGAGAGGAGGCAGCAAGGCAGCAAGCCAGCAGAGGGCAAGGGTTGACAGCGTCTGTCGACGCATCACCACCAAGTGGGACAATCAATTTTGCATTGCTCTACGAATACTCGTAAAGGGCTTTAAACGAGGAGCTTTACGAACGAGGCTTTAGGATGGAGTTTCCTTGATTTGAAGTCTTGGAAGGGCAATCGGAAGTCTTGGATCGGGTTCTGGATTTGGATCTTGGACAGAAAACATCCTAGGGATATCATGGCATCAGAATACGGTGTGCCTGTCCGTCTGCTGTCCTTCTGGGATCCGCTGATTTGGGGCTTGTTGGTGCTACTTGTTGAATGACGTTTGAAACTCGATTAGCCGATCGGCCAATCGATAGCCATTCGATAGCTCGCCTGAGCCTTTGTCTGTGCAACACTGTTCTTAATCGCTGTCATTCTGACATTCTGTCATTCATCAGACTCCCTGTTAGTCCCTGAATCATTCGTAATTGCAAGCCACTCATAATTGTCGTTTATCGTTGTTTCTTTTTTATGATGCAGTAACAGTGCATCCCCTCCCCCCTCTGAACTAATGGCATTGCCTAAGCAACTTTTATGACCAGCTCTCATTTCGTGAAATTACTGAGTGTGTTTGAGGGTAAAAAACATGACCACTCCCCTGGAAACACTAACTAGTGCTTACATTTTACCATGGAGATTCATTGTTGTTGTTGTTGCACGTGCCTCTTCTAAAGAATGTTATGTTTGCTGCCACAAAGCTCAAGGGATCTTCAAACATTAGAAAGAAATCAAATACATTTTAAAAGTTACACTTGGATTTTCTAGAAATTAAATTTTAAATTAAAATTTTAGCATTTATGAGACAAATAATTGAATAAAATGATAATAAATAAATATAATAAATACAAATGATAATAATAAAATAAATATTTTAATTTAAATAAATAAATAATAATAATAAATATTAATAATAAATAAAAATAATAAATACTTAAATTACAATATTTTCATGTGTATTTAAATTAAATATATTTCGTTAAAATTTAAGTATATTATATCCATATATATTTTAAAGTGCTTTACGCTAATTTTATATATTTAATATTTTATTTAAAATTGAATATTTAATTTAAAAAATGAATTTAAATTAATATTTTAATTATTTCAAATTTTATTTAAAAGCGAATGTTTAGTTTGAAAATGAATTTAAATTATTATTTTATTCATTTCAAATTTTATTTAAAAGCGAATATTTAATTTGAAAAATGAATTTAAATTATTATTTTATTTCTTTAATATTTTATTTAAAATCGAATATTTCATTTAAAAATATTGATTATTATTTTATTTATTTAATAATTGATTTAAAATTTAATTCTTTTTTTTTTCGTTTTAATACACCATTTTTCTCCAAGTGCAAAGATTGAGAATTAGAAACTGTTTCCTTTGTTGCCTGAAGTAGAAGACGAAGAATAAGTATCTTGAAGATGCATTATTAATCCCGACAATAACCAATCAACTATGGCCATAAATTGCAGCTTAAGGACGAGTAAAACCATTCAACTATTCAGCATCCAAAGTGTTTGAGTTTTGTCTAAAATTACATATGTACATATGTATGTACATACAAATATAATCGAGAATATACATACACGACAAGGACCTGCAGCAGCAGCCTTGCAGCATTGAAATTGTTTTAATTAAGGAAATTGCTGATTTCCCAGAGAGTTTTCTACTCGTTGCGCTATGTTTGAGCAATCAAATACAATGTGTGTGTTGGTGTGTGTTAATGTGTGTTGGTGTGTGTGTGTGATCGCATACAAGACTAAACAAAAACTCAACCATCATTGTGCAGTACAGTGGGTGCTCCTTAGGTACTCCTTGGAGTATATAAATTCATCTGTCCATCGCAGCAGCAGCATGCACTCCACTCCATTCCATTCTGCAGAGAGTGCGAGAGAGAGAGAGAGAGAATAATAAATGTCATGCCCCCCTTTTGACTTTTGGGGCCATTGTTTTGGGCTCATTAATCCATTTGGGAGCTGAGGGGGGTGGGGAGCTGGGATTCAATACATTGCCCACTTGATTGAGTTTGACAGTAAAATATTTTATCCTAAATCATTTGCCAATTGTTTTCCTTTGGCAATCAATGGGGGACAATTTTCTTAGCCAATTTGTTAAATGCGTCAAAAAAGATGCCAAAAAACACACAGAGAGGGGGTGGCAACGGAGGGTGGCAAGAAGGTACATCATAGCACTACACGACCAAACATTGGACAGCCCATGTCCATGTCCGTGTCTGTGTCTGTGAGTGTGTCTACGGCTGAGTGTGTGCCTGTGTCGGCGTCCGTTACTCGTCCCGTGTCGGTGTCGGTGTCCATGTCCGTGTCCATGTCCATGTCCGTGTCCTGGCTGTTAAGTGCAGCACGCAAATAAATCATAAAATATTTAGTTTGAAAATTTCATGCAACATTTCTGAAGAGAGTGGCGGCGGCAAACATTCAATTTTTGGCAAGAGGCCAACAGCAAGATAGCAAACCGCTCAAAAATCCAGGACCAGGGCTCCCATGACTCCTTGGGAGTCCCTTTGTCAAGCAATTGAGTGCAATACACTGGATCGCTGGCCGCATCTTTGTGGCAAATGTGAAATTATCAAGACACGCATCTCGTCTCGAGGCAACATGTTAAAATATTAAGACAAAGAGCTACAGGATAGGGTGTGTGTGTGTGTGCACCTCTGGCATTCCACAGAGCAAAGAAAATTGTGTCACACCCCCGTCCCCCCTGTGAATGCACCATGCCCCGTGCCACAACCACATTTATCGAGTGTAAAACGCAAAAAGTGTGATGCAAAACACACACACAAAAACCGCAAGCGGGTCGCCTTAAGAATTCGTGCCTGCAACTCAATCAAAAAGGCAACAGAGCAAAGCAGAACGGACCAGAACGGACCAGGGCAAGGGTTAAGGTACATAGATGTCAACGTAGATGTAGATGTAGATGCCCTGCCCCATTTCATGGAGTGGTGGGTGGATTCAGGTGATGAAGTGACGCAGGATGCAGCATGGTCCAGCCCAACCACAGAGTGGGAGCACGAGCGTCCTCTAATCAAAATAAAAGACACAAAAACCTATCGGAGAAGTGGCAACGCTTGCAAAAGCTCTTCAAATTGGTATCGAGAATGCACATACATACATCTACATATATATTTAATTCAATCGTTAAAATTGGCCAACAATTAAATTCGTTTAAAATCCCAGCAAACTCCTTTCACTTCCGGGCACTTGGCAACAAGTATTTTTGGAAAACTGTATGATGCCCCGGAGGGGGGGGATTCATGGAAAAACTGAAACTCGTTTAACCATTCATTTGGGAAATTATTTATGAGAAAAAGTGTGCGCCCTCAGGTGCAGAGAGTTCTCTGCCATCATTATAATTTGAACAAAAAAAAAACAACAGAGAGAGAAAATCATGGCAGGCAGTCGGCAATCGCCAGGCAGGAAAAGCCAAAAATTCGCGAAAATCTAGTCCCGACGGTTGCCGGGTTGCCGTGTGACTTCTTATTTCTGATTCTGATTCTGATTCTTAGAGCTGCTCTACAGGCTGCTGCCCAGAGCTTAATAATCGTTTCATTCAGTTACAGAATTTCTGGAAATTGTTTCTTCTGTATTCCTGGTAAAAGTAAGTGCTGTTGCCTCCTGGAAAACGTGTCTATGTGTGTGTGTGTGTGTGTCAGAGATACAGCGGGGCACTCGTGCACTCATCAAATGAATCACAAATTGAAAGTTGAATATGGCTCAAGAAATATTTGCCCATCCTATGGCCAAGCGATTGTCGCAAATAATTTGAGTAGTTCCCGGAAATTCCTTCCCATTCATACTCGCATTTCGTGTGCCATGGGAACGTGAGTAATGATGAATATTTCGGTTATTTGAATACATGCACCAATGCTCTAATCAATGGATAATCTAACCATATCATCAACTCATTAACACACACCACAACCCAAGGTCAAGTGCAGTAAGCATTCAAGACCCTAATTTAGTCCAATAAAACTGATGCTTGCATGCAATCAGTTGGTCACTCGCAGTACCGATGCACCCGTTCACCTGTGGATCTAGCGATAAGAATAGAATAAAAAGTGGTTCCCCTTCCCTCATTGTTAACGTTTCTGAAATAAAGTTAGTATGAATTTACTACTCTACTCACAAGTGTCAATGTCTAAGGGCCATTCCGCCTTATGAGAGACCCCGTTGAGGGCCGTTCGGGGTAACCTAACCTTACATATCCTATGCCAAATACTATAACTGAAAAAAGCGTAAAACTTGATTACTTTAGTGATTAAAAACGAACAATCGAACAAAACCAAAACATATCCCACCGAATTTTCCAATTTTCATTGCAGTTTTCATTTTAAAAAAGTGAATACTAGATACTGTATGTACATATGTATGTATACATATATACTCCTAGGTAAATACATATATGTTTGTTCATATGGCAACTGCTTTCGGTTCGATTTGGTTCGGTTCGGTTCCGGATTTTGGTTCCTTTCCGCAATTCGACTTTCAAGTACAAATAAATACGGAAAATTTCGGAATCCATGTGGCAGGCAGGGTGGGGGGGTGCAATTTCCTAATTCCTTGCCTTGATTTCCTCCCCATAGCCGAAAAACGAAAATGAATGAATTGAAAATTGTTGTGCAGATTTTAATAAACAAAGTGGTGAGGGGGGGGGGGGGGGGGGGGGGGTAAACAGAGTGTTGGGAAAATTGAATGCGTTGCCTGGAAATCCCGAAGCTGCTGTTGCATTAATTTGTTGATTGAAACGACCAAAGAAGTGGCAAGAGAGGGAGGGAGGTGGTTGAGGGGGGTGGGGTGGGTTACGGGGGCGTGTGGCAAAGTGGCAAAAAGGAAACATCTAGAATTTCAAGGCAGGCGAACGCCAACGCAAACGCCAACGCAAACGCCAACGCCACCCATCATCATTGGGTCACATGAATGATGCACCGGAATGATTCCCCTTCCTCTTGCGTGGGTGGGCATTTGTGGGTGTGTGGGTGTGTGTGTGTGCGTGCGGGAATGGTCAATACCGACTAATTGCGCTTAACAAGCCAAAAAAACAAAAACAAAAAAAAATTGAAGCAACTCTTGAAGAGAGAGCAAGAGAGGGAGGGCAAAGAACGAGCGCCAAATGCAGCAGAAACAGGACGAAAAAAGAAAGGACCAGAGAAAGCGAAGAAATGGCAAGGGGAGAAAGTTGCTGCTGTTGCTACTGCTGCTGCTGCTGCTGTTGCATCTCTTGTGGTGTGTGTGTGTGTGTGTGTGGCAGGGACTGGGCTTGGGTTAGGGCTAGGGACTGGGACTGGGAGTGGGTGGCAGGGATGGATGGATGGATGATAACATGCTCCTAATGGACTTGACATGCAAATTGTCGTCATCAAGAGTAACCCAAACGAGCGGCGGCGACGTCTGTGCCGCCTCGACCGGTTTCCTCCCCCTCCTCCCACAAAAACGTTGCAGTGGGCGTTGGTGGGCAACGACTTTGGATTTTGATTGTTGATTACCTTGGTCGCCCGCTACCCACCCTCGCACCCCTGAACAGCATCTGTCGTTGCATCAGCCAGCAGCTTCCAGAGCCATCATCCAGCATCAGAAGCTACATCAGCAGCAATCGCATCCGCAGCCGCATCCGCATTGGCATCAGCATCGACATTCGGTTACGGATTCGGATTCGGATTCGCATCTACATCTTCCATCTTCCATCTCCCATCGTCCATCTGGTGGCACACAGTAAATTGCATTAGGCAAACAATTGAATCCGTCTGTCTCCCCGGTGGCGATTCGGGGATTCGGTTGGGTAACAAATTTTTAATGCACACATTTGGGGTACGAGTACCAGTAGACCAGTAGGAGCAGCACCAGTACTGGTAGTACCAGACAGACAGCCATATTGGATTCATTGGCTTAACGAAGTTGCCTCTTCCCCTTTCTGCCCCACTTGCCACACGCCACTACCAATGCTTTTCTGACAAATTGCATAAGTCAACGGGGAAGACAAAACTTAATTATGATTACTCCTGAGGAGAGAGAGAGAGATAGAGAGAGATAGAGGGGGGAGCTACAGAGGAGAGAGAGGGAGCTACAAAGGAGAGAGAGCGAGAGAGAGGGAGAATGGGATGCTGAAAATGGCATGAGTAATGGTATCGAAAAAGTGAAATTATTGCCAAGGATTATGCTATTGCTATCTCTAGAATAGAAAATTATAGCGCATTAAAATTATCATCATATTGGATGTGAGACTCGTATCATATATGTAAATCCTGAATAATATATGTAAGCCATTTTGTGGGATTTGCGGAAGGGAAGGGAAAAGGAGGAGATGCATTGATGTACATATATTTATATATATTATATAGAAATGTAAATAAACTTTGAAATAATATATTTTTTTTATTTATTATTTATGCATTATTTATTTATTATTATACCCGGTACTCGAAGAGTATAGGGGTATATTAGATTTGTGGGGATAACGGTTGTGTGTAACGCCCAGAAGGAAGCATTTCCGACCCCATAAAGTATATATATTCTTGATCAGCATCAATAGCCGAGTCGATATAGCCATGTCTGTCTGTCCGTCTGTCCGTCTGTCCGTCCGTCCGTCCGTCCGTCTTCATTTGCGCCTATATCTCAGAGACTATTAAAGCTAGAGCAACCAAGTTTTGTATCCAGTCTCCTGTGTGATCACACTACTCCAAATGTAATTCAAAATTTCGCCCCGCCCCTTTCCGCCCCCACAAAGGACGAAAGTCTGTGGCACACACAATTTTGAAGATACGAGAAAACTAAAAACGCAGAATTATAGCGAATGATCATTTATATCAGAGTGTTGAATCTGGATCAGATCGGATCATTATTATAGCTACAATGAAGAAAACCATTTCGAAAGTCATCATTCCCTCTCGCTCTCTCTCACACGCGACCGCATCCACTTTGCCCATTCGTATTTTGTGTCGCCTAGTTCTCAGAGACTATAAAAGCTAGAGCAACCAAACTTTCTATCCAAGCTCCTGTGATACCAAACCAGCACGAGTTTGTTTTAAAATTTTGCCACGCCCCTTTCCGCCCCCACAAAAGATGAAAATCTGTGGAATCCACAATTTTTAAGATAAATGAAAACCAAAAACACAGAATCATGAAAAATTACCATATCTACCAGATTACCGAATCTGGATCAGATCGGATCAATATTATGGCCAGAAGAAACAAATTAAATTTCAGTGGCTACGCAACGCCTGCCAAGCGCTGACTCATGCCCTCTCTCTCTCTGTCCTGAACACTTATACGTCTCAAATATGTAGTTATACATGTCATGTAGAAATTTAGAAGCAGATGTTAAAATCATATGCAAACAAAATCGGAAACATGTATAATATTCCAAAAATTTACTTCATTTTTTGAAATATTTTTTTTTTACCATTTTTTTTTTTAATTTGTCCCTTTTGCGAACATATAAGAAATTGCATAAATCGCAAGCTCATATATGTATGTATGTACATATGTATATACTGACTGAGTACCGGGTATAAGGTAGAGCCGCGGCCTTTGCCGCGGCTCACAACGTTCTCCCTCGTTTTTTGTATATATTTATTTTAATTTGTATTTGTATTTATTTTATTTTTTATTTATTTTATTTTTTATTTATTTTATTTATTTTTTATTGATTTATTTATTTATTTTTATTTATTTTAATTATATATTTTATTTATTTTAATTTATATATATTTTAAATAAAATAAGCTTAATAATAATTATAATACATTTTTAATTTGTAAAAAATATATATTTAATTTAACCATAAAACTATTTAAGTTTTAGCTCCGGTTTCTCGATTCCGCATTAAGGTGCCGGTTAGTTGTCACTACGCAAAAGTTGACCTTCGACCAGTTGAACTTATCGAAGAAACAATTCGGTCGGTAATTTGTCGGAACGAAAAAGATAAAACAGGTTGCTGCTGTTAAGCGCACAAATGTGCTGTTAAGCGCAAACGGAAAAAAGATCACTCCGCTTTCAATTGTCTTTTCTTCTTCTTCATCTTTATGTTTCTGTCGAGTCGAACGAAATTCTTAACCGGTAGTCGGCCGCCGGTTAAGAGTTAACTCTTGCCTGAGTCCTTTTCGTTTTCAATTTTCGTTTTCGGACACTTTGTCGATCCGAGAAAAGCTAACCCGAAGATGAGAAATTGGCTCCGAATATGAAATATATATATATATAATACTTCTGTATACCATTTCCAAACTACTCCGATGTGTAAGGATAACAATGCGAGAGTCCTTGCAGGGATTCGATATATCCTCGGGGGCTAGATGACAGGAATTTTCGATATTTGGAATAATTTCCATTTAATCTGGAATGTGGGTTAACACATTTTCAATGAGTATCAATTGCTGCTGCATCTGCAGGTGCCGAGCAAACATACCACACATACACACACACACACACATACACACACACACATGACACACTGATGTTGCCGGTACGGGGATTGAAATTGCGATCGAAATGCGGTTTAAAATGCGATTTTAAATTGCCCCAAAAGTACGAACTTCACAAAAATATTCAAGCTAATTAGGGTTAATGCGCGACCAGCGAGAAAGAGAGAGACAGAGAGAGCGAGGGAGGGAGGGAGGTAGGGAGAGAGATAGCTTTAAGCTGCCGCCTGCCATTCCATTCAATTCCGTTATATGGTTGCATGCATCAAATCGAGCCAATAGCCGGGGATTGCGTAGTGCTTCCATTTGCCGGTTTGTTGCAGGTGGCAAAAGAAATTTTCAATTACAAAAATTGATACCATTAATTAAAAAGTCAAAGCGCCAAAGTGTGGTGCAAATTAAGCAACAAATACCACGCACACACACACACACACACAAAGATACTAACACAGGTACACAGATACAAATGTATTACTCTCTCACGGAACTGGCTTCAAGAATCGCATGAGAGCACAAAGTGAAAGCGAATCGAACACAGAACAGAACCAAACACATGGGGGGAAAGCAGGAAGGCAGGGAAAAGGAAAACATACGCACACACAGATACGCACACCTGCAGATGCAGATACAAAGGTGAAGGTTGCCAGGTCCTTAGATGATCGTTCCCCCCCCCCCCCCCCCCAGCCATTGTGCCCCTTTTTACCAACTGGGAGACTCTAGGGGGACATCCTTGGTGCCGTTTGATCTAGCCTTTGATCCACATTGGGGTACGTTCCCTATGCTTCCACATGGGCATAGCTGAGTTCTGAGTTGGTCCCTAGAATCCAGCAACAATGTACACAATCTTTGGTAATCTTTGGGCAGGATCTGCGGACAGGAAAATGCAACGAAACGGAGAACTCTAAGGTTTTCCCCGAAAAAGATTCCGAGTCAGAAAATGTCCCACAAGAAAAGCGGATTTCCCTTGGGGAAACATGTGAAAAAACTGAAATCCGAGTATCCTTTTCACTCTCTTTTTTTCTAGTAAAATATCCCCCTCCCACACGCCTTGCCCGCCTTGCCACGCCTTTGCTTTGATTTTGCTTTAGCTTTTCTTTTGCCTGTTTGTTGTAGTAATTTTCCTAATTTTTAACTCAGTGCAGCAGCAGCAGCAAAGACGGAGAGTGGAAACAAACCCGAATCAAAGCCTTGCCCCCGCCCCCGGCCCTCCCACACCGTCCAATGTGGGAGCCCAGCAAGTGCGTGTGTCCCCAAACAAACCCCCCACCCCCAAACCGACCCTACCCTACCCGACCCTCGGCGGCGACGAAGAGCTTTGCCTTTTGGGGGGTGGGGGGGCCGAAAAACGTTGCCTCGCTTCGCTTTGTTCTAATTGAAAACGAAAATGTAATTAGTTCTCGCCTACAAACGACAATGTTGGAGGCGCTTCAGACGCTTCAAACGAAACGAAAAACGCACGCAAATGTCGCAAAGTTTGTTTAAAAATTACCAAGGCAGCGGCAAAGCGAGGGGGGAAAGGAGGGAAAAGGAGGTTCGGCTCGAAACCGGAAAACTGGAAAGCCGGGGCAACCGGCCTGAGGGGCGATGGCGATGAGTCTGCGGCAACAATTAGCAGCAAAACAGCTCAAAGAATCGGCGACGGGAGCTTATTAGAAAGACGACTCCACTACCAGAAAACCCATACCCCCATACCCCACTGCCCCCTCTACCCCCTCAACCCTCTCTTCAGTCTCTCCTCAGTCCCTCAGTCCCTCTCTCTCTCTCTCTCTCTCTTTTGGGGTGTCCCTTTTTGGCCAAGCAAAAGTATACTTTATGCATATGCTGGCAAACATTTGCCAAAGCTTGAGCCGCGAAGCCAACAAAGCCAACTGCCAAGACACCCCACCCCATACCACTCGCCCTCCCTCACCCGAAAAGAGTGTGGGGTGAGGGGTAGCCAATGTGGCAGGGATCTGGCGCGGATTTGTAGCTGGAGCGGAAAGACAAAAGGTCGCAGAAGGGCAGAAGAGGGAGGGAGTCGGTCGACTGGGATCATGTTTAAAGCACTTTCCGTAGTAGCCCACAAGTTATTCGAAATACAATTGTTGGGTGGCAACTCTGTCTCCTACCACCCCCCCTCAAAATGGTTTGTCAACTCTGTCGCTAATGAGGGAGCAGAAGCAGGAGAAGGGGGAGGAGGAGGAAAAGAAGGAGCAGGAGTAGGAGGAGCAAAAGCAGGGCAGCGCAAACTGCTAATGAAAATTGTGTGTTTCTTGGTTTCATGAAAATCACCTAAATAAATGTGATGGGTGAGGGGTGACTAAAAAACTCTAAAACAATTATAAATAAATATTACGTATATATAATATAAATATATATTTCTCAATTTTTGTTTCCACGGGACAAGCATTGGCCTAAATATAGGCCAGAAGATCACTAAAGTCAACAGACAGGAATTTCAAGAAGGGTCTGCGTGTGGACACCTTTGGATCTCGCTTGAAGAAAATCTCCAGAACCCGCAAAGTTCCTACAAGACGAGCGCCATGGAACTCCATGGATCTGAAACTCTCCAAAGATGAGCAAGACAAAGCGCAAGGAGCTTGTCCAACATCCATTCCACACCCACCTGAAGTCGTCTCAGAGTCGCAAATGCCAAAGGAAACTCAACTCAAAGACAAAGCCTCCAAAGGCATTAATTCTTTCTTGGTTGGTCTGCAATCAATTTATCATCATAATTGGCCAGACAGAAGGACTGACAGAAGGATCTAATTACCTGGGGCTTGGACTTTCAATTGACTTTTTGATTTGACTCTTTTCTTCAGAAATAAAAGCCAATTTCTTTTAGTTCTATTATGAAGGAAAAACGCCTCTCCGAAGGGGAATTAAATGATTACAAAAATATACAAAATTCGAAGAAGAAAATCAACTGCTGTAAATGAAAATTCATTCTATCATGTGGCAGACAGACAGCCTTGCCAAAAATAAAGCCTGGATTTTAAATGAAGCTCAGTCAAAAGGATCTTTTTGATTCTTCTTCACTTGTTTCGTCGTCACTTTGCCCAATTTAATTACCTATTTCGCTCGGCGTTGCCACCTAATTTGTTTCCCCATTTCACGTAATGAGGCTGAATTCATAATCAACTTTCGTGTGTTGCCGAATTCATGAAATGATTTCATGAAACACAGTATATGGCTCGACATACCGATAGATCAGGTTATTATTGTCATTTGTATCGATATGAATGTCATGTATCTGTCATGACTGCCAAATCCTACGAATGTTCATGCAATGGTCATTCTTTTCGAGCATCTACTATGGATGAGGATGATGGGAGCTACACATCCATCTACCCATCTATCCATCTATCCATCTTTCTATCTGCTACCCTAATTTTCATGCATTCAAAAGTGTTAATTATATTTTGTATAAATAATTAAATGTATCCATCAGTGCTTAAAGCCAGCTCAAAATACTTGGTAATTCGCCATTACGTATCTATGTAGAGGGGCAAACGGCATTAAATTTATGACCAAGAACGGGTATGCAGGGGCAGGAGCAGAGGAGGGACAGAGGGGGGACTGTTTAGGCTATGAATCGTGCGGCCTGCTGGGAAGTGGAGCGACGCTGAGTGGCTGGGGAGGAGGAGGTCATGTGGCGAGGCCAAGCGGCCATAATTGGTCAGTAGGCGGCAGAATCCGCATATCGACTTGGTGGCTTTGGGCTTAGGCCCCCCCCCCCCCCCCCCCCTAAAGGCAGTTGCCGTCGGAATGAATGTTGCATATTGTGCCTTGCATGTGGCATGGGCAGGACCTGGACCCGGCCCCGGCATTGCACATTGAACGGACCCGTTGGCAATCAGCGGAGAATATCAATTGGCGTACGGCGAAGTCCAATTTTGTGTCTGCATCACTTTGTCGTCGCGTCGTTGCAACTGTAACTGCCGCAGTGCCACAGTGCCACAGTGCCATGCCCAGTGGCACTGTAAGCCCAGTGCTAAGCTTTTGTAAGCGACACACAGCGTTGCATGCCCCAACACATGCCCCATACTCGGTGCCATAATTATGCTATAGGAATCTGAAGAGTCGTCCGAGAGTCGGGAAACCCGCCGCAACGAAAGCGCAAATCAGGACGAGGACCAGGGACCAGGACCGGGAAGCACCTGCTCGTGTTATTGCCTCCAGGTGTTGCCCCGTTTGGCACTTTGGTGTTCCCCCCTCTCTCTCTCAATCTCTCTTGCTGGCGGCGAATGGGGCGTGGCATGTCCTGGTCAGCGCCACTGACCGCAGGACGCGCCGCTGCGTAAATGTTACAGCAATGAGTGGTTTTACAGTTGAGTGAATTAATCTGCGCCCGACCCCCCCGCAAGCCCCACCCCCGCAGCCACCCTCCCAACGCATGAACACACACAGACACTTACATATGCCAATGCCAATGAATGCATGCAGATCCACAGTGCACAGTGGCAAAAACTGGACAAATTCTGATTGAATTTTCCCCTTTATCGCATTGAAAGCTCGTAAGCCTATTAAAATAATGAATGTTCAATAGAACTAATCCATTGTGCCATTGGTATCGGCCTACTTAGTGGCACACGCCCATTAAATGGTGCATGGTGTGCATGATGCATTGTGCTGTGGCATGTGGCATGGCAGCTGCGATTTTTCAATCTGCTTAAAGGATCGCATGCTGGGTGATGAGCAGCAGGCAAAAGCCAAAGGATTCCAGCTGCAACAACCAGATTGGGATGCATCAAAGGGTAGTAGAAAACAGCCAAGAGCAAGGTGAAAGGTGCAACTGCAACTTCAACTGCAGAACGCGGCCAATAAGGGTGGCATGCTAAATGCCACAAAGAGTCTGCCAGCGAAAGCAGCAGCGAAGATCAGGGCTTACGATTAATGTGGCGGGGGAGGGGAACGGGGAAGGTCAGGCAAAGGTCAAAGGTAAATGGTGTTTCCATTACAGTTCAGAGATCGAAAAGATATAGCCTTGCCACTAGCACAGCTGTTTGTCGGTGATAAGGATACATATAGCACCTTTAAGGAAAACAAACTGAGATGAAAAACAAGAAAATAAACAACTGGAGGGACTCTTTGGAGAGACTTAGTTTTCGGTCCCAAAAATGCAGCAACAAAATACACAAATATAAGGCCGCTTTTTCTTCGATCTGGCAAGAGAGAGAGAGAGAGCTGTCCTTGGGAGTCCCCCCAAAAACTGTTTCATAGAGTACTACTTTTTAGCTCTCTTCTTTCTTTTCTTTTATTTTGTGGTTTTTATTTTCTTTTCTGTCAGTGTACAGCCGGTCGACGGCGACCAATTATCATGTTTCAATTTGCATTTGTAAGCACTGCAGTTGGGTGGGAGGCGACGGGCGAAAAGGCCAGGTCTGGCTTCGCAGGCAGCCGCTGAGCCGATTGCCAGGACGCGCGCCATCACCGTCGACACTCAGTGCCATCGACATCGCCTGCTTTTGGGGGGTATTTGGCATTTATTGCAAATGGCCGACGCCACTCGACTGCCATTTGCACTGCACTCTGCCCTGCACCTTCTCTCTCTCTCTCTCTCTCCCTCCCTTCCTTCTGGCATGGCATCCCTTCTGCCTTCTGCCTTCTGCCTTTTGCCTTCTTCTCTTTTGGACATATACACCGAAAATGGCGTCATTTCCGCACCTGACGCGCTTTACAAATCAACACAAATTTCTCAAAAACGTTTGTGGACCGCCGCCGCCACACACACACAAAAAAAAACTTTAAAACTTAAAAAAAAACAACGTAAAAGATTTTCCAATATTTCGACTATGGGAATACCCGGTATTTACGTTTATCTCTGGCAAGGAAATAAAAGTAAAATAAAATATAAGTAAATCCCCATTAAAAAGTGAAAGTAAAAAGTAGGTAGGTAAAAGTAAAGTAAGTAAAAATGCTTAAAGCATGTTTGAATATTTTATGCAGTGTTTTTATATCAGTTTATTTATTACATTTTATATCTTTATTTTTTTACTAAGCTTTATTTTTTTTTATTTTAATTTTTTTTATTTATTATTTTATTATATATTATTATTTTATTTATTATTATTTTTTATTTTATTTATTTGTTATTCATTTTATATACATTTATTTATTAAGTTTTATGTCTTGATTTTTTTTTTCTAAGTTTTAATTTACATATATTTAAATTTGTTATTAATTTAAAAAAGAATTTATTGATTATTATAATTATTATTATCATTTATTAACATTTATCACTATAATTTTGTTCATAATGTTGAATGTTGTTTCCTATAGATAAACGAATGGAATGTACCCTGTTGTTTGGTACCCTGTACCCTGTTTCTGTTTGCCAAAATCCATGCGAATATAATATACCCCTTGGTACTCGTACGCTTGCATTGTGTGTGTGTGTGTGTGCTACCTGATTTCTTGTTGGGCTTGCAACATTATTGTTGCTGTTTCGTTTAGTATTTTGGCCGCGTTGTTTGTTTGGCATTGCTGTTGTTGCTCGTTCCTGCCTTCCGTTGATGCCCCTGGACCTGGAGCTGCCACTGGGCCTGCCGCTGCCCCTGCCCCTGGGCCTGGGCCTGGCTGCTCCTCCATGCTATTGTGGTTTGTTATTGGCCGTTGATAAAATCATCAATAAATTAAAAATGAAACTAGGCTCTCGGCAATCGGCAATCGGCGAGAGAGCCACCCACACACAACCTCTCCTCGCGGCTCCTCTTTGGTCTGGTCTGCCGGTTTTTTTTGTTCCCTGTGGGCCACGCCCCCTGTCACTCACTCGGCCATAACATCCGTTGGCAGTTAAATGCCAGGACGTTGGCGGCGTCTGTGGCCGGCGCCTGTGTGTATGCAATGGAATTTTTATTTCTATTTGCCAGGACCCGCCAGCACCAGCCATAAGCTATCCTTTTTGGAAACGGTGTCCTGGCACTTGAAGGTGGACTTTGCGACTAGAATAGCACCTGGTGGCTATTCTTCCCAGAAGATACCAAGCGAAAACTCTGTTCTTTGTGGGTTTTACTAGAGGGTGTATATTTCTGATATTTCTGATACATATATCGCATTCTGTGAGTGCCTTCAAGTGTATACCGATTGTCGTTTTTGGCTCGAACCGCGGCGTTCGTTCAGCGACCAACATTTTCATTGTTTGTTCACAAATTCACACATGCGTGCGTGTGTACCTGGACGTCCCTGCTTTGTGGCAGCAGCAGCAGCATCAGGGGCAGCAACAATGCACGGGCAGGAAAAGCACGGGGACACCACAATGGACAGTTTTGCATAACGCATTAGAGATGCATTCAAACACACACACACGCACACACGCACACAGGAGAGACAGGAGCCGCGTGGTCGTCGACATGCGTTCAATGGATTTCATCGTGGCTGCCCCACTGCCTGCTGCCTGCTTCTGAATGATTCTCTCTTTCTCTCTCGTTGGCTTCTGCTTTTGGCATATAATAATAATAATAATAATAATGACAGACAGTCCGAATTTGTTGAATTTTGATTATTTTATAATAAGGAGAGCAGAGGAAGAGCAGAGGGAATTGCATTGATGATGGATGGACTCTGAAAGAGTTTTAGTTGCGGTCCCCAAAATGATGGATAATAATTGTAATCGGTACCTGCTTCCGTTGCACAGCATTTTCCCTCCTCCTTTTTCGGGTTTGATTATCAATGGATGGATCTTAGGCTCCTGCAGGAGGATGCACCTGTCCCCCCCAATCATTGTGGAGTGGAGATAACAATAGAACTCTCTGTTTACATATGTACGGTATGTCACTCACTCACTCACTCACAATGGCTCAAAATGGCTAACTTTAGGCCATCTTTTGTGCGTTCGATTAGCTGATTGGTCGATTGGCAGGTTGCGTAATTGCTCGAAAATGTGGGAATAATCAATGTACATACCAGAAGGAACCGATTTAATCCGACTAGAATCGAGAAGAACAAAAGGTAGACCCAACCCCCCACCCCCCAAATCGAGGTAACAATAGGGGTTTTTCCCCCATAGAATCTCCAAAGACAAAAGCCGTCCAAAGAGCCAGAGCTCATTTTCCAATGCATTTTCCAATGCATTTTCCAGCTTATTGTCTGCCACACAGGACGAACAGAACCATTGGACTTATGGAACATAAATCCATCAGTTCTTTACAATGAGGGATGGGTAGAATTTTGTATTCTATTCTTATCGCTAGATCCACAGGTGAACGGGTGCATCGGTACTGCGATTGCATGCAAGCATCAGTATTTTTGGACTCAATTAGGGTCTTATTTGCTCACTGCACTTGACTTTGGGGTGTCGCGTGTGTTTATGAGTTGACAGATTATTTCTACCCCGCGCACCCTAGAAGTCATAAATTCCATACATTATGCATGTTTTTTACTTAGAATAGATTGTTCTTTAAGTACAATAATGTGTTCATGCTTGAACATAAGCCTTTAACTAACTAAGCTTCAACAATCGCTGGCTGCTTTCCCCTATTTTCCCCTATCTTGAGTGTCTTGAGCATCTTGAGCATAGCTCAAGCCGTGATAATTTGTGATAATTATAGAGCCCCAGCCCCTTCTGTTTGGGCAAAATTCTTGTTGGACAATGCACACAATACTGGAATTCTTGGCCTACTTTTGAGCAAGTGCCTCCTGCCTGCCTGCCTCCTGCCTGCCTCCTGCCTGCCTGGCATTGCGTTTCTGTTTAATCAAAACCCGAACGAAACGCAATTAAATGTGCGCATCGTCATGTCACGTCGCATCGCGTCGCGTCGCGTCGTCCAGTTGCCACTTGGGCGAGAGGCAATCCAAGACAATGGCCCCTACACCACCCCACCCCGTCCCACCCCTCGAAATGTAGCACTAATGAGGCACATGCCACATACACTCCTACAGCTACAGCTACAGCTACAACTCCTTGCCCCTCGCTGCTGCGTTGCTGCACAATTGTCAACAGCAAAACAATATACAAATAAATTGTATTTTATTTCACTTAAGTTGGAAACGCAGCGCCGCCGCCGAGCCACGTCTTTTGGCAGCTACAGAGCGAAGCGTAGAGAAATCCACACTGAACAGAACAGATCTTTAGTGCCGCATGCAACATCTTTGGTTGCATCTTTTGCTGCCTGTCGCATATACTCCAGTTGCACCCCAAAAAACGAAACGATGACATTGCCAGACATTGCAGCGTACGGGGGCGCCCAGGCGTCCAGGTAACCATCGCCACTGACAATGCCACGTCGTCGTCGTCGTCGTTGTTGTTCCCAACCGTCGTCCCATCATTGTCTTTGTCGTTGTCGTCGTTGTCATAGTTGCATTTCGTGGCTGTTGCATTAAAACAATGGAGGCGGCCAGAACAATGCCAGAAAGACGGTGCAACGGTGCAACGGTGCAACGGTGGCAGCAGCAACATTCACAAAAGCCAAGACGAACAACAGCAGCAGCTCAATGTAGCCAGTCGGTAGCTTCTCGCATGGGGCATACACTTGAGGGTATAGATGGTATGGAGGGTATAGATGGTAGATGGTATGGTAGGCATTTAACAGATTGCTCTTGATGTGCAATGCGAGAGCCTTTAATGGTTCACTTCGGTTGGGGGCAACCTCCACAGAGGTTTGTCCAAGGCGAGTGCAACAATTTTTGGCTGAAACTGAAACTGGAACAACTGATGAATATTACACAAGGTAATCCATCCACAGCAGCCACCAGCAGCTACCAGAAGCCGCCAAGAGCCACCAGGAGCCACCAGCAGCCGCCAGTTTAAAGACCTCAACACTGACGGCCTGTCCATGGGGAGGCGCCAATCGGAATAGCACTAGAGCCATCATATCTCATTTCCATTTGGAGAATCGCATGGATGGACTTCTAAAAGTACTTCCGGAAAATCATATGTATGTTGTATCTCGTATTACTCGAAATTGGATGGGGTTAATGGATACTTTCTGGTGATCTAGCCCGTCTTTCTGCCTGCAATCCGGAACTGATCGAGCTTCAATTTTGAAGAACAGATTTGAATGTTTCTTTCGAACAGGAAATCCCATTTCGAGAGCTGGAAGTCAGTCTGTAAGCTCTTCCAATTTTCAGCTCAGACAAAGGACAAGAACATCCTTGCGGCTTCGGGTTGCGGATGGTCTCCATCCGGTGAGGGCATTCCACAGTGGAAAAGTCGACGGTGGCACTGCCTCAATCTCTGATGTTGTTGCACTTTTGTCTGCAACAGAGTTGCAACAGTTCTCTTCGTCCCACTCTCTCTCTCTCTCTCTATATTTTTCTGAGTGCAATTTTTTAATGACAGCTTTCAGTGTGGCAGAAGGGGCTTGTGTGGCTGTGTGGGTGTCTGGGGTGGCCGAAAATCAACTTGATGCTGCTCGACGATGCGCAAAGCCAGCAGCAGAGCCAGCCAAAGTGAGTGCAAAGGGCTTAGGACGGAGGAAAAGCGTTCAGGTGGAGCAGCCGTAAGAGATTTTCCCACCACCGCCAAAGGAATTCGTATCAGAGTCAAAAAACCAAAGGGAAAAGTCGGCAAAGTGCAATGCGCAGCGAAAGAGAAAGAGAGGCTCATATACACAGAGTGAATGAGATGGAGAGAGAGAGGGGGGGGAGGGGGGGGGCTGAGAGGGGCTGACACACTGGCCGAGTTCGAAGGAATGGCGAGCAGCAGCAGCAGCAGCAGCACTGCGGCTGCCATCTTAATTTGCATGCATTTGCTGTCTCCGCGAGTGCGTGTCGCCTCCCCCGTGTCTCTACCCACCCCCCTGCCCCCCACCCCCTGGCGCCTGCCGCCTGCTCTACAGTATGTGAGTGCGTGTCCGTGTGTAATTTATTTGTTGGCGACGCCGTTGCCGTCGCCGTTGCCGTTGCCGCGAGTCGCACGGGATTCCCTTGAACTTGTCCGCCGGCAGAGGAGCAACGGAGACGCCACGCAGCAGCAGCAGCAGCATCGGAGGCAGCAGCATCAGCAGCTTCAACACCAGCAGTCCGAAGACCGAAGCAGTCGCCTTCGCCTTTGCCGTCGCCTCGTGCCACACAGTCGTCTGCCTGCAGTTGCAACGCAGCGAGCCTGTCGGCCACGACTGTCGCTCGGAGGCGCCACTCGCGTGGCACGAAACCAATGCGATCCACAGCCACACTGCCAGAGATGAGCGAACTTTCGAATGATTGAATGAATACCCGTGAATACCCATGTGGGTGCTATGAATGGATTGAACACAAAGTGAAGAAATTACTAAAGAATTTGAATAGAATTGCTGAACTTTTTCACGAATTTCTTTATGAATATGAGAGTTCCATATAGACAAGCAACCATTTTCATATATCAGGGGTTAACTCCCTATAAATAGTGTCTGTAAATATTGCAAAATCGGATCATCGCTCATCATTCGCTGCAACTGAAATGATTAGCAGTCATTTCCATTCATTATTCAACGAAACACTCAAAGAATGAATCATTCGCGGGTATCCATCCATGCGGCCTGCTCCTCACTTGGGCAAGTGGCATCCACAGATGCGATCCACAGCGGTGCCAGGTCCACGCCTGCGCATTGTCCAGGACACCCACGATGCTTGCCGACGACGACAAGGACGAGGACTTCGACAACATGCGACCTGCCCAAAGGTGCGTCGCTGTGTGTCTCTGTGTGGGCAGCGTTTCGTGCTTGCTTGTGTGTGTGTGTTCGTGTGTGTGTGTGTTCGTGTGTGTGTTTGTTTGGCTGTGGAACGAAAGACTCGACACAGACAGCAGACGAGTCATTGGCCGAGTTTTGTGTGTGGCACGAGTCGTTTCAGTTTCGTTTAGGATATCGAACACAGCGGTTTGGCCCACGGACAAGAGACCCCTCCACTTGACTCCTCGACTCTCGTTTAGACTCTCGACTCGACTCGACTTTCGACTCGAGTCGCCTCGACTCCGACACGATTCGATTCGATTGGATTGGATCGGGGACTCTCGACGCCAACATCAGAGTGTGCCACTTATTCGGCCTTTAGCCAGCCAGCGCATCAAACGGTTAGACGCGTTGCATATCGCATATCGCATATCGCATTTCGCATTCATTCGGTGTCTCGTCTTCACGTGCTTGCCACACGCTTGCCACGCTTGCCAATTTGTCGCCGTCGCGTTCCCGCGTTTCTTGCGCGGCACTTGACCGCCGCCTCTGATCCTCCCTGAACCCCAACCCGTAGCCGTACCCGCAGACGTACCCGTACCCGCAGCCGTGACCGTACCCGTGTCCGTGCCCTCCTGTGCCGTGTGTCAATCATTTTGGGGTACTACCGATTGTTGCTCCTTTTTTTTAAGTGCTTGATTGTTTTTTTTTGGGGCTTAAAAATAAAAAACAACAATTTAAACAATCCAATTAAAAAGTGCAAAGAAAGTGACTGCAACGACTGCAAAAGTGTGGCATACTGATGATGGGCCTGCCCCAATAATTCCATAAGTGCAATAAGTGTCATAAGTGAGAGTGTGGCAGTGGCAGAGTGCGATCAGATTTTGGGTCGTTTGTTGATTGTTGCGTCGGCGGAACTTGTGAATTTTTGTGAATTTCTGTGTTAGAAATTCTAGTAAGCAAATCATTTTGTGTCGCGCCTGAAAGTAGGCAGCAGTTTCTTGAAAGCTGCTGAGCAATATTCTATGTAGAATTCAGTTGCTGTCGGAAGCGACGGGGGTGAAATTTGTAGCCAAAAAAAATCATCCACACCTGAGCCAATGCGGCAGGCCACATTTTTCAATTTGTTTCCAAGTATTCTCTCTGTCTCTCTCGCTCTCTTTAAGGCAAAAATGCTGCGAACTTTCACTCAATTTATTCGAACTTTTGCTCTCTGCTTGCCTACAGATTTAGATTTTCTTTTTTCGTTGTTGTTGCTTTCGTTTTTGGGTTAGCATAAATCGAATCAACGATAGGAGCGGCAGGAGTAGCACAAAATACAGAAAAATATAAAGAAAAATGCGATAATTTAATCTGGTTTAAGCTACCGAAGGTTTTGGAGCTGAAAGCTGAAGCTGAAGCTGAAGCTGGAACTGTAGCTGCCGCTTGAGCTTCCAGGAGGAGCTATGCTCCGGCTCCGTCTCCGTCTCTGGATCTGCAGACGTTTTGGCCGGCGTCTAAGCAAATTAAAAACTTTCCTCAGCTCACTCTCTCTCTCTCGCTCTCTTAGAGACCATTTCTGTCTGTCTGCTGCTACTGTGTTGGGTTGGTTGTGAGGCAAGGTGGGTGGGGTGTTGTGTCTCCAAAGAGTTTGTCACGTCTTTTAGGCATTTCTTTCGTTTTTTCGGGTTTTTTTTCTGGTCGTGTATATTGTATATGCATAAATTCTGTTTATGCCAAAAATCCAGTCGGCAATAAAGTCCGTTCGCCCTTCAATTTTGCGCAATAAAAAGGCAAAATGCGAAATAAATGCGACGCAGCTGACGAATCAGATGGGAAAGAGGCGGCAGCGGAGGTTGCAAGATGGAAAAATGAAGCAAAAAGAGAGACCTCGCCATTGGATTGTATGATGTGCAAATAGGATGAAAGTACACCCCAATCTGGGTAGGGATGGGATGGGGTTAGGATACACACGCACACACACGAACACACGCACACATATCGATACTTTTGACTGGCCATAAAAGCAGGAGCCTATCTAGCATACAAATCGGGGGGATCGGCAGAGAGAGAGAGAGAGAGAGAGACAGTCAGGACAGGGAACGGGGAATGGGGAAAGGGGAGGCTTATAAATATGCGAGACTTTATGGCCCTCGGGAGGTGTTTTGGCGGCGAATTCTTTCAGCAACGACGACACCTGCTCTGTGGCATCCTTAGGTGCTATTCTGTTCTGCTAGCAGGATAGAAGCAACAGAAGCAGCAGCAGCAGCAGCAGCATCTGGTGGCACTGCTGATTAAAGTGCCAGTCGCACACTCAAGCTTCTGCCACTTCTACTACATCCATTTCCATTTCCATTTCGCACTCTCCCACTCGCAGACGCACTCGCAGGCCAAAAAGTCAAAACTCAAACTCGAAAAAAACACAAAAAAAACACACACAAAAACGACAAACGAAACTTTTTCTGTGACGCTGAGTATTGAGCGTGCCACGCCCACGTGCCCCGTGCTGGAGCTCAGCCGGAGCTCAGCTCCCCGAAAGACGGGGAAAAGGAGTGAAAAGGAAAGAGGAGGGAAAAGGCGCTAAGTAGGCAGGTAAGTGCGGCAATAAAAATAAATGGCAATCGCGCGGGCATTGCCGTGCGGCATCAACGTTTTTCGCACATTTTATTGGATCTGCCACGAAACCAAACCAAACCAAACCAAACCGAAGAACCACAATTGAGACAGGCCCAAAAGTGAAGAGAACTTATGGGTTTCCACTTCCACTTCCGCTTAAGGATTTGGGTTATAGTTTTAAGCCGAAATTCTATCTTTGAAACTTTTTTTTATGGGGCTCTGGAAGATACCTTTTTCAAATGAAATCTGATGAGAACTCTAATTCCAAGAACTTGTTGAACATTTCCAACAGTTTTTCAACTTTTAGATTTACAGAAAATGTTTCGATTTGGGGATATTTATGGACATTTCCAGGAATTTTGCTACAAAAATTTACTAATATTTGAAGACATTTGGAACTTGTAATAAATACAATACTAAATAAATAGAAATAAATATAAAAAATATAAAAATTATATAAATAATATTTAAAAAATATATAAATAATATTAAAAAATATATATAAATAAAATTTAAAAAATATTTAAATAATATTCAATAAATATATAAAAACTATTTTAATACTATTTAAAAAACATATAAATAATATTCAAAAAATATTTTAGTCGAAAAAAGGTCCCCCGATGAAACATCTCGAAACTTTGGTTTGGGGGCCTGTGGTTAATCCGTTTGAACACTTTGGAACTTGTAAAAAACCTCAATAAAAAAACCAAGCAACAATTTAATGGCCTTTGGTTCCCCGCACCCGCACCCGCACCCCCACCTTTGACTTTCCTATCTCCCATTTTTAGAGCCACTTTAGAGCCAAAGCAAAACTCAACCCAAGTCAAGTCCAAGGCTGTGGGAAACGCTAGTTTAATTTATTTCGATCTTTTATTTGGTGGGGGGGAGACCTCCCGCACCCCCTGCACCTACCGCCCCACTGCCCGAAAAACAAAATATGCTACATGTTCGGGTGGTGTCTGTCCGTTACCCTGGGTTACGTTTGGCGCGCTTATAAATGCCATAAAAAAAGAGAGAAAAAAAACAAAAGAAAAAAAATAAACTCCATTACGCGGCCCAAATGTGTTTCGTTCCGTATTTTGTTTCGTGTTTTGTCGAGTGGGTTACGGGCTACGGGCTACGGTTACGGGAGTTTGGCAACACTCAAATGGCCATATGGGTAATAACTGGCTTGCCCTGGCTTTTGGCCTATTCCCCTCCTTGCTCCTGGCTTCCCTTCTGCTTCTGACGAGTCCTTTCTCAGGTCCCTGGTCTGGCATTGGTAATGCGAGCCCTGCAGCTCCGGTGATCACTCAAGCCAGGTGTCGACGGCAAGACTCCGCCAAACACTGCCACCAAAAGATGAGAGTGAACGCACCCCTCCGCCCACCCCACTCTACTTCCTGTCACAATCCCCATCCTCTCTGTCTTGTATTCTCACTTCATTCTTTGTGTCTCTGTGTGTGTGTGTGTGTTTTGTTATGCGTTGCAATCCGGAATGTGATTGCCAGAGATTAGGGTTACACGGCTGCGGGGCGATGGCGCGGGGGACACCTGCCATCGTGCCATCGTCCTGATAGCGTTTCTGCTCTGTTGCCGATTTAATAAGCCCTCAATGTGATGGCGGTTGATGTTGAACCATCCCCACCCCTCACCCAAAGGTATAACGGAAGGAAATACCTTGATTAATAATTTCAATAAGCAACGAAATCAACGAAATCCAAGAACCAGCACAAAAAGGGGCGCAAAAACTTTAGATATTTGAAACTGATTTTCATTGTGCTAAAGGCAGCAGAAAACAGAATGCAGAACGCCAACAGAATATCGCTTTTCTTTTGGCTAACGATTGCCAGGACTTGCCACAGCATGGCACAGAATGATGCAACATGGCCAGTGGACTTAGCTCCTGTCAGATCTGTCCCCAGAGTCTGCTCCTAGGACTATGAATATTGGTAGATTCACAAATGTCGACTTGGAAGCCAAGTCTATTGTTGCTTTTAGGATATGTCCAACGACACTTTGAGCCTTTGACACTTTCTACAGCAGGAGAAAAGATCCCCTGAGCATCGAAGACTTTCTTTTATTCGTAGATTACAAATTTGTAGATTTACCAAAAGGGTGGACGGTTGTTGAGTTGAGTTTTGACATTTGATTGGATAAATATTTAAAAATAAATCTGGGACCGTAATCATTGAAAGCTTTATTTTAAAATTCCACTTTAAATTTTATGAATAATCATAAATGATAATAATTGTTAATAATAATTAACCATAATGATTATTTTTGAGTAAAACAAAATAGAAATAAAAAATAATGATTATTTTATAATTTTTATTAACTTTTTTTATTCTTATTTAATAAATTAATATTTAATATTTGATAAATATACTTCACATTTTTAATATATTACAAAAAAATGTATTATATTATATATATATATGTATATACATATATATTTATTATATTATTTATTTATTATTCTTTATTTATTATTATTATTATATTTATTTTTAAGTGTTTTACGTTTAAATCAAACAAAGTCCACATTAAGACAGATTTTTAATTGATTTATGTTTTAAATGCCAGTGAATTGCATTTAATTTCATTTAAAAATTGCTCCAAATGAGCTTGAATAATATTCATTGAATATCTTGGCCAATAGTTGACCTACATTTTGACCCCCCGCCTGATGAGCCACAACAAATCCAAATCTAAAATCATATCTACTACACGTTTATCCATCAATCTATGCTCTACATACATACATACATACATACATACATATATGTATAAGTGTATATCAATGTAGATGTGACCTCTCTTGCCATAAGTTTTGTTCCTGCTGCTTTTGTGGCTCGAATCGAATTAGAAATCTCTCGTTTTATACCCCCGCGCGCTTCTCATAAGCCACAATATCCGTATATCATGGCATTGGCAGTAAATATTATGCTGCTTTGGACACTTTGGCTGGCTTCCCATTCCCCCCAACCCGCCACGTTTTTCCCCATTCAAGCATCTGATTTTGTTATGCAATGCCAGAGTCCTTCTGCAGCGGGAACAGAAGCAGCAGTAGCAGCAGCAGCGGCAGCATTTTGCTGACCGGAAACACGGCGACGGCGACGGCGGGAGCGAAGCGGAGACTGGAATGCAGGAAAACGCAATAAACTTGTTTGTATTTGTATTGCACTTATGCGCTGATTGCTTTTCAGAGCAATTTGCTTTTAAGCGACAGGACCCTTGCTACATGCCACATTCCATACCAAGCCAAACCAAACCAAGCCATGCCATACCACACCACACCATTCAGTTCTGTTCTGCTCAGTTCTGTTCTCTGTGCGCCAACTGTTGGCCAACATTCATGGATTTTTGTTAGTTAAGAAGCAGCTCATTGAAGCTCATCCTGCTCCTGCTGCTGGAGCTCCTTCTGGCTCATTACAAGACGCAGAACGCAGAGGTTCGCCGAGAAGACAAAAACAAACCATTGAGTCACCTTCCCCACACACCCACATACCCACACTCGTACCCATCCCCATCCTGGCACTCCTGGCTCTCGCTGCTGTTTGCCAACGCCTCCAATCCACACATCCTCACAGCCACACATCCCATGTACCAGCTCTCGAATGTCCATGTCCATCTCTCTCTATATCTAGGACCTGGGTGCCTGCTACATGTCCTGATCCTGCCGCTGCTGCTGCTCCATGTCCGTGTTCGCTTCGCTTGTTCATTTTCAATTTCGTTTACAGCATAGAAAATTTCAAGTTTTTTCTTGTTCTTGTTCTTTTACTTCTTTTAATTTTTTTTGTTTGCTTTCTTTCTGTTATTCCTGTTTTTGTGCTTTCCATTTTATTTCATCTTCATTTTCATTTCAACAACTGGCAGCCACCACAGCATCCAACCAACCAACCATTATTGTGTGTGTGTGTGTGTGTGTGTGTGTAGCCCTTTGCTGACCCCTCGACCCCAACACCAACCCCAACACCAACCCCAACCCCAACCACTCCCCCCCCACCACACAGACTGCCTCTCATCTGGCCGCTGCCTAGTAACTTTAAAACAAATCTATCTTTCAGATACGAGCATGATGTCTGCCGCCCAAATCCCACTCCCCCCCCTCCCCCACTCACCCTCCCGCTTAGCTTGCCCCTGCCATTGTCATCTGATTTGCGGTAATTGTTTCTGCTGCAAACCGTTTGGCTGCTGTTGTTGCCACACAAAGCTCTCTCTCTCTCTCTCTACCAAATACTTGGCTGCCGCATCCATGCATGCCAAAGCGGCAAGGGTTGGGGCAGACTATGTGGCAGGGGGGCGGGGGGCACTGTCTTTATTAAAAAACAATTAAAAAGATTAAAAATCCCAAAGGGGCACCGCCCCCTCCCCTACCCCGTTTAGGGAATGTGTGAAGAGCACTTTCATTAGAAAAGTTACAGGTTTTCACATTCGAAAGCATTTGACACACATTTTAATCGTGCACAAAGCGAGATATATGCATATACATATATATGTATGTACATATGTACTTATGCATGTATGCACATATGTTTATTGCTATAGCTTCAGGCCTGCATTTCTGGATTATTTTATAGCCACTGGAATATATAGATATGTATATATGTACATATCTGCATACATATATGTATCTATTGTATATATATTCTTTCATTGCTATCTTTTTTTGTAACCATGTGAAACGTGATGAACGTGGGACTATCGAAACCTTGGAACATCTCATCTGCATCTGCCCCCCGGCTCTCACTGGAAGTTGCCTCCTAAGACTTTCAGACCTCTTATTGTCTCTGTAAACTAAGGGTCGGGGGGACGGACATCCAGAGATGTCTTTACCAACTCGCCCATTGATGCTGATCAAGAATGCGCTTCCTACGGGGCGTTACGCACATCCAAATTCGTCACAAATCTACGATTATACGGGTACTGTTTAGACCTTAAACGAAAAGTCTAGACACTTGAGAGCAGAGTTGTAAATTCATACTAACTTTATTTCAGAAACGTCGGGCCCTATGAGGAATGGGGACAACTTTGTATTCTAGTCTTATCGCTAGACCCACAGGTGAACGGGTGCATCGGTACTGCGATTGCATGCAAGCATCTGTGTTTTTGGACTAAATTAGGGTCTTACTTGCTTACTGCTTATCAGCAAGTTGCTGCAGCTTCGAGTTCTTTCTTTATGAAGTAGCTGCCAAAGGCAAAACTTTTCCCACCCTTTCCTTGCCTTATCTTGGGGAAAATCTTTTCCATAGAGCGGCTGAGACTTGTCCTTTATCAATGACACTATTATTAGTCGTATGTCATCCGTTTGTCGTATGTGCAACAATATTTGCTGTGTCTGTGGCAGATTTCACTCGTATAATGTTATTTTCTTGGGATAATCTGTTGCCCTGTTTCTCCAGTTTTCCCAGTTTTCCTGCTCTCCTTTTGTTGTGTGTGTCCTGCTTGAAGGAAGATGACTGTCTGAGTGGTAGGGTATGGTATGAGTGGCATGCAACAGCAATAGTTGCCATTGTTGCCATGCTGCGAAATTCAATAAGGGGAGAAGCGTAAACGAAACTCAAAACGAAACTGGAGAAAGAACTGGAGACGAAAGAAATGCGAAAGAAATGGCCAAAAGCCAGAACGATGAGCATTTCAGTCATTCCAAATTGCCATTCTCTTCTGGCCATTTCCACCGCCATTTCCATAGCCATTTCCATTGCTCTGCCTTGCTCTGCTTTCTCCTTGCTTTCTCCTCCCTTTCTCTGAATCCTTTCTGTTTCTGCTGTTTCTGTTGCATTTTTGTTTATGTCGATTCAGGTTTTTCTTTTTTTTTTTTGCCCGTTTCCTGTTCTGTTCCCTGGACCCTGCTTAGTGCGGGGCGGGAGGTGGGGGGCGGGGAATCTGCCATTCCTGTTGCCTTATCCTTTATTATATTGCCGGCATTAACGTTTCCGTTTGTGGATGCCACACATTGCTCTCTCTCTCTCTCTCTCTGCCGCACTGCTGCTCTGCCTCTCTGTATGAAATATGCAGGGCATGTCGATGCACGGAGGGAGTCTGCTCCAGATTCTGGCCAGACGTTTGCTGAGGCTGTGCGGTTCAACCAGGCGATAAGCCATACGAGCCTTGGCCTTGTTTGTTGTCCACCCCCCCCGTACCATCCCCTATCAGCCTCTCAGCCTCTCAGCCTCTCATTTGGTTATTTCTTAACTGATTTTTGTGTGTATTTATTTTGAAAAAGGAATTTTCACAATTGCCCACAGAACAGCCTACTTTTGGGGCCAGGACGACGGCCTTTCAATAATAAACAAGCCAAGAGGCAACACGCGACACGGCTCGAGAGGCAGCGAAACCAAACCAAGCCAGAGAGAAGCCGAAACAGAGAAGACGAGAAACAATGAGATGGAAAGAGATGAAGAGACATTCATTCATAACCACCCCTGGCGGCTCCGTGGAGCTCCGTGACCATTTCCACCGCAAGGACAATTGTCCTTTTTGGCCCGCAGTCGCAGCTGGGAGTCTGGGTTAAGTGCGGCATTAACAATCAATTACAAGCATTACGAGCCGTAAAACTGACGCATTGACCAAATACCACCCGTACGCACTCCTCGCCAGGAACCTCCCTCCTCCCAAAAGCTGGGCTGGACAGCAGCATAAAAGCCGGGAAAGCAGGGGAAGCGGGGAAAGCGGGGAATGGCATCACATACACGCACGCAGCGCCAGGGTAAACCCGGGGAAAGCGGAGAGCAAGAAGTGAAAAATGTTGCGTGCAAAGTAAACCCCAGAAGGGACAGGAGATGGTAGGGGGGGGGGGGGGGGGGGGGGGGGGCACTTGGGGCAGGGGCAACCTCAGAGTCTCAGAGCGGTGTCTGAGTTACGGTTTGTTGGCTGCCCATATAATAAGCCCAGGGATATGGCCAACAACGAGGAAGGGATAAGCGAGAAGGGGGTACGTGTGTACGTATGGCCAAAAGGGAGGGCGAAATATGGCCAGGAGTAAGAGACAGTAGAGTAGTGACGATTGTAGATCAGGATCTTCTTCTCTTTCAAGGGGAAGATTATTTAAGATTCCAGATGGGAATATCTGAGTTTGCAGAAAGGATTGCAGGATCTCATCTTTTTTGTCGGGAAGATTTATAGCTTTTCCTGCTGTACATACTGAAATAATGGGTATATTATCTATCAAAAGACTGCTGGAAAAGACTTTTGGAAAAAACAGCCACAAATTTGCAGTGTTCTGCTGCTTTTAAGAGCTTTTCCAACGCATTTTTATGCGATATTTATCTCGCTCACTCCGCCAGGGGGCGCCAATGAGAGGGGATTCAATCGAGCGCTTGGAAGGAGATCTAACAATATCGGAATTTGAATACGATTTCGATTTATAGTAATTGTTTTGGGCGGAAACTTACTTCCTACAATTTAATAATGAAAATGTCGCTTATCGAAAACTGAATTGAATACTGAAAACTAATTGGCCTGCCATTTAATTACCTGAAGAAACACCCGGGCTAAAAGAAAAATCTCCCCAAAGTGTCCTCTAAGTATTTTCTTTTGTTCTTGTACTCGTTTTAGCCTCTCTCTTTCTCTCTCTCTCTCTCTCTCTCTTTCACCCACTCTCTATCATCTCTGGCTTATTTATTAATTCGCTATTTGATTAATTTTTCGAGATACATTCCGGGAATTATTCCGTTTGAAGTGCATTTGGGATTCGTTTTTGTCTGGCTATACGAAACGGCTTTCCATCTCTCAGTATGTCTGTCTCTTTGTCTCTCCGTCTCTCTGTCTGTCTGTCTCCTCTTTCTTTTCTGTCCTCTTTTCTTGTGCTTGTTATACGTTTTTATATTTTATCATTATTTTTATTCGTTCTCGTCGTTGTCGTTGTTGCTTTCGCACTTGAGCGACGAAAACAAACGATGGCCGACGCCGACGCCGGCACAAAATAATACAAATAAATTTTATTGTGGTCAAAGTTGTACACGCACCAGCGACACCAACACATCACACAGAAAGATACAAGGATACAGGACTACAGGGCAGGATTCGGCACACACACACACACACACACAGTTACAGACACAGACAGGCAGAGATACACATAGCTACAGAGCTACCAGAGATACAGGGAGAGTGGAATGACGGTGGCAAAAAGGAGCCATCAAGCAAATGCCAGACGCATTGTGCACAGATTTATGCCTCCGCCAAACACACAAAAACAAAAACACAGTTACAGTTACAGTACTGCCTCGTGCCTCGTGCCTCTCCTGCCACATCTATGAGCTGCTGCCACATCTCTGAGCTCCTGCCCGACTGTCTTCTCTTTGCTCCTGCCACATCTCTGAGCTCCTGCCGACCAAATCTCCTGCCTCATTTCCAGCTCTTCTGCCATCTTTAGCACTGGCTAAAGGCCTAAACATTTTCGAGTATTAGAAATGAATCGCGGCCAACGTTTAGCGACACCAAGATACACTCTACTCAGCGGTTGAATTATTATTATTTTATTTAATAAAAAAGCGTTTTGAATAGGTTTGAAATATTTTTTTAAATTTGGCTAAAAAGTTAATAATTTTTAAAGAAAAAAATTGAAAATAAAAAAATGTCCTGCCTGCTGCTGCCAAAAATTTCTGGCCCATCTTCAACACCATCTCCAGCCCCCCGTATGTCTGTGCACCTGCCATCCAGATGCTCCTGTTTCTACTCCTCTTTCTGCTCCCCTTTCTGCTCCTGTTCCTGTTTCTACTCCTGCTCCTGTTTCTGCTTCAACTGTTGGCCATAAAAAATGAGTTGATGTTGGCCGTCAGCTGTTTGTCTCCCCCTGCCCTGCTGCCCTGGCTGCCCTGCCCTGCCCTGCCCTCTACCCCCTCCCACACAAACAAACAAACACACACACACATACACACTCAAACACACACACACACACAAACACTTATATAGCACTTTAATGGCCATTGTTATGCCCGTTATGTTGATTATAAGCTGCTTCTCATACAAGGACTCCACCTGCCCTCCCGACCCCCCCCTACCCCCCCGCTTCCTGCCACCAAAAAGCTAACTGCATGGAAGCGTGTAAGCCTCTGACATTTTTGGGCCTTCAAACCAGCCCCCTCCCCCTCCCCCCAACCTACGCCTGGAAATAGAAAAATATCCCGAAAAGACAAATGGGGGGGAGACAAATGGGGAGGAATAAAACAAAAATTTCGACAGTGTGTGGTGGATAGGGGAGGGGGTGTGAGGGGAGGGGGGTTTTGTTTTTTGTTTTGTAGTAAATTTGAATTTTTCAACTACGCCGAAAGGTGTAAAGCCTGATGAGGGTTAAGCGTTGTCCATCCACCCCCTGCACCCCCTCTTTGTGTTTATGTGTGTGTGTGTAGTGCACATGTGTGTATATATGTGTGTGTGTGTGTGTGTATAGTGTATACATATGTGTGCGCTGTGCCAGCGGAAATGCTTTTTGCCCTGGTGCCCCCCCCCTCGCGTTCGCTGACAGAGAAAAAGCTAATGGAAAGCGTCGTCGTGGGTGTGTGAAGATTAAAAAATATATGTACATATACTCCCCCCCCCCCCCCCCACCCTGGCATCATACCCCCTCCCGCTATGAAATTTTTGCAATATTGAAATATTTCTGCGGCCATGCAAATTTAATTCGCGCGCCGCATGAGAGGCGCAAACAAACGAAAAACTGAAGCCAAAGCCAAAGCAGAAAGCGAAAAGCTCTTGGCTCCCCCTCCCTGCCACATGTGCTAATTGCACACACACACACACACACACACACGGAGAATGGGGCTCAGCGGTGCACTGAGGCAGATGCAAAATGACAAAACGGATGTTCTGTTCCATTCTGGTCAGAACTTAGTTAATTTTTTAGCAAACTGCAAGAGAGGCAGAGTGTTGGATCCTTTGATTTATGAATGGATCGAAACACTCACCGAATCATTCAATGGGCCAGGTATTATCCAAAGGATCTACCAAGGAAACTAGTTGCTTCTCTCGCTCTTGCTCTCTAACAGTCAGAGGCTGTTCTGCTTTCCCACACACCTTGTCGGAGGCAGTGGGAGAGGGAGCAAGAGAGGGAGAGAGAGGGATGGGGTTTTGGCTAACTTTTTGTTGGGGTTTTTTGGGTTTTTGTCCTGCCTGTTTATTTAAGCCAGCCACGCCTCTTTGCTGCGGTCAAAGCTCCCTTGCCCTAAGGGCTGCCAAAAGCGTTGCGGTTTTCTTGTCGGTTTTTTTTTTGGGGTGGAGTGTAGGGGGGGCGGGGAGGTGGCTGTCATCCTCAGAACAGGAGCATCAAGAGAGAGGCTGTAGCCACAAGAGAAGGAGCACAGTAGCCACAGGAGGAGCAGAAGTAGCAGCAGGAGCAGCAGGAGAGTGCCAGAAGCAGAGCAAAACCGGAAGTGAACGCAATGCAGCACATCCGGTTTTGTTTGAGGTAGAACTTCTCCATTTCCATTTCCATTGCCATGGCCATTTCCATCTTCTTTTCAATTTCCCCTCGTCGGCCATCTACTGTCTGTCTTTCTGTCTGTCTGTCTCTGAAATGTCCTTTCAACTGCCTTTTCTCCACCACCTCCTCCTGCTCCTCCTCCTCCTCCTCCTCGTCCATCTACCATTCTCTTGTTTTCAGTTCATTTAACATGCCATTTGTTGGGCAATGCCAAAATGGATTTATTATTGTAGTTGTTGCATAAATCATGACGCTTTTCACGCACTTTTCCACCAGCAACTGAGAGAGAGAGAGAGGAAGGGAGAGAGAGTGCAAATAGAGCCAAAAATATGTAGAGAAAACTCTCATTCTCTCTATCTCTATCTCTATCTGAGATCTTTCGTTCTCTTTCTACTGTTTGCCCCTGCACTTGAGATAAACAAAAAGTGCTCTGCTCTTAGTGAGTGCTTGGGCAAAGCTATAGACAAATCGGGGTCGAGTGCCGATCTCCAAAAGCTTTTGCTCTGGATTTTTTTCAACTTTCCCCCCCCCTAAAAGGGGTGCTACTGAAGTTCTGAAGATGCTGTGCTCTGGGAATAGCTCAGGGGCCTTCCATTGGTATGTATGTATATATTTTAGATCCAAGGGGAAGTCCGAGTGTATCTGCCAGAAGTTATAGTTTATATATAGATATATCTGTATATGTACATATATGACAGTTATCTTCCGGATATAAACGGTTTCCTCCTCGCATTGTATATCGTATCGTTTTCCCTGTATCAATGGCAGTTCTATATATATCTTAAACATTAAATTTCATTGCTCGCTCTCTCTCTCTGTCTCTCTCTGTCTCTGTTAGATTTCATTAGCCAGTGGCTTTCCACTTTCTCCGAGTTGAAGGGTAAATAGAAAAAGCTTTAGCATTCAATTCACATCCGGTGAACTTTTCCGGCTACGGCTTTTAGCTTCGTCTCCGGCTCCAACAGCGCCGCTCCACTCCTCTCGAATGTACTTCCTCCTCCTCCTCTCCATCCGTAGCTGTAGCTTCTTCTTCTTCTTCGAGTGTTGCTCCTGTTGTTGGATCCTTGGATCAAAAGAGAATGCAAATTGCTTTCGAAATAATTGCAATGCCAAAATGCGGCAGCAGCTGGGGGGGGGGCGGGGGATGGGGCTAGTCACCTGCCAAAGCGCTCAAATATTTGCCAGCTCGCTCTCGCTCTCTCCGGGGGGGAGGGGAGGGGATAAAGTTTGGTGGGAAAACTCGAAATAAAATAAAATAAAACACTAAGCAAATGCGAAAGAGCGTTGCGAGGAGGAGCTTAAAATTCGAAACAGATTCCAAATCTATTTAAAAGTTATGGCCGCAACTATTTGAGGCAGGCAGCAGCCAGCCAGCATACTGCCTCATTGAGTGCTGCAAGCAGGTGTGTGTGTGTGACCAGGGGCCAGGGCAATGCAAAGTGCGACATGCAGGATATCCACTCTATGCTCCATGCTGCATGCTGCATGCCCCATGCTCCACACACCTCCTAATTTATCTGCTGGTATGCTCTCCACCACCGAAAAGTGGCGCTGTTGATGATGCCGTGTGACGTTGCCAAAACTTTTTGACACTTTAAAAACTTTCCCCACACACACACACACACACACACTCACACACACACATACATGTAGAACCTGGTTTTGAAAGTTACGTTAAATGGTTTTAAAGGTTTCGGTTTTAGGGTTGTGTTCTGTATCCTGGCAGGGTTGTCGTTGCCTGCTCGCCAGTTCACTCCTGTTGTTCTCATCTCTCTCTCTCTCTCTCTCTAGTACTTTCCTCCTCTGCATTTTTCTTCTCTTCTTTTTTTATTTGTGGCATGGAAATTTCAACGAGTGCCACGTAGAGTGGTGACCCCCCCGGGTCAATGCATTTCTCAATAACTTTTCAATTGCGACAAATTTTTCTATTAGCCAAACAAATTCTTTCGTTTCATTGTTCCATCCTCTACTCTGGAATAACGGGAGGAGGGAGGGCTACGGGCGAAGGGCTGGGAGGTTGGAGGGCTGGCAATTCGGATCACATTTTCGGCTTCCTTAATGAGTGTCCTGCAGTTGATGAATGACGTTTAGTCCTGTGGTGGCCGAACTTTGAATGCATTGGGGTTGGGTTTTTATTATTTTTGTTCATCTTTTGTCACATTTTCGCATTTAATTAGGTTCGGAGATGGAGTCTTCTAACGGAGGAGGAAATTTGGTAAGGATATGTCAATAAGTGTCAATATCGCTGGCAAAACTTAACCACAGCCAAGGACTCTTTCCTCTGACCTCTCGTTTTTAAGAAGCTTTCGCCTGTCATTTCCTAACCGTAAATCGCTTCAAATGAGCTCCACCACATGTGAGTCTCATATCTTTTGAATATCCTTCCATCCTGTACAATCAGATGTAAATTTAAATAATTTTATAATCCAATCGTAACTTGAAGGAACTTACAAAAAAAACTGAAGTCCGTAGCAATGAGAATTTCGAAATGGGCAATGCATTTCGCTTAAGACAGACATTTTATAAATAGGAAGATTAATTTTTATGAATTTTTCCTTGAAAGGGAAATCGAGGACACGGGGAAACACACAGACCGTTACTCTCTTGATAGAGATCGGGCCAAAGGCTCGTTCCCAAAAAGATGGAATGATGGGCGAACTGAAGTGTGTAAAGGATTTCATGCTTTTTTAGTCGTCTCCTCATACTTTTTCTTCTCTTCTAATACTTTGTTTTTTTTTTTAATATTCATTTTTCAATTTCAAATTAAAGATTGTTTTTTTATTTTAAAAATTTTATTAAAAATTAAAATTAAAATTTTTTGTTTTTTTTAATAAATTCTTTGCTGGATTTTTTTTGCAATTAAAAAAAATTTTTTGTTTTCCAAATTAA
Source organism: Drosophila athabasca (assembly GCA_008121215.1). Classification (NCBI taxonomy): domain Eukaryota; kingdom Metazoa; phylum Arthropoda; class Insecta; order Diptera; family Drosophilidae; genus Drosophila; species Drosophila athabasca. The sequence continues at coordinate 6,406,453 of CM017796.1, read as the reverse complement.
TCATTGTTTTTTTTTTAATAAATTCTTTTCTTGATTATTTTTGCGCATAAATTATTTGTTGAATATAAATCTCGTTTAAAGATTTTTGATTTTCGGTAGCTAATTAGTTATTCTCTCTATGAGATTCTCTTCATTCTGTACTGGGTTTTATCCAAAGAAACGAAAGTAAAGCAAAGCAAAGGAGAGAGAAAACTCTTCAATTCCGCTTTTATTACTATTCTCGCCCGTCATATATTCAGGTTTTCCCTACAACTGCATACCATTTCCAGTAAGTTCCCTATTTGCATAAATCTTTGATATTTTCAGGAATCAATCCCCCTCCTCGTTTATTCTTTAAGAACATGTATGCCATATATATGTATATGTATATATAGTATATAAATTTATAGAGCTTAGCCTTTGGACTTGAGACAGCTGTTGGACCCGACTCCACGGCCTCCTTAGAGCTGCCGCCTCTCTCCAAGTCTGAAAGTCTTCCCCTGCCAGTCTCTCCCTCGAGGACTAGGCACAGCTTATTTCAGTTGGTTTCTTTCCGTTCGTTTCCTTTGATTAATGAATCTTTTTCACTCTTCGGTCTGGCCTTCTATGGACTTTCACTGGGGGGACGGGCGACCCAGCTGCATTTTGCCTCAATTTGTCAGCGACGGGGCAGCCGATTATGTGGTCTGCTCTATGGGGTCTTCTCTCGTTTATGCACAAAGCTCTGCCGCTCAGCACTTGGCCAGCCAGAGAAGTCTCATTAGGATTCCCACATTTCCCCTCGCCCTCCCTCTCCCTCTACCGCTCCCTCTACCACTCCCTTTTCCGCTTCCACTTCCAGTCAATTTCGCCTCGACCACAGCCCCATCCTTTACACTCGATTTTCCTTCGTTTTTTTGCGAACAATTTCCATTTCGCGCTTTTACTCGCATTTTTTGTTGGCGCCTGACAAAATTTTTGTACACTTTTGACATTTTTCAGCGTAATGAAAAGCAATAACATTTTTATAATATCCTGCCACTCTGCCACTTCCCCCCACTTTGCCACACCCCCCCTCGAGGCAGTCGTTCAAATATTTGCTCCAATGATTCGATTCGTTATTCAATTGTATTGTTTTCTTTTGAATACACGAATACTACCGTGAATCATAGCACATGATAGAGAGATAGAGAAAGAGAGAGTGAGAGAGAGAGCGATAGAGAGGGAGGGGAGAAATCTGCAAATGAATCGCTCTATTATGGAGGTTGTCCCCTGATGTCCTGTTCTGTTCGGTTCTGTTCAACTACAAACGATGCGATTTTTTATCGACTGTCATTTATTTATTATTTATTTGATATGTTCGTTCGGGTTGGCAGTTTTTTTTTACTCCCTGATTCGCTCAGAGCCATCGCTCATCCTTTTTTTCGGTGCTGCTGCTGCTGGTGGTTTCGAATTTATGCTCAATAATTTAATAGGACATCAGTTTTATGGCTTTGACTGCGGGATACGATACGCAATGGAACGGGGCAAAGAACGGGGTCACCACATCACATCACAGCCACCCCATGCTCCTGCTTTCGGCCATGGCCTACGCACTAGCAGCAAATTTTACGAGGCTGGAGCTGGAGCTGGCACTGGAGCCCCCAATGCCAATTTGCGAAACGCAATCAAACAAATAAACAAAAAAAAACATACAAAGATACAGACGGGGAGAGAGATGAGAGATGGTGACCCCTACGCAAGTTGTAAATTTGCGTAATTTACTTGATTGCCCTGGCAGCTCTGGCCACCTGTCGTCATCCTTCAGGCAACAGCCTCCATCCACCAGCCACCATCATCATCGGCCTTGTTTCGACAATGGCACATAATCAACGAAATCGCGCATATTAAAATTGTGAATGAACGAGTATTACGAGCTCAGACACACACAAACACAAACACACACACACACACACACACATACATTTCGAATCTCACGAAAAGGCACCTCCAGGAAGTGCAGCGGAGACAGCCAGGGAATACAATCTGCCATGGATTTCGGGGGTTTCGGGCAATGGGAAATGGGAAATGCATTTCGTTTAAGACAAGAATTTTCCAATTACTTTTGCCGCGTGATGCAGCAGCTCTCCTCGTCCTCGTCAAAGAAAAAGGGAAATCGAGAACCAGGGGAAACACACAGGCCGTTACTCTCTCCATAGAGATCGGGCCAAAGGCTAAAGTATCTCTTCTGGAAATGGGATGATAGGCGATCTACGCATCTAACAATCCCCAATCCACATCTCACATTCATATCTTTGGCAATAAACTCGCGTAAATTGGAAATGTAACACCAACCCAACACCCACCTCAACCCACCACCCACACCCTCACCAAGGCCACCACCATTGCATGGATGGGCTTTTGTCATTGAGGCTAATATTTCGTTTTGGGGTCGTTTGGCTCGCAAATGCGGAGCGCCGGAGCAGCGCCAGAACTCTCTTTCTGATTACAAACCCATAAACATTTAACTCAATTTGCATTTTCATAGGTTCTAAAAACAAAAACAAAAGCAAAAGAACAAAACAACAGAAGAACAGAAGAAGCAGCAGCAGCAGCCCCCGCTTCGAAATGGGAGCCAAAAGTGAAACAAAAAACTAGAACAAAAAAGGAAGAGCCGCCCCCCAAACCCGCGTTCCCCCACCGAATATGAGTGTTAAAGCGAAACAAACGGAAACGGAAGCGGAAGCGGGCGCTTGCATTAGCGGAAGTTGTCTTACAAGCGACAGGCGGCTGCGGCCCCTAAGGCCTCCTCCATGGGAGAATGGGGGTGGGCTGTGTGGGGTGGGATATTACGTAAATAATTCGGAAAATGCGAGAGGGAGCGGGAGTGTGAGGGGGGGGGGGGGGGGGGGGTGGGCTCATGTTCATGAGCATACATTTCACGCCCCTTCTTTATGCGGTTGATTTGGCATCAGCACCCCATTCCCCATTCCCCACCGCCCACTGCTTCTGCCTCTTCCACTCCCCCCCTCGGATGGCTGTCATATTCATAACAACATTTAAACATGCGCGCAATTCGAAACGGAACCTTTTGGCATCAGGGGGAGATACTCTACTCTATACAGGGTATGCATTGCGGGGTATACTCGTACCACGACACGAGAATGATTTGTTGTATGAGAAAATACTGGATTCTGTTTATATGGAAACGATGTCTTATGGATTAAGAACCGATTAGGGAGCAGTTCTCCCACTGTTTAACCCAGTAATTCCTCTGCTGATCCTACCTTTGCTTCGATCCTTACTATATACACTATTTTTTATTTATTTTTATTTATTATTATTTTATATGTGTATTACTTTATATTTATCTGATTATAAAAATTCGAATATAAATTTAGAATATTAAATCAAAGAGCTTTGAGTGGACTCCATGGACTCTCGCTCTCTCTCTCTCGCCTTGGACTCTCAACATTAATATTCAATTTGCTATATAATCTCCAACGATTATTTCTAGGGTATATCTTCAAGGTCTGATCCGATTTAAATTATTCTTAAATGAACTCTATTTTATAAGCTATTTTTATTTATTTTTATTAAATTTATTTCAATTTCTATTCCATGTTTCTTTAATATATTCAACACATTTTTTATATTTAATTAATTTATTTAATTTAATTTATTTGTATTTATTTAATTTATTTAATTTATTATTTATTTAATTAATTTAATTATTAATTTCAAAATCCATTTTCCTGGAAATTCTTTGCTTCTGCTCTGCCTATCCCTTTCGTCTGACTCTATTACAGGGTATTACAGGTCCTTGATGGTTAGAGCTTGCATTGGGCACTTGGAATCCTCTGACATGTTTTTTGAGTAAAAGTTTACTTACTTTTTTGGGTGTTGCTCGACATTGTCTTCGGGGCTCCCTTTGACACGTGCGTCCTCCACCCCCTCGTCCCTCTCTCTGTCCCTCTCTCTGTCTCTCTCTCTCTCTCTCTTGTCATTCTGCCGCTTCTGTCGCTCTCTCGCACCTTTATTTATGATGTTCATTTGCAGAGCTTAGCATAACTGCCACACAGGAACAGTGAAGAGGGGGCGGAGAGTGGCAGTGGCAGTGGCAGAGGGAGACAGCGAAGAGCGCTCTGCTCATAACTCAGACAAAAAGCAAAAGCAAAAGAGCGGGAGGGGGGAAGGCCATGGCCTGGCTAGGTAGGGGTCGCAGTCTCTCCCTCTCTCTCTCTCTCTCTCTCTTTGTGTGTGTCATCTATGTTTGGCATCAGGTAGTGCTATAAAAAGAAGTTACAATGCCACAAAAGCAAGACGTAGAGTGGAGAGAGGGCTAAACAAAAGGAAAATTATCGTTAGGGGGAGTTAGGGGGAGGCAGGGGGTGGGTGGCTGGGATGGGTCTGCCTGTCGTCGTTCTGTCATCGCCTTCTAAATTATGTCACGTAATTAAGCTGCATTAATGTGATAGTCTACTGTCATCTCTTTTGCACACACACTCCAGGCATCTCTCTCGCTCTCGCTCTGTAACCCGCAGGGAAAATGCATGGAAATACACGCATATTTTTATGCCCAGACATTTAATTAAAATATGCTCATGTCTAATAGCCCTAGACCCAACCCCTCCCTGCCCTCTGCCCCCGTGCCACCTGGCACTGCCTCTTTCATTCGTGGCAGCCAAGGCAACTCCATGGGCATCTCTCCCTGGGCATTATAACCACTTATGTTTCCAATTCATTGGCTGTCCAAAAACATTTATTTGCCCCAAAAGAGGCCTGCAATATTTTTCATTAATTTTTAACCGAAAAATTTGCGGGGGTTTGGGGTGGGGCGCCCTCTAGGAGTCAGCAAATTGTTATACAAAAATCGCCAATAAAACAGACAATTGCGGGCCAGAAATCAAAATCCAATGCATAGGAAGAGGCAGCAGCAGAAGCCGCCGCGGGGCATGAAAGAGAATCGAAAAGCCAAAGCCAATTTTCTAATTTGAATTGCATTTAATGCATGGCCAAAAGGCAGAGCAAACCCCAACCCCCTTCCCCCTCGAAAAGCAGGCGACAAACAAAAATAAAGCTACCCAACAGCAGAGAAGGCAAAACGAAAAGCCAGCCCCAACCCCAGCCCCAACCCCAGCCCAGCCAGCGGACAAATAAATAAATAAACAGAGCGGAGAGAGCGCAGAGAGCGCGCGCGAAACAAAAGGCCTCTAATGCAAAATTTAAAACAATCAAAGGACACACCACTCGCTCTCTCGCTCTCTCTCTCTCTCTCTCACTCACTCACTCACTCCCTCACGCTACAGCGTCCTTGCTTTAGCGTCACGCTGTTATTGTTTTCAGTTTCCAAAAGTTGTTGTTGTTGTAGTTGCTGTTGCTGCTCTTGTTGCATGTTGTTTGTAGCATATGCCAACAAAAGTGTCCACAAGTCACAAAACTGTCAGACGCATTCGCATGCAGCAGCAGCTGCAGCATCAGAAAAGAGAGAGAGGAGAGAGGGGCATTTGTGCGTATGTGTGATTTGGCAGTGCGTATACGCCGCGTTTGCCACACGCACAAACGAGAGAGAAGGAAGAGGAGATGAGAGGAGATCAGAGCTTTGAACGATAGTACAAATGCTGCGGATACCCTGGACCCTGGGCTGTAAAAGAGCTGTCGATATATCTGAGCAACTCTTCTTCATAGAAACATACAGGCTACCAGGACGACTACTGTCACCCTGGTGGCGCCCATCCTCCCAGGGCTTTGTAAATGTCACCTCCAACGATCCGAATGCGCTCAAGCACGGACCCCTCTCGGTGGCCATTGATGCCTCACCAAAGACTTTCAGCTTCTATACCTGAGCGCAAGACCGATGTGGATGGTCTGGATCATGCCGTTTTGGCTGTGGGCTTTGGCACCATCAAAGGCCAGGACTACTGGCTAGTGAAGAACTCCTGGTCCTGTCAGCCTGCAAGAACAATTGCGGCGTATTGACCATGCCCACCTACATACATATGTGGAAATGTAGAACGGTCCTCGGTCCGGTTCTATCTTGAAATCATCTGTTGTTGCTGTTGCAGCAATTTCGGTGGCAATGCTGAAAGAAGTATATTTTTATAATTAGACACGTGATGGGCAGCCGCAGCAGCAGTCGTCCGGGGCCTGCCTTCAACACTTTTGCTATTCCGACAGACAGAATTAGTTAATTTTTCCAGGACACAGACTCTATATATAGGTTTTAACCCGTAAGCTTAAGCGTAACCGCAACCCTCCCCAACCGCTAGCCAACCCAGCCCCCACACAACCGCAAGCGGCAATCGACAATCGACTTGATCCGGCTGTTTTTATTCCCATTAATTATGTTCTATTTTCGTTTGACGTTTTGGTTATTTATAATGCTTGGAAAATACTACTGGAAAATACTGTACGGCATTCTTCGACACGCATTCAGGGAAAATCCGGCGGGAAAAAGACAGAGAGGATATTGATTTTAATAGAGAGACAGAGATGGAGAGGGACTGTGGGAAAAGCATGGACAGTAAAGGTTGGGTAATCAACGGCATCTTTGGTACCAGCATAGATGTGGAAAATCCTTTTGAATATTTTGATATAATTCAGATATTGGCACTTTTTGAATCCAACTCTTAGAGAGTTTTCCCATTTTCTACTGGTTTTTTCTAGTTCTACAAATTTGAAAGCCCTGAAACCTGAATCCTAATTGTCAATGAAATTATTTATAAGCAGACAGACAAAAGGTAGAAGCAATGGAAGGATAGATACTCCATTAGCTACTTAGCCATGGACGTAACCAGCCCTTAAAGCACACCCTTTACAGGGGGTAGCCCTTAAACCACCTCCTATACCTCCATTTACAGGGGGTAGCCCTTACTAATTTGTACTGTACTTATGGGCGAGCGTAAACTAATCATTAAAATTAGTTTTTGAAAGGGAAAACGAGAGACACGCACAGCCAACCTCTTTCTCTCTCCTTCTCTTTGTGTGAGTGTGTGTGTCCTTCTCATTCTCATTGTCTGTGTCATACCTTGTCTCTGCCGCTGCCTCTGTCTCTGCCTTTGTTTGTGTTTTTATTTTGGAGATATTTGTGAGAATTTTCCTTGAAGTACAACTTGAAGTCAATAGCATGAAAACCTACATGATGGGTGATGGGTGCCACCTCTAAGACTGCTGCCAAACCTTTCGCTTTTGCTTGCTCCATCTCTCTTGCCCCGTCTTCTCCTTCACTTTTAACGTGTTTCTTGTCCCGTCTTCTCCTCGCTTTTAACGTGCTCCATGCCCTTCTTGCCCCTCACTTTTCATGTGTTTCTTGTCCGTTATTCTCCTCTCATTTTACATGTCTCTTGGCGTCCTCTTTCCAAGTATTTTCTGCACTCTTTTCAGCCCTTTCCCTGCAACGCCCATTGTATTTTGCTTAGCGATTTGTTTGCTATTTCAATGCTAACTCGCTTTTGCGTTTTTTTTCGCGTTTTTTTCGCGTTTATTCTTTTATTTTTTAGTTGCATATTTTATTAAGTTTTTCACTGAATCTGAATCTGAATCGTTGGTTTGATTCTATTCCAATTTTCATATTTCTATGTTTTCATTGTTGATTCGAAGGGAAAATGAAATGCGGTTTGGGGCGAGCAAACATTGGACCAAAGCAGACCACCCTCTCCACCCACAGCCAGGAGTATGCCATGGAGGTTCGTTGGGTGGGTGGATATAGGGGGGGTGGCTATCCAAACAGGACGCCCTGCAGCTGTTTATTTGTCAGACTCTAAATGATTTTTAATAGCGCAATTGAAAGAGTCGCCAAGTCGAGACTCAAGACTCGAGGAGTCACTGGCCCCCGCAGGGGATGTGTCGGCAAAGGGGAAGGGGGAGGGGGGAGGTTTTTTCTCTGTTTGCCCTTGAATATGAAATGGAAAACTCAATGGGCGCTGGCAAACAAACAGAGAAACAGAGAGATACAGAGAAACAACAGCAGCAAGCAAGGGGGCGGTGGTAGAGGCATGTGGCAAGCACACCTCAGGGTTGCCGTCAGGTAGCGTAGCCATCGTCGTCGTCCACGTCCTCGTTGTCGTCGCATTGTTTTGCAGAGCTCTCTCGAGTGGTTCCAAAGTCCTCTCATCCTCAATCCCCATTCCAGCAGACATCCTCCGCAGAAGATAGAAATTCCCCTCCTTGCGGAAGGAGCACTGCTTGGGGCGGACAGCAAAGAAGCAGAGGGTAGGGGAGTGGAGGGTTGAGGCGGCATCATTTACCGATAAACGATGTCACGATTAAAGCTGAACAAATGTTGTTTTTATACGTGGTGTAGATACATCATAAAAATTGAATTAAATTCATGCGCATAATTATGATAAAACAATTATGTTATTGGCCAGCGGAAAAAACACGGAGTATAATGTTTATAAAAAAAGAGAGCGAAATGATTGGAATGTTTACACATGACATAATGCATAATGATGTGCTTTTGATTACGTTATCGGGGTGGTTGAGGCGTGGCGGAAACGAATTAAAGCGTTAGCCAATAATCTCTGTGCTCGAAAGCCAGGTCTAAACCGATTGCCGACTGCCGACTGCCTACTGGCACGTGTTCTTTCCTGCGCTAAAGGATGAAATCATTAGATACACAGATACATAATTAACTTCTTAACTCTTTGGGACTCTGGCACTCTGGCCAATCCACTTGCAATCGATTGTCTTTGGGTTTTGTGATAAAAAGTAACCAATATCTTGATTGGATGATTGCTACTCCTATTACAAGTCTTATCCATTAGGAGGCCCTCGGCCTCCTCTTGGCACAAACAAACATACAAAGTAAGCCTCACACCGCGACTTTTCCGCGGGCACTTTTCCGCACTCTCTAATGAGCTTTGATGAGCGATGGGATGAGCATTGTGATTGCGACAGAATGAATGATGAATGAATTTCAATTGATTTTGCCCTGCATGCAAACGCATCAAAGAATTAAATCTATAAAAGACAGAGAGGCATGAAGACAGAGAGAGGCATGATGAGAGAGAGGCATGGGGGCAGAGGCAGAGAAATTGGCGTTCAGGATTAAGAGGCATTGCGACAATCAGCAGCAGCAGAAAATGAAAGACGTTCGGCAGCAGCAGCAGCGGTAGCAGCAGCGGCAGCGGCAGCTGCTTTGATGGATTGATTGATGATTGGCAAGCCTGATTGATGCCCCCCCCGTACCCGTACCCACACCACATTTGATTGACAAGTCGCGTAGGGGCGTGGGGGCGTGGCTGCTTGAGGGTGCTAGTCGCAGTCGCAGTCAAAGTTCAATGGAATGACGAAGTCCTACACCGTCTGGACGCACAAAGCGAGAGTCTAAAGCTAAGGTAAAATGAGTTTTGTGTTGCACGATTATGGAGACGGAGGGCGGTGCGATGGGGGGAGGGGTCTATTGCATTGGCAGGGCAGCAAAATGGCTTGTTTGAACATCGCTAAGTGGTGCAAAAGGCTCACAAATAAGGCTTTGGCCTTTGCTTTTTGGCTTTCAAGGCAGACAGCCAACAGCAGACAACAAATAGACTTGGCCAACACTAGACAAATACACATCACAGATGGAGATAGAGAGAATAAGAGAGAGAGAGGGAGAAAGCTTATATGCCAGTCAGAGACATGACACCCGCCAAAGGGAGAGAGGGGGGAGAGGGATATCAAGTAATGACAGTGCCAATCAAGATTTCATTTCATTTCAAAGACCTGTGTCCGATTCGAAGTGAAATGGATATCTTTATTATATGTATATATGTACATACATATGTATGGCTATAGATCAGGGGTCGGCACGCAGTCATTCATATGTTCCTAGTGCGTTTCAGTGCGCAGCAAACAGACAGGAAGAAACATGTTTCATTTTCTCTGCCGCGGCGCTGCCGAGCTGCCTTCTGTGCATAGGGCCGAAGCCACACGATCATTTTCGCTGCCGCTTAACCAGCCGAGCAGAAGTGCGTTCCAAGTGCGTATGAGTGCGCAGAAAACAGACACGAAGCAACACGATTCATTTTCTCTGCCGTGGCGCTGCCTTTTGAGCATAGGGCCGAAGCCACACGATCATTTTCGCTGCCGCTGCGCCAGCCGATGTCGCATGTGCATAGCCGAAGCTACACGAAGTTTTTAAGCTGTGCGTGTGCCGACTGCCGACATAGGACGCTGCCGGCCTCTGCTATAATCTTTGCATATATTTGTATCTCTCGCTCTCACTGCAGGCTTTTGCCATAAGGCTGTCTCTAGCAGTTGAAGAACCTTTTGAGGCCCAAAGGGAGTTCTCCCGACTCTTTTTAAGGGAGTGCATATGTTCTGACGATTAGGAGATCGTGATAGAGGACTCTTTGGCTAAGCCAAAGCCCACAATCCATCCATTCAATCCACATTCCTCCTATAATAGATTATAGCAAAAGAACCAGGGGATACCCAACTCTCTCTCTCTTTCTCTCGAAATCGCCTCCCCTTTGAGGATTCCTTAAATAATTAAAAATCATCACATCATGTATGTATGCATGATAATCTACCAGTTAAATCCAAAATAATCTTCAGGTAATTGGATAGCTTATTGTTTTTGTTGAAAATGATGGCTTGAAAATTTCAACAGAAAAATCCCAATTCGAAGTACTCGTACCCCAGAGGTAGAGGCAGAACCAGAGCAGAGCAGAGCAGAGAGCCTTTTCGGATGATTGCATACGAGAGAGAGAGATAACCGAATCAAATGGAGGACAAACTCCGCCGTAAAGTGACTCCCATTTCATGGATGTCCTTCGGTGTTTTTGGGGCTGGGGAGAAGATGTAAAATGCTGGGTAAATGGCCACCCGAAAATAATCGTATTATACGACCATCCTCTGGGATCCTCTGATGCGGCGGAGGGACAGACAGACGGACAGACATACAGTAAACTGGTAGATGGACTCGTTGCACGCTGCGCCGTCGCTTGTTTGTGGCAAAGACAAACACAATCTCACATCAAATAGCGGGCAAGCCGCCACCAAAAAACGAGAATAAAAATGAAATAAAAAAAACAACAAGGGAAAAGGGAAAAGAAAAAGGGGGAAAAAGGGGTAAACGGGGTAAAGAGCAGGGAAAAGGCAAGAAAAATAAATAATAAGAGCCAACGGAATGCAGGGAATGCAGGGAATGCACGGGGGGAAAAGCAGCGAAAGGCAGCTGCGCAAACAGGAAAATGAGCGAATGCGAACGAAAGGGAATATGAGGGAAAAGCCCTTGCGGCAATTACCACATGGTCGAAACCCCTACCCCCAACCCCCTCCCCCTCCCCCCTGTAATGACAGCCAAAGTGTTAAAAAAGCGCTTTAAAGCGCCACAAAAAGGGAAGACAGCAAAGGAAAGGAGACGGGGTTGAAGGAGCTGGAGCTGGAGAAAGCGTAACAAAGCCAATCCGAAAGGAATGTCCCCCCCACCAAAAAAAAGCAGAGCAGAGCCGATGACAAGCCCGTAACGGACATGGGACTACGGTTTACGGATGGGTATTAGTGGCGGGAGCCCCTTTGGAGACTCTTGCGGGAACACTTGTTAAGTCATACGCTCGATTCGGTCGGTAGCAAGGAGGCAAAGACCCAAAGAGGCAACGAGGCAAAGAGACTGGGGGGGAGGGGGGCACACAATCTGCGCCTCATCTCCGCCCCATTGCGTTTCAAGTGTTAATTTGACAACCCTGCGGCCTAACCCGGCCCAAACCTTCCGCCCAAAAACCAAAGCCCCAAGGGCGGTGCGGGATTTTAGGTGTGATATGTGCACTTCCATTGTCCATTGGCATCCTTAGAAGGATGAGAGAGATGACAGACACAACAATACACCGAAGACAGTGGAAGGCCAGAAGCTGAGTCAACACGAGAGTCGAGTGCTGATTTTTTGACGCCGCCCCCCCCCCAAAGGGCAGCCTTCCCCTGCATTCCCGCATTTTTCGAGTGTCTCCTCATCCTGTTCTGTGTTTTGTATCCTGAGTTTGTGTGTGGGTGTGTTTCAAGTAGTTCAAAAAGCTTCAAATTCTCCCCATTTGACACCCGACATGTCCTCACCGAAGGACATCGTTGGGCATTCGTTGTGAGTGTGTGGAGTCAGTCGCTGACAAGTGCTCCGCTCTGGCGGGGGTCGCAGTTCTAATTGGGTAAGATAATATATTGAAGATTATTGTGATAATTGGATCTGTTTTGGTCAACACACTAGAGTGGTGGTAGGTTGCAGGTGGCAGGGGCAAGCCTTTTAGAGATGGGTATCGCCACAAGGGATGGGTGTTGCACATGATAAGAAATCGATACTGGGGTGCCATTGTGTACCTGCTTTTGATTGAATCATAATCGTATGCGGTGTTTGCTTTTCAATTTCATATTCACTATGCATATACGATTATATCGAAATATGGACAAATTAATCGATAATCGTTATCGATTGTTATTGAGACTTTTGAGACTTGTCTTTGCTGAAATCACAGATATCACGATGGAGACATCGTTATCATAAGCTTATCAGCAATAAAACAAATCGATTTATTATCGATAACTTTCTGAATTTTTTCGATATTTTTCATATTGACATTAATTTGTTGAAAAATGTAGTAAAATATTATATTATCGATAATGATCGATTTTTATCGATATTTATCTCTACTTTTTTGAATTTAAATAATATTTAACATATCTATATCTATTATTTGTTGGTAAAACTCAGACTTCCCCATAGATTAAGCATACATTTAAAGAAAATATAACAAACAAATCGATAATTATCGATAAATTGTTATTGACGGACTGCCGAAAAAGGACTCTTTTAAATTGAAATTTTTGCGAACAGATTTAATGGATATTCATTAATAAATCCACATAAAAATGGACTTCTTCTGCCGAGTATCCGCGCAGCTAAATGACAGTGATTGATGGCCGCTGATAGGTCCGTCTGTCAGCAAAGCTAATCGATTGAGCACACACACACACACAGACACACACACACTAATTTATCCAATATATATTTAGCCCACATTAATGCCACAAATACAATATATGTACAATGTATATCGTATGACAGCAGCATCGATTCGATCCACCCCGTAACCCCCGTAAAAACCCAAAACCAAAACCAAAATAAAGGCTCAGACAGAAATCCCCTCAAGGCTTGGCTTTTCCAGGGGTTTTCTATGTCAGCTTTAAGTCTTCAATGACAATGCATTACCTGCTCTCATATTCCACTTCCCACTCTCACTCCCTCTCTCTCTCTCGAAGAGAGATGACTCTTTAAGCTGTCGTCGCCATTGGCATCGAAATCGACATTAACATCAACATGGAGATATCGGGGTATCGGGGGTATCGGTCTCATGACAAACGTTTGTCAACATTCTTTAAATTGAATTTCAATGGATTTTTCTTTCGCCTGTCAACGAAGGCACAACACAATGCCACACACACACAGGGAAAAAGGTCAGGGGTTACAAGGGTTAGGCAGCTGCTACACAGAATCTGACATCCCTCCCCGCCCCCACACCTGACATCTGAGCCGTCACACAAAAAAAAGATCTCTCTTTCTCTCACGCACAGTCCAAAAAAAAATAAAGTAGAAACGGGTTGAAGCCCAAGCCACAGCACACGATATCTCTCTCTCTCTCTCTCTTTCTCTCTCTCTCTCTCTCTCTCTGAGAATACTCTTTTATACACTGCGAGAAAATTTGCCTTAAATATGGCGATTGGCATTTAGAATAGAGATGAAATATGTATTCATGTATGCAGTTCATAGGACACTTAACCAGTCTCTGGATTCCATCCATTCCAGCCAGACATACAGACAGACAATAGATATCTGTTGCTCCTAGAGTCCTTCAGTTGGTGTTGCTCCTTGGAGATGGCAGATCTCTAGGCCCCATGGGGATGGGGCATTGATGATTCTTTTCAGTGTGTGTGTGTGTGTGTGGCAGCTACCGACACCTGGCGCCTGTTTCGCAATAATAATACATATCTACTCCCCAACGTTGGACTCTGATTCGGACCATCCATTGATTGCTGCTGCTGCTGTTGGCTACACTTCGGTTCTGTTGTTCTTTTGCTGGTCCAGAGAGGACTTTCTTTCTCTGTGGGTCCTGCCTCTCTTGATGATTGGGTTGGGGGTTTCCTCGGCGGTTCGGCGGTTTATTGTTTTGTGTAAATGGAAATAAACTTTGCAGTGCATTAGCGCGTAATTGATTGAATTGAAGTTCCAGTTTTCAGCAAAAACCAGAACACACACTCATAAGCACGCACACACACACAGATACACATACATATACATGTACATGTATATAGAGTCACGGGGCAGCCATTTTTCGTTTATGGCACAGCCAGGACTCTCTCTCTCTCTCTCACTCGTTGTGTATGTGAATCGCATGGTAAAACACATCGAGCCTTTCGGTTAGCGACCAACAGAGAACAACAGACCAACAGTGAAAGCAGTCATGGAATTTAAATTATGTGAGCAACACCAGAGAGAAAGAGACAGAGAAAGAAAGACAGAGACAAAGAGAGAGAGAGAGGGGTGGAAGAGAGGGGGAGGGAGAAAGTAGAACAGTAGGAGTAGGGGAGGGCCATGGCATCGGCAACAAAGCGTTAACATTAAACGTCGCTGCCACAGCCACTGAGCCTCTTTTGCTCCCTCTCTCTCTCTCTCTCTCACTCTTGTTGCTCTTGACGGCTTTAGTGGTCGGCTAAAATGTCAAAGGCAAAAGCCGGCAACTAAGTGAAAAAAAAGAAAAACCGCCCAACCAACGCCCACAAGGATACAGCCTACTCTTTGGGCCACGGCCTTGACAGCCGGCAACTCGCGACTCGATTGAAGATAGGGTCCCAAGTCCATGCCACAAGAATCCAGGCCAGAGAATCTTTGGAGTAAAAGGAGCTCCTCCCTTCCCTAGCAGATCCTTTTCCAGTTGGGACCATCCAGTTGGGATTTCTCACAGAAATATATACAACATACAATACAACTTTCTTATGTTCCATTTACCATATACCATATTCCAATGTTCCATATTCCAATGTTCCATATTAGATTTCATATATAATTTTGTGAATTAATCTTTGGATTATGATTCTTAGTAGCTGATTATTTATTATATTTATTTGTTAATTTTTACAAAACAATTTAAAAGTTAAAACTGAAACTGAAAACTGAACCTCTTTGGCTCGATATATCTTCTGGGTACTGTCATTGTATCGACACGAGTAAAATGCGATATAAAAGGACACACAAAGGACTCTTATCAACCCATTAGATATCTTTAGGACGTTGATATGCAATGACTGTACCATCAAGTGGTCCAAGCGACACCAGCAGAAGGCTGTTACGCGCGGATCCCAGGCAATAACGCAGCCCTTCTCCCGCCCAACCGACCGAGGGGCGCTGCCGCATAACGCGCGACTTGTTAACCGAAAGATAGATAGATAGATAGATAAAAGATGCCAAGGATATCGGCACTGATATATGCCGAGAGCCAAGTGTTTTGGTTCCTCCAAAAGGACAGTCCAGTCGGCAGGAATTGTTGGATCATTCAAAGGATATTGGTACAAAATGGAAGATAAAGATTTGATTTGATTGTGGCTTCCACTTTATTGGAGATAAATTTCCATAAATTGAAGAACTTTAAATGTTACAAACGCTTTCACTGATTTCCCTGCAATGTTAAATGTTTTTTTATTAAAAATTTCATTGGAAATTGTTTTTGATTGAATTTGATTTTTTTCATATTTTGTTTTCACCTGCATTTGGAATTCCCACTGTGTGGAAATGTCAGGTCAGATGCCAACAAATCGCCGCAAATTAACCGCACAGACGGACGGACAGACAACAGAGACAGGACATGGAATGGTGAATTGCTTAAGTAATTAAATGCTTCAGTTATGAGGTTCATCTATGTACACATATCTCTCAGATAGCAGCAGGACACTCAAGTAATGCCAGATGGCAGCAGCACAGAGAAAGAGAGCGACAGAGAGCGAGAGAGCGAGTGAGCGAGCGAAAGATGAAAATGAATAAATAAATAAACTTCCACAGCAATTTCCACTTGGCCAGAGATTGAAAATCGATTCGATGTGGTTAAGAGAATGGAGCCAAACCAAGCCACAACCAGAGGGGAACTGTCATCAAATCTGAATATTTAATCAGTTCATCATTTCCGCTTTAGTCGAGAGAGAAGAGTGGGCGGGCGGGGGAGTGGACGGAGCTTTTCCCCATTGCTAAAAATAAATAATTAAGCTAATTTCTCGTCTGCTCTGTCTTGCATGCATCGTATCCATGCCGCATGCCGCATGCCCCGTGGCCTTGTCTGCCTCTGCCACTGCCTCTGCCTCTGCCTCGTGTGTGTGTGTGTCTATCTTTTAAAATGCCATCAAGCAGATTCAAGCATATCCCATAACGCAATCGACAGATCCGCTCCACAAACAAAACTCAATTAAAAATCCATTGATAAAGAGAGAGCGCACACAGCGCCCACGCCCCCGCCCACGCCCACGCAGCCGGCACGAAAGGAAACGGACAGCAAATTGGCAGCAATTATATTTTATAATACATATGTGTAAATATATAACATTGCAACCGATGGCAAAAGAAGAGACTGCGACTGGGACTAGGACTGGGACTAGGACGGGGATTATCAACGGAGCCACGAAGCCATGGCTCACAGCCAAGCCAGGAATGCCCCTGCCACTGTTAATGCCCCTGCCACTGCAGGGACTGCTGCTCATCTGAAACATATGCTGTGGATGTGGCATTATTAACAACTGAACAGATTGCAGCCCCTTCTGCCACACGCCATGTGACCATGAGAGAGAGGATGGGAGCGGGGGAGGTACAACTGCAAAACTTGATAATAATTAGATTGAGATACTGGGGGGGGGGGGGGTATCACCCTCTCTCTTGCCCTGCTGCCTCAAGCTCTCTGTCTCTCTCGAGATACAAATGTATCTGGCACTTGGTCTGTGTGTTTTTTAGCATTTGTTCTTTTTTTCAATTGAAACCCCTCAAAACTCAGATACAAATGTATCTGCTAATTTCAAAGATACTTCGTTTGGGACTTATGTTTACTTACTGTATATTGCCATATACAAATGTATCTGTGTGGCAAGTGGCTGCCGGAATACGTATCTCGTAGATGTAACTGAATAAAGAGAGAAAGAGAATTCTCTCTTTCAGCTGCAAGTGGTTATCTTTTCATCTTGATTTCAGTGCAATTTTCTCCTTTAACATTTATCTTTAAATTGTACGTAACTCTAGCTTTTCCCAACGCCCACGCCCCACCGCCTTGCCCCATTCCACCGCTTGCCCGGTTGGCCGCTTGGCGGCCCTTCAAATGACCTCCCGACAAATTGCAGTGGCATTCGAAGTGTCGCCAGATGACGGCGAGTCGGTTACAGGCGCTTGCAGCCGTTGCCGCCGCCGCTGCCGCCGCCGCCTGGATGCCCTGGTGTGGCAAGTGATGCGTGCGGTGAATGTTGCCACGTTGCCACGCTGTCACGCAGCCATGGGTGCCACGGCTGCCATTTGGAAGCGTACATTGCAGATTCTCCTGGCTTCTGGTTCCTGGATGGGGTTCAGGATGGGGTGCAGTGGCAGGTCCAGTCTAGTGGCAGTGCCTTCTGTTTCTACCACCTGCCACTTCTGCCACACTGCCTTTCTTCCTCTTTCTGTTGGCCACTTTTGCTATTGCAATGTCCGTTATGCCGGTTTTTATAGGCATCAGACATTCGACCTCCCAGCTTGCAGCTCCTCCGATCCCCCCCACCGCTCCCGCCTGCTCCTCGGCTGCCTGCTTCCGGTTGCTGCTGCTGCTGCTGCTCTTTCGGCCCGTTTTCAACGCCGAGCCGCAGCTGCAAATCATTTTAATGCGGTTACAACCAAGGCCTTGCCCCCGCAATACCACACTGCCGCCCACACCCTGCACCCTGCCTGCTTCATGCACCCTGCCTGCTTCATGCTTCATGCCGCATCATGTAAATAAAAATTATGAAAAGTTGTCGCGGGGCAGCGCGTGGCAAAAATCCACATAAGTATGCATTTAAAAATAATTTATGGCAAACGAGAGGGAATGAGGAGGCAACTGGAGGCAGCTGGCGGCAAGAGGAGGCATGACCATGTCCGTCTTTAAGCGGACAGAGATCCGGCTGGAGCCCTGAATGGATGGACGAATGGATGGACGAATGGATGGATGGATGGCTGGATGGCAGGACAAAAGTGCGCTTAATGAGGCTCAACGCAACAACATGCCGCAAAACGGTGGGCGGTGGGTGTGCCAGACCTCTGACCCCAGACCCGAGACCCGTGGGCGTTTCCCCCTTGGACGTGCCACACAATGTCGATATACATATACATACATATACATATATATGTATGTATCTTTTTCTTTAAAGATACAAAAACCGAATGAAAGGATATTCAATAACTGAAATGGTCTACCATTTTCGTTGAGTGTACGAGTGCCGGGATCAACGTTTCTCTTTTTTTTCTCTTCTTTTTTTCGGGATTAATTAATGATGGCTAACCGCCGTCCGGGGTCCCCCGCTCCGCTTTGCGTCCTCTCGTGTGTCGTGTCCTCTCAAGCTGTTTCGTTTTCCATGAAAAATGCGCATAAAATATGAGCATAAAATATTTATACAAAAAAATGCCACTACTACACATGTGAATCCCCGACTTATGTATATATATACACGCATATCCATATACATTTCCATCCAATCCCCCTTCCAATCCACCTTCCCGCGCACCCGCAGCAGATCGGAAGTAACATTAACTGTCATTGCAGTTTGTGGGCTCTTTAAAAATATGGCCAGCACTTTAAAGAGCGAGAGAGAGAGGGTGGCGTCGGCCAAAACTTGGCTCAAACCAGGGCATTATTAACAGGCAACTGTGTGTTTGGCCCAGTACGTGCCAGTACAGTCTGTGTGTGTGCGTTATGGCCTGGCCAACGTCCATGGCCTAAAGCTGGCGGCGTAGAAATTACATTACATTTTACAAGCGGCCAGGGAGGACCCATAGCCAGAGCCAGAGCCAGGACCAGAGCCAGAGCCAATATCAGTATACAGGGGTGGGGTAGAGAGGGGGTGGGTTGGGTGCCACGGATGGCATATTGTTACGGCCCCAAACAGTATGAACTCCTGGTCGCAGTTCGCCGGAGTGGAGTGGAGTGTAGTTCCGTTTTGCGGAGGAGGAGGATGCCAGCATAAAAATTTCAAATATTAACATAAATTTTTACAATGAGGCAACAATTTTTGGCCATTTCTGGCAGGAGAAGAGAGGAGAAAGTGGGCGTGGACGTGGGCGCCTTGTACTTTGATGCCTGGCTCCGTGTCCATGTCCCACCATGTCCTGCGTGGTCGCTACTGCATGGTGTTAAATATTTTGTAATAAGCACAATAAACCAAAAGCGAAACAATTTTCGGGGGAATTTCACAAACGAAGAACCGAAGCAGGCGATACACTCTCTTTTCATGAGAGCTACAGGAGGATTCATTTTTCAACCGACTGACGGGCGCTGCCGCATAACGCGCGACTCGTTAACCGAACCGATCGCGGGCATGCAGGAAAGATACATAATTCCAGGAATTATCCAGAAATACTATGACATTTTTCACACAAAAGTTCCAAAGTTTGATTTCATTTTCTTGTGCTAAAACAAACAATTATTTTTCACCAAAAGTAGATACTGTTTTCTGCTCAAAAAGATTCCCATTAATACTTCAAATTCTCTGATCAGAGAGAGAGAGAGAGAGCGCAGATTGTTATTATCTAAAGAAAACCCGGACAAAAATCATTATAGCCATAATTTAAGAGCATGTAAAAACCCCGAAATATATGCACAACGAAGGGAAAACGGAAAAAGGGAAAAAGGGAAAAGGGGCAGAGGCTAGGCAAAAATCCGGAGGATACCAATTGAGTATCTCTCCCGCCCCCATTGCCATGCCCCTTCCCATCCGCTGGCGCTACTGTCTACTGCCTGATAATGGTTCAATTATTTTTCCGCCCTATTTAACTGCAAGTAAAACGGGTGACATGAGGGGTGGGGGTGTGGTGGGGGTTGGACTGCCTCGAAAACGTAAAACCGCTCTGCTCTGTGCTCTGTGCTCTGCTTTCTGGCTCTCTGTGGGTCCGGG
Source organism: Drosophila athabasca (assembly GCA_008121215.1). NCBI lineage: Eukaryota > Metazoa > Arthropoda > Insecta > Diptera > Drosophilidae > Drosophila > Drosophila athabasca. Next base: position 6,386,404 of record CM017796.1, on the reverse strand, counting down.
CTCTGGTTCTGGCTATGGCTTTCTCTCTGGACAATGGGCAACCGACCTCAACGCTCCCCGGATATGTTGAACAATTTTCCGGCCATGGACAAGCAGCCAGACGTGCAGCACCACACACATCCTTTTCCTTGTTCGGCTTTTCCAACCGCAAAAATTTGTCACACGTCATATGGCCACGCCCCAGTTTTGAGGGCAACGCCCCTCCTCCCCCCCAACACGCTAGAAGGGGCGGAGGGAAGGGGAAACAAAAGCTCTTTATATGCGGGCGGGTATTGTCAGCTCGTTAAATGGTCGGACTCTCTCGTGTGAGGAGGGGGGTGGGGGGGTCCTGTGTTGTGAGTGTGAGAGCAAATCGTCCTCCATCCGGTGCAAAACACTCTCCTCGTCAGCCTCTTCAGCCTCTTCATCTAATGGATACTTTTTCTGGCCTAAAGGCCACACCAGCCTGAGGTGTGGATGCCACTTCCACTCCCAGCGACTGACTGTGACAGGAGGAAGTGCGATAATTGACCCTTCCACAAAAATGTTGCCACCGGTGAACCATCTCACAAAAAGCCCTCAAGGCAGCAGCTTTTCGATTAGCTGTTAAAATATATAAAAATAATAAGAGATAAAAGATAGATTCTTCGGTTATAGATGCCCCCAAATAGGAGTAGATATTGTTTCTATGGCAGATCGAAGGGAGCTTCTTAAGCAGGGAGCAGCATGTTCGAAACGCATGCTCGAAACGAACTTCATACACGATCGATCGGCGGAGCAGCTTGTTTGAAGCGCATGCTCGAACCTCGAACTTCATAAATAATAAATAATTTTTTTCTTACTTGTATTTCTATAATTATTAAAGCATTGTTATTATTAAAATTTCAAATAAGTACAACTATAACCTTTGAGGTTTTATTGGCTTATTCTTGAAAAATCTAAGACTATATCTATTTCGATTTTAATCATATTTTGAGGGTATATTTTTCTTAAAAGCGGAGAGGCTTTTCTTGAGAAGCAAATACAATATATTTTTGGGCTAATATTTTGGATGAATTTGCAGAAATCTATGGGGACAGGCAGCTCTTTAGAGTTATCTTACTCTTTTATTCGTATATGCCAAAAAAAACTATCCCTTCATTCAATACATATCCTGATTCTATATATATACATACATACATATGACTCCAAAAGGTAGGAATATTTTTTGTAATTTTTCGAAATACAAATTTCCAAAGTTCAGTTCGGTCGTCTGTAAAGAGCTTTCTCTTTTTATACCCGGTACTCGAAGAGTTTAAGGGTATATTAGATTTGTGGGGATAACGGTTGTGTGTAACGCCCAGAAGGAAGCGTTTCCGACCCCATAAAGTATATATATTCTTGATCAGCATCAATAGCCGAGTCGATATAGCCATGTCTGTCTGTCCGTCTGTCCGTCCGTCCGTCTGTCCGTCTGTCCGTCTTCATTTGCGCCTATATCTCAGAGACTATTAAAGCTAGAGCAACCAAGTTTTGTATCCAGTCTCCTGTGTGCTCACACTACTCCAAATGTATTTCAAAATTTCGCCCCGCCCCTTTCCGCCCGCACAAAGGACGAAAGTCTGTGGCGTACACAATTTTGAAGATACGAGAAAACTAAAAACGCAGAATCATAGAGAATGACTATTTCTATCAGAGTGTTGAATCTGGATCAGATCGGATAATTATTATAGCTACAATGAAGAAAACCATTTCGAAAGTCATCGTTCCCTCTCGCTCTCTCTCACACGCGACCCTATCTGCTTTGCCCATTCGTATTTTTTGACGCCTAGTTCTCAGAGACTATAAGAGCTAGAGCAACCAAACTTTCTATCCAAGCTTCTGTGATATCAAACCAGCACGAGTTTGTTTCAAAATTTTGCCACGCCTCCTTCCGCCCCCACAAAGGACGAAAATCTGTGGAATCCACAATTTTTAAGGTACGAGAAAACCAAAAACGCAGAATCATGGAAAATTACCATATCTACCAGATTGCCGAATATGGATCAGGTTGAATCAATATCATGGCCAGAAGAAACAAATTAAATTTCAGTGGCTACGCAACGCCTGCCAAGCGCTGACTCATTCCCTCTCTCTCTGTCGCAAACACTTGTACGTCTCAAATATGTAGTTATACATGTCATGTAGAAATTTAGAAGCAGATGTAAAAAGCATATGCAAACAAAATTGAAAACATGTATAATATTCCAAAAATGATTTGACGTCATTTTTTGAAATATTATTTTTTGCCCAAAATTTAATTTGTCCCTTTTGCGAACATGTAAATGTATGTAAATATGTGTATACTGACTGAGTACCGGGTATAAGGTAGAGCCGCGGCCTTTGCCGCGGCTCACAACGTTCCCTCTCGTTTTGTTTAATATTTCTATGAAATATCTTTAAAAAAAAAGATGCATTCTCTGCAAAGAGAAGCGGGGCACCCCTTCCTCTCCCCAGTGCCAAAAGAGTACAACAAGTGGAATCAGCTCTCTCTTTCTCTATTCAAAATTTCAACATTGCCTCAGAATCTGGTTGCTTCCACATCGCATTAGAATCTGGCTGCTTCCGGGGGCAGGAGGCAGGATGGTAGGATGGGAGGAAGGATGCGTCATTTTCACAATTTGAACAAATTTCAGAAAATTATTAATGATGTTGATGGCCAATTGAAGGCGTTGAATCGAAGCAAAATGTCCAGGACACGACAGAGATAGAGAGGGGTAGGGACAGGGGACAGCAGGGACTTGTGCAGTGCCAGTGCAAATGATTTTGCTTACGCGTCTTGGCATTTAACATTAATTAACATTAATATAGCCATAGCCATCCATCCACCACTTGAGCACAGGAGGAGAAGCCGGAGCAGAAGCAGGACCATCTACAGGATACGGGATGGCCTCGAACCTTGGCTGGTCCTTGGCCTGCGGCTCTCACTCTCTCTCTCTCTCTCTCTCTCTCTCTCTCTCTCTCGCTGAACTTTAATAACTCAGTTAAACAGCTTATGGGGCAATTTGAGGCGCCGCAAAGTGTTTGGCGTCCGTCCACCGTCCACCGTTCATGTTGCTTGGTGCTTGCTGCTTGCTGCTTGGTTCCTTGCTGAGCTGTCCTTCGAGCAGAAGTCCTTTCCGGTTGCCGTTGTCGTTTCCCGTGTGCACTTTTTGAAATTCGTTCGGTTTGGCGGATACCGAAATTTAATTTCCTTTGTAGCATTTTTATTGCTATTTATTATTATGATTATTATGTAGTACTTTTTTATATATATATTTCACTCGGCGAAAGGACACAGGACGTTCTCTCTCCTTCTCTCTCTCTCCTTGTCTCTGTCTCTTTCTGGTCGTTATGGTTGGGTCATAAATTTGTTTGCTCGCCGCTTCGCCTCGCCTCATTGTGTGCCACAACGGATGGGGTATCGATGGGTCCATCGATGGGTACTATGTCCATATCGATGGACGTTCTCTCTCGCTCCCGCTCTCTGTGGATATGCAAACAACAATATTTGCGCAAATTGTTTGGGATGCTTCTGCCGTGTCCCCCGCCCCCTGTCCCCCCGTTCTGTCCTCCCTTCTGTGAGGCTGTATAGGATTTATGATGTTGCCCCACTGTTGCTTCGCCTGATTATCGTCTGGTATTAAATGTCCAACTGCTTGTAAAACTATAAAATTTCATGATTTATCTGGCAAGGGACTCCTCGCAAATTATGATGACAGAGAGAAAGAAAAGAAACCAACGGAGTCCCAAAAGGCACGGAGAAGGGGAACCCTTTCCATTTCTCTTTCTAGTTTTTTTTTGTTTGGTTAAATCTGTTTGGGGTTTTCCTTTATTTTTCTGGGTGGGCCATCGCTCGGGGCGCTCTAAATTAAACCACAAATAAGCATATGAATATTCCAGCCGGTTCCAGGGACACTTCTGTGGTAAATCCTTGAGCCCTGAGCCCTGGGTCATAATTTCTCCTTCTCATTTTTCTCTTTCTCTCTCTCTCTCGTTTCCTTTCAGGTCTTTTAAGCGAGGGACAAGCCCTGGACAAAAAAAAAACCTCTGAAAAACTGTGAAAAACTGAAAAGAAAAGGAAAAGTTAAAGTCGGGTAAGTCTATGAAGGAGCGGCTGTGCCGTGGTGGTGCCGTGCCTCCTTTTGTGTGGCGGCGGGGACCTATGGCCTGTGGCTCGATAATGAAGTTGAATGTGTTGACAAGTTTATTTGCTTAATTTTTGCCCGGCACGCCATTTTTGAGTTGGCAGCGACTGTCGTGGGACTCTATCGTTGAGCGCCGCAAAAAGAGGCCGCCGGGAGTGGCCGCCGCCGCCAACGCCCCCCCCAAGGGGCAGGCATAATGCATACATATACCTAGTATATATTCGGGCACGGGGCGCGGCTATGCTACGCGCTGACAGGACCCGTTCCATCACAATGATGAGTCGTTGATAAATACGAAACGAGGTTACGCACACGATGGATGGATGGATGGTTGGATGGATGGATGGGTGGATGGACGGAGGGCGGGAGGGGGAAGAGCATACCATGGTGGTTGGTTTTTTTCTTATTGTTTCTGCCTAAAGAGAAAAGCCAGTTCAACAGGCCTCCCCCTGAAATCTCAGGCTTGCAACCAACTTTTGACCAAAAAAAAATGCAGGAGCTTTTGGCCAGGAGGATTCCAATCTTTTGGGCCAAGAGGAAGCGGCTTTTGGAAAGTTTTCCCACAGACAAAGAGGCTGGCCTCTGAAAGTGTAATGCTCTTTGGGGGAAAACTTTTCGGAAAAACCAAAAACTCCTTCAAGGACTATCCGCTTAATTATCAAAAATTATTTATAAACCGTTGGCCCGCCATATGGTTATCCTTTTCGGCATTTATTGGACTAATTTTTACTTTTTTATTCACATGTTGCATGTAAATAGCAATAGCTATCCCTAACAGCCGGAATTTTTGTATATTTTATGGTATTCTATGATATATCACCAAAGATCTATCTCTTTTTAAGAGAATTATTGGTCATGCACCGGCGGATCAGCATGTTTGAAGTGCATGCTCGAACCTCGAACTTCATACACGATTGATCGCCCCTGAATGTTCGAAGATGTTCGCATGCTCGAACCTCGAACTTCATACACGATTGATCGCCCCTGAATGTTCGAACAGAACAGTAGCCCCCGGATCGAACTTGTTGTAATGAGCGCAGCAGTTTCCCCAAATGGGGTAGGGGAAATCTTCTTTTCACTTTCTCCCCGAGCTCCCCCCCCTTAGCCACACGCATCACACTTTTCTTTCTACCCCTCCGCCCCTCCCCATCCCTCCCTTCTTCCATATCCTGTCCCTGCCGTTTCAATTTCTGCGGCCAATTAGAGCGCTTTGACGCCGCCTCGGGGTCACTTTGCGTGCCATTTGCTTATTTTTCTTTATGCATTTCATTTTTGCCCCCGGATTGCGGTCATCATTTTGTAGCCTACTGTGCTACAAACTGTGTGTGTGTGTGTGTGTGTGTGTGTGTGTGTGTGTGTGTGTGTGTGTGTGTGTGTGTGTGTGTGTGTGTGTGTGTGTGTGTGCCCTTCTTTTTTGTGGCCAACTGAAAGGGTTTTTCCGACTGCTGACTGCCATCACTCTACAGACCATAAAGCGTACAAATAAATTAATTTATGAATGGCAAATTGAATGTCCGAGTAACAAGGGGTGGGGGGTGAAAAATAATTTGAAAACTTTTCCATGAATGAAAACCATTTGTAGAGTATTCGGCAAGCGGTTCTTTGCGCAGTGAAAGGAGAGATTTTTGCTGTTTGTCAAAGTAATAAAATAATTATTAATTATGAGAGGGAGAGCGAGTGAGAGAGCCGCAGAATTATTCAGCTTTGTGTGGAGGTGTGTGTGTGTGTGTGTGTGTTTGTGTGTAAATATTTAATTTAAGAATTATGAGCAATGACCTGGCAATGGGCTGGCAACATGTTCATTTATCGATCAACCGGTTTTAGGGGATTGTTCGGGGTATACGCCCCATGGCACACACACACACACAAGCGGGGTAAAGTCTCAAGATAAAAGAGTCATGCGATGTTCTCTCTGTTGCTTTTTGGTGTTGCTCCTTGCTGTTGCTGTCTGGGACAGGATCACTGGCTTAAAGCAGGCAGGCAGGCAGCTGCATATATTAGCCGACTTTTCAAACGTTTTCCCCACTAAGTTTTGCTCCTACTCGTTTGTCTGCCTCTCTGCACACTCAGTATTCCCCTGACATGTGAAAACCAGGTCCATAGCCACAACGACGCGTCGTCCATGTCTGTGTTCGTGTCTGCCCCTCCCCCACAGCCACAGCCAGGGGCAAGCCTCATCGCAAAAGTTCGCTCAACGGAAACGGAAATAATTTGTCATTTTATTTATATTTTATGATTATTTATTTTATACCAACATTTTGCCGGGTCTTCAGCCACAGCCACAGCTACAGCCAACAGCCACAGCCACTAGATTGAGCCACGGACCACGGCTCACACATACATTAGCATTAGTTTTTCTTTCTTTCTTTTGTTTTTTGGCCAACGCTAACGGACTTCCTTCCGTCGCAGGGCAGCGTCATGTGGGAGGGAGGGAGAAGGAAGGTGGGGGCTGGGCAACAACTGCCGTTTCAAGTGCCACAAATTGTTGCATGCTTAATCTGCCTTTTGGAGTGGTTCTTAGGATTCGGCTGCGGCACAGTGGCAATCATTAGAGATACATATCATTTCATTCATTGACCATGAAGGTAGTATAATCACTCTCCAAAAAACAGAGAAGCTTCTATTAATACATGCTATAAGTCCCTGCTGTAAAGCCCCCTCTTCCAAGAGAACAATGGTGCCCATCATTCATCTGCCACAGCCACTGTGCCACACAGCGAATACTTGCACTGTTGCCAGTGTTGCCTTGTCGCTGCGCCTGTTCCGTATCCGGGTCCGAGTCCGGGTCCGAGTCCGGGTCCGGGTCCGGGTCCAAGGCCTCCTCCTGTCTGCCATTCCTCATCGCATATCGCTTACTGGCGCATACTTGGTGGCCAGCCGCCAGTCGCCTTGTTGTACATGTCACATTCCCTTTGCCGTTCCCCCAACTACCGCTCGCCCAGGACTTGCTTTTTTTTCTCCCGTTTTTTTTTTTGCTTTTCTGGTCCTGCTGCTAAGGGCTTGTGTGTGTGTGTGTGTATGTTTTGACCACATGGCTGCCAGTCGTCGTTGTCGTCGTCCTCTTGACGTTTTTCTTGTTTGTTGGCTTGTTCAACAAACTCGTGCGTAATTTTCCACGACCTGCCACCCACACTTACAACATGTGTATGTCATACACTCACTCATACAAACAAACATGTTTTTTGATTGTGTATGTGCGATCTTCTACGTTAGATTTATGGCTATATTTTCCTCTCCATCATACATCCTACATGTACGACTCTGTAAGTCATATTGCTGTGTGCTTGCAGTGAGAGCAAAAGAATCTGTAGAGTTAACAGAGCACATAACAGAGACAGAGAGATCAGTACGATCCTTTCAGTGTCTTCTTCATTCACCTATTTAAGCAATTAGATCTAAGTCGAGTGCCTTCTGGATTCTAAGAGCGCTCTCCAGAGCGCTGCCAGAAAGCGGTAACAGTAACAGGCTGTAACAGAGTGTGCCCACAGGCTGTTAGAGAGCGGCCAAAGGCTGTTAGCGGAGAGCTGTAACAGGAAGCGATAACAGACTGTTATCCCGCGGTGTTACACAGTGCTGTTTCTCTGTTCGAGATCCTGTGTTAAGCCTGTACATATGTACATATATGTATGTATATGTATATCCAGTGCGTTTACAGTCAGTTTATTTATGTTTCCGCTTAGAGGCCCCGTCAGCCCATCCTATCCCCCACTTGTACCACCATTTCCACATACTGGTTTCACGTTTCCATTTAGCCATTTGCCATTTACCATTTCCCTTGATTCGTTTTTCCTTGATTCTGTATGGCTGACCACTGGATACAGTGATTTTTTTTCATGCAATGATTAATTAACTGAATCGCTCTGGCGGCGGCGGCAGCCTCTGTCTCTCTCCCTCTGCCTCCCCTCTGCCTCACTCGTACAATAAATACTTGTATATTTAGGCCAGAAACGGAGAACCACAGAGCCGAGCCGCACATAGCCAGGTGTAGGACGACGACGAGGAGGGGGGAAAGGGAGGGAGGGGGCCGTAGACGGTGCTTGCGGCGTGTTTAATTTCCACTCGAGCACCTTTTCAGCGCCGTTGAAAAACGCAAAGCAAATTGAAAATTAAAAATGGAAAAAAAATGCACAAAAAAAAAGCGAGGAGTAGGAAAAAAAATATAACGAATAGCAAAGCGAATTACTCTTAATGAGTTGGAAAATGCAAACAAAGCGCAGCATAAAGTTGGCCCATAGAGAGCGAGAGAGAGAGAGAGGTCGTAGGTCGCAGGTCGCTGAATAAAAAATGAACGCCGTGCTGCCTCCTCCTTTTGGCCAGGAAGCGCGGCCAAAGCGGCCGGATATTACAATACAAAACGAGGCCCAAAGAGAGGGAGGGAGACGGCGGCAAACGTGGCCAAAAAGGAATCAAATTAATGCAAACAGTTGAGTGAAAACTATGAGCGGCAGTTGAGAGACAGAGAGAGAGAGGGCGGGAGGTCCTTCCACAGCTTGTGGTCCTTCCTGCTCGACCCCAAGTGAAGCGACAACTTTGCGTTGACTTTTGCAGCACATTGTTTACATTATATTTGAATATTATTAGGACACACAAAAAAGAAATACGCCAAAATGTGCTTCAAAAATCAAAAAAAAAAAAAATAAATAAAACGAAGTGAAAAATACCCTTCAAGACATGAAAATCAAATCAAAATTAAACTCCAAGCATCACACACACAAACACACACAATGGAAAGGGAGTGCATTCTGTCAAGTCAATTATTTCCATTCAATTGCAAATTGAGTAACCGGTCTGGGATCAAAGATCAAATCAAAGGAACTGCATGGCCAGGCCAGGCCATTATTCTTCCTTCCAATATAATCAAAGACCCAAAGGCATACGAATCAAAGAAATCACAGGGCATACTATATATATAGGTGCTCAGGATAACAATGCAGGTCCTGTGACTGCTGACTACTGACTGCTGACTCCTGACTGCTGACTTCTGACTTGGAGTTGAGTTGAGTTGACAAATGTTATTGCGGTCCTTTGTTAGGGTATACATAATGGATGCCTTCATTTCCGCTTCCGAATTTTGCTCCATGAACAGACCGTCCAGCACTCCACTCTTCGCCCTCTACTTCCCTGTGCCACAGTGCCACAGTGCGTGTGTTTCGTCCTGGCAATCAAAGCCATGCGTCCAGTCATTGCTGCCCCCCCATCATGCGGGCTCCCTGCTCCTGCCTTCTCCCTCGACTATGGCCAGCGGGGAGTAGCTTAATAAAAGCCAACAGCGAGTAGTCCACTTCCAGTTCCAGTGCCACAGTCCATTGCGACTGCTGGATACCCACTCCTACGAGTGGCAAGTGCCACTTCCCCCCATTTTATTTGTAATAATAATGCCGCAATGTCTCCTGACAGGATAATAATAATGGGGGAAAAGGCTGATTGACTGTGCCATACAGATCATTGATTTGTCTTTGATTTTCCAAATGCCATTGCTGCCACCACAATCTCCTGCTACTCTCTCCCCGCCTTGTTTGTGCCCCATAGTTTGGTAGGCACTTAATTATGTGCGAACATTTTGTGTAGCACACACTTCAAGGCCGCGCATTCCCGAATCATTTATAATCGCCAGTGTTTATGGTCTGCCACGCCTATCCAAACCCCACTTCCAACGCAACATCCTACAGCTCACAGCCCACAGCTCACAGCCCACAGCTTGTGGCAAGGTCAGAGTCTCGTCTCGCGACTTGCGACTCATGTAAATCAAAGACAAATTTTTCGGTCGCTTTATCAGACAACAGAAATCTTCAGATTGTGTGCCCAGGGCCTGCCCTATCGACTATGTCAATGAAGTTATTTTTTGGTGGGGCTGGGGCGTGGGGATGCGGGGCATGTTGTGGCCACAAGGCAATTAGTCCTTTGGTGCTGCTGGATTTTTGGTGGACTGAGTGCTCAGACATTTTGGGCAAAGGAAAGTAAAACTTGGCCGAAAATGCTAAAATAAATATAAATATAAGGTGAGGCTTGAAGAAGGATGCGGCAAGATCGATGTCTTGTCTGACAAGGGATTCTTTGAGGTAAGAATGAGAGTATTTCAAATGATTTAGATGACATATGAATGAATATTTCTTAAAAAAGAATACAATAAATAGAATGATAAAAGCTCAAGAAATAAAATAGCCAAAAAAAAACCAACGATTTCGATCGTTTCCATGATCTCCGTTACTCTTTGTACAAATTTCAAGAAAAATACTTAAAATTAATAGGTACTAATAAAGAGCGAATAGATAAAAGAGGTACAGAAAAATACACTGAAAAACTCTTTGAACACTTTTTAAATTAAATATAAATAAATACTACGAAAAAATTTACTAATTAAAATCGAAAAATATATACAAAAATACATACAAAAAATACTGAAAATTAATACTAATAAAGACCGATTAGATAACAGAAAAATACACCAACAAAACACTTTAAATACTGATTTAACTCAAATAAATATTACGAAAAGATTAACAAATTAAAATCGAAAAATATATACAGAACTTACATATAAAATACCAAATAAGTTTGCAAAAAAAATTCTGAAAAAGATTACTCACAAATGTAGAAAACAGAGGAAGATACACAACAACAACAAAATACTTTAGAAATACCAAATCCTTAATTAGTTAACTAACATTAAAAGAAAGTTAATATAAAAAAACAAACAGTATAAAAATGGGAGTAATAAAAAAAAAATACCAAACAAATTTTAAAAAATACTGACAAAAAATACTTATAGAGGTCGAATAGATACAAATTCGTAACAGCAAAGTATGCAATAAAAAATACTTTAGAAATACCAAATTCTTAATTAATTAATTAACATTAAAAGAAAATGAATTCCATAAAAATAGCAAACAGTATAAAAATGGGAAAAATATAAAAAAAAATATCAAAAAAATACCAAAAAAAAGACATTCAAAGGCATTCAATGAATGGAATGGATTTGCCCACATTTAGTCGTGAAGTGAATGGAAACGAAACCGAATATCAATGCCACTGTGGGGCTAATCCTTGATCATCAAACCCGTCAAACCCTCAAGTGTAAAAGCCTTTGGAAGTGTTCCCCCTCCCCTCCCTGCTTGCTCCCCAAAAAACATGTCCACCAAGAGTGGCATCTGCAGCCACTATTGACTCTATTTTGTGGTCTCTTCGCTGGCATTACTCCGTGAGGAATCATCCTGTTATGTAGGAGCATCTTTACCCTCCTGTGCATTGTCCTACTTCTCCTTCTTCGTCTTCTCTCTCTCCCTCTCTTCTTCAGAGTCAATCGCTGTCGTGCACATCCCCAAAAATTGTGAAGTGCTATGCTCTCCTCCCGACACTGTGCGATGCGGCGCTGTTTATAAACATTTTTATTTGCACATTTGTTTTATGGGGCATTTGCTTTGCTTGCTGCATGATGCACTTTCCCTACACACACACACAGACAGAGAGACGCAGACACACACACACACTTCAGAACACACTTTTGGGGACAGAACTCGCTTTTCCTTGTTGATGTTGCAACTGCCAGCAAAAAGGAAATGCCCGACAGGACAGGACAGGGCAGGGCGACACGGAGGGGGGGGAAACAAGCTGTGCATAAAAACAAATGGCAAAGGGCGTGGCATGTGGCATGTGGCATGGCTTTCCACTATGGCTATGCCACCAGGCGGCCATCCCGATGATTGTCGAGTGCTTTATTCGATTTTTTCCCACCCCATCCCTCCTCCTTTCGACTCTTTGGCTCCGTTTGTTCCTTTCTCTCTCCCACTCTCTCTCTCTCTCTGGTATTTTCTCTATTTTCTCCCCACTGTGGAGATCGAAATGTGTTCTCGTTCTGGTGTTGTTTTGCTTTAATTTGGAATGGCGTGGTAAATCGTTCATCATAAATGTCAAGAGATTTTCAACGAGGATTACGATGGCATACGAATAGCCCAAAAAATGTTGCAGCACTTCACTCTCTCTCTCTCTCTCTCTCTCTCTGTCTGTGTGGGCGCCATTAAATGCAGTTGGGGAAAGCAAAACTCTGCCAAATGGGAAATTAGACAATGTTGGGGAATGTTGGGGAATGGGAATGGAAGTAGCCTTAAGGCTACGACTATTCCTCCTTGAACATTTGTACTTGTTGCTGGAGACTCTAGAGGATTAGAGTTTAGAGATTAGAGATTAGAGTCTCCCATCTTCATTTTGCTCTATCTCTCTCTGTCTCTCCTCTGTCCATGTTTTGGCTGCATATTTGACAATTTCCATTTTCCGTTTGTCCAGTTTCCTCCCTCTGCATTTTCCGGTGCCTGCTCTAAACATGCTTAAAACAATCCAAACAAATGGCAGAAAACAGCAAAAGAAAAAAGCAAACAGAAAACAGCAAAAGCCGAGCGCACACACTTTTGACTGTCCTCCGACTGTCCCGCTGTCCGACTGTCAGTTTTAATAAATCGTCAGATGCGTATCTCTCTCTGAGAGTGTATCTGTGCATCTGATGGATACAAAAATGGAAAACGAACCCTTGACCATCAACCAAAAAACGACAGGCAAAACATACAAACAAAAGGATACTCAGAAAGATAGATAGATAGATAAATAGATAGATAGATGGATAGATGGAAAGATGTAAGGATGGATAGATGAATGGTTGGTTGGTAGGATGGATAGATAGATAGTTGCAGAGATGGGATAGATAAATATGAGTAGATAGATGAAGACTGATAGATACAGATAGAGGCACGATGCGAATCAATGTATAGGGATATGGTAAGATGTCTTTCAACCAACTTCCGCTAATAAGTATATGAAATAATTCCCCTAAAGACTGCTAATCCTCAAGGCAGGCTGTTGTTATTTTCGATCGAGTGCCACGAGAATGGCCTGGGCATCTCAGACACTGCCACAGCCACTGCCACTGGCACTATCCTTTGGTGTTGACGGGGACGATCCTTGTAGCTCCCCAGCTTCACCTACCTGCGGCGATCCCTTAGCCCTCTTAAGCGTCTGCAAGAAGGGGTGCATCGGTACTGCGAGTGGCCAACTGATTGCCTGCAAGCATCAGTATATACAATGTACATATGTATATGCATATGTTTATCTATGTATATAAACAGTTCAATGGATGCAAATAGAGATAGATAGAGTTAGAGATGTACATACATGTATATAGATATAGATATATAGATATCTGTAGATATATGTTTGACCCACATCAAAAAAAACTGCTCTGCTGACAAGTTTTTAGCAACAACAATTGGTATTCTTTCTCTCTCTCTCTCTCTCTCTCTCTTTGTGTGTGTTTTTCCATTTGACAGTCGAAACTCCTGAATTAATTGATGGAAATTGGAATTTTCGTTTGGTACAGTTGCGCTTTGAGCTCTCTAACAGTGTGTGCGTGTGTGCAAAATAGAAACCAATAAATCCAAGACAAATATCAATATTTTGGTTTGGTTTGACAGAAGCAGCAACAAATGAAAACGAAAATGAAAATGAAAATAAATATCCTTGCCAAAGAGCAAATAAAAACTAAGAAAAAAATATGAATACAAGTTCAAATTTGTAATATCTCTGTGAATGGGGGGACCAAAAATTGAATCCAATCAAATATGGTAGCAACCATGGAGGAAAAACCTTAAACAAAAAAGAAAAACGGACCTGCCTGAAGAATTTTCCTTTAAGGTTTTTCTCTTTGAAATTTTTGTTGTTGTTGGTTTTTTTTTTCTTTCTTTCAATTTGGGTTAATCAATGCAAACGGCGGAAAACAACAACAAACAACAACAACAAAACAGAAAATGATTGCAGCGGCAATTTTAGAAAATAATTCAATCCATATTTTGCCTCCCCAGAGGACTCTCTCTCTCTCTCTCTCTCTCTCTCTCTCTCTCACACTCGGCGATATCCATATCGTAGGAGTCTTGTACATATATTGTGTGTGGCACAGGATTGCGTGCGTGATGTTTGCGGCCTTTGGCAGCTTTGCTGCCTCGGTTCCTTGCGCCTTTCTCTGGTGGCGCGTTTGCTGTAATTCAACTAATAAAATATTTACGATAGCCCCGCTCCGACCCGCTCGTAGACCCCATCCGTGAGTAGTGGAAACAAAGGTCCTGGAAAAAAAAGGCCACACAGAAAACCCCAAACCCCCTCCGCACACACCGAACCCCCAGAACCCCACCTCCCCCCCTAAAGCTAAACAATCGACGCATTCGTGTTTATTTTTACTTTCAATTTTCTGGCTGTCCCCGTACACCTTACGCCGTATTCTTTTCTGTTTATTCATTTTTCTACACGTAATACCCATTGTGGAGGGGTAATATCTGTTTGACTAGAAAAGGTTTAATGTTTTCTTTATTTTTTAAATTATATTTGAATTCAATTTGAACACCTAATAGGTGGGCTTTCATCCTGGAGTTTCATCCTTCACCGCTGACGTCGGACTATGCCAATTTGGGGGAGGATATCTATTATATAGAATCTATATCCATACAGGTATAAAAAGTACTTAAATGGTATTACGGAAGGCCGTCTTCACCCTGAAGTGACATTCTACTTGCCACGTGGCATTCCACTTTAACGTGTGACTGGCAACCACAGCTGATTGCTTTCGCTATACCAATCTACATGCTGCGATCCTTAATCATCTGAAAATAGGGATAGACACCAATCTTTAAGCCTGTTTTAATCTACTCTTCAGGAATGTTTTTGTTTTTTTGCTTTTGCTTTTGCTTGAACCGATTAATCTCATTCGACTAAAGCCATTCTCTTGCGTCGAATGAATCAGCAACCTTCAGCATTCCCCTTGTCAAATTCCATATTCATTCCTCGCTCTCGCTCTCACTCTTACTCTCTCCCTGTCTTTTATCGCAAACAAATACTCATGTGTAATATCAAGAAATCCCCGCCTTAAGTCCAGAACAGAATATTCAAAGATGATGTGTAATATTTTCGAGCAGGGTCTGCGGGTTATAGGCCGAGGGCGGAGGGCGGAGGGCGGAGGTATGGGGAGAGCCTCGTCATGGTTGGAGTTAATTTTTCTCTTGATGATTTTTCCCTTTTGTTTGCTCTGCTGCCTGCCGTTTAATAATTATCAAGGCATTAGTGGGCGTCTCTCTCTACCCTATTCTATCCCCTTCTCTTGGGATCTGGCTTCTCTTTGTCTCCTGCTGCCCCTTCCTTTTTCCTCTGGCCCGTTTTTCTATCAGGTGTTCCTCTGCTCTTTCTTCGCTCGTGCCTTTTTTTTCTATCAGAATCCTGCGGCATTCTGTGTGGCCTCCGACCGACAGGTCGGTGGGTGCCTCAGGAAATGCTCTTGCCGCTTAATTATTCACGTTTTGGCTTGTAATTTCCCCGAATGAATGCGGCACGAAGACAAGAGCAGAGAAAGGGAGAGAAGGTGCTGCTGATTCCTGGTGGTTCTATGGTTCTGTTTCTGGTTCTGATTCTAATGCTGGTGGTGGCCTGACACTTGTTGGCCGCTGCTGCTGCTGAGCTGCTGCTGCTGTGGCTAGGCGTCGATTAAAGAGCGAAGCGGGCCGTGGGGCCAAGAAGTGGAGGCGGAGGAGGCCGCCAGCAGCCAGCATATTTAATTAAATTCTAAACTCGAAAGCAAAAATGCAGCAAGCCTGAGAGAGACAGAGAGAAGGAGCGCTTAGACACACACACACACACACACACACACACACAAAGCGGAAGAGAGAGGCATATAATCTTTGGGCTTTACATTTTGCTATGCCAACGCCATAGCCCTTATTTCAGGATACCCTTAGGAGAAAGGTATACTCTATTTCCAGTGGAATAGCGAGGACTTCAGTAGCTATTTAGTGCCGTTTCAGCGAGAAGAACAGTAGCGAGTGACAGATAGTGCCTGTGCAGTGTAATAGCGAGAGAGATCGGTCAATGGCGAGTACAGTACAGTGCAACAGCGAGAAGGAGAGCTAGAAGCGAGTACTGTACTCGAATGCTTTAATTCTCCCAAAGAAACTCTCCAGCCAATAGTATATTCAATCTATAGACGAAGAAAACCCATTTCCAATCCTCAAATGTAAGGGCATCACATGCTGCGGTCTCCGTGTATCCTCCTACCCTTTTGTCGCTCAGGTTTTCTTTACCTTTTCTATTTTTTTATGTTTTTTTGTGGACTCTTTTCGCTCTATTCTGGAAATTATGCAGCAAAATATTCAACAAACATTTTCACTTCATTTCGCGGACATCGTTAGCAGGCTCCTTCATTTGCCAACGCCTGGTCCATTCTGCCACGCCTCCATTGTTTAAAGTCCACCTCCATCCACCTCCACCCGCCTTCATCCGCCTCTTTCGTGGCTCTGTGGCGGTGTTGCAACTGATTTTAATTACATTTAATGCGAGACACTTTTTTCCTTTGTTCGGACTTGGACTTCTTTTCTCTGCTGCCGCTGCTGCTGCTGCTGTTGGTGCTGTTCGCGGGAGGACGGACCACCTGCTGGCTACAAATTTTTATTAATGTTAAACGCTAGTTATGCCCCCTGAAGACACGCCCCCTTTCACCAGCTGTGACTTTGTCTCTTTGCATATTCATGGCGCTGGAAAATGGTTGTGGAAAATGGTTATGGGGTAAGCGGAAAGCGGAAAACGGAAGCTTAATGTTTGTTTGTTCATCAAGCAGAATGGCGTCGACAACTGTAAATGGAATCTGTCAGAGAAATAGGAGAGGGGGGCGAAGACATGACACGACGCGACAAGAACAAGTGTTGTAAGGTGTCAGCGAAATGGAAATACAGAAACAAGTGTTGTAAGCAGTCCGAAATAAGAAGCCCCAGCGAGTGGGATCATATAGTAGCGAGAGTCACAGTAGCGAGTGCAGTGCAGAGCGAGCCACAGGAACGAGTGACAGACATTACAGTGGCGCTAAAGTGACAGCGACACGAGCAACACCAGCGACAGGAGTGACAGGAGCAATTGTTGTACAACAGGGACAAGTGCTGGCAGGACCTAAGCGATGGGGTAATTGAAAAGTAAAGTTTAAGTGAAAGTTGTAAGCACCAAAAGGGACAGCAAGGAAATAGCAGCACCATCAGGGACCTGAAGCACTAGCAGGAGCAGTAGCAGGAGCAGAACTTGCTTTGGTCGACCGAAAGTATGCAACATTGATTGAAACAATTAAAGTAATCCCTAATCGAGCTGGAAACTTGATCCTTGGCTTGGATGTTGGTTAAAGCGTTCACACGATACGAATACAACTCTGTGGCACAGAGAGAGAGAGAAAGGGGCATACAGGAAGAGAGCGAGAGAAATGTGTTTACCGCGTGCAGTGCGTGCGTGACTGCTGATGCATTAATTTTGTTTTCACTCTGCGGTCGCCGTTCATTGCATTGATTCCGCCACTGCACTGATTCTTCTCCTCTCTCTCTCTCTCGCTCTCCCACTCTCTCTCTCGCTCTCTCTTTTCCTCCTTTCGGGCCACATTACTTTTGTGCTTTTTGTGTGTCAATTTAATTTCATTTGTTCCATGGCTCTTTTCACAAATTATTGCTGCATTCCAGCAGAACAGAACAGAACGGAACACACAAGCGAGTGCCAGTCCCAGTCCCAGGAGGGGGAAAATGTTGCACAATTTAATGCAAAATAATGATCCGTTTTCCCGATGTGTATGTGGATGTTTCGATGTCATGTCCATTCGATGCTCAATCCAATTGCAATTTGATTTGCATAAAATCTCAACTACAAAACGACGCATCAGCTCTTTGTAATTTATCGATTATTTATTTGAATTTCAGTGGAGTACAGCGAATGGATCTGGTAATGGTTTTAGGATCATGGGGGATCGATAATCCCCATTAAAAATATGGACTCTATGCTTCTACAAGCATCATGGGTTAATGATGTAACTACTGCAAAATAAATGTGCAGCAGTCAACACTCTGTGCCGTGCCACTACACACTCTTCAGCCCTTGCAACCCCTTGCTGCCACTGCAATTAAAGCGCGTGCCAGTCTCCAAATGGCGCCGATTGCTGCCTCCTGACAAGAGTTGCAGTTGCGTGTGTGCGCGGGGCGACATGCCACACATGCCCCCCGCACCACTGCCATTGCTTCTGCCACTGCCACTGCCACTCCGTGATTGCGTGATTGGAAATGAGTTCGAATTAAATCCGAGGGGGCGGCAATTAAATGAAATGAAATTTTTTTCTTGCGCTCTCCTCAAAAGTCACCCGCAAAAGTGGGTGTAAAAGCGAGCCCCCCGCCCCCAAAACGCAGATACATTTACAGAAGCGGTGGCAGAAGCAGTGGTTGGTGCAGGGGCAGGGCCAGGAGGCAGGGGGCAAAGATAAACTGAAATCAATGTAAAAAAAAAAAAACAAATACTACAACACTCGACTACTGGTATCTTTCCGTGTGAGAGAAAGTCTAGGTGTTGGTGTTGGTGTTGGTGTGTGTGTGCAGCCAAACGAAGAAACGAAATAGTAGAAAAGGAAGACGAAAATCGAAGAAGAAGGAGAAGGAGAAACAGGAGAAGATAGCAGGGAACAGGGACTTCCAGTGCACACCAATCATCGATTGTTTTTACATACAGAGCGAGTACTAGTACGAGTACGAGTATACCCTATCCAACGAGAAGGTACAACGAGTAGAAGTATCGAGGTAACGAGAAAGTACAGCCATACAGATGAGTGCATTGCAATGGTACGAAAAATAAATATTTTTGTATTTATTATTATTATTTAAAGCAGTTGATTATCCTCCTGAAGAACGTCTTTCTTT
The DNA here is from genome assembly GCA_008121215.1 of Drosophila athabasca. Classification (NCBI taxonomy): domain Eukaryota; kingdom Metazoa; phylum Arthropoda; class Insecta; order Diptera; family Drosophilidae; genus Drosophila; species Drosophila athabasca. The sequence goes on along the minus strand of CM017796.1, from coordinate 6,367,548 downwards.
GTGCTGCTGTCTTTTCCTTGTGCTTCGGCGTAACGTTTTCCGCTCCAAAGGATCCCAGGTTCTGCGTTTCAGGAACTCTTCTTCATCGCCTTCTTGCCATCTCTAGTAGTATTCGATGTTCAGTTTTGTTTATTTATGACCTTTTGCTCTCAAGCTCTCCATTTTGGAAGTGTCTTCCTCAGCTCTATCTTAATTTAGTTATGCGATTACCAAAATCTGTAGTTATTTTCCCTCTTCTTGTCTTCAGAAGGAACTGCGAACCGATCTCTGTAAACTTAATCTTTCTCTTCATCTGAGTAACTTTCAACTTCCAAAAGAGCTTCGTCATCTTCCTCAATGTGGAAGTTTTCCAGCCTCTCTATGATGTCCGCCATGAGAAGTGCGAACTGCATCTCGTCTTGACGAATCACCTGAGGCTCCTCATCCTCAAGTACATCGTTATCAACAGTTGGCGGCCTGGCATCCATAGTTGAGCAGTTACGAAATATAATATATGTTTCAGACAACGATTGTTTTCGAGTGTTCGCTTCGATATTCGATAAACAAAACAGTACAATTAAGGCTTGCTTTTCAGTTTTTCCCTTTCGAAATGGCAGGAGTACTAGATAGAGGGTTTTCCTTATTCCTTATGGAAATATTTCAAAGAGAAAGAATTCAAAAATTCAAAATAAATTGTAATTTTCCAATGATATTGTTAGGGGGAATCGTTTGATTCTTTGAAAAAGGGTATTTCCGTTTCGAAACGCCTTTTCTAGGGGTGTGTGCCACTGCCGCGATTTTTCCGCGTTGGTGTTGCCTGTAGTTATTGGTATCTGGCTGCCGTGTTAATCTGCTTCCTTCCGCCATATTTGCGCGGCATATTTACGCGACGCAACGTCGCGACGTCTCTGTCGCCGCTGTTGCTGTTGCCGTCAGCAGCAAGGGCAACGGCAGCAGCAACAGCAGCTGCCACTGATAAGTGCAGCAGCCGTGACAACGGCAATGGTTACGGCAACGTTTCGTGGCACTGCCACGACAAAAATGTGCTGACAACAACAAAATCAACAAACAACTACAAAAGATACGAAACGAGCGAGGCTGCGGCTGCGGAAGCGGCATGTCCTTTATTTCCCACCTACAGCACCGCCTTCTCCTCCGGCTCCTCTGGTTCCTCGTGCTTCCATTCTCGGTCGTTGGTGGTGGTGGTGGTTGTTTTTGTTGTTGTTGTTGTTTGTGTTCGACTGCAAAAGAGGCAACAAGGCGAGCAGCAGTCAACGTGGCAAGGACTTGCTTATCCTGCGAGTCAGTGGCAGAGCCACAACCAGAGCCAGACCCACAGCTAGAGCCACAGCCAGAGAGCTGTTTAATTAAACATTAGGCTGGCAGCAGCAGCAGCAGCGTACACCGCCGCGTATGAGCAATGCTCACACATACAGGCACAGAAAAAGGTGCAGAAAATATGTAGTACGACGCTTCACTTGTATTAGTATTTTATTCTCGTTCTCGAATTGAATTTGCTGGCAGATAACCAAGTGATTAAGTCACCGCTGCAACTACATACCCCGTGAAGCCCCCCAGACCAGACCAGACCCCTAACACCCATTGTTCGGCGAGTAACCAGAGTGTAGAAGGAATGGTTGTGCATTGAAGGGAGTAGTGGTTGGGGGGAGGGGGTTGGCAGATTGTACAAATAGTTGAAAGAACATTACATCTCATGGGAAATGGGCATTGAGGCAAAAAGGCGTTGAGGCCATTGCATTGATGATTCCAGCGTTGAAATAATAATCTAGATGTAATCCACAGAACAAATTAAACGGCAGTGTAAATACATTTTTAAATTCGATCGAATAATATCTAAGAATTCCCTTAAAAAGGCGGCGTCACACACATCCATTATCTATTACTCAAGGCCAGAGTTAATGAAGCGCGTCTTGCAGCAGTGCCCATCGGTCTTTCGTTTTGGGGACGTTCGTTGTTTCTTCGTTTACGAGTAGCATCATTGGTATAGTACCCCAATCAAGTGTCCCCCGCACTCCCAGCAGCATCCCCCCTTCTCGAATCAAAGTACTTTCACGCTCTTTGGCCAGCCAATGCGCTTGACATTGCTTCTGCTCCCCTGCCCCTGTCGCTGCCCCTGCCTCTGCTGCGTCTGCTTCTTTGAAGAGGCCTAAATATTTGAGTAAGCGGATATTCCGGGGCAAGTGAATCTTTGTGTGGAGGTGGGGGTTGCGGGGGGACAACTAAAACCGCTGCCATCGTAACCAAATTAGTCGCAGCTCATCAATTTCCATCATTAACTTTGTGGGCCGCCAAAGGGGGTGACAAACAGGAGACAGGGGACAGGATACAGGCGACAAGGACAGAGGCCAAGTGGATGGGATGTGAGACTGTGTGATTGTCAAGGCCGCCATGGGCCAGAAAGCGCCTTTTGGCATTATGACATTAACAAAACGCCCAGTCACTTCACGCGCACACACACACACACGCAGAGAGAGAGAGAGAGAGAGAGAGAGAGAGAGTCAGAGAGAGTCGCATATCAATGCATAATTCATGCGGCCACTTTGGGTGCCTTGAGTATCAGCTTTTCACTCATCAGCTTTCACCCGAAGCTGTTTTGTTTCCGATTTGTTGGCACACCTTCGTACCTCTATTTCCGTTTCCGTTTCCCTTTTTGGTTGCTGTGTGGCTGTCTGTTCTGTTCGCTGTCTACTATGTCTGGTGCTTAATTACATTTCAAAGGTTATTATGTAATTAACCTTACACGCATCCTTCGATTCTGTGTTGATGCCGACGAATGCTGTCACAATTCTACACAATTTTCACAGGGCAGGGCTCCACCTCCAATCCTTTGCTCCTCTCTACTTTGCTCCCCCTTCATTACATATCCAATTGGATGCCTTAATTAATGGCCATGTTTTGTCGGTGCCTGCCCCTGCCCCTGCACCTGGCCCTGGTCCTCCTTCTCTCTCTCTCTTTCACTCTCTCATTCCGATGGGGCTTTTGTTTTCTTGGCACGCGTCAAAATTCGGGCTTTAAATATGCTTTTCATTCCATGAGAAAGCATCTCCTCCTGTCGTTCTGTGTGTGCCACCATTTGGGGCATTGTTTTTTGTTCTTCAACATGCTGTTCCATCTTCGCTTTCTCTGCGTTTCCATCTGCTTTTGCTTTCCCCTCGTTTCATTCGTTTTTTTTCTGTTTCTTTTTCTTATTTTAATGCTGTAAAATATTTTCAAATGTTTTTCAACATAAATGCGGCATATTGCCCCTTTTGCCTCGTGTTTTGGGAGGCTGCCACAAGCTGCTGCTGCACAACAAAAAGAGTCAAGGCCGTCTAAAACACACACACACAAACCAACCCCTTTGAGGGGGGGTTGTGCTGTGGGGAGGTGTTTGCCTCTGCTCTGATGTGTGCTTAATGTTGGCGCAAAATTAAAATTGCGTTTTAATAGCAACAAGCAGACAGTTTTTTGGGGCAGGCAACAACAAACCATATGTGAGAGGGGGCAGGCCGAGAGACACAGGACAGGACAGGATAGAGGAAGAGAGAGAGAGAGAGAGATAGGTGTGTTTCTGTGTGTGTCAGGACTAAGGACTAAAATCTAAGGGTCTCAAGACGTACAGGTCCTATGGACCTGAGGCCTTAATGCATTTGTGTGTGTGTGTTTTCTTGCAAACATTTCATTATGCTCCCCAAAAAGACAGAAGAAGGGGGGGACACGATAGTCCCAGAATAATTCATAAAAGATTCCGGGATCTATGTGTAAACCTAAGAAAAACTTTCAGCAAACACGAAATATACTCTTGGAAGTCGCTATGATCGGAACATTATTGCCTATGAGCACGCTTTCTTTCTCTCTCCCAGTGAGGCTTAGCTTTTTCTTGGTGGATATAGGAAGATAAGGCATCTGTTGGTTGATAGTACAAAAGTCCAAAATCGTTATAGATTCAGCTGGAAGATGAGTTACTGTAATGGAATTACAAGTTAAGGCCGCTCATGGCGGGCCAGGTGGATCGTGTGGATCATAAGAGAGAGAGAGAGCGATTACAGTGCGCTTTAACTGGTAACAACAGCTGTAACAGGGTGCGGTTACATTATGTTAACAGTGCGCTGTAAACGAGAAGGGCTTCTGTCTGTTAAGGGAGAGCTTTACTTGGGAGCTTCAGATTGTTAACAGGCTGTTAATGGATAGCAATAGCAGAGTGTTTACAGACTGGGCTTCTGCTCCGAATTGAAAGTTGGGATAAGCCATGAAATTAGCCAACAGGATCCAATAATAGAAGTAAGGCATATGCTCTATCCAAAAAGATGTATTTTTTCTCTATCTTCGTTTTTCGAAAGAGCATTCCATTTTCGGATCTTCTAACAAACAGTTTTCCGCGTTGTTTTTTCCCTTGTTTACCCCTTGTTTTATTCTCGTTTTTCCTGAGTTAATTTTGTCGCAGTCTCGTTTGCGTTTGCGTTTTGTTTTTCTTTTTTGGGTTTCGCTCTGCGTTGCTATTAAATTAACAAAAATGTTTCTGGCACACAAAAGCAGCTAAGGGGCAGCGGCAGGGGCAGAGGCAGGGGCAAGACGCAACAGCAAGAGGGGCAAGTGGGGAAAGAGTCATTATAGTAGTAGTAGTAGTAGTGGCAATACTCGTAGCAAAATGCAGTTGGCCAAGGCGACAAGGCCAAAAACTACATGCATACTAATGCAAAACTGTTGTTTGTCTGGTTGCTTGGCTGGTGGCTGGTGGCTGGTGGCTGCCACCTCCTGTCTCCTGTCCTGGCTAGTGCTTTGCTACTCCATCTGCAGTTGCCGTTACTCCTTTTTCTGTGCAGCTCCTTCTCCTCCTGCAGCTGCTGCTTCTCCTTCTGCTGCTGCTATGCCAATGAACGCATTAGAAGCCAAAATGTAAGCAACAACAATAACAGCGTTAACTACTTAACACGCACACATGTAATAAACGCACACACACACACACAGTGTCATACGCACAAGAGTTCCACTTACATTTTACATTTACATTTTTTGTGCTGGGACAAAGCAGGGCAGGACATTTGCTCCTTCTGTGACCTGTGACCTGTGACCTGTGTGGCCGGACCAGGCATTACACTCGTGTAATACTAAGTGACAGGCCCAGCATAACCACAAATCAGACGGCAAAAGTGATTAAACTTGTCCTCCTCGGGATCTGCAACTGGAACTGGGACTGGGACTGGATCTGCAGCACATGCTACTCGTACACAGAAAAGTAGGCAATAATTTTATGCCACTAAAAGGGGGCATGATTCATGGGGGGGGACACTCATTAGTACACCCAGTAGTTGGCTTTGGTCGTTGTGGCACTAAGCAGCTGCCATTTGCCTGCCTGCCTGCCATGGGGCGTCATAAGGCGCTTAAAGAGTAGCCAGCTACCGCGGAAAACCATTTTCAAATGAGACAAACGAATGGAAGGACAGGCTTTAGATAGACTTACGGATAGACTGAGGCTTTGATATATGGTAATATTGTGCACCTATAATAAGGAACAAGACCTTCCGCCAGCCTGGCTATCGAATGGCTGTCGAATATCGTGGGAAATCAAAGAGTTGATTCGACTTCAGAGTTGCAGCCGCAAACATTGCTTCATTCATTCGTTCATTCATCATTCATTCATTTTATCTTCATTTCTATTGTAGAATATATAATTTCTATGCAATTTTCTGGGATTTGGCGATGGAATCTCGAACATACATTCCTGCTTGCATTCGCCCAGCCATAAATCTGTTTCTGTTTATGGAGACACTCTTGGTATCTGTGCCACACAATGAGGCACTCACGGTCAGCTGCACACGCAAATATTTTCGATTTAATGATGGCTTAAGAAATAGTTTTACGGAGTGGGGTTTTCCGCCATTTATGAAGCATCGACATGCAGTTTTCTTCTTTGCCACTCGCCACACAAAGACATATCTTTGTCACACTCGCATACGGGGAGCAGGACTCCTTGTACGGCAGGACTATAATAATGTTTTGCAAGTAGACAGAGAGAGCGCTAATGGGGGTGGTGATGGGGGGTAAAGATACCCACTTTGAGCGTAGTATTTGCAGCACATTTATAACGATATCAGCATACAAGATACAGGTATGAAAAAGCGTGTTATTTGCCAACTTAAAATATAAGCGTATCAAGCACTCCACTGCCAGCCCCCAGCCACCCACCTCCCACCTCCCCCCCTGTTGTTTGTCATACGATTTGAGTAGCTGGATCTTTCAGGATGGAAACTGTGGAAGAAGCACATCATCAACAGCAGCAGTATCATCAGGCGTGGGCGAGGGTGAAACTGTGTGGCAACGTCAACAACAACCGAAGCAGCAGTAGCGACACACACAGATTTCGCTAAGCGGCATGCAGATACAGATACATCTGTGTGTGTGTGCAATGCGCTCCAACAACTATCAAGAACAGCAGCAAGAGCCCCGCATAAGGCAGTACAATAACAGGGAAAACGGAAACCAAAAACAGGAATCCACAGCAAGCTTCACACAGAAGCAGTCACTAGGGTTGGGAGCGGGTGGGAGAGGGGTTTGGGGGACCATCCCTGACTATGGAGGTTAATGTAACCGTATTCGAGTGCTTATTTTACATGGAAACCTTTAAGAGGCGATTGAACCACTTTAGAGGGAGATTTTGTTCAAGGAATAATGCAATTTCCACTCAAATAAATGTGACAGCTTATTGGTACGATCTGCTGCCATATAAGTATGCACCGCACTGTATTGTACAGTCCCACTGTCTGACCGCACGCTTTGTCCTCTCTCTCTCTCCAGGATCCCCTAATCGCCAATGAAAAGCAACGTGTCTGTTGCTGCTCCTGGCCTGCCATCACCATCGCTCCGCCAAGCCCACAGTGTCGTCCGCTTACCCCTTTAGCTGGCTCTGCTTCTGGTTTTGGGCCTTCTTCTTCTGCTACTGCTCCAAATCCTACTCCTTTTTTACAACCTCCCTGTACTTTGGCTGCACTCCTGCTTCTGCTTGCAGGGTGGGGGAACCTCCCCTCTCTGTGTGTGGAAGCAAGCACACGGGGCGCATGAGTAATCTAGGCAGCTTGTGCTTTGCATTTACCTCCGCCTTGTACCTTGGTTCTAGTACGCTTTCTGCATCCGTTTAATACCCTTGCTTCATTGCTACCCATTCTTCAGATTTCAGATTAGATTGGAATACAGATTTCCTTGGATATATAGAAGATATAGAAGCCAGAAAACAATCGTTTCATATATTTTCTTCTTTCGATGGCCATTGGAAGATTCCTGATGCTTGTAAAGGGTACCAAATGCTTCGGTCCTTAGTAGCAGGCTTTTAAGAGGGTGTACACTGTACCCTATATGTGTATTCGTGTGTGTGTGTGTTAAGAGTTTGTATATGTATGTGTGTCTGTGTCGTTGGAGGGTGAATGGTGGGGGGAAGGGGGTTGTGTGCATGTGTGTCCTGCCTCCGTGTATGTTTTTTTTTTTTGTGTACTTTTTGTATTTATTTTTGGTATTATTATTGCATATTTTTGTGTCGCTTGCACACCCACCAAACCCACCCCCCCCTTTTCCTCCAATCCACCCTGCTCTCTTACCCTCTGCGACTCTCTTCTATTTTTTTTCGCGCTTTACGTTAATGCGAAATTTATGCTTCATGCGCTTTTAGTTCTGCTTCTCCTGCCCCTAGTCCACCCTCTCCTTGTCCCTCTTCTCCTTTTCCGTCGAAGGATTTTTGTATGCGAAAATATTTTCGCTGGCATTTTGGATGGGGAAAAATGGGAGCACCAGCAGCAGCGCCAGACCCTTCCACTGCAGGTGTACGGCTGGGTGGGTGTACGAGTGGGTGTGGCATGGCTTTCGGTGTGGCACATATTGATATTGACCAAAAAGTATCATCAATAGCACCCACACACACACAGACAAACACACACCCACACAGACACATACATCCATAGACCCATACACGAAAGAAAGATGCAGGAAAAGTAGGAAAAATAGATAAACAAATACATAAATAAAGAGTGCTGGAATGCGACAGGGGAGTACGCAGTGCAACAGAGGGGGAGGGGCATACCACTCAACGGGAGGGGGAAGTACAAATGCAACAAGGGATAAAGAAAGGATAAAAAGGAGGCCACAAGGAGCAGATAGAAATGTATGCGGCTAATGACGGGGCGTATGAGTAATGTGGTTGCAAGTAGTACGACCAAGAAAATTGAAAAACATTTTCGTGTAATTGAAGAAGAAGAAGAACATAGAGCCAGAAGAAAAGGAAATTCAAAGGAAAACAGTTGAAGAAAAGCCACAGGAAAATTGGAAAATATATATAAATAATCCTATAGAAAAACATCCATAATATTCATATACAAATTGGATGCAATTCGGAACAAATATTAAATGGATATTACGAAATATTAAGTAGCCAAACAAAAGTATCTACATATGCATTTACATCGGCATCTACATATATCGGCATCTCATCGGCATTTACATCGGCATCTACATCGGCATCTACATCGGCATCTACATACATTGGCATCTGTATACTGCCAAGGATATTTATCATCTAACATTTGAAGCATAATTATATAAAAATTATAATTTATTATTAATTATACTAATTAAAGATCATAAATATGGTTCGCTTTATAAGGAACTAAGAATATTTGGATCTTGAAATGCCTTTGCCCGCGCTTTTCATTTTCTTTTCACTCTTTTTTCGCTCACACTCTCTCTCTTTCCTCTCCCGCTTTCTCTCGCAATTCATTTCATCCTTTCAATAAACGAGTATTTCCTTTGCTTTCAATGGGAACTTCAATTGCTTTTCGGTTATCATTTTCCCCTCCCCCTATCGTTTTATATTTTTTTAATACAAGGCAGTGTCCTGTTCCTTTCAAACAAGCACTTTAAGCCCCTCCCCCCAACAACCACCGCCCCCTCCGCGCATTTAATGGGACTTCCACTTGTGTCGTGTGTTTTATGCCGATTTCATTTTCATTTGACTCTCGCCCATGCACCCACGGACGGGCCTCAGGGCCAAGTGCATGCCACATCGGTCTGGTGGCAACGGAAACTTTTCCACACCCATACCCACACCCATTCATGCACACACCTTTACCACACGCTTTGCACCGCCCACCCCCTCCCCCGCCTGCACACTTTCAAAGGCATAAAAATCAACCATAAAAGAGGGAAAAATTTATGAAGAAACTTTGGGCACTAAAAATAGTTTGTCTTTGATTCCCCCCCCCCCCCCCTCCCGTCCCATTCCTTGGAAAACTTGCAGGAAAGCGGGGGGAAAACCGGAACAATAAAATTTACGAAAACATGATATCAAGAGCCTTAGAGATATATTGATTAAAATTAAGTTTTTCCTCTCCTTTGTTTTAAGAATTCGAAAATTCCTTTGGGGAAAACCATATTTGTGTGTCTGTGTGTGTTTGTGTGTGTTCATTAACCTCTCTGACCTTAGGGTGTCCCCCATGCTCTTCATATTTCCTAGTAGGTAAGAGCGGGAGGGGGGAGCTTCAACAGCCTGTGAAATCCTTTTAATGGCATAAACGGGTTAAGCATTTTGGTGACGTGCATATGAACACAGCAACAGCAGCAACAACAGCAGCAGGAGCAGCAAATGTCCATCCTTCCTTCCTTCCTCTCGTTTTTGTGCAGGACATGTCCGGAAGGAAATTGTCTGGGTTTTTATCAGCTTCGCCCGTAAGGCTTCTGCTGCTGGCTTCTGGCTTCTGGCTTCTGCAGCTGCTGCTGCTGTCGCTTAAAAGCTGGAAATTTCATTTATGACTGGGACTGTCTGCACGGAGTGCTCCCGTATGTGTGTGTGTGTGTGCGTGTGTGTGCATTGGGCATTTTTCAAAAATGGCAAACAAAAGCGTGCGTGACAGCCAAACGGGGAAAAAAAAAAAAAAAAAAACGCCAGCAAATCGTTCACTCAGAGCCTCGGGAAAACCCACCAAAATCCATACTGCTCCCCCCCCCCCCCCCCCTCCCCGCCATCTGCTGCACCATTTGTTTTAGTGAAAAGAAAAGAGAGAGCGACAGTGTGTGTGTGTGTGTGTGGCAGACAGTTTTCCCGAAGCATTTGCTTAATTTAATTTCGCCTGCCTGAACGGCTGCTGCTGTTCGGTTCGGTTCGGTTCTCCCACTTGGATGGCTTCCACGTCCACGTCCTGGACTCCTCTGACACTCGTACACTGCAAGAAAAGTCGCACAGGAACACGCTTTGCATTCCCCGCCCCTTTCCACCGATGACTAGTCACTTGTGGCCCCGAAAAGAGATTCTGTCAGTGGAAGCGGAGAGGCTGGCGACTGCTCGGCCGCAGCCTTCATCCACCGCTTTGCGCTTCAGTTGATAGCAGCGCCACTGCCTGTCACTGCCTGCCTCCTGCTCCACGTCCTTTTGGCCAGCATTTGGTGTTTTCTTAAAATTTGCAATTAATCAACTTAACGGCTGCGATGGATCTCCCCTTGCTCTCTTCCTTGGCCCAGCCTTCGCCTTCTCCTACTGTTACTTGTACTCCGGCTTCTACTTGTACATCTACTTCTACTCCGACTTCTACATATACTCCTACTCCTGCTTATACTCCTTCATCTACTCCTACTTCTATTTCTACATATACTCCCACTTCTACTCCCATTCATCTGTTTCACTGTCTTCGCTTGAGCCCTCTTTGAATCGTTCTCATGTGTTGATTCCTTCCTTCAAGTAGAGTCCTTACACACATAAAGGGGTGACAACTTCTGTTCATTTGTTGAGTAAAACTCTGAGAAATAAAATACAGGGTATACACATATTCGATACGTATTGATGGATTTAACAGAAGGCAGTCTATTGCTGAATCCTGCCATCCTTCCATGGAGATATGTATGTACATACATATACTCGTATGTATATATGTAAATAGCTTTTAGTCAGGAAATCTATCCAAAAAATAAACAAATTGTTTAATGGGAAAATGAATGTAGTACAGAGCCCTTTTCAAATATTTCAAAGATATATAGAAAAATGATGAAGCTTGAACAAAACCACATTCAGATTCATATATTCTTAAATGTTTTTTTAAAAACTAATTTCAACAATTAAAACCAAAAATAACGACCCTTTTGATGATTTTGATTGAAATGAAAATCACATTAAATAAGTAGGGGGCATCCTTTTGTCACAGAACTGCTATACAGGATTTTTCTTGTGTGTTTTTCATTTTCTCTTGCTGGGGTGTGTGTGGAGTGGGGGGCTATTCAATTTCTGGTCAATAAGCTATACGATGATAAGCAATGACTGGACTATTAGTAAAAGACAATGATGGAAAGACCTTCGAACAGATGAAAGAAATACGATGGAGGGAAAGCACCAAAAGCGAAACAGAAAGCGAGAGAACACACAATGATGAAAAGAGCCAACAGAAAGAAATAGGGGCGGAAAAACGATGAAAAAGTATGGCCGGAAAACAAAGTATCGAATGGCTACAAGAAAAACAGGAGACAGGAGTCTAGAGTCGGGAGACTGGAAGAAGAAAGAACTCTCTCTCTTTAGATTTGGTTGCCAATAGAAAATTGCAACAACTTTCTGTGTGGCAGCCATCACAAAACACACTTCCTTCCAGCCGTTCATTCCGATTCCGATTTCTGGCATACGACTCTGTTCCTAACCAAAAAAATAGAAAAAAATAAAAGAAATACAATGATAGTTGTGTAAAATGTTTGATGAGGGAACCCCCCCACCCTTCCTTGTCGACGCGCTGTCCAGATTTTTGAGCAGTCCTTGGTGGCCACTCCGATGGCGAACACAATCAGGATGCAGTCGTTGCCAGTTGGCACTCCATTCCTCACCTTTCGGCCCGACAGATAGCCTTTTTCCTTTCGGCTGCTCCTCCTTTCTTTCTCCTATCTCTCTCTCTCCTCTCTCTCTCTGTGGCCGGACATAACTCCAAATGCACTTGCTGACAGGCATTGAAAACACACCACAAACTGTAGATTATGTCACTGCCACTGCCTCTGGGGCACTTTGTGTGTGGCTTGTTATAAATCACAAAATAGGTAAAAGAAAAATATATGTACATAGTCCAAGGAGGAGGAGTAGCAAAACGTAAAGGTAAAATTATCCAACAAAATGCTGCCCGAACATCGAGGAAAAGCGGCAGGGCACCAGGCACCAGGAAATACATACAGTAGTTGCCTCGTAAAACAGGCAAGTGAGTCAGTCGCTCACTGCCACACCCCCAACCCGCAACCCCCCATCAGGCCACCATCTATTACAGTTCTCTCTGCTGTTGTCTCTTTCTAGCTTTAATGCTGAAAATATTTCAACGAGAACGTTTGCCTCCTCTGCACCTATTGATACCCTGTTGTTTTTTTTTCGTACCATACAAACAAAAAATATAGAGAGAACGAAAGAGATCGGACCTGTATCTGTACCCTCGGTACTCTCTTCGCTTCTTTCAATCACTCGGACAATAGCTTTGTCTCTTTCTTCCCCACGCAAAACAGCACCGCACCACGAACGCATCAGCTTCAACTCCAAAGCAGGAGTCGGCACGCAGGGACAGACATGTTCCTAGTGCGTTTGAGTGCGCTGACAACAGACACGAAGCAACACGATTCATTTGCTCTGCCATGGCGCTGCCGAGCAGAATTATGAAGCCTTTTCTGCATAGGGCCGAAGCAGTGCTGCCAACACTTCGTTGCATGAAAACGCTAAATCAGCCTTTGAAAAAAGCTAAAAATAGCTAGAAATGTTTCTTCGTAGCTAAAAAAAACCGTTAGAATATAAATTTTTTGTTTATTGGTTTATTTCAATATTTTGGATGATTTCATCAATGACTTCATCTTCATCATCTTGGTTTATGTAGGTTTCATTGGTCCCTATCTTTCTCAAACATTCTGCTGGTAATTTGTAAGAATGAAATTTAATGTAATTAACAATCCTATGGAGCTTTAAAAGATTGGAATCTTGAAACTTTTCTCTGCACAGCAATCCCAAATGGTCCACAGGTTTGATTGAACAATGTGTTGCAATATACAAACACAGTCCCGCTTTTTGATCGCAAGTTTTCAATGATATTGAAGAAACAAACGGTAGTTTGTTAGGCTGTGCAAAAGCCGCTGAAGTTGACTTGTGTTTAGCAGTCTTGGCATGTGCGTGCAAGTCTGAAAGCTTGGCATTAATGCTGGACTTGCAGTATTTGCAATAACATTTGCCCTCATCAGCTGCATCTAAAGTCAGCCAATTTTTAAATACAGGGTCTTGCATCCATATACCACGCTGAGTTTGCTTGTACATTTTAGGCATTTTCAACTTCCGCTCGCGCTTTGAAAATTGTCAAATACTTTCTTAGTGATGGTATATGGTATAAAACACGATTCGGTAGACTTCACAGTGAAAAACGATAAGACTGAATGCTCGTTTGGCTTATCGATGTTTTTTTCGACTCAAATGAAAAAATACTATTCGTATGAAAATGCCACATTTTCATTTTCACATTTCATAGAGCACATTTTCACATTTCACATTTTCATAGAGCATAAAAATACACGAAGTTACCAAATGTTTCAAAAATATATAGTAAAGCAAGTTTTTCTTGGAAAATAGCTATAATTCCCGCTAGCCGCTATTTCACAATTTATCCCGCATTTCCTCGTTGCAACCCACTAGATCTAGTGGGAAAATAGCTAAATTGGCAGCACTGGGCCGAAGCCACACGATTCATTTTCGCTGCCGCAGCGCAGGCCGAGCAACGCCGAACGAACGAAGCCACGTGTGCACAGGGCCAACGCTGCACGAAGTTTTTACGCTGTGCGTGTGCCGACTGCGCTGCCCCGTTGCCTTTTCCTATGCACTTCGCATAGGACGCTGTCGGCCTCTACTCTAAAGAGAGCGAGTGAGGAATAGCAGCAAATATTGAGCAGCCTTGCTCTCTCGCTGTCTCTCTCTTTCGCTTTTCGCTTTGGAAACAAAACAGCAACAGTGCATGCGCAACCGCCACAGCCACCTGCTCCTCCCGCTGATGCTGCTGCAGTCAGGGGCACAACAACTTTCGTTACATTCCAGAACGTTCAATTCCACCGACGACTCCTGCTGCAGATTTTTGTTCACAGTTTTTACCATTTAACATTTAATATTTGGGCTAACTTTTTGGAGTTTTTACACCGGCCATCTGTCTACCTGTCTCTCTCTCTCTCTCTCGCAAGCTCTTCTTTATATGTACATATGTAACAGTGACCGCATTCTTTTGCTGCTGCCCCTTAGGGCAGGGTTTGCTACTGCCACCAAAAAATGCAGCAGTAAAAAAACACTAAGGTTTCTATTGACAATTGTGCGGCTTTTGCGCCAAAAGGGGGGGGAAAGGGGGGGGGGGGGGGGGTAGGGCAGTGCGGGGACGCACACAAAGAAATGAACAGCAGCCAAAGAGCCGCAAGCATTTGCAGCTTCTCGTCGGAAAACGGTAAAAGCACAAGCGGAATGCAGAGTCCGAAGCCGTTGATACCCTCTCTGACAACCGAAGTTATCACAGAACCTCTCGAAGGTCTCATTGCACTTCAGGCAGAGAATATACCCTGTTGAAAGGGTATCAAAAAGTTGTACAGACGCGGCAGCAAATAGGCAGAGACGGCAGAGGCGTTGGCCAATGCCATGATGATGCCCTTTGGGGCTCGGTAGCTGCAGCAGGTTGGGGCAGGAGCTCCTGGCAGGCGAATGCCGCACAAAAAGAATCAAATGAAAACTCACGGTTTAAACAGAGACAATAGAAATAGTTTGATGAGTATCGCCATCGCCCATCACTAAGCAAACAGCAAGGAAGCGCGCGCAAATTCGATCGAATTCAATTTGCACAAAATTATTTAGGTAATATTTTATTTAGTGTATCAAATACTAACATATAATTTATTTATTAATTAAATATATAAAATAGTGAATTTACATATATGTACATTGTACATATTTATTGACGCCACGCACGCTGGATACCCCATATGAGGTAAAGGTAAAGGGTACGCATGCGCTTAAATAATATTGAAATGAAAACATAAGAATACATGAAAACTTTACTTTAAATACGCATTCAAATACGCAAACATCACAAGCAAAAATATATACCAACAATCCTAGAAAGCAATTCAGGCCACCGAAAAAGGTTAAAACAATACAATAACTTTTTTTTGGTACATATTGTGTGTGTGTGTGCAACCCTAATGCACGCAGGGCTGCCTAGCCTGGCTCACGATGAGGAAACGAGTTAAGTCAGCTGCGAAAAAAGTCCAGGGTGGCAAACAACAGAAATCGCAGCCCTGCATAAACGGCACATACAAGCACACACGCGAAAAGGCATAAAGAACTGATCGTTTTTCCATTAGAAAAAATTTAAAATTAATATAACGATCGGCATTTAACAGATTTCTCAATAAAAAAGAGACAAAACTATGCGACTATATCGATATCAGAGATAGCATCGATATGCATCAATATGCATAGCTGCGAAAGGCTTTGATGCCAAATCGAATGCAGCTCTGACATGAGCAGCCATTTCGTTTTTGTTCAGTGCCGTAAAATCGTAAAATTGTAAAGCTCGCAAACAAATCTGATGAAATCCATCGGAAAAGTTGCAGATTTTCAACAAAAATAAGTGAGAAAAGAAACGAGATTCGTGTTTCGATCCGTTGGTAATTGTATTTTGCATTTTTCTGCCATTTTTCGCCTGTAGATTGGTGTTTGTTTGAGGTTATGTCTCTCAAGCAGAAGAATATTGAAAAAATACTTTTCGTCGACGGCCCAGTCCGGCGAGAGCTTCACATTGAGTATTTGCCAGGATGGGGACACTCTGTGCCGGAGGCTCCTTGTCCTCATGGCAAAGTCCACGCCAAGATCAAAACAGGTAAAAACAGTGCTGCCAAGGAGCCACAGAAGCAGATGCCGATGCAGATAAAGGTATGTCCTCCAAAGGAAGGCAAAGTGCAGCTGCGGGCAAAGCGTTGTGAGCCAAGCAAAACAACGCCCAAGCAAAAACAGGAGAACAAGGAAGGGCCGTGCCCCTTCCCATCGGCAAAAGTACGCCTCCAGCAGCGGCGGGCCAGTGCCGCCCAGCATGGCGCCGCCGCCTCTTCGAGCGGCGCCGATAATGAGGCATACGTACCGCTGGATCACTATCCGGTGCCAGATGACGACGCCATTTCGACATCGAAGAAGAAAAACAAAAAGAAGCCGCGCCAGCGCATGCGCATCCGCAACAAGGCCTTCGTGGATGCTGCCGACGAGGCCCTAGACACCATTGCCACGATGGTAGCCGAGATTATAAATAGACGAGGACTGGCTCACAGTGAGGCGGTAATCTTTAGAGTGATCACAGACTTGTTGTTCACCAAGAACCTTCCTGGACGAATTACTCACGCTATTGCACTTGTCGGCAGTAGAGTGAACAGAGAGGGAATTGGATTTATCGTAGTTGCTGTCGCCAATAACCTTCAAGCGTCAGCCAGAGCCAAAGAAGGAGCTGCCGCCAACGAACGTCCCTCAGAGGGAGCTACCGCCAAGAACCTAAACGCAGGTGCGGCTCTCTCAGGATCTGCGGCCGTTAACAAAGATTCCACAGGAGGAGATCCAGGAAATCCCTTCGCCAAACCCAAACCCAAACCCTTGGCCGCCGAGGAAGCTGAACCCGTGTATACGTTGGACCAAGTCATGAAGAAGGCTGAACATGTTCGTCGGTTGACCGAAAATTTCTTTACGGAATGGGGGGCCAAGAATTCCTTAGACCACATTCAAGGAATTCAAATACAATCAATTATATCTGAACTAAAAGAACTGGCTGTGCCACCAAAGCCAACTGAAACTCCTACAGGGCTCGACGAAATGATGTCTATGCCGAATAATTTCAATGATTTGATAACGATGGTCAACGATCTTTATCAAGCTGCCATATCAGAAAAACCACTATCAGAAAAACCACTAACCGCCGACATGTGCGTTGGCACAGACGACTTTATTGTAGGTGTAGATGCCGCCCAGATGACGGATGAAGGATATGATCAGCAAGCATTGGCTGCCCGCGGGGAACTGGGAGCAGGGCTCCCCCCAAAGACAGAGAAGGCCAGCGATGATGATGATCAAACTATTTCAGATGGCGAAGCAGACGTGGCCGCAGCAGCAGCAGCAGCAGCAGCACTTCTAGGTGGCCCACAGATCTCTGGCGCAGGAAAATCCATCGCCGAACAACAGGCGGCCGCCACGAACGCTAAACATATGCGTTTCTTAGTCGCACTCAGAGATGGCCTGAGTCCCAATCAACTGAAGAATTTGCAAACGTTTTTGGCCCAGGGTGAAGGACGCGGGAAAGAAAAACGCAAAAAGAGGAGTGTGAAGTACATGCAGAGGGATATGGATGGTTTGGAAGATTTGCTAAAGGAGGCTATCGATTACTATCGAAACTTAAAAGTAGCTACCGATAAACAGGCTAAAAAGCGTCTGCTTGTGGCAGCCGAAAAGGCCAAGAAGATCAAAGGCGGCCAAAGCGTTTCGCAGGGAACCAACGGAGGTCTTCCAGCAAAGCAGCAAGCAGAGATACCACTGCCACCGAAGGAGGAAAAGCCGAATGCTGAACAGCGTCCAGGACTCGTCGGAATGGTGCCAAAAAGTCCTCCAATGATGGATGATTTGGCCAAAGAGGTGGCGGCTGCTACCGATGTTGATTTCGAGATCTCGTTTTTCGATACCACCAAAGATGATGGGAAGCTAAAGGAATGGTATGAGAATGGAGAGAAGGTAACTGGCAAGTATTTTCCAATGATATTGGGTGGAACATTTGATGGATGAAGAATGTAGAAGAAAAGAGAGCGAGCAAAAAGAAAGCAGAAATCTAATGGTAAAATGTAGTATGTAATTGAAATTTGAATTTCACACAAAAAAAACATATAAAAAAGGCACAAGAAGAAGAAGACCAAATGAAGAGAAGAAGAGCACCAATGCAGAAGAGTGGCGCAAGAGAAGAGCACCAAAGCAGAAGAGAGGCACAAGAAGTGCAGGTGTAGGAGAGACGACGAGAAGGAAGAGTCTCTCTTTTTTGGTCACTTTCACATTAAATTTAGAAATAATATTTTGCATTCCATTTTTTGAAATTATTTTGCCAGCAAAAATTGCACACGTCTATGGATCTGAACTGGGATTTCCTTTCGTTAAATTAAATCAAATGAATTAAATACTCTAAATTTCCGATAACTGTCCGACTCATCAATGGATCAATGGATTCTGTATTTCCTTTCGTTAAATTTATAATGTAATAAAATCAAATGAATAATGTAATCCACAAGGCTGATACATAAATGTCCAACTCCTTTATGAGTCTATGGAGCTGTTGATACTGTCTTCCATTTCGATAAATATATAACGTCATAAAATCAATAATTAAATGAAATAAATAATGTACTCTCAATTTCCGATAAATGTACGACTCGTTTATGGATCAATGGATTTCCTGTATTGCCTTTTTCATCAATTTAGAATGTAATTAAATCAATAATAAAATGAAATGTTAATAATAGTCTGATAAATGTTAATAATAAAATCAAATCTATAATATAATATATTATACTGTTCTGATTAATTTCTCACTTTTGGCAACGATTTAACAAAAATATATACTAGCCTCCTCTTAGCTCACTTTGTGTGTGGGTGTTTCTTAAGGTTTCAGATGATCTATTATATGTGATTTCCTCTCTATTTTAAAAGATAGATTAGGGTCGGCTTGATCCTCAATATGAATGAGGATCATGACACCTCTTCTAACCAAACAGCCTCTCAATCATCGGCCTCATCCTCAAGCTCTGACCTGATCTGGCAGTGACGTCCTTTTTCTGCCTTCCGCCTCCAAAGTTTGCCACATAGATGGGCTCGTACGACTCGTGCGGATTTGTGATCCCATCTATCGACACATCACAATGGGAATTTATCTTTATCTTAAGCCTATCTGCTAGCAACTGCCGCCAGTCTATACTCTTAGTAGGGATCTGCCTCGACTCCAAACACTTCGTATGTTGATTCTTTCGATATCCTTCTCTAAGCACTTGCTATTTATTTATTTATTTACTTTTTGTTTTGTTCAGCGATTGTTCGACGAAACACGAAACATGAAACACTTTGAACGCATGAAAATTCATGAAAAATTAATTAAACCAACATTTAAGGGAAACATGGCCATGCCCCCCATTTACACCCACTCCCTTTTTTTTGGGTGGGGGATTGGGGGATGGTTCTGAGGCACGAAACTAATCTGAGCCTCGAAAAATGTACGAAAATTAATCTGCACATAAATTAAGCATTAAAATTTAATATATTTGTTTATGGGGCTGCTGCTGCCTCGTGGTTGGTTGAGGGATTGCGGGGGCAGAAGGGCGAGGTATGCCGGATGTGGCATGTAGAACGATGTATGGATATGTGTGTGTGTGTGTGTGTGTGTGTGTGTGTGCGGTTCCCACTCTCTCTCTCTCTCTCTCTCTCTCTCTCTCTCTGTCTTTCTCCCTTAGTGGTAATAAATAAATAGCAAAAAGGTAATAAAACAGATAAGTGGGAGGCGAGAAACCAGGCGGAAAAAGTGCCACAAGAGGAGAAAGTTGGGTGGCCGCTCTCTCTCTCTTTCTCTGTGTGTGTGTGTGTGTTGCAGGAATCTGCCTGCAATATGGAAAAGCAGCAGCAGCACGAAAGGAGTCTGCCACGCGTGTGGCAGAAGCATTTCGAATCCATGCCCGAAGAGAAGAGGCAGTGGCAGTGGCAGTGGAGACGAGCCTTTGGCTGCCGCTTGGGGTGCGGAGGAATCTGCACAACTGGTCGCCCATTATCGTATTAGCACATGCCACCAGTGATTATTATGAGGTGGGACACACCTCCTCTTCCTCCTCCTCTCCCCTGCTCTGCCTGCTCTTCCCTCTGTTACTTCTTTTGTCTATGGATGCGTATAATTAATTTTGGACACACACACACAGCCACCCCGAAAACCCATTTATGTTGGAGAAACAATAGAGATATGGTGGTCTTGGGATCTGCCTGTCATAAACCCAGCCCAGCATCCCCCCAACCCGCAACCCCCACCCACCAGAGAAGCAGAGAATTTGTAGAGAGAATGTGAGATGCGATGGATGGCACTCTGCTGATTGCGGGTGAAATGGTAATGCAATAGTTCCAGCATCCCTTGCATAACGAAGAAACAGTTGAGGCTGACTTTTTTGGGAAATTTGGAACCAAATGCATTACGGATATTCATGATATATGCAAGTGCCCCTGTATAAGCAGAGGAAATGCCAGAAAACAAGGAAAAAGTCTCGCCTAACCTAAAATTACTTTCCATTAAATATAAATAAATAATAATAATGATACAATTGGTGTATTTTTTGTGAGGTTTGAGCGATGTAGGGATCATTTCATTATAGCATTTCCCAGACGATTATATCAACGATCTCCACTCGTAGTTGCAATGAAATCAACATTTACCCTCAAGGTTTTTCTTCTGTATTTCCCCCAATGTATTGTAACGGCTGTTTCTAATGAACTCTCTCTCTCGAGAGAGAGGGAGAAAAACTATTGGGCTGTGCAAATGTTTGATGATTGTATTGTCATTGATATTTATCAGCAATAATTCATGAAAATATGAAACTCCATTTGGCTCGTGGCAGACGTTTTTGCTACTTGGAATGGAATCGAATCGCTTGGAATGGAATGGAAGATGGATGAAGATGAATGGAAGGCTCCTAAGAACAGGCGGCCTCATTAGGCTGAATGAAAAATAGTCCTTCAGCCAGGAGGACAACGCCAGGAGGAGCCCCACACCTTCGCTGGGGAAAGTGAAAGCGAAAGCGAATGAGAGACACATTCATTCGCCTTTGTGCGCTCTTGCCGTTTGTCGCTTCTAATGAAATACGCATTATTTTTAGGGGGCAGATGGAGAATTTAATATCTGGCTACAAGGATTTGCCCCCCCTTGCCCTGCCCCCCTCTTGTGTGTGTTGTTCTGGCTGTGTGTGTGTCGTGTGGTCGTCGCCTGTCATCCGCAAACGATGTCATTCATTCTCAGTGCCCCTCATATGTTGGCCCCCATCCCCCCTTCACACATTGATCCACTTGGCAATGGAGTCCTTACGGGAGGTGGGACTGGGACTGGGTCTGGGAATGTGTTGCGAGAACATGATTCAAAGGACATTGGGTCTGGTCTGTGCTCACAGACGTTCTGGGAGGAGGCTTAAGTGTTTATTAATATCGACTCGTGTGAACGGGGACATGTGTTGTTCCTAAATTGACTTTGGATGCCCCCTACCTTCCCCTCCCCATCCGGTAACTGATAAGGTCCAACGCACACACCCCCTCCCCCCCGATTCAGGCGGGACCTTAAGGCCGCAACGCACTTGCACCGTGTTGGGGTTATTGTAACAAGACCATTTGTGATTGTTATCGAAATGGCCAACAGAACCGACAACAGACAACAGCTGGTCACAGTGCAGGCGCACAGGAGCAGCCTCCCTCCTCCTCCCCCTCCCCCTCCCCTGACACTCCAGTCATGTCCTTGCTGATGCTCCTGCAAAAGGCAATTATAAACTTCCCTACTTAAGCCGTTCTCCTATGCGCTTTCTATGCGCTTCTCTCTCTCTCGAAAGCAGGTCACGGGGTCAGGCGTAAAACTTGGTTTTCCTTTTTCACTTCCTTTGAGTGCTCTCTCAATTATTGTAATCGCCATTTTTAAGGCGAGCTTTTCTTATATCAATATTTTTTAAGGGAATTACTCTTCGCCGCTTTGTCCTTTCGTTGTCTCTGCCTGTTTTCTTTTGCTACCCCTTTTGCTCCTACCATTTCTCTGCCAAAAAAAAAATGTCTTCTTAGAAAACTTTCTTACGTTTTCATCCAATTCTGTCGCTCTCTCTCTCTCTCTCTCTCTGCGTCTGCAACCTGGAAATACTACTGCAGCATTCTTTCAGTCCTTGGCAGCCAGTCCTGCCAGGCACACACACACACACACGCGTTTAGCGAGCGTGGTCTCACGTCTCCTTTTTGTGTGGAACGTAATGTCTTTATATTTTTTTGGAAATTGCTTTGCTATTAAAACAAAATAAACGACGCGACGCGCAACTTATAAATTTTGTTTTGGAAAATCAAGTGAAATAAATGCAGTGCCAGATGTGTGGAGAAAAAGAAAAATACGACAAAGGAATAGCAACACAAACACACATACATATATTGTAGAAGAAGGCAAGCAGATACGGGAAACTCGATACCCTGTAGAACCAGTGGACCAATATACATATAGGCTCTCATGGCACACATTTTGCAGATAATGAGATTGACATTTGTTCAATGGGCACACGATATTGCTTGAAGTGTCGAAAATGTCGCAGGGTAGTCCTAATCGTCCTAATTGATTTGACTGGAGACAGGGACAGCTGAAGAAATAGATAGAACGATGAATCCGATCCGAGTTCCCGAATGTTCAATATGCTTTGAATATCTGCTTGGGCCTGCAAGCAGCCTTGGCGATCTGGCATGGAGGTAGAGAGTGAGAGAGCAACACCGCTGTTAAAGTCCTAGCATGCTACCGCTCTCCGTTTAACAGCCTCTGGCCCCGCACTGTTATAGCGCACTGTTCTGCAAGCAGCCTTGGCGATCTGGCCTGGAGAGAGAGATAGAGAGAGAGAGAGAGCAACAGAGAGAGCGCTGCTAAGGTACCAGCATGTTACCGCTCTCTGTTGAACAGCTTCTGGCCCCGCACTGTTACATCGCACTGTTACTGCGCACTGTTACAGCGCACTGTTATTGTTCTCTGTTACCGCTTGTACGACTCTAAGAGCGCTATGAGATCATCGTTCTACAACCGACTCACTCGCACACCTTCTCGCTCTCTCTGTTGTGTACTGATCATGCCTAAATCTGCTATTTGTTCTTTGGTAAAACGAATTGCAATCCTGAATTGCAGATACCAAAAAATGGGTGTGAAAAGCCTGCAAAATGGGCCACAAATCTGACTTTGACTTGAGCACAAATCGGTTGGGTGGTTTGGGGGTTGGGGGGTAGAACCATAGCAAAATAGTCTAGAAATCAAAGAATAATTTAAAATGTTTTGCATAAAGGAAAATTCCTTAAAAAAAGGAAATACACAAGTTGATATAAAAAATTTGCAGATGCCAGCATATCCCCCGTCCGATACGAAACGGGGTATCGAAACTAAAGAAAAACGTTTCGAAAACAAAAGATCCAGACAGAAATCCTGGCACCCCCCACCTCCAGAAAACGATAGGGGGGATTTTTCTGCAATAAATTCAACTTTTTCCGGGGCATGCCACACACACACATACACATACACATGCCCATAAATAGCAATGCAAGAAAAAACTTTGCGCCCCCTTCTAGAAGATTTCTGTTGCCCTTTTTGTTTTTTGTGCGCCATTCAGCGGTTGCGACTTTTAATTTTATTGCCAAGGTCCGAACAGGGCTCTTTTTTTTTTTTGGGGATCCCTTCTGCAATATATGGTAGCCAATTGTCTGTCTGTCTGTCTGTCCGTCCGTTGGGGGTTCCCCCGGCTAATAATTGGTGGTGGGTGGGGTAGGGGTAGGTTTTGGGGTATGGGTAGCCAAAGGAGCATTTCGCTTCACTTCTTCATATATCACCAGAGTCCAACGCAAAATTGGGGTTTTGTGTGTGTTTGCGTGTGTGTGTGTGTGGTATGCCTCTGATTGCTCCATAAATAATTGTAGGCTGACTTCTGTTGCGGGGGGGGGGAGTGGTTTCTGGGGCTTGTGGGGTGATCTATTGGAATAAGTCATGCATCAACGAACAGCCAAATGCACAGGAATATTCCTGCAACCAGTACGCGGTACCTAAAGTGTCTATACAAATGGAAAGAGTACAACAGATTCGCGGCATTATACCCTCTCGAAGTAAATTCGAGTATGAATAATCATAGTTTTAGAATTATCATTTATTTATTTTAAGCTCTTGATTGGCTCTGGAATTTATAAGAACGTTGTGTGTCCTCCGTTGTTTATTGGGTCCGCCTGTCTCTGCTTCTTGAGGATCGCAAGGATTGCCCTCTTGTGTCGTCAAGTTTTTCTCAGTGTTTAAGTTTGTATCGTGTTTGTTTTGTCCTGGAAAAAGGCAGTTTTAAGTAATCTATTGGCCGGTTAATGTGGTGTATAATAGTTACCTGCTGCCATGGTTGAAGCCTAATATAAGTGAGGATACATTCGCTGGACGACGAGTGCCAGCACACGGATGGCGATGCTGCCAACCGCGAATATCAGCACTCCCCGTCTCACATTGTTCACAGGCGGCTGCACGGGCTTCACCTCAGGCTTTTTCTCACGCTTCGCCTCAGTCTTCGCCTCAGTCTTCGCCTCAGTCTTCGCCTCAGTCTTCGCCTCAGTCTTCGCCTCAGTCTTCGCCTCAGTCTTCGCCTCAGTCTTCGCCTCAGTCTTCGCCTCAGTCTTCGCCTCAGTCTTCGCCTCAGTCTTCGCCTCAGTCTTCGCCTCAGTCTTCGCCTCAGTCTTCGCCTCAGACTTCGCCTCAGGCTTCTTTTCATCAGGCTTCACCTCAGGCTTCACCTCAGGCTTCACCTCAGGATTCTTCTGTTCCGGATTCACCTCAGGATTCTTCTCTTCAGGATTCACCGCAGGCTTCATCGCAGGCTTCTCCTCAGGCTTCTCCTCAGACTTCTCCTCAGACTTCTCCTCAGACTTCTCCTCAGCCTTCTCCTCAGCCTTCTCCTCAGCCTTCTCCTCAGCCTTCTCCTCAGCCTTCTCCTCAGCCTTCTCCTCAGCCTTCTCCTCAGCCTTCTCCTCAGCCTTCTCCTCAGCCTTCTCGTCAGCCTTCTCGTCAGCCTTCTCGTCAGCCTTCTCGTCAGCCTTCTCCTCAGCCTTCTCCTCAGCCTTCTCCTCAGCCTTCTCCTCATTCTTCTCCTCAGCCTTCTCCTCAGCCTTCTCCTCAGCCTTCTGCTGTAGATTCACTTCAGACTTCACCTTAGGATTCTTTTCTTCAGGCTTCACCTCAGGATTCATTTCGAGCTTCTCCTCATTCTTCTCCTCAGGATGCACCTCAGGATGCACCTCAGCCTTCTGCCCAGGATTCACCTCTGGCTTCTGCCCAGGCTCTTCAATTGGACCGCAATCGGCCATAACGAATGCGAAATTTTTTAAAAATGTTTAAAAATTTTCCAAAATTTTTTTTCTGGAATAATTTCCAGCGATTTCTAGCTCCGAAAATATTTGAAATTATTTGAAAATGTTTTGTAATAATTTCCAGCAATTTCCAGCTCTGACTGAAATCTATGACCCAAGTCTTAAAATGACTTATTTGGAATGACTTTGCTCTAAAAAAAGTGTAGAAAGTGTAGAAACGTCAACGAGAAGGGTTTCGCAAAGGTATACAGACAGAGAAACAACGCCAGAGAGTCGAATTTTGACTTAAATGTGTAAAGAACGTGGAAATTTAGAGCTGCCAGTTTGAGTTTGAGTGATTCTCAGCAGCAGTACTCCTCATTGGACTCATCGCGGTACGGGTGGGAGGGCGGTAATGAGTGAAATATTGAGACAATGCGGGGCGCATTGCAGGACTTTTCCTTGAGATCTTTCCTTATCGATGGCGGGGACTTCTTTCTTCATTTGTGAAATTGATTTCTGTGTCTTAATTGAAAATATGTCAATCCAATGAGGCATCATGTATGCCATTCCGCTCCACTTGACTTCACTTCACTCCCCTCCACTCCCCTCCGCACTGGCTTTCCTTTTGCCGCATTTTTCATTTTAATTTTCACATTAATTTTCAATTCAATTTCGCCTTCGAATTGTCGTATCAATTGAAGGCAAGCTGCTGCTGCCGCTGCTGCTGCTGCTGCTACTACTGCCTCCATTTTCCTGTGTCATTGATGAATGCCTTGGCAAAAGTTTTCCATTTTCCTCTCATTTAACATTTTTCCTGTGCTTTTTTTTTTTGTATTTTTTTTGTTGGCCATTTTCCATTTCATTTTCCACATGAAATGCAGGAATTTATTATGTGTTTTTCTAAAGATTTTCCTGCTTTTTCGTGACTTCTAAGGCTTCGTTTTTTTAATAACCGAAAATTCATATTATTTTCACCCCCGAAAGAAAGTTTTCCCAAGCTGATTAGCCCCGGCCAAGAGGTGGCGGGGGTATGGTGTCCCCTCTGTGGTTAAGGACGGGGGGTCCTGGCTCCTGACTGCTGGGGCTCCTTTTTTGGCTTTTGATTTGTGTGTGTGTTTGTGCGTTATGTAAATTCATTAAGCTGCTGCCTAATCTGCGACTTAGTTGCCTTACCTGCCCCAGCACCAGCATCCGCCCCACAGCAACCACCTCTCACGCCCCCTCTGCCACACACAAGCTCAAAGAAACAAATTGATAGCCACAGAGAGAGAGACAGAGAGAGAGAGAGAGAGGGAGAGTGAGAGAGACTTTTCGTGGCCCCCACACAAACTTTTCATTATGCATGTGCGCCACACAGAACTTTTGGGAGAACAAAGAGAGAGATGAAGAGAGAGAGATAGAGAGAGGGGGTGTGGGGTGGCAACAAACTTTGTGGCATAATTAAAATGTTTATGCGTTTAATTGCAAATGAATTCGAGGCCAAAAGTTGCCGAATGCAACGAATGCGTGCGCGACGACTGCTGCAACAATTGACAGTGTGTGGCACACCCACACACACTTCCACTACCACCCACCCACCCACCCACTCGCACACCCCCTCACCCTCCCTGTATCCCATGACAATTGTTGTATCTCTTCAGATTGTTCCCTTCTTCTTCGGGATAATTGCTTTTCTCTCCGCTCAAGTAGAAAATTGTGTTTAAAATTTAATCAAGAATGGAGACGGAGACGGAACCGGAGACGGAGCCTTAGCCATCCTTCCACATATGATACGTGATATGAAACCCCAAAAATCTTTGTGAAACTGTCAGGGACCTGATGGCATCCTTGGCATCCTTTCAGAGGAATAAATCGAATGAGTCTCTGACCACAAGACACTGGGCACACACACTGGGCTTCTGAGTGGCAGAAAAACATTAAACAGCTACATTACCTGCAAATTTCCAAATCAAATACAAAGGGAAAAACCGCAAACTTAGCTTACCAAAAATTGGTCAGAACTATGCCTGGGCCTGCCCAAGACTAGAGCCAAGGACGCGCCAAAGGAGCCAAGGCTCTTCTCTCTGACAATTGATTAGCCAACAGCAGTACCAGCAGAACAAGCAGCAGTCCATATCTCTGACAATTTGTGGGCGTTTGGGCGGACCAAGGACTTTCCACGCCCCCCATCCACAAATGACAATGAGGCGACACCATAACCGAAAATGTAGGCTGAAGCAAGTCGAAGTCGGAGTCGAAGAGCATAAGTCGAAGAGCATAAACGATGTTTGTCCCCAGCTCAGATTTTGCTGACAAGAGGGAAAATGTTGCGGTTAATGCCTAGTGGAAGTCTTCAGCTTGACAGCTTCCATGCGGCGTGCCACAAAAGGGAGTAATTGCATGGCGAAAAGTAGTATGAAGTATTGGACACTGCCTAAGAAACATTGTGGCTTATCTTGGACCACAAGAGAGAGAGAGAGAGAGAGAGAGAGTGTGAGAAGGCGTCTCATTAGAGAAAGAGAGAGACTTTGAAGGTGCGAGAAATCAGGCTATAGTCATATCGATTCTATTGCAGAATCAGGCTCCAAACGGCTCTATATGATAACCAGAATGACCTACGAACTAGAGCCCCAACCATTCGATGGCTTTTGGTATTCGAAATGGTATGGTATGAACGAAACTGGTATCAAAAAAGGACAAATAGCTTATATTTTGAGATTAATATTTATTTATTTCAAGCTCTTGATTGGCTCTGGAATTTATAAGAACGTTTTGTGTCTTCTGTTGTTTATTGGGTCCGCCTGTCTCTGCTTCTTAGGATCGCTAGGATTGCCCCATTGTGTCTTCCAGTTTTTTTCAGTGTTTCAGTTTGTATCGTGCTTGTTTTGGCCTGGAAAAAGGCAGTTTTAAGTAATCTATTGGCCGGTTAATGTGGTGTAGATTAGTTACCTGCTGCCATGGCTGAAGCCTAGTATGAATGAGGATACATTCGCTGGACGATGAGTGCCAGCAAACGGACGACGACGCTGCCCACCGCGAACATCAGCACTCCCCGTTTCATATTGTTGTCCATAAAAGGAGGCTGAACAGCCACAGGCTCTACCTCAGCCTTCACCTCAGCCTTCACCTCAGCCTTCTCCTCATTCTTCCCCTCAGGCTTCTGCCCAGGCTGTTCGATTGGACCGCAATCGGCCATGATGAATGCAAAAATGTTTAGAATTGTTTAATGTTCGAAATAGTTTTTTCTTGAATAATTTCCAGCTCGGAAAATATTTGAAATTATTTGAAAATGTTTTGTGATAATTTTCAGCTCTGACTGAAAATCTATGACCTGAAAATGTTGCTTGAAATGGAACGGCTTGCTTAGTTTTCGAATACTATAGAACCGAATAAATTCCAAGTTGTTCTAAGAACTCGTCGAAGGGATATTTCCTGATTAAGCAAATATTTTAGGTAATTCTTGGGATTCTCTTTGAATATATGTTGTGAGCTCTCTTTACATTGTTTTACATTTGAATAGTTCTTTCTCCGCTCTCTGGTGTTTCCCCTCCCCTGCAGTCCCACTCTCTGTTATCTGCTCTCCTCTCTGGAATGTTGCTCCGCCAATCAGTGTCGCCTGGAGGCCGGCCCCGAGGTTCGGTTCTTCTAGTTCATTTAATGCAATTTACTGTCATCGTCACCAAATGAACCGCCCCCTCCATGCCCCCGACAACATCTTCCTTTTCTTAGCTTTCCACACCGAACATCTCCATTTCTCCATCTCTCCAGCTTTCCCTCTTCCCAGCTTTCCCTAGGTGATGGGATCTGCTGTATTGTTGTGTCCTGTGTGCGTCCCCCAAGTGTCTGTCTAAGCAGGGAACCCCCTTCCTGCCGTCGTCCTGTCTGCCTGCCTGCCTGCCACGTGGGGCAGTGTCTGTGTTATCTTTCAGCTGCAACAAAAGCCACCAAAAACAAGTACCGAAAAAATAATAAAAAATAAAAAAAACACCTGCCAGGATAAAGCAGAACGCCTTGGAAATGAATTCATCCCTGGGGACATTTCGACAGCGCCAAAAAAATTTGTTTACTTGCTTTCCTTTTCTTTTCTTTTCCTTTCTTTTTTTTATTATTATTATTATTATTATTTGTTATTTTTTTTTATTTTTTTTTGGGTCAAAAGTTAATGAAACGAGTTGAAAAAGCATATCATGTGCGCCGTGGCCAGAGGCACACTTTACACACTTACACCCAGAAAATATGATTGGAAATGCTTTTCCCCTTAAGAATGTTTCCCCATTTGGAAAAGTGTTTGATTTTCGTCTGTTTTTCCCTCTGTTTTCTTTCAGACGAAGACTTCCACATGCAAGAATCCGATAAAATCCAATAAACCGAAGGTAAGTGCAGCCACAAATTAGCACAAAACACAAATTTGAGCCCACAAAATGCCAGTCAAGTGGCACGAGGCAGCAGCAATGTGTGGGTGGGTGGGGGGTGTGATCTGATGTGCAACCTCAGATGGAAGATGGGAGGTATTCAAGGCCCTCTTTTCCACGAAAACTGTCATCCACTTAATGGCGATGCTTCACTTAAGCCACTTATTTTCCACAGAAAAGCCAAGGAAAGCGTCCCGAATGGTAATCGAATAAGGAAATACCCTGTATTGACAAGTGATAAAATGGTATCTAAAGGGAAGTTTTTCATTTTTAGGTTTTCTTAACATTTCTGTCCCACTTATTACCATTAATTTTCGAGTTCTTTTATGTCACTTTCATAGAAAATGTCCCGAAAAGAAGAAAAGAAATATCTATAGTAGAGGATCAGATCATTACAAAGATCTTTTTTTGGGGGTTGCTTTGAAGCGCAGATCTTGGATAACAGGATATTCGATTGATTCGATTCATACTTCTCTCTCTCTCTCTCCCACTCTCCCATTCTACCACTCTCATCTACAGATTTTGAGGCACTCCAACTCCTACTCATTCTTGTAGTTTTTTCATCCTGCGATACGAGTATCTATAGGTATATATGTATGTATGTATATACGAGTATCTATATGTATATGTATGTATATCCCTCTGCCATTCAGTCACTCAAAAGCAAGTCAAGATTTAGACGCTTAACGAGCTGCACTTTGCGCTGCTGTTGGAAAGTGGCTGGGGGGGTGGAGGATAAGGAAAAACCACTTTTCCACTCATTTCTCTGCATTTCTGCATACTCTGTGGCATGCCACTCCCCCACTCTTGCCGCCTGCCTGCCAGCCTGCCAGTCGTGTCTATCTATCTATCGCTTTTTTTCTGTGTATGCTAAGTGAAATTTAATGCGCTGGAAAATTGTAAGATTTCTGTACTAATATTTATTTTGGTATAGAATAAATGGGGAAGCCCTCTTTTCCCTCTCTCTCTCTTTCCCTTTTTTCCTTTGCTTCCTACTCTTTTTTTTCTGTTTGAGCAATAATTTAATTTGCAATTTGTATGTGTGTGTGTGCACACAGATACACCTATAGATACAGATACAATCCGCACATGAAATGAGTTTTTCCAAAAAGTATTATTGGCGAGAGCAGAGCAGAGGAGTGGAGTGGAGTGTAGCGGAGCGAGGGATGGAGGACCTTCGTGTGCAATTGCAAAATGATATTACCACAATATTATTGCTAGTTTTTCCCCATTGTTGCACACACGCAGACATACAAATGCTGGTGTGGTGGTCTTGCCACAAAATGGTGGAAGGTACGTTACACGTTGTACACGTGTAGAAGGCATAAAGTACACATAACCCGAAAAATGGTCAAATGATCATTGCAATCCTCCACTCCTCGTGCAAATTCCTCCTTTAAACAAACAGACGGACGCACAGACGGACAGACAGAAGGGCATAGACGGTACAGATGTGTTTTTCGGCTGTGGCGGGGCTTAAAATTGGCCACGTTTCTCTCTGTGTGTGTGTGTGGGGGGTGGGGCCTGGGGGGGTTGCCTTCTGGCTAATGGCCCATGGAAACGTGCTTCAGTGCGCGCCGATTTGATGGGATTTCCTAGGCATTTCCTAACGAATGAAATGAGCAAACATTTTTATGAACTTCAGTTCGTGGCAGCCGCAGCCAAAAAATTAAGTGTAAAAGAATGTCGGAGTCAGGTATTTAGGTATTTACTTTCAAGAACAAACGGCATTAGAAATGGCATTAGAAATGGCATGGGAAATGGCCTCTAAACAGCCTGAAACTTTCATAACAAAAAGAAAGCTATAAATGTTCGATTTTCTTGAAAAATTCTAGAACAAAAACAAAACATAGAAAGTAATTACCGCAAAGATATTTTTTCAAATTTATTTACTTTCAAAATTGTAGCCCAACATTAAACCCCTCAAATAACTCTCTCTCGAGCATGCATTATTACACTGCAAGAAATGAGTTGAAGCAAGGTGTTCTTTTCAAAGCAGAGCTCTTTCCAGTGTTCCAAAAGGATGGAATTTGGATGCATTTTCTAAAACATGAATGAAAATCATCAAAATGATGGAAGAAATAGGGAGGATTACACAAGTATTCTTTGGGAAAAAAAAAAATGTAGATCATATAAAGATTAAGAAATTATATATATAACCTAAGACCTAAGAACCTAAAATGCCAGGATAATGCATCAGAGAAAAACGTATTTATTGTGTTTGCCCTCTTGAGACTGACGCCTAGTCCAAAGACTGTGTGTTTTGTTGTTGGATTCGCTGGACCGAAACTCAAGACATTCTGCGTCTCGCCAAACACTGGGGCTCTTTGGTGGCTGGTGGATTCTGGGGACCAGCCATAGAGAAGGGTCTTTTAGGTGCAACACAACTATGTATAGTTGTTTGGGGTATCCTCATTGGAGGCACTGCCACCTAGTTGTTGCACCCTCAAGTACAGTTGGAAATTAGGTAATTTCTTTTGGGGAAATGACCCTGCCCGCACCTGCTATTATGTTAAGCCTTTCGTTTTACATTTGAAACACTCATAAATCAGGCTTAAGAATCCTGACTTTGCACTCCAGAGTGCACTTGCAACAGGAGGAGGACCTGCCTTTCTCTCTCTCTCTCTCTCTCTCTCTACTGGCCACCCAAGAAAACCAATTTGGCTACCAAGAAATTTCCATTAAGAAGCGAATGGTTCGGGGATGTGGAATGGAGTGGCCATGCGAGACCCATCCCTGGGGTTCATTAAGGTTGAAACCCCGCAAGGTATTTCCATGGCTGTGCACTCAGAGAGCGAGAGCGAGAGAGAGAGAGAACCACTGGGGCAACGCCTCCTGCCTGCCACTGAAACTCCACCTGCCCTGTCCTGCCCTATACTGCCCTGCCACGTACCTCCATTTTCTTCCATTTGTTGCAAATTGCAAGGTGCATGATGCATTTTACAAATGCATTACGTATACGCGCGCGTACTCGTATTCGCGATGCAATCACGCCGAAAATTCGTTTTCATATATTACTCGCACACACACACACAGGCAGGCAGGCGGGCAGCCACATGCAACAAGAGTGCTGGTGTGGGGGTGTGGGGGAGGTGTGTTGCATGTGGCAGCGAGAGTAAAATGCTTTTGATTGTTTGGCCCCCCGGCAGTTATTTATATTTGTATTGACTGCATTTTTGGTTTATGTTGCAGGAGTCTCAATGTTGCACGCTGTGCAAAGAGGGTAGCCACGGGCAGCGGGAGGGGGTAGCAGAAGGCAAAGGGGCAGTGGGTGGCAGAGGGGCAGTGGCTGGCAGAGCCGAAAAACTATGGATTTCCGAGGCCATTGCGGCAGCTCAATTTCGTGTGGCCGTTGTGTTTCGCTATCCCAGAAATTGTTGCCCCACCAAAAACCACTAAAGCACCAGCGTACCCTTTTCCCCACCCCCACCCCGACTAAACCTTTATTGCAAACGCCCTTTCCGTCCTTTCCGCTCTTCCTACCCCCTTTCGCTCTCCTCAGCCTTCGTTTGAGCCCAATTTCATAATTTCTGTTTTTCTGCCTCTCTGGCTTTATGCTCTTTTTAGAGGGTATTAAGACTTCGATCCTATGCTGAAAAGTATCTTTATGTCGTAGATAAATATTTGTTTGAGTCTTCGGCAAAGATGAAGTATCTTTTACAGAGTATTTTTACCATATTTCCACCTCAAAAGATGCAGATACTCTATCTTTTATGTACTCTTTTGGGCTGCTAAAAAATATTTCAAATGCCAATCTTTTTTTTCTGTGTTTTGCTGAGTTTTTGTTGTGTTTGTGTGTCTGTACAAATATGTACATATGTGTATGTGTGTTTGTGTATGTGTTTTTTGAGTATTTGTGAATGCATTTCGAATAGTTTTTTGGGCTCGGTTTTTGCGCAGAAAGTTTATAACGCGTTTCCATTGTTTTGTGTAGATGGAGTTTTTCGTTTTTTGCAAATTGGTTTACAGAGAGTGCTATCCCTCCCCCTCCCCCTCTCTCCCTCTCCCTCCCTCTCTCTCTCTCTCTCTCCCGCTGTGCAACATCTAGTTTCCACACGGCTAGAAAAGAGCATCCCCTCTTCCCTTTCCCCTTGCCCTAACCAGCCTCGAATTTCGCGTTGTTTTCGCTGTTGTGATTCCTGGCATAATATTTACTCTCCCCCTGCCCCATGCCACGTGCCATGTACCACGTGCCCCGTACCCCGTACCCGTTCTTTTAGCATATTGTGATTCACTCTGCTTCTCGCTACTCGCTTCTCTCGTTTCTTCATTCTCTCTGTACCTCTCCCCCTCCCACTTGATTTTTGGGGCATCATTTGTTGACCAGGCGATTTTCGCACTTCCTTTTTTGCATAATAAAAACACATGTACTCCACGCAGTATATTCGCGGGAAAACGAAAGGAAAACACACAGGAAAAAAGGTGTTGGAAAATGGAACGAACACAGTTTTAAGATAAATTGATGAAAATTTCCAGCAGAAAATGATCTATCATTTCGGTTACAGGTCTCTCGGTGGCCCTCTATCAACCTGTATCGGTAGAATATTGTTTATATGTACATACATATAGTAATCATCCAGCGAAGGCCGGAAAATGCAAGGGAAATGCTGGTTAAAATATTTCATTGAATACTTGTAAAAATTCTTTAAATTCTGGAATTGCTTTGATTTCGATTGAAAGAGAGAGAGAGGGAGAGAGAGCAACGATTGTTGAAAAACTAAGCCACAAAATAAATAAATACACAGAGCAAAGAGAGGGAGAGTGAGAGTGAGAGAGAAGGGGAAAGAAGAACAATGGCGAAAAGGGAAGGGGGGTAGCCGCAGTGAATTGGAAAAAGTCAAATGTGTGTTTGTGTGTGTCTATGTGTATGTGTGTGTGTGTGGGAAAGCTTCCAAATGACAAACATTTCAATTAAATTCCAATTTGAATAAATTCCCAGCAACCGAAAACAAACTTCATCTTCTTCCTGGCTCCAATCCCACTTGGTGGCCCCACCACTGCCCTCCCCCCGTCGCGCATTTTCCAGGGAAAAGGCCCAAATAAAATAAAATCAAATAGAAAATAGAAATTGTGTTGAGGGGTGCGGGTTGAGTGGGAGGGAGAAAGAGATAGAGCAAACGGAATGTAACAAGCAGAAAATTACATCAGCGACTGTCCGAAAGTCCACAGGAGCAGAAATGTCAAAAACAGAGCGGAAAAAGGCGAGCAGCAGGAAGGCAGAAAAGGAGGTAAGAGAGATATAGAGAGAGAGAAGAAAACGCACAAGGAGAGCATCAGAAACTAATTAAGAGAATTGCAATTGACAATGAAGCGAGGAGGGACTAGGGACTACGGAGAGCAGCAGAGAGATGGTAACTTGAGACGACGATGACGAGACGAAGGGGGACGAGTGAATGTAACGTGCAAAAGGGAACGAGCAACGAGACTGTACTCAGCACGGAGGTGAAAGAGACAGACAGACAGACAGACGGACAGACAGTGTCGCGACGATTTCTAGTCCCATAATGAGCTTTCCATTCGAACTTTGGACCCACTCATCCCACCCATCCCCCCCTCAGACGCATCCCCAACATGAAACTGAAAGCCGCAGCTCTCGTTGATATGTGGGTTCTACGAGTATGATGCAACTGTGTGGCAGTGGCAAAAAGAAATCCCGCTGAGGCAAACAAAGAGACAGATTGTAACGCCTGCCAGATGCTCATTAGGTTGCTCGAAGGTTCTTTAGGGAATCAACAAAAAAACAGAGCGATCTTTTTGGGTTCTAAATGTATCTATAAGTGGAAAAAGTATCTGCTCATCTGCTAAAATAACATCTCAAAAAACCCATTTATCCTCCCGAAAAAAAGGTATCCCCAAGAAAACTAAGTAAATATGAAACCAAAAGTCACTGAAATGTAAAAGAAGGAAAAAAGATAGAAGAATACACAGAGAGTTTTCGCTAGTGACAGGGAGAGACAGGGAGAGACAGAGAGAGAGAGAGAGAGAGAGAGAGAGAGAGAGAGAGAGAAAGACGGAGAGGGGGAGAGAAGGAGGAAGAGAAGGAAAGGCCTTCCTTCTATCGACCTCAATTCATGGTCGGCGTTCTGGAGCTTCAAATGAAATTGTAATTTTATACAAATCGCAGTCGCAATCGCCACAAGAAAGTCGAGAGCCGATGGTTTGGGGTGGGAGGGAAACTTGAGAGGGAAAGCTTGTAAGGGAAAAAGAGTGGGGTAGTGGGGTGGTGGGTAGCAGGAGTGGGGCATACGTGCCTCTGGCTTTCATGGAGTACTCTCCTCGGTTCTCCGTCTGCTCTCATGTACGTGACAAACGAAAATCGACTATTTCCTATTTCCACCTTTAATTCTCATTTCGCTCACACTCTTTCCCCCTCTTTCTCTGCCACTGGCACTGGCACTGCCACAGCCACTGCCTCTCTGATGACCACAATTTGTAGTCATTGAGTGTGCCTGCCTTCGCCCTTGCCAGCCTCCTTCTCTAAGGAAACAGATTTCTCTCCTCGCACAAGAACGCAGAGAAAGAGAAAGCAGCAGTAGCAGCATTCTGCTACGAGTGGAATGAGAGAGAGAACGAGCCACTTGTGTTGTTCACTTAAATAGTTGCAAGTTAATTAAGTTAAAATATATAGCTGCCACAGGAGAGTGGACAGAGAGGATCAGAGAGACAGAGGAGAAAGCAAGAGAAAGTGGCCAGTGGCCCGTAAGTGGCAGTGCCATGGAGTGTCGTCTATTAAATGAAAGTGCACGAAACTCCAAAGACAAACTCATCTTCTGATGACTTTCTTTCTCATGTGGATGTCCTGTCCTGCCCATGTCCAGTCCCATGTCCAGTGCCATGTCCAGTGCCATGTCCAGTGCCATGTCCTTGCCCCTTGATGACTAATAGCCAGAGATGTATTTAAGCAGTCAAACAGAGAGGGAGAGTGACCATGAGAGTGAGAGAGATGATTGAGATGTGTATGTGGAAATACTCTGGCATGGAAATGAGAGGGAAAACCGTATTCATATGTACGACTGAGCAATCGAATGCTAGTAAGAATCTTCTCCACTCATCCCAGGACTCATCCTCGACAGATGCTAGTTTTTGGGTTGATGGATTAACCCATCTCTTTCCAAATGCTAACGACGACGCATGGCTCTGACATCCACCCGATGGATGGCCACATAATCGGTTTATCAAATGCATTAAATAGAGCTGGAGGAGGAAGGGAAGGAGGATGAATCTGTATTGAATGTGAAACACAGAATCCCATAATCATCCGGGGACTTTCTTTCCCTCCGATCGCGCTCTGTAAAACAGAAATAATAATGAGTGCATGCGATGCGATACCGATACCCTTTTCGAAATCCTTTCTAGGGAACTTTGTGAAAAATGTCAAATAAAATATAGAAACGGAGGCTCTATCGGGGTTATTTGTTTGATAAAAAGTGCTTGACAAAAATGAAGCAAAAAACTGATGAGCACCACCACGCTTCGGAGTACAACTCTCCAGAGAAGAACTCGCCGGAAGACGACTCTCAGGAGCACCAGCCTCAGGAGCATCGGCCTGCAGAGAACCTCCCTCTGGAGAAACCCGATCTGGGGGAGCACTCTTTTCAACTGCTCCATGCAGAGGTCCTTGGACGGATCAAACGATTTCAAGAAGCGCTCGACCAGAACCAGCTCCATCTGGAGGCGCTGCTAAGAGAGATACAAGAATTTCAGGAGAACAATGTCATCGACCGCAGCTCTGGGGGTTAAGGATAGTCCGTAGTCCCACAATGGAGGAGCACACTACATGAACACCCACCACCCACCATCAAGTTGATGATCCTAGTCCTAGAATCCACATTGAAACAGAATCCAAAACAGTGCACTCGTAAATTAACCAGATTATTCGATATTTTATATTTACACCATCGTCCAATATGTACAAAAGACATACATACATATAATGTATTGCCAAATTCCCTAAAGAACAAAAATGTTGTTAATGCTTCAATAAAACTCAATTAAAAACACCCTTCAACACATGATGCCATGCACATATTTGGAGCATTTTGAATCTTTCACTCAATCCCATTCCACTCGGATCGCCCACGAAGCACAACATACGCTGGAGACCCAAAGAGCGACCTGAGTGCCAACAAAAACATTGAAAGCGCAGCTGTGCTCACCTGCAACTCTCTCTCTCTTTCAAAACGCAAACATCGTGCGAGGTCAGTGGCGAGAGCGAGAGAGAGATCGTGCTGTGCTTTTGCGAGCACATGTAATTTTGATTACCGTTTACTTGCACTTCCAAATCGAGGTTCTGAGCTTTAGCCTCTCGCACTCTCTCTCTCTTCAGCCTTGCTCGTGGTGTGATTCAGCTTGAGAGAGTGGGCAAATAAACGAAGAGACGCAGAGGTGTATTACAGAGCATGATGAAATAGTACTAGGAGGTCCTCTGCCTCTTAGCAGCAAGCTTCGTGATGAGTGATGAATTGTATGTGCGTTAAATTTAAGAGAGTTAGCGCACCTCCTAGTAGAATATCATCGTGATGCAATTTGTGTCGCTCGCTCGGAGTGTGAGGAGCGGAGCAAAAGAGAGAAGAGATGCAATGAATCAACTGTGACGCGGCGGGGCGATCTGATCGAAGTAGCATTTACAGTATATTCGTCTGTTCGGCTCTCCCTCTTCGTCCCTCCCTCTTTCAATTATTAAAAATCAATAAATATACATATAAAAGAGGGAAAACTTTAAAAGCCTTTCAACAGACAGAAGGGAACTTCTGCTGGCATCGTTTCCTCGTAATTATTGAACTGAAACTTTCATCAGCCTTACACCTGATGGCTGTAATGAGACACTAACGCCCAACACCAACACCCACAGACACACCTCCCCATCTCCATCTCCCCCTCTCTCTTTTTCTGTTTGCTTCTATCTGGCTGTTCTTTTTCCCAACTCTTTCGCTGGTCTTTTTTCCCACTTGCTTTCTAATTAGTTTTTAATACATTTTCCCAACAAACACACACACATACACATGGGTGAAAGAGAAAGAGAGAGAGAGAGATAGAAGGGGATGCGGTTGACTTATAGAGGGATCAAAGCCACTCAATGACTAATTACCATATATGGCTATACCCTGGAAACGATAGGAAAAATCAGATATGCGGTGGCTACCAATAAGTGCGGGCGGGATGGGGCTTGGGGGCGTGGCTTACAGATGATTTCGAGATTTCTCTCGAAGAAAATCCCACACATATTTTCTCATTAGAAATGTAATATATTATGCAGACCTTTACCGAAATTAACACTAATTGCTATGAATGACCGGACGGGACCCGACCCTCTGGGAATGACTGACTCCACACGCACTCCGCATTGTCCAGGCACTCCCCCTGCCATTGCCACTCCCCCTCCCCCTCCCCCCCCTTTGGCAATCTGCGTACTAACCAAAAACTTTTGCCGCTTTTGTTTTGAGGCAGAAAAAGCGACAGGCAAATGCGTCCAGTCCAGTCCTGTTCTATTTTTATTTTCTGTCTCTCTCGGCATTTGCGAAAAACTGATAAAAACAATGCTTGCTATTTCGACAGCCGTTTGATGGTTTGATGCTTCTGCTTCTGTTTTTCCTGCTGTTTTTTTCTGCTGTGGTTAGCAGTTTTTCCAGCCAGCAGCATCCCCCTTGGCGGCTTGGCTCTTCTGCCCCCCAGCCCCCG
Organism: Drosophila athabasca; assembly: GCA_008121215.1. Lineage (NCBI taxonomy): Eukaryota > Metazoa > Arthropoda > Insecta > Diptera > Drosophilidae > Drosophila > Drosophila athabasca. The sequence continues at coordinate 6,328,374 of CM017796.1, read as the reverse complement.
CCTTCGTTTAGTTGTTGTTGTTGTTCTTGTTTTTGAGCCGCCGCCATTGCGTGACAGCCATTTGTCTCACTCCCAAAACGAGACATCCGCCCGCTTTTCCACCTCCTTCGGTTTTTGCATGAGCGGGCGAGAGAGAGAGACAAAGAGAGAGTGAGTGACAGACTGCCTGACTGACATACTGACTGACTGACTGACAGCGAAATCATTGAAATGTCACTTGTGCTGTCACTTTTGCCCGGGCTTTTCCTTTGCCGCCGCCGCCGCCTCTGTCTCCGCCTTCTCATTGGCGTCTTTGTCGTCTGTGTGTCGTGTGCCACGTATTCAATTTCCCTTTGGAAAAACGAGAGAGAAAGACACAGAGTAAGAGGGAGAGTGAAATTTCCCCGGGCAAGTCACTTAATGTCAGTTAATTGAGCTTCCCTTTCTCCTTAGTTTCCCCCTGCTTTCTCCTGTGGTTTTGCATAGAATTAAAGCACCCACTACACCATCCACTCCCACCCACACACACACACAGACTAAACCAAATGCAAATTATAATCGAATTTCGGGACAAAGGAAAAATAGCACTATTTTCTTTCTTTTTTTTCCTCCCGCCAGAGCTGGCGTTGCACTTTTTTAATTGAAAATTGCATTCGACAGTCCAGCAGACATCATCGTATGCGATGGCATATCATATTTCATATGCCACAAACATTTTTCCATCCATCCATTTCCCTTTTTTTTGTTCCTGTTTTAGGCAGATTAATTTATTTGTTAGCCCCCGAAGAGGTGGCGGAGCTATGAATGGAATGCACTCGAAAAACCTATGGCACGAACGGCACTTAAAGTGTGAATCACTTCAGAATGAATTGCTAAAGAGAGGGAGGGAGATCGCATTCGAGCATCATTCGAACTATTCGGTATTTTCGGTCCACCGAATCCAACAACAAAATACACAGTCTTTTGGTGACTGCTGTTGCTGCTGCTGATTGAATCCCAAGGATCTCATGGCCGTTGCATGCCTCATCATTATTTCATTGCCTTCTTCTTGGCTTCTTTCCGCCCATCCCCCCCTCGCAGGCACTAAAAGCATTCCTGTTTCCTTTTCCTGTTTGCTGTTTCATGGCCTGCCCATGAAAGCGTGAAGCATAATTTTCGGATACCCTGTACTCGCAGGGCACCAGTTAAAGAGGGGATGATCGTCGGAAGGTTTCGATATTGGAAGTGTCTGTGCCTCTGTCCTGTTTCGAGGGATGATAAGAAAGAGAGAGAATATAAATGAGAGAGGATTCAGTGGAACGAGATGAGGTGGAGATGGATCGCTCGACCTGCTCATGCGATTTATTCCATGTTCGTATTCCACTAGGTATCCAAAAATGTATCTATACATATGTACATAGATACTCGTAATAGCTAAAAATCTTCTTAGGGTATCTAAAAGTCGTATTATCCGCGAAAGACTATGCTTTCATATTTTGTTACATCTGCTAGCTACTGCGTCCTTCTGTGTGCAGGATCCCATGCAAATGCATTACGTGCCGAAGGTGTATGTGTATGGGTTTTCTCTCTCTCTCACTCGCTCTGTGTGTGTGTGTGCGTGTGTGTACGTGTGTGTTTGCGAGAAATATTGCCTGTCAAACATATCTTTGGCTTAATTCATGCGTGGCATCACCCGACACCCCGACACATCCTCTCCACCCTCTCTCTCTCTCTCTCGCTCTCTCTCTCTCTCTCTCTCTCTGTCTCTCTCTCTGCTCCTGTCGTGTGGTGTATCGAAAATCCAGAGCTCAATCTCGCGAGCAGGCGAACAGGCGAGCAGGCGTGCGTGCCGCATCGTTTGGTAAACCAAAAATCGACACAAACCACTTGCCCCTTGGCCCATGTGGCTCATGCCACAGCCCACCATTCACCATTCACCATCCATAAGCCGTTTGATGCAGGCACGTGAGTCAGCTTATGAAAATCAAATTTCTTAACAAAAAAAAAAAAACGCAAACATCAAGAAGGTTTGGAAGGGCGGTGGGGACTGAGGGGACTGAATGTATGCTCGACTGTTTGATGCCCTCTCTCACATGCAGCAATTCTTCCTTCCTCCCTCTCTCTCTCTCTCGCTTTTTTTTTTTTATGACACTCCAAAGGACATTCGCAACAGGAAGCAGCAGCAGCAGCAGCAGCAGGCAGCATGCGATAGATCGAGAGTTGTTGTATTTTTTTTTTTTTTTTTTCGAGAGAGAGATTTGTATTTATTATTCCACATTTTGTGCGGGGTTTAAATCAAATTTGCATATAAGACTTCGCTACGAACACTTTTCTGATGAAAGCGAGGCGTATTATAATCAATAGCGGTGTAAGGATGTGGCATGTGCGGCATGCTGCGGGCTCTCACTTCTCTCTTCCTTCCTCTCTCTCTCTCGTGTGTCTGTGTGTTTTCTGAATTGAGGTTTTCACTTCAAATTGGTTTTGGTTTTAGTTTGCTGAATGGATTTCGGTTAGCGTGCCAAGTGCTGCTGTGGCAAGGCAGAGGCAGCCAGAAGCAGCAACGCTTCGAGCGGAAGAAGATGCTTTATGGCCTGCTCGTTTAGGCCCCCTGGTTTTCGGGGCACCAGGCGTTGTGTGCGTTGTGTGCGTTGTGTGCGTCGTGTGTTTTAATCAGGGACTCAAGGACACGGAAATGCTGGCTAAACCATAGATGATGCGTGGGTGGAAGGGGGCAGGCAACAGTTTGCCACGGCGGATCGTGATGAGTGGGGAGTGGCGGCTCCGCAAAATTGGCCAACACTTTGCAGCACTTTCTCTCTCTCTCTTTCTCTCTTATCAAACATTTTGAGTCCACTATGAACATTTCCATGTCATGGGAAAAGGAAAGATCTCATCTCAACAATTTGTTTAAAGAAAACATTTATGAATATTCCATAGAGAGAAATGTGCAATAATCGATGATATATCGATAAATATAGACATGACATATGCTTATCGATAAATATCTCCCTTAAAGTGGAGTTTACTTCTGCTCCTTCTCTGAGTCTTTACTCTGGCCCAAATATTCTGCCTTATTTCTTCACTATCTTTCTCCTTATTGATGTCTGTCTCTCTCTCGCGCTCTCCCTCTCTTTCTATTGCTTGTTGTATGTGCTTTCTTAAGTTTATGTGCTTTTGTGGCCTCCACCCTCGGTAACTAATATTAACATGCCAGCAGGCAGACACGCCTTACCCTCTCTTGCCCCAGCAAACGCCAGCTGTGTGCCCAAGCGTGTGTTAGTATTCTCTTGTGTATGTGTGCGTGTGTGTATCTAAGTTATTGAAGTTGATTGTGTGGTTGGTGCTGTTGTTGTTGTTGTCCTGTCCCTTCCCTTGTTTTGCTGCCTGCAGCGTTTAAAGTCGCCAGAGGAGGCCACAAAATGCGTGTTTGCTGATTGAAGTTCAAGCATATTTGGGCACAAAATTAAATACAGAGCCTGACTAAAGACTGACAAGGGAAGAAGTCAGAGGAGAGAGGAAAGGAAAGGTCTAGAAGGCGTAGAAGGAGTAAAAGGAGTAAAAGGAGGAGAAGGAATGGTATAAGTAGCAGCAGTAGGCGTAGCAATGGGATGATGTATCTCACAGATACCATAGCCACTCCATCTTCAAATATTAAACCCTTCTCTGTGGAAGGAAGTCTCTGAAAAAATAGGGGACGAGAGACAGTTTTCCACTTCATTAAAATATTTCAGTATGACTGATTGCACATGTATCTGTGTGGGAGTAGAGTGTATCCACGTGTGTGTGTGTGTCTGTTTTTCTTTTGTGTATGTCACGTATTTCCATTGAAGCTTCTCCAAAAATTCTACCCATCAACCTGTCTTTTTTATCCACTCTATCTCCATAGGTCTCTCTCTTTCTCTCTCTCTCTCTCTCTTCATCTTTGGTTGTAGCCTTTTTTTCTCGCTCTTTCTCTCTCTCTCTCTCGCTTGCCCCTTAGTTACTCCTACTTGATGCATATTAAAATCCAAGTTGCACACATTTTTTTGTGGCTCTTCTCTATTTTTTTTTTTTTTTTTTCGCTGCGACACATTTCAATACAAAACCGCTGCACATATGCAAGAGAAAGAGAGAGAGAAAGGGAGGGGGGATTGCAAGGTAAAGAGAAAGTGAAGGTGTGTGAAAAGAGAGTGAGAGAAACAGGTGACGAAAGTGGGTACATACCCTGGGGGCACAGGCAAGAGGCATGTGCTGAAAATATGGCATCAAATGTTGATGGTGAAAATCCCTACAATGATCGATAATTCTCATCGATTCTTTTGATGAATATCGAATATGATTTTACTAAGATTTATTGTTTTTGTATCACTACATTTGATTGTTATCCGATTTTTGATACTTTCATCAATTATCTTTAATAAATATACCGCTAATGTTTCCAGTTTCTTTCTCACATTTTCCACATTTTATTGGATTTTTATCTGATTATGAAACGATTATTTAATCGATATTTAATCGAAATTTAATCGACTATCTTTCCGTATATCTATTCCGTGTATATTTAAAAAATGGTTCCATTGTAATCATCGTATCCATAATACTAACATATTATCATATATCATATATATGTATGTATGTACTTATGTACATATATCATATCATATTATTCATCAATGTTAAATATCTTTATTTTGGGCAATTAATCGATAGCTTGATACTGTGTCTACCGAACTAATCAAAAGCCTCTCCCTCAAAGTGGTGGGGGATCTATGGATGGATGGATGGATGGATGGATGGATGGATGGGTGGATGGGTGTGGGTGAGGCTGAGGGTGGCGGGTACATGGTGTCGAGGGTGCCAATGGCAATGGGAGACCGTACATACGTACGGACGTACGTGCGTTCCACTTACGCAGCGTCTCAGCGTAACGCAACGGTAGCGCGAAAGAGCAGCAACAGCAGCAGCAGCAGTAGAAGGGGGATGGGGATGAGCAGCAGGAGGAGGAGAAGAGGAGCGGTAGCAGGAGCAGGCGGTAACCGGTAACGACGATGCTGGGGCAACGCTTTTAACATTCGCATTATGCATGCGGCAATGCCGCGTATGTACATATGTCTCCCCTCCCTTCCCCCCTCCCCTTTCTGTGGGGGTATAAGTGGGGTATCGCGGTGTATGAGGGGGGTGGGGCATACGGTTGTATGGGGGTTTGGCTTCAGCAAAAAGTCCAAAGTAGGGCATGGCACTTAATTGAAAAACTTTTATGCGGTCGACAACGCAGCAAAAGAGCGACTCAGAGACTCGGAGAAAAAGCGAGAGACGGAGAGAGAAAGAGAGAGAGAAGGAGAGATGGGGTACCAAGAGTTCGAGCAGAAAAAAAAAGAAAGAAAAAATATAACACAGAAAGTAAGAACAAGCGGACAGTGGAGCAGCAGGACACGAGAGGACAGCACCTTTTCCTCCATCTCCCCCTCTCCGCCTCTCTCTCTCTCTCTCTCTCTCTGTCTCTCTCTCTTGGGGACCACCGGCAATAAAAGATAGTTTATTGTGGCCCACAAAAAGGCTTTGTCCTTGTCTCTGATACGAGAGTCCTCGTACGAGTCCTCCGCATTGCCATTTCCCTTGATTTTTTTTTTTTTTTTGTTTTTACCCCACATTAAGTCCTGGGTTTCATCATTTGCAAAAATGCCACTTTATATGCCACAGATATATGCCACATGACTATATCCATGTGCGAGTGTGTGTGTGTGTGTGTTTGTGTGTGTGTGTGTGTGTGTGTGCATATGCAAATTACTCCTTAGAAAGAAAAAGGACCCTCCGAGAGAAAGAGTGAGAAGGAGAGAGGCAGAGAGTGGTAGAGAAAGGTTCAGGATGAGTGAGAACTAAGACAATACATTGGGGCTGTGTTTCTTTCGTTGAAAGTCAAATCGATTCAAATTAATTCTTCAAAATTTATTCAATCAACGCTGCAAAAATATCAAAATCAAACGAAAGTTGCCTGTCCTGAGTGAAGGGGGGTATAGTGGGAGTATGAGAAGAGTGGAGAAGAGAGGAGAATAGAGGGGAGTAGTGAAGTGGAGAGGAGAGGAGGTCATGTGGTGGGTGGGAAAAACCTCAAATATTGCAAACATTTAATAAAATTATCGATATTTTAGACGTTTCAACGATGTATAGAAATTTTGCTATGAAATTCGATTAAATTAATGATTAAAAATATAATTCAAATTGAGAAAAAACAAAAATTTTAAGAAAAACTAGTGAAATTATCGATTATTGAAAGAACATTGCTTTATTTATCGATCTCAGTGCGATAACAAGCGAATTTGCTTAAAACAGTTAAAATAATCGATATTTATCGTGATAATCGATGCAAAAATCGACTAACAGTTTGATAACAATCGATCATGAATGATATTTTTGAGTAGAACTTTTTCCAAACTTCTGATTTATCGATTATTCATTAGCAGATTTGTCCCAAGCGACTTGTGCTCAGCATACCATTCCAGCATCTTCTCGGCTCCCCCACTTATGCTTCAGATTCTAGATATTCCACACGGAAATGCACTGGAGTTTACCCCCCCTCCCCACCAAATAATACTCTGAAATATTTCGCTGGCATACGCTAAAAGAATTTGGATGTGCGAGTATGTACTTATGCGTGTGCTGCAAATATTTGATACTCCACTGGCGACACCAGCTGAATGTAATGAAGACCTTGTTCCCAGACATTCCCCCGAGTAATTGGCGTAAAGAAAATGCTTGAAATTCCTTTTATTTTTTTTCGGGGAGAGAATCAAATCAAATAATCCCAGGGGACACCATGACGCCATGAAGATGCATTCGTCTTCGTATCTCTCTCTCTCTCTCTGTGTCTCTTTCTTTCTGTTTTCCCACTTCTGGCTGTCAAGTGGTGCGTATACGTAATAATTGCACAATATATATTGCACATACGCCACGTACGACACTTTTATTGCATTCTTTGGCTTCGTTTGTTATTTGTTCGATTATTTGGTTATTTCTGGCCAGCAGCTGTCGAATATTTGAGAGATCAAAATGGTTTTTAATTGCATTTCCATCCGTTTGTTTCTGTTTTTGATTCAATCATGAGCTGTCGAATGAGGTGAACATTAATTGTATGGAAATGCTCATCAGGGGACAGGGACAGGGATGTTCTGTAGGGCATTTTTGGGGGATATTTGGGATGTTTTGGGTATTCCATAAGGAGTTCAATTTCCCCAACAGAAATACCTGAGGAACAACCCACAAAAAGGCAATTCTTTGGGCAATCTTCTGCTGGGGATTTTCTTTGTCTTTGGACATTTTCTGTGGCCCACTCCTTGGGTCTTCCTCTGAGTGAATTCTATGGGAGCCATTCTTTGGGGACTGTCGACAGTCGCAACATGCTGCATCCTGCCCTAATACATCAACGAAGGATAGAGAGGACAGCTGTTGCCTCCCCTTGTTTCCTGGCGTCCTGCCAGTCCTGCCAGGATTGTGCGTTCAGTAGGCCCAAACATTTTAATTGGATATGGATTACACGGATACAAGTGCGAACAGGTCGTGGAATCAGGATGAGGTCTGTCTATCTCTGGACAGCGATAGGTGTCTCTGACAGACAGACAGACAGAACTCTGTTTTATCACCCATTTCCCCACTAGTTTCCTCTCTTTCAATCGCTCTTTCTTCCCATCGCATACTCTGGCTCTTGCTCCTCCGCCTGTGTCATGCCTCTCCTGTCCGAATGGAGGCAGCGTGGCGGCACACAATGATGAGGCGGTGGTGGGGGCGAGGGCGGGGGCATGGGGTGCGAGGGGCCATCCAACGCCCATTGTCGGTTGAGATTTTCCCCAAGCTCGCGCTCTAAATGAAAATCCAATGACATGCACACACCCACATACACACACACAGACACAGCGAGTGCAATTTTCCGCCCGCATGTGGTGGAAAATTGTTCGCTGGTGGATGGGCGGGTGGGGGGAAACGAAGAAGAAAATGAGAAAAGCGCAAAATCATTACGATTTGAATGCCATAAAATGCGTTTTCCTCGTTTCGTTTCGCAATTGTGGGTTTATTCAGAGATCCTGCAGCAGGGGAGTGGGAGAGGGGGTGGGGCTGGGAGCTGGGAGCTGGTTGCTGGCTGCTGGTTGCTGGCTGCTGGGAAAGGAAATTCCAGGGTATTGTCTGCTTAACCGCCAAATGAGCGATAAGGAGCGATGGGAAGGGGGGCAGTGGAGGGGTTAGAAAATGTCTTTTTTAGTCGACAGCCAAACACTTTTCACACGCTTTCCCCCACTCTCCACCCCCAGTCTCTCCTCTCTCCCCTCTTTCTCTCTTTAGTGACATAATAAACTGAAACTGTCAGTGGCATGCCCCATGCCGCACCCATATCCTGCCACCCCACATAGAGAGCGCAAGAGAGAGAGAGAAAACACACAAAAGGCGTCGCTGTGTGTTTTTAGCCATTTTCCTTTTCCCGGCATTGACCAAATGCGGATGACAACAGCAACGCCCGAATGAAGGGTGCATGGACATGTTGCAACACCTCCCAATTGGTTCGCAAGCTTCAACACCTTTTTTTTGGGGGGTGGGGGAGCTCAAAAGTTGATTTCGCTTTCCCCTCAAGCCACAGAAACAGAAGAGAATGGAGAAACAATCAAATTGAGCTTAACGAAGGAAGCACTTGACTTACATACGACAGTTGAGGCACACAGATACACACACACACAGATAAAGATACATAGATACATCTCGTAGAAGAAGACTTGCTTGGAGCGGAAGAAATCTAAGGAAGGAAGGAAGGAACGAAGAACGGACAAGGACTCCCTCCACATGCTGCTCGGTCCAATAAAATCTTTTGTGGTTTTATACCCTGGAAAAGTCTCTCTTTTACATTAGGAAAAGTCTTATCTCCAGGTTTCCTCTAGTTTTCCACAATTTCTACACAAAAATTGCAATGTTCGAGAGACTAAAAGTGTAATTGCATCTGAAAAGGCGATAATGATCGATGTAGCAGGGATCTACAAGGGATCTACAAGAGATCTACAAGGGATCTACATGGGATCTACAAGAGATCTACAAAGGAATCTACAAGTTATCTACAAGGCATCTATAATGGGTTTACAAGGGATCTACAAGATATCTACAAGATATCTACAAGAGATCTACAAGGGATCTATAATGGGTTTACAAGGGATCTAAAAGGGATCTACTAGCTCCATTTTCCCTTAAAACCTGCTGCAGAGATTTGTGCATGTCATTTGTGCATCGAGGAAAAAGTTCCGCCCCGACTTGCCCCACAAGAAAGGGCATCAAAATGTTCGAATCGCCGTGGCCTGGGAGTGGTTCTTCCTCCCTCTTCCCTACAGCCAGACTCCCTCTACTCTGCCACATAGTTGGCTGTGTAGTTTTTCCCTCTCAATTTTCTTTCGCTTTTGCTTTTTCTTTTGCTTTTCTTTTGCTCTTTTCCCTGTGGCTGTAACCCACTTTACAACTTCCTCAAGTGCTGCGCTGCTGCTGCTGCTGGCTGCTGGCGGTATAATCATAAACTGGTGGCGCCTCAAAGTATGCCAATGCATGTGCAACATGACACCGCCTTGGCACGGCTGCTGCTGCGGGGGACGGGGGGAACCCATGTTTTTTGAGCGAATTAAATTGCATTTTGTATTGATTTCAATTAAGTTTCTCCAACGTCGAAAAGTTTCTACATTTTCCTGCTGGCTGCTGGCTGCTGGCTTGTGCTGCATGTTGTTGCTGTTGTTGCAAGAACCTCTTCATTTGATTGATTTGTGTAATTGCCAAAATGTACACCAGTCAAAATGTGTAGCTCAAGAACTGATTTGTGGCTGGCACATGGCTCGTGCCACATGCCACGAGCCACGCGCCACGAGCCGAGTCTCCTCCTTTCGTAATCTATTAAAAATGTGATTTTAATGTTTTCTTGATATCCCTTTCGGAAAGCCACGGAAGCCACATGTCTTCCACCACACCTTCTACATCCCCCCCTCTAATTTTCCTCCTACTTTCCCTCAACTTTTTCCTTAACTTTTTCTGATATGAAAACTCACTTTTAAAGATGTTTGTAACTCGATATTTATGTGGTATCCTGCCGCAGCCCTGCCCCAAAAATTGAATTATTATTCCCTTTTTCTAGTGCTGCTGCTGCCGCTGGTGCATGCCACATTCCCCGAAAAGAACATGTCCAATTAACTTGTAAATATTGTGGCATTTGAATTTTATTTGCCCTTTTTATTTGCCACAACAATGGAATTTAATTAATGAATGGCTTCAGCCCGTGCTCTCGCCACCTCTCCGCCCCCTGCGCCGTTCCCCTTCTAATGGAAAATAATGCTCCTTTCGGCGCACAGGATTAAAAGCCAATTAAGCGCCAGGACTCCTTGTCATAATTCATATGAAAGTCATGGGGAAAATGCAGGCGCGCGCTCGCTTCTGGCCAATGGCCATAAATGCCAATCATTGCAGGATTCAGGAGTGCAGGAGTCAGGAGCGAAAGAGCGAGAGCCAGAGAGTGGGAAAACTTCCGTAAAATGAGAGCGAAAGAGCGAGTAAAAAGAGCAACCAATTGAGACTTGCAACGAGAAAAACAAGCAGAAAAAAAAAACAAAAATGGCAAGCAGCGGCAGGCAACAAAATAACAATTCAAGCTTTTAATTTCATTGCTTTTGAGCACTCCCCTGGGAATTCCATGATAAATGAAGGGCCCAGACGACCGACCCAGAGCCAAGCCAAGCCAAGCCTTCGGGAACGCAGGAAAAGAACCTCCAGACAGAGGGACAGACAGACGACAGGACGGACAGAGGGACGGAAAAGTGGGGCAGCCAGGGCCAACGGGGGATGCACAGAGCACAGTTCATTCACACGCCCTCGAGTACAATCGATGGAAGGGGGGCGGGGACAGGGAGCTGGAGATGGGATCTCCATGGGGAGCTCGAGATAGGGGGGAAGTCTGTATCTGTAGCTGGGAGCAGGAGCTGGAACTGGAGCTCCTGGAGTATAATTAGTGGAGAAACAGGCTTACAGAATCGGTAGCTAACTAGTGTCAGTGTTGGTCCTGCCACCGATTGTAGCCTGCAGCAAGGAATTCCGTTGCGTGCCTCCAAAGCAAGATTCCAATAAGTCAAAAGTAGTTGTCAAAAAAGGATAGTGTATAACTATCCAAAAACCAAAGGACAAGCAAGTAGATTATTCATTTGGCATTCAAAAACAAAGGACTCGAACCCCCATCCCTCCTCCCCTTCCCCGCCCACGATAATCCCCAACCCAACCCCAATGACTGGCTAAAGTTTTTCGCAGCAAAGAAAAGACACAAGAAAACAGGAAAACATGAAAAGTATCTGAATTCAAATGCCAGACAATGGAATACCCTTTAATTATTATAAACATTTTTGGGACATATTCTTGGGGGATCTTAAGATATTATTTTATAAAGAAAAATATATATAGGGAAAGGTTTTTTTTTAATATTTTGGAAATTAATTGTAGTACCTTCCAATAAAAGTTATATTGTGATTGATAATAGATTGATCCAATAGAAATACATACATATATCATATATTTTCAAGGGACTTCAAGGGGGTCTAAGTCAGACTTCGAAGTCTTTGGCTTTTTTGAGCGAGCCTTTGATAATATCACAAGAAATTCGAACAAATTTGGAACCTCGAAATACCCTTCACCTTTTCCTTTCCCTTTTCCTTTCAAACACAGAAGCCCTCCGATTTTTGTGTAGGGTATTCCCCTGGAAGTGGGAGCACCGTTTGATATTGTTTTAATGAAATTCGAATTGATGCCACATTTCACCTACACACCCCCACACCACCCTCTCCCCCCATTTACCCAAATGGCAGCCATTTTGTATTTGCCTCTGCATTTTAATCTAATTTCAATGTTCTCACCCACAAAAAAACAAAAAAAAGCAGAAACAATAAAAAGCAACGGAAAAGTGAAAGGCAACGAAGCGTAAACGTTTCAAAAGTTTTCCATTCTGCGGGTAACAAGGGAAATGCGAGGGGGAAATATACACAGAACATTTTTAGGTAGATTCGCGTGCAAAATTTTTGTGGTCACCCTCTTGCCGCCCCCCGTCCACTCAAGTGCGACCACTCATCCGGCTGTCAAAGCGGTAAAGTTAACGCCAATTGGGCAAAAAAAAACGGAAAACGAAAAACTCACTCAATTAGCTTTGATTAAATGGAAGCACCCACAGCCGCCCCGTTGCCGGTTCGACCTTCGGGCATCGGGCAGCGGGCATCGGTCATTTGAAAAAAACGGTATTAACATAGCGCTGACAGGCGCTTCGTGACGGGTTTGAATGCGGGTTTAGTCCACTTCGATCGGCCATAAATTAGGATTAAAGTTGATTGAATTATTGGTGAAGGGATTGGCCAGAGAGTGAGGTAGAGGGGGTGAGTGAGGTATGAAGAGAGTCGAAAGATATTCCAAAGATAAGAAATCATTCAAAATACTGCTGGCTCTCGGTTTACAGGGGGCTGTGCAGCAGCTGTAACAGAGCAACAGGCGCTGTTAACAGCGCAAGCTATCAGAGCAAGCTAACAGCCTGTTAACGCCATTGGGTATCGCTCTCCATTAACAGCCACAGGCCCCGCACTGTTACCCAAGTCTCTGAGAGCGCTGGGAGATCTATGTTCCTCTCTCTCTCTCTCTGAAGCATTGCAATATCTCCAACTTGATCCACCCTATTACAAACACCCCAAGCAATCCATTCATTCCCCTTAAAGAATTATCCTTAAAAAAACACGTCCAAAGCTATCTTGTTAGTAGTGTGTGTGTGTGTGTGTGTGTGTGTGTGTGTGTGTGTGTGTGTGTGTGTGTGTGTGTGTGTGTGTGTGTGTGTGTGTGTGTGTGTGTGTGTGTGTGTGTGTGTGTGTGTGTGTGTGTGTGTGTGTGTGTGTGTGTGTGTGTGTGTGTGTGTGTGTGTGTGTGTGTGTGTGTGTGTGTGTGTGTGGCATAAAGGTCTTAAGGGTAATTGTGGAGCTGCTGCTGCTGCATTTGTACTTGTCGCTTTATTAGGATTTGATTTGACCCTAAAAATGTTTGCCTTTGACAGCTGCTGCTGCTGCTGCTGGCTCCTTTAGTCCTTCACTATGCTGCCTGCCAGCACTGGAGTACTGGATGCTGCCACTGGTTGTTGCAAGGGCCTGCTGGTCGTGCTGTTGCTGCTTCTGCTGCTGCTGCCTTTTCATTTGCATTTTGCAGTTTGCTTTTTTGCGCCTAATTAAGAAGGCCAAACGATGCAGGCAGGAGACGGACACGGATACAGGGACACAGAGACATGAACAACGGACAGGATCTACTGCTGCTGCTGCTGATGCTGTATATCCTTTGACTGGCTGTACAGTGGCTTCCCATGGCTTATTATCTCATCTAATTTACGGGCTTTCCTTCTTCTGCCCTTTCCCAGCCTTTCGCCAGCGCTTGTTCTGTTTTTGCACTCGTTTTTTCACAACGATTCAAACTAAATGAAATCAAGCCGTGTAATGAGCAAAAAACTTGTGCAAAATTCGTCTGCCAATCCCCCATTACCCCTTTCCCCATTCCCCTTTCCCCATCCTCGAGGAGTTCATAATTTTCTGTTAGCCCCCAGTCCCCTTTCGAACACGGAAAATGTACTACATTTTCATGAAAACAATTTCGCGCATTGCGCTGTCATTTCTTTTTGGTTTTTTTTGGTTTTTTTTTTTGGTTTTTTGGGACTCTCTTCCCGGTTGGGTTTTTGGTGTTTTCGAATGAAAATTTTAATTGTTGCTTGCCCCATCGTCACATGCCCGATGCCTGCCCTGCCTGGGAGGTAGTCCCATTGGGGGGTGAGGCGGAGGGGTGTTGGTAGTAGTCGTCCTATAGCCGCCAGGACATCTGTGTGCGTCCGGTGTTTGGCTCCTGTGGTCCTGTTAATGTGTCCATTGTGCTGGTTAACAAAACCAATTTGCCTTAGTGGATTTTTATGTTGCAACACCCAGTGTCCGGGACTCTGGCCTCCGGACTTTTGTATGCGGTTTTTGTCCCCATCCCATCCCCCCGGCACCCCCCTAGCACCGCTGCCACCACTCTAGTTGTTTGTTTGTTTGTTGGCTTGTTTCTGTTTCTGTTTGTCAATTTTTCAGTTTTGTTTGTCGACAGTTTGTTTTGTTTTTGTTTTTTTTTGTGTTTTTTAGTTGCTATTTGCTGCTCTTCCTGCCACCGAATGGTTATGGAAGTTTTTGGCTCTTTGTTGTTGGTCATGATTTGCTTTTAATTGCAATCGGATATGGGAGTCTCCTATGGGATTGGGGAGGGGTGGAAGATGAAAATCGCTATAGTATATTCATATATCTAAGAGGGGGTGGGAATGCTGGCTCACTGAAGGAGCGTCGGTTAACAGCAGTAACAAAAGTAGCAGCAGAACAAGAGCGGTAACAGCAGATAAGCAGATCAACAGCAGTAACAGAAGTAGCAGCAGTAACAGCAGAACAACAGCAGATCGATTTGAACAGCAGTTAAACAGGAGATTAACAGCAACTGCAGAAGGGGAACAGACAGCAGTAAAGACATCAGTAAAGAGGAGAGTAAAACAGCGGACAGACGTAGTTCAGCCGTGAAAACGAAACCGAATTATTCTTACTATTACCTGTCTTTCGCGACTTAATAATGTTAATATACAATACTTAAATAATATCTTACATATATATTAAATCTTTTTTTCTTGTTCTTTTCTTTTTCAGGCATAAACTAAATAAAAATTAAGTTCCTGAAACGCCATCAGAAGAATATACATACTATATCCATACACCATATATAGATCAAAGATGTCGATGAATTGGGCCCTTTATTGGGGCATAATGTGGGTGCTTTCAGGTAAGTTCTCGCAACTCTAAGATATCTGTGGCACGGAGCACCGTCCCTGTCCCCACAACAGTCCCGTCTCCTATCCTTTTTCTACATTCGCGTCACGTAATAACAATTTCGTTGGCCGTCGCGACCTGTACAGTCTGTACAGAAATTGTTTTATATCACATCCACATCTCTTGCCATCTCTTTTCATCTCTTTCCGTTTCTTTTCATCTCTATATCTATTTTATATAAACTGAAAATTTAAAATAACAAGCTGTAAGCGTGCTTTGATTATTGCAAGGACATTTTCAGCGCACTGCAAATTGCAAATTGAGCAGAAAAAAAGCATAGCCCCTGCTGCCAGCGCACATTCACGGTGAAGGTTGAAGGCTGACAAGAAAGGACACAGTACATCGAGGGGTATGGAGAGGGGTATACGGGTGGCAGGGTGGCTGGGTGGCTGGGCTCTACAACACAATGCTCGTTAAAATATGAGTAGTACGATTGCAAGCGAATGGGAAAACATGTTCAGGAGAGGGTGGTATGTAAAAATAATAGATGTTCTGTCTGATACTTCGATGACCCGATATCCTGGCTGGGTTGAAAAGTTTTCTACAGAATTCTCTTCTTGTGTGTGTCTGTGTTTGTGGTTCTGTATGTGTGTGTTTGTGCAATCTATGTGAAATGTGAAATTCATGCAGCAATTGAAATGCATAAAGCATTCCAGCATCCAAGTTGGCATCCCAACAGTCCTGGGGATGAGGTAGGGGGACGGGAGACTCCTCTTTGACAGAAGGTAAATACCATTTAAATGATTTACATTTCTTGCTGAAAAAAAGATGCAGGAGACAAGCCAGAGGTTCCACCCCAGAGAGAATCAGAGAAAGTTGTTCCCAGAAAAGTTTCAAAGAGAAATCGAGAGAGAAATTAGGTCCCCCCAGAACCCGATTGCTTAATAAATTTATTTCATTTGTGTTCCCATTTCCATTTCCTGTTTTGTCCTGAAATACACCACCCATCCCCCACAGCCCATCCACCATCCACCAACCCCAACGACTGCCACACTCGCAAAAGCTTTTTGGATGAAATTAATGTACAACTCAACGACTGGCAATGGCAATCAATAAAATGTCAAAGCCCTGGCAAAATATTTGGTCTGATTAAAGTCTGAAGCTTAGCCACTGTCAGTGCCACTGCCACTGCGTGTTTTTGGGAGGCGCCACCACCTATCCAGCAAGAGAGAGAGAGAGAGAGGAAGAGATCAAAGGGCAGAGCTGATTGTAAAGTAAGCACCAAAATGGGGAAAGTAATCAATACAACAAAGGGGAGAGGACGAAGCGAATTTGTGAAGGGAAATTATCAAAGAAAAAGCGAACTTTGGTGACCCCGATCTCTGATAATAGCTATCAATAGCTTAGCCATACAATCTGCAGAGCAAAATCAAAGCTTTATCAAGGAAAATGTGGTGACTCCGATCACCGATAACCGATATTCTTTACGTATAGCAATGGCCATAATCTGCTGACAGAACTCCGAGCTTTTGTTCGGGTAACCCTCTCTTGGATCTTCATTGTTCATTTCATGGCATAATTGCCCCCATAATTCTCAATGCCAAAGACATTGTCTCTCTCACAGAGATCCATCTACCGGCTGCAAGGCTCGCATAAGCCTTGTCACAGAATACGGAAGAGACAAGGGGAGGACATAAATCAGTATGATTCCCTTTGGCCCCCATTCCTACAAGCCCTCAAGCTGCTGTCCAGTGGCACAACGAGTTAAATAGTTCCATAATGCGAGTGGAAGAGAGAGAAATATGAAAGATGCCACAAGAAATGCCATGAAATGAAGTCCCTTTTTTGCGGGGAACTGAGGGGGGAGGGAGTCTTAGTTGAACGAAGGAACGAACGTACGAATGAATGAATGACCTACAGAATGATGGAATGAGTGACTTATAGAATGACTTACAGACTGATGGAATGAATGACTTACTGACTCGCGGAATGAGTGACTTAGTGGAACCCTGAAAAAGACTCGGATGCCATTTGTAACCCAAGAATGGGGTTGGCTGGGGTTTCATTTCGTTTCGTTTCGTTACGTTACGTTACAAGTATGAGGGATGGGGCATGGTGGCATTGGTGACATTGGTGGCATGGCTCGCCTGCCCCCTCCTCATTCTCCTTGATGCGATAAGAATAATTGGAATGTCAGTTTAGATACGCGCACGTAATATGCGAACGCAAAGCGACATCCACATAGCCATAGCCACAGAATCGCACAGAGAGCCCTCCGCGGATGAGTCTCTGGCATGGGCATCGGTAGGGGCATGGGCGTGGTGTGGGCGTGGCTGCTCCTGCTGCTGCTGCTGTTGCACATGTTGCAAGCCGAGCAGTAAATATGGTACAATAGCATCCTAGTTCTCTCGTCATCGCTGGCGCACTTGGGTGAACAATGACATAAGTCTAATGACAAGCAGAACGACGACGAGGACGACCGCAAAGCCACCGCCAGGAACAGCAGCAGCAGGAGCAGTACGGATCTGTACCAGAGTTTCCAGATGCTGCTGCTGCTGTTGCTGCTGCTGCTGCTGCTGTGATGACACTGACAACAATGACAACGCTGACATGACATGCTGCAGCGTAGCGGTGCGGTGCAGAATGTAAAGCAAAAAAAAAACAAAAAAACAGTGAAAGAATTTCCAAAAATGGACACACTACGGAGTCGAGCTTCGAGCCTTAAAGAAAGTTTAGATACTCTAAAAGTATGAGATTTTATGAGAGAACAATCGGAAAACTATTGACAAAAACAAATTGAATGCAAATAAAGATAGATAGAGGAATCTTCTTACCTTTAAGTCCTACCTATATAGACTCCAATCTATTGGATTTATATTGATACTTCTGGTTCTATGTCTAGCCAATTGCTATAGCTCTTACTCGTAGCATTTTCCTTTAATTTCGCTAAAAGAAAGCCCATCCATGGATCTCCGCCGATGATTCATAGTGCATCATTATTCCCAAATATCCAACACTATTCCAGAGAGTCGCTGGGAAGGAAATCAGAAATGTAACAGAACGGACTGGACAGACCACAGAAGGAGAAAAAGAGAGAAAGGAACAGAGGGAGGAGAAAGTGTATGTGTGGATGTGGGTGAGGGTATGTGGGTGGCTGGTAGGTTTCGTCTAAGCATAAATTTCGCTGGATGCTGCGGTCAGCAATATGCGTCCGTGATAAACGAGCTGGGAATAGGGCTGAGGGTTTTTGCATGCATGCAGGCTGCTTCATCATTTCGTGGGGACGACACGGAGAGGACGAGGACGAGAGAGAGAGAGATGCACCAGTGAGCCACTGAGCCACTGAGGCACTGAAGCAGTGAAGCAGTGAGGCATTCAGCCAGCGAGCCATGCCCATTTATCGTCTAAATTGAAATTGAAAATCAGGCAGGCGCAACGGAGAGGGCATCCCAGTGGCAGACGGGTGGCAGAAGGCGAAGGAGATTCTACAGCAGATTCTGCTGCATTTGATGGCCACTCCACACAGAATACAGGATACAGGATTCTTGATTAGCTTGTTGCGCATGCGTTATGGGCGTGTTCAGAGCCGCAACAACAACAACAACGGAAAACAGACAACAGATAACCGAAGGACGAAGAACTGCAGCTGGAAAATGTCTGTGTCCTGTGTTCCAGACACGCCCCCCGACCCCACCAAAGAATCAATGGACAGCGTTACTGTCCGCAACAGAAGCGATGCTGTTGAGGAGGTCTTTATGGGGCTGTCACTCCTGGAATGCGGCTGTATCCTGTTGAAAGCAGTGCCTGCTTTTGTTCTCCATTATCCTGTTGCAGCTTGGGATGCTGCCACATAAAGTTCCATTTTGAAAACTCCCACAAATATCTGCCATCAGCCTCTGCTTCTGGTGCTTGCATTTTCTTGTATTTTCCACCCCAAACCAAAGAAAAATGACACGGAAATTATGAAAAGAAGGCAATTGAAAATGTAAAAATTGCTGAACTTGGCACAAAACTCATTTGACATTCAAATGGCAGTCGGCAGCCAGCAGGCAGCACCTTCTCCACTCCCTTCCCCTCACTCTTTTTGGGTTAGTTTTATTCTACAGATTTGCACTTTTCTCCTCATTTTTCTTTTGGTTTTTTTTTGATAAATGTCATGTCTTGATTGGCTGCCAGAGCGACCATTAGGCGACAGGCGCAACCCCCTTATGGCAGTGGCAAAAGGAGGCTTGGAGCATGGGGCAGGGGGGGGCAGGGACAATATATTACACGCTTATATGCAAATGAGTTCAATTTCTGACCAACCGAAAAGGCATTATGTCCAGGGACGAATTCGGGGGCGAAGAAAATTGCCAACTTAGTGAATTATAAAATGGCCAATGGGGGAGAAAAGGGCAGGGGCGTGGGGGAAACTGCAGAAGCGGAAATGTGTGGAGGCTAAAATTGAAAATCTATGCAAAAGGAGGCATGTGCGACAGGGCATGTGGGGCAGAAACAAATTGCTGGCCAGCATTATGGATTTGAGTGTGTGTGTGTGTGTGTGTGGCGTGTGGTGTGGGGCATGGGGCATGGGTCATGCAATTTGCATAAGAAACGTTTTGAAATTAGCCACAAAATATTGATCGAATTATGTTTTACCCTGGAATGTGGTGCAAGTATAAATATATAGTAAAAATTCCTACATGTTTCCATCGATGTAAACTTGTATGGGAACAAAATGCTATGGAATATACAACCAACCATCTTGTTGGTTGCCATTTATGGACCCACAATTCCCTTAATGACTGTGAAGGGCCCTTGGATCCATTTTTGGATCCTTAATCGCTTTACTTTTTGGAGGATTAGCTTAAACCCGTTTCTGTTTGCCTCCTTCGCTCTTTGAGCCACCTTTTGGTGGATCTGTGGATGTTTGGAATTTTTCTGCCAAACTCTAATTCTATTCCGGAACTGGTATAGGATTTCAATCAAAGAAAAACTTTCAATTGCCAGTTGGCTTTCTCAAACGGCCACTTAAATGCTAATCTTGGTGGGGCTCGGGGGCGGGTCCGAAAGGGCAAAGGCCAAGACCAAGACCGAGGCTATGCATTAAAAAGTTTTTCCTCTCCAAACATAAAGATTGGCAAGTTCGTTCGACTTTTTTTCAGTCATAGATACGAGTAGATGTTGGCTGCCCCTGCCACTGCCACTCCCAATTTTTGGCCTCCTTTTACTTGTCGTTATTTTTGTGCATTTTATCAGGATATCATGCGATTAACTTTTACATAAATGCCTATCAGTCGCATGCCCCCGTCCCGTCCCCCTGCCACCGGAAAGTTTTGGCGTCTCGTGTGCACACACACACATACACACACGCAGGCATAGAGGCATCAACATCAATGTCAAGGAAGAGACAGAGTGAGAGAGGGAGTGAGGGAGGAGTCCTTCTGGCCCATGATAAGGCACGCAAGCACCAAAAAAAAAGTGGGAGAGAGAGAGATACTAGAGGCCGTCGCAGGCTTCTTCCTGCTGCCGCCATCTTTCAGGCGTCCTTCTTTCTGTTCGTTCTTCCCTTCGTTCTCTTTCTTCCCCTCATCTTCTCGTTGACAATTTTATTTGCATGAACAGGACTTATGACGCATGACGGAATGGTTTTCGCTGTGCCTTCGAGTGCCTTTCAACTTTCGACCCCACCCCCCGCCAGCATCCTTCCTTGCTCCACTCTCCAATCTTCTCACTGTTTACTGTTCTCTCTTTTCTTGTTTGTTGCTTTGAAATTATTGTGGGAAATCCATCTACCGTTTTGTGTTTGGCAACTCAATTAATATGTCCCCGTATACGGGAAAATTCTTGGAAAAATTCCCGCCACTGTCCACAGTGCAGCATCTAATGGATGCTGGAAAATAGAGGGGAAAACTTGCACTTGCAAATAGGCAAAATATGGAAAAAACTAAGCAGAGAGAGAGAGAGAGACACTCTCTGGGAGAAACTCAACGGCTCTTTTGTGGGGGCCTCCAGTCTCTCGTTGGTAATCCCATTGACTCATTGAACCTCACGTTTCGTTCTCGTATTTTTTCCTGTTTTTTGTATTTTTTTCTCTGTTCTGTGCATGTAGCACTCCCCGTATGCTAATAAATTATTGGTATTTGCTTTAAAAAACCATAAAATTGGCATGGCACATGGAGAGACGGTACATCGTACTATACATGGCAGGGGCATCGGCATGCCATGCCATGCCCCTCGTGCCACCATTGAGGAGTCGCTTAAGTGCACACTTAGCACACGGCCCACACGCTCTGTTGCTGTGGCATATAGCATGTGGCATATAGCGTATGATAAATGTTAAAAGCAATGCCGGCAGCCGGATCCGTCCGCAGTGTGCCAGCGAAACGATTGACATTTCGGCACATACCCTGTAATTTACAGAGACAGAACAGGGGTAACATATAGTACATACATATAGTAAATGTCATTTGAGAGATTTCAACAACAACATTCAAGATTTCCAGATTGTTTTTGCAGCAAAAAAGTTGTCCACAAATTGGTTCGTAGGTCTACGGTGTTCGGGGTTCCCCTGTGAACAGGATTTGCAAGGTATCCTCCCATGTGTCCGATGGCATTCGCATTGGCATTCGCTCAAGGATTATCCTCAGGAGCCCAGCAACAGGTCAACACGGTGGAGCAGGCGGCTCAAATCGTGCGGCGGTAACATAAAAATTCCCATTAAATTGAGACGCAAATACAATAAAAACAAAAACAACAACAAAAAAGAACCAAGCATGAGGGTTTTTTTTTTGGGATTGGGTTTCGATGGACCATTGAGGGTACACCCACTATTATGGGGTGTACTTTACGGAATATTTTCGCTGGATTTTCGATATGAAAAAATGTGCGCAAAAATATATTTATTCGTATTTCACGGGCAGTGTTTTTTTTTTTACCGGAAAGCGGAAAGCGTTACCGTCAACCCATTCGATTTTTCTTTTGGCATATAAAGCAATCATATTTTATTAATTTTTATATATGTATGTATACCTATAGTAGACATAAATCTGATAAAATGTAATTGCTGCGTGTTCCGTTTTTTGGGCATTCCAAAGGGGGAATTACCACTGCGTGGCAGTCCATTATTATCATTTATTTTCGTGGGATAACAGCAGTTTTTTGTCGATTTTTTGCTTGGGTATCGTTTGGGTATGGATAAGTCATTTTCGAATATATATTTTTATATGATATATGAGTTACAGGGGCCTATTAATCGTATTATGTAGAATGCCATGAAGTGAAAAATACCTTTTATAACTTTTTTGATTTTATTATTATAAACAACTTTAAAAAAAATATCAAAGATGTTAACAGATGAAAACTCTTCATAAATTAGTAGTTTTTAAAGATATGAGAAATGTTTTACCCGACTGCCTAAAAGCTCTCTTAGAGTGCTTTTTTTAGAGAATTCTTTGTGGAATTTGGAGTATTTCTGCTTCAGGCAATTACATTAAACTTATATAATATCCAAAGAGAACGCACTGAACTATTTGGATACTCCAAAAAGGACTGGCCTTCTCCTTGTTATAAAGTCCCATTGAAGGATGAATTTTATGATTTTTGATGGTTGCTCATTTCCCTGCAATCTCGAAATTTGTTGTCATATTCATATGCTTTCACATTCCGCGTTTTAAGGACTTTAAGGACTCATTCTTCGCAAGAAAACAGGCTTCTAAATCAAGCTCTGCTCCATCAAAGTGGGTGTGGGGTGTGGGGTCGTCTTCTCTCCTCTCCACAATGTCGCCTGTTATCCTGTCTTGCTGTTATCCTGGCAATTGACAACTTAACGATGGCTCTGGTCTCTGGTCTGGCTGCCTCCTGGAATGTGTGGCATGCTCCGAAAAACATTATCACGCACGCTCCGGGGGGCACAGGGAGGCACTGGGATGTGGTAATGTGAGGGGTTTCCTGGTGGCATAAAAAAACAGCATAAAAATGCACACACAAGACAAAGGACATGTCGGGGACTCGGCGATATGTGTGTTTAATAAAAAAATTATGAACTTCAATTACGATGGTGAGGAGTGGAGTAGAGAGGAGACGAGGCGAGACTCTGAAAAGTAGAAGGAGATTGAGATGGAGATGGAGATGGAGGAGGCAGCAGACAGGCGACAGGAGACGCCGCATCGAGTGCATAAAATGCTGAGCAAATAGCCAGAGAAGCCGGGGGGATAAGCGGGTGTGGGAAGAGGGGCTGAGCCATATGTGTGGCTCATAACAGTATCCGTGTGTGTGCTCAACGAGTGTGTGTGTGTGTGTGCTCAACGAGTGTGTGTGTGTGTGTGTGTTTGCATAACATAATTCGTTCCTGGCGAAAGTTGTAAACCCAAAAGCGAGAACATGGCGGAGTAAGGACATTAAAAGTAGGGTGGCACCTTCATGGGGAGCGGGGGGAGGAGCTGGGTGCCACAGAGCAAAGCTGGTATGGCTGCTGTGGACGCGTGCATGTGAATGGCGGCCATAAATCAACCGACGACAAGCAGTCGAAGGGCAGCTGCCCAGGGATCAGAGGAGAGTGTCACCCACCCCCCGCAATCCCCACCCCCGAAAGGACTGCCTTTATGCCTTTAATTGGCTTCCCCTCGCCGTAGCTTCCACTCGCCAACTCACCAGCATCCCCGCTCCTGTAATCCCCCGCTTTCTCATCAGCATAATCGTCATTGTAATCGTGCGACAGAGGCGCACACGAAAGTGATAATAGCAAAAAAAAAAGAAGAAAGGTGTCCTCTAGGTGGGGGTTACAGGTGCACGCCACACCACACCACATGTGTACATACGTACAGACGAGAAGAAGGGCGGAGGGGGGGCGCAACAACATATGCAACGGCAGGTGCCACAAACGGAAGGGGCAGCCATCAAATGGCGGCACTTAACACTTTTGCAAAATGTCGTTCGCCATTTTCGGCGCGACCATTTTCATTTCTTTTCGCCCTTTGCTGTTCCTCGCGTTACACTTTTGCTGTTTGTTTTTCATTCTCTATCTCTCCGTCTCCCCCTCTCGCGTTCTCTTTCTAACTGTGAGTGTGACAGCTGGAAGCAAGGAACTAATCTCTCGTGCCCTTTAGTAGACACCCTTTTGCTTTTGAGCTTCCTTTTGGTCACCAAAAACATTTAAAATGCGAGAATCTTCCAACGGAGAAAAGTGGATATTTCTTAGGAAGAGCTACATATATCCGATCCGTATCAGATTACCTTTTCCGTTTGGAAAATCTGAAAAGATAAGAAAACCTACGAAAAATCACAGAGAAAGCAACCCAAAAGTTTAGTGTTATTTGGAGAACGTCTGTGTGGCATTGGTATTAGAAAGCATCTAGAAAGTTTAGGGAAATTAGGGAAATAGAAAAGCGGATATTTACAATAGATATTTACAAAAGACATACATATAGTACATATCTTTGTCTGTGTCAATAAAATGGATGGACGACCAATTTGCGAAATTTGCGGCAAGGCGAAGCGAGCGGATGAGAGCTGCCCGAACCAGACCATCATAGAGAACGACCAATTCAACGAGGAAGAGAACAACGAAGAAGAAGTCGACGAAAAGGACAAGTTCCAGAGCGAGTGTCGTCAGATTCGGGAGATGCTGAATCGCAATGAACGCGACCTTAAGCAAATGGCAGCCGCTCAGAAGCGGTTGGCAATGGAAATGGACTGTGTTGAGCGCTTCAGCCCTTTGGGTCGTTTCATCATTGAACGATTGGAGCATGCATCGCACACCAACATGTTTTAGTAACAGAAGCAGCACTCATTCACGTAAACATAAACATGAACATACAAAAGAGAAATTGAACAACTTAAACTAACTGTATTTATCATTATCCGTACACTACACTCGATTCCAGGCGAAGACATGAAGTTTTGATTGAAGTTTGTAATTAAATTCAAAGTGTTTAAATAAATGTAACTATGTATAAAAAAAGAAAACATATACATACATACATACATATGTACATATGTACATGCGGTGCGGATCAATCTTCCAAACGATCGTTTGCATTGAGGGAGCAAGATGGGAGAAAACATATACATACATACATACATACATATGTACATATGTACATATGTATGTATGTATGTATGTATATGTTTTCTCCCATCTTGCTCCCTCAATGCAAACGATCGTTTGGAAGATTGATCCGCATCGCTTTGCCCGAATCTCGCACCAGCAGAGGCCGGCAGCGTCCTATGCTATGATCTCGGGGCAGCGCAGTCGGCACACGCACTGTGTAAAAAATTCGTGTGTGGCTTCGGGGCCTATTCACAAACGAGCGACTTACGAATCCAACAGAAACAATGCCAGTAAGGCATTGCTTAATCTGTCAATCGTCGCCACTCCCCCGGCCTCTCTCGAACACGAATGTGCAAGCGTTGTTGCTCCTCCGTCGAACAGATGGGGAGAGAGCAAAAGGAAGAACTTTGGCTTCTGCCAGAGCGCGCTGCTGATCTGTTGAGTATGCTATTTCTTTCCCGTTCTCTTTACAGCAATGCATTGCAATGGGGAGGAGGAAAATGCAAAAACAGAGACGTGTAGGCGCTTGAGCGATCGAGAGAACGGAGTACCGAGGAGTGACACTTGGGGTATATTCTACTTGCTGTTCTCTGGTATCGCTGATGAATGGGACGAAACGATTTAACCTCTGCGCTGCTACAGCTAAGGGGTACCTGGCACTCACACATGTGGTTGTTGGAGTGGGAGAGTATTCGGCCATGTGTTCATAATGATAGCTAATCATCATACATACATACATATGTAACATGTAATGGGTATACCAGTAGTTGCGACTGGTCAGCATTTGCGAGCAACAGAAAAGTGTTTGTATAGATTTATTTGGGTGGGTGGCGAGAGGAGCTGGCTCTGGCTCTGGTTCTGGTTCTGGCCAAAAGTGGCAGCATTTTATCTGGCAGCCACAGGCAGCCAGTCGTCGTCGTCGTCGTCGTCCTCGTTCTTGTTCTCGTCTTTGAGTCGAGTCTTCAACAGCGTCCTTTGGCCAGTCATTGTATCTTGAAAGTGATGCTTGTCCTTGCCCCCGCACTAGCACCCGCCACCGCCCCTGCCACCGAATGTTGCATAAACAGCTTACAGAAAAACAAGCAGCAATCTGGGGCATATAATATGGAAGGGCGTTTATCATTTAATTAATTGCCTTTCGGGGCAATTTTCATTAAGTAATTTTCGCCTTTCGCTCTTGTTTGCTCTTCTGCTCTTCTGCTCTCCTTCATGTTTTTCTTTTCTCTTCGTTGCATGCCACAAACACCCACATAGACGGTGCACAGGGGCAGCTGTGGCAGACGGGGCATTGCAGTGGTTTTGTGGGTCTGTGGGTGTGGCAGCAACAGCAACAGCTGTGCCACATATGTATTTATTGAGGGAACGAACGGAGGCTCCTTTCCTTTCATGTGGCAGAGTGTGGTGCGTCTGTGTGTGTGTGGTGTGAGTGCGAGTGTGTGGGTCGATCGGCTCCAAATTGCCACTCGTTGTAAAGTGGCAATTAACGCCACATGATGCTGTCAACAAATGGCGGCACCTCCCCCATCCACCACCACCCGCAGTCTAGATGTGAACATCTGAAAGCCACTCTCCTCCAGGCATTTGTTATGTGCATTTTTCCATAGTCCTCCCCCCTCCGCAACCTATGCTGTCCCTGCCCACTGCCTACCGCCCCTCCGCTCGGTACTTAATTTTTTTTAAATTATTACCTTAGACCCGAGACAGCAGCAACATGATTGAACATTCCCCCCCAAGAAGACTCAGGACACAGAAAAGGGGAGGAACAAAATGGGAACAACAGAACAATTTTCAACTAATTTTCCTGCCCCACACACACACAGACACACACAAACTCGTGCAGCTGCCCCACCAATTGATAGGTGTATCAAGTGGGGCAGTAATTTTCTCATCAAAAATGTCAGCGGAACGTCAGAATTACGCATCGATCCGACATTTAATCGGCTGTGGTTTTCGATAATTCGATAAAAGACCAAGAGTAGGTCGTGAATGGGCGGGCCTTTCAAATGATTATATATTATTATATTCTTTAATGTAAATGTGAAAAGGAGATAATTTACTTTTAATTTTTAGTTCTCGGAACGGGATCTGGTTGGGAAAGAGTATATGTTTATGAGAGCTATGAATCCATCCTAGGAATCGGCTATGAATCTTCTGTAAATCTATGGTAATGGCGGCTCATTGGATACTCACTAAAACCTCATAAATATCAAAAATTTGGTTACTAATATGATTCCTTAGATCATCTCAAAATCTTCCTAAATCGAACTCATAGAAGGTTTGTTATCTATGAAAAAAACAAAACACTTTTCTTAGAGATGTTCAACAAGTAAATATCATAAATTGTAATTAATTTAATAATATTTAATACAATATATTTAAATAAATAAAATAAATATTATTTAGTCTCTGAATCTCTTCAAAAATATATCATTACATCATTAAGCCCCAAAACCCTTTGTTTTAAAACTTTATTTCCTGTTACAATTTCCATGTCCTGTTGACTGAAAGTCTTAACATTTTTGTTCGTTTTCTTGCAGGCTCCACGGACAGCGCCTCGAAGCGTTTCTTTACAGACTTCTTGCAGGATTTGCCCACACCAGGCACCGGCGGCCCCACCTTCGACCCGAGCGCGATCAGTAATATAACAGGACTTGTTGGGAAGACCGTTAAGATGACCTGCCGTGTCAAGAATTTGGGCAATCGAACGGTAAGTACGGGACGGGGCATACTCGTTTATTGCGAAAGAGAGAGAGAGAGAGAGAGAGAGAGAGTCCAGTGTGTGGGGCAGGGGCACGGGGCAGGCAGTCCGCTCTCAAGTTTTGTGCATAATAATTTTTAAGTACTTTTGGCCGAAAAATAAAAGTAAAAGTACAACTTTTCGCAGTGCAGGCAGGGAAAGTTGTCAAAAGGCGTTACGCTCGACAGGACGGTGAGTGCTCCCGCGTGCAGTGGCAGTTGCAACATGCCGCGGCATACAGCATGCAGCGCTCACCATCTCTAGTGCTGACGGCAGCTGTCGCTCTGTCGTTTTTGGTTTGGATTTTAGCTTTGCCCCTCCGGGAGTTCGAGTGAAAAGTTGTAAGCTCCCCCTGCCGCCCGACTTTCTCTCTCTCTCTACCTCTCTGTCGCTTTTCCGCCTGGCACTGCCACACTGCCCGCTTTTCATTATGAAAATGCAGCTGGAGATGCAGTTGCTGTTGCTGTTGCAACAACGCAGTTGTTGTTGCAGCTGTTAAACAATTAGCAAATTAAACTCTGAACTTTCAACTCTCTCTCTCTCTCTCTCTCTCGCCGTCTCTCTGGGCAGAGAGAATCAGGGAAAACAATAAGAAAACACAAAGGCGTAGCCCCCAGCCCCCCCTCCTTCCACCCATCTGCGTATGAGTGACGGCCAATGGAGTCCAACCCACAACCACACCCAACCCCACCCCCACCCCCTCCCGATCCCCGTTTTTCGCTTCCCGCTTCACTTTTTAGACCAAGTTTTTCTCAAGTATCGCGAGCGCGCGCGGCCATAAAACTTTCAAAATTTTTACGCTTTGCTGGCTTATTAGGTGAGTGCCGTCCTGCCGTCCTTCCGTCCGTCGTCCTGTTGTCGTGCTGTTGTCGTCCTTTAGGGCGAAGTTCTATTCTTAGCCCTAGGCAACATGCCCCATGCCCCATATTCCATGTCCCATGCCCCCCGTACCCATGTTCCAAAAAAAGTTTCGGCCTCTCGCTTCCCGTTTTAATTTCAGTTTGACAAAGTGAATGAATGAATGAATGAGTCGAAGCTCGAGTTTCCGTTCCACTCTTCCCCCAAAGGATGAGGTGAAAGAAGGGTGGGCAAGGGGGGAGGTCCTTGCTCTCTGTCAAGCGCAAGTTATGGACGCGCGTCCGTCTAATTACCGAGTCTCACGCCAACAAACGCCAATTAAATGCGCTATGGAGACGGAGTCCAGACCCGCAATTATCCCCAAGGCCCCACACCCCACCCCACTCAAACTTTTGTTGCATGCACCCCGAAAAGCAGGGGCGGGGGCAAGTTTGGGTCATCAATGGGGTTTTTCCGGAGGAACGAATGGCGTTTCGCGGAGTCAGCAGAAGAATGCATTCGTCTCAGACTCTGGGGAGCCATTTCTGCCTTATAGACTTCTGACTTATCCACAATTTTTAAAGATATTCGAATGATATTCAACATCTCAGATTCTTATAAAAATATAATATTATGGTTGTCTGTTTTTTTTTAAATAATTTTTTGGATACTATTGCAGATAATTGTCCTCCATTTTGCAGATCAATAAATAGATAAATATCCTCAGAGGCAGAGTCATGAACGTGCCACTGGAACTTTTGGAGCCACTTTATCGAAGAGGGGCACCCCAACTCCTCTCGCCCCCCTCCCACCCGACAAAAAATCAAAGCAAGAATCAAACATTTTATCCGGCATCACGTCTTTTGGGGGGCATCATGTGCTTTGGGCCAAAGTCTGTTCTTGGGGCCATGTCCTTGGGCCATATATTACCTGCTCTATGGACAGGAGTTTTGGTTACGTGATAAGTAGGGATGTGGTGTCCGTGTCCTGCTTTATGGTCTGCTCGATGTCCTTTAGCCTGGTCATCGATGCTGCCTGCTGATGAGCTGCTGCTAAAAGTTCGGATAATTAATCAGGGGTCCCAAGAGTCGCCAAGAGTTTGCCATTTATTACGCGTCTGCCTGCCTTCCGGCCTGCCCCATTTGGCGCCTCTTCTTGTAGATGTCTAATTACTCAGAGATGTTGCAAGTTGTTCCATGAATTACGGCAGTACATGGGTGGGTACATGAGTGCCGCCACACGGAGAGGATTTTCGGGAGGTGCATGCAGCAAGTCATTTTCCCCATGCAATTTACTCTTGTGGAAATTCTTCCCTTTAATGGGTAGCACGAAGTAATGGTGGGGCGTTTCGATAGCCTATAACTTATCGGATTTCATCAAGCGATTAATTAGTGTTTCGATAAGTTATCGATTGGCAAATGAACATTTATTCGTCGTTGGTTTAATCAAATAATAGTTGAATAATAGCATTGAAAGAGAATTAAAGCTCCGATTAATAATCGATAAATAGTTCTTAAAGAATTATTGTCTGTGGCATGTACTTTTTCATGAGCCTCCCATCAAGAGTCACACTTGCAGCCTCCACAGATATGGAAATGAAGATGGGCACTGTCTCTGGTCCAGGATATACGAGGAGTGCACGAGGGTCACCGCTTGGATTCACCAGCGGGAAATGTCATTTGCGGTGTTCTCGGAAGGCGACAGTGACCGCAAGTCCAGGGTTTCTCCTTCTCGCCGCAGAATGCGAATGAGGCAAGATGAATGAGTGGATGAATGAATGATGGAATGAATGGATGGATGGTTGGTACATCTGCATGCCATTTCATGGCATGGCAGTTCATTAGTGTGTAATTGTGAGAGCAGAGAGAGAGGCGGCGCATCGATTTGCATTCACGAATTGAATTCTCGAATGTCCAGAGGCCAGAGGCAATGACCGCAGAGCCACAGAGATGGGACGACACGACAGTCGACCGCCGACCATGAGATGGGCCTCTGGTTCTTTATCCTCGGGGGGGTTAGAGGTCACCTACTCGTACTGCTGCTACTGCTGGTGCAATTGAAATTGTTGCGGTTGCTTTTACAAGTAAATTGTCAGATAGCCAGAAGGCTCTGTGGTGGAAAAACCAACACACACACACACTCACACACCTCGATGCACCTGCAATCGCAGCCTATAAGCAGAGCCTCCCCCTCTGCCACCTGCATTTCCCCACAGCAATTGAAAATGCAATTTAGCGTGTGAGGGCAGTCTTTTCCACGTTATACTCTGGACTTGAAGCAGTATAAAAAAAGGTATATAGTTTATGGTGCATGGTATTTGTGGAAGAGACCATATGGACCCTATAAAGACCACACTTTCGACTATACAAAACCTAGACTGAAACATTAAAGACTCGTAAATAATGATTCATATTACCATTCGATTGCTTATAGCTTACATTTACATTTACAGTACAGGGTATTCCCATTGTCTCTAACATTCTCTCTTCTCTTCGCTCTCGTTTCTTTGTCCTCTTCTTTTTTTCCGCTTCCGTTACGCTTGCACTCGTTTCTATTTTTTTTTTTTTGGGACCATCTCGTCCATTTCATTCGCCCGTTTTTGTTCAAGCGCTGCCGTTCTGCTGTCTGGCCGTTCAATCTTTTGGCTTTTTGTTTTTGTCAATGGACAAAACAACAACCCAACCCACCCCCACCCCACCACAGTCATCCCTCTCCCCCTTCAGGTGTTTTTCTTTTTTCGGTTACTGCGATTTCGATGAATTTCGTTCCGTTTTAGCGGGCTTTCCCGTTCCAGTTTTCCTTTCGTTTTGGTGCGCTTTTCATTTCGTCACCCTTTGTGGGCCTGAGTGGGAGGAGGGAAAGGGTTGCCCCTACTTTTTTTTGGTGGAATCTTTATACATTTAGTTCTCCCTTTGACATCCTTTGGTATTCGGCACCTCTTTGGAATAGCGGTTTTTCTCTCTGGAAATCGTTTCAAAATCTCTGCCAAAAGGCAGATTCTTAGTGAAAATATATATTTAATTAATTCGGCCACGCCTTTCCTTTGCCTTCCTCCCGAGGAGAGTGTCGCGTCTGCCACTCATTAAAGCATCACTTTCTCTCTAAAGAAAGCAGCAGGGAGAAAGCACACCGACTGCGTTGCCAGCGGGTGGGTGGAGGGGGGGGTATGGCACCACTTTATATTGTACAAAGCAATTGCCACGCCCTGCATGTCGCAAGTGACACGCCCCTTCCATTTCCGATATATATACCGCAGAATAACGACACCCCCCCTCCACCATCCAACAAATATCTCCTTGGCAATCAGAAATCAAAAAAAAAATATTAGAAAAAAAATATGGAAAAAATAAGGCAAAGAAATGTATGTGTGTGTGTGTGTGTGTGTGGGCGTTGGGGCATGGCCCGGCTCCTGCTGTCTGGGGAAAAAAGCAAATCAATCAAACAAAATGTTTAATATTTTTCGCTATGCGCTTCACAGGACGCGCAGGACGCGGCGGCGTTGACACAGAGTGAGAATGAAACTGAAGCTGAAAACCAAACTCCCCCCTCACCGCCACCCCAGGGGGGGAGGAGGGGAAGGGGACTCCACAATTGTCTGCCTTTGTGTCAGCTGTCAATTTTTTGTTGTTTTTCTTGTTGTTGTTGTTGCTGTGTGGAACGATGACTTGGCTGCCAAGGCAACACATCCCTCAGATACAGGACGCAGAAAGCAGGACACAGAACATGTAGAACTCTGAAGGAATTTACAGCGAAAAGCGTAAACATTATCCAGCGTCTCGCTGTTCGTCTGTCCTTCAAGTACAGTCGTCGACAAAAGCCAAGAAAAGAGAAAAAAAAACTCTGGCTAATGATCTCAAATGTGCTTACCCCTTACCCCTGCCTCCCACACTCCTTATCGAAGTCCTGCAACAAGAATCACGAATAATAATAATAAGAATGATAATAATATTGGAAAATAAATTGCTATCTCTCTCTCTCTCTCTCTCTTTTTCTCTTTTTCTGTGGCAATTAGAGAACAGTGCGGGATATGTATGTATGTGTGCGCGTGTGTGCGTGTGTCAGTGTTGCCAGGTGACATATGCAGCAGAGTTGCCATCCACACAAACACATACACACACACACGCACACACGTTCTATTCTTTCTGTTCCGCTTCATCGTTTATCTTCGTCAATGGTTTTTGATTTACGTGCTCTCGGCGATTGCCTTTACCTTTGCCTCCCCCAAGCACGCCTGGCAACCCTACCTCTGGCCCTGAGACAACGCCAAGCCCTGTCCTGTCCTGTCCTGCCCTGCCTGCGCCGCTAATGTGCCAGGTCAAAGGGCGCGAGGGACCAACGAGGCATTTAAACACAATTTCCTTAAACAAAAAAAATATATTTAAATAAGAGAAAGAATATACAGATGTTAGATGGTACTAGGGGATACCCTGTACTTTAAGGAATAATAATTATAGATAATAAATATTAATAAATATATATTAAATATAAATATAATTAAAACAATGAAAGATTATCATTTATTTATTATTATTATTTATTGTTCGGTTTGTTGGCTTTAAAATCTCTCCAATTAGGGATAATAGATACATGGATAATGGATATACATACATATGCATGTATATTCCAATCATATCCAACCAAAGTTCAACCAGATATCTCGGGAGCTCTGATAGTTCTGATAGGCCTCATTTCCGATTATGGAAGTTTCTTAGGTCTCAAATCTCAAAGAACATATCTACATCTTGCCCGGAAAAAACATCATACCCCAGGCAGTGGGTGTCCCCCAAAAAAACCAGCGAAATTGCGTTACGTGCCTTGTGCCCAGAGAGACACGTGGTGGATGCGAGAGAAGAGAGGAGGCCCAAAAGGATGCCCTGCTTATTATTATTTCATTTTTGCTACCGTCCTGGTGGTCCTGCCCTGCCTCGACCCTCCGTGTTGTTTCGTGGGCGGGGCGGGGGTCGGCAATTTCATTCAATTTCGTTTACAAATTTTCAACGCCGTCGGCAATTGAAGAGGGAGGCGAGGACCGATAAGAACCACCTGCAGGACTCGCATTTTCCATCTCCATTTCCATTTCCATTCCTCGCGAAGCTCGTTAGGATCTTGGACTTTTGCGGTTTATGAAAATCTGTTGCTGCTGCTGCTGTTGGTCGATGGAACGTGTTCTGGCGTGTCCTGCGAGTGTCATTAGCGTTCAGAGGCGTTGTTTGCCAATCAAACCATTTTGCTATTGGCCATAAATAACAGCTGGAGAGAACGAACCGAAGAAGGACCGCCATTTGATGGCCTTCTTATGCTAATTCTTTTCCGAATTCCACATTTGTTTGTCGTGTAGTGGGCGGGAGGGGTGAGGGGGCAGGGGGTGGAAAACTCTTTTCTTTTATGAAAAATTCATGCGACTTCCAATCGCTCACAGGCTCCTCCACAGCAGACATTTTCCATCTTCCGTGAAAATAAATTATTCAAAATGCAAAACGTTGGCGCATATGAGTGATTTAAAGCAAATACAAAATACAAATATTATACGGATATGATATATGTATATATATATATATATTGGACGATACGATATCTATATATAATATATGTGCTTGGGCCATATGGCATATCCTTGGGGAGGAGCAGTACCAGCATCAGTACCACCTCCTGCTGCCTGCCGCCTGCCTCCCTGCCGCTGGCTCTTTGCATATTTATTGGACATTTGCCCTAAAACAGACCCAAAGAAACAGAGAGAGAGAGAGGGAGAGTATTTCCTTTCTTTTTTGATTAGCATACTCGCTGCCAAAAAAGTAGACACCAAAAATGGGGCAGTAGGCAGTGGCTGCACGATGCATGCCACAGTGGAGAAATCCAGGGCTTCCTGCGCTTTCCAAAGATTTTTCCCTGCGAAAATTCCTCTCATCGCGCAGCTTATTTATTGCTTTATTAAGCAGGAAGAGGAGCCCAAACAAACAATGGAACCCCACGAGACCAGGAGACCAGTGGCGCAGGAGCAGGAGCAGGTCCTTTAACGCCTTCAATCAATGGCCTACCCCTTCATGCTGCTCATGTGACTAGTTTTTGTGGCTTAGTGGCTCTGGGGGGCAGAGGGGGTGGCAACCCTTTTCTAATTTACTCACACTTGAGGAGTTTTCCCGAAACGTGAACCCAAAAAACCGAAACTTCTGCTTCATTAGTGACATTGCCAGAGAGGCAGAGGGGCAGAGAGAGGGACCTCTTGCACCAGACACATGAGCAGAGAAAGAGACGCAGAGAAAAGGACAGAGAAAGAGACAGAGTGAGAGAGAAACGAGCCGAAAGGCAACCCAACAAATTGCCAGACACCGGAGGCAATAATCAACTTAAATACTCGTCTTACAGTGGTCACTCGCTTCAAGAGATTTCCAGGTTAAAGACAAAACCCTTTCAACAGGCCACACGAAGATTCTTAATGGCTTGGCCATCCTTTCTGGTTTTACTGTATGCTTTCTATATGTTTCTGCATATTTTTACTGTCCTATGAAAACTTATGCTCATATGGGTTAACCCTTACCAGGATAACCTCCCCCTATCCTCCCTTTTCCTAGAAAGTACAGTCTTTGCCAGAAATGTTTAGATATAATTTGGAAATTATCGAACAAAAGGAGAGAGTGAAAGTCGAGTGAAATGTCAAAAGTCGGCAAGTGCAAACAGCATGAAGGGAGATAGGGGCGTATAGAGGTGGCATGGGGTTGGTATAGGGGTGGCATAGAAGGTCGTGGCTCAATTATGTAGCCCCCGACCACCAGCACCACCAACAACAACAACAACTGTCATGCCGAATGGCATAAATCATAAATTACACGACAATTCTGTCAGCGACAGTTGTACATAACACAGAAAGAGAAACAGAAAGAGAAACAGAGAGAGAGAGAGAGAGAAAGAGAGAGAGCTTAATCCTAAATGGATCCAATCTACAGCTCCATCTGAGAGCCCTCCGATAGCTCCTCCTGTGTGTGCCTCCTCCTGGCCTCAAAGGCGATGTTGTCATAAAGCATTTCCACAACGAACAAAAATTGTATAAACATAAATTGCTGCCTGAAAACTAAAAACCGCCCAAAAAACAAACCACAAGAAAAGCCCCCACCCCCTTCCAACCAAAAAAGAGAAAACCCCAAGAACAACAATGAAAGAAAGAGGGAGATAGGAAGGAGAGGGAGGGGAGGAGAGGAGGTGGAGCTGGAGCTGGAGCAGCAGGAGGAGCAAATGAAAACTGTCATAAAAGTTGAGCAGAGCGATGGGGGCATTTGTTGCATTTCCCCCCCTCGAAAAGGTGAAAGATAGAAGGCGAGAGAGAGAGAGAGAGTGGAGAAAGGTGAGCAGTAAAGAGTGTGTGGGGAGGGGGGAGAAGGGGCTGGGATCAGGTGGTGGCAGGTGGCAGTTGGCAGGCGACACTGACGACTAGCGACTGGCGACTCCTTGCAGGTGATTTCCGTTTGTCGCCGAAAGACATTTGCTTTCTTCCTTTCTTTCTCTCTTTCTTTCTTTTTTTCGTTTTGTTTTTGTGTAAACTTTTGTCAATGTCTTGGCTCCTGGAAAATCCACTAGCCGCCCTCTGAGATCTTGGCTAATCTAAGGGGGGGCGGGGGTAGGGCGCTTAGAAAGAAATAGAACGAGCGAGCCAGGACTTTGACTTAAGCGAAACACGTACGCTTCCACTCCCCCACCACCCACACCGTGAGGCAAGGTCGCAGAGTGGTCTCCGGCTCGTTGTCATTCCGACAGAGTGCCAGGACCTCGCCCTGTGTGTCCTGTGCGTCCTGTGCTTACACTTGATAGGCTTCACGTGGAACGTGTCCGTGTCTGTGGCTGTGTCTATGTCTATGTCCTTGTCGACGACAACCGACAATTGCCAGGGCACAAGTTTTCAAGAACAACATACCAGAGGACAGGACATAGACATCCCCACAGGAGCAGGAGGGGGAGGAGAAGGTGGAAGATGGCACCATGTTAAGCAGTGCACTGTGTACCTCCTGGCATCCTGAGACGAGTCCTGTGGAGAGTCGCTGCAAAAACATTAGAGGCGAAAGTTTGCTCTTAACGAAGCGTTCAAGTGGAATAAGTGGCACAAATGCCAAAGCGAGCGCCCGCCCACAGCTGAAAGGCGGAGGACAGAAGACAGGACACTCCCACCTGGAAACAGGACCTGTACCTCCTCTCGATATAATCAGCAGCGTTGTGCAGGCAAAAAGAAGAGTCCTCCGCACGGACCCTCCTGGTTGCAGCAGCAGCAGCGGAGGAGGAGTCGGAGACGGAGGAAAACAATGAGATTCTCAAAAGTCCCAGAGGGAGGGGCACAAAGGGGGCACAAGGACGATACCCATTGATGTTTTTTCTTTTGTTTTCTTTTTTTCTTTGCTTTCCTTATCCCGAAAGTTGATTGTAAAATAATTGAACAACAGGCTGAAGAAA
Organism: Drosophila athabasca; assembly: GCA_008121215.1. NCBI lineage: Eukaryota > Metazoa > Arthropoda > Insecta > Diptera > Drosophilidae > Drosophila > Drosophila athabasca. Next base: position 6,291,554 of record CM017796.1, on the reverse strand, counting down.
ATGCCTGCGAGGCATCCGGGAGGCACGGGAGGCACGGGAGGCACGGGAGGCGGCAGTGGAGCGGGCGTACTGGAAGGCGTGGCTGTTGTTTAGGGAAACAAGTTGATCGCCCGCCTCCCCCTTCTCAAGGTATTTGTGCAGATAATTTCGATTCAAAGAGAGACAGAGAGAGAGTGAGAGGGAGGGGAACTCCTTTTGTCGCGCTTGGTAATGGCTCTTGAACGTTTTGTGCAAATTAAGTGGTTATTTGAAACGGTTAGGATACGGTTAAGAAACGGTTGGGAAACGGTTAGGAAACGGTTAAGAAACGATTGAGCAAGGAGTATTTGTGTTTGGGAATTTTCCTGCTTTGTTCCAAGTTTTAGAGGCAACTCCTTGACTCAAAACTCTGACATTTCCATGAAATCTATCACTGAAACAAAATGAAGCGTAATATCCACCACCCCCCCCGTCACCTCTTTGATTAAGGTTGATTAGCAGGACTCCATTACAGAGATAATCTCCATTCGCAGGACTCCATTTCTAATGCGCAGCAACTCATTCCCAGTAGCTGTAGGTCCTGCCTAGTCGAACCAATGGTCTAATGTCGCCCCGAGGCCATTGTTTGACAAGACCAATCTTTCAAGCCGCCATGACTTTAAAGCGGGCAGAAAAGGGGGCAGAAAAAGGGGCTGAAAGAGCCAGAGAAAGGGGGTAAACTAATGAGTGAACGTGTTCAAGCAAATTGGCCCTAACGGCCATGTGCCCGTGTGCCCGTGTGCCCTGTCCCCTGTGCCACATCCTTTTGGGCTAATCAAAGTCCTGCCGCAAAGTTTTGTGCCCCTCTTCAAACTCTCTTCCCGTCCCCATGGGAAAGGACTTTGGCAAGGACATTTATTGACCAAATTAAAAGATGCACAACAAAAGCTTTGTCATGCTGATGTCGGATGATATTCTGCCTTTCGAAACTTAGTGGAGCATAAATCATAAAAACCAGTAGAGACGCTCCATAAAATATACATACATATATGTAGATATGAGTATGTATATCGTATATAGTTGGAACATATAGGAGGAGGATGCGCTGGGGTGAGGAGCGAAAACAGTAATGAAAACTTTTCCAAAAAAAAAACATTCAAAATAAATTAAAAGCAAAGCCAATGAGGGGGTGTAAAACGGAGCCAAGTACTGCCATAGGGATGACCATAGGGGTGGTTTATATATAGGGGATGTAGGGGAATGGGATGGACAGCAAAACTTTTAATCTTAAATCAACCAAACGGACGGACGGACGACACGACACAACGACAAATGTTCGACAAGGCAGAAGGCACAAGGCAGAAGCATTTCTTGTGCTCTTCTTTTGTCAAATATTTACCCAATAAATTCCCATTAAAACTAACAATTGGTTTACTTTTTAGCTTAAATGACAAAACGCACCCACCCACCCAGCAGCTTCCTGCCTCCTGCCACCCTCTCTGGGTGTGGGTCTGGGTGTGCTCCACTGCTTTTCCCTCCTTGCGACTTTTCATCGTCTTTATTTCTGCGGCTGTCTCTTGTCACCGCAGAGAAATGGCTCCATTGAGCCATGGTTCTCCAATGCGGTAAGTGTTGCATTGCCAGTGCCAGTGCCACTGCCGGATGTGACTTTCTGCTCAAGTTTTCTTAAGTTTTCCTATTGGAAAAGCGTCGAAGGCATCGTGCATAAAACAAAGCGATACGAAAAGCCAGAACCAGAGGGAAAACGAATAAACATTCCCCCAAGATTGGGGCAGGAGTCGGCTGAAGAGAGGACATGCCACAGAAGAGCGGCGAGTGGTATGGTGACATGGTGGTGGCAATAGCACGATCATTTATTCGGTTTTTTATTGCATATTCCTAAAAATTACAAGGTTTTTTTTTTTAACAAACGTGCACGTTTTTTTACACATCTCTTTTTGGGATATTCCTTTAAGATGGGCAGGGGGTATCCAATAAGATCATCCAGCTCTGGTCCCCCCAGCTCTGATCCGCCCAGCTCTGATCCGCCCAGCTCTGGTCCGCCCAGCTCTGGTCCGCCCAGCTCTGATCCGCCCAGCTCTGATCCGCCCAGCTCTGATCCGCCCAGCTCTGATCCGCCCAGCTCTGGTCCGCCCAGCTCCGACTCGATCTCTGCTTTGATCACTGCCTCCATCTCTGCCTTAAAATCGGCTGCGGGGCAGAGCTTTATCAATGGGTACGTGGGCATTCCACTCATCTTGAAGAAGATTTCTAAGTTTTCAGAACGGCGCTGCTACAAAGTCCATGTATAAGAAAAACCATAAGAAAAACTATGCATCCTTACTTACCTTATAGACAATATGTTGTATTTATCGGATAATAATTTATATTATTTATTATTCGTTGTTGCTCTCATAGAGTTCTAGGTTGTACTGAGAATATATGTCGTCAAACGAAAGCCTTTGCCCCGAGTGCTTGATGCTTCAGTTCTATCCCAATGATACGAAAACATTCAATAATACTCGAATCAAAAAGGCATTGAAAATGCCTTCCATTTAACAAAGGAAAACTCTGTTTTATTGCAGTGAGAGAGTGAGGGGTGTGTGGGGAGGGGGGGAAGGGGGGTGTATTCCAAAATATTTTTGTGCATAAATTTGATTGCATTTTGATTTCATTTTGAATTTCTTGCTCGCAAAATTTCAAATGCGATGCAATTTACGATGCTCCAAAAGATGATTTCCGTTGCACACAAATTGGGGGGAGACAAGTCCCTCCCCCACTCTCCCACTCACCCACTCCCTCTCTCTGTCTTACTGTCTGTTTCTGTTTCTCTCTGCAATTATATTTCGATATTCCGATGCCCCCAATCCGCCAATCCCCCCCCACTGCCCTGCCCTGCTCTGCCATAAGCTCGAAAATCCAAACATCCTTTGGCCCCACTGGCTTTTTTGGCATTCATTCTGTACCCCTTCTCTCGCTCTCTCTCGCCAGCTTTTTCTATGCCAGAAAGGGGCGTGGCAGGAAGTGGGCGGCATTAGCAGAAGGCAGAAATGAGCAAAAATTATGAGTGCAGAATTTTCTAATTTAATGTGATTATTATTATTATTATATGCATTTGCAGTCCAGTTCTGTTTATTTCGAGAATTTCTTGGCAAATATCCCGAAAATGTCATTAGTGGAAGCGCTCTCCCTCCCCCACCATACGGATGGGGGAGAGGTTGGGGATTGAGGATTATAAGGGTTACAGAACAGAAATGGGGACAGAGGTGGGATTACAGAGAGGGGTACATGATACGAGTTAAAGAGATTATTTGATGAAATTGTGGAATAATATGTAGTAAGATTTATTTACATTTTTTTGAGGGATAAAAGCACTGCAGGAACACTTCCTGACACGTTCAGACTGTGTATTTTGTTGTTGAGTTTTTGGGACCGAAATACAAGTCTTTTCTGCACCTCGCCACAGACTGTGCTTTTGCGAAATCTGCTGCCTGTAGAAAGGCCTTCCCTTTCACTGATTGCTACCATGACTCGGGATTTGTGCAAGTATCTCTCTCTCTCTCTTTCAGTCTTTCTTTCTCCGTAAAAGAAATTCCGCTTGTCAGCCTTAAAGGTGTTTGCCCCAAGCCCCACCCACAAGTCTTCCATGGGGAATCTCCTGCGTGTGGGTTGTGGGGTGGGGCACAGGACACTGATTGGCACTTCATTCCGGTCCTGCAGCAGCATTCGATGCGATGCGATTCTCAGCGCGATTCTCAGCGGGGGGCATCAATGCTGGAAGACCATTCGAATGGCAGTTCCCCAATCAGCAACCTCTCACGTGCAGCTGCAGTGGCAGTGTTAGTGGTAGTGGCATGTGGCATGGTAACAATGGCAACAATAAACTGAGCAAACAACTTCTTTGGGGGCGCGCACAAACAGCTCAGTTCTCGTCTAAAGACTCGAAAGAAAAGTAAAAGGAAAATTATAAAGTAAGACGGAAAGAGTGCCAAACAGATAGAGAAAGAGAGAGAGAGAGAGAGAGAGGGAGAGAGAGAGAGAGAGAGGGGGGAATCCCCATCCCATACATATTCAAAAGCAAGGACATCTCATAATTTGCCCTACCTACCGCCCCTCCCTGCCTCGCCTGGCTGCCTGCCACACGAGTATCGTGCCACCCGTGCCGCTCGTGGAATATAAACCAACTAAAAAGTTTCACGCAGCGCAAACTTTAAGCTGCAGCAACCACACACCTCTCTCCATAACATAAACCATGCCACATGCCCCATGCCCCATGCCCCATGCCCCGACAAAAAAACTGCGCAACAGAGGAAACAAAGTGTCGCCAGAGCAAAGAAAAACAAGAGACAGTCAAAGGTTCACGAAAAAACGAAAAGCGAAAAACGAAAAACGACTCAAACTCAAAAATTCCATAAACCGAAGCAGGAGATTCCCTCGAAAATATGCGATTCGGGAAAATAGATGGAAAATATGTGGATAATGGAAGTGCCTTTCTCTATAGAAGAGGTCGAAGAGGTTTAGATGTGGCAATATTCAAAGTCTATAGCATCGAAGATACCTCGTATTACCCTCTGAAAAAACTGCAGAAAAAAAAACTTGTCACCGCGACTTTGGGGACACATGAAGCACATGCCGCTCCGAGCCCTTCTCTCTCTCTCTTTCTCTCTCGCTAGCTTTTCCCTTATCCAGCCAATAATCGGCAGGAGGCGGAGGATTCCCTCTGTGTGCGTGTGTGTGTGTGTGTTTGTGTGTGTGCACGCAAAAAAAAATATAGAGAGAAAACCAGAAATCCCTTTACCACACGGCCAAGCGGCGACTTTATCGGTGGCACGGACGCAGGAAGGATGCCCCATGCCCCCACCCAGTGTTTGCTTCTCTCGATAAAGCTCGTTTTTTTTTGGTTTTTTTTCGTGTAATGCGATTTTCATTTCTTCATTTTGCTGAAACTCCGCTTGGAACTAGAAACAAGGAACGTTAAAGTCTGTTCCATTCCCACGTTTCCAATAAGTTGGTGGACTGGCAGTTTGCCATTCAGCTGCACACGTAAATAAAAGTATCTAGCACTCGGGGCGAATGGCTGCGTTCGAAAATCTTTCGAATTCTCTTTCAAAATATATTTACCAAAGGTATCGTAAATATGAAACCAAATCGGGTTTACCGATAAAAGAGCTAAGAGGAAGGATTAGCTGATGGACGGACTAGCCACACTGCCACATAACGAAATTCTAGTGAATTGATTGAATAAATAATCTGGCAGATTTCTGTATCTGTATCTGCAGTTGCTGAAGTTCATTTCGAAGACTCCTCATAGCTGCCATCCAATGTTCATTAGCTGCGAATCCCTATATGTATATACTATATATATATGTACGTATTGTTTTTGGCATATCCTTCTGTAAATAGCACATGCATAGATCCTGCTGGGGGGTGTGGGGGGGGGATTTCCTTTGCCAAATGATTTGGCTGAATGCCAGAGACGAACAACGGCAGAAAGGACTGTAAAAATGCGCAATTTGCAATTGGAATATCTACTATGTACACACACATACACATGCACACACACATGTGCTCTCTCTTTTTGGCACTACGCCGCATAAAATCAAAATTAATTTGCTAATAATGTTGTCGTAATTATCTAATTGCCCCCCAAACCCCCCCCCTCTCCCCATCCGCAAAAATCTCCAAAAATATAACGCTTCCGCTGTGTGATAATTACAGGACCACCATCCACAATTACACAACAAATTCATTGACAAAAAATAATCACAGAACACTGTGGATAATCCCATATAAAAACCACTAAAATTAATGCAAATTACAATTGAACTTTGACGGCCGATTGATCGAGAGAGACATTAAAGAATCGATGGAATCGATTCATTTCTGGCTATGCCAAAAATGTATCGAATGATTGTGCAAAACGCATAGGGCCTTATCCTTTCCCCTTTTTTTTCGCCGTTTCGGTTACGAGGCAAATTGCAAATCCTCTCTCTCAACGCGTGTGGCATGTGGCACAAAAGGAAAACAAAGAGGCGACAATGTCCATGTTGTAACCGAAAAAGGCGCATGAAAATCCAACAGTTTTTACCCCGCGTTGGCACTTCTTTTTGGATCCTTTTTGGGGGAATCTATTCGTAAACCTATCGGTCCTCCTATTGGCCTTTGCCTCTCGATTCGCACTGGTCTTTGCCGCCCCTCTGGGTCCTGGCATTTCCTGGTTTCCTCGCTTAAGCGTCGCGTAATTATGTCCACCATTTAAGAGGCTCTCGGGCTCCTTGGACCATGGGGACAGGCCACAGGCCATAAAACTCAAAGAGCATAACAAAAGTGCGGACGGGGGTAGGGGTCTTTGCACGTCCTCAATGTGGGAGCGACAAAGGAGGAGGGTATGGAAGGAAGTGGAGTGGAGTGGAGCCTTAGGCCCCACATTCGATTTCAATTTGGCATTTAAATTGTTTGTCCTGTGTGTCCTGCAATTAAGAGACGGACGCACAGAGAGACTAAGCGCGCAATTAAAAGCCGCTCGCTTCCAAAAGTCAGGGACCCGCAGGACCAGCAGGACATCATCCTGCAGCCTCCAGTCCCAATCCCAGAGTCACACAGTCACTAAGTGCGCGTTTTTCGGTCTCTTTGTTTTGCAGGTCTCCTGGGTGCGACATCGTGACATCCATCTGCTGACTGTCGGCCGCTACACGTACACATCGGATCAGCGCTTCGAGGCCCAGCACTCGCCGCACGCCGAGGATTGGTCCCTGCGCATACGCTATGCCCAGCGCAAGGATTCGGGCATCTACGAGTGCCAGATCTCCACCACGCCACCCATCGGTCATGCTGTCTATCTGAATATTGTGGGTGAGTAATCGGAAAACCAAAACAACAAAACAGAAAGTGGAGAAGGAGAACCTTTGAACATTTCCCAGTTCCAAAAAATTAATTATAAATTTATTTCCTGTACCTTTGTGGCATATACATATACTATAGAGGTAATTGTTATGTATCTGTGAGTGTCCCTTAAGCCGCACATTCAGTCACTCCATCATCAGTATCCTCGTAAGCATTTCCGCACACACACACACACATCCTAATGGAGTCACACAGATACAGATACGAGAGTGACCCTCGATTATTGAATTACTGGAAGCCACAACTAGTTTACGGGGGCCGCCTGATTTCGCGCAGTGTGATCTCAAGAGTGCCGCCAATTTGTATGCGTGGCGCATCGATGGGGTCATTGATGTCCTCATTGGAGTACTCTCTCAGAGGCGGGGGGGGGGGGGGGGGGGGGGGGGGGGGGGGGGGGGGGGGGGGGGGGGGGGGGGGGGGGGGGGGGGGGGTTCATTACAGTCCAACACTCAGCACTCAACACCCAGCACTCTCTCCGCTGTGCCCATTCCTCTGGCACTGTTTTGGCTCATTCTGCCTTTCTTTTGGCTCACTCTGACACTTTTCCCCGTCTTGGGCCGTAGTTCAGGGGGCCAATGGGTGCTACGTGTGAGTGATTTGCCAACTACTTTGATGTTTACACTGATATCCAATCTGGCAGCAAACAGAGAGAGAGAGACCAGCAGGAGCAGCAGCAGCAGCAGGACACCAGCGCTGTCCATTCGAAGCTTCGTTGGCAACACCAAATGTTGACCACTTGATGGGGTATCGTATCTATTTCCGGAGTCCGGGTTCTGGGCTTCGCTTTTTCGCAATGTGTGTGTGTGTGTGAGTGTGTGTGTGAGTGGGGCTGCTGCTGTCGCCGCACATGTTTCGTGTCGTCGTTTTATGGCAGCTTTTTGCTGCTTTTGATGATTCCCCTGGGCACCATTTGCACTTTATGGCCGACTCCTTGGTTATACTTCTTCTTTGGAGGCGACACCCGACACCCGACACACCGATGCGCATCGGAGACGCGTTTTAGGCGCCGGAGGTAACGCCACGGCTGCTGCCACTGCCGCTGCCACTGCCGCTGCCACTGCCTTGGCTCATAAATCACAACTTATGCAGGAGGCAAGACTCCAGGCTCCAGGCTACAGGCATCTCGCCCAAGGAGGATACACAAGGATACAAAAAAGCAAAGCCGCAAAACTAATGACACGATTCACAGAGAACATCAGCTGTGGTGCTCTCTGCATCTTTATGCGTGGAGTATCTTATGGATAGTTATGGATGCCACAGAGAGAGAGAGCTGAAGTTTTGATGAAACTTTTGATGGGAAATGGTAAATGGGAAATGGAATGCCAATGCTCTTTTAGAGAGCATTTTGGAGGCAAAAGAATGACTGGAAGAACAGATGGATATTTGTAGAAATGTTGTATCTAGTAATCCATTTTTGGATTCTTTCGCTCTTTCGTTCTTCCTTCTCCCTCTTTGATTTCCTCCCATTTTCAACGCCCCTTGCTTTCTCATTTCTCTTCATTTTGAAATCTCTTTCATGCAATATCCAGCATAATTTTTTTCATTTAAAACCGTCCCCCAAAGGCCGCTTTTTCAAAAGCATAATTTATTTTATTAATTGTTTTTTTGTTTTTATTTTAAAAACAGCGAAAACTTTTGGCTTTTCCTTGGGAAGAAAACCGCCCACTTTCGCTCTCACTATGCTTTCCCCTCTCCCCTCCGCCACTACAGCAAAACACAAACAAATGTGAGAGAATAAATAATGCAAATTTGTTTATTTTTCACACTGTCACAATATTTGAATAGTAATCAAAGCAGAGAGGAGCGAGACACGCCTGAAAGAGAGCCCTAGGACACAGCCTTAGAAGGTAGAGAACGAGTCCCCATCCCTGGGAAGCCTGAATCCAGAATTCAGAATACAGAACCCAGGCATAGGAATCCAGAAAGAGAGCCCCAGACAGATATTACTTATATACAGAAATGTGAGGAATAGGAATAGGAATTGAAGGTAGGAGGACTTGCAGGGAGGAGCCGAAATAACGCAAATATGAGCAGTAGCGGGGCACTGGTTGGAAGGACGAAAAGGAGCACATGTACGGCTGGATGGTTTGTGCGTGTGTGTGTGGATTCGGCAGACTATAAACATAAACCAAAACCATTATTATAATGTCAACACAAACACACACATAATTCCACTTTCAACACTTTTGCCTTTCGGTGGGAAGGGGAATGGGATGGATACCAGGACATGGGACTTGGAATAAGGATATAGGCAGAGGCATTGGGATAGGGATAGGGATCGGTGGTAGCAAGGATACACATAGGATAGGACCGAGAGGTGTGGATATAGCAGGGCGTGGCTGTAACTGTGGCTGTGGGCATGGAAATCACGCACAACACACATTTGCGGTTGCGGATAGAACTACGGGAACTACTTCTTCGACTGTGTGGCAGCAGGAACCCATTCTCTCTCTCTCTCTCCACTCCTATTCCTACTTCCACTCCTAAAACATGTCCTTGTTATATGCCAAATGCCAGCAAATAAAGTGTGTGGCATTCGTGACGAAAGTAAGGCCAAGGATGCGTCAGTTTTTAGCATTTGTCAAATGGGGACGATAGGGAGGTATTTCTCGGTGGAGCGATGGAAGGCGATGTCTTGTGTGGAAGGATATCGATGAAGCGATGACAGAAGCTCCTTTCCTTTCCTTTTGGGGTGGAACGCAATTCGAGGCAGTAGGAGGAGGTGGAAGGAGGTGTTTTCTGTTGAGAAATCGCTGGGTTATTGGTTTTCGTTGAAGGACATGCGATATGCTGAAAGTCAAATAATTCAAGTCGATTTCCTGGACACAAAGTGCACGGGTGGGGGGAGGACAACCTGCCAAGCGGCGGAAAAGGGACACCAGAAGAGTCGACTAATAATAGTGACACGATACGAGTTTCTAATGAATATGCAGACATGAAAATGGATAGATGTGTGGTCACCCCCTACCATTTCCACCATTTCTCTAGCTCTCTCTCTCCCTCTCTCTTTCTCTATCGCTGGGGCAAAAAATTCAGAGTTTTCTATGGGGATTGAAGAAATAATGCATTTATTTATGCAGACACCCTTTCAGGAGTTCCCTCGTACTGGATCTTCAACACCTTCTTGAAGTTTATCTTGCAAATGGCCAGCACTGTCTCGTATTTGGCCTTCACTTTCTTCAATCCGGCGACAATATCGTCCTGCATATCACTGGCTATCAACTGCAGGGTAAAGACAGCCCTACCATTCGCCCTTTTGATGAACATTTCCGCCAACGCTTTGCTCTAAGGATGCTCATCCAATATCTGGCAGCAAAGATAAACTATCTATAGTTGATTTTCCATTTTCTATGCTCCCAAAATTGAAATGGCTGGCTTTCCTTTCAGTTTTTTTTTGATATTTTTGCTATATTTTTTGCACGGCTTTCCCTGCTCGGTTTTCAGCCTTTATTTTTGGTTGAAGTTTAAACAGATTTCCTTTGTTAGAGATTTAATTTATTGATCCACAAATTCGGGCCTGTCCCAACCTCTTCTACCCCCTCGTGCCCCTTTTCACTGTTGTGGCGCCACGCTTATCCCCTGATTTCGGGGACCAAAAGCGGCTTTAAAAACAAAGCCAAAACCTCTTCTCCCCGAAAGCGGGTCCCATGGGAAAATTGCGGGTCATTCGAAGGGAGACGGGCTCTCATGTGTGAGGGCGTTTGGGGCGTGGCAGTGGTTGTGTGGGCTCCATAGGGCGTGGGCACGGCCACACCCACGGCCGTGGCCCTCTCCGTGTATGATGATGCGTTTGGGTTAATATTAAACAAATATTACGCATACGACACGAGGGACCGACCACCAGATGGAAAATCATCAAAAGCGCCTCTCATTGTGGATATATACATCTGTGTGTGTGTGTGTATTTGCTGTGTCTATGTGCATGCGTGTGGCGCCTGAAAGTATGCAGTGGGTTTATTATTTATGCCATTCATGCGGTGATTCTCTCTCACATTCAAATAATTGGGTAAAGGAGTTGCCAGCCAGCCTGTAGCCTCATGCTCTGTGGCACATTCCCACGAGGAATTTATGACCTTTTTACTTTTAATTTGGCCAAAAAGGGAGATGCAGATAGAGAGATAGAAATCCGATTCACAGACAAAAGTTCGGTCATGTATGAGATGGGCATTCCTCCTTGGAGACCATTTGGAATTTGGATTATGCCATGGTGATTTTTAGTTTTTCTTTCTTTCTACTATTCCTTCTCCCCCCTCCCATTCTGCTGCACTCTCCCCTATTCATTAGACACTCGTTTTCCTGCTTGCGAACTCAATTACTGAGCGGACAGTAGGAGGAATCGTAACTCCTGGCCAAAGGACATACCTATCTGTGCGGTTTGCGTGACCAAAATGCAAAAAGATACGAGCGGAGCCATGGGGAATCGAGTAGGAGATGGCGAGAGAGAGAGAGAGAGAGAGAGAGAGAGAGAGATAGAGAGAGAAGAGGAAGAACAGAAAGAGAGAGACTAAAGAGTATGAGACACTCATTAATCAACGTAATTTCTGGTGGAGAGACTCCAATCTCTGTGTGGAGTATAAACGGTGCTTATGAATGATTCATGACTCCTTTTCGGTTAGTGCCATACCCATCTCCCTCTCCCTCTCGCACCCTCACCCTCTCCTTCTCTCGCTTTCTCTATCAAATTAGTTTTGCTGCATTTGCGCCTCCTTGCGTTGCCGCCTTGCACTTTGATTAATCGCCTTGTCAACATTTGTAGCCTAATTTGCAACTTTTATGCCGGGGCTTTCGAATGTGATTTATGGCCCCCGAAAATATTGCCACTACCCCCCACCAACCCTCCCCCCACCCTCGCAAATGCTGTGTGTGTTATGTTGGCTGTCACTTAAACTCGTGTAAATCAAACAATAAATTTCAATAAAAACACAAATAAAACCTATCAAATGTCCCTGTCCCCACCCAACCCATGAAATAAAGATTCTCGAAAGGTTGCCCTTTGGACCCGAATATCCACGCGCACACACGCACACCTACACACACCCCCTCAATGTCCCGCCCAATGTTTTTACCGTTTTTCGTACGTTTTTTTGGGTTGAATTTGAATGCCGTTTCCCCAAAAAAAATATGACCCAAAGTGTGGGCTGAAAACCTTGTACAAAATGGAGCTTTTCAGAATCATTGAATGAGAGATCAATGAGCAGGAGCTGAAGGTTCTAGAAACCTTCTAAAAATGTATAAAAGAAACACAGCCGAAGACTCTCGATCCCGATCTCACCGCGTAATGAGTATTTATACAAGAGAGCAGAAAAGGTATACATATGCTGCGTATCTACTTATAGATCTACATATATGTATGTATGTATACATACGTATGTATGAACACACAGCCGAAGCCGAATATACCCGAAGTGTCACTAGGCGCTCGGTTTCACCGATCACTAAAGCTCCGCGTCTCAGTTTTTGCATTCTCTCATTCTCCATTCCCACCACCGCAAAACAACACCACGAGCCTCGCTGTAGAGCAAACGAGAGAGGAATAGACAGCGAAATATCAGCAGCCGCAGCGGCAGACAGCAACAATGTTCAGGGCAGCAATGCTCTGTTAACGGCGCTGTTAACAGTCTATTACAGATTAACAGTCTGCAGACAAACAGCATTTCGTATTGCATTTTCTCTCTCTCTTCTCTTGGGCTTGCACGTTCATGTTTCGGGCGCTCAGCTTACGGGATATGACTTGCTTATCAGCAGTTCTTGCACTTTGTATTATGTGACTTGTTGTGCGAGGATCCAGGCAGTACAAAATTGAACTATGGAAAGATGAGTGGTTCCCCATTTTTACTTTCGGTTTTCGAAGAGTGTTCAAAGGGATATTTTGCCCCAGCTGTTTCCTCGCTCCCTCCCTCCCTCTGTGTGTATAATCCCCTAATCTTCGTAGAGTATAAAAGTTTCGCCCACTTTAACGAGCTACATATGTATGTGTGCATGTATGGTCTGTATGTGTCTCTGTTGCCGCCATAAAGGTTAACATAATGCTGCCCCTATAACATCACACAATCACCCACTTACTGGGATAGAAAGGGGAGGGAGGGGTGGGTGGGGGAGGAAGGCAAAAGGCTTACACGCCCATAAACCTTTATGTTTTTTCAATTGAATTGTCCCGAATGTCAGAGCAAAACAGAAGGTGGGATGGATCCTTGGGAATGGATCCGTTTTTTTTGTTTTTTTTTGGTTTTTTTCCGACTCGTCGGTGGATGGGGGTAATAAAATTTGTTGCCGCTTGTCGCCGCCATTGTTCTACGAGGCGCGATTTTATGGCCAAAACATAAAGAAAACTTCAAGACAGGACTTTTGGGAGGAAAATTATAGTTTTGGGCAATGCTCGGAAAATTGTGGATGTATTCTGCAGCGTGAGGGGAAATGTATTTGCAGGTAATTGTTGAATGGTTGACTGGAGGCATTGTGTCCCTCAGAAGTCAACAAGGCGCAACACAGGCAGGACACAGGGGCAGGGGCAGGACCCAGGCAGGACACAATGGGCGGCACAACGAACACATCGACTCGTTTGCCGATTGGCTCAATGGCTTATATATCGTATATAGATGTTATGTATACTATATGTATATACAATATACTATATATAATATATATGCAAAATGCACTTTTGTCCATTGATTGACTTCCAGAATCGAAATTTGGAGACAAAAGGCTGGCAATTCTGTGGGAAAACAGCTTGCAATTGACAGCAAAAGCAGCAGCGGCATGTGGCATGTGGCATACAGGGCAGGGCAGGCAGCAAAAGCCAGGAATCTATCATCAGAAGTGCATTATAGATGCAACACAATACATATAATATGTATATATATATATATATATATATATATAGGGGAATATCGTGGGATATTCACATCAAGTGCATTGAAGGATCAATGGTCAGGGGTGGGGGCCTGCACACATTTTGATAACAATCGAGAGATGATGATGGCAGCAGCAGCAGCATTGTTATGGGATTATGTATTCCCCCGATTGAGTGGAGAGTGTTAAAGAATTTATGCAACATACCGATTTCGCGATGGGGGAATCCTACGCCAATCCTGGCCAAACGCTTTTCGAAAATATCCCAAAGAAATTCAGAGAAAACTTAAATTCTACAACAGGATTATCGCTCTCTGCATTGGGATCTCTCTCAGATACAGATTAAGATAGAGATACACTGTAGATACATTCTTGCATTTCTAGTATGCCATTCCATGAACTCCTTTAAGTTTTTCCAGATTTTTTCCTCCTCACTCATAAGTCTCTTAGGGAATATTTTCTTGGGCAAAGAGCGAAAGCGGCGGCAATCCCCACATCAGAGATCAAATCTGCCGCAAAATGGGGCACGTAGAGAGCGAGAGGGGGCAGAGGCAGAGAGGCCAGACAGACCGAAGGACCGTGCATAAAGAAGTTCTAATGGAGATTGAGAGATACGAGATACTCGTACTCCTAGTCGTACTCCTGCTCCTACTCGTACGAGAGTTTGTTGCATAAGAAAATTGGGCCACCATTTGCCAGTACATAACTTTTACTAACCTTTGGCGCGGGGCGCCACCTCCACAGAGAGATAGATAGAGAGAGAGAGAAAGAGATAGAGCACATTACCGTTAGCCAAAGTACAGTAACTGCACTTTCAGACACTCACAGATAAACAGTAAGAGAGAGAGAGAGAGAGAGAGAGAAAACGGAAGCGCTAAAGCAGCCATTTTGATGGTAGACAAAAAACAACCATAGAAGAAATCCCCCAATTTATGAGCAGAGAGGAAAGGAAGAGATTTCTCTACAGAGATATAGAGAGACACACAGAGAGAGAAAGAGAGAGTGTGCAGAGCGGGTATGATGGTTATTGCAATCTGTTTCTACATACGGTATCCATACGAGTATATTCATCATTCATCTGCTCATTGATGCTGAAAAATACTTGCAAAAGTGTATGCGAAAGGCAAACTATTTTCCATTTTCCATGGATGGATGGATGGATGGATGGATGGGTGTTAAAAGTGTATGAAAAGCTTCGCTTCGATTCGTTCAGGTGTGGAATTTCGAGGCGGAAAATGCTTTCTTGAATTTGCCAATATTTTTAGTGGCTTCCCAAAAAAAAAAACACACGTACACACACACACACAGGAAGATTTCAATCAATGTCCTTGAACTAATGACACAATTTGCTGCCGAATTTGTATCTCTCTATCTCTCGCTCTCCCTCTCCGTCTATTCCTGTCTCTCTCGTGTGTCTGCATATACATTTTGCTGCTTTTTGCTCCCCCCTTTGGATTCTGCTGTCATTTTGCATTTATTCTGCTTGAATTTTTTCAGCTATCGTTTTTGTGTGTGTGTGGGTTTTTTGTGTATTTTTAGCCTTCATTGTTCTCTTGGTTTTGCTTCATCGAAAAGTCAGAAATTGTTTTACGATGAATAAACAGAGTAAACAAACGTATGTCATGTCAAATACACACACACACACACGCACACACATATACATGGAAGGGGAATGAAATGTTCCAGGGGGTTGGGGAGGGGGGTTCTCTTCTTCCCCTAAGATACACGACCCCGGCTACGCAGCAGGAAAGAAAACAATTTAACGCAACGGTAGATAAACTTTTCTTAAACAGAGAGACGCAGGCTCAAGACGACAGCGAGGACGATTCCGAGTGTCCTTGGCCCCCTTCACATCATTCCCCACTTCCTCTCTTTTCTATACAGATATACGTATACGTGGGCTATACCCTATAATCCTATGTGCTATAGGGCTATATATGTATTATATTGGTGATTTTTTCTAGTTTTATTTTTTATTGGGGTTTCTGTAAAATAATCGTCTCTTACTCCAAGTGTGCCTTACCTTTCGGTCTCTAAAAAATTGCTGTCAAAATAAGTATCTCATGTTCGAGCCACTCAACGGAAAGGACCTTGCTCCTCTTGTGTTTTACTTTTTATTGTTGTTTGTGTTTTTTGTGTTTTTTTTTTTGAGCTGAAATGAGCTTTCAAAATGTTTTATACCCCATTTTGCTGTGCTTATGCAATGGATTTTTAACCTCTCTCTCTTCTCCACGCTCTTTTCCTCTCTCTCTCTCTTTGCGTGCAGAACCCATCACCGAGGTCATTGGCGGCCCCGACCTGCACATCAACAAAGGATCCACCATCAATTTAACCTGCATTGTGAAATTTGCACCGGAACCCCCGCCAACCGTCTCCTGGTCCCACAATCGCGAGGTGAGTGCGCCTTAAAACCCCTCCACCCCGTTCCACCCGTTCCACTGTCCCCTCTCCACCCCATGACAGGTGCACGTGTCCTATATAGAGGGGTTTATATACATACATCCATATGTATGTATGTATGTACGATATATGACAGTAAAAAGAGCGAGGGATAAGAACAGCATCAATAATTACATTTGACAAGGGTCCGCCTTTCTCCTTGGCCCTCGGCTTGCCAGAGATGTCTTACACTTTTTACGATTATTGGTGTTTGGAGGTAATATTTATTCCCCAAGCCCCCAAACCCCCAAATCCCCAAACTCCCCGAACCCCCAGAACCGCAGAGACCACGACAACAATGGTGGAAGTGTCTCTGCAGCAGAAGGAAGAAGGTTGAGGATGAGATGATGAACTATGTATGTATAAACAGATGCAGGACCCACTGAAACACTAGAAAAATGATTAGAAAATACACCCATCTTTTGGCCATTCCATAACAGTTCCATCTACAATTCTTCGTCCATCATTTCTTCCAAAACAGAAACGAAAATATGCACTTAAATAGCTCAAAAGTTTCGAAGAAATCCTCAAAAGAAAAGAAGAAAACACAACACATTTTAAAGCCCTTAAAAGTGTGAATTTTTCAAGACTTTCTAACTCTTGAATTTCGATTTTTTGACTTTTGAATTTCCATTACAGAATGATCCTAGATACAATAAGGTACAAAAATATCCACCAATCCGATGCATCGGTGAAGCTCTCACATTTTTCTTTATGATTTCCCTGTTTTCCGTTCTGTTCTGTAAATCCTGCATCCTGGCTGCTCTTTTGAGACTAAAACGACTGTCATTAATAAAAATTTAAATAACATGAGCTCTGGAGAGCCACAGACCGACCAGCCCAGACCCACCGCCCCCTCTACCCCTCTACCCCACAGCATCCCAAAAAACTGTAGCAAATTTCGTAGAGCAGAAAGAGAAGCAGGCAGGCAGCAGGCAGGCAGCTCCTGAAAGTTGTGTATGGTACTAAGCTCTACAATATATTTTTCCTTTTTGTTCTGTTTCGTTTCTCTCTCGTGTTTCGGGTGTTATTCATTTCAGGTCATAAATTTCGATTCACCTCGCGGCGGCATATCATTAGTCACCGAGAAAGGTGTACTGACCACCAGCCGTCTCCTTGTCCAGAAGGCCATACAGGAGGATGAGGGCCTCTACACATGCGCACCCTCCAATGCCAATCCCACATCGGTCCGCGTCCATATCGTTGATGGTAAGTAGAGAGCCAGACACACACAGTGTCCGAGGAGCGCTGCGCTGCGTGTGTCCTACTACTGCCACCACTACCTTCTATGCAAAAGAGCACCACCCCGTGTAGCTTTTCCTTTTTTTTTTTGTTTTTTTTCTTTATGTTTGAAGCAAGTGTATGGTAGGTCCGAATGAGGGAGATTCTGGATGGCAGTGGGGCAAGTGGGGGTTTCCAGCAAGACAAATGTGCGGGCGCCCAAAAGTCAACTAAGCTTTTGCTTCGGCTTTATTTGACAGACGAGCTGAGCAGAGCAGAGCGGAGCTGAGCGGAGCAGAGCAGAAAGAGCCTTTCGTCCAGTGATTGACGACAACTTTTTCCAACACTGGAGAAGCTACGGGGAGGCGACATGAAACATAGGGAGCGAAAGAGAGAAAGAGAGTGAGATAGCTGGATGGGGCTGAGAGAGTGTAGTCCTAGGGGGCAACTTTTAAGCGCTCTTGATCGCAATGCAAATACAAATGGAGTTCCAGCTTCTAATAATACTATTCAAATTATTTTTTAAGCATTTTTCTAGTATTTTCTGGTGGTTTTTATAGGCTTAAAATTTCTACTAGAAAAATACTGCAATTAATTACAATATTTATTTGTTTTGAGAAATGTTTCTAGAACTTTGTACTCTTTTTCCTTATACCAGAAACGTACTTCATGCTCTAATATTTGGTAATATGTTTGGTATTTTTCTGGTATTTGCTTAGCGGTATTTGGGAAACTGAGAGAGGGATTAAGACAGAGAGAGAAAGGGTTTTGTAAATGCAGTGATAGAGAGGAACTCATATTTTTTTAAACCCAATATGTATGTAGTTTGGTCTGACCTTCCAGAAGATTTTTTGAACATTGGTGGTGATGCAGCACGATCTGTGTGCGACGGTATGTATATGAAGACTGCAAGTATAAACCATAACACAGCATTCTCCACACTCCTACGTAACATCTTCATAAATATCTCTCATACAAACAGTAAATGGGTATTTGTTTTCATCATCAAACAAAAAAAAAACTCAACTAGTTTTTGGGGGGCAGAACAAAGAAAAAGTCATGGGTTTTTACCTAAATTGGAAACCCCATTCTGACAAATGGCCCCTACATAGATAATGTCCTTTGTCGAAATTTCAAACTAGTGGAGCACATACATATTTGGTATATCTATTTTTCCTGGCATAATCTTTGGACATTATCTATAAGAATCGCTGGAGTTGATTGGCATTCGAAAAAACTTCCAGCAACAACAACATTTCGATTTGGTGTTTTTTTTTTGGTTTTTTTTGTTTAATATTGTATCTGGCTGTTGTTGTAAAAATGTAATTTTTGATTTTGTATCTGTAAAATCTTATCTACTATTAAATGTTGTGCCCTAAAAAATTGGTTCAACATTTGGCAAAAAAAAAAAGAATCAAATATTCAAATAAACATAACCGATTTATTTTAATTAAAACTTAAAAAATAAAATAAATAAACAGTGTGGCAAATACAAATCGCATCTAATCCGATAAATCATTTGAAAAATGCAATATTCTAATCATATTTCATAAAAGTGGGGATGTAGGCAAGCACTAAGAAGTGATTTTTTTTGCAAAATGCAATAAAATTAGTCGAAAAGTACCTAAAAAAATACTCAAACATACTAAAAAATACTAGAAAAAATATAGAAAAAGCGGACATAATTCTTCCAAATTTCTCTGTATCACGAGTTGCAGATGTCTCGTCCTCATGGATTGTGATTGGAATATGTCACGTCCTGTATCCTGTATATTTCCCCACAAATTGATTTGCGTTTTCTTATGGAAAGCTTTTTCCGAATCTCAGAGCTATATATCATAGCTTTTTAGACCTATATTTACTTGAAGTTCTTATGGAGGAAATCCAGCGTCTTATGGCTCCTCAATTTGTAGCCCAAGTATTAGCCAATATGCCAAGAAGCGGGGGGTACAAACACATGCATGCATGCATAGATACACAGAAGCCCGCACACACACACACACACACAGCACATGGAAAAGTCAAAGAAAATTAGTTGAGGAAAAAGTTTGAGCATCAACATTTGCGCAAGTTTTGACTCGTTTATGCCGCAGACGCCGCAGACACTGTGTGTTGAGCTTTGGATGGTTTTCGACTCCAATCTACCAGCACTCAACCCCCCCTCCCCACCCATCTACTCTCAGCCGGGTCTGAGGCGCCCCATCCGCCTTCCGGCTTCCGCCGAGGCCGGAAAAAAGCGCTTACAAAGCAAAAAGTTTAACAACTTGAGCGCAAATGACTTTGGCGTGTAAGCGGCACGCTACAACAAATATGCCCCTGGAATTAGACTAAAAATAACAGCAACAGCAGCAGCAGCAGCAGCAGCAGCTGACACTCTGGCAAAAAGGCCAGGCCAGAAGCAGGAGTGGAAACAGCTGGAGAAGTGGCAGGGAGCAGGAGCAGTGGCAAGAGCGGGAGCAGGAGTAGCAGTACCACTACCCGGCAGTGGTAGCAAGCAACTTGTTAAGTGGAACAACTGCTGAAACTTAAGTAATTAACACAAGTTGTTTGCGCCCCAACGTTGCCGCACAGCACAGCAGCGCCATGGGGCATGGAGATTGATGGGGGGGTGGCCAGAGGGCCAGCGGGACGCTTTCCACAAACATTTCCAAGTAGTTTATTTAATAAAAGTATCTGACTACCGCCCCGCTCCCCTTCCACCCAAAAGGCAGCAGAAAGCCAAATTGAAATCGACACAAAATCCGTCCAAATGCCGGCAAAATAGAGAGATCAGTCGTGGTGCCAAGTCCCAAAGGGACGAGGGGGAGTGTACACCCCCCATTCCTTCCTTTGAGCATCGAAGCATAACTAAGAAGGTAAATGAGAGATGAGATTTTTTTGTTTGTTTTTTTTTTTGGTGAAAGACTTTCCACCAAGCCGATACATGGATACATGGCATTCCCTAGTATCTCTTAGATTCCAAGATACTATTTGGTGTGGAATGACCCTACCTTTGGATTCCCTTGTGGCAAGAAAGCCTCTCTTCAGCTTACATCACATATCATCCAGGAGAGACCGGACTGGCACTCATTTGCATATGCCAGACAGCTGTTCCTCTTATCGAATCGCAGCTTGAATAGTTTTTCATTTCATAATGTGTTCGGCCAAAAGGGCAAGGGTTGGCCTTCCCCCACTCACATGCGTGTGACGTCAACACTCAAACCATTCGTTCGCTAACTCATTTCCCATTCTCTGGTGGGTTTTCCATCTCCGTTGAAATCAGAGCTCACTCGCATGTCCTTAAGCCTTGGCTTGGCTCCTGTGCTCGCCTGTCTGCTGCACGAGTGTATCTTAGTTATTGCATTATTGATAAAGCCGCTGTGCTTCAGCATCATCAAAGCCAAGGACAAAAGCCGCTTACTGCTGTTTGTTTTTCGTTGTCTTTTGGGCATTTATTTGATGCGATCATTACACCTAGACGCACAAAAGTCGACTCACTCACATCAAAGTCATTTTCATTAATTGAACTGCTTCTTCTGGTGTCCTGCTCCTGCAAGCGGTCCATTCGACCACAGACAATCCATACGAGAGACCACAATCCAATTAAGTGTAGTTTCTATATGATGCTTTTATCTGCAGGAGTGGAAGAGTGTCCTTCCACTGCACCACTGCCCCACTGCCCAACTGCCCCTTCCCCTACACTCCTGCCTTCGTCATGCTGTCATAAGTGGACGAACGATTCATTTTGTCTCCTCTCCTCTGCACCACCTCCTAGTCCACGTCCACGTCCTCGTCGTCGTCTTCGATACGTCGGCGGTACGACGATGCTTAATTATGTCAAACCGTATTAACTGAGGAGACGTTCCTTTTGGCTCTGTCTCCTTTATATCCTTCGTAATTAGTGGATGCCTGGAACGTTGCTGCTCCTGGTTATTGGCCATTGTCGTTTAGCATTCGGCATGGAAAACTTTTCAAAATGCTTAGCAGCCGAAGGAACTTCGTGGCGGGTTTGGGGCGGGGGCAAATGGTTTGGGAAATCTGCATTCATTTCAAAGCAAAAATGGAGAGAGAGTGAGCACAGACAGAGAAAGAGACAGAGAGAGAGAGAGAGAGAGACACTTAAGTAACAGCTCATGATGCGGCATCAACGAACTCGTAAAGGACGAACGATGCATGATAATTGAAGCAGGAGTCGTCGCGTCGCAGAGACAGAGACTCTCCGCGAGCGCATTTCATGCCAAAATTTATGGCTCCCGTATCTGCCATCTGTGTGCTCGATGTGCCACCACCCACTATCATCTACCCACCCAAAGATGCCACTCAAGGCACCCATGGCCCATTCTCCATCTCCTATTCAGAGTAGTCGCCACACAGTAGGTGGACAGTGTAATACCCTGTAATTGCCACGAAGGGGGAGTACAGCAAATGCTGCAGAACGAAGGGGATCGAACGACAAAGAAAACTATCTTTTATTAAGAGATATGTATATTTCTGAAATACGGCAAAGCCAAAGATATACTTTTATCTATTCGTATTCGTATTCGTCTTAAGTCGGTAATAATCTAAAATCTTCTTTTCCGGAATAGTTTTCCATCTTTAATGTATATGTTTATATCCCCAAAAAGGGTATACCATATTCGCCTTCTCCCATTGTATATTTCCTCCTGTTTGTTGGTTGCTGGTTTCTGTTCATCTTTTCTGTTTTTTTTTAGCCAGTAGCTTGGCGTTTTTATTGCCGGCAATTAAGTTAATAGGCAATAAAGCTTCTGGATTTGCCAGCCATCGCTAGAAGCAGTGCCATGAGGAGGAGGAGGAGGAGGAGGAGCAGCAGCAGCCAAGGATGCAGATACAGATACATCCTTTAGATGCAGGCTTAAGGCTCCTCCTTTGGCATGAAAAAAGCTGCAGCTTTCAAATTAACTTATTTGCCATCACATTTTGGTCACTCAATTGCACTCAATGCGCATGTATCCGAAAGATACTCGGGGAGATGCATATAGGGGGAAGATACTTTATGAAATATGTGGGATATAAGCTACAAAAATCGGATAAGAATTGGCAATAATTGTAACCTAAAAATCACTCAAATATTGGCTGTAACAATATGCTAAATATGTATTATTTTAGATTATGAATCGGTTGTGGAAAAGCCAATCCAAAAGCCGTTTTGATGAATATGAATCATGGAACATGTATAGAAATCGGTACTCATTCCATACACGTGTAAATAGTCTGTGTGTTTTCCCAAAAGGACATTCATATGTATGTACTAGTACATCATCCTTCCAATGTCATTTCTCCAACACACTCTGAATACTCTGGACGCTCTAACGTGTGGGGAATGACGACTGTTCTGCATATTATTTATTTATTTTTATTTTTATTAAAAAAAAAGGCATGGGGTTCTGCAATTCGGTTGGAATCGAATGGATATATAGAGAGAGAGGTCTGCAGAGGCAAAGCACTCAAAATGAAGTGAAATTCCATGCTAATTCCATGCCAATTCGACTCAAATTCCACGCACTTTAAGTGCGTAAATACCTGTTGAGTGCAGATCCTCCTCTCGAATATATGAACGTATGAACCCCGTCGATAGCCACTATTTGTGTTTGCATCCCCTGCTTGCGTCTGTGCTGTGCCGCTGTGTGTGTGTGTGTCACACATATCCCTGCGATCGATTGGCACCTGTGGCTCACGTTTCGATATTCCTTTGCAGGCGAACATCCGGCGGCCATGCATCACGGAAACTCGGCGCCTCTTCAGCCACCGGCTTTGATCTCGATGTTGATGCTCGTATGCAGCACTCTGATTCTGCTGCATGCCTCTGCCTGCTGCAACCCAACCCTACCCAAGATGCGGACACAACAACGAGGCGATGGCAACGGCAACGGCAATGGACAGCAGAAGGACAACAACGGCGGAGAGCGGCTGGAGAGGAATTCGCTGGTGCCTGGGACATGACTAGCCGGCCCCCGCGTAACCGGAGCCGGAGCCGGAAATGCCATCGAAATGCCAACTGGAATAAAATACTAAGAATTCCAGGAGCCAGAGCTACAGCGAGAGAGAGAGAGTGCGGCGCGGGGGGAAAGGGGATGCTGCTCTCTGGTTTTCCGTTCCAGTTCCAGGATCCTTCCAGCCACCGCCTGGGTTATGCGTTCTCCAAATCATTTCGTTTCTCCTTTTTTCCCCACTCCACTTTTCGCTCTATGAGTCGAATGCAGAGGGGGAGTGGCATGCGTGAGTACATCCTTTTTATCACTAAATTAAGTAGTCGTTAGATAAGGTCCTCTGGGAAAAACTAGAACTGGAATGAAAAAGGAAAAACAAAGAGCAAAACCCAATAAAAAAATTAAAAAACAAAAAAAAAAACAGTACGTAAGAACGAACGATTTTCTTCAGGCAACGTGTAATTGCAACAAAACCATTAAATTCATAAATAAAAAAGATATAAACCCCATTGTAAATAAGGCATCGGATGAGAGATTGCCAGCAGATTGACAAACAAATACAAATACAAAGATACAGATAAAGATATTGCATTGCATAATGGATTCAGATTCAGATTCCCCCTGTTTTGAGATGGATCCATTAAATTCTATAAGCTATAGGTGTCTAAAGATAAATACATACTCGTAAATATTATGCAAATTATATGCATATATGCGCGCAAAAACAGTTACGGATACAGATACATATAGAAAGAAGATCCCTCAAAATTTGAGGTGGACAGGAAGAGTGTTTTTTTTTAGGCTTAAGTTCAAGACTATACTAAAAAATAAGTAAAAATATAGATTCAGAGAGAAGGAAGCGGCTGCGGATGCGGATGCCGGGGAGAATGATGAGATAAAGAAGTAGCAGAATAAACAGAAAGATAGGTAAAGGATACAGGAGGAATATCTGGTAACGTAAGCAAAAAAAAAAAAAAAAAACAAACAAAATCTTAGCATAATTGTATTTTTTTTTTCGTGTCTCATCAGATCTGATCAGAATTATAGTCCGTATCTCTCTCTCTCTCTCTATAGAAATTGTTGTTGTGTGTGTGTGAGAACAGATATAAAAGATACATATAGAGAAAAGCCACAGATACAGAAACAAATACATAGCTATCCGATTAAAAAAGCATATTGCTATTGCAACTCTCTCCCTCTCTATCTCTCTCTCTCCTTCTCTCTCTATAGCTATCTCTATCTATATATACTTTTCTCTCCTTCACACACAGACAGCACTCACACAGATACATAGATACATAGATAATCTATCTCTAAGCCAAGCTAAAAGAAGAAGAATAAGTTTAGACAGAAAGAAAGAATCCGCGATCCCACCCCACACACAAAAGAAGACAGGGTCTAACCCTCCATTCCCCTCTTGATCCCCCCAAACAAACGAAATCTCCATTTCCCCCATTTCCCCAATTTCCCCGTCTTTTCAGCCCTTCCCTCCTTTCTGAGATCCCATTTCTCATGCTCTTAAGATAGGAAAAACAAGATACATATACAAGATACTATCCATACTAAGCGCGTAAATACATGGAATATGTCATAACTAAATATAAAAACAAGTAACAAGATTCACGATGATCCCAAGAAAAAATATATTTTATAAATGTGATGACGTTTAGAAAATTAAAAATTTATTAAATAAACAAAAAACAAAACACGAAAAACCAAAAGACCAAAAAACAAAAACAAAAACAAATACAAAACAAACAAGAATAAATGGAAAATGGCAAAAAAATAAAGACTACGTGAAATGTCAGCGTTATCCAAAGATACTCTGAGGAATCCCTTGGAAAAAGCTCCCTTCAAGATAGGTTACCCCAGACATCCCCCCATCGACAACAAAAATATTACCCCTCGGACGTTTCTGCAATATGTGCGTAAGAAAGTGGTAAAAAAGTGATCTAGAAGAAGAAGGAGAAGGAATGGTCTGGTGTTGCTTTGACTTTGAGCTGATTGATGGTGGAGGTATAGCACTCCCACATAATATCAGTAGTCGATTGCAGAGCAGTCCAAAAGGTAGAATAGGTAGAAAAAGGTGAAGAGTAGGATTATGAGTATGAGTATGAGAGCATGAGGAGTCGTAGGAGTACATATATACTATTTGATCTACTTGTCCATCATCTAATCGCATTGCACTAGAGAGCCCTAAGCAGAACAGAAACAGAACGGAGGGGAAAAACTGAATGTAATTCAAAAACCGAATACAAAAAAAAGCTAAAACCGATTTCTATATATGTATGTATGTATATGTATGTATAAAATAAGGGTGAAAACAAAAAAAAAACACAAAAAAAAATAAAAATAAAGTCCACGTTGCAAAACTACGAATGAAAAAAAGAAAACGAGGGTATTATTAAAATGATGATAATGATACCGTAAACGATAAGCGATAATTAAAAATGTGTTGAACCCCCGAAAGGAATTTATGTTCGATTTGATATGTCTGTATATTAATTTTACTGTTATTATATCGTTTAACCCCCCGCCAACCACCCCTCAAAAATTAATTAATTATTGAGAGAAATCGCAACTAAAAAACAACAAACATACAAAAAAAAGAGAAAATACAATTTTTAAAGAAATAAATGTGTTACAATACAGAATTTTAAGGCCGACAAATTGCAAAACACAAAAGTAAAAAAACAAAACCAAAAAAAAAACCAAAACAATTTTAAATGTGAATTAAATAAAAAACAAAAAAAAAACCATAAAAAAAGAAAATGCCCTGAACAAAATATCTATGGTATATGTGTGTGTTGCCTTCCAAAGCGATAAAAAAATGGAACACTTTCAAAAATATTACGATTCATAAATAAAACAAAAAAATAAAAAATACAGAAATACTTATACAGTGACATCAGAAAAAATCAGATATATAGAATCCATATATGACACGATACATACTCGTTCTAAGAACAGCAACATCCCAATGCCACAGCACAAGCGGCAGTCGAGCGTTGTTCTGCTGTTAAAATGTTCCCATAAGTGAATGGCTACGTTCGTTTTGAGCAAAACGAACAGAAAACCATTTCGACATGAGTGATTCTTAATGTTTAAGGTTGAAATACAGTTCGAATCTCTGAAAGAAAACATTTTGTATTGTTCAAGTCCACAAATATTTCGGTATTATCATTAATACTGATCGAAAAATTCGTGAAATATTTTTGGGTTTTATAAGAAGAGAAAACTACAGGAATTTCTAATATTAGTAGCAAAAACAAAAAAAAAATACAACTACCAATAAAGATTCTACGAGCACGAGGCACGTCTGAAAATCATGTGAGCCTCTCCCATATCATCTCGCTCAACAATAAATGTACTGTCGAATGGGAGCCATGCTGTGGCATGAATCGTTCAAGAACAAAAACTCCACTATTTTATGAGTGATTCCAGAAAAAGGAAAGAGAAAAAAGAGTATGAATACCACGAGTGCATGGGGGTTTTGGAATGAAATTAATAACCGAAACAGAAAGGATACACACACACACAGAGAACACACAGATACACCAGAGATACACCAGGGATAAAGAAACAGCAGAGGTACAGACACAGATACATATTCCATATACCGATCAAACCGAATACCGAAAAGAGGCATGCAATTCCGAAAAACTATGAATTCAATAAAACAACTGTATAAGAAACAAAAAAAATAAATGTAAAAATTGCTTTTAATTTTCCCATTCGAGTGGGAGGGGGATATTCCAGAATTCCTCTGAGATAAAGGCATTCCATGCGGGACATCCATATAATTTCCCTCCAGCTGAATGGAGGTGCATTCCATCCCCTGGATACTGCAGCAGTTTGGGTCCTTCAGCTGTAAATTGATGACTGCACGCGGTAGCTCAAGCGCTGGTCGCACAAATAGAGGCGTCACCGATATAATAAGAGGCGTCACCGATATAATAAGAGGCGTCACCGATATAATTTATGCAAGGCTGGGGCATAAGCTGTTTTTTCAGAATGATTTTTCAGAGAATTATTATCAAATGGGAGCATTTCCGGGAGCAAAAGAGGTAAGTGTATTTTCAGCAAATAGAAGGACTAGGTTTTGGAATCTCCATAAGCGATTCTAATATATTAGCGAATGTAAAAGCAAAGAAAATAGTCCCAAATTTCAGGCAAAAGTTGCAAGGTCTTGCGAAGCCAAAGCAAGACAAAAGATCATATTATCTAAAGGTTAGAAGAGAACAGAACATTTTTGAGAATATATGTACATATGTGAAGTGTAGAGCCAATGATTAACCTTTGTTTTAAGATTAACAGATAGGAGATGCAGAAATATACCGACAAAAATATTCATGAAATACTAGACCATGAGAAGTAATGGATATACCTCCCAAAAGTGCAAGAAAAGATGTGAGATACACAGAAAAAAAGACTTGAAAAATTACTAGATAAACCAAATCATATTCATCCAAAGTTTTTCATCAAAGATATCAAGTTTCCATCAAGAACTTTAACGAGAAATACGCTTCGAAATATTTTATGCCTAGTTTCAGGATCGAAGGTTAAGGCGGGAAATCCCTTCAACAGACGATGCTGAAGGATGATGTCTTTTCAGCGATTGTTTTTTTAAAGGGGGATTTTCACTTTCCCACGTGGCTTACATGAACAATTTGGTCGATTCAATTGATTGTCCATTGCCCATTGTCCACTTGTCCATTCTTGATTTATTGTAATTAATTTTTAATTTACTAGAAGGCTTTAATTGAACGAAACTTTGTCGCTTTGTAAATGTATCTTTTTCTGTCTCTCTTTCGCTCTCTCTATCTCCCTCTCCCTCTACTCTGTCTCTGTGGTCCGTGGTGCGTCTCTCTCTGTCTCTTTGGTTTTCATTGAATATTTTATTTGATTGCATTTTGCATTGTCAGCTTCGATTGCATTGCAGTTCTCCCCATTTTCGGTACCCTATAATCGCATAAAGAATAAGGGGGTATGGATGTATATGTATGTCGGTATATACCATATGAAAATCTAAAGAATCCTCAAAAACTTAATTTTTTTTTTTGTGCAATCCTACTTTTTTCTACGTTTTTCTATCCAAAGATAAAACTCGTATTGTCTGTATATCCTTCACATCCCCATAGACTAAAGGGTATCTTATGATCGAATCCCTTTACTAAAGCGTACTCTCTTCCTTATTTCTCGCTTTTTTTCCACTATTTGTAGTATTTTTCGCAGTTGTTTCTTTTTTTTGCAGGTTGAGACTCTGTGGGTTTTTCCCATATTATTTTTTATTTATTTATTAATTATTTTATTGGTTTTTCATACCCTATAGCTCTTCATTTTTTCTCTTTGTAAATTAATTTACATAATGCATGACACTTTCTGAATCATGGACGCCGACGCGGACACGGACGTGGACGTGGGACACTGGACACTTGCCTTGAACGTTGGGCGGACCGTAGCGCTGTGAATGAAAAATGGCAATAAATAACGCCCGTATCTCTGTCCTGCTCTCTTAATGTCGTTCGCTCGCTCTCTCTCTCTCTCTCTCACTCTTGCTCTGTCGCTGCATATTAACTTAATTAGTTGAAAGCGTTATTTGCTTACTCTTCCGCGCGCCATCCGCTCCGTTCCGCCACTCGTCACTCTTTTATTTTCGAATTTAATCGCAATTTTATTTAATGTTTTTATAATGAGACACCGAACAGAAAGGGTGGGAACCGGCCAGCCCTATATGAAATATTTATAATAATATCCCCCGATCAATGATAGGGCATGTGTCCAGTTCCAGACGAGAAGCAGGAGGAGGAATGATGCGATTGAAATCGTTTTGGCGGCATTGTCTGACAGTTTTCATTAAGGACCTTAACGTCGGTCCGTCGAAACATTGTTTCCCTTGCACAGAAAGGACGTGGCATAATGCCATGATTGGATTGAAAGTCAATTTTATCTGATTGGAGGAGGGAATGGTGCAGCAGGAACTTCATTGAGCGAACCATCGGATGAAATGTTTCTCCAAAGGGAAGAACAATTAAAACCAAAGAGAGAGAGAGAATGGAAAACAACTATTACGCATTTCAAAAGAGTATCATCTGAAGTATACCCTTTAAAGTTCATACTGGGATCAGAGTCCCGCGTGAGTGTAAATACCTACCGCAGAATACACCCGAAGAGACAGTAGTTACTCCGTTGCATAAAAAAGTTGTGCAATACTCTCAAATTTAACGCACATACACATACACCTCTGCCTCTCTTCGTTTATTTACCCACTCTCTCAAGCTGAATCACACCACAAGCAACGCCGATGAGAGAAAGAGATTGCGAGAGGCTAAAGCTCAGAGCCTCGATTTGGAAGTAAACGGTAATCAAAATTATATGTGCTCGCAAAAGCACAGCACGATCTCTCTCTCGCTCTCGCCACTGACCTCGCACGATGTTTGCGTTTTGAAAGAGAGAGAGAGTTGCAGGTGAGCACAGCTGCGCTTTCAATGTTTTTGTTGGCACTCGGGTCGCTCTTTGGGTCTCCAGCGTATGTTGTGCTTCGTGGGCGATCCGAGTGGAATGGGATTGAGTGAAAGATTCAAAATGCTCCAAATATGTGCATGGCATCATGTGTTGAAGGGTGTTTTTAATTGAGTTTTATTGAAGCATTAACAACATTTTTGTTCTTTAGGGAATTTGGCAATACATTATATGTATGTCTTTTGTACATATTGGACGATGGTGTAAATATAAAATATCGAATAATTTGGTTAATTTACGAGTGTACTGTTTTGGATTCTGTTTCAATGTGGATTCTAGGACTAGGATCATCAACTTGATGGTGGGTGGTGGGTGTTCATGTAGTGTGCTCCTCCATTGTGGGACTACGGACTATCCTTAACCCCCAGAGCTGCGGTCGATGACATTGTTCTCCTGAAATTCTTGTATCTCTCTTAGCAGCGCCTCCAGATGGAGCTGGTTCTGGTCGAGCGCTTCTTGAAATCGTTTGATCCGTCCAAGGACCTCTGCATGGAGCAGTTGAAAAGAGTGCTCCCCCAGATCGGGTTTCTCCAGAGGGAGGTTCTCTGCAGGCCGATGCTCCTGAGGCTGGTGCTCCTGAGAGTCGTCTTCCGGCGAGTTCTTCTCTGGAGAGTTGTACTCCGAAGCGTGGTGGTGCTCATCAGTTTTTTGCTTCATTTTTGTCAAATACTTTTTCTCAAACAAATAACCCCGATAGAGCCTCCGTTTCTATATTTTATTTGACACTTTTCACAAAGTTCCTAAGATGGAAATTCCCCTAGAATGGATTTCGAAATTGGGTATCGGTAAAGCATCGCCTGATTCTCTATCGTTTTCCCTTTACAGAGTATCTTTTTGTATGATCCCTCATTACTGTTTTTCCCTTCACAGTTTCCACCGCTTTTCAGTTGCTTGTCCTCTGCTTTTCCATTGTCCATTTGTCGTTGCTTTTTATTATTATTTTATTATTTACGCTCGCTTAATTTTTGCGCATGCTTTTCTTTATTTTGGGCGTCGGCGTTCAAGTATTTTAACAAATTTTACAACTTTTTAAGTGAGGAATACAAACCACCTGCCACATTGCCACATTGCCATATCCTTTGCCCCCCAGGACACTGGACCCCTTGGGCACTGCCCTTTACCCCTGCTCCATCTCGCAGCAGAACACAAAATTCTTTGGCCTTGGCTTTTGGTGGTGGTGTCCCCGCCTCAACTTCTCAAAAAAAAGCAGGGTATTCGTGGCATATTTTTGCGGAGTCTGTTGCGGGCAACATTTTCTTTGAATGTTGCATTCACTGGAAAACTCACATTAATATCTTTGAAATTTGAAAATTAATTTGAAACGACATTTGCTCAGAAGAATTGAGTGTTTCTTTTGTTTTTTATTGAGCTAAGATGCGTCTACCTTTTGGCTTTGAATTATGGTACGAAAAGGGGTATCCTTTGGGCGATAAATTTCCACTTGGAGGCTGTTTTGAGCCGCTGTTATGTTCTCTGTTTAAACGTTTTGTCGAGCATATTTGTTGGCCATAAATTAACACGCCGCTCGCCTGCTTAATCTTTTTATGGCCTTGCGCCTAGGCCATGCCACGCCCACGGAACCCCCGGCTGAATGGCCAACAGAGAAATTTAATAATTTGCTCAACATTTTAACCACTTGGCGGGGCCGCGGCCTCCTGTTGTTGTCCTTGGACCAACCGCCACTGGCCCCGCCCCCGCCTCCGCTGTCAACAGCATTTTCTGGCGGTCCTTCTTCCTATATCTTGTGTCCTGCTAATTATAACGAGGATTATTTGCTTATCCCCCAAGAGGTCGAGGAGGGTTCGAAGGGTTCGGCAGGCTGCATAAATTGACCGTTAAGTGGGTGGAGGTAGAGGTGGTGGTGTTGGGGAAGAGGCCTACAAAAGGATCCCCAGCTGTAAATTAAACAGAGACCAGGGACACCTCCGTCGGTTCATCCACTCATCCGCGCGCCTGTGCCAGTGCCTGTGCCATAAATTTGCAATTAAAAGGTGTAATAAGCGTTTGTTCCGCTCTTCGGCTATGAATAACATTTTCGGAGCAGAGCAAGAGCCATCCTGCTACGTGCCACCCAGCCACCCAGCCCACCAGCCTACCAGCCTACCAGCTAACCAGCCTGCCACCCCGCGTGCCACTTGTCAGCAGCTGCGACTTTGTAATGCAATTGCAATAAAACAAACTACAGAATAATGGCCCCAGAAGATGGAGGAAGAGCGAGAGTGGGATGCCCAAAGGTGTGTGGCACAGTGGGGCATCCAGCCAGAGGCTTTTGGGTCGCGCGAAATGAGTGAAGGAGAGAATGGGTGGGTAGCGCCCCGAAGAGGTGCTCGGACAACTCTTTTAGGAGAAGAAGACTGTCCGCTTAAGAGAGCTTTCCCCATGTGGAAAAGAGCAAAGTGAAAATGGTGGGCAAAGAGGACAATACAGAGTAAGAAAAAGAGGTGTGAAAAGAGTTAAGAAAACGGTGGAAGATGCAGGAAAAGGTGAAGGAAAAGCTGTGGATAAAAGATAAGGAAAGTCTCGTTGAATGGGGAAATGCAGAAGAAACCGAACTACTCGTAAAAATGCGATAAAGAGATAATGAAAGAAGAAAAGTTTCAGTGTGGAACAAAAGAGGGAAAGGCACAGGAGATTGATAAGAAAAAATAGAGAGAGAAAAACGAAAGCAAGATAAAAACAAAAAATGGAAAAAGAAGATAGATAAGAGAGAGAAAAAACGTAAGAACAATAGAGAAAGAACGAGAAAAAAGAGCAACGATAATAACAATAGAGAGCCAAGGATAACAAGGATAAAGAGCAGCAGCTAAACGATTAAGGATGTAAGGAAGTAAGCGATTAATGAATACGAATACAAAAGAAAAGCACAGCCAAAGGTGCGTAAATGGAGAAGGAAAACTGAGAAAACCAAGAAAAATAAAAGAAAACAAAACATATTTAAAGGAAAAGAAGCCACAAAACGTTCATCTTCGCGGAAAGCCTCTATTTTCCTACCAAAGAAAATTGTAGAAACGGATTGGCTTTTGTTTGTATGTATCGCAAGGACCCTTCTCGCTGAAGGCTAAAGGATGATTCAGAGTCGTATGATCTCTCCAATGAGTTCTTCCTCTCTGTCGATTTGAGTGGAATTTGGGCTTTAGATTTTGCTCTGCAAAGATTCTCCTTCTCGATGCTCCACTGTGGCATCGAATGAGTGCTTGCCCCGGAGGTTGGGGCAATTAAAAGGCTAGGCGGGGGTTCAAAGTTCATAGCGGAGTCCACAAATTATATGCGCATTTAATGAAGTGTGCGCCACACGAACACACACGAACACGAACACGGACACGGACCTGCGATTCACACATGCGACTACGTGGCAGAGTCATTAAACCATCACCACCACCACCACCCCCGGCCCGCAGGCCCCTCTGCCGCCCCAGTGCCACCCCCTATGCCACCCCCTGTGCCACCCCTTATGCCCAACCAGAGGTCACGCGTTGGCCAGGCCAAAAGGTCACTTAAACAAAATGAAATGAATAAATGCATGAGGCGACCGGCAGGAGCAGCGGCAGGCGGAGGGTACTTGGAGTACTCCTGCCTTGCCCTGGTCCATGGCTCCACCCATCACCGTAGGTGGTGGGTCCCCCATTGAATGTCCTGCGTCCTCTAAACGTTTTGTAATGGACGCTGCCGCCTTGTGGATGCCACAGGATTGAAACTTAATTGCACAAAATTTTAACAAACACCGCGTCAGGCAATAACAATAATTTTCCACCGACTTTGGCAGGAAAAACGTCCTCTTTCGGTGGCAAGGGGTATTACGTTTTTGGGCCAAGGAGCTCGCCCACAAAGAATAGAAAAGAAAAGGCCCGGACCTTATGAAGAGGATGTTGCTGGAAAGTAAATTAGATATTTCCAACAGTTATAGGCGGAATTGTAGTGTAAATCTTTGGATTCCGATCTTGAAATCAAGGAAAATCAATGGAAATTCACTGGAAATTAGTCAAAGTTCATCGAAGTTCATCTAAATTTCATCGAATTCTGGGAAGCTCGTGTAGAAATCATAAAAATCGCCTCACTTTCCTTGGCGATAAACAATTTGTTGTGAAATGCAAAAGTGTATCTGTCGTATTCGGTTTAAATTTATTTTCTGATTCTCTTGGACTGTCGTTCCCCTGGTGTGGAAGGCGGTTTCCTCTCCTGGGGGGAGGGAAACAGCAGGGTAGTGTGTGTGTCGACCTGGACCTGGGACCCACGATTTATGCGCCACAGACTGGAAATTAGAAACGTTTTTCCCTCAACTCCCCCTTGTACTTCCTCTGGCAGTAAAGCAAAACTCCTGCCACCCACTGCCTGAGCGCCTCCCTTTGCCGCCTTGCCATTAGGGAGAGGGGTGGGGGGTGGGTTGGGAGTGCCATTAGTTGTTGCTCTTTTTAACGGCATTTCGCGGCGACAAGTGCACTTTATTAGCGGCTGTTTCTCAGCCTTTGCCTTGCCTTGCCTTTTTTCAAGTTTTCCTCTCTCACTTTGAGACAGTCTTTCTCCCCCTCTATCTCTATCCCTATCCCTCTTTCTCTTTCCACTATCGCTGTCTCTCTTTTGGTATAATTCCGCTGTCCATAGTTTTGATTCTCCATTCACATGGAGCACACATAGGGCTTCTCCTTCTGGAGGATAGGCCAGTATTTTACAGCCTATCCTTCGATTGGATCTTCTGGATCTGCAAACCTGCGTTGAAAGGTCTAGCAAAAGAAACTCCGATATCCAGGAACTGAAAGGAGAAATAGAGACAGAATCTATGATCATTTGGTGGTTTTGTACAAAACTCCCAGTAACAGAAACCGAAGAATCTACTAGGAGTCTCCTCACAGATTTCTCTTCTTCTGCGCCTTCCTGCGTCTCCTTCCTGTACACCCCTGGGTCTCCTCTTCTGGTTTCCCTGGAACAGCGCCTTGACCTGTGAACTGTGACTTGTGACTTGATTGCGTGTGTGTGTGTGTGTGTGTGTGTGTGTGTATGTGTTATTTATGCGTGACCGCAGTCACGTCCTGCGTCCTGGCAAAGTGCTCATGTGCTACGCTCTCTCTCACTCTCCTTCTTCTCATGTGTATTTATAAAATTGTGCATAATTTAAGGCTCCTTTTCCGCCAGCACCGCACCAAAGCACCACCGCATGAATGATGGCTCCCGCAGAGCGCCAAAAGGAACAGGAGGATAAGAAAGGATATGAATGGGCTGGGGTGGCTTGGGTCATGAGCCAAGGGTCATGTCTCCGCATTGCAATTGCAGTTCTTGCGACCATGCGACAGGGTGGCACAATGGTGGGGCATGGGCAACGCCACGGGCTCGAGCATCGGCAGGGGCACGGGGCACAACAACTTGAAAAGGCATAATGAAGGATAATGAGTTCTTGATTAGTACAAAGTGGAAAATTGTGTATTTTTCTGCGCACTACCCCCCTCCCCTTGCCACCCTTTGTCGTCGCGCAGGGGCGCACCAATTAACTGTAATTAGGGGCGCCGCACAATGGCACTAGGAAAAAGGCGAAACGTGCAAAAGGAAAGGACATTCCGTGGATGGAACACGGAACCACCGAATGAAGTGCAGAGAGCAGAGAGCACAGAGCAGAGATTCCAAATGGCTAACATCCAAGTGCAAGGCCAACAGAACAGCACACGGAGAGCATTCACATTCGCATTCCCATTCGCATTCGCATTCCGTGTATCCCATATCCCATATTACGTATACGCCGTGTAAACAGTGACGCCACACACCACACCACCACACCACCACACATGCCACACGCTTCGCGCCACTCCATCGAA
Source organism: Drosophila athabasca (assembly GCA_008121215.1). Lineage (NCBI taxonomy): Eukaryota > Metazoa > Arthropoda > Insecta > Diptera > Drosophilidae > Drosophila > Drosophila athabasca. The sequence continues at coordinate 6,255,934 of CM017796.1, read as the reverse complement.
TGGTCGAGAGTGTAAATAAGAATGAATCCACACACATCATCCACATACACATCCATTCCATTCCCCACGAAAAAACTACTCGCCGAATAAATAATAAAAAGTACTATAAAATACTTTGCAAAAATCAACACAATTTTCCAGTGTTCTTATATATTTTTTATGCGGAAAGAGACCTACGTTTGAGCCCTTCATTTGATCGGAGAATATACCCTAGAAATGGGGGGGAGTAGAGAATGAGTGAGATTTGTCACTGCCTACAAGAATTTACAGGGCATTTGAGTGTAACGAATCTCTACAAGGCAAAACTGCCAAAGATTTTTCTTCAATTAAAAGCCATTGAAATTCGCTTAAAACTTCAAAGCGTTTTTCTCTACAGAGCATAAAATAGTCGTCTACATTTCGGTCTCCATTTTTATGGTTTGCTTTTCGTTCTGGGACGACAATTTTTTTGTGGTTTTTTTGTGGTTTTTTTTTGCGCTGCATTTCCGCATTCGCATGCAAATCGACGGTTAATCAAAATACCACTTTCCTTCAATTGTTGCTGCAAATTACATTTTTGCGCGTTTCTCACTTTTTCCACGCGCCTGAATGAAATGACAAATTTACACAAGTGGCAGGCGGTGTCCTGGCGGTGTCCTGGCGATGGCACTCATGCCGCCCAAAAAGTAAATGGAAATCCACGAGTCCACTGCTCTTTCAACAAGCGGTTTTACGCAGGATCGGCAAGGGGAAGCGGTTTTCTGATGGAGGAAATTATGCAGAAGGAAAGCCTGTAAGCAGGGAATTATTACTCCCTGCAAATCGGTGATTCAGAGACGATTCAGTATGCCTGGATCGGAACATATATTTATTCTATGGCATGGATATCAAGGAACAAACCCACACATAGACTCTGTATCTACATATATTCCTTTAATGATAGGAACACACCGGTTGCCATTGCTTTCTTGATGAATATCCCCCGGTGGGATAGTCCTTGTAGTCCTTGTATCACTGCTCATTTTCGACTTTTTAATAACATTAATTAAAAGTGCGAAAGCTGAATGAAAAGCCACTCCCCCTTCCCGAGCCCCCCCCTCCCCACCAAACCCCAAGCAAACGGCCTTGTCCATCCATCCATCCATGCGTCCGTCGGAGTATCCTTCTGTCCTACGGTCGGATAGGCCTGAAGTCCGTCCGTTCATTGCTCCCTCTCGCTGTTGGGCAAACAAAGGTAGCGGCTACGCGGAAAACAAAAAATGAAGAGGGTAAACGAAGAGGGAAAACTGTGGCGAAAATGGGGAAAAAGCGCGGGGGGGAAGAGCAAATCAAAAGCAAACGCAAGGAGCAGCAGGACGAATACCACTCTTCTGCGAAGTCCAGGAACCAAAAATATTAATGAAAGAGCAAATAAAAAGCAGTACGAGTGAGAGAGAGAGAGACCCCTTCTTCGGTGGGTGCCTCAACCCTAGCCAGCCAGCCGCCTGGTTGGGTTATATAACGGTATAAATTTCTAGTTAATTAATCACCTTTCGCTTTGTTTTATGGCTAATTTAATTAATTTTATGCCTTTTATTGTTTCCTCGGGGGCAGTCGAAGGAGGTCAGGCACGACCCGGCCCGGCCTGGCCCGGCACCCGTTCCACAGGAAAGACGAGACACGGGACAAGGATACGCGGCCATAGGACACGGATACATGGCATTGGAATCGGAATTGTGCATAAGTTGTTTTTGGCAAAATCTTCAGCCAAAAGTCGAAAAAATATTCATTGGCCGCTAGGGAACGAGCTAACTGATAGAGGAGGGATGGCAGGAGGGGGCTGGGATATCCTGGGGTATCGCTGGGGACGAGATAAATGTCAGAAAAGTTGGATTCAATCGGTTCATGATTGAATGTGGCATCGTTCCGCAAGGAATTTCCAGCAGGAAAAGCGGACTCAAAGGAAAAGACAGACAGCAATCGATCGATATCATAAGGCCAGACTACTAAAACATGGAAAGCACTCAGAACACGAAACAAAATCTGTGCTATGGGTCTCTCTTGAAAGACTCTGTCACCAGAAAACACTCGATTTCGATCTCTGTCAACCCTTGGCTTAAAACGTGCAAATTTTCAATTGGCCATCAATGGGCAAATCCAATGGGAAAATATTAAAAGACCCTAAGATCAGAGTCCAAGCCTTTGAGCGCTAAAATGACCAAATATTTATTGTTGCGTTCACCTATAGCCCTGAAAACCAATTTGAATATGGCATAAAAGTTATTTTAAGAGGTGCTAGAAAAAGGATTGTGAAATCACCTTTAAATGCTACGCGTATAGTTGCGTACAAAATATTAGCTATTTTCCAGCCTGATGGCGTAGGATTAATTTCAGTCTTATCATATATTATATACAATTTCAGATGCACTAAAAGTTGTGGAGAGAAATCTCTGCCGCGCGTTTACTTGCTGCTAATTTAGTGACCACCACTGTACTGTATGGGCGTGCATACGTGACCTGTTGCTGTAGGCATCATCTCTACAATCTTCAGAGTGCGCTGCGCTCTCACCCACTCACACTCCCACTCTCTCCTCTGTGCACTGGATGGTGCCTTTGAGCACATGTAGGCAACGATGTACAGAGCTCCCTCCCCGCCTCCGCGAAGCGGTCGTGGCTCTGTATAGAGCAGCCATCGGCACTGAGAGAGCCAAGATCCCTCTCGGGAGAGATCACTCAGTTCTGTGCTCAGCCAGATCGGATGTATAGGTGAAGGTATTTCCATCGGATTAATGCATCATTTAGGAGTGACCTTATCCCATATACATACATATGTACATACGAGTATACCCCATAGATGGTGGGTACATAATTATTCAACCTTTGCTTCCCATCGCAAATGCAAACGCAAAGCATCTTTTGCTTTAAGCCATTAATTTTTTTATGTCTTTTCTTTAGTTTCGCTTTCGATGGCGAATGACTTTGCACTTTCCCATCGTTGCATTTTCCCCGCGAGCGATGAGTTTTCTTTCGTATGTATATTCGTATAATTTATTTAAGTTTTTTTCTTTTTTTCGTTTTTTTAAAGCATAAAATACAATACAATGTAATAATAAATTAATTATTTATATTTTAAATAACATTTTTTTTATACACGAGCTTGAGCATGAAAATGCAATTTTCATTTCGAAGAGGGGGACCAGACCCTCGGGAAATCCATCCCCCTTCCACCTACGACTCTGTTCTGTTGGTAGCTTCTTTTTGATCTCTCTTTGTGTGTGTGTGTTTCTCTTTGTGTTTGTGTCGTTGGCTTCTGTCTTCGCCGCCGTCTCTCTCTCTCTCTCTCTCTATATCTCTCTCTGTCTCTCCACCAACACTTTCTCTCTCTTTATGGCAACTGGTCCGTGTTCAAGGGGGGTAAGCTGGGAGTTGCAACGAGTGGGATCAACGAGTGGGGTGCAAAGATTGACTGAATTGCAACGAGTGGCTGCAGCGAGTGCTTTCGGAGAGGATATGACAGAGTGTGCGAATGACACTCGCTGCATTAAAGTGTTTTTCAACTAGTGAATGCAACGAGTAGGCTTAAAGAGAATTAAGAGAGGAATGGGAGTAATGGGATGAGGCAGCAATAAATAATATTCAAGCGGCGCGGGATGATTAAGGATTGAATTACGATGATAACTAGTGACTGATTCGTTTCGATCCCATGTAGATCGGACTCTTCTAGTGCTTGGCCTCGTCCTCGGGAAGATCGGCGGCCACAATGGGCTCGATCTCCTTGACATCAGCGGGCACCTCCTCCTCCTGGGCATCAGCATCGGGCAGGACGCGCACCTCCACTCTGTTGGAGGCAGATCCACCCTCATGCTCGTGCTCCTGCTCATCCACATCCATATCATTCTCTGCCTCGTCATGCTCATGATCCAGATCAGAGCGACTCTGCGCCTTGTGGTTCTGTGGCAGCGTTGTCTGCTGCTGCTGGTTCTGGTTCTGGGGCTGCTCGATGGCCGTAAGGATGGACTGGAGTAGACCCTGCGAGAGGATCTCCTCGTGATTGGCACCCTGCTCGCCGCCGGCATTGGCCTGGGGACCGTTGCCGTTGCCATTGCCTCCCTGGCTCAGGGATCCACCAAACTGCACCTGGAAGTTCTGCTGGGGCTGCTGTCCGTTGACGAGTTGAATGCTCTGCGATTTCTGGGCGGAGATCACGTTGAGGCCATCCAAACCGGGCAGCTGCTGGGGATCGGTGCCATCGGGCAATGCCGCCACCGAGTTCTTCTGCGAGGCATATCCGTCATGATCGTAGTCCAATTCATTGCCAGATGGCGGTGGTCCGTAGCTGTCGGCGGGACCGGTCAAGAACTGTGTATGCTGCTCGGCCACGGGAATGCTCTGGGCGATGGCGTTGTACGCCCCAGCGGATGCCGCCGAGATGCTGCCAAACTGTTGCTGGATCTGTTGCTGCTGCTGCTGTTGCTGTTGCACCTGGTAGCCATTGCTGCTCACTAGATTGGGTCCATGTCCGCAATCGTGGACAATGATAGGCTGCTGTTGCTGCTGCTGTTGCTGCTGTTGCTGCTGTTGCTGGGGGATCTGGTTGAAACGCGGTGCCTGCTGTGGCAGTGGCAGTCCCTGGTTCTGGACAAACTGCTGCTGGAATTGCGAGGCACTGTAGCTGTTCTCAGAGTGCTGGTGGTGGTGGTGCTGCTGATGTTGCTGCTGCTGCTGGAAGAACTGTGGTGGCAGGTACTGCTGGGATGGCGGCGGTGGTGGTCCTAGGGGACGCACATTTGCCACTGGCGGTGGTGGCGGCAGGTACTGGGGCTCTGGCGGTGGTGGTGGTCCGGGTGGACCATATTGCTGCAGCGATCCAGGCTTCTGGTGAATGAACGCGGGTCCCGCCTGTGGCTGTGGCAGCTGCTGTTGCACAATCACCTGTGGAGGAGCACCCTGTGGTTGTGGTGGTGGTGGTGGCTGATACAAGGCCTGTGGTGCGGGCAGTGGTGCACCACCACCCACGGGAATCTCATTGGCAGCGGGAGGAATGTACGTCTGTGGCTGCTGGGCTGGCTTCACACCAAATTGATCCAAGTGCTGGACAGTGGCTCCAATCGATTCCAGGAGTCCGACGGGCACTGGTGGGCGATAGGCCACTGGTTTGTTGGGCTGCCCGGCTCCGTGCTGGGGGAATGGCTGTGGGTTACCCGAGGGCGGACCGTACTGGATGTTCACATTCGAATGGGAGTGGCTGTTCGATTGGGCGTGGCTGCTGCTGCTGCTAGTCAGAGCCGCGAATTGTGGCGGCGGAGGTCCGTAGTTTCCATTGGGCGGCGGTGGTGGACCGTAGTTTCCATTCGGCGGTGGTGGAGGTCCGAAGTTTCCATTGGGAGGGGGTGGTGGTGGCCCGTAGTTTCCATTGGGTGGTGGCGGAGGTCCGTGTCCGGGACCAGAGCCAATCGTCTGATATTTCTGCTCATGCACGGATCCAGGGGCAAAGGAGTCCGACGGGGGCTTCGAGTACGAATCATCCAGGGATCCAATTGACAGCTAGAAAAAAAACACACGCAAAAAAACGAGCAGATGGACATGGTTTAGGAGGGGGGGTATCATTTAATTACTCGAAGAGGACACCCACCTGGAGAGCTTCCGATTCGATGGAGTTGAAGTGTCCAGTGCCAGGTCCTGTGATTAGATTGCCACCGTCGTTGCCGCCCTGCAGGGCCACGGCCACCAGCTGCTCATCGGACAGGCCATCGACGATGCTGCCTCCTCCGGTGGCGCCCACACCTCCTCCTGCCCCACCACTGTACTGAGTACCGAAGCCGGCATGCCCCTGGGCCACGTTGCTGTAGCCGCCCTGCGTTTCGATGTGATTCTGCTCCACGTAGGCTCCAATCGGTGCCGGAATGGGCTTCCAGCCGTCGCAAGCCGTGTGGAAGGGCGCCTGGGAGCCACTCACGCTGTGTGTGTGCCCCGAGGCATCAATTTGGATCTGCACTTGCTTCAATGGCCCCCCTGGTCCACTTGGTCCACTGGGTCCACTAGGTCCCTGCTGTCCATGGTGTCCGCCGCCTCCGCCGGATGTCAGGATGATCGTCGTCTCTGGCACACGATTGAAGCTCGCCGGCTGTGGCCCCGGCAGAGAGATGGGCAGTGGTGGGGGTCCGTAATTGGGAGGCGGGGCATCGTAGTGGGGCTTGGGCGGCAGATTCAGGGGTCCCGAGGCGGGAGGTCCATAGGAGGTGGCCGGCTGGTGGGCGGGCTTGAACAGCGGACCCGAATGGGGCGATGGCAGGTGCTGCGGTGGTGGTGGGGGTCCGTACTGGGGTTTCGGTGGCCCGTACTGTGGCGATGGTCGGTGCTGGATCTTCAGCGGTGGTGGTGGGCCATACTGTGGGGCAGGCTGCGGTGGTGGCCCGTACTGTGGTGCAGGCTGTGGTGGTGGCCCGTACTGAGGGGCAGGCTGTGGTGGTGGCGGGCCGTACTGCTGCTTCGGTGGTCCGTACTGTGGTGCGGGCTTGTGCTGGATATGAGGTGGTCCGTAGAAGGGTTTGGGTACACCGAAGTGCGTCTTGATCTGCTCATGCAGACCAGAGCCACCGCCACCGCCACCGCCGCCGCCGCCCAGGAAATTGAGTTTCGGCGGTCCGTACTTCAGGGCCGGGGGTCCGTACTCCCGGAAGGGTATCTGCTGCGGCACTCCGTACTCGCGGTGGGGCACATGCTGCTGCTGCTGTGGTGGTGGTCCGTACTGTGGTGCCGGTCGGGGGGGTGGCCCGTATGTGTCAAAGCCCGCCTCGCGGCGCTTCAGCTCCTTGCCATTGAGCACTGCCTGGGCGGCGCAGAAGCAGAGCGTTGCCACCAAGGTCAAACGTAGCAGCATCTAGAAAGTGGGAGGGTAGAGGAAATTGGGCTTAGTAATTTATCATAAGAGAGGTGCCATCCCCCTTGAGATGCGATATTATCTAACAGTTAATAGCCCTTGTTCCTTGAACTCTGAACCCACAACCCCCTTGACCCGTGCTGCGTCGTACATTTGTCAGCTGTCGAGGCTAAGAGACTGAGAGACCTTTTTTTCCTGTCAGGGCCCTGTCACAGGGGTCGCAGAGAGGCCCGTCACCTCTTTAGGGGGCAGGGGTATTGGCATGTTGTCAGGTGTCGTTGGAGGCCGCAACCCACGACCCACGACCTCTTTTGTTGGCCTCATGTGTAACCATAATCTGCGCTAATTTGCAGTCAACCTTCCAACGTAATTGGCATTGCGGTTGCCCGACAAAGCATTGGCGTATTACGCTCTAATTAAAACATAAACCAGCGGCAGAGCCAGCGCCAGCTCCAGGCGACATCATCATCATCATCATCATGATGATTGCGACGGGGTATCGGGGTATCGTTGCTGTCGCCGGTTCGGCCCCATCATGATCATCAATAATTCAGCAGGCGGTGCCGAGCCGAAATCCCAACGAAAAATAACAAAACAAGGAAAGGGAAGGGAAGGGAAGGGTAAAGAAGAGCAGAGAAGAGAAGACCGAGAGATGGACGATGGTCTGGACAGAAAGTCAGACATTCAGGCGGTTCGGTTCGGTTTGGTTGTTTAATTGGTTTTATGTTTAACAACAAATGCGGCAACGCAACGGCAACGACGACTCTTCTTTCAAAATTCCACGCACAACACGCGAATTAGCCACAGCCAACGGGGTAATGCCGAACAATAACAAAAACAAACACAAACACAGAAAAAACAATAAATAAAACAAAAGCAGTTGGCCATTCGATAGACCCCAAAAAACAAAAGAGCAAGAGACGAACATGGCATACTCTCTATATCCATAAGAGATCGGAGATGATGCAAGTTGTGGGAGGGTTCACAGGTTCACAGATGTGAAAGTCACAAGTTTGATTCTTTGTCAAGATGGTTACTGTGTCTTGGATCTTTCATCTGAAGGTACTCTTCTCTGGAATGAGAATTGGTGTGGCATGAAACAGAACGGAGTTATAGCAAGAATTTCTTTAATATTCAAACTATTCTCATCACTTTTAACCTCTTAGAAGACAAGAACATTTCTCGAAATTATTAAGACCAGTTTACAGTTAAATTAAAGCTGTAATATCCATGTTTTGTAACCAAAAACTGAATCTAAAAATTGGTACATTTTCCAGCTGACTTCGAACCATAGATCTGTGTAGAACTTGCACTTGAGGAGCCCTTGGAAACTCTTCTTCATAGCTGTCTCTGGCTTTGGGCCAAGACCGGAGCTCACATTCGAGAGCAAAGTAGAACCATCTGCCATGCGGTGGCATTACAAGCCATCATCTTCATTTCGTTTTGGCCATAATGTAGCGTAATAGCTATGATATTATGCCATTTACTCTGCCGCTGCCACTGCCACTGGCTCTGCCTCTCTCTCTCTGGGTCTGGTGATTGCATAAGAGTGGCAATTCGGGTTTACTGCTCGGATAGGGGGGTAGGGGGGTAGGGGCAATAAGAGTTTTAGGAAAAAGTGCACCTCAATGGTCAGCGATGCGCATTGAATATCACAATTGAAGCCACAGTAGAGATTTTTGTCTTTTTTTGGCCAGCGGCCGTGGCGTTAAAATGTCATAAGCGGCCGGCCAGCAGCGGCAGCGGCAGCGCAGAAGACGTTTCGAAGAAGAGACCCCGAAAAAAGAGTAACTTTCACTTTGCTCAATGTATCTTTGTATCTGTGGAAGAGTGGCTCTTGGCTGTTGGATGTATCTTTTGGCCAGGAGGATGAGTAGGTGTCACAAATGCTGGCAGTGAAATGATGTGCCGCATAATGAAAATACATTATAAAAGAAATGGCAAACAATTAAAAGCAAGCTGCCACATGAAGGCGGCGGGAAGGGGTTAGAAAAAGTGCCGGGAGGTGGGCGAGTGCGGTGGGGTAGAGTCGGGCCCTGTGCCCCATTGTCTGTGAAGCGTGTGAAGTGACCCGCATGTGGCTGCCACTTGCTGTTGCTATTGCTCTGTTGTTGCAACTTCAACTTCATTGAATTTGTTTTTGCTCTTGCTTTTGCAATCAACTTTTAGTTTAAGTCTTTTACAGGGTATAAGCTTTAGAGAGGGTAGCAACACTCCGATCAGAGGTTGAGCCTTCAACTGGATTTTCATCAATTTTTCCAGGAGTTATTGCTTATTTCCCGGTAAGTCAGCAAAAGTACTGAAATCGGGGTGCTATATCTCTAGTTATTATGGGTTGCAAGTGCCCCAAAGATGGCCTTCAAACTCCTGTATTTCATATAATTTTTGTTGCAGAAAATCTTGTTCGTCGTGCCGCCATTTAAAGAGTATCTGAGCAGCGTATTGCCTTAATCAGTCGTATCGTTTTAGCCTATATTTTTATGGCTGGTATGGCTATTATTTTGATCAAAGTCACCGAGTCAATGGGCCAAAGTGTTGTCTCACATGTGCGACTGCTTCACCACTGAATCACTGGATCGCTGGATCACTGGATGACTGGATCACCGATCACTGAAGACAGGTCACAGTCTTTTTTTCGAGGCACTCCCCTGGTAGCTTTCTTCTTCGATTTCTGCTCATTAGCATAGCTCACAAAATATTTGTTATTGATGCTAAACAATTGACAAGAGCAACAAAAGAGCAGCAAAAGGCAGTCGGGCAGGCAGGGAGGCCAGCAGGCAGGCTGGCCAGCAACAGACTGAAACAACAAATGGCCAAATAAACAAACAAATAACCAAACAAACGAACGGCCGGCGAAAACTTTCACTCTCATTTTGAGAAAACCTACAATTTGCTTCCGAAGATGAACGACACGACACACGAATGGATGGAGGCCGGAGCCAGGGCCAGGGCCAGGGCCAGGGGCCAGAAAAGGGTTGCCCGGGGAGACACATCCTCATCCTCATCCGGAAAACTTATTGTTGTTTCCAGGCCCCACACCATACTCCACCTTCCCCCCAAAGGCTTCAAGTTTTTTGGCCACAGCTGTGAGACTCTCCACCCACCCTTCCCCCCACTCCAAAAGTCGAGAATCGTAATCTGCGTTAATTAAATTTTCCTCTCTTTCTTGTGAATGCGAAATTATTTATGAATCAATTTCGATAATGAATAAATTATGTCTAGAGACAAGACCAGACCTCGGCTCCGTTCTGTTCTGTTCTGCTTTGGCAAATGAATAATCTGCTGGCCAAGGATTTGCCTTACACGTTTTTGGTCCTGCATCAATTTTCATTTGCCAGAGAAAACCCTCATCAATTAACAGAGGTCGTTTGTGTAGGTCGAAAGGCCAAGGCGCAGGCGTGGCATCCACTGGCAGTGGGATATATTTTAGGCCTGGTTTTGTTTTGTTTTTTTTTTTTTTGGTAATTTTCCAAGAAATTCTGTATGGTCTAGAAGGGCTAATACATTGCTTTCTGCATTGAGAAGAGGGGGAAGGCGTAGGGGTTTTATCCCCTGGAACTTGTATATTTTTGGACTGTGGACAGCCCTAATTGGTAGCCTTAGAGCCCGGACTCTGCCACGCCTTGGTTCCAAATAATTTTCAGTTTTCAGTATTATGGGATTATCTTCCGGAATTTCTCCTGGAATTCGTAAGCCATTCGCCGGCAACGCCTCGAGGCTGGGGCTGCCAAAAACTTTTACTTTCATTGGCATTTCCCATGCATCATCCACTGAAGATGCCACTGCTGCTGCCGCCGTTGCTGCCACTGCTGGCTAAGTTTTCTTTTTTAAGCCAGCCCCTCCCCCTCCCCGCGCCATTTATAATTGGCCTCGCGTTTCGGCTTTCCCCCTACCCCTGCCCCACCAACGGGTGGCTTGTCCCCTGGTAATCCTTTACACTTGAGTCCAATTAGGGAAATGATTCTTTACCATGCCAGTGAGGATAGAGCTGCCCAGATGGTGATGATGCTGTTTGATTATCCTTTGGAAAATCTCACTCGAACAAAAAATTCAAAGATATATATTTCGCACTTCACAAAAGGATTGTTTACGGCTTTTGTTTATACGCGTTCCAGTTTTTTTCGTGGGTCGGGGGTGATGATGTTTGGGGGAATCAAAAAAAAAATATAAATAAATATGATAGATATCCGCGACGAGACGACGTTTTGGGATTGGATGGGGATGGACAGATCTCACGGCGGGGATCTGATCTATCGGGCAAACGGAACGGGCGACGGTCGTCCGCTGCTTGACACAATCGAATGGAAAATGCTGCCGCACAGATGATAACGCCAGCTCATATAGGTAATACCCAGGGGGGCCGTCGGCGTCGGCGTTGGCGTCGCCATGATGCGGCTGCGCAGCCGCAGAGAAAACCGAAACCGAAACCGAATTCGAAACCGAAAGTGAAGATATTTCGTAAAGCAAGGTGCCCCACTGTCCACAAAGGGACAGAGAGAAAGATAGAGAGAGAGAGAGAGAGAGAGAGATGGAGAGTGTTTGACAGGGAGAGAGAGAGTGTGAGAGTGACGGAGAGAGTGTGAGAGAGAGAATGGTAGTGGGAGAGTAGCACTCACTCTCTGTGCAACCAGTTTTGCAACATCTTTTTCACATCGATCTACCACCTACCGCCTTGGCAGCGCCTTGGGGGCCACATGCAAATCATGGCCAAGTCAAAGTTGAACTTCAATGCTGGAAGATCCCATCCTTGGCTGCCCAGAGCCCAGCGCCTACAGACGGGTTCGACCAAAGTTCAGGCCTACTGCCACTTGAAGGGTTCAACATCTGGTGGTCTTCAGAGTTGAGAGTTTTTAATGGATTTCCTGACATGACAGGCTGGAAAATATTTAAACGATGGATTGGCTTATCTCATTTTTAGAGATTTCAGAGATTCATTCCCTAAGATACCAACCAGAAATTCAATGAACAGAATAATAGCATCAATATTGCAAAAATATACAAATTATTGAAAATTAAATTACATTTCATATTTAGGATTTATTTGCTTATTAAAATAAAATATATTCATACTCTGATTTCAGTTTAAAATCAATTAAAACTTTTATTCAAACTACACGTCAAAGGAATACGATTTCATTGCCACTTCTACATGTGTTTCCATAGGAATATCCCTTTATTTACTTCACTTTCCATTCGACAAGTATTCATTTCCGAGTTAATTTGTTTGCAAAGTTCTGGCAGTGGGCAGGAGTCCCTTTTCGTATTCATTTCCATTGCATTTTAGTTGCCATTCGTTGAGGGAAAGAAAAACACCTGGAAAAAGTCTCAATTTACGGACCAGAAACAGATTTTCATGCACTTCTTTAGTTGGGCAACTTTTTGGGAGTTCGAGTAGAACGATGTCGTCACACAATGCCCCATCTTTGTGAGGGATTTTCCTGTTTCCCCGTCGCTCTATTGCAGCAGCAGCTTTTCTCTCTCTCTCTCTCTCTCTCTCTCTCTATGTATGTCTCTCCCTTGCTGGTTGAGTCATAAAAGAGCTCTGCCCCTGGCTCTGCCTCTGCCAGTGGCACTGCCACTGCCACAGCTACATGTCGCTTTGGGGGAGATCAAGTTTTTACACTTGAAGACGATGGAGGAGACGTTGTGCCGCGCGGCCTTCGCGTGATTCGATTTCGCTTTCATTTGCATTTCATGGGCCGCTCTTTTCTCCAGCTTTGGCTCCAGCCTTAGCTCCAGAGACACATCATCATCATCATCATCATTGACATCATCATGACGGTCATGCTGATCCGCAAGCAGAAGAAACTTGTTGGCTTTGGCTTTCTCGAAAGAAATGGGTAGGGGCTGCGCTCCTTCTTCTCCCTTTATTGATTGACTCGACTTGACTCTCGGGTCTGTCTGGCTGCTGCTCCTTCTCCGCGTCCACCTGCTCCTCCTCCTCCTCTTCCTACTGCTGCTAATGCTGCTGCTGGCCAGGTTACTTCACAGTTGCTGCTGCTGCTGTTGCCACGTTTGGACTTCCTGCTGTTGCATCTTGCGGGTGCCTTATGCCTCATGCCTCATGGCCGCCAACCAGCCAGCCAGCATGTGACCGTCCGCAAGCGGCGGGGGCAAGGCAACATGCAACTTAAGTGGCAATATTTTGTGCCGCATCTGTTGGCCGCTGTTGCTTTTGTCATTACACATTTAAAATATATACGTAAGTACATGTACATGTACATGTATATGTATGTATGTTGAATGCATAGCTGCGGGTTTTCGCAAAACCAGCCAAAAACAAAACCCAGAGGGTATTACCAATTTAAGATGGAGCTTGTACACCTGGCTTGTAGGCCTGGTAGAGTAGATCGCATGCGCACCCTCGCCCCCACTCTTGGAATTTGACTCGTGACGGTACAATGGGTATCCCCGAAGATCTATCGAGTCAAAGTTGAAGTAAACCAACCGATGGCCTCTTCTGCATTACGCGGAAACAGGCAACGCAAAAGACTTCAAAGATTTCTGTGTCCTGCTGGATTGAACATTAATCGAACATCGAGAGTTTCCAGAAGTTTAAGAGAACTCTTTATTGGGAATATAAATAATCTGGATTTGTACATCTCCCAATAATCGTTTTAGACTTTCGTTGAGTTCCAAGAACTATACGTATATATATTTCATGAATTCCATAGGAAACATCGAAAGCCTTCATGCTTTTCAAATACATTAGATACTTCCAAAATTGTTGAAAATTAAATTACTATATCCGGCATCATTTGCTGTCAATGTTGTTGTTTTTTTTTCGTTTTGGGATAATCTTGAAGGGTATCTTAAGCTTCGGCCCCTGAAACCCACAGCCTTTCTTTCTTGGTTTTTGTTTTTTCTGTTGTTTTGTATTTTTGGGTCTTGCAATTATTTGCGCTTTTACTTCCTCGAGTCTTGCGTTGAAGGCTACTTTCGTTTTGGTTGTCTGTGTGTGAGAGGGCCCCTGCCCCTAGCCCTGCTCCCTTCAGACCAGAAAGATGATGATAAGGGCCCCTCGAAACAACAGCAAAAAAAAGGCCTACAATCGGGTATGCACTTGCTGGGGGAAATGCCTTTCAAGAGGATCTCAGCAGATGAATGTGAAAGCGAAAATATTGATAGCTTTTTGTGTTTTGTTGAAAATTAATGAAAATTTCCTTGGGAAATCTCAACTAAACGATATTTCCCACTTGGATGCCAAATTTCAATGTTGTAGGATCAGTAATAGCTGAGTTCCCTCGGACTGTTTTGTAAAATATTTAATCTTTGCTTAGCAATTAATAAACAGTTCACTGTCAAACGCTATCAAGACTATGTGCCGCAGCTAATTAGCAAATTTCATTGATTTATCTTTGCTATTGGCTGAGTTCTCTGGGGCTGTTTCTTTAACGATCTCCAACGATGGCGCACAGCGATATGCCATTCCGTATGTGTCTTATCCACAGACACAGACACGCACAAAACAATTGAGAAAATATTTAAAGAAGAGAAATTGCATTCCATTGAGGTGAGATGTTGCTGCGCCCAGAGGCCTCGCCCACATTTCAGCCTCAGCCTCAGTCTCAGAGCTTCAGTTTCAGTTTCAGGTCTCTCTGGGGGAGGGGTGGGGAGCTGTGGCAGAGCCCTTAATTTCAGGTGTAGCCACAATTATGCGGATCCACTGACTGTCTCTCTTTCACTGTCTCGCTCTGTCTCTGTCGCTGTCGCTGTCTCTTTCTTCAGCTTCATCTCCATTCTCCGCGCTCATTCATCGCCTCTCGGCCTGCGGCCTCCGGCATCGGTCTGCGTCTCCGTTTCGGCCTCGCTTTATGTCATGACGCTAATATTACGCAATCTCCGCTTTCTTCTTGCTGTCTTTCATTCTCTCCCCAGCGCCCCGGTGGCACAGTGCGTTCGATCGATGATTCAATGCTTAAAATCGGTAGACTATTGGTCGCACAGGTGCTTCCAATGCTAGAATTTGCATTATCTTTCGGATCTTTCGGGATGCCATTGATTGAATAACTATACACATAATATGTTTTATTTCTTTGTAATTCTTTAGGAAACATAAGACAAGTGTTGTTAATTTTCCAAGAAATACCCGTCTAGTATTGAGATTTCTTCAAAAAACAAATGCAACTTTCCACCTTTAAGGACGAATCTCATCAGAGATGATTATTACGATCAGAGGAATGTTTGTCTGTCTTATAAATAGGTGCCATAGAGCGCCAAGTTGAGGAGACAGAAACTGATGTGTTGCTCTCGAGGATATGTATACGAAAAAAGGACTATCTAAAATTGTTGTGAGACTTTTTGGCTTTGTTTCCCACTAGAATCGTAGAGGCCTAAAGCTCATTAATGCCACTTCGGTTGATGTAGCCTTAATGGTATTCCGTCTCCCCATTTTATCATATAAATGTGATCGTATCGCCACTCTTTCTGAGACCCACTGTGGTCCATGACACTTGACGTTGGCCGCGTATCGACTTTGGCTTTGCCCCCAAGCAACATCAGCAGCGGCAGCAGCAGCAAAACAGCAGCAGCATCCGCCTTCTTAAGACCCAGACCCAGACCCAGACCCAGAGGAGAGACAGAGACAAAGACGGCGACGGACCAGCAAGGCGATTTGCAATTTGTCATGCCGCGTGCCGCGTGCCACATGCTCCAAAAACCCATTGATTGCTGGGCGTACAATTGCCATTTCCATTTCCATTGGCATTGCCTCTCCACTTTCACAATTCTGTTTATTTGTGGGGTCCCTCCCCCCCTCCGCTCTTTGCCTGTCTTCGTGCCTCTGCTGTTGCTGTTGCTGTTTCTGTTAGTTTTGTGCCCGGCAGTCGTCGCGTCTCGTCTCGTTTCGTCTCGCAATTCGCTTTAATTAATGCTAATTAAATGCGCTTATCGCCGCGCCTTGGCTTATCAGCCAGCTAGCAGGCGGGCCTGGCCATGGTTCTGGCCCTCCCGATACAGATTCCCCAACCAAACCCCATTTCCCTATTTGCCGCATTCCTTTCGAACGCTTAATTTTATGTTAATCAGTTCCCCCCCTCCCCCACACCGCCTCTCTATCAGAATTCACAGAGCTAATGCAAATGAGAATCGTCTTTGCCTCCGCACCACCCCACCAGATCGCACCCCACCCGTCACATTCCCATTCATATTTCGACTTATGACAATCAGAAAACGCAATGCAGAATAGAAAATTCATAAATATGTTTATGTCATGCCTTCCTTGGTGCTAAGGCTCTAAGGATATCTCTCTCCCCTTCCCCGAACGAGATGTGGCTGAAAAGTTAACGATCATCTAAGAAAGAGTCGTAGCATTCCATAAGGAATATCATCTAATAGATCCACAGAGACGAGCAGCATTACAGTAGCATTTAGTCCTATCCTTTGATCATCTGATTCTTATTCAAACTCGATCCTTGATAGACGAAATTTCCATAGAATAGATTGGAATATAAGACCATAAAACCATAGCCTACGCTCTATCAATATCTAGAGCACAACTCTTCCCTTCTGTTCTGTAGATATTGGCTTTACTTGAAGAACCCTTCAAATGTGTCCTATCCCTAACTGCTGTATCCGCCGCACTCCCACACACACACACACACACACACCACAGACAATGATTGTATTGTAATGCCAGGCGGAATGGCATGGAATAGAATGGAATGACTTGTACTACTGCACCCTATTGATCCACCCACAAATGGTGGTGGGGCATAGTTAACGTATCCTCGCAGAACACTTCCTACATAAATATTTCGTTGATTAACTTTGAATTTTGTATGTGTGCTGCTGTTGCTGCTGCTGCTGCCTCCGTCGCTGTCAACATTTGCCATTTCAATTTGGGCGCACGCATCTCATTTGCATTCCCAATGACGAGACACGATGTGGAAGTGCTCTCAAGAGTGGATGGTTCTGGATGGGTGGTTGCGGTGGTGGTTGCGGAGCTTGTGGCTCCCTCATTATGACACTCGAGGATGACAGACCCCTCCTCCAGACTCCTCCACTAAAGAGTGTGCCAAAGAAATGCCCAATGCTCATGTGGCGTGAAACATTTTCCCAGGCGTTAGCAGAGCTGCAGATTTATGGTGCGTTCCCTCCATGGCCATAAATTAACATATTAATCGGCCCCCCACCACCACCATCCCGCCGTCACCCCCCAAAAAGGTGTTAAACTCTGGCATCCAGCAACAGCAATGCGGAAGCGAATGGCATTCAAAGTTCGTTCGAATTATGCAGCTACCAATCCCTCCACCCCAAGACCCGAAGACCCGAACACCCCGAAGACCCATCATATTTGTGGCTATTGAGTGATGGTTGCGTTGCTCTTAAAGCAAGTGTTGGATGGATGGCCCTCGACTTTCTCCCCATTGCGCAAAGCGGAACCCTAGTTCGGGGAATGGAAGATCACAACAAAATTCACAAAGGTCTTTGGGATATACCAACTATAAAGTAAGGCCTACGGCTATCGAATCGGGGAAAAACAAGACCCATTGAAATACAGAAATATTCTGTCGATTCCTGAAGGCACAAATTCTGCTAATATCGCTATGACATCTGTGCATCTTCGCACCACTGTGCACCGTGACAAATAGAGGCGCGTAAAGTGCGCGAAAAGTGACCGAAAAGTGCGCGAAAAGTGGGCTTCGAGTACACAGAAATTGTCTCCGCCTCTGGGGGGGATTTTTTGTGGCAAGCATTGCGCTGGCACTTGTGTCGCTTATGTCACGCAGCTCCACCCCGTAACCGTAACCGAAACCCAAACCGAACCGAACACAAAATCAAATCACTGCCAATGGAAAAACGCTAATCATTCAAGTGTCCAACGGTAGCTTACACACCAATACCCCCACAATCGAATCGCCGGATTTCCATCTTGTCTCTATGTGTGTGTGTGTGTGTGTGTGTGTGTGTGTGTGAGTGTGTGTGTTCAATTAACTTTCACTGGTCAAGCCAACGCCTCGAGGCGCCCTTCCCAAACCCAATCGCAATCGCAATCCCTGAACTGAACTCAACTGAAACTGAACTAAACTGAGAGAAAAACAGATTTCATTGCTGCAGCTATCGATGATACGATGCCCTGTGATGAATGATGTGGATGGGGATGTGGATGTGGATGCGGATGTGGAAGCCAAAGGCATAGACAGGGAAAGGGCATGGGGTGGAGGAACAATCAGATTCAAAGCGCCACAGATACCGCCAGTGGATAGGTGGATGGGTGGAAAGTGGATACTCACTTCGCCACAGAGACCATTGTCTAATTGTGTTTAATTGCTCTCGATGCTTATGGGTCTATTGTTTTACCGGTTCGGTTGGATTGACCTCCACATGCACACGCCCCATGGCAATCGATTGACTATGATTGACAGTGCAGCACAAAAACAACAATCAACATCAACAACAGCAGTTCAAACAGCTCAAACAAACAGACATAGCATCAGTGCCCCCTCCGTGATCCCATGTGGCGACTCAAGACAGCTCTGCTGAAGGCTGCTGAGAGCCCATCAAAGTCAAAGAGGAATCTTTAAAGTCTAAGAAAAGCTACTGCAAGAGCTATGATTTTATTGGAACTCAAACTGAATAACGAATCACAGGGGCAGCAAAAACATTGTCTAACTAAAATCACTCTATTCTATGGTTTTGCTGACACATGGGAAGACCTATCTCTTAGTAGCTTCTACTGCATCTTCTGATGATGCTCCTGAAAAGCTATCCACCGAAAAGGTATTCATGCCAGTAAAAGGACACACCTATTGACAATAGAGCCCTGCCTTTTGGTGCAAATTAGGGCGAGTATTTTTCATACTGTTTCTGTCTCAAATTTTCCCTACGATTATTCCAGCGAATCCTCCTTTGTTGCTGTGGCAGATACTCCTGCGTATGCTGCAACTTTGAGGCAATAGGTGCATATATGTATGTGGGGGTATGTAAGTTCCCATGGTATGTTCCCATGTTGCTGACATAATTTTTGCATTGGAAACGACTTGCTTTGAGCAACGGGGCTCTGGGCCCTGGCGACTGATTTCTACCAGGTATTCTCTGGGATCCTCTGCAGCTTGCATTGTGCCGATGGTTTCAAAATTTTGCTTATTCGGGAGGGAGAGGGGGCGGTGGGGGGCCGGTGCTGTTGGGTGAAACAATAAACCTACCCAGAAGGCTGTTTCTGTTTCTGTTTTGTGTCCTCTCAACTCTGGGGCTCAACCTCCATGATGCCTGACTGCCTGGCCGCATGGATGCCCTTCTAGTCGCTGTCATGGCAACTTTTCGGCATCTAAAAACAGCCAACAGCAGCCGCAAAAGCAGCACAAAACCAGAGCCAACAGAGCATCCACGCATCCCAGGGGCGCCATCTCCGCATCCCCGCACCGCCGAGCACCCGAACAGCAGCTGATTATGCGCTGTACGCTTTGTGTTTGATATGTTATAAGCTTGTTTGTTGGCCGGAATATTCGCCGTTGCTGTGTCGCAGCCAGGCTGGCCAAAAACCAGGGCCCAGAGCCCAACGCATAGAGCCCAGAGCCAGCATTGAGCCAGCAAGAGGTGGAGCAAGCATCAGCCACATGCGAATTTTATTTGCCTTTTATTACTATTTTTCCTTTGGTTTTCTTCTGGGTGTTTTTGTTGTTTTTGTTTTGGGCGAAAGTGCAAATAGCAGCAGCAGCAGCAGCAACAGCAGCAGCAGCAATGCTTGCTCTCAAAATGTGCAAATATATATCTGACAGTCCACAGTCTCCATCCAACAGTCCCTGGATCCCGGCCACTCTCCTCCACTATCATTTGGAGCACGCAACTGTGGTCTTTACGGTTTGGGGTCTCTCGGGTCTCTCGGGCTTTTGGGGCGGGGGAGGGGGGACTGAGTCTGAGTCTGGGGTCTGTGAGGATGGGTGGATGGGGTGCCAAAATCAAATAACATTTGCCATAATTACACAAGTACTCAACTATATTTCTGCTTATTTATTTACACACAAACCCCACAAACCCCACGGACAGACCGACAGACAGCCAGACAGACAGACAGACAACGAAGAGGGAGAGATGGTACAAGTATTTTTGGATCAGCTCTGGGCAGCTCTGCCTGCTCTCCCCCCCTCTGCATCTCTCCTTCTGTCACCACTTTCTTTGCCACATTTTTGCGTATACAAATATTTTCACATCTTTCTGCATCTCTCAAGGCACTTCCGCACCTTTCGCTCGGCAAAATGCCCTCAAAGCCCGAACAGGTATGGCGATGCCGTCAACAGTTAGGCTCCAGCTTCCAGATTCCACTGTGCCATTGGAGCTCATGTTTTACTGGGAGGATGTAGGACATAAATTATATCAAATAATAAAGGAATACTGGGAGGAGCACTGTAATGTATGTTCCCCAAACTGTTGAAGTTTAATGAGAATTTGAACACCAAATGACGCTGCATTCTTAGTGTATTTAATGGTCGATGTGGCTGCCACAACTCGTTCGCCCTGCCTTGCCTTGCCTGATATTGACTGTAGGGCAACGCTGCATCTTCCTCCAGAGCCTCCCTCCTTATCCAGCACTTCAGCACTCCACCACGCTTTCACGTCTCGTCTCCATTGCCCACTACATCACCATCACCATCTCCATCTGCATCTCCCTCTGCATCTCCATCAACGTCGTCTTGTATTATTTGTCTACCTGTTGTCTGTTTAGACTTGGTCTTGGGTCTCGGTAATGCTAGTGGTCTCTGTCGTAGTCGTAGTCGCAGTCGCAGTCGCAGTCGTCTCTGGCTGCCACGTCCATTGCCACAATGCATAATTGAAATGCAAATACTGTAAATGGTTGCTGCAACAACACTGACACTGATGACAAAAGACAGCAAAAATCCAATGGCAGAGGCAATGGCAATGGCAAAGGTAAAGGCAAAGCAAAGCAAAGCAAATCAAAAGAGCGATGCCAAATGCACAACAAGTGCACAAAATGCTTACATATTTTCGTTTTTCTTTCGTTTTCCTTGAGGGCTTGCCCAAGCGAACCACCGAACCCCAACCTCTGGTGGCTGCCACACAATCATGATGCAATTATCCACAATGGGCCACTTAACACTTGGGCGTGATCGCATCAACAATAACAGCAACAACAACAACAACAACGAACATAAAAGTTGCATAAACGAAGATCTGATGATGTCCGGTAGGGGATTGGTTTTGGATTGGATTGGATTGGATTGGAAAGATAAATGAAGTAGATTCATCTTGTTAGGGTCTTGTTAGAGGCTTTCCTCATTTCCCCATTCCTACACGTAAACAAGAGAAAAAGTGTTGGTAATCAGCGATTACTTTTCGATGGGGAAAGAGTTCCAGTTGGAGTTACCGACAGCCGATCTACTGTCGAACTGTCGCCAGTCCCTGACCTGCACTAAGTGGTCCACCTTAAAGTATCTGGCTAACCTCCCAGCTGCACCCCACTCTGCTCTCTGCTCTGCTCTGCTCTCTGCTCTGTGTGTGTGATTTATGTAATCGATTGTTGGCCTGGCTCCCTGATGCTCCGATTGTTTGCTCCCGCCTATCGATGCGACACAGAGTTTTGCATAATTTTATTAGCGCTACAATAAAGGCAAACAATTAAAGCAGCAGCAACAGCAGCAACAGCAGCGGCAGCCCCCCAACGGATGACAAAATGTTTGGGGATCGTATAGCCCGTACATTGGTACATTTCCATTGTGTGTGTGTGTGTGTGTGTGTGTGTGTGTTGACTTTGTAATGAACAACAGACAACAGAAATTAGACATCGGACATCGGGCGGGCAGTGGCAACGAACGAGGAGGCGAGCAAACAAATCAGCAAACAACTCAAATAAAATTATTTAATCGCAGTGTGCAATCTGTTGTCCAGTTACCAGATATCACTACTTTCCCCTCCCCCTCCCCCTCCCCCTCCCCTAAAGTGGTACAAATTTCACCCAAGTTGCAAATCGCGACCAATCAGACCCGAAAACCAGAGAACTTCTTCTCTTTCTCTTCGCGGTGTAACATGGATGTATCTTCTTTGCATCTTGTGTGTTCCTGTTTGCTTGGGAATGTATCTTCGACTCTTGGGCGTAAGTACCGTACCCGAGTGTATCTTTGGCGCCTGCACGTTGGCACTCGAATGTATTTCTCACTCTTGGTGGGGCTGTCGATGAATGTATCTCTCAGTACGGTATGCATATCCCACTCTTCCCCGTATTGTGTGTGTGTGTGGCGTGTGTGCGCCTAAACTTGGCTGTAATCAGCGTTTGGGGCTTGGGGAAATGGCAGCCGGAAGCAGCAGAGAAGTCAGCGACTGATACCAAGAAGTTCTAAAATAAAAAACAGAGAATGAATGAAGGTTCTTTCAAGGTGTTCCCAAAAGTGTGCCAGCTATATACATACATACATATGTATGTACATATATTTTTTGCAGGGTATGTCTCCCCCTCTCAATCAGGCATCGGACACAAGAGACGCTGCATATCTTTTAGTTGAAATTGTACTCGAACCCTGTTGAAACAAAGTTCGGTCTAAGGTC
This sequence comes from Drosophila athabasca, assembly GCA_008121215.1. NCBI lineage: Eukaryota > Metazoa > Arthropoda > Insecta > Diptera > Drosophilidae > Drosophila > Drosophila athabasca. The sequence continues at coordinate 6,233,598 of CM017796.1, read as the reverse complement.
AAAAACTGTCGTTTCATTAGCCTCTCAACAACAACAACAACTTGCCTCGTGGCCGAGTAGTTGTTCAAGCTGTTGTCGTCAGGCAATCGGCATGAGGCATGCGGCATGCCGTTGAAGTACAAGTACGCATAAGAGTACGAGAGTACGAGTATATGTATCTCTCTGACTCCCTTTATAGTTTGGTTGGTGGCCCTTAACAGAGACGCAGATACTTAGCTGAATAGATACGAGCAGCAGGAACTGGCAGCAGGCGGCATACAGCAGACAGCAGGCCGTCTCCAGTCCCCAGTCCATTCCTCCGAACTCTAAGTAATTAAGCCGAAAGAGTATTGTCGTATCTATGGAGACTGGCACTGGCACTGGCAGTAGCTGTATCTTAGTATCTTTGTATCTGTATCTGGAGAGTTGCTCTCTTGACGCATTTGCATGCTTATTACTTATTCTTTATGCCATTTGTTTGTTCTCCATTCTCTCTCTCTCTCTCTGTCTAGCTCTGTGGGACCCTTCAGCATGGCTATGGCTATGGCTCTGGGATCTGTATCTCTCTTTTCCTTTCCTCTGTCTCTGATTCTGATTTTGATTCTCTCTGCCTATGTGAGCTGTGAGCTTCGACTCCTCGTCGCTTGTCATAATTCTGAGCATTTAACATGTTTTTCTTGTCCAAATTGTCAGAGTTGTCAACTTGTTTATTGCATTTCAGTTTTGTCATATAAGCCAGAGCGATGTGGGTGCGCTCTGGAGGCTGATGCTTGCTGGCTGGATGGCTGCCTAACTGGCTGACTGGCTGGAGGTTTCCAAATTGAGGATTGAAGCTTGAGGAATGCGGAATACAGAATACGGAGCCTGGCTTACGGCTCCCCCACCCCCTACCATACGTAGGGTGGGGGAAACTTTTCATTGATGTTGATGAAGTCGTCGTCAGTCGTCGCTGCTGGCTGGCTGGCTGGCTGGCTGGCATTGTTGCTGCCTTTTGTGGCTTTTGCATTTTATAGAAACTGTCAAATAATAAAGCTTATTTGCATATTTTTCACAGCACTGCGATGGGGATGGCAGCGGCGTTGGCGTTCCCTAACCATCAGCATCCTTTTATGTTTTAAAAACTATACTAAGTACATATATCTGTGTGTGTGTGTGTGTGTGTGTGTGGCACTCGGATTTGGGCTGTATCTGTATCTTTTTCCAAGCAAACAAACAAGAGGCAACTAAATTGGACATTAGCCCCTCCCTTACCCAACATTCTTTCGCCACGGAAATTAAATCTTTTGGCTGCAGATACGATAGCCCTTGCTACATACATATACACATATATTCCCGATCAGAATCTATATCCTTGTTGTATACATAGAACCGTTTTCTCTGAGATTTTCCGTAAGAATATTGGATTGAAAGACAGTTTTAGTGGAAAAATACCTTAACTGGTCTTAACTTTCGATTTCTGTGAACATCATGACAAATCACTTCCCGAAAGATACTTTCAACACGACAACCGACAGACAGGTGTGCCAAGAGTTGTATCTGAAAGATGACAGATGGAAATTAGATCCCCTCCCCTACCTACAAAATGCTGCTGGCTACTGACTGCAGTCCGAATTCGATTGGAATTTATGGGTTGCATACATATGTATCTATATGTATTTTTCGAAAATATAATTTCATTTTTGTCCGTATAGGTGTATGCTGGCTGGCTGGCTGGCTGGCTGGCTGGCTGGTGCTTTTGTGATCCTATTATTTTATTTAAATATTTTCATATTTACATGCTGTCTGCAAATAGCTTGTGTAAATATTCCACAAACATCAACATCACCATCACCATCAACATAAAACACAAACGAAACAAGGACAGCAACGAGAACGACAAGGACGGCGAGAATGGATGGAGACGGAGATGGAAGAGAGAGCTCCTCCTGAGAGTCCAAATATTGGTTTTGTGAACCAAACAAAAACAGCTACAATGCGAGTACTTGCAAAACAATAAAAATGGCAATAGTAATAATAGCAACACCCCCTCCCATCCCGTCCCACCCACCCCTAGAACTCCCTCGAACATCCACAGAACACAGAACTGTCGAATGGGCAGTGCATTTAGCACTTGTTAGGCAGCATTTTTGTTATAAACGAATTTCAGCAAATTGCCAAAAATAAAGGAAAACAACTAAAGAAAAACAAATGCAAATTAAAAAGTAATATGCAAAATTTCAAAAATACATATGCAATATTCAATATTCAATATTGGCTAAATTTACAAATGAAATGCAGTTTTTTCAAGCGCCAAATGAATGCCGGACAGAAACAACACAGAAAACAACAAGTCTCTCGATGGGAGAGCAATAATTTAAGGTATATTATCGCATCAAATGTGAGCCAGGATATGCTATGAAGGAAAACTAGGCAGGACACTGATAACTGGAAGGAGAATATACCACCTTGAAGAAAATCCAGAAATTAATACCATTTCTTAAAGCTCAAAATATAGTATTCAAATCTTGATCCTGGCAAATATTGTATCAGAAATATACAGTCGAACGTTGAAGCTCAATTCAATTAGCCATCAAATAGAAAGCAAAATGTACAAAACTTCATCCAAATCCATCGGGAAACTGATACTCCGGCACTACTTTATAAACGAGAGAGAGAGAGAGAGAGAACGATAGAGAGGGGAGATAGATAGGGGGAGAGAGAGAAGGGAGAGAGGGGGGAAAGAATTAAAAATATACACAAACAAATACTTGAAAATATAAGAAAACGAGCGCAATGGTTTTGAGCTGCGGCAAGGGTCGCGGCTCTACACTTATACCGGATACTCAGAGCCTATGATTTAAATAAAGTATTTATACGTATTTAGTATATATGTTTGTATGTTGGAACCATTTGATTGATAATTCCTCCCACCAGTAAGGGTATAGGTACATATAGTGGTAGATACTACATATATATGCAAAACAAAATGCCATCCCATTTTGCCTGGTTTTCCATCTTTGTGGCATTGTTTATGGTTTTAATTTTGCATATGACTTGTCGCATACGCCTCCCGTAGCCGCCTCTCCTGTGTTCCCTTGTGGCAAGCGGGGGTAACCCCCCTTTCACTGTCTATGGGTATACCCGAAAAGGTATTTCTGTTGCGGCATCAATTTTTGTGGTCATCCAACAATGCGCGAACAGAATGAAGGTGGCTGGCAACAGGGGGGACAGGGACAGGGACAGGTGTGATGTGGTGTGGTGTGGCTGGGACTGGGGCGTGGCATGTGTTTAATTGAGGTCACTCGTCGCTGGCTGGAAAGTGGCCGATTACCAGAAACGGAGGCAGAAGCAGCCGCAGCAGAGGCAGAGGCTGGAGAAGAGTGACCTGTTTACCCAAAGACTTTGCTCGAACAAAAATGTTCAGAGGGGCCCTCTTGAAGAAAGAGAGAGCTCCGAAGAGGGAGATAAATTCCAGTGAAACGAAAACCAATAAATAAAACACAGAGACACGAAAAGAGACAGAGAGAGAGAGAGATGGAGAAGAAGAAGCGTGGTAAAAGTAATGCCGCCTTGGCGGTTACATCACATGTATCTCACAGATACACAGATACATACGTGCACGTACCGCGCGATCGACGTTGTCGCATTGTTCTGTTGCCCATTGAGCTGCGCTTACAAATTGAGATACATTGTCACAGATACAAGAGCACTTGATACGTACATATATGTAGATACAAATGCGGATACAAATACAAGATACAAATGCAAAACGACCTGTCTGGCTTACAGATTAACTTTTCGTAGCTTCTTTCGAAACTGTGAAATTGCGTGGAGTACCTGAGTATGTGCCTGAGTATCTTCTACAAGTACATATATCTCCATTGCCATCTACAAGTTTGTATCTGTACCTACATCTGCATCTGTAGCAGGTGATGACATCACTTGTGTATCTCTAATGCGTGTGTGTCTGTGTGTGTGTGTGTGCGTTCATGACAAGCGGATTTGCATCAAAAACGTGCAACAAATTTACAAGATAATCAACACACAGAAACAGCTACCACAAGCACATAACGAGATACACGCACTGACAGATACACTCTCTTAGCTGACATTTTTGCCTACCACTACACTGCACTCCCTTCTATCCCCTCTCCACTTCTCGTGTCTTCTTGGTATCTTTGTTGGAAATGAAAATGAACATTTCATATTTGTTTTCCAACGGCCCTTCTGGTTGAAGCACTTTATGGTCGCTTTCCTTATGCACATCCCCATCCCCATCCCCATCATCATCGCAGACATCGCTGTCATCGTTTCTCGTTGCATTCAAATTCAAGCCAGCCCCAAACTCATCTTCCCAGAGGCACGACACAGCAGCAGCAGCAGCAGCTCAATCAACTGGCCAGAAGCCACAGCCACAGCCCTGCTGGCGGGGAAGAGTTAATTAAATGAAATTACATTTGGGAGCCATTTTTCGGTTCGGTTTTCAACGAGCCAGATAAACGACAAAACTGGGAAAAGGGCCAGAGAGCGGTTCATCAACTTTCGAGCCAGAAGCAGCAGCAGCAGCAGCAATACCAACAGCAGCAGCAGCACTGTCTTTCAAGATGCGGAATACACTGTGCTTACACGACACTGCAAAAAAAAAACGAGTACTTTGCCGAAACTATGCTAAATGGTTGTGTTTTCCTGCTAAGATGGATCGCTGCCTAAGGGAGTCTTTTATTAGAACCTGAAGATGATGGAGACACAAATGAGAGGTTCTAAAAGATATACGCTTTATCTTCTACAACCCAATGCTGCAATTAGCCATTCAAGAGCTATTTTCAGTGCATTATCAACCAAAGATAACCGAAGCAAGTGAAAGCAGATCTACATCTGATAGAATCGCACAGACAGCCGAAAGACCCGTGTGATTAGTGCACTCTACGGCCATCTCCGGGGCACTTTTAACATGGCTTTAATCTATTAGCATAATGGAAAAAACTCAACCCAGTTGGACAGCGACAGGGACAGCGATAGGGGATGGGCACCCGGTTAAAAGATCAATTAGCAACTCGAATGAATTTCAATTTCCAACTGAATATCAGATCGCATCGGAGCAGAGGCAAAGGTGAAGCCGCGGAGCAGCGGAGCAGCGGAGGGAGACAGCGGGAGAGCAATCAAAATGAAACACTTTTACTTTGGGTTTCGCGTTTCGCTTTAAGCGATTAACGAGACGAGAAAAAAACACCAAAGAAGATGACCAAAAATCGGTTTCTGATGATGTTTGTTTTATGCGCATAATTCGAAATTTATTTTATGTCTTATTAATTTTACATAAGCGAAGCGAAGCGCCGCTGCGGCTGCGGCTGCTTCCGCGAGTCTGGGAAAAATATATATCTGACGGTTAGACTGCAAGACAGAGAGAGAGAGAGTGAGGGGTAGAGATGAAGCAATTAACAGAAGAAGATGGAGTGGAAAAAGTAAAAGTTGAAAAGGTTGCTGCAGCTGCAGGTGGCAAGCAGCAAGCAGCAAGCACCAAGAGGCAGAGGCAGACCAAAGAGCTCTTCAATCTTCAGCCAAATGCCAATCGAGAAATGTGTCACAAACAACACACACACACACACACACACAGTAAAAAAGCCCCAAGAAAGAAATCTAAAAACATTTTTGAAGGCGTGGGAGCTTTCGGCTGAGTTTTGCCAATCAACTTGTCAAACGAATCGAACTGAATCTGAATCTGAATCCGCATCTGAATCCCAATCCCCCAACAATAAACTTCAGCTTCACTTCATCTTTGGGCCCCCGTAACTTTCGTTCGCTAAGATCTATTTTTTTTTGTTTTTTTTTGGGAGAGACAGAAACACACCTTTGAGAGCCACTGAGAGATCTGTCAGTCAGTCCAGTCAGTCAGTGAGTCGCTTTGTTGTCGTGCTGCCTCAAGGGCCATCACATCAAATTATTTATGAATTTGTCACAAATTGAAAGCGAAAGCCGGACCAATCGACACACCAATCGATCGTGGCTGTATAAAAGTTTCATCGACTGCAGTCGCGGCACGGCAGCCGCAGCAGCAGCAACACCAAAACACCAAAGAGCCCCACACCATACCATACCATACCATACCATACCATTTCGGAGGAGAGCTAATCGAAGGAATCGATCCGACAAAATGTTGAGCATACGCAGTGTGGGCCCCGTGCTAATGGCACTGCTGACGGCCATGGCCCTGCTGATTGGACTGGTTCTGGCCAAGCAGGACACTGAAGGTAAGAAAGAGCATCTTCTGCGTCTGTCAATGCCAAAATCTAACGATCTATAACATTTTTTGGACACTTTTTCCTATATTTAGCCCGTCAGTTTGGTGGCCAGAATGGCTTTGGAAATGGCTTGGGACCTGGCATTGGACCTGGTCTGAGTCCCGGCTCCCTTCCACCCTGGGGGCCACCACAGCAGCCTGGAGGCGGTGGCGGTGGCATTGGCTCCCTGCCACCCTGGGGACCACCACAGCAGCCTGGAGGCGGTGGCGGTGGCATTGGCTCCCTGCCACCCTGGGGACCACCACAGCAGCCTGGAGGCGGTGGCGGTGGCGGCGGCGGCGGCTGTCCGCTCTGTGACTCTTCGGTGTACAGCTATTGCTCCCACAAGATGGTGCATGACTCTTGTTGCTGCGATTTTCCAGGTAATTAATCAGGGAACGTCCGATGACATTATTTATGAACGGTTTTTGAACTGCGCTTGTGGCGTTTTTTATATGTTTCATTCAATTTGCCACCACACTTGATGCATTTTAACCCTGTTGCATTTTTCACTCTTGCAGCATCTGCCCCGCAGTTGCGACCGCCGCAGTGCTCCTACTACGACTGCTCCCTGCTGTATGCCAAATCCTGCTACGAGCATGCCCTCATCAAGAACTGCTGCTGCAATAATCCCTACTGAGGGGAAACAGCTCCCACTGCCACTGTTACCGCCACTGCCACTGGCGCACTGATGCTCAACTTATTTATTCAACAAACTATTTTACATGTACATATCTAAGCAACATGCCATGCCTGGCATGGCTTTTATTTCCACTCGGCGCTAAATATAATTAAGTAAATTATTTTAAAACCCCAAACAGAATGTTGCTGAATGATTTCGACAAATGGAAACAACATTTCCCTGGATTTATGGCAGTGAAAACACTGAAATCCCATTAAAGTGAGGTCTCCCCAAAACCGTAATCTGCTTACCTGTAAATACTATTACCGCCCGGCACCCTTCACTGGTCAGAAAAGCTAATAGGAACTTTCTGTGCGATGCAATGTACAATGCGGCTCTAATTGTTTGGAACGCAGTGCAAAAAGTAATAGAATTTAACTGGCTTTTATGGGGCAGTAGTACGTATTCCTTGCACCAATCAGAAACATAGTCAGAACTTCCACTCAGCAGATATCCTTAGAGTAAGATAGGACCTATGTGTGTCTATGGTTTCTTGTTCTTCGGTTTATTAGGGGCACATATCCACCTGCTTCACTGCGCTGTGCCTCATTTATCAATTGCTGTCTCGTGGTTCTGTCTCGCGAGGGGGGAGAGCGGAGTGGCAGAGGGGGTTGGGCTGTCAGGCGATTAGCATAAACAATGTTTTCTCTATAGATTAATTGATTTTTAATACGCAGATACAATCGATGCACGAATGCACACATAACTACATGGCCTGTCGCATTATCTAATCCCAAAATCCCGAAATTATGTGCATTAATAAATTATTTAAATACAAAAAAAAAGCAAAGGAAAAAACAAAATAAATAAATATCGCATAAATATATTTCGAATACGAATTACGAGTATACAACTTTCCATTCACACGCCACATTTAAATGTTAATTAATTAATTTTGGCCAAAATACGGGCATAAATTAAGACCCGAAAGAGAAGCAAAAGAAGTGAATGCCAAATGATAAACAAAGCAGCAGAGCAAATGAAGAGATGAGGAACCCTTTGATACCCTGTCGAACGCATGTCAAGATCCTTTAGAACCACCCAGAAAATTAGGTCAAAAATGTGCAGCCAGTGATGAAGATGAAATCTCTGGAGGATCTGATTGTGAATCTGGACGACAACGTGCATATCTTGGCCATCAACTTGGGTGATCCTGGCCTGGTAATTATCTATCGCTGGATAAAGATCAAGACCCGCAAAGATCTAATCGATAGCTGTAGCTATACACTTTGAAAGAGTTTGGGCAGCCAATGAACTCAGTAACAGTAAGTACACTGTGAGAAAACACATTGCTATATTGCTAATGTGATAATGAAATAGCACTTCACCACATAGCATTCAAGGATCTATCTAAGGATCTAAGGAAACAGATAATCATCTAGTATAATGTAATGTACTGTACCTTAATTGCTGTATGTCGAACAAATATACCCCTGCAGAAAAAGGGTATCAAAAACAATACTTCTTTGGCTCTTCTTTGTGGCTTTCTTCAGGCTCTTTCCATAAATCTAAAATTGTAAAAAAATCTCTCGTAATCCACACAGAAGAAGCAGCAGCAGCAGAAGCAGCAGCAAAAATACCAAAATCAAAAAGGCGCGCCAAGAAAATATTAGCATATTACATAAGAATTTTCACTTTCATTTAGTATGACGAGGAGACGAGACCCACCACACACCACACTCCACACTCCACACACCACTTTGCACCACTCTACGCTCCACACTCGAAGCGATTCCATTCCATTCCATTTGAGCATCTCTTGGACTAGTCTGCTGTGGGGCTCTGCTCTGCTCTGCTTTGCCGAATGACGAAGACCCCTCTCGGCAAATACTTTTTGCTTGATTAGCATAAATCTCTATATTAAGTGGCTTGCTTTTGGCCGCGAAGCGACTGGCAGGCGGCGGCGGCAAGGCCATAGACTGATGCTGATGCTTTCTCCGCACAGCCATGCCATGCCACAGGGTATTACGACACTCGGCTCCAGTTTGTGACGCACTGCGAATCGTCGCCGGTTCCGTTTTCCATACAAGACTATGAGTTATGCCGGTCCAGTTTTGCCAACATTATTGATCGTTAATTGATCCAGTTTTGAAAACGATTTGATGTGATGTCATTTGATCGGATTGTGGGAAATTCAATCATTCATTTGTGACGTTGCCTCTGCAGTTTAAGGGGATTTTTCACCAGGATTAATCCAATTTCAAATCAATTTCTTTATTATCATTAGCTACATGAAGTATTCCCTGCTATTCCTTGTTCCAAATACTCGTCAAGGGTATTCTTCATTTCGGTTTCTAGCTTTATTCTTTGGCGCCTAGTCCTTATTCCGCCTTCACTTTCTGCTGCTTCGGCTACTGCTGTTGGCGCAACAATTGTCCGGGAAATCGAGCGAATGACCACGCCCAAACGCTTGCCGCATTGACAGTTATTGGGCGAAACAAATTTAACTTTTTTTTTTCCTTTCGTTGGCAAAAGAATCGCCGAATGGGCAGGGTCCTGCCGGGCGGCTCCACGGGTCCGGCGAAGGCAACCGAGATAATCACAAAAGTTTTGTAATAATTTCAATTTTTTCCCCTCTTGTTCTTCATCTGTGGGATCCGTTCCTCCCCTCCCCGCGTTTCCCATTCCCCATTCTCCATGCCCCTTTCTCCATTCGGTTCTGTTTTGGTTTCGCTTAGAGTTTGCCGGTGACGGGGGGGTTGGGCTTTGGGTGTTTTTTGGGTGGCTTTGCACTTTTTCTAACAATTTCGCGTCGAATGAAACCTTTAATGGATTTCAAAAGAAAAATTTATTTTGACAATGACAATGAATTTTCCTCTGCCTCTCCTTCACTCTCCTTCTCTCGCTCTCTTTTGCAGATTTTTATTTTATTTATTCGTTTTTTTCGGCGCCCTCCCCCCCCCTGCTCGGGAAAGCTCCTCAAAGTGGGTGTGTGTGCTATGCCCGGTACTCAAAGAGTACTGGGGTATATTCAAGGAGGGAATGTTAGGTAGTATCATTAGGATGGATTAGGAAGGATTAGGAAGGATGTTGTCTAATAGAATGCAAAATCTTGCTGTGATGCGGTTATAGTTATAGCTGAACTTTCAATCACCATTTACCATATATGACGATCAACTATATAGAATCTGATTACTGGGTATCTGAGTGTCGCGGCACGTGTGCCGTTATTCCAATCGTTTCGACTGGCTTTTTTTTTATTGCCTTTCCAAAAGTTTTTAATGAGAGCGCGTTGAAATTTTATCTGTGCTCAGCTCTGGAGGGTTTTCCTTTTTCCCAATCCTCTCAATCCTCTCCCTCTCTACCCCACTCTCTCTCTCTCTTTCTATCTCTCTCTCTCTCTCTCTCTCTCTCTTGTATTCGTTTCGTTTCGTTTAGTTTCGTTTCGTTGTGTGCGTTTTGGAATTTGTTTGGTTGTTTTCTTTATGAAGTAAAAACTCGGGACACGTTTACTTCATCAAATGCGCTTAATTAGAATTAGCATCGGAATGTGACTCCCTCTGTCTCTCTTTCTATCTCTTTGTCTGTCCGGGGAATGTGGGTGGGAGGGGTGACCAGAGAAGCTGGAAAAAAGGAAACAACAATGAACTATGGTAGGGATATATTATTCTGGTAGTCATCCAGAATGCCCAGTGGGGCAAGGTGGCACTGTGGCACTGTGGCAGTGGTGGCACGGGTACAGGTGAGAGACTGAAACGAGTTGATAGCTCAAAAGCTGAAAACTGGAAACGAGACAAGAGAAGAGAAGAGAAAAAATGCCAACAATTTGTGGAAAATGTCAAACGGATTGGAGCAAAGCTTCGGTTGCCCGACACCAACCTCCCCCCCCCCCCCTCTACCGGGATAGAGGGGCATGGGGCGAAGAAGAAGCAATAAAGTAAATATTTGGACACGGTTCTGATGCAGAAAACTTTGTGTTGTTGGCCCAAGTGCAATGTGAAATGGCCCTGAAGGAGAGACGTTAAGCCAAAAGGTGATTACAGGGGATGCAAATTAATTTCATTCATTTTGTTGGTTGACTGATTGATCGATAAACAGATGGAGAAGATGGACAGATATTTGGCTATATATAACCCTTGTATTATCCCATCTATGTACGCATATTTGAAAGAGTTTCTCCAACTCTCCCAGACGCCTCTCAAAGTATTGTTGATTCTGTAATGGGGTTCCAGTTGTCCAGTCCCAATTATCGTCGAATCTTCAGCGTATTTTTTGTTCGCTTTTTTGCCATGCTTTCTCTCTGCTGATTATGGGAGACTGCGACTGCGACTGAGACCGAGACCGAGACAGACATCAACATCAACATCGACACCGCAAATGGCCTTACATAACCGCACCCCAAATCGAGCAATTACGAGAGCACGCACTCGCATTTACCCAGCAGAAGCAGAAACACACACAAACACACAAATATTTGAACTGAAAACAAATTATGTTTTCGTGTCTCGCAATTGCTGCCAGTATTCGCCAGCTACTGGACAATGGCCAATGGCCGATGGACAATGAATATTTCGGCAGTAATCATTTTCCATTAACCAAACAAACTACTCATACGAGACGAGCAGATCTGAAAGGGTATGAGATATATTATATATTTATATATGTATACAATTAACGTTTGTCTCTCTCTCTCTCTATTTGTTTTTTCTGTGGTAATGACGATCGCGTGAAGGATGCGAACGGCATGGCACTCTGGTTCCGTGTCCATTTCTCACTTTCGGTAAATTAAATTCGCATAAGCAAAATCAGCAAAGAAAAACGATACGAAACGAAACGAAACGGAACAAAAGGCCAAAAGCAAAACAAAACGCTGCCAATGGCCCATGACAATAATGAGGTGGTGGACGGGGAGCAGGGGAAGCAGAGGCACACGACGACTGTGGCCAAATGAGACGACATTAAAATGACCAAAAACTGCAAAGAGCTCTTTGGCTCTTTGGCTTGTTGGCTTTTTCGGGGTGTCCAATCGCGGACCGAGTCATCAAAATGTTGCCAGCAATGATGACACCATGAGAGTGGCTTTGGCTTATGATTCACAAAAAAAAACTAACAATTGAATAAAAATCAAATGAAAAGTGATCTGGGGGTACTTCCAGCGTACTACTCGTAAATAGTCGCACACCAAGCGAATACAGAAATACAGAGATTTCGGAGGTGAATGAAACTTTCTTCCATGTTGGGGAAGTCCTCAAACTGTTTTGGCTTTTGCGAGCATCTTTCGTTCCCTTTGTCTACCTAATGGAAGTGGATTAGCCTATGTACGCTAAATTTTAAATGGGTACTCGTATGGCCTGCAAACTCCATAATCGAATTATACAAGCAGTTTATTTTTGAATGCCTTTGTTTTCGGCTGATCCTTGGCCTACACAAAACCATTCCATTAAATACTCTGGTCCGCGAAATCTGCTGCCTCGGGGGTGGGGGGGTGCGCCATTCTCCATTCCCTGCTAATTGATATTGCGACGACTACTGGACTCCACCCCCCAGTGGGTGATGGGTGGATCCTGCGACGGGACAAAAAGGCACGACAAAGGGCGCGGGGGTTGCGGTTGGGGCCGTGCAAATACAATTTGCGAGCCACGAAAGCCAATAGGTTCCACACAACAAAAGAGACACCGCATGCAGGGCCTGGATAAGTGGTCCATGTTCAACGGCTGATAGCTGATGGCTGATGTCCGATGTCCGATGTCTGATGGAAGGCCAATGAAGGCACGGCAGGATGCTAGAAAGCCTCTCATGCCAGGATGCCCGCATCACATCTCATGGCATGGCATCGCAGAGACGCTTTAAACTTGCAATAACAATGAGATGAAAGTTAGATCCTGTCTGGGGCATGGGGCATGGATAGCTGGATAGATTGAAGAGGAAGTTGCCCCTAAGTGGGTGCACATGCCGCTGCCTCTCAGTCTTTGTAAGCGGAAGTCAGAAGGAAGACTCAAGGCACTAGAAAACTGCACAAAACCACTCGACTATCGCATACCCAATTCAGAGAGTAACTTGAAATTAGCTTGAAAAAACAAATTTGAAATCAATGTTCAAAGGAGGTTTCTACGGTTGTCTAATTTGAAGCCTAATATTATATAATATACCTCTGCCTAATATACCCCTTAGGGTGTGCCGTTTCTTTGGGTTATACACGGCTCAACAATGGCTATGACTCTCTATCTTTCTCAAATTCCGTTGGCTTTGTTAGCTGCAATTGTTTTGGCCCCGCCAGAACAACGACAACGACGTCGACGACAACAGCCGGGAATTGTAGCTACTTTTTCGCCATGTTCATCGTATAGTATATCTTTTTTCATGGCGCTCATTTTGTAGATTTTTTTTGTATTTTTTTCTTGTTCCTCTGTGCATACGCGAGTCCTGCTGGGATTGGGGTTGCGGGGTTGGGCTTAGAGGGTGCTCCTTCTAACAAGGACAATTTTCCAGGCTGCACTTTTGTTGTTCCGCTGTTGGGACTGTCTGTCTGTCTGTCCGTCCGTCTGTCTGTCGGGTTGTAGTTCTTCAAGAGCTTAGGAAGGCAAACAGAGAGACAACCACCAGTGAGTGACGGGGGGACGCCGGGAGAGCCGGGGAAGCGACAGGACAGACAAACTGAATGTAATTTCTCCTAAGGACATCAACTAAGCAAATACACAACGAGTGGGTTTAGCAGGGGTCCTCCCCCCCCGAACCCTAACCCCTATATCTTTTCCCTTTCCCTTGTTTCTATTTCACTATCTCTCTCCCTCTCTGTTGCTCTTTGTTTGTCAGTGTTGTATACCGGCTAAAGCATTATTATTATTTCATTTTTCTATTATTTTTTTCTTCTCTCCTTTTTTTTTGGTTTCGTTTTGGTGGGGGTGGGGCTGTGGGTGGGGGGTCGTGTTCTTTGTCATGTTCTGCGAGTCGCCAGCTGTAAACATTTTTCACCGCTAGTTTGGGAGACCCTTTCTCTTGGCTTTCTCTCGCCTTTCTATCCTCGTCGCCTGTCCTGGACAAATCAGTTTATGTTACATTTTTTCCCTTGGCTTTTTGTCTCCCAAAAGTTTTCCTCATTCACTCGCTCGCTCGTTCTTTCCTGCTTATTTCACGCGACTAAAGTTACACAAATAAAATGAAATTTCTTTCGACTCATAAACAATAAGAATGACAGGCCAGTGTCGTCGAGAGCAAGAAAGCCAAACAAACACAGAGAACGAGAGAGAGAGAGAGAGAGAGAGAGCGAGAGAGAGAGCGGAAGAAAGAAGTCCTAAGCCTGGCTTAGGGTTCCTGTCAGCTGTTGTCAACCAGTTGTTGCGGAAGAGCTGCCGCTGCTGGACAAGTTTACAGCGCACTGATGATACACAGTATTAGGGTATATTTTGGGGTAACACTTGGAGGTCTATTGTCCATCCATATTTGCACAAGAAAATTACAACGAATATCACAACTCCACGGCTACTCGTAATGGACTGCAGGAACAGCTTTGAATATTGATCCATGCCAATTAGGCAACCCGTTCAATGGCTCTGCTGGTATCTTTCTCCAATCAGCACTTTCGGATGAGCGGAATATACAATTTGCGGCTCGTACTCGAATGCGAGACGAATAAACAATGCGGATGTAAGTACTCCTAGTACATGGAGATTTCTGTGAGAATTTTAATCTATTCCAAAACTGAGTACAGGTTTTCCCTTTGTAATGGCCAACCATCTAATGGTGGCTCAACTTTATAATTAAGTTCTAAATGTTTCGGGATTTATGTGTTCATTTGGTGTTCAAATATCAATTTGATTTGGATTTTCCCTGAAATTCCCTGAAAGAGTTTACTGGAAGGCAATAAAAACCATACGATTACCTTTATCAGTTTCAGGTTTTCTGATTTTTCCAACCCCCCTCCCCCCTCTCCCGTCACCCTGCCAGCACTCCTCGTATGCTCCTTTGGAAATTCCTTTTCTCTTTTCTTTCTGTAAATTTGTTTCGAATGTTTTGAGATTTCCATCTGCACTCACACCACTCCAAGCACACACTCACACACACACGCACACACACGCACACACACGCACACACACGCACACACAGGCACACACACACACTCTAAGGCCGTGGCGTTTTGAATGTTGTTGCATGGCTCGATGTAGGCGAGGAAAAGTTTTACGTAACTTTGCCTGATTCAATGATATGAAAGAAAGTTTGACATGTGTAGCAGCCCGTCGTTGAATGCAGCAGCGAAAAAATTGTATTCCATTTGAGGGACCAGCGAACGAACGAAAACAACAACAACATAAAATACATATATACCAAAACAAAAAGAAAGAAACAATTTTGAACCGAAGGCAAAAGTAAACTTTTTTTTTTTCGTCATTCGTCCTGTGGGATGGCAATGGCAGTGCAGAGGAGCAACAGCAGCAGCAGGCAATTGTCTCATGTTCCGCCTGATAAAACACAACAAGAACATAATTTATTTCCCCAAAAAAACCAAAAAAAGCTGAAAAAAAACTTGAAAATAACATGAACGCAGAATCGCATTAAATGTGTTATATATAAAATGTAATAAAACCGAAAAGAAATTCTAGCATTTCTGCCGAGGAATTGTTGGATATCTCCCTCACCCCCCCACCTGAATGATTCGTTTCTACAGGCAGATTTCGAATGTAATTGGTACATAGATCCATCCGCAAAGGATTCGAATGGAAGGCATCAGTTTCCGTCCATTTGATTGCGCCGAGAATGAGAGATAGAGAGAGAGAGAGAGACTCACGCAATTTACGCACTGGCAGCAATTAGCAAGCGATGGCCAAGAGATGATGGCCAAGAGTGGCCCCTGCTGGAGCGGCTTCTGGGCTGACAACTTTCGACAATTAAGTGCAACAACGTGACCGGCAAACACAAGCGGATAGAGACGGGCCCCACCCCCTACCACCCACCCACCCAACCACCCACAAAAGTGGCGACCGCAAAGAACCGAAAAACTGAAAAGCAGCAGCAGCAGCAGCAGAATAGAAGCTGAAAATGCAGTTTTCCTGCCGAGTGGAAAGCCAAGGCGACCGCATCATAACTGCCAATGCAAGGCACGCAGAGGCGATCCCAAAAATCCACAAATTTAAGGCTTCCTTCCATCAGACTGACAGACCGGAGTGGCGGCCAAGGAGCGACTTAATGAACCATAGCATCTCCGATGTATTGATGTCTGCAGTACGAGCTACACAGTACTGAGCAAGGACTGCGCTCAAGGACTCCTGGGAGTTCCTGGGAGAACTCTATAAGAAATAACGGAGAATTTATCCAAAATTCTGATTAAGAGTGACTATAATTGAAGATGTCTCATACGTGATGGCTCCGTTTAGAGCTCTGTTTCAGTGAATTTAGCGGCCTGAACATTTAAGTGATTGTTGAGCCGAGTATACATGTATAATGCTTCCTACTTATTGCTATCTATGATTCTATTATAGCGACACACGAAAATATATATATATATGATCCGACAGCCACTTTGTTTGGCGATCGTCAATGCAGCATCCGGAGAACCAATCCTTTGCCGAGTCACTATCCGAAATCGTCTGCTCGCTCCCTCGCTGCCCCAAGACACAATTCTCTTTCGACGCTATAGCTTCATTTAGCCCTTGCCCGCGGGGAGGCGTTCATCATGATGTGTAAGACCCAGGAGGGCATCTCACCTCCCCCTCTCCCTGCGCCGCCATTCATCTGGTGGAGCACAAAAGTGCAAGCCCTGCAATCGGTGCAGCCGAATATACAATATATTTGCATGTTGATCGCTGCCAGAGCGCTGAAATTTACGAGGAGGGGTGTGGGGCCTTTCTCTCTCTCGCACTACCCCTAGCCCCGTGTGTGTGTGTGTGTAGGCCAGGTAGGGCATTGCCGACAATGACGTTCGACGGTAATAAAACTGTCAACAGTGTCAATGGCACCACCCACACCGCCCACACCACCAATACCTTACAAACCGCCACCAACTACCTTGCAACCGCCAGGGCACCGCCGCTGCATACAAAAGTTTCGTAAGGGAAAAGGCAACGATTTATTGTTGGTTTTCGGCTGCCGTCGGACGATTGCCTTCGGAGAAGGACCTTGGCCACACACACACAAACAAAAACACAAACACAAAGGAGCCGCAGCGAAAGATTCATGGCAATGCGATTTTAACAGCCATTCGCCCTGTCTGTCCCCCCCGTCTCTCCCTCTCCCACTCCCTCTCCGAAAATACTCGCGCCAATTGGCAACTCTGTGGCCGGGTCGATGCGCTCCGGGCGTCCAGTGGAAGTGGTCAGCAATTGGGCAATGGACCCAGCTATTGGACGGTAACACGGGGTATACACGGAGTGATCCTAGGATAGAGGTCTCACTGGAGGAATGGGAATGCACACCGATCTCTCCTCTTTCAGGGACTTTAAGTTGGGGAGTCTCCAGTGCAACATGTACCCGTGTAGCCGCAAGTATTGAAGATTGCCGCTGTTGTAAGCGGCTTAGCCAGGACCCGGGAAGATGGGGAGACGCTGCATACTTATCATTCCACCATTGCTGTGCCATTAAGCTATGCCACGCGGGGGCAGGGCAAGGCATATTGAAGTGCCAACAATGCCGACCTGAGTCCCATGCCATTGTCGTTCCCGTTGCCGTTTGCCCCGAGGCGACGTTAAATGCTACAATATAAGCGGATTTTACAATGCGGCATATAGTAGAGGCATGTATCGAGAGAAGAGACTGGCACTGTGGCAGTGTGGCAGAGTGGATAGTGGAGAGGATGAGAAGCTCCATGGGGAGCGAGTGTCCATTAAATGCCCCATGCGGGGGCAGCAGCAAGATTGCCTGTTCTGTTGAACTTGTGACTGGGAGTCTGGGACTTGTAGTCCCTTCACTTCACTTCACTTTCCTTCAGAGAGCAGAGAGCAGAGAGCAGAGAGCTTCAGAGATTGCCCAATTGTATTTGGGTCAGTGTTACTTTGGCTCCACGACAAAACATTGTATGTACAACGTTTTCATTTTCATTTCTTTCCATGTTGCTGGTTTGCTGCTCTGCTGGCTCGCTGCTCTGCTAGTCTGCAGGCCTGGCTTTCTGGTTTGCTGGTTAGTCGTCCTGTTGGTCCTGTTGGTCGGCTCTTGCTTGTTTCGTGTGGCATTGGCAATGGCAAAACATTTGTCTGGTAGTTCAGTTCCCTCTCCTTCGCCTTCTTTGACCAAAATAAATTTCCCCAACAGATAAATCACATTTTGCAAGACAGCAGAGATCTAAGGGAAAACAATTGCCTGGCGGGGGCGGGGGCGAGGCCGAGGTGCACGGCTGGAGATGTCAGGACACACAGGCTACCAATTAGATTGCTCTTGGCGGTACCTCGCTGTGAGCTCGCTGTGGCACCAGAATCTCCAGGGCAACAGGCAGGGAAAGACTCTTCCTCGCTGCCAAAAGAGGAAGCTCTCCAGAAAAAAGCAATATCGTTGCCAAAGGCTCTAGATACGTATCCTTTTCCATTTTCCATTTTCCATTTGTGCTGTGAATATATCGGTGATAGATCTGCGAATATGCTTGGCCAAATCACTATACCTTCGCCCTGAAGAGCACAGCCGCATTAAGCAGACATTGGAGCAGCAGCAGCATCCTATATCCCCCACCCTCCCAATACCCGTATCCGTACCCGTAACCGTACATCGAGAAATTATTAGTTACGTTTTTGGGCTACCAACATGGGTTGGCCATCAAAGAGGATGTGTGTACGCACACTCCTACCTACTACCCCCCTAATGCCTACTTCCAGCATCCATACATCCATATCGTACCCCAGCCATAGCCCGCCATGATGATGCTGAGATTGAAAATTGTGTACAAATTTTTGGATTTTTGTTTGTGCTTCTGGTAAGAAGCCAGAGCTAGGGGTTTCGACCGGGTCTGGCACTGGCACTGGCTCTGGCTTTGAGTCTGGGTCGCCTATTTGCACAAAAAATATTGATTGTTGCATGTAAATTGACTTAAATATGGCTTGTCCCACACACACACACAGACAGGCACGCACTCGACTCTCACAGACACTTAGTGATGGAATGAAATTGGGATGGGATGGGATGGAATGGGATGCGTTGGGATGGGGTGGGATGGGTGGGAGCTATTTGGTGGCTGTTTCTCTTAGTTGGCATTGATGATGTTGCCATTTGTTGGGGGCAGAGATATATTTTTGTTGCACAGAGGCCCAGGGCCAGGTCCTGGCAACCTTTTTGACTGCTTTTGCTGTTGCTATTGCTGTTCCTGTGGTTTTTTTTTTTCTCTATTGCTATTGCTGCTGGTCCGCAGTCCATAAGAATTTACTCACCCATCCTGGGCAACCATCCTGGCCACCTATCCTGGCCACCGCATTCTGCTTTTCGGCCCTCGACTCTCATTGAAATGAAAAAGAGTTTGTTAACTATTGGTATGGGCTTTTTTTCGGTTCGAATGGCCACAACTCTCAGGCCCCTAGGATACAAAAAGAAAAAGAATTATTACAATTCAATTATTTGCGTGGCAAATATTATTTTCATTAGTTGCATTGTAAAATAATACTTCTTAAATAAAACATTTTGCATTGTTCAACAAATAAAGGAGTGGAAAAAATCAATCAAATTTAAGGTATTTTCTTACTTTATTTTATTCCTGTTCAAAGGCAAAAAAAAACAAAAAAACTTGCATTTGATAGATAGATTTACATTTATTTTAATTAATTTAATTTTTGCATTTTATTCAAGCATGCGAAATATTTTCGAATGAAATGCGATTTATGGACTTTCATTGTATTTCATATTTCATCCTACATATAAGTAGGCGACATAGAACCGATTTAATTATATTTAAAGCAAGGACTTTACTATGAAGATATCTGTGTATTAAGTCAATAAGAGCTACATATAAGTGTACATATATGTATGTACATATGTACATATGTACCTAAGGTTATACATAATTTATAGCAAAATCTATGCATAAATATATGAGGAGCTGAAGGCTCTAGCAGAAAGTGTTAGAATATTTTAGAAATTATAATTTTTAATTAGCCTTAAAGAAAATATATGAAAATCTTTGAAAAACTCCAAGAGAAAAATCCTTGAGAAATGAATAGTTACGTGTAGATTTTTATTAGATTTATTCCATTCTAGCTAAAAGAGGAGTGAACATATTTTCATAAATATATTTCACATCTATATATATATGATATATTTTGATATTTTGGCGCCAAGCTCCCTGCCCACTTGCATCGCTCGGGCGGGGGCTCTCAACTTGCACGGGAATCCATCGAGTCTGTCGACAGTTTTGTGTGTCTTTTCGTACCATTCACAGGGCATCCACTTGTCGCACATGTCTGGGATGCCAATGTTGGGTATTGGTTTACCCTGCTCTACTTGATTGCCATTGCTTTTTGCATTGATTTAACTTTTGCTGATTTCTGCGAGGCGTTTGACTTCGCCGCCTCCGCCTGCGCTTCCGCATCCCAATTGGCAAATGTGTTCGCCCCCGTTCCGTTCCGTTCCGTTTCGATCCGATCCAATCCAAGTACTGACTGCTCTGCCTTTTTGCACATCCCCAGACGTTCCTTTTGCTCCTCCCTGGCCTGTGTCCTGGGCAGTGGTGTGGTGTTGTTGTTGCTATAATTCGATTAGATTTTGTTTCAGATTACAGATTCAATTTAAATTTCAATCATGAATTGTAGCATTTTGCAATGGCATGACCAGAGGGTATAACCCCCACCATACACACATACACACACATACACACATTCGAAGGCAGGACGAGACAGAGGACACAGGACAGAGTACAGAGGATATGGCTATGGCTATGGCTATGGCTATGGCTATGGCTATGACTGTGGGCATGGGCTGCGTGTTTGCGGTTTGATTTAGATTTCATGCTTGTTAACACATCGTTTGCAGGACCCTGGCCGGAACTCGGCTCCTTCTGTTCAGTTCATTTTTTTTTCTTTCTGTTTTTTGGTAGCCTTAAATTTCTCGATTCTCGGAATTCATAAGCAAAATGAAAGGGAAACCAGAGCGTTGGATGGCTCCTCTGGCAAATCCAATCAACTAGCAATTGCAATACAAACGCGTTGACAAGGCATTTTTGGGGCGGGAGACTGTCAGGAACCACCTGACTATAAGGGGGGGAGGCCACCCCCTCCGCCCCTCACAAGATGGAGAGTGAGAGAAAGAGTACTTGGTGCAACAAAAGCGAAACAGCAACAGACACACACAGAGAGAGAGGGAGGGAGCGGAAAAGATGTGAAAAGGTCCCGATGCCCAGGATGCCCGATGAGAGGACTAGGACAAAAGGCATCGTCGTGGCCGTGTCTCCTGTTCCTGTTCCTCTCTGGCAGTGCCTCCTCCTCCGCCGCCGCACCACTATCCAGCATAAAAGTTAAATTTTGTGGAAAAATGCATTCATGTGCATCGAGCAGTGAATCCGATGGAGCCTGCACTGCGTTGCCCATTGCCAGGACACATACAGCACACACATTCGCCCACACATAGGCGCACACACACACAGGCACACACACACACGGACACGCACACATTGTGTGCTTACATGTGTCGAAGTCGCTTCCGCCGATGCTCATCCACACATCCGGCTCCCATCGTAGATGTGATGCCATGCCTTTGCCACTCCATGGCGGCCCTCTGTCTTGTTGCCATTGGCAACATTCCATGAAGGATGCGTTGCAATACGAGCGTGCAAGTGTGCGAGTGTGCGAGAAGAAGGCGCTTAGAAATATATTAGGCAGCCGCCAGCCACCAGCCGCCAGCAGCAGCAGCACAATACACTGAGCAAAGGACTTACCAGATGGGAACCTTTCATTAGCCAGCTTTTGCTGGGAAATTCTTGCAGTGTTCTTGGCCCTGCAAGCTGCAGCAGCGGTTATTTAGCTCTCTCGCCTCGCCTCTGCCCTGCCCAACGTTGACGTTTTTCGCGGAAGTATTGAAAACATATTGAATGCTATAAATCTGCTCCACGACATCCACTGAACATCCACTGGAACTGCTCTGGATGTGTGGATGTGGATGTGGACGAGGATGTGGAGCAACAAATGAACGTCAATATGGTGGTCGGTCGTGGTCCCTAAAGAGCTGTGGAAATTAAAAGACATTCTTCAGACGACAGACGGATGGGATAGGAATAGGGATAGGGATGGTCCAAGGATGGTCTGCCAATCAATGAATTAGATAAATATTTTCACAGCAAATGGAACGTAATGAAAAGCATGCTTAACTTTCACAAAAGCTAAATCAAACACTGAACACAGAAAACCCAGAACCCAGAAACCAGAAGGCGGGAGGAAAACCATTCAAGAAGCCAACTCAAGTGCATAGCCACAGGAATCACAAGCGGTTGAGGTTGAGGAAGAGCAGGAGTAGGAGGTAGCCAAGGCTGGACTTTGGCCGATAAGGTATCGAATGAAGGTCAGGCCAAAGAGGCCGGCAATTAATCATGAAGAGCAGCGACAGAGAGAGGAAGATAGAGAGAAGGCAGCGGCAAGTATCCACCGAAAAAGTACAGCAAGAAAATGTCAAAATGCCAATTAATTAAACGAGATTCGAAGAGGTGATTCGAGGACAGTACACAGCCACACTGAATGAGTGGAATGCCTAGACTCTGGCCACACTTTCGAGAGTGGAAACGAACGAACGAAGACAAAAGAAGCCAACATACATCACATATTATTCATTTCGCTTCAAATTGACACAAACACTTAGGGCAACAATAACATGCTCCATTTATTCATGCCACACACACACACACACACACACACATAGAGTATGGGGGCACAACCCAGCCCCAGTGTGTGGCAGACAGCGATAGAGCTGAGGCAAAGCGAGCGTAAGATTGCTGCCCTCTGAAGCTTTGTTTGCCGGCCATGTGAGAGACAAAAGAGACAAATGTCAAAGGGAATCACCGAGCAGGGAGCTGAAAGGAAAAGAAGCCAGCGGAAGATGGGGACTGGGACTGCGACTGGAACTGGGATGGGGATGGGGGTAGCTGGATGCTGCAACAATATGCTTCCTTTCCGTCTGCAGTTACCATTTCCGCTTTTCCGCTTTTCGACTTTTCGGCTGCACAAATAGTGGGAAAGCCAGCGACAGCTTCGGGAATCTGTCGTCTATTCAAATCAACTAACGAACACCAGGGACCAGGGACGTTTGATGTCTGGAACAGTATTTGGATACAGTTCGTGGAAGCCAGCAAATGACAAATAAATCTTCTTCATAACCGAATTAAAAACCCACCTTTTGAGCGGGTCAAAGTCGCACACCAACCACACCAGACAGACGTCTGTCTGGGATATGCGTACTTTACATACTCGTAATGCTCGCGCTTCAAAAGAAAGCTGCGGCTGTGGCTTCCGCTTTTCCACTTTCCCTAACAGCCTCTCAAAAGCCTGTCATACTTGCAGCTGTTGTTCCATGTGAAGGCGTCCGTGGCGTTGTCTGGCGAGGGGCCACACAGATGAAGCTCATTCCCAAGCACTCACAGATACACACACCCACACAGAGACAGACACAGAGACAGAGACAGATACAGCTTCCACTCATGGAAAACAAAGCGGGTGTCACACAGATCTGACTGCTCCGACTGCTTCGACTTGGTTGCTTGTTATCCTCGAGTCAGAGTCAGAGTAGGTGGCTGGGGCGGTGGCGGGAGCGGGAGCGAGGATGGCAGGACCCCGGTCTATTGACAAATACGCAATTGACAGTTTGCAGCACGTAGAGAGCGCCATACAATAGCATAACAGGCACGAACCAGGAGAGCAGTACGGGGTAGGAGAACGAGTGAACAACCAACATGACACGCATGGAGATGGGAAGCACACACACACACAAACGCATACACAGACACACGCACATATGGGGAATATCCTGGTAATAGTTGGCATTACAACGCGTCACGGCGCGTCATGGTGAGGGGCGGTGTGGGAGGGGGCAGGAAATTGATGGCAGGATGGCAGCTGCTTTGGGGTTTTTATTAACTGCCACCCAGAAAAGAGCCAAAAGTGTGTGTGTGTGTGTGTGTGTGTGTGTGTGTGTTTGGCGGGGGAGGGGAGGGGAGAGCCAACAATTATCAGAGGCAGAAGCATGGGCCATGGGGCTTGAGGCATGAGGTGTGACTGAAGGAATCTTCTGACTGAATTCCCGACTTTGGTTATGCATTGAATGAGTAATGCTACGGCAGGACGTACATACGTACGTATGTATTGGCTGTTGACAGTGCCCGTGTCCGCCGTCATGATGGGCAAATACTAGTATTTTGCAGACACATTTTGCCAACATATTTGGTGCTGTCTCCGTCTCCCTCTGGACGAACAGGCGAAAAGGACACGCCCAAGGGCCAACCAAGTTCCAGCCAGGGCTTTAGCGAATTTATGCTCACCCACACACACACACGAGCATCAGCACGAACACGAACACGAACACGAATAGAAACCCAAATAGAAGCTGCGCGCAAATAAGTATGCTACATAAATTGCGCTCATTTGTGCGGGCCCAGGACCCAGAAGAAGGACGAACTTTCAGCAATTTGCCTTGGCATGACCTGACCCAAGCAATTGCACGCCCGCTGCATGCACCCAAAAAAAAAACCAAAAAAAAAAAGGAAGAAAAAATCATCCATGTACAGAGCGAAGGCGACAAAAAATGGTCCTGGAAAACGGAAAACGAAGGTAGTACGCGGTACCTCAGGTGTCAACTTTTGCCCAAAGTCGCAGAAAATTGTTAATATAACAGAACTTGGACGGGGGCTACGGGGCAATAGAGGAACCATACTACAAGTATGTGGCATGCCTTGGGCAAACTTCTGATTCAGTTTTGTCTCAAAACTAATTTACTCGAGACTGTACTTTGGCTGAGCCTTTTTTTGCTTCTTAAAAATATGAAAGATTTCTAGGCACATATTGCTTGGATTTCTGGGAGATCGGACTTTGTTTCGATGTTGAGGTGGGAGTTGAGGTAGAGGTGACCCCAAAACGAATTATTTTTCTAGCAGAATCCTTTGAGACTCTCAATGCAAGTGACTTCTTCTATGCTTCGAAATATATCATTTCTAATCTGACTGTAATCGTGACTGTTTTTGTCTCTGTAAACAGTTTTTTTTTTAAGGTGACCCCGACGTTTTGCTTGGACGCGTGTGGGAGCCACTGAAGCCCCTTGCGCTGGCCCCTTGGCCCTGACCCAGCAGTTCTTTATCTTGTCTGGAGGCGTTGAGGCAAAAATATGATTCATGTCAGAATTGTCGTGCGTATAAATGAATATTTGAATTATTGTTGTCATGCTACGTGTTTCGGTGTGAAGAGAGTATACACAAACATACATATGTATATACTCGAACGAACGAGCATTCCACTTATGTATTTCTATATATGTATGTACATACATATATGGAAATGCCTGCGTAAAGGTGTCGGTGCGCGCTGTGCAGGTTCATAAATTATGCCCAACTTCCTAGGACACTAGAAGCCACGAATCAGAGAGAGCTCACACCCATTCCCAGTCCCATTTACCAAAAGATCCCCAGTGTCCAGATAGATAGATGGTCCGGAGGCTCCGACTCTGACTCTCGGCATATGTGTGTCTGTATGTCACCCGACAGGCATGGCACGGGCCTGCACCTGGGTCTGGGTCTGGGTCTTTTGGGTCACCTGCTCATCATCATGAGACTGGGCTTTACCTTTGCCAGATAGGCATAAGTTTTAATGTCTCAATTGGCTTTATGGCAATCTCTACTTTCTCTCACTCTCTCTCTCTCTCTTGCCTTCTGTCTCTTTGGCTTTCTCGTAGTGTATGTATGTATGTGTGTGGGTGTGTGTGTGTGTGTGTCTGGAATCACTTAAGTTTGGTTTTGTTTTTCAGTTGCCAAAACTCTGTTTGAATGCATAATCAGCGTGTTCTTTACGGCATACAGATGGGGGAGGACCCTTCCTCCTGCCCCTACCACCGCCCCCGTACCTGCCCCTGCCACACTCCCCACTCTTTATGGCAGTTCTTTCCGCTGTTCTTCTGTGGATGTTGCTGCTGCTTTTGTTATATGTATTATGTTGAGTGCTGGCTATTAACTTACACCGAATGAACGTGCGCACCACGCGGCGTATGAGTGATAAATAAATGATGCGCCAACAGGCAGGCCTAGGAGGAGCAGCCATGACTGCGGATGGTGTGTGTGTGTCTTAGTCGATATTCGAAATAAATTAAAAACTTTTTCAATTGCATTTCACGGGGACTACGTGTCTGCATGGTATGCCTGTTCCATGGGGTATATCATATGTGGATATACATGGATGTACATATGTATAGGTACATATATTCATATGGATTAGATAATACACATGTGTAATCGAATACGCGTGTATGAAATTTGTATATGCCTATGGACAGTGTGTTTCAGAGCTTTAGGGCTGTAATGAAACATTTTCTATGAAGAGAACTTAACTATTTACATATATCATAAAATGTATTCCTTGAATTAAGTATTGCCTGAAAACACTTCAAGCTAAACACAAAACATTTTCGCCCCATTTGGAACTTCCTTTAATGATTTTTTCACACAATTTTGTTGGGCTGTGGTTTTGCAAGGTTTTCAAGTGATGTTGCGGTTTCTTGCCTACCGCACCGAAACGCACTGTAGTACGACTACACGCTTTATACACGCTCATTTCCAATTAATTTTCCAACATCCCGCAGCCTCTTGGCTTTCCCCTCCGCCCCCCAATTCAATTAAGCTTATGAAAACTTGAAGCACCAAATTTAAAGCATCATTAACACTTTCATCTGTGTATCTGTGTGTGTCTGTGTGGGTGTGTGTGTGTGTGTGTGTGTGTGTGTGAACCGGAGCGTCTGCCTTGTGTGTGGCATGTTCGTGTTGTATAATAAAATTAACAACTTTATTGCATTGTCGCCTTCGTCGTCTGACGGTAGCGCAGGCAGCAACAAAATACCATCCTTAAATGCCTATAGGCAACATTCCGTACCCCGTCTCTCGCCCCCCCACCAGTCACCATCCACCATCTACCATCCGTCTAGGCAGCAGCCATTCAGGCAACAAAAAGGGGCACAGGCGTTGACAATGGAAAGTGAAGTGAAGTGACTGGAAGTGGTGGAAATTGTGGGCTAAAGTTGATCAAATCGAATTGAGAAACTCCACGATCGGAAGGAAGTGCAAATCAGCTTGCACACACACACACACACAAACGCACACACTGGCAAAGAGTCAGAGTCACTTGTCCGCAAGACCCATCCACAGTCCGCAGTCAAAGAACTTTCCACAACCCTTTTTCCTTGCAGCTGCATCTCTCAACCGGAAAATGCCAGCTCATCGCTTGGCTTGGCCATTATTAAACTTTTGCTTAAATGGGTTTTCCCCGGGGACGACAGCTCTTCGGTAATTTCTCACTTGACCGCCGGCAAAAAGTTGTGGCCCAAAAACTGTTTTCGCTGCACTCGACACGGACACCGAAACCGAAGAGTTTTGGGAGGGCCAGGACACCGCCGGTTGATTTAAATTGAGCCAAGAAATGCATTAGCCAGGATCAACAGAGAAAACAGCCTTTGACACCGGGAGGGCAGGGTCCTCCTGCTGGCAGGTTCCACCGGCCAGTGGAGGAGATTTAGTGCCAATCATAAGGGCATCGCATCCATTGATTTACGCTAATGCATTTTTAAATGCATCCCACTTTCGCTACGACCTGACCTATGGCCTGGTTATCCTTAGCCTTAGCCTTATCCTTATCCTTATCCCGCCGTCGCAGACACTCCACACAACAAGGTAAGCACAAAAGTTACGAGCTGCTAAGCGCACACCCATATCCTTAAGGGATGGCACTGCCACCGCCACTACTGGTACTGGCACTGGCAGTGGAGTGTGGGGTGCCTGCAGGAGCTCTCGCCAGACAGGATACTTTAAGTCACCTAAGTGCGAATAAATCAGCAAATTGCCAGACGAGACGACGACGATGAGAGCGAGGACGAGCAGGAGGACGATGCCGATGCCGATGCCGTCGGGTGGTGGTGGGTCGTGGAAAAACACATTATAAGCTAAAATTATTATAATCGTTGCATACTTTCAGGCGCGCACAGTTCATAAATAACACTGCTCCCCATCCCATCCCATCCCAGCAATGAAATCACATGAAAATGCAACAGAAAAGGGTAAAGCAGCTGCAGGAAATAAGGGAGCAGTGAAGCAGACAGCAGCCAGCAGACAAAGTAGAGCACTGGAGTACCCCGAAGCAGCGGTTTATATGTAAGCAAAATATTATACTATATCCTGCCTGCCCCATGGCCAGAGTGGGGATCATGCTTATTAAATATACACTCCGTTAGTGGTAATTCTCTCGAAGGGAAGTTGTAAGCAAAACCTTCCAGCAAAGCAGAAAAGTTTTTAAATCTTCTATGGATGCGAAACACTTTGATTTCAACAACGTTGCACGACCCTCGTTTGATACAAATATGTAACTTGATTGCTTACCTCAACTCATTATGAACCAGATTCCTCCTAGGAGGCAGCGTTATTGCCAAACTCTACAAAGGGGCATGCCATTTGCGGTTGGGCGTAAGGTGGCAAGACCGCAGAGGCTCAAGGCTCACGGCTGACGGCTCAAGGATGGCTTGATGGAATGCCCGGAATGAGTGTTCCATGTGCTTGAGTGCTGCCTGCCTGCAGTTCATTAGAGTGTAATTGTGAGAGTGTCGACCACAGGCCCATATGGGAGGAGGACCATATTTGCAACAACACCTGAAAGTACATTTTAAGTCCATGTCTCATCCTGATTGACTTGGATCATTCATTCACTCTTTGGGAACGGAATGGAGTAGAGTGGAGGATGAGTGCCTGCCACATTGTCTGTGTGGCACAGAGCAGGCCGCAGCTAACAAACAACCGCACAGCAAACAAAAACACAATCAAAATGGGGAAAGGCCATGGACATGGAAAAAAAACAAACGTGGGAAAACAATGGATGGGAGTCGAAACCGAAAAACAACGTAAAGTAAAGCAAAAATCCATGTAATTGCAAACAAATTAATGGCCATTGTGGGAGATGTGCGTCAATGAGCACGCCACAACATCAACATCAACATCGATACGAAACGAAACGATACAATAACAATATCCAGCCATGAACCGGCAATAAACAGCTCCTATTTCGGCGAACAAAACAAAACAAAAAACAGAAATGTGTAAAACCAGAGGCAATCAGCAGCAGAAACAGGATCTCGCAACAGAAACGGACAACCGACAGGACCCTGGCGATTTATTTGTGAAATATTTGCGGCAATTTGCTTTATGTAATATTTGCATTACGATTATTGCGATTATCATTACGAGCGACTCTTCGAATCGAATAAATTTTCAACTGGCCCCCAAAGTGGGTCTCTCGACCATTTTTCCTTCCTACTTTCTTTCCTTCATATTTTTCTTCACTATTTTTTCCACAGTCCATCCGCAGCGACTTGGAGCAAAGAAAAACTGACCCACAAGATATGAACTCTCCTCCCCCCACCACCCTGCTCCTGTTGGATGTCTGGGTCGCCGCTGAATTATGGCTGCTGCCTGCATCGACTTGAGCGAATCCGTGGCGGTGGTGGCCCCTGCAGGTCCTCGAGAGCGATGCGAAGACATTTTTAAGCAGCTCCGCAGGGAGCTTCTTCCTTCTTCGATGAACTTTTGCCATTCAACTGCTGAACTGCTGAACTGCTGAACTGCTCAACTGCTGAGCTCAACTCGATTATTTATTGGCAGTGGTTTTGCGAAATTAGTTTTCCATAAACCCTTGGCCATGTTTGTCCTGCAAAGGTGTCCAAGCGATTGAACAAATAGCCATCAAATGAAATACTCACATGTCTGGTGAAAGTGTACGAAGTTACGATTGCGAGTTGCAACTTGCTAATAAACTCTGATTTGTGGAAGTAGAAACTAAAATTGGGAGTGGGAGTGGGAGTGGCAAGTAGACGTTGATGTATCCTCTATTAGTGGTTCTTTGTGATTGTTTTTAAAAATATTTTTGGATGATTATAGTCACTATAGTCACTGTTCTCCGCTGAACTGAAATCTAATTGCATTTGGCACACGTCTTTGGCCGTGGCTAATTGATTGTGTGGCATGGAAATTGGATTAAAATGCCACTGATTGTGATAGGCCTGATGGCCTGTTTGCTGAATTCAAATGCATTCATTCATTCATTCATATGTGCTGTCGACTTTGATATTTATTCAGACTTCGCATTTAATGCGATTCCATATTTAATTTGATTTTGTTTGAACAAATATGTACACATGTTGCAGGTACATATTTACACATGTATGTGTATGCGTGTGTGTGTGTGTTCGCATAAAAAGGAGTCGATGTGGTTTCGGTGGCCCTTTGTAATGAGTCCATTGTCAGAGGAGCAGATGTGGTTTGACTTTCAGCCGGTTGCACGGTGCACCCGGTGGCAGCATTCATTCAGTCTCCATTTTCCCTCCACAGAATGTGCCACAGGGGCCGTGTTATTCTTGTTAATATGATTATTATTATTGCTATTTTTTATGATATTGTTCTTGCTCGTGCCGATGCTGCCGCTGCTGCTGCTGCTGCTGCTGCTGCTGCTCCTGCCACTGCTCCTGCCACTGCTCCTGCCACTGCTCCTGCCACTGCTCCTGCCACTGCTGCTGCTGCTGTTGTTAATAAAGCCATAACAATCGACATCATAATCATCGATGTCATTGTGTGTAAATAATTGTAATTAACCTCGAAATTATATTTTCATTTATTTTCCGACGCTCCGCCGCTCACGTATTGAAAATCCAAATTGATAATTAAAACGAAAAAAATTCAACAAAAGCTTTCGGCGCGTGCCACCAAAAATATATATATCGCTTTTTTTTTCTTTCCAAATGATTTACTTGCAAGGCCTGAAATGAAAAAAGAAAGTGCTTCGGGCCATTGCCATTGCCATGGCCATGGCCATCGTAGTGCGAATGGAAAATGGAATTTGTATGAAGTCGAGTCGAGTCGAATCGAGGACGAGGACGAGGCCGAGAGCTCCGCTCTCTCTCTCTCTGTGTGTGTGTGTGTGCATGATTTTTATGCGCTCAACAATATCAGCTTGACCCCTCATAAAAAACAAAAGTATGACTGTAATTGTTACGCTAAATTGATTTTGGGATAAATGATTGTGTATAAGTACTGCAATTTCTGTATTAAGTGGCAAAATAATTGGCAGTATAGAGAACCAAATCACGGACTTCAATGTTAAAATTGAATTATGCCAATAAATGTTCACTGAGACAAGAAATTGTCCAAAAATACTGATGCTTGCATGCAAGCAGTACCGATGCACCCATTCCCTGGGTCTAGCGATAAGAATAGAATACAAAGTTGTCCCCATTCCTCATTGTAAAATAACATATAAGGCCCGACGTTTCAGAAATAAAGTTAGCATGAATTTACCACTCTGTGTAGACTTTTCTCTTAGAGTCTAAAAAATAGTTGATATTTTAAGTGTTTTTTATTTAGATGAAACAGATTAAAAACTCTTTCAAACATATTTGTGTTTAAATCAAAGTCCGTTCCATTTCATTTTTCTAAGAACCTAATAATATTTTACTTAAATTTGTGTCCATTTTCGATTTCTGTGCCGTTATTCTCTGAGTGTAAAAATTGAAAACTTATCATCTAAGTGATCGCCTTCAAACATTCTTTCCATAATTTTTGATGTGTTCCTTTGCCGCTGCTAATTTTTTTATAATTTCTCTAGCCCCTCCATAGCTGTTAATCTCTTCTTTTTGTACGCCTTCATTCTCTAGAAAAATTCTGTGGAAAAAACTTTCACTCATCCTTCATTCTATATCCATATCATGGGCATCCCTTCTGCATTTTTGCACACTTATTTGAATGGCCGCACAACTCGACGGATACACTCCGGGATGCACGGATGTATGGATAATGTGATTTGCTGAAGCGCATTCCACAAAAATTAATTGCCACTGCTGCAGCTGGAAGCAGGAGCTGGTGGCTGGATGCTGGACGCTGAAGTCAGCTTTGATAGCAGCTATCTGCATTACCACAGCGCTGGCAAAACCAACTTCCCAAAAGACAACCAAGCCCTTTGGCAGATTCCCTGCAGCCATTTCAAATACACTGCAGTGCACTGGCAGAGTGATACGATGGCAGATAGGGTATAAGGATATACGTAGGACTCACTTGCGTGATCAGTGCTCCGCCGAAGGGGAACAGCCACTCGCAGCTATACTGCATATCATTGGAAACGATTGGTATCTGGGCAAAGGGTATCTGGCACTTCGAATCTCCGTTGCTGCCAGTCCATTCTTGTCGGAAGAGGGCTTCAGCTCTCGCTGAAGGTTTTGTGTGTTGCAATTTCTTTGCGTATTAAATTTGCATTTAATTAAAATGCCACAAACTCTTAATGAGTCCGTCCTGACACTCACCTCCACCCTCCACCCTCCTCCCGCTCCCGCTCTCTCTCTCTCTCTGCTCTCTCGTTCTGGGCACTCTTTGGCTTAGGAACTTTTTACATTAGTTACCGTTACACGGCAACGCTCAGCGCTCAACGCTCAAGGCTTCAGGTTACCGTTATGCTGCTCTTGATTCCCATTGAGCCAAAAGAGCGCGAAATATGCAGGCTAGCCACAAAAAAAAACGAATCCAAGGAGTGGTGGTGGTGGCAAAGCAATGGTTGGCTAGGGGAGGAAAGGGTGATAGGAGGGGGGTGGGGTGTGGGGCTGGAGAGCAGAAAGAAAATTGTGCAAATGACCAAAAGTTCAAATGCGAATGATTTATACGGAAGCCGCAGTGGTAGCAGCAGCAGTAGGGGCAGCAGCAAAAAAAAATGGCAGCGATGCAAAAAAGCATTGCATACTTATGAGGGCAACGAAGCAGATCCCAACGATTTGCATGACGAGCACACACACACACACACACACAGAGAGAGAAACAGAGAGAAAAAGAGAGCTGCAAAACAGTAATTGTTGCCTAAGCTGAATGCCACGGAAAGTTGCATGAATTTATGCGAAGGGAAAGTGAGTTCTGGGGGGATTTACTGTTCTTTTTTTTGGAAATTTTCATCATGTTTTTACCAACGCCACCGCCCCCGCTCCACATCTAACTTGTGGCCGCTCAAACTCGTTGGCTTTATGGGAGAGGCGGGAGGAAAGCATTGGCAATCTTAATCGATTTGTTCGGACACAAGTTCTCTTTTCTTTATTCTGAATACCTTCTGTTCTACTCTCCATTAATCCTTTTTGTAGAACTCTTGTATGAGATGGTTATTCCCCTTCAAGTCTGTCTTCTGGTACTCTCTTCTTTCACAAGTACCATTTCGCTTTCCTCCTCCTTGATAAGAGGCCTACTATTCTTCTCTGAGCTCAACTTCTTTGGTAGCCTGCTTCTGGCATTCCTTTACCCTCTCTTACTCCTTCACCCTTTGCCCTCACATCAATAATGTCTTGACCCAAACTAACTGAAAATCGTCCTCGATTTGCCTCATCTTTGATTAAGCCAATTAAACTTTTGTCTGGGGAAAATCGCTGGCACGGAAAACGCATTGAATATTTTGACACTGCTCTCTGTTCGATGGTTGACTGCGTTACGGCATAGACAGCCAGTCAGCCAGACAGCTTGATTTATTCGCCATGTCGGTTGTCGGGTGTCCGTTGTCGGATGTCGGATGGGGATTGCAAATGCAAAACTTTGCGGACAACACGCAACTCGCACGAGGGCTGCATGTAAAGTGTAAGTTGCTGCCATCCTTGCGGATGTTTTCCGTCGCAGGAGTCCAACGAGGAGCTGCGAAACTTTTCTAATTGTAAAATTGGGCCTGAAATTGGGGGCTATGGCCTTTTCTTTGGCTGCATGTCGCTTGTGCCTTTCGAAGGATCAGACCATTCAATTCAGTTCAGTTGGATCCTTGGAACCTATCGTTCAGCTTCCTCTTCTATACTGCTCCACACGTGTCAAGTGCTACAAGCAATTATCTTCTTTTCTATTAAGCTGTCTGATTGCCCAAAAGGCAGTATTCACATAAGTAACACACACACAAAGACGCACACACATTGCGCTAAAGAGAAAGTGCGGGGGAGGAAGATGTCCTCGACACTCAGCGAGCTAGAAAAATGGCAAAGCATGCAAAACGAAAACATGGCCAATGGCATCAATTTTCAGCGCCAATTTTCCAGAGCAACAGAAACAACTGAGACAATTTACTCCACTCCAATGGCAACCCACCCCAACCCCCCAACAACTCGTTCATCATCCTGGCAGTCACCCACCCCCAGCCATTCCACCCGCCAAACCCTTAACGCTTTATGGGCCGCACTCTTGCGTTTTCCATGTGTATTTTCTGCCATTGTTTGCTTTATTTAGGCTGTTGTCTGTCTATTTACTCAAGTCTGCATACAAATGCCAAAAAAGAAAACCGAACCGAACCGAAGCGAATGGGAGTGAGAGTGAGAGTGAAAAGGGGTGTCAGAAAGGGGCGGGGGGAAAAGTGGCTGGATGTGAAACTTTTGTGAAGCTAGCTGAAAGAGGGATACCCTAACCCTTACCCTAACCCAAGCAACCGAAACTTAAGAAAAGTGAACGCGAGGCCCAGAAGTTGGCAGAGTTTTAATCGAGTTCCGGTATCTGAAGGAACTACCAACCACTGCGGGAGGGGGTATGCAGGATAATCGGAGGAGAGTGTGCTGTGGTGTACCCATGCAAGTGGCGGGTAAAAACGGGTTAAGTGTTGGCTTTATTGTCACAGTTAACTCAACGCAATGTTGGTAAGACACGCACACAGTTCATTTATCTGTCGGAAAGTTGGCAAAGAAACAATGGGGTAGCCTGTGCCTGGGCCTGGGCCTGGGCCTGAGCCTGGGGTGAATCTCAGTCACCCAGCGGCTGCTGCCAGATACTCGTAACCCCCCTACCAGGGTTACGTGTGGAGTATCTTTAATGTTATTAAATCAAAGCCAGCGCTTGGCAGGCCACAAGTAATTTGGATTTATAGCAGACGCTTACCCCCGTCCTCCTTCAACCTTCACCTCATTTTACGTCCAACTGGTGCCACAGCAGCAACCCGCCCCACAGCCTTTGCTGCACTTTGCTGCAACCCACTTTACTCCTTTTTAGGACTTTGGTCAGCTTTTTGTTGGCAATGCACTGCAAAAAGCGGCATAGCAATGGCAGAGATATTGGCAGATGGGGCCAAGGGTCAGGGCATTGGCAGATGCTGGCTGAAAATTTATTTGGTTGGCCCTGGTCCTGGGTCCTGCATTCCTGGGACCACGCATTCAAAGGCATTCACTAGTAGGTGGCAGTTGTGCGGGGTGACCTCTAGGGCGGTTTCCTATGTGAACTGCCACTGTGTATGTGTGTGTTCTTTGTCATCCGCGTCTCAAGTATTTCTTTTCCAACTTCAAGTTTCATCTAGAAGAACACTTACACACACACACGCACACACACTCACGCATACATATAGATTAACACTTCCGTTTCGCCTGTTTCCGGTTTTCCCTTATTTATTTCATTGTTCTCCCAGTCTTCCCATTCAGCTTGCTTTACCTTTGTCTTTACCTTCGTCTCATCTGAAACGAACTCGAACCGAACTCATCTTAACTCTCTCGAAGGGGTGGAACGGGGGGAACGGGTGGAATGGCGAGCCCAACTCCTTTTGCCCCTTCCTGTGGTCGCTGTCCGGTGTCCTAGTTGGAGCTTGTCCTGGCACACGGCTCTTGTCTCGTCTCGCATTTTTATTTCGAGCAACTGATAAGCCCCGATATAAGAGGATTTCAAAGTGTCTTAAATAACGCTTGAGCGCATTCTGTGTGCGGGGAGCTCCTGGGACTGGACACCGTCGTGGGACTCCTCGACTCTCCTCTGGGTGGGTGGCTCCTGCATTTTTAGCTTACAATAAGCCTAGATCCATGTGTGTGTGTGTGTGTTTCAGTGTGTGTGTGAGTGGGTGTCGGGACAGCTTTCATTGTGTCATCGTCGCTTGAATCGGCCTGACCTGCCTGCCGCTCCTGCTGCCTCTCTGGGCGCTGGGTGGTGCTCTCTCGACTTCCTTTATTCATTATGGGTGTGAATAATATGCCTCAATACGCATTGTAGATGCCGGCTGGGCAAACGAGAGAGAGAGACGGGAAGCGGCAGATGGAGCAAAAGCAAAACCAAAGAGACTCTGTAACGAAGGGGCAGATGGAGAGCAAGGGCTGAGGAGGAGGATGGGACTGGGACTGGGACTGGGGTGGTGCCAAAGTATTGCAAATGCTATTCCCAGTAGCATGTGGGGGGAAGTTTCAAGAGTTCTTGCCTTTGGCATCCATCCATCTATGGCTTTACCTTCTTTCTATCTGTGTATATGTCATATAGGAGTATATACTACATATTCATACATGATTTATCCAACATTATCTTGCAGAGACTTTACAACCCACCCATGCTGAGTGACACCCTCCGGCTGTCCGCTCTGTGTCTGACTCCTTGTGGAGGAGAGAAAAAGGTTTTCACCTTTATTTGCTGCATGCTTCATTGAATATTTCGCTTTCGTTAGTGAGGCAATGAAATGTCTGTTATAAATGCACACACACACACACTCACACACGCACACATACAGAGAGGAAAAGCTGGGAAACTTTGAGACGGTCCCAGGGAACAGGAACAGGCACGGCACGGCTCGGCTCGGCACAGACATGCTCGTATAGTTTATAGTCTGGCGCTATCAACACTTTAGGATCTCGTATGTTAAACCGACTTAAACACATAAGATTTATGCCTTTTCCACAAACGTGCGCCTCCTCCTTCTGCTGCCCCTTCCCCTTGTACTCCTTTTCCTCTCCGGTACACACACAAACACACACACACCTTCGCCCGGGGGTCTTCATCATTTCCATTTAAGTGCCAGGTCCATTGGAGGAATCGAAATGTCGGAATGGGGAATGGGTACCAGGGACTACCAGGGACTATGGGGCATGACGTTACTGGCAATTGGCCTTAATTTAAAACCGAAAACCCCAAGACACACCAGCCCCAGACTGGCTTTAGAGACTGTCCGAGACATAAAACGATAGTTAGCATTTCCCCCAATTGCCTGACGATGGTTTTCGGACAATTTTAAATAAAGCACAAAAAGCTTCATCGACAACAATGGAAGGTACTTCAAAATACATAAAAATTTCAACAATATTATAAATAGTACAAAAGGTGGGTCACCCTCCCCCCTCCCTTCTGCCAGACTTTCGATTGCAGCTGCAGCCAAAGCGCTTTGGTCATTGGCTTAGAAAATACCCAAGGCAAACATTTCCCCAAGGAAATTGCAAATGTAACAAAATGTGAGAAAATATTGTATTTTGTATTTGATTTTTTTCGAAGTAGAAGTGGAAGCCCGAGGGCAAATCCTTGCATTGTTCAGCAGTCACTCACTCAACCTTTCTCCCGCGCCCCCTGCCGAACACACACACACACACACAGTCGAAAATTAGGCTTAGGCACTGATTTTTCAGCTTATATTTTCGGGGGGGAAATGCTCTATCCCAATGGGAGGTACGATTTGGCTGAAAGCTTCGATCTGGTATTACATTTGAAAATATATCAATAATAATAATAGAATTTGAATAATTCTTAGTTACATATATTTGAATTAGATTAAAAATATAGAAATAAATATGCATTTTTGTATTTTATTTTCATCTAAAAATCTTAGGGTATTTGGAATTCCCCTCGAAACTGAATCCATTTTGTAATTTTTCATTTGTCTCCACTTTTTTGTGGGTTGTATGTTTGTTTCTTGTGTGTGTGTGTGTGTTTGTGTATGTGTGTGTTGGTGTTTTTTTTTTCGTTTTAGCAAACAAGATGAATCGCAATTTGGCTCGGCTCACTGGGCTCTGCGACTATGCCAAGGGTACTGGCTCTGGGATACAGGCTCAATGGCCAAAGGGCAGTGGGCAGTGGGCGGAGGGCGGAGGGCGGGGGACCGTTGGGGGGACATGCATGGATCCGTGGAACTACGACAAAAACAACAACAACAACAACAGCTAAACAGAGCATAGCAAAACATTTTTGTGGTCAATGGGACAAAAACCTATTTAGATAGTAATCAAAAATGCTATTAACTTTATGCCAAAAAATTTTACAATGTCGTGGAGCCGGAGAGCACTAGCCTCTTCAAATAAGGATGGAGACATGGGATATGCCCCACTGTCAGGACAGGACAGGACGGGATGCGATGGGACAGGACATTGACTGTCATGGTCAAGGTAGAAAGGTGCGTGCTAAAAGCCAACAAAGAACGAAGGCCAAAAGGTGGACAGTAGGCCAGCAGGACAGCAGGACAGTGGGACCAGTAAAGGACATCTCAGGAATGTGCCTGGGTGGTTGGGTGGCTGGGTGGCTGCGTGGCTGGGTGGTTGTCGTGGTGCAGGGAGACACAGAATAAAGTAAATAAACTTTTCAATTCAATAGTCAAGAAAATCAGCACCATAAAAGTAAACAAAGGCATACGAGTATACGTAACCCACCCACCCCGCACCACGCACCCCCCTCGCACCACGCAAAGAAAAGCAGGGGCATTAAAATAAGCAAAACATTTGGGATCCCGGGATGGAAATAGTTTCAGACAAGGGTCCAGGGTCTAGGACTCAGGCCAAGACCAGAGGACACTCGCCCTCGGGATGAGTCTTGTTTAACAGCTTACGCAGCTCGAGATTTGAAAAGTCTCTCTCTGCCAGCAAGTTGGGGGAGTGGAGAGGAGGGTGCCGGGGGGGGCAGGCCTGCCCTGAAATATTAATGTTGTTTTTCTTTTTTAAATGCAATATTGCCGCTCCGCCTGCCCCCACGCATGAGTGGGTGAGTAGGATTCCGCTTTCGTTCCAGTGGATAGCCTTTTGCTTCCCCGAAAAGTTATGATTCGTTCGAACGAATTCAAGAAGGAAAACAGTTGATTTTCAGTGGAATTTTGCATCCCAGAAATGAATTTCCCCCATTTGTGAGAGGCGAAAACAATTTAATTAAAAGTGCGAGCGTGCCCGCCGTCCTGTATTTTCCACAATTGTGCTCCCACGAGCACTGTCCTTGCCACACACGCACACATATGTATATGTGTATATGTATATGTTTATCCCATATGGGTATTTGTGTGGGAGATAAAAGCGAAATACAATAAAAATCGAACAGAGAATGCTGTAAATATCGCCGGGTGTACGTGTCGAAAGCGAAAACAATGAAGGAGTCTCCCTCCCCCCCAGATCCTGGAACAACAAGCAGGAGGTCTGAAAGGGCGGTTGCCTCATCTCGACTAAGCTTTCCAATTTGTATTCGTGGCTAGCTTAAGTCCCCAATGCATCGATTTCGGATTATGTTGGTACCTGATATTATTTTTTGGGCAGCAGATCTGACTTCTAACCATTGATCATGAATTATGGGAGAATATTTATTAAAGAATATTTTATTAACGGTTCCACATCAATATCTTTAGCGTCTGAAACCTTAACCTTGCATCATCGCTGGCTCTGGGACTGCCAGATCGTTAATAGCTCGATCTTTACATTAATCACGAATATTAGAACTAGAGAGCATCAAGAAAATGATGGACGAAATGAATGAAAGTAACAGAAGACACCTTACCCCAAGACAAGTCGGGGAGGACTTGCACAGTCTTCGACGAGGACCTTCAGCTATGCCACCAGGGCCACCAAATCGTTCTTGAATCCCTCGTGTTTCCGTAGCTATGGGAAAGCAGAGTTCAAATCTTTCATTGCTCATTCCAGAAGGTAGCTTTGTTGTCCTGCCACGTACCGATAGAACCGAGGGCATGTAGCATGCAGGACATTCGCCCGATGATCTTCCTGGAGGTAGTCCCCTAGACCCTAGCCTAGGGTACACCACTTTTTGGTTCAGGTTGGTCGGTAGTTTTGGCCATTATCCCCTGTTCCAGCCATGACCTTTCACATTTGCATTACTTTTTGCTGATGGTAGCTTATATCTTGGCCAACTCCTCGCCTCATTTTGCATTCTTAAATGCTCTCCTGCTTGGGAATCCTTCTTCACTAAGGCAATGGCTAATGGTATGCCATACACCCCGTACCCCGCACCAGCAGCACCAGCAGCAGCAGCAGCAGCCCTAAAGCCGAGCCATTTGGCAAGCTCTGCCCACGTTAAATGCGCAAATAATGAGTAGAATAAATAGTTGCATAAAATATTTGTAAATTGCCTGAAAACTTTTCCACGCTGCACGCTCCACGCACCACGCTCTCTTTCTCTCGTTCTCTCAAACTCTCTCTCTCTCTCTCTGGTGTCTTTCCCGCGGGCGGAAAACTTTCATAGTTTCATATTCATTGGGCAACAAGAAGCAAGAACATGACAGAGGCTGAGGCAGAGGCGGAGGCAGAGGAAGAGAAGCCGTGCAGCAGTAGAAGGAGCTGTGCGGCATGGCATCCTATCTCTTTCTCTCTGTGTGTCTGTGTGCCTGTGTATCTGTGTGTTTCTGAGGCAGTCAACAGCATTAAAGTTAATTGGCAGCCGCCGAGTGGCGGGGATCGACCCCTCCACGAAATGCATCGAGTTTGTCATATTTTCCCCCATACCCCGTACACCATACCCCATACCTTGTAGCGGGTATGGGCATAACGGGTATGTAGCATAACGGGTATGCTACATTGAGTCAAAATACGTATATGTATAGGGTATTCGTGGGTATTCTCGATTGCTACAAACTGAAGGCTCTGCATAAATTCCATGGTTTTCCTCAGAAATCCTTTGAGCAGGTAATCTGCAGTTCGAATACAATTTCTAACATTCGTTGTTGTTCGATTTCCCCTTAAAAAGTACCAGGTAATACTTTCTGTTTTTTTTTTTTATTGTTGTAAATTTCCACTTCTTTTGTCGATTTTCTTTTAATGAGCACAACTTTCCAATGCCATATACTATATGTTATATATGTATGTATATAGTACACACACATACATATATACTCCTACACATAAATCCTTTTAATTTTTTTTATATTGTTTGGGGACTGTTATTTGTCCATTAAGTGATGTCAATGGCGCTGCCGTCGTCGTCTAGACGCGATTTCATTAAAAAGCAAACACACACCAGCACGCATAGTGGGTGAAGGGGTGTGGGGTGTGGGAGGTGGTGGGTGGTGGCGTGGCGTTACCACGCTCTAATGCCGCTTTATGTACGTTTTCCGAGGGATATAGAAGTGACATCCCACCGACTTGATGGCTCATGTTTATGCCGCCAGAGAATTTTTAATTGAAAATAAAGAGTTTAAGCAAACATCAAAAATCACACATATACGCCATGTGTGACCCACGCCACCCTTCCACAGACTACCACACTGTGCGGATGTGTGTGTTTGTGGGTGCGTGTGTGTGTGTGTGTGTGTGTGTGTGTGTGCTTGTGTGCTGCTGCTGTTTAATGACTT
This sequence comes from Drosophila athabasca, assembly GCA_008121215.1. Classification (NCBI taxonomy): domain Eukaryota; kingdom Metazoa; phylum Arthropoda; class Insecta; order Diptera; family Drosophilidae; genus Drosophila; species Drosophila athabasca. The sequence continues at coordinate 6,192,298 of CM017796.1, read as the reverse complement.
CATTTGTGTGAGGCCCCAAGCACCAGCTTTTCTCTCCCTCGCTCTTTGTCATCTTTGGTGTTTGTTGGAAGGAGGTGGAGGGCTGGTGCGCCCGCTCCTGCTCCCACTGCTGTTGGATCTGCCTCTGACAGCTGGCTGACAGGCAACAACAACCGCAGAATGTCATTTTAATAGACTAAACAAAGGGTTCAAATAAAAATTAACAGCATTCGCGAGCGGCTCTTCCTTTGGATGGGGCTTTAGGCTTTTCATTGATTTTATGACAATACTTTCGAGGACATCAAATGTATGGATCCCTTCATTGATGTATCCTATATCCCCAAATGCCATTTTGTTGACCAGTGAGCATTTCTGTAACTAAAAATATAATTGTTCGAAAGAGCGTTCAAATCAATCAAATTAAATTCAATAAATTAATATATGTAAATTTGTATATACTCGTATTTCTACCAGTGATCGGTAGAAGGGCAAATACACATTAAGCATAGAGTAACAGAGGGGAAGGGGAGGCGCGGAGAGTATTTCAGAGTCACTTTCACTAATCTTCTTCCTATTGCCACAGGAGGAGGCAGGAGGCAAAAGATTATAATTATAATTCTGATATGATCGAAATCAAATGATATTGATTCCGTATCCAAAAGTAATCAAATAGAGTCTTGTGTATGGTTTAAACTCACTTTCAATTTTTTTTTACTTGCTGCTGGTTATATTATTTCTCTTTTGATCTTTCTATTTCGTATGTCAGTGTCGAAAGCAAAGAGAAACAACACAAATGTCTTAAATGCTCCTATTTCCACTCCTTATTTAGTTCTTGCGGTACATTTTACTGCTAAAATTTCACTCACTCTTTGGCATTTTTTAGTTTCACAGAAAAAAAAAACTCTCATGCCATTCATTTGGCTTTGCTGCCACCATTGCACTCAATCTTACCGCTCCTTATTTAGTTATTGCGGTACATTTCACTCACTCACTTTCATTCACTTTTTGCACTCCTTGCCGTCGTAATGACCATCCTGCATTTTCTCTCACTTTTTACACATGTCGCCTTGCATTGGTTCTCATTTAACACATTCACTCACTTTTTGGCATTTTTTAATTTCACAGAAAAAAAAAAAACACTCATGCCATTTTATTGGCTTTGCTGCCACTCATTGCGTTTAATATTACCGCTCTTTATTTAGTTAGTGCGGTACATTTCACTCACTCACTTTCAATATCGCCTTCCACTGCTTTGCCGCCTGCACCCCTTGCCGTCATAATGACCTGCACTCTAACACACTTTTTGCACATATCGCCTTGCACTGGTTCTTATTTTTACACTTTCACTCACTATTTGGCATTTTAGAATTGCACAGACAAAAAAAAAACACTCATGCCATTCTTTGGGCTTTGCTGCCACGCTTGCGCTCAATATTGCCACTCTTTGAATAATGGACCGGGGGGAACTGAAAGCTTTGATATATGTAACTGCAGCAGCGTGGGCAGCTTAAAGAAGCTTTCCAAGAATGAGAGATCGAAAACGAAAGAACTTGGTGAGAGAGGGCTGCGCTGCAGCAGAGCAGCGTGGGCAGCGAATTAAAGCTCTGCTTAGAAATCAGATCTCACGGCAGAAAACTAGAACGAAAGTTTATGCAGGTGATCACCGATAACGAATGTGGGTCAAGGGCTTTCGCTCTCTCACTCAGTTTATCTTTCGCTGTTAGCTCGCTGTGTAGGCGGAGACGAAGCGTGCATAGATGATCTCATCAGCGTAGATAAGGTAGATTACTTTGAAGAGTTATTATCTTCAATTCTCTCTTCCTACTGCATACGGTGTCAGTGCAATGCCGTAAAGCGGGGGCGAAAAGTGAAGAGCGCAGCAGCTGCGCCAAGAGCAGCTTTGCTTTTGCATTATGAGAGTTTTTGTAGTTTTTGTTTCTTTCTCTTTGGCGTATGCTTCGTTGTTGTTGTAGTCTGTCAGTGCTTTGCATGGTTGGAAGGGGAGACGGGGAGTGCGTGACGGGATGACGTAAGCCGGCTTGACCATAGAACAAATAGTTTTTAGTGAAGAGATATGTTTGATCCCCTCTCTTCACTGCAGTTAATGCAAGCAGTGCAGGGCAAACCATTAAGAGCGCACCTTTGGCATTTCATCTCTTTCTGGTAGGACAGTAGCTGTCATTCGGTTTCGGCTTTGCCTATAAAAATGGATTTGGGGTTCGCCTCGTAATTATTCACCTGAAAGCCCTTTAATCAAAGTGCAATTATGAATGCGGAAAATTGAATTAATCTATCGTTGAGGGGAAAATAGCAACTACCATGAATTATGTATAACTATATCGTAAGTGTAGTGCCCTTAATAGATTGGTCAAGGGGAGGTACCTGGTGTGCTGGAGTGCTGGAGTGCTGGAGTGCTGGATTCCAGGTGTGCTGGGGTGCTGGTGGCACGGTGTGTGAACAGCGAGTACAGGCAACAATTGCCGATGATTATTCAGTGTAATGGACTTACTGGAGGGCCGGAAACCCAAGGGAGGGGCATCGGCATGGACATGGGCGTGGCCGTGGGTGTGGGTGTGCCATGACTTTGAGTACATAAGTCAAGAGGAGCCACTGGTGCAGGGCCTGGTACTGGTACCGGCTTGCTTATGGCAAATTTTCCAATTGATTTTCACTTAAGTGTTAAGCTGGCTGGGAGGCAGTGGCCGGCCATCGACTCGAGTTGCTCGTCAAACAACAGCTCGGCCCACATTCGTATTTGCATTTGGCCACATTTGTATTGCATATCACAACAATGGAGTGGCAGTGACCCAGAGGGCACAAGGGGGCATGGGGCATCGGGCATCGGGCATCGGGCGTGGGGGCAACAAAGTCAAAGTAATTTCCCTAAGTAAATTCCAAATAGTTGGTTCGCTTCGCTTGAGCTTTGTCTACCCCTTGAGCCACTGCTGGATTTTTATAGTATTTTCCACGTCCAAGAAAACACACACAAACTTGCAAGCACACACACGAGCACATACACATACACATACCATACCATATATCTGGGCTTTGGCCACGGCCCCATTTGGCCCATTTCAATTTGCACGTTTGCCATTCTTATCAATAGTCAAAAGCCTTCTACGTACTACCTCTGTCTGCCCCTCCCTCCGCCTCTCATACATCTCTCTGCTGAAGAATGAAACTTCAGCTGTTTATGGACTAACTGACTGACTGATTGACTGACTTCCAGATGGTCCAGAGCTCTGGCTGGATCTCTGGCTGTGGCTGTGACTGTGGCTCTACGGCTCTATGGCTCGCTGGTTGTGGCAAACTCTTTAGTATGCCGGTCGTGTGTGTGCGCCTAGCTGGAATGGCCATGGCCCAGCACAAGTCGGCAGCTCTTCAGCACCGAGAAGTTTGCTCGTTTTTCAAATTTGAATTTACTGCTGCTGCCCCTCCTGGTGCCCTCCTGGTGCCCTCCCTGCTGCCCACGCTCCATGCCATGCTCCATGCCGATTTAAGCAGTCTGAGTCAGTCAGCCAGGCAGTTAGTGGATGCCCGGATTTGTGTGATTGGCAAAAGGGTGGCGTGGCTCCTTGGACTCCTCTGCCAGTCAGCAGCCAACAGCCAACAGCCAGCAGCCATCCAGCCAGCCGCCGGCCGCATCCTTTGAGCTGTGTTGGCCATGCTTACTCGTTCATTCATTTAGCCGCTAATCAAACAAAATTGAGGCATGCATTAGTTGTCTGTCTGTCTGTTTGTCTGTCTGCACGCAGCACAGGCAACAACACTAATGCCGAAGCACAGTGGATGAATGAAAGACTAGAAGAACCAATCTATAAGGTTAGAACCTCGAAGAACCTCGAACTGTTATGAAACGAATTGAATTAGAAAGAATCATTAAAAATCTGACACTTTTAAATATTCCTGGTAGCCAATTACGAAATAGAAGTCTGCCCAGCTCCCAAGAGGGGTTTCCAAAGGCTTCAAAGGTCACAGAATGCCTAGATTGAGAGCTGTCCAATATTGGCCATGATTAAAAGGTAGAAAAAGTCCAAAAATACCTCACTTTGAGTTCTATTCAATATGAAATATGTATCAATAGAAAAAAGCCAGCCGATCGATCGTTGGCTTTATTTTATGTATTCATTTGGGGGATTGAGGATTGGGGGATTAGCGGGCGGCATAAAAATAAAATGATATTGCGAATTGAAAAGTGGATGCAATGCAATTGATTTTTAGCATAAAAATGAATGGAAATAATCCACTGTCGGGGAAATCGAGACGGAGACGAGCGACTGGATTGCCAGGACGAGGATGGCTTCAGAGGGGAGTGGAGTGGAGTGGAGGGGAGGGTAGTGGCTGCTGGATGCTGATGACGGACAATGGCGCACGCGCTGCCCGTTAATGGCCGCTGCCACGCCTGCAACGCCTCCAATGCCGCCCGCCCACTTCCGTTTTAAGGGCCGCACACGTACGCAAATAATGTCGCTTTCAGCAGGATGAGACTGAGTTTGAGGCTGGGGCTGGGGCTGTGGCAGTGGCAGGCTGGCTGTGTGGCAGTGTGGCAGAGGCAACGACTGTTGTCGGTTTGGCTAAACTTTTAGCCAACTGAAACGTGATTTGCCACAAACAAATAATTTTCTATGGGCCAACTAGTTTGTTTTTGGCCCAGGGAGGGAGAGGGAGAGGGAGAGAGCAGCACAACTAATGCCAATATATGCACCATACTTTCGGGCATTTATTTGCAGAGATCGCATTTGCGGCTAGGCGGCAATTAGCAGACAGCCGTCTGCCCCTCTGCCACGTCTGCCTGCCCCACGCACTCTTTAAGGCAAAGACGAATCGAAAATCAGCCAGCATAATTGGTTCAACAATAATTGGGCCAAAAGAGCTTTAATTAGCCACAAGAGCCATGGACCCATGCAGTCATGGAGCCGTGATTGCTGTTTAAATTGGTATTTGGCCAGGCCATAATTGGATAAGTTTGGCCTGCACTTTAATTACTCGCAAGTGGAGCAAGTGGCCACCGAGCCAGGGCAACTTTGTTGCAATTCTTCTGTCCTCGCAAGTTAATTGAATAAATAAATAGTTTCATAGAGTTTCATACTTCGAAGAACCTTTCTAAGGCCAAGGAGATCTATAGGTATAGCAATTGGGGCTTCTATTCTTCAGGATGTATGTTAATGTTTCCAAAGCCTTTTCAATAGCAAAGGCAGTGTGGGAATTGGTGGGAGGCCATACAGAGTAACGGACTCTGTAGAGTCAACAGAGCAAGTAACAGACTCTGTAGAGTTAACAGAGCAAGTAACAGAGTCTGTAAAGTCACAGAGAGTAACGGAGTCTGCAGAGCTAACAGATAAATAGAGAGAGCGGCCATTCTAGCAAAGAGAGGGAAATGCCAAGCCTCAGTAATTAGTTTTAATTATTTTGTAAATCTTAAATAATATCGATAAAGCGTTGTTGTATAACTGCAAAATACCCCGAAAGTCCTTTAAATACCGCAACCTTTCCAACCCGTTCTAGCAATGGAAAAGTATCTTCTATAAATATAAAATCGATTGCAGTTTGTTGCCTCAACTCTATGGTAGGGGCTTGCTAATGACAGATATCTTCTCTCAACCCCTCTTAGCCACCAAGTGCTGGCCAATTCTTATGTGCGATGCGCTCAAAGTGCTGTCAACACTTGCTGCAGACAGGTGGCAAGTGTCCGCATCCGTTGCTTCCAGCCTTCTGGCTCCTGGCCCCATACCCATTTCCATTTCCCCATTTTCTCTGCCGTGTGCGTTGATAGCAGAGCTTAGCTCCAAGACAGATTACAGCTTAAATGATGCATTAAAACAAACCGACACCCGCACACACACACACACGGGGACACAGACAAACTGGAGGAGGAGCGCCACTCGTAGTTTATTATTGACTGCTAAAGAGCTTGGGTCTAAGCCCAGGACGTGGCCGGCAAATGCCTTAACATTTAAGAGGATTTTGGGGCGGACACACACACACAAACACACACACAGGGAGAGAGAGTCAAACGATTTGGTGTCACTGGACTTTGTGGTTGGCGGATGGGGCAGAGTGTTACACAGATGGTCAACACTTGTCCAGCGGTCGTGGAAGGGGGTACTGTACTGTACTGTACTGTACTGTACTGTACTGTACCGCATCGCATCGCCGAGATCATCTCCATTAGAGGGGGCCCAAAACCCCGACATCATTCTTTATGCTGGACCCAAAATTAAAACGAATACCACTCCACATCCCACACCCCACACCCCACAGCCACTGCTCCTCTTCCATTTAATTAAATTACCCAAATGACCAAATCCGACACTCTACAAAAGCTCCAGGCTACATGCTCCTCCTGCCTCCTGCCTGCTGTCTTCTGCCACTGATATGTGGCACATTGTCTTAAGTGTTCCTAAGGATGGTGGATGGTGGATGGGGGTGGGGTATGGAGAATGGGTCCCATCCTGCCTTTGTCGGCTGTCCGTGTGTCGTGGTGAATTTTCTAATGTGCCTCAATAAATTTCCAGCGTCGAAAAGTGCGTTTTATGCACTCTAATAACTCAAGAGGGGAAAAACAACAGCAACGTGAGAGTCAGAGTCGGAGTCAGAGTTTATCCAGCACTTGAATGGGAAAATCCCACACCCCAACACCCCCCACCACCCACCCCGCCGCCCATCTCTGCATCATCCCATGCAGGGGAAAACATTCGTTATAAAGTGCTAAAAGTTTCAAGTAGCCTTGTACCTTAAGCCAAATGAAAGATGTGTCCGTTTACCCTCCCCCCCCCACCCCTCCTCCCACAGCCCTCAGCCCTCCACCTCCCCATCCGAAGTACGGGAGGGCGTCCGGGCAAAAAGGAAAATTAATTATTAGCACGGACTTCTAGTTAAGATTAACAAACTGTGAAAATTGCTTAGCTTTAATTGAAATTAAGCAGCACTTGAGCAGACATCTCCCCATCCCCCCTATCCGCATCCCTCTATCCCCAATCCAGCAACAGCTGCTGGGGGTATGGCATGGGTATGGGTATCCAGCAGATACTTTGTAGTTTTTGTGCTGGCGGATTAATTTAAATTTATTTGCAGAGCTTTTCAGAGTTGCATTTTACATTTTACTTTTACTTTTCTGTGCTCCTTGCCGCTCCCTCCCCCTTGCCTTGCCGCTTTTCTGTCTTGTAATTTATGCCACGCCTGGCAAAATCATTTGAAAATCAGCTTAGCTTGAGCCTTAGTCTATAACTTGCGACACAGTTGCAAAATCAACAGCAGAGAGAAAATACTGCAAAAAATCCATCATAAAATAGTAAAAAGAAGGCCAAAGAGAGAGCAAGGAGAGCAGGATAGAGAGGATATTGGATGCCTTGGATACCCTTGTAGATCCACTATCCACTTAAGTGGAGTTACAGAAAGTAACCATAAACAGATCAATAAAGATCTTTAAATATGTATTTATCCTAGAAGACCTGTAGACTTGAAGACTTTCATGTATTACTAAGTCTGCAGTTCCATAGCAGAAGAAATAGTTATTTGAGAATCCCCTTATTGATTCCCGATTGTTCATTGAGAAATATTGTTCTCTTCTTGCTGAAAATAGTAAGAAAACCCTCTGTTAGGGTATCCTTGGCGAAGAAAGCGAAAGAATTCCAATGCAAACACAAAAGGGATGTAATGAGTGGCAGCCCAAAGGCGTTTGTGCCGTGAATTGCGGCGTTGGGAGGCATGGGGCATGCGGCATGTATTGGATAGGGCGTGGGGTTGTGGACTTTGGGGCAGCCCACGCGTTAAGCTCCAAGTGTTGACAACCGGCAGATGGAAAACTTTGCCCTGCAAAATGTCTTGGAAAAACAAGCCTACACTCAAATGTGCGCCGCCAGGCGGCAGGGAAAACTTTCTAATAAATAACTTATTAAAATATTAAAGTGAAGCAGCCAGGCAGAAGGCACCGATCCACCGCCCACTGAGTCCCCACTGAGTCGACAGACCCCCCCTCCCCCACACACATGCCGACTTTTAAGCTGCCTTAAGCCAAAGTAACTTTTTAAGTTCATTTCTTCAGCTGAGTTTAGAAGATGCCGATGTAGATGTCGATGTCGATGGCGCAAAGCTATTGGAAAAGGAATGGGGGAAAAAGGAGTTGGTGGGAAAGGAAAGGAGTTCAAAAAACCAAGCCAGGATAACCAAAGGCAAATCAAATGGAATTACCAGTAACCATCGAAAACCATCGAGTAAATCAGTTCGGTTTTCGCCAGAATCGAAGTTAAAGCTAATTATAAAAAACGATATATGTATGTATATTTATTATTACAGAGAAGAGAAACCCACCCAAAAATCATGCATATATACTGTTTTATCTGTTGGATAAAGAGATAACCCATTAATTTAACTTCATTCTAAGGATGGATCCGATGCGGTTGTATGAGAAGCTTGAAAAAGTTTTCTTCTCCCCAATGGTTTTCCTTTACATTTTGCCAAACTGTTGCCCAAATATGACACCTTCGACGTGCATCATTGACACATGGGCCCCCAGGGGGCTGCGAGGCGTCGTCTGAGTTCCATCGATTGGTAATCCCAATGTGCCGCAAGTTTATTTCCATCGATTTTCCTGTACCCACAGCCGTTCTGCAGAAGGGTATTCGTGGCTGGTCTTGCACCTTAGACCACCTTAGGTGTGCCTTCGTGGAGGAATTTCGGCCTGATTTGAAGCATGTTCCAGATACGATAAATACGATAGATATATATATCCATTTACCATAGGGTATCCACGGATTTGGTATCTTCTTCATTTCTATAACTGGCCTCTCCATATTTCCGTCCATTTTTTCCTGTGAGCAACCTGTCAAATGCGTTGACAATTCTGTGACGAGCCTAAAAAGCCGGCAAGCTCAAACGCCAATCAACAAAAAAAGAAAAAAAATATGAAATGGTCGGAGTCTCTCTGGTTACATTTTTTTGTGTGGCACGCAGACTGTGCTACAGGGATTGTCATTCACATGCCGTGGAGGCGGCGGCGGCACAGGAATTATGCAAAAATTGACTTTAGGACTTTGGATTATGAAGCATGTAAAGCGACGCCCAACAACCACGAATAAATTCACCAAAAAATGACGGAGAGAGAGAGAGAGAGGTTTTAAGTGCCACAGACACAGACACAGAAAGAGGCAGTGACTGTGGCACAGCGGCAGCGACAGAGAGAGACAATTGGGGTTAGGTGGAGAGGTGATAGGGCAGCCAGAGGTAAGTGGCTCGAGTGGCTGTGCGAGTGTGTGTGAGTGTGCGGTTGGATTTTGTGACTCGTTGGACACGTAAAAGTGGCAATAATAAAAACGATAGCAATGCATATACGTGATGGGCTTCAAAAAATATCCGTTTCAGTGCGGATTCCAATCCCAACCCCCTTTCCACTCCCCATTCCACTCCATCCATCCAATGGCAATCCCCCCGCCGTGTGTTAGTCTGTCTAATCCATCATTAGGCCAGGTAATTATGACTGAAATTAGGCAAGTGCCATATGTGTGTGTGTGCGTCATAAAAGTAGGTTTCCTCTGCGGATTTTTCCCCTCTGTTCTGTCGGGAAACTATAGTGTTCTGCGTTCTGTGTTCTGTATGGGTTTTAGGGATAGAGGGGATCAGCAAAGGGTTGGAAAATGGAGAGTCGGGGAGTCGGAGTCTGGGGCCAAGTAATAAATTGTGCCGTGTGCCAGCAGCAAACAAAATGGCAGCTGCTTTTTCACTGTCACCAGGACTGGCACCCCCTCCCCCCTTTTCGGCACATGCCAATTGAAAACTTAAGAGCATTTTTAGTGCACCAGTATGTGGCCAGAGAAATGGAGAGAGGAGAGGAGATCTCTGTTCCCCTCGCACACCACCTCCCTCCCACGGGTTGCTGTGCCTCGTCTGCATTGCCATTGCGCTTAGGCGCAGCCTCAGCAATTAATCGTCCACTCGACTAACTGACGGGCTACCCGACCCCGGCCGCCCCACCTACCACCCCCTCTTCGCAAGGGATGGGGACTACAGGGCTCACCCAGTAATTGTAACTGTTTACAGCAGACAAACATGTCGCATGTTTTATGGCCATGGAGCACGGACCGAACAGGACCCTCCTGCTCTGCTCCTTTCGGGGCATCCTTTGTGGCTCAAATTTGATGCGCTGCGATAAAACGTTGTTCCTTATGACATGATCTGATTTAAGCCAAATGAACTGTTCTCCCAAGTGGCTCACAATTTTAGAGTACAAGAAGGGGGAGGGGGAGGCTACAAAATATCTGCAGTGTCTGCTTCTGAAGACCTTTGGGAAGGAATGTCCTTGCTATTCAAGATGTACTTATTCGATCTCCAAAGAGACTTTTTAGTAAAGAAGAAAACATAGTTAGATACTGAAATGGATTGTTGCAATATTTAAGAATTCCTAAAACGGTTGTCCCAAGATGGAATGGATAGAGAAACCACCCCCTAACATTAGTAACAGAAATCATTACGGATTAATTTATTCTCCGATTGCCATGGGTATGCACTAATGAATCAATTTGCTGAGTTTAAATTGCATCCAAAATGTGCATACATTTTGCAAAAGGCCAAGAATTACCATTAAAAAGGCGTCAAAATGTGATTTAATAATTTATTAATTACGAGCTTTCTCCACCTGGAGGAATAACTGGGAATAAATACACATCCAAAGATGATTCTGTGAACATTAATATCCTTTGCATATGGCTGCCATCCCGCCATCCCCCCGCCCTTCTGGTAAATGCTGGGACGTGTCTTGAAAATATATTTGATAATGCAACAAAATGCAACTAAACATTCCGCTCATTGGCAGTAGAGTTAATTCAGGCAAACAATAATAATAATTGGAATAATAGGAATATGTGCATGCATGCAAATGCGAATTCTTTAATGAATTTCCCACAGAATGGTCATTTATTGAAATTGTCTATTCATTTCAGATATCCATCGCAGTCCGAAATGCAATCGCAATTAGTGCATAAATCAGTTGCACACTTTGGGCTCTGGCCCTGGCTTTGGCTCCGGTTCCGGCTCTCACTGTGGCTCTGTCCCTGGCTTTTTGTAATGAGAGACATAATATTATGCCCAAAAATTACAGATTACCAACAGTTGGAGTCGCAGTGGCAGTTGCTGTCGCATTCGGAGTCCTCGTCTCCATCCATGTAAATGATATTGCTGAAATGTGTTGTGCAATTCATTTTTGAACATTTGCGAGTATTTATGCAAATGTAAACTTATTTGGAGTGTGTGTGTATGTGTGTGTGTGTGTGTGTGTGTGTGTGTTTGGGTGTGCACACAAAGGGAAGACCTTTGGCATGAAATAAATGATTACATTACATTTCATTTCGAGAGAGAGAGAGAGAGAGACGAAGACGCTCACCGCATGTACAATTTGGAATCGCAATAATTCGCAAAGGCCTCAAAGGAGGTCCAAGCTCCTTCTGGCCAAGGACCACAAATGAACAATTGACGCAAAGAATACGCAAAAATTAATGAAATTCCTTGGAAATGTGGCAATGAAGACGTTTCGCCCATCTCACTAGCCACAAGTCCAAGTCCGAGTTCGAGTCCGAGTCCGAGTCCATGCCCGTGTGTAAGCAAAAAGGTTCCTTCCCACACTGTGCGGTGCGTCCTCGAGTCCTTGGCCGACATCCTTCTGCCATTTACTGGCCTCTAAATTTGCCAAAAAGTTCATTAGAGTAAGACAAAGATGCCCCACCCCAATCCTTTGTTTTCTCGGACTCCATCTATCCATTCCACCCACCCCCCATTCCACCCTCTCTCTGGTGGTGTTTTGTTGGTTATTTTAATTAAAAGCACATAAACGAGACGGCCACGGTCCGTCCAAGATGGTGGTAGCCAGGAGCTAGGAGCCACCAGACCTGGGACCTAGACCTGGACCTGGACCTGGACCACAGTCCATTCATGCCACTGCCACTGCCATTCTTACAGCCAGTGCCCCATGCATGCGCCTTCCCAACTTGCGGCCACAAAATAATTATTGCAAGGAAATATTCTATGAATGGACGGCAAAAAGTTTCAGCCAGGACAGGGGCTGCTGCTGCTCACTTTACGCCACACGCCAAACAATGCAACATGGAAAACTTTTATTCCACTTCTACTGCTTGTGCTTCTGCTCCAGCTTCTACTTCTACTTCCACTTCTATTTCTCATTCTGCTTCCATTTCCCTGTAGGAGCCGCCTCCAAGGTGCACGAACGAACCATTTCGAGACAATGCAATCCAAATCCAAAAGATTCGACGACTGCAGGGCCCTGCCTAGTCGAATAACAGTAGTCCTCTGTCCAGCGGAAATGCTAGCTCGAAACCGTTGATCGATCCCCATCAAAGTTGGTTGCCAAAGTTGTCCGACCTGTCTGTGCATGCCCCCTGAAAATGGATGGGATCGGTGGGGTTTATCATGAGGCCATCTGCTGGTTTTGGTTTATTGGTTGCTTGTTCAATGCTCAGTCAATCAATCAATCAGTCCATCAAGGTAAAAGTTTCTGTATGGCATGCAGATCTCGGTTAATCTGCAATGGAACTTTCGAGGAAATGCTCTTTAAATTTACAGGATCTGATATGGGAAATTAAGTGGATGGAATCGTTCGCTGTTAACGGTCGGTGTAACGGCTTACTGTTAACAGCCGCTGTTATCGCTCGCTGGTAACGCTCAGTGTAACGGCCTGCTGTTAATGCTCGGTGTAACGGCCTGCTGTTAATGCTCGTATGACTGGTACGACTCTCTGAGAGCCACATTCCACACGGCTCTCATATTGAAAAAGGAAGGAAAATATATATATAAATCTCTACATCTCCAACTTTATCCACCCACCTGAAAACATTGAGTATTGCTTCTGAAAATATAATTTGATTGTCATTCAAAATAATCTTTTAATAGCATTCAATCAATCCTCCTCTAAGAGTAACAATTATCTATCGATTTGGATGCATTTTGTCTGCAAAGCTCTTAAAGGAAGCAATGAACTGGTACGACACTGATGCGCATTGCTAATCCTTGGCTAAGTCCCTTTGTTCGTTACGTCATATAGCATTTTGGGTTCTTTTTCCTTCCATTGTCGGTTGTTGTCGGTTAACCGAAAAGTGAGTTTCACCTTCAATTAGTGGAGAGTGGATGGTGTGGGTGAGCGATTTTAAAGGAATTTAAATAAATGTTCACACCATATTAAGCATAATCCCTGGCAGTGTCAACCCTCCTGATTGTCCTAGCCTCTCCCATCCTGCTGTGCCCTGGAGTTGGTCTGCTGTCCGTGTCCTGTCCTGTGCTGGGCTCTTGCCAGAAGCAGAAGCTATGCTGAAATTTGGGGTTTTTTGGGGCTTGTGTGGGCTCTGGGCTCTGTGCGTATGAATTTGCAACTTAATTGAGTAAATGTGGTCATCAGTTGCATTTCGGTGAAGTTTTGCCAGCGAGCGAGCGGCTGCAGGATGCGGCAGGATGCGCTGGCAATGCCTTCGGGCAAGTGTGCGCAACTGTACCGGAAATGAGGACGAGCAGTTGCCGCTAAGCAGCTTAAGCACACCACACTGAATGCCATACACACTCTCACACACACTCACCAGCAGAATGGGAGTGGCACGAGTGTGCAGCATGCAGCAGGTTGTGGCCATCGACATAGAGCCGCTCAACCTTGCTCCGAAGTACGAACTTTGTGGCCTCCACTTGCTTCCTTTCCCCAGAAGCCAGCCGCCCTGCACTGGGATAAACCTTCATAGAGTTCACACGGCTATCATAATGGAAGTCATTGAAGGATGTTGAAGGATATCCAAGGGCAACCTCCAAAGTGGGCTTCTTGAAATAACAATCGCTCCTCTGGTGCCAGTTCCCGTGAAGATGTTCGTTCTGTTCTGAACTTAATTAAAGGAAAACCATCTAAAAGTAGAGCTAATACAGAACTTGCCATAGATTTGATTGCAGTGTAGCAGTCGCTCCCCAAACTACAAAGCAAATTTGCATGAATGCGGTGACCCTGGGCGGATTGAATGGTCGAATGGTCGGAAGCCTTCTGGGCATCTCCAGAAAACTGATGGAGCCATAGAGGGGAAAGGGTGGGAAGGGGAAAAGGGGGAGGGGAAAAGGGCCAGGAGGAGGCACAAATTTTTGGAGCCATTGCCATTTAAATATTAAACGCATTTGAAAGTTGCACACTCCGCTCCGTGCAGCAGAACAGAACAGAACAGAATAAAATCGTTAAATGAGTTCCGACAGCCAGGGATGGCAATCAGGATATGGATGAGTCACAAGGAGTAAGGATCCTAATGGGAATGCGAAAACAATTGGATGTCCAAAACTTTCCCCGTGACATTTGCTCTGAGGCTGAAGCTGTACTCATCGATTTACCGAAGCATACCACCATCCCTGGTGATGGCCTCCGTGGTGGTGCCTCACAGATCCTTCAGACACACGGACCCACACGTTCCGTTCGGTGGTCGCATAAGGGCCATCCTGTGCCACGGGGGGATTTTCAGTTTTATTTCGCTTCTAATTTGCGCGCTGCCCCAGCAAATTGAAACATTTTGTGCAACGGAAACGACGTGCAATGACTTCCCCATCCTCCACTTCCCCATCATGACTGTTTTGGGGCATGGCATCCACCTCCTGGGGATGTTCCCACTGTCTCTGCCACACACACACATTGCCTCTGCTGCTGCTGCTGCTGCTGCTCCTGCTGCTGAGGTATCTCTCAACATTGTCGTCACTTTGAGTGGCTTCCACTTCGCTGTGCATCAGGATTTTTTTGCCACTTTCCTGTGGAGCTTATTGCGGTGGCAAGGGAGTCGCCCCAAAGAGTTGACGACTGAAGACACATGTATGTATGTACGTATATCATGGCATCATGGAATAAAACCGGAAGTTTTTTGGCATATGACATTTTGTTGTGTGTTGCAGGAAGAAGACATACACATGTACGTGTGTCTGGGGGGGGCAAAGGGCAAATGCTTCACATTAGTTTGTAGCCTGGATAGCAGGTGTTGCATTACTGACTCTATAGGGTCTCATTGCAGGAAAAAATTTGAAGATTAAAGATGGTCTCTGTCTCCCAATAGTTTTCTCCTCTGGTAACTTTTGCCATGGCTTTTTCTTAGGGAATTGATGAAGAATAAATTCAGCCATCATTAGCTTTTAAGTGCTTTCCAATCAATAAATTGAGGAAATTGCAGGCAAATTGATGTAAAGCAAAACGGAAGAGGGAGAGAGAGTGAGAGAGAGAGAGAGAGAGAGAGAGAGGAAACCTGATATGAACTCATTCTAAGGTACTTGAAAATGTTTAAGGACTGGGCCCACGTTCGGGATTATCATATTTCTTCAACCCCAACCCCCAACCCCCAACCTCCCGCCCCCCACACAACTCATTTAATGGTCTTTTAATTTCCTATACTCCTTTCAGAGTATGAGGGGAGGCTGGGAAGTGGGTTCTGTTCTGCTGGCACCGTAGTTGTTTTTCGAATCTCGGTTCATGGCATTTTATTAGATTTTCTGGCCCACCCACTTGGGGCAAAACAAATTAATCCTTTTAAGCATTAAGTTCCCATCATCATACTCTCATAGCCATGGTAATGTGTCTGTGTGTTTGTGGGTAAAGTTTATTTAATTATGCAAAGGAAATTTAATTTTTAATGAAAATTGTTTGAAGTTTTACACACGAAGACCCCCAATACCACACACATACGCACACATGGACAGAGAGGACAGAGTATTTTTCTATAGGGGCACATACATACATATATGTATATATCTACCGATTTGCAAGTACATTCAGATATATGTATATAGTATTGTCCCCCGCAGTTGTACATATGATTTATGCCCCATCGCAATGCCCCCGATTTCTTTTTTGCATTATTTCTTTCTTTGCGCCGCGACTCAAATATATTTATTACCTTTAATTAAAAACGCCATTTGTCACACCACTCCCATGCCACACCCCCCTCGCTGGAAGGATGGTGGCACTCCTTCCAGATACAGATACAGATACAGGTGTACGGGTGTACGGGTGTACGGCCAGCATCGATATTATTAATTGCTTTCAATTAAAGCCGCAACACAAAGCACACAAAATTGAATGCCCGACGTCTGACACGTGGCTCCGGGGCGATAGAGCTTGGGGGCGCCAAAGGGGACCCCGGTATGCCGTATGGGATGTGCAGGATCTGTACAGGATGTATCCTGTCTGCCAGGCTCCATTCAAGCCATAGCCATCAGTCAATGTTATCCTCTTTGACCGCATAAAGTTCTGAGCACGATTATATTGTAGATTAACTCGTCTTTCAGGTATGGCAGTCATATGGCAGGACACTCGGTCCTTAAAGCAGGTATCCCATCACTAGGGGCTCCACCACTAGGACCTCGATTTCACCATTTGATTCGATGCACAATCGACTCCAAAGACGACGCCTGCAAAGATGAAATGGTCTGCCTGCCCTGTCGAAATCTTTTGCCATTCAACTTTCAATTAATCGTAAACGAAAACAAAAGCAAGCCTGAACGAATCAAAGGATGCGGAATTGCCAGGATCCGGCGGATTTTGCGGGTTTCGGGTCGCCGACAAATGCAAGTCCATTAGGAATGAGCGATTTGTAGTCATTGCTAAATTGCTGGCAATAAAAATGAGATCAGAACAAATAAATAAAATGGCTCCACCTTTGTGGGTGTCTGCACATCGTTTGGCGGTGCCAAAGGTCCTCTCTCCTGTGTCCGTGTACACATTCATGTTCCCTGTCCCCTGTCCCTGCCCCTGTCCGTGTCCGTGTCCTTGGGCGAGCAACAATTGCTCACGAAGTGAAGTAATGATGTGGCAACGACATCGATGCAGGTCGCACCCCACCGCACCGCACCACACAGCGCCACGACTTGGCTGCACCTTTGGCCACAAAAATAAATCTCATCTACCCCCACCCTTCCCCCCATGGCATGTGACTGGGATGCTGCATCTTGCATCTGCAGCCTAGCAGTGGCAAGGCAACCAAATGAATTTAGTTAGTTCTTGCCCCGGCTTCCGTCGCTTCCGTCGCTACCCACTCAACCGTGGCCAAGTTCTTGAGCTCTTGAGTTCTCCTTCTTCGTTCTGAGCATCACGAAACTTATTTAGACCATCACCAGAAGCCGCAACCGAAGAGGAGCACCAGCAGACGGCAAACATGCACTGAAAGGAGTGCGCGCTGCCGCATGCCGTGGCTCAAGTTCAAGGTCAGCCCACAGATTGGAGGTACTCCTAATTGGCCAGCTTGCAGCTGGTGAAGTCCAGCTTATGTCACGGCCAATCAATGACTCAAACGACTCAAAATCGTATTCTACATACTCGTATGTACATGTCACTTGAAGCTTTGGAGGCCATCGATGTAGATGTCGATGATGTAGATGTAGATGTAGATGAACACTTTGTGGAGGGTATAATTGGAGTCGAAGATGGCAATAATTAAGGGAATCATTATCGGTCAAAGAACAAAGTTCACAGCGAACGGTCGTACGGTCGTACGACATCGGAGAACGGAATCATCTACATACTGCATCAGATTTCTTCATCGATGGTCCGTGAGTACGCTATAGCCGCATGTGATGATGAAGAACGACTTTAATTCGAGTGTAGAACGGAATCCTTTAAATTATGTGGTTGCAGCTCGAATCGGGATCTAAAAGGTGTGACTGCCCCAGGCCCCATGGACTTGTGGCAACGGTTGCAAGCAGGCACATCCGTTGCAAAGAGGAACATTGTAGAGGCGATTACGTTTTTAGGGGTCTCCATCCATAGACTCCATAGACTATGCCAGAAAAACAAGAACATTATAAGGGACAGCCCGAAGGGACAGCAACATAGTAGTTGTCATCCCATCGATGTGGCAGCGGCAGTGGCAGCGTCAGTGTGTATATGTCATCTGCATCGGCATCGGCATCGGCAGTTTGTGGTGCAACAGTGTTGCAATTGAAAGGACTTGCCCCGCGTCCGTGTCCGTATCCGTGCCCGTGCCACCATCTGCGTGGTGCCAAGTTTGTTCTTTAAACTATTGCAACTTTCTGTTGCAACATTTTTGCTGCTTTCTGCTGCTGTCGCCGTGTCAGTGGCAGATTTTGGTTGTGAATTATGTGCGTGGCGTGGCAAGCACAACGAACCGCAGGCACGCACCGTCGCAGTAGCAGTGGCACATGCCTCCGCCTGCCACAAACAGCTGCCACAGCGCTCTGCCACCTTCTTCCCGCAAATTCAATTAGATGGAACACCATCGAACACCAGAAAAAGCAACAGCAACGATATAAAAAGTGCGACAACATTTAAAAGGAAAAGCCTCACATGTGGTCGCCCACAAAGGGGCACGGCACACAGGACTGCTAACAATCCGGAAGAGGAGGCTGCGTCTGCCAAGATATCGAACCAAAAGGCATCTTAAAGGTTCTGGAAAGAGCAGCTGAAAGAGCAGATACACCTTGTACCTTTACTCGTAGGAAGGAGAGAATAAACAATCCTAAAGACTAACCAATATCATGCAGCATCCCTTTTTCATCCATCTTTAATATGGTATCTATAAAATGAATATTTCTTACATCCCATATCCATATATCCATGACTGAAGGAACTAGCATTTGCCAACTATTCTATGCACAAGAATAACGAACAACAAGCCCTTAAGAGCATATCATTTAGTGATAAAAACTTCCATGAATCCCTTAAGATTACTCTTCATTCATTATCGAATTTTTATTGAAGACCGCCTCGATCTTTTCTCTCAGTGTGCGTGTGTTCCTCTGGCAGATATAAACCGAACAATAAACAAAAGTTTATGCATCTAATTTAGTTGTGAATGTTGGCAAGTAAATTGAGGCGGCAGCAGCAGCATCTTGATGATGCATCACCCAAAATGGGTGAAACGAGCGGGTGGGGGGGTAAAGCTCCCCCCCTCTTCATCAACTTCCTTATCCGGTACTCCCAGGCCCCAGTCCCAGTCTTAGTTCTAACTCCAACTCCAGCTACAGCTCCAGCTCCAGCTCCGACAATGTCTTTGGCTGCTAGACTTAATTAGTTTGGCTGGCAACAGTGGCGGTGGCGGTGGCAGTGGCAGTGGCAACAACGACGACGACTCCAGCGACAACGCGGGAAGCCAACCGCATGCTGGTTGCCCTAGTATCCCAGAAGCCCAGTATCCCAGAACCCATTCCCCGATCCCGTTCCAGGCCACTGTTTGCTTTATTGGGAAAAACGTTTGCCTCCAGCCCTACTTGAGGCTTGGGACTTGGGGGGGAGACTTGGGGCGCAGTCGTACTCGTACTCGTATTGTTGCCAAACACCAGAAATGCAATAAGCCAGACATCAGCAGACAACAGAGAGCAGAGCAGAGCAGAGCAGAGCAGGGAGCGGGGAGCAGGGAGCATTGCCAGCTCGCAATTGAAAGCGTGATTTCATCAGGAGGCTGATTTCAGCATGGCTGTACTTTTATTGAAATTTCTGCTTCCACACAAATGCACATTAATTGCTCCGCTCATCTCAGCGTAGGATCCTCCGAGATAGTACCTATATAATGCAGCAGCAGCATCACTGGAGGTCAAAGTTTAAGGCTAGCCTTAAACAATAAAGGAAAGCAATTATAGAAAATATTGTTTGGCCGTGTAATACTCGTACTCTCCCTCCACTTCCACTTCTGTTGGAATAAGTCTGGAACTTTTGCCGGGAATTAATAACAATATGATGTGGCATACTCTGTGGCATACTACTCGTTGGATGTACGATGTGTGTGTGTGTGTGTGTGTGAAGCGCAGCGTGACTGCTTTTCTAATTAGGTGCCAGAGTTTCCCGGGCCGCGTGCAACACTGAAACTTGAGGCACCAGCAGCAGCAGCAGCGGAGAGAGTTACACGGAGTACCACTACAATAACATCTTCCACATACACACACACACACACACACACATATCCTGGGGCGCCACACACTTCTTACAGACACCTCACGAGTGGCCAGGGCACAAGACTCGGGTGCTTGGGGGCCACAGTGAAGGTCCCGTAAAAAGGGAAAGCCATTTGAAGACCACTTCAGAATTCGGAGCGTCCAAGAGGTCGAAGCTCAGACGATTGCCACGATTGCTACGATTGAGTGCTACCCCTCGACGGTGCTTGAAAATTATGCCACAATCAACCAGAAACTGGAAACGAAGCGAAATGAAACAGAAGTCTAGGGAACTTCAAACAATTTACTTTTATGTGGTTGGTCCTTGGTGAGGCGGTGATCTCACCTTAGAAATAATCGAGGAGAGAGAGGGAAGGAGATTTTCCATAGATCTACAAAGATATAAAAGATATATTTGCTTTTAAAAGTCCAAACTGAACAAATTCTAGGCTACAGTTCTACGGAAACACCATCGATGTCAAAATTGAGCACCAGTTAATTCTCATTAAGTCGGGTAGATACAGATATTGGATTTCCCTTCAAGGCTCTGGCTCTTTTCCATTTGCCTGAAAGCTTATCGTACTTCCTGGTTTACTATCTTCTCATTGCCAATCCTCACTGTATCCCCCAAAACCCGCTCTACACATAATACCGCCTGCCGGCACGTTGGCACCTTCTCCTTCAAATCATTCTGTTTCTGTGTGTCTTCGGTGTGTCTCTCCATGTGTGTGTGCGTGTGTGTGTGTGTGTGTGTGCACGTGTATGTATCTGTGTGTGTATACAGGTTAATTGCGTGTAGCTCACCTGGCATTAGCAGCACTGATGTGGCTAATAAACTTGCCACCGCCATCGCAGCGGCAACAGCAGCTACAAATAAGCGAAGGCAGCCACGGAGAAACACAAAGAGATTGCGGAGAGATAGAGACAGAGTAGCAGGGCAACATAGAGAGCAAGAGGCAGAGTGAAAGGTGAAAGGAAGCTGGCAAAAGTTAGAAAGACAACAAAAAAGGAAGCACAATAGGAAAGAAACAACCAAAAGCCGGAAACAGAATCGTTTTTATAACGAAGCCAGAGATACTCTTTAGATCCAGGACCAGTTCTTGGCCGATTAATGCCAATGGCAGATATATAAGCGTAAACGCATAGTCTTCCGATTAGGATTTCATTTTTGTATTGCTATCAGAAGAGACAGAAGACAGAAGACAGAAGACAGAAGAGACTTTGATAATAATAACGAACAATATCCATGCTCTTGCTTATGGAAGCTAACGCTGTGAATACTCTTCCTGTTTCAACGTGTTCTAAAAGTCCTCGTACCCCCCTGTGCAGGATGGTCAAATCTGCAACATGAAAAACGTTTTCACGTCTGCGAATTGTGGGCTTTTCTTTTAAGTATAAGTTTTCCTCTCTCTCTCTCTCTTTCTCTTGGGATGGACGATCGATCAGGGACCCGCGACCCTGGCACTGATCAGTGCATTCCCTGATTGCTTGCTTGCTTGATTGATTGATTGATTGAGCAACGCTCTCAGGCTATTCCCACATCGACAAGTGGTTCTCGCATTTCCATTTCCCATTTCCCATTATCCGCGTCAAGTTTTTGTTTGCTTCGATGACGAGACGAGGCCTCCTCTCCTCTCCTCTCCTGTTCTCTCGTCTCATTTGATGGCCACGGCCCAATCCAACGACGACTGCCTCTTGTCGGCAGCGACGTGAGCTGAAAGCCCAACAAGAAATTAACATGACGAGGACGAGGACAGCTACAAGGACACCCGACCAGGACACGCTGCTGCTACTGCTGCTGCTGCTGCTGCTGCTGCTGATGATGATGACGCGACGTTTTGCCACGCGATGCAATTGGCAGGTGGCGGCGGTGACTGGAGGCTTGGGGGCTGCGAGTCCTTCGGCTGTCGGTCAACGTGGGCGTCCCCCCCCCCACTGCTGTGGTTACTCGGAAATTGGCAAATTTGTCACACTTCAGCCACCGAGTCGATTGTGTCTCAATCCTCGTACTAGCCACATCCTCCTACTCCTACTCCGCCTTCTCCTTCACTCACTTTGATGGGTGTGGCATACACACACACACACACACACAGCTACACTGCTGAGATTTGCAGTTTGTTTCGGGATAACTACTACAGAACTTGGAGTATTGTGCAGCACTAAACCAGTAGATGGACATCACATATTTATGGGAAATTTATAGCCGACAAAAACTAGAAATCGCTAGAAGATAACTTCATTGTAGGACTAATTATATTGTCTTTGATTCTGGAAGTGATTTCCATAATGGGATATCATGATGATATACTTATAGCTGGACAAAAAACTAGGAATCGAAATGTTAATATGTGTAGAACTATGAGACGTATCAGATGTCTGAGAGGTAGTCCAATAACAGCACATGTTCCCAAAGGAATATCATGGTACAATCTATGTTCATCTCTATGAGAAACCAAACAAATTTAATAACAAATCATCAAAGTATTATCTTAAGAACTGTTGCGGGAAGACTGTGTCGGAGTTTCCATACAGATTTGCAGATGATTTACGGAATTGTAATTACGCTTGTAAGTCCACGAATTATTCGAGTAATCAAAAAGGGGAGTAATGATAGATGAATTAATTCCAAAACAGCAGCCATAAAACATGAGTCCACAAGAGGCGGGGAGGCGGGGAGGCGGAGAGGCGGGGGCCCCAGAAGAAGTGGCCGACGGCCCGTCAAGGGCCTACAAACATTTATCGATTTAATTTTGCGACGGGACGGGGATTTTAATGTTAACGAGAACAAATTGTGGCGGCTGCTGTTGTTCGTTTATTTGCGGCCAAGTGGCTGAGGGACAGGCCTCCATCCCCCTCCCACTCCCCCTTCGCCCCCCATTTGGGAGCCGATCCATTGGCCACTTGACGCGCACCGCATGTTTAAAATTTTCAACGGCTCCAAACACACAAATTGTTGGTAAATTAAACGCAAATATTGCGGCGCTTGGCATTTGATTGAAGTGGCAGTGGCAGTGGCACCCCCCATCTCCCCATCCCCCCATCCCGCCGAAAAACCGAAAGGGAGGGTGGCACTTTCGGACAAAAGTTTCCCCCAAAATGGAGCATCGGAGCCTTTCGGTGGCAGCTTGTCGCTTCATTTTGTGATTCCTTTCCTGATTTCTCACAACCCCCCCGCCCCATCTCTCACCCTCAACACCAACCCCACCCTCACCCAAATGATTTCTCTTTCTTTCACATTTTCTCTCTTATTGTATACCCTTCCCCGAAAGAGGGTACAAGTAACTATTCTCTCTTTAGTTCGATTCTTTATTTAAACTCCTCACTCGATCTTTGAGGAGCAAAACCTCCTTCAGGTTCGCCTCGACACTGTCTATGACCTTCTGGATCTGTTCATTCTCTCGCCCCAGAGCCTCAATCTCCAGTTCCAGCATTTTGTCCAGCCTCGAATCCTCGGAATCGCCGGCATTCAGCTTCGGCTCCCTGTGCATTTCGGCCTCCACCTGCTCCACGATTAGGGCGAGGCTCCTGTGCCGTTCACAGGGGCTTCAGCGAGTACATGGTCTGATTTGGATTTGGGGATCCTTCTCCTCAGTGTCGATATCATTCGGGTCCATTGTTAATAACTGCCAAAAAAATAAACAAAAAAAATGATGTGTTCAGAAAAGTATTTTTTATCTAAGAAAAGAAAAACAGAAATATTAAGGCATGCTTTTTTGTTTTCAATTGAATTTGTGACCCCGACTCTCTGAAGAGTATCCGCGTTTCGACTAGCCACTCTTGTTTGGTTTTTCCTGGAAGGATACTTCCTGTTTTGATTGTTGTGATTGCTATAGTGGCCATAAATTCCTTGACAATATTCACTCATGGCTCTCGTTCTGCTCTGCTCTCGTTCTTCTCCGCTCTCGTTCTGCTCTGCTCTCGTTCTGCTCTGCTCTCGTTCTGTTTGAATGCCCTTTCAATGTTAATTACAAGAATTTGTGTGTGTGCCTTATGCGAATGAAGTCGTTAATTAATTCAAATTTCATTTCAGGCTGATGGTTTGTGATGGGGTTGCAAAATGGCAATTTCATTCAAGTTCTTTCAAGTTTTTATAGGACTCAGAGATATGAGATATACATGTACCCCCACCCACTCTTTCTCTCTCCCTCTCTCTCTCTCTGGGTTTCTCCAGATTCCAGCTCTCTCATTTTGTGGGCACTAATAATAATGGCAATACACAAAACCAAGAAACAGCTACAATAATCATAATAACTATAATAATACCAGGAGAGGTGCAAGGGCGGAAGGAGGCTATAAGTAGGTTGCCAGCATGGATGGGTGGGAGGGGCATGCAACTTGCACATTTGCGCCATTTGCGCTAATTGCGCGCCACATGCACTTAACAACGCCTTCGTCTTCGCTTTCGCCTCCGTCCACGCCCACGCTCCAGCCCCCACTACCCCTGCCCAATGCCATGTGATGAAGGCCCCGAACCGAAACCGAAACCAAAACCAAAACAAGTGCGAATGCTTCAGGAAGTAGGGCTGTCGCCATGCCCCATCCAAAAGATACCCTCTAAATGGTGCACCATCTAATTATTTATATGCACTATGCCCAAGGGGCAAACCCCCCCTGCTCACGTGCCTCGATAGTTTTCCGATAGTATTCCGTTAGCAGTGCTGATTTCTTTACCTCAGATCAAATATACCCGTAGAATCTTCGAATACCATAGGCTGTAGGAACCGAAACCAGGCCGAACTGCATCCCAGGAAGCCATGCCAGTCCCCTCCCCTCCCCACCCCCGCAAGACGAGAGCGGAGAGAGTGGAGACCGTTAAATGGATAGAGTGTGGAGAGAGAGAGAAAGAGAGAGCACCAAAACGCAGAACGCAGAACGCAAATCGAGCTTATTTGCCATAATAAATTTCTCATTAACATTTCATGTAACATTAACGGAAGTGGCGGCAGGAGAGGGAGGGGCATTCAACCACAGGACCAAAGACAGGACTGTACTTCAATCTGTTTGTGTGTGTGCATGTGTGTATTTGTATTTGTATTTGTGTGTAATGGAAACTCTGTCGAGACACATCCGAGTATATGAACATTACCCGCAGCATCAGGATTCTCCACAAACTTTGAATTTGATGACTTGCAACTGTTATGGGGCAAGGCAAGGGGGGGTGGGGGGGCTTGGAGGCTTCCGAAGAGTGCAAGACTTTTGGCTTCACCGTGTCAAGTGGCAAGAGGCAAGTGCATGAGGGAAGTGTGTTCAGCCAACCCAAGAACACCATCAATGTCGAGAACCTATTGGGAGAATGTGGACTGAAGCCGCTTGCCCAATCGATCGGATTTTCGGTTTAATTATTTCAACCAAAGTCGAACCTTGGCCAATTGCAATAATATCAAAATACAAACTTCTCCAGTCCAAACATCGAGATGGAAGCACTCTCTGCAATGGGCAACGGCAGCAAGCAGGAGAAAGGACACTCCCCAGGTTGACATTGATGCATTTCCTGCTCTCTTTCGTAGAGGGTACATTGGAGGTATTTGTGCAGATGTTTGCAAAAACCATAGACACGAAGATGTTTCAATCTACGGTTTGGAAAAATGACTAGGAAAATGGAAAGAACGTGATTAATGCCAAAGGAAATCCTTTCTGCTGCCGCATTGCCTCCCTCCCCGCAAATATGCAACGATTTTAAGTGGCGGAATCTTCGTATAACGATTTAATGATTCCCGGGATTCTCATTTCCATTTGCCACACACGCTCTGCTTGTGCTCTTCATATGGAAAGGGATTCCGATTCCCAAAACCGGAGGCTGCCGACACCGCTACCCTTCTGTGGCTCGACACCTGTCCTGTGGGGTGACGATGACTCTTCAAGGTGCCGCATGGTGTGGGGCATGAATGCCAAAACCGTCGGAGACGCAACATCCAAGAGAGTTGCGAAAAACAAAATGCAAATTTTCGCAAGAGACTGCATCGTGATTGACATTTGAACTGCTAATGAAGCTATCACTCCAGGACGGCGGAGGGAGGGAGCCAAGGAGAGCTGGCGGCAGGCAGAGTGAGGGGGATAGGGAGAGCCGTGTCATCGAGTGCCAGCAGAGTCAGAGTCAGAAATGCAAATGCAAATGGAGATACTTCTGCCCCATCACTCTAGATCTCTGTATCTCCCTCCCTCCTCATTCTTGAAGGTGACGCGCATACATCTAGTGCATGCGTGTGTGTGTGTGCACATCCTGCACTGCGCGAAGTGGAGACCTGTACTCGATGTATCTTAGTCCCCGATCTCGAAGGACAGCTTGGTCGTCGGCAACGGGAATCATTGGTCCCCTGTGCTACGAAGTACAGAGAGAAGTAGAACAAAGCTGTGTGGAATAATCCAGATGTATTGGATTTATTTCGAATGTATGTATGTCATTTCTAGTGTGTATGGAGGAGATTCCCCTGAGATGCGAATAGTCGTGGAATGTGGGGTTGGTACCATCTGAGTTTCTCTGTGGAATGAATATAGAGCTAGATCACTCACAGATTGCAATATATTTCGCATCTCTTACCCATTCTATAGTAATTCTAGTCCGCGTGACGAAAACACTTCTGCATAAACTCCACGGAATGCATCGAGTAGAACACCCTTAGTCTGTTTATAGATATCCAGCAGCTGCTCGTCTGGCATGGCCATCAATTCATTCCTCACAGCTTCGACGCTCTCCAGAGTATGCTCACAGTCCGCATCCGACTTGGTGCACGTTCCGGCCATATACGCCTTGCACTTGACCCCGAATATGTCCATGAGAGTGGTCTCTGGATCTGAGTTCCAAGCAAACGCCACGCTGCCATCAAACTCGAAAGTGGGGAACATGTCGCGTATCCGTCCATCGCTAAATTTGTGGCCACCTAAATTGAAGAGCGAGTCCAACTCCATCTGGGCTGTCGGGGTGCCCGGATGTCCGGGCAGGCGAGGGGGCGCTATTGCCACAGGAGGATCATCGCCAGCAGCCGCTGCCGCTGATGGCTGCAGCTTTTTCTGTTGCTCGAAGTCACGCAGTTTGTGTGCGATCTCCATCGTTAGCTTCTCGATGAACTTTTCTTCTGCCTCCACAATGTCTTTCTCTGATTTTTGGATTTCGCTTTCCATTTTTTGAATTGCCAATGTTGCAGTTTTTCACAGCCAAGCCACGTGCACGTGCGCAAATACCGGGTATGCTTTTCGTTTGTATCGATATAATTGATATCGATAGTCGTGCAATATTTGCGGAACAGCTTTTAAGACTATGAAATTAGACTTTGAAGTTGGACGAGCTGCAAAAACAGTGAGATCGAGAAAGATATATGCGTCCAGTCCAGTTGGGTTTCCAGTTGAACTGGAACAACAGCGCTGCGGTAGATTGCAATGATTGCTATAATTTTTAGACTGCCTAATTTTGGGTCTAGTCTATCATGATATTTCTCTCTCTCTTAGCCAAGTCCAATGCCATAACAGCTTTAGTGCATTGTTTATGTGTCGATTAAATCTAATTTGAACTTTTAACTGTCGCTTTACCCCAAAACCCACATATATTTCTCCTAATCCCAAGCCAAATCGATACACTATAGTTAGTTATATATTTGCAAGTAAAAGTGCAAGTACCCCTGTAGCATGCGAAGAGTTTCCCAGTGTTTTTTTGTATTGTTTTTGCCAGTGTGGCTAATGTTTTTGTGGCGAATCGCAGCTACGTGCCACCCACCCCCGCGAAGCTCTCAAGGTGAATGGAGGAGGATGCTGCTGCTGGTGCTGCTGTTGCAGTGCGACAGAGAGGGGTCAGTAGTTGGAGGTGGCACGTTGCACATTGCACTTTAACATTTTGTTTTGACAACTGCAAATTCATCAAGGCGCCGTCTGCTGCCGTCTCGATCCCAGCCCAACCCATCTCGATCTCACCCTCCATCTCTGTGCATGCCTCACGGATGCCTGCCCCAAAAGACAATCAAACGAATGCAAATTGAAGTAGAAGCGATTAAGCTGAAAATGGATTTGTGTATTTTATGCCATTGCCAAAAGGTTCTTCAGCTTGCTTCCGCCTTCCGCCCTCCGCCTTGCGATTTTCCAGGGCTTTTCAGGGTGCAAAAAAAACAGCTTGAATCGGCAAAGTTTTTGTAGGCCGTCGTCGCCACTAAAGTTTGAGTGGAAATCGAGGATGCAGCAGGGCAGCTGGAGGTGGTGCGGGGCATGTGGCATGGTGGCATGGTAGGATGGTAGGATGGTGGTGCATTATGCAACCTTATTGTGGATTTCTGCTGATGCGGCAACTGCAATTGCAGCCAGGGCCTGAGACTGTGGCTGAGACGAAGACAGAGGCAGTGGCAAAGACAGAGACGCCGCCGACAAATTGCAAATGCCGCACAAAATGCAAACGCAAATTCCTTGGAAAATACTTTGGTTGTTCTTGGGGCGGAAAAGAGTGGATGGTGGATGGGGGATGGGGGGTGTTGGTGGGAAAGCGTTTTTCTCCACAAAAGCCAAAGATAACGAGACAATTTCATGCGACGATAGTTGAACAGAGTTTGATGGATATCAAGGAGCAAATGACATTGAAGATATGCCACATCTACCACAAGTACTGCCACAGCCACCACTTGGAGATTCTTTTTCGTATCTTAATCTTAAGGTCGATGGCTGATTGGCGATGAAGCCACGAATCGTCAGGGAGACGGTTTTCTTCGCATACAGATCGCCGAGCATGTTTTCCCCATTAGGCATCCGCACCGTTGACGATCGGATAGAAGAAGTCCCTGACTGGGACCCAGGCCTTTGTCAAGGTTCTCCAGATCCGTCCACAGGTATAAATCTCAGTATCCGAAGAATATCGTCCAGACTTCCATAATCATAGGCACAATCCTGGAAGGCCTTTGTCTACCTAAGCAACGCTTGGCCAGGACCATGACGGCAGGAGACACGACACCCAGTCCCCGATCTGGAGGGACAGCTAGGTCGTGGACAACGGGAATCATTGGTCCTCTGTGCTACGAAGTACAGAGAGAAGTAGAACAAAGCTGTGTTGAATATTCCAGATGTATTGGATTTATTTCGAATGTATGTATGTCATTTCTAGTGTATATGGAGGATGCAATCCCCTTTCCCCTGAGATCCGAATAGTCGTGGAATGTGGGGTGGAATAAATTTAGAGCTAGATCATTCAAAGATTGCAGTATATTTGGCATCTCTTACCCATTCTATGGTAATTCTAGTCCGCGTGACGAAAACACTTCTGCATAAACTCCACGGAATGCATCGAGTAGAACGCCCTTAGTCTGTTTATAGATATCCAGCAGCTGCTCGTCTGGCAAGGCCATCAATTCATTCCTCACAGCTTCGGCGCTCTCCAGGGTATGCTCACAGTCCGCATCCGACTTGGTGCACGTTCCGGCCATATACGCCTTGCACTTGACCCCGAATATGTCCACGAGAGTGGTCTCTGGATCTGAGTTCCAAGCAAACGCCACGCTGCCATCAAACTCGAAAGTGGGGAACATGTCGCGTATCCGTCCATCGCTAAATTTGTGGCCACCTAAATTGAAGAGCGAGTCCAACTCCATCTGGGCTGTCGGGGTGCCCGGATGTCCGGGCAGGCGAGGGGGCGCTATTGCCACAGGAGGATCATCGCCAGCAGCCGCTGCCGCTGATGGCTGCAGCGTTTTCTGTTGCTCGAAGTCACGCAGTTTGTGTGCGATCTCCATCGTTAGCTTCTCGATGAACTTTTCTTCTGCCTCCACAATGTCTTTCTCTGATTTTTGGATTTCGCTTTCCATTTTTTGAATTGCCAATGTTGCAGTTTTTCACAGCCAAGCCACGTGCACGTGCGCAAATACCGGGTATGCTTTTCGTTTGTATCGATATAATTGATATCGATAGTCGTGCAATATTTGCGGAACAGCTTTTAAGACTATCCAACAAATATGCCGCAAGACAATTAGACTCTGAAGTTGGTCTAGCTGCAAAAACAAAAACGGCCTTAACGGAAAAGCATGCAGTGAGATCGAGAAAGCATATATCTTTCTGCTGGTTTTCCAGTTGAACTGGTAGCAGCAATTTAGCCAAGTCCAACGCCAAGTCAGTGGTTCACTAAATTGTTCAATAGTTCATTGCTTCAATTTGCTTTGTTTATGTTTTGATCAAGTCTGTTCTTTAGTATATGTACATACATACATATGTATATATATATATATAATGTGTATTTATGTGTAATGCTCGTGTCGGCGATTCATAGGCCACTAACTCAGTGCGTTTATAAACAACAGGTCAGGCACTTCAAACCGTTGAAATAAAGTATGTACTTAAAAAAAGGCATTTGTGAAACACTAAATTGAACACCAAAGTGTATATGCGTGAAAAAGAACAAACGATCGGCGATCGGAGTGTGTATGGGTGGTAGCGGACAGCTCAGCAAATGAAAATTGGAAAACGACGCCAAAGAATGAACGTTAAATTTTGAAAGACAAAAAAGAGTGTTGCAAAAGTGAATGCGAAGCAGAAAGCAGAATCTTCAGTGAATTCAGAGGGGTGTGTGTTACAGAGAGGGTGTGGGTTACAAAGTTACAAACAAATACACATTATATACATACATATGTACATATACTAACCTCAGTGCGTTGATAAACAACATAATCGAATCTAAATTTTCAACTGTAGTTAAATGGTTCTGGCTATTTTACTTTACTTTCAAAAGGAATCCAAATCCTTTCTCGTCCAAGTGCATGAGTCCAGAAATTGAAGCAGTGCCAGATTGTCTGTTGGTAGCACCCCCCCAGTTCTCCGGGAAGGAAAGGTCCTATAGTCCTCTCCTCTCCACTCGCTTTGCGCCACCTTCTGGCCTCCTCTGGATGGCAAGTTGTGTGCTTTTTATTGTTTTATGAGGCCTTGCAGCAGCTGCGTGGGCAACTTTCGACATGGCCTGTTTGCTGGTGGGTGCGGGGCCGGGGCTAGGGCCCGTGGGGCATCTTCGTGTTGCAGCTGCAACAATTTCATAAACTGCTGATGATGCCACACAGCGCACACAAAGTTTTCAGCGAGCTGATAAAGAGCGTTTTTGCCCCTCAAATGCACTCCACTCCACACCACACCCGTTCCGTGCCCGTACCCTGCACAATGCTCTTACTGCAAAAAGGGTACATATTCCGGTCAGGCTCCTTCGTTTTTCTGCCCTTCCCAGCTTCCTCTAAGCGTTTAAGTAAACGGCACCAAGATGGACATGACGCTGCAAAGAAGGACACGGACACGGTCGGCGGCGACCAGGTTAATATTTAATATTTAATATTACCACGCTTGATTTCACATCAACAATACGCCCTTTGCCGGCACCCAAGCGACTCCGGCGATTGCGGGACTATGTATATTATTTGATGAAGAAAGCTCTGAATATTGCATACGAATGTGCCTTGAGCTAAGCTTTGGGTCATTATCCGTTCCGTTGACAATAGTGCGGACTTCTTGATCCCACAATTGCTCAGCCTCTGTGTCCATCCGTACATCCATGCAATTTCGTTCGACGTGCCCGAATCCAATTGGGGCAAGCTGTCCAGGGTGTGGCCTGTGAGCGAAGGGTCTTCTTGTTTAGACCTTAAAAGAAAATTCTAGACACTTATGAGATGAGTTGTAAATTCAATCTGACTTTATTTTATCAACGTTGGGCTTTATATGTAATTTTACAATGAGGGATGGGAGAACTTTGTATTCTATTCTTATCGCTAGACCCACGGAACGGGTGCATCGGTACTGCGAGTGGCCAACTGATTGCATGCAAGCATCTGTATTTTTGGACAAAATTGGGGTCTTAATTGCCTACTGCACTTGACTTTGGGCTGTCGTGTTTGTTAATGAGTTGACAGATCATTTCTTTGCCCTCACAGTAATAAATTCTATACTTTATGTATGTTTTTTACTTAGAATAGATTGGTTTTATGTTTATCCCCGTGAATGTGTCAAGACTCTTGTTCTTTAAGTACAATAATGTGTTCATCCTTAAACACTTCTGATTGTCTACTAATAATGTCAATGCGTATTCCACTGCTCACCATTTAATATAATTTATATTTGACGTATAGTAGTTTTACCTTAAAGTCTGCGTTGTGTAGTAATCCTCGTTCTAGAGATGTTCGCAATTCCATTCCATACTCAGTCTTGAGTCTTTTGAGCTTTTGCTGTCCCTTTGTGAGCTCTCTCTGAAACTACTCCAAAAGACAACACCGACGATTGAATGCTGATTGAAATTTTCCATCGACCGATAACACTACTCAACAAAATTACACATTTTATTTCCGCTGTCGCCCAAAATGACTTTTTCTGATAGATTTGGACATTTTGTAGCTGCAGCTTAACTTCTGGAAGATATAATACTTTCAAATTCAAATTTCATATTTTTTTGCGGTATTTTTTCCCGAAATTTCGGCATTAAAAACTCAAGAAAAGTCGAAAAATAAATATTTTATGCCTAACATTTAGTTTTAGATAGACACATTAATTAAGCGTCGTTTAAGGCATCCTCTGTAAGAATCGATGGATAAACACCTAAGTTACAGCCGTTTGGCCAAACCTTTAGTGTTATCGTATGGAAACGATGGAACAATTTTCAGCGAGCTCTCAGATGCTTTTACAGACCTTTGAGATGTACTTTGCGCACAAGGTATTGCTTATTGGAATGGACAAAAAAAAACTTTTGATTGCAATTGTAGTTTTGCCCAACCCCTCCCCCCTACCGCCTCCCCTTTATGGGCATCTTTTTTGCACTCTCTCTCTCTGTCTTTCGTTTTTCGCTGGTTTTCGCAGGGGTTTGCTTTTTCTTTCATTCGAATTT
Organism: Drosophila athabasca; assembly: GCA_008121215.1. NCBI lineage: Eukaryota > Metazoa > Arthropoda > Insecta > Diptera > Drosophilidae > Drosophila > Drosophila athabasca. Next base: position 6,159,627 of record CM017796.1, on the reverse strand, counting down.
TTTGCATAATTTGATTTTCCTGTTTTCGCATGATTTCAAAATAAACATGAAAAATTTCGACGTCTTCTCGTTCTCTCGCTCTCGCTCTCGCTCTCCACCCTCTTCCCTCTCGCAAATGATAGACAAAAAAATGTTTCCTTTTCGTAGGGAAAACTTTTCACTAGTTGAACTTCTTGGAAGAAAAGTTTGCTACTGTTGTTGCACTTGCCATTTTCCCCCAACCCCCTCATATTTCCCCATCATGGACAACAAAATATCGCCACGGACTTTGAGCTATGGGGCGTAGCAAAGGAGATGGAGGCGGATGGCAGGGGCGGGTGGCACGCCCCTTGCATTGTAGTAAAATAAATATTTGCATGTGTTGTGCATATTGTTTTTTAACATCCTTTTCCATCGAACTCTCGTCTCGTAGTCGTTCTGGTCCTCCAATCGATTCCTTTTTCCTCACTCCCATCCACCAATGCCCTCTCCAAAATGATATTATTTATGGACACATGATATTATGATCCACAGGACCTTATATTGTATCTCAATAAAAAACTAAGGGTATCCTATAGCCTCGACTCGCACAACTTAATCGCTCTCTCTCTCTCTTTCTCTGTCTCTGTCTCTGGGTTTCCACATAGTTTTTCTAGGGACTAGGGACTATGCCATGGATGAATAGGGTGTGGTGTGGATGTGGATGTGGGTGTGGCCTTCGGGGGCCCAGGGGGCCCAGGGGTCAAGTGTCCTTCGGAGGTGCATCTCGTGTAAAGTGCAATTGATTGCCGTTTAAGTGCGTTTTCATGTTGCGTGCATTGAATTTGCCCTGTCATATTTGCTGTTGCAAGTTTGCCTGACCCACCCCCGATCTGGCCTCCCTCAATCTGGACCCCTGCCAAGCGTTCCAGATGGTTAATCAGTCAAGTGACGTATGCGAAATTATGTATAATGCACGGCATTGATGTTGCTGCTCGGCAACACGGTGAAGTGGCACTCGCCACTCGCCAGGGGGCAGGGCTGCAGCGTTGTTGTTGCAACATGTCCGTGGCAGCAAATTGCTCAAATGAACAGCAAAACCCAAGGAGGGATTGTCCATTTTTTAGGGCAGTAATTAGAACGATTTAGGAATGGATTGAAATATATGCTCTAGACCTGAAAGGATTCCTCGGAGGATACTCCCCGTAGGAACACAAATACATATCATGAAGTTAAGGAGTTCTGAGGAACCAAGTTCAAAAAAATGGGGGAATTTCTCTGCTAGGAATCTTTATGGATTGCTTCTGTGTGGTGGCAATGGGGGAGTCCCCTCCTTCCCCGCACCGTGCCTCCTGCCTCATGCCTCATGCCACCTGTGCGTGCACTCAATCATCCCGTGGCCTGACATGCGGCTGAGCCGCTCTTTAAGTCGGCTTCAGCTGGGGCTTCTGCAAAAATGCCTTACAAATGCTAATTCATAATCTTAATGACAATGAGACCAGGCGGCTGCGGTGGCAGTGGCAGTGGCAGACAGGTGGTGGGTGGGGCGCCACACAGGAGGATGCCACACAGTTCTCAAATAATTTGCATATTCCGCAGGCTGCCACTGAGGCTTGGATTGTGGTCTGGTTTTGGGGTTTTTGGGTTTGTCATAACTCTGACGACATTTATCTCAATTTCACGCACGCTAAATACTCACTAAAAGAAGGATACCCCCTCCCCCTCCCTCTCTGCAAGCGAGAGACAGCCTGATATATACACTCCAACAAAATACAAAACTAAATACATTTATAATGCATCCCCGAACAATGCACAAAGATCATATACATATGTAACTATATAAATAATAAAATTACTTACACCCATGGCCATTTTTTTGGAACTCCTATGGCTCAATACCATATCCCTTTTCATTGGTCCTTTGGCAAATGCAAGTGAATTTCATAGAGAATATTCTGTGAATTATTATCTAGAGTGCTCTGCTTTCTCCCTCGCTTTCCCTGGAATTGCTGCTGGTTTGCCATGGATTGGTGTTTGAGGTGAAAGAGAAGCAAGCATTATAGTAACTTTGTTTTGAACTATCTTCTTAAACTTTGATTCTTAGGATTCAGTCTTTGCTGAAAAAATATATTAATTTTTCGAGTGTATCCTTACAGACACACACACGCACACACACACACGTAATGGTGCAGGATACTTGGCATAATAATAGCCGGGACAATATTCTTGCCACCAGGACCTGCCCTCCCCTTATCTCCTGCCTCATGACGCGGCCTTGCCATCGCCTTTCGCCTCCCGTCATCGCTGTCAACGTGGTGGCATCTGCCGTGTCCCGCTCCCCGCGCCCCGCTCCACTTTCTGTTTAAATAATAAACTAAGAAAGCTTAGAGCTCAAATGCAAAGTTAAATATGCAAAATACACACACACGCACTGCTCCGCCGCCCCACCGTCCCCCGCCGCTGAAGCGCCCTTGTGCCCACGGAATGGATACAGCCTTTTCCCTCGAAAAGAAAAAAAACACACAAGTAAGGAAACGAAGGATCATAAGCCGCTCAGCAGCTCGTTGAATGTATTTAAGCATAAATTTCAATTATGCACCAAATAAAAGAGAGACAGAGACACACTCACACACACAGAAGGAAAGAGAGAGACAGGGAAAGAAAGGACCTCTAAGCCGCTGCCATTAAAGCCGGCAAGCTACCGACTATGGCTTAAAAGATATTCCATCTTGTTCTCATCTTTTGGGATACCCTGCCTCCCAGAGAGGATATGACTACTTTCAGCCAATTTTAGATATAATGCATGTATGTATGTATATATATTTCTGATCTGCAGAGTCGATAATGTTCCCATTATCTTTAAGGTATTCTTCAGCTGAAAGTCTGCTAAGAGTATCCAATGGTTCGGGTTCCAAGAAAGGACATCAGTATGCCGCATGTCAGGAATTTAGCAAAAAATGTCGCGGAGGAGAAAAACACACGTCCCGTGCGAGATAAGGAAAAGCGGGAAATGAAGAATGGAAATTCGCAATCAATTAGCATTAGTGGGTGACGGAGGGTGGCAGGTTGGCAGGCTGCAGGAATGACCTCGACATGAAGTTTGTTCGATGCCCGATGTCTGATTGAACATTTTCAAGGATTATGCTTTGGCTTCACTGGAAAACATCCGTCCTTGGCCTCACTGCAACACTTTCTCCTCTGCAATTCTTATGTCAGGAAACCCCAAAATGTAATCAAAGCATCAAGGCGATGATATCTTATCGGTCTTGACAGAGACGACGACTTTAGCTTTTCAGTATAAGGACTTTTATAAGGAATCCTTGCCACCATCGTTTCATCTACGAGTCCTGAACCTGAAGTTATCGCAAACTGAATATGTGGACACTTCTGTATACTTTTCGTAATCGTAGAAAGCTCTTCTGATTCATTTGCTTCATTTGCTTTAGATACAATTTCAATTTCCTTTAGAGGCAAATCTTCAATTAATGTTTGCCACATGCCACACGGCACTAGCTCATGCCTACGTACGGCGTACACTCAGATCTGACACATGCGCGGCCACATGCCACTGTTGCCATAGCGCCGAGAGACCTTCGACATGGCTTTCGTTCAAGCTCCCGCCATTGAGTTTGCGGTTTCCATCTTTTGAAGAGCGATAATAGTCTTAGATACATTTCTATTTTCGTCAGAGAGCAGGACTAATGCAGGAATTTGCTTCCCCACAGGGTGCTCAATGGATTTAGCTACCTTTGACGACGAGTGCATTATTATGGAAAGACACAAGCTCGAGTTTCAGTTTGAGGCTCCTTATTGCATTTTCATTTTAATGAGCGAATCGGGTTTGTTTGTGTCCTGAGCTTATGGAATCTCCAGGACAACGATATATTCGAACGGGATGGCATGCTTTGCCAGACTCCTTTATCTAGGCAGTGCAACGATGAAGCTTGCTTCCTGCCACCGACCTTCCTATTGCCCCGAGGGGACGTTTCTTGCTCAAACGCCTCCCTTGCGGCAGCGAAACTCAAAATCAAATTACATGTTTAACAAACAAACCACTTGCCTGCCACCGAGCACTGCCACACTGTCACACAGCCACATAGAGGACACACATTATGCAACACATGCCTGCCCTGCCCTGCCCTGCCCTACCGCCTCTCGTATGCAGAGCTCTTCGTCGCCTATCGCAATCAGAAATGCCCCAATGCGTTATGTTTGGACTAATTATTCAACATTAATTCTAATTTGATTTGTTTATTTTGTATAACAAAATGTGTTTGCATTTTGGGTGTGTGTGTGCATGCTGCAAGAAGGCACCTCTCCATGCTCTCGACACTGCAACAAACTACGTTCCTGCCATCCACAGAAATAGAAACACTTCCACTTCCCCCCCTAATCATAGCCATGGTGTCGGAGAGAATAATTCCTCCATGATCTATGATTGATTCCTTCCATGATTCCTTCTAAGATCTCTTCATTATCGATGAACTTGATTCAGAGCAGCTTTTGCCCATCTACAGATACCCCCTTGCCCCTTCACTTGCTCTTAGCTGTCGATTATTTATCGATTGAAAGTATATTTCGACTTTTGTCTTTCCAATCGATGCTTGATTGAATGAGAGATGATGAAATACCTAAACTAAACCCATTCCTGCTGTTGCCCAAAGAACTGCTCTTTTCTCTCAGTGTGCGTGTGTGTGTGCGTGTTTGTGTGTATGGTGCTAGGGTGAAGGGCAAGTAGTTGGCTTGAGGGGGGGCTTGAGAGTCTGGTGTGCGTGTTAATGCATAGCAGAGCCCCAGCTCCTGATGGAAATTCAATAGAATTTTGTTGGGAGCGTAATTAAATAACACTCGTCATTCGTCCGTCTAAAGAGGGGAATGGGGGGAGGGGGAGGTCCTTCCGTTCCGTTCAGGACAAAACATTGTTGAATGCTCATTCGTGCATTATGTGTTTATGCACCACATACATCGGGCTATCAATTGGTACTGATAAATGTTGCAACTATGATTAGATTTCTTGCCATTTTACGATATATTGGTGTGATGTATGTACATGTTTCCCCGAGTTAATTATTCCCCTGTAGTTATTCCGAGGAAAACAAGCCCAAAGCTCCCACCTCTCCTTCCCATCGCTGGAGGAGTGACATATAGGAACCCAAACTGGCGTTCGTCATCATTCAAGGCATCGTCGCAGCTGCAAGTGGCGTCGCCAAATGCCAAATGCAAACATCAGCGGAGCAGACAGCAGCAAACACCAAACAAAACACGATAGAAAGCATCATTTCAACCATAAGATACCTCCCAATCGAACAATGGAACAGTCGAACAGCGTACTGCAAAGAAGAGACAAACTAATCCATAAAACGTATCTAAAAATAACTAATATCTACGAACATATATGTGTGTGTGTGTGTGTGTGTGTATACCCTGTATGGCATTGGAATACCCTTGTTCTCTTCGAGTGCGGGGTATAAAAGAACCAGACCTCAGGGCAAGTAATAGGAATGGAAGAAGGAAGATTTCATGAAAGGGTGGGCTGATTAGAGACTATTTAGGGTAGAGAAGAGAAGGGGAAACTCAGGAGGAGGGTAGTCCTAGTCCCCACTGTTCAATAGTGAATAGGTGCACCTACGGCTACGGATCTTTTGATGCTGCTTCCAATTGCAAGCCAATCGAATTCAACAAATCGATTTCAGTTCAAACATTTCTTAGCAATTGTAAGAGGAATGCCGTAAATGTAAAAGAGATTCCATGGAAGCTCCACCAACCCCATAGACACACTCGTACTGTACTCCCCGATATTTCCGATCATACATGCCTTTAAGGAGCATACAATTTTCAAATAAATATTTCAAATATACACACAAAAGTAGACCTGGGAAAAGTTGGAATCTATTATTTATCAAAGCAAATAAGTCTCCCAGTATGGTTGTTTCTAAGAAAAAACTGAAAAAGAGAGCAAAGAACTTAATAAAGCCTAAAAGTAAAATCGTATTCGAATATCAGTACAACCGATACCTCAACTTTCTGAGGGACTTTAAAGCGCTGTACGCCGGTCAGATGGCCGCCCAGATGGTGCTGCTGTATGGGACGAGGGCGTGGCGAGCACTCAATTCCTATGATTTGAATCGATACCGAACTGATTCAGCATCGGACCCGATGAAGAATTTCTTCAATTATCTGTGCCAACCGGGAAACACATTTTTCTAGCAAGCTTTCGATTAATTGTCCCAAATTTGTAGTGGTTGAAAACATATTTATCCACTTCGTCATGCAATAATCCTTTGTAAGTAAATCGGATTATAATCTGTTGATCCCCACATTAAGTCAATCTAAAAACCTTTAGACCTTATTCAATTTGATTCCGTCCTTCACCGCTAATCCTACTCATCGCCTAGGAACTTTTACATCTCTAACTCCAAGGATCCGAGAATGCAAGTAGGCGATTCCCCAACATGTCAATGCAACAGTTTTACCAAAAACTAAATAAGAAAGTCCTGCCAAACGCACAAAGAAACATTAAAATGCATAGCAAAAGGTAAGAGTAAGGAATTGTCTTTTTTTCATTTAATTATGTTGTTGTGTCCCATAGATCCGAAAGCTGAAAGAGAGGCCATCGCCAAAAATACAATCCGCAACATATTAGTCAAGTGGTTGCAGGCCAAAATGAGCAAGGACGACAGAACAAAAGCCACACAGGACAAGCAGTTAAGGAAATAAGAATAAAATGAGCATAAAATCATTGAAACCAAATCAATTCAACCAATTCATTGATATTTCTATGATATCCGCTACACCTTTGAACCCCAACGAACGCCGTCCGTCCTGTTGTCCAGGTACGCACGAATGCAGTGCAGCAGAATTGCAATTAAGTGCACATCCGATATGCTGATCGACAGCATGCACAACACGTGCCTTCCTTAGAATCTCATTCCCATTACCATTTTCCATTTTCCATTTTCGATTTGCTACTTTCTGTGTGAGGGAGAATGAATCTCCCTTGGTTTGGGTGAGAGGGAAATTTATACGTTTTTTGGTGGGGCAAATGCTTGCTTGTGTGGGAGAATGCTTGCTTTTTCGGTGTGGCAAAGAGCAATGCAAATGATTTAAGGATTGGAACCCACAATCGAGATAATGAAAGACAAGCTGCATGCAGCCACAATCTCCCCGAGGGGGGTAGCCCACCATTGTTTTTCTCTCTCCCGCTCTCTCTCTCTCTGCCTCCGTCTCTCTCTGTCTCTGTTGGGTGGATTAGACAGGTCTCCTTGCCAGGACTCCAGACCAGCAGCCATATAGATAGGCCATAGGCCAATAGTTTTTGCTAGCAACACCACAGCAGCCAAACCAATGGCAAAGGGTGGCAAGGGATGACAAAGGCCAGGGGTTGGCACAGTGAACACCCAGTAACCAAGACCACAGATCCTCTTCCACCTGTTTCGTCCTTCACTCGTGTGGTGGAGGTGGGGTGGGAATGAGGTAGGGTTTACGTACATTAGGGGTATTTATGACATTTTGTAATGGAAAACCGCAAGCGTACTCTAATTAGCAAATACAGGGGACTCACCCACACACATGCAGATAGGCACACACACAAGCAAAGAGCCGCACGTGCAGAGCATCTTTATTTGATATTACGCATACGCCACGTATGACAATGGTTTTTGTGAATTAGCAGGAAGTAAGGAAGAAAGACTGGGCATACCATCCCATCACATGGACTCAGGTTACCTTGTCAATGCCTGCCGTCTGGCCATAAGAACCAGAAAGAAATTTTAATGAGCACACAAAAGATATGGAGAAAAACGACAAGATGAAGGAATGCACGAAGAGATGGGCAAGGATGAGCAGACAGGAGGATTATAGGAGGCTACAGGAGGTTCCTGGTGGTTACAGTAGCTATACAAATTATGTCCCAAAATCAGCAATCAGTTACGTTTTGTTTCTGTTTATTTCCCAAGAATAAATGCACATGAAAAGGGAAAAGCTTAGAGTTTAAGTTAACTTAACATTGCATTCCAGTTGGGCACTGGAGGAATATTTCAGTTTTTTGATAAATTCGAAGTATGCGAATAACTTGAATTGAAGAAGAGAATCCGGCATCTGTTGCAGAGTTTTTCTACCGCCATTTGGGTTGACAGAGAGCGGTAACAGTAATCGGTGCGGCCCCACAGGGAACGGTAACGATAACAGACTGTTAACCTGGGGTTCTGTTAACAGCGCTGTTGCCATGTGAGAGCTGCTGCTCTGAACATATATTATGGGTTCTGCTAGCAGATAATCTGGTCCTCCTCTATGCAAAAGTATCCCCAACAAACTAAGCTCTAATGAGCCAAAAGAGAACACACATTTTTGCGCACTTTTCAGTTGATTTATTTGCACAACTTCATGAGTGGCCTAAGCCCATACACCCATACACCCATACATATTTGGCACTATATAGTATTGTATATCCGGGTGGATCGGTGGCAGCAGCAGGATGGAAAGATTGCAGCCAATTAACGCTGCTGTTGCTGCTGTTGCAATTAATTTTAAATGCAACGCATCAAAACTAATTGCTCAAAACTGAATTAATTAAAAAAATACATACAAAATATACAAATACTGTTTTCCAGAGAGAGCGAACACGAACCGAATGGCCGGATACCCTCGAATGGTATAATATTTTGGAAATTGTGGGGCAGTTATGCTCGTACAGATCGAACGACTGGCTCGATACCGTGCAGATGGTATTCCATGGCTATCCCTTGGATGGCAAATCCTCTCCTGAATCGTGGATACCCCCAATGTTGTGGCCCCAAATGAAGATCAAGGAAAAGGCAAATCGAGGAAGGCGAATGTGGCAGGACTGTGTAAGAACGGGGAGGGTGGCCAGTGGGAGGTGCGACAAAGTATGGCGATGCGGAGGCGCCATATTGTTAACAATTCTGTGTGCATACTAAAATGTCGGCCTCCCCCCGGAACCACACTCGCCCCACAGCAGGGGGTGTAGCAGCTCCCCTGACGCTGTGTTGTGTTTAATTTCTTTTCGCTGCTGTTGCTGCTGCTGCTGCTCCAACATCTACTTCTGCCTCTGCCTCTGCTCCTGCTTCTGCCTTTGCGCGTGGCATGCAAATGAAATGTCATAAAAATTGCAACTCTGCTGCGACGCTGCGACGCTGCGACGCTGCCACGCTGCCATTCTCCCATGCTACAACGCTGGCAGCGGCGTCAATGTTGCAGCTGCCACACCATGGTCGTCCATGCCACCGTCGCCCTCTGCCACCGCTGTCAACCGCAGCAATGAAGCAGCGACGCAGCGCGCATATTTTCCAAGATTTTCTTTCCCTTTTTTTTTTTTAATTTTAGAAAAACGCAGACAATTTTTTCTGTTGCTTTGCTGCTGTTTCCACGCGCTGTGGCAATGTTGCATAAATGAAAACGGGAATAGAAAAATGCACAGAGGCTCGGCACCACACACACACACACACACACACACACACACACATGTCTCCTGGGAGAGGGAAGGTGGGGAAATGCCAGAGAAAGGTTATGTGGAAAGGCGTGGGACAGAGAGAGAGGGAGAGAGAGAGAGAGAGAGAGCGAGAGTAGAAGCCAACGACAGTTTAGAAAATGTGCAAAAGTATTAAATTTCAGACGCCCAGAGCGGAACCATTGGCACCGAAGGAGAAAGACAGAGAAGGAAGGAAAAGTCGTTGCGGTCACCCAATCCCCATGGGCGGACGTACCACACGTGGCACCCGTGCCGCGCCCCGAAGCGGAACTGTAACTGAAGATGCAGATTGGAAATGGGGTTTGTGGCGGGAAAAGCTCAAAGGAAAAGCTCAAAGTCCTTCCGCTGGCTTGAGAGAGAAAAAAAACAAGGAAGGTGTTCATAAGAGGATGGATAGTGGAATAGTACGAAGAATTAGAAACGAGGTGCGATATGTGTAGTGTGTTCGCTATAATTACGTATAGTAACCTTACCTCACCTTTCATTATGGCTGCTCTGAGAGCCGTGTGGATCCTGAGAGCGCGAGGCGCTGTCGGCTAGAGTTAACAGTGCGCTGTTACTGGTAGCAGCCAGAGGCTGTTCGCAAGCTGTTGGCATGGGGTGTTAACAGCGCTAACGATGAAAAATATATTTAATTGCATTTTTTGACATTTACAACACTGATTGGTGCTCATTGGCAGGGTCAATCAAATCCACATGGCTCTGGATCTGGCTCTGGCTCTGGCTCTGGACCTGGCTCTGGACCTGGCTCTGGCGCTCTTCGTGTTCCTGTTCCTGGCTCTCCGCAGCCGGCTGCACTCCCTCAATATCCTCCCTTCGGCATCTTCTTATGTCGCCCCTTGCCATCCTGCCAAACGGCATGTAGAAGCGGGACTGCTGCCACTGCATCTGCACCAGGTAGGAGTAGGCCACCAGCCCAAAATACACACTGAGGACTGCGAGAAAAGCAGGAAGGCATTAGAAAGGCAGATAAATATGGCAAAAGAGAGTGTGGATGCTACTTAAAAGGAAAGAAAGGACAAGGATTTCGTAGAAGCAATCCACACAAGTTCTCTGGGCATGCTGCACGATGAACAGGGGGCAGAGCAGGAGATGCACGACATTTGTGAAGAGGTAGATCCTAACGAGAAACTGCCTTTCCTGCGAAAGAGATCAGGACTGTAATCATCGACCCATTGGATGGCCAAAAACCATACAAAATAGGTGCCAGCAGCCAGCATGGCTGATCCGATGAGGTAGGCCAAATATCCGAGACGACCTATGTACAGCATCCAATTGCCTGAGGAGGAAAGGGTATCCAGCATCAGTATCCATGCAGGAGCCTCTTTCATTCGCTTACTTTCACCAAACACCAGGCACATCCCCGAGGACCACAGCTCGAACAGCGCCATAAAGCAGCAGCCCACCCGGAGATCCACACAGAAGCAGCATTCCTTCAGGCTGTAGTGCAGCCTCTTCTTCCGCCGTTCGTAGGAGTCAGAGACATCCCTGCAGTCCGGGGGCACCCTACGAGGCAATATCCCGGAGGAGTGGACCGTGTGATCACTCAACTCCGAGCGAGAGACTGTCCCAAGAGACGGCTCTTCCTCGGCGGCCGATTCGGCAGCGGTGAAGGAGTGCGGAGGAGAAGTCTGGGTCGCCGTGTCCGTCCGGAGCTGAATGAAGCGACGCGGCTTGAGCGCGATTTGTGGAGTGGTTTGCCCGCTTTTATCCATTTTATCCATGTTTGAGGTATTTTGAGAAAGAACGATTTTTTGGTTCAACCTGTCGTTTCGAATTTTGGTTTGCTTTTATTTTGTACAAATATTAGGTACTTGTTAGCCTGCTTTATGTTAATTTTGACTATGGAAATCAAGACTTGGATCTGCAGGAAAATCTATCAAAAAAGGTATTCTTTCCTTCTTTCCCTTAAAGCCCTTTTCCTCTTCTTCTTTCAACTTCTCTACATGCGAAAAGTTCTCTGCTGCTGCTTTTAGCTGCTTTTTACCAAAAATTCTGGTCACATTTGCAACATTCGGGGGCACTTTTATCCCCCCCACACGGTGGAAGATATAGTGCCAGTTTTTTGGTCACAAACCCGTGATCCGTAACCCGTAGCCCGTAACCCCAGCAATGGCCATGGCCCCTGTTCTGTTCCTTCCACAGCTTCCGACATGCACTCAATGCTCTGGCTCTTGATGATGATGTTGCTCCAACTTCTGTGGACTGTGGACGGGCCTGGACTGCTGATGACCACAGGACAAACACCCACACACCCACACACTTGACAGGCACCACATAGCAGCAGCAGCAGCAGCAGCTACAACAACTGCAGCAGCAGCAGTGCCACAAGCTTCTGCATTTTGCGCCCTAACTCTTTTCGGAACGTTCTCCGACCGTTTGCATCCATCTTGAAACCTCCTGCAACCCTTTTGCACTATCCCCTCCATCCCCTCTATGCCCACTATCGATTCAAACAATGTGACCAAGTGCGTGGCAAAGTTCTTCCACATTTGGACAACTTTCATCGGACTCCTGGCACTCGTCCCCTCCCCTCCCCTCCCCTGGTGTCCTGTGTGTGTGTCCATGAGGAACAGCGGCGCCCCTGCAGGAGAAAGCTGATCAAAATTATTTGAAGCTTTTGCAATTTTTGTAATTAAGCGAACAAAGCCAAACATTTGCTCAGGCATTTTTCCCATCTATCCATCCAGCAGGCAGTGTGGATGTGGGTGCAGCTGCAAGTGGCAGCTGAAAGTGCCAGTTTTATTGTGTGCCCCACTGTGTTACGCTCTCGTCCCCCTCCACAGTTGTTGCAAAGTTGCCGGACAACTGCAAAAACTGCAGCATGCAAATCGAAAAATAATTACAATTGCGCAAAGTTTTAAAACGAACAGAGAAGAGACAACTGGAGAGCACCCACCCCACCACTAACCCTCTCCCCCCACCATGCAAGGGGGAAGTGTCCCTGATTTCTTTCCGTTTCCGAGAGATAGAGACAAAGCCAAAAACTGTGACACACACAGAGGGAGACAGAGTCAGAGGGAGACTGAGCCAGAGGGAAGGGAGCGCAAGTGTTCAATGCCCAGAGGTGGAGTTGCAGATGGAGCCCACATGTGTGAAAGGAGTATGATCGGTGGCAGCAGGAGAGGCATCGAAGGAAAGCAGGAGCAGGAGCAGGAGGTACAGCACGGAAATAGGAGGCGCAGTACAGACTACAGGCGGCATAAAGGAGTAGTCACGAAGCAGAAGGCAAGTCGAGAGAGAGTATCAGGTGAAGGCAAAGCTCCACTGAAAGAAACAGGAGACTATGTTATGCAGACCTCTGTAGTGCTCAGAAATTTCTAGCACCTTCTGCTCATATTACAAAACCGATTTCGAGCACAATTTTGTGGTTAAACGAAAGAAACCTTCGAAAGGACTGCTTAAGTGCATTATCTTTCAATTAAGCTTAGTTCAAAGCAAAACCCTGCAAAAAATATAATGATTTAGTTGATTTTAAAAGCCAGTTTACCTAGAAATTCTAAAACAGCTGTCAGAGAGCGGTAACAGTGCGCTGTTACCGGGAGGGGTAACATGCTGTTAACCTGGCTGTTGCCGCTCTGTTACAGTCTACTACCCTCCGGCCCTTGTATACCCCGAGAACTATAAATATACATAAGACTCATAGAAATAAATAAGGATAATAAAATAATAATTACATTCACATTACTTTGATTGGTTTTTGGTTGCAGATTAACAGATAGCTAGAAGTTTTTTTCGCAGTGTAGGAAGGGGAGTTTTGCGTAGGATGTGTCCTTCAGTGCGTGTATGCTTTGACAGTGCATTTTGGAAGGGTGGTCGGTTAGAGGGGGGTGGAGGAGGATGAATAGGCTCCTTCTCTGAATTTCGCATTAGACACACATTCAAACTGTTAATGCGTTTGTCTCTCTTCCACCTTTGTCTCTACTTCTCTCTGTCGCTTCCCTGCCCTGACAGAAGAAAACTTTGAAAACTCATTCAGTGTCATGTAGATTTTTCGTATTTTTACTTGTGCCCCCTCCCCCCCTCCTGACAAAAAATAATTGTTGCCTAACTTTTTGCCCAAGCTCATAAAACTGTGCCCGTGCCTCCAAGCCTCCAAGCCTCGTGCCTCTGCTCCTTCCTGGACCCATTATTTGAGATCCTCTGCTCCCGAGCCCCATTATCCGTGGCAGCCCCCCTCCCCTCCCCCTGGCACCCTGCAGGCACCTCAAAGCCAGGCAGTCGGCAGTTATCCCAGTGTTGGTGGCATTTTAAAACTATTGTTCATTTCAAGCATCAAGAAACTTCTCAAATTGTTGCTGAAGCGCTGTCGAAACTTTTTCATTTTGACGCCCTGGCAGGTGGTGTGTAGCCCTGACCCACTGTCACAGCCATGTCATGCCCCATGCCTTGCCTTACCGGGGGGAGCTGCTGCTTCGTCCTTCAACCTTCAACAGGAATAGCCCATATCTTAGGGATGAAATGGGGAATCATTAAAATTCTGTACAAATATGCCATGGCTTAAGGCTTTGGGATTACCCAAAAATCTACAACGATCTTCAAAACGACCTTCAATACTCCTAAATAATAATCTTTCATCACTTTTTCTATCATCACTGGACGGACATGATTGAGAGAGACGAAAGTAATTGAATAGATGTGGGATTTTATGGGAAGCCACAGGAGTAACAGAGTCTGTAGAGTTAACATAGAAAAACTGATTCTGTAGAGTTAACAGAGCTAACAGCAGAGAGAGGAGAGAGCCAAGCCTCAGCGATTGATTGACGCCAATCATTCTCTCTCTCAAGCCACATGCATTTTTGAAGAGAGAAAATATTAGTAGTTAATTTCAAAAGTTAATACTGACAAATATATTAAATATTTCATTGATTTATTATTTATTATTTCGATTTCTGAAAGTACCTTTTTAAAGTCCCTGTACTCGAATTACTCGAAGAATTTCGGTGGAAGAACAAGTAATCACAAGTCTGCCCTTGCCTTTAAATCAATCGCTTATTGATATACGTATCGATGAGACACGATGATACAATCTGAGCAGTAATCTCATTTGGTATGGCATTTCGTTCTCCTCGGACATTGCTCATACGCACCATTAGCAATGGGCAAAGAGATGAGAAAGATGCCCCCCCTTGGAGGGACATTGTGGCACTGGTACAAGACGAGGCATCGCCTTTGATTCAATTAACTTTGTTTATCGCGCATAATGCATGGATTATCAATATCAATTGACATCAATTTCGGTTATTGGGGTGGACCAGAGAGTCTGAACAGGGTGGTCGTCTGCACGGAAAAATGTTTGGACAGCATTTTGTGCTGAGATACTGAAAAGTTTTCCCCCTGTTAATACCCTATCAAGGGGAGGGTATGATGGAAAGAAAGGTTATTCCATCTTGCCAGGCTCGTTTTTGCTTGCTGATTGAATTTGAAGTGTATCTGGAGATTCGATTATCGGCTTATTATCCCATTTATCCTGTTGGTCTGTGGCTGTGGCAGCGGCTGTGGCATTTCAATTAAATCCTCCCCCATCTAATTGAATTGAATGGAAATTGAATTGAACACTGAACCATGTGTCCATGTGTATCTGTGTGCCACTTAAAGCTGACCCTGTGACCCATTAAAGGTTCACTCTTCCCTTCCCTTCCCCTCTCTCCTTCTCTCTCTCTCTTTCTATCGCCAGGATCTTCTGCTGCTGCTGCTGCTGCTGGCATTTGTCCTCTGTTTTGTTGCAAGGCAAAAGAACACAAAACCCAAGTTATTTTAATTTCAACTTAAGACGAGGATGAAGTTGATTGGTGCTGACGGGGCAAAAGGGAGACAGAGAGAGGGAGAGAGAGATAACTTTTTATATGGCTTTAATTGCCACACACGCACACACACACACACACACACACACACACACACACACACACACACTCAGATAATTAAAAAGTTTTCTCTCCGCGCTGTAAAGTGAAAAAATCTTTGCCATATACCATCGTTAATATCAGGAAGCGTTTCACTTAGGTTCATGGGCGGGAAAAAGGGGCGGTGGGGCGGCTAGGGGGGGCCAAGAATAGGTGGGATCAGGTTGAGGTATGTGGCATGAATGGAAATCAGGATGAGGCAATGTCTTTACAGGGATTAAGGCAGTGAAGTCGACTCCACGTCTCCACCAACTTGCCCCAATTTATGCATTATTATTTGCCTCTCGATGTGGTTGTTGCTGCTGCTGTTGAACATGTCATTCTTTGCACTTTCCACGGTGTGTCTACGCCTTGTTTTTCCAGGGTGCATTCCGGTATGCCAGACATCAGACAACGTGCAACTTATACACATGAAGCTAAAGGAATTTCAACCATTTCAACCATATTATATAGGTGTAAAAGCACTAATGAAGGGCCTCCCCATAGAAGATGCATTTTGCCACCAATCAGATGCCACTAGTGTTAATATTTGTCTAATTAATGCGTTGTACTGTACTCATTAGCGGAAAGCAGCACATTGAGTGGCACATTCGCCCAGTGCGTGCCTTTGGTATGTGGCAGCCCATGAGGCGACACTCAGCATAATGCACAATTCACAATTATTCAGGAATATCAAGTGGTTAAGGCCATCAGGCACAGAGTTTGCCTTGAGCCGTGGCCATAACTGTGCGGTTGCCAAACAATTTTGACGCGCTCCGGTGGCTCGGGTCGAACGACGAATAATATTGATGTCAGATTCCACCTGTGCGTGCTGTATGGCTCCTCCTGCAAGTGCAGGACATAGCTGTGGCTGTGGCTGTGCATGTGTCTGTGGGAATAGTTGTCTCTGCTGCGGGTCCTTTCAGATCTTCATAAGTAGGCCTTAACAGCGCTGTCAGAGAACGGTAACAGTGCGCTACAACCGGAATCGATAACAGGCTGTTAACCGGAATCGATAACAGGCTGTTAACTGGGGGAGTTAACAGCGCTGTTGCTCTGCTACAGCTGCATCCCGGAACACAATGTACTCGCGTTATGAATTTCTTAATTTTTCTACTCATCAACTACCTCGAAAAACCCTTTAATGTGCGGCTAATCCAGGGTATGCCCCAAGTCGAGTTGCGTGTCGAAATGGTACCATTTCGTTTCATGTTGTGTTTTTTATAGCCGCCCTCGTTGTCCTCCTTCGCGCAAAATCCTTAAGAAGCAAAAGTCGTTTGGCCAAGGTTCACATAATCAAGGCATCTCTCTCTCTCTGTCTCTTACTTGGCATCTCCCTCCCCCTTAGCTCATTCTCAACTTATTCTCCGCTCTGATTTCGACACATCAGCGACGACGTCGGCAGAATGTAATTTGTTTTATG
Source organism: Drosophila athabasca (assembly GCA_008121215.1). Classification (NCBI taxonomy): domain Eukaryota; kingdom Metazoa; phylum Arthropoda; class Insecta; order Diptera; family Drosophilidae; genus Drosophila; species Drosophila athabasca. Next base: position 6,142,877 of record CM017796.1, on the reverse strand, counting down.
GTTTTGCAACCGTTAGTTTTCATTTACATTATGTACATGTATACAGTTGTACATATGTACACATGTCTGAAGAGCTAGCAAGACTAGCTCTCTCTCTCTCTTTCGCACTCTGTCAAGTGCATTTTCGTTGCAAAACAAATTTATGCAGCACTTCGTCACGTCAGGCCTTATTATTGTTACAGATTCTGCATTGCATTTCCTGCCACTTCCACAAAATAAGTTTTAATTAAAATTAAAATCAAAATCTGTCTACAGCTCTAGCTGCCTCTCTCTAGCTCTCTCTCTTTCTCTGTCTCTGTCTCTCTAGAAGGATGCAAAATATTAGCTAATTTGCATTGCATCTTAAGACAGTTTGCACCTTTGGCATTCTTAATGGGCATTACAACACCTTTCCAGGATGCTAACGATACGTTTAAGGGCTTGAATGCATTCTCTTCCTCCCCCTCCACCTCCCCCTCTCCACGTCACTCTCTTTTGCTCCTTTGGATTGTGAAGTTTTTGGGGGGGAAAACGGGGACTGAAACGTTTTATTGCCTTCATATTTTGCATGTCCTGGATGTCCTGAGTGTCCCGGACTTCTGTCATAAATTGCACAAGCCTTGCACAAATGAACCATACATTAGAGTCAGGTCAGAGGAAGACATAGCACAGCTACAGGGAGCAGGGAACAAGAGAGATAGAGAGGAAGAGAGAAAGAGAGAGAGGTAGAGGTTGAGAGATAGGGCAGACTTTGGGGATACACACCGACGCGCATACATAATTTGTATAAATCACAAAAATGCACATTTATCGCATAATTCTGTCGTACATCAGGACACACACCACACACGCAGGAGATGCCACTCGCAGCTCTGTACCATCCATTCCCTTATAAACGGATTCATACTGATCGTGCAGATCCCAGTCAAAGAGCGTTAACAGTGCGTGCGCTGTAACGCTATGCGGCCACAGGCTGTTATCGGCTAGCTGTAACAGGCTGTTAGCCTGATCTGTTCACAGCGCTGTTACTCTGTTCGAGCTGTTTCCCTGAAACCTCTTTTACCATCGGTCGCTAAGTATCTTTTGCTTTGGACACAAGCCAGCCAAACCACTCCAAAGGAATATTCTCAACCGCGATTCATTTAATGGGAAAATGGATATGCCTCAGCACCAAACCTCTTCATCTCTCTCTCTGTCTCTCTGCTAATTAATTCCTGGGACACACGTCATAGGCCGGAGTACATTGGTTAGCTGCACTGTCAGTGCATTTGTTATGTGACCACCCAGAAAGAGAAGGAGATGGATGGTATGAATGTATTCATGTAATCGTGAATAGCAAGTGGTTAATGCCAGGAGCAGACCTTGGGCTCCAAGGCTCCAAGACGTGACCATAATTGTGTGGTTGCCAAGAACTTTGCCACTTTCGGATCACGACAGAGTTGTCAGAATCAGATTCAGTATTCAGAGGGTTCCTGTCCATCATTCCGGTGGTCGTGGTGTTCGTTCTGCTCTTGTGTTCCTCCTTCAGCTTGAGGTTTCTCTCTCTGGACTCTCAGTGGATGGAGATGGCACATGGCCTATAACAAAACTCATGACAAAATCATTACAAGCATTTGGAATAGTTATCGTTCTATATATCCATCCGACATACACTGACATACACATATACTCGCAAGCCGGGACCGACCTCCTGATGGGGGTCCTTCTGCTCCTTCGTGCTGTTGCTGCTGCTGCTTCTTCTGCTGCCTGCTGCCTGGTTTTGCTCTAGGAAATGGCAAAAGCTGTAAAAAATTTGCATTTTTATAACAACTTAAGTCAGCAGACGACGACTTTACTTTTCCGAGCACTTGAACTGGTTTTTCCTTTCCATTCCTTTCCTTCACCTTCCCCCCATACACCATACACTATACACTATACACCATACAAAGTTTTGCATGCGTGTGGCTCTCCCACTCGACCTGACCCCGCACCAGAACCAGCACCCGCACCCTCGCCCGCATTCCTCCCCTGCATATCAGCATATCTAAACTATATAATATATATACTCGCTCTTCTACACATACCATCATGTGTGTGTGTGTGTATGTGTGTGCATTTATAATAGCAGTTATATTTATGAACTAGAAAAAAGCAAAAAAAAGAAGAAGAAAACGCTGTACCAAAAAGAGCCAGCAAAAATTGTGTCCATTTTGCAATTTGCCGCCGGCGCGGTGCACACCAGGCAAAGTGGTTGAAAGAGGGAAAAGTGGCAAGAGGAGCCGGACAAGGTGGCGCTGGGATAAGTGGAGACATATGCATGGAGTATGCAGCATGAGAGGGTGGGGCATGATATGCGTCTTAAACGAGAGTTTGGGGTCCTCAATGGAAGTTCCCTTTGCAGGGATATTCCCAAGTATTCTCCGAGAAATAAGAGTATATCCATTCATAATTGGGAAGCGCTTAACGATAAAAAGATAGTTCCAGTTTGCGGTTACCGTGTAGAATCTTGCAAAAAAAAGAGACACATTACCATAGGATGTAATCACCAATTGGAACCACTTAGAAACTACAGCGGATGCTGGAATGCTGGAAAAGGAAAAGTCGGCAGAAGGGGACGACCAATATAGAGATGGGAGCACCAGGTGCGGTGTGGCAAGACATTGCTAAACTTGGCCTTGGTGTGCTCAAATGGAGCCAAAAGGAGAAGCGACTCGACTGGCGGTCATATCTAGCATCGGCCGAGATCATTAATCAGTTGCGATGTTAATATAACCTGCCAAAGAAGCAGCAAAATATGAAGAATATAAACTAAATTCCTTGCAATTCCCAAACCATACCAAATTACTGCAATTCCATTTGCTAGACAGCGGGAAAAATGTGTGCAGAGAGACAGAGGGAGAAGTCCACGCAAAACCCCCTTGAAATATGCAACATCCGTCGTCCTGTCCGCTGGACAGGATGGAAATAACTTGATGCGGACGCATGTAGACACTGCTAATGCGCATTGTATGCGATAAGTTCCCAGAACCCAGAAGCCAGAGCCGCCTCCCATCCCCTCCTATCATGCTCTACTGCTCGACTGCTCTACCGTCTATCCCACCAGACTCGTTCTCCGCCTGCCCCATGGACAACTTCCGACGTCTTCATTGTGGCACAGTGGTTGGGCTTCCAAACAGAGAAATCCAAATGCTCAGCCCCTCTGTAGCTTTATTGTGGGAAGCAAGCCAGTGTGCTACTGTGCCACTGTGCCATCTGTGCCGTCTGCGCCGTCTGCCAGTGTCGTCAACGATATGTGAAGTTTGCCTTCCGCTTGTCGCTCCACATGTTAGCCCTTGGCCTCAACCACCAGTTCTCAGTTCCCAGTTCCCAGTCTCCTTCCAGGCCTGCAGTCTGCGTCGTTCCGTGTCCGCTTGTCGCACGACCAACACAAATTACCATCGTTGAGCAGAAGCACCGCTAACAAGTAGCCAAAGAAGGAGAAGCAGAGAAGGAGACGGAGAATAGAGCTGAAGCCGGTGCTGCTGGTGTATTGTCCGTTTTTGAGTGAGAGAGTGATGATGAAAAACGGGCTCTTGATGTTTGTCCCTGCAACGTTAAAGGAGCTCCTTCTCCCGCTGCTACTTCTCCGTCATTTGTTTAAATAATTCACCGTGACGAGTCGAGACGAGACGAGACGAGACGATGGGCTCTGGCTCTGCATATCGAGTTTTGTCCTGGGCTCCAGACGCTATGCGCTCATATGCATACATATGTATGTATGTATGTGAGAATCCCGCTCTTCATCTCTGTCGCTGGCAGTGATAGGTCGGGGCGTAGCGGGTCGGTAGTCGGTAAAGTGCGTTTTAGTATGCATGCTGCAATTTCTATATGACCATGCCGCTGCAATTGCTTGCTTGCATGCATATTTTATCCCTACCTCTAGCCCTTCGCTTGCCTTGGCCTTTTTTCTTGGCTTATTCCAACTGCAATTTGGAGCTGTTGCTGCAGCTGCTCACATTTTTTATGGCTGTGCTGCCTGGGCGCAACATGTTGGTCATTTGCCGCATACGTAATCGTGCCGCAAATCACTTGATGGCGCTGGAATTATGTCAATTTAGTGTGAGAGAGTATCCAAATCCAAGGAGTTGATTCCTAAGTTTAAATTTAAATTTTAAATGTTACCTTTTCGATAGCGATCAGCGATAGTAGCGCAAAGTGCTGCCAGATCAAGAGGAGAAGGTGTTCCCTCAGTAAATGGCAGCGCTGTTCAATACCGATCATCGATAGATCCACAAAGCGCTGCCAGATCGATAGGAAAAGGTATGATTTCCGATCTCCGTTGTATTTTAAACCTTTTTGGGATGGGGATGCCGCATGGTGCTGCATCAGGACGATAACGCAACAAACTCCGTCGAAGATTATATATAGTAATTGTGAACAAAGGAAACTTCATACCCATCAATGCGAAAATGGGTGTTTGGTCAAGGGAATCTTTTCTCTAATTTTCAATATTTTCTTATAAATAAAAGTGTACTTGCCTGGTGGTTAATTCTTTTTGCTTGACAACGATCGTATTTACTAAAACTCTGGAGAATTATTTCTGATATATCTTTATTGGTATCGTAAAGAAAGCTTTATATCCGATACATCGAGCCATACATATGTTAAGGCATCATTTCCACTTGCACTCTGCAGAAAGTGGGTCTAGTGTTTATCGAGACGCTTTTCGTATGCATGTTCTTCGGCTAAAATTTTAAACGCGCGCCACATGGAAAAAAGGTATACAATTGTCGATACTACCGGTGGACAAGCAAAAAGTGTTCAAATGACGTGACATTTCATGCTCACTTACGTTTTCCTACGTCGCATTTCATGCTCACTTAAATTTTATACCTTGGCTTAAACGTCATTTTAGAAACAATCTAAAAAAAAAGAGTCACTAAACTCAACCAATCCTGTAGATATTTAATTCATTAATCGTATAAAATTATGTGCTCAGGCCTGAGGGTCCTAGTTAGCTAGTAATATTAAACGGAATATCAAAAGCGAGGAATATGAGTTTCGAAAATTTTCAAAATTACCGCCACATCACCAAATATACTTTGTTATCGATGTTTTGTTGCATGTTTTGTTGCATGGACGCATGCGCCTCTCAAAGCCTATTAGTCAGCTGGGTGGATTTTACCTTGCAGGCCTTGCATTTTCTGGGCCGTTTTGCCTGTTGTCCATACCCGATTTTTCCGAAGAGCCTCAGCAATTTCCCAGGGAAAAATATTATAAACTTCCCAAGACGGCGAGGATATTTTACTGCGCGCGGATTTGAAATGAGCAAGGGAGTTACTAAAATAATGGATAAATTGCTGAAATCAAAGTAATCTGTTTCAGGGGAGATTAGTTATTCGATTATGTTGTCTTTGTCCTATAATTTATTATTTTCCTTCCAAGGAGTAGCCCCAACACTTTATAGCCCAAATTATAGTGCACAAATAAAACAATAGCCCCCAAAACAACTAACTTCGACACGAGCGTTACAGAGCGTTGCCCACCAGCCATTGTAAAATTGTTAAATCTATTATTTGCGGCCATAAACTGCAATATTATATTAAACAGAATATCAAAATCGAGGAATATGATTTTCATCGGTATTTTTACGGTATATTTTTAAAATGAGACCGTTCTTTTTGGTATATTTCTGATGGTCGGACGGTATATTTGATCGATAATTCCGCGGTCACACTGCTAAACAATTTCGTCTTGTTTGTAAATCGCAACCCCGTGTCAAAATGATATGATGATATGTTCCTGAAATAGTTTTAAGTTGATTTATCGAAATGTCTTCACTTGATTCTCATTATATATTATAAATAAATAATAAATATTTTTTGTTTTAAGTCAATAAAAAGTTAAATAAACTTGTATAAAAAGGATAAAAAAACACTTTCTTTTTAAACCCCGATCAATTGCATTTATTTATTTATTCTTTTTATAAATTGCAAAAATAAATTCAAATTTTAAAGCCTTTTAGCTGCAATTCTGTTTGGTATTTTCGTGGTATTAAATGAATATTCAAATAGTATATTTTGGTATTATTTCGGGCCCAAAATAGTATATTTCGTTATTGCCGGCGCGGTCACCCTGCTCTACACAGCTGACCAAAAAGATACACACAAAGAAGTCGTACTTAGTTTTTTTTTTTTGGTTGATTTTCGCAGGAAAAATGGCAAATGCTGTACGTAAATCTAGAAACGGTTGCATCCATGTAGTATTTGTCATATAAATATGCATTTACAGGCCAGTACAAGTGGCGGAGGCAGTTCAGGAGCAGGAACAGCAGAAGGAGCAGCAGCAGTCGCTGGGGCTGGCGAAGAACAGCGACGCATCTGGGTGGGAAATTTGGATTCAAGGATCACCGAGTAAGTTGATTGCAGCCAAAATGCTGACCCCGAAACCAAACTAATAGTCACTCTCCCCTTGCCAATTATCGGTTTCAACTTCTCAAACTAATGCAAAAATGCGGTCCCATCGAAAAGTTCGACATGCTGTTCCACAAGGGCGGCCCGATGGTTGGCCAGTCCCGCGGCTATGCCTTTGTTACATTCGCCGAGGTATGTTCTCCCTCCCCTGCCATACACTGCCCTACACGCTTCCCTGTACTCACTGAATTTCCCTCCACAGAATGAGGGAGCCACCAATGCCCTGCTGAAGCTGGATGGCACAAGCGTGGGCAGCCGCTCCATAGCCGTTCGCCTGGCCAAGAACATCAAATATGTGAGTGTAAACCCAAAGGAGATCCATCTCGACCCGTCTAATACATACTTAATCTCCCATGACTACAGGATGATCTGCAAAAGCCCAAGCCGCGCATTGAGATTCCGGCTCTGGGGACGGGAAAGCGCGAGGAGAAAATCAGCAAATCCGAGGCCATACGCGCCATCGAGGCGAAGCTGAAACATCTGGACCGCCACACAGACGACAATCTCGACCTGAACCCCAGGGAAGGGTTTAACGCAAACGTGCCCTTCATCCAGCGCTATCAGTTCAACAAGGATCGCGACAACGCTCAGCGCTATGGAAAGTCCTCGGCCCCCTACCACCGACAGCAGCGTCCGAAGCGACGTTGAGGCCTCCGGGAAAACATAGTCGACAAGACATTTTAGTACTTAGGGCGCTACCTCAGCAGCAGACAGCCTGACAACAAACACCATTTACTTTACAATTAATTTATTTAAGAGATAAAGACACACCCAGCATAAAGGAAACGAACTACTTGGGAGCAAACTTGAATTTTCCGCGCATCTGTTCGGGCAGTGGAACGGTGCCGGGGCAGGGCATCTGTCCGGGAATCTCGCAGATGCAGTGCCGGTCGCAGCCATAGCCAAAATTGGCCGGATTGTCCTTACTCTCTTTCAGACGGGCCTCCGCATCCAGTTGTTCTCTGAAAAAAAGAGCAAATCAGCCTTGCAGGAGAGCAACGATGGAACCTGGTCGGACACTTACCGCGTCTTGCCCACCACCCGAACCAGGTGTTCGATGATTTCATCTTTGTTGCGGCTATCAATGTCGATGAGCATATCGCGGCCATCCTCAAAGTAGCAGCGCACAAACGGCGACGGCGTCATGTTCTTCATGGTTAGCACCTGCACCTCGGGATTCTTGAACTGTACCTGGGGAATGTTCCAAAACACAAAGTCCCTGAAGAGCAACGGAGCAACAATTAGATTCTGTGTGGGAATACTTGAAGGAGCAGCAGATGACCCACCTGGCGCCCGCATGATGATCGCCATATGTGTTGTAGTTGACGCTGAAGATTCGCACCTTGTCCTTGAGCACCAATTTTCCAGCATTCAGGTATTTGAGGGTGCGCCGGATCGGCTCGCGTCCCTTCATGAAAGGCATTCTGGATTTTCAATTGAAATAAACGTGCGAAAACAAAAACGTTTTTTATTGTGTAATGCGGCCAGCTGATGGCTTAGTGTGGCCGTAAAAAAATATCGTATGCGATATATCGATAGAAATGTTGCCTTCAGAATGGACTTCAAAGTAATTGGAATATAATAAAATAACATAAAAAGGAAAACAAAAATACATATGCAATAGTAAGACCCACAAAAAGTTTCCTCAAAAAAAGCACATAATTGAAACATCATGCAAACTACAATCGATATCTTATACCAATACAAACATCGACATAAATTCAAACAACAACAAAATTACATCAAAGCCGGCAAATTTGTATAAATTGTCAAGAAATTACCACCGTTTTTAAAGGTTACATTTAACTATATGATGGAAATAACGCTGGCCGTGATCAAGCCGCACGTGATGCGCAACACATACGCCCTGCAGCAGATCAAATCCCTGATCGAAAAAAACTTTCGAGTGCTCGACCAGAAGGAGGTGCACATTACGAAAGACCTATCGGCTCGCTTCTATGCGGAACACCAGGGCAAGTTCTTCTACCACCGCCTGACCACCTTCATGAACAGGTGAGTGGGAGTGGGGCAGTGCAGTCCTCCCGCCTGCTATGTGGTATATACCCTGGACTATATCCTCCAACATCCCTACCTCTGGCAGCGGCCCCTGCTATGCGCTCATACTGCAGTCGGAGGCCTCCATTCAGAAGTGGCGTCGCCTCATGGGACCCACCAAGGTGTTCAGGGCCGTCTACACCGAACCGCAGTGCATACGTGCACTCTACGGCCTCTCTGACACACGCAACGCCTGCCATGGATCGGACAGCGAGGCCTCGGCCCTGCGGGAGATTGGCATCCTGTTTCCAGAGTTCGATGTGCGGGCCGTGGCTGACCACAAGGCCAAAAAGGAGTCGTAGTAGGGTCGTTATTCTAGTCGTTTATTAGCCAAAAGCTTGGCTTAGCCTTTTTGTAATTATAAGACAGCATCAGTGAATATTTAAAAGAGCCCTTGGGTGCTGGTTTTTGGTGCATTTTATGTCGACATTGCTGCACAGGTGGTTCAGCGGCTGCGATTCTGCAGAATGGAACTCCCACGTGTCCCACAGAGGCGTGGAGCCGTGGAGCAGTCCAGGTAGCTGATGAGCCGCAGGACTTCTGACATTCTACTCTCAGAATCGAACTGTGACTAGATGAAAAACTACAAAGATAGTATTCCCAGTGCCTCTGTAAGGGGAAATTCGTAGTCTTAAAGCATTGTGTTTTAAAAACTTTATTTCATTAATTTCTGGCTTTACATAATACAATTCTTTACTCATTTATGTTCTATGTGGTAGGTACATGTATAGATAGAGATTTTCGATTTGTTTCTGGTTACCGTTTTAGCTCCGTTGTAAATAGTTTTGTAATTGTAATAAAAATTATAAAATTTATAAACTTAACAAATTATACAAATATCTACTCGTATTTGTGTGTGTAGCTGTAGTGTCCCTATATAAAGATATAGATATATAGTATATATGTTTGTATGTTTGTATTGTATATCGGTTCAGACAATAATTGATAGAGAAGCATCGCCAAGAAATGGAAAACAGAAACTGACAAAAAAATCATATATTGTAAATTCATTTTGTGGGTGCGAGCGAGACCACACACCCGTGGCATCTGTCTGTCTTTTTCTAACTCGTGCGCGAGGGCACAAACAAAAATTATAAATAAAAAACATCACTGAAAGGTATATAAAATGAATATTAAAAAAAAAAGAGATTTAATCATCTAAACATTAAGTTTTTAGCTCTGCGGGCAACAATTTTTCAAATCTCCACAGACGATAGAAACAAAAAAAAAAAAAAAAAAACAATGGGGAATTTATGAAAAATTATCCATATGCCATATTAATATTGTAAGTTTTTTGTTTTGGTTTTTTTTCTATTTTTTTGTTTTAGCATTTTTTTTCTCATTGTTTCCCTAGCGATCGCTACGTTTTTTATCAATTAGAAATCTTTAATGCCTATTTTGCAGTCCTACAATTTTCACAATTCGCACACGCGTCTTCTCTCCTTCCAGTATGAAACTTTCTTTCCATTATGGATTTTTAAATTTTTTTTAGCATTTTCTGTTTTTTTTTCCTATTCTTTTATCCTTAAGTTCCCCACATACATATACACATATATATTGCTATTCCAAACAGATCTCTAGATCGTTAAACTTGTATATAACTCGAAAAAAAACAGGGAAACAATACAATGGCATGCTTTGCGGCGGCGTCTGCGAGAGTGTTGCCAGATGTTATGGATAGTTTTAGGTGGGTACTGTACTCATTTTGGTGGTGTGGTGTCTCTTGTCTTGTCTTGCATTCGGGGACTGTACTTCAACCTTGCACCTAACACGAAACGCATCATCTCTGGACCGCATTGCAAGGACATTTCCGGATTGTTTCAATTTTTGCTCAATCTTTAATCTAGATATAGTATAGTGTTGTGTGTTTTTATCAACTATGCAACTTTGCCTAGGCGCGCTACCTTTTGATATATATATATATTTATATGGTAGGGTGTATATTTTATACTTAGTTCTTTATAGTATATGCATATATAACCTTTGAATGTAACCAGCTCATAGCATAAAAAGACTATTTCGAATAGTTTTTGTTTTTGTCTGTCAATGACAACGTCCATATATATATACATAGATATATATGTATCAATATAGGTTGCTATTTCCTTTCCCCTGCTTCTCGTGTGTATCTCAACCCCATCTGTACTTCAAATAGTAGATATTCTTATATGGTATTCTCTTCGTATTCTTGCTTGTATAGTAAATAATGTTTGAATGTTTGCTTGTCTCTCTCTGACACATTTGACCCACTTGACCACCCACTTTGAGCATTTCTTCACTCGAACATGGCCATCGATGAGGTGGGCACCACCTCCAGCAGCAGCTGGAAGAACAGCGTCACCTTGTCTGTGAAATGGAAACGGAAACGATAAGGTTTATATAATTTATTGTCTATAATATCTATGATCTATTACTCACTCATGAAGCGTGGTGTCATGCCCAGCTTGACGAATGGCACATAGAAGATGAGGCCAGCAAATATGAAGAGCAATGCGTACAGATACTCAATGCGAGGCGTCTCAAAGATGGGGGCGGCCACAAGATAGATGGATATGACCAAGACCACAACGGGAATGATGATCGGCACTTTGTATGGCCGTGGATAGTTGGGTTTGGTGTAGCGCATCACGATCAGAGCCAGCATCGCGCCGCCGTAGAATATCCAGGCGGTGAAGCTGAAGAAATCAATCAGCGAATCAATCGTGCCATGCAGCACCATTGCCGAGGCAATCAGCGACTGGACGGGGATACGAATACAGAGAAAGAGATACAGAGAGAAAGAGGAGTTTAGAACGAGGATATTGCCACACAATCTGCACCAGAACACGCCCACAAGCACGCACACAAACACGCACACAAACACACACACGCATACACATGTGGAACATATGAAGCTTATGGAGATCGTGGACATAGAGTTATTTCATCATCGATTGAAAAAAAGAAAAGTAAAGCAAAGTATACGGAAATATGTAGTCCGACGACTGGATTACAGCAGAAATTGAATGATTGCGTCGTGTCTCATTTACAAAATAAAGGATTAGAAGATTTGGTATAGAAATTTCGTAGAAAATGTATAGAAAATAGGGATATGGTAACTTCTCCTCAAAATTTTAGATATTCATTCAATTTACTGGGTAGATTATAATTTATTTACATCTTTTCTTGAACTTCTTTGAAGGGTAAGGGTAACGTCAAGAATGGGAATTGCTTTTTGGGGTTTCTACAAAGGGTTAGATAGGGAGGATATGCAGAGGAAGGGGATCCCCACAACAAAACAGACAGAGGAATGGATAGATGGATAAATGGATCCTCTGTTGGATACTCACGTGGAATATCAGGCCCGGGGCTGGTGTGAGGCGTCGCACGTGGACATACGAGAGAATGTCCAGCAAATGACCCTCTCGACTGGCGGCAAAGCAGAGACTGAAAGCAAAACAGAAAGTTGCTAGAGGGTTCTGTTCACAGAATTCACAAGGATCCTCAGATCTTACCGTCCAGCAGCAAACAGAGTGCCATTAGCACTGCCAAACGTACTGATGGTCACACTCAGGGGCATCAGCCAGGCCATGGCGCCCAAGATGCGATTTCCAAAGGTGACGGCCACTGCCTCCGACTCGATCATCTCCTGGGGCGACATGGCCGCCAGATAGGAGATGTTGATCAACGCATAGCAGAGCGTCACCAGCGGTATGCCGATGATGATTGAGCGCGGCAGATTCTTGCTGGGATTCTTGATCTCCTCTGTGACGTAGTTGAGGTTGTTCCAGCCATCGTAGGCCCACAAGCCCGTATAGAATGCCGTGGCAATCGCTCCGACGTTAGGCATCGGTCCATTAAATGCATTCGACAGGTGCTGCGTGTTACCCTGCATCAGCTTCCAGGCACCGCCACAGATCACGATCACGACGGCCACCAGCTTGGCGGCGGTGAACACATTCTGCACGGCCATGCCCAGGTTAACGCTGTAGCAGTTCACGAACAGTATCATCACTGTTTTCAGAGCATAGAAATGTCAGTCAGGAGAGGGAGTCAGTATGTGGAGTTTGTTGAGATCTTACCAATAGCCACCAGTGCGACCATCTTCACGACACCCCTGGGCGGATCACATTCCGTCACAAAGGCCTCAACGGCATACTGTGCAAATGATAAGCATATTATAGCCATTTGAGATGGCTTCAACACCAATGTCGATACCCATGAGAACAGGAACGCCGGCGCCGGTCCATAGGCATCCATAAAGTATGCCCATTCCGCACCAGAAGAGGTGTTCATCGTTCCAAGTTCAGCGTATGCCAGAGCGCCTGTAAATCAATCAAATGTTTATGGTTAGATTGTTCAGTTTTTGGTTAGTATCTTTCGGTGTTATTTTTATGTCGTGTAGCTGTGTAGGTATATTTTTTATTGAATTGCGTTTTAGAGAGCATTATTCTTTAGGAATTTTCTATACCTACACATATTTCTAACTTAGAACTAGCTCTTCTTTATTCCAAGCCGTGATACTGCCCAACTTTGTAGGCCTTGCAATTGATTCCATCTATGATTATAATTCTATGTAATACGTTTTAGAGAAAGTTTTATTCCCAAAACTCTTTAAAAAGTTCTTCAAGTTGTGATCTTAAGAAGTCTGCTCAAATTTTGTAATATTTATGATTCTTGGCTTAGTTCTTAGCCGCATTTCGGTTTATTTAAAGTCTAAATAAATTCTAGTTCTTAGTTAGTGAAAGGATCTATAAACGAGATCGTAGGCCTTATATGTATGTAAAGATCGTATACTTGAAATATCCCTATAAATTTATAGGATTGAAACTAGACTTTAAGATATTTTACTTATTTTTTACTATATAAAATACTACCTACTCTTGGTACTCTGAAGACTTGCATTATTTCATATACCAGCCTATATATTACCAACTCTTTTACGGACACTTCGTTTGCACATTTCGTTCTGTAGATACCACAGTATTTTCATGCACTTAAGCAAAGAAAAGCCCAAAGAGCGGGAAAATCTGCACATTAAGTATTGGCCCCATGCCAGATGCCAGCCGTGCAACAAGTTGTGATAAATGGATGGGCTGGCAGGCGCTCGCGCTCGGATGTTGTGATTTTGGCCATTTGGCAGTCGGTAAGTGGGTCAAATGCACGTGGCTAGACGGCCGATGAGTGCATGAGTGAGTGTGAGTGTATGAATGAATGAATGTCTGCTTGTGTGTGTGAGTGCGTGTGTGTGTGACTACTTACCCAAAAGCGAGAGTACACCACAGGCAAGCCAGATTACAAAGCTAACTCCAACGGAACCAGTACGAACCAGTAAACCGGAGGGAGACACAAATATTCCAGACCCTGTATGAAAGAGTAAGAGAGAGAGACAATGAGAGTACAGTGCAAAAGTTACCGTTGCATACGCTCCCGGCGAACAGCTGTTTTGTAGGGGCTGGCTGCCTTGTAATATTAAGCAAGAGGAGGAACGCGACAGACGTCATCAATGTGGGAGACCGACCTCTGCCGGCCTCTCTCTCTGGCAGAGACGGAGAGAGAGAGAGAGAGCGAGGCTTTTGGGCTGTCAGAAAGCTCCATCTCCATCCAGGCGATGGAGAGCTTAATAACGGCAAATACTGGTATTTTGTGGGGTCGTGGGGTACAATGGCAATGGAGGGGCACCCCCGCACGTTTGGTATATGATATGCCGGGGATCTGGCTGTCCCTATGCGTGCAACAACTTAGTTACACAATGGCGGGACACAATTGGCGCCATTGCCTAAGGTCAAAGTGCAACACGAAAAAAAATTAAATAGAAAATGAAAGAAAACTCCACCCCAATATGAGTATTCGTGTCATAAATATTTACTGTATTGCCACATTGCGTCACGCCCACTCCGTACGGGCGTATACCAGAAATTCTCGTTAAGCCGTAAAGCCCATCCCGCCGCCTCTCGCTGTTGTCTTGCCTGTTGCCGCCGCCCCCTGGCCTACCCACATGTATGTGCCGCCTGACTGCGTACCCGACACCCACACATATATAGGTCCAACGCGTAGACAATACATAGAGATCTATGTACGTGCGTACATACATATATCTTCTATATGTACAGAACGGTAAATACATACATACATATATCTAAATTTATGCGTACGTATTTTTGGCCCATGCGCTTGGAGGCACGTACAAAAAAAACACAAATAAATAAATAAATAACGAATGAACAAAAAATGTGCTTCAATAATTTTCACCGACTCCCAGAGAAGGATAGAGAGGAAAATGTATTTAAAAAAAAGAAAAGAAGGCAACACCAAAAGCATTTGACACAATCCAAGGAAAATGGCGTGGTCGTGGTCGGGTTCGTGTTTTTTTGGGGCTACTCGTCGACTTGTCGTCGTCGCCGTCGCCGTCACCGTCGCACATTCCTGGCCTCATGTTTAATGCATTTGTTTTGACGATGACGATGAGATTGGGGTTGGGGTTTGGGGCGGTAAAGCATTGCATAGATATAGGTAGGTCTTGGAGGAAGGACTTACCTATCATAGTTCCGACAATTAAAGCCACCCCACTGAAGAGGCCCAGCCTGCAAAGGAGAAAGGAATGGAAAGATTAGAAAGAGAAAATATGTGTGAGGGAGTTTCAAGAGTTTCCCTGAATTGGGATCACAGTTAGAGTTTCGGTAAACTTTAAGTATCTCTATAGAAATTCGGCTTTTTCTATTTATAGAAACAAATGAATAGTTCCAAAAAGTTGGGGGGGAGATCTCCAGATTTCTCCATGCGAAACTCAAGTTTTCACTCGAAAGCTGATCAATATGATCAATATTGTTAGATACCTCGTTATAGACGAGTGACTAGAGTAAACCATTCAATTGACAGCCAAGTGTTAATACTAAGTGGACTTTGGGCATGTGTTGTTGAGGGTAAGCAAATATTAATTGAAAGATTGGGGAATTAGAAATAGATATTTGTTCGCTTACCTTCTCTCGAGGTGAACAGCGTCGTTCTGCGTTGAGCCATTCCTCTCCAGCGGCTTCCGCATCCGCCCGGTCCCTGATGAGTCGGTCTCTGTCGCTTCGGGCCCTTCTGTCCCAAGAGTCCCATTGGCGCACATTGTCCCGTTGTTCGTTGCTTTTGTTGGCACATTATGTCCTATAACGCACGTGTGTAACGATCACCGATAGATGGAAGAAACAGAAGATCAAACACATGGATTAGCATGGGGTGCACGAGAAAAAAAATACATGGGTATAGTATATCTATCTATCTATCGTTCGTATCGTATCGTATCGTATCCAATACTCGTGTGTCGCAGATAATCACTAGACATCGCGGCGAACTTGATAATTGCCAATCGCCGCATCGGACATCATCGTGTGTCCCCACCAATTTTCCCCAAGTACATATATGCATGCATGTATTTATATATATACATTTTTTTTTTTGGTAATAATATCATTGATAAAGACTCTCTGTCGCACAGAAAAACACACCTCTATTATCTGTTGTATTATTTTTGCATGCGTTTTTTTGCAAGCAAAATAGTTGTGATATTTTATCGCGCATGGCATGGACGGATAACAAGTTGCTAAAATTATTTCGCCGCGAATTTCAGCTCTCAGCGAATAGGCAGAATACGAAGGCGGCAGATGGATCGAGCGGGGAACGAGTGCAAAAAAAATACCGTGAGGCGATGTGGGCGACTTATCGCAGGCGACTGTTCATGTCCCACTTGGCGGCTGCGTCTAATAGTCCGGACCGTGAAAGCTTTTTCCAACCGAGCAGCAGCGCGCAGCCGAATGCCGCCACCCGAACGACAGTCGATGAACGAACGAGAGGGTGCCTTAGGGATGCTAGCAGGGGACAACGAACAACGAACGACGAACGACTCTCTTTCACTTGCGCTCACAGCTCGCTGCTTTCTCTCGTTGGTTTCGTTTCGCTTCGTATCGTTTCGTTTCGTTTCGTTTCGTTTCGTGCTGTGTCGGCACTTGTTAGCTGTTAGCTTTCGCCCGCTGTCTACGTGACACACTGTTCGACGCTACGCTCTGCTCTGCTCTGTCGCTGGCTCGTCGGAGTATCTATAGAAGTCCTCCCCTCCTGACTGATTTATGCAATTTCTTATAACTTTGATATGGCTCTGATATTTTCTTTTGATTATAGAATTCAATTTGTCAAGGTGAAGGCAGGCAAAGCAGGCAGGGAGGCAGGCAGGTGGCAGGCAAGCATTTGGCCATAAAGCTCTTGATCCTCTCGTTTCTTATCTGTCTCTATATTTTCGTTGCTTCTCTGCTATGCTATTTATAATTTTTCCACATGAAAAACGAAAATAATTGAAACCGAATTTCGCTTGTCGACGTCAGAAGAAGAAGGTTTCTTGTCCGCTGCTCAATTGAAACTACTGGCTGGCTGGCAGCATCAATGGGTGCCACAATGTACTCTAACCATAACCATTAGGGTTACGCCACTCTCTCGTTCTCTCCCTCTCTCTTTCTCCAATTCTCGCACTCTCTCTCTCTCTCCCCTTTCGACCTCTCTCCGGCAGTTTCATTCATGCGCCTCTCTCAATTAATTGTCCGTTGCGCATTTCATTTGGCTCAATTGGTTGCTTATTAATAGAGAAGAAGATTGGTGGTTCGGCCACCAGCCGTCGCTTGGATAGGATTAGATTGGATTGGGTCATGTGCCGCCTCAGCGGCCGGTCATGGGCCCCCATATTGCCACGCGAAAGCGACTCCATTCGAAAGATCTAACTACGTCACCAGGCGCGTCTCTTCTTACCCCAAGGCAAGCGGATATTTCATCAGCCGCTCGCCCAGAACAAAGTCGGAAAACTGAGAAAGAAATCGCTCCTCGGGGAAGCGCTAAGACTTTCCCTTTTTCTCTTGGCATCTTCGACTGGACTTGCCCCCAAAAAACAGACCTATATGTAGCATCTAGATAACACGCTCTAAGAATACATCTAGTACGTATTTTCGTGTTTCTCGGATACACACATCTACCCATCCACAGCCCACAGATTTATAAATGAATAATCTATGGTGCACACAGATACAGATACACAGACACAGAGATACTTGTTCAAATATCTGATATAGCAGATATTCTGCTTTTAAACACAAATAAACGATTCTTTTTTCCCTTCTAAATTTTCGTCTACTCGTACCGCTTATTTCTGCCTCATCTTTTTCGATGTATTTTACTTTTTTTCTCTTTTTCTTCTGTCATAAAAGTCACGCGGCCCAAGAACATTTTGTTTTGTTGATCGACTTCTGGGGCAGGGCAGGGCAGGGCAGGGACATGGGCATGGGGTGCGCGGCGGTACATTACTTTCAGATCTTTGCTAAGCTGGCAATTTATTGGATACTCGTGTGGCCCCGCTCTAGTGATGATGAAGATGAGGATGACTATGATGATGAGAGGAAACAAGTGTTTCAGCTGCCACTTGCACACGATCTATTGAGTAGCATCCATCAGTGTGAATCGTTCAAACAATCGATCTATCATCTGGCATATCCGTTCTGTGGCCTGCATTCATGGCCAAACCACCGCACTGCCAATCACTCTATAAATATGAACCTCTGGCTGCTTTGGCTTGCATTCTGTTGGCTGGTAATCTGATTACTGGTCCACAGACTTCACAGAGCGACACACGAGCCGCTGTCGCTGTCGCTCATACATACATATGAGGCAGTCTCGTATGAACATATGTCTTCCCAGAGGCAAGAACCGAGGAGGAGCTCTGCTTGACAGAAATGCAATTTTATTAAATGTGATTTCGATTGGTCTTGTCAGCCACTCAACGCCCCGCCCCAGGCATTAGACCGCATTCATTTTGATGCCAGAAATTGATAGACCACTGGTAGACCGTTTAAGGGGTACGTACGCGCCCTAAAGCACGTATACCCATCTATTCTATATCTATATCTTGGGTGGTATATACTATATATACTCGTTTGTCCGACTAACTGATTGACTCATCAACGCAAATCGGAGAGAATGTGGGCACGGACTGGGAAAGGAATCTGTGTCAGGGATCTGTGGACTTGGATAGAGAGAGACAACACAAAGAAGGAACTTTGGATTAAGAAAGTGCGCTCAGAAAGGCTCACGAGTACTAGAATCCTTAAATAATAATCCTAAAAGAGGATTTTGATATCGGAGCACACTTTGAAGGGATTTTAAAGGGAACTAAAGGTAGGCGTGCACTTCGAAATATTTCTGAAAAGAGTACCAAGAAAAGCTTATTCGAGGAAAGGAAAGGACTAAGAAAGGACTACGAAAAAACCCCCCCTTGGATATGATTTTTTCAGGCTATTTGTTCTAGTCATTTGTTCTGGCTATGGAACTGCTTACACTTCGAACATTGTATCGTTTATTTAGACAAATTAAAGCGGAAAAACAAACTGAAAGAACGAAAAAAAACAAAACAAGATATTACGCGTAGATAAGTGTGGGAGAGTCCAAGTCTACAGATATGTACATATGTATACATATATCTGGTAGAGCGCCACTGGACACCGGCATGGGCCAGAGGGAGGAACGGAGCGGCCAAGTGGGCACCGGGAACGGGTACGATTACTTGTACGGGTACAGGTGCTGTGAGATACTGGGGTCTTTGAGTGGCAGTCATCGCCCCGGACTCCCCCGAACTCCCCTGGATCCCATCTATCCATGCTCCGGGGCCGCTGTGACGCAAAGAAATCGTCGTCGTTTGCCACGACTGCGACGGCGACGGCTACGCTAGCAGTGGCGACCGCGGCGCCATTAAATGAGTAATAATCACGCGCTACACAGCACACAAATTTCTCAATCTCTCTCTCTCTCTCTGCCCTGTAGTCCCACCAATCTCCCACTGTCTCTCTGCCTCTGCCTCTCTTTCTCTCGTCTCGTTTTTTGGGGCCCGGCAAAATGAAAATCTGAAATATTCAAAGCTCCTTCCCCCGAGAGGCAGGAGGATGGATGGTGGTCCTGCGGCCAGCGGTGGGGGTGGGGGGTATGGTGTATGCATCTCAATTGGCGGGCAGCCAAATAAAAATGATTTTCTGATCTGCTGCCTTTTCTTCCCCCTCCCCCACTGCTGCTGCTGCTGCTACTGCTGCTGCCACTATTTGTTGCTTTTGGTAAATATTTTCAGTTAATTTAGTTGCGGGCGTCGCGTCAGATAGATCGTTGGGGGCCAAGGAATGCGGTACAGGTGGAGCTGCCATCCATTGATGGGTAGCGGCTGAAATCTAGGCGTTTAGGAGATCGTTTGAAGGGTTGTTGGGCTTTGCTGTAGCTAAGGATCGCGATTGTTAGGCAGATTATAATATGACATGCACTATATAGTATATAAACATATAGTAATCCTCTATTTCCTCTACCCTATCCTCTATGTCCTCTATGTCTATGTACTCTATCCATTGACAGCACTGCGATGATGCTGTCTCCGCCCTCGCCTCCGCTTGCATCTCAATTCATTGAAATTTGTATTTTGGATGCCCCAAAAATTTAATTTAAATTATCTGTTTATTTGTTTATTTACGCTAAAACATTTTCATTTTCATCCTCTCATTTCTTTTCGCCTCTCATTTTAGTTGGCTAAAACGGCACCTGAAATGTTTCATCTGTTTCATGTGTTTCTGTCGCAACTTCGTTTTGTGCTAATTATTCGAGCCAAGTATATATTTATGTACATATGTACATAGTATATGGAATATGGAACGAATTGATGGATCGATTGTCAGCGGGGGCTACCTTTGACACTTGTCCATCCCTTGCTCAAGTGTTTGCCTAACCCTCGACCGAACACGCGAGGCGAGGCCCCAAAATGTGTCCCAAAAATAAAATACTTGCCCACAGTGCCTGTGCCCGTGGTGCTCACGAGGAGTTCTCTTAATTGATTTGTTCTGTATCGATGGACACCAAAGTGGATGGACACCCTCCTACCCCTACAAGTGTCAATGGCCCTGCTCCAGTGCCAGTGCCAGTGCCAGACCATGTCTCATGTCCCAAGATGTCCCGAAAACGGCCGAAAGTGAATTCAATTCTCGTTTGTGCCACATGTCATAACCAGCGTTTAGGTTTATGCGTGGCTTATGCCACAGATCGCGTACTTCAGGGGAGATGTCGGAGAGTATCTATAAGTTAATGATTAGCTTGTGTTGTGGCTAGGTGTGAACCAGTTGAAAGCCAATTGAAACCTAATCTGTGACTTGTTCATTTAAGTCATTAACTTTCGAGGAGAGCATTTAACCGAAACCGACTATGAACCGGCTATGGGTGGATTTTGAACCGGTTTGCTACTGGTTTTTCGCCCCCCACAAATACTATTTGTATGTACATCCATTTGTATATCATGAATTTGCTGGTTTTTTGCACACTTCTTTTTGGCTTTTGAATGGCTTATGATTTTATTTAATTTGTTTCTTTGGGTGGACCCAATTATACATTGGTTATAGGTATTCGAAACCCTTCTTAGATTCCATCTTTAAGCTATCTTCCAATCGTTTTGTTATATCCTATACATATTCTGCCATATCCAAAGATCCCATCCCTCGCACTATTCGCGTTTTCTCTTTACGCATAAACATTTCAAATGTTTGCATGTTTTTGTGCTCCAATTTGCGTCAGACATTTCCACCTTCTCTGGCCCCATCCCCATCCGCATCCCCTTTTCCAACCCCTGCAATCTCCTCTGAATTCCCGCCGCTCTCTTTCTATTTATTGGATGCTGTCGAAATGCTCTTTGTCCGGCTCTTAATTGAAATGTATCGTTTGTCGACGAGACCCACAGATCACTTGAGGCTCTTCTTGATTGGAACCTCTAAAAGACACAATCGAGATGGGGTGTGTGGGGAGTGTGGGAAAGTGGGAGCCAATGTCAAGGGCGTGTTCCCTCCCCCCACCACCGTGAATTTTTGCAATGCAAAATTCATGTGTGAAAAAGTCGCGGGGGAGGCGATTTTATTTATGCATTTGCTTGACAGAAAAAACCTGTAATTATTTTTACTGTCTGTTTGCTGTGGCTGTGGCTTCTACTGTTATTTTTTGTCATAATATTTGTGTCACATACACACGCCTCCCTGCCACACCCATTTGGTTGCTAATTTATGGCAGAAACGACCTTGACATTGTCACCACCCAAGCGCGAAGGTCACCGTCACATGCCTCTGGCTAATAAGAACAAAAGCCCACAATTGGACCCATTAAATAAGGCATTTTTCGGGTGGGGTAGGGATAGGGAAGGGAAGGGAAGCTGACATGTCCTTGAATGCCTAGATTCTTGAATATTGCAACTATTCTCTATCGCTACCATCTGTAGAGCGCTTCCATATTTCTGCTGCCCCTAGAAGCTTTTCCACAGGAATATACTAGATAGATTTCTCTCGAACGGAAGCTTTCATAGAATAGTGCGGACCCAAACCCCTGTCAAAAGAGATATTCGATGGAATTCTTCTAGTTCCAGAGAAGGAAGAAGGGAAGTTTCCAGTCCCCATTGAAGGTTAATCAAGGATAGATCTATGTGGACGAACGCGAATAGAGATTCGGTGGAATTTTCCCATCAGTTGGTTATTCAAACATTCGATCTGCTCACAGTCCAGTCTGAGATTCTTAAGAGTGTTTATGGGACCTTATTTTTACAGTATTTCCTAGAGGGGTATATGTAGGACTGTCGTATATATATTTTCCTGGAGGGAATCGTATATATTGGAGTAATTCTCCTGACAACTCTTCGAGAAATCGATTAAGATCAGCTTTTGTTTAAGGAACTCTAGTTCCAAGGGATCGTTCTAATGGATAGACCATTAATACCCTAATCGAAGTTATTAGTTGGGAATTCCATTACACAACCATCAAATATTTTGCTCGTTTAAAGCCAGTGCCAGACAGCAAGCGGCTTTATAGATGGTAGTGGATAAGTGATATAAGATCTGACTTGTGGTTTCAAGCTTGTAGGATCTATACCAATAGATTCTATCTACCAATATATCTAAAATCTTTGAAATCGGATTGCTATGGCAACCTTTTATTTCACTTATTCGCGGGAAAGCCATACGAGAGTCTCTGGCTTACATAATTGCGTATCGTATAGGGATAGGATAGGGCTTGCTATTGCTTTCTCGCTGGAAGATGATCTTTCGACGATCGCTTTTTGCTTGCTGTTGCCCTGTGGCTACAAATGTATCTGTATCTGTGGCTGTGGCTGTAGCTGCGGCTGTATCTGTCGGCATTTCAATTTAACTCAATTGATTTTCATTTGAATCTTGTGACGCTCTAGGCCCTCAGCCAACGCTCTGCCAACGCTGTCAGCGACGATGACGCTAATGATCGACCATAATAATAATAATAATAATAATAATAATAGTAATTACAAAGCGATAAATTCATTGGCG
Source organism: Drosophila athabasca (assembly GCA_008121215.1). Lineage (NCBI taxonomy): Eukaryota > Metazoa > Arthropoda > Insecta > Diptera > Drosophilidae > Drosophila > Drosophila athabasca. The sequence continues at coordinate 6,120,055 of CM017796.1, read as the reverse complement.
ATTCATTCTCTCAAAGTCCCAAAGCAATTTATGGTGCACAGAGATAATTGGAATCCCGAGTGGAAAGTGGAAAACAGAAATAAAAATAGAAAATACACAAATACGGAAGGGAAATCGAATTCGGAAATGGAAATTGAATCATTTGACGACTATTAATTGGGTGCGCGGGAGCGCAGGAGTGCGGGTTCTACGTGTCCGAGTAGTTCAAAAAATACGAAGCAGCTGCTGCTTCCCCCTGCTCGTCCTGGTCCTCTGCTTTTTCTGGTGGTTTCATCTTTTATGCATGATGGCAACCCTGGCACATGGCCATGTGAGGAATGGAATTGAAAAACATCAGGCAGCCAACGAACAAAAAGTTCTTGGGTCTCATGCAAACTTAATAAATGTTCTGGGAAACACACAGAACTTGTACGTGAAAATTGGAAAATTGGCTTTCTCGGAAAAAGAAAACGAACCCTGTTGCCAGGCAGCAGGCAGCAAATGGAAGGGAAATGCTAAAAAGGAGCAAAGCAGCAGAGCAGCAAAGCGTAGGCGAAAAGCCCAGCCAGCCAGACGAATGGAGGGGGCACAACTTCGAGGCATTGAACTCGCGCTTTCATGCTGCTCCCGCCGCCGCTGCTGCTGCTGCTGGCCCGGGGCCAGGCGCCACTCAATTATATGTAAGCGAGACAAGGACATGGAGCACACACACAAGCACACACACACATACACAGCACGAAGGATACACACACACAGCGCGCGAGTGAGCGAACGAGCGAAGGAAACTTTTATCCATGTGGGTGGGAAATGAATTTTAGAGGCTCGTCGTTTCGCTTCGCTTCTGTATCTCCTCTGTCTTTCTCTACATCCTCCTTCTCGTCCTTATTCGTCCTACACTCAACCAAGAACGAGTCAATCGACTACGGGTCCGGGGCAACTCAGCCATGGATTGACCTAGAGTCTTGGCATTTCAAATGATGAAACGATTGCATATCAATATGTAATGGGGCCCAACTACAGGGCCCAACAGTTTCAAAGTGCCTCAAAGTTGAAATTACGTTCTATTTGCTTTTGGAACTTCGGTCCCAAGTCGACCTAGAAAACTTAGGAGAAAGTTTCATAATAAACCAGAGGGAAATTCGTTGTAAGAAAGTTGAAGTGCTCCTCTTTGAGGGGTTTCTGATTGAGCAATTTTAAGCAGTTGTCTTAAATCGAAATTGATAATGGAAACAGTTGCTGAAGGTATTTTGATACATATGTACTTGTTATGGGAATTTGGGGATCCCCATTGTTTGGGGACCACATTACACACTAATATTTTCCTTATAAAGCTTCTATTTTGTTCTTGTACTTATATGTATTTCTCAGAGTCGATTACTGCATTATTAAAGTTCCCAAATTGTGCACCAGTTCCATTCCCTTAATGGAAGAGCATCCGCACTTCTTAGGGCAATATGTTTAGTCTTGTTTTCTCATCAGAATATATATGAAAATCTTTTAATGGAGTAGAGCCGCCGCCGTCGACGGCTGCTGCTGACATCCAAAGCGGCCACACGTGTCGTTAAGTATCTGTGTGTATGTATCTGTGGGGCACGCCCCTTGCTGGGCCACCTGTTTTTATGGCTTGCGGCCTCCCGCCACCACCCAAAACACTTACGCAATGTGGCAGCCGTAGAAGCCGGCTCCTTGTGACGTTTCTATACATATATCCCAAAGATACATACATATACAGATACATATACATTTATACATATATCTATATATAAAGTGTGGCAACCAAAAATAGAAGTAACGAGAGAGAGTACCGCTATTCCTCGGAAAAGCTTTCGTCTGGGGCATGCGCTGTGGGGCATGTCCTTGCCAGGACACATTTCTCGCTGTCTCGCTGATAAGCGAAACACAGCTCGCAGGCTGCGTTATCGCTGCGCACTTTCACTGCCCCACTGCCACATCCCCTATATATCCGGATATTTTCCACCCTCCCCCGCCAACGCTCCCCCATTTGATTTTCCCTTTGTGCGTTTTCCTGAGCGCCGCTTCCAACGCGCAAAAGTTTCTCGGCCAAATGGGAAAACTCTTTGCGGATGGCCAAAAAGTCATAGCACAGTTCTGGGCGCTGCGAAAAGGGTCGCTCCAAGGTCCTCGAGGCCATCCGGTTCGCCTCGTAAAATGAATGACAAAGCCAAGGACACTGCGTAAGGACAATGGCGAATGTCTCGGGTCTGAGATGCTGCCGTGGCGGAATGAGCCAACCCCAAATGTAACTGCGACATTTGCTTAATTTTCTACACAAGTTTCCGAGGGGCGGAGATCTCTGGACTGTAGAAGGGATTGGCTCAGTAGATGTGGCATCTGATTGCACAAGCAACCGCAAGACCACAGAGCTCTCTATCTCAAAGTGTGATTAATGACAAAAGTTCTGAATGTTTGAATAAATGCATCATCGGCATAAAAGTGGGGAACAATCAAACAAGAAAAACAAGCAGTCAAAATGTGAGAGATATAACCGTAGAGGGAAGGTATCCACGTTTTCGATAGATCAAAGTCAGAAGAGTCTCTAGATAGTTCTTGGAGATCAAATTAAGCGCTCCTATAGAAAGAAGTCTTTGAAAAGTCATCCTTAATGAATAGATGTCATTGAAGGAGCGATGGGGGGAACAGCAGAAAGAACAGACGAACAAATCCCAGAAGATAACGCAATGTCGCATGTCGCAATTTTGAATTTGGAGTTATTTAACAACAATAGCTGAAAGCAATTGGATTCTTTTTAGTATTCCTGGGCATATTCTTGTTCAGAATTCGCTTTAAAGAAATGAAAACGGAATCCCTTCCCCGCCAATCCCCACTAATTTTACTTGATTCTTTTTGCGTTTTCCTTCTTCGACTTCCACAACGCATTTTCTACGCATTGGCCTGACAAATTTTCCAGACAAATTATGTCAAGTGCAAATTGCAGTCATCCCCTAAATCGTACAACCACACACACATAGGGCCATTACCGCCCCCGTTTTGTGTGTTGCTGCTGCCTTGACTTTGTCCTTGACTCATCGCTTGGCTGCAACATTTGACTGGTGTTTTTGCCCCATTTCCGCTTCCGGCTGCCGCCCATGCTCCTCTCCTCTCCTCTGGCAAGGGTATTGCGAAGCGAGCGCCTAAAAATAGGCCTCCAGCCCACGCCAAGAACTAATCAGAGAAGTTTTCAAAGCCCGCAGCAGCAGCAGGGGCAAAAACCCAGAGATATATCTACGAGAATGCTAGGGTTTGCGATGGGCTGGGGATAAAAGGGGCACTGATAAGGCAGCCTTCAACGATTGCGTAACAGCCAAAGAGACTGCGTGGGTGGGTGCTGGCAGAGGAAGGGCAGGAAGGGAGGTTACTATCCATAAAAATTACTTTTTAGGACAACAACGTAAACAACCTCCCGATGAAAGTGAAACGAAACAACAACGTTAGAAAGCTAGAAAGATACATACATATAGATATAGATACACAGAGTATGTATGTGTAATCGCCTATTTTCTATATATATGTTTGTATGGTTTAGATATGTACATACAGTCGAAATTGGCTAAAGAGAGATGGTCCAGGAGCATTAAAGAAAGGAATAGGGGATGCCCAAGGGGAGAGAGGAACTCAAGGATTAAAGCGATTCTGATGCTGAACAACTTCAAGGATACTTTTCAATAACAAATGGAAGAATAGCTATTGTTATAAGAAATTGAAAACTTATCAAAGTAATGCTCTAATCAAAAACACAATAAGGTATTTTGATTTATGTCGGAATAACAACAGAAAACCCCTATGGTACAGTGTATATCGCAATCTTATCCTCCTTCCATATACCCAAAATCCCCAACACTTTCACTTTCAACTTTCGATAATCGCTATACGATTTTTATTGTTATTGATTTGAAACGTACAAACTTGTATATCTTATCTGCCAAATATCGACAATACATGTGCGTACAGATTAGTGATATATGGCCTGCGTTTAGTCCATAAATCAATGAATACTTGGGTTTCGAAAGCTCGATAAAACGAAAGTCCCCCAAAAATTTTATTTTTTGTAATCAAAAATTATAAATTAGCTATTTAATCTCTTCAGGGATATCTAAATATAGATTTTAGGGGAGGTTTTTAAGAAGTTTTACCCAATTTCTTATGAAATTCATAACCAAACAAATATATTTGTATTACAATTTAATTTTTAATAGTTTTGAAAAAAAGTCTTTTGGGTTTTCTAAAAATGGTTTGATTTGGTGAAACTATTTGATGGGAGATGTTTTCTGATTGATTTTGGATCATTTACATGAATATTGTGGGTCAAAAGTGTCCCTTTAGTAAAAGATAGGTGTCCGTCGTTGGTAGAAGTCTTTGGAGAGTAGCCAGGAACCTTTATAGGAAGCTCTTTTTCTGTGATATAATAGCGGGATATCCGAGTTTACGTTTTTCTTCCTTTCTAGCTGGTATTAAGAGTTCGTTTATAGAGTCTCTTCATACAAGTCCCTCTACGGTAGTTATTATACAATGAAAGCCGTCTATGATAACGTCAATCTGTGGTTACTTTTCTTCTACGATTGCTCTCATGATAGCCAGTCTTTTCTATGGAAAGTATCCTTACAGCAGATCTGTCTGCTTATAAGCCAGAGCTGTCCGCCAAAAGAGACATTCCGTCGAACACAATATAGACTCTGGGCCTGCTGTCATTTGGATGATATATCTGGTATCCACTGTACTACTGACTCTCACTCTCTCTCTCGCTCTCTGTTTATCTCTCTGTCTCAGGGTGGCTGTGTGGCGCAGTTTTGGGGGGCTGATCGGTGGATGCTGCTGCTGCAACCGGCTGCAATTTTTAATGAACTTGGGGCTTTAGGGTCTGGGCCCTGGCTGATTAGAACAGCTGTTTCACACACGCACACACACACACACGCACACACTGGGGAACGCTGCTCGCCGGGCATTAAATTACCGTTATGTGTGAAGGGAGCATGGCGCATGCGCCGTTCCAGCCGGAGAAGCACAAATTCCACACCACAGAAAAAAAAGAACGATGAAAACTCGCGTCCAGGCACGCGAGGAAAAAGTGTCAGAAAAACCAGAATACACTTCTGCGGCACGGCAGAGGCATGGCACAGGCGTCGGCAGGGCCATTTCCGAAGCCAGTCAAGCGGCATCACATGCTGCCACAAGCAAATTGTGGCTGCTGGCTCTGGGTCTCTGGTCTGCTTCTGTTTGCCCCTTCACTTAGCACCCCCGAAACGCAACGCCAAACGCCAAATGCCAAACGCAACGTAAACGCAAATGCAAAAGCAAATTTTCGAATAATCACCGCTAATTAGCGCAGAAAAAAAACACCAGCCACACATCAAAAACTAATAGGTCGTACGTGAGGTGTCGCGCGTATTCCCCTCCGAGAGAGTAGAGTCTGGGAACCGATGGATGGATGGATGGATGGACGGATGAATGAATGGATGGATGATTGTATGAATGATCCAATGATGATTTGATACGATGATGGGTGAGCGGGAGGGAGGCACCTACTCACCGTTGGCATGAATATGATCTGTGTTGTTTGGTTGGACATGCTGATACATGACTTTTCACAGTGCCTCGATGTCGTCACTTTCATGTCACTTTAAACACTGCAGGAGAATGAAGGCGTCCGCGTTGGGGGCTACGTATTTATAAGGCGCCGGGCATCGGCATCGGCATCGAGCGGCTCTGCCTCGCTTTGTCGTAGTCGCTGCTGCTGCCTCTGCTGCTGCTGCTGCCTCTGCAGCCGGCGTTGTCGCCAGCAGCTTTCCTCAGCTTTTCTCTGCAGAGCGCTCCTTTGCATGGGGCCAAACAAAGCTTTTGCCGGAGCTTAGCCGGAGAGAGGAGAGTGTCCGAGAGAGCGAGCTTGCGTGGGCGTTTGGACCGAGGTCTAGAAAAAGGGCCGAAGAGAGAGAGTGAGTGGACTGGGAGAGTGGGTTTCAGAGAGAGAGAGAGAGCGGGTTGGGAGGGTGGCGTCATTGGAGAGTGGGATTCGTGCGTAACGTTACGTGACGTGACATCGTGACGTATTTTTATAGGGTACGTATATATATATATATATATATGTATATGCAAGCAGCACCCGATCTGAGAAATGCAATTTGCGAGCGTCTTTGCGGAATGCAATGCTCCAAGAACATCACCTTCTACACTTGATTTGATATCGAACAATTTCCACAGGAGTAGGATAATACATTTTTAAACGAAATGCAATTGCCAACCAAAACCGCATGGAATCATTTATCATGTGGTCTAGTTGGGAGTTAAATATTGGGTTTCCATCCAACTTTGGGTCTTTATTTATTTACTTTGCGGCTCCAGTTGTTTGTTCTCAGCGTCAAGATAAGCTGGGGACTATATTTATTTATTTACGATCAGAGACTTCTTGGTAATTGGTTTCAGAGATCATCCAAGAGAAAGATAAATTAATGGATTTTTTGCTATCTGGCAATCCTTTCTTAGTGTTTGTCTCAGAAACAAAGTTTCTAGATGTACTCGTTGGGAATCACTGGGAATCAAGCAATGAAACCCGCCATTAGCCGATACTCAAACATTAACTTAAGCAGTATACAGTGTGTATTCATATTTAAAGGAATTAGTAACCCAATTCTCCATCGGCCACTGCCACTGTAGTGTAAGTATAATTTGACGACATCGTTTCCCGAGACATAAACAAAGTGCCACACTTTAACGGACTTTGGCACCGTTTTTGCTTTGCCGTCGAACCGTCGAACTTGCCTCGAATTTCAATCGTTTTTATGCCACTGCCGGCAAAGCATTAACCAGAAGGAGAAACTACCCTCATAGATACCCAAACAGTTTTCAGGGGGGTATACTTTTCAAAGTTCGCAACCGGTAAAAAAAAAAGCGAATTTCCCAAGTGATTCTGCCAGAACTATAGATTCTCTAAAGAGGCACCGAAAGCATGAGAACAAATTCCACACTTTTCAAAGGAAGATCTTACAATCCCATTCCCACTTCTGATTTTTCTAGTACCTGAACCAGAAGGAATGGGCTGTCCCTGCCAAGTCGGAAGGATAGTTCTGAATCTGATCAAGAATATATACATATACATATGTATATTCTTATATGCGTTACAAAGTTCTGTACTAAATTGGAATACTTTCAGTAGGGTGCCGGCAATGAGTCAAGCGTGAGCAAAAAACGCTGAATGCACAACATTCCTATTGCTGTTTCTCTTTGTTTAGATTTCGCTGTGTTTTGCTTTCATGAAACTGTATTTTTACACCCTATATTTGTAGCTTTTCGGGGTGTTTCCGATATACAATACATTTCGTAAAATATCCACACCATGCAGCTATTTTCATAAAGATGTTTAGAGATGTTCCTTCACTCTTAAAAAAATCGTGCTGTATGTTAATGGATATACTATATGTATCTGCATACTGGGCATATCATGGCGCAACCGATTTCTTATACAACTATCATTAAATTAAGCTTAATGAATTAGTTTATATTATCTGGTTTCTCTGGTATCCCTTTTGGTAATGTCATCTAATCAGAGATTATATCTTGTTGCAGTTTTAACAAAAGGTTTGCTTGCATCAGGCTCTATTAATAAAGCCTAAAAACAGATTATAAATACGAACTACACAATATGAAGAATTTATTACTGCATTTCTTGGAGCAGCCCCTCCCCAGCTTTGCCCCTACTTTGCCTAGGCCAGAACATCCTGGTTTTAAAGTGCATAATGACATAGTAAGCCATAGTAAGCACTGCTGCAGCAGCGCATCCATTTCATTCAAATTCTGATATAGAATATCAGCTACAGCGACTGATTCCGCTTGTATCTGCTGGCGTTGATGTTGCTACTCAGGGAGCTGAGCGAATCCTTCTGGTGGCCACGATTGTGGAGCAAGTGCAGCCCCAGCTTGGAGTGGTCCACAAGTGCTGGCTTTCGAAGGTTTATTGGCCTGTGAAAAGACCTGCGATGCACCAGTGGGTCCCATCCTCATCGCAGCAGGTCTGAGAGATTTATCTTAATCAACAGGTAGAGTCGCTTGCGCAGTACACGCCTCTGGGGCGGCGGGAATGTAGGAACCGAATGGTTGGGAATAGTCTTGCAATGGAGCAACAAGTGATGTGGCAGACATCACTGGACGCTGACTGGAAGGCCACGTCCTCTGTTTTATATATTATTCGGCTGGATGTCGTGGTGCTGGTGGAAGTCGTTGCAAGGGACGACTGCAAGAGAGGGATTCCATTAGAATTAAGGTTCGGCTGGTTTGCCTGTCAGCAGGGATCAACTTACAGACGATGCAATATCTCGGGGAATCGTAACGCCACGGGAAATATTGGCCGCCATGGGAAGCAAGCAGAAGCCATGGCATAATTAAAGTTACCGGACATCGTTGGTCTTAATTGTTGTATTGTTGTTGGCCAGTAATATGATCCAAAATTTTAAATCCAAACGCAAAATTATATCAACAAATTGGCAAACAGCTGAGCACTGCTGCAGTCGATAGTAGCAGTCGATTGAAGGCATGTGGCAACGCTGCTTCTAACTTGCCGCGAAGCATCTGAATTTTTAAGGGGGAGTTTAAATTTCTGAATAAATACAAAAACGAATGAGGCCACAAGAAGACATATCTTTCTTAAAGCATATAAGCTTAAACAGAATGAATCAATTGCTCTCATTATACCATCGTTGGATGTAAAATCCGTGATACAACTTCACTAAACACTAAATGGCAGCACTTGAGATGCCAGATCGTGAAAGAAAGATTAATAATCGATAAGGTTGCACGATATTAAGTAATGATGCCACATCGTGAAATAAAGATGGCATTGTTCGATAGTAGATAGTGCTGCCAAATCGCCGTAATAGTTTCCCGCCATCCGTTAACATTTTTAAATGCAAATAAAATAAAAATGGAACCAACGGAGTGTTCTCCACTGTACAATATCTATTTATTATGATTTTCGCTTCATATTTATGTTTAGTCTGTTGTTGTGAGTCATGCATGCATTGAAGTAATTCTTAAATGATAAATTATTGCTTATACGCGTTCCGTTCACTTGCTAGAACGTATTTTGCTCCATTAATTGTTCACAAATGCTTAGACTGGGCTGACAGGAATCTTATATCTTACCAAAAAATAATACAAATCGTATAAAGTATATAGATTACATAGATTACATATACATATATGTAGATACTTTCGTGTGTGTGTTGCTCGGATTGTGTTTCATAACAATTAAATAAATTAAATATCGCTAATTTGATCTTATACTGCTACAAAATCTGTTCTTGATCATCAAACAAAAAAAAAAACAAAAAGAGATTTGATATTCTTTCAATTTGATTACCGTTCTGCTCCTGCTTCTGCTTTCCTTTCATTTCTTAAACGTAGTTCTAGATTTCTAGAAAGGACAAGACATGGGGACACAAAACAGAGATGGGTTTTAGATGGTGTATAGATGGCTTCGCTTGAGGGGATTACGCACAGGTGCGCGCTCTCCTTTGCAGACGCTTCATGCGCCGATACCAGTCTTCCTTCCATTCGATAACTATCGAATGCGGCCCAATGCCCAGATATCCAGGTGGCGCCTCCGAGTCCCGTCCCAAGATCAAATAGGATCTGTAAAACAGAAATGTTAATAACCCGAAAACTACCTCTATCTCTCTCTCGCTCTTTGTTTCTCTCTGTCTTACCTGTTAACTCTGATCTTGGGGCAGCGACACTCCAGATTCTTAATCGGTATGATCCAAGTCATAGGACCTCGTTTTAGCATTGTATTCGGCATTCCATATGCGCCGATCCCCACGCTGCTGCTCCCGGGACCTGATTTGGTGCGCTTGAAAACGGCCTGGATTTGCAGATCGTACCGTACCGTCTCGCTGTCGTTGGGATAGTCCGCCTCCGCCTGAAACTCGTACTCGTCCATTCCCGCCCCCACCCGCGCCCCCGGATCCTGATCCATTTCGTAGTCCACGTCCGCGGGATCCATTGCGCGTCGCTGGGCCTGCTCCCTGCTGGCCGCCTCGCTGCTCGTATCGCGACCAATTACCTTGGCCATTATTGCTGAAGAGAATATGTGTATAAAAAGATATTTTCGAAATGCTATCGTTTTGTGGCAATTATCGAGCAGTTATCGAACTCTTACCGTAGTCTCTTTTGCAGAACTTGTTGAGATTTAACCTTTTGGTGCTTACTTTGCATTTGCCGCATTCTAAAACAAAAATATAGAGCATATCCGAATTAGCAATGGAATATATCGATCGACTATACATATATATTGTACGATCCAATCATAAGATGAAGCTGAATGGGAGGGTATGCCATGGGTATGGGTATGGGACTGGTAATTAATGGTGAATAGGTTCTCAATGGAGTAGCAGCATAAGCAGATCCCATAGATTTTATTGTGCACTCTCTCTGAATGTTTCCCTCGCCCTTACCCTTACCCTTACCCGTTCCGTACTGTTGCCCTTGCTCTTGCCCTACCCCTTCCGTTGCAGGGCATTGGCATTCCACTCTTGTGTGTTTACAATTTAATTGCGAAATTTATGTCTTTATGGCCAATGCCAATTAGCAGAAAACACCAGAACACATCAGCCCCAAAGACTGCTCGATCAATTTTGCATTAAGTCTGCCTGCCCCGTTACGCCTCGTACCCGCCCCGTAGCCGCCCCTTATCCGCCCCATGCCAGACGGCACTCAGTTGTTTTGCTTTCGTGCCTCGGGGCCGCCTTTTGTGGCGACTAAAATTAGCGAGGCCAGAATGTTTTTTTTTGCCGCGAATCGCAATTTGCATTGCCACCGATCGATCGATCGATGGATCGCAATGTCAAAGTAAACGTGACACAATTGGAGGCAGGCGGCTCGAACAACTTCGTGGCATAAAAATGTGTATTAAATGAGGCTGGGACCTGGGGCAGGGTGAATCAATGGAGTCGATCCGATAGATTCGAATGAAAATGGGGCTGTTCTTTGGCTATTTATGGCGTTTTCTTGCGCTGACTTTTGGGGGGAATTTCCTCGTCTCTGCACTTGGTGGCCAAACGATATTTATCGCCGTCATTTAAAGATCATTAGCCACGCCCCAACGCCCCAAGAATGCGAAAACGAAAAGCCCCAGACAGGGTCTGAGTAATTTCTGTGGCAATCATGCTACTGGTAATGCATTTTATGTTAGCTAAATATCAATGTAGTAGCCATCAGATGAATTATGGAGCCTTCGTTAAGGATTTCCCACTTTCTTAATAGACCCTGTCCCCTGTCTGTCAATCAGATTTTGCCTCACATTTTGATTTACTCTCCCGTCGAACACAAACACAAACGGTATAATCAGTCATAAATTTGCTCAACATCAAATTAACATGACATTAAAATTGACCTACGACCCCCCACTGCTCGGGGCAACGGGGCAACTCGTTCCTCCTCCTTCCGACTAACTTTAAATTAACTCAAACTTGAACAGAATCTGAAATTAATTTAATAAGATTATCAAATTATAAATTCATAATTAACATTCATGTTCTCCTGCTGAATGGCGGACGGGGGCGGTGGCGGGTGCGTGGGAGAGCCTTTGGTTTTGGCTGACACAACCCCTACATCGCTTCTCAATGGGAGAAGGACGAACTTTTTGCGCCGTGCCTCTCGTCTCGCCTCGTCTCTACGTCTCGTCTATGTCTATGCATGTCTATGCGTGTCCTGTGTCTGACTCTGTGTCCATTTGCCTAACAGAGTTCCTGGTTACAGGAAAGCGAACCGAAGACAAACTTCCCCACTGACAACTTTTCCAACTTGCGCTTTTCTTTGCCGTTTGACAAATAAATTTAGCAGGGGGGTCTGCCTCTTTAAACATGCACCCCCCCCCTCAATCCGAGCCCATCCGTATCCACTGTTGCTTGATTTGCATTTTGGCATGATGGATAGCGATGGATAGTTGGTCCTTTAGCTGCAGCAGCAGCAGCACCAGCAGCATCCTAGGTGCCACTTGATATGAGCCAATTGCAGTCTGGGGAAGGCACTGGAATCGATCCCAGTTGGGCAAGTTTCCTGCAAGTTCCACTGCCTTCTGGCTGGCTGTTGCTGTTGGCCAACTCCAGCTCCGACTACTTTCAGTTGACATTAATTTAAGGCCATTAGATGGTATAATATTTGGGTGCTCACAGAGGGGTAAAATAGTGGTATTAGGACTCTATATTTGGAAAGAAATGGGGAATAACTATTTTAAAAACCGAAGGGAACAACAGTTCATCTCTAGAAATAGCTCTTCTAAAGCTGTACGAAAATGTTCCACCTTTAACTATTTTTGGCGTAATTTTATGTGAGTTCATAAATGGAATCCACAACGCCATTTATTTTGGTAGGAACCCTTTCAATTATATTCCGATCCAAGCTTAATCAAAAGCCAATCGCCTAAGCTCAGTAAATTCTTCTTCCCTCGTTGGGTCCTTTGATGACAGTGTGACTCCGTTATGATTATCGTCAGTCCGGCATTGCCTGTGGCTGCTTAACCCGTTTAGTCGATTTGTCATTGCACCCAATCCATTCCTGAGGCCAGTCTATTCCCTACCTAAAGCCCTGGGCAGTGGAGTTGTGGAGACCCACCGATATCCCCGCCGCCCAAGCAAATAGTTGGAGGCAATTAGCGTCGCCACTTGGCAACACTGGTCGGTCACAGTGGGGCTAAAAAGTATGCTGCCATTTCCACTGACACTGCCACTGCCACTGCTCTTGCTGCAGCTTATTCATGGAAAATTAAATAAAAAACTTTTTTAATACATTTGCTTTGCCAAGTTTTCGCCTGCTCTCTGTCATTCTATCTATACTGTTCGCTGCTGCTCTTTCTTTCTTTCGTTCGTTCTCCCTTTGTATGAATATACTCTTGGCAGAAAGGTATTCTGATTATATAACAAGGCATTCCATCGGAAACAAATTCCATTTCAATTTTGTGCTATTTTTCGTTAATGTCTTGCAGTCCCAGAATCCAACAACAACAAATACACAGTCCGAAGATCGGTCTTAGTGGTCAAAGTGGAGTCTTTTCAAAGATTGAAAGGGGTTTGATATATCATACGATATAGCACATAGTTGACAGTTGGATATATTGTTCGAAAAAGAGTATTTTCTTGAGAAAACATAAGCTATATTTCTGAAAGCCAAAAGCTACAGCCACGATCATATTTTGATCAAATCGGACATGGAAATATGTATTTTTAGGGATCTGAAAGGGTATCAAAAGCTTCGTTCCCTCCATGGCAATAGCAATCCCTTGTTTTGTGTGCTTTCTTCGCGCTCTCTCTCTCTCTCTCCCTCTCTTGATGTGGCTGCTGCTGTTGCTGTTTCTTTGGCGCTTTACTGAAAAGTTTGTTTAGCTTTTACTTGAGCACGCGCCACCTTGGTGAGAGTGGGAGGGGGAGAGTGCAGGGGCGAGGGCGATGGCGATGGCGAGCGCGAGTGAGAGTGAGAACTGGAGGAATGGAATCTGGAGAGCGAGAGGAGAACTAAGCTTAGAGTATGATTTATGCTGCGTGGCGCATTTTGTTTGCTTGTTGCATCCGCATCCCCACTCTCCTTGTTTTTTTTTTTTACTGGTAACTGTAACTAAAAGTTGCGTGCAAACATTTACGTTGTCTGTTAAGTGCCTTTGTCTCTCCATTCTCCATTCAACACTCTCTCTCTGTCTCTCACTTTCTCGCAGTGTGGCTACTCCTTCTTGTTGTTTTGCGCCGGAAAACCGACAACCGACTGCACTTTAGCGGATTTGTGTTTTCTCACCCATTTGCGAGGATTACAAAAGCGTTGAGGAAAGCGCCAGAGCAGACTTTCAACGCGGACAGTGGCCATTCGCTAAGTGAAAAGAAAGAGGAGAGGCTGTATTTGATAGGGAATTGACTACTCTTTGGTGGGGTTTCCAATTAATCTATTATCCTATCTAGCTCCGTTCGAGAGCCTTGTGTATGGTGGATCATGAGAGAGAGCGCTAACAGTGAGCTGTAACGGAGAGCGTTAACAGACTGTTAAAGGTGAGCGCTTGCTGGTATTCCACTGTTATTTGGCAGTTGGAGGAAGCAGGAAGCAGGATAGCTTGTATACTGTATATCGAGCAGTTAGGGGGAGCAGTTAGGGGGAGCAGTTAGGGGGAGCACTGTATGGATGGATGCTTTGATCTGATCGGTTGGGATCGGCATGTTTGATGGGTGTTTGGTGGGTGGGTTTGGGTGTTAGCACACAACAACAGATAGATATGGATATGAGAGGAGAGCACTTACTTACCCCTGCCGCCCTCGGTGCGGTAGTACGGGGATTGGGCGGCCGCCGATGCGGAGGCGCCACCACGATTATGAGTAACGGCTGGAGAGGATTCATCCGGTTCTGGTGCGGTATTCTGTGTGTCCAGCATGTTGATCATGCGCGGTGGTTGCTCTGTGGAATAGAGGAATAGATCCACATGGAAAGAGTGAGTATTTGTGATGGGAATTGGTTTAAAGATCACAGACTTGGGATGGATTAAAGATAAATACATAATTGCGTGTTTATACTCACTTATGCATGGGGCAATATGGGAGCGACTCTGTTGATAGCCACGTGCACATCGGTTGCAGGTCAGTCCGGTGACTCCGTCCTTGCAGGGACATTGACCGCTGGTGCTGTTGCAGATCTTACCAGACGAACCGATCGGATGGCACTCGCAGGCTGCAGGAGATACAAAACGAAAGAAAACAATCAATGGCAGTGGCAGTGGCAGAGGCAGATAAAGATGCAGCTGCAGAGATGCTGAGATGCTGAGGCAAACGGAGAACAAGATACAGATGTTGTTGGCAGATTTTTGGGATCGTGTTGAGAGCTTAATGGACCCGGTCAGCACTTCAAAGCCCCGGCGATTGCTATCTGCACAATACGATTGCCAAATGGCAGCCCCATGGTTCTGGGGTCCACTTGAGATTTACTTAAAGTTCTTTCAAGTTCTCTCTGATTTCGCCCATCCCTTCAGCACATTCGTTTATGAGCCGTGGAAATGTGCATTAACAGATACGATTACGGATTACGGACAACGGATTGCGGATTGCGGATTGCGGGTTACGGATCACGGGTATGTGTATTCCTTTTGTCCAGTCCAGTGCACACACGTTGCCATTAAAAGGCATTGTCCGTCCGGCGGACAGTCCATCGGTTAATTGCGAATGAAAGTGTGAAAATGCTCGCCCAGCAGGACATCTCTTTCATTTCCTCAACGGCCTGGAACACAGGCATAAGAGAGAGAGTCCACAGGGCACTGTCAAGGATCCATAGATGATCGCGGATGCTTAGGTGATGCTCAAATATCAGCATCAAGAGCCGAGTCGATGGTCGGCTCACAACGGTTCCACTCGTTTATCTCATATTTTTCTATAATAAAATTGGACTGCAACTAAGTTCGTGGTTCTATAGAGATCCTTTCACATCTTTTCACTTTTCTCTGCCCCAAATATCTTTCAAATGAAATTTAATTCCCTTTTTCTACACATAGATGTTTCATTATATTTGTTGACCCCGCCGCCCCCACACATCCAGCGGCCACTTTGGGGCACAAAGGAAAGCAGACTCCTTGGGGCATTGAGGGAAAGCGAAAAAGAGTGAAAAAGAGTAAACGTAATCTTTTATTTCACATTTTCAGCTCTGTTTCAGTCTGTGGGTTGCTTTTCGGGGGTCTTATGTGTGTCATGTGTCGTTTGGCGGAGCACTCGTACTATTATGAAGGACTCTGCAGTGTTTTCTCTGTCATTCCTTCCATTTGAGAGGAGCACAGCAGTGCAACAAAGCCACTCTTAGGAGAGAGACAGAGACAGACACATGCTCCTTCTCCCTTTGGTTTGTTTAGTTAATAAGCCGCTTTTGGCCACATTTAATGGGTTTGGCTTTGCGCTTGGCTCGTTTGCCCCAGAAGCTGTTGCATATTTAAAGATTTAACTTGTGTGCGGACACAGCATGGGGCTTGGGGCATGGGGCATGGGGCATGGGGCCTGGACACTATGTTCAGGAGTAGTTATAGGCCTGCATTGAATCATACATATGTATGTGTGTATCTATGTACCTTGTGGCAACACCCACACACATTAACTCACTTCACTCCACCTCTGTTTCGCTCTGTCTCTCTCTCTGGTTTCGTGAGTGCGTGCAACATTTGGTAATTTAATCCGATTTACAATAAATTAAATGCGATTTATATGCACACAGTGACACATCCGGATGATAACTACAACAACAGCAACAACTACAACAATAGTCCGAAGCAACAGACAATAATTACTTGCAACAACAGCAACAATATGGTGTGTCCATTGTTGCCCAGAGGGCGTCTCGCGTCCCTTCTGGACAGTCCATGGAGGGGCCACAGTGGGGCAAACCACATGGAACTTTCGACCAAGAGCAACCCAGGAAAGCATGCTTTAAGGCCCATGCGATTGAGCGAGTCGAATCGAGAGGAACACACATGGAATTCCAATCCAATACAATATTTATGTTCAAATACTTTAAGTTTGTGTGACCTTTGACCACTGTGCAATGCAGTGGGCTGTCGGGCAACACAATATGACAATGCGAGTTGTGTGTGCGGCGTGGCGCGCTATCTGCGAACAGCGGACATGGAGGCTGGGGTCTTGCAACTCTCGGCAAAAGCCAGAAAAAAAACCCCAATGGTAGCGAGGGAAAAGCGTTGCGAACGAGTTCATTACGCATCTCCATATCGTGGCATTGGAATCCATTTCTCCACCCATCTCCACCCACATAACCCCACCATATTCCATGGCCATAACCCTTCCGTATCCGTATCCATATCCGTATCCCTGGCGCATTCCATATGCTCTACTCTGCTCCACTCTGCAGTTTCCTTCTCATTTTCCATTTCCCATTTCCCATTCGCGTGGGGATTCCGTATGGCCGTACATATGTGGGGTGTGTGTGAGTGTGTGTGTGTGTGTTTTTCTTTTCGTGTGGTCCATTGACCGATGAAAAGATTATGAATTTTCATTATAACGAGCCAACAGAGAATCCATTCGAGTGTCCATTCGAGTAGCCCCATTTTCGGATAGTTGGCGGCGCCCTCCCCCTCCCCTCAGCCATTTGCATTTCTATTTAATTATCGAATTGGAGGGATGGGGATCCATCCCCGATGATTCATCTTGTGCCAGACGGGGGGAAACCCTTTCATCAGAGAATGGAAGTAAATCCATTCACTCTGCCACTGGTTTTTACTCAAAGCTGAGGTTCGGGGAGAAGCGGTGGGAATACGACCCAACTGGCGGGATGCCTTGATTCATTTGGACTCTCAAAAAAGAGACAAAGAGTTTGCCTGAACGAGGCTCTCGTGTAACCTGTCATTTGTTGCCGCTTATCCAGATCGATTCAGGTCAGGGTTCCTCGAAATAAATGAGCCTCCGAATGGGAGTGCGACACAAATGAATCATTTAGGCCAGAAGAACGAGTTCCCCCCCGCTGCGAAAGTCGCCGAATGATCATTCAAGGGAAAGCATTTGCTATGAAATAAATACTCGTAATTCCAACAGGATTGGGATTCACTTCATGCACTTATTCAATGTCCCTGGCATGGTTAATATTCAATCAAAAGCGAAATGAGTCATGATATTTCCACCTTCTTTTTCCGCCCACAAGTACATTCGTTTCCTTGATTGCCAAAACAGAAGATTGAGTCTTGATTCATGATTCATAAATTCAAGTACAATACTCGCTGTGCATTCACCAGTCAGCATTCACCATCAAAGCGTTAACATACATACGTAAATTATGAATCCAATTATGATTGATTCATTTTTCCTGCTGCATTATTCACTCTCCACTCCGGCCATTAGATCATCGAATATCTCCTGGAATTCGGAATATTACGCCATTTGAATGGCTCATTGGACTCTCGAGTACTGTATACAATGTATGTACATAGGTTTTCCATGTATATCCATCCGCTAAGTACACATGTTTATTCACAGGTAAGTTTTTTATGGCAGCTGCCAGACACACGCTGTATGTATTTTTATATCAATCATTCGCACGATGGCTGGCATACATTTATACCCCCGAAAATCCCACGCCTCCACCCCACCACCACTAGTTGCCCACTGGGCACGAATTTTTCCGCTTTGTTTCGTTGCTTTTCCTTTCCATTTTCCATTTCCAGTTAGCCTTAAAAGCATCGTGTGCAACTTTATTTATTTTCCTTGGCCAGACTCCAGCACAGAAAATTAATTAAGCAAAAGCTGAACGCTCTCACACTCCCATTCACCGCAAAAGCATTCAAAACTAAACAGAAAATATATAACAAAAGAAAAGCTAAGGGAGCTATTCCTTGCATACCCTTTGCGAATGGATCGGTTTCCGCGGCAAGGGCTGCGGCTCTACTTATTTACCCCACACCTAGTCCAGTCTGCATATAGCTACCTATAGTGTAGGCATATTTTATACTGCCGCCTCTACTCGTATCTACAGATAAATATGTATCTATATTTTATGAGGTCAAAAGTTTGCCCCTTCCGGGACACATCTGGCAAGAATCATAATACCCCGTGAGAAAAAGGGTATAACAAGGCACTACACAAAGTGTAAACATCATAAAGCAAATCAAGCGCAATATGTTATTGTTTATTTCAAGTTTGCGCAAGCGAATCCTCCCACACACAACCGTCCCCCCCTCCTCTCACCTTTCCTCCCCCTCGGGGCCACTGCTGAGCGGCCAGTGGCTAGCGGCCAGCGGCAAGTGCCTTACACAAATTCACCGCAAAAGTCTCTTCCTCGACCATCAATTGCCACAAAATATGTTACCCAAAAAGCGGTTCTAGTCCAGAGGAAAAGAGGGAACATTGGAAGCTGTTGGCCAGCACACAGCTGCCTTTTGCTGTTGAATCGCGGCTGCTTCGACTGCTTCTGCTGCCTGTGCTGCTTCTGCTGTTTGTTATTATTAGAGAGGCCAAAATCCCCGAGAATAATGCAATTTTCCAAAGAAAAACCAAACAGAACTGAAGAATTATGAAGAAGATATCCCAGACCAATCGAATGATTTGCAGTGAGAGATTACACCTGACCAAGTGCCAGATACTGAGAGCTGGGGGATCCGAGTAGTTTCTTGGAACACTAACCAGAACCAGAACAGAACCCAATTGGATCGCACAGACAGAGCTGATTCATTGTTGGCAGCCAGAAGTGGGTGAATGTATTCAGAAGATTGTTTCCGAGTACTCATACTCGTACTCCTACTCGTACATATTTGCACTCTGCAATCGAATCAAACATCCTTTTCCTTTGCTGAACTTTCCTTTCACTCATCCTTTGGTTTATGGCTAATTTCGGCACTCGATTCATTCGGGCGCTTATGCCATGATTCAGTTGAACGATCCACCAATTGTTCATGAATTCAAATGAGCAATTCGATTCGGCAACAAACCCACATCCCCACCCACACCCACACCCACAGCCCCTCCCTCGAACTCGCACTAAAGGCGTTTCACCTTTTGCTCATTTCACACTTGAGTCCGGGCCATGGCGATGGCGATGGCTAAGGCGGAACTTTCCTTGGTCTTATTAATAAATCAAAGGCTTCGCACGACGACGCGACACTCGAAGGAAAAGTTGTGCCCCCATTTTCCACTCTATCCCTCTCTCTCTCGCTCGCTCCCCATTGAGGCAGGAAAAAAGTTTATCGCGGTTGCAACTGGCGCAAAGTTCGCTCAACTTTTGGCCGATGCCAAATGAGCAAAGATGAGGAGGGGGCGCATGGGATTTGGCTCTGTGTGTAGGCGGCAGGCATCTCCATCTTGCTACAAATATTCGTGTTGCATGTACAAAGTTTTCCCGTTTGCCGTTTGCCAGTTTGCCAGGTGAAAGACTCAAGACTCTAGACTGAAGACAGAGGATGTCTGAGGCACGGCAGACGGCTGGGGCAAAAAAGTTTTCGCGCTTTTCAAATTGTGCGTTAAAGATTGAGGTGCTTGAAGCGCACTGTCACAGAAACAGACACTGAAACAGAGGGAAAGAGGGGGGAAAGAAAGGTGGAGAATAGAGGGAGAAAGTGGGCAGAGTGGGCAGAGAGTGAGAAGTCGTAAGAGATCTGAATGGGCCTATTGAAAATCAAACGATGCGCAGTAAAGTAGGCAATGCCAAAACCAAATTGTTACCAAACTCCTCCTTACCTCCCTTCTGGCTTGGCAGTGCAACGTTTCGGAAAATCATTTTCCAACTGTTCGGCGGGTAGGGTTTCCCCCCCCCCCATGTTGGTAAGGGAAAAGTGGTTTGGGTGGGAAATGGCAGCGCCGCCAATTTGACGCTCGAACAATTTGCACAGCTTTAAATGTCAACTCGCATGCAAAATGTCATAATTCAAATTGGGCAGATTGCCGGCCACGCCCTTAAACAAGCCCCATCCTTCAAGGGAGCAGGGGGTAGTGGGTTGGAAATAGCGGGATGACAGGGTTTGCTGTCTGCTGACCGGAAAGTACTCTATAATAGAGGAGATGATGGTTGAGGAGGGTATTTTTGGGGATGCAAATAGGACATACATATGTGTCGGATATGACTAAAAAATGGTAGATATTCAAGGAAATATGATTCTGAAGGACTGCAGATTCGTTAAGCGAAACGGTTTTTTCTTACATGATGCTATATAAGATCTTTTCCTTTTTATGAGCCCTAATGTCCAGGAATTGATGTACTGAATGGAATCAGGACTTTTACAATATATAAAGGAAACTTCTTGGCATTTTATAAGGAAAAGGATTATCCATATCATATCAGTTTTGACTTGCATTAAATGTATTTTAATTCTTGATTCCAATATCTAGATTTAATCAGGAAAAACTCATCTCTCCTTTGAGTACTTTGAGTGCTGCAATCTCATCCTTTCTAGAGCATTTGCACTTCGTCGGAGCAGCCGAAAATTCATTTTATTTTCCATCAATTTTTGTTTTTGGTTTTTGGTTTATTGTTTTGTGTTTTGCTTTTTGCTGTTTTGCTTTTGTCATAGAAAATGTTTGGATATTTCCGTGGCGCAGGGAACATGAACTTTTATTGCTTTGGCAGCACAAAATTTGTCACGCCGCTTAGACCACTCTCTCCCCTTTCTTTGTGTGGGGGGGGGGGGGGGGACATCGGCTACCCCAACTCTCCCCCCACCCCCTGCAGCGTAACAGGCAGCTGTAATAGATTTTTCCAGCTTAGTTTTTAAAACCACCTTGGCTTAGTGTCCCTGGGTCTCTCCCCCTTGTGTGGTGGGAGTATGATAAATGCATTTCGTTTTGGTATTTTCAGTAAATTTCAATTAAGTTGCGGGAGCAGCAACCCTCATGGGTAGATAACCTTTAACCTTTAACCGATTTGTTACAGTTGCATAGGCGCGCACTTTTATGAAATTCTAATGAAGTCTGACAGGAGGATTCCATTCCGTTCCATTCTGTTCCATTCCTCCCCCAAAATGTTCATGGATGATGTCCATGGGTATGGATGTTCCTAGATGTCCTTTTGCCCCGGCTGCGTTTCATGAACTTTTTCGGGCAATAAAGAAACTTTTTTTTGCCTTTTAATTGCCGTTGCCTGCTGTGACCCCTATATGTCTATGTATGTATATGTATGTATGTATATGCCATATATATCCTGCTGCATATCCTGGCGCACATTTGGCCATGTTATTGCTGTAACATTTCGCACGTGACTTTCTGATTTTATGGCTTTTAATTTCACGTATTTAGTTACGGATAATGTTAATTGTATTCGAAGTCACGCCCAACAGAACGGAACGCCCTCCGTGCCCTGCCCTGCCTGCCGCCCCCCTCTGCGATTGTGTGGGTGAATCCAGGAGTCTTTTGTTATATTCCCTGGGAGTGGGAGTGGGGCAGGCTTTGCATTGTGTTCTACTACAATGGGATGGATGTGTGTCATATGATATGATAACGGGGAGGGATAGCACAGAATTCGATTGGCAATTAGGGATATATCATTTCTGAGTGCTAGAAGGTACGTTCCAGTGTCTCGACTTGTAGATGATCTATGCAAATCTATCCATGATTGGAACATTCAGGGACTCCTTCTTTGAGGCATCTTTCCTTCAAAGATTTATCCCCACCAACATCCTTTCTTATAGTGCAATAAATATTCGATTGACAGATGTTTTTGTTGCCATTTGTGACATGCAATTTTAATGATGTCAACGATGATGGCAATAAGGCAATCAGGCAGGACGGCAGGAAGGCAGAAAGCCAGCAAGGCAGCAAGGCAGCAGGGTATACCTTCGGGGGGGACCTAGCCGGGGGGCCAGACTTTAATTATCAAAAGAGCTGCTGCAACAACTGCAACAAAATGAGAGCCAACCGCCATGACAGGCAGCCATCAGGCAGCAGGCAGCAGGCAAATGAATAATGATTCGTTTACTGGCAGGAATCCCTGGCAGGGCAGGGCAGGGCAGGGATTCCCACTCATTGGACAAATAATAATATGTAATTTTCCGGTCATTGAAACATTTTGCACAAATAAGGAAATTGACTATGGCCCCTAGACGAAATGACTTTGACAGCACATGTCCTCATGTCCACATGTCCTCATGTCCACTTGTCCAAGTGTGTACGTGAGTATCTGTGTCTGTTTCTAGGCGTATCTGTGAGTAAGTATCTGTGAGTGTGCTCAATGTGTGTGTAATGGTCTGTACAATCCCCTGCTCCCATCCCCCGCCCTGTGTCTGTCTGTGCGACGATGAGTTATGGCTCTGCCAAAGTCTGACTCGACCTGACTCTTTGCCCCTTACCATCCCCCCCCCCCCCCCCCACCAAGTAAATCATTTGAATATTTAAATTAAATCAACTTCAAAATCATCATCAGCACTCAGACAAATGTAGTTTTGCGGAAGTGCTCCCACCCCCTCTGGAGCCCCTCTCCAGGGCCTAATCTTTTCCATTTTAGCCCGCAATCGAAATGACTTTAAGGCGTTAATTATAATGCGAGACATGCGAGACCAGAAGATGGGAACGGGAATGGCAATGGCAATGGCATGGTATGGTATGTGATGAAATGGAATGGAGTGCGTGTGTATGCAATATAATTTTGATAGGTAAAAGTTACGAGCTTTGAAGGTGATTCGGAATGCGGATGGAGGCAGTAAACTTCTTCTTCGTATGTGACATCAAGAAGCAACTCGAGAAAAACAGACACAAACATTAAAAAGAGATTGACTTTGACAGAGTGCTCTCCCACAATGAATTGCTCTCTCTCTGATGATGTTCTGTATATTGATGTACATGTTAGAATGATTCGAAATGTCCAAAGGATGCACCTTTAGAAATGGGCAAAATGGGTCGCACTTAGAGAGTATTTGTAGAGAAATGAGATCATATTGTATATCATTCAAAAACAGATGTCCACTGGACGTCAAGATCAGGCACATCGATAAGCTTTAAATATCCAAATATATAAATACATATTCTACCCATAGATGGATGGGATGATCTTGAAAATGTATAAAGAGAATTGCATAAGAACACATTTGCCCGAATTCATATTTCTTTTGTGACAGAAAAGCCATTAGTGATGCGAATTGTGAAATGTGATTTTGAACTTATTCTTTCATATATGTATGTATCCTGCAGATATTACAAATATGAAAAATATGCATACTTGAGATGTGGAATGAAATAAATCATTGAAAGCATTCTTGACGGCAATGTCCTCTGACAGATTCTGCATCAGCTGGAAGACATGGCTAAAAGACTTTCCACAACCATTTCGGTTGACTAATTGAAAGTTCAGACAGGAAGGGGAGGGGTGGGACTGAGATGGATGTGGATGTGGATGTGGGGACTGCAACATTTGGCAAATGGCAAAACATGACGTAAAACATTTTGACAACAACAGAGAGAAAGAGAAACCGAAGCAGCCGAAGCAGCCGAAGCAGCCGAAGCACCCGAAAAACAATGAATGGAGGCAACTGTAAGGCGAGAATGTAAAAATGTTTCTTAACAAATTGCACGCGTGTCAAAATTAAAATGAATACATTTTTTATTACCCTCCCGCAGAAGGTACCAAAATAAAAAATTAAGAGAGATTGGGAGAGGGAGGGAGGGAGGGGTAAGGGGAGACGACAGCGTCAACGACGATAAAGGCGATTAAATTTTAAAATTGTCACAGCGGCGCCTTTTGTCTCTGATCTGAATCTGAATCCAACTCCGACTCCCAATCCGAATCCGAATCCGAATCCGGATCCGGAGTGTGGGCGATTGCTGATGCTGGCGGTGCACTTATTTACGATGTGGTTCGGCTCTGAATCTGACTTTGCTGGATAATTAATTAAAAATCGATAAGAATTTGATTTGGATTTAACGGCTATGCGGACGAAAGAGAATTATGATGCTTAGTCAGCTGCCCCCAAAGCGGTTCGACAAAATTTCTGACATCCCCATGACAAACGACAATCAGAGACTACCGACTACCGACTACCACTCCCCACCCACAGCCCACTCTACCCCTTCTCTTCGTACTCTTCAATTCCAATTTCGAATCTGAAGCTTTTGTTGTTTTTGTTTACGATCCCTCGATTTTGCAATTAGCTATAGATATTTCGAATGTGAAATCCCAGCGGGTTGTAGAAGAAAACCTATAAATAGTGGAGCGGTTTCGAGCGGTCTCTGGCGTCCACCTGATTTGATTATTTGCCAATGAAAAATGAATACAGGCACATAAATTCGGTGTTCCTTGGGTGCCTTCCGCCGATGATGATTCTAGGCGCTAATCTGTAGCCATATACATGAGATGGGGGGGGGAATATATGTATAGTAGCACGTAGTATAGTATATGTATATACTTATTCCAAAGAGTTTGTTTAATAATTTCACATGTGTATCCCTTACAATCCCTTCTAATCATTATCTACTTATCTATCATTTCTCTCTTTCTGTTATCCTTTTTCTGTCTATAGGTCTTTATCGCCTGAGTCTTCAGAGAGATCTTACTCTTTCTACAGGGTATCCCCATGGCATTGATAATACATATCTCCAAGTTCTGTTCATGTTCTTCTGCCACCCCGTGGCTGTGTTTCATTTTGCGTTGTTTTTCGATTGAAGCGCGTGAATTTATTGTGCTCATAAATTACAATACCCACAAGACAACGCACACACACACACACACACTCGAAGGTCGCCTGGGGACGGCAAAGGGCTGCCCCCCTCTGGTGGCCGAAGATGGCCAGCTTTGTTTTCCGGTAGCTAATTATTGTAAATTGTGCATTAATCTCGGGACAGAGGAATGCCAGGGATTTGGCAATCAGTTCTCGGTGGGGAATTACGAAAAGATTGTTGTGTTTTAATACAAATACAAACACAAATAGAAACACAAATATGAGGTAACACTACTACTTACCTTTGCACACCTTGCGATGATGGAGCGGCTTGGTGGGGTCCCTGTAATAGCCCTCTTTGCACAGGTGGCAATTCCGTCCCATGGTCGAGTGTCGACAGTTCTGACAGACGCCACCGGAGACGCCCTGGGAGGCGCGAAAGATTTCCATGTTGAAGCGGCACTGTCGCGCATGGTTGTTGCAGTTGCACACTGGGGATAAAAAGTGAAAAGAAAAGGGAAAAGCCTTAGTAAACGATACATCAGGGGGAGATAGATCTGTATGCCGAACCGTTAACTGTCTATTTTCAATGTCTTTATCACTGACTCCGATTTGGCCAATGCGATAAATGGAAATAAATGGCACGCTAAACGGGGAGGGGGAGAGAGTGATTGGAGATGGGTCTCAGAATGGGATTGGGGAGACTAGAGACTGGGGACTGGGGACTGTGGACTGGTCGATGGGAGCATCATTTGTCTAGCGGGACATTGGCTTAAGTTGGATAATTTATGCGTCGATTTGTTTTGAATTACTTACTTAGGAATCAGCGACTGGAACACAAGGCGGGGCCCGGCCCTGTACCCTGTTTTGATAAGGGGTATGACCGGGTGCTACGAAAGGGGATCTGAGATCTGTCTGAGATGGGTTCTTATGGGTTCAGTGCTTTAAAGTTTGCTTCCAATATTTCTCTCCCTTTTAGCTCTATTTCAACCTTTTGTCATTCTTTATCTCATCCTTCATTTGCTTCCACTGCTTTCTCTGTTGCTTTTGCACGCTTCTTTCTCCTATTGCTTTGGCATTTTTCTTTCACTTCATCGTCGAGTAGAACCTCTAGGGTATGCCACAATCGATGACTCTACGCTTTTCAATTCCTTGACTGCTTTTGATACCCTTTCAAAAAATATGGACTACAGTATATTTAATCTTGTTTGAAGTACTTTTTTAGCTCATCAAAATACGATACAAATCAGCCTGAGGTGCATTTTTGTTCAACATACAAAACATATTTGAAAAATAAATGTTCACCATTGGATAACTGAAAGTCCTCAATAGCCCTAAGAGATCTGTTCATTCCAGGGCATAGCCCTGTCGATCACTCCTTCGCTTTGGTATTTTCCTTTGCTTATTCTTTGTTGCCTGCTGCTTGTTATGCTTTTGGCAAACAGTTTTGCTATTGACATTCGATGGCGACTGCTGCGGTTACTGCTGTTCGTCGCTCGGAGCTCCTGCTCCTCCTATATGGAAGATGGTAGTTGGTAGATGGTAGTAGATGCTACTAGTACAGCGTTTTTGCTGCTGAGTTGGCATCTTTCGATGGGGCCTGGCCTGGCCTGGACCCCGTAGACAGACCAACAGCAGAGCTGTCAATGGCAAAGGCCACGATGACTCCGGCTGCTGCTGGTTGCTGCTTGCTCGTTGCAGCTTGCGGCTAGACAAAAACTTGAACCAACGAACGTCTGTCTGTCCGTCCGTTCGTCTGTCTGTCTCCCTGCATTCGACAGTTGTGTCAACCGAACAGAACTCAGAGCTCAGTAGAATCCAATGCTGAGCACACATGTTATAATTATCTTTCACACATTGCTCCAGGGGCAATCGGCAGACAAAGCAGCGGCAGACTCTCCACAGTCCCTTTTTGAAGGCCCTAACTGCTTGTCTCTGTCGTCCGACTCCCGTACTCCCTCCACCCCTCACTCTCCCTCTCCCTCTGCTACTCCCACTCCCTTCGCCCAGATGGCGCATGCCAGCCGCAGACAAAGTTATGTCAGCGCAAATATTTGAACAAAGTCAGGGACTGTCGCAGTTGCAGTCGCAGTCGCAACGCCGTTCGTCTCCACATTTTGTATATTTATGTAGAATCGTCAACAAAAGCTAAGCAAATATTTAGAAAAAGCAGAGCTCCGAAAGCACGGCGTGTGGCTAATTGCCCGCCCATCTTCCATTCAAAATCATCCGAGTATCCATCCGAAAAGGGTATGGCTCTGGCTCTGTCTCTGTCTCTGTCTTTGGCTCTAACTCTGACTCCCAGCTCGGTGTTAAAAATGCTAGATAATTAATTTTAATGACACACTTACGACCTGCGAATGCAACTTGATTTATGGGAGATTTTCGTTCGGTTTGGTTCGGTTTGGTTTGGTTTGGTTCGGGGTTTTGGGGCCATGTAAATTTCACTTCGACGATTACAAAATGCCCATCGAGAGCTCAATCAAATGCGACTTAAAGCGATGCATAAAACTGTTCATTAGCCGGACCCCAAGCTGCCGTTGCCGTTGCCGCTGTTCGTTCCCGTGTGTTATCCGAGAAAGGTGAGTCCAGTAATTAAGTTCAAATTTGATAAAACACTCCTCACACAGTCACTCCACGAATACTCACACTCACACTTACACTTACACTCTCTCCACAAATACTCCAACACTCAAACATCGATTTTTGGTATGGGAAAAGACAATGAAATCGTCTCAGTATCTCAGCATCCCAGTATCTTTGTCTCATGGCGCTGCATCTTGGGGCGGTCAGAGGGGGGGAGTTTCCCATAAAAACGACATTTGTGGGGCCGCTTAAGTCTGTTGTGGCTCATTCGAAACAAAAATTGAAACAAAGAGCCAGCGGCGAGGGGAAAGTTCTCCAATGCAGGAAATCTTGGTATCCTTGATTATGGCCAACAGAGAGATCGATAACGATTCGGTGATGAAAGATCATACTTTGTGGGAGAATTTTGAAGAAAACTAGCAGGAATCTGCTGCATAATAATGCACGACTGTTCTTAGGCAGATCATTAGATCTAATGGCAGTAAAAGGATTTTAAGCCAAAGCATCCAAGAAGTCTCTTATCGTATATCTATCCCTCAATCTAGTTTTCCAGTACGTAAGAGGCCTCTTCTACCCCATACTCAATGATTGCTCGCTTTTCACTGAGTTTTCTGTGCTTTGCTGGGTCTATCCCCCCCTCTAAATACCGAGATCCCTTGGCCTGCCCTATGCGTATCTTACGGATACAAATACGTATGACAGACGTATGTTTCCGGCTATTGTAGCCACTGTTGTTGACACAGTGAAACTGTTGCAAGTTATGAATACAAGTGAAAACTCTTTGATATCCTTGCCACACACACGCACAACGGAACGGATTTTGTCGGTTTGGCATCTCTAATTAACTGCCACAGGAAGGGAGAGAGAGAGAGAGAGAGAGAGAAAGTTTTTTGTGTGTGTTGTGTGGGGGTTTGCCGCTTGGCCAGGAGCAGATTCGGCACCAGAATCAGCACCAGCACCAGCACCAGCATTCGGCTTTGGCTTCAGGCAGGCTTCAAAGGCAGCAGCTCCAGCAGCAGTAGCCAGAGCCATTGATAAATTGTCGAAAAGCGTTTGTTCGCTTTGGCCATGGCCAAAGCACAAAAACCAAAACATACCAAAAAAAACAACCCAAACCAAAACAGGAAAAAAAAGAAAAAACCCCCACCAAAAGCGAACAGAGAGAGAGCACAACCAAAAGCCAATCCAAAGTTACGCTTTTGACTTTGCTCTACGCCATTGATGTATCTGGAAATACCCTTCCCCAAAAAGAGGGTATTCTGGGCAGGCAGAGAAGGAATGCTCTAACTGCAATTTCCTGCAGGCAGTGCATGTCTCGTAAGCCCCCTAGAAATGATCTTTATAATGCACACATTTCCATTACTTATATTCTGTCAGGGTATTTTCATCATCGGTCTTTGAGAGCCACTCGTATTTCTTGTATGTTTTTTCGCTGCTTTGTCGAGGGGTTGGTGGTTGGGGGAGTTGTGTTTGGGCTTTTCCTTGTCCATGTCCTGCCAGAGCGTTTTCAATTTTCCTCTTCTGCTCTCCGCCGCCTGGTTGGTCGACATTTCATCGTTTTATGATTGATTGCGTTCGCCTCGCAGTGATTTTCAGTTACCCGAAAATTGTGAATTGAATTCGTGCTGTCCGTGCGACTAGTGCTATACGAGTAAATGGACTAGCGGGGGAGGGGCAATGGGGGGTTTCAATTGCTGTTGCTGTTGTTGCTTTTTGTCGGTGGTGCGATTGCGGTTGCGGTGGGGCTGGCTGCTGGCTTGTGGCTGCTGCGCTCTTGCGTTTTTCCACTGCAATTTGACAATTTCATCGCAAAATTGTTTTGGTGTTTGTGGCAATGTTCTGGGGTTCTGGCATGTGGCGGCATGTTTGCATCGTGTGTGTGTGTGTGTGTGTGGCTCTGCGGCTCTGTGATTTATCAAAAGTGGTTGAAAGAATGTATCGCTGTTTACGTGCATTTCGTGGTAATTAATAATTTTGATTTCCTTCAAATGAGAACAAAGCGCAATCACTGTTTCTGTTGCTGTTTCAGTTGGGGCAAATGATTCACTCGAATCATTATGTCATCAATTTCGTTGTCTGATCTTTTGAGTGTTCCATTTCCTCCGAGTGGAGGAACCTGCCACACTCTTTGAACTATTGCTCTCCCAATCGGCTAGTATTTATAAACATTTTCATCGTAAAAGCCCAACAAGAAATCCCAGTCGTAAACAGCCGCCAACTTTCACAAATTGTTCGCACTTTCTTCGCTGGAAGCGCTCACAATACCCAGAAATCATCCACATCCATCCACATAGCGTGGCGTAGCGTACAGCCGCCCAACGTCCAACGTCTAGCATCTAACATCCAACATCCAAACAGGCATTAGATCAGCCCCTGGGCAGAACCTCCCCACCCCACCCCGCCTTGTGTGTCTGTCTTTGGTATGTCTCGGGGTTCCGACTGTATCTAATAAGCTCTTTCGGCCTGACGGAGCAATTATGTTGTAAAGTTTTGCACCCCGAAGCGCATTGTGTCTGTCACCTACTCCGATGACGATAATAACATCATTTCGCCTCAGCATTTGGCATAGGCGATTATGAAATCATTTCGAAAGAACGGAAGAATTAATGGAGTGACAATTGTTTCATTTCCCGAAATATTCGAATCGAATTGCCAGAGAACTCAAGCAACGCAGAATCTACAAGACATACAGCCATATAAATGGTAGGAATATCTAATCAACCTTTATTCTTGCCATAATTTGTGTTTCATGGTAATCGCTTTACTGAAACACTAGTTATAGATTCTTCAATAGTTTCTTAACTATAGGAACTCCGGATCCAGAAGAAATACTTGTATGTATATACATAAGTCGGCAGAGAGACTTCTCATACTATCTCTCAAAGATATTTAGGGGTTTGTTGTAATTCTTTCAATGAAATATTAATAATGGACTCCCCTACAGTCGACCAACTATGTGATCTTGGGATCTAGAAGAAATACAGCTTTGAAAATTGGAATATAGGCTATTCACACTATATTCTATGCATCATTAATGATTCTTGGTAATCGCTTCAGTGTAACATTCGATGAGCGATGCTCAACTATGTGAACTTGGGATCTAGAGGAGGTGAATTGAAGGAAAGACTTCTCATATTATCTTCAATGCATGTGAAATCCCATTATGACCAAAAAGAAGACACTTTCAAACTCCTTGAGCAACCCCCGAGTTCTATTTAAATAGAAACCATAGAACATAAGTAATGTATTAAAGTATGGTGTGTTTAACCGCCCACGCGCCACCCGTTCTGTTGCATGCCTCTTCCTATCCGACACAGACACAGACTGAGATACAGTGTCTTTTTTTTGGGGAAAACTGAAAAACATTTTTCTTTTGGCGCTTCCTTTTGGACTGCAATTAAGGCGACTGCAACGCTGGTATTTTTTTTTGCGTGTCTCTTGCCGCGTGCCGCAGCTGCAACATTTTCCTTGTCAACGGGCGGCGGCAACAACAACGATTACAAATTGTTTGCTGCCAGCGGCACAATAAATAAATACAATCAAAAATAAAAAAAAGCACATCCGACAACAACAAAATGTCTGCTTAAAAATAAGTTTTTTTTTAGATTAGGGAGCAGGCGAGGAGGAGCAATCGAGGAGGAGCCCTCGACGAAGAGGAGGTGGAGGAGACAAAGAACAGTCTAACTTTTTCCCTAATTAACGTAGAAGCGAATTAACATACATATTTGTACACACATATGTATGTACATATTTATATAGCAGATATAGATGCATACACATGTACACACTCGTATCTATGTACATATGTAGGATTCTTAGATGTTCGATATCCATCGATATCCTGTCGCTAATAAAGAACCCATGTTCATGGCTTCACTTTGGCCCACACATACCGCCAGACGGACAGACAGACAGACAGTCGATGGAGAAGAATTTATGTTTAGTTTTCTAGGAAAATGTTTCGTCTGTTTGTTATTTTATTTAAATCAAGCAAGGCACACAATTATTTCAATTCTCTTTTTGGTGCTCCTCCTTTTAAAATATTCGAATACCAAATACCGCATACCAATACCAATTCCAATTCCGATTTCAGTTCTTCGCTTTTCGTTTCGTTTTCCCAAATTAGTGCGGAGGACCCCGAAGAAAAACAATAAACAAATTTTCAAAATGTTTGTGTGCTCAGCCTTCGATTTGATGTTGGTTCAGCGGATAGGAGGCCCTGCCCTGCCCTGCCCTGAGAGGGTGCGTTGAATAAACGACTCGTTAAGACACATAAATAAAACGCACCAAAAGTTTCCTAATTAAGTCGCTTGGAAAACACACACACACAAAGAGATAGAGAGAGAGAGAGAGTGAGCGAGCGAGCGAGCGGGAGAGGGAGAGAGAGAAAAGTGGTCCCGAAATGAAAACATACCGAAAAAGTGTCGGGCCGGGCAGCAGATTTATGAACACTCTTAGGATGGTCTTTACAGAACCAATAAGCGTGGATCTTAATGGTGTCATACTTTTTGCTAAAGTTTATCGAAAGTATCTGAATAATATCTGAGAAAGATATAGGTTCTCTTTAGCAATTCCTTAAATAACATTAATCAATAACCATTGAGGCTCTCATCTAAAACTATCTATCGATATTTCAGCTGGTTTACCAGTTGCATTTAGTTAAAGATCTACATATGTATCTTGTATCTAAACTCCGTTCTAAACTGTATCTTCTTCTATCTATAGCAACACCCCCTAACTTCTGCCTTATGCTTCTCTATCCTTTTGTGGAGCCCATCAATTAGTTGGTGCAACTTCACCTTGTAGAAAACAAAGAAATCTCAATTGAGTGTGTGGCTGCCTGGTGTTGAAAATATCGCCCGTGTGCATGTGCATGCGCTCGAGTGTGTCTTGTGGGTATGTGTGTGTGTGTGTGTGTGTGTGTGTGGGTGTGGGTGTGGTGTTTCTATAAGATAAACAATCCAGCAGCTAGATCAACAACGGTTGCAGGTGATGTGAAAGGTCGCTGCTGCGGTAGCCGCCCGCCCGCTGATCGACCAACAACAACTCAAGTGTTCGTCCGACCCTCGGGGCAACCTCGGGTCTGTGGATGGGTTTTTGATCTTTGCTATACCCTATTTGGCAGTGGGCATAATGATTTTGAACAGCTGTTTGCTATATACAGAAGATATCAAGGATGTACTGTACGGGTTCATGCCAAAGATATTCCATGGGCATGAACGAATCAACAGAAACCGCCAATGTAATGTTGGAAAACAAAGAATCAAAAGAATGCAGATATATTCGAGGATTCAAGGGTATCAAAAGATTCAGCGCCCCAATGCTAGAGTTTTCTTCTTGTTTTGATTGGGATTTTGGATGCATTTTCGATTTTTCGGTTGCGCTTAGAGCGGAGAGCCGCAGTCAGAGTCAGAGTCGGACCTGGAGTTGGATGTGGATGTGGATGTGGACGGGGATGGGGATGTGTTTGGCAGCTGTGGATTGGGTGGCTACCTCTGATACCGCTGCTGGATCGTGGTGTTGAAATGTCAGCCCAGCAGTTGCTTGCTGCACATGGCCTACCTCCCGAGTGCGGCAATATGTTTTGTTTAACATTTTTTTTGTTGTTGTTTTTTTGCCCCTGTGGTTGTAGTTGTAGCTGCAGTTGCAGTTGCATTTGTTGCGTTGTTCTGTTGTCTGTTTCATTTGCATTTTGTTTGTTTACTCGTATCGTATCTTTCGAGTGGATTCTGTCTATGTGTGCGTGTGTGTGTGTGTGGTGGACTCTGTGCCCCAGGGCCACGCCTTAATTACCATCCGCCGAGGGGCTAATTCATATAAATGATTTTTAAATGCGCAAAAATATGCAGCTACTGATTTGTCCGTTTGTCCCGCTCCCTCAATAGAGTTGTAGATTGCATTTAATTAAGCAGAAAGACGAGTTCTTCTCCTCCTCCGTCCGACGCGTGTGAATGTCAATTAAAAATCGTATCGCAATCGCAGTGTATTCCAAAGATTGTCTATCTTTTTATGGGTGAACAGATTCCCTAGAATCGAATGCCAGTACCCGGGACAGGCATCGGGGATCGGGGATCGGGAACCGGGGACCGGGACCTGAAATGCGATGCGATGCGGCCGAAAGGTCAAAAGCCAGCAGCAGCAGGCTGCCACTGCCACAGCGGCACAAACATAAATCAGACCCGCGCAACCGAGGGGCAGACAGAGACAGAGAGAGGATTTCATTCCGATTCAAACTCTGCCGGCATTTTCAATGTCACATGCAGTTATTTGCAGATCTTCCAGTTCTTTTTTTATACGAAACTTTGTATTGTATCTCTCTCTCTCTCTCTCTCTTTCTCCCTTTGCTACTCTTTCGCTCTTGCCTCTGATTGTTGCAACTTGTTGCAGGTCGCAGAGAGCTCATGTAACTCCAAACAGGGTCCCAAGAGACCAGAAGATACCCTCACGGGGCCAGAGGTTGTTGCGACCAGGGATCATAGATCAGGGATCGCAAACCAATGAAAACTAAGCTTAAAGTTGGCCTAAAGTTGAGGTTAATATAAGTAAAATTAAATTTCATAATTGATTAGGTTTTCCATTGGATAGAGGTATAATTCTCTTCAAGTGTTCCCACCCTAACTCGACTTCTGTTGCAGATATTCCATTGAAAATGTATAGATAAGGAGAGTGACAGAGGCCTTTGCCAAATATTCAAATATCTTTAAAATCTTACAGTCGAATCTTTCATTCAAATATGTTCCAAGAAATCAACCTTCCAGATAGCATTTTTGGTAAACTGCTTTCTCCATGACAAAAGATTAATTATGTTTTGTGTAATGCTAGAGATCATCTCGAAAGATCCCAGAGAAAATCCTGCAACCTGTGAAAGTCAACTGTCATTCCCTGCGGCTTTCGGGAGAGTCACTTATTGTGCAACATTTTGTAAGAGTATTTCCGCAGAATACTATGTCACAATTCACTTTTTAAGTAGTTGCGTTTCTCTCCTGTTTTTTTATTGTAGTTTTTGGCAATTCGTCATGGTCAGGGCCTCCGGGGAATCGGGCGATCGGGGGATCGCTTCGGATCGGTGTACGTGTAAAATCTCCAGCTGGGAAGTACAGAAATTCAAATCCTTTTGTACTTTTAGAGCCTTCTTCCTCTCTGCCTTGCCCGTTGCCCTTTGCCTGTTCTGTTGCCCGTTTTGTTGCCATTTATGGCACTTAAGCAAATTAATAAGAGATGCCACCAGAGGCCCGACAACCGGACAATGAAAACTGAATACATATGACAATGGTTTACGGCGGTAAGGGGTAGGGGGTGTAGGTATGTGAAACGGTACCCGATATTGGTCATGATGAGATAAACTATCCCACAATGGGCGTGTCTGCTGCTCCTCTCCGCCTCAGTTCGTCTCAGTTCGCCTCAGTTTCGTTTTCATGGATTTTAATCTCTCTTTTCTCTTTTTATATTTTCTGTGAGTTTTTGCTTCATTTCAGCATAAAGATCAGAGAGGGAATCCGAATCCGGTTCTGGATAGAGAGGGTCTGGTCTGGTCCGTGCATTGTGCACTTATTGTCCGTTTTTCGGGGGTTTGAGGCTTCGATTTGGTCAATTGTTCAATGAGTTTTCCGAGCGGCAGCTGCTCTGGCTCTGTGGCTCTCTGGTTCTCTGGCCATGTTTCACATTTTTGCCCATTGAATGGAAAGGAAGGAAAATGCATGCAAAACTATGTATGAGAACGGCCCTGCGTTCTGCACACATACAATCGCATCCCTCGTGCAGCCTCCTCTGTGCATTTATTAACATTTGTTCCAGGCAAAGAGAGAAGGAACAAGGGGACATGGTCC
Source organism: Drosophila athabasca (assembly GCA_008121215.1). Lineage (NCBI taxonomy): Eukaryota > Metazoa > Arthropoda > Insecta > Diptera > Drosophilidae > Drosophila > Drosophila athabasca. The sequence continues at coordinate 6,084,580 of CM017796.1, read as the reverse complement.
CTGGTCCCTGGTCCCAGGTCCCTGCTTGTCCCTGGACAGACGGTTCTGCCCATGCATTCAAATTCACATTCGCATTCATTTTCGTATTCAGATTTCGACCGACAGAAGTGCAGTTTTCAAGCCTTTTTCTTTTCGGGGGTTTTGCAACAAGCCAAAACCCACACCCAAACCCAAACCCGAACCCAGAAGAGGCACCTAACAGGTGTGCAAACGGTTGCACAAATGGAAATGTTCTATTATGATCTTCTGTGCAGCACAGAGAGACAAAGAGGGAAGGAGAGATGGCAAGGGGAGTGTCCGACGGGGCAGGTGTGTGTGTGTGTGTGTGTGTGTGAAATGCAGCTAATCAATTAGTGACAACATAAATCGATTTTCATTGAGGGAAGGCAAAAGGGGAAGGGATTTGCCTATAAAAGTGGAAAACGACATAAATTGTGTCCTGCCAAAGGGGAACCGGATGTGGATGCTGAGCGAGGGATTGCACAAGGGATAAGGATTGGGATTTGAGGGGGAATAATTATGAAATCCCTTTTAAATGAGAGTTTATCTCAAAGGTATAGAATATACATATATATTTCTAATGCTAGCATATAGCATTATTGCTGCTTACTTTGTTGCTCTTATATTTTTCTGGAAAAGTAGTGTGTAATACTATTCCTTAACCAGCTCTAGCCCGTAGTTAACCTCTATTCCTGCCGCATATCTATCCACTGATTATCTATCCTAATTTTTAATCTGTATCTGCCATCTGTAGGTATTTCTAATGAACCTGTTGTCACAACTCACATCTGACAGATCTCCAGTCACATCTTTAGTTCCATCTCTTGTTCGACTGGTATACTCTTTCTTTCTTTAGGAGCCACATTATGGCTTAAAGATACATATGACCCTCTGCAGATGATACATTTTTCTGTATTCTGTGAGTGGCTATGGATTATTAGTTTCTCACACGATGCTTGATCGCGCTGCTCTTTGCGATTCCTTTGCCATTTCCCATTGTAATCGGTTTGTGGGGAGAGATGGAGATGAGAGATGCAGATGGAGATGCCGATGCCGATGCCTATCCGGAATGCCTGACTTCCTAGCTGTTTGGCTTCAGTTCGGGCCAAGAGTCAAGTCGAGTGCAGAGGAGAGGAGAGGCCAGGCAAGTACTTGGACAATTCAGTTACCTGATAGCTTCCATTTGGCATTGCCATTCACTTGAATGTGGCATAAAGTATATTGTCAATGGATAGCAGAGAGAGAGAGAGAGGAGGAAGAGGAGGGGGAGGAGGGGGACAGTGGTGGGCTAGAAGATGCAGATACAGATGCAGCGATACCGGGCGAGACGACAAATCGTGAAAGTAACATGAACGAGGCCAACGAGAAGCAAATCACACAATGAGCCCCCAAACAATGATAATAAGTAAAGACTTTTCCCTCGCGCTGATCTCCGATCTGGTCATGATTCCCTCACCCTCACCCTCACCCGCCCCAGCCCCCGCCAATGGAATCTTTATTAATATTTATCTATATATATATATGTATATATGTGTGTGTCTACAATATTTGTGGGGATTTGGCTGTTTTCCAGAAACGCTCGAGGTCAAAGAGATAAACGGAAGCTGAACCACAATCGAATCCACAATCTGCTCTCCAATTGAACCTTTGGTCGCGTCTTGGAATTGGGAATGGGGAATGGGAATGGAACTCCGAGACAATGCAATTTGCATATTAAGACAATGGCAGTGGACAAAAGTATCTATACATTTGTGTGTGTCTTAAGCTTTTCTTTGTGGTCCAAAAACGACGGCAAGGGTTGCTCTAGCAACAACACAAAACGGAAGGAAAACTTAATTGCAAAAGGGAAAAATTAACACCACACCACAGACCCGGACCAACCGACCGACCGACCCTTCGTAGTCATAAAAGAAAAAGACGAATCCGAATACGAATACGAAGTCGAGGCTGAGGCTGAGGCCGAGAGAAAAGAGCAACCGCTGGGTGACCGAAAAGTTATGGGCCAACAAGTGCAGATAATATTTATGGCCAAGACAAAGCCGCAACACAAGATGGCCATGTACCCTGGCCATACCACTGGATGTATCTGTATCTCTACGAGTAGTATCTGGTATCTGTCGCCTTTTACGGCTCTTGGCTCTCGTTCTGTGGTCACCTCTTCTCATCCCCGCTCTGCTCCGCTCCCACTATCTTTTGCCATTTTACTTTATGGGACACATTTGCAATTTCATAAAGCAGAGGCCTAGAGGATTGGATACTGCCAAGAGCAAAGGATAGTCAAGGACAGAGCCCAGGCCTTCTTCCTCTTCTTCTCTGGCATCCTGGGTGTCCTGTCCCTATCTTTCTGTGTGGAGTGTTTATTAAATGCCAACTCCTCACAAAAGCAGTCGGCAGGCGGCCTCTAAAAAAACACACACAAAAAAAAACACCAGATGAAAAAACTCCCTCACTGGCCCTTAATGACTTTTGTTTTGCTTCTGTTTGGTTAATACCCTGCCTTTGCCAGGGCTACACCCATCTCTCAGGCAAGACAAATGGGGAATAAATGCCATGAAAGTAGTTGAAAATGGAGAGACCATGAAGGGAATAGCTACCAATTTAGTGGTTAAAGTCAGGATCAGAAAGTGGAATTCGATGGAAGATGCTAATATTTTAAATAAAAAAAAAATGTTCGAAGGGTTTGGCAGTAAAATAAAACAAGTTAGTGACTATTCAGGATGTCGTACGGCGCGGAATGATTTGACAGGAATTTAGGAATTCTAGAAAGTAGTTGCTGCTCGTAAATACTATTTTATCGAACCATCAATGAATTTCTGGAATATCTTTAGCAAGAAAACCAGAACCACTTGGTGCAAAAGTAATATTATAGTAAATACTATAAAGACTTTGGTTCATCGAAGTCTTGAAACTATTTATATAACTATTTTCTTGAAATGTAGTTTCAATTATAGATCTTTGAATACTTTTCCAACCATTTCAGCTTTACTACTTATTACATGAAATAAAACCTCTCAGAAATATTATAAGTAATCTATAGATTTTCTAGCTATAAAGATATTCGATATAACACCAATTCGATGTCCAGCCAATGAGCAGAGCTCCATCTCCGTTAAGTTTTCCTAGTTTTCCTAGGGCATACCATCTGCGATCTCCTCCACTTGTCATTTTCTCTGCCTAGTTTTCTCTCTTTCCCTGTTTCTTTTGACTATCTTTCACAATTTGTGTTGTTGTCACATTTATCGCACTTTATAATTAAAAGCAAAAGACGTCAAAGATACTAAAAACCAAAAAGAAGGGACGCAGGAATATATGAATAACGCGCTGCTATGGGAATAAAACCTTTTGCAGTGGCACAGTGGCAGTGGAAGTCCGATTGCCCATTGTATGGACCCCCCGCCCCCACCAATCTCTGAGTTCTAGGTGGCTGCTGTGCTGTGCTGTGCTGCCGTCTTATCAGTTGGCTAAATAATGATAACAATAAAGAAAAGTCATGGCATTGTTGTAAACGGTTTCTTCTCTGTTTCTGTTTCTGTTGCTGTTTCTCTTTTGGGGGCTACCTTCTTTTGTGCTCATCTTCTCCTCTTAATAAATTACATATTTATGTATCTTTTGCTTGACTTTGTGTTTTTTTTCGTTGTCGTCGTTGTCTCCCGCTAGTTGGCATAATTGTTGCCCCATCTGCAGACCCATCCCCATTCCCGTGCCAGAGTTCCAGAGTCTCCGGAAGATTAACAACTTCCGAAATGGCTTTTTTAATGACACCAATTATGAGTTTCTTATCGAGACAGCAGCTGGACACCTTACCTCCATTCATTCTCCATTCTCGTTCTCTCTCTCACTCTCACTCTCTCTCTCTCCTTCTCTCTATCTGTACTTGCAACCTTTTTTGGGGGGGACACTTCTTTTTCATTTTGAACTTTTAATGAAGTAATTTTTCCTCTTGTTTCGTGGGCGAAGGTGTACAAATATTATTAGAGGGCAGATGCCGTTTTGGCGTTTGACTTTTTGGCTGCACTGTGCGTCAGGGGAATATACATAAATCGCGACTAAAGACAGAGATTCTACAAATCAGAAAGAGAAGGTCAGCCATTGAAAGGTGACTTGAATCCTTTGTCTGATTATGAAAGTGCAACGGCAATGACGAGGGCCTTTGCTGTGCGCATCCGTCGAACCGGATTCATTCATTCATCCACTCGAAAACTTAACTCAAACACAAATTCATTCATCAGTCAGTCAGTCAGTCAGTCGGACTCATCGTTTTCCCATCGTGCTGACTGTCATCTTTTCACCTTTCACTTCCTCGAGGGGCAGGCAGGCAGGCGGACAGGCAGCAGCGTCTTCTGTGGAGCTGTGGAATGCCAATGGCCGAAATCAATTTCGAAATATTTGTCGCCTCGAACCTGTGATGTGGTGTGGCGGAACTTGACCGATTTGTTTATGCATACATTCGAGCCACTTCAATTTGTTTGAGCTGATAATTTGATGTTTGTCTCTCTCTCTCAGGCTCTCTGGCTCTCTGTCTTTATCGCTAATGAAGCCAATGTCAATTGGGTTCCAGTTCCATCATCTAGCATCCAGTAACAGCTCCATCATTGCCATCATTCCATTCCGGTCGTGCAACGGCGCCTTTCCGATTGTGCAACGTCATCGGAGGTGTCCCCGGACTCTGGAGCCTCCAACAATCTTCACATCTCTGTGCTGGTGTACTGGTGTGCTGGAGCCCCTTCGTCTGGTTTGATTAATTAAATGTAATTGAGTTTTAATAGGCTCCGCAGAGTGGGCCCCAGCCTCCATGAAGCGGGTGCGGGTGCGAGTGCGGGTGTCGCGTGAAGGTCGCGTGGGTTGCCGGCAGTTGTCCGACCGACCGGCAAACTCATTAAAGCCCCCAAGTCTTCGGGTATCTGTTAGATTGGGAAAGCCATCGGGGCTCTCCGCTGTCCGCCCTGCGCCCTCCGCGCTTAACAATCACTTAGCGCATTATTAAAAACGCTTTTTGATTGCGCTTTGGCGTGTTTGATCGACCGATGGAAATCGATAGGCGTGCCAGCTCTTCTGACCAGCGGCTATATGATACCCCATGGATACCCTATCAAAAGAAGGTGGATCATTTGAACACTAAAATGGCAGGGTATATGTATTGTTCTCTCATTGTTTTATATGAAAATACATAGCTAAGCCAAGCCCCAAGTGGTGTAGCCATGTGATGAGTGATAGATACAACTTCCTTATCAATCAATTACCACAAAGTGTAGGTAGAGGATATCCCCTATTCGAACCATTCACCTTTGTAGCATCTCTCGCACACTTCTGTCTCTCTCGCTCGCTCTCTCCATATCTCGTGTCCATTCAGATACGTTTTAATTGACGATGGCCAAGAAGTCGCACTTGGAAATGTCTCAATCTCCATCTGAGACACAACAACACAGCCGACAACATCCCACGGCAAATCTACATAAATTTTGTGGTCAAGAAAATAGAAAATGGAAAAAAATAAAATCAAATAAAATAAAAATAAACAAAACCAAATCGAAACTTTTTCTTTTGTGAATGATGTTGTTGCTGTGGTTGTTGGTGTTGCCGCTGGTGGGACACGGACACGCCCCTTACATCAAAAAGTGATGCCGTTGTTGTTGTTGCTGTTGATAATTTGCATTTGATTACGGCGAAAATGTTTGGTTCCGGCAAAAGGCTTTGATTTCTAATCGAAGCTGTTGGATCTTGTAGAACCGAAGATTACAGACTGAGAGTCGGACTGTGAGTCGACGGAGGTTTCTTTTGACACGGGTCTTATGATATTTGATCCGTTTTTTATTTGTTTTTCGAGTGAGAGATTTCTCTCCCACCGAAATGAAGTTGTCAATGTTCTTGGAACGGGGATGTATTTACTGTGGGGGGGGGGGGGGGGGGGGGGGGGGGGGGGGGGGGGGGGGGGGGGGGGGTGGGGGGTAGGTAGGAAACGTATCGTAACATGCCGCCTAATAAGCCCAAAAAAAACAGAAAAAAAAACAAAATTAATAACCTCCACTCAACAATGGGGGAAAATCTACGACTTGGAATACACCGTCTGTCGTCTGGAACACGGGCAGGGGCAGGGGCGGAGCGGGGCTGGACGCACGCAACAAAAGGCCAACTCAATAACAATAAAAATAACAAGATGTCATAAAATGGGAAATGGCCAAAAGGCTGGGCGTGGGTGGGAGGGGGGAAAAACAGGAGGAAAGCAAAGTAAAGCCCAAAGTAAATGAATAAGTAAATAAGCGAATGCAAAAGGCCAGAAAAATACGACGGGGTTCGTAAGCGGGGAGGTAAAAAAAGGATAATTACGTGCTCGAGCATCACAACATACAATCCGCAAATAAAAAAGAAAAGAAACCAAATTAAAGTCAGCCCTGCCCTTCGGGTGAAGGGAGGAAGCGAGGAAGCGATGCGATGTGATGCGGCCCCTGGGCAAATAAACAGCAGAATAAAACACTCCACTTTCCGAAAAGACAAGACAGCGACCTATGATGGGTATGACGAATAAAGGTTACCCTTTATTCAGGCTCTATTGGGGGAAAACCATAATCCACCAAAAATGTATTCATTTATTTTTAAGATTTTTGTAAATATAAACACTTTTTGCATCACAAAACTATGAATATTCCTTCTTTGGTAGTCTTCAAAGATCAGAGATCTAGACACAGATATAGCTCATATATGATCTATAAGGTGCTACTTCTTTATATAGAATATACCCCTGGAACTCTCAGAACTGCCGGGTATCAACCCGGGAACCAACCACCAAACATGCACAAAAAAATCTACAAAAATTTGTCAAATGAAAATATTTTGAAAAAAAGGAAAACGATGAGTGCCACCCACAGCCCACAGCCCACAGCCCGCCGCCTAAACCCCATACCCCACACTCAGCCCCTTCCCCCTCAATAAGTGGGATACAATGAAAGGAAGATTATTGTTGCTGGCTTTCTCCTTTGGCCGTGTTGCCGCTTCGATGACTTAATCTCGTCGTCTTTTGGCGCCTGTCGAGAAATCCCGACAAGATAGTCCTCTCCTCCCTTTGGGCACCCCCGTCACCCGGCCTGCCTTACCCTGGGGCTGCTGATGGAAACCCTTTTGGGAAAGAGAGGAGGGCTTTACCTTTCAAACAGGTGACCATTTGTCAGATATCCCATCCCCCAGACCGAACATCCCCCGCGCGGCAGTCGGCTGGAAGAGGGTTGGATATTGCCATGGAATGAACGACATAGAACTTCAATTTGGGAAAATACTTTTGCACAGAAAATATTTGTGTAAAATTTAATTAAAGTAAAAATACCCAAAATAACATCGATGGATGGAACGGATGGATGGATGGATGACTGGGCAAAGCAATAAACAAACTAAGTTGGATGATTGGGGGCGATGGAGATGACGATGAACAGATGGACAGGTTGGGCTATAATATTATTAAATTATTTTAGGGGCTACAAAAGCAGAGAAATTGATGTAGAATCGAGAGTTGATCTCCCGCAGAACAATCATCTAAAACGTTCCCACAGCAAGGCGATCGTTGTATTAGTGAGCTTTGAAAAGCGCTGATCTCAAGCCATGCTTTATCTGAAAGCACAACCAGACATGCGACCTGTACGTGTGAAAGTTCTCCCAACACAACCTTAACCCAATGAGCTCCACTGTAACTTTCGCAGCTCAGCTTCGAGTTAATTATTTGTCAGACCCAGAGGCAGAAGCCGCAAACACACACACACACGCACACACCTTTACCTGCACCTGCCCCACTCGGCCGGCCACTCCCTCGTGCAACATCATCATCATCTGGAGGGAGGGAGGGAGCTTGGTATCAGTATCATCATTATCATCAGTGGAGGGAGCATCATTCGACAGTTTCAATTTTAATTGCTTTTAACGCTTACCGCTTGATTTTTGGGGAGGTCTTTCGGCTTTCGAGGCTTTTCCAACTTGAAATTTGCTTTTCATTTATTTTGTCTTATTTCTCCCCCCACACCCCTGTTTGTTTTTGGTCGGGTAAAGGGGCTGAGGGGTTTAATATTTGGATTTGTATTTGTCCCGAGGCTCTGCACCCAAAAAACAAAAATAAAAAAAGAGTCAAGAGAGAGAGAGAAACATGTTGCAATTTGGTCAACTCGCCTAATGAGCTTTTTATTTGACTAAAAAACTCTGTGTTTCTGTTTCTCTTTGAGAGAATATGTAAAAGTGCTGGAGGGCCTGGAGGTGCTGTGCGGGGTGCGGGGTGTAGGTGGGGCAGAGGGCCCAACCCAAATGTAGCCTCGATTCCCCTCAATTCCGAACAACACAAATTGTGTGTTAAAGTCTTGTGATTAAACAACTTTGGCACCTGCCCCAAGCCCCAATGCCCCCATGCACCATGCTACAACCACCCCCCTCCGCCCTCTCCCCGTGGCACCTTCTCGTGCATTTTGATTGCACTTCACACCTATGCCCCAAAGCACTGCCCCGACCGAGAGGCGTCATCGTTGTCGTTGCGCAACATCTACTCTTCGCTGAGGCAGAGGCACCTCTGCTTCTGCTGCTGCTGCCTCTATCTACGATACATTCTGGTAGTCGTATTTTTTTTCCCCCCATTCTGGGATTTTCGGATAAATTTGCTCGCTGACAGGCAAAAAAAAGGTGGGAAAAAGAAGAGAACAGAACAGAGCAGAGCAGGGCAGGTGGAGGGGTGTACTTTAGCCGATAATTACGTGTATTGGGAGCAAATTTTATGGCAACTTCGTTTATCTCTGATGAGCAGGCAGGTGGCAAATGGGGCGCTGGCAGACTGCGGAGATCCATCCAAAAAACGTGTAGCTTAAATGCAGCATCCAAACAAATGGTACTGACGGGTCAAAAGAAGACTTTTCGGGTATGTATTCTAGGAAGGAAACCTTTTTAAAGATATGAAGTTTTGGTAGAAGGATTCCAATTCAAAATGGTGTCATTTTCATGCCAACTTGATATTTTAAGACTTTTTCTTGGACATTTCTTGTAATTTGGGGACATGCATTATAATCAAAGTGGAGTTTACTGCTAAATTCCATTATAAAAGTGCAGTATGCGATCATATATAATGAGTCAAGTGGAATATCGGGAAATATCTTAAGATAAAAGTTGCGTTATAAGTCGTGTTCCATTGCAAAAGTGGAATTTGGGCACATATCTTAAAGTTTAAAGCTATATGTCATGGAAAAAGTGCTAAAACGGAGGCCCTAAGTCATGCAAATGAAATAGTTTTTCCTTTTATTAAGTCCAAGTGAAAGTAGAACCTTCAGAGCATATCTCATACAAACAGTTGATTGAGGACCAAATCCAAAGTGGAGTCCGTATCCCATATCCCATATGCAAATGAAACGAAATGGGACCCCAAATGGGTTTACAGGTATCCCCCGGCCCCATCTACCGTCATCGGTAGCGACGTGGTTGTTCCTTGTCGCCCTTCCAGTTACTGTCAACCGTATAGCCGACAATTTGTTAAGTGCAGATCCCCGACTTCATCAGAGGCTCAAGCAGAGGCTCCCTCCCCGCCACACTCCACTCCACTCCACTCCAGTCCATTCCACTCCATTCGGCTGCCTGTCCACCGCTTGGTTGTGTTTCATTTCTGGTCATTTTATGGCGCCCACAATTGCAACTTCTGGCTTCTGTTGCGGCAGATGATGTGGCTGCTGCTGCTGCTACTGCGCGGTGGCAAGGTGCAGCAGCGGTAGCAGTAGCGGCAATAATAAAAAGGCGAGGTGAAGCCGCCGTGGCCATGGCAGTTGTGGCATGTTGTTGCAGTTGCAGTTGCAGTTTTAGTTGTTGCCGTCACTTGGCGAATCTCGAATCGCATGTCCAAGTGTTTTGAAGCGTGCAGCAAAAGAGAGGCACAGCGACTGGGGGTCTGAGAAGAAGCTGCTGCTGCTGCTGCTGCTGCTTCTGCTGTTGTTTCTGCGGCATAAGTCAACATGTCTGCGGCAACACCATGTCGCTGTAGTTGCTGCTGTTGCTGTTGCTGTTGCTGTTGCTGCTGCTGCTGCTGCATGCATAAATCTGTTGCATGTTGTAAATGTTAAGCGCGGCAGCAACGTTTGGCGGCGTCGACGTATTTCATCTGAGCTGCATCTTTGGCGCATTTGCGCTTCAATGCGATTTATTTGCCCGTTGTTTGTAATGCCATTTATTGCCTTTGGATGTGGATATTCCCCTGGATGTTCCCCTGGATGTACGAGTGGATGTGGCTATTCCTGTGTGGACGTGGATGGGGATGTGGATGTTGCTGTTAAATGCTTATTTACATTACGTTTAGCGGCACTTGGCTGTGGCGGCTCCCCCGAAAACCGAAAACCATCCACCAGCAGCAGCAGTAGCACCAGCCACCTCTTTGGGGCAGCCTCTTTAGCGGCAGAGTGGCGGTGGCAGGAGCTAGTTACCCGGCACGAGATGAGGCACAATCTACCACTGCACACATTTTGATTTATGTCGGCAATGCTGCTGCCGCCGCTGCCGCTGCTGCTGCTGCTGCTGCTGCTAGTTTTTTTCTTTGTCCGATATGCCATACATATCATTAGCCATAAGCCAGGACAGACGAGGGTGGGATGAAAAGTTTTCGTGCAAGTTAAGACATCAGCGATACAGAAAAGCAGAAATGTATCTCGAATGCAGTCACCGATATCGTGGACACAGATCTAAAGGTAATCCAAGAGTCTGCTCTTCTCCTGCCCATCCAGAACTCCTGCATCGACCCAGGCAGCACCCTTCCTGCCACTGCAACCTACTCTCGTGTGTGTCTATTGTTGCAGAAAGTACGGGTACGTATGTTGATGCTGTTGTTGCGCATGAGCAGCAGCTGGCCCAAGTAACAATCCCCATTTCCCATATTGACAGCTCCAAAGGGAATACTACTTATACTTATTCGAGCATTCAAATTCAAAGGAATTCTCTGTCGTGGGGCCAAGGCGCAAGTGCAGCAGGCCGGCAGGCAGGCAGGCATATGCCACAAGGAGGAGTGGCACATGTGTCCGCTGGCTATATTTATATACAAATGTATTTGCAACAGAAACTGATTTAATAGATTCCACGAACACACAGACAGAGCTCCCCCCCCACATCCCCTTTGAGAGTCCACCTTAGAGGCATTGCTCTTGTGATTTTGATTTGTTCCCTCTCTTTTTTTTTGTTGTCTTGACATTTTCCAAGAGGCATGGCATTCACAGCTTATTATAAATGCATTTCACAGTGCCATGAAGTATGCAACAATCTCTTATGCCGTTTCTTTGGCACTTTGAAGAGGCATGGAAGAGAGAACGGGGACAGAACCAGAACTGGCGGATGGCAAGAAGAACCAGAGAGTAGCAGGACCTAGGGTGGATGGTGGAGCAACCAAGCCCCTGATCCAATTAACTGCTTACACAAAACTCAAATGGCCAGACAAATACGAGATGGAGATGGTCCACTCTGGATGGACACAGCATTCATAGACATATGCCCAAGCCCCAAACCCCAAACCCCGTTCTATCCCCTAGTAATAACAGTAAAAATCAACGCACAGCATTCGTCCTGACATCGTCCTGGACGCTGGCCCTTGGCTATTCTCCAGCAGACACACACACACACATATACACACTCCAGAGGTCTGAACTGAAGTGAAGGGAAAGGAAAGGAAAAGCAAAGAGAAAGAGAAAGAGAAAGGACAGCGGCAAAGGCTCAGCTCATCTGCTGTTTTTGCCCAGCTTTTTACCTTTTGATGCTGTGGCATAGCTGCTGCTGTTGCCCCCGAGGGAAGAACATCAACTTTTTTGTGGACTTGGACATCTTTTCAACATGCGGAAAACTGTGGGGATTGCATTACAGGAAGATGGAAATTCAATTCAAAGAAATTACTATTACTTTTTGAATAGATTTTGCAGATGCTATCAAAAAAGACTAATTTGAGCTCTACGCAGGGTATTCCCCGATCGATGTTGCTATGAAAACTATTAAAACTATTCTTTAGGTACGTACTATTGTCAATGTCCAATGTTATGGACAATCTAAAAATTCTCTTCAAAGAGCATCGACCATTCGTTATGTGACTGTCAAATGCTGTCGCTGCTGATCTGCCTCAAAGCTGCTGACTTAACGTTTCCGTTTTGTTTTGTTTTTCAGCTTTCTCTCTCTCTCTCTCTCGCTCGCTGTCTCTCTATCTCTGTCTCTTTGTGTGTGTGTCCTGGGTTGCTGTTGCCTTTTGGCTTTGACGTGCGTCTGCCTGATGAGCCAATCCTTGGCTTTTGGGGTTGCATGTGTAACGTTATGTGCATAAAAAATAATCATAATCACTTGAAAGCCAAGCCAAAACCCCGAACCAGTGCGCAACCCAGAGAACAGAACCCAACTCCAAACATAACCAAACCCAACCGAACCGAAAAGGAAAGCCAAAATCCGCAGCACCAGGCAAAGGATTCTCTCCTTTTGGCTGGAAGCGTTTTGAGCACTTTGGCTCTTTGGCGAAATAAATAAAACATAAATTCTGCAACACACAAAATCATGGATCGGGCAAGTGATTTTCACTTTGCATTTTGTTTGTGTTTGTTTGTCTGTGTGTGTGTTTTTGTGCCACGTTTTGTGGAGGCTTATTAAAAAAATATGACAAGGTACGAGTAGGAGTATTGCTAAATGAATTTAATAAAAAGGGGAGGGGGAGGGGCAATGGGAAAACGAGGTGATGAAACGGCGAGTGTTTAAAATTCATAAATGTTGAAAGGCAGGTGGTCGGACGTGGTCCACCACGTGGAAGTGGCAGTGGCAGTGGAAGAGGATGTCAGTGGATGTGTGTGTGTGTGTGTGTGTGTGTGCTGGCCAGTAAATCAGAGCGTATGGCAATGACAGCCTCGTCACAGACAGCCGGCCATCATAACGAATGGTCTAGGCATCCCCTGCAGCCCCAACCCCAGATGCAATCGCCCATCCCCAATCCCCAACCGAAATCCCCAAACCCCGGACCAGCACTGGACGGGGGGGGGGTTCCCATTTTTCCCGTTGTCGCATTTCTTTCTTTTTTTTTTGCTTCTGCTGCTGCTTTTTTTCAAGTGCGCATTTGACAAGCCCAGTAAACAACAATTAAAATGACAACGGAGGAGATGGAAAGGCGAAAGGATATCTGCACGTTTCGTGCAGGCTCTTCTCTGCTGTCTCTCTGTCGAAAAAAAACACACAAAAAAAGTGTGTGTTGCCTCGAATGTAACTGATGAAAACTGACATCAGACACGAGGCATGGGGCACGAGGCACGCGGCACGGGGCCAGCGTCTGCTGTCCTAAATTATAGCCACAGGACATTCTCACACAAAAGCAGCAAAATCACTGCCACACAAAGGCACTCCCATCCTGCTCTCATGCGAGGCAAATAACTTGAGGACATGCCAATGCAATTTCGAATCAATGTGCCAGGTTCCAGGACTGGCCCAAAACAGGCCAAAGGAAAACTGGGGAAAACAAACCCAAAACCAAAGCCGAACTGATGGAGAAACGCATCCAGGGGGCATGTTCTGGTCTCAGATGGGGCATGAGATTTGCTCGGGATTTGAAGAATGGTTAAGTTAAGGAGAAGTAAAAAAGAGGATCAAAGAGAATCACATAACATATAAAATAGCATTCAAAATGATCATCAATCAATAAAAGTTATATAAAATATTAAAATATTACATTTTCGATCATTCAAATCATCTCGGAAAGGCCCCCGTGCCGAAAGCCAACACTGGGTGGTGTGTGTTGGGTTAACCTTGTGATATATGTACTCAGTGGTGCTTCTACCCCGATGACACATAATCATCATCATCATCCCCAGAAACAGCAGCATTAGGCATTAGACAGCCCCTTCCCTTCTGCTTTTCCATTCCATTCGATTTCGTTTGGACAAATTGTTTGGCTAATTTGCTCGGCATTTGCCTAAGCCCCCGGCACATTTATCATGATGCTTAAGCAGCATTTTTCGACCCGTCCATCAGATGCGTCGTCGTCGTCGTCGTCGTCGCTGCCGCCACAGCAGAAGCGAAACTATTTTCGTAGCACACAGGCACAGGCAATGCGGCGTATGAGTAATGTCTTGATTCGCCAAACGTTTTAACGGATTTAAAATGTATTTATTGCGCCCCGCTCGACGCCCGACGTTGCTCGACGTTAAATTTAGCCACCTCTCGAATCTCGAATCTCAAATCTCGAATTTGTTGTTTGTTTGTTTGTTTGTTTTCTTTCCCATTCATTTCAGATCTTTTATTGACCGTATATACTCGTATCGTACTGCTTGTAGCACCAACGTAAGTATTTTGATCTGATTCCAGATCTTTGGCATGCGTGAAGGACGGGATGGATGGAGCGATGAAGGGATGGATGCCCATAATTGTGGGGATCGACTGGTTGCACAGGGATGCACGGAATGCATACTTGCATGGGGCTCAAAGGTCGCAACGGAATTTATGTCTTCTGCATATTTGGAAACGAATGTGCTTCGGTTTTTCGGGAAGAATAATAGGGCGGCATCTCATCATATTTATTGATGTTATTCGGAGTATTTTGTCATCGTCTGTGTCTGGATTTTTCGGAAGATATTTCCCATCAAAATTGTTCACATATGCTGGGTTTTTGGAGCGCCTTTATGCCTGCTCCTAACATTTACCATGACCATGACCATCTTATAGATAGATTGAATATTGAAAGATTTATCGAGATGATCCTCTCATTCGTTTTTTAATGTACATATGCTTTGTATTCGAGAATCCCTATATGGTTTTTCCTCCAATCTAAATGCCTACTTATAGCAACTCTTCTTTTAGATATGTAGGTCCAATGGGAATATCAGTAATAAACGTATTACTGTGTGCAAAACCATGAGAAATTCCATTGCAAATCCCTATATTCCGCACATGGATATCCTCACATGTGTCTGTTATTGGGAGATCCTTTCTGTATTTTCCTGCATTTTCCCGTATTTTCGTATGCAAATGGCGCCTCTCATTAGAGACGAAGAATGCTTAATGGTTTTGGTGATTCAGTAGCGATTCCTCCCATTTGCAGGGCATTCGATTTCATTCGATTTTCATTTTCATTTCCATTTCATTTGATTCGATTGCAATCTGCAAATTTTTGGTCGAGTTTTTCCCCTGCGCTTGCATATGCTCGTTTTTTCCAACATTTTCCTGCGGTTTTGTCTTTCGCGCCGCCTCATCGGAAATATTTTCCGGCCTGGACATTTTCCTGTTTCCCTTCCCGGCCCTCCCCCTCCTCCCACTTTCATTGTTGTGTTCTCGTTTTCGTTCTCGCTTGTAATTGCCCTCCCGTTGTTATTGTTGTTGTTGTTGCTGTTGTTGAGGTCACATTGAACGTCAAAGGCGGCAATGGCAACGTTAATTTCGTTTGCCCATAAACATGCAACATATGTGTGGCAGGGACATAGCGAGCGAATGCCAGGGCCATGGCCAGGACGAGAGGGTGTGAGAGGAGGGTTGTGTGCGCGCGGACAAGGGTCGACCTGGATCCGGACCCAGACCCGGACCCGGGAATGCATTTTGCAACCCTAATAAAGCGCGAGGCGTTTGGTCCGGGGCACACGTGCACGTGCCTGCCCCTGATAACAGCCCACTCTTTTCAACCTCCCTTCCTCCCTCCCTTCGTGTGTCTGTGTCGGTGTGTGCGCCTCCTTCTGGTGCGACTGTGATTTATGCACTAAACAATGTTAAAGGACCGCCTGCCTGCATGTCCTCCTCCAACCAGTGTATCCCCCAGAACCAACAAAAAAAATGCAATGTTATGGCCCCTGATGACCACGAAGGACACTTTCATCAAGTGCCTTGGAGCACACACACATAACACCGAAACATTGAATGATGTTTGATCCACAGCTGAATAATAGATGCTCCTCCAGGCGGGAATACATTTTCGAGTCCCTTTACCATGATGGCCATACATATGTATCTGCCATTTCTTATCATCTGTGCACACACAGAGAACCCACATAAATTGAATGGATTGAATTGAATTGAATGAATAAATATAATGAATGCAGAGAATATGGATGGATGGAGATCTTACATAAAAGGCCAAGTTTAAATTGGTTTATAGAAATGATTTCGCTATGGGGAAAGTGCTTCGATCAGGCCCAAAGATCAAGCCATTTAAAGACTTTTTTCTGGGTAAGGAATGGCTTTTATTGCCTTCAATTTTTAATGAAAATGTAAGTTAAAATATTTACCATTTACAGATATACATATGTATATTTTTAGGTACATCTGTTGGTATTAGCAAATATGTTCATTTATTTGTCAAGCAAATGTTTTCATAAACTCCTAAAAACAAATCTCCCCTTCCCCCCCTTCAAGGGTATAGTAAAAGGCGACTCTTCTACGAGTACTTATCCTTATTCCTTGCTGTATGTATGTATGCATGTTTTTCTCTCCTTCCCCTAGAGAACCCTCACATATTTATGGCAAATTCTATTGATAAATATATGTTTTTTGTTTTTCTAAAACCTTCCCTGCTCTCGTTTCACATTTCGTTTCGATTCTGGAATTATTTTCGCGGCTGTTGAAAATGCTTATCAAATTAATTTCGCTTAAATTCGCGCTTATTGTTCGGGCTCAGCGGGTTTTTAGAGGGTTAATTGCGAGGGTTTATCCCCCAACCCAACCCAGTCCAACCCCTCTCCACCACTCCACCCCCTCCTCTCCTCTCCTCCCTGGACAGGGTTGCCATTGTTTTGTGATTGAATGTTTGTTTGCTTTTTTAGCCCGTCGAAAGGTAGAGGGTTTCGATTTCAGTTTTCATCTCCATCTCGAAAGGTCGAAAGGCACCGCTCGCGACCGCTCGCTCGCGAGGGTTGGCCCAAGAGTTGCAAATTGATTGTGAAACGGTTGCGTTTACGTTTACGTTTACCTACTCCTGCCCCTGCCCCTGCCCCTGCCACATGCCACATGCCTCTGCTGATGCTCTACACGTGTCCGTCGAGTTGTTCAATTATGGCTAAGCCCAAATCCGCAGCACAAACAGTTATTGCCTTTCGGAAAAGGAAACGAGAGCAAAAAAGAGCAAAGCCAGAAAGTCCGCCCCCGCCTTTGGGCCGTCGATGCAACCCTCCATCGCCTGGGAGTCCTCTGTGTGTCCTGCGAGTCCTGGCGACTGGCCCATTTAAGATGAAAACTAAACACACGCGCAAGCCGCCCTGGAAATTGAATCCAGATTGAGTTGTCGCCTGCCCCGTCGTCTACTCCTGCTCTTTGGGAATTTCTTTATTTTAACTTTGCGCCTGGCGATATGTTTGCTCAATGGATTTGGCTTTGGATCGGGACAGGGACAGGGACTGGGACTGGGACCGGGCTATCGATGGTCCTTGGGGTATGGCGCGGGCGGCGTTTGTTCTCACTCCCAAATTACCATTTTGCATTACCATTTTGGGGGAATATCCCAATCCTGAAACATACCATTTGAAAAACTGTGGAAATTCAGGTAAAATCATCTAGGATCGTTCAGGTAATGGAACGACTATAACTATAAATCCTAATCCTGGCAGATGTACGGGGAATCCTTAAACTACTTTCTTTCTGGTTCTTTTTATAAGTAAATATTTCATTTATTTCCTATTGAAATCATTGATTTTTCGGGGAATATTTCTTTGGAACTTGGGGCATCTGATAGGGAAATGGAACTCAGCTAAGAGCCTAGAAATATTTCAGGGCATAGCTCTCCCAAAATGTGGCATATTTCCGTTCAGATAATACTCATATGTAGGTATGTATATCATTTATAAGTCTTGGGTTTCACTTACTTTTGCATTCGTTGGGATCGCGGGCCGTGGCCCTGCCCCAGGGGCGGTCGTAGTAGAAGGGTTTGCAGTGCTCGCAGTCCCGTCCTGCGGTATTGTGGCTGCATTCGCAGCTCAGTTGCCCGTTGGCATCCGGCGAGCATTTGGAGGCATGGCCGTTGCACTTGCAACGTCCGCCCACAGAGAAGTCGGAGACGGCATAGTGGAGGCCAGTGGCAACGGCCGCTGCCGTTACCGCTCCCGCTACCGCTGACGATGCCGCTGCCGACAAGGATACGGTGGAGACGGCAGGAGAGGAGTCAATGTTGTTGCCCGCTGGGCTGTTGAGCTGCACGCTGTACTTGGCGCTCCGCAGATCCGACGGCGGAGCGTCGATGGAGATGTGGGAATGGGGATCGGGCTGCTGCAGGCGGTGGAACACGATGCGTATGTCGGTGGCCGTCACCCAGTCCTGCAGCACCGTCGAGGAGTCCAGGTCGCGGCCCGAGGGGCGACCCTCCAGCGTGCTGAAGGCGATCCGCGTGGCGAGCCCCTCGTTCCGGCCCTGCCCCTGGCGATGGGGATCGCTGCAGCGCACCTCCTGCTCGTTGTGCTTGCTCACGGCCATCCGGCTGGGCCGCCCGAAGAGCCGCCGGCACTGGGAGCTGTAGTACTGGAAGGGCTCCCAGCTGCGGCCGTAGTTGGAACTCTTGTAGATCACCAGGGAGTCGGGACGCGGCGCCCGCGGGCAGAACTGCAGGTTCACGTACGTCAGCTCGTACCGCTTGCCCAGGGAGAGGGTCAAGGTCACATTGTCGCCGCCAGCCCCTCCGGGTAGCACAGGAGCCGATCGCCAGCAGGTCACATTGTTGGAGTTGTTCAGATCCGTGAGTGCGCGCGGCGGGAAGCTGCGCTGCGGATTGGTCGCATCGCACGTGGAGCACTGCATCTCCCTGTCCGTGCCTGCCCCGTGCTCGCAGTACCGCTGCGGCTGCTCGGCCCCACAGGTGCTGCTGGCTGCCACGGGGGCATCGTAGGCGGCGTTCACAAAATCGGGGATACAGAGCCGCGGCTGGCGCGACGTGTCGTAGCAGGGATCCTCCGCCACCGGCGGTTGCATTGGGAACATCTTCAGATACACATCGTTGGGTATGGCCTCCACTGCCAGCACAGACCATGCGGTGGCCAGGAGGAGCACCTGCCAGCAGCTCCAGTGCCACATATTTGAGAGATGAGTATGTTTTTGGAGGATTCGGATATTTCGGATTTTTGCACTGCTTTCTTCGATTATTGGTTCACTTTGCCAAAAAAATTCTATCACCAAACAAAATAATACCATATACAGTTGTGGGAGAGAGCGTCTGGTACACGGATTTTGGATTTGGTTTAATATCCCGGATCGGATCGGATCGTATCGGATTCAGAGCTGTATGCGCAGGCGTTTTTTCACTGTGGCACTCACTCGCGCCTTCGGGGGCGTTTTAAATCGCGTGCGACTCTTCGGCGTCGTCGTCGTCGGGCAGAGCTTCGTCGTTTTAAACGTCGTCGTCGTCGTTGGCGTCTTCGTTTAGTGCCGAGAGCACTAAATGCTGCTGCGACAGCATCTCATGTCAACATGCTGCCAACATGCTGGCAGCATGTTGCCAAGCCAGCAACTCACCAAAATCAGCTCGCTCTCTCGCTCGCACTCACTGTGGTAATGCTGCGCACTGTGTTGGATACATTTGCTGCTGGCAACATGCTGCCGAACCATTGATTCGGCTTGTCAAGATGCTGCCGGCAGCATGTGGCTGGCAGTATGTTGCTTTGGCAATGATTTAATGGCCTTTCCGGATTTTATTGCATCCACATTGTGCCTTGTGGCAGCATTTTGAGCCCAAGCTAAGAAATACATGCAGGCCGGTTGCGACTCCTCATAGAAGAAGTGTCTCAAAATTTCTATGGGAAATGGGGCAGCAACATTCCATATGAATGAAAATTAATTATAGATATGATATTTCAGAGGGATTAAGGATCACACTCCATATACCCTAATGGATACAATGATTTTTTTTAGTGACATTTCCTCTATCTGTGTGCATCTATCCGCTTCGGATCATGATATTTCACTGCCAATATTCGCTTCTATATTTTGCAGATATCCAAGGTAATCCAAACCATAATCATAATTCTCCACACCTTCCTCCACTTCTCTTCTTTTTTTGCTCTTTCTTCAATTTCGCTTTCGTCTTGAGATTCTCTCTTTCTTCTGGGCCTCTTCTATTGCTGAGGCCGTGGCTTGTGCTGGTTGTTTGCTCTTCCGATGGCTATCGATAATGAAGACGACGGACGGCTCTCGGCTCTTGGCTCTCGTCTTTGGGCCCTCGGCTTCGGCTTCAGTCTCGACCTGGTCTGGTCTGCTGGTAAGCCCAGCCCAGCCCGAGCCCTGTCTTTGGCCAAGTTATTAAGTTGTCGTTAATGAAAATCATCAATTTTCGAAGAGGGGCGCGTAATTACCGCCAAGCCATCGAATGGCGATGGCAATGGCGATGCCTCTTGACGATGGCTTCATTAAAGTCTGTGTCCCCACCTTCCCCCCCGTCTACCTCTACCCCTTCCACACGGTCTGTTCCACATGCGGCGCCTACTCCAATATTGGCTGCATTCTGCCTGCACCTTGCTGATAAGACCGTTTCACTTTCTGTTCTCTTTGCCACACAGACACCCTGCCCCACACCGCACGCCCCAAGCCCCAAGCTCAAGCCCCACGACTCTCGTATCATAATTGGCTGCCACGCGCTTTTGTTTGTTTTTGTTTTGAAGGCGCATTTAATTAGCTCCGATGGGGGCAGCATGTGGGGGCATCTGTGTGTGGGTGTGGGGGCGTGGCAGTGGCAGTGGCAGTGGCCCGCAACCAAAACCGAATCAGAATCGGTGTTAATTATTCGATAGCAAGGGCTTAGGGCCATGCCATTCCATCCCAATCGGCAAATAGAAATGCTATGGTCGGGGATTATGATGGAGGTATGGTATGGGTTAATGGAAAAGCTCTACTTCAATGGGAAAACCACAGGAGAAAAGAAAGTTTCGTCGCATCAGATCAGTCAATATCTTTATGAATGAAAGCCACAGTACTGCCAGGGTTGTATTTGGAAACGTTTACAAGTGACTGGCAAAGTGCCAATCCATTGAGAACAGAAAGAGCTGACTTCTGTCTTAGACACCCAGAAAAAAAAGCGCCGGAATTCGAACAGTGAAGCTTGGACTAAAATATTTATGCCACCTGATAGGGATATTCCCATCTCATGAAATAGATTTCCTTGAGACACAATCGCTGCTACAACCTTAACTTCCATTAGTAGTATTTCCGACATTCATGAAAGATATTTTCGTTGTTTTTAGTTTTCTCTGTTCATCAATGTTCCTTAATTTATTTACCCTATCACTTCACCGATCTGGCATGGCAGCTGTTGTTTGTCTTTAATCTGTACTACGAGTACGGGTATAGCCCTCCCCCCACCCCACACACACACACACACACACACACACACACACACACACACACACACGCACACGCACCTATCGAACCAATCAACTTTAATTGTAGCTAGAGATTAGATGTCTGCTCACCTTTGAGCCAGTCCATTTCCATGGGAATACTGGTAGGATACACCCACACAAACAGCCCACACCACCCACAGCCCCCACACATACTCACAAGGAAAGACAGCTGGCCGGCTCATTTCCGCTTCCTTTGTTGGGAGGCGGATGCCACTTCCTGGGGCAGCACTCGAAGCCTGCTCTGCCCTGCCCTGGCGCCCTTCTCCATGGCTTATCGAGAGGGGAAGCCTTGGTACCAGGAACACAGAAACACAGGAACACTGGAACACAGAGGGCTTCAGGGCCGGATCAGAACTTTTGCTTTATTACCTTGGCAGTAGGCGTGGCAGCTGCAACAGCCACAAAGCCCACGACCGCAGCATGGATGCGAGTGTATTTGTGAGTGAGTATCTGTGAGAGTATCCTGCTAGTATCTGGATCTGTATCTGTGTGCGGTGCGGTGCGGAGTGGTGTTTGTGTTTGCTTGTGTGCCAGACAGTGCCAAACTTTGGCTTAATATTGGCAAGTGCGTAATGAAAATTGCATTGTCGTTTTCAGTGAGTGGTTCCGGGTGAGGGGACAAGGGGATCGGGTTTTTGCGGGGACTGAGAGTGGGGAGTATCGGGGTGTGGGGGGAAGTGGGTCCCTCACATGGTCTGAGGCCTGCTTTTGGGTTCAGCCTTTTGGCATTCTTTCTCTCTCTGTCTCTCTTCCTCTCTCAAAGTCCAAAACGGGCTTTTCTGTTGTTCTGTTTGTTTGTTTGTTTGCTCACCCGGGCCTGGCGGCAAGATTTTTAGATTATGACGGCTCTGCAATCCACTCCCCTCCCTCCCCCACACTCTACTTCGATTGGCAAGGCTCTACACTGCTGGAAATGCAGTATGTGAATCATTAATTATGATTGAGGAATTGGGGGATAGATATAGACAGCAGGCATTTTGGTAGGTAACCTTGCGGATGGCTTGCAATCCCTTCAAGATATTCCTTTAAGAGACTTTAAGATGAAGTGCCAGCAAATGTCGGTGTCAGGTATGGAGCTCTATTATATCTGGGAATACCATGTCCATTCATTGCTTATAATATTAGTGCTTATATCTTATCTTATATCTGCTTATATCTGTTAGGGTATACCATGATTAAATTGTTTTTTAATCTTTTCCTACCACCTAGTTTCTCTCAGTGTTTGCCGTATTTGTTGGCATGTATTTGCCTCGTGGCGGGGACGCTCTTTCGCTTTATTGGCGACATCAATGAATGTGGGGCCGCCAACGCCCAACGCCCATCGAGGATTTGTAGATTCACACGCCTGCAACACCCATTCAGACGGTGGTGTATGCCTCCTTTTGGGGCACACACTCCTTCTTCACTCCTTCGTTCATTTTGTGGTCACTTTTTTGGCCAATATTTATCTTAACGGTTTTGTTTGTCTTTTACAAAGCATTCGACTGTGGCTCTTTGCTGTTTTTTTATCTTGATTTTATTGCTAGAGTTGCAAACATGCAACAGAAACCGAAACAGGAACAGAGCAATACTCGTAATAAAAAGGAGCATCGGGCATATAGAGCCTGCCACACGCCACACGCCACCCGCCACCGATCCCTCGAGTGCGACTGGGAGTGGAAGTGGCGGGTGGCGGGTGGGAGTGGAGGATGGCGGTGCTGCAACTAAAACGCACAGATAGATGACTAGATTCCTATCAGCGTCAATAAATAAAGTTTTTAAATGGAACAAGAAAATAAATATGTGTCTCCCTGTGTCTCCCTGTTGTCACAGAGCAGCGGAGCGGAGACGACAGTGGACCAGTGCAAGAGGGGGAGGCTGGCAATGCAGGAGATGCCGAAGATCCAGGCGAGACTGACAGTGGTCCATAAGAGGAGGAAAAGTGGCTACAATGTGAAGTATTTCTCTCACGGCTTAAATGTTACCAACAATTCTAATCCCAAAAAGAAAACTTGGTTTCGGAGCCTGCAGGGAGTCGATGTTGCTAGGTTTTATGGGAGGAAAACTCTGTATCTTCTTGAGAAAAGCAGAAAAGCTTCTCTCATACGAGACACGCACCTTCATCAGTCAATCATCCATTCACGTGTTAACTTTCAATCATGAGTTTAAAGAACTAACTAATACAACGGTAATGGATGATTGAGTGGCTCTATTCATTCAAACACTAGGCACTAGGTGGTCAATCAATAGCTAAGATATGTAGTTATATATGTACATATATTATATTGCATTATTATTTATGGTTACATTTTACATATTATGGTTTCATTTTCGAATAGAATTGGTGTAGAAACTGCTCTCCGAATTTATAGGATTATGTCGGATGGTGAATAGTTATTCTTCCCACTGTATCCCCGTTGTAACTTCGGGGAGGCACCTCCCCTGGAGGCATTCCCATCAGCTGCTGCTGCTGCTTTGCCCGGGGTTATGCTCATATTGAAAAAGTTTTTTCGAGTATCTATTGGCATTGCTTGTGTCTTTTCAACTCTACCGGGTCTCTCTCTCCCAGTCTCTCAGCCTCTCTGTCTCCCAAAGTCGCATTTTCTCAGTCTCATAGACTTCCTGTCTCTCTCTCTCTCTCTCTCCCTCTCCCTCTCTTTCGTTCTCTGTGTGTTTGTCTCTGTCTGCGTGTGTCTGGCCTGTCTGTTGGCTGTCTGTTTGCTTGCGCGCTTTGTCTCATGTCTTGTGCAATATGCGTCGTGTCTTGGGGTATGCTCCTCCGCCATGCCACGCCACGCCACCCATTGTTGCTCCTCCTCCTCCTGATTGCACCCACCACCTTATACTCCTACTCTTAGTCCCCCCGTTCCTCCGATTTCTGCTGTTGATGGAGCAAATGCAGCAGCAGCATCTCTCTTAGTGCTCTCGCCTACATACGAATGCGAGGAGAACATGCACCTACTTACATTGATTTTATAATTAGCTTTGCCGCGCTCAGTGGGTCGCTGGTGGGTTGCCACAGGAAGAGGTGCCCCCGGGGGTTGGTTGGTGGCAGGATGCTCGCTCGCTGGCTCGCTCGCTGGCTGCCTGGCAAAAGAATTCAATGTCGAAGTCAACTCGTGGGCCATTAAAACCAGCCAATTACCTTCAAGACTCATTAAGTGCTACAAGCTATGGCATCCCCATGCCCATCTGCCCTCCATCTCCATCCAGCGGGTGGTACTGGTCCATGGGGTTTCTTCCATGGCTGGATCTTTGGTGGGGAAAGGGCTACCGTACCGTACCATACCGTACCGTGCCATGCCGTACCGTTGGCTGACCGTTACAATCGAATTAGGCGCCGCTCGGAACGCTAAATGCAATTAAAACTACAAGATGTTGATTACATTAGAAGTGCAGGACAAACAGGAGCAGGAGCAGGAGCAGAAGCAGGACCAACAGGAGGAGCAGGAGCAGCAGTAGGATTGCGGGTTTTGGGGGTCTGAGGTTGGAAGGATTGAAGCGTGGTCTCCTGCCAGCCGGAGGAGGAGCCGGGAAAATATCAAGCATTTCCCCCCATGCCATGCCCCCATTGGCAGCGCTGTTGCCGCCCTCCTCTGTTGTAGTCATGCTCAGGAAAGTTGCGGCCAACTCCTCTCCCCTCCCCTCCCCTTGCCACTTGCCCACTCTGATGTCGTCCTGGCTGCTGGTTCATAATTTATCCTTTTTTTTTGCCCCTGCTGCTGCTGCTGGACCTTTTTTTCTGTCACGTTCATGCCCCAAAAATTGTTGCGGTTGACCAAAATTATTTTGTATTCATAAAAAACAAGTAACAAAATTAAAGTCTTGGAAGCCAAAGCATTAAATACTCTAGGATCGATTTGGGAATATTTATTGTATGCTGTATTCTTATGGTATTATGATACGGATATGCATTTTCCGACATTCCAACATTTTCTTGATTGTATATTATATATTTATTGGCAATCTAAAGTAGATCTTGCCTTTCGATTATGGATAAACATATTATGGATAGGATTTTTAAAACTTTGATTGGATTTCCCTCAAAGCCTGGATTTTCTAACAATGCTTCCGATGGCAGCTATATGGTATAGCAATCCAATCATAAGTGTTCCAGCCTGAAGAAAAAAGGGAAGTCATTGCAAAGTATCTGTCAGATAAATAGTTGTAACCGATGATAGATGAACATGTACATTCCGTAAAAGACCAAATATACTTCCCTTTTGGAGTATCAAATATTAAACCAAATTCATTTAACCTTTTTGAAGAGTAGCATAAAAAAAAAACAGAGGGAAAAAACATCCAATGAAAGTAAACAAAAAACTTTGTCAATGTCGTGGGGGACCCAAGCGGGTCAGAAGGGTACGAAGGGTACGAAGGGTGGCCAGAACTAATGTGTCAGCCATCACTCATCATACACATATGAAGGTGATGTGTGTGTATGTGTGTGTGTGTGTGTGTGTGTGTGTGTGTGTGTCAGGGCCAAAGCCTCAACGCTAATTTGTGCATGATAAATTATTGATGTTAAAGCCAGTGGCAGTGGCAGTGGCAGAGAAGCCCCGAAACAACCGCCAGAAACAACAACGGCCCAACCGCAGCGACCGCATAATCCGGCTAAGCACAAATTACAATCCGAACTTGGCCAACAGCAGAGCGGAGCTGGGAAAGTCGGGAAAGTCGGAAAAGTCAGGAGGAGGCCAGCTCGAAATAACTTGTCAACAGGCTAATCCCCTGAACCGCTCAGCCAACACGAATCACTCATTCATACAAATCATTTTTATTTTTACTTTTATTCAATCTGAGAACTTCTGGGATTTCATATTTCTCATCTCTCCGATTCTCCATTGCTCACTCTCGCTCGCTCCACTCCACTCGCAGTCCACCCATAGGAATGCATTGGGTACAAGGAGGAGGGGGGGAGGAAGGAGAGCTCTCGCTTGGTAATGGAATCAAAGGGAATCAATAGGGAATCACAGTGAACTGGAGTCGTTGCTTGGATAAACAGATTATGCAAGCTCAAGAGGGGAACGACGGACGGGGAAAGGTAACGGAGCAGACAGAATGGATATTGTAACGGTATCAACGGTACCTTGAAGGAAAACGTGGAATCTCTAAGGGTAAAAAAGATGCCACGAGGTAACCAATTAGGGGAATTACTCAACATAGACGGGGGCTAAGGCTATACATATATACAAATGTTTTAGGGTTGATATTCATTCGGGTAGATATTTAAAAACAATTGTAAGAAAATCTGGAATTCCGTATACCCTTAGAAACAACATATTCGCTCACCATTTAAATTAGTTTTTCCACAACCACAACCTCAACCTCAAATTGTTTTTCAATGGGCTGCCTGCTTCGCTTAAGCTGCTGCTGCTGCTGCCCCAAGCCAAAGCCACCGCTAAGTAGCATCCTTTCATCACATCGGTGGGTAATACTTACTCCTCCTGCACCGCCATCGGATTTGGCTGCCACTAAGGGCCAACCATCAGCTAATTGATTTAAGATTCCCTCTTCAGAAAATCCATTTACCTGCTGCTGCAGTTCGCAGGGAGAGAGATAGAGATAGAGATAGAGAGAGAGACAATCCTTGAGCATAATCAGCTGCTCCTGCTTCAAATGGTCCTGCTGCTCCTTCTGCTGATGCACTTAAAGTCATTTTCCTGCATTGACTCCTCTCTCCCCTCTCTCTCTCTTTCACTCTGTCCCTTTATCCTGCCCCACTGCTGGCCCTCCATTCTGCCTGTCTGTTGGCCATTTCATGGCTTTGGCAAACACTTGCCGCCAGCTGCTGCCGTTACTCCTGCTACTCCTGCTACTCTTGCCACTGCTGCTGCTGCTGCCTTCATTTGAATGGGCATTAGACTTTGGAGCGGGGGCTTGGCCAAGTCGGGAGCTCATCAAATGATGACTCTCCCGGCAACCGATGGCCACTTTGCGCCTGCTTTTGTTGGCTTTTGGCTATCTCTCGCTCTGCATTTGCCACAGCCATTGCCACTGCCACTGCTACTGCCACTGCCTCTTGCTCTCCACCCTCTTCCCTATCTCTGTGTTTCTGCTTAGGTGTCCGGCATTGTTTCAATTAGTGATTCCAGTGCCAGTGCCGGTGCCGGTGCTGGGGCCCGGGGCAGGTGGATGTGCCATGCCACCATGCCACTCATTAGCAGCGCTTGCAGTTTGCGGTCTGCGGCCAATGTCTGACCTTACCCGCTAGCCCCCCGATCGCCTGTTCCTGCAATCATCTCCCCCACCCGGTGCACGCTTCATCACCTTTTTTCCTACCTTTTTTTTTGGAGAAGGAATGATTGAGAGGTGTGTTTCCAGGAGTGGGATTTGAATCACAGGTACAGTGCGGTGCAGGACATTAGTGGTGTTCTCCGGTGGAAGACGTGAATGAATTCTACTACTCGAAATCTACTGATTCTGGTATTGGAATAGAGCCATACAAATCTCTAATTCATTGAATAATCGTAATTGGATTGGATCCTCTAACGATCCTTTTGAAGTATTTACAACATCCTTCTGCCATTTTGAATGCCGTCCGGTAGCTCTGCTCTACGATTTCGAAACGCATGATTTTAGTTAAATTGTTGCCTTAAATCTTCTTCTGGCACTCTCTTCGTTTCCGTTTCCGTTTCCATCTCCATCTCCGCCATCGTTGATTGTTTAATTATTTGCCCTTTTTCGTAGCACACTTTTGTGGTGGGGCAGGGGGGGGTGGTGGGTGACGGGACACTCCACCATTGAAATGAAATATTTTTACCGCAGGAGAAAAGTCCATGCATTCAATGAGTCAGTCCTCCGACTCTGCCATTTCTTGTCTGGGTCGCATGCTTTGTGCATTTATAATCATTTTTCATAAATGTCTGACCATTGGCCATAGACGACGACAACGACGGGGCTTTCCATGGCCATGTCAGCAGGCAGCAGGCAGACGGAGAAGCATTCACATTTACTGTGACAGCTCTCAAAGGATTAGACGTGTTTCACATTTTAAATTGTTCATAGCGACTGTCCATGTACCTCATGATGATGATGATGATGATGATGACTCCGCACTGATGAAGGGGAGAGGAGACTGAGGACCTGACTACCGACTCCCGACTCCCTACTCCACACTCCGGTATGTGATGTGGAGGCTGACGATGATGATGATGATGGTGACGTCCAGCAGCTGGCTTTTGTCTAGAAAACTGTCTAGGCGCTGTGCGCCGATTGCTCAACTCGTTAGGGACCAACGAGGACGAAAACAACAATACATATGGATGTACACCCTAAAACCCTCCTCCCCTAAATGCCCCCATCCCTCCCCCATATACTCTCTCTTCCTTTATGTACCCCTTTGGTGTCTCTTCATTCAATTGCCATTTGTTGCTCTCCCTTTGCCGTTGTAGCCATTCATATTTTGATGTGCATTTATATACCTTTCAAATGTCGTGTGGAGAGGGTATACATGACAGAAGGAGGCCTTTTCGACTCCAAAGATTAGATATATCAACAGATTAAATGGAAAGGCAAAGAGCTACTACAATTTTAAACCAAGGGAATTTCTATAAAATCCTTTCTTGTGACAATTTTCCATCACCCTGCATAAAGGGTATCTCTCCCTTCGAAATAATCACTTATGGCCATTCCCGCTTCCCGTTTTTTGTTGTACTTTTTGACTTTTGCTCTGCGGCAAAACTGATTTAAGCCGCTTACCCACCGCTCCATCCTGCCGTGCGATGATGCCGTGCCACCTCAAAAGTGGGTCTGCCCATAAGCCGAATGCTCTCCAATGCCAATTCTGCGTGTTGCTGCGTGGTGGGTAACTCTTCTCTGGGTTTCCCTTCTCCATGGGTTTCCCTCTCGCTTCCGCTGGCTCCCTGGTTCCCTCTGGGCTCTCTGGTTTGGGTAATTGACGTTGATGGAGATTATGCAGACGTTATGTAGACGTCGACGCTCTGGCGCTCTGTTTGCATTGGCGTCATGGATAGCACCCGGCAAAAACAATATACATATGTACGTATGATAACCGGAATAACTTGAAAGCCCACCCCCCCCGCACCCTTGATTCAGTGTTTTGGAGTGCATATACCAGAGAGCCGTACTAGAGAGCCGATTAAGTATGGCTTTCGGGGGGATGGAGGGATGGGAGGATGGTACAACATAATTTATGTACAAATTCAGAACTTAATTCCCATCTATGTAAATGCTTTGCTTCGGTTATTAATGGAACATCAGGTGAAGAGCTTATCGATGAGTGGTTTCTGCTTTCAGTAAAAAAAAAGGATGATAGTTTTTAATGGATAATTGCTTCAGTTATCGAATATGGTTTATAATCCCCTTGAACGAATGCCAATCAATGGCATCAGTTTTGAATGACTATTTTTAGGAATTTCCAGTTCAAAAATCACTTTTGATGTTAGAAATTGATGTCCCATATGAACAGCAGTGCAGTTCTTTTTGGAATCACGCTATAGATTGACAGATCTCAGCGTATGCTTTCACATTCTGAAGGGATTCTTGTCCTTATGTCTAGGGTTCCCTCTGTGGGAGACCCCACGCTGCTTTGTTTCTAATTTGATTCGCATCTTCGGTGATTTATTCGTTGTGCGGCTCCTTGGTTCCGGTTTGAAATTTCCAATCATTTCGATGGCCGCGAGGGTGATGCGAATTTTCAACCGCCAAAGCTTTTACCCAATGAAAGGAAAAGGAAAAGCATTTTATCGTTCCACAATTAAAAGTCATTCGCAATGGGCCATGAACGCCACTCTGCCACCACTCTCGCTGCTGCTGCTGCTGCTGCTGTATGTCTGCTGTGTGGCATCGCGAGGGGCGCGTCTAATGAAGCGGCAACGACGCTGTTTTGGCCGCATCATCAACATGAAATGAGGCGTCATTAAGTAATAAGTCTCCGCTTTTTGGACAGAAAGTCCCGCTGCAAAGCAAAACCAAAGCCGATAAGGAGAAAAGGAGAAAGGGAGGAGAAAGCCACGAGAATAAAAAGTTGAGCCAAAAGCTATTAAAAGCCCAAAAGGCGTCTCTCGCTGAACGCCCCCGCTGAGGGGCACGGGCTCGCCCTCTGGCCAGAAGCGACAGAAAGACAGAGAGAGAGCGAGAGAGAGAGAGAGGGAAACCGCTTAACGACTTCATTAAGTGATGGCCAAGACAGAGCAGAGACAGTGGGGGTTAAAAGGGAGACAGAGAGCAAGGGAGAGAGAGTTTAAGTTTTAAGAGGAACTGCAGTTGCCAGCGCCAGTAACTGACTGCCGAGTGCCAGGGCCCAGTCAATCACTCAATCAGTCTGCCAGTCAGTCAGTCAGTCAGTCAGTCAGTCAGGCAGGCAGGCAGTCGGTTCAAGGTCCGAGGCAGACGCCATCTCAAGACGTGGCACTTCCGTTTCCGCTTCAGCAGCAGCGGAGGAAGGGCACGGGCACGGACGCGGAAGTGGAAAAGAAAAATGAACATTGCGCCAAACCGATTCGCTCTCTTATTTCTCTCTCTCTCTCTCTCTCTCTCTCACTCTCTCATTCGCTTTTGGTGCTTTTTTTTAAATGTTTCGTTTCTCTGATTTCGCTTACGCTTCGTCTTTTGTGTCTTGCCACAATGGCTGCCGCTGCTGCTGCTGCCATTGCCCCCTCCCCCTCCCGCTCCCCTGGCCGACCCTTTTTGTTTGCCATTTCCGAGCGGGGCGCGAAAAGTGGTTTCTATTTATTTATTTATATTCCCATTGTGCAAGTTGCAAGCAGCGAAAAATGTGGCACACACACACAGAGACAGAGTGCCTCACAGTCGCGCACAGGACTGCACGGAGACTGTTCGATATTGCAACGTGGGGCGTGGCACGATGAAGGGCTTTGGGGAAAAGCGATTTCGCGGCTAAGCCCCCCGCCCCGGAACTAGCCAAGAGATTAGCAAAGTTATGGCCAAAAAGAGAAAACAAAGAGAGAGAGAGAGAGAGGGAGAGGAGTGGAGTGGAGTGGAGGAAAGAAAACTACGCTTTAAGGATTAAACAAGGAAACTTTTGTGGTACTACATTGGATTTAAAACGGATTTCAATGATTTTTAGCGGTTAGGTGGACAATAGATACGATATTGGTCATGGCTTAAATCATATCCCAAGAAGTGCTGTACTTAGATCAGCGAGAGCAGAGACGTCGAGTAGACTCCAATGGTATTCCTAACTCTAATGAAAATATAAAGATTGTATGAAAAAAGGGGAATCCATTTAGGTTCGGTGCACAAAGTGATGCCAACACATTCCTCACAAAGCCTGTCTATCCCGAAAACCTCCTCCTGCTGCCATAGTCGTCTCTCTGCTTTATCGAAGTGAAGTCTTGTGGAGTAATCGATCAATCGAGCAGATGTGTGTGGCCTCATCGTTCTCTATCAATGAATGACATCATAATTTCCTTTCTCAATTGGGGCCTTCCACCACTCCCTTTATCTTTATCTTTGCATTTGCCTTTGCCTTTGCCATTCCTGCTTCCGCCCACTGCTCTGTATTTCTATTTCCCTTTTAGAGCCACCCTTTGTCAGGAAAATGCACTTAAAAGAGGAGCAAAAGTTTCGGCTGGGAGGACTTTATGCATTTGTCAATTTGTTAAGCGCATAAGTTTCAGTTTCGTTCCTTGGGTTCTTCTGCTTTTTGTTCTTGCATTTTGATGCTGCACTCTCCCCTGCACATCCAGCTGTCACACTTTGCCATAAAGCATACACACACACACACACACACACAAATATAGAGACTGGCTAGAGGGATGTTGAGGGGCCGAAAGAGATGGCGAAAGTTTATAATCTTTTACGGAGCTGAGAACTAATTGCAATGTAAATAAATTACAGGCGACACTTGCAGCAGCAGCAACAGCAGTACCAGTACCAGTGCCGCCTCCTTCCTTCCTTCCGACCACCCTACCCCCCTCCCTCCCTCGCTCTCTCTCTCTTCTACCCTTAGCGAGAGCTTAGCAATATTTCACTCAATATTCAAAAGCAGCCAGAGAATGCATCTCTCTCTCTCTCTCGTTGTCTCTGTCTCTGGCACTGGCTCCGTCCCGCTCTGCTGCCCCTTGCCTCTTGCCTGTTGTCGAAAAACGCATTCAACTCGACTTAACTAACTATTAAGCACTACTTGAAGTTTTACACAGGATATATGCATGTACTCGCCCTCGTTCCTTCTTGCTCCAGGCTCCTCCTCCATCTCCCAGCATCCAGCCAGAGTGACTTTTCTCCCAACAGAAACAGAGAGAGACGGATTCTCTTCTCGGTGCAGGGTATTTCAGCTATGAAAAGCCACAGGAATGTGATAGGAACCAATGTAGTGTATAGAACGGAGCATGAATAAAGGTAGAAACAAACATACGTACATACATATGTATATGTATATAGAGGAAAGAAGAGACGTTATTACTGCTTTCCCAGATATCAGTGTATGCAGCTTTGTGTAACGAAAGATAAACAAATGGAAAGATACTCAATTTAGATAACGAAACATGGATATACTGCACCAATAAAAGGATAGAAAACTTTAGACTAAATCTTAAAATTCAGCCCATAAGTTATTCCTGGCTTTTTATGTTCAGATAAAGCAGGAATATTCTTTGGTAAGGGTACCCCTGTAATCGTCTTGGAGGCGTAAGTATTTGGAATCCTTGTTCTTAGTTGTCGTTTGGTCGTTTGTCGGCATCGTTTGCAGCCTGTCCTTGCCGTTGTGTCATTACGACTTTGTGTGCGTGTCCCCAATACTTAGGAGAGTGCCGTACACTCGTGTGCTTGCCACTGTGTGCGTGTGTGTGTCCCTGAGTGGGTTGTCCTTGTCGATTTACATGAGTTGCAATTAGTGCGCTCTGCAGCCAAAGTCCCTTGTATGTAGCTTTGGCAACACTTTCTGGGCCCCGACTGCCACTCCCACATCCTCTACTCCCTACTCCCTACTCCCAACAATTGTTTGCGGTGGGCTTTTGTGTGGCCCAAATGGGCCGGAAAGTGTTTCGGCCTTTGGGAGCAGACTCAAAGGCTCTGCCA
Organism: Drosophila athabasca; assembly: GCA_008121215.1. Taxonomy (NCBI): domain Eukaryota; kingdom Metazoa; phylum Arthropoda; class Insecta; order Diptera; family Drosophilidae; genus Drosophila; species Drosophila athabasca. Next base: position 6,051,302 of record CM017796.1, on the reverse strand, counting down.
CTCGCTCTCGCTCTCGCTCTCTCTCTCTCTCTCTCTCTCTCTCCAGGGGATCCTGTCCGATATATCCTGTGATGTCCTGTCGGCTGGCTTTTGGTGTGTGTGCGTGTGTGTGTGTGTGTGGCGTAACTCATGCCTATCAACTGCATCCGGCTGGCACATCCGTTTGGCAACAGCTTGGGCTTTTATGGCTTTTAAATAGTTGCAGGCCAGAAGTTCTACCAACTCTACGTTGGACACATTCCGTCCCGCATCTAACACCCAAAACTGACCCCCCCGTTCTGACAGCCTCTCTTGGCAGGCGCCAAATTTATGACTGTATTAAAGAGTCTCCACTCCGTTTTATCCACACTTTTTTTCACATAATTTTTGCATAGTTTTCGTCGCCCAAGCTGTCGACCACTTAAACTTTGCTAGGAATCCCTCGCTCACTCTCTCTTTTTCTCTACTTCTCTCTCTGCCCACAGAACCCTTCTCATTCGACGATCCTAGGTTTTCTCATCTCTCAGGCCGTTGGGGGCTGAACAATCGTTCAACTTTTGCTGAAAGATCTCTGAAAAATACTTGAAATTCTCCGTAAAAGCTAACCTCAAAAATGGGAAAGATAATGGAGTAAAAGGGGGTGCCAAATGGGAGAAGAGGGAGAGCAAAAAAAAAGAAGAGAAGGGGGACCGATGCGGGGCAAAAGTTTCATCTCCCAAAAACATTTGATGCTGTTGTTGCTGCTGTTGTTGATGCTGCTGCTGTTGCTGATGTGCCAGCCCCAGCAGCAACACATTACAGAAACGCAAAGGTCAGAGGGCGCAAACCTGCCCCCTCGTCAGTGGCGGGGATAAAGGATGTCGGGGTGCACGGTGCATGCTGCATGCTGTGTGGGGCAACTATTTAAATGTTGTTTTAAGCTTTATTGTTGTTGTGCAGCAAGGTCCAGGTCCTGCGTTTGTCGGTGGTCTCTCGTTTGCTGTCCTGTGGCCCCATGGCCATGCGTGCGCACCATGTTGCTGATTTCCTGTTGCAGGATGTGTCCAAGGATGTGGCATGGTGGCACTGGCCACTGGCCACTGCTGGTTGCTGCTGCTGTTACTTTCATTGTGGAACAAAGTGTTGCAACATCTCATGATTGCCGCAATGATACTTGAGCGCCCGCTACCCCGCTACCCCGCTACACCGCTACACCGCTCCACCCGGTTGCATGCTCGCACTCCATTTGCCACTTGAAGAGCGCTGATAATGCACGCATATTATGTTGCTGCCCCCATACACCTACTCCCCCTCCGCCTCCTGTAGTGGCAGCAACAGCCGCAACTTTGTTGTGTTTTCAGTGTACAACATTAAGGACACACGCCATCCGCCTCCGAGTTGGCTCCCGAGCACTGGCTCCAGTGGCATTGTTGTGGCAGCTTAGTCAACTCCAAGTCGAGAGTTAGTTTATGGCCAGCAGCTCATCCTTGTCGCCAGTTGGTTAGTTGTTGCATGCCCCACTGCTGCTGCCTCTGCTGCTGCTGCCGTTGTCGTCTCAAGTTCTTATGTGAAGTGCACTCTTTATGTTAATAGTTGACACTAATTAGGTATGTTTGTACAACAAAGCTCTCTTCTCTGCCCCCCAAACAACACACATACGATGACTGTGTGGCACGAACACGCATTAGCATGGAACATTAGTGTGTGTGTGTACATGGGGCGTATACGTATTAAAATACAAGTAAAGTCTTCAAAACGGCACAAAAGACTTTGTTAGTGTCCTCTTAATGGGGTGGTGGTAGAAACGCGGGCGCGGGGCCCTTGCTAGAGGATGTATGCGCACACAGAGAGAGGGAGAGAGTGCCCCCGTGCAGGTGGCACTGCCTACAAGGGACTACCGAAATATTGTTTGGCTGCTAGATTTACTTAGCACTCATTTGAGCTACCACCTTTCAAGCTCTTAAGCTGTTGATTGTGCCTGTAGCCAGTGCCCACTGTAGCATGCGATGATTCACATCATCCCCATTACATTTGCTGCTTTTCTGCTGCTGTTTCGTGGCTTTTGTCTTCCACAAAATCCAGAGCAAGTGTTAAGCATGGGGCACAACTATTACTTAATCATAGTAACCTGTTTAAGCGGCTCAATGTGCCACGAGCCATGGGGCATGAATGTGAGTATGAGTGTTTGTGTGTGTGTCTTTACCTCTTTCCTTTGGCCAAAACTACCGCTGCCTCGACGCTCGACGCTCGACGCTCGAGTGCTGTTGGAGAAGATTCTTGAGAGTCCCTCAAAACTTTGTGCCCCTGCCACAAGCACCAGCACCAGCAGCAGCACCATTCTGCCACCATGTACAATGGGTTGTTGCACAAAGTGTAAAACTAGCCGTGGCTTTGTGACAGCTGCTGATGCTGCTGCTGCCCCCTGTTGTCGGTCGGCCGCTCCTCCATTGTGTCTAGGCGATTATGTTTGCAGCTCCGACTCGGAGCTCGGACCCGAAAAATGGAGTAGAGTGGACCCCTCCCTACCTTCCAACCTCCCTACCTCAGTGCCTCCTCTGGATCGGTCGGAGGCGTCAATGCGTCAGATGCGTGGCCTGGAGTCTGCCGCCCACCCAATCATGCATCCGTTTTCGTTGCTCTTAATGAAATTTTAATTTGCTGCGGATATGCGCAGTCAGTGTGTTTGCGAACTTCGACAGACGCCGCTGCGTCAGCGTTTGAATGGGCACAGTGCGGGGGGCAGTGAGGGGCACAGCTCGGCAAGGTGGCAATGTGTGGCAAGAGGTACACAAAGGTGTAGAGATTTGTGCACGGCACGGCATGGCATGGCGTTGGGGCATTCAATGGCTGGCTCTCTGGCTGGCTGGCTGGCCAGCTACTGGCACTGGCACTCGCTCTGGCACACAATTACTTAGACTTATGTATGATTTATGTCTGTGGCTCTCTTTGGCGCTCGCTCTATTGCCTTTTGTCTTGCACTGAGAGAAAAGTAGACGCACTCGCATAGTACTCTCCATGGTTAAGTGTGTGAGAGACTGTGGCTTATGCTCATAGATTGTGTTGATTGTTTCTTGCAGTGCACTTCTGGGAATACGTGCGCTCTGTCAGCGTTTCTATTGCTATTTGCCTCTGGAAATAACGCAGCATCGCCATCGACATCGCCTTCGAGAGTTGAGGGCCCCAACAATGGATGTATGAATGTATGGATGAATGCAGGAGAGCGGAGTGGAGTGTTGGGCAGAGGAGAGGAGAGGAGAGTATGGAGAGTATCAAGAGAGCTTGTCGGTGTTTAGCCTAATTTGTTGCGCTTCCACAGAGCCATTCCCTATGGGGCGGGGACGGGGCTGGGGTTTGCTTAGAGTGGGATTTCGGGAGGAGGGAGTGGAGTCTGGAGTTCTTTTGCTCTTTGGCAGCAGTCATTTTTTGTTGACACGCATGCGGCTTTGATGTGTGATTCCGTGTTGATGGATGGGATATGCTAAGTTTGATTGAAAACTGATGTTGTTGATGGGTACCCACCCCTCCCCCACTGGTAACAGGGAACAGTCGGAATGGGAATGGGTGAATGTAGGTATCTCTGTAAATCATGAGGAAAATTGAGTTTTCAAACTTTCCCAATGTGTTTTTTCGGGGTATTTAACGGATCCTGAGCTCTGTTGTAATTCTCTTTTGGGATTTTAAAGATTGTTTGCAGATTACGACTCACTTAGACGACTTGACAATGATTTTGATTTTATTAGATATATTCGCCTTTGTCCTGTCCCCGGAATGTGACAGGTTCCCCCCCGTTCCCGCTCCAGCTGCTCCTGTCGGACCGTGTAATCCAATTCGCAAATTCAGTTTTTCTTTTGCTCCTCACGGTATGAATTTTTCATCAGTCGGCATTACCCGGGGGAGGGGTGCCAGCCTCTGGCTCTGGCTCTGGCTCTGCCTCTTTCCTGACGAAATTTTCTGCAATGTAATGGCAAATGAAATACATAAACAATTTATAAACATGAATTATCACAAAAACGTAAAAATGATAAGGCAAAAATGCCATCACTCAGGGAGTCAGGACTCCAGGACTCCAGGACTCCAGTACTCTGTCGCTGTCTCTCTCTATCCCTGCCACATTTCAGTGTCTGAGAGGCGGACAGGATTCTGCGGATTCTGTGGCGTCTCTGAGGTAGCGATTTGTATAAAGTGTTCTTTTACGGGGGGAGGCAAATGTTTCATTCTCATTCTGATTTCTTTCTTGCCTGTCTTTTTTGTCTGCAATGGGGGGCGTGTGCGTTACAAGACAATAATTGTGGCTCGAGGCTCAAGTCCTGGAGCACCCCGAGTCGTCCTGGAGCACCCCGAGTCGTCCTGGAGTGTCTCGAGTGTCGCGAATAAATGTGATTACATTGCCTGCACCCACATCCACAAATCCCAGAGAGAGAGTCACCGACCAAACTCCTGGCAGGCAGGCAGTGATTTGTCATCCTCCCACTCGTCTAGCCCCCATAAATAAGCATCTGCAGTTGAAGACAAAGTAGGCAAAGTCAGTTCCAAAGGTTAGCAAGTAGATACAGATACAGATACAGATACACTCGACTCGGCAGACATCCCACCTTAATGGATGTGGGTTTTTCTTTTCCTTTCCTTTTTTGTGCAAGTTTGTTGATCTGTAAAGGAATCTGCCATCTGCGATGAGGCCAACGAAGCTCCGATGCTCTCAAAATATACACTTTCCATCCACTTTCGGTGCCAATCTTTTAGTATAGATATTTAAATCTAAATCTAAATATTAAAATTGCAGGACTTTACTACAGTAATTGGCCAGTAATTGGGTATTGATTGTGTTTAATGATTGTAATGGTTGCTCTGAAACAGTTAATGGCTTAAAAAGAAAATTTCATGACCTTTCATAGGATTTTTCTTTCATGTCAATACAATGGCTATACCTGAATATATTTTGAGCCGAAATCGAAGCTTGATAAAATGTTTCATGTGTAAACAACTTTGGCATTTATTTAAATATTTTTTCTCTGCTTCATGATCTTAATTTGGACTTCAGTTCCTTAGTGGCGATTATTCTCAAAAAAAAAAGCTACCAATTAAAATTTTAAAATTAAAATTTTATGTATATTTATCAGAATCCTGATATCTTGAATCCCTCAAACACAATGAGATATCGTCTCCACTGCTACCAATCCTCGAAATTGATGTCTGTTCTGTGGCCAACGTTCATCACGAGTTCATTATGCCCCACTTTGAAGTCGGGAAGTCTTGAAGTCTGGGAGTTGGGGGGTGGTTGGGGGTTTTTTGGGGGCCACCCCTGGCTGATATATAACTGTTCATAATTTGTCGCTACCATAAAAATCTGTAATATAAAAATTGTCTATTATCTGCCATTATTCTTCTTCTCATCCATTCCGTCCTTACAGCTTTTTATTGTTCTGTTTTGTATTTATTTCTGGGTGGGAGGGGGTAGGTAGACCTGCTGCTTAATACAACAAATATTGGTACAACTCGGCAGGGGGGAGGGGTGGGGTGTTGGCTGTCGTTCGGCTGGGGGTTGGTTTTGGAGAGGCGCACCATTTCATGGACCATTGAGCAGGGGGAGGCGTTGGGGGATGGCATGGGGACGAACGGTGAGCCAGCAGCTGATTAATTGGTTTTCATTCCACTGAATGGGGCATGGCGATTGCGTACTGCTACTGCCACTGCCACTGCTACTGCTACTGGCACTGTGTCGTGTCGGGTCGGAGTCACGTTCGGCAGTCCGGAGGAGACCACCGGCATGTCCAATGTCCTGGCCACGTCCTGTCCTGTCCGCGTCCCATACGGCTGCTCACTTGCATGCGTTTTTAATACGTTTATTAATTACATTCTGGGCCCCCGGAAATCGCACAACAGCCAGCGACAGCGCCAGCACCAGTACCAGCAGCAGAAGTGGCTGTGGCAGTGGCAGTGGCAAAAAATTGTTCTGCAAGAGGTTCAACAATGTGTAAGTAATTGTCAGCCATGGAACGCAGAGACGAACCGACCAGCTCTCACCTCAGCGAGAGACATTTCAAGATGTCTATCTCTTTCGCTCGCAATCAGGCTGTCTCTCTCCCTCTCTCTCTCTCTCTCTCTCTGGCACAGTCCAGTCTGTCCAGTCTGTCCTCCCTTAGCGCCAATTAATTTGTTAAATAAACGCATTTATCCAGCGTCCGGCGGCGTATGCGTATGCGTGTGCGTCCGTTAATTATCCTTTGGGTGGGCTTTCATGTTAGGAGCAGGCACCCGGTGGATGGACAGCTGGCCGTAGCCGTGGAGACGCGTAATTGCATAACGATCCTCGGTTGGGACCTCCACTTTGCCGCACTCCTCCAGTGGGCGGCTCATCCCTTTATTGGCCCATACATCAGAGCCAAACGAGGAGCCCTTAGTCCACCGACACTTTCTTATTAATTGATTGGCCATTGCACAATTGTGGGTCCTGCTGCTGCTGCTGCTGCTGCCACTCCTACTCCTGCTCCTGTCACGGCTCCTACTCCTTTTTTAATTGAATTCCATTACGAAACTCTATCTGCATCTCTCCTTTTTCATAAATCAATTTTAATTGTAGGTAATTATTGGTGAAACTTTTTCTACTGGCCCGGCCCGGCCCTGCCACCCATATCATTAATTGTGCTGAAATTATTATCATAATCGTTTTATTTCATTATTTAATATATATGGTTAATGAGGGTGGCGTTGGGGTCTTAAAGGTGGAAATACCTCGCATTTAAAGAGTTTCAATTGTGGGGACTCTTCAAACTTGTCCACTATCTCCAGAGCTGCAGAGCTGCAGAACTGCTGAACCATAATCCTCTCCCGTCAAACGACTTTCTCTGGACTCTGCTGGACATTTTATCGTATATTCGAAATATTATATTACAGAGTGCTGGAGGAAGTGCTGTTTGTGTGCCCTTGAATGTGTGTGTGTGGCGAAAAACACTTTGTTACCTCAATTCACTCAGCTTTTATGGGGGTTCTGTGGGGCTTCCCCAGATCACTCGCATCCCATCAGCATCGCATCCACGACGTCAGGAGTGACCCCACTTGTAGTTTGTCCACTTAAGTGCTCGTTCAGTCAGTCACACTTTCCCCCCCTTCCCTTACCCTCCCTTCCCTTCCCGCTTTCACCGTTACAATCGAGTATGGGTATGTATGGATAAGGAGCTATAAGGAGCCATAAGGAGCCATATCCTTTTGGTTACTTGCAGGCGCTCTGCGCGCATTTCATATTTTGCGGCAGTTTTCTATTCCATTTGTCCATTTCCTGGGGTCGCCTTCATTTCATATTCTTTTCCTTTGCCTTCTTCTGTTTCTTTTTATTGTTTTTCTGTTTCTCCCGCTCATAACCGGACCAGAGAGTACAAATGGCCAAGTTTATGGTTTTGACCATTTCAATTTCATGCAGCTTGACCACATTCACAGAGCCCCCCCCCCCCCCCCCCCCCCCCCCCCCCCCAAACACCCAGCACCCGTTCAACCCTTGAGGTTTACAAGTTTTTACTTCTTTCGCTTCAGGCACTGAGGGAAAAGGCACACGAACTCTAATTGAGATATCGCATCTTCAGATTGTTAATGTTCTTTCCAGATTATGAATTGGCATTGGTATTCCATCCCATCGAAACTAAAAACTTGCCTGGCTCGTTGGTACATATATGTATATGTTCCCAATCTATTTGTATTTCCATTTCTTACAGTGCATAATCATCTTTCTCCTACTTTCTCAATTTCCTCAAGACACTTGAACACTTCGTTGCAGGGTGTTCGCTCTCGTAGTTCTCTTCTGTCCCCGAAGCTGTTCAAACTGTAAGTATCATTGACCTTTTATGGCTAACAGTGGTTGGGGTTCGGGGGTTACGGTGCTGGGGGGGGCTGTCCCTAAGAAGGGGTACACACATAAGTGTGTGTGTGTGTGTTTGTGTGCGGATCGGGTTGGGGGTCGATTCAATGGGCGCAACAGTTGCAAGTAATGCGGCGGCGGTCCAGAAAATTACCTTAAAACATAAACAGTACGATTCGTGGACCTGGCGGATGGGGACGGGAACGTGGACGGGGGAGGGGCAGGGGGGGCAGAGACACGAGAGCGTGCCATGCAACGTGTGAAAATAATGAGGCAGGCATGCTGAACACAAAGGCCAAGGGGTAGATGCTGCAGGGATGGGGGACAGAGACTGGAAATACAAACAAAAATGTTAGACAGGAAAAAAAGAACAGAAAAAAAAAACACACAAAAAAGGCTATTTATGTGGTCGAAGCTGTAGATACTCTGGCAGATCTATTGGTACCCTGAGTGCTATATGTTTGGGTCTTTCGATTTTAGTAAATATTTTTCAGAGCGATAATAAAATCAGATAATTATTGTTTATAGAAACATCCTTTTCCCCCATAAGCTAGTTTTTTGAGGGATATTTATTATCATATATATATATGTATATATGATATAGTGTTCCGATCCTTGCGGCTGTAATTTATATAGGAAGGTCCACTGTAAATGATCATTCAGATAGCCACACATCTGAGGAACTAGTTTCCATAGAAAGTTACATTAATTTATTCTTATACGGATACTATATATCGTCCAACTTCTAATCAAAATCAGCATAGCCTTTGCTGAGAGTATAACAAGGTCTTTCACTGAGAAAAATGCAAACCGAAATCCCTGGAAAGTTGATTTTTGAAACTCTTTCGGGCGGGCGTATGGCGGGTGTATGGATGGGCGTTTCGAAAGAGTGTGCATTCGAGTATGAGTGTTTAGAATGTGACTGTGTGTGAGTGTGATCCATCATTCAGTGGCTAAACAAACAAAGCAGTGCGGTGCAGTGGCAGTGGCAGTGGCAGTGGCAGCAGCAGTAGCAGTAGCAGTAGTAGAACATGGCAGAAAAGCAGAGCGGCAGAGCGGCAGAACAGCAAGAGCGGAGACAGAAAAGCAGACAGAAGCCAAGCAGCATCGCACGTTAATTTGTAGCCAAGCAGGCAGGCAGGCGGGAGGGCGGGAGGTCAGGAGGTTGAAAATAAAAATTAATATATGCCGCAACACGCACTCCGACAACTTCCCAGAGAGATCGGGATCGGAATCGGGGTGAAAAAGGAGTGGAGCGGAGCAGAGCAGAGCGGCCGTGCCCCCGAGTGTTTGTTGATTTTAAGCCAAAGCCAAAGCAAAGTTGGAAATAGTTTCCATTGAAAAATCACACACAAACACACAGGCACACACACACACACACAGGCACACATATCATTAGGAGTTTAATTAGAAGAAGGGGTTGTGTGTTGTGTGCCCCTTGTGTGTGGCACCCAATCAGTGGTATATCCGCAGAGTAGATCCATCCGCCATATCCGCACTTTGACATCCGCTTCGAGCACTTGAATTTCGATGAGAAGTGCAATTGGAAATGGGAATTGCATTGTCCCAAAAACTTTGCCAAATGCTGCTCGAGAGCTGCCACGCCTCATTGCCCACTAATTAAGTGAAAATCGGATAGAGAAACAGTCAGAGAGACAGACGAAGTCAGTGGGGCATTGAGAGAAAGAGAAAGAGAGAGAGGGAAAATGAAGAGGTTAATTTGATTTGTATTCCTGCCACTTGCCAGGCCAACTGTAAACAGAGAAGCAGCAGCAACAGCAGCAGTCCGAGCAGAGCTGAAAGGAAGCTCAAGGATAGACTGCAGACTGCATTAAGCTCAGGACTTGCAGCACCTCCCCAAACCCCAACCCCTCCTTTTTGGAGAAGACAAAGCTGTAAACAATGCGCAAACAACTCCTCAAGGAGTGTCGCCCGGAATGAGCTGTAAAAATGGCAGAAAAGAAAAAGGATATTTAGACGCGGCTTACCGAAAGCTCAGCCAAGGAAAACAAGATAACATGCAGCAGACACTACCCCAAAAGTGGGCGAGGATGCAGCGTGGAGTGGGTATACACTACATAGCATAGTGGATGCACTGGGTAGTCCTTCTGGGAAGGCACAGAGACAGCGTCTGTCAGGATAGCAGCTCCTGCTGTTGCGCCTGGCAGACAATGTGTAAACTATGCAGCAGACTATGCACATAAATATATGCACGACACCATGCCCATGCCCATGCCCCCATGCCTGGTGGCATACAGACTTCATCTCGTCTTAGAAACGGGAATTGAAGTCAATCAAATAGAACGAAAGATGGTGATAGAGAACGAACCAAACAACCATACGAAAGTGGTTAATATCTGATTCAGATTTGGATCAATTGTTTGGATGTAATGAGGTTTTTCGGTTACCCAAGAGATGGTGGAATGGCATATTTACCTTGTGCCCTCGAATGACATATTTCCAGTACCTAATCTCTAATCTGTGTTGCCTCTATTCCCCTAAGAAGTCGTTACTCTTAAAGCAAGAGAAACCTATTATCCCATGCCCAAACTAAATTTAAAAACAGCCCATCCAATATTCCCAAAAACATACATACATACTTTGATACATACTCTGATATATACTCTGATTTCTCCTCTAAATCCACACCTTTTAAATGAAACTGCTAATGTAGCTCCTCAAATGCCAGGACAAGAAAACTCCGCCCGTGACATGAGCTCCTTCCAGGGAATGCCATGCCTCAGCAACACCTGCAACACCTTCTCCCAAAAAAAGTGCCTTGCTGCACATAGTAGTTTCCTCCAACCAGAGAAAGAGAGAGAGAGAGAACGAGAACGAGAGAGAGAGAATACCAGAATGTCTTGTGCAATGAATTGCATTTCATTTTTTTTCCTTCTGCCGCATTCGTAATGAAGACCCAAAAAAAAAACACATATAGCATAGATACATACATATATGTATGTATGTATATATAGACATGTTTTAGCTGGGGATATGGCCTAACCCAGTCACCGCTGGTAGTTCTTGGTCCTTGGTGCTTGGTCCTTGGTCGCTGGCCCTGTTTGTTTGTTTGTTTGCCAACTGTCTGTCGTTGTCTGGGGCGGGCAAACAGCCAGCGATGGGGCCAGGCAATAAAATAAGAAGCGAAATGAAATGGCTGCAGACATTGCCATCTTGGAGATGTCGGGTGTTGCCTTCAAGGATGTTGCAGCGGTGGCGGCGGCGGCACTGCCACCTGCAAAAGGCTCGAGACCTCCAGAAAAAAAAGTGCACACACATACAAAATAAGAGAGACCTTTTTAGGCAAGGCTTTCAACTAAAGGATATCTAGTATTTGGAGATATTTTTTGGAGAAACTTTGACGGCAGAAGTATTCCCCTTTTTACTGTAAGAATAACGTGATTGAATTGATTTTACGGTTTCTGTAGGTTCTCCTGTTGCTGCTGATAAGGAAACTCTTTGGCTTTTCTTCAACCTACATTTATTTTCATAAAAATAATATACCCCTTTGTTTTTGGATTACCGGGTATTCAAAGATATATGAAGCTAGTTGCGCTTGGTTGGGTCTCATTGCTCTCCACTGCCCCCCCTGGGAGTCCAGGGTTCTTTTGCTTCATCTTTTGGCCTGTCGCAAATAGTAAAAATATTTACCAATAGATGCTGTCCATACCGATGTAGAGATGTGGGATGTGGACTGTGTGCTGACTCGACTTGTGGGGGGGGCTCCTGGTCCTCGTCCTGGTTCTGGTCCTGGTTATGGTCGTGTCCTCCTACACGGATCGAACCTCTCGGCTCTCGACTCTCAGCTCTCGCCTCTCAACTCTTGCCCGACGCCTGTTAACGAGTGGCCTTTGAGCGGCACGTTCGTGTTTAGACTCTTAACACATTTTTTTGGGTACCAGAACGAGAAGCAAACCAGAAACGGCAGGACCCAAGACCCGGCTGAAGTGCAATCAGCAGAAGGAAGCGAAGCACAACGCTCGGACGCTCGACGAGGATGACGACGAGGACATTCCAGGACAATCGGGGACAGGGGTGGACATCGGACATCGGACGTCGGACATCATCGGCACGTACAACGTTGTCTCGCCCAGACAGTTTGCAAACACAAGTTCTCATCGTATCCCCAACCCAATCCCAATCCCAGTCCCAGTCCCAACCCCACCTATTGTTTCGGTGAAGCCAAAAAGCTTTCACTGCTCTCTCCAGCCATCCAGCCATCCTTTCATCCGGTCCGGTCCGTTTCGTCTCGTTTTCAGAGCGGTCTTAAAGATAAAAACTAGTGGATCAGCAGCACTTAATTACATGAAACGAAAACTGTTAACATTCCGGACGAAGAACGATGGTGGCTTGGGGAGGGGGAGTGGGAGTGGGAGGGGGGTGTGTCTTAAGTGGTCCACCCATTGTTTGGATGGCATGTGACATGATAATCATCGACCGGTGTGGACGGGGCGGGTGTGGGGCTCTCTTTCTCTCTCTCTCTCGCATCTCACGAATCACTCACCATATCAAAGCGGTTCATAAAACTGAAGGACACACTCTCGTTCCCCGTTCCGTTCTAGCGATAGGCGATATCAACCTCAAGGGTCGTCAGTGTTAATTGACCCAATTGTGAGTGGGGGATGGGGGAAATGTGCCATGTGGGAGGTGGGTTATGGGTTATGGTGTGAGGATTTCAAGATGTGCACTAAACTGCGGGGCAGCGGCTGTTGCTACTCCTGCTGCTGCTGCTGCTACCTCCAACGGAGGAGGCGTTGACCTACAAAAAAAGAACCAAAACGGCATATGACCAATAATGGTAGCCTCCTGCTCCTGCTGCTCCTCCTGCTGCTGCTCCTGCTACAGCGCATAACTTCGTATAATCTGATGCGATTTTGAGATTTGTAAAGCGAACCATCGCAAACGGAATCAGAATCAGAATCGGAATCGGGCGGAGGATGCTGCACACACACAGGAGGAGGCAGTGGACCTGAGTGGATTTTTGTACACCTCGCAAATGGAGAAAGCATGGGGTATATTGTTTTCAAGTACAAGTAAAATAAAGGGTAAAATATTTAAGAATATTTTATTTAAGTATGCGTATGCTTTCCTTTTACTGTGCCTTTTTTCTTTGAGTGTACATACATGTATGGGCATAGGTTCCTTTTTTTTCAAATGTTTTTCCACCAATTGAAATCTGTTTATTGGGTATCTCTAAGTCGTTATACATTCACATATCCTACCGACTTTTTAAAAATGCAACAGAAGGCCGAGGGAGGAGGGAGGAGAAGGAGTAACAGCAGGATGAGGAAACGGCAGTGGCAGTAGCAACAACAACAACAGTTGAGTGCCATAAAAGGAGCTAAAGTACAAATCGTTGTCACATGTGAGCCGCATTTTTATGGCCGCCGGCTTGGGAATTTCTGCAACATTTCCAAAAGCCTCCAGCGGCAGCAAACAGCAACAGAAAGGGGCACGGGGCACGGGGCAACGGGCACCGGGGCTGTGGCAGCAGTGGCAGCCTTGCATGAAGAATTTATTGTCCGATCTGTAAATGGTCAGAGCAGGCAGACATTTGGGCATTCGACTGGCACTGGCTGCCGCTCGATTCAGATGCAACAGCGGCAGCAGCGTACTTGTACGCGTACCTGCCTCCCACTGCTGCCTCTGCTGCTGCCCCTGCCACTGCCCCTGCCCCTACCCCGCTCCACATTCAATTGTGCAACAGGTCAGGTTCACATTGAAGAAGGCGCTGCAATTTTTATTGCTTTCACGAGAATCATTCCAGTGGCAGGAGAAGCCCTTTAAAGGCTCAAAATGCCACAACCCACGGCGGACCAGAGACCAGAGACCAGAGCCGCAGAGCCCGCAGCCTGGACAAAGATGATTCAATTGATTGATTGATTGATTGACCGCTTTGCTAAAGCATACAGCACACAACCGATAAGGTTTCGTCTCGGGCTCTTATCAGCGCTGGGGGACTGCGAAAAGTGACGTCAAGCAAATCTCAGGCCACGTGCGACAGAGCGAATACAACGATTAAAGGCCGAGTCCAAAGACAGACAAAAGCATTCAAAGTGGCTGAAAGACTGTACGATTATGCTCAAGTAGGCCCAGAATTATATCCCGAAACTGAAAGCAAGCCTTTCAGAGCCTTTTCTCGATCCAGGAGACCATCAGCCGGGATCCATTGGTCTTCGAGTTGGAACTGAATCATCATCAATCAGGTTCGCCAAGCTGAAGAACCTGGACACCCTCGAACATCTGCAGTTCCTCAGTCGTTGCCACTGTTGCAGCAGATTGATGCCACAGTATGCACGAGGCCGAAACTGGGCCAATAGGCTCCTACCACAATCTACCATCCTTTTGGTCGGTGCAAAAGCTCAGCAGAAATCCATAATTTATCCAAAAATCAAAGGCAAGGCCCTGTCTCTCGATAACTTCAGATTAATATAGGGTATCTCAAAAGAAATAAACCTCTACAGATGAAGGAATTGCTGGACTATCAGTGGGAGAATTAGTAGTTGTTGAAGAAGTTGTAGAAATTGTACCCGTCCCTAAACCAAACACACGTTCTTTCCTCAATATCCCTCCATATCTTCAGATATTACGAGTTTTTGATGTCTCCACGGAGATTACAATCCCCTAAGATTAGAGGATTGTTAAAACAATCGTATGACTGAGGCTGAAGGTCAAGCACAATCAGAGAAATCCATAAGCTCGTACCATCGCCTGATTAAGTGTCACATCTGCTGGGGAGCCAAAGGCATTCCATGGGAACTCGTCCCCCCCACCTCTCTCTCTATCTTTCGATGTTTGCGATGAGCTGGCAGACAAAGTCCAACGCCTCAATCCAGCCGCTGATTACAAAAAAAGCTGATTTTAGATTTCACTTTCTCACATCTCGCATCTGACGTCTCGGGCAGCTGCTCACTCTCTCCGATTCCGATTCTCCGTCAGTCAGAGACTGTTCGCGAGTCGAGCGCGACGTAGATCTGGTTTTTCTTTTTCGGTTTTTGCTAAAATGTGGACTCAAAGACTAGGCCGCGCCCTGGGGCTGGGCAGGCGACACCTCCACGCGAAGATTGTCAAGGGAACGAGCATCGAAGTGCAGCCGGAACCAGAGAGTGCCGCCTCCGCCATGACCTTTCCGGGTGTGTGGCTGCGGGACAACTGCCGCTGCTCGGAGTGCTTCCATGGCAGCTCAAAGTCGCGTCGCCTCGACTGGGACACCTTCGATACGGGGGTGCGGCCCCTGAGCATCCGGGCGGACAAGGCCGCCGGGGAGGTGCACGTCAGCTGGAGCGATGCCCACGAGAGCAGCTACACGCTGGACTGGCTCCGGCAGCGCAGCTTCGATGCGGACCGGCAGCGGGCGTACCTGGAGGACTTTTACCGCCCCGCCACCCGTCATTGGGCGGGTGCGGAGTTCCAGCGGATTGCCCAGCGCTTTGACTACGAGGAGGTGATGGCCCAGGACTCAACGTTGCAGCAGTGGCTCCAGGCGCTGGCCGTCTACGGGGTGGCCCTGCTGCGCGGTGCACCGCTGGACGAGGGTGTGGTGCGGCGTCTCGCGGAGCGCGTGGGCTTCATACGACGCACCACCTACGGGGAGGAGTTCGTGGTGCAGGCCAAGCCGGGGGCCCAGAACTTTGCCTACCTCTCGCTGCCCCTGCCCCTGCACACGGACCTGCCCTACTACGAGTACAAGCCCAGCGTCAACATCCTCCACTGCGTCGTCCAGACGGAGTCCCAGGGAGGCAGCAACCTCCTGGTGGACGCCTTCCACATTGCCGATCGCCTGCGCAGCGACCATCCCGAGGACTTCGAGCGGCTCTGCCGGATACCCGTGGACTGGAACGACATTGGCAGCGAGGATGGTCGGGAGTTCCACAATATCTGGCGGGCGCCCGTCATTTGGTGAGGCATTCCTTACTATTAGGGCCATTAGATCTTGGCTAACTTTTGCTCCTTCCAATAACAGTCTGGATGCAGAGGGCAAGTACACGCGGATCAACCACAGTGTGCCCCAGCGGGACAGCCACTTCAGTGTGCCCCTGGCGGAGGTGGAGCCCTGGTACGAGTCCTACTCCCGCTTTGTGCGCCTGGCCCGCGACGATGCCCACGCCTTCAAGACGCGACCCGGCGATGTGCTGACGTTCAACAACATCCGCCTGCTCCATGGACGCACTGGCTACGACGACACCGAACAGAACTCCCGCTACATAGTGGGGGCCTATCTCGACTGGGACATCATCTACTCGCGGCTGCGGGTGCTCAAGAAGCGCCTTGCCATCCAATAAAAAGCCTACCCCTAAAAAGAAACATATTTTCCAAGCCATTTGATGGGAGAGCTCTGCTCCGATTTGAATAGTGCTCCTCCTGGCGGCAGCCACATGCCACATATGCTCCTGCCACACCCCTAATCTGGGTTTAGCTTAAGGCGCTGAGATTTTGGCAGTTAAAGCCGCTCAAGCGCAAAAATGAAAAGTTGTAAAAAATCATGGCAGGGAATGGGGATGAGGATGGGGATGTCGTTGCTTATTTGCATCGCGGCATTGCCTGACAAATCGTTTGTGAAAATGATTGACAGCTAGCGGGGGAATGGGGTCGAAAAGGGGGGGTGGTGGCTGAGAAAATTGGCCCTTTGCCCCTGGGTTATGGGGCGGGGAGTCGCTGACGAGCGATCATTCCAGACAAATGCCAACACCTTCCCACTAGACCTGTGACTGGTAATCGGAGTTTTCGAGTGCATTAACCCTCCAGTGCGGGAGAAACACCGTTAATCGCTTAACACGCGCTCCTTGAGGTGGCATCTCCTTGGGGTCTTGGGGTCCTTGGGTTGTTGGGTCCTTGGGCCGCACCGAAATCTGCCTTGGGCTGCAAAAAACTTTCTATGCCAATTTCCTTTTGAATATTTTATAGAGCTCCATTATGCCTACTTATGTCTTGTTATAGTAATAAAATAAAATTTAAAAAGTGTGTGCTGAAGTGCCGGGTTGCGGGTGGGGCGTCGAGAAAATTGTTAAGAAAAATATGAAAAGTCTGTGGTAACAAAAAAAAACTCCCAACGACTGCGCCGGCAACTGGAAAACATTTCGAACAACAGTTACAGCAGCCATCATCTCGACATCGACATGGCTACAGCTACGGCTCCCCCCCTTTCGCAGACCCAATCCCTGGTCTGCCACTGGCAACAATAACAACAGCAGCAGCGGCAGCAGCAACAACGAGTGGAAAAAGGAAAAACCCAAAGAAGTAAGGGAGGGGGAAAAAAGCAGGAAAAAAAAGCCCCAGAGGCGGCAGAGTATAGGAGTTGTAGAAGAGATTTTGCGGCTGGCGTTCGGCTGGAGCGGCCCTGGAAGTCGCTGTAATTGCGGTTCCGCTTTGACGGACAACATTTTTGGTACAGTGGTAACTCGAGTACCCATATTTCTCAATCATAGTCCTTCTAGGAAGGATAGTTGAGTAAGTATGAGAAGTTGCATTTCAAGATAGAGTTCATGCCTAAAAGTAGGCACTGGAAATGAGTGGTCATCACAGTGATAAAAAAGTGCTGCATACTTCTCGGCTGGGCGTCCTCGGGAGAGCATCTCTCAGAGATAACTCAATTGATCTTTCTCGCTGAACGTAGCGCATCCATCCCATCTATGTACACATTTGCTGCTTGTGGCCACAGAAAGGCATTTCCATGGGAAAGTACAAGCATGGAAAAGTGCGGGGATACATATGTGTTGCCTATGCCATGCCACATGGAGCCATGGTTCCCTGTGCAAATGTTTGAGGGCGAAGTGGAGTGTATTCCCTTAACACGCATCATGACGCCCAGACGAAAAGCGTACAACTTCTTTTTCGTTCCGCGCTCCGCACCTCCTCCCTTCACCCCTTACCACAACGCTTGGAAAAGCGACGAGAAAATGAAAAGTCTATAAAAAGTTTACTTTTTTAATACTTTCCGCATTTATATGTAATAAAAATCTTGTAAAATGCGCCTTTTTTGCACTTCACAATGCGCCCCATGTGGATGCCCCACCCCCACCTAACACTACTCCACCCGAACACCCCGAACAGCCATCCCCACCCTCGAACCACCCCTCGTTTAGGGTTCAGTGCAAAATTCTGTTATACTCGACTTGCGTCTCCGGCTTTCGGCCTCCGGCAACTTGCAACTATGGAACCGCAGTTCTGGATCTTCCTGGTTTGATGGGATTCAAAGAGGGGAGTCCTGAACCTGTGCCTGTGCCTGGGCCTGGGCCTCGCTGCTTCTGTAACTTTTGTGTAACATTTGCTGCAACAACAAGTGGCAGCACTTGAAATCCAAGCGGCGTAATTCCAGCAGACGACCAGAACGAGAATGCTTCTTAGCCGATGCTAAGCATCTCCTAGGGGGCTGCCGCTTCTGTGCCCCCGCCCCACCCGAAAGAAAGAGCCTTTGAGCGAAGAGCGTAGAGCGTAGAGATGTTGTCAGGGGGGAGGGCGCAGGACAGACAAAAACAACATTATTGAGGAAAAAGGTTTAATGCGGCCTAAGCTCTCCGTCTCCGGCTCTGGGTTTCTCCCCGTCTGTGTGAGTGAGTCTTTTTCCTCTGAAGGATATCTCTTCCTGGTGGTGGTGGTGGTGGTGGGTGGGTGGGTCGTCAATCGGCATTTGGCATTTGGTATTTCTAGCCATGACAACCCCCCTACCCAAACCCCTCCCAATCAAAACCCCAAGCGCTGATGAGGTTGTGCAGCAGGCCACAAAATCCCAGTTGCCTGCCTCCGCTGATTGGCCAACTAATCCCGTCATATCTTTGAACAGGGTAGCGAATCCGGGCTTCCCGTCTTCCGTCTGCCTCTCCCCCGACATAGTACGTTTAATAAAGTCCTGGCGAAGAGAGTGAGAGTGAAAGAGCTTTGCCGGGGCAAGCATTTTTCAATTTTTCACTTTAATCAAATTAAAATTCATTCGTTGCGCTTATGAAGCATGCAAGGGCGTGAGGGGTGGGGCATAGCACGGCCAAAAAGGGGGTTTTGTTGTACCACTGTCTGCCGCTGACGCTGACAGACGGAGCTGCGACGCGACGCGACGCGTCCCTTACACATTGCCAGGGCAACGAGACTCGGACCCAGTCCCGGTCCCGGCCTATGAGCCCATCCACCCTCCACCCACCGCCCCGCGAAGCTTGAATGATTTTTTGTGAAGCCTGATACCCTCTCCTCTGGGGATATTTTGGGTAAGGGAATTCATGGAATGGAGATTGCAGATCTTCCGAAATAACAGAATTGCTATTTCTCTTCTTCTATTTACTACTGATATTTACGCAAGAAGCTACTCAAGAACAACTTTGATTGACCCATTTGCCAGGGTATTCGCGTTGTCGATCATCCAGCAGAGACATGCTCTGGCACTTACTTCTCATCGTTTTTTATTTCTTTGTTAAGTTTGCCAGACCAAAAACTTGGTCCGCAGCTTTGCATTGCGGTCGACTTCCGTCTCACGTCTCCCGACTCGCAACATCGTCATCCCCATCGCCATTGCCATTTCCATCCTGGGTCCCATCCCCTCCCCCCGCCGAAACTCGAACGCTGCAAGGCATTTTTTGGGCAACTACAATGAATGTACATTTCGGGCAGGGATCTGAACCCAGACCCGGACCCCGGCACGAATGCAACGGCAGCAGCAGCCACCCCCTTGTTCCAGTCCCAAGGCCCGGGGCGAAGAAATTTGATAAATATGCGTACATATTAGTTTCAGACCCACCCACGGATGAGCAAGAGATGATAGCCAAAGCTCGAAGCAAAACTAAAAAACGGCCCCCGGGCGGAAATTTTACTTAAATTGCGCTTTAAATTAATTTTCCCCGGCCAAGGACGAGCCAGAACTCCGCCCTTTCCCTGCGATGAGTGGTGTCGAGTGCCGTGCCGAGATCTCCGAACCCGCAAAAGTGTGATTATGCAGCACTACTGCAGGACTACCCGCAGGACTAGGACTTGGACTTGGACTTGGGCGAGGGACAGACATGGTTCAGTTGGGTATCTGGCACAATAAACTGCTTATGCAAATGCAAAATCAATAAAAAGTTCTGATGCTGATGGCCCTCCCACTCGTCTTGATACAACGGAATGGACTCTAGAGCCCCGTGTCGTGTGGCTCCCAGCACAGGAGCAGTCGAAGCAGTTTCGTTGAACGCGGCATAATTTTAATTGGGAATTAATATACTTACAGATGGAAAGGAGAATAAAGCTGATCCATGCTATAGCTTGTTCATAACAGTATATTCCTGTTCCAGTACGAGCGGCTAAGGCAAAGTTCATTTCATCGTTCAGCCGAAAAGTATGCTACATATTTTTTCAACAGGAAAATTTATCCAAATGCATCACACAGCTGAGCACCGCACCGTAGAGTAAAAAGGATATATTTTCAAAGTAGAGCACGATTCCCATTAGAATTAGCTATATATTCTGTAGAGATCCAACAAATACTGATGGTTTTTAATAGAGCTATCAGTCTCGTCACTTCGTTCTCAATTAATAATGGAACAGATGTAAAATATGATAAATATTGTGAATCCAAGTTGAAAAACTTACCATTTTGAGGAACATACGAGTATTAAAATATATCCTCCACCCACCCATGAAAAGAACCATTTGAATTTGATTTTGTTATTATTTTTATTATTATTGTATTATTATTAGCAATTTGTCCACTTAATTCGATTAAACTTTCATGCTTGTTTTTGCTTGTTTTTCGGTTTTTTACTTTTTCAAGTACACATAAATGATATATATCTATATATTTTCTTGTGTTTTCTTTTTATATGTTTTTGTTTTTTGTTTTGTTTTTTCATGTATATATAACTTGGAGTTGGAGGCTTCAACTGCTTGTCTTTGATATATGTAGTTCTTGCCCTCCGTTTGACACACAAAAATTGCATATGTTTCTACTGTGTTGTATTTGTTGTGTATAATTATGATTAATCATAGATTAATGTGTATATATATGTATGTATATATATAGATTTTTTATATAATATATAAGTACCAACTACAATACTTTAATATCAGACAATGTGAATTCTTCTGCTGCATGCTAACCTTTTTGTTTTGTTTTTGTTGCTTTCTTGCAGTAAGTATTTTTCCGTTTTGTTTCGTGGCTCAACAAAATATTTAGCAATAATGAAAATTGATATCATTTCTGTATTACCTTTTCTCCGTCTCTTCGTCTGCTTCATCTGTTCTGCTTCTTCTGTTTTTGAGTATTTACAAAAAATCTAAGAAAAAAGGCTTTCTCTTTGCTTTTTCATTTTCATTTCCATTTTCGGGTTTTGATTATGTGTATCTGCGTGTCTATGCACTCTATAGATATATTTAAGTATGTATGTATATATATAGCTTATCATATGAATAATTCATTCTGCTGGACAAACACACACACTGGATATTCGCATTAGTTAGACGAAAAAAAAAACATTCTATTATAATTAATCGTGTGTGCTAGAGGATATGTGTGATTAGTAAGGAATATGCTTATGGCATATGCAAATGTGGGAAACGATAGGGGGAAATGTTCTCTAAGAATGCACTACCAAAACTTCGATCTCCGATCTTTCCGCAACGGATACACAGTGTATATCCTTTTTGCATATATCCTTTATCCGTTTACGTTTACGTTTATGTTTTATATATTCATTTATCGTTAAGATTAGGAAAAAAATGTGGTTTAAATAAATAAACTGCTTGACATATCGACTAATGACTAATTTGGTTATGTTTTTGCATCTCCTCCTCCTCCTCCTCCTCCTCATCCTCCTACTCCTTTCACTCTCTTAAGTGTTTTCTTTTTTTTAGTATTTTTTAAGTACTATACTTTCTCTCCTTCTGTCGCTCTCCTTTCTCTCAAAGAGTATATTTTTTTTTTTCATTTTTTATCATTTTTTTTTTGCGGAAACGGAAGTCAATTTGTCAGCTTGGGGCTGTTGTTGTTGTTGTTGTTGTTGTTCTTGCAGTCGATTTTTGTGGGTTCTATATACTGTTTCTTTTTTTGTTTTGTTTTTTGTGTTTTCCTTTAGGTTCTTTTGGTGGGCATATTGAAAATCTTTTGTTACCAAAATAACTAGCATACAGTTACGCAACCCACCCCTACCATCCTCCCATCCCCCCGTCATGTAATGTGGTTAAAAGAAGAGAACAGTGGCTCATTCCACTGCCATCATCGTCGCATCAATTTATATGCTAATGGAGCTCTGGCATCCCTATTTAAAATACATATGCGACAGCAGCAGACCTATTGCCACGCCCCCTACTGGGGGGCACCCCTCTTCCCCATTCCCATCGCTCGTTTAATGAACAGCAAAGTAAAATAATAAAAAAAGGGGAAAAATGTAAAAAAGAAACCCAATTTATTTAAATATATATAAATGTTTTATACGCGTGTATTCTCATATGTATATATAAATTAATATGCTTTTTCATGGCCATACGCCCACACACACACACACATGCACAATATCTGACTGGCCAGGCCCCGCCCCCAACCGAAATACCGCCCTCCCGCTCGTTGACAAAATTCAGTTAACGCAAAATCTCATTTAAATATGCATGAAGGCGGCAGGCGGCAGCCACAGTCGGCGGCGCCACGCGATGGAACCCGCAATTGAATTTCCACCATTTTCCCATTTTACTGCAAGTATTTTTTGTTTTGTTGTTTTCCCACTGAATCGCACTTTTTCCAACATTTATTTAATGCCTTTTTTCTGTCCAGGTAAAGGGTTTACGAGTATTTCCCGGCCAGACGTGACAAGATCTATTAATGAAGGGAAACAACGGACGATTGGTACACTTATGGTATGTGTTATGGATTCAGGATAATGCCAAAATGGTATAAGATCTACAGGGTATAGTTGGAAGAAAGTTGTACAGCAATACTATTCGATAGCAATGGCTCACAGACAATTAAGGAATTCCTAGTTTAGGATATTATGGAATTATGGTCAAATTATGATGCACTTTTCGTTGATTCTTTAAAGGATCATTAGGGTCAGAAAAAGTGTTTGAAAGTACATGTTAAAGATAGATCTGATGGAATAGATGCTCGCCTGCTCTCCTGCTCTCCCGTTTACAATTCCTTTCCCATGGTCTACGCATATTTCAACTTTTTTGCACAGCCTTGGGATACGATAACGTAACGCACATAAAAATGTTGTTAAAATTTATACAGTTTACAGTTGACAATTTTGCATTTATCTTGCTCGAGGACACACTCCCTCCCCGCCATGCCCCACCCCAAAAGAGTGTTCATGTCAGGGTCCGTGTCCATGTCCATGTCCATGTCCCCATCCGTGTCCACGTCCGTGTCTGTGGTGGACACACGTGTGTTTATGACTCATACGCCATGTTGGTCAGCGGATAGCCAGATCCAGATCCAGATGCAGAACCATAGCCAGAGCCCGGACCAGAGTCAGAGCCAGGGCTAATTATGCGTCCCTGGGCGGAGAGTGAATGCGAACACAAATCTCGGCTTAAATGCCGCAGCATGTTGACCGTCCCTGCATATGTTGCCCCCATTTTGATTTATCATACGTCATGGTCATGGTCGGACCTGAATAACTTGTGAATGGTAAATGGCTCTAGAGGGGTGCATATGGGAATGGGAATTGGAATGGGAAAGAGAACGAGGCGACAGCCATCAGACACATCATACGGCAATGTGTGGCAACAAAAGGCTCCAGTCCCAGTCCCAGCTATCGGCTGCCCCAGAGTAGGTGTCTCGCACCTCTGACGATATGTCCCAAAGATCTCGATTCAGTCACTCTCTTGCCGGACACACCGGACAGGGGATGGCGGACAGTGGACACCGTACACCGTACACCGGACAGGCAGGCCGAACATAAACATGAAAATAAATTCATTAAAACATTTATCAAGTTCGACACTTGGCTGTCATATATCATGTTACATTTTGAGTTCGAAACATGTTTAATCCGCGTGCCAGCCAGGGGAAAAAATGTAACTGCAATCGTTCGAGGGTAGCAGGGGGCATCAGCATCAGCCCACGAAGTTCATTCCCCATATCACGCTCCGCTCTCTGTTTGCTTTTTTCTGTTTTTTTTTTTAATTTGTGTAACGTGTGGAACCATGTTGTCTGTTGTTGTTTCGTTGATGCATATCGCGCTGCCACAGTGGGAACAGGCTAAGGGGGAATGCGGCCATTCATTGGTGAATGGTGGGGGAGGGATATGGAAAGGTATTAAAATCAAAAGAAATACTAGAAAGTAATCGATCTACGATTACGAAATAACTGGGCTCTTGATACTCAGTTTTAGAGACATTTTCTGGTAAGGCTATCAGAAGTCGAAATAAAGCTTTCTCTAGAAGGAAAACTGTAACTTCCTTGGAAGAGATTGTATGTCTTTTCATTTCGAACAAACAATCGTCCATTTAAACGAGGTATCACTGTATGAAGAGGTTCCCCCACAAATGAGTTTTCGGACGCTTCAAGTGCTCCATGGCCTACACACATGCTGGAAAACAAGTTACAAAGACTCTTCTCTCTCTCTCACACTCCTTCTTCCCCCACGAAGGCCCTTTACACCGATCAATCTTTGCCTCTCTCTCTCTGTCTCTGTCTTTAATTTTGGAAAAAAACGAATGAGCTTGAGAGAGAGAGAGAGAGAGAGAGAGTGGTGGAGTGGCGTGGAGTGGAGCAAGGCAATTTGCATGCATAATTCAAATTGAATATTAAATTCAAATAAATGCATTTTAAATGAGTATTTTTTTCTGTGTGATGGTGACGTTTTATTGAAGCATTCATCAAACAAATTGTTATGCAAAGGCGCGTGAAAAATCAACTAGTAAATTGTCAATAAACATGTGCATAATTAACAGAAAATTCTTGAAAGCTTTTTTCCAATCCAATAATTGGTAAACCGGAATCGAGAACGTTGAAACGTTCAAAAACGAAGAGCAAAGGCGGCGTGGGTGGGCGTGGAGCAACAAATGTTAAAAAAGCAATTTGGCAAATAACAAAAAAATGGAATCAATGTTTGGTTTAGAGAACGAATGGCATATGGAAAAAGTGTACAACAAAGAGGAAAACCAAAGAGTAAAATAGTTTGAAAAGCCTGGGAAACGTTAGGGGTACTCCGCATCATGGCATTGGATATATTTCGATTATCTAAATGGAATCAAAGTTTACGATAGGTAATATTCAAATTTGTGTGGCAAATGTTGTCGATTGAAGTTCAAAATAATTAACATGGAAATTGATTGCTTAGTTTTCGTCTCCCCTTCTCCTTCTCCTTCCCCCTCTCTTTGGCTTTTGCTTTTGCTTTAGTTTGTTTTTGATTCGTATTAATGTATGGCGATGCTGTTGATGCAATCTTTTACACCAATTCTACTTTGAATTCGATTTTGTTGTGAATACCAAACCCTAAATAGATCATCAAATGAGCTTGAGATCTACTTTAATGGTTCCATCATTAGTCGCAGATTAAGATCTGTGTGTTAAGTGTTCCATTCCCCCCCGCCAGTACATTCGCTTAACTTTCCTACATTTTCCTTGACCAACTTTTGCCCCATTTCGGGCGAGTGCCCCTAATAAACTCTCTGCGTGTGTGTGTGTGTGTGTTTTTGTGTGAAAGCCTGCCGCCGCCATCTGGTAACGTTGGTCAAGGCTCATGTTGTTGGTTTATGACTGCACTTACTATATGTGTTGACTATGGCCTGTTTGTCTATCCCCCCCTCCCCCACTGTCAGTCCTGTCCCCCCCCACAGTTGTCCGATGTCCGTTTGTTTGGATGTCTGGTCGGGTCTGGTGTGGTGTGGATTGGTGGTGGCCTCGCGACACGCGACGTTCAGCGTTTTTCGCACTTGTTTTTGTTTTTGCTTTTCAATTTATAACTGTCTTTTATGGCCTGCATTCCACTGTTATGGACACTCTATCCCCCTCCCCTCCCATTCGCCCCACTCCACCACTTTCGATGTCACGTAACTGTAATTAGCATTTTGGTATTTTGTTGTATTTAATGAGAGTATTATTTGCTGTTTGTTAAATCATTTTATAGACTAGAGAATGCCCCCCCCTCCCCGACCCCAGAGGGGAAGATTATTAATCAATGGATATCGACACCAACGATTCTATTGAGGATGTTTTAGGATTGTTGTTGTTTAGTGTTGTTTAGGATTTCCCTCTCTCGCTGTGTATTTTTTTATGGGGGCAGATTTGAGTTTAAGTTTGAGTTTGAGTTTTGATTATTAATTTATAGCATGATGCCGAAGAAGGTCAGAAACTTGAGTAAACTGTACAATTTATACAAAAACCGATACCTAGCCAAGTGTATGAAATTGAAATCCGCTCTGACATATTCCGTTTCCGGTTCGATTCAACTGCATTTGCGGGCCCGCCGCTGGAAGCGCTTCATGCGCAGCGACCACTCGTCCTTCCACTCCAACACGACAGAGCTGGGACCGATGGCCAGATATCCAGGCGCTGCCTCCGAATCGCGTCCAAGTATAAGATATGATCTGTGAAATAGAGCAGATAATGACAAAATGTTTGATTAAAAGAATAAACCACGCTCATTGCATAAAAGATGATACGCAGAGGAGAGATCTCTGCATCACATCTAAGCTTCGATTCCCGATCTCCGGGGAGGGCAGTCTATCGAAGGGTTCCCTTAAATGTTTCCCAATATTCAGTTTTACTCACTTATTCAGCTTGATTTTGGGACACTGGCACTCGATGCTCTTGCGGGGAACCAGCAGCATCATGTTGCCACGGCCGAGCAGGGAGCTGGTCGTGCCCGACATGGGATTCCGCTTGAAGATCGTCTGGATATTGATTTCGTATTTGTAGATTTCATTCTGTCGTTCGATCGAGAACTTTTCCGTGCTAATGTCCTGAGAGGCGCGATCGTGACCAATAACCTTGGCCAAAATGGCTGCAATGGAATATAGAAAGAGAGAGTGAGAGAGAGAAGAAGAAAGAGAAGGCAGCTCCTACCATAATCTTCCATGCAGAACTTGTTCAGATTGAGCTTCTTGGGACTGGCCTTGCACTTGCCGCAATCTGTGGATAGATATGGATAGCGGGCATTATTTTCCGGGTATAATCGAGGTGTTTTTCTTTGAGTGTACTCACACTTCTTCATTTCCTCGGCCTGGGAGCCGCCGCCTTCCTTGTAGTCGCCATTGCCGGCACCGCCACCGCCTCCGCCGGCACTCTCGGCCTGAATCATGTTCGCGTTGGTGGGCACTTCTGTTAATTGCAGGAGGAGAGAGTGCAGAAAACATGAGTTAGAGGAGGATCTGGTACACGGGAGGAGGAGCAGGATCTGGATGTGGATCTGTGGTACTCACTGATGCAGGGCGCCACATGGGAGCGCGTCTGTTGATAGCCGCGGGCACAGCGGTTGCAGGTCAGACCGGTGACACCCTCCTTGCAGGGGCACTGTCCACTCAGATGATTGCAGGTCTTGCCCGTGGATCCCACCGGATGGCAGTCGCAACCTAAAGCAACAACGACACAAAAACATTAGTTCCTCATTAGCGGAGAGTGGAGAGTGTTTCTTGCTCCCATCTGGCAGCTGACAGACAACTGATTGATGACAGCTTATTATCAATATCAAGGATTACTCCGCATTGCACACAGGACTTGTCTCGGCTGTCCAATTCAATCTATCTATTTATGTGGAATTCTGTGGGGGGTGGAGGGGCAACTCACGTTTGCAGACTTTGCGATGATTTGGCGGCTTGGTGGCATCCCGATAGTAGCCCTCGCGGCAATAGTGACAATACCGTCCTGTCGTATCATGTTGACAGTTGTAGCACACGCCTCCGGACACCCGACCGGACAGCTTGTAGAGCTCCAGATTGAAGCGACAGCGACGGGCGTGTCCATTGCACTGACACACTGACAGAAAAAAAAGAGTGGGGGAAAAGCATTCGGTTAGAATATCAATGAATAAATGGGGAGTATGCTTTACATGCTATACATATGTACATATGTATGTACATAGTAAATGGTATATATGTATGTATGTATATATCTGTATGTTAAAGCAAGTTAAAATGGAATAAATGACCTTAACTTTTACTTTAACTAGCAGTTAAAGCTACTAAAAGTCTTCTGTTTTTTGTCCTGAAATGTTATACGAGGAAAGTGGATTGTTTTCTTGCTATATTCTTCAATTATTTTCCCTTCAGAGCTGAAGCTGTTTTTCCCGCACAGCTGTTCTCGGCTTGGTCGTAAACAGTTTTCCCTTATCAGCTTGTGATAGTTTCCACTGCTCGTGGCAAATTATAGTGATTGGCTAACGAGCTTCAGCCGCTGGCTACCATTAGGGAAGCTATAGAGATGCCCCATCCGCAAGGATAACCCCATCAGGAGGAGGCATCAGTAGGAGGCAGGACTAGGAGTGGGAGGCGGGCTTGGAGGCTGGTCAGTGAAGCTGAAGAAACCTAATCATTTAATGGCATCCCTAGTCCCCCCGCCCAGCCATGGTCGTTCTGTTGTCATTAATAATTAATAATCATAGGAAATTGTTGGTATACGTGTTCTATTTTCTGGACAGGTACGGTGGTGGCAAGGGTGCCTCAGTGCCTCCTTGATCCTGTTTTTGGCTATGATTGATTGTTGTTGCCATTTTTGTTGTTTTCGTTCGTTTGATTGATGAAAAATGTTGGTCGCCGCCTCAGGAAACGGGGGATTTCTTAATGCAGAAAGTCCTTCCCCCCTCGGATGATGCGATGGATGGTAGGATGGTGGCCCACCTTCCGTTTGATATTTATTTATGGTTTTGTTGCTTTATTTTTGTATTGATTTTTGCAGCAATTTCCACGCTCGAGCCACTCGAATGTGCCCCTTAATGTTCATTTAATTAGTTGGACAATATCATAAAATAATTTTAGCAACTAATTGGCAGCACTTGACTGCAATTTATGGTCCTCCCTGGACCCTGAACGTTTCCTTTCGCGTTCGCCTTCGCATCCTGCTCCCTCCCTCCCTTCGTTCATTCATCCGTCCGCTGGCAGAAGGCATTAAGCGTGATTTATATACACACAAATACACATAGATATACACCCACACACACACACACACATTGGCGTGGCATTGGAGGATTGTCCATCGATGCCCACGCAGGGCGCACGCATGAGCGCCTGTGTGCTGTATGGAGCCCTTGGGGAGCGCACTGGCCCTGGCCCTGGCCCTGTCCCTGGCTGGTGAACTGGTGGACTGGTGGACTGGTGCTACTATTGTGATTGCTGTTGCCTCATATTTTTCATATCTTATGTCTGCATCATCGACGACGACGACGACGAGGACGAGGCAGAGCCTGACAACAAAGGAGATGTCCGGGGAAAGGGGGAACAGACAACGCGAACGGTCGTCCGTCCGTCCATCCGTCCGTTTATTTGGCAAATAATAACAGCAGCAGCGGCAGCAGCAGCAACAATGGACACTGAGAGCAGACACTGACAGGAGCTAGAGTCAGGACCAGGACCAGGACCCAGACTCAGACCCGGACGATCCCTGGAATACTTATCGACGAACCTTATCCTTGCAGCAGGGGCACAACATGTGTAACCCACACACACACACACCCAAATACACACACAGGCACACGCACACGCATACACATATTGTCATCATCTCGTTGTCATCCTCATCCTCAGCGTCGTTTCTCTGTCGTTGTGGTCGTTGCACAAATTAAAATGAATTTTATTTTTACTTGACACTCGACTTCTTCTGGAGTCTCTCCAGCCAGCAAGCAGGAGGAGGACCAAGAGAACCAGGAAAACCATCGAGCATAACGACTTTTAGGTCTGGCATTGGCATTGGCATTGGCAGTGCCATTGGCCAAATGGAATTATGGCCAAAGCAAAGTGGTTTTCATAAACGATAATGTGTGGTATATTTGATAGAAAATTTGAGAGGAGACCATGAGACTGAGAACTAGTTGAAACTGGCTGCAATTTCCATCATTTCTATACCCACAATCATACTCAGAGTGCATACAATATTTATTCACTAAATATTTCCCTTTACAAGCTGCACTTTAAGCCATAGTTAAAGGCCAAATCTCAATTTCTTAGAGCATTTCCAGTTCGTTCTCCGACTGAGTTTCTGTTTCTGCTTTACTCAAGAATTCCATCTCATTCTCCTACTCATCTCCATTTCGCATCTCCATCTCTCAGCATCTCCATCTCTCAGCTCTCAGCATCTCTCATCTGCAATCCCATTGTCATTGTCCGCTCGCATCAATATGAATCTTATGAAGAGAACCTTTTGTCAGGCAGAGCCAGTGGCAGTGGCAGTGGCAGAGGCAGAGACAGGGCCAGTGGCAGTGGCAGAGTGCCTGTTGTCCTGTTGTTGTCCTGTCGCTGTTTGCTCATATCACTTTTAATGATAACAATAATGATAATAATAAGATGCTCTCCACTCCACTGCTTTCTCTCTCTCTCTCTGTCTCTCTCTTTCGCAGTCGTTCTGCGCGACCCTGGGGCAGAGAACGTGTCTCTTTCCATTGTTGCCATTGACACGCATTGTAAATGAGTCGCATGCCCCATCGGAATGAATGGCTGGGCCCCCGCACATAAATTCCATTGGCAGACAATTAGAAAAGAACTCAAAACCCGAACAGACAAAAAAGGCAGCCACAAAATTAGCCTCAAAAGTGGAACATACACATTCGTGGTAAATCGATGGAAATCTCCCGTGTGGCTGGCTATGTATATGTCCATTGTATATATGTATGTATGTAATCCCCGCCATATATAGTGGGGGATTTACTGAAGCATGTCGAAATGTTATAGAACCGAACAGAACGGAAAGGTATATTGGTATATGAGTATACGGGGAGGGGGGGGACTTGTTGGGGGATGCACTCAATCAACATAATTTCGGGGGAAACAATAAAACGCATTTTTGTGCGAATTTCCTTTACAGTTTATTTGATTTGTGGAAAATAAGCACACACTCACACACACACACGCACTCATTAGCCGCTGCCCCTGCCCCATGTCTCTCTCTCTCTCTCACTCGAAAACCCCCCAATTGGCACATCGCATGGAAAGAGAATGCTCTTTTGATATACGACCAGAGATCGGAGCCCAGACCCAGACCCACAGCCCACAGAAAGAAAATTTGCAGGCGGTCGAGAAAAGAAAAGTTCATAATTTAGCTGCAATTTTAATTAAAAGCCAAACACTTCGCTTTCTTCTCTCTTTTTGGGGTTGGGGGGGAATGGGAAATGTTAATGCCAATGGAAGAATGGGAATCGATGGGGAAAACACATGCAAAAAGCCAACGAAAAGTGCGAAAAAACACCAACACAAAAGAACACAACACACAGAAATAAAGGAAAACATGTGAAAATCATTTTGCACCATGCCACAGGAGGGATGGGATGGGATGGTATGGGATGGGATGGGGCATTGGGGCATTTGGCGCCGACAGATAAGCCGGGCAACGGGCCGACGCTCCAACGCTCCGACATTTCGATGTTCCGACGGGACTGGACCCCAGAGAGGAGGTTCTTCGGCCGACGAGTCTCTGGGAGTTATGTGCCCGTTTGTTGTAAAACGGCACAAAAATTATGGGCGAAAACCAAACAGGCCTCGAAATTGTGTGCAGCGGTTGGCGGGGGGCGAGGGGAGACAGTGGGGCCCACAGGCTGGGACGGTGGAGCCGCCTGACAGCCCCCCCCCCACCCATTCATATACCCCATCTATAAACTGGCTACAAAATGTCTAAATTTCTGCCACAAAAAAAAAGAGTAGAGAGAAAAGTGGGAGGAACTGCAACAAAATTTTAAAGAAAAATAAAAATAAAAACTCTGGCGAGAGCTCTTTTTTTTTGTGTTTTTGGGGAGCGTCTGGGACCTCAATCCGATATGATATGATCTTGAGTATGAGTACAAGTATTCGTATTCGTATTCGCATTTGTGGCAAGGAAGAGTTGGAAGAGGCGCCTCGCATCGGCTCGCCTCAAGAGTGAATGAGTGGCACAATGTTAGCAAATGGAAATGAGCCACAGCACAAGAGCTCCCAATAAATTACAACTACAAGGCATTTGCTGTGTGCCCAGGAAGTGTACTGCCAAGAAGAGGTCATATATGGGTTAGTACTATGCGAGTACCACGATTCCCCATAGATAAATGTGGCAAGTCTTTGTGGCTAAAAAAGAAGCCTTCAAATTGATGAATATTTGCATTTTACTTGTATGACTATAGTTATAGATTCCCCCTGGCTTAAAAATGTTATTTTTTCGACAGTTTTGGACACACTTTTCTTACAAATAGATTTTCATTTTCATTTCATTAATGAAATACGATCTTAATGTAGTATTACCCCAATGCAAGTCCACTTATCCACTGAGGAAAGGGAGATGTGAAAGCTCTAACGCCAGCTCTTTGTAAACCTTTCAAAATACACATTTCAATGCAAAGCTACTCTGTGAGAGAAAGAACGAAACATGGCCAGAAACTAATTTCCTTTAAAAATTCTCTCTACCCTTATCACACCTTCCACAGGCTAATGATTTAGAGCCAAGAAATGAAGCGGGCAGGGCCTTTCGTTTTCATAATTTTCGGTGTGGCATATAATTTGTGTGTCTGCCACACATGCCCCACACACCCACACATACGCACACACACACACACAGACATGGAAATACTCGTAAATTTGCCTCATCAAACCATCCTCCAGCTGAAATTTGCTTTGCCTGCAGAAAATGTTTACCCGAGTCCCGTGTCCCGGGTCCTTGTCCGTGTGGACCCTATTCCAAGGACCTCAACAATTTTTCAGCTGTGCTTTATTTTTTTGGGGGAGGGAGTTTTCGGCTTGTGTGTGTCTGAGTGTGTGTGTGTAATTTTCGCGCCCGTTGACAAGAAAGTTTCCCTTCATTTCTCGCCGCCTTTGGTTTATTTTCGCTTTCATTTTTCGCAATTTTCTCACTCTATTTCTGTCTCACTTTCGGTCACACTTTCTTTCTCTCTCTCTGTCTTTTTCTGTGTATTTCTTTGCCTTTTTGGTCCTTTTTTTATGTGTGATTTTATTTTTATTATTATTTTTATGTACTCGCATTTTTATTCGACGGCTCGACGGCGATTTTGGTGGTTTGTGTGTTTTAGAATTTCGATGTGATTTGAATTCTCAATGAGATGATGCCCATTCTCTGAGGGTTCCTCCGCCCCTCTGCCCCTTCGAATGGTAACCAAAAATGGGGGAAAATTTGTTCATTGGAAATTGGGGGGAGAATCAAGTGATGCATGAAGGCAGCAGACAAAAACAGAGGCACAACAAGAGACAGAGACAGACTCTCTTTTGTGTACGCCTCTCATACATTCCCCATTAACCATTTATCTCTCTCTCTCTCTCTCTATCCCACTTTAGGCAAAGCTTTCTCTCTCTCTTTCCATCTGTTGCTATTTCTTTCTAAGAAGAAGCTTCTTTCTTCCTTCTGTCGTTCGTGTTTTTTGCCAATGATTTCAGATGTGCTGCCACGCATAATTTTATTTATTTTTCAATTTTTCAGCCTCTCACTTTTCTGTTTCTGTTTTTCTTCTTCTCATTTTTGTACTTGCCATCTCTTTCTATTGGTTTCGCATCTAGCTCTTTCGCTCTTTGGGTGGTTGTCTGAGTGAATTGTCTACATCCTTAAGCACTTTGCTTGCTTATGGCCTAAGTCTGTTATGATATCCATGAATCAGCCTCCCACTCCACTCCACTCCACTCCGTCTTCTTCGAATCCACTCAAATCCTGTTGACACCTCTCTCTCTCTCTCTCATTCTTGTTTTCTCTTTCTGCCTCTTACAGATTTATGCATATTTTTGGATGTGTTGCAAAAAGTTGGTTTGCCAAAATATTTGTCGCTTGAATGACAACCGATTCTTATATTTAGACATCGAGTGCATCTGCCTCCTTTCTCAATCTCAGTCGGGTAGATGGAGAGAGAGAGAGAGCAAAAGAGAGACAGAGAGCACAGTGAGAACTCCTCCCGAAGAATATGGAAGTTGGGTCACATTTGAAAGGTTACTTGAGCATCCAAAAAGATAAAGAAAGTTGGTTTTTCCTCGAGTTCTGTGAAATCAAGATTTGGTTACTGCTAAGCCACTCTGTGAGAGTCATCTGCGTATAAATATTATAGAAAAATGAGACACTTTCTGTGAGTATAATCCTTGTTCTTCCATTGAGTCCCCACTGTACGAGTGCCAACTGTTGGCTGTATATTCAGGCAACAATATTTGATAGTAAGTTTCTTACATTCGAAATTCATTCATTCGCAAAACATGGATCGCTTAACAGCATCCACAGCCACAAGCATGGATGTTGCAGCATCCACAGCCACATGGCCATGCATGTTGCAGCTCTTAAGCATTTTGCTGCTTTATTCGGAACCGAATTTTCGAATTTTCGCTCATTAATTTCCCAGCAAATGAATGTACTTTCAACGCCTTTCTCCCACCATAATTGCGAGTCGCGAAATTGGCTTTTGGCATCCAAAAAATTATTTATGGCCCTGCGGGTGGGTGGAGCATTGCAGTAATGTGGTGCCATCGACACCCCCACATATAGCCGCACAAAACGGGCAACCGATGGAGTGACAACTACGACAACAACAACAACGATGATGATGACGATGACGCCAACACTCGAATTTGGCAAACAAATTATGCCAAAAATTGTGCATTGGGACACACACAAAATTGCAGGCCCAAATCGGAGCCAAATCGAGGCACTCTCTATCCCCTATCGCCTCTCCCATATCCCCTCTCCCACATCCCACTCTCTTTCGTTGGATAAAAATTGCCTGGGCGTTTGATAATTGAATTGAAAAGTTTGTGTGTGCCTCGCACTTTATCCCTCGATTGGAGCGAAGCGAGCGAACAGCACAATCAGTGGAAAATCCATTGAGACGCCATCATTTGCAAGATTTGGTCCAACTCTAAGGTCTGAGAGGCGGGCAAAACGGGTAAATGGTAAGCGGTTAATGGTAAATGGTAAAGGAAACATGGAAATTGGGCAAAATGCAGCCGCCAAAAAGAGAGAAAATCAGAAGGGAAATGCAATGCCAATTGGATAAAAGATGATTAAACAGAGAGAGAGAGAGAGAGAACTAGAGATGTATTGCGCTCTCTTTGAGAGACATGAAAACTCATCCCTTTGCTGCTAAGTCACACTGTGAGAGAGTCATGCGAATCAAACGGTTTTTCTTTGTTCTTTCTCCTTCCAGAAATCGTTTTCCAAGCCGTTCCCCAAAAGTGTTTGCTCCCGGGACAAACTTTAAGACCTTCCTTCAGGGTATATGCCATATCGTTTTCTTCAGACAAAACTTGTGGCAGTCCCTGGTTTTTGAGAGCTCATACATTAGCATTGCCTTTGGCTTTGCCCTCCAGCCTCCTGCCTCCAGCCTCCAGCTATAGCCGCAGCCTCTAGCCATTGCTGCTACCCAGAGCCTTTGGTCTTTGGGCTTTGGTTTTGGTTTCAGTTTCGAGACGCGAGCATTTTCATAAGACATAAATTCTGCGATTTAGCTAAATGCGCTCTACGGACCCATGGCTGGGTAATTTGTGGCATACCCAGGGTCGTACTCGAAGGACAGACATACTATAGTGCTGGCTGGCTGATGGCTGGCTGGCTGGCTGGAACACTGCTGCTATGCAAAGAGAAAAGAAAGAAAAAAGAACTGCAGCAGCATTAAATTACGCTCTCACATGGGGTACAGCCCAGGAGAAGGCGATGGAGCCGCAGCCACAGCCACAGCCACAGCCGGAGCTGGCAGACAAGGAAACTGTCGGACAAACTGGCGGACAGACAGACAGACCGACCGACAGACAGGGTGGGGAAGAGACGAAGTCGGAGATGGAGACCCAGACAAGGCGACTCTGGGACTCTGCGACAAGCTCATATTGCTTTATGTCTCTCTCTCCCTCCCTCTCTGCCTCTGCCCCCCCTCTCGAGTGCCTGGTTAAGCGCTTTTAATGGGACATTTTGTAAGTAAATTGCATTAATTTCCCAACTTAGGCGCGAACCCCAAATAAACAGAAAAGAAAATGCATTTGTAGAGAGAGAGAGAGAGAGAGAAAAAAAAACATAAAATAAGGAGAAGTGGAGAGAAGAAGAAGACTGGTTTCCAGCAGATGACATACGACCATTGGCCGTTGTCAATGTGCCACTCGATGATGGAACGATTTATGAGGCTCCTCTCCTCTTTTCTCAAATCGAATCGAATCGAAGCCGTTCGATTACGATTGTGCCACCAAAAACCGGTCGGCAATTCGATTTCGATATCATCGAACCGCGAGCCGCACACCCCACCGTACTGTCTCGTGTGTCTCGTGTCTGAATCGCGTGTCTTAGTCTCAAATCAAAATGCAATTAAAAGCAGAGGATCGGCCACTGACACAGCGGGAAAATTGTTATGGCTCTGGCGCTCTATTGCCGTTCGATGGCAATCGTGCCACATCTAGCTGCAAGTGTCAAACGGGTTGGCATCATCATCATCATCGTCGTCGTCGTTGTCGAAAGCCGGTTAGAATGGAGGGAGACTGGCGAATCGACAATACTCTCTGGAGGTGCTCTTTCGCTCGCTTTTGCTCTCTCACAGAGTAGCTAAGAACTTAAGTATGCCTTCTCTTCCCCACTAGCTCCATGCTAGAGAGACACAACATTACCCCAAGGGATCTCTTTGTAAATAATTGTATTCGTCTAATCTTTTTCTCGACTGCTTAGAGAACCAACATACCCCTCGATGGAGTTAAGGCATAGGAATACCTTTGGGGAAAAAGCCAATAAATAATGTTAAAGGATTGAGAAAACCAAGAGAACTAAAACAGATTGTGTGAAATATGTGTGAAATCTAGCAGAGGATTTATTGGAGTGCCTTTAGGAGTTGGGGGTCATCGAACGTCTTTTGGAAATGGCCAACACAATTGCAAATTTCTCTCAGAATGATATTTAATTGATTCAAACACACAATTAATGGCCTCCAAGAGGTGTCTTTGGGCCCACTTTTTGCTGGCCAATTTAGAGCCTGGCCTAGGCCACGCTCTGCCCCATTGGAGCGTGGCATGTGAGGACTTTTAATCCAGAGCAGCCACCCGTTGAACCCTCGCCTTTTCCGGTGGGAAAGCTCCGAGTTTCCCTTTCAACATTTTACACCTAATTGAAGGGCTTACAACTTTGATTGCCACTCGATGGAACTTTTGTTGTGGCTTTCAGGGCAAAGCCCTCCCATGCCACACCACGCCATGCCACTCTTTGCATAGTTTTCTAATCTTCCCGGGGAAAAGCTTCACTATTTTCCCTTTATATTTACACACAGATACACACCCATACATACATATATGTACATATATGTATATGTATACTTTGTACATTCATGCAGATAGCAAATATGCAAGAGAATTTTTTCGTATTTGTATTTTTTGTCGAATGATTTTTGCGTATTGTCGGAGGGAGGGGGGTAAAAATGCAAAGCCAAAATGCTTAAAATGCAAAACTAAAAGCTCTCACGATGCTCGATCTCTTTCCAACTCACACTAGCCATCTCTTTTGCTCTCACTAAGCGTGTTGTTTGCTAAGCGGCAAACAAAAGCTGTTGGAAAACATAGAAAATCCTTTTGCGAAACAAAGTGCAGCTGCAACAGCCGCGCCAGAGGTTAGTCGAGCAGTAGACACTGAGAGAAATGGGAGCGGGACTTCAATAGAACATTCAATAGTATGCCCTGATGATTATTACCGCATTACCGCTTTCGGTCTCCGATTTTTCTCTCTGTGCAGCTGGAGATCTGAGGAGCAGAAAAATTGTACAAAATAAGCAGTAGGAAAAATACAAAAGAAAGCTGCCACGTACCACCAAACCCCCTTCCTCCGCACACACACACACACACGCACACACCGCTACCCCTGCTGCGACCCAGCATTTCTCTTCTCGCTTAGAATGCATCATCCCTAGGCTCTTTGTTGGCGCTGTGGGGTCTTTAAATTGTCACACTGCAGTTTTTTAACCCAGAAACACATAAATATCGAGAGCTCAAAGGAGCGGGAGGGGCGCGAGAGGGGCGAGAGAGGGGCTGCCAACTCGCTGGCAAAGTGCATGCGGGGAAATTCCCCCACGTATCCACATATCCACATATCCACGTATCCACGCATCCTGAGCAGCTAAAAGCTTTTCACAGGAAGAGAGACAGAGAGACAGAGAGAGAGAGAAGGAGAGGGGCATGTGGCATGTAGCATGTGGCAGTAGGACTCCTTATTGAATGCTCATTATATATGACACACAAAGTGGATCCCCAGAGACAGACAGAGAGAGAGAGAGAGTGAGAGAGAGAGGGAGAGAGAGTGAGAGAGAGAGGGACACACACTTGTTGTGTCTTGGGGTCAGAGTTCGAGGATTTGTATGTGTGTCAGAGTTAATTGAATTGATCCTCCACTACTATGCCCGACGGCAGCAGCAAGAGAAGGGAAATCCATTAGGAAGCAGAAGCCCTACATACATGTAGGGATCCTTTCTTGGATTTTTCTGGGGCCACGTTACGCATACGCCCCGTATAGCGTGAGTGTGTGTGTGTGTGGCATGCAACAGCCAACTTTGTCGTTGGTTCATCTTTATGCAGAACGTGAAATGTGTTTAACTTAATTTAGTTCGAGTTACTTAAAAAAGCTTTTAAAAGTCGCCGAGCAAACAGTGGCGAAAACCAAAGCGAAAGGCAAAACATGAAGGAAAAACAAAGAGAAACGCCAGAGGAAAGAGTGAAAAAAAAGGGAAAGACGAAGCGAAACCAAAACTCAAACAAAAAATAAACGAAAAAAAAACTTTTCGTTGCCAAAAAAACAAAAGAAAAACAAACTGGGAAATGGAGTTACAGGAAAAAGCACCATCGAAAAGGGGGGGAACGGAAGTGTTGCTGTTGCTGCAACCTGGTGGCACGCCCCTGGCGCTCATATGGAGATTATCTGATTAACTGATTAAAAGGATAATGCACAACGAAACGCAGGAGATGCTGCAGGATTTCCATATTCAAAGATTTTCCATTTGCTAGAGGGAAAATTTCCTAATGAGAGAAAGAACCAAAGGAAAAACTTGAAGAAGAGCAACGCATATTTGCTTGGACCCTCCCGCCTCCCGCCTCCCCTTATCCCCTCTCCTACCACAAATACCTAAAACTATCAGCTAATGAAAACTCTGACGAGAGGGTAAAGCCCTCTACATTTTCCCCTTCCCCTTCCCACTTTCCTCTTGTTATTTGCTTGGCAAAAACGGAAATACATCAAAATAAATGCCAAAAGGGAAAAGCCAGAACAAGTAGAAGGAAAAATACACACACAGACAAACACGAACAAACGGTGAAAAAGCAAAATGCAAATATGAAAATTGTACAATATGAAGGATGCGTATGCCAGGATGTGCGGAGGCGGCTGTGCGGAGGATGCTTCCAAAGAGCTTCCAGGATATGAGAACACCATTGGCCATTGGCAAATATTGGCCTAAACAAATATTTGGCACACTTTCCCACTCACCCACCCACCCACCCCCCTCCGACGGCCCAGCCAGCAAAAAACCCAAACCTAAAAACCAGCCAAAGAGCAACCCTCTTCAAGGCAGAGCTGGGCATGGGGGGGGGGGGTATGCAAAAAAGGGTTGAAAAAGCGAAAGGCAGCGAAAATTTCTACCTGATGTCAAAAGTAATTAAATGAAATGCCAGCAACAGAAGCTCACACACAGGATACACCAGATACGGAGATACATAAGGGTAAGCGTATGGGTAAGGGGTGAGGGGTACGTACAGGGGTACGTGCTATATGCAGATACAATGTAAATACACAGCAGGGCACATAGTGTGGATAAGGAAGAAAGTCAAGAAAATACACTAAGCTAATGAAAATGAAAAGAATTTCCATCACAAAAGTTGGGAATTCACATATATGATGATAGGTAGAAGGATGTGTGTAGTTTTCAAAGGATAGTTAGATCTAATCTAGATCTAGATCTTTAAACTGGATCTTCTAGAAAGTAAAACCATCTACAGCAAAACAGGGCACATTGCAATTCAACGACAATGAAAAATTATCGAGTGGAGATCTAGAAGTTCTTTTAGAACATATTTGAAACTATTCCCAAAACAAGTTTTTCAGCTATTTGCCAGTTTAATATTCATCTTATCATCTTTCATCAATTCACAAATCAATGTCCATCAATTCACAAATCCATTATCAAAATGCAGCTGCAATCGTTGAAGCGAGAAAGAAATATATGCAAAGCCACACTGCGAGAGGAAGAGAGAAAGAGAGAGAGAGAGAGAGAGCGAGAGCATGCCCAAATGTACAGCTAACCAAAATCAGATCCCGCCTAATGATTCCTTGATTGCTGCCACTATTTAGTGATAAGATCTACTGCTAAAAGAAGACCCCAATCGAATGTCCTTTTGCTGAAAGTTTTCCTTGGGTTTTGGGGCCAAATTAGAAAGAGAGAGAGTTCGCTTTTGTGTTGTCAAACCCCATTGGATGCTCATTATGGAGCACTGCCGCACCATCCTGCAGGTCTGACAGCCTCTCATTGAGATGCCCGGGTCGAAGGAGCCGCCAGGAGTCGTCGAGTCATTAAATTACCTTTCAAGAGAAGCCAAAAAGGCCAGGAGTCGGGGATGGGGATGGGGATGGGTGTGGGGATGGGGATGGGGATGCAGCAGCCCTCAAGTTTTGAGGGCAGGAAAAAATTGAAAGAAAGCCATGGAAAACCCTGCCAGAAAGTAGTGGCAAAGTTTTCTTCTCTTCTGCTTTTCTTTTGCTGCCGGAGCTGCAGCGAAAAGTCAAAGGAGGCAAAACAACGAACTAAAGGTAAAAGTGTAATGAGAAAAATTTGTAAGCTCTGAAGGAGAAAGATGAAAATAAAAGAAGAAAAATAAAGTACAAAAACAATCATCGGGCAACAAAGGAGGCAGGCGGCGGGCGGCAGTGCGGCAGCGGGAAGGAGGGGGGCAAGATGTCGCGGTGGCAAGGTTAAATAAAACTTCTGGCAATAGTGTGACAATTGGGGCGTTCAAAGGGAGGCGGGCGTGGCACAATTTTGCGCTTCAAATTTGCTTTTAAATACACTTTTCAAAGAGTCTGATGACTTTATGGAAAAGTTGTGTCTGTCCGTCGTAGGAAATTTTACTGTAGCTGGAAGCGGAACAAATACTTTCCAAGGGTATTCAATGCTTCGACTATCAAAGCTCTCAGTTTTCCCCCTTTTTTTCTGTGTTTTGTTTTTGAGGTGATGTCTCTGAGCAGGGTCTCTGTCTCTGTCTCTTTCTACTCCCACTCTAGCTGTCTCTTTCTGCTCTTTCCGCCTGTAAGTAGCTGTGTAATAAAATTACTTTTTAAGTGCGTCGCGTACCTGCGGGTGGGGGCTCCGCCAAAGGCAGGCAGACGATGCGCTTCATTTGCTTTGCCAATGAAGGGCAGGTGCCCCCCCTCCCCCTGCCCCTAGGAAATGTCAACGTCTAAGTCGGAAGTCATTTGAATTATTTAGCAGAGAAATGAGAAGCTGAAACGAGGTCATGCCACAGGGAAAAATCGAATTTTCGCGAGAACATGCGGCGTATGAGCAATGTTGGCACCAAAAGAAATTGTCCAGAAAGTGCCACAAAAGAAAAAGAAAGAGAGAGAGAGGGACAGAGGGTGTAGCCTTTTTATGACTGTGTGTGTGTGTGTGTGTGTGTGTGTGTATGTATGTGGCAGGAAAAGTGCAATATGCCTCCTACCCATAAAATATGTTGCAAATTATGAAATATTTGAAACTTTTTAGCCAAAGAAAAATGCGGCAGGCGCCAAGGCTGGCGCCATTTGGCCAGAACATAAAACGGGGCCGGGGACGGGGCCGGGAACGGAGACCAACCAGACGACGGCAAGGAAAGCGGTCCGGTCCGGTCCTTTCGTTCTGGGTTCTGGGTCCTGCCTCCTCCATGGGGACGCCTCCTTTATGGGCATTTAAGTTTTCATAAGTTGTGCAAATAAATTTTAATCGAAAAATGCGCCAAAGCAATAACCAGGAAAGCGACCCAAAAGGAAGCCCCGGCAGCGCAGGAGGCCACAGGACCAGCTGCAGCTGCAAACTTCCTCCTTCGAGGGGGGCGGAGAGGAGACACCACCCGCGAAGAGAGCCCCAGCAGCAAGTGAAGCGGCAGGAGTCGCTGAGAAGTTGCAGAAGAGAGAAATTCGATTCGGATATCCGTGCCTTCAATGAAAAGGAGCAGGAAGGAGCACGCAGGACGCAGGATAAAAAAAAACAATCAATTTTCATAGTTTTCATAGAATCACTGCAGTTTTATCCATCGATTAAATGATTTAAATGGTGGGATAGGTTTCTCGATTCTCCGAACTGAAAAGAGTTTAAAGTTTTTAGGCTTGAATTTTCCTCGTCAATCATTTGCTTGGCTTGAACATCTTTCTGCAATCAATTATGGTGGATCCTCGGGGAAATACCAAAGGAAACCACATAAAATCGGCTATGTGTGTGGTTATAGGCTCTAAAAAAGGGATCTCAAAGGGTTACACAGCAGGACATGGTGTAATAAACAGCTTGGGAAACGTTTAGCTGTTTTGTAAAACGTTTAAAAAACGTTGGGCCAAATGACTGGAAAACATTATGTGTAATGATACGAACACATGTTCATAGAAAAAGGTTTTTGATAAAAGATAAAAAACGAATAAGAGTCTGTCTCACTGGGAGAGAGAGGAGCAGAGTCTCACTCTGTACCCTTTACTCCTCTAAGCTACTCTGGGAGAGAGGGCAGAGATACATATGCATGCATTTTCTGTACAATTTGCCTAATGCTTAAGCTGTAGGTATTTCCCTGCCTCTGGTTTTTGTAGCCCCCCACTTATAGCTCTACCCATAACTTCTTCTGTATCTGCATAACCACCTATAACCCCCTCTGTATCTGTATCTGTATCTGTATCTGGGCTTCTGCACGCAGCTCTTCATGGATTTGTAGCTACATTTGTATCTGCATTTGTATGGTATCTGTCGTTGTCTGTCTGGTCGTCACCTTTTGGTAATGACATTACTCCCTGTGCTGCAGGGCAGGCCAATTTGATTAGCACCCTGGCAAAATCATTAGCAAACACACAAGTAAAACAGGGCCCGATGTTCGGGACACAATTCTCTCTCTCTCTCCCTCTCACGTAGCAGATGCTCTCCTCCTCCCCCACCCCACCAGAGCAGGGCAAACAGTCGGAAGCAAACAAACAAACAATGAAGCAGAAGGCAGTAGGAGGCATGAGGCAGGAGGCAGGAGGGGGAGTGGCAGAGTAGCAGAGCGGGAGAATCCATGTTAAACATATGCAAACAAGTGAATGGAGCCCGACATTTGTCGACTTCGACTTCGACTTGGACTTGGTGGCGTCTCCATCCTCCATCTGCTGCTTCTGCTGCTGCTGCTGTTGTTGTTTGTCGACTGCTGTTGCTGCTGCTGCTGCTGCTTGTTGCTCCACGAGCACAAATAAGCAACAAATTAAATAAGTAACAAAAACGGGAGGAGGCATACAGCTGGGACTTGAATGGAGGATGTAGATTGGGACCTACAGTCGGACGGAGAGAGACGGCGAAGGAGGATGGCAGCCCCGAAAGTCGAGGGAGAGGAGAGCTCGAATCATAGGAGGAGCATTGAAGCTCAAACGCCCGGAATCATGCAAAGCGGAAGCTCCGGAATCATAGGAGAAATAAGCTCCGGAATCATAGAAGTAGGAAGCTCCCCAAAATCAGTAGTGCAATGGAGTGATGGAGCTCTGGCGTTGTCCCCTGGAGATGGCAGAGGAGATGGTGATGGAGATGGAGATGGTGATGGAGGGGAGGGAGTCCCAACTTCGACCCAAAATCCTAAGGCGGCTTAGAAGATAACATGAGACAGTCATTTGTGTTGACGAGAAGGACCAAAACCCCAAGCAGATGATGATGCGAATGGAGATGGAAGATGGAAGACAGAAGGGATGGGAGGAATGAACGGGATGGAGTGATGTGTGCTCCCAAAGGAAGAGAGGAACTTTCCGTTTGGTCTTTTTTCATAAATTATTCCCCCGGAAAAGGCAAGACTCCGCTCCGCTCCGCTCCACTCCGTTCCATTCCGTGTGCGTGTCATGTAATTAATGCGAGTCAAATGAATGAGCAAACGAATAGACAAATGATTCGCAAGGGGAGGCAGGGGGAGACAGGGAGACAGACAGACAGCAACAGCATATGTGACTGCCCATCCATATAGCTTCTTAAAGCTGATCGGAAATATATATACTAGATATATACATATATGTATATGGAATATATGTATGTATATTCCAAGCGGAAGAGCGGAAGCTCAACTGATGCCCCGGGGGACACTAAGCTCTGCTGCTCCACTGATGCTGCCGCTTCCTGCAACACTCTTGCTGTTGCTGCTGCTGCTTCCTCCCCTTCTGCTTGCAACAAACACCCTGCCACAGTGCTAAGCAAATTTCCACGCTTTTCCGCGTGCGCGTGCTACACAAAACTGGCGATAAATTTTAATACCTAGAACAGGACTCTGGGACAGGACCCGGCGACAGGGGACCGAAGGAACTGCTGGGGAGGCAGACGCATTCTAAAATTTATTGTTATTATGTGAATTTTATAAACGATGCTGCCACTGCTGCTGCCAGTGCTGCTGCCAGGGTGCCACGATGTTGCACTTAATTAAATTTTATGTGCCCCATCCCCCCAGAACGGAAAGAAACACAGAGAAAAGCTAAGAAAACCCAAAGAGAGAGAGAGACAGAGACAGAGAGTAAGAGTAAAGGATTTCCCCTTGTGTCCCCCCCTCCCCTTCCTGCTCCTCAGTGGGTCAGTGGCCGCCCAACCCAACCCACAAGGTCGAAGGTCGAGAAAAAACTTTTAGCCAAAGCAGCAAAAAAATAATTTGTTTTTCTCCTCTTCTATTTTTTTTTTGCAATTTATGAGCTGTCCTGTGGGGGTAGGGCATGTGTCCTGGAGATCCCAGGATGCAGGATGGGGGGCATGCGAGGGGGCAAGGTGGCCGAGTGGACTTAATAGGCTTGTTTACCCATCGGTTCTCCGTTTGGGTAGGGGACTTCAAGGAATACTGGCCATAGAACAAAAAAAGAGATAA
Organism: Drosophila athabasca; assembly: GCA_008121215.1. Lineage (NCBI taxonomy): Eukaryota > Metazoa > Arthropoda > Insecta > Diptera > Drosophilidae > Drosophila > Drosophila athabasca. The sequence continues at coordinate 6,006,415 of CM017796.1, read as the reverse complement.
AAGTCGAATTTGAATTTACTTTTCGGGGCTGCCAAGATGCAGAAGAGAAGAAAAGGTCCGGGAAGGATAACCCCCAGAGAGGGATATCCTTGAAGAACTTTAATAGAGTCTCTTAATGAACTAAGCCACACTGGGAGAGAGAAAGAGAGTGAGAGAGAGAGAGAGATCTAAAGGAAGGATTGAATTATAGAAGTGATATAAAGACAATCCATTTGATAGGAAATAGAAATTGGAAAATAGTAGAGGATATTTCTTTGTACAGTCCAAGAAATCATGTAATTCCCGAGAGCACCAAAGCTATGAAAATACATCAAATATAATCGAAAATCAAGAACTATAAGTAAAGACGAGAGACTTCATTTGAAGTTTTTTTCTTCTTCCCAATATCATAACTTAATTTCTCATAAAACGAAAGAACCCATCACTCTCCGCTTTAGAAAGGGATTCCCCCACGAAGTTCAACCAATGATTGATTGAATGAATGAACTTTCCCTCTAATGAAGCGTTGGCTCAGTAGTGTAGGATCAGGGACTCTTAAGTGGACCCTCCTTGACACTGGCTGACCCTGAGACTCTGTCTTTTCGCCGTTTACTTAATGCAAATGATTGGGTAAAAGACTCGTCGTACCTTTTGCTGGCATTCCACAACCAACCGAAAGCCCAAATGCAGGTCAATCCTCCAAAGAGTGTCACAGCGGGAGGAACAGTGCCAGCAGATGAAAATCGCACGAAATTCCAAACGTTTTACGACGACAGCAAAGGCAAAAAAAAAACTGTCGAAAGTCATTGGAAAATGCCAGGAATAGGAGTAGAACGGCTGACAATCGGCGGGCGAGTGAGCGAGCGAGGGGGAGGGCGGAGAATGGCGTCAATGTTGGCGAAAATGTCAAGGAAATTCCAGCACATTTTTTATTGAAGAACTTCGATTGAGCGATGTTGCCATCGCCCCCCTGCCGCTATAAGACCCTCTCCATCTCCGTCTCCATCTCCATATCCCTCCCCTCACCAGTGCTCAATTGTTGTCTTCGATTCCGTGTCCGTGTATTTCGTGTGAAGAAGCTAAATAAACTCCAATACAGAAATCCCTTTTTTAAAATGGGATCTCTCACTGGGAGGACGACAACGACGACGACGGCAATAAAAAGCGCAAACGACAGCGACAGCCCTTGCGCCCCTCTCCCACCCCCCCGTATGACACTCGTCTTTCGGATGTCGGAAGGAAATGTCGTCATTACTGTGCAACTTATTGGAGGAGAGAGTATGCCACACCCGAATACGAGTGGCAGAAGCAACAGCCAGAGCCATGTGGAAAGGACTGTTTGTAGCAGTCGGCTTGTAGCATTTGAAGCATCGGATACCCAGCAAAAGGTTACATACGCATATCCTGCACCTCTTCCAGTGTGGCTTGGTAGAGCGCAGCTCCTACCACTCGAACATTGAACTAGTCTACAGTAGTAGTCTGTAAAGATCTATAAATTCCACTAGGGGATACCTCGAAGAGAAGCCACAAGGCTTTAGAATCATTCTCTATATCTCCCCTACAGGGTATCAAATCCATCGCATTGCTTTACTTCAAACTAAAGATGATAATACCCTCCTTTCAACGCATAAAAAAAATACAGAAAAAATAAATAGAATACGGGAGGAATGCTCAGCATTCTCTACACTTGACACTCCAGCCATGCAATTGCTAGGGGGAGTCGGAATCGCAGTCGGAGTGTGAGGCAAGCGCCAGTGGCAGTGGCAGGTTTCATTCCGCTTACGCAATATGCAAATGTGTTAAGAATCTTACAAATTTGTTAAGCAAATCGAAGACGAAGCCCCAAAAGCGAAAAACGAAAAACGAAAGACGAAGCCAAAAGCCAGCGGAGCAGAGACACATTTATCATCTGGCAGTTGAACGAGTGGGCTGCCGATTCAGTGGATGCCGGTGGATGCCACGCGGGATGCCATGGAGTGTTCGAGTGTTGGAGTATTGGGGGCTGGTTGTGAATCACACTTTGATTTATTCATGTGCCAGGTAACACGTTGAGGTTAATGGGCGGCTCAATGGCGGCCTCGGTGCGCCAATTGCCGCATTTTGCTGGTTTTATGAGCTGCCAAAGAGCTTGCCAACAGCCAACAGCTAACAGCCACCAGCAGCGGCAGTCAAACGAAAGGAAGGGGCAACTGGAGCAGCAGCCATCCATCCATCACCCAAACATCAATAAAATATGTGCTCGCACATCGAAAGTCAAAGAAATACTCGGAATAGGAGCATAAATTCCGACAAAGAGGTGGCAGGCGCTGCCTTAATAGCGGTAATCGTGTAATCGATAGAATTTAAGATTATCGGAGTGCCACCCTGGCAGCGGACGACCTGTTAACCCCTTCAATCCTTAACAGGCGTCATAAAGTGCACTGGGAGAAAAAGATAGATGGAAGAAGATACAGTCGATGGCTCAAAAGATGCTGAAGATTAAAGGGGAAAACTTTCAAGATTAATCAAATAAAATTATCTATAGACTTGAGGGATCAATCGGGAAATAATATTCATTGAAAGGGATTCTATGGAAATTAAATTATGATAGGAATACACAAAACAATCTTTCAGGCAGATCTACAAAATCTCAAAAGAAAACTTTTCACTTTCCACAGCTAAGCCGCACTGGAAGAGATAAAGAGAGAACCGAAATGTAGAGGCCTTTCCTTGCAATAATTTCCATAAATTCCAGTCGAATATCAGGGTTTCTTTTCTCAAGATTTAAATTCTGCTCTTTGCTCTCCATCTTTCTAGTATTTTCGTGGCAGAAGTACTCTCTTTTTCTCTCAGTGCACTCTTAAGAACTTTTCCACCTTTTCCCCAAAAATCCTTCTTCAGCGATATTTATTTTAAAGGAAAACCTGAGGAGGAGCCCTTTGCATATTAACCGAAAAACGAGAGAGCGCTAATCTCTTTGAACGCTCGAATAAATAAAAATAATTTGGCATCGTTTACCTCCAAACACGAAATAACCCCAACCCACCCCACCCCACCCCACCCCATCCCATCCCCCCCTTTGCCAAGGGAGAACTTCAAACAGTTTATGCCTGGCGCCGGTGCCACCTGTGTGAGCTGAGTGGCAGGGGCATGTAGCGTGGAGTGTGGAAAGTGGAAAAGCCCTCATGGCTTTGGTCAAAAAACTTAACCGATTTTCGGGGCTTAGACGCGGCGACGGCCTAGTTAGTCGCACGCTCAGCAGAAGCTTCACCGACGACTTTGATAAGCGATCCCTTTGATATATTCTGCGGGGTGGCATGCCACGCTGTGTGTGTGTGTGTGTGTGTGTGGCATAAGGGTTGGGTACTCGAAAGCGGATTCAAATTTGATTTCGCTACCGCAAAAGCAAACAAAAGTTTGCTCTGTTTCCCCTGTGCCTGCATGCAAATTAAATTTGAATGCTCTTCAATGCCCCCCAAAGGAGCAGAGGGGGCAGGAGGAGCAGGAGGAGGAGCACGAGGAACAGAAACAGATTCTGGGGGATGCTATCAATGGCAGAGTAGGATTGGAAGACAAATGGCTGCAGGAACAACGGATGGGTCGCGTTATATGCGCGAGTGCATTAAGCAGCGATTATCCTGCCACACAGTTCCTGCCACCCCCCCGTCCAATCCTGCCATGTTTCCAGTCGAAAAGTTGCCCCCAAGTTCTGTGGAATACACACCGCACACACACACACACACACACACAAATCCACACAGTCACTCATAAATAACGAACGCACAAACCGGGAACGGAACGGCACGGCACGGCACATATTATATATTCATACGCCGATGTTGTGTCGAGCGCTAGCTCTCGAAATTTATGCTAATGCTAATGTTCTCCTGCCCCTGCAATGGGTGCTGTTGCTGGTTGCTGGTTGCCGGTTGCTGGTTCTGTCTGTTGCGGTTCTCTCTATAATCAGCAGAAGGCAGAGCCAGACCCAGAACCAGAGCCCTATGGATGATATATGGGCTATGGTGATACCCGCTAATCGGCTGGAAACTCCCAGCCCTGGTGTCCATCATCAGGCTGCCCTTAAAGGTTAACCGATTCGGATGAGATGAGATTTGGTAATGCGCCATCAAAAATGGGTTCCTATACTATCTATAGTTATAGTTTATTATGATAACATAATTTAAGGGGGTATCCCTTGTGTCGCCTACGATTGTTGGATGCCAATTGTACAATTGCCGAAAAAACTTTGCTTTTAAGTGCCCCCCACACACACGAATGCGGGTTAAGTGCCAAGGGCAGAGAGAAGTTAATGTGGTAGGAGACCTGCCACAAACTATGCTGCCACTCCTCCCCTCAGCCATGCAGCCATGCAGGTGATAAATGTCAGCGCATCCTGTTGCCACATAATTTCTGACTTTTTCTGTGGATGCCGCCGCCGCCGATGCCGCTGCCGCTGCCGCCTCCCCGAACAAAAGCCTCTGGCAATCGGCTGCAGCCCGAACTCTTGGGCCGTAAAGTTTTTCGGTCGTCTCGTATTTCCAAGTTCTGGAATTTCTGCAACTATAAATCGAATTGATATATAGCATGTGTCCCGAAACTACTATGTCTCTATGGCTTCCTCTTGAATGCAACTCCGAAACATTACCGGATGGGGCTATAAAAACATAACGGATCGGATTTAAATCATTGAATATCTCGATTTTAATCAGTTGAATCGCTTAAATTGGTGGTACCAGAATAACTATAGATATATTAGCCTAATCTTTCGAAATCGGCTACGATCCTGCTATGAATCGGTTAAGATTCTGTGGGTATGCAATGATGAATCTGCTATGAATCTAAATGGTCTCTCGTTTATCAATCAAAATTGGCAATAAAATAATGTCCCCCTCTTTCAGACGATATTCATTATTCATCCACAATGTCATTCCGTGGCGTAAACTCTGGCGTTGCAACACGCCTTCACGACCGCACACACAGCCCGTTACTTTTTGGACAGTAACCAAATTTTATGCAGAAGAAAAAAACAGTTGCCAAAATGGGATTCAAAGCCGAAAAGTCATTGGACCATTGGGCAATTATGAATGTTAATGCTATTCATTACGAATCGCTTCCGTTGTCACGCCCCCATCTCGCTGGCTGACGCCCACTTGTGTCTTTACGCGAGAGAGCGATTAAAAACGCATTGCCAAATCGCGCGCAAAACACAACGAAATCGCATGGAAAACGCACACAAATCGCGAGGCCATAAATTATGTCTGAAATCAATATACTACGAATGGAGGATGAATGGAGGGGGATATATGCATGTAGGGGGGGAGGGGGTTATATGCAGTGCCACTGAACCCCATTGACTTTAATCGGTGAGTGGTACGTCGCAGGATGGCAGAGAGGCAGAGTGGGGCAGAGGGGCGGGTGGCACGAAGTGACTGTAAATGATACTTTAATGTGACAGGCGGCTGCCACCATAGAAACAGATCTCTCTCTCTCTCTACCTCTCTCTCTCTCTGTCTCTCTGGTGGCAGGAAGGGTTTTGCTGCCTGACACTGACAGCATGCTGATGATTTTTGCACCTCTTTTTTATGCCACGTGCCCCTCGCTCTTCCCCGCTCCCATCTTCCGCCTGCGGTTGCTGTCATAAAAAGGAAAAAACTATCGCATCCAATTCTCTCCCTCTATGGCTCTCTCTCTCTCACTCTCGCTCTCTCTCGTTTTTCTCTCATTTTTCTACCTTTTTGTCCTCTTCTCCCTTTGCTTTTTTTTTCACTATTTTTCCGGTTCTTTTTTTCCTCCTTCCATTTCCATTTTTTTTCGCGTTTTAATTCCCGGGGCGCGCTTTCAACGCTTGTCATCTTACCGCTAATGGCGGCTACATGTCAACCACTCATCTCACTCGACTGCAGCGAGCCACCTCCAGGAGGGGGCAGTGGCAGAGTCGGTAGCGACGGACGGGCTCCATCTCTAGCCCGGAGTTTCATCTGAATCTCCAGCCCGGATTCACCGCTCTCCAGCTCCGTTTCCATCTCCGAGTGGCACCTCGAAGCGCGCGCCAAGGCCTCCTCTGGCTGCTGGCTGTTGGCTGTTGGCTGCTCGTTTTCCAGCCATTCATTCATTCATTCATTCGTGCCGCAACGTCATCGTCGGCGCAGAAAGAGAAAGAAAGAAAGAGAGAGAGAGAGAGACGCAACAGAGAAGAGGCTGCCCCACCGGCTGGCTGTACCCCCGATAGCTGGCGCCACTGGGTGCACCGTGCAACATGAAGCGTGAAATCGCTTTGCCAGGGCTGCCAGTCGGCGGGGCATCCACATGCCACATCCCCGCCTCTTCCAGCCCTTCCAGTGCCACAAGCAACCAACCAACCAACCTGTCGTCATAAAAATTTGTGTACACACGCTCACAAACGCGAGCAAAACGCGGAAAAAAAAAATGTAAGCAGAACAATGTGTCGCCACTAAAGCTATATAGAAGGGTGGGGAAGGGCAGGGATGGAGGGGCGGTGAGAAATGCAGGGAGACGACCACGGGAACACAAATGGTAGCAGCGCTACATAGACAGCAAGGTGGTATACTCTTCTCTTTTTTTCTGAATCAGTTATGAAACGGTTACGAACCGGCTAAGCCCCAAATCGCCTCTGATACCCATTTCTAGATTGTGGTTTTTTTTAACGATTCCAAAACGGTTTTACGGTCACCTGAATTTGAATCGGTAAGCCCCGAATTACTTATTGCACCCTTTTCGGAATTAAGATTTCGGAAAAGGTTTTACCCCTGGTTTTTCATTATCCCTAAAAACTATTCATGTAAACTTCTAACCGCTAAATGAGTCAAAGATTCGTAATGCAACCCCCATAATATCTCTTAACCCTAACTAAGTGATTCCAAAAACCGAATTAAATCAAAAAAAAAAACCTTATCAAAATCATTTCGAAATCATTCAAAGGCACCTCATAAATATGCCACTCTCTTGCCTATAGATATTCTCTATATATAATTAATCAGAAGGCCTATAAATATCGAAATAAAACACAAAAATCTCTCAGCGTTGAAACCACAGAAAAGTGTGTGTTTTTTTTGGGGAACATTTATCAAAGATGTCAACAAATTGTGGATGGATGGCCGATCCGCCGAATCGGGTGACAAATGCGAGGCAACAGCTGATGTTCCTTTTGTTTGTTCAGGGATATATGTGTAGTGTGTGGTACTATGTGGGTCTGGCAGGACCTGTGCGAAAAAGAAATTCCGGGCGCGTCATAACGATGTTGCCAGGTGACTGCCAGGCAAAAGGCAACGAAATGTGGCTGGGTCTGGGTGTGGGTCTGGGTTGTGGGTCTCGGAGGCAGGAACCGGCAGTACGGTTGATAAAGGGTACGACGGCATCGGCAAGACACAGTTTCGCTAATGAGTTTCCGTCTGTGCAACGCGTTTGCTGCTGCCACTAATCTCCAGATACCAGATATATACATATACATATATATATATAGTTTACACGATACGATGCAATATATATAGCAGCGACGGCTGCTGCTGCTGCTGCTTCTGCTGATGATGATGTTGCTTAAATATGTAGTCAAAGAAGCAGCCCATGAATGAGGGGGAAAGGGGAATGCCCCATCAAATGAGCTGCAACGTGGCGTGGCATCTTCTTTGCAAGTCGTCGCTGCATCATATCCGTCAGCGGGCAATGCCATTAGTGCGGCTTATTAATTGGCCAGACTCACAGACTCCCGGACTCCCCAGCGTTTTCTGACTTTTATATCCGTTTGCCTGTCAGTGGAGCACAGCGTTCAACAGGCAAACAATCAAACAAGCCAGCAAGCCAACCAGCCAACAGTGTGTCTGTCTGTCAGTCATTCAGTCAGTCAATCCATCAGACATTTAGTCATTCACGCGATGACAACTCAAACAGCAAACAGCAAACACTGGAGCGGGAACGGCAACGGGAACAGTAACAGTAACAGGGACAAGGACGTTTCTCCAGCGGAATAAGCTAATCCATTCTATCCCATCCCATCCCATCACCGCCCCATCTGCTGACACTTCTGGGCCAGGGACAGGGACTGGTACTGGTACTGGGAGTGGGACTTCTGGGTATCCAAAAGAACGATGGCAACAACATGGTTAAGTATCTTGAAATAATATTTACACTTCAAGCAAAAGACGCAACGCAAACAGCAAACAGGCAGCGCAGCAGCGCCACGGAGGGGCAACAACAGCCAAAGAAGCAGCCACCAGCCACCAGATACCAGATGATGATGATGATGCCTGGCCAGGCACCAGGAGGAGTCTCGAGAGCTGTCTCCTACTCAAATAAGTTAATCGCTCTGCCAATGTGACAATGGACATTGTGGATTCACAAAAGCGAAAGGGGGAGAAGGGGTGACGAAGGTGCATGCCCCGAAAGGGACAGGCGAAATGGTCAGAAACCGGTTAAGAGTTCGCTTCGACAGATAAAAGTAGAGAATATCTCTGTGAAGTAATTTTTCAGACAGAAGAATCAATTTATGGGATCCTCCAATTGATGGGCCGCTTCGCTAGAGAGACAGTTTTATGTTGCGATATCTTGAGGAGAACTTACCTATAGAATATCTGTATGCCAGAAAACGGGAAAGATTGTGCATCAAAGTAAGATATAGATAGATAGGGGATCAGCTAGTACCCAATTGATGGACAAATCTTAAGCCTTTGAACAAGTGATGCAAAGAACGATGATCATTATCGATTCAAAGCCATTTCAGAGCAGCCCTAAAAGATGAAACCCCTTAAAAGATATCCTCAAACATTCCCCTTCATATACACATTTTCTCGCAGTGTACAAAAGCCAGCCGCTGCTGTCATATTTTTAGCTTAACCTGCTCCCAGCGACCCTCCTGCCGACGCTGAAGCCACACGCAAAACTATTTTTAAATGACGACAGAACCGAGTGGCAGGGGCAGGGGCAGGCCTGTGGTCTCTGGTCTCTGGGGCAGGGATAATACAAATGCAGATGCAGTTGCGGATGCAGACAAAACGGCGCAGACACAAGACGTTCCAACCGGAGGGGGGGAAATACAGAAGCAACAGACAGGCTGTTAACTGTAGACCTACCTATGGGCCATGGCCATAAGCCATAACCAGCGAGCAGTGAGCAGTGAGCAGAGAGAGTGAGGGGGAGGTGGAGGTGGAGGTGGAGAGTCAAAGCCGCAGTCTGGCCAAAAAGCTGCGGTCAAAATGAGGCGCTGAGAGTCGGTTTCCATCTTTGCTGGCGTTTCCAATTGAAATTGCATTTGCATTCCCATTTGAATTTAATTGAATTGCATTCTGAAGACATTCTCGCATCTCGGCTAAAAGCCATTACACTTTCCATCCATCCTCGTTTTGACATTATGGATGAAACCTCTTGGTAAATATTCTTCAGGTATTGATTTACATATTTAAAGAATGATTTGGATCTGGGTGGCAAGGCATAAATATCAAATATAATGGGTTCTAATGGGTTCTATTATGATATATACTGATACCTATTTATGGCGCTTATAATTTCGGAATTGAATATCGATGAGAGCATCCTGATTGGCCAATCCAGACATGGACATGGCTTGAATATCTTCTTGATGTATCCCAATTGGTATACGCTGGCTTACCTTTGGATGACTCTATTGGATCCAATTGGGGTATACCCCGGATATTACATATAAAAACGAATCTTCAACTTACCTGCAAAGAGAGGAGGAGAAAGATGGAGAGAAATGTGATTATTGTAATGGATATTGATACTGTATAAATTTCATAAGGTTTTCTTGTCTTTTCCAAGACTGAATATCATAGATATGAATCTCTCTAAATAAGAGCCTCCTTCTTCCAGTGTGGCTTAGCAGCAAAGATTGGGGTCTGTTCTTTCGTTTAAGATCTTACATCTCCTATTTATCTCTCTGTTAACCGACTCCCAAGTAGTTTTCTTTGTAAATCAAACATTTTCCACTACGACAACTATCTCCATTTCTCTCTCCCTGATTCTCATGAGACAATGGATGACTGGGGAAAAACTTTTCCCAAACCAAACATAGAATTATGATAATTATGGTTTTGGTGGGCAACGTTTTCCCTTTTTTTTATTCTCAAGAGTTTTTGATTTGATCAAACACTTTTGTGGCCCTTTAATTGGCCAATTTGCTTGGCCGACTTTTAGAAAATATTTTCCCCTGCTATTTGTTTGTTTTGACACCCGTTCGCTCGCTCTCTCGCTCTTCCATTCTCCAACTTCAGTTTCCAACTTCTGTCGGGGGGATTGGAGTCCGATTCTGGGCTTTTTGTATAATTTCCAAGAGATAATTGAAAATTAATTGCTTTCGACAGCTGAACATGAGCCAGGGAGAGCTTCAACTTCAACTTCAACTTCAGATTCCAGCTTCCAGCTTCCATCTCCTCCATCTGCGGCTCCCACTCCATCTGCATCTGCAGCTTCGTTAACATCTGTGGGAGCACCGCACCGCTTGGTCGCAAGGAACGAGTTATTTAATTAGTTTTGACGCGATGATTTGGCCCCCCTTTCCCCCTGTGCATTCTTAAAGGCCGACACGCGATCCCCGTACTCACTCTAGAGGGGATCGCATCTCCTCTGGATCAGACAGGGATCGGATCGCTGGTAGGTCTGTGTGCGTTGTCTAGCGACACCTTGTGGCACGGAAGCCTCCTCCGAAAGCTCGAACGCTCGAACGCTGATTGAATTTCAATTTTTGTGGTCCATGACTCAATTTTCCAATGGAAATGTGTGCTCTGCTCTATGCTGCGTTCTCTGCTCCTCTGCTCTGCTCTGTGCCGTGCCTTCTATTTCCTTCGTCTGCTATAGACTTGTTCCGCAGGAGAGTTCAAAAGAGGATGCCCGAAAGGAGCTTCCACTCGAAAACTGGACAATGGCCAATGTTCGATGATTGAGTGGGTGGCACTGCTAAACCAGTGGCAGTGGGCCAGGGGGCATCCAGCATCGAGCATGCAGCATGGATGGGGTAACAAGCAAACAAGATTTCACAATCAGCGCTAGACCGAAAAGTGTGTTTGAATTTCGAGTTAAACGGCATCATCCCGAGAGAGAGAGAGAGAGAGAGAGGAGGTAAAGCAGGAGGAGCACCAAGAAGACCTAAAGGAGACATGATATCGACGAAAAACGAGGAGCCAACCCATTGAATGCTCGACAGAGATGAGCGACTGCTACTGTTACTGTTCACGGTGACTTTTTAGGTACTGCTACTGCTACTGGTACTGCTACTGTAAGAAGCACTGTTCCATCTCTCTTCCAGTGTGGCTTAGCGTCTATACTGCTACTTTGCAGAAGATCTGCAGATCTTAGGCTTACTGATATTCGTATTCCAATAGTTTTCCCAACTGTTTTGACTGAATTCTGCTTACAATTTTCACTGTTTTCTACAGGCAATTGATCCCCTCCCTTCCCTTGCCACAATTAGTGCTGATTCCATACTTAGGAATTTTTTCAATTAGAGTAATCTTTTCTAATGCCAAAATTGCAACTCCAATCACTGTTCATACTGCTCCCCATGCTGCTCCCGTAAACTGCTACTGTCACTAATTCTCTACCTTAAGCACTGCTCCACCTCCTCCTCCTACTCATCCTTCTGCTCCTTCCACTGCCAGTGCCAGTGCCAATGCCACTACTGCCATCCCATGCCGCTGGTCGTTCTGTCGATGAGCATGAGAAATGGTCGAGTAAATGTAAATGCCTCCTGCCTCGAGGAGCAACTGAGAAATGTTTGACCAAATCGCATGCCAGCACTCCGTCTGGGTTGTCCCCGACAACCCCTAACCCACAAACCGTACTCCTTGCAACTGCTGATTTCGCATGACAACCTGCAGGAGGCATGCGGCATGAGGCATGAGGCATGCAATCGTTGCAAAGATATTTCATGGCTCTACCCATAGCTATAGCCATAGCCATAGGCCATGAAAGTGCACAGTTGTCAACTCTCAACAGGCGGCAGAAACAGAAGGCACAAGTTGAAAGAGCAGCAGCAAAAGCAGCAATAGCAGCATCGTAGCTGTTGCATGGCAGTAGTTTGTGGCAGCTGCAAGAGTAGTTGTAGTAGTCGTCGCAGGAGTAGCGCCCCAGGAGTAAAATGTAGTACCAAAAGTCCAGACATTCGTTTGCTGCTTTCTGGGTTTTAACGATCGCCGCTGGTCATCTCTCTCTCTCTCTCTCTCTCTCTATTGCTCTCTTCTCCCACACTCCCTCTCTTCTCCATCTCATTCTCTGGCCCATGGCTCTCTTCTGTGTTTGTAGTTGAAGCGTCAAGCCTTCTACCATATGCCCCAGGGGCATAGATGTGTTCTGTCCCATCCCCCTCACCGCCTTCCGGAATGTCCAAGAAAAACAGCTGGCAAATGCATTTACGACTGCGAGTGCGAGTACTCGTTCGAGTATATTGTATTACGAGCAATGATTCATCGATGTTTGGGGGGCATCGCATCGTTGGAGTATTCTTCGAAGGCAGAGAAGGGGGACTGTGGGTTCTAAATGCGATTCACTGGAAATGGGAAATGCACTCGATTCAATCCATTTGTTTTTAGAAGCCATGAACTCTTCTGTTTTTCCATGAGTCTTGTTAATGAATATATGATATACATATGAATGTATATAAGAATATATTGCCATTTCTCGTTCATGGCAGAAAAGATACTCGGTGATACCTAAGAGACTTTCCTTCAGCATTCATCTTTAAAGCTAAGCCACTCTGAGACAGAGAGAGTGTGCCACTAAATTCTCAAATTCATATTCGAATAAATGCATATTTCTGTCACCTTTTTTGTCATTGTCAGGGTAGCTCTTCAGGGCCATGCTCTGTGTCACGTGTCACGCGTGAATCACGCATTCAAAACATGCTGGGCCTTTGTTTCATCCGAAAATGTTGGACAGCCACAAGTTGGCTTCGCAGCTGCGTTATATCCACGCCCATCAGCGCCCACGTCAAAGGCAGTGACAACCGCACGACAAGCCCCGAACAAAACAAACAACAAAAACAACAAAAATACAAACAACAACAACCACAACCGGCAGTCGGGCATTCGGCTGTGGAATAAATCATAATTTGTCACATTGAAATTTGTTTGACGTTGCTTTGTTCTTGCCATCCCATTCCGCTTTTTTTCATTTTCCATTTTCCTTTTTCACATAATTTTTATATAATTTTGTAAACCTTTTTATTTTGTTTTCTTTTTTTCAATTTAGCTTCGCTTGTTTTTTGTCTTCCATCTCCCATCTCGCATCTCCATCTCCACCTCATCCGTTGGACGCATTTTTCTTCATTTAATTTGCATTCTTCTTCAGTTTCTCCCCATCTTCGTCTTCGCCTTCGTCTTCGTCTTAGTTGTCGTCTCTGCTGCTTTATTCGCCTGTCGCTCTTTTTTAATTAGCCGAAAATACGCTTAACAACAAATGACAACATCAACAAAGAGAAATTATAATTTATATGCTCCCAAAGGAGAGGGGGCATGCAGTGAGGCAAAGAGACAGGGAGGCAGGGGAGTGGATTGCCCCAAAAATCTGGGTCAACGTGTCGTATGCGCAATGCGAATGCCACGTGACTCACGGCATAACTCACGAAAGATGGACTTTCTTTTTAGTTCGATTTTTGCGAATGAGCTCCGCCTTATCTTTGGCCACTTGTGGGTCCCACTTTTGGGCGGCATTAACTGTATCCAAAAGGCTGGTAGTTTTCTGATTCAAAGAAGTTTTAAAAGAGCTGTCACTCAAGAGATCTATTCGATACCCTAAAGGTACTCAACAGTACCCATGAATCATTCATCAACACGGAGCTCATCATCCGATTCCCGAACATCGCTGTGCCTTGTGGGCAGCTGAGATTCTGTTGCACTTCATTCTGAAACTATGTACATACGAAACTTCAGAAAAGAAATCTATTGTTTATACCCGCTTTCAAACACACGCACTTATATCCCATAAATATATTTGTATTCCCCCGATATTCCGATATTACGATATTACCCTTAATCTCTCCATCCATTTCGAGGCAATTTCCATTCGAGAATCTACCAAAGAATCGGCTGCATGTCAATTAACAAAATGATCAACCAACTGCAGGGAACACCACAACAAACAACAAACAACAAAAAAAAAACGTGGAGTTTTCCAAGCGAGTATTTCCCAGTGTAGTGCAATGCATACACACACACACACACACATACACTTACGTATGGTATAGTACGAGTATGAAAATCAATTTATATGAAAAGCCACAGCCATGAAAAAAACAAAAGAAAAAACACACAAACACACACAGACACACATACAGGAAAATCATATTTAAATGTAGCCAACCCCCAAATGGAAAACTCTTTTGGTTTTTGCCAATCAAGTGGCACTGCTCCTCCTCCATGTCCTCCATCTCCTCCATCAGCATCACCGTTTGGTCGTTTCGTCGTTTGGTCAATGAATAAATGGCAACTGTAAATGAAAACAATTCAAATTAAACATGGTCCAAAGGGAGGCCCAATGGATCGGATGGATGGCGATGGATGCTCCTGGGGGCCATGTGCCCCATTGAAAACTGCAACAGAGGCAAAAAACTTCAAATGGAGCGGCGGCAGCAAAAAAATCAGCAGCGCGGCAGCGGCAGGGAAACAACAAGAAATCCGCAGCAGCAGCAAGAGCAGCAGAAGCAGCAAAGTGTACTTCAGGCTAATATCACAAACGCAATTACACGGACTCTCTCACTCGGACTACGGACATTCGAGGACCACGGGTCTGGTCTCTCTATACGTGCATATTTCTGAGGCGGAGGCGGCGACGGCAACGTTGACGGTAACGGCGGCAGGGGATTCTAACGAAACAAAAGCAATTGCCCGTGGGGCGAGACCAGACTGCATTCCTCGCTCCCCCTCGGTCCACTGGAGCTCCACTCATCCCCCAAGGGGCTATTGGACATTGTGGAGCATTCAATAGACGACGCATGCACTGAGAGAAGTGAGGGTGATATCAAAATATCAAAATAATCCTTTGAAAACTCCAATTATTCTCTGTTCACTTTATACAAGATTGCCTGATAATTTCTTGGGTTCGTTATGCAGCAGCACTCCTCCGTTCTGTCTGGAACTCTTGCGCGTAACAAGCTTCGGCTTGGTATCGCTTTCAAATCAGATTATGAAACATTGCCATGGCACTTCAAACTCCAAATAGTTTACATCTTTAATTAGTATTTCATTTCTCTCAGTGCATACTTCATACACAGAGAGAGAGAGAGAGAGAGAGAGTGAGAGAGAGTGAGAGAGACACACACTTACTCGTATAATAGCCAGGCACTTGGACTGACTCGAGCTTTTGTCTCTGAACCTCAACCGCCGCTCTACCGCTGCTCTCCACCGCTCCACCAGGTATCCAGGTAGCAGAAAAACTTTGTTTGTTCTTTCTTTTTTTGTGTTGTTGTTGTTATATCCTACTTTGTTTTTTATACTCGTAGATGTGTGTGTGTGTGTGGGCCTGCCCTCTGGGCAAGTTAACGGAAGCAAGCAATTTAGCTGCTAAAAAGGCCGAGGCCAAGGAATTGGCAATGGCGCCGCTGGGAGCTGGGAGCCGGTGCTGGGAGTCTATCGAGCAGCGATTGAAAAATCACTTGACTGCAAGGATGGGCAAGGACACTCCTCTCGTATATTTTAAAGCGCTGTGATTCTCCCCTGTCTACTGGAAGCTACTGGAAGCTGCTGTTGCTGTATGTAAATATGAATATTGGCCCTGATTCTGATTTAATTTCGATTATTTTTTAAAGTTCTTGCAAGCGAAACATTTATTTGTTGATTAATTGTTTATTTATCGAAGGTTCATTCATTCATTTCATGTCTTTATTCAATCTCATTCACTGCCATCTCATGCGAGTGGTTCAATCTATTCATTCACATTCACTCAGCCATTCGTGGGGCCTTTTCTTTGGTTGTAAAACGAGCACTCGAACATACACATAAATATATTGTACAGCAATGACTTTTCTCTCACTCTTCTCTCCGCTCTCTCTTTCTTTTCTAACTCTCCTTCTCTGCTGCTCTCTCTCTCTCTATTCCTCTATTCCATTTTTCCCTCTTTTCTGTCCTGTATCCCTTTCTCTACAACTCCATTTCTCGTTCACTTTTGCAACTGTCGTAATTTGCGCGCTTTGTTTTAATTAAAATTCAAATGCGTTGCAATTTCATTAATTACCAGTCACTCGCACACACACACACACATACATACAGTACACACACACAGAGAGGCATACACTCCATAGACACTGGCAGACGTGGCAGACATGGCTCTGATGTTGCCACTGCTGCCTGCCGCCTGCTGCCACTTGCAGCCATTTTATAGTTGGGAGGCTTTTGAAAATGGCGCTGACGTGACTCCCAGGACGGACCGATCCAGGGTGCCTCTGCTGCTGCATGCCACCAACGAAGCGAGCCATGAAAGCAAACGCATTCCCCTGCAACAAGGGGCACACGTCTCTCTGCGTCACTGCCTCTCTGTGCCTCTCACTCTTCTACGGCAAAAGCGGTGAACCGCATTCGCACGAAGCCTGTCCGGCAGTGCCCGTGCCCCTGCCCCTGCCCCTGCCTCCACTTTCCTCCCGCCGTCTATGTGTGTGTGTCAGTCAACAATTCAATTAACGTGTTGATGATTTTGTGGCATGCAACATGGCGAAACGAGTTGCAAATGCGATGCGAGACACTCCGTGTCCCGTATCCCGTCTCCCCGTATCTGGACTTCTCCGTATCCGTTGATGTTTTGGCCTGCCATACAATTTTCAGGATCTACGGCATTTTAATGAGCAATTGATTGCCACAGACTCTTCGGCGTCATCCTGCCACACCCCACCCCCCCAGGCATTGCCTACTTTCCAGCGACAATTTGTCAATTAGTTTGTCAATTGTGTTGGCAACACTTTTCCCTCCAGTTTTCCCGCGGGGCAGCAAGCGAAAAAATTGAGTGCTGCCGCAATTAAACAAATGCTCTATCTCTGTTTCTGTCTCTGTCGTTGTCGATTGGCCCGAAGGCAGAAGAAATGCTTAACACTTTCAATTAAACGCATTAATTTTATGGGATTATGCCAGTAGTAAAATAGATGGCACGGCGGGGCACGTCCTGCTTTGGGTACTGCTCCTGCGGCACGGGCACGGGGACGGTCCTGGGGCGGTCGCATCGCATCGCATATCAAATTTAATTTGCTCATTTGCCCTAAAAGCTTTTAATGTGTCTTGGGTGGCCCTGCGCCTGGTCCTGTC
This sequence comes from Drosophila athabasca, assembly GCA_008121215.1. Lineage (NCBI taxonomy): Eukaryota > Metazoa > Arthropoda > Insecta > Diptera > Drosophilidae > Drosophila > Drosophila athabasca. Next base: position 5,989,208 of record CM017796.1, on the reverse strand, counting down.
AGCATTCGGAGCGGAGCGGAGGAGCATGCCCTGCCTCTTCCTTACCTCAGCAAAAATGCGCCCCTAATTAAATTCAATATTAAATTGAGCAAAACGCAATTAACTCAAAAGGCGCACAGCACAGCCGAGCCGCACACACACCAACACACACACACCGAGCAGACGTCGGCGATGGCGATGGCAATGGCTATGATGGAAACGATGGCCACATCGGTGGGGGGGCAGAAGCAGGCGAAGGAGTGTTGGGGAGGAGACTCTGGCACAGAGCCAGGGCATAGGCCAGGCCATCCTCATCTTCATCCTCTCATCGTCATAGCCATAGCCATGGGACATGGGGCATGGTAATTGGGGGCGGGGGACAGTGGCAGACACACATTTAACCTAAGCATAACGTATACGCAACGGAACGCAGCGCAGCGTTCACTCTGCTGACTCTGATTTGCCACAGAAATAAAGAGTGAGAAAGAGAGAGAGAGAGAGATGGGAATGGGTAGAAATATAGATAGCGGAAGATAGAGAGAGAGACAGAGCGTGGAGTGTGCGAGAGAGTGGGTAGTGGGAGAGAGGTGTAGACATAAACGGCATGGGTTGGCCATAAAAGGAAGCTGGAGGCGACAATGGCGACAATTGCGGCTGGTAGTGAGAATAATTCCAGCAGCCAGAGAAAGGGGGATAAAAAAACAGGCGCAAAATAATTAGGCTATCGATTAATAATCGATAAGTTATCGACAAAATACAGACAAATGAGAAACAGAAGAGCAATAAAGATACAGAAGTGAATACACTTGAAATATACTTATTGCTCAGTTATCGATATAATAATCGGTAAGTGATCGATAAAATAAACGATTATCGCTGAGGAAAGCGAGAGTAACATAATGAAGTCAGCTATAACCAACTCAATGGCTAATCATCCGCAATTCTACAATCGATAAATGATCATTGATCGAAAATTAATCATTGAAAGAGAACAGATAGATAGATACAGGATAACTATCATTTATTCTCAGCATTTTTAATAGCTGAAGAACTCATTCTACTAGTGCCGCTTCTGTCAGCGTTCTCTCTATGTGTGCTCCCGCAGTGGGAGGACCATCTGTGGACCACTGTGGCACCTAAACCTCAACCTCACGTCACCTTCCAACCACTGCTCTGGTGATTCCACAGAACGTTCGAGACTGTTCCTCTCTCTCTCCCTCACTCTAGTTGTTCTGGTTGATGTTGCTGTTGTTGTTGCTGTTGTGTGTGGGCGTTGAAACAAAAACGAAGGACAACAGAGGCAGTTACATAGATAACAATTAACAACGTTTGCCAGTTGCCCCGTGCCTCGTGGCCCAACCCCGCTACAGCCAGTATGTGCCCCACATCGTCATCATCATCATCATCATCGTCATTGTTGAGAGTTGCCTGTGCAACCCGGGGGCTACGTTTTGCCAATCTTAGATGTCGGCAAACATTTTGCGTGCGTGTTGCAGCCTCCGACTGCTCTTTGATGCTACTGTTCTTGGGTCTATAGTCTCTGGTCTCTGGTCTATGGTTGGATTTGTACCACGTCTGGGTCTCTGGTTCTCTGGTTCTCTCGCTCTGGTCTGTGGCCACCGATCCGATGTGTGCCAAGCGATAACAATGCGCCCCAGAAGCGAAAACTGAACGACGGAATCTCCGCCGCCGACACATGCAAAAGCAAAATTAATGTCTGTTAATGTTTTGTAACCGCCTGCCACATGCTCCTGCCCCTGCCCCTACCCCCCTCCACTCCGCTGAAAACCCAGCGAAGCAAGCGACCAAAACTTTGGATATCACATCCAAAGTGTTTAATGTTTCATAACACAGAACCCTGACGGAACTGACGTGATGACGAGAACACGGCAGACCGGAGTTGTCTACGGGTATGTAGGGGCAAGACAAGCAGTTCGGGGAGAGGGAGCAGGTTGAGGTTAAAGGAGTACGTCTGTATGTATGTAGGGGTTAGTGGGGGTCACAGAACAAATGTCAAATTGCAATCTCACTTTCAGTTGCCTGTCAGTTTTGTTGAGTTTCTGCATTCTGTTCTGGAGAGTACTGCCGCACATCCCAGATGGAGAATGCGATGCAGTTGCTGGGTAGGGGGGAGGGGAGATGTATGGAACGAAGGGGGCTTGCGGTGTGGAGCGTTTCGCAGTGGGTAGTGGTTTGTGGGGGGGGGGGGGGGGGGGGGGTGCGTTAAGGCGCTGGTGGTTTTGATTTTAATTACAAATTCCTATTGCTGTAATTATAATGGATTTATGTTTGAACAGTCATCAAGAATGCGATAACTGCTAGAAAACTTATTGGAAGTTTATTGATTATCGATATCTATATTGATAGCTATCGATAAATTCCGACAAAATGCTTAGGACTATATTAATAATCTATGTACATCGATCACTAGTCAACCGTTTATCGATAATATGCAGATTGGTTCGATAGATGCGCAATAATTTATCAAAATTATATCGATTACATATGAATAACTGGCACCAAACCTCTCACAATTCCAAAAATAGTTTGCATCAATGGAAATTAAGGTTATGTTCTCAATATTTCGATCACTTTTTATCGACAAGTGATAGAAAATGGATCAACCTCATTTTCTTTGCCCCTCTCTAGATCGCTGCCTTCACCATCATCAACATCATCATCATCAAAGAGCCATCGCGTAATCAGAATGCTGTTGCATGCATATTCATTGACCGACCGACCGACCGACCGACCACCCACACGCTTTGGCACACGTTGCCCCGAGGCACCAAGGCACCAAGCACCTGCCTGCTCCGTCCATGCCACCAGTCATCCATGCCACCCATGACCGCCTTCAATTTAGCAAGGCACGTAACGGTGGGTGTTGCTCCAGCAAAATGCTCAACTCAATTGCAATTACATGAAATTTTAGCTTATAATTTGATTAAACTTTTCAATTACAATATGCAATGAAGTCGCTGTGTGGCACAGCCAGTGGAACAGGACGGGCTCTGGGGCAGCTTGGCATGAAGGCGTGCCACCAAGGAGGGGAGTGCAGAGTGTCTGTGTGTGTGTGTGTATGTGGACTGCTAATTCCCACAATTACAATTTGCTGGCAAGGCAATCGGGAGCAGCAGAGACCCAGACCCACATCCCACCACATCCCCCCACCAGAGACCTCCCAGGCGACAGCGGAGTTGGAGCTGAATAAAGAAAAAAACCTGCACCTGTACCGGCTCTTGGCCATGCGCCAAAGCCATAGCCAAAGCATATGCCAAGGCCTAGACCATGCCTCTAGGCCTCTACTCTCCTTCTTCTTCTGCTGCTGCTTCTACTTCTCTTCGTGTATATAATTTCTCCCTATCTTTCTGCCGCTGTCGCAATGTTGCCCGTTGTCTGCGTTGTGGTTCATAATCTTAAATTGCGAGAGGCCCAGACCCCAGACCCCAGTCGCAGGTTCGTTGAGGGTTTCGGTGAGGTTGGGCTAGTTGTTTGGGTGGTTGTGATGGTTGGATGGTTTGGAACCCAGCCACGTATATATGTACATACGTGCTCATGTGTGCAATGCGATAGAATTTTATTTTTCCCTCCACACATCTTTTGATATACCCTGTAGGCAGAGTGGCATTGCAGGTAGCATCTTCGATCCTGTGCTCTCTTTTGCAGGAAAGTTTCTGAGAGTTTCTATGAGAGTGGGAGTACCATGTGCTTTAGCATTAAATGGTAGCCATGCAGCAGCGCCCATCGGTCAGTTTTGGTTTAAGTAAGCCATTATCTTCCTTGATATCTCAATGAAATTCCATCAATATCGAATGAATCTGCACACCCTATATAGAGAATAAACCCTCTCCCTCTCTCTCTACCCTCTATCTCTCTCTTTCTCTCTCTCTCTCTCTCTCTCTCTCTCTCTCTCTAGGGTATCTCTAGCTTCGTTTCTCTAAAACTCGGTTCTTTATTTTCTTGCTGAATTTTTTTTTCAGTTGCTTTTGCTGCAGGTTAATCTAAATTAGTAAAATATACACGCAGCGACAGAGGCAGAGACAGAGACGCAGACAGAGGCAGTGTAGCAGGTGGCATCAAGAGAAGAGCGACAGAACGAGGCAACATCGTTTGGGGCATCGGCATCGGGTTTAACTAACTCAAAGGTAAATAGACAACGTCAGCGTCTGATGTTGCAGCATCCAAACAGCCGCAACGACATCGTCAAGCGTCGACAACTCTTCAGATTGTTGTTGCCGTTGTTGTTTTTGCAACTCTCCTCTCTTCTGTCTGGATGCGGTCGTGGATGTGGATGCCACAGCGTCATCGTCGTCATGCAAAAAACCCAAGTAAACTTTAAACAAAACTTGGCACAAAGCTGCTGCCTGCCTGCTGCCTGCCTTGGTTGTTGGTATTATTTGTTGCAAGCTATTTGTTGCACAGAGATGAGCAGCAAGCGACCCCATGCCGGAAATCACAAGATTTAAAGTGACTCTGGGGCATAATACTGTTCCTACACATTCCTTCACACTACCTCCTCTAGAAGTGAGATCAGTGACTGCTGCTATGGGAAACAATGGAAAAGGGTAAAGGATCATCATCCCTAAGGATTCAAGGGATAACAGTTTGCCAGCACACGAAAATAGCTATGAATGATACATATGTATGTACTTACAAATCTTAAGGTCAAGGCCCGTGTGCCGCTACATTTCGACTCGACTGGCAATACCCAAGGCAGTGACTCCCCTATCCCCAATCGCTGGCTCTGATTCGTATGTCATGTCACTCTTTTCTCAGAATCACATCCTGGGCTCGGCTCCACTCCACTCCTCTCCTCTCCTCTCCTCTCTACTCATTTGTGTAGCCAAAAAAGGCAAAGAAGAAGCGAATTCGCCTATTTTTAAGCCGATTTGCTTTCACAAATCACGTTATAATAACAATCACAGTGTCGGCTCGTGACTTCACTGTGAGAATTCGCCCTCTCTCTCCCTCTCTCTCTCTCTCTCTCGCTCAGGCGGCATAAGAGGATTTTCATTAAAGCGCATAAAAATGTGCCCCCTGCCCCCTGCTCCCTGCTCCCTGCTCCACAACGACTACCAGTGCTACTGCCACAGCTACTGCTACTGCCACTGCCACAGAGACTGTGAGTACGAGTACGAGTATTTTCTCTTATTCTTGTGATTCTTGTGATTGTGGTAGGCTATCTTTCTCACTCTATCTGCATGCCGACACAGCAAAAGATGGTATAAAAAAAAAGAAAAGAAAAACAAAAAGGGAGCAGGAGACATTCCCATTCCCCACCTTAGACGCGACTACGACGCCAGTCATAGCCGGAAATGCGCAGACAACAACAACGCGCGTGCCCCAACAAGAGGCACTGCCTTGGCCTTTGGCCCCCCGCCATCACCTCATCACCTCATCCGCACACAATCCCTCATTCGCCTGTGAAAACCACCTTTCACTCAGTGTTGTGTTTGCCCCAAAAACGCAGTCAAAGGTAAATACAGAGAGGCGCCTCCTCGCCAAGACTCGCAGAAGAAGTCGACGGGCGAGATACCCTTTTTTGGAAGGGTAGACGAGTACTGAGGGCACTGAGTGGAATAGAAGCACACGTGGTTGTACGTTAAGATACATCAGTACTCATTGATACATATATATTACTCTTTTATCTATCTCTATCATACGATAATCCCAGCTGAAGTGGCAGAAAGGAGAGTAAAGCTTCACTGGAAGAGAGCTGTCGTTAGAGAAAGAGAGTGACGGAACGGGAGAGCAAAGCCATCCTGCATCTTGCATGCACTCCTCTTTTGAAAGGGTATCTAAAATGTCTTTCTCTTTCTGTATAACCAACTCTCTCTCCTTCTCTCTCTGTCTCTCTCTCCCTTTAATGGTATAGCCATCTCTTACGCTTTCTCAGGAGCGGAGCAGAGCAATAGATGTCACAGATTAGTACAAGGTTATTCCGGCCCTGGAGTTACGGCTCGAAAGGCCGTCGTTGTCGTTGTCGTTGTCGCTGTCGCTGTCATTAAAAGTGTAATAAATACAACGCACCGCAACAACATGCAACATGCAGTGGCAACATTGAAGTCAAAACAACAGCAACAGCAACAAAGTCGGGGCAAAGTCAAGTACATCGTACGCTGTAGTATCATTTGCACGTACTTGTCACTCGAGTCGTGCCCCAAAGCTACCCCTCCCCACCCCTCCCAGTCCCTTGGTGCCTCTTCAGCATGGGGCCTACGGATCCCGCTGTTTCTGCCACTGGCCCAAAAGACTCGACATGCTGTTCCTGCCGCAGCCGCTGTCGCTGCCACTGCTGCTTGCTGGTTGCTGTTGCAGCCACGATTGCCCTTTGGGCTTCGTGTCTATGCCAAGGCCTAGACAGCTTGTCAGCAGCTCATCTTCCATCTTCCACTCTTCATATACAACCGAAGCCCCCGACGGACTACCAGACACAATCGACTAGAGCATACTCCTTGCACGGAGCTACCTTTCGGGCAATCTGCTACGAATTCGTGGAAAGAAATCAATAATTTACTATAATTCTATGATCCGATAGTTCAATGGATAATACGTACATATCTGTGGATATAATTCTGCAAAATATCGTGAAAGTTATCATCCAAGACATCTCCCATTGAGAGGTTAAAAAGGTACGAAAATTCTGCTTCATATTACCCTTCAAATAATCCTCAGATCTTCACGCTTTTTCTCTTGCCTGCCCCTGCCTGTTGCATATCTCTTCCCTAAACCCGTATACCCTCAATTGCTGCCTCTTGTGAGGTAACAAAACTTCTTCTTGACCGACGTAGGTCTTTCCCTCTCTGCAAGTCTCTCCTCTTTAAGCGAGAGAAGGTATCGCATTATGTCCAGTCGACTGATTTGGCGAAGGGAACAGACGGACGGGGGACGGCGGACTGGGGACGGGGGACGAGGGACAATCATTTGAATGCTCCACACTTTGCATAAAATTAATATCGCGGTGGCCTCCACACCACACACAAATCTCCATCTCCGTCTCCATCTCCATCTCTATCTTCCTCTCCTTCTCCATCTCCGTCTACTCATCTTTTTCTTCGACTTATTTTCCTCTTCTGACTTTCTGGGGATGTGTTTCCGACAGTTCATTTCGAGTGTTTTAACGGCCGGCCACATCCGCCGCTGGGCCGCTGTTCCGCTGGGTCGCTGCCACGCCACTGCCACTGTCTCCTTCTGTCTCTTTCTGTCTCTTTCTGTTTCTGTATTTTCCTTTATTTTTTTCGTATATATTTTCATCTCTTTTTTTGGTTTGTTCGCTCGCATAATTCGCTTCGGTCTTTTTTTTGTGTATAACTTTGCCATTTCAAATATTTAATTTTAAAAAATAATTTATTCATTTCCGGCGAAAAGCGAGAACTCTCCCTTGTCCCTTCTTCCGGTTTGTTTCCCTCCCACGCACCCCTCATGCCCCTCATTCCCCTCATGCCGCACTTCTCCATTTCTCCGCTAAGGGCCTTCCTGTTGATGATTTTTCTTGGCTTATTTTTCCGTTGTTCGGTGCTGCTTTTCCGCTTTTTTGGAAACCGCAAATTCATTTTCATTTTCTTTGTTTTGCCTGAGGAAAACCGATGTGCGGGGGCGGAAAATTGAAACTGAACTGTAATCAAAGCCTGGCTATTGATGTCATCTCCTCCACAGTCCACAGCATCATCCCTATTCCATTTTCAACGCAATCATCATTTCCGTCATCATCTGATGTCCATTGAGCGGGAAATGTAAACGAATTCTTGCATCAATTGGCAATATGAATTTTGAGTTTAAATAAAGAATCTATTGATGTTGGTGGAAGATTCAAATCAATTGTTTAGGGAGGGGGAAGGAAGGAAGGAATCTAGTCTCAAAAGCTTAGCGGAAAAAAATAAACAATTCACACATCATTTTAACAATTTAATGGCAGATTACATAAGTTGTTTAATAATAAACAAAACAATCGAATAAATATCGCTTTCCAATTCCAGCTGAAGAGTATATCAATATAATTGAATTGATACTCGTATATGAATTATATTTATGAATCATATTTATGGCTCCTTTCGTTTGCCTAATAGTCGATAAATACCACATTCTAAATAATGTTTAAATTGAATTTCATTTAATGAAATTGTTTGCTGTTTAATTACATATTTCATCCGAATTTCGCTATCTTTTAGATAATTGAAACTCATAGGAATGCATCTCATGTCCCCTCAGGGCTCTATTTAAATCACAATTGAGTGAAATGCAATGACAAAGACCGAACTAACCTAAGTGCATAATGACATAAGGGAACCCATTGAGAAGTAATCAAATAATCCAGATAATTAATGACATTTGATTGATTTGATAATTAGCATTACGTGAGAGATCAAATTCGGTTTTACACAGGCCACTGCTGCACTTTGTTTAATGATTTCATGCCAAACAAAAACACAGAAAAAACTGACTCAGGCCAGAACTTTAGAGCGAAACTAATGAAAACCCAATCAAAAGTGTACGAAAATCAAGTGACTAACGGCAAAGCTAACTGCTAGCCAGATTAAATCTCTTCAGCATTGATTTAAGGGCAGGTTCGTGGACATCACTCATACGCCAGGTGTGCAACAGAGAGACGTACGAGTACGAATACGAGACGCAGCGGTAACTTCTCTGGTGAAATCAACCGAAAATTGATTGCACTCATTTGTGCGAAGCTTAAAAATGCATTCGATTTAATTATCGCGTATAAATTTCTGGCACGAACTCTGCCCCCCTCCCCTCCCCCCACTGCAGCCTGCCACAATCCTCTCTGAAATCCAATCCAATCAGCAGCAGCAGCAGTCGATGCGATGCGATGCCTTGCTGCAGTTAATTGTGCGGCTTTTTGTGGCAAGCACAGGCAACGCAGGGGAGAATATACGAGAATGCACGAATCGAAATACGAATACAAGTACGAATACGAGTGCGAGTACGAGTACATTCGTACGAGTATTAAGTGATTGTTAAACGACTTTAATGCTTCCAATGAGGATTGTTCCAGCCATGGAGGTCTCTATTGATTGGAGAAGGGAGGGAAGGGAAAACCCAGAGAGAAATTAAGCTAAAATACAGGAAAATTTGCATTTGATTGCTTCATTTATTTGGCTGCAATGGAAATTTTAGGCATCATTTTGCGGCATGTTCTTTTTATTCCAAAAAATTACCACAAAATAAAATTACGGCACGGCGATTTGATGCGTAGTCACGTTTTTGGCATTGTGGCTTTTCGATTTTGTCCGACATTTTTTTTCTTTGCTGGACAATTAACGCATTTCACATATAAAGCATACGCCGCATTGGCCAAATGAGAACTGAATGGCATTTGCCACACGAGAATTTTCCTTTTGAATGAATGAAAGTTTAAATTCCATGGCGATGGCTCTTCTCTTGTTATGCTAATAATAACTTTATGTGAGTGCTGCCACAGCAACAGCAACAACAACAACAACAACAAGTGATGCATGCAACATTTTAATGAAGTCAAAAATACATATGTGAGATTTTATTAGTGCATTTTATTGTTTATCAACGATGTGTGTGTGTGTGTGGGTGTGGGTGTGGGTGTGTGTGGGTGGGAGGGTGGTTGTGGCAGGTTGGCTGGATGGACTGTTTTTCCTCTCCATAAATAATGCGTAATGAACCCATGAAAACAGGAAAAACTGAGGAGCAGTGGAGTAGTGGAGTGGAAACTAAATCACATTGTTAAGCATCTCTCATGCTTTTAACTTTTTGCGAAGCATCAGATACCCTGCAATTACAGATGCTCTCGAAAGGAGGGCATAATACGGCCAAAGAAAGGCTTGGCAATGATCCAGAGAACGAAAGGTGTTCAAAGTATTTCCATTGCTTACTCATAGATCCTATTGTGGATACTTCCAAGAATCAGAATTCGTTGGCATTTACATTTAAAATCTAAGTATTGAAATGGTGAAAGATGTAGATATAGATAGATGAAGATGTAGAATCATTGAGTTCTGTGTATATTTGATCAATAATTCATTATAACTTTTCATTTTAACGCAAATGCTCTTCCCAGTCAAAGTGCAGCCGCCATTTTAATAGCCACCTAAACTTCCTGTTAAACTGTTTTGCCATCCAGCAGGCGCTTAATGCTGGATGATTTAATGCTCCATCAGCTTTTCCAAACAGACGCGGATTATTCAAATTTAATGTAAAATACACTCCATGCACACATTTCCCATTTTCCATTTCCACTTCCATTTTTATTTTATATTTTATTTGATATTTTTGGTTTTTAATTAGCCTGCATTTTATTGCTTCCTTGCCCGCCCTGCTCCTTCCATGCCACCTTCCAACTCATTAGCCAGCGGCGGCTGCAGTGGCAGTAGCAGTGGCATGGATCGGTGGCATGCCGCAAACAATACATCATTTAAGGCCTTCATTAGTTTATCGGCCATTCATTCGGCAACTGTTTGGTTGGAAAAAAATAAAACGTTATTAGCGACAGTTTAAAATTAAATTGGCTCTTGATTTTTTTTTTATTTATGCTCTTTTTTTGTGCGTTATTTTCGTGTTGTTGCTGTTGTCGCTTTTGTTGTTGTTGCTGTTGCTGTTGTTTTCCTCTTGTTAGCATATTCATTTGAAAGTTAATGAACTCGTCAATTAATTTTCCATTGTTTGAGCAGCCGCTGGGCAAAATGACAAATAATTCAATATTAATATGGAGCCCATACCCCACTCCACACTCCCCACCCCCATTCCATGCAGCCAGACGCAACAGCAGAGCAGCCAGAGCCCGTCCATGTTGGGGCATGAGGCATGGTGCACATGAATTTAAATCATATCCCACATCCACAAGAACACTTTAAGTTGCATGCTACAGTCGCCCGAAATTAGCCTTTGAGATTGTTGTTGCAACGTTGTTTTTGTGTGGAGGAAATTGATTGAAAATTGATTTGATGCCTCAAGTGTTTTTTTGGAAAAAATAAATACAAATTTAAGTGTAGAAATAGTGAAAGATGTTGATGTATGTAGATGTAGATAGATGTAGATGTAGAATCATTGAATAACCCATGAATACATGAATCTATGTAGCAGAAGAATCAAAGCATGACTAGACCCATGAATATATTCAATAAAACATCCTATAGTCAAATGAATCTCCCCATTTCCAGTCTCACATCTCTCACTGGAAAATGGAAATCTTAGAAAACTTCTTCATAGAAGCTTAATCTCTCACTCTCTCTCTGTCTCTCTCATTCTCCCTGATACATATATAACATATCTGATAAATCTGTAAAGTATCTAGATACATACACATGAAATCTGGATTGATAAAATCTCACGAAAATTAAGCAGAAAGTTTTTAGTAAAAACTCAGCCACAAAAGGAGATCCCGCTGCCATCGCTCGGTATGCATCATTATGACACTCACTTCATGGGGCATTTACCTACAGGAGATGCATGCCACGTCAATGTACTATCTCTTTCTATCTCTCTCTTTTTGTGTGGCAAGGGTTCAAGGGGAATGTGGGTAGGGGGAGATGGCGGTGAAGGTGGCATAAAAACCACGCAATTTGCTACACTTTTAACACTTCCACGGCTCAATGAAGTGCAACGAGACGCACTCAACTAACCCAGCAATCACCCCGCTGCAGCCCCTTGCCCCCTTTTGAGGCAAGTCAAAGGCAAAGGCAGCAGAAGGGGGAGGGGAGAACGTGTGGTGTGGGTTGGGAGGTGGGGATTTTTTGCATAGAGAAAGAAATGGGAATCTGTGAATGCTTTTTGCAAAAGGAGAGAAAACGATTTCAAACCGAAGGCCGAAGCCGCATGATTCTGCGGTTGCTCTCCCTCCCTCTCTCTCTCTCCCTCTCTCTCTCTCTCTCTCTCTCTCTCTCTTTCTCTGTTGCACGCTTGGGTCAGTGTGTAATCGAATCCCTCTGCCCCGCATGCCCCACCATGCCGCATCATCATCAGTGGAAAGCCGGCCCTTTTGGCCGGCTTTTATTTGCCTTTGGACTGGCTTTTCATTTGGCAGTCAACGGCTACGCTTTCGCGCTTTTCAACATGCAACTGCGGTGACTCCACTCTGCCACTCTACCGCACTGGCCACTCTTTCGCTCTCTTTGTGCCCCTGCAACATCTCTGAGAGTGACCCTTTGCAGCACAGCCAGCCAGTCAGATACCCAGACAGTCAAAAGGAATAGACTGCAAATGGAACTTAAAACAGAAGTTGCCCATAAAAACGACGCCCACTCTTGGTGCATGCAACGAACCCCTCCCTCCCAGCCTTAAGTGTTTTGTGTTAAAAGTCTACATTAATATTTCCCCTCAAAACAACAACAAAACACACAGCATACAGAAGGGGAACACAAATTATATACACAAAAACAAATTCGAATTGGAAGTAATTAACACTTGAATGAGGAGGTGCCCCTCAAAAAAGGGGGCGGGGGGCAGTGGCAGGGGCAAGGGTGTCAGAGAATGGGGAGGGGCGATATCCAGAGACAGGCAACAAATCGCTGCAACTTATTAACAACTCCCCCATCGACGACCGACAACCGACGGCCGACGACTATCCCCCATCCACCCCATTGTCACATATTTTCCAGGCGAGAGGAGAGAAAAAGGCCATCCGAAATGCTGCTTGAAAATTAATTTGTGTGCGTGTCGGGAGACTCCCCGTTGGGTTGCACACAAACACGCACGTCCCTTAACCCCCACACTTTGATCGAATCATGGCTCTAGAGATGGGGGCTATGTGGGGGCACGGACACTCATTAGAGTCGTGAGAGATGGACAACTATTTGGTTTTGTGGCAGCTTCAAGTAATACCTTTCCTTTTGTGATGGCAAGCAAAAAAATTCCTTAAGTGCAGAAATTTTACAATTAAATAATACTAGAAAAAATACTAAGACATACTAAAACATACTAAACACGTATTTGAATTACATAACAAAGAAATAAATACTAGAAATAATACCAGAACTATAATATAAATCACACCAAAAATACTTGATATAATATTGGTAATCCACCAGGAAAATCCGAAAATAGTACAAAACAGTAACAAAATACTAGAATAATTATCAGAAAACTACCAAAATTTTATAAATAATAATTGAAAATAAATATAATAATAATAACAATATACTAGACTAGATACCATTCGTACATATTACAAAATAATACTAGAAAACAAACTAACAAGATACTAGATATGCTGGACTAAATAAAAATTTTTCGTACATATTACAAAATAATACTAGAATATATACATATTTAAAAAAAATACTTTCAAACATACTAACAATATACTAGAAATGCTAGACTAAATACTATTTGTTCGTATTTCCAAAAAATTACTAGAAAATATTTAAGAGAAAAATGTTTGCTAAATACTAGAAAAAAAAAACCATAAGCAATATAGAAAATATACTAAATATACAAACTATACTTTTAAAAATATACTATGTAAGGAGCAACAGAATTCCAAAAAATTACTAGAAAATATTTAAGAGAAAAATGTTTGTTAAATAATAGAAAAAAATCCATAAGCAAATTAGAAAATATACTAAATATACAAACTATACTTTTAAAAATATACTATGTAAGGAGCAACAGAATTCCAAAAAATTACTAGAAAATATTTAAGAGAAAAATGTTTGTTAGATACTAGAAAAAAACCATAAGCAATATAGAAAATATACTAAATATACAAACTATACTTTTAAAAATATACTATGTAAGAGCAACGGAAGTCCTATCAAAGAAGAACCTTAAAAAACCATCGGAAGTAAATCAATAGCCAGTCAGAGTTTCATACGAGTAGAACAGAATATTTTCCTTTCAAAAATTCTTTCGATTAAAGACCCACAAATCGCCTAGAACATTTTTTGTTTCGTGGGTTCCATCCCTAAGAGAGAACCATTTAAATGTTGGAAGCACAAATTCGTTTGGCTGTTGCTGTTCTAAGCAAGCATTTTCCACCGTCTCGTTTTGGTTGTTCCAAACATCTAATTTTCTTCATTAACCCAGAGACAGAAACCACCGAGATACACCCCGAAACATACAGATACACAGATACACAAATGCAGATACAGATACACCCTCATGGACACACACACACACACACACACACACATCTACCTCGATGGGCACGACAAAATGCTTTAATAGTTTCGCCGTGCCTTTAATTTATGTGAATTTTCAAGTCAGCTAACGAGGAGTTGAGGTGGAAAATGTAGATGGAAAATGGGAAGTGGAAGTAGAAGTTGGGAAAATAAAGGAGGAGACCATGGAGACAAAACGCCATTCGATTTTCCCCTATCACCACAGCCCCTGCCCCTGCCCCAAAAAGCATTTAGATTGCAATGAAAATTGCTTTTAAATGAAGTTCTGTGCGGAGGCAGCGACAGAAAAAACTAAACCCAGGAAAACCCTGCTTGGCTTTGCCCACTGACCCCCCCACATATTATTTCCATTTGGTTCTTCTCTTTTTTGTACCGAATGTAATCGCAGTTGTTTGTGGGTTGTTTGCCACCAGTTGTTGCTGCGGCTTGAAACAAAAGCATTTGGCAATTAAAATACCGCTGGACAGGTGGCCACAGGTTTTTCCGAGTGCCGCCAGTAAATGAAAAGCCGCAATAACAAATGAAGAAGAAGGTCAACGAGGAACGAGCAATGGGGAAAGTGTAGCTGCAGCGATTGCATTTTCATTGGCCATTGAGAGAGTGGGAATCACAGAGAAGAAAATAAACAGATAGAGCAATAAAAATGCCCATAATTATAATTAAACGATTCGGATTGGCACTGCAAGATTTCTTGGCTGTAAGCTGCCTGCCACGTGTGACATGTGACATGTGGAAAATACAACCAAAACATATTGAAAACACACACGAAGGCAAACGAATCAAGGATTCCATTCATAGGGAAAGGAAGAAAGAAAGAAAATAACACGAAACGGAAAGCCAATGAAATCTCTCTTATTTTTTGGTGAATGAAAAGCGAGAAAATTAATTGAAATATGCTTCTGTCGCAGAGAGTCCCCCACTCCAATATGTATGTATGTAAATCTGTGAAATGCCGTCGAGTTAAGTAATAAATTAGCCACCAAAGAGCCAGCAGAACAGAAGAAGCCATCAACCATTTGGCAGGGCAAAAGGAGAGGCTAAAAGAGAGGCAAAAGGCGAGACGTGACGAGGCGAGTGTTTTCTGTGGCTACATTTTTTGGTCAGTTGTTTCGAAATCATAAATTACAATTTAAATTTTATAACGAAAACTAATTGGAGCAACATCAACAAAGAAACAGACGACGACGACGACGATGATGACGATGACGACAGCAGCAGCTCTTTGAAGTGCTTCTAGCCACAGATCCAACAGCTTCAACATCTGGACCTGGCCAAAAACAGAGAGCCAAGAGCCAAAAGAGTCATAAAAAACACGAGTTGATGCGACCAGGAGGGGCGGCGGTCAACCACTTCCATGTGGGCTAAAGCACACACAAACACAAAAGAGAGAACCGAACCACCGGCGAAACGAAAGAAACGATATACTCGCACTCGTACACTCGTGCAACCAATCCATTCCATTCCATTCCATCCCGTTCGGGGCACCGTGTGGGCGGAGAGGCTTGTGTTGGCTTAAGCAGCTTGTGGTCGACCGCCCCCCTCTCCCCCACCCACCACACTCCCCCTTCTCACAGTATCACAACATCCGAAAAAATCAACACAAAAAATCACAAAAAAATCGCTCCAAATAGAACAGCCAAAAGTGGCTACCTACCTCCTACCTATCTACCAATCTGCCCAGAGAGAACCCCCCTTAAAAAATCGAAAAAAAATACATACAGCAGTGAAAACGATATGGATAGTCGGTGTAACGACCATTGGGATACCATTTGGACAGTCAGTCAGTCAGTCAGTCAGTCAGTCAGTCAGGGTTTTCAAGACCTTTCAGGGTTTCAATTCTCTCTAGTCATCTTCTCTTTCTGTCCCATTTTTGGGTTTCCTTAAACTCTTCCAAAATCGGAATGGAAATATCTATTGCTGCTGTGAACTCTGGCATTAATCTGGAGGTCACAGTATGCCCCATTCAAAATCATTGACTTAATAGCAGGGTACCCTCAAATCCGCTAAAAGTTGAACGTAAGACAAGTAGCCCAGCCTCTTAAAGGGGGCGTGAACGATGGCTACCGTCGTGATGCGTTGCAGTTGTTGTTGCCGTTGCCACAGCTGATGCTGCCACTGCCACTGCCACACGGATGGTGTCGTTGTTGCTGTGGCGCAAAATGCTTGCGCAAATTAAAAAGTAATTGCTTGAGAAAAAGTCAGAAACAGAAAATATGCAACAAACAGCAGCAGGGAGGAGGCAGCATGGAGGAGGCAGCAGAGAGGAGGCATCAGAGAGGAGGCAGCAGGCAGCAGGCAGGAGTCAGCGGGAGGAAACAGCACAAAAGTCTGCGGAATGTTTCGCTGTTGCAAGTTGAAAGGTTTCAAGTTGCCAGCTAAAAGCCAACAAGTCATCAACTTATCGTTGTTTTTCGGTTCCCGTTCCCGTACCCGACCCGAACCCCAACCCGTTCCCGTCTCCAGGTCTGCCCCGACGAACAATAGATGCCGCGCAACGGCAAGGCCATGGACCGACCGTCAGTCTCCATGTGGCAGAGTCGGGGGTCGGGGGTCGCCCCCGTCTGTGGATCTGTGGAACTGTGGCTCTAGCAAAAGCAATCTGCCAATGTCTCGCCAAGTGCTGCAGCAGTCGGTGGGTCGGCGAGAGTGGAGGCCAAAAAAACTGATGGCCAAGAATCGCATTTCCTCTGGGGAGCAATTAAATAGAACCACAAGTAGACGAAAGAAAGTGATGAATCAAAAAGTGACGCACGAGAGGCGAATGACAAGCAGCAGCAGAACAGAGCAGAGCAGAATGCTTTTACTGTTGCTGCTGCTGTTGCTGCTGGAGGTGCCGTTAGTCGAAAACAATTGCATGTTCCCCCGCAGGCAAATGAAGTACAGTTACTGAAGCTTAGAGAGGGCAGGACAAATCTCAAAATTTGAGCCAAGGAATGCCCGAATTACTATTTAGATAAACTAAAGTTTTTCGTTTATTGCAAGTTCGCTTGAAAGATTCCATTGCATTTGGAGTACAGTCACCACCAGTCACCATATGTCATGGGTCATACAGCAGTCCTAGAGCAGTGCATTCTGCCTATTTTATTCAGTTTAGATAACTGTATCTGCGCTTTTCAAATAACAGAAGTACAGTCATTGCATGGAATGAGAGCTCTTTACTTTGGAAGCATTTCCATATAGGCATACTCCATTCCCCTTTCTTTCTCTGTCTCTCTCTCCCTCTCTCTGAATTCCTGACGTTCAATTGATTTCCTTCTCAACGTGTTCTTTCACGATTATCAAATTATTCAATTGCCACAGAACCGCCGCATGCCGCATGCCACTTGCAACCTTTTAATTGTAGTTTTCATTGCACAGAAGGACTCTCTGCGGAATGCTTTGAGGCGAAGGCTCAAATGAATCCTTTTGTGTGCATTCCAATACGTGTACAAGGACTCCCACTGATTATTCGCTTTCTTTTTTTTCTCTCAAAGCACACATTCCACACAGAGTGGCACAAGTACAGTCCCACTCCCAGGACGGGCTGTGGCAAGTGTAATTCCAACCTTATTAAGATTCCCATTACGCATTTCTTGTCCGATTCGCTAGCGAATTCCTTGCTTGCATTCTCTGTGATTCTCTCTCTCTTTTTCTCTCTTTCTCTGTGGGAGCAGCAAAATCACATCACATAACCCGTTGGCATGGCTACTGGCTGCCGCCTGCCTCCAGCCTCCAGACTCGATGCCCGGCTGCATGCAAATTAAGTACAGTCTCGAGTCCTGCCACTACACAAAGGACACTCATTATGCACTTCCGCGCTCCGCCTTACTCCTTTCTCCCTTTTTCTCTACTGCTTTCTCTCCCTTTCCTTTTTGCCTTGCCAGGAGTTTTTTTTTCTCATGGATTATTTTAAACAACCAACATTTTTTGTGCCAGTCGCGTTGCCAGCCAAAAAGGAAAGTAAAAAACTCTGTAGTTTATGCTCAAACCGGAAAGGATACCCGCCACAGGATACCCTATACTTAAGAGATCATTTTGGAGGTCTAAATCAATCTATTCCGACTGTAATATTCATGCATTTGTGTGGATCATTTGATAATGCCATCCATCAGATAACAAAACTATCTCCATGGATATCCCCTACGGCAAAAGCTCTCTCATTCCATACTCCATATAACCTCTATAGATATAAAGGAATACCCTTATTCCTCTATTAAGATACTGTGCAACAAAACGAAGCACAAACTAAAGTAAAATCAAAGGCAGAGGCAGAGGCAAAGACAAAATGCAAACAAAAACGAAACGAAACCAAGTGGAAGGCTCTTCCAGCATTTTATCACATTGACACGCCTCTTGTTGCTGCCTTGCCTTTCCTGCCACTGCCCCATTTGCCACAGCTAGTACTACCTCTTGCCCCTGCTACCAGCAGAACCACAGTGTTGCGGTTATGCAATAAAATGTTGCATTTTCCTTTCGGTTTGCATACATTGCCACAGACTGGCAATAGCACTGCCCGGCCTGCCAAAGAGTCCTTCTTGGAGCATGTGGCATATGTGTGTATGTGCATGTGCTGTGTTGCAACAAGCTTGACTGTGCCACAACCACTAGATAACTCTCACTGGTGCTGCTGCTGCTGCTGCTGCCGCTGCACCTGCAACTCGTACTTCTCTTATTGCCACGCGCCATATGTTGCGATTACTTCCTCCAACTAGACTCCAGCACGACTCTGACTATTATTTCTGCTTCTTCAAACGGTGCCGTTACTTCAATTGTTTCTTCAGCTCTTCCCTTGGTTTTAGAAACCAATCTAGAAAGGCTTTCTACAACACTGTTCCTCCGACTATTCCTGGAACAGTTTGGAACAAACTCTGAAACCAAGTGATGCCTCCAACTGTTTCAGTTTTCAGTTTCTTCGGCTGTTGCTGTTCTGCAACACTGCTTCTCTGTTTCCAACACTGATCCTCAACTCTTTTGCCAACATTTGAATCTCCAACTCTTTCGTTCATATGTTGGAATAGTAGTTCTCTTCCTCCCACAGACATTACCACCATCCTCCTCCTGCCACAGTTCTGCGTGTCACTGGGTCTTTGCCACAAAAACCGTAACTTAAGCTGCTGCAATTTGTTGCAAGTCAGTGTTTGTGGATCTATCTGTATATTTATGGCTCTGTAGCACTCCTCTCCTCTCTCCCTTCTCCTCTCTCTGTGTTAAATGCGCACAGCTGCCGGGATTACCGGGCGGAATTTGCAAATGTAAACGCAGCGAATTAGTCGCGCGAGAGCCCCCCGAGAGCAGGCCCTGGCCCTTGCACCCCTTGCCACACGCGGGTACACAGAGCGGAGAGCAGAACAGGACACACCCTCGCATACACCAGTGGGCAGAGGCAGAGGCAGAGGGGGGGAAACATATGAAAATCACACACAAAAATAAATGTTTTATAGAAATGGCAGGCAGGCAGGCGGGCAGAGGGCAGGCAGGCAGGCAGGCATGCAGGCATGCAGCATCTCAATGAGAGTCCAGTCGAATGGGCAGCAGACTCCTCGTATAACAATGCCCTTTGGCTTCTCGGTTTCCATTACCATTTCCCACATTTGGCTCATGGCTCATGCCACATACCACTCCTGAAAAACCACTCCTCCGCACCCGCACCCCCACACCCGTAGCGATGGCAGCCAAAAATTTAACAGATGTCTCGCATTAGATGCGCCTCACTCGACCCCAGAGACCCGCGAGCGAAAGAGCGAGCGGACAAACGAGCGGCGGTGAGCCATGCCACAGCACTGCGGCACTACGGCACTGTGGCACGAACAGGCTAATTATCGAGTGTGAAAAATAGTACAAAAAAAAAACCAAGAAATCAAATCAATGGGAAATGAAAGATTTCTGAATGAAGTAAAGCATTTTATTGGCAGAACTTAATGCCAGCAAATTCCGAATCTCAATGAAAGATTTATACATTTATATTCGCTATAATTTCATAAAGTGATTATTTATGGAATTTATAACTCAATTAATGAAATATGTATCGCTGTATCTGTATCTGTATGGGTTTATTCTTTTGATGTGTATTTCAATCTTATATTTATTTGTATATTTATCTCTTTATCTTTAAGTTCATTTGCATCTGTATCTCTATTTTTGCATTCTTTTTTATTTGTTTCTCTGCCTTTATATACCGCTGTGTTTTTTCTAGAACGCTTTCTACTCTGCTGTCATTCTTTACTGCTAAGCCACACTGGTTGAGAGAGAAATGGAGTGGCACAGAGATGGATTAGCTGCTTCGGCAATTACTTATACTGCCAAGAAAGGTCTAGGAGAGAGATATGTTCTATGATTCTAGAAAGTTCTTTGAAAGTTTTCCACTTGAAATTTGTATTGGAATTTAATGAAATAAATGAATTTTTCGATAGCACATTTTTCGATACAAATTTTATTCAATTTTGAATTCAGATTTAAACAAGTTTTGTGCCACTGTGGCATCCATCGGACATCGGAGCAATTTACTCGACGAGCAACAAACCAAACGAAATCGAAACAAATCGTCAACGAATAAAGCAAATCTAAATATTAATGTGCGACTCAATGAGTCGGAAACGAGCTGCCACAAGAGATGTGGAAGGGGACATGCCACAAGAGAAAGAGAGAGAGAGAGAGAGCTAACAAAGCAGAGCCTGGAGGTGCCCCCGAGATAAGCCATGCGATGCGACGGCGGCGGCAGGTAGCAAAACTCTGTTTCGCGTTCCTTTTTCAATATTTACTCTTTGGACGGGAGGCTGCCTGCTGCATGCCACAAAGCCAGGCAAAGGCAGTCAGAGGCACAGAAAAAGTGAGAGAGCGGGAGAAAGAGAGACTCGTGGCAGGGGAGAAGATAAAATATGGAAATGGGACACGAAACGGACACCCATCGGACGGACGGACAATCGGCTGGAAATTTCGCTTTAGACATAAATATTTTTTATCACTCTCGCCATCCCTATATCCGTCTCTTTCTCTTTCTCCTTCTCTCTCTGTCTCGATTCTATCCCTGGGCTTTCCTCCTGTTTCGTTGCATTTGTAATGAAGTCCTGTGGACTTCCATCCTGGAGGATTCCGCCGTAGACTAATTCAAATTTAAGCCATAGAAAATTAATATTTTCCTAGAAACACCAGCCACACTCCAGCCCACTCCCCGGAAGGATGCGATGGGGAAGGGACCCAAGGGAGGGGACAAGCACAAACAATGTATCTGGGGATTACCTTCCGTTTCAAGGTCAGAATTGGAAGGGAATATTCCAACAACAACAACCAAAATGAATTAATGAATGAATTTTAGTCAAATATCTCTCTTCGCTCTCTTAATTTAAGAGAGAGAGAAGAGAGCTTTTCCTGCAATTAGTATACCCGCAATATCACCTTCTGTCTTTCTTTTGCTTCCTTTTCTTTCCTTCAGAGAGTACAGGCATACAAGCGAGAGAGAGAGAGAGAGAGCGAGAGTGAGAGGTTATCTGCCTTCTCACTGCTCCCAAAGATAATATCAATGATATGTATATACATATTTATCGATGTCAATAAATAGTACTTCTTCAAAAAATAGCTTAAACGAAGCTCTTTTTCCATAGTTTTTTCTGTCTGTTTTTTGCTCTTCGTTAAGGGAATTCCCACTAGGTAATGACATGAAATATCTTTCATTTGTATGAAGAAGAGAGTGTTCGTCTAAAAAATAGCTTTTCCTGTAATTAGTAGAATTAATCTTGTAATCGCACTTCTCCCTTTTCTTGCTCTCTTTCTATCTCTCTCCCTCTCTCCCTTTCACTTTGCCCTTTGCAATTGTCATGGGATTTTGCCTGAGCCATAAATTAGCTCTTCCACTGACGTTTTACCGGTTGAGTCTTTAAGCCGCTGACCTTTCAACCACCCCCCTCCGCTGCCACCCACCACAGATCCACAGATCCACCTTCCTTCCACACACCCACACACCCTCACAGCCAAAGCGCTGAGTCCTTCTCTTTGACTGGCTTTTTGATTAATATTTGGATGGAGGACAACGACAACGACAAATACGACATCGATGGCCTACAAAAAGTTAATCGTTTGTAATTTATGGCTCTCTGGAGGTGGCATTGGGCGTTGTTGAGGGCGTGGCCATCAAAAAGGTAAGACACTGAAACTGCACTGAAGGAAACTGAAGGTTCAATGACAATTGGGAAATCCGATTGGAAAAACAATAAGAGTTCATTCAAGGGACATTTCATGTAGGTCAAAGAATGATCTTTAACATTAAGAATGAGTTTTTTCATCCCGAAATTCAGTGAAATACTCAATGGAAAATAACGTTAGAACTGGAATTAAACCATTATGAAAATGTAAATCTTTTAAAGCATATATTGTTGGGGTTTTAAAAACCTTTTAAAATATATAGAAATTTAGTTTTAATTTATTCTTTAGAATATCCATCTGAATATTATACCAATGTCCTCTTTAATGGAAAGGATAAATGTCTTTCATTCCCCCTAATCCTTCTATTATTCTAAAATATGATTTGGTGAATATTGAAATATTCTCATGTCCTTCTGTAGACGTTATCTAGTGTTTTCACTGTTCCAGAGAAGTTCCAAAATAATGACGATGTTGACAACAAAATATATGGCAAATGGGAGTCCACAAAGGGATATACATAGATGCAGGCAGAGCCAACGCTCCACTCCTGCAGAGAGAGACCATTCCAATATATATATATGTACATACATATATATGTATGTTCAAATAAAACACCAAAGATCACAAAAAGAGAGCGAAAGAAGAATGCTGATGGCAAATTTGGAATCGACGCTCAATTGCCATGAGGCATGTGGCATGAGGCATGAGACCAGCGGGGCCTTGGGGCCAATGTGTAGGATAGTGCCCCCAAATGGAGGCTGAGGGCGGGCGGGAGGGCAGACACAATGCCTGCAATTGAAAATGGCACTCGATGATGCCCCTGCAATGATGCACTCGATTTGAAGCAGTGAGTGTCCAATGCCACGGGAATGACCATGAAAAGAACTTTGAACTTGTGGCTGCAAACGAGGGTTGAAAGAGGCAAGAGCAATAAGTGGCATGATGGCAAGAAGGGAGGGAGAAAATCGACGGCTCGAGTGAGAGAAATATATACCATAATGAATGACTGAATGAATGAATGAATCTGTGAATGAATGAACCTCCTTTCAACAGACACTCCACCACACAACAGATAAGATACGTGTGTGTTTTTTGAGACTTGACACAGATAAGAACACTGCACAGATTATGGATGCACTACGAAGAAAACCAACAGCAAGAGCATCCCAAAACCATCCCTAAATCTCTAGTTTTACAATCCATAGATAAACATTTTTTATTTTATATTTTTCTAGGTTTTTGGAATATCGAAATACGATTTTATACATGAAATACATTTCAAAATGGCTCAAATGGGCATTCCCAAAATTTTCCTTATTTATTTGCATTATCTTCTATAGAAATTTAAAGTAAAGTACAGTCAGAAGTTCATATTTAAGGGCTTTAAAATCCTATCCTTATCCTGCTTTGGAATTCCTATTATAATATTAAAACCTTTTATTGCAATTCTTTGTAGTTTTTATCAGTTAAAAATTAAGTAATTCCGAATAATGCCTTAGTTACCTTTGGTTTTCTGAACCTTTAAAGAATGCTTACGCATTTGAATTTAAAATCTCATCTTTAACCCCTTATAATAGTGGAATTTATGAAGGTTTCTTAAAGGAAGTTCTTTAGACCTTCCAGAAACCTTTCAAAAATGTCGTCATCAAAATTGGGAATATTATAAGGTAAAAGAGATTCATCTTCTATTGAACAAAGATCTCCCGTAAAAGATCTTCCGTTGAACAAAAAACTCCTCTACATGCAGTAAATTCAGAAAATTCCAGAAGATTCCTTCCAAATCTTAAGAAACCTACAACGAATTCTTGACAGGAGTGGACAAGAATGCAAATTATATGTTTTGGGGGCATGCCCCAAAGCGCAAAAAGGGTGTGACTATTCTGTACTCACTTTTACATTCGTTGGCATCATTATCGGTGGCACGGCCCCAGGGGCGATCGAAGTAGAAGGGCTTGCAACGCTCGCACTCATCGCCCGCGGTGTTGTGCTTGCAGGCGCATGTCATAGTTAGTTTTGAGCTCATCTGCCCCTGCAACTGCAGTTGCAGCCCCGAAGCAGTGCGTCCAAAGTGTCCGTGGGAGAGTGCGCCTCCTGCTGCTGCTCCTGCTCCTGTCGATGGGCCATCATCATCCTGGCCATCATCCGTATCCGAAGAGGAGACCGAACCAATGGTTGCCACACACTCGGAGGCATGACCGTTGCACTTGCAACGTCCACCGACGGCAAAGTCCGAGACGGCATAGTGCTGTGTGATGGGTGGCAGTGGCATTTCCGCCGGCTGAGGCGCTGTGGCAGCAACAGAGGCTGCTGCTCCGGCTCCGACTGCTGCTGCAGCCTTCACCTGTGGACTGGGGGTTGTGGCAGTCGCAGCTGCAGCCGCGGCGGCTGTGGCGAGTTTCGTCTGGAAATGCTTCTCGTAGGCGCTGCTGCCGCCCTTGTGCTGCTTCGAGTGCCGCTTGCCGCTGGGCCCATCGCTGCCGCCACTGTCGGCGGCATAGTCCAAGTGGAGATCATCGTCCAGCTCCAGATGTTTCTTGGGTTCCTCGTACTCCTCGTCATAGCCGGCGCTGTCGTTGTCCTGCAGGTTGTAATCATAGTCGTCGTCGTGCTCGTCCAGCTCCAGTTCGGCCTCCTGGCTGGCGCTCATCTCGTCGCTGAAGCTATTCGCATTCCGCTCCTTCTGCAGCAGCAGCTGCGGCGGCAACTCCAGGCGATGGAACACCACCCGAATGTCTGTGGCCGTCACCCAATCCTGCAGGACCAGCGACGAGTCCAAGTCGTTGGCCGACGGCCTGCCCTCTAGCGTATTGAAGGCAAATCTCTGGGCGGCGCCACCAATATCATGCTGCGAGTTGATGCAACGTGCCTCCTGCTCGTTGAATTTCGAGATTTTGGCCCGATCCGGTCGCCCGTAGAACTTCTGGCACTGGGAGCTGTAGAACTGGAAGGGCTGCCAGGTCTGACCGAAATCGGAGCTCTTGAAGATCGCCAGGGAGTCGGGTCGTGCCGCACGGGGGCAGAACGACAGGGAGATGTACGTGAGCTCGTACTTCTTGCCCAGCGACAGGGTCAAGGTCACATTGTCGGGGGGCGCCGTATCGGGATCATGGGGCACATTTACGCCCCCCGACCGCCAACAGGTCACGTTGCTGGGATTGTTCAAGTCCGTCAGAGCGGAGGCGCCACCTGCGATGGTATGCCTCTCGCATACCCGGCATTCCCCCAGAGAGCCATCGCGCTGCAGTTCGCAGTAGCGTTCCGGCCGCTGGCCGCCGCAGGTGGTGGAGGCCTGAACGGGATTCCCGTAGGCGGCATTCACGAAGCTTGGAAGGCACTTGCGGGGCTTCCCCTCGAAGTAGCACGGATCGTTGGGGGCAATCCCGCCGGAGATGCAGAGGGGGGCCAAGGCCAGGAAGAGCACCAGAAGCTCCATATCGTGTTCGTTTCACTCTCTCACTCTGTCACTCTCTCTCACTCTCTTCCTTCGTTCAGTTTTGTTTCCCTTTTGCACTCGCGAGGATCAGCACACACACACAAACAACAGAAAAAAAACAACAGTTATAACGCGGCACTCGCGGATCGGCAGACGGCAGGCGTCACTGAGTCTGGCAGCAGCGGCGGCCGCATGCAACAGCTGCCCGTGCGCTCTTCTTCGAAATGTGTCTCTTATTGGGGCACCACTTACGCTTCGGTCTCTCTTTCGTTTAGTTTTTTGGTGCAACAGAAAGCCGGAGCTCTCTTCCAACTCGGTCAACCTTCGGCGCTGCTCTGTTCTCTGCTTTCGATTCCTTGGCGGCAGTATCCTGCTGCTGCTGCTGCTGCTGCTGCGCTGCTTGGAAAAACTCACCACAGGGGGTGGCTGGGGGCCGGACGCATGTTGCGGAGGCTGCTCTGCACACACACCAAGCCGAACGCACTCGAACTCGCACACGAAAAAAAAGACAAACAACAAAAATGCGTGGGACACGACGGTGGTTACGTTTTCGGCTTTTACGCTTCGGCTAAATGCTTCGTTTCGACGCTGTCTGTCTCTCTCGCTTGCGCCGCTTTACGTTGTTCACCTGGCTAACGGTTTTGAATGAATGAATGAAATGAATGCATGAATGCAGGGCGAGAGAACATGATGCTGATGCTGGAGTGTTGCCAACAGATGATGCTGCCGGCAGTTTCGTGTTGCTGAGCAACATTTGTTGCTGGCTCGCTTGTATGTGTGTGATGTTTAGCAACAGTTGTTGCTAGTGGTTTGTTTTCTAAATGGTCGGGACAGAGGGGCATGGGATCAAAGGGGGGTTCTTGAGATATTTTATGTTATTATCCCATTATTAAAACTGGGAATATACTTATTTTGTGAAAAGTATACCTGAACATTTTTGTACAGGAAATCCAACAAAAGCAGAGAGAGCAAAAACTTGCTACATCCGTTGTGTACGAAGAATATAAGAACAGAGAGTACGAAGAATATAGGAACAGAGAAAGAGAGAGAAAGACTGAGAGTGAGAGTGGGAGAGAGCAGCATAGACAGAACGACGCCTGCGCAACGTTTTCAGCATGCGTTGCTTTCATCTCTCTTATTCCTTCACCCTATCCCTCTCCCACTTAAGCAGAGCTTCCTGCAAATGGATTTTAATGCTCAAAGTTTAACCCACGGCATGCTCGCCCCCCCCACCACACCATCGCCCACACCTCCTGCAGTGTTTAGCAATTTGTAAAGAGCGCATTACCTGTGACCCACACCCGCACTCTCGCTCTTTGTCTCTCTCTGTGTCTCCCTCACACTCGGCCAGTGCTACGAAAGGGAACGTGCCGTGGGAGATCTTCGCTGAGCTTCCGTTATCCCATTGTTCTTTACTCCACCTCTCACACTCACACAGTCACATACTCTCGCAGTCACTGCTCTGCTCAGACACTCGGCTCTGCTGATATTGATACCCTTTGCATATGGGTATACATATGTATACCGATATGCATTTGTAACGCAACGAAATTGAAAGAACGTTTATAAACTGACAAAGAAACACTACAGTATTATCGGAACATCATCAAAATTGATCCCTGGTCTCAACTGTAAGCACAGAAACTTCTGCTTAATCATTCGCAATGACCGATTGTATATTAATTGTAATTCAAAACAAAGGGTATTCCATTCTTCGATCCCCCCCTTAACTTTACCTCATTTCTCTTTGATTTATTGCTTGTGACATTTCTTCGGATTTCGAGTCCGATTCGAAGTCGACGTCGGGGCTGCGCTTCAAGTGGTTGCCCCCCTTCCCCGTCTCCTTTGCAACCGCTCCGAAATCCCCGTCGTTATGTTTTATTTATAACGGATTTGGGCCTTTCGTCGTGCATTGTTTATAAATATTTATGGGTGAGTGGGAAAGGGACAAAGAGAGTCGGAGGAAGGAGAGCAAGGCAGAGACAGAAGGAGAAAGAGAGATGGATAGTGGTTTGGCCCTTTATGATTCCTTTTTTGCTTATTGTTTGACCTGCTGTGGATTTTTTTTGTATACCCTTTCAAGACGCTAGGATAGTTTTTGAACACAATTTGGTAATTCATGGAAAGAAATATTTTAAGAGAGAAAATACTTCTTAATGTAGGCCTTTTTTTGCATATCTATTAGATATTTTTTGTGGTAAAATAAATTTTGAAACAATCTGAAGCTGTATTGAATATTAGTATGAATCAAGGCTCTACAACTTATAGTTCATATACAAAATAATGGATCAATTTTATGGTAAATAATGATTTGTTTGACCACAAGATCTAACTTAAAGAAATTGGATGACTGTATCATATAGAAATAAATTATTAAGTGGGTAAAGTATTATATGAGAAAATCTAGTTTATTTAAGGTGATATTTTATAGAACATTATCATTATTAATAATACCACATCATTCTATATTTTAAAAGGAGAAATACATATGTATTTAAGAGTACATATTTATTCAATTTTCTCTTCTCCAATCTATGGATAGCTTTTATTAACCATATCTCCCATCAATACTTTTATTTTCAGAGTCCTTTAAATAGATTTTGAATGTAGCTCTCACTGAAAGAGCATCAGCAATTCGCGGAACATAATTTCGTAAAGTTTCGGCTGTTTTGGTTTATGTCGAGGTTTTTATTTTGATTTGGGTCCATTTTGGATACAATATTTCGTGCTTTCCGTAATGGAATTTTAATTTTATTTGCTTACATCCCCCGCAGCTCCTGGGAAAGTGCCAGGCGATTTCTTTTTCTTTTCGAGTGAAAATTCGAACCCCAAAGCCACACCACAGAGCACCACTCCAGCACTCCAGAGCTGGAGCTCCAGTTCCAGATCCAACTATTGTCAGCGATTGTCTCCCCTACGCCTCCCGTTGGAGGATGGGACGGGATGGCTCCGGGGTTCGTGGCGTTCAGTGGAGCAGAAAGGTGTAATTATGACGCCGGGGCCACTTGGTCGAGTGCCGCTAAATGGCCATGACCACCACACCACCACCTGATCATTATGATCATTATGATGGAGCCTCTACCAGCAGCAGCAGCAGCAACCGCATCTCATGCTGATGATGATGATGGTGCTGTGGCATTGAAGGCGTACCCCAAAAACTGCGCGTTGATGGACATAAAAGATGCTTTTACAAAATGTGAAATGCTCTCACTCTACAATGCTCTTTGCTACAATGAAAACTCTTTGCCTCGAATGATTTTCCCATTAAATTGTGAGCATTCATCATCGAAATGAATTGAAATTCTTTAAAAACGCACTAAATAAATCGTTTCAAAGCCATTTTGAAAACATTTTCACTTAAATCAAGCTTATCAACGCTTTCTGGATCTGACATGCAATGCCATAAATTGGTAAGAATAATTATGGTACACACACACATATAAATACCTATTGGTGTGGCAGGAGCTTCAGCCTCTAGCCTTTGGGCATTGGCATCATAAAATGGCAGACAGGCCAGGCAAATGACCAACAAAACACAAATCAAACTATTTTCACTTCAGCTCTGGTCTGAGGTCTGGATCAGTCCAAGGCAGGGAGACACTGTCGTAGGGTGACGCACTTTCCATTGAGGTATGCGAAAAGCATACATACATACATACTAACATATATGGGAAGGACTTCTTAAGTCCCTAGGGCTTATCAAATGATAAAATAGAGTTCTAAAAATGTTGTTTAAGTTTTAGTTACTTTCTCCTTCGCTTCACCAGTTAATCAAATGAAGAATGAGCGAAACCGATCCGAACTTACGGATCCAATTCAGTAAGAATGGCGATCCTGATTCTTTTCTCTCTTCCATTGTGGCTTAGCAGCAGCTGACGTCTCTGACGTCACAAGATGAAACATCTCCCTTATGCGTCACCTTCAGCATAGCAATCTCAATCAGAGTTTTCCCCCGTTCTCATATACTCCGTGGAAGCAAAGTTATTTATGCCATGTATCCATGGCAAATACACACATACATACGTATGTATGTAGTTTTTCGGTCATACACAGACATACCACCGATGCAGACCACAGAACAGAACCCCCCCCCACTGGATTCACACTGGTCCATGGACCATGGCATACTCGTATTTATTTATTTGCATTTGTATTAAATTTTCAATTCATTTTCCGGAAAAATTTCTCGCTTTACTGCTTTGCAAAATGTTTGCTAGAATATTTGTTATTTTCTGCCCCCAACCAGAAAGTTTTGTGGGGGGAGGGTTTTCGGAGCTCCGGGGAAGTTGTTCTTGCGGCTTCTATGTATTTCTAATGAGCCTTATGGGTGACTGGAGTCGACTCCCGGTCCCGGACTGGACCCCATGTGTCTGTGTCTGAGTGTGTGTATCTGTAATTTGTTTCATTTAAATGATTTATTTATTTTTGCTCATTCGCACAGCAGACGCACGAAAATAATCTCTGACTTTTGGAGGAGTTGGCAGGTCCGTGCAGCCAGCAATAGCTTTTGCTGGAGTTGGCATGTCCGTAAACTACTTCTGTGCCCTTCCCCCTGCCAGGGTTTGTTTCTGGTTAGAGCTGGTCCTGTTCTGGTTTTTGTTTTGGGGGGAAATTGATTCTGCCATTTGATTTGAACATCATTTTAAACGAAGCTTACTATTTCCTCTATACACGAAGAACAGAGCGGAAGGACATGGGAACCATGTCCGGAACATATCCTCGTTGTTGTAGCTCTTGAGGCTCTGGTGGCTCTCTCTTGCTTTCTCCCACATTCACTTAATGAATGAACCAAAAACGTGTCATGCAGATGTGGCATACAGTGAAAGCTGTGCTCTTTTATTGGTTATTGGTTGAAGTTGAATTATCAGCTCTAAAGCATCCATTCCTAAACAAAACTCTTTCACTTTTATAGATTTTCTCTTAAATGGGAATCTGTCCTCTCAAGACAGCCTTCACTGTACATTTCATGTGTGAATTTCTCCAACAAATACACACACATACATATGTATGTATATTTTGTGCAGTTTTCTGTTTTCGCTCTGCTCATGACAGGATATTGAATAGGCATTTTCATTTGCAGGAAATATTAAATCAACGTATAAGAAAATTACAATGCAATGGAAAGGGAAGGAAGAGAGGAAAAGCGAGTCAATAGCTAATGGAAATTAAGGAAGAAAGGAAGGAAGAATATATTGTGTATTTTTGCTGAAGCCAAGGCTGTGTGTTGTATCCTTATTTGTATCCAATCAGGCATGTCCATCAAATCGAACAATCATACGAGCATTCAGCATATGTATATGGATATCTTAGGTGCCTTAAGTACAAGATTAAGTGTTACAATATTATATAAATTTATAAATATTTTGCAGTCCTTTGAGGACATAATCTTGGTGGGTAAATGATTGCATTATTCTCGTAATTACTTTATTTTTAGTAGTAGGTCGAAGGATATCGGCAATGTTTAATGATTGTTGGTTTTTTATAGATATTTTAGATGCGAATGGGATTTCGATAATGGCATCCTCTGCCATTAGTCTTTCGTGAAAATGATGGAAAATGTATGCTACTGTCTTCAGTCAGTGTCTGTTTTTTGGCCTTCAATGGGAATACTTTATGTCTATGGGGATACGAGATATTTTCATCCAACTATACCAATTTCATCTCTAAGAAGAAGTTAAATAACGAAGAGGTGCACCTATAAAACACTCCCCTGATGCTCTCCTTTGTGGCTCTCCCATGTAAGGCGATCTATCTTTCTTTGCAGTTCCCATCGATCCAATCTACACCAATTGCTGGGGGATTACAAAATCAAATGAACCAAAAAAAAGGGAACAAATTGGGAAATATCGACATAGAATTTCGAACTGAAACTCGCATTTCAGTTCCCATTTCGGTGCGGCATTGAGGCATATCATTATTTCCTTTGCAACTGCAATGTTCCTCTACTTCTTCTCGGGGCCCTGCAACGTTCCTCTACTCTTACTCGGGGCCCTGCATCGCTCTCTATTCTCTACTCAAGTGGCAAGCAGAGAGACCCAGGCGTTGTATGGTCATATCTCAAGTGCATCAGCCTCAGCATCATCATCATCATCCTCATCCTCATCCTCGGCGTCGCTGGCGGCATCGTCATCGATGGGAGACGACGACTATCGGGAAATCACGTAATGGGCACGTAGGCCAAATATTTACTTAAGCCCCAGTCTGAATGGGAGGGAGTCTGCTCAGTCTTGGTGGTGGATGGAGGTGGTTTCCCACCTTAATGTTCTGGTGGCAAACCAATTGACTTGACAAGTGAGGAGAGCTGCTGCTGCTGCTTCTGCACTGCCACTGCTGCTGCTGCTGCTGCTTCTGCTGGTGTGGCTGGAAGGGAAGCGTGAAGGAGTCGAGCAGTCGCTGGAGTAGACAATGACTTCCTGCTGCAATTGTTTGACTTAATTGCCAGCGCACTGCAACTGCAAACAAAGAGCCAATGGTATGGGCTCTGCATACCGTGGACACGAACCGCAGAGCATTCCTTTGAGGACCACCCGCAGGGCCAGCGGTAGCGGCAATGATGTACTGATCCCCGGTCAAAGGGCCACAAAAATTTCATTGATTATGGCAGTCAACATCGATTTGGTAGGGCATGGGGCAATAATCCTCTTGGGTGGAAATTGCCAGCAAAAAAAACCCCAGAGGCATGCCCCGTCGTCGCCGTCTTCGAGTGTGGCAAATATCAAAGTCAAACAAATGTGAAGTGTGTGTGTGTGGCAGAAGTGGGGCAACAACTCCTCTCCGGTCAGGGGCCACATGGAAGGTGGCAAGTGTTTTGCACTAAAAGCGAAACTACTTAGCATTTGCCGCCATCCAACTTCTGAGGCAAAAGTGGGACTCGGAGACGGATTCAGAAATGGAGATGGAGATGGAGATTGCGACGGAGTCTGAACTCCACAGTTGAAGAAGTTGAAGGAGGCGGAAACGGTAACGGAAACAGAGGAAAAGCAAAAGAAAAAGCTACAGAAATGGCAACAGAAACAGCAACACAAACGGAAGGCAAAGGGAAAATGAAAATGAAAATGGCAAAAAAAGCGAAAGCCCAGACCGGGGAATGAGGTCAAGAGACAAAATAGGCTTACTGACATGTGTGTCTCGCTGTCCCTCTGTCTGTTATGTCTGTCTGTTAGCCCACTTAGCCTCCTCCTCCTCCTACACGACCACCTCCTACTCCTCCTACACGACCACCTCCTACTCCTCCTCCTCCTCCTCCTACTTCTATTTAGTCCCTTTTGTGGGAATTTAACGGTCAAATCGCTTGACTTTTTCCTGTCCAAAGAGCAAATTCCTTGAGGCTCTTTTTGGGGGCTTTCTTCAGCTCATGGGGCTTTACTCATGGGGACATATCATATATGTGACTTTTCTATCCCATATATGTTTAGATGTATATAGATTTTAAGTTCAAATGCGCAGATCTATAGCAGGGTATTAGATTAGTGAAGATTGGAAATGGCCGGCCAATGTCTACTTAATAATTCTTTCACCAATACAATTAGCTATTCTTGGAGATGGAAGTTCCTTATTTTAAGAAACATCGATAGCATTTTATCACAGCATCTTTCAATCTACTTTTTTACCCGTTGACTGTCCTTCGAAGGACGCTCTACCATTTACCATTTCCGAGCGCTTAGTGATCCCAATGCATGTTTCCCTCCAATGATCAATCACAGAAAGATATACTATACAGTTCCAGACACTTCAAGGTGTCCAGTCGCCACACCGTTTCCAATATTGCACTTATGAAAGTTCCTTAAAGAAGTTACAATAGATTTTTGATTATACGCATTCTCGACCCACTGCCGTACTGTTGAACTTGTAGCGCCTTTCGCTCTGGCCCTTGTGGATCTGTGTTGACCTCTTCTCGATTTTGAATGGATTTGTGTAAATCGCTTTCATTGGATAGCGAGGTTAAGCCTTTGATTTGGCAGGGTCTCGACTCTGAGTAATGAGGCGTCTCGAAAGTAGCCTCATGTCCACGCTGAAGGGAGGCGATGGTAATACAAACCCATAGGCATAGTGCTCCATTAATTTTCCCCTGAAAAAAACTGTCTGTCTGGAACATGGGCCACCGAACGGTTTACTGTGAAATTGTCAAGAAAATGCGTGTTTAAGCCAGATTAAATGCATTTCATTGTTGATTTATTGGCCCACAGGCACTAGGAACCATGTCAGCCCGTGCCCCCCCTGTTTCCCCTCTCCACCGCACATTCTGCCCCCAAAAGGTCCACTCCAGTGATTCCCCTCTGATTCGAATTCGAATTCGTTTCGCTCCCATTGTTGACTCCAATTATTTATGGGTCAAAAATGCGACATGTTCAAGTCAAGAAGGCTGGCTATCAAATTTCAATGTTGCCAAGGCCTTCATGTTGTCCCAGCAGCATGTGGCACCGCAGCATGTTGCTAGGCAGCAGCAAAATGTTGGAATTCATTTGCCACATGTTGTGGCAGATTGATAAAATGGATTTAAATACATAACGCGAAACTATTAAAAACTATTATCAAGAAATTATTATTAAATTTTCGTTCTAAGCTTCGTAAAGTTTGTGTATTTTACGAATTTTCCAAAAATATTATTTGCAGAAATTTGCGAAAACCGGAGCATGGTTTCCATATAATGTTATATTTCGTATAATTCATTAATTATATAGGAAGATTGATGATGTTTTTGAATGTGTTTGAACAATAGCTGGATGTGATCTAGTAGGTTCCAGAAATTCCAGAAATGATAGAAAAAAGGCGTCCACCCATGTCCCTGAAGTATGATCCCAGTCTTCTGCTGTTAGTTCCATCCAGCAGAAAAAAACAACTTCAAATTCTACTTTATTTCTCATGGAGCAAATGACTATTAAAATGTTTAATTTTTAAACATATTTTAATACTATAAAATATATAGACAAATATCTAAAAGCATAATTCTAGCTGATTCCATAGAAGCATCTTTAATTCGATGTTGCAAAGGCAATCCAAATGGCAATCCCATGTTATTTTATTTCCTTTTATTGTTATGTAGGATGATCCATTCTCTAGTAAAACGGGTTTTATTAGTATCACAGCATGTTGCCAGCCAGCTGAATGGTGAGTTTCTCTTGCCACATGTTGCAAGCAGGGTGCTAGGGTCTGGTCTGGTCTGGCGGATGGGGCATGGGGCGTGGGGGACGGAGAACGGGAGTGTCTGCGAGGGCTCCCAAGGGAATTGGTTTTGGCGATCGAGTGGGCGCCGTTGCAATAACTTTTTTTTTCGCTCTTCGGTTGGGTGGGGCCTGGGGCAGGGCGTGTCCCCCAGGTGGGCGTGCAGTCGATATCGAAAAAAGTAATTAAAGGCAAGCGTGGCACGAATGGAGCCGCCGCTGCCGCCGCCACCACGATGATGATGATGATGATGCTAAATGCTGATGCCAGTCGCAGTTAAACGTTGCACGTTGCCACGCCTACCGCCCAGCACTTGGCTGTCAAGTGCAATACGTGCCACATGCGGTCACCGAAAAAGGCGAAAATGCAACAAGAAGATGGCAAATGAAGGGTCTGTGACGGCGATAATGCAACGAACAGAAGGATGCCCTATCCATTTGGCTAGGGAAAAACTCTTGAAGGTTTATTGCAATGAGTTTTCATTGGCATTTTCTTTATCGATTACTTGATAATATCATAAAAGAAGACGATACAATTCAGTAGGATAGCCCTTTCTTCTACATCCCCATCTACGAAGTGAGTTTTCCCATAGATGGACACCCAATTTTAGTCACGGATGTTCCCTGCATTAGCCTGGACCACATATGATGCCACCGACCTTATCAGAGAGTGGATACACTCTCTCTTTCTCTCTCTCTCCCTGTCTCTGTCTGTCTGTCGGCATCCACTGGCGGCAGCCACCAAAAAGAACAACAATAACGACAACAGAACGGCATCCGTTTTGTGCAACGCAAACGACAATTATCAGCGACATGAGCAAACCAATTGTTCAGTGCCATGCCCCCTGGTCCAGGGGGCTACCTGGTACCATTGTCCATTGTCCACTGTCCCCTGTCCATGGCGACATGGTTATCCACTGCGTGAGTGTGTGTCTGTGCGCGTGTGTGTGTGTGTGTCCGTGCAGGAAGAGAGCGATAGGCCTGGAGCCAGTACTCTATTGACCGCACATCTACGCACTCCACTCCACTCCACTCCAGAGGACAGTCCAGAGCGAGTTCATTTGTGTGTGTAATTGTTTGCCAGGCTACACTGATTACGGTGTTCAATAATAGTCGAAATTCACGGCATCATGTCCGGGTCACGCCCTCTGGATATACCCCTATCCATACAGCCACACACCCATTCAACCCACATCCTTCTTTGCCTCCTTTCGTGGTTCCGGTTCCGCCTTCGGAGTCCTTTAGTGGTGGCTATTTTGCGGGACGTTGTTAAATTTATTTAATACTTCTACACGGTTCTTAGAGCTAATCAAAAAAAATAATAATAATAATATATGTATCAATAATAGCAAAGTGGAAAATTATAATTACAATGGAAACAAAAATAGCAAAGCTTAAGACTAATCTTAAAAAATAAACAAGTACGGATAGAGCCGGGGGATTCAGGAGTGTACGAGGAATCCATTCGAGTGGCGTATTATATTTCGATCGAAAAAATATCTTCATTTTTTTATAAGAGTCTTAGCCGCTTTGGATCATCGATTCAACCTTGGATTTGTATCTTAAAAATCAACAAAATCTCGGGTAACATATCTCAATCGAAGATCAAATCCTAATCAAACCACAAATAGAACACCTTTCCTCCGTTAGGAACTGTACCACAATCTGGAAACGTCTCCACTCTTCCACTCCCCCTTCCTCCCCGGCAGAATATTTATATGTACAATAGGAAAAAAGGATAATACGCATATGTTACAGACAAATACCCATCCGTCCCTCTCTTCAGGCCTCCTTGGCCTTGCCCTCCTCTGGGACATAGGCCTGATTCTCAACGCCCCCCACAGACGGCGGCGGTGGTGGTGCGTCGTCCGTGTGTGGGTCGAGGGACTCGTGTATCACATTGGAAATGATGCCATTCATTTGACCCTTGGCCTCACTGGCCAAGGCCAGAGCCTCGATAGTGTTGATGTTGCCATTGGGATCCTTGATGGACGCTCGCTCGGCATCGGTACGAGCCAGACGGCGACGTTGCTTCACCTGGAAGCGGTACATCCAGCTGAAAGAAGGAAAGCATCGATTATGAATACTCTATTGGGAAAACTCTCTCCAAAAGAAATGTGCACTTACAGGAAGATGACAACAGAGAACAGGGTTAGGCCACCGCCGAGCAGAAAGAAGGCACCCGGCAGCACCTTCAGGGTGGCCGCATACAGCGTCGTGTACATCGGGGCAAAGACCATGGGCATTAGGGCCTCTGCCACACCGAACAGAGAGTTCACTTTCCCCAGTTCGTCCTTGGACACGAGCTTGGTGGCTATCGAGCGCATGGCAATAAAGGCCGTGCCATTGAAGATCTCCACCAGGCCGCCCAGATACATGTGCCACGGCACCGTGGCAAAGGCATAGACAAATCCGGACAGGATCTTCGACGTGCTCGAGAGGACACCCACCAGGGCGTCGTCGATGCCCAGCTTGTGCGACAGGATGCCCACGCAGAAGATGACGCCGATGAGGCCCGTGAACATGGCATATGTGGAGAAGAAGCTGAACTCCACCTCCGACCAGTTGAAGCGGTATCTCGTGAACAGATACGTGACAGCCATCTCGCCGTGCAGCGGACCAATGATCACCATCACAACGATCATCAGCAGAATGACGCGCTTGCGGCGCTGATTCTCGCCCTTCTTGAAGGCCACACGGAAGGTCTGCACCACATGATCCTTGTCGAAGAAATCGGCCAGCAGGCTCTTCTGCGTGGGACTCTTCTCGGGCCTGGCCACCGGCTCCTCCAGAAAGAAGAAGCCATACACAAAGGCCACCACATAGAAGAAGGCCGAGATGGAGAAGACGCCATAGAAGCCGATTTGCCTGCGAAATGAAAAACGTGAATCGATTGGAGAAATGGCACAGAAAGTGGTTGCACTCACTTGAGTAGAATCCCGCTGAAGGCCATGCCAACGGGCACACCCACGGAGAAGCAGACGTTGAGTATGCCAATCCTCAGAGTGCGCTCCTCTTCCGTGGTGATGTCGGCAATGTAGCTGAAAACGCCCATCAGCATGGTGAACCATCCCCCACTGAGGGAGGGGAAGATGGCCTCTGT
Organism: Drosophila athabasca; assembly: GCA_008121215.1. Taxonomy (NCBI): domain Eukaryota; kingdom Metazoa; phylum Arthropoda; class Insecta; order Diptera; family Drosophilidae; genus Drosophila; species Drosophila athabasca. The sequence continues at coordinate 5,951,312 of CM017796.1, read as the reverse complement.
CAGGGCGGCCACCTCCATGGGTGTATTCTCAAAGTAAACGCACAGCATGAGACCCACCACGCCCAGAAATTCCCCCACCACTGGTATGAGCATGCAGGGCTTGCGGCGGCGATGTCGATCGCTCCACGAGCCCCAAAAAAGGATCAGCAGGCAGGGGAACATCGATTGGATCACCGTCTTCCAGGCGGCCATGTGAGCCACCATTTGCTGGACCGTTTCCTCCTCCCTGGAAAGAGACAAGAATTGTATGCCTGTCCATAGGGTATCCTCATAGTCATCCCAATCCCTGGACTTACATGGTGTAGTTGGCTGTCTGGCGGCGGGTTAGGGCATCGCACACCACATCCCCGTAGGCCATGTTCACGCGACAGGCCTTCTCCAGATTGAGATTCTGTGTGGCCAAATTGGACAGCACGCTGGGCATAATGTACGATGCGAGAATGGGCTCCACGGTGATATTGTTCGATATCAGGCGGAACTTTTCGCGCCATGTCCGCTTCACGGTTCCAGTGGTCGTCGTTGAAGTCGGTGTCGATTTTAGTGTCGTTTTCTCCTGGCCCCCAACGGATGAGCCCTGTTCCGGTGGTGATCGCGTTGCCGCTGGAGCCGCTGGCGAGGATGGTGGCGAATGATTGACAGTGTACTTGGCATATGTAGCATCGTCCAGGCTACCGTCCTTGGGCGACATAATGCTGATCTGGTTGACGATCTCTATGAGGTATTTGAAGAGAAGGAGAGAGGAGTATTACAATTGTAGCAGTATCTTTGAATACTATAAGGGGTATTTACATAATTCCGAAGTGTGAATAAGACTGTATGTCTTTAAGAACAAAAGAAAATGTTAAATTTTAAGAACTCCTAGACTTTACAGGGTATTCCTCTGTTCGACACTCGCCGAACACTCTCTATAGCTTTTGTGTGACTTTAATTGGATCGTTTTGTCGCGATGAGGCAAATAGTACTGCGACTGCGAGTATATCATCATTTTGTTGTCATTCACCTTTATTTGGTTTCTGTTTTTATGTGTACTTTGTTGTTGCCACCCCTCATCATCCCCACACCCCCCCTTTCGATTCGGAGAGCAATCAAAATGCGACCTCAAACTCGGATACACCTCGTAGACGGTATGATTTTGTACTTCTGTGCGCATGGCTGTTGTTGTTATCACTGTTATCGCAAGCTCTTGGGGTACTCCCTCTCTCTCTCACTCGTTCGTTATCATTTGCAGCGCCTCGTCCCAGTCCCTGCGGGATTTTCCCACTCCGTTCGGCTTCCAGCATCCGTAGTGTCACTCGCTAATGGTGCTTGTTACCAGACCAAAACATAACTGATACAAGGACCAATATCTTATAATTATTTCAATATGAAAACGGTACGATTTGTAGTGGAAAACTACCGATCAGAGGCCGCCCACCTCCCGCTGATATTCGAAACTTCTCTCAGAGATAACTTTCAATCTCTCTCAGCTCTTTGGGCGGGGGAGGAGTCTTCGGGGACTTTGGAAATTCCAGACAACGCGAATGCAGCTCCCTCATTTCGAATAGCTCCCCATTCCCAATTCCATTCCCAGATAAATTGTGTATACATTATTTTTGTTTAATTGTTTTGTCAAGTGCATTTGCGGCTTTTCAACGAAAGTGTTTACACAATTGTTGCGGCTGGCATCTTTGCCCACCAGCCACCTCCTCCGTTCTGCTCAGATCCTCAAAAACCCATTGCAACAACAAAAATCAGTCAATCACGTGTAACAGCGCATTAACCTTAATGATGCATTATTTCTGTTCATTTAATGAGTTTTTAAAGATAATTTTGGAATGGTAATTAATATCAAATGTATGTATGTACATACATATGTATTAGGCATGTTGTTGGCAAAGATTTTTGGTTAATAGACGGTTTGCCAATTGGCTTTAAAAGTGCTCTAGAAAAGCTATTTTCATTGTTCTAAAAATTAAATATTTTATATGATTTTTAAGCAATTGCAGAACCCATCATTCAGTCAATCATTTTCTTGGAACGTTCAACAATCATTATCCTTTTAAGATTCTGATTTCTCTATGATTCTCTTAGAGAATCTTAGGATTTCTGCCAGAACCCTTAACCTTTCTAATGCTATTTTCTACTACTACTAATCTTTCTTTGCTACCTTTGTTGTGCGTATCTTTGGCCCAAAGATTCATACATATATCTTCCTAAGAGACTTCTCGTTCTGTCTTTATTTACACATTTTCCCACACGGACTCCCTGTCTATGCAACAAAATGTAAATCCCATTGACAATGGCTTTAATTGAATCAGAATTCGGACTCTTGAAATTACCCAAAAATTAGGCAAAAGCTAATTGACCTTGACATTTGCCCACACACCTCTATAGAGAGCCAGAAAGAGAGAGAGAGGGAGCTCAAGCGACCCATAAAGTGCATCACTGACCGTTTTAATCTTCAACTTCCGTCTAGCGATGACGCAGACTTTGTATTTGGTAATTTGATCTATTGTACAGTAGAACCTTGCAAAGAACGGACAGAGGCGACTACAACTACAAATTCAAAGACTCGACTGTACATATGTACATATGGTATATAGTTCATTATCTCAGGGCATTGTTCAGGTCATAGTTGGCAAAAATCTCGTTTGCTTTTGCTTTTGCCTTCAATTGCCTTTAATTGCTGTGGCGAAAACATTTCAGACACCAGACAGAGTACGTACCAAACTAAATGATATGCTTTTTAGAATCGAGACAATAATAAAAAAGCAGTGCCCAAATTGCTTAATAAAAGAGTCATCTCTCAGGCGAGATTTGCCTTTTTCTTTTTCATTTTCAACGGATATTGCCAGCTACATATGTATATTCCGAAGTTAGTTATGTCTCCATTAATAGGATCCATATCCAATATTGTAAATCCAAGAAAAAAATTGAGCACCTTATGCTTTGGAAAAGACAATGAATACGGCTTTATCGTAAGAGTTTACTTTAAAGATATGTATTTCCTGGTATTTCCACTATTGGTACAGATTTATTGGTGTCATTTTCTTTTTCAATCTATTACAATTTCAGACCATTTTTCTTTGGGTATTACTTTGGGTACTTGTATGATGATTTAAACAAACTAACTCTGTTATTAGTTCTGGTTTCCATATTCCTTTAATCGCAATTTTTCCATGTTTAAATCTGTACTATTTACCTGAAGCAAAACTATAAATAGTTTTGAAAAATCAAAAACTTTATTCGCAGAATGATGAAAAGCTTGAATGGACTTGCAAATAATCTATAGAGTTTTTTGCAGACTCCCGAAACCTTGGAACCTTGGGCACCATTCGAGGGTAATACCGATGGTAGGCCTCCATTTTGTTGCATCATTATCGTTTGTCTAGAATCCGAAGTGCAACTTGTGGCAGACTCATTCTCAGCACAGAATCATTATTGCTAAGAGTGTGGGGCTCTTGACATTGAGATCGTGTAGATCGCTTTGAGCGCGCAGATCTTGAGCTTGCCTCGCGATTCTGCTTGCACTTGCAGCTCAATGCAGAACAACGGCCGTCAATGCCACACGAACATGCGGCAGACGTGCGTTGAACCCACACTCAAAAAACGTACAGTACAAAACAATGCCTAGTACGAGTATGGGGAAGAAGAGCTATTGAGGTCGTTCCAGCCCCCTACACCTACACCTGCCCCTCCCCCTACCCAAGCCACCCAAACAAACGGTCACGTCAAGCGCGTCACCCGATTCGGTGATCGGCGATCGTTGGTCGGCGGCCTCTTGTGTGTCTGTGGGTGGGTGGGTTGTGGGTGGTTGTGGGTGAGGGTGTGTGTGGAATATTAACTAACTTTTGCGCTGCATATGGATATAAGTTTATTCATAGTATGAGTGCGAGTACGAGTGTATATACAACTTCAGGAAGCATTTGCATAATCAAACTTTGTATCGGATTTGGCAGCAGCAGAAGCCATATAAAAAAAAACAATTGGAAAGCTCTCTTCTCTCCCACTCTCTCGCTTGGAATTACAAGCTAAAAGTACAACTTTGTACCCAATCTGGTGGCCTTTTGCAATATTATTTAATTAACTAGTTTCGGTTGTGTTTTTGTTTTTTTTTAGGAAATTTTGAACCGATTTATTTCCGGCTGCGGGCCGGGACAAAACTTTTCACACACAAAAACGAAGCGAACAAACGATGGCGCTCCAAATTACCCATTTACGTTATTAATTGCATGTCTATGCCAGATACAATTAGATATATGTATGTGTACAGATACAAAGATACACGTGTATCCGTGATTGCCGGAGTCTGTCGTCTGTCGTCTATCGTCTACCGTCTGTGTGTGACAGAGCAAAAGTTTTGCCTTAGTCCCTGACTAAATTGAGAATAATTAAATACAATTAGCCTGGCGTAACATTTCTCTCTCTCATTTTCGGGGATTTATTTATGCACAATTCAATGGTAAAATTAACTGCTAAAAATAGTTGACTGCACACAGACAAACAGACAGACACACAGATACACAAACACATGGACACAGATCGTTTTGGGAAAGTTCCGGCAGATACTTCGGACCGTGGAAGCAGCAAAACAAAACAAAAACCGAGATGAATTTACCAGCCAAAACAACACCCAAAAGACAATAAAAAGAGGAGGAACTGGCTCTAAATTGATTTAACTAATAATTATAATTAATTCGGCTTGACAAATGGCTTGGAATTTGTACGTGTACGCGTATCCCACAATCCAAAATCCACCACATCAACAATAAACGAGTACTCGCAGTGGCACAGCAAAATAGAGATAGAGAGAGAGAGAGAAAGAGAGAGGGAGAAAGAGAAAGAGAGAGTGTGTGTGTGGGACCGACCATCCATTCATCCATCCACAGTGATTCGCGCGAATTTCATTTAATTTACATGTCGTTAATAATATTAGTAGAAAAGAGAGACACCGCACCACATCACACACCACACCACACCAAACACCACACTACACACCACACACGGACACAGACACCACAGATACTCTACAGTTTTTAGGGGTTGCTGGGGGTTGATGGATACATTTTTTAGGTTTAATGCTCTTTTGTTTTTACCTGTGGTTCTTTTTGGGAATATCCTGCTATCCGGCTTTCCTGAGTGGACTCTTCTGTCTTGGATACTATATACTATTCCCTCTAGATCGACATGGCTGCTGTGCTGTGGGGGTATCGTGTCACTACCGACTATCTATGGGGTTTGCAGTTTGCAGTTCCAGCCTCTGGTTCGAGCGGTGAGCTTTGGGAAATGTCTAAACCAGCGGCGTTGAGCTGATATCAGCGACTAAAACTGCTCGCACTCGCATTGGATTTGATGAGTGCCACAGCCCACAGCCCGCAGCCACAGCACGGTAAATACGCTGCTGCCTCTGTCGCTGTTGCTGCTGCTACTACTACTGCCGCTGCTGCTGCTGTCTCTGCCTCTGTCAGCGTTGCTTCCACAGAGGTGTCGTCGCTGTCGTGTATCTGTATGCCACGATCGGTGTGCCGCCGGCGATAAGCGTCGAAAACAGCTGGGAATAACAGTAAAAAAAAAAACCAAAACAAAACCAAAGATACAGGCAGGAATCAATGGGAGAAAAGGGTGCCACAAGGCCACGCCGCTCCAAACTGCAACAGCCTCTAATTTAGATTTAGATACAAGATGTATCTTTTGGATTTATATCAGCAATTGACAGAAATGTAACTCCATGTACAGCCACCTTTTCACTATAATTTCACCGCCAAAGGGCAACAAATTTACAATTGTATCTGTATCTTTATCTGTATCGGTATCTGTATCTGTGTAGTGTTGGTGTGTGTGATGTGTCGCGGAAACCTCAATTAGCCAGCGAAATTAAAGTTCTCTCCATTATTATTAGCGATTATAATTGAGAAAAATGTTCAAATGAAATTTAAAATAATTGAAGGGAAAATTGTGTGCCCATCGGAGTTTCGAAATCGGAGGTATATACCACCAAAGTGTCGAGGCAAATTAGGGATACCCATCATCATTAAGGTAGAGCCTTAATATTTCGTTGGGATTAGAAGTAGATATCCTACTGTAGATATTCTGTTCTTGCAATGGTGATATTTTCCCGATCATCATTGTAGTGTGTGGTACAGTAGAACCTTCGTTGGAATTAATGGGGAACTTTTTCTACATCTAAGGCTCAGGTTTCGTCTCGAAAACACCACCCACTGGGGGAACAGGGTATGTGCCCCAACTGCGACATTGAAAAAGTGATTTTAATTAAACTGAACTTAAAAGAATGAACACATTTGCTGATGGGGTACAATGATGGGGCATTACGGATGTTGAGTTAGCAAAACATTCGTCAAATTAGTCGGAAAATTAGACGGAAAATTAGTTAGTTGCAGATAAGTTATTCAAATGTGATTGTCTGATCGTACAGATCGTTCTATGGGCTCCTCCTGCAAAAGCTCTTGATTCAATTTAATAATCATGGCACTCTTAATAATGCTGCCGATGAGGTCGATGCTGGGCGATGCCGGGCGATGCTGGGCGATGCTGGGGCGGGTGAACGCCACCCAAGGGCCCTGACTTACAAAGCCACAATGCCGCAATGCCGCAGAGACCGCAACCGACTGAGGGAGATGGATCGCATCTCTGGGCGTCCCCATCCGTTCCATTCCGCATCATTGCTGGAGTGTAACGAGAGGCCGATTAGCGGATCAGCATAGTGGCTGTTAGCCACCAGTCCCGTCCACCTGCCATTCCATCTACTAGTGTCTATAATAATTTAATAATATTTAGTTATTTGGTAATTCAATGCACGATAATACATAAATAAATGGGCACATTGTTCTGCGGAATACCCAGGTACTTGTTCTGGCACTGGCACTGGTACTGCTACTGGGCCTCGCACTGCAGCTGCCACTTGCCACTCTTAACAGCTACTGGGTTTATGGCAGAGCAATTGATGGGTTTCCAATTGTTGACTACACACTGAGAGAAACCATCAAATGATACCCGATTGAAAAGAGCTTTCCATTAAGGCAGAAAGCCAAAAACAATCCCTGAGAATAGAACATTGTAAACACCTATAGATCACAATAATAGACCACCAGTGAACAAAGTGAAAATGATACTTCGAGAGCAACAAATGTTCTATTTGTTAACAGAGAAACGAACAGGAAAATAACTATGCGCATGTGCACGTTCACTGATCGTGGAAATATTAGCTTATTATGAGACAAGTCGATGACAGTCTTCGACGACAGCTGTCATTATTCACTAGTCCTCGCCCTTTCTTCTCAGTACACAGTCAAGGGAAGAGTGTAGAGAAATGGTACCACATTTCATGCCTATCCCAGACCCCAGAGACTGCGGAGATGGAGGATTCGTATATTCTTAATCTAAGGACAAACCTTTTGGTGTGATGTTTTTTTCGCCCAGTGCACCCTTACACTGGCTGTTTCACTGTTTTGTGGCTCTTTTGTTGTATGCTAATTGCTACTTTGCAATCGCAGTTTTGTTTAAGCATAATTAATGGAAACCTTAGATTGCCAGACAATGTAATAACGATGCTGCAACGGCAACAGCAACGGCAACGACAACTGTCAGGGAATTAAGCGGCAAGTGGTTTGTGTCTGTTGCAATTACCGTTTCCCTGAGTATCGATAAATCAAACACCGACTTGGCATTACAATCGAATATGGTGATCTTTAAGCTCTGACGGTGGCTCTGACGGTGGCTCTGGTCTATCCCAAGTCTCTTTCGAGCAGCCCTGAACAGCGAATCGAGTTACCTGAAACACTATCTCTGGCATACATAACTATTGGAAACCAGTTTTCAACCCAAGAAGATCTTAGACGGCGATTCGCCGGGATAGGATCTATTTTTCGGTGACATCATCATCCTCGAATCCCCCCTGCAGCTATAATGATATTATTTAGAAATCATCCAATTTTCACCCAATTCCATTGAGCCTTAAGTACAAACAAATACCATTTGGACACTTTCACTCGATCGAGGGATTGGTTGATACATTTTTTGTTATCTTTTGGTTGTTGTTTGGTTAATTAACCAAATATCATGACAGTTGGGATTTTGCATAATTTTTATTTATTTTGTTTTTCCCCTTTTTGATTTTGTTGATGATCAATTATTTTTTTTGCGGCGCTTGTTGAATGGAAAAATAAACAGCAAATCAGCAAACCAGCAAAACAGCAAAACAGCAAATCGAAAGGTAGACGAAACGCCAGAAGCAGCAACTCCATAAAACAAGAAGCGAAACAGGAGATAAATACATTGTGAAACAATGTTTCGAATACCCTAACACCCCCAACCGATTCATGGACAGCTTTCTTAATCAACATTCGTTCTAGAAAACTTCTGTTTGAAACTCGAGATGACAGTTTTCCATGGAATATCGAGTGTAAACAGACATCTGTTTAAACAGATTGACCATTGCCACGGGTATATTGTACTTGGACACTCTGTTAGCCCTGGCATATTTACTACAAATACTGTAAATGTTAGCTGGTTTTATAACAGATTATAATGGACTTTCAAAATGTCAACAAACATAGTTGAAAATCGATTGAAGAGACCCCTAAATAATTGACCTCCATCTATGTAGAAAACCTTTTAGGATCTCTCAATCCCCTTCCGTTTAGAACAACAACAAGCAATAAATGCAAGTCTCTGACTAATAAAAACACGTTCTATTTTCGTAATATAAGATTAAATTGTACTTTCCTAATGCTATCGTTATCTCTGAACGAAATGCAATCTTTTGTCTGCTTTTGTAGCATTGATCCCAAACTGTTGTCGCGACGACTGTCTTTGTGGATCGGATCTCTTGTGGCAATTAGAGCGTCGCATCGCATTCAGTATTCAAATGGAGTGGCATATTGATAGAAAGCACTGCACAGATTTCAAACACGTTTGATAATCATATTATTCAATATATACATAGGTATTTTTTTGGAATTGACACAGCTGTAGATAGCTGTAGGACTGTTGACACTTTTGGAGTGTGAAATATTGATAGTTACAAATTATAGATACATATACCCTCACATTCAAATCATTCACTCATTGGTTTATCTATTAGGGGGCTAAGATATATCTCAATCCTAATAATTAGCGCTACAACACTCCATCCATCAGGGTGTCGTACAACTCTCCTTCGTTAGAGTAATGGACGAGTAATGGACGGCAATCACGTGCCAGCAAACGAGCTAAGCAGCTCCGCAGCTCCGCAGCAGCCCGCGACATCGCCAATTTCCATTATGTATATACATATTTTATATCTTGTTTTTTTTTTCTCTCCGTCTTTTTTTTCTGGGTTAACTTTTGGCCAAACTGGCTGCCACGGGGCAGGTGTCAAAAGTTGGTCCAGCGCAACGGAAGATGCTGGTCCGAGGGCCAACAGCAGCGGCAATGACGTCCGAGGTCCATCCATGACAATGGAAATAGCAAGAAATAACAAGTTGTATCTAATTCTGTCCGAGTTTTGATGGTAGTTTGCTTCGCTTCAACCCCGCTGGGTTTGTGGGTGACTTGGCCAAGAAACGGAGGCAACAACGAATGGTTGTAACGACTAAAAGATACCTTAGAGTTTTGATTATGTTTTCATTGAAAAGAGAACCTGACCTCAAAGGTGTTAACTTCTTAGAATGGTAGAAAAATGGAATGACAATCGAAACGATTTAGTTCAATTTTCTCTCATTGTAATATAGATTCAAGTGTTTTGGTAGATAGAAATTGGTTATTTATATATATAGGATATACATAGTTCTATTGAATATAAGAATGTGCATACCACACCAGTTGGGTTCTCTCGCGCCCAAAGCTAAGAGTAAAACATACCGAATATACCCCATTAACTCCATCGTTATAGGGTATGCCACTGTTATAGAGAGATGAAGTGAAACCAAAAAAAAAGAAAAAAAAATTAGCAACAACAATGCAGACAACAAGCAAATAAGTTAAGCAAAATCACAGCCCGAGCGAGCGGTTGTTGGGACGCTCACGACAGCAATCAGAATGGCAGCGCCCATGACAGACGATTGTTGTGGCAGAATTTGTTGTATAAACAAATTATAAGTTATGTGTATGCAATTTAGTTATATTAAATCGTAGTATACCCATTTATATGGCATCGGCAGTAGCAACAGAGTGGACTCTGCTCTGACACTCAGTCATTGTCTTTTGAACGCTGCACGACAGCCCCGCACTGCTTGCCTCTGCTTGCCTCACGGATCTGGTCTGTGAGTGCGCCAGGACGGCAGTATTTTTCATGATGGATTCATATTGGTTCATAATTGTCACAATCAATCCGTCACCTCAATCTGAACCGAAAGATAAAATTGATTATTTTTGAGCATTTAAAGCCTTGCACAATCCAGAACCATCCATATATGGAGCTCTCCTAAGGATTCCCATCCACCATGTACATAGGGTGCATTCCGACCTGGTTTCAGGCAAGAGGCTGCAGAATTGCAAAGGTCCTCTTTCTGTCCAAGAAACTATCATCCTCTCCTAACTTTCCTCAGTGCCATTGAAGTTCTACATTAAAGACAATATAAATGCATAATTATCTAACTCTAATCCCAATCTAAAGGAGAAAAAACGACACCAAAAGCCAGCACTTAATCTCATTTAGCCTGGCATCTTTTCCGATAAAATGATAAAATGCTATCGATGTTTCTTAAAATTTGGTGAGAATTTCCACAATTAAGTTATTTTAAAAGCCATGCAAATTCGTTATTTTTAGATGGGTTTTAGGTGAGTAGATGATGAGGGAATATCAAATAATCTCTGAGTCTTTATGTCCATATATCAAACGGCATATAAAGTGTTACAAGTCTGATGATTGTCTGTTTTGCAGGCTCTCTCTGTGCTTTCAGACACATAGACAGGGCCAGGGCCACTGGGTTACCTCATCTCTCTTTCAGGCAGCAATTGCAGAGGCCTGCTGTGCAGTTCATTAATCTGCCAGCTAACCGCAAACAATTTGCAAGCACAAAGTGGCCGGTCGACAAGGATGAGGACGTTGACCAGGAACAATATGCCAGTGCATAACGTGAATACATTCACTTGAATACATACGAGTATTTGCATATGTATGTTTATCTGAACAGTGCAGTGCCACACAACTGAATAGATTCAACTTAAATGATATTTATCCCAATATAAAGTATAAGTACCACACATTCACTAACTTCGAGATTGATTTGTAAAATCATTCTTTTATTCAGCATTCGACAAGGCCCTGGTCCTAGTCCTGGTCCCATATTGTGCATAAGAAAGTGCGCTGCTGCTGCTGCTGTATACATGCATATTTATGTATTTGGTAGGCCAATTTAATTCCATTTCGAATTAAATAAGTTACAAATTTCAAATTGAAATTCATACTTCTATACCCAAAGAGGTTCTTATGGGGAAATTGCTCAAATAAAAGTTTATGAATTAATGACTTGAATTAATATTGCTTCCCATCCAAGTGATCATTGTAGGCGTATTCGTCATCGTAGAACTGAACATAGCCGCCTGGACGTCCTCTTCGGTTGGCTCCCGTTGCTCCGCATTAATTTCAATTTCATGGAGCTCCGGAGGTTAATATAACCATCTTCAGTTCGGAGAAGCAGCGCTCGTAGATGAACTGTGGCAATCCATGATTGAAAGGAACAAAGGACAACACAACCATTATGCGTACATTCTGCACGCTTAATTAAGTTTTGCCGCGTCTGCTCGACGCTCGACAGTTATCATTTTCAGTTGGGAAAGCAGCTTTTCACGCATGTCTTTGAACAAATGTCTATCCGGCTAACTACTGTGATATCTGTTATTTTTTATTATTTATTTAAAGTAAAAAAACAAAAGCTCACAAGCGAATTTTCAACTTTCAAGTCTTTAACTTAATTTTCCGAATTTATGCCAAAATATTGGCCCATATCTGCCCAATGTGAACTCGTGGAAGGCTCATAATAATGCATTAAATAGCCGTCAAGCGATGAGCAGATAAATTATAATAAAGTAGCTGTAAAAGTACTGCAGAATCACTGCAGTTCTCCCACTCCCACTCCCCACTCAATCTCTCTCTCTCTCTCTCTCTCTCTCTCTCTCTCCCCCTGTTCGATTGATGGATTGTTGCGTTGTCAGAGGAAATTGCAGCTCAAAGTCGACACGGGAGTCGGATTCAGAGTCATTGTCTGGCATGGCATGACATGGCATGGCATGCAACAGAGAGATTTCCGGGGACCACCTGACGGGCCTGACGGTGGCTTCTGGTCCTGTCTCTTCAATCGAAATCCCGTCATAGACCCCTCTCTCTGTCTATCGAATGGATAGCCCACTCGGCTGGAGGCCTCACATGAGATTCAAACTCTCAATGATTCTAGTATCGATACGAATAGATGTGCTCCAAAGGAGCTTCTTTTCCAATTGCTAATCGATTTGTTAGTTGACTCTTTCTGGTTTTCCAGCACCCGATTTATCCGTGCTTCATTCCGTGGGCAAACGATATCAACTGGAACAGTTTATGGCTTACTTTGGTGCTACCTTCGGGCCACTAATCCCGGTGTGAACTGTACCCCTGGGTGCGGCAGGGCAGCGGGGCAGCTTAGGTTGCCGGCAATATGGCACCGGCATTTACATATAAATATTTATTGTCCTATATGGCCCCAAGTTGCATGTGAGCGGTCAATTTAACAAAGCGCAAATGGCCGGACAGCTGGTAGGGCTGGTAGGGCAGAGAGCCTTCCCCAAGGGGTTGTACATATCCCCCACCCTCACCAGCCCATGCTATGATGCCCCATCTCTGGGGCGTTGGTGGCGATAAGAAGCTGCTGTTGTTATGGTGGCTCCCCTTTGTTTGTCTTTGGCCTCCGTAAGATGCTGTCCAGAGTGGTGGCAGGAGGCTGTGGATAGGGATGGGGGAGTGACAGGAGGCTGTACTGGAGGATGGGATTGTGGCATTCATTCTTTTGGCATTTTTTTATTATGACTATCAACGTTTATGGCGGCCAGGATGTGGCAAGTGGGTGTGTGGGTATGGAGTATGGGTCTCCCCTGAGGATTTGTTTAGCTTGTGCTGTGCGGCTTTATTATTTCATCATTATAACATTTCTTTTATATGTACAATGTACACACATACATATATATTTCGTATACCCCGTGGTTGGATGAAAGATGGATATGAGAGGCAAATGGAAGCTATAGAGCCATGCATCTTTCTGTCTTAATTTAGCAATGGTGTTGGGATATTAAGTGATTTCCCTGCCATCGTTTGCAAGTTGAGAACAAGTTTTCTTAAATATTAACCATTTAGGGGGAATCTCTGCGTCGCATGAGCCCTGTAACATGGAACTTTGTACACATATTACTTGTTTTCTTACTTGCTATACACATACATTTGTGGGCTGTAGTTCCAGCCACTTCCCCACTTCCACCCACTTTCTGGGCAGCACTTTAAAGTGCCCTGAACTTGATTAATGAATGGCAACGCTCTAAAGTATGCTATGGCATGCACTCACACACTCGTGCAAAAAAAGAAGCCCCACCCACACATTCACTCGACATGTCAACGACACGAGAAAAAGAGGAAAGTCGCGAGTGAGTCCTGAGCCACAGTACCAGTCCCAGTACCAGTCCCAGTCCCGACACGGCTTAAAAATTGTTTGCCAAGCGAAGCACAAATTGAAATTGGCTCACAACTTGGCAGCTAATTTAATATTTTCCCTCTGAGAAGAAGAAAGAAGAGACCCGACTCCCACTCCCATCCCCATGTGTGTGTTATTCTTATAATTGTCACAGACACGAGCATAGGCATTCAAGAACACATTTCTGGAAAATGTTTATCCGGAAAAGCATAAACAGGCTGCTGGTGATAGGGCAGAACAGCACAAAACAATTTCAAGTTTCTTTGCAGTAACAGGATTTCCTTCTTTTTTTCTGTTGCCATTCAAAAGCAGCAAATTCCTTACAGAAACCCGGAAGTTCTGTTTTCAACAAAAACAACAACAAAAATGGAGAGCAAAGAAAAGAAATTATTAGACATTGAGCTGAAAGATCCTTTCAACGAATGGAACACATGGCAAGAGCAGGTGTTGAGAAAGCTTAATTATTTTATGCTCCTCATTATAATTATTATTATGATAATTAGTTGGAAGCTAAAGTTTTAGATAAACTAATTAGTTAATTTTAGTTAAAATTTTAACTAAATGTTCCCAAATCTCAAAGAAAACTTTATGTGGTCAGCCCAAGAGTATGCAATGAAAAGTTATCCCCATGAAATTCGTGGGCGAAATATTTCGTTTTCTTTGCATACTTTTCGGCCGCTCAGAAAAAGTTTTGATTAAAAATTTTGAAAACTAGTTTTTTGGACTAAAAAATAAAAAATAAGAAAAATTCTTAGTCTTATAATAGTTTTCATAATATTTATATTTAATTTCACGAGCAGGTGTTGTCTACCTTTTTGTGTCTTTGGACACACAATTATTACTTCCTCTAATCGATCCCCTCTCTCTCATATAATACCCTTATTGATATCTTCCATATGTTCTCTTAAACCTCTTTTTCCAATCAATAACTATCCTAAATCCATTAACCATCCCTTCCTTCCTTTCGCTGCCTCACATTTCGATCGAATTTCTATCCATTTCTTGCCAATTTGATTAATTTAATAATAAATATTTAAATATTAGAATTTCCATCGATTTTCCTCCCTCAATATGAATCCCTTCTAAGTAATTTCATATCACTTTGTTGACTTCAGCCCCTCTGCCATTGGGGAAAACTTGTGGGGCAGAAAACTTCTTGCATGTCCGTTTTAATAAATTGGTTTATGATTGCCTTTCGATAAACTTTGCTCAAGTGAAATGCTAATACGACCACATCGACCAGCTTTAAACGGTTTTCCAGCCGAGCGGGAACCTGGCCTCAACCACCCCCCAAGGTAGCCACCATCCTGCCATCCTATCATACCATCATCCACACTCTTCGAACTGCAAACCAACGAATTTGTATCTTGTGGAAAAGATGGCGCCGCCCGCCGTTTGGCTTCCTGGCAGCAACAATTTTTATGGCTTCCTGGTGTGCACCGCTTAAATAGATACAAGATATATGTTTGTATATCTCCCACACACACACAGGCCCACCACACATGGTACATTGTAGATACATATATCCACACCTTGTTGGTAATTTAAATTGCGCCCGATTTGGATTCCAATTCCGATACCGATTCATGGCTGGCTGCACCATAATTTGCTGTAATTGAATTTAAATTATTTTTACCAAGCAGAATCGTTAACGTTTTCCCTTGGAATTTTGCAAATCACTTTTATTTTATTATTTCTATATCTCTTTTATGGTAGGGAATCAACAGAAAGTAAGAAACGATTAAGGCTATGGCAAAGGAAAGGAATACTCGAGGCTTTTCTGAGCACATTTTAGCTGAATTGTGGATTAATTTTAATAGATCTAAGCACATATTTATCGAAAATCTCCCAAAATCAATTGAGACTGCTGCCATTCTAAATAAAATTCGTTCATTAAATGTAGGTAGAATAAGTGCTGTCAATCGCTCATTATTCAGTATTGCCTTTCAGTATTCAGACACAGGACTTTAATGGTCCATTCTTACCGGACAGGTATGTGCATTCAATCCACACTTTCATTTCACCATTCCTTAATACAGCTGTCTGATCTCTCCCGCTCCTTTCGAGCCTCTGAGACTCTGTGGAAATTACGCATACGCCGCATGGGCACATTAACATTCTCCTCTGCCATCTCCATCGATGGGGCATAAATCCAGAGTAACGAAACGAAACGAAACGAACCTGCGCCAGACTGATGGCTTATTTTCGATTTGTGCAACAAATGAAGTGAGAAATTATTATTATTATTATTTATATTTTTATTACGGATGCCTGCCATAACCAAATGGAATGGCAGGCAGTCCACCACTACCACTTCCTCCCCGCTCCGCCGACCCGTCGGCGAATCACGTATTCACAAAAGCAAACAAACGCCGAAGCACGCATAAATAAACAGGCTGTGGAACAGGAGCAGAAGCAGGAGCAGGAGAAGGAAGAGAATTATGGGGAAATGTAAGGAAAAGCCAAAGGGAAAAACCACAACAGAAGAAACACTGAAGCAGCACCGACAGTAAAGTACATACCACATTTTTCGGTGGTCTCTCGTCCATCAGTCACATCATTAAAATCGAGCACTGAGTAGTCCCGGCTGCCGCCTAATTCGAATCCTTGCCGCAAGATGTGCTGAAATGTGACGTACGGGCATGGGGGGCAGGAGTCGGAGGCGGAGTGGGAGTGGGATTGGGGTGTAGCACCCGCCAGCGGCACACACGCACAGAGAGACACAGAGAGAAAGGACAACAATTCTCTGGAGGCATTCATCAATATGCCAAACATGTTTTGTTATCATCAAATGGAAAATGCTTCATTTTCACGTACGCCAACGCACAGCAGCAGAAGCAGCAGCAACAGGACCCACAGGAAGACACAAGGATCCCAGGGATCCCAGCCTGATAGACAGACAGCACCAGCCCAGCCACTGACAGTGGGATAGACAGAAAGACAGACAGACAGACAGAAAGTTGATGGCCTCAAGGCAGATGGCGGATGCCAGAGATGAGTACAAGACAGACAGATAGACAGACAGACAGACAGACAGACAGACAGACGACAGGGAGCGGACTACTGTTGAGAATTTTTGCAGGTAAAACCTTGGGCCGTGCGCCATGCGGCTTGCGGCTTGCGGCTTGCGGCCTGGCTGTAGCATCTGTCGATTGCTGCCCCATTTCGCGGCGCTTAAACCACCAAAAAAAAACTAAACGAAAAGCTCGACGAAGCGACGAACGGAACATATAAATTGATTACCAAGACATTTCACGACAAATTCGCCATGTAACAACAATGACATCCCCAGCCCCAGCCCCCAATGGAATCTCTCCCCGATTCCCGGGAATGCTTATCGACGGAGCCCATAGACAACAGACGCCGGAAGCAATATGTAGAGATGTAGCAGAGGCAATGGCAATGGCACTGTAGATGCCGAAATCTCTGTAAGCAAAACAGTTGCTCCATCCACCCATCCAGAAACTTGGAGCCCAAAATCAAATGCGACAACTGTTGAGACCAGATACGGATGGAAGATTTGCCCAGGGACTCGATTCCTTGAGCCTGAATGAGAGAGCTCTAGAAGAAGCTGACGTTGAGAGGATAACTATATATAATCCCTAGTCAATCAAATGCTAAAACCTGCATAAATATTTACAGATTTAAATGAAGTAGTTCTTAAAAAGATATGTGTTCCTCAAACCCCTATCTAACTGTTAGAACTATCACTAATTTGAAGAATAATACAGCTCTTAAAGTACTCACACAATCTGCATTAAAATCATGCGAATACTCAAAAAAGTTCAGTACTCAAAGAAGAAAGAGGTACTCCATATACATATAAGCACTATCTCTATAAAAAAAAAAACTACAACAATCGAATAGAATGGAGTCCACAGCCACACAAATCGTAGATTGATGAAAAAGTAGAGCCTTCTATTGGATTCTAAAAGATGTAAAAGCAGAACTGATTTCGTTTAAATATACAAGATATAAAAGATACTAGTAATAATGGGAATATCTTTTAGATGCTCTGAATATTTCATTGGCAATTAATCATGGAAAGAAATAGATACTAGAGCACTTTCCCTAAGTATTTCTGAATCAATCTATCATTCATCCCTACAATTCCATTGCATTCCATCCATAATGAATACCAACATCAACATATATTGTTAATCAGAACGGGCCTTTAATCTTTCTTCAAGTGAAGGGATTCATTGGGGCTTGTTTCTTTTTTTTACCAGCTATTCACATCGTACCACTCGGAGGGGGAGCACAGGTTACCGAACTCTCCATTGGTGCCGGAGCCGCAGCCCTGTGCACCCCAGTCGCAGGAGGAGTAAATCTGTCTGCCGATCATGTTGGTGGTGGCGTAATTGCAGGCTACCAGGACCTGGTTCCAGCCATCCCGATGGTACCTGGAGGCCGCACAGCCCACACGGGTATTCCTCTCCGACATCATTACGGTGAAGTGGCCAATGGCCCTGCAAAGAGAAAGAAGGATTCGTTTGAGTTCTATCCAAAGGAGTAACCACTGAAGACTTACGGTCCGGAGTAGCCATTCGGGTAGCCGCCCTCGATGATGCCGTTGTTGGAGTTGTGCACCTCATCGAACCACATTTGGACGCTGTTGTCGAGAATGTAGCCCATGTCGGGCAGATCGCCGGAGTACGCCTGCCAGGCGAGATTCTGGCCAGAGTACTTGAACGCGTCGGTGTTGTGGCAGCTATCGTGGCTCATCTCGCACTGGCGGACATTCAGGGAGGCCAGGTAGGCCAGCTCGTCGTCCCACTCCATGGTGGCCATGCGGCAGGCGGCATTGTGATTGGGATCGTATCCACCAGCAATGTAGTTCCTCTTGTCGTTGTGCGAGTGGACAAATACCCACTTGTAGTCGTCGTTGATGTCGATCATCTCCGCATCTCCGGGACAGCGGCCGTCCCACCAGTTGCTGTGACCGCAGGCAATGTGCGATCCTCCATTACAGATGTCCCACGAGCAGTAGTCCGTGCCCTGGGCCAGACCCACAGCCAATGCGAGGAGAGCGAATAGAGCTAGCTTCATGGCGATTTCCAGTACGAAAAGGTACTATGGAGTCGGCTATCTGAGCATAGTGATTTTATATGGAATAGCAGAAGACTTATCGCCAGAGTGCAGTTGCAGTCGAGCCGTAAATCATCTCTTCCATTTAGAGGGGGTTTTCTATCCGCACAATGGTCTAATCTAATCAATCGATTTACGAGTGCCAATTCACAATTCTTGGGCAAAAGTTAGAGAGAGCATCGCGCCACCAGACACAGACCGAGACGGGGATCCCTTATCGTGGCAGAATGAGGATCAATTTATGGGATACTTCCTTCGTTCAGAGTGCTTGGCGGAAGAGTACTGCGATAAAGCCCAACAATTTAAATAACAAATACTGAAATTTACAATTTATTATTAATTTCTTAATCATACAATAGATTAGGCTTTCATGGTAACGGTAAAACACGTGAATAATTACTCTTACTCTTAAAAATCAGATTATGAATGTGCCCCTGGCTATTTCGTGGCTACACATTTACTCCAAGACAATCTTTATTTATGAATATTGTTTAAGATTCGCTCGTTGTTTACAATAGTCGCTGTGCTTTATCTTTAACTGTAACGTACATATATGTACGTACATACATATTTAATTTAATTACCTTGTAGTGCCAGCTGTAGAGCGATGACTAATATTATATTATCTACAAAGTCATGGAACCCTTTATTAGTATTACAATTAGGTTCTGCCAATCGTGCATAGTAGAGAATTTTGTTTTTAAGTATACCCGGTTCTTGAAGAGCTTAGGGGTATATCTGTACGATTTGTGGTGAAAGTTTGTGATGTGTGTAACACCCAGAAGGCAACCCCATAAATTATACATATTCTTGATGAGCATCAATAGCTGAGTCGATATAGCCATGTCTATCTATCCGTTTGTCCGCCTTGTTTGACGCCTAGGTCGCAAAAACTACATATAAGAGATGGAGCAACCAAATTTTGAATCCAAACTCCTGTTATAGGTTAGGTTACCTGTTATAAAAGAGGTAAAGAAAAATGGAAACACTTGAAATCGAATACATCTATAAAAATCTCGAATCTTTGCGAACAGCGATACCAAACGAAATATAAAATATGTTATGTATACTATTACATAAATAAGCTCCTTATATATACATATATACTGACTGAGTACCGGGCTTAAAAGTAAAGCCGCAGCCTTTGCCGCGGCTCACAACGTCCCCACTCGTTTCTTTTCGTCTCTTTAGCTCATGCATCGGCAGAAATTTCTAGCTTGGTTCGCTTTGGAATTTCAATCATATTACATTGTTGCTATTGTGCGCTGAAAGGTGAGAACAGACACAGCAGTGATTACATTTATTACCAATTTCAACGGTAAAAAAAGGGGTTTACTGAATACCATTGTGACCTACAAGCACAAACGATGTGGTGTTGGCCGATTGGAGATTGAAAGTGCCAGTGATTGTGGAAGCTATAGGCAATCAATGGGCTCAGCTGTTTCAATTTTGAATGATCATTTGGGTAGAAGAAAGCTTTCCGCAAAATATATGCCGCTTTTGCTCACCATCGATTGTGGTCGAGGATGTAGACAAGCTACGAATTGATCCATCATCATCCGCATTTACTCCCGAGTGACTACTTCATGTTTCCAAACCTGAAGAAAGAATTAACCAGTGATTTTATTGTCGGGCCACTGCCTGGAGTGGGCTGTTCGATAATGAATTTCTCAGAAATTTCCTACTGAATTCAATTGAATCGAACAGATGAGATTATTGCTGTTAATTGGAACCATATCTGTGAAATTAATAATTAATGAGTGAATTTCAAATGGTATCCATGCAAACAGATAGAAGAGCAGGACCACTTTCTATAGTCTTATCTTATCTGGACGAAACAGTGCACTATGGGAAATTGGACCCCTTATTCTGGCCAAAAATTGTGTTGTATTGTATTGAATATATATATTCAAAATAAATATTTATATTAATTTCATCCAATTCTGAATTTTATAATTATCAGATCGCAATCTGGTAGATAACATTCTTCAACCATTAACAGCTCTCTCTCTCTCGTATCTTTTTTTGTATCTTTTTTGGGTTCAAATACCCCAGTGACACACAATTTAATAAAGTACGAAGTACAACATTTATTTATCCATTAAGTAATACCAACAAAATACCGCAAATAAACAAAGATAATATTACGTATTCGGAGAGTCCGGGATCTCCAACAGGCAGATAAGAATAAAGAAAAATTCCGAGAATTCAAGATTAATCGCATTTATTTTTATATTGCATTTTTTTGTTTTTTGGTATCCCAATTTGTCTGATCGTTTCCCATTTTTTTAGTAGAAAAGATTGTTCACATCGTAAACCTCGTTGGCGCTGCACAGATTCTTGTATTGCGGATTTGTGCCGGTGGTGCACTTGGTGGCCGGTGCCTTGGGGCACGAGCTGTACATCTTGATGCCCAGGACATTGGTGGCCGCATAGTTGCAGGCCATGAGGAAGGCCTTGTAGGGCTGTCCCGCCACCGAGTAGGTGGACACGGCACAGCCAACCTCCGTATTGCGATCGGCCACCAGGACGGTGAAGTGACCGATAGCCGGTCCCTGGTAGTTCGTGGGATAGGCATCGATGTAGGACTGCTTGGTGTTCTCGGCCTCGCTGTACCACATGTCCACGCCCCACTCCACATAGTGCTTGACGTCCAGGGGCTCGTACCAGCCCATCCAGGCGAGGTTCTGGCCGGACCAATCGAAGGCATCGGTGTTGTGGCATCCGTCGTGCTTCATCTGGCAGCTCTTGACGTTCAGGGAGGCCAGGTAGGCCAGTTCGTCGTTCCACTTGATGGTGGCCATGCGACAGGCGGCACTTAGATTGGCATTCAGTCCCCCAGCGATGTCATTGCGGTATGTGTTGGTCCTGGCCACAATGGCGGCCTTCTGGTCGTCGGTAAGGGTCAGCAAGGTGGCGTCCGTGGGGCAACTAGAGTCCCAGGCGCCCTTATTGTCGCAGCCAAGATTCTTCGTATTGCCGCAGCTCTTCTTGCAGTAGTCTGTGGCCGAGGCAATACCCAGGGCCAATGCCACACACACGATAATCAGGATGTTGCGCATTTCTATTCCCACACTTGAGTGCTGAGGATTCTGAGCAGGTGCCGTGCTTTTATGGGGGAACGGGAACTTTTTTTGCCCAGAAGCCGATATCAACATTTGACTAAATATTTACCAGCAATACACGACGTATACGTATCATTTCTCAGCACCGCA
The DNA here is from genome assembly GCA_008121215.1 of Drosophila athabasca. Taxonomy (NCBI): domain Eukaryota; kingdom Metazoa; phylum Arthropoda; class Insecta; order Diptera; family Drosophilidae; genus Drosophila; species Drosophila athabasca. The sequence goes on along the minus strand of CM017796.1, from coordinate 5,929,378 downwards.
CAATGGGTCAAACGGTCTATCTAGCTTATATAAACTAATAGGTTTTGAGGCAAACAATAAAACTTCAAAAATTCATTTAAAAAAAAAAACAAAAAACAGTGGTATTTTCCTTTTTTGAAATCAGAACGAACCAAATTACCAACTGATACTAGTTTTAGCCCAGAGAAGTCTAGACATTTTTAGATAAACTCTACGGAAGAATGCTAAAAACTGTAAGCCTACGAAATATTTAAGGTTAATAGTCCGTTTTACCCACTGTGCACCGCTGGTGATCAAATATGTAACACCAAAGCAACCGTTCGCCCGCCCCCACCGCAGACTACGTCATCGTACGTCATGGCGATAAAACAAAAGACCCCAGAGAATACTATGAGTGTATCTGAGAGATAGCATTAATTGCTTTAAAATGGGAGTTATGTGGAAAACAACTCCAATAATTCCAAGGAAGAAAGGCCATCTTCCAGCAGATTGATTACTTAATGATAATGGAATACGATGGGATCATAAAAAAAATGATAGAATTATCTTTAACTGTCCTTATACTTTCTTTGTTTTGAAATTATTGCTTCAATCTTGTAGAGAATATAGTACAGTACCCAAACAATGGATTTCTTTATGTATAAGGCAGAAAAATATACAATTTATACGACAAACAAATATCAAGTGATAGCGATATAGAAAAATATGACTCTAAAACGGAGCTATAGGTTTCTGCTATAGAGCTCTGAAACGGAACTCCGTTATAGGAATAAGTGTAAATATTACAATCAAATAACAAAAGACAGCACAACGCGTGTCTAGCAACACAAAAGAAGAATCATCACGTGCAGTGATGACACTCAATGTTGTTTTCCTAACTTACAGAAGTAAGCTTAGAATTGATACAAATATTAGAGGTATTATATTTATCCAAGTATTACGAGCCTAGTCTTTCCTTCAAGTATTGTATTAAAGAACAAAAGCACAGACAGAGTCACCACGTACATATTTGTTCAGTTGTCTGCTAATGGCAATAACTTCCGAAAGAGCTTTAAACATCTAAGACTTTTCAGAACACTTCCAAGACTCTTCAGATATAAAAAAAAAAATATATATATTTCATATCTAACAGATAATTAATATTCTGATGGCGTATTTCAAAATACAAAAATAAAAATCTAGAAATCTAGAAAATAACTCTGCTGGAGGGTTATGTACATATATACGTATGTAGTTACCATCTATATTTATAGATCTATGACTATTAAAGAGCTATAGATCTATAGATAACTGCTGACGACCGATAGATCCACAGTTCCCACTTTCTTCTGTAGAACTATAGATCTGTATGACCCTTTCTGCTGAAGGCCCATAAATCTACAGCTCTCCCACAGATCTATACATAGTCCATCCAAAGTTCAAGTTTACACATCATAGACCTCTGCTACCTTACACAATCCTGTATAGTTGGTATTGGTGCCCTTCTTGCAGCCAGAGCCCTTGACACCCCTCTGATAGACGGGACTGCCCACCCAATTGGTGGTGGCATAATTGCAGGCCATCAGGAAATTGTTCATGCCACTAGCCGTATAGAAGGCAGCCGCGCAGCCGCAATGGGTGTTCTTCTCTTGGGCCATGGCTGTGAAGTGTCCAATTTGCCTAAGAGTAAACCATATATAAGAAAAATCACACAGAAATGGGGCATATCTGAACCACTTACGGTCCAGTCCAGTTGCTGGGATACTTATTGATGACTGTCATTGAGGCATCCTTCTGCTCGACCCACCACATGTTCACGGACGCGGTGATCAGCTGTGCTATGGTCATGCCCGACTGGGCACCCGAGTAGCCATATGAGGCCAGATTCTGGCCACTGGCGCTGAACGTCTTCGTGTTGTGGCAAGCATCGTGTTTCATTTGGCACTGCTTGACATTCAGGGCCGCCAATTTGGCCAGCTCTGCATTCCATCGCATCGTGGCCATCCGTTTGGCTGGCTTGTATTTGGTCATCAATCCGCTGGCGATTCTGTTCCGCCTGACGTTGTGCATCTTGAGGATTTGCTTCCTCTGTGCTAGGTTAAAGGTCACAGCCGATGGGGCGGGACTTGTGGGGCAGGTCGAGGCCCAGGCCTGCAAATGTGTTTAGAAAATTCATCAGATCTTTATCAGAGATCTATGTAACTATACATATGTTCCACTTACACCACTATTTTTGCAAGCAATATGTGTGGAGGTGCCACACAACGAGGTGGCACAGTAGTCCGGAGTCTGCCCCTCGGCCACAGCCAGGAGCGCACAGATGATCGAAAACAGAGCCACAACCGGTCGCAACATATCTCCAAAAATTATCAGGTATTCATCTACCAGCGGAGGTCGTCTTATATACCGGTCCCCGAACACCCAAGAAATATCCAAGAACACCCACCATTGTTTTGGCGGTGGAACGTGTCTGCGATATTTAATTTCTCTTATTGTTCAGTTAATTTCAATATTTGTCTGCCCCCACCTGTTTTTGCATGAGCATTTTCTGCAGTGTATACAAGTGCCACAAGCCACAGACCCAATCACGACTCTCAATCTCAACCGTGGCATCCTAAAGATGTGAATAACATCTGGAAGAGCCTTCTCCCGCCTTAAAGAAGGAGTGACGCGTATCCACAGACTTTCGGCACATCCAAGAGATAGCTTTTTCCACTCTGTTAGGGTATTGTTCGTATCGGCGGTGGTGTCCCCATTTCTATTTATTTGCACAGGCCTAATTTCTCTTTATTCTTAAAGACAAATACATAATTAAACAGTATTTCATAAAAGAAATAAGTAAATAGTAACATTTTTGAAACTGCCTTAGACTGGTATTTCAGTAAGATTCTTTGATTTTATGTTCCTTAGCCAACGACACAGGACAGGTTTCCAATTTATGCCATAGCAGCGAGTGGATCCACCGACCGCACCTTCTCGCTGTACCACGGCAACGAGAACGTCAACACGAAGAAAGAGTGCGCCATAAAGTCGAACTAGTTGGCATTACTCGCTTACAGATCTCGTCAAGACCCCAAATCTCATTAAAACTTAACTTCCAAAATCCATGGTTTGCGGATGGATGTACGATCATGTGTTGCCGCCTATCCAATTCGATTCGATCCTTAAAAATCAATTCTCAATATAAAAACACATCGATTTATTTTTGTATAATATATATATGTATGTATATATATTTATTTTGTTGTTGACATATTTGATATGCTGCCATTTTTATTTATTTGTTAGTAGGGTTCTTCCGTTTTTCTTTTTCCGTTTGTTTTGTTTTCTTTCTTCTTAAAACTTATCTCGTCTGTGTATCATCCGCATATAGTTTTACATACGAATACCATTTGCAGATCTCTCATCTATTTTGTGTAGATATATAGTATGTAGTATTTTTTATATATGGAATGAATGCCCATGTCATTCATCTTCTTTTTGGTACACAAAAATAAATATAGTACTTGCATAACCTCCAGCTTTTCTTTGTATCTTTATCTGTATCCCTCTCTCTGTTTTAAGGGAAACATACATATACATATGTATATATGATAGTTTTCCATATAATTTCTGTGTTTGTTATTTGCATAAGAAAATTATTATTCTGTGGGCTGTTTGCAATTGTTCTTCAAAGTTCTGTTTTTGTGTTTTTTTTGCTGTGGCTATTGATTTTTCTTATTTTTCGGTTTTTCTGTTCTCTGTTAATAATATTTGTTTATGTTTTTTTTTTTGCGCTCCTAAAGTTAGCACTCTCTATAAATTTCACACACAAAATATGGATTTATTTTCTTTAATATTTGTTGTTTTGCTTCGTATTTATCGTTTGCACAGTTGAACGACACTTTTTATTCAAGTATATTTTTCACTTAGAGTTCTAGTAATATTAATTGAATATATAATCATATTTAGTACTATATACAGATCAGATCCTAACTGATTAACGATGTACTTTTTTCTTTGTTTTTGTATCAAATGAAATTCTGAAAATTGTGCAGGGTGGAATGGGGGAAAACCGACTTGAAGTCGCCTCCATTTTCAGCACTTACAAACTAGGGATCATCAGAATCATGAAAAATCTAAGCAACATATAGAACATATACACAATAGAGATGATGGCACAGGACCCTACGCTTTGCGATGGATTGGTAGGGGAAGAACAAGTCAAATAATTAAAATCGAAGCAAAGCACTTTTTTACGTATGATATTTGTTTTTATATAAGTAGGGTTTCAAATTAATTCAATCTTCCATTCAGTTCAATGTGTGTGTATGGGTTTGTGTGTGTGCCTGTGTGTGCCGCAGTCTATAGACATTATAGCCTTTAATATCATTTAAAATACTCGTATAATATATAACATTTTTCTCTTGCGTTTTTTTCATTTATGTACAACATTTACGCGTGTCATGCATGCCATTTTCTTGGGGGGTATATATAATAATACATATACATATGTACGTATGTAGTATATTTAATTGCTTACATAAATAACAAATGGGGTAGGGGGGCGGTAGGGGGTGTTTCTAAGCGCACTAAATGAATGCATATCATATCATGGTAGATATCAGAGTATATATCTTCTCTTTTTTCAACTGAATATCATTGTTTTGTCACATGTTCATTTTTTATTTCGGGTGTAAGTAGTAACTGGAACTCTTTTTAACTGGGGCCGAATGACTATATGCATCTTAAATGTCGAATAATAATTATAATATATAGATATTTCCTGCATATACTAGGTATATATATATAATATCTACTAGAGGGGTTTGTGTGTGCCAAATTGTAGAGCATTTGCTCCCCTCTCTCGCTTTCTGTCTTCTACCGTACATAAATATATATCTTTATCTTTTCTTTCGTTTTGTGTCCTCTACTTCTACATCTAGGTTTAGGTTTCTCTTTAGTTTAGGGTTTTCTGTCGCTTATTGTTTAAATTTTAATAGACACCATTTTGCATTTTATAGCAATAACAACGTTTTGAGTGCTGTCCCTCCTTTATTTTTACTCCCTCAGCTCTTCCGCTGATTGCGATTGGGTCTGTGCCTGAGTTGGAACCTGAACCGAAACCAAAGACGAAGCCGTACCCAAACTCTGAGACTGCGACTGTTGCTGCTGCGTCTGTTGCTGCTGCGTCTGTTGATGCTGCGTCTGTTGCTGCTGCGTCTGTTGCTGCTGCGTCTGTTGTTGCTGCTGCTGATGTTGTGCCGGCGATGGTGGCGGTCCAAATTTGCTGGTTATCTTGTGCGAGGCGTTGACTATGGCCAGCTCATGCTTGGAGTCCAGATCACAATCGTACAGACCGCTCAGCGAATCCAGGCTCAGCAGACGTGAGCTGGCGCGACTTGACACTGAGGTGTCATCCACATCGGGGGCATTGTACAGCGAATTGACATCCGAGAGAGCGCCCTCGGCATCGGTGAGACCAGCCTCATTCAGCAGCGAGATATTTTCCAGCCCCGGCTCATCCGTAATATAACCAGTTGACTCGGCACCACCTACAAAAAAAAAGAACGAGTTTAGATTACAGGAAACCATAATGGATAAATATTTTACCTGTGGCCTCTTCACGGCAATCATCGTCCGACCATTCCGATTGGCTCTCCAATGGATTGGAGTCCATCGACTGGTGGTTGAGATGTGCTGCCCCATATTTTAGCTCATCGTTTATCACATTCGATTCCAGGCCGCCGTTGCGCAAGCCACTGCCACCGCCGTTTGTTAGCGGTTTCACATTGTTCTGCTCCTTCTGCTCATGCTCCTGCTCCTCCTCATCATCATCATCGCTATCCCCAGTCGTTTGCTTCTGCTTTTCTCCTGGAGCCTGCTGCAGCAGTCGCTTTTGTCGCACATCCCGACCCACTTCATCGTCTTCGAACTCTTCGTCGGCCAGGTTATCCTCTGTGTCGTCACGCTCCTCCTGCTCCTGCACATGGTTGTAACGCTGCTGCTGTTGCTGTTGCTGCAGTCTCTGCTGCTGCTGCTGCTGCTGGTGATGATGATGATGATGATGGTGGTGATGATGATGGTAGCGCGGGTGCCGCTGCTGTTGCTGTTGCTCCTGCAGGCCATCCAGACTCTCGTGGCTGTATTGCAGCTCCTTGGAGCGTGGCCGTTGGCGATGTGACCGCTGCGACTGTTGCAACTGTGGCTGCTGCTGCTGCTCCATCATCTGGTGGGGATGCGACAGGGCATGCAGTTGATTGCGATTCTCGTGCAGAATCTCGCAGGATTCCGTGTCCGAGGTTTGCCTGCAGAAATTGGCAATAAATATTTAAACGTTTCTCAAACTCAAATAATAAACAATAAATAATATAAATTAAAACAAAAAACAAATAATCCAGCAACCAATTGAATGAAATGTTTTCTGCACACCGCTTTTTCTATGGACATGGAAATGCTTGTGGGGGTGGGGTGGTGTGTGGTGGGGTATGGCACTCACATTTGACTCGATTCCGAGGGATTCTTGTTGCGCGTTATCTCCTTGATGGCCTCCAGGCCCACAGGATGCTTGGCAATCATGAAACTGCTGCTTGCGGGTAGTCGACCCATCAGTTCGTGCTCCTGCTGCTCTCGATCTCGCTCGCGGTTGTTCTGATGATTGTTGTTGCCGCTGCCATTCGAGTTGCTGCCACCGCTAAGATTTCCATTGCTGCTGCCACTGCCACCGCTGCCATTGCCTGCTATGCCTGCACCTCCCGTTCCCGCTCCTCCCTGCGCTCCCGTCAGCTTGCTGTTGCTCACGGAATAGCTCATCTGCTTGCCATTCTCTGTGGCACTGGTGTTGGCTGCTGCTGCTGCCAGGCAGCGTGCCCTCGAGGATTCATTGAGCAAACGCTGCAGCTCTCTTTCGAAGGGGGATTTGGTGGTGGCAGCAACAGGCTGCTGCCCCCCTGGGGCAGATCCCCCTGCCTTTTGGTAATCGAAACTGTTGCAACTCTCGCCCTTGTTCTGGGTGTTGTTGCTCGTCGCATTGCTGGTCGTGTGCTGGCCCTGGCTCTCGGTGGTGGAGCTAAGCTCAAAGTCCTGCAGCTGGGTCATGTCCACGACTGGCGAGGTGGGGTCCACTTGAATGTCGCACGGGTACAGCCACTGCAGAGGATTCACGAGTCCTCCTCCTGCTCCTGTTCCTGCTCCTCCTCCACATATACCAGGCAGATTGTAGCCCACGGGATGACCATTCCGATGGTGCTGGTGCTGGTGATGGCTGCCATTGATCCTGGGCGAGTCCTCATCGCCTTCACCCTCCGTCGTCTTCGAGTAGCTCTCATCGGAGCTGCTCATCGAGGGGGAGTGTGGCCGAGAGCTTAGGTCATCCGTTGAGGACATGTCACGGCTTTCGTCAAACTCTGCGGGGAGCTTGGGCAGCGGCTTCATGTACGTCCGCAGCGTGGGTTTCGGTGGCAGTGGCACCGGCATCGGCATGACCACGGGCACCTGTTGCGAGTACATGGCATATTGCTGCTGCTGTTGCATCACTTGGTGTCCGTACAGCAGTTGCTGGGGGGCAGGAAGCGACTGCTGTGGATGCTGCTGCTGCTGCTGCTGTTGCTGCTGTTGCGGATGCTGTGACAACACGGTGTTGGGAGAAGTATAACGTGGTGGCTCGTACTTTGGCGCATGCTGCATGGGCATGATCTATGGGGGTTAGTCGGTGTGTGTGTGTGTGTTTATATGTGAGAGTGTGGCAAGTGGAGATGAGCGAGCGAGAGAGAGAGATGTGCGTGTGTGGGTGGCATGCAAAGAGTGAACACAGAGAGAGAGAGAGAGTTAGACACACATTTGGAGAGAGAGATATTTATCAGAGATTTGTATCACATTGAGAGCATTAGATTTCAGTGCAAAAAGGGGAGTTTTTTTTTTTCTTTGAGACGTTTGGGAGGTGCACACATCAGGAGATCAAAGGATCAGCAACCAACAGATACATCGGAAAAGGGATTACCTATGGAGAGTCTTTATCTTTATGTTATACCCACTAAGATTCCTTAATTTCTTACTGCCTGCAGCAAAATAAAAGGAGCTGTGCAACTGAATTATTCTTACACTTTTGTGCATAAAACATAAGAAGAATGGACACATACGTATAATGATAATCTATATACTCCTTCTTTAACAATCATAAACTCATATTTCCTTCACTCCTCTAAATATTTTTTCCACAATTTCAATGGAATTAGATGAGAAATACACGTACAGCAGGGCCCCTCCATTGGTTAGGAAACACTATGAGGCTTAAGGCTTCAGCGTATAAGGCATAAACATTAAAATATCTTGGAAGCTTAAACCATTTCTTAAAGTCTCTAAATCTAAACAATTTTAAAAGCTGCACTTAAACGTCTATAACTATCCCAATCTTTTCCACACATACATATACAAATCTGTTCTGTTTCTGTAAAAGTTAGTTACAAATGGGGGATGGGGATGGGTATGGGGATGGGCAGGTAATTGGAGGCCACATCTGGAGTTTACTCTGAAGGTTGGCTCTGTCCATTCATAGCAGAATCTCCTTGCCCCAGAGCCTCTTCAATTCGACAACGTCAATGTCGTCATCGTCATCGTCTTCATCTTCATCTTCACTCACCTTGGCTACCGGCGCGATGCTGCTGGCATGCAATAGCGGCTCGCTCTCACGGCAGTGGCCATACCCCAGGCTGGTGGCTGACGATGGCTGATGCTGATTCTGATTCTGATGCGGATTCGAATGGTTTAGATGATGCATTGGATGATGGCCATGCTGGTTAAAGGGCAACGCCATGCTGGGCGGCGGCGCATATGTGCGCAGCTGAAGCTGATCACGATCTCGTTCGCGTTCACGATCACGATCACGCCGCGGCAACATGAAGCAGTCGCCGCCACCGCTGCCGACACCACCGCCACCGCCACCGAGCACTCCGGCCACGTCCATGCTCAGGCTGCCATGATGCTGTGGCCGCTGGGCAAGCAGCTGCGGCGGCAGCTGCTCTAGCTGCTGCTGATGCTGCTGGGGATGCGGGTGCCTGCCACCGGGATTCGGATTCTCAATGATATTAAATTCGCGCAACATTACCGAAGGAATGGACTGGTGCTGGTTCTGGAGCTGGTTCTGGAGCTGGTGCTGGTGCTGGAGTAGGATCTGGTGCTGGTTCTGGTCCAGGGGTAGAGGGATAGCAGCAGACGACGGTGTCGTGGTCGTCGTCGTCGTTGATGTGGCCCCCACCATATAGTGATGCTCCCCATTGTGGCCATTCTCGCGAATGTTCGGCAGTCCCCCATTGGCCATGAAAATGGGCTGCTTTTGTAGCTTGCTGTTGAGACGTTGCTGCTGCTGCTGGTGCAGATGGTGGTGGTGCACCGCCGGTGGCGGTGGTGGAGCAGGCAGGGCCAGCTGCGGCATTGGCAGCGGCAGGGGATCCAGCTGCTTGTGCTGATGCTGCAACAACAGCTGCTGCTCCTCGCCGCCGCCCACTGCAGTGTACAGATGTCCGTTCTCCTTCTTGCTGTAGGTGTCCGTGTTGACGCGGTTCTCCGGGAATTGAGAGGCCTTCATGTAGTAGTCGGGGCCGTGCATGCTCTGCGGCAAGGACATGGCATTCCGTACCTCTCCATTCAGAGATTTGCTGCTGTTGTCGCAAAGAAAATACGTGACCATGTCACCCTTGCCCTTCACTTTGATGGTCCCTCGACATCTATATGAAACGAAAGGTTAGGAAGGGGGTTCCGTTTTGTTTTAAAGGTATCCCTCTAAATATTCTTACCGAAACTCAAAGTGCGATCCCACCAGACTGTCGACCACCTCCTGGGTAACCTGGGAGTAGCCAGGAACGCCTGTGGAATCCATGCGGCTGGCCACATTCACCGTATTGCCCCAGATGTCGTACTGCGGCTTTCGGGCACCAATTACGCCCGCCACCACGGGTCCAATGTTGATGCCTGCCATCGGAAGAAGCGATAATTAATCGATATTGTTCCGCATTAGATATGAGTAATGATTAAAACATGGCTGTATGTGATGTTCTTCTATTTTCAGAGATGTTTCTATCCATAGCCATGTATCCTGCTTATCGATTACTCACCCACTCGAAGCATAAAATTATTGTAGGAATGACTGTTGATCTCCTGTAGCGACAGCCGCATGGCCTTCACATACTCTGTCAAAGCGGTCATATGACGACGCACCGAATTGGGGTCGTTGGGCTGGATCTTGTACTCGGGTATAAGACCCACCACGGCCATGTAGGTGCTGCCGACGGTCTTGATCTTATCGATGCCCCTGAAGCGATCCTCCTTGAGCAGCTCATCAAAGTCGGCGATGATTTCGTTAAGCAATCGCAGGCACTCCAGACCCTGATCGGAGCCATCCATTTCGGTGTAGAATTCATTAAAGTTGGGTACGCTGGCAAAGATGACGCCCACCTTGGCATAGCTCTGGTGGTAAAGCTCCTGTGGAAAAGGTGACACCACAGAGAAATGGGTTAAAGGGTGCTTCAAAGAGTGGGTCAGTGGTGCAGCTCTCACCATATTGTTACGGAATTGCGCATCGAGAAAATGTGCAGCCACATGAGCGGGCAGCAAATTGTGCAGAATGCGCTTATTCGACTCCTGCAGCACATCCATTTCCTTCTTCTCTTGGGAGGCCTGAAGTTGCCAGAGAAAATCCAGACGGGCGGTGCCCTCCACCAGGCGGCCATGCACCAAAATGGCAATCATAAAGATGACAATGCGCGCCAATGAGATCAAATGAAGCGGAATCGAGGCACTGCAAGCATAGTTCGAGTGTGTGAGTGTGGGTGGAAGTGTGTGTGTGTGGATCAATTCGATTAGTGACCAAAAATAAAGCGACCTACTTCACCCGATGGTCGTAGCACTCGAAGATGTTCTGATGCGACAGTTCAATGAACAAACCATAAATGGTGCCCATACCCAGAACCAGCAGCGACTTGAATATGATGGGCAATCTGTGTGACAATAGAAAACGAAAAGTGTGTCATCATTTAGGTGCTCTCCTTTGAGGTCTGGCCTCCATCTCACCTGAGAAACACCGAGACCGAGAGAAAGGCAAATGCCGCCGACAATGACACGTACTGTGGCAGCGAGCACTTGCGATGGGCATCGCTTGGGTATGAGAAAAAGTGCGGATCCAATTGGCGACTCGATGACCAGGCAGTGGCCGTTGCATTGCCCGAGCAGGGATGATCCGTGACGCAAGTAAACTATAAACAAAATAAATAGTTGGGGGAATTGCAGACATAGGAGGAGTATTTTTTAAATACTTACCACATTCACTTGTCCCACAGAATAGATCAAAATGATTGTAAATATGGTGATGGCCATGCGCAGGCTGAAGCTCTCCGAAATATCCCAAATGATCCACTTGAGGCGCACTGCCAGCAGGAGCATTAGTATGGCACTCACCCAAATGAAGGCCGTGAGGAAGAGCAGCAGCAGTATGAGTGTCCTTGGCAGTGCCGTCACTTGAAGCGCCGCTCCGAGTATAAGCAACAGCAGGGAACATCCCATGGCGGTGGTAAACCCCAAATCGAAATCCTTGTGATACTCTCGCTCCATGTCGCTCTGGCGGAAGCGCAGCGTCAATCGATCCACATGCTCCGACTTGTCGCAGTCCACGGATCTGGCGTTGATCGCCTGCGAGAGGAAGCGATTCACACGATTCGTGGGCTGATGATGCGCTGCCACTGAATGCCGTTTCCGAAAGGGTCGCTTGAATTTGTCGGCCACCTTGGACTGTGACTGTGTGTATTTTTTGTTTGTTTTTTGTTTGTGAAGTGCATTTAACAGGCAGGAGCAAATGGGAAGAAGGAAGGAAGAAAATGGTATTTCGGTTAGTTGTAGTTACTGTTCCCGGATGGGTTTTCGTTTTCTGGTCGCTGGCTGGCTGCTGATTGCTGGCTGAATTTCAGAGAGATAGATAGATTTTGGTTCTACTTATGTACTATGCTAAATGCTACGAAATGGGCGGGAGGCTAAATGCTAAATGCCATAAATGCTAGATGCTATAAATGCCAAAAATGGTTTCTAAAGATGCTAAGGCATGCGGTTCCGGTTAGGAGGTTTACTGCGAGCCGATTACTGCATTACTGGGGAGTTACTGGAACCACGAACGGCAGTAAGCATGCTCTATGTATGACACAGAGTGAGAAAGTGTGTGAGTGTGAGTGTGAGAGTGAGAGGCAGAGAGCTTAACGAAACTAAACGAAAGTCAAGAAAAAAAAAGAGCTAAAAGCATGCACGTCGTATGTCGGATGATTACAAGCTTGAACGAAACGTAACTGAGAGAACGATGCTGGACGAAACAAGCGCTGCATAAAGGCCGCCACCACCCCCGCGCGCAGATGCACGCAACTTAACGAAAGCATAAGCTATAACTTAACGAATGAACAAACGAAACTTGAAAACAGTTGTGGTCAGAGCTTAAGTAGTTTTTCTGCTATTTGAAATTTTCCAAAAAATGCAATACAACGATCAACAAGTGCTATTTTTCAGTATATATTTTGGTATTTTATATTTAAGTAGTATTATAAAAACGTATCAAAGAGTTGTTTGAGTATTTTATGGAATTTTAAGTTAAAATAAGCTCAACGAAGAATATCATTGTTTTTAGAATTTAGTAGTATTTCAACGTTTTTTTTTATTTGATTGTTAATAAAAATAATCCGCGAAGAGGAGTATTTTTTTATATGATACTTTTTTTAGTATAAAAAACTACAATTATTTTAAAATATTTTTTTACTGCTTTTTGTTTTAATTGTAGTATTATTTAGCATGCATATGAAATAACTAGTTATTTGACCACAACTGTACTGAAATGAATGGCTCCAGCACGAAACGACACACATATTCGAAGGAACGAAGACGTAGACGAAGAATGAACGAAACGTAGTACAACACAATAGAACGAAACATGAGCCGAAATGCTGAACAAACGATTTTACGATTGAACGATTGAACGACTGAACGAATGAACGAAAATTATAGATTGTTTTTGTTTTGGTTGCTGCTCTGCTCACTTTATTGTTCTTGTGATTGTGCCTATGAATGCGACTAATCGTACTCGCTGTTGAGTTGGGATCTGTGCCTACGGTCACTTGGACACTGCCACCCCCACCGCAGCCATTGCCATTGCCACAGCCAACACTGCCACCGTCCACACCGACACCACCACCACCACTGCCGACGACGCTGCCATAGCCCATGGGCGGCATGCCATGGGCGTGCGGTGGCGGTGTGGCGTGCAAGATTTTCTGCAGACGTATTACCTAAATCAGAGATCAAAGAAGTACACAGGAGTATTCAAAATAGATTCGTAATACTATGCATCTAAATATTTAAGTATATAATTGATAGAAAAATAGAGATAATATTGCTTATCATAGGAGTAGTTTTTAAACATAAATAATAGCCAGAAATACAGATTAATAGATTAAAGATTAATGGAAAGAGAAAGAGAGTGGAAGAGGCGCAAAGTATAAGGTAAACAATATCTTAACGAAACAAAAGGAACTCTGATAGATCACTGATAGATTAATTAGCAATAAGATGTAGAATGAGCATAGAATATAGTATCAAAGATTGTAGAAGGGAAGGGAATGAGAGAGAACGTTATTCTGATTTGTTTGGCGTCTTCTCTGTACAAAGTACAAGGCCAAGAGCGATCCCCATAGAAAATGAGACACTAATTTGATTTATTTTCTTTGTTTTCTATAATCTTTGATAGACTACAGCTTCGATAACTGTTAAAGGATCTGCAAAATAAAAAGAGAACAGAAGACTCCCCCCTGAAGATCCCTTGGGGGAGATTTCTTGTAGGCAATTTATCTTCTAATATCAGCTTTTGAGTAGTGCGTGTAGTGTGTGTGTGTGTGTGTGTGTGTGTTTGAGTGTATACAATGAATATCTAACCAATTTTGATGTCCCAGATAAATATATTTTATACAGTATATATATTATATAGTTTTCTACATTCAAAACTACACACAACATCGACGCAACGTAACGTTTTTCAACGTTGTTTAAATATACAATAAAATATACACTGGATCTTTATGCTATACGGTTTTGTTAGTAGTAGACACTATATATTACTATAGATATACGATTTACGATATACGATACGTCAGTTAATGGATAATATAACGCCACTACGGAACCAACAACAAAACAAAAAAGGAGCCCACACAAAACGAAACAAACGGAAAAGCTAATTGGAAAACTAAAAGGGGACAAGAGAACTAAGGAAATCAATGGAGGATACAACGGGAGGAGCCTTATGGAGAAGGAGAATACTACTTGAGACATTTTTATTTTTTTTTTGGGCGAGAGGCAGAACTTACCGCATCCTGAAAGTAAACGAAAGGAAACAAATCAAAGAACGAAAATCAAAAGGAATCGCAGTTTTACACAGCAAGCGACCTTCGGACACTACCCATCGATTAGAGTCGATATCGCTTCGGGGGGCGGGGATGCTGGGACGGCAGGACATCAGGACACTCGGTACAGAAATGAAAATGTGTACATCAAGCCACAGAAAATCATAAGACCCCAACGACCCACCCATTCAGTGGCCCCCGGACATGCAGGAGCTACGGCAACCGAAACAGTAATCAAACCGAAACAGAATCGATCTACAGGAACGGAACTCCTCAACGATCCAATCAAATCTCTCCAAAAGAAAGTGAAACCTACCTTGCGTGAACCCTTCTCCGATACGGCCTGAACACTGCCGCCGCCGCTCGCCTCACAGGTGCTGCCACGCGCCACGCTCAGACCAACGCCCAGACCCACACCGACCCCGCCGGCCAAAGCATTGGCCGCCGAAGGAAACGAACCGGTGGCGATATTCGAGAACGGCACTGGCTCCGAGAACTTGATCGTGTGCAACAGTTGCATGACCACATTCGAGACATTGCGGAATGACAGCTTGCGCCTGCTGCCGATCGCCGAGCGTACGCCCAGAGTGTTGAGCATAAGAGGCTGAAAGAAAAAAAATAAAAAAAACATTCAGAAAAACGAAATGAATGACCATCATATTTATGGCAAGGCAATGGTACTCCAAATACCTTGCGACGATGCGGCGGTGGCACTATAAAGAACGTGTCCACTCCATGATCGCGCAGATACGAGGATCGCTCGTCGCCGTGTCCTGCCTCCACTTCGTACTCGCCCGACAGCGAATCGAGGGTGGCGCGAGTGACATGCACTCGTCCCGGTTCACCGCCCGATTCCATATGATTCGCCAGTGTGACATCGTTGGACCACACATCGAACTGCCACTTGCGGAGGCCCAAAACGCCGCACAGCACGCGGCCAGTGTGAATGCCCACGCGCATATTGAGTATGACATCGGTGGCTTCGACGACAGTGCTGGAAGAATAGGATTATCTCTTGATCTTGGTAACTCTTGCAACCAAAAAACGTTCTACTTACGCAATGGCATCGATCATATCGAGTCCCATTTCCACTGCGCACTTTGCATGATCCTTGCGGGGCTCTGGCAAGCCCGAAACACAATAATAACAATCGCCCAAGATCTTGATGCGCAGGCAATGATTATCCTACGGAGAGGGATTATACATATATAATATTATATATAATGCGCGGAAGTTTAGATACAACTGTTTTCCATTAAAAATCTCTCATAATGTATGTATGTGTGGGTACCGATTATGCTAATTTAAGAATATTCGTTACTTTGATAGGCGCCGTGTTCATTGGAAGAGGGTACTCGTTAGTTGTATACTAGAGAAGGATAGTCTATAAATTAGTAAACGAGTTATAGTCGCCATTTCAGTACTAGAGTCAATCGTAACTCTGGAAGTAAATGTACTTGTTACTTCATACCGTGGCTACTCGTTACTTCTATAATGGAAGTGGTCGTTACTTTAAATGTAGATAAACTCGTTGCTACTTTAATTTCATACTAGTTTTACTCGCTACTTTGATGCTAAACAAATATATTTATTTTAATGGAAAAAATTGGAAAGGCAATCGTTAGGTACGTGTCACGTTTACAAATGCAATCACTACTCTCTTTGTAGATGAATCGTAGATTCAAAAGAAGAGAATCTCGCTGCAGGCACTCTTTACTTTGTTACCATAGCAATTCGTAAATTTGATACTAGAGCTAGTCGTTATTTCAATACTTGAGGCAATTGGTAATTCCTAAGCATACATTCTCTGTACTATTAACTCTAATTCCACAATTTTATAGATTCTTCATAGATGATAATACCGAGGGAATCATCAAACCACTACTTACATGTGCCAACTGATCGAATCGTCCAAAGAGCTCGTTGAGCAATCGCACCAACTCCTGAGCACTGCACTGCGACGAGAGGACCGTGAAGCCCACAATGTCCGCAAAGAGAATGCTGACATTCTCATGCTTCTGGATGTAGATGCGATGAAACTGCCCGGCCACCGGCGAGAGAATGTCGTTCTTCATCTGCATGGCCACATGTTGCGGCAGGACAGAGAGCAGCAACCGCTCGAGTTTCTCGTTCTCATCTTGGATCTCCAGACGAGAGGCGATACAGTTGCGCGTATCGAGGAAGGTCCTTCGCTGGGCCCGCTCCATCATAATGTTGACCACCAGCCCTGCCACATTCACGCCAATGAAGATGACAATATTTGCAATCAGCTGGTTGTACTCCAGGTAACGCAGGGCATCAGTGAAGATTTTGTAGACGGTGAGGCTTATGTGCACCGAGGGCAGGGTGATGCCGAAGGCCACCGCCTCCCAGATCTGCAGCGGCATCATGGCATAGGCCAGAAATACAACGAACACGATCTGCCAGACACCCTCGGCCATCACCTCCTTGGTGTCCACCGGAAAGACGCTGCCCAGCGTCGGCATCGACACCACACAAATGCTGGCCGTAAACAGTAGAATCCCGTAGCACAGTGTCGGCAAATGGTGATCCTTGATCACCGAACATTGCAAAAGGATCAGCACCACGGCGAACAGCAAGCAAACGATCGAATTGAAGATGTTCTATATTTTATATGGAATTTTATGGATTAGTTTTAAAGGTTTAAAGGTTTTCCGTCCAGCAAACGGAAATTAAATTCAAATTCAATTTGCACCAGAGAAAGGGTTCTGTCTCTCTCTCTATATCTCCCAGTGTGGCTTAGCAGTTACACTGCGTTTTTAGATCATATTCCTTAAATTTAAGTACTTCTCTTGTACTATACTTATGTATATTTAATATGTTATAATTTTAAAATTACTTACATGAAAGGTGGCCGCATTGTTGAAGGCCAGCGAGAGGGCCGCCATCACTCCGCATAGCACCACAACGAGTGCAACGACACCGAGCACCGAGAAGCGCTGCAGCTTGAGCGTGTACCGCTGATAGAGGCACTCGAGCTCATCGTTCTCGAAGCGGAGCGTATTGAGCGGGCGGCCGCGCGTTGCCTTCACGGCGTGGTCCATGCGGCACCGCTGCCGCCGCCGCTAATGCGGCAGCCTGCACAGCTCCTCCTCCACCACCACCCTTCGGGGGGGGGGCGGGCACTAAAAGATTGTTCTGCAATAGAGAGAGAGAGAGAGAGAAAGTCCATGAGTGACCTTGAAAGAGTATTGTTCATTGGAGAGGAAAATGTGTCGTGTCGTGGGCCCTCCCCGTCGCCCCTCCTGTTCCCTTCCACTTTTCACACGCTGAAAATACATGCTAAAAATAATCTGAGAAAAGCTGAGGCGTGTGAAATCAATCAATGTTCAGAGACCCCAAAGAACCACCCCCTCCCAAAAATACAAAAAGTAGGAAACCCAACAACCCACGCACTTCGGTGTCCCAGAATTTGTGAATCTCAGAATAGTATTCGAGCGCACACTTTTCTATCGGCTTTGAATGGAAGATTAATGACGATTTATATGCCGGCAATCCGTTGAAATCATTAAAATATTATGCACAAATTCATTGCGAAATTAGAAATCCGTAATTAGTCGAGCTTTAACGAGTGCTGCTGCTGCAGCAGCAACAGTATGGATCGATGTCTATATTCGGACGCAATGTCCGATGTCCACTGTCCGATGTCTGCTGTCCGATGTCCAATGTCCGAGAGCGAGAGACGTTAAATCAATTAGGCATGAAAACATTTATAGACATTCGTCAGCAACGGCAAACAGCGACGGCGATGGCGACTCTAGGATTGGGTGTGGATGTCTATGTGGATGTGGAGTGGGGTGTGGACCGATAGAAGGTGTGATGATGTGTGTTTCTTCATGGAAACCCTTTTTTTTCGCTTTTCCTAATTAATGTCAATCCTCATTAACCCGTTAGAGGACTTTTACACTGCAACATGCGTCACTTCCCACTCATGGCACACACCTTCAATACCATTACATCCCCTCGTTCCCTCTCCTCTCTGTCTCTCTCTCTCTCTCGGCAATCTTTGGCTCTCTTTCAGCCGCCAGCAACAATGCAGGCGCATGGGAGTGGGTAGCTTTTTTTGTCTTGCTTTCTTTCCTTCCTTTGGGCGACATGATCTTTCATGTCAGAACGGAAGCTCACGCCAGCTTCGATTTGCTCTTCCTCCCACGTATTGCACATTCTTGCAATTCCACTAATTTGCTCTCTCAGCAGCAGCAACAACAACAACAACAGCAACAGCAACAACGCAAACGCAGAGCAGACAGGCATTTAATTTCACGAACTTTGCACGCACTCCCACAATTCCTCTCTCTCCCTTTCTCTGCGCAGCAGCAGAATCAACAACGAAAGCGCAAGCATGGTAGTCAGCTGTTGTTTACTGTTCATCGAGTAACACGATCGATCTTGTCGATCGTGTCGGCAAACGGTTCAGTTCTTGATTTCATTACACGACCTGTGTTAGCTCCCCCTCCCCACCAATGCACTATCCTGCAGCTGCTCCGCTCTCTGCTAACCATTCCTTCTATCATTTTCTCTCCCAGTAAACAACAACAAGTCGGCTGGAGACTGGATACGAACGGTAAATTCAAATTCGTTATACTGGAAAAAGCGAGATAGCAAGAGCCGAGGTTGCATAGCCGAAGCCACACGAGGGCAGGCTGCGTTATGCTGATGCTAGACTCCAGATGCACACGCGAATTTTGCCAAAGAGAATGTCAAAGAAGTCGAAAGCAAGTCTATTGCACATCTACTTTGGACGTTCTCCTCGTGATCTTTGGATGATCTACCGAATGTCAATAGATGATCTCATAAGTACATATGTACATACATACATATGTATGTATGTCTGCACCATCCGTAGATCCCAAGGAGAGAAGCAGGAGTGCAACGAACTGGCGTGAGAGGATTATTGATCCCTGCGCGCATTCGTTTGTGGCTTGTGTTTGCTCCATCCCCCCCCCCCCCCCCCCCAAAAAAAAAACTCACCCAACACTTGAGTACTCATCGACCATACGAATAACACGAATATGAATACAATAAATGTATTCGAATACGAGTAGAAGTACATAGAACCCTGTGGGTATTTGAACAGTTGCCGAAGATACAACCACCACACACACACCCGGACAATTAGATGTCAACAAATGTACATACATACATACATATGTGGGATATGTAGATGGTTGTATCTTTTGTTTTCATTTCAGATCTTTCATTCAGTCAGTCACCCACCAAATGAGAGTGTCATGCCATCATTCAAATGTCTGATGATTCGTTGGATTATTTTCGTTGTGTATTTGTTTAAAGAGCGCGCTCCAATGTTTGCTTTTTTGGAGGCGAATCATTTTAATATTTGTTCAATGCTGATATGTATGTATGTGGATGTGTGCGCATTTGTCGAATTTGCATTTATCGCAGCGACAATTACAAATATAATGAGACGTGAATATTTTCGAAAACACATATTTTCAAGAGTCCATGGCTCCAAAAAAAATAACCAAATTCTATTTGCGGCACGAGGCATGGCACACACACAGTTTTTCAGCGAGTTATGCAAGCGCGCAGGAAAACTCAAGTGCGAAATTTTCCTCCATTTTTTTCCTCCAATAAATTGTTTGAATGAATATTTACTGCTGCGAGTGCGAGTGCGAAATGATTGATGTGAATCGAAAGCAAATCGAATGAAGAGATTTTAGTCATAGGAGGAGCACTTTTGGCTGTCTTTTGGGGATCATTTCATCTCTAAATCCACACACACAAACACCCACAAAACATCTCTCTCTCTCTCCCTCTATCTCCCTGGTTTTGTTTGGGGTTTTTGCTTTTTGGTTGCAAAAACATGACATTTTTCTTGTGTTTTCCGCTTGTTTTTTCCGCCTGATGGACAGTCACCCAAGCAAGCAATCACCGCCGCATCCTCCTCCTCCTCCTGCGACGACGACGACGACGACTGAGCCATTCGAAAAAAGTGCAGAGTCCAAAGATGTTCCCTGCCAAAGATACAACCATTCACGCCCTCCCACTAAAGGGGCGGCGGCAGCGGTTAAGTTCATTGTCAATCAAATGGGAATGGCAGATGTAAAGAACTCTAAATGGCCATGGTCTTGCGACCATGGGATACCCATTAAACAGTTTTAAGTGGAATTCTTTTGAGGCAATCTTTTTAAACGATTTTGATGAAGCTTTGTATCTTATAGATTCATCTATGTATATCTAACTTAAAAGGGGGGATTTAAGCAATGCGTTAGTTACATATTTATCTTTTAGGCTGATATTTTTTTTAATATACCAACACTCCACCTTTTATTTGTATATCTTTTATCTATTTATCCATATTTGCTTTCTATCGCTTATTAGTATTTTTTGTATTTATCTCATTAGAATTGTATCAAACATTTATCTATCTCTATCTCCATTTATCTATCCATTTATCTATCTCGATTTATCTTTTATCTAACTATCTAACTTTTTTATCTATCTTTACTTATTCTTTATCTATTTTTTCTATATATTATATATGCATTTTTATCTTTATTATCTATCTATCAATCTATCTTATTTGTATCTACGTATATTTTATTAATTTATCTATCTATCTATTTATCTATCTATTTATCTATCCATTTATTTATCTATCTTATCTATCCATTTATTTATCTATTTATCTATCTATTTATCTATTTACCTATCTCTATTTATCTATCTATCTATCTATTTACCTATCTCTATTTATCTATCGATATATTTCTCTATTTATCTATCGATATATTTCTCTATTTATCTAACGATATATTTCTCTATCTATCTATTTATCTGTCTTTATTTATAAAATTTCCATTTTGTTAGTTGCCAAGACTTTAATCCCCTTCGATACATCATACTCCTCGGACCCATCATACTCTCGTAACCGTACAACTACAGGGTATACAAAATAAACGCTGCATTTACAAGTCGAATTTTCAGTGAGATTTCTCGTTAGAGAATGTTTGCTCGTTAAATGATTTTTCCATCAATTCGCTCCATCAATTGGCGGCAATTAAGTTTGCAACACTTTTTAACCATCATGATCACCATTGGACAGAGCATCATCATGATCATCATCTTCTGGCTCATTCATCATCATCAGCATCATCTTCCCATATAATCAATCAAATTTTCAATTTTCAATTTCCAATTTTCGCTTTCGTCGTTCGTCGCTTGTCGTTTGTCTGGCGCCCGACAAACAAATCAAGGAAAAGCCATAGAAAAACTAATGCAAAAAGTGGAAGCAACAAAACATTCGTCGAAAATGACGCAAACACAGAAGAAAAAAACCGAAAAGAAAATGGGAAAAATATATATGTACGACAACCATATGAAAACGGTTTTTATGGCCCTACACCATTTCAAGTTTTTCCAAGGAGCCAAAGTTTTCAGGGAATTTCTGTGTAAAAGTTTTGTTTGAGGTGGAAAACCTTTTTGGGGAAATTGGTGTTTTTATAGAGGTGTTTACCAAAACTTTCAGACACTATTACCACAACTAAACAACTAAAACTCTTAATAACATTAGTAAACAATAGAACATGTGTTATAGCCAAGGGTATTTACAGGGAGAATCAATTGTTTATAAGGGTATGCCATAAGGAATCGAACCATTGCAATATTCTTGGTATTCCAAAGTCTCTGAAGATGATTAAGCATATCGGATGTTCCGATTGTTTCCTAGCATATGAAAATTTTTAAGAATTACTTTTAAAATCAAAAGAAAAGAAAGAACCAACTCCCATCAAAACCTCAGATAACTGAGATTCAGAGATTTATTTCCCACCAAAACAACTAAACAAAAAATACGAAAATAAATTGGTAAGAGTATAACTTACACAATTTATGTATATTTAAGATTTACGAATGGATTCCACTTTTCCATCGATTGATCATTCTCCTCCACTTCACTCCACTCCCCTCCCCTCTCCTCCACCCGCAGCTACGATCAATCATAAATATTCAGAGAAAAACCTGAAAATAGTTTTGCTTTGGGAAAATTCTATAAGGAGGAAAATGTAGTTTCCGCAACAGCGTTTTCCTTTTCTTGGCCAACAGAATCATCTGTGCTGTGCAGCGGTTGAAAAACTAATTATATTTTGTATCTTTGTATCTGTACACATAGCCATAGTATCTACAGCCAGCCATTCATCCATCCCGCAGCAGGCAGCAGACAGCAGACAGCAATCGCCCACAATGTGCCCCTTTTTGTGGAAAGACAAAATCAATTAGCGGATCCGTTGCGGATATATTTTGCCATCCACTTCAAAAAGAGTCTACAAATAATTTCATTACCGAGTATCTCTCTCTCACTCTCTCTGCTAGCTTTTTCCCATTGGGGTTTGCCACCCTTAGGACATCAGCTTCGGGGGGTCACAGATTGACCCACGAAAATAGGCAAAAATTGGAACGTCTGAGGAGGAGGTAGGAGGAGGCTTTTGGCGTCTGGCGCCACACACAAAAATGTTGTGTCGCGCCAAGGGAAGTCGCACATGTGCGAGAGTGCGAGTGCGAGAGAGATAAAGCCTCCATCACACATGCGGCGGCACTCATCATTTTCGGGAGCTTTTGGGGAGGGATATGGATATGCAGGCTATCCAGGCGTATGGCATAGACGTGGCACATACCCTGTGGTATATCCTCACTGCAGAATCGAGGCGAAATCATCTTCTATTGAATGGAAAAGTATGTGGAACTCGTGTAGATTCTGTGTGAATTGTATTTGGTAGCTTGGTTGTGGACAATATGTATGTGCGGATGGCGTGTGTATTAAAGGAGAGAGCTTAAAGGAGAGCTTATACCCCGCAGCTTTATACAGTGCTGGGTACAGGGTGTAGAATGCAGGTGGAGACCATGATGTCAGTGTCTGCTCTCATTGCTCTCTTGAGGTAATGGAGAAGGAACGAGGAGGAAAGGGGAGGAGAAAGGAGGAGGAAGTAGAAGTCAAGAGGAACAAACAGAAATATACCAAGTAAATAGTCGCCGTCGAATGGATGCATCTTTATATTTCTTTACTGATTTCTTATGGATGTGGAATATACGGCTTGGCGGCGACAGGGCATGGCATGGCATGGCATGACGAGTATCTCCATGTTATTCTTCCATAATCTCTGCCTTGCCTTTGCTCTATTCTCTCCTTCCCCATTTTCCCGTCTCTTCTTATCAGACAATGAAAATACTTTTGGTGCTTCGGTAGACTGTCGCGGGGGTGTGTCTGTCTGTCTCGGGGTGGTGTTGTAGTTGGTGTCCGTTATCTGTTATCCGCTGTCTGCAAATGCAGGTAGTGTATTCTAGGCCTCTATTTGCACGACGGCCTCGGTGGCTGTGACTATTTCGCTGCCCTTCAATGCAGCAGTGCAATGCACCTGCACAACTGAGATACGATATACGTACGTACATACATACATACACTCCACTGAACTGCACTCCCTCTCTGACTTTCAGTAAATCATAAATCTCTTGATTTTCATTTACACTCGGAGAAAAATAATACTTAAAGTCAGAAAATGATTTAAAGAGATTGAAAGTCTTTCGATTTGGATAATACTATTAGATAATACTATTTAGAGGCAATTAAGCGACCCTTTAGATCGGTTTTAAAAACTACTTTCTCCACGCAAATATTTACAGATTAATTTGTTAGAAAAATAACCAAAGACAAATCGTTAGATATCTTTCAGTGGAACTTTTCTTCTCTCTCATAGTTTTCTTTCAGTGTAGAAATACCCTTCTCATAGTCATTCCACAAATTCCAAAGCCCCAGGAGGAGGTCACTCGATTCTTGTGGGTCGATTTTTCCCATTTTATTTGTTTGCGATTTGCTTGGTTATTTTTTATGGCATTTTTTTGTTGTTGTTTTCGTTTTTTGCGGCTAATTAAACGCACAGAAATACTGCGAAAAATACTGCGAAATTTCCGAATCCGAATCCAAATCCAAACGCATTGGGAATATGTTAAAATCGTAGGACAAGTGGCGCGTATCGCGTATCGAATGGAACACGAACACGAAACGAACGTGTGGCTTTGCATCCGCAATGAATGAGGGAGTGAATGAATGCAGGGATGGAGGTAGGGAGGGAGGGATGGAGGGTGGTAGTTAGGGGCATGGGCATGGAATGGTGGGTCATCGAATGGGGGGGTTGGCATGGAGGAGCTGGCATATGGCATATGGAATGGAGGAAGAGGGTTTTGAGGGTCTTCGGCTGAACGATTGAGGGGCACCATCGAAAGCAGCTGAAGGCAAGGGCCATGGGGCATGCAAATTACCCCGAAAGGCCATTGCACACACACACACACACACCAACACACAAACACACACTAAATAAAATCAATGAAAAAATGTATTTTTAACACATTCCTCCACCATCATACTATGAGGGTGAGGGGGTAGAGAGGGGTCGCCATCAATGGGTTAATCGTGCGTGAATGATTTTCCTTCCGATGAAAGGGGAGTCAGAGAGTCCTCTCACCTTCAAAAGGAAATCTCCTACAACCCAATCGTAAACAAAAAATCGCAATACGTCGATAGGAAATATATTTTCATGTGTTTTGGAACAAACGGAATGGAACAGAACCCAGCTTTATATTGGCTAAACCCTAACAAAAATATGTATCATCTCCGGTCCGACAGGAGGAGGCAGGGTCATGGGCAGTGGCTGGGGCTGGGGCTGGGCGATCACTTGGGATTGAAGTCGAGACGGACGTGGAAGCAAAATCGCAAAATCCGCCAGAAGCTGGTCCAAGAAGAAGATGACGGATCTCGTCATCAAAGGATGATCGAAGTCCAGGAGGAGGAAGCATGGGAGAGACTTGAGTTTTCTTTTCGAACAACAAAATTGTAGAAATAAAATTCGCTAAAGCGAATGGAGATCCCGTTTTTTATCTCCATGTGCCTGCGCCTTCTTTGGAGAGTTGAAAGATCTCCGTGTCATTGGCTCTCCATCTCTCCACTGTTAAAGGGCAAAGGGAATACTCTCCCGTTTCGACTGAAAAATTGAAAGATCTTCTTAGTTTCATTGGGTAAGAGAATATTTCTTTTGCTTGAATTTTCTTATAAGTAGATTGAGAACATCTCCTATATGTAGTGGCATTCCACACGAGACAAGCATGACAGCCAATGATTCTCAAGGCAAATGCCACGCCTTGTAAATGACAGTTTGGACAGACACTCGTTCGTTCCATTGGAGTGGCGAGGGGGGTAGGTAAACTGTCTGTCTGTCTGTCCCGTCCAATGCCTCCACTGAAAGTGGGGAAACCCGTGGTCGTCTGATCTTTAGCATCGGTTGAAACACCTCCGTTGTCTTAAGGAATTATCATCCAAAGGCCAACCCATGCCATACAAATATTTACAATATTCACCCATTGGGGTGCGGGGTGTGTGTGCTTTTTTCTCTCTAAAAATACGATCGAAGGGGGAAATACATATATGGATAGTATGAATATGCATATTCGATAGGGATCATTGGATTTACAAATATTTCATTTGGGAACATCAAAGAACACTTTAGCCATCATTTTGAGCACCCTTAAAGATCTTTCTTGGCACATGTGCCAACAGTACTTCGACTTTTAGTAAAGATCTTTAAACCCCATTCAAAGATCGTTGAATTTGAATCGCTTTTTCCTATCATTATTTCACAATCTATATTGCAAACGGAAGTTGCATGATCTATCATCGATGATGCGGTAACATCAAGAAAACCAATTTGAAAACCTAATGGCACTCGGTACTCTCGTATCGTGTGTACCCTATAATCATGGAAGTGGATTGCGGGGGGTTGTGGGAGGGGCTTGTGTTATGTCTGCTGCCTGCTAAACGATAATCGCAACGACAAATTGCAAACAACTGTAATTTGTGGGTCTCTTAAAGACGTGTATTTTACTGCTGACGACAACACGGAGCCGTACCCCTTCTCTCTCTCTCTCTCTAAATCTGTAAACGGTGTCATAACCCCTCGAGCGAGCGAGAGCGAACGAGAGTCAACAATCTGGCATCGCATGTGGCATCCCATTAAAAAAGGGTCAAAGAGTGAGTTATTATTACTAAACCATGTGGTAATCCATGATATTTATTAGATGAAACTTGGACGTGCTGATTGATTGTGCAAAAGAGAAAGAGAGTGGAGGCAGAGAAAGGAAAAGAGAAAGGAGGAATAGGAATAGGAATAGCAATGGGGAAATATCGACTTCATCTCTGGCTATTTCTGGAGCTCCTTTCCTAGTGTCATCTATTTGAAACTCCTAAATCGTTTTCCTGCAGGTTTTTGTCGAGTTTTCTTAAAAATGTAGCCCTTAAAATGTTTTTTTTTTTAGTATTTATGGTATTTATGCATATAATTTGATTTAATTTTGTTTAGTATATGTATGTATGGTATTTTATGGTACTTAAGCTTTTTTTTGGTGGGGACAATGGTATATTGCCGATTTATGTATATTTTTCATATATTTGTATGATTTGTTTCTGGTATTTCATAGTATTTATTCTTGATGGTATATTTGTGGAATTTTTATGGTTAATTTATCGTATAAACGTGTAAACATTTCTGGTATATGTATTGTAAAACCAGAAAATGCGGAAGGCGAGAGGTTACAGAGGGAACATGGAACAGTACTTCTGTGTCGGATTTTATGGATCCAAAACTGCAGCCATTCCTCTCATTTTTTGGTTCCATCTGTATGCCTTTCTGTAGCTTCCCCCCCCCCCCCCTCTCTCTCTCTCTCTCTCTCTCTCTCTCGCCCTCCCTGTTGTGTCTCTGTTGTGCCCTCTCAAATGCTGGGCACGCAAACAGAAGACTGGAAAACCGATGGTCTGTCCCCCACCCCTCCTCCCTTCCATCCAACAGATACCTGATGGAAAGGGCGGGCCGTATGGGCAGCGCAACACTCTCTGTGGGGGTCAATGGGGGCCCATTATGAATATTAAATATTAGCTATTTCCAATGGAAAAAACAACAACAGAAAACAAATCAGAAAACAAACCAGAAATTAAGGCTAATACAATGGAATTGAATACCCAAAAATTTCCATGGAATATTAAAATTAAATTACGAGATACAAAGGGAGGAAAAAAAACACTCTTAAACCCTTTAGGGGGAAATACCAACAAAAAAGTACCAAACCAGAAACCGAAACCGAAAAATGATTCTTGGAAAATGATTAAAAGATTCATCAGAACTCGCAAAACAATTCCGCGAAGTGATTTATGCGGAGGAGTCGATTGATTGGACATCCAATGCCATCATCATCAGCAGATTGAATGCTCGGATGGATGAAGCCCCACCCAACCACCAGCCCCCATCGTCCAGATGCCCCGTCCAGATGCCCCATCCAGATGCCCCCCTTTCTCGCTAGAGCCCCTTCCATGGAACATCTTGTGTCCAGAGCCCCCATCTGTGTTTCCATCTTCAGTCCACAAATTTGTCAGCGCCTTTCACTAAAATGTACGGAATGGCAGCAAAAAACGACAGAAAAAATAAAAGCCAAAAAGGGAGGACAGTAATAAGAAAACCCAAAGAAAAAAAGAGGAGAAAAAAGAGCAACAAAAGGAGGGAGATGAAAATATGAATTCCGATTGTCATTTGGCTTTGTCCTTGGAATGATTTGAAACAAGAATAACACGGAAAACAAGAAGACAGAAAAAGAAAACTGACATTTCGACTTTTTTCCATTGTGGTCCTTGAACTTGAGAATGCCAGAGCGAATCCTGCAGCTCCTGCAGGCTTCCGCCAGAGAGAAAAGAGAAGGCACAACTGGGACTGAGGCCAAAACGGAATGTCCAGTCGCAAATTCGGAATCGCCCGGAATCGTTTTTATCTCTCGAAAAGCCTCCTCCATGCTCTATGCCACATACACACACACACTGAGGAAACAGTTGTGGGTTGTTGAACCAGTTATGCCGAGTGTATGCCACATGCCACATGAATTGCATTTGTCTCTGGGAGTGCAGCGACCCAGCAGCAGGAGGAAACAGCCGCCAGTTATGCGGCAAAGTGTCCTTTCCTCTTGGAAACATTCTAAACAGCACGGTCGGACACCGACACAGACACGGACATGTGCTCCACCTGCCACACAGGAGAGACACGGTGGGGGGGGGGGGACACGGCGCCACTTGAGGCACTTTATAAGCGGTGCTGATGACCCTTTCGCGGCGGCTTTGCAGTCCATCCTTTTGGGTGGGGAATAGAAAGCCCCGTAAGCCACGAGACATTTTCGTTTTACGCTGGGGAAAGCCCAAGCCCCCCCAAGACCCCATCCCCATCCCCCATATAAAATGGATACCTGAATATAGAGGAAATAGAAGATTTTATGCCACAGGACAATTCGAAAGCAATGTATCCTTTCGTTTATGGGAAAGGAAACTTACAAATCATTTCATTTATTTACATTTTCTTCTTTCAAATACTTTACGGTATTTTTCTGGTTTCTTCTGGTATTTTTCTTGTACTATAAGGAGGACCCCCTCCCCGGGCTAGGAGGGGGCGTGACCAGAAGTGACCCTCCTTAGTCGATCTTCACAACGGAAGACACCTCTGAGCATCTGGGAGCTCGAATGAATCGCGGGGCATTTAACATTTCGATAAACGATGAGTGGAGCTCAACAAGCGATGACGATGAATCCTGCATGAGAATCCCACGTGTTTCCATTCAACATTCTTCTCGGAGCGCCAGTGGAGCCAACGGATCAGTGGCACCATTTCCATTTCCTTGGGTTGTGTGCCGCCTCCAAGTGGCAACAGTCTGACCCCCCGTCTGCCGCTCTCGCGCCCTATCCACTGGCACAAAAATGTTCCATGTTTTTTCTGTTTTTTTTTATTTTTTTTTTTATATATGTCAGCCCTTTTTTTTTCTTTTTGTTTGGAAATGTTTGCTGAGGTTTAGAAAGAAAATTCGAAAATCGTTGCCCAACCGATGCGAAACATAGTACAATCGAGGCGAACAGAACCCCTTGGATTTTGTGTCAGGGACATATGTGAGATGTTGTGCTCAGTTCTCACCTTCGCTCGTTACAGTAACATCTAAATTTCCAAATTTCTAAAAATTCAATAATAAATAAATTCAAAATTTTATATCCAAACAATTTTGTCGCAATATCTCGGACATATTTTTAATTTTTTTTTTTTTTTCGATTTACTACATTCGATTACACTACATTAAAATTCAATATGTTTGGGATGGCGCTGAAGTCACTGGCCATACATAGCCCTGTGAATGTCCTGAGCGAGGGGAAAAAGATGCGGCGCTCCGTGGCAAGTCGTAGCTCGACTCCCCCCGCAAAGGACATTCCGATGACAGGGAAGATTCAAATGCAGGCATATTTGCAGTGCAAGAATTCCTGCAAGGGTGATATTACCGACCTGCTGAAAACACCTCTGCGTTTGCCTCAGCGAGAAATGCTGGACATTTTCCGCTTGGGCAAGCCGGAGAATGATGAAGCAGAGGCAGAGGCAGACGCAGAGCAAGGGCCAGTGGTCGAAGACCATCCCAAACATAAAGAAGGTGAAGAACTCATAAACATAATCATAAACATAAACGTAAATATACACGCACACACACACACAGACACACACACACACACACACACACACACACACACACAGAGACAGACATACATAGCGACACTACACACCAGACACACACAAACACTAAAAACCAACCACACACAAACAGACGTAATAGGCACACACAAAGACACATTAAAAAATAGCCCAGTCACATACAGCCACATACAGTGGCTTAAACACAAAACAATGCAGTGTCAAATAAACTGTTTACCACAGTGAAACAGTTTTTAAACTAAAAGGAAAAATCGGAAATCAAGTCAGATTCCTAGTTTCTAGAAGCTTAGGTGCATTTAAACATTTTGTTTTTCCTCTAGTTTAAAATCTGCACCACAGTTAAACAGTTTATTTGACACTGCATTGTTTTGGCTTTGAGCCACTGTACACATACAAACACCTACAAACACCTACAAGCACATACAAACACCTACAAACACCTATAAACACATACAAAGGCAGCTCCACGGTGGACGCAATCGGCGAGGTACATATGTGAGATAGCGAAACGAGCTATTCATGGCACCCGATGGATCTACGGGACCAAAGAGTACTGCATAGTGGCAACACTAACTCAGCCAATGTGTTTACCACATACTTGAGGCACTGGCAAAACTCCAAGTACCGCTGACTACCTCAGAGACCGAGTGCTCATATATGAGACAGATAAGGGGCCACTGGAGGAGTTCCCCGCAGGATCGGTACTCGGCCCACTGCTGTGGAACATCAAGTATGATGGAATCCTAAAGATGGAAATGCCAATGGGTGCCACAAGCAGATGCAGAAGAAATCTGCAATGACGCAGTAGAGCGAGCCAGAACATGGCTATCCGGGACGGGGGCTAACACTGGCCACCCACAAAACAGAGGCGGTGCTCATAAGTAGCAGGAAGGTAGTGGAAGGTATCCCTGGACGCCGCGCTGGTCATAGCAGGAATGATCCCAATTCAGCTGCTGGCAAGTGAAGCCGCTGGGATCAGGATACACAACGAGAACTGCTGGAGACTGCTGACCAGGAGACTGCTGACACGCGGCAAGGCAACGCACAATGTTGCAATGACAAAACTCGTGGGATACTAGCAACAAAGGACGCTGCAATAAGCATCATGGCTGCAGCAATGACCATCAGACTGCGTCGCGAGGAAAGAGCACGCAAAGAAAGTGAAAGAAGGAAAGGCGAAATTCGTTAAAGATTGACGAGCCTATGGCCATGCCCTATGGAAGAGCCCCTTGGGCAATTCCCCCCGGCGGAGTAATATCTACTGGTAGACAGGCCAGCCGGGATTAGGGAAAGGTGTGTTTGGTTTTAGATGGGTTAGAGTCCCTCACTCTGGCTTCGGCTGGGTCGGCATGATGCTTTCCTGTAATCACACAACACAAAAAAAAAAAAAAAAAAAAAAGGACACGCACACACACACACACACACACACACACACACACACACACACACACACAGACACAGACACACAGACACAGACACACAGACATACATAGCCACACTACACACCAAGCACACACACACAAACAGACGCAATAGGCACGGCACGGCACGGCAGAGAGAGGGCAAACGAGGTGCCAGCAGCAAGGATGTAGCCGAGGCATGCCACTCTCTTCGATGTTCTCACCACCAAACTGCCGGACACGGAGGCAGGAACAAGTGTCACAGCCATCGGCGGCCCAGCGACGCCCAGCCTGGATTCAGCGCGCACGGAGGGTAAGCAAACGGACGACTCTTCTCTAGGATCCATCGTATTAACGGGCACTTTTCTCCAACAGGACACTGCAGCCAACTGCAGAATGGGAAACGCAGGCGTCAGCTGCGCAGCAGCGGAGGCGGAGGAGGAGATAGCACCACCTCGGAATCGGGACTGGGAAAGGTTTACGATCAGAATGGCGACACGCTGCGGCACGGCCTCGACAGGGACGAGGCCGAGCTGCGGGACTCCAGCGATGAGCTTTTCCTGCAACGGGACAATAAGAGCCCCAGTCAGAGTCCACCATGCATCATGCAGCATTATCGATCGGTGAGTGAATCAGTGTGGAATCAGTGAATCATTCTCTTCCTGCGATTCTAATGGGGGATTCTCTTTATTTTTCAGACTCATAACCATGGAGGAGGAGGAGCTGCGTCGGGAGCAGCTAAATATGTCGCTGGCGCTTATCGAGGAACAGGGCCAGCAGATAGCGGCACTGGATGCGGCCAATAGTCGACTCCTTAGCGCCCTCACTGCCCTGCGGCAACCACAGTGAATGAGTAGGAGGAGGAGGACCAGGACCAGGAGGGGGAATGACGAACGCTGGGAAGCCGTGAAGTTACAGACGAGTATAGTCGAAAGGACTATCCTTCTATGTGCGGCCTCCTTGGCGAAGGGTTCTTTCATTTTCTACTCAAATATTCAGCCTTTTTTCAAAATGTACGAATAAGAAAGTACACGGACGTATCCATAAATAGAAGCCCTCCTCTGCTCTAGATACATATTAAAGTGAGATGTTTCCTACCTCTGCCTACCTCTCCTCCACCCAAAGCTTCACCCTTCGTGCACGCCCCCCCCCCAATACCGCCCACCCCCCGAGAAACAATCTAACCCCTGGCTTTTGATGGGACTTAACGCGCGAGAACTCTTTGGGCTTTGGGCTTTGTTTGTGGGCTTTCAGGGGCTTTTGGCCCTTTGGCGTTGCATCATGCGGCACGCAATTTCCACTTGACCTTGACGGCACTGCTTTCCCGCGCATCCAGAGAGTGTAGGCTGAGCCGCCCCCTTTCCCCTTATTCATGCCTTCCTCTAGTGTCTTCTTCCCCCCCCCCTCCCTCCCTCTCATGACATCACTCCCCACGAATATTATGGCGAAATCGATAAAAGGTTTCAAGCAGACGAGACGACAGATGACAGACGGGGTAGACGAAAATCGGGAGACGACAGAACAGAGACATCAATGATAATTATAATAAGTTGAGCCCCCGCCCCCCTGTTTCCTCCCCTTCATAATCAGATCCAACAGCAGCAACAACGTCACACACACACCCACCCCTCCCCTCCTCACTGCTGCAGAAGGGGTGGTAGTGGGGTTGCTTATCTGTGCACCTTCTCTGTCTCTCGTCTTATCTCTTAGCGACGACGGTTCATTGTGGTAGAGCGAGTAGAGTTTCCTGACCCCCCGCAAAAAAAAAACAAAGACGAAACGAAACGAAAGACTGAAAAGACTGACAACAAATTGTACAATATCAAATATAGGGCACTACAATCGTGATTTTTCGAATACGGTGACACCCTATAATTGAGGTGTATCAACTGCAAAGATACCCTACAATAGATACCCTACAATAGATACCCTATAATAGATACCCTACAATAGATCCCCTACAATAGATACCCTACAATAGATGCCCTATAATAGATACCCTACAATAGATACCCTACAATAGATACCCTACCATAGATACCCTACAATAGATACCCTATAATAGATACCCTATAGATGGGGGGTTGCGCAGTTATCGAAAGGGGCGGAAATCTTTAGACGTGAAAACACCCTGTAATCGCGGAATGGATAGTTAGTTCGAAAGGATTTCTAAAGGTCGAGACGCTCCATAATCGATACATTTTTCTGGTATAGTTCTGTATTTTTTACCCATTTTTTCGTTGGTATTTTTATAGAAATTTATAGATATATCTTTCTGTTTTAGGGCACGAGAATCCCGTAGAGATTACAAATTTCCCTGACCAAAGATTCGCATTTAATCGTACATTTTAGACCGTAGATACATCCTATAGTCGAGTCGTAGTCCGATCCTCCCCGAAATCACAATACCAAAGTCAAACATGCCCTTTGCACACTTTTTCTTCACTCTTCACTCTCTTGAGCACAGAAAATATATAACCTACATATATAGAGCGCTATATATAGCTATTGCCTATATCTCTATCTGTATACTGCTATAAAACGATTGCATGTGCAATCTCAGTGCTGTTTGAGGCCTCTGCCTCTCCACTTGAGATTTTCAGTATTTTTTTTTATTTTTATCAGCCCACTTGAAAGCTCGAAAGCTGATTAAAAAATATATACACCACTCCCCACTCCCCACTGCGCACCCCCATACACCCCTCTCCCTCGAGTGACCCTAAAATACACACCATTCCCCCCCCCCCCCCCTCCATTCCCACCCCTCTCCCTCGAGTGACTATCAATCCACCACTCGAATTAAAGTCAATAGAAAACGTAGTGATTTGTTATTCCTGAAAGTCGAGTTCGCCTGTCATTGGCGAAGGTGCCTTCTGCGGCAAGCCATTTGCATGCAACATCGGAAGGTAGGGAGGAGACACATTATAGTTTCTGTCGCAGTTCCTGTTCCTGTTTACGGGGTTCCACAGGGTCAAAGGAGGGTCAAAGGAGGGTCAAAGGATGGTCAAAGAGTGGAAAGGGAGTACCTAATTGTACCTTCCAGGGGTCAGAAAGGAGTTCAAATGGCAATTCCTTTAGCGGTTCCAAGGGGTCAAAGGGTTCACTTCAGACTTCACCACCTAATCGATCAAGGGAGTTGCAACAGACAGAAGTCCGAGACATGCATATAAATCTTCACATTCCTAATTATTATTTCTCATTGAATTTCCCCTAAGCGAAAGGATACCTTTGCTCCCAAGGGGTTTACCGTTAGTAACATTCCTTAAATATCCAAAATCCATTCGTTAAATACATTAAAGCTACCTAAAAATACCATAAAATACCGCAAATACCTTGCCAAATAAATTTTGAAATTATTTATTTTCAAATCATCCATAAATTAATAAAAATAGAAATCTGATTCGTTTTATTGAATCAAGAGTAAACAATAAATAAATTATCTTTTAGCTTCTTTTCAAGTGGAAATCAATTAACAATTTCGTGTGTGGGAGAACGGGCGGGAGGGCGGTTGGTCGGTTGGGTGGGAGCCACACACAATCGAAAGAAATTAAGTTCGGAATTAAGTTATCTCATTTTTTTTTTGTTTGTTTTGTTTTTTATTGTTTACCTTTTCGATGAAATTTATGAAATGAATTATGGCTGAAAAATGAAGTGCGAGCTTTAGGCATGAAAATACCCTGAGGGGTACTACTCCTATCCAATTATTATCTGTATTATCTGTATAGATTTCTCACCTATTTGGAATCTACATAAAAAACAAAGACAAAGCTAACAACACTCAATTTCTATTCGATTACAGCTGCCAGAATGGCGTGTCTTTCATCTTTCATCTTTCAGCACATGTGTGCAACATCTGAGGGGCACCGCACCGGGCACCGGGCCGAGCTGTCTGTCACGCAAATAATGAGAGCAATACGAAAACAATATAAGAAAGAAAAGACCCCCAAAGACCCCACCAGAAAATATACTATAAATAGATCTACGTTCTATGGAAAACTATGTTTGTTTGTTTGTTTTTTGGGTGGAACGTGCACCCTGTCGTATGGAGGGGGGTAGGGGGGAGGGATCGGAAATCGATGAAAGCGAATCTTAGGAATCGAAATCCAATTTGTTAATCAATCAATTTGTATGTGTCCTCCGTCAACGCGCAATGATTCTTCCACTTAATTGCTTCCCATTTTTGGAAATGGATCGTTAAATGTCTCTCTATATAAAGTGCGCGGGAATTATCATAAAAATCTTCCACCTTCCGCCTCCTACGACTCTTCCTCCACTACTGCTGCTGCTGCTGCTGCTGCTGCTGCTGCTTCTCTCTTCATATAATTCTTTGCCCCCTTTCCACCTCCTCCCCCTCACTTGAATTTGTTGTCGTTATCTTTGCGGAAAAAGAGATATCAACAAATTTTTAATTCAAATTGGGTTGATGGGTTGTGAGAAGGCTAAGGGGAGGGGAGGGGAGAGAAGGGGTGGGCAGAGACGCAGGGATGATAGCTATAAAGATACTTTGGAATGGATTAGTCATCGCTTGAGAAATGCGGGGTATTCATAGGAAAAATTGAGGGGAAGAAATAACAGATATCAGAAATACCAGATATATAGTAAAAATATAACATTATATACTATGTAAAGTATACCAAACAAAAGATATACCAAAACTACCAAATAGATAACAAGAAATATGTATACTAAAAAGATATTAAAGAGCTATCAAAAATATAAGAAAAATATACCAGAGAGTGTACAAGAAATATACCAAAGAACATTCCATCTTCAGTATTTAGGTATTTTTATTTAGGTATTTATTTAGGTATTCCAATTTCAAAGAATCTGTAAAATACATGAAAACCTTTTCAATTTCTGAAAAAGCTCACTCTTTAGTTCCATTAGTCATGACTTAAGGCCATGACTTTAAGCGACAGATAGGGCCGAGAGTGTAACACCAGAAGTCATTCCATCCTCTGCTGACATTTGGCAAAACTAATTTCATTTATGGCCCCAAAAGTGTTGGCCAAACACTAAAGCAGAGGCAGAAGCAGAGGCAGAAGCAGCAGGCAGAAGCAGCAGGCAGAACTCAAGGGGAATGAAATGAATGCCTGACAGGTTCGAGTGCTGCCCCAAGGGGCAGAATGGCCAATGAAGAGGCAAGAGGCACAAGAACTGCTCAAGAGCGTGAACAGTGAACACCACTTGAGTGGTGGAGAAGCCACCACTCCATTCTCATTCATTCATGGGATAAAACAGCAAAAGTGTGTGATAATTGTTTGGTCAGTCATCAGTCCAGTCATCCGTCCATCAAATGGGAAATGAAGAGGAGGAGGAGGAGGAGGATGAAGAGATTTTGCCACACTTTGAGGCAACTAATTGCAGGTCTCCTCCTCCGCCAACCATCGTATAAAGTGTGTATGTGTGTGTGTTGTCTATGCCGCTGTCAAAAGCCTGTCTATAAGTGTGTGTGTGTGTGTACTCTCCACATTGTATCTCTATCGTTTGTTGCATGCATGATTGATGGCATTGATTGATCGATGCTGCTCGAATCAAAAGCAATGCCTGATCATTGGCATGTCGATCAAATTAGCAATTAGAAACAGAAACAGAGCGAGCCTACAACTACCCGATCGGTTTATGACTTTGTTATGAAATTAAATTGCAAATTAAAATTATAATTAAATTGTTTAACAACAAGAAAATACTCTAACTTATGACAGACTACGAATTGATAAATAATATAATTTATAATAATTTAACAAATCTTTTGTTTTCAGTTTTTAAGCGTAGTTTACATAGGTGGCAGCGCTTTGGTTGGCATCATTCTACATCATTCTTAACATTTCTTCTTTCATAGAGCATCAATGATTCGACGCATTCTCTCTGTTTTCTCTATACATTTTCAACATGTCTAAGCCCCAAAGCGCAGACACGAAACGGAGGCGTCGCAACGATTTGGCTTGAATTTCGAACAAATTTGTTACGCGTGCGCCTCGTCGGAATCTACGCTGCTGCTGGTGCTCTGCTACGCCTCTTCTACGCTTCTCTTAGGCTTTGCTCTTAGGCTCTGCTAGAGCTTTTTCTCTGCTCTCCATTCTCCACTCTGCCGAAAGCTGGTTGTAAACCAGGGGTCGGCACGCAGACACTCAAATGTTTCTAGTGCGTTTGAGTGCGCAGACAACAGACATGAAGAAACATGTTTCATTTTCTCTGCCACTGCACCAGCCAAGCAGAATTCTGAAGCTTTTTCTGCATAGGGCCGAAGCCACACGATCATTTTCGCTGCCGCTGCGCCAGCCGAGCAGAAAAACGAAGCCGCGTGTGCATAGGGCCGACGTTACACGAAGCTTTTACGCTGTGCGTGTGCCGACTGCGCTGCCTCGTGGCCGATTTTCTATGCACATTGCATTGGACGCTGCCGGCCTCTGTTGTAAACGATGCATTTCTCGTCGCTTTGTGTACACGCTGCAGCGTTTTGCAAGCAGCATTCTCTTGTCATTTTGATAATCTCTGCAGCAAGGAGCATGTATGTGTGTACATTTGTATGTGTGAAATGTGAAATGAGATTGTATACGTCATATGTACTTATGCTGCATCATTTACTACCCAGCTTTAAGCTTTTTCTTCTCTCTCTCTCTCTCTCACTCTTCGCCTGTAACTCTCCACTGCGCTCCACTCTACACTCCTCGCCATCTCCCCCTGCTCACCCTCCCCCTCCGACAGAAAAATTTCAAATTAAATCAATGCGCGCGCTTTTGGTGTAAGTAGCTTTATTTTATTTTGTTGCTTTTTTTTATGTTTTTTGTTTTTTGTTTTTGTAGCTTCGAATACGATCGATGTGTTTGTTGTATCTACGGAGTATCTCACTTTTGGTTTCAACGGCGTCAAGCTGCTGTTTGAGCCATTTACACAGTTGTTGGTGTCTGTCTGTCTGTTTGACCGTCCCTCCGTCTGTCCATTCGACCTGTCTGGCGGCGGGGCGGCCGGCACGTTTTTGTCAGGGTTGCCAGCGTGAGTTCATTTTAATTGCCAGTAGCAGCACACATTCCACAGTAGTCCGAGAGGTAGAGGCAGACAGACAGACAGACGGACGGACAGACACACCGATAGAACTACGATTACGAGTCACAGACCAGCACCAGCACCACACAGGCTGCAACTTCATATAAAAGGAGCTTGGCTTGGCTTGGGGCAAATTCGAATTCCTGGCAATAGATTTGATTGACTGTAAAGACTGGACTACCAGCTAAATACTCCTCAAAATCCCATAAAAGGAGGAGACCCCTCCCCGCAAATCTCATTTGACTGAAAAGTTCATTCAACTTTTCGTTCGAAAAAATTTACAAAGAATCCATTTTGAATTTGTAGGTTAAACACGTCAAATCTCCCACTCAGGCCATGTGGAGTTAAGGTTCACTAAAGGGTTAAAGGGTAGGCGATTGTCTGGTATCGATTATTCTTGTTGTAGGGGAGGGCGCCTCTTGGAACCACGCCACGCCCACCTCCACAACGAATCGCCAATGCTAATCCCAATCGCATTTCTCGGCATCATTGGAGCTTCGACAGGTCCTCTTGGTGGTTCTCGAGGGCCTCCAGGGATCCTCGAACGATTCTCAATGGATCCTTCAACGCTCCTTCTTTTAGAAATACAAAATAAACCCAGAAATCCCCACAGAATTTGCTGCTTCATTCAGAGAATTTTGTATCTTTGCCTACCAAAAAAAAAACTGGTTCTTTTACAGTAGATTTTAATGCCACAACAGACACACACACACACACAGAAATGTTTCAATGCCACGGGGGGTGTTGATGTTGTTGGTGTGTGGGAGAGCGCCACAATCGGTGGCAAGTACATCAAAGTATGTATTTGGGGCGCAAATGGCAATTCTCTCAGGGGGGAGAATTGATTTGTAATTAAAATTTAAAAAGCATTTTGCATGTGCAAATATTCTCACACGTAAGTGGTGTGGCATGCCCCATGAATAAGGCAAGGTCTCTCTCTCTCTCTCTCCATGTGTCACACCTTTGCATGCCTCTTGCCGTATTTCGTATCTCTTGTTAGCCATTTGTGGGTCAAGAGTGACATTTGTGTTAACGTCTTTGGCTTTGCCTTTTTGGCCTTTTTTTCTGGTTTTTGTGGGTGGAGGTGGAGGTGAAACCCTCCCCCCCCCCCCCCCACCTTTTTCTCCTTATTCACTGTTGCCCTGATTATCGAGTACATAGGTGGGGGTGCCGCCTGCCACACACACACACACACGAGTAACATTTTCTTTTCTTGTCCCACATATCGCATTGTCAATCGAATAAGGAATCGCACAGACGCCCCCCCATCCATATTCCGTTTTCAAGCGCCAATTAGTGGCATGTAGGCGCTAAAATTAATTTGTTTGCCGCCAAATGTGGCACAGCAGCAATAGCAGCAGCAGCCGCAACAACAAAACATACAGATACAGATACAAACAAGCAGATACAAAACAAAAGGAAATCCGCAGATGAAACAGAAATGGAGATTTCTGGGCGGGGAAATAGAGGAAATATACATACATACATACACATATACGTACATATGTACATAAGTATGGCTTAGAGTAGCTTCAAATGTGACTTAAACTGCCACTTGGGTGTGAAACACCCAATCATCGTTCATCGTTTAAAAGATCGTTGAAATTCGTTTAAAAAACTAATTTACAACGTCTTCAAAGATCGTGAAAAAAAGCTTTAACGAAGAGAGAAAAGCCCCCCCTCCTCCTCTGGTATGCCAAATTCCACATAATTAAACGGTTAAATAAATGGAAGGAAAAATATCGAAAGAGCGGTAAAAACTTTGCTTAAGAGTTAACCATTGACTAGTGGTAAAGGAAATGAAGAGACACAGAAAGAAAAGAGAGACATAAAGACTCATAAAGAGAGAGGGTGGTGGGGGGGATATTGCAGGATTGTGCAATGCGGGGGAGGAGGAGCTGCAAAGCTCGCATGAAGTTAGGTGTGACTTCTCTTCTGCCCGGAGCAGACGAAACCGAAGCTCGCATGATATGAAACGAAGAGCGTTCGCGTTCCGTTTTTCGACACGACCGATCATGTCCCCTGAGGGACTTCTATGCCGAGTGCGACCCACCCCACGCATTGCCGAGATAGAGAGAGAGAGAGAGATCAATTGGAGCGAAGTCTCTTAGTGTGTGCAATGTGCTCGTGCTGGAGTCGGCAGAATTATACATATAAACAAACAAATGCTCTTTTGCTCTTCTCTTATATGTACTTGCTCTTCTATTGCTT
The DNA here is from genome assembly GCA_008121215.1 of Drosophila athabasca. Taxonomy (NCBI): domain Eukaryota; kingdom Metazoa; phylum Arthropoda; class Insecta; order Diptera; family Drosophilidae; genus Drosophila; species Drosophila athabasca. The sequence continues at coordinate 5,888,782 of CM017796.1, read as the reverse complement.
TCCATTAACTCCTCTCTCTCTCTCTCTCCACTTTCTATATCTACAATGAATATCCTTCCAATCTTTCAAATCTTTCTCTCCTTCGTTCCAAAATCCCTTTCCAAACAGGGCGTACGTAGGGTATCAACTGTTCGTCTTTCTCCTTATCCGTCTTTATTTTTTTGCACCTTGTGTGTGTGCGTGTGTGTGTGTGTTGGTGTTATTTGTATTATTTTCAAACAAATGAACAAATTCTTTTGTTGCGAGCAAAATATGCGTTTTGGGACGGACGGACGGTGGAGGGTGACATAAAAATACAGGTGACGCAGCAGAAGGAACGTACGTGACATGCATGCAAATGCATTTTACACATGCCCCTACATGTCACACCTTGCGCTTTAAGGCGATAACAAAAACTGTTCTGCCGTTCTGAAAAATGTGAATGAAAAAATCACTTAAGCCGTTACAATTTTCGCTTGATTTTCTCCCACAAAGAAATGAAAGAGCCTCAAAATCTGAAAATTAATTGAAAAATGAAAATATCTTCAGGAATTCATGAATTTATTGGAAGATCCAATTTATGCGATTTCCAAGATTCCGTCTAAAAAAAAATACCATTCCATATCATTTGTTATAGACAACAGCATTCTACGACTTGCAACGCTGTGGCAGTGACTCTTCCTGCCACAAAGCGAGACACTGTGCCTTGGGTGGGGATGGGAATGGGGATGGGGCCATGCCCCTCTGTTTCTGTTGCGGTGGTGCTGCCTTATAGTGCCGCTGTTGACACGCTCTAGAGGGTCGTCTCTGAACCCAAGAGCATCCCATCCATCCATCCATCCATCCATCCATCCATCCATTCGTATCATCTGCTGCATCTTCATCATCATCGCGTTGCAAAGTGCATTCTAATGAAAGTTCAATGAACTGTGAACCACACAATATTCTCATTCTCTTCGCCCATGTGAATGCTCCCTCCTTCACTGCTACTGTTGCCGCCTCCTCTTCGGCTGCTGCTACTGCTGCTGCTGCCACTGCCTCCTCATATGTTGCACGCACATCGCAAATTAACACACAGCTGCGTTGTGTGCCCCCCCCCCCCCCCCCCCCTCTTTTAACGAAAGAGTGAGATACGAGATGACTCTTTCGCTTACTCACAAAAGTGTGAAAAATATGAAACTTTTAAATATTATTATAATATTGTACTATTAAATATTAAATTAAATAAAAATATGCGAAAAAAAAAACTTCTACTCGTTACATTTCACATCCGTTACTTTCTGTTCGCCACGTTTCACTCCTAACGTAGAACTAGTAAGATCATATCACTCGTAACAATATACTCGTTACTTTCCACATGCCACTTGTGTCTCGCTCTTTTCTCTTTATTTGTACACCACTCGTTTCATACAAATCGTTATTTGTACACCACTCGTTATTTGTAAGTTATTCAAGTACCACCTCTAAAATCTGTACTCGTTACTTTTGACCACACTCGTTACATCAGATTTCTGGTTCTTGCTGCTGTACCTGTCCCCCACTTGTTATGTAAACCCTCCAAATTCTACATGCCTCTTTTAGCCATTAGGTGTATATGCCACACTCGTTACATGTGCGACACTCTTTATGTGATGGCTGGCCCCTCTATGAATATCCTTGAACTTGGAAAGAGTGAAAACGCTCTCGTGGGTGACCTTTTAGTGTAAACAATAAAATGGAATAAATGAAATATTTATGCACTTAAGAGCTACACAACAACGACAACGACAACAACAATAATAATAATATAATAGCCATAAAACCAAAAACAGAGAGTAAGTGCAACCGAGAAGAGGCAATGCCACATGCCACTGCCACTGAAATCAAGAGGCCAGAAGCTGCAGCAGCAAAAGGTTATGGTTGAGGAGGAGTAGGAGGGAGGAGGCTAGCACATTGTTTAGGCAGAAGGCCAATGCACAAGCCACAAGATACTATCAGTATCTTTTAGATTTCACGGATCCATAGGATACCAAATCCCCTAAGCGAACAGGCACCTAAACGAATGGCTTCTGTCTGCTCTTTAAATCCATTATTTCTCTCAAGGATTTTCCCATAAATTTCCCATTTGCATTAAGTTCCCCCAATATGTTGCCACAATTCAGTGGCAACTGTCCGGCAGAGAGAGAGAAAGAGAGAGGAAGGTGGAGGCAGATAAAGATAACCTGCGGCACAGACAAAGCGTCAATCTTTCCCCCTTTCAAAAAATATTCTAGCAATTGCAAAAAAAGCAGCAAAAAAATAAAAAATAAAATAAACAAAGGGCCCGCATAATGTTGTTTGATTTAAATCGACTCGAAGTCGAGACAACAAAATGCTTCCCAAGCAGTCGCCAAGGACAGAGAGCAGCCCCTGGGGCTGGGCCAGAGAATGGCAGGAGGGGCAGAGGCAGTCAGACAGCCGGAGGAAAAAGGGGCAGGCAGCACTTTGGAGTGGCTACAATTTTGATCAGGACTCCCCCAAAACGGTGATTAAAACCAATTTTTAAACACACATCCACTTTTATTAAGATTACGATTCGTTTTTAATAGTATCTGTTAGGCTGCCAATTTATTTTTTTCAGTTAACAGATTTTATCCAAAATATTCCCCCATCAAGTGGAAAAACTTACCCGTACGACGACAGAGAAAAAAAGAGCAACAAATGTGCTACAGAAAATGCTGCAATGAAAGTTTCGTCGTTAGGGAATTTTCTTTTTTGGGTTTTTCCTTCCTGCCTTCCTTCCTTTTTGGTTGCTTCCTGAAGATGCTGCAATAGGGTAGGAAGGGGGATAGAGACAGAAAGAAAAAGAGATGAGCAAAAGATAAACTGGAATGCAGGGGCGGTGGGAATGAAGGGGTGGTGTTGGTGCAGGCTTTTCTTTGCATTTTCTTTGCATTTCCCTCGGTTCTAACGGTTATCTAACGGCTAACCCTTTTGGGGCCGGGCTCCGAAAAGGCTGCCGGCTGACATTTTGGCGTGGGGAAGAATGAGAGGCAGCGAGAGAGAGAGCGAGAGAGAGAATGCGAGGAAGCGGAAGCATAACGGTGTTGCCACTCAGCTGCTGGCTGCCTGCCTGCCCTGCCAATACCGTTATTGATTTTTTTTTTTGTTTTTTCTTGTTTCTTGCGGCTTTTGTTTTTGTTTTCGCTTTTACTTCTCGTTTTTTTTTTTTTGTTGTTGGTATGTGTCTTTTCTCTTGTGATTTTGCTACTGCTTTTGGTGGTTCCTTCTGAGTCTCTCTCTTCCTTCGATTCTGCTTATCCTTCTATTCCTGCTATTTCTCCTTCTGTCTCTCTTCCTCTTTTTGGTGTTTCTGCTGCTATAAGCCAAACAAAAAAAGGCGTGTGGCAAGAGCCAACGCAACGTCTAAGCGCATCCCATAGACAACACACACACACACAATCACACAGCGCAGACGACATGCGGCACAGACGTACACACAAGAGCGACAGAGCCAGCTAGAGAGAGAACAAGAAGAACCAAAAAAGACAAAAAAAAAAAAAAAACAAAAACAAAAAACCAAAAGCCAAAAGCAAAAAACGAGTTAAGACGCAGACAACCCAAAGACAATGCGTCCAGCAGCACACAGCAGATAAAAGCCGCAGCCAACGTTTTCCTATCGGACTGCATTTTCATGCCTCAACATTTTTTGGATATCTTTTTATTTTTTGAGTTTAATTACTTTTTCCTTAGACTTGCTGCCTGCTTTCCACTGACTTTCCTTCCTCAAAGGAGCGCGCGCAATTTTATTTTTGTTTCAAGAAAAACAATCCGAAAAAACCGTTTTCACACACACTTTTCTTTGCTGTTGCAAGGGGGGGAAAACACCGAAAAAAAAATAAGAGTCGAAAGTTTCGAGTTAGTCGCTTGCTGACGATTATATTTAAAAAAAAAAGGGCTTTTCTTTTATCCACTCTTGGTGCTTTCAGCTATATTCGAGATTTGTTTGTTTGTTCTTAACGCACTTGCGTCCGACTGATTAGCGACAGCGAAATTGTGGGGCACGTCCGAACACGTCCGCCGCAGTTTAGTTCAAAAATTCAGTTTTGTTTTTTTTTTGCTTTTGTGAGATGGCACTTTAATATTTGGATACATCAATATATCGATGTATATCGCAGGTAATAGTTTCTTTGACTAGCAAATATATTAAAATGAATATTTTTGTGGAATGTATCACAGCAGAAATAATTGTCTGAATTTGAAATTATTTTACACCATTTTTATGTTATTTCTCGTAATAAGATTTCTTATTGGTACACCGAGCACCAGAAAATATCGATATTTTGGTGCGATAAGCTGTACGGCGGTTACCAGCCTCTATTTTGAAAAACTATATTGAAGTCGATATCCATCCGATTTTGGGATTTCTGTTTGGAAACAACTAGAGGTCTGAACATTCATTACATACATTAGATGCAACATTGTTTCTATATGGTTCAGATTTCAATATCATCACATTCATATAACAACGATTTCGCTCGGCAGTTATTGCCAATCATGTACTTAACGTATTGTAGCTTAGTTCAGGCAGTTACAAAATTACCAAATATTTGGTAGGAACACTAACCATATATCCTGAGGGAAGGATATAATTTGTGTCTAAACTATCGATATTTGCTCGGAAACGCAAAATTGAGCTGCAGGTATTTTTCTCATTTCCAACACTTACAGTGCAATAGAGCCAATATGCGGCATTTTCAAACAGAGAGCTTTGATAGACAGCTTTTCTGATAGCAAATGTTTGTTGGAGTAGAGGAGTAATTCTTGAAGTGGCTCCTAGATGGATATTTTCTAATCACAAGTACTGCTGCGAAATATTATAAGATTTCTTTGCCTCTTTTTCAATTCAAGACTTGGCCACTTTTCCACTGCTGTTGTGCAGCACTGCTTTGCCTGGCAGGTGGTGATCGTTGTGTGCGAGGTGTATGAATATTAGGTGAGGCTCAAGACTACGCACACATATGACGCTGAAGTACACAATAATATTAGAAGTCTCTGTGCTTAATTGCATTCTTACTCTCCACACGATCAGATATAGATGAAAGCATATTATAACATAATAAATAAAAAACTGGTTATGGCACTATAGAACAGACGCGCATATGGTGAGCGTGAAATATTGCCAAGGCTCACCCAACTTTAACACACCTTGATTTGCGTGGGACAGCTGTGCTGCTGGCTTGTCTGCTGTTTGCTCTGGGCTAAAAGCTACCCTTGTGTGTGTTGTCATCGTTATGTGTGCTGTGTACGCATTTGTTATTGCAAAAGCTCCGCTCCGCTCTGCTCTGCTCTGTAATATTTTCTCTTAATTTTTGATTGTTTTTGTGATGTGGAAATGATACGAATTTGCGGCTGCAATTGACACACAACTTAAGTGGAAACGCAGAAGTAGCAGCAGCAGAAATTGCACCCAACCGCTGCACTGCCTCCGTCATGCCACAGCGCTGCTAGTGCCAGTAACATAGAGTGTTAGAGAGAGTGAGAGAGAAAGAGCGTCCCCCAAAAGTGAAAACGTTCTGGAAAAGCAGGCGTGAAAATCGCAGAGCAGAAAAGACACAGCAGTGCAATGTCAACAGAAAGCAATACACCCGTGGATCCGCGTGTCCAGGTATGTTGTTGGCTGGTGGGTGGGTGGATTGGTTGTGTGGGTGGTAGCACTGTGAGTAGCCATGAGGAGCACTGATGAAGTAAACTCCCGTCCTTCCGAAATCTTTCCACAGATCGAGCTGGAGAAATTGAATTCTGCAACGGACAACATCAATCGATTCGAAGTGGAGCTCGATGTGAGTGTTTTTTTTGCTATTTTGCCATATTGATTTTTCCCCCATTGACTCGCTTTCTGTTGAATGCCCCAAAAGGAGTCCAAGTGTGAGTTCAAGCGTCTTCTGGCGGAGAGTGTGGTTCGCATCAAAGCGGCCGCCCACAAGCTGGGAAACTCCATTGATGCCGCCAAACCGTACTACGAGTCGCGCATCTATGCTGCACAGCTGGCAAAGGAGACGCAACAGTCTGCAGCCAATCACGAGAAGGCCAAGTCCATTCATGCCGCCGCCAAGGAGATGGTATTCTTGGCCGAGCAGGGACTCGGCGAGAAGTCCACCTTGGATACGGCCTGCCAGGAGATGCTCAGCCATGCGGCCAGTAAAGTGAATCAATCGCAGCTGGAGGTCACCGACACGCGGAATTCACTTAAGATGTGCCAGCTGAAGCTGGAGGTGGCCAACAATCGTGTGAATAAGCTGCAGGGACAACTTAAGCAGGCGCTACGTGCATCCAGGTACACTTTCGGCTCTATAAATGGTGCAGGAATTCTATAGGAATCTGTAGGATAGAACTATACAAATTTTAGGCGCTTCTTTTTCTTGGTTTTTATGATTTTTTTTAGACAATATTTTATATATTTTTTCTTTAGTTTTATGATATTCGAATTAATATTTAGTCATTGAGTCATCGATAATTATCGATTAGAAGGTTCTTTATGTCTGTAGTCTGTTTTTAATGATTAAAGTACCATATAACGATCAATATAGAAATATAAGTGTTATTTGTATTGAAAACGATCTATTGAACTTTTGGTAGTCATCGATAATTATCGATAGTCATCTATTAAGGAGTCTAATGGTTTTTCTTGGTTTTCCTTTTTTGGCTAACTTCTTATTTTTTCTTGCTCTTTTCCTTTCTTCTTTCGTTTTTTTCTTTTTCCTCTTTCTTTCCTCTCTTTTTCTTTTTTTTTGGATTTCTCCTATGCTTTTCCTATACTTTTTTCCGTTTCCTTTTAGATTGCAGCTCAAGCGCAATTTACTTTTGTTGAGATACTTTAGCATTATGCACGCCCTGCACTGTACCTTGTGTTCGTGAGTATGCCTCACCCGCCCACAAGCACTAATGCGGGGCATGCCCCCTCCCCAAACGCTACTCGTTCTTGTTCCTCCCGCATTCCGCAGGCCCTACTACGAGACGCGTGCGAACTACAACGGACTGCTGAAGGCCCAGAAGCTGCGGGTCAACGAGCTAGAGGCAAAGGTCAGCGCCGCCAAACTCACCTACAACGAGGCTTTGAAGAATCTCGAACAGATCTCCGAGGACATCCATCGGCAGCGACAGCAACGCAACAATCTCCTCAACTACGAGGCCATGCTACGACAGGTGGACGCAGTGGATGCTCTCTCTGGCTGTGGAATGCAGAATGCCAGAGGCAGAGACAGAGACAGGGACGATGACGATGATGCTGATGCTGAGATTGATCTGGATGAGGAGGACTATCTGCGTATGCCCGATCGTCTGGGCAGTGCGGGCAGTCCACCGCGTCAGTGCCTGAGCGATTCGCACGATTGTCCCCATCTGCTGACGGACTTTGAGGCGGTGCTGACGTTTCCACAGAAACTGGCGGGCGGTATGCACAAATCGGCCAGCACCAGCGCCACGGATGGCGACACCAATCTGTTCTCGGTCCAGGCCCAGGGACTCCATGCCCCCTACGAGGTGAAGCAGCGATCAGAGTGCGGCAGCGGTTCCCTGGGTGGATCGGCCTCAGCATCGGTCTCGGGAGCACCAGGCGACAACGACATTGAGCAGTGGACGGAGATCCGGCTGTCCCATTCGGACAGCACCAGTTCCAGCTACTCGAATCAATCGCTGCTGGATCAGCACGGCCTGGAGGGTGCCGGTGGCTGCGGCAGTGGAGGAGGCGGCGGCGGCGGTCTAGGTTTTGGCCTGAACCGTGGCGGCGGCTACGATCCGGATGTCCTGTCACAGCACTCGGGATCGTCCTCGGACGAGCCCAAGCGGAAGGTGACTTGCACCACGATATTCCAGGACGATGGCAGCCACTCCGGCGGCAGCGGCGGCGGTCAGCAGATGAGCCGCAAGCAGAGCCTCAGCCAGTGGCTGTCCCGCTCGAACAGCTTCAGGAGCAACGGCCGGCGGCAGAGCTTGGATCTATTGATCGATGCGGGGGACAAGGTGAAGGATGTGTTTAGCTACGGTTTTCAGAAGGTGGGCCGCAGTCTAGAGAGGCGCAACAGCGAATCGGAGATGGCCGCCAGCGAAGGCGGCGGGGCCGAGGCGGAGGCGCTGCTGGGTACAACGACGACGGCGACGGCAATGTCATCCTCGGGCAGTGCGGGAGGAGGCAGCACTAGTGGCGGCGGCAGCAGCGGCGGCGGACCTGGTGACTTTTTCCTCTTCAGCAGGTCAGTAGATGGTGGAGGGACGTCGGGCGGCAGTGGCAGTGCGAGTGCGAGCGGGAGTGGCGGTGGCGGTGGCGGACGGGGCCTGCTAAACTCCCTGCAGAGCCGCCTGACGAAGCTCATTTGAAAATAACTGTAATCTCAAAATAATCAAAAAATATCCGAAATACGATCCATCGAATCCATCGGTGATCCATGAAATAAACCATCGACGATTTTTATGCACACATCTTATCCACCGAATAACAACAGTATTAAAAAAAACAAACAAACAACCAATCAACCAACCAACAACAAAAGTACAGCAATTAGAAAAAACAAAATTAATTAATGAAACAACAACGAAAAATTGGCTGCTTTGATTTGATCTCTTTCTCTCTCTCTCACGCTCTCTGCTTTTTGCAACCATTTGAAAAAAAAACAAAAATAACACATTCTCCCAAGAACAAAATTAACCGCAACAACAACAATAAAGTACAACTACAACAACTACTACAGCACGAACGCACACACGCTTATAAAATAATAATAGCAAAAAAAACATCCTCCCAACAACAATTGCAACTGCAGCAACAACAGCAAAAGTAATAATGTTCTGTATGTACTGCTCAAAAACGTAAAAGAGAGAAAAGTTATTTGTATGTGTTGTGTTTTTGCCCCCGCTCCCCTCCCTGCTAATTTTTTAGTTTCAACTCTCACCGACATCCCATTGACCACCCCCCCTCCACCCAACCGCACGATGAACACATCCTTGGCTCACACACTCTCTCTCTCGCTCTCATTGTCTGATTCTTAGTTTGTTTGCTGTAAATGTAATCGCTGTCTCCCTCTCTATCTATCTATCTCTGATCCTGCTTTCATACTCGCTCTTCATTTACATATATGGAATATCGCTCTCACCCACATTGCTCTCCCACACATTTGTGCTACAAAAAAATAACAAACAACCGTTTGATATCCACTACACTACACACTCTATCGTTCTCGCTCTCTCGCTCGCCTCAGACTTTATTCTTCCTTGGTTGTTGTGTATTTGTTTTTCACGAAATCCTTTGCCATGCAGTACAATGATAACATAATACCCTAACTTTGCAGATCTTCAGAGCCTAAAGAGCTACTATCCGATGAGCAGGTTGAGAATTTACTATTAAATCATTCGGTGGACGAGCACGGTTCTATAATAGTGGAAGAACTTAAGTCGCCAACAACTACAACAGCAACAAGCATGCATCACACACAACAACAACAACAGCAGAAACAGCAGAAACAACATCATCAAGCCCTAAATGTGGTAGGAGCTTTGTTGTTCTAAAAAAACAAACGAAATGTTAGTGAATCTCGCCAACAGCGAGATACCCTTACTAAAGCATACACACAAACACACACACACACATGAACACGAACACATATTCAATTATGGCAAAATTTTTACTCTATGAGTATTTTGGTGGGCACCATCGACACCTGAAAGAAACGAACAAACAATTAGTCAAAAATTAGTACATATCATCAATACCAAAATCCAAATATACACACTGACACACACGGACACAAACTATGTTCTAATCCTAACAAAACAAAATGTGCAATAATTTTCGTGTTTATTTAGAGGAATATGAAAAATAAGATGGTTACATTTTATGCTGTTTACAATAAGCAAATAACTAAAACGCTAGTCAAAAACGAAATCAGTTACAATGTTTTAAGTGTGTATTAGCTAAACATTCAGCATAAACACAGCACAAAAACCAAAAACCAGAAATACTTACAAATAATAATTGTACAAATAATGTTATTTGTGGCGTATGCAGGAAGCGGACTGGTAGCGACTATATGGCATATATACATACCTACTTTCATTTATCGAAAGATTTCAATTGTGAAATTGAATTTCAGAAATATTATACATACATATAGTATATCTGTTTCTATATCTATTCCATTCATTTTCTGCCTACGCCACTGAATGTTACATACATAAATACAACATTTATTGATACCTGCATTACAATTATATATGAAGAGTATGTATTCTAAAAGTCGGTGTGTTTCATTCAAATGGGTGTCGGTTATTTGAATTACCTTAAAAAAAACGAGGGGGAACGTTGTGAGCCGCGGCAAAGGCCGCGGCTCTACCTTATACCCGGTACTCAGTCAGTATACACATACATACATATATGAGCAATGTTCGCAAAAGGGACAAATTAAATTTTGGGCAAAAAATAATATTTCAAAAAAATGAAGTCAAATCATTTTTGGAATATTATACATGTTTTCAATTTTGTTTGCATATGCTTTTTACAACTGCTTCTAAATTTCTACATGACATGTATAACTACATATTTGAGACGTACAAGTGTTTGCGACAGAGAGAGACGGAATGAGTCAGCGCTTGGCAGGCGTTGCGTAGCCACTGAAATTTAATTTGTTTCTTCTGGCCATAATATTGATCCAACCTGATCCATATTCGGCAATCTGGTAGATATGGTAATTTTCCATGATTCTGCGTTTTTAGTTTTCTCGTATCTTCAAAATTGTGTACGCCACAGACTTTCGTCCTTTGTGCGGGCGGAAAGGGGCGGGGCGAAATTTTGAAATACATTTGGAGTAGTGTGATCACACAGGAGACTGGATACAAAACTTGGTTGCTCTAGCTTTAATAGTCTCTGAGATATAGGCGCAAATGAAGACGGACGGACGGACAGACAGACATGGCTATATCGACTCGGCTATTGATGCTGATCAAGAATATATATACATTATGGGGTCGGAAACGCTTCCTTCTGGGCGTTACACACAACCGTTATCCCCACAAATCTAATATACCCCTTACTCTTCGAGTACCGTTAAACAGTCGAAACGTTTTAGTCTTTGAGAGACAAACGAGACAAACGATGGGTGCGGTTAAACTTTATTATTTATTCTGGCTTGCAACGTGTTTTTTCGGATCTTTAAAATTGTTGATGGCCGAATGGCCCGACTTGGGTGGCCAATGAAAGCGTGGAAAACACCCTTTATATAGTTGAATATCACGGGAGTCTGCACACAAAATCCATTTATTCCAACTATTATGGTCTCTGAGGCGATTACACACATCCACAAATGGATCACATTACCACAAATCTAATACAGCCCTATACTCTTCGAGTACCGCATATAAATATTGAACAGGAACCTTGATCTGAATGATTCTTCTCGTATTGAAACCCTATAAACATAAACTGCATTTGATAGAAAAAGCTGTAAAGCTGGCTGACGATTTTTATAAAAATATTATAAAGCGAAATTTTCTTGTCTTTATTAAGCTTTTTATGATTAAGAAAAACACAACACCACTCAATCGAATATTTGTTCATGTAAATTTATTTCACATTTGTATGTTATATTAATCAAGATCTTTTATATTAGTTATAGGGCTTAAAATAATTCCAGTCAGCTGTCTTATCAACCGAGCTTGGTCTAATTGGACATGGATATTACTGTTAATTAAAAAGAAATAAATAAGACATTTTAAAAGAAAAATTCAATTGCACTGCATGATTTTCAGGCACGTATGTACATACATACAAATATAGCCCAAGAATGTCTCTAAATTTTCATTGTAAATATTATACATATTTCAGTTTCGAATTACCTGAATTCCATTATGCGAAAATCGTGAAGATGGAGCTTGGAGTTTATGACGTTTACTGCTAACTCGGCATATACGACCGTATTATCCAATGAACCCATAACTTTGCCGTATCCTTCAATTGCCATCAGTTTAAGGAAAAAGTTGTATTCGAACTATGAATTTTGAAAATAGAACTAAAATTATTCAAAATTCCTGAATTTTACCCTTGTTGGCTACCTTAATTTAATTCGATTATACTGAAAAAATTAGGCAACGATCATAACTTAAAACAAATGTCTACATATCACAACGGAAAAGAGGGTACCAGATACTAATATGTACCTTACGGTTACTATACATCTAGATACGGACGCTGCTCCACAGACAATAAATAACGAAAATCTCATTCGAGTAATAATGTTTATTATTTATCCGTTAGCTAAAATTAAACATTTGGATCATTTTTGAAAATATTAATAGATTTTGTTGATTCTGATGCAAGCTAATAATGAAATTCTACAGCGGTCCAGAGACACCTCCGTTTCTACGTGATTTTTACATTAAATGTTGTAAGGTGCGACTAAAAAGGCTATCAAATTGGAATACATTTTCCACCAGAGCCGATTAAAATCATATCGATTCAATTTAGGGGTGTCTGGCAAAAAATCGATGTTTGAAAAAACTATCGATGTCTGCAGTTGCAATTTAACATCGATGTTTCTCCAGGCTCTAATAACAACAATAACAACAATAAGACGAATAAGACGTTGTTTGCGGACACACACTCAGTACACTCAGTGAAGACAGCGAGCAGTGCAGTTCGGACACTTGTGCTACTTAATTAAACCACACATTCACTGGAAACCAAAACCACATCGCAATGGAGCAGAAGAAGAATGTCGAGAACAAGCCCATCCGCAAGGAGATTATCCATCCGGGAAACGCTTACATTGAGCTTACGCCTGGAACACGGGTAGGAATTCAATTTGCAAATTACATTTGCAAGCAAACAAAAAAATAATCAAACTGCAGGGGCAGCTGTTGCTGCTGCTGTTGTTGCTGTTGCTGTTGCTGCCTGGCCCGCCTAGTAACAAGTGAAATTAGGCCAAGGCTCTGGAAAGTGAATGCACTAAAAACACTAACATCTCCCCTCCCGTCCCTTCCTTTTGGTCCTGTTTGCAGGTGAAATTCCACTTCCAGACGCGCACAGCCCATGATGGACGGATTGTGGATGACAGCAAGAAGATGGACAAACCGATGGAACTGGTCCTAGGCAAGAAATTCAAACTGGAGGTCTGGGAATTGATAGTACAGCAGATGTCCCTCAACGAGGTGGCCAAATTCACGGTCCACAAATCGGTATGTACCTATACACAAGCGAAGGGAGAGCGAGAGCGAGAGAGTAGTGCGATCTCACTGACCCAATTTCCATAATTTTCCCCCCCCCCCCCGTTGGCAGCTATGTCCCCAGTATCCTTTCATATCAAAGACATTGAGGGACATTGGAAAGAAGCCCGAGGAACGACGTCGCTGCTGCGGCATGACACTGCAAAACGAGGGGATTGGCTATCCCGATTTGGATGCCTTGTTGCAACGTCCTGTGGACCTGGAGTTCATCATAGAGCTGATCTCGATTGAGCTGCCCGAGCAGTACGAAAAGGAGCGCTGGCAGATGTCCGACGACGAGAAAATGCTGGCCACCAACACACTGAGGGAGCGGGGCAATGGTTTCTACAAGTCGAATCGGTATACTGATGCAGAGACCTGCTATCGCGAGGCCGTCGGCATCATCGAGCAGCTCATGCTCAAAGAGAAACCACACGATGGCGAATGGAAGGAGCTGGCGGCCATCAAGACACCATTGCTGCTGAACTATGCCCAGTGTCGTCTTATTGCCGGGGACTTTTATGCCGTCATCGAGCACTGCAACGAGGTTCTGAATCTGGATCCACGCAATGTGAAGGCGCTGTTCAGGCGGGCTAAGGCACATGCTGGTGCCTGGAATCCGATGCAGGCACGTCGAGATTTCATTGATGCATTGGCTCTGGATAGCAGCCTCAAGTCGACGGTGGCCAAGGAACTGAAATCGATTGAAGAACAGCAACAGGCACGCAACGTTCAAGATCGGATTCACATGCAGAAGCTTTTCTAGAATATAAGTTGTGTGAACCTCCTGCTAATGCTCCTGGTCTATTGGAGCAACTATGAGACCTGTTGCTAACAGTTAGCCGAACCCTCAATTTTCACCATCCTGGGACGCAGCCGATTTGTACCTCTATTCTCGCTGGCCAACCTGTTGCTCAGCTGCTGGGCCCTCTACAAGTCGATGCGGGCGATGAGGCACAGACGTATACGAACGATATGGTGAGGGCCAGTGAGGGTGTGCGTTCAGGTTCAGGTTGGGTGTTCGATCTATCTATCATTCTGTGAGCGTTGCGTTGCATTTCGGAAAAAGCTTAGGTTTCCCCACACACACACAAAGTCTCATCCATTCATTCACTCTGGACTTTAAATTAAATAAAAAGATCGTTTAAGCCTCCTCCTACCTTCCTCTACAACAAATACTTAGCAAAGAGTTATGTATATGTATATGATTGTTGTATGTGTATGTGTCTGTGTATATTACGAATATTCTATAAGTTGTTGCTCTTCGGCGCGTTTACCGAAATGTAAAAGAAAAAACACTAAGAAATGTTTACCTATCCACTTATGGGGTCCCCAAATGTTCTACATTTGTTGTCCAAAATGTGTCCCTATATGTATATTCGATATGTACATCGAGCTAGAAACTATCCTAAGACTAGATATATTATATATATGTATATGTGTATATGTACTATATGTGTGTGTGCGAAATTATTATATATCCAAAAATCGTATATATATATATATATGTATACATATATTTACATACATATATTGGCTGTAATTTGATTGTAAATGTTGTATGGAATTTTGATTGTGAACAAAATATTAAATAAAAGCAAGTCTTAAAAAAAACGGCCATCGATTTGTGCAATATTATTTTTAAAATAGTTTTCGACTTTATCTTAGGGAATTTGCATATCTCTGAGGAGAGTTGGAATGAATAAGTAATAATATGTTGAAAAGGGTTCTTTCATAGGATTCTCTGGTAATTTTTCTTTTTATGGACTTTATGGACTATATTTGATGAGAAATTACAGTTGGGTTGAGAATATTCCACTGAATTAATGAGGAATACATTATTTCCTTGGATTCTTTGGGCATATGATGCATGGATGGATGCATGGGTTTGTTAGACAGCATCCTTCCAAGCATTCTTTTCGAATGCATGAAAATAGATGGATAATTGAGTTTGAGGAAATATTTTTGAATTGGATGTGAGATGTGATCTAAGGCCTTCCTTTGTACCCCTTACCATTGTATAGTCCTATATGTATTGTCCTATATAGTTATTTATAGATCATTGCCAAGCAGCTGCAAATGACGCAGGATAATTGAAATGGAAACTGGAATCAGGCTATAGCCTTTGACATTTGCATCTGACCTACTTTCCAGAGGCACAAAAACACCTGAGAAGAGCGAGAGAGACCTGGATGGAATGACCTAGATTTATGAGTAAATTGGAATGATTGCTTTTTTGGGGGTGGGTGAAAAAAAAATTAGTAAATTTGGCTTTTAGATAAATCATTTTGATTTGCATTTACTAATTTAAAATCACGATTAAGTGTGGCATTTAGTTAACGATTAATATACACAGTAAATACACGTAAATTACGGACTAAGAAAATCTTTGGGCGTCGATTTGGGGGGAGGGTTGGTCCTTGCAGGCTCGGCTCCACAGGTTGAAGAATACTCCCTCTAGAGCCTCCAGAGACGACTACTGTTGCCACCGGTGGCCCCTTCCGCCTCGCCGCGCAGCTTGTTGTCATCGGTGCGCCACACGAATGGCTCCAGGCGGTCCTCATCGTCCAGGAAGTTGTTGATGGCCTCCAAACTGGCAATGTTCTCGTGCAGCAGTGAATTGCAGCGACTCAGCTGATGGGAGATGCTCCGGATCTTGGCAAACTGTTCGGCATACGAGGCATACGTCTTTTGCATGTCCACGAAACTGGCAAAGAGCGTCGTTATCGAGTTGCTGACGACCTTGGTGCGCTCCACCAGATGGTTCTGCTCGCTGGACACATAGCAGGCACACAGATTTAGATGTGTCTGCATGCGCGTACAAATGTTGATCAGATGCTGCGAGTGCAAGCGCTCCAGTATCTCAGCATCCCGAGTGTATGTGGCCGAGCTGATGGACTCCCGCAGAACGGGGAGGAATTGTGGAATGCTGCGCAGTCGAGCCAGATCCGGATCTATGTCGTCGTTGGTGTCTCTGGCCCCGGGCTTCACAATTACAATGCTGTGGCTAGAGACCGTAGACTGGGGCCGCTTCGGCTTGGTGGAGGTGGTGAAGCCGCCCGGATGCGACTTCCTGTTGGCCGCCCGACTCGCGCTGCTCTGCTGCAGCAGGTGGGCCGGTTTTGAGCGGATCTTGGGCGAGTCTCCGATGGGGCGGTCCGTGTAGGAGACATACGGCAAATCGGAGCACACACTCAGCGGCGGCGACGGGGGCCGACTCAGCTCCGAGCTGGCCGGAGATGAGGCATCCGCTATAATCTGCTTGCTGGCTATCACAATGCTGGCCGGTCCTGTGCCCGGCACCGTCTGTTGTCTGTTAAGGCCACCGCCGCGCCGTTTGTTGGCCGCCGCCGTTCCGGCTGCGGCTGCCAGGGCCATGAAGCTGCCATCGGGCATGCCACCGCCACCGGCCATATGTCTGCCCTCGAAGATCTCGTGACCATCGGCCTCGGCCCGCTGCTGGGAGTGCTCGGCCCCCATTTATCGATTGATTGGGATGAATGTCAGGCGCTCTTTGGGGCACTCCCAGTCTCCTGTTTGAACCGATTTTCCTGGCCCGCAGCTATTTCACTCTGCTGCAGGCGCTGATCTGTGCATTTGTTAAATGTCTTTTACTTGTTGCATCATTCCAGTGTAATCTACGCTCTTGGAAACGCTTTGGGACAACAAAAAACAATGTAAACTCGGATTTTACAGATGAGATTCGCCAACAAAAATAATGCCAGAGCGGGTTTACAGAAATGCACTAGCGCGTCCTACTGCATAGGGAGAATACCAAAATGTCGAAAACACTGATATATTCGATAATCGATAACTGACTTCATTTAAACAAAAGTTTTTAACGGTTTATAAAAGGTTAAAAACAAATTATATTAATAAATACATTCATTTATATTTTTAATGTTTTTGTGTTAAATTCAGAAATACCTTTGCTTGGAAATACAGGAAAAAGCTGTGTGTTCAGCGGTAATACGAGTATGAGTCCAAGATCAATTAATAATTTCATTAAATAATATTTTTGGTTAATGCTCGTACAAATACATTTATGTAAAGACTAATCCTCCTAAAATATTTATGTGTTTTATATTTAACTCCATATAGTTCAGTCAGTCCAATAGTATGTTTCCCTGAATTTTCACTGAATCATATATATGTACATATGTATGTACATCTGTCTTTAGTCGTATGTACAAATGTATACAAATGTATTATTCATTTACAGCTATAAAATAGAGTATTTAAAGCAAACAGCGGACTTGTAAGTGATTAATTTTATATTTACAATAAGCAGTAGAGTCGACGCGCCTGCTTGGAAACGCGGCCATGCCTATACATTTACACAGGCAAGGAATCATTTCCCACCTTCCAAATATGCATCACGTAGGCGCTTACCTCAGCGCCCAATTGCACATTGGGCATTGGAAGGATGGAAATATGAATAGGCTTCCATTGCATCAGTGCCGTAACTATAGAAATGGGGGCCCCAGTCAGATTTTCATTAAGGGGCCCTTACCAGAAGAATTCTTTAATTCATTCAAACTTTTCTCACTCCACACTCCATACTGAAATAAAAAACAGTGAATAAAATAAACAATTTTTGAGTTCTCAAAGTTGTGATATGCATATTCAGAATTTAATGCGCCTTACTTTAAAATCAGCAAACTTGTGAATAATTTGATCCAAGTTATTTCTCAAACGATTGGCCATTTCGTGTTCAATGGACAGAATACTCAAATTACTCAAACGCTCTTGGCCCATGGTACTTCGAAGATAAGTTTTTATGATTTTTAATTTTGAAAAGGATCTTTCAGCTGTAGCAATTGTAACTGGAATAGTTAAAAATAAAATCAAAGCTGTGCAAACTTCTTGAAAACTCGAAGATAAAGCAGCATTTTCAATAATTAACAAATTTGCAAGTTGCTTGACAGAACTGAGTTTTTCAATTTTTTTTTGAGACATGATCGAAGAGATAACAACTGTTCAGGAAATTTGTCGCCGATGTCTTCAGCATAAGTATCTGCAAGTCTTTCGTCCTGGCACAATTCTTCGAAATATTTCTTGGTTTTCTTGATCCGCTTGTTCTGAAACTTAACCTTGACTTTCCAATCCGCACTTAGTTTGATGGCCTGTGATTTTGCTCCCTCGTAGTCAGCAAAAACAGCGAGAAAAAAAAAGATTGGCAAGAATGAAACATGCTCATATGAAAAAGCGCGAAAATTTGAAAAATGAAAAACACGATAGACATACATATAATATTAAGCTGGCAACGAATATTTATAACGAAAGAACACCAAAATTTTTATTTTTTCATATTGAACATTTTTCTGATATAAAGATGCAAAAAATTTTTCTCTCTTGCCACTTTTGGGGGCCCCCTGGTGCGGTTTCTGAGACCGGTAAGACCGGTGGTAGTTACGCCACTGCATTGCATCATGGTCATACGATTCCACGTTATTTGTAATTGTTTACGGTTCCAAAGAAAAGCTGTAACCATATTTCGGGATGCCCCTACATTTACAGTTTCTACTCCAGAGAGAGAGAGAGACAGAGAGAGAGAGCGAGCAGCTCGTGCATCGAAACCGAGAGGAAGAGCTTTAGAGATAAGCTTGAATGCCATGTATGCTGTTTGTTTTTGCGTCTATCTTCTGTTTTGATTCTAGCTTTCTCTCTTTCTCTCGTTCTCCCTATCTGCGCGTCATGCCCTACGCGTGGATAGTGCTACGATTTTGATGAGATCTTTGGCAGGGCCAAGCGGTAGGTTCACGGGTAGAGCATTCGTTCTTTGTCTTTCTTTGCTAGAATGGTTGAGCTTTTCAGCATTTTTATCGCGTTTGCTGTTGAGGGTCGGTCGGTCGGTCGATCGGGGGCCCTGCTTTTGAGGTGCTAATTCTTTCGGTTTAGGTTTCGGGTGTCGATTTCCGTGTTTTCAGAACCAGAAACGAACCTGCCGGCAACCAGACCACACATCCCCATTATGGAGAGCAGAGTAAGTCTGTCCCGATCACGAATTTTAATCTAAGAAAATAATAATTATGTGTATTATTCATTTGCAGAGCAAGCCACAGCACATCCTGCAGCTGAGCGAAGAACAGAGACTCCGTTTTATGGGCTCCTTTGATCGGGTGCTCAGTGACATCGATGGCGTTGTATGGAGCATGGAGTACACTGTACCGCGTGCCGTTGACGGGTATGCGGCCTTGCAGCGTGCCGGCAAGGAGGTGACATTTTTGACCAACAACAGTGTCCGCACTGTGACGCAGTGCGTCAAGCGTTTCGAGAAGCTGGGCCTCCAGGTGGCCCCCGAGCAGGTGTGGCATCCCGCCCAGTCGATTGTCCTCTATTTGCGCGACATTCAGTTCGAGGGATTGATCTACATCATTGCCAGTCAGCAGTTCAAGACGGTGCTCCGGGAGGCGGGTTTCCAGCTGCTTGATGGCGTGAGTAATCCCCCCCGATCTCTCCCCCAGTGATTCAATGATTCTATATCCTCGACAGCCCAACGAGTTCATCGAAGAGAACTATGAGAGCCTGGCCAAGACCATCTTTGACCGCCAGCCCGTGCGCGCCGTCATTATCGATGTGGACTTCAATCTGACATCGCCAAAGCTGCTGCGCGCCCACATGTATCTGCGGCATCCCGAGTGCCTGCTGATTGCCGGCGCCACCGATCGCCTGCTGCCCGTGGCCAAGGGAGTAAACATCATCGGTCCGGGCCCCTTTGCCTCCATCCTGATCGAGGCCAGCGGCCGGCAGGCTCTTACACTGGGCAAACCAGGACGCGAACTGGGCGAACTGTTGACCAAGCACCTGAAGATAGCGGAGCCGCAACGAGTGCTCATGGTGGGCGATATGCTGGCCCAGGACATACGCTTTGGTCGTCAGTGCGGCTTCCAGACGCTTCTCGTCCTCACCGGCGGCTGTTCGCTGGAACAGCTCCAGGCGGAGACCTCGCCGGACTTGTTGCCCGACTACTATGCGGATAGTGTGGCCGATGTGGCCCACCTACTGGGCGAGGCGCCCAAAGCTCATGTGTAGTTGTCTCTCTCTCTCTTTCTTTATATATAAGTATCTATCTCTTTCTCTGTTTTCCCGAATTTTACGAACGGTGGTAATGGGTAGTTGTTGGGTGATTACTAATCAGCACAAGATATTTTAATCGTTATCTGAAATATAGTTGGCACTAAAGACTACCGAGGGCTACGCCCATTAGATACCCTCTAAATGTTTTAAACTTTCGATCCAATTGGGCTTGTACTTCTTCGGATCGATTCTAGCACCCAAAAAGGTATATACATATATTTTTTTTTTGTGTTTTCCAAGATTTTACGGCCAGTGTTCTCTTAATACTTATATGTATGTAGTTCTCTTCAATCTTCAAAACTATAATAGTACGAATATACCTTCGTTTTCCATGGCATTACGGGCCAATGTCTCCTCCGACCACCTGGGGGGGTAAGGTCCAATCGCCGTCAATCGCTATCGACCAAATCCCCCAGACAATCGGCCACAAAGTCCGGCAGCTGAGGATGATTCGCTGGCAGGCGTGCCACATCCGTGGCCTTGGTGCCGCCGGTGAGGACGAGCAGCGTCTGATAGCCACTGGCCCGGGCAAAACCAATATCACTGTCCAGGCTGTCGCCCACAAACAGCACACGTCGCGGCGGTATGTCCGGATGGCGTTGAAGCAGCAGCTGGCGCAAAGCATCGCCTGGCTTGCCCAGAACCAAGGGCTGACGGCCCACCGATTCGGTTACCACATTGATGAAGGCACCAGGACCTGAATATTTTAGAGAGCAATAAGAAAAGTAAGGAAGAAATGTTGCAGATGCATTACCTATAGTCTCGCCCTGGCCAAACGGTATGAGGACATCAGATGCTCCAGCCAGGAACAGACACTGAGGATTCTGCAGCTGGACATGGGCACGCATCAGCTTGGCCGCCGACATATTGAAGTCCACATCGATGACAACGGCCTGCACCGACTCCCCCCCGAAGATAGCCTCATGCAGATCCTTCAGGCTCTTGATGACAGTCGGTCCGCTCTAAGGGTAGCTCAGAGAAATGTCACCAAGGCACTTATCCTCCAATCCTCCCGCTATCGACTCACCTCTTGGGCCAAGTGAAAACCGGCTCCCCGCAGCAGCTGCTTGAAGGGGGCCGTTGCCAGGCAGTAGATGAGTCCCTGGAACTCTACAGACTTTAAATGATCGCAGATGGTCTGGGCCGGATGTACGATCTGGTGCTGTCGGTTTGGAAAGTCATTTAATGCTCAAAGAATGGAGTGATTTTGGACACCAACCTCTTCTATCTGAAGGTTTCCTTGGCGAGCAAACTTCTCGATGTGCTCTTCGGGCGAATTGATGCTGTTATTGGTCACAAATGTCAGCCGCTTGCCCAGACCCTGTAGATGGGCCAGAGCTCGAGCAGAGCCGGGTATAAAGTCGCGCAGGGGATACCAGACGACACCTTGAACGGTAGAATGGATAGAGATTTGAACCAAAAATTAAAGGTACCCTTCAGAGACACATTCTAACCATCGCAATCGCAAAAGACCAGATCAAAGGAGTCAAAAAATTGTTGGCGTTCTGCCCCCTGCAGCTCCTTGAGATGCTTCGACTGTGTGGGAGAGAGAGATTAGATGTCCAAAGCGGCTTATTCATCTGGAACATCGCACATCGAACCTCGTGCCATCTGGTCTGGTCTTCTAACTCACCAAACTCATTCCGAAAGCCGACACAAATCCAGATCACAGATCACAAGTGGAGGATGAGCAGAGAGAGAGTGATAGAGAGCTCAGAATCCCATTCAAGCGTTACCAGGCGCAACAGATTTGTGACTAAGCCAAGCGGCAGCACAATCCAACGCTGGAAGACACCTTCCAAAGACAATTGAAAATGACCGGCACCCTCAGCCCCAGCCCCAACACCAACCCCAAGACCAGTGCATTATGATACATACATATATATTTTTACAAATTGCATTAGTCGCCCGCTGCTTTGTTTCCATGGCTCGCTGCATTCGCCCCTGCCACAGCTTCTAGTTGGGTGGGTGCAAGAGCAAGTGTGTCACTTGGATACGCCTCAATTGAGGCCTCCTCTCTGCTGGGTTGGGTGTCACTTTCAATTGAATTCTGTCGCCTAAGCCTCTCTGTTCCAATTGATTTGCTTTCATCGCCATTCGATTCGTTTTATAATGCTATCCGGTTCTGTTTCAACATAATTATGCGCCTATGCATATGTGTGTGTACGGTAGATAGTATCTCTCTTATCTGCTTTGGCTACGTGCTGCACGTAGTGCATATCATATAACTATTATATAGTTTTTGACATAAATTCAACCGTTTTTATAGTACTAACAAAAGCTACCCACTCTCATGCTTGAGAGTTTAAACTTAAAAAAAACAAAATGCGGAAATGTTTTCCCTTGGAATTCAGACTCATATTCCGAAGAACTCTACTTATCTACCAAAATGCTTGAAATTATATGTGATTATGGAAATTAAGGCTGCAAAACCTTTTTGAGTGGGAGTAATACAAATCCATTGGATTCCTGAGTTATGAAAAATATTATACCCACTATTTCTTCTATATCTTATAAATGGAGCGATTATAAATCATAATTTCTATGAACTTCTATAACATCAACGTTATAAACTAATATAAAACCTATTCTTTGCCGTTATTCTTTGAATTTCCTACACAAAAAAATATATACATATATTTCAATATAATATATATATTTACTCCTTGAAAGGGTATTCTTTTTAACGGAAATATTTATCAAAAACACTAGAGATCAAAATTCAAAGACAATTATTCTCTTTCGATTCGTTGTCTGCGGTTCAATCATTCTTTATTCGGGACTTTTTGATTTTGTTTGTTTGTTTTTTAGATCAGATGCGTTTCGTAATCGTATTTGTAATTTTTTAACATTATTTTTATTGTAAACGCAATCGTTGCAATCGTATGTATAAATATGTTTATCAAAACAACAATTCACTTTATACTAGATTTGGGGAACATCTTCAGAGATTGTACATACAAAAGATACATTGGGTATTGTATTGTATTCCTTAAGGGATCAACAATCAAAAAACAATGATGGTTTCTGGGAGAGGGAGCGGGACTGTGGTACATATGTCATATGTTTATGTTCGTTTTGTTGTAGGTAGTATATATATATATTTATATATATGTATGATAAGGTACATTGGATTGTTTCTTAGTGTTTTAATATACATAGCACATGTGTGTATGTATTGTACAAATATATGTACTATGGTGTATAATTCGTTTTTTGTTCATTCATGATCTCCTATTCATTTCTTTTCCTTCTTTTTCATTTCGTTTCGTTTCCAGGACATGCAATGCACAAAACAATAAATAATACAATACAATACAATAAAGAATAATCGAATAATGCACATTTGGACATTTGGTGTATATCATAACCTTCCTACAAAATACAAATATAAGTATATATATATCATATATATCTTTCTATCTATCTATTATGTATATCTGTATAATTTCTGTGTGCTGCTGCTGCTGCTACTGGCGCTGGCAAAAGCAAAGATGATTCTTTCGTACAAAATACATAAATTAACTATATCTGAACAAACCATTCAACAATAATGTATATCATATGTGTGGTATGGTATGGTATGGTATGGTATATCCTACATAAAAATGCAAATTGCCTGACTCTCCGTTTCGTTGAGCACTTTCGATGCAAAAAACACACATTATAAAAATCATCTTAAGTACAAAGCACAACAACTGCTGGACGTGTGTCCGCGTGTATATACAAGAAATAAAATAAACTCAAGGAATGAACTTATAGATATACATATACATATATAGGCAGGCAGGCAGGCAGGCGTCCCACGCTTCTAAACAAAGGAGGTGGCATCCTCATCCCCTCCTCCACCATGTCGCTGGCGTAGCCCCGATGACTCCTGACCCTTGGTCTGCTGGCTCTGGACTGCTGTCTGGGCCTGCAGCATGGCATGCTGCTTTTCGTACTCAATGATGTGCTCGCGCAGCAGGAAATTCTCGCGTTTAATCCGCTTCAGCAGTCGGCCAGAGACATCGGGGACGGCCCAGCGCAGCACGCCCTGCAGCATATTGATTATGTTCTAAACACAACAAAAGATTTAATAGGATTAAATACAGATTTATTTTCAATAGAAATACCATACCTGATAGATGACTATGAAGGCCAGACGACCAGTGAGTATTTTCCAGTAGATCATGGGCCGCTTGTATGGATGATCGTCTGTGGGCGCATTCCGGAACTCTGTGTAGCGACACTCCGTCTCATTCACATACTGACTGCCGCCCAGCAGTGGCTGCACCTGAAAGTCCTTGGTGTTGAAGTACGCCAGCGTAAAGTTCAGATACCCGTTGAGCTCTCGGTCGCCTGTTGAGGCTGCGTACACGATTTTTGGTATGAGGTTCGTGCTAAATGCAATTATCATGGCCTAATAGGATTTACAAACGACATCTTAGATATCAACATCGGTGTCTATACTCGTTAAGACTCACGCTAGAGGCGACGGCTATGCGTGTGACTACAGTCATGATGCTGTACCACACGCCAATGTCCCTGGCTCGCATGCCCACTGGGCGGCGCAGGAAGCGCAGCATCTTGATGGCATCCAAACGCACTTCGATCACATTGTTGAGCAGCGCCAGCAGCGGTGCCAGCGGAAAGGCCAGGCTGAATAATGTGATAAAGCCGAATTGCACGACTGCAGCATCACGATATAGAGAGAGATGGAAGTATAAGAGGTGGTTAGAGAACATTCAAAAAAAAAAATCAAATTGTAGATGCCATGGGTATATCCTGATATTTAAGACCTGTTTATGCATGGCAGCAGAAGCTAAACGGCACTAAAATAATGCCGCCTCCCAAACGATAGTGAAACGAAATTATCGTAAAATGTACCGTGAACGGGACTACAAACGTCTCAAATGGGCGAGTGATGACTGAAGTCTAGCCAAATGTTCGTAGGACTCGTGAAACAATCGTGAATGGACTTAAAAACTAATAGCTGGGCAAAAGGATATCATAAATGGCTCTCAAACGGATTGAAACTTTCAGTGAATCATTTCCTTCTCGTTTTATGACACAAAATGTCGATAGTTTGTACGTTTTTTGAGTTTCGTGTAACTCTCTTTAGCGAAATCGCTTACGAAGTTTCGGTAATGTTTAGAAATTGTTTTGGCTATTACAATAGCTAATTAAAACACTGAAATATAATTGAAGAACGTCTCGATATCAACTGAACATCTAAAGCAACAATAAACGAGCCTGAGCTCGAGCCCGAGCCCTACCCATTTCCAGGTACTCCACATAAAGCGAATTATTCTCGGCGGGCAGTAAATTGTAGTCCTCGGTAAACTGATTGTAGGGTACCAGTCGCTGTTCCTTGTGGCTCTTGTACCAGCCATGACGATAAATCATCTCCTTGACGGTGCGCATGAGATAGGGAATGAGCATCTCGACAATGGCATTCACTGCCTGCTTGCCGGCCATAATGATCACCAGCTGCATGCAGAGCTCCATGAGACAGCCGCCCGGATTGCACTCCTCCTGGCGGAAGCCCAGCACGCGATTGTATTTGGCCGGATAGCCAACAAACTTTCCCTTGAGGAAGGCAATGTAGAATAGCGAGGAATAGTAGTTAACGAACTGAAACACATAGTTCTTGATGGTGAGGCTCTCGTCGTACTCCGTTTGGGTGCGACAGTACTCGTAGTTGGTCAGACGCACGGCCAGATTGGAGTAGACCAGGTCCAGCAGCGAGATTACAATCAGATCGATGATGCCCGCGGTCATGGGCAAGATCATTACCTTAAAGGTCATTGAGTTCTCGCTGCCCAGGATGCTGTGCGAGGCACGCTGCGCCATTCTATAAATGATGATGCCCGCAATGGCAATCACTGATATGCAAATCTGTGGAGTTAAATAAACAAGATCAAGGATCTTCTTTAAAAAAGGAAAATAGCATTTGCACTTACAAACAACACCATGATGCTGTAGCTGGTAAAGTTTGGCAGGAACTTTATGCTCCAGAAGGGCACATCCGGATCCAGTGTGGTGCACTGCGTCTTGCCAGCCAACCTCTTCGAGCGCGATATCTTTGCCAGATACTGGGGTCGGGGATGCTCCACATGGTGTGTGAATCCCGTCAGGCCCCAGCGATGCACCAGCCCTGCCGAATAGCGTTTCCAGAACTCCAAATATGTCACCGACCAAATGGCCATGGCCAGCGCAAACACCACCGTCATATTGTTGTCTATCAGATAATTAAACTTGGAAGAAGTGCACGTCTCGTTCAGTCGCCAATAGTCGCAGCTGCGATCGCACTGCGGACACATGATCGTTCCACTGTCCTCGCAGATATCACGACTGATCGGATCACTGCTCCACGTTACAAAGCCGTAGATGAAGCAGAGCAAACCGAATATGCTGATGGGTATCAGCATTTGTGTATAAAATCCCAGCCAGGCAAAGTACAATGCCACCTTGGCACCGAAGTAGTCTTTGATTTGGTCCAGTGGCTGGAGGCTAGAGAGTGAAAAAATATATATATTCGATTTAAATTCTATCTTAAGTATTATAAAATGAACAAGATGGCAGAAATTCCAAGGAACTTCAGGAAATTCCACAGTTCAAAAGATCTTGCAGGTGATTGATGGGAGAAGCTAAGTATTCTAAAATAAACAAGAATGAAAGACTATGCCACAAACACTATAAGCAAGAGATATACCAAAAAAACTAGTTCGGGAACTAATTTCAACATTTAAGATATCTTTAAAGTATCTATTGTATCTATTCCCTGACTTATTAAGCCTGTTAGATTCTTCCTAACATACCTTTGCCGTAATTAGAATTAATTTTTGGGTGAATATGTGTGAATATTCTTTACAGAATTTAAAGCTGGAAAGTGATTGGTTCTTAGGGGACTTTCTTTGATGAGATTCTTTGAAAATATAAGCAATACTCAAAGTACAAGCAGACACGGAAATGCCTACATAATGGTTTCGTACATATTAAAAATGGGAGGAAACCCCCCTGCATATACAGTCTACTAGTCCTACAATCTCTCTCCAATATGAATTTTATAAACAAAACGGAAATGCAGCGCAATCTCTAACATTTCCCATCTTAATATACACATAGACATATGAATCATTGCTCCAGACATTCATTCCTCTTACTTCGTCCACTTGGTGATGTTGGCCCACTCCTTGAGAAGACGATCCCTGTCCGCTTTCTGCCATACAAAAGAAGCACAATCAAAACCCATATATCTTGTGGAGATTATGTATATATCACAAAACTCACATCGTGCAGGGTGTAGGCGCATGTATAGATGCCATCTTGAACGAGCTTCTCGATGCCCAGATTGTCGGCTGTTTCCTCGCCCTCGACAAAGTGCTGTCGCTGCAGTATAAAGTTAATGATGGAGTACCGAGTGCTGTCATCGAAGAAGTTTGGATGCTCTGTGTCGTACAGCTCTAGATAGTTGCGTGAGAACTCGAGGTGGATGCGCGGCTCTCGTTCGGGAAAGAGTTCCGTGTTCAGTTGCACGGAACTGAAGAGGCTGCGGCACATGCGAGTGAAGCAGGTCTTGAAGGCGGGTGCCGCCTCATCGAAGATCTGATCCTGGCCGGGTATTGGCTTTAGTGGCACCTTGATCTTCAGTATCTCCGCATAGCGATAGAGCACCTCGAAGGGAGCATGGATCTTAATGAAGTGGACGCGTTGCACTTTGTTGTGTTCCAGCTGCAGGCCCTCCCTCTGCAGGTTGGCCTCGAAGATCTCCCGCTTGCGCCGATGGTCCTCCACCTGATCCTCGCCATTGTAGGCCAGCACAAAGTCCACGCTCCGTTTGCCATCATCAAAGCGTCTGTAGGTCTGTAGATCCAAACAAAAAAAAACACCGAAAAAGAGAGAAAACAAAAGAGCTTTAGTCAATCCGCACATGAATCACACTGAGACGAAGAGACAGAAAGACAGATCTTAAAAATACATCTGGTTATCTATAAAGTAGAAACAACAAAGCGTGTGGTGCGAGTGTCTACACTTCCCGGGCCCCACCCCCCATCACCGTGCGAGACTCCTCCTGGGGCTCCTGGGTGCCCAGCCAGGCCAAAAAGCCACAGCCGCAGGCCGGCATTATTGGAGCGACGGAAAGAAAGAACAAACGACCGTCGCGGCCGAACAGCAGAATGGGTTTGATGCCGCCTCCTGCTCTCTCTCTCACGTTCTCTTCGAGACGGGAGGCGGCACAGATTGGAGATGCACATACATATATTAAAATATACTATTCACACATTTGTCTCCGTGCAGCAGCAGAGCAGAAGCATACATACTACATAAATATATATAATTACAATAAAGTACAAAAATATCGTAGACAAAACAGTTTTTCATTTACCCAAAACAAAAATACCCTCAAGCAAACTTTTTGGAGAGAAAGAAAGCTAGCTTTCGGTTCACCGAAGTATTGGATACCCTTTGCAGATCGTTAGCTATATAGCTGCATATGTATGTATTTTTTGGAATGTTCTGTGATTTATGTAGATTGCTAATCAATTACAATTTAGAGTTTAATTGAAAAGAATTGATCTCTTATGACAGATCGTTAGACGGAAGAATATTTAAATATGTATAAATTTATCTATCTACATAAATATAAGATGAATCATTTACTATAATACTGAGAATTTATTTAAAGGCAGATTTCGAATATCTGTCTAAAACCTGTCTCTTAACCGATTGTTCCTATAGTAGCTATATATATTTACGCAAAGAATATTTGTATAGTATTTCTACAGATATTCTGGGTGCGTAACAAAATATCTACAGAAACCATAAAGCCCTTTCTGCAAAAGGGTATCAATCAGAAGCAAATAAACGAAAAGAAAAGAGTGTGAAAGAAGAGGCGTCTAGAATGCATGTGCGTGTGTGTGGGTGTGTTTTTAGCTAAAGAGAACGTTCGAAGAGTGTGCGAAAGCTTGCTCTAATAATGAGATAGATATGGATATATTGTATCTATGTATGTATAGGAGATGTGTACGGTATATGTAAATGTGGATGAGATGGAAACAACAACAACTGCCGCAAAAATGGTGAGAGAGTGTGAGAGCGAGCAAGCAGGTGGGGCTGGGTGATCAGGTGGATGTGATGAGAGCGAGTGACAGAGTGAGTGAGTGCGAAGGATTAAAAAAGAGAGGCAGCGAGCAGAGCGGCAGAGCGAGGCGGTTTTTTTTTTGTTTTTTTTTTTTGGCGTTTCGTGCGGTAATTCGTTGTGGATCATATCGTAATTTTTTGTTTGTTGGATCGTATTGTTATTGTTGTTGTTTACCCTCAATTTCCACTGGGAGTATGTAATTGGCAATTTCTTATCTTTATTAGAAACTGTGCTACTATTTCTTAACAGACGTCTAGAGACCTCATCGTCACCACCTCCAGCTCCTGCTCCTGCTCCAGTTCCTGTATAGCCGCCAACACCAATCCCCGTGGGCAAATGATTCCGTCCGTTGTGCAGGGCCAGCATTTGTGCGGCAATCGCTGCATCCGTTTGATCGCCACCGCCGCCGCCTCCACCGTTCAGGTGCTCCAGTGCCGTTGACTGCCGATAGCCAGCCTGCCACGCCAAAGCCGCATGCTCGGCGGCGGCACCACTACCCAGCCGCAGGCTGTTGCGCGTCTCATCGTTGGCCAGGTCCACGGCCGAATGGTAGATGGTGTTCCGCGACTGTGACAGCGATTTGCGGTGGGCGGCCGCTGCTGCCGCCGCCTCGGAATCCGCTAGCGAAATGGTGTCAAAGTACAGGCTCTCGCGCTCGTCCATCTCCGATTCGGGATAGTCGTAGTCGTGGGTGCGGACTGGAACGAATGGGCATTTGAGGGATTAATCGGGGATGTCTGGACTAGGCAATAGGTAGGTTTTAGTACGTGTATTACGAGCAAGTGGATGACGAGCTGATGGGATGATGATGATGGACACTCAACCGAGGGACACCATAGTCGATGAACCTCGTTTTCTACAACATAGGAAATTATTTAATTCCTTTTCTGATTGAATAACTACTGATTTACAATGTCTTTTGATTTAAATATGCAAATTGGTGGCTTGTATCTTATGCTAACACAATTACAAGAAACGTTCCCTCATTACAAGGAAAAGTTTTATAAATGATGGTTCCTCCAATATTCCTATAATATTATTGCAGCAGTAGTAGTCTTGCAGCAGAGCCCCTCGGTTGCTTTTAGCATTTCTGCCTGGGATATGCGCCTGATAAGCTTCGTTTTGGTGTTGCCTTAGCCCACCTGTTCGTGTACTCATTAAATATTTATGAATTCTATTATGTATGTCTATAAAAACATAAAATATAGTTTTCTAATGAAAGATTTAACTTGATTCATGGTTGGGGGATTGGAAAGGGTATTTCCTTACTTTTATGCTTTGAAATTTGATCAAACTGTACAAAATAAAATAATAACATTATGGTTCTGTTCTAGAGAACCTTTAACTAAATCTGAAAAGTGGAACATTTTTTGGAGCTAGATTTACTAGAATTTCTTTCGAAGAAAAGTCTGTGTTAGGTCTTCTTGATAACCCAATAAAAACAAATAAGTTTCTACCATTCCAACTCTATTATATATAAATAAATCAATTGTATATTCAAATTAAAGAGCCACAATCGTATTGGTATCTATTATCAAGCCCCCTTCCACCATATTAATTACTGATAAGTTTCGCTTAGTGCTTCGATAGTGCCAGACATGAAATGCAGATAATGTGTAGCAAAGAGGATGATGATGGCATACGATTCCGAGTCCGAGTCCGATTCCATTCCGCCTGCTAATTCGGTGGCAAAACTTATCAGAGAGCCCAGGCCGCTGCTGCTGTTGCTGCCGTTTTGCTGATACCAAAACGGTGGATGGGGTCATTTAAATGCGGTCAATTATATAATTGATGCCCCCGTTTACGATATGGGTCCCCCACACATGAGTGGTGTGGGAGATTCTATGGATAGATGAATGGATGGTTGAATGCTTGGTGCAGGGGATGTGGGTTTGATGATCCGTTTCCGGCGTACACTTTATACACGGAATGAGGCCTAAGAAGCCAAACCAAACCAAAATCGAACCCAATACAAAAAGGTGTGCTCTCAACCAAAAGAATACAATACGTTTCAAATACAAACATAAATGCACAATAAAAGACAGACAAAAGACAAAGATCGTTGGGGTGGGGTGGAGCGCAATGATCGAGTGATGATGGAATTTGTTTGATCATTTTTCATTTTAGTTCATTTTATTTACCCGCCGAATACATGGTGAATGGAAGAGGCACAGAGAGAGAGAGATAGAGAGAGAGAGCGCGAGTACCGTGATATATGGCAGTTTTTTTTTTTGTGTTCGATTATTGATGGATCCTTTATGGCTTCGGATTCGGCTTCAGCTCTCCTCTCTCTGGTTATCGATTCCTGGCGATCCACGTCGTTTCCACACACTGACGGGGGGCGGCTGCGCAGATGCGCCAAAGCCCGGGCATAACGGTATTAAACGACGACGACTGAGGACTGAGGGAGTTGTAGTGCAGGCGGGAAATAGAGAGACCACACACAGGTGACGCAGGAGAAAATATGAGCACTCAAACAAAAATAAAACAAAAAATCGCACGCACACGAAGGCCGCAAAAAAAATAAAATAAAGAAGAAGAGGAATGATGTCAGAGGGGGGTATAAGAAATATTAGCCGGCCCCAATATATGCGTACGCTCGCTCGCGTTGTTTGCCGATTACTGAAAAACCAAATACGAAACAAAATACGCTCGTAGCATACATTTGCTCTGCTCCGCCGTGGGGTTAACCAAACTCAGTAGCCAGCCTCAGACCCAGCAGCGCCCCAGAACGAACAACATAGAACTAGAAACAGCACCAAAAACAAAAAATAAAGAACCAAACACACACACACACACACACGCGCAAAAAACATAAAACAACAAGAACAATCAACTGATTGCCCAAATACAGGCACAGGCAGTCGGCGTGCAGCCAGATGTGACGTTGCACAGTGTTCGGGGAATGATACGGCAAATGGTTTTCGTTTCCAAAAAAAAGCTCAAAAGGGGTACCCCGCACAGATATCTTAGCAGTTATAGACATACATATATTGGAGTCTGTCCCTTTTCCCCAGTCTCTAAGAGGGAATACAGCAGATATTCTACCAAAAACTAAAGTTTTCTTGCGTTCCAGTAATCTTCTAAAGTTCTTTTGGTGAATTTCTTAAAGTTTTTACTGGGGCTCTTTTGTTCTGTTCTATTCTACTCAGTTCTGTTTTGTTTCATCTGTTTATTACAACAAAAGTTGCCTAAATTATTCCTAATAAATGGATTTCTCTCTATGTGGGCGTCCAGCTAATATACACTTTGGTGATAGGGTACCCGCCACAGATAGACAGTGAGAGGAATCATTGACCTTGACGGAATATCCAAAATTTGTGGGAATACTGGGGCATACTGACTACACATGCTTCTGTGTAACGCTCCCATACGAATTTTGGGAGGCCACAATCAGAACGAGTTATTGTGGAGGAAAATCAGCATGAAAGAAAGATCATGTGTACGGGGACGGCAAAGGTCAAGTTGAAGCGTAAATTGTTGACAAAAGCAAAGTGCAAAAAGAATTTTTTGTATTTATCTTTAGCTTGTCTAACCATTTGAAACCTGTTTCACACTCTCTGCCAGACAGACAGACAAACACACACACACGTAAACACATACCGAGATAGAGTCGAGCAGATGTAAAGCCGGAAAATAGTCCAAGACACGCAAATTTTTGGTAGAAATGGAAATAGAGGCGGTGGCCGCCGAATGGTATTCAAGAAAAAGGCTCATTCTACATTTGAAAGTCATTAAACACAATGAAGCTACTGCTAGCTAGCGAATGGGTGCGCTCGAGTGATGATGATGCACCATCGCCACCTCTGGCGGCATCTTCTTCTTGGCATGAACGTGTGCCTCTATATTTAGCAGATTGCATACAGAAATTGTCTCTGGTGTGGGCTTGTGGGGGAGGAGGACTGCAACTTGGTTAGAAACAATGCGTTATTAGTAGTTTAGCAGGCATGTGGATTCTACTAGCAGTCTACCCGCCTGGGGGACTCACCTCGGTCAACCGATTTCTGGTTGTGTTGTGCTGCGCTGCGTCCTAGTATTTACTGGCAGCCAGGGCCCATATCCGCCTGCTGCTGCTGCTGTTAGTGTTTTCCGCTCCCGCACTTTCACACTGACTAATAATATTGGTGCAGATATATATTAAATCTCGGGAAGCAGCTTTTGTTTTGTTAATTGCACCAAATCTTCCAAAACACTTGGGATGTCTGGCCCAGTGTTGAGTTAGGGAATTGCAAAAAGTGCTGGAAAATGCTGGAAGGGTTTTCACTATCGCAGAGTACCGAAATGTATTTTAAAAAATTGTCTGCTCATAAATATAATCGATAGTTTATTTCTCTCATATCTAACCAGTTGATACCACGTCGTTTTTGTAAGCTATATATTTTTTTGTTGATTGGCAAAACAAAATTGTGAAATATCCGGAGTCATTAGGAGCATCCTGCATGTTTGCAGGGTCGCAGCAGCATGGTGTACATCGACCGCAGTGAGTGCAAATAAGCGTTCTGCCCTTTGGATCTTAGAGTTCTATTAATTGTTTATGTTTATAGATGGTCGTGTCTGCGAGAAGCGTCCTTGGGACTGGCAGCGAATAGTGGAAATGTTTTTGGGATTCTGGTTCATCATCAAGCAAATGTAAGTGATGCAAGTGGCTCTTCCATGGGCTCGTAATAAGCCAAGTGTTTTGCAGATTCCTGACTTTCCTAGCCCCATTTAACGGCAGCGCCAACAAGGATAACCGTCGTGGTGGAGGAGGCGGTTGGGGTAGTGGTGGCGGTGGCGGTGGAGGAGGTGGTGGCGGCGGAGGAGGAGGGGGCAGCAGTGGCGGCAACGGAGGATTAAGGCCGAACCGACGAATTGGCCGCATTCAGAACTCCATGTCATGCAATACCCCCGCTGGGGGCGGCGGATGAGGATAGTAGCGACATCCAGTTCCAACTAATGAACGGATGTCGCGCATATCCCAGGATGAGTCAGATTAAGCAGCACCTAACATGACTCCGATATCAGGTTCATATCTTGCCCAGTGTGGCACTAATGACGCAGCATTCTAAAACTCAAACTTGAGCGGATTGCTGTGGATGCGATTGAACATCTGATATCGGGGTCGCTGTGAAGTTTGACCATCATATTTGACCTACAAATTAACCTAGCCTGATTTTAGTCATACGTTTTTCTGTACTAATCTGATTCCAAGTAAACAATTTTTTGGTTCTGGCTTTACCAAATTTTACTCAAACTATGTTGAATCTTTGCAATAAACTGCTTTTTTATATCATAAAATGCGAATTTAAGGTTATTTTGAATTATAATTTTAAAAAAAAGGGAAATTGAAACGAAATCTCTAGAAAATGCTTTCTGGCGTTTATCAGCACTTTGTGATGCCAGCGACCTGCAACACTGCTCTCGGCCATCTGTTCCATCGATGAAGAAGAAGAGGCAGTAGCGGTAACAGATGCGGCGCCTGGTACGAAATTGGAACAACAAATTGTTACTTAATGCAAGTACTGGACAATGTCTCGCAACCAAGTGCGCGAGTGGCCAGGCGGCTAAGGCAGATGCCGTTGAGGCAGACAAGAATGGATTCGGCTCCAAGTACTGCATGAGCGTGGTAGAGTAAGTTGGAATTACGTGGGCACCTGAAGTTTATCTGCTGTAACTATCTCTCTTCCCTAGGAAATATGACTATGAAAACTACTTGAGCACCTTGCTGCTGCCGCGAGAACTGCGTCGAGCTGCCTTTGCACTGCGTGCCTTTAACGTGGAGGTCTCTCGGTCAGTCAGCGGACACGTAAGTTGTGTTTGCCATTTCCCCGGGTAACCAAACGCTTCTAAAGGCCTCATCTACCACTCCACAGCAAATAGAGCCACAAATTGCTAAGCTGCGTCTCAAGTTCTGGTACGACTCCATAGATAAATGCTTCGAGCTGGACTCACAGAAGTCTTATGTGAAGGATCAGCCAGTTCTGCGGGAATTGAAGCACGCAGTTGGGGCTCGCAAGCTCAACAAGATCTATCTGCGTCGCCTGGTCACGGCCCGCGAGCGTCCGCCCAATCAGGCGTTCCAATCGATACGGGAACTCGAAGAATACGCTGAGCAGGCGTTCTCTTCGCTGTTGCATCTGCTGGTGGAGGTGAGCGGCGCTAAGGACCTGCAAGTCGATCATGCTGCCTCCCATCTGGGCAAGGCTCAGGGCATAGCCACATTGTTGAGGGCCATACCTCATGCAGGACGCCAGCAGGCAGTCTGTGTGCCCCTCGAAGTGTTGGTGCGGCACGGGGTCAGCCAGGAGCGCATATTGCGCAGCAAGAGTGACGATAAGGGCGTGGAGGAATGCATCTTCGAGGTGGCCAGTGCTGCCAATACACATCTGAAGCTGGCCCGGCAGCTGCACGATCAAGTGCCACGTCCGGTGCGCAAGATCTTTCTGTCCGCCGTGGCCACCGATGGTTACCTGGAGCGACTCCGACGCGCTAACTTTCTGTAAGTCCTTATGTCTGTCCCATTTGTTGCTCCTCTTCAGATTACGTTTGTTTCCAGGCTTACCCACAAAAGTTGTGTGGGACGTGACGCCATGCTGCCGACCCGCCTCTTCTGGAAGTCCCTGTTCAATCAGTACTGATGATCCCCCTAGCCACACCTCTGTCCAGGAGTGGCGTTAATTGTTTAAATAAGCCTGTAGCCAAATTGTTGAACTATTAAATTGGAAACTACCCAAATTGGCTATTTTTCAGCTGAAGGAGGTATTCGAAGTATACTAAAGAGGTTAATAATGGTTAATGAAGAATTTCGAATAAGAAATAAATGATCAATTTGCTTGAATTATGAAGTGGGCGGCAATACCGCCATATGAACATATGTATGTATGTATGTTAAGCCGATAATATCGATGATAGATCGCGTAGGATCTTTCTGTGATATCCCCCATCATTGATATTCGATAACGAATTAGTTGGTTTAAAGCGGGTCGGTGCGAAAATTTTAGATTTTATAAATGTTTGATTTGATGTGGCAATTGTGTAATAGAAGAATCCCGTCCCATGAACAAAAAAACGGAGCAGTGTGACCTAGACGACGACGCACAACAAGAAATAGCACCGTTTTGGCCAGACCCGCCCCGCGTAAATTATAAAATTCATTTCTTTTTGGCCGAGTAAGCGACTGCCGACCCATCCCCCGCACGCTTGTGTTTGTTCCATTCGCCTACACCAACTACTCCAAGCAGAATTACCGCTTAGCGTTTCCTCCTTTTGTATGTAACGGCACATCGCGGTGCCGCGTCTTTGCACAGCACAGACTTGGTGAACGAAGAAGGAGAAGAGGAGGACAGACAAAAACGAAAACAGTGCGTGTGTATGTGTGTGTGCCATTTAAAGTGCACTTAAAATCTAACGGTACCCGTACGTACACTGGCGGGCGTAAGAAAAGTGACGGTCAATAAAACTCAGAAATATTATATATATGCTCCATAAATCGAACAAATCTGAAATGAAATTAATTATAATAAAAAAGCAATTATAAAACACAAAAAAAAACATTAAAAACCAAATAATATTTAACATAATTATCCAAAACATAAAAAAAACCACAAAAAAGCAAGGAAAAAAATATTAAAATATATTTATTAAAAAAGAAATAAAAAACCTAAATATTTTACACTTAACTAAAAAAAAAAACCTATTCCTTAAGCCAACACACACAAAAAGCAGTTCGTGCTGGTATACAAATTTTATTGGAAACAAAAACCACGAAACGAACCCACGGAACACTAGGGAC
Source organism: Drosophila athabasca (assembly GCA_008121215.1). NCBI lineage: Eukaryota > Metazoa > Arthropoda > Insecta > Diptera > Drosophilidae > Drosophila > Drosophila athabasca. The sequence goes on along the minus strand of CM017796.1, from coordinate 5,851,619 downwards.
ACACAATTCCCTAATGTATGCCACCCAAAGAGACGACATGAAGATCTTTGTCGCCGCAGAAGTTGCCTCCGCCGACGCTGCCACAAGCACCCCTGCCACCGCCGGTGTAGTGCCCGTGCAGCAGCAGCGGGAATTCCGGCCCAGAATGACGGCCGCATCATCGCCTGGCTCCAATCTGAAGTACAACGGAAAATACAACAGCAAGACATCGAATCTGCTAAGGCAGGTGACGGGCTACCACAACAGTATCACTAGCATCAATGGCCTCAACGAGGCCGCCAACAACACTAAAAGCCAACAGCAGCAGCAGCAGCAACAGCAGGAACATCAACCACAGATGCTCTATTCGAATCACAGTCATTCGTTGGCCAGAAAGAAATATTTTGGTAGTAACAGCAATTTACAGCAGCAGCAATCCTCCTACTACCAACAGCAGCAGCAGCAAAATCTTAACAATAATAATTTGTTAATGAAAAATCAAAACATAATACAGCAACAAATGTCGGACTGCAAGCTAAGCGATGCCAATAACAATAATAGCCAGAAAACATCAAGCAAATGGCTGAATAATAACAACAAGAAACGCAGCTCTCCCTCCACATCCATAGAATCCACATCGTCGTATTATCGTAGCAGTCCCGATTCCTCAACGGAGGCCTCCTCATCTTCAACCTCAACCACAACCAAATCGGCAACAAGTCTCTGCAGCAATAGCTCTATTTCCACCAGTCCCAACGAGGATGCAGATACTGGAGAAACGCAGCGAGTGAAGCAGCCAGCAGCAAGAGGAGCAGGAACTGGAGCTGGAGAGAGCCTGAAGGCAGCGAGACCACCCCGACAGCAGCCATTGAGCTTCTGGAAGACCAACTATCCACAGCAGCCCACCAATCATATGAAGAATGTGAGTAAAACTCCTTAAAAGCGGGAATAAATTCCACTTCTAATTTCCATTCCCAAGCAGCAAGTGGGAATCACTGTTGCCACCCAGAAGGAGGCATTGGCTGTGGAGCAGCAACAGCAACAGCAGCAGCAGCAACAACAGCAACAGCAGGCACTGTCTTACGACCAGAGACGCAACTCTGGGGGTGGATATCAGCAGCATCAGCAAAACTATTATCAATATTATTATCCACAGCCCAAACAGCTGACAATAGCCTCGTTTTTGCAAAAGGAACTCCTGCCGGAAGACAACAGCAACAGCAACAACGGCACCGACAAAAACAGCAGTAACAACAGCAGCAACAGCAACAACAACAGCTTTGGCAGGCATCCACCAACAGGCGGTGGCTACCATCAGCAGCGCTATAGGAATGCACAATACGCCTATCAGCAGTACCAGCAGCAGCAGGCGCAGGCGCAGCAGCAGCAACAGCCACACTCACAGCAGCAGCAGCACGGAATAGGCAACCATTTTCGGCGTAAGCACAGCGACAATCATGGGAACAACAACAAGAAGATGCACTACAGTCCCGAAAGCATCATTGGCCCACAAAAGTCCATTGAGATATTGCCCAGTTGCAATTACAATGCAATGCATCGACGCATTCAGGGCGGGAATGGCGGAAAGAATGGATACTACCAGCATCACTACCATGCGGTGATCGGTGAGAGTGGGGGGACGGCAGACACGCCGACGAGCTCCGAGCATCAGAATCTGTATAATCTCACCTACGTAAATGTGGATAAGGATGCCTGCAGCGAAGTAGCAGCAGCAGAAACTGGAGGAGGAGGAAAAGCCGCAAAAGCAGCTACCACAGCTTCTGGCAGTGCGCCGACTACTGTTGTCTCACCAGCCGTTGGGAAACTGTCGCTGCTGTCGAAGCCAAGCATCACCCTAACCACGGCAACGTCACCGCCTGCACTGGGCACAACCGCACCAGTGGCCATTCCTGTGGCTAGGAATATGTTTGTGCCACCGCCGCCACTGCCACCGTTGGCCCTGCTCTCGCCGATGGATAACGGTAGCCACAGTCATTCGCCAGGAACAACGCCTACCAATATGATAAGCTGTGCGCAGCTGGACGAGGCTATCACAGCAGCGGCTGCCAGCGGAACGGGCACGGGAACGGTCACGGGCGAACAGCAGACGTCGGCTAGCCACAGCCCCAACTTTGCTTCAGGTGTCCCATTCCTGATCCAGCAGCCGCCGCCGCCGCCACACAGCCTCAAGGGACAGCCACCACAGCAGCTCTTCTTCCACTTTGGTGAGGCGTATGCCAATCCGGCGCCTCCGCCGCCACCGCCCGCTGGAGTGTGGCCGCATCCAAGCTCCCCCTGTTATCCACCCACTGTGTCGCCTCACAGCGTGCCTGGACATCGATCCGTTTCGCCTACCCTGTCCTCCAACTCCTCCTCCCTTGGCAGTGAGTCCCACTGGAGTGGCAACAGCAGTCGGTGAGTCTGTTACTGGTACGCTGGGGATACTGGTACTCATTATTGTGGCCGCGGGGCGGTTTAGTGGGCAGATCTGCCTCCGGGCTACCGCGACAACTGGCAAGTGGCCTACTCTCTAAGAAAGGATAAACTGAAACCTTTCGTTTGTAATTCTTGTTTCTCGTTAATTTTTGTGGCCTACTTTGATTGGGAATGTTTTCATTCGGTTTATTCGATTCTGGCTTTAAAAATATGCTGATCCAGTAGGCCATTGACATAAAAGAAAGGGTCGAGTTCACATTTCTTCGAGAGTAGGCTTAGTAAGGAAGTACACTTTCCAGAGGTCGGAACACAGCACAATATAAAACAATTTTTCTCAGTTCATCTTTATTCGTTGAACTGTACGGGTCGCGAGTGTCATATTAAAACTAGTCTACATCGGAATATTAGTTTTTCTCTAATCGTACACAAAGATTTAAAATTGTGTTTAATGTTTAGATTGCAAGGTCCATCGCTATCCCCGTCGCATGCTGCTGCATCGAACGGAGGAGCAACCGTGCACCACCATACGCATATGCACGGACACGCGGCTGCCGCCGCTGCCGCTGCTGCCGCCGCCGCCGGTTATGGCCCACTGTCGCATCGTGTACCGACATCGCCAATAGGCAATAGTCTACCCTGGTACGAGGTTATCCTACCGCCAGATCGTTACCTGACACAGGCGCGCAACATGGAGATAACCGTGCAGCCAGACGAGCTGCTTTGTGGCTCCAAATACGACAGGCTGTCGTTGCAGATATGGAACCGCTTCCGTCATGCCCAGCAGACCTCAACTAAGTTCAAGGTTAAGATGCGTCTGTGGCGCTTCCTGTTGCTTTGGATGAATGTGAGTACAAAATCGTACAATTTTTAAGTGAACATTTGACAGTACAGGTTGAAAGTAGTTTTCGACTTTCTTTCAGCCCATGTTCTCCAAGTATCGGATTTGGCTGGTGGGTTCGACCATCACAGGCTTTGGCACTGACACATCCGACATTGATATGTGCCTGGTGGGTGGGCCACCGCATTTGCATTCACATCAGCAGCTGCACCATTATCATCAGCATCAGCATCAAGTGCAGCATCCACATCCGCATGCACATCATTATCAACACAATATTCAGAATGAGAAGCGTGCCGAGGCATTGATGGTTTTGAATCTGTTCGAGTCTGTGCTTGAAAAGACAGGTAAGACAGGTAAAGGGATGAGTAGCAATCCTGTGCCCAGCAACAGGCTCTAACAGTGTATCTTCTTGCAGCTGTCTTTCGTGATTTCAATTTGATTGAGGCGCGTGTTCCAATTTTGCGCTTCAGGGATGTTATCAATGCGATTGAAGTTGATTTGAATTTTAATAATTGCGTGGGAATTATGAACACTTATTTGTTACAACTGTATGCACAGCGTAAGTCTCACAGCACTCACAATATGATGCCAAGCGATGGTACTAATGCACTAATGCCTTTAATGGTTCTCTAACCCTTTAGTTGATTGGCGCACACGTCCTTTGGTGGTTGTCGTGAAGCTATGGGCCCAATATCATGACATAAACGATGCAAAACGCATGACCATTTCCAGCTATTCGCTGGTATTGATGGTCCTACACTATCTCCAGTATGGATGCACCCCCCATGTGCTTCCTTGCCTGCACACGCTATACCCGGAAAAGTTTCAGCTCGGGCAACAGGATTGCTTCGATTTGAACTTGATCGAAAACATCGATCCATATCCCACACTAAATAAACAGACGCTCGGGGACCTATTTCTGGGATTCTTCAAGTACTACAGTTGCTTTGAGTAAGTAATGAATGATCGATGCATTTTGCAATATATCATATGTATTTATTTTTGGACTTTCTTTTAGCTTTCGTAACCATGCCATTTCGGTGCGCACCGGCGGCATACTGCCAGTGTCTGCCTGTCGCCTGGCCAAGAGCTATAAGAATGATGCCTATCAATGGAAGGAGCTAAATATTGAGGAGCCATTCGATCTATCCAACACGGCGCGTTCTGTCTATGATTTTGCTACCTTTGAGCGGGTCAAGGCCACTTTTGTGGCCTCAGCACGTGCCCTGGATCAGTCGTTGGATGTAATCTCAGTATTTAGCCCCCTCCACCTGGAAAATCCATTTGGCAATCAGCCACAGTATTGCCCCGTTCATGGCCAGGGCCAGCCACGCGGAACAGGAGGAGGTGGACCTGGGGGATCCAACTCTGCTGCTACTGCAGCGGGTCGAAACAACAACAAAAATATGTCGCCGAACTCTGGGTGGGTATATAATCGTACGATAATCCAGCCATATGGCGGAGGAGGATTTGGAGCTAGATTTGGAGGATACACCTCTGCTGCGGCTGCTGGCAACAGCAGGAATAACAGAAATATGTCGCCGACACCTGTTGTGGACTATAATCGTAGTGTTATTCGTCCCGTAGTTGTCGCAAATGTTATGCTGCATGGTATTTGCACACGTTATATTTTTAAATAATTAACTTATATGTAATGCAGCAATAATATATCTTGCAAGAGAACCGCTCTAAAGGGAAGCATTTTAAATCTCAAGCAGTACGTAGAGAGAGGCATTTAAGACTCCATAAAGTATTTATATTCCTGATAGGCCATTAAGAACATAATTTTTATAGCCATGCTGCCACTGTATTGCATGGTTTTTTTTAAAAAGCTTTCTTCTGCACAAAGTGTATTATATGGAACCAAACCATGTTTTCCAACTGAAGATAATCCCAAGAAATATGCAAAGAAATATGCAATACAAATTGTATTAAAGCGGATAAAAAAAGTGATATATGTACATATGTATTTACCAAAGCTACGACTGATTGCAGGCCGATCTTTTGATGTTAAATGTTTAATATATGTGTTGTTTCGTCTTGTAATTAGATACCAAAGTACTTATTATCATCATCACATTCATTGCATTTTTTAACACACATAAATCTCATCTTTTTGCAGATAAAAACAAACGAAACTAAACACAAAAACTCTCCATAATTGGAAAAAAAACCATAAAAAAAAAACAAAACAAAAACTATTGTATATCAAACAATTTTGTAAATTATTATTCAAAGATTTCCAGGACTCCGCAGGCAACGCAAAGCGATCTGAAAGAATTATGCCTCTGTGTGTGTTCTGTATTTCCTTCGAATTTTAATCGCTTATATTTCGTTAAATGTTATTTACTACTCCTTTTCTCCTTTTCCCTCCTCAACTTTCATTATTTATACGAAAATTACGGTTGTGCATCTATTGTTTATACAAATAATTCCAATTCCAATTAATGTAAACATTCCACGCGGAGCTATGGCTTCGCTCTGGTGGCATGTCTCTCTCTTTTTTTGTTCCAATCCAAATATACGCAAACACCCGAAGAAATTTACAATTTTTAGTGGAGACTTTTATTCCAATTTCCTAGACAGTATACACAGTCCAGGGGGATCCTTCTGATGTGAAGGGTCCGTCTCGGAAGGTCTAGTCACTGAAAGCCTTGCGATTTCTATTCCCATATGCAATCTTTGATGATTTTCATGAGTATGTTAATTGCAGAAAGAGAGGAGACATACACTCTCACGTGATAGTGATAGCATATTGGGATGTGTTCTTATAGAGCTGATCTTCAACGTACTTTTCCAGGTTTTGGGGATATGTTTTTATTGAAATAATAATTTATTCGATGAGTCGATAGAGATGATTAGCGGCCGTAAATATTGGATACAAAACGACTCATTGATCGATGGACTTCTGGAAGGCATGGGAATCCAGAGGAAACCCTGACAAAAACATATGCAGGTCGCAATTCTTGTAAGCCTTGTATGTATTATAGGGAGCGTCCTCTAAAACCAAACAATGTACACCTATATGGAAGTGCTTCAGGATCATCTGCATGGAAACCCAACCAAATGAAAAATACTTTTTTGGTTTTGTCGCAAATTAAAAGTTGTAATTATTTATTGAAATGATTTTCCCGCCGAAAACAACAGAATAAAATGTATTATTGAAATATAACCATTTTATTGTGTGCATTCTTCTGGGTCCGGGGTCCGTTACATATTGGTTTTTTGTTTTCTTTTTTGTTGGAGGGGTGGGGGGGAACGAATCAACCTGTTCTTTTTTATGTTGTAGAAAAAATATACCATTTTCATTTATATCGTTTTAAAAACCATCGCAACAGGCGTTTTGCATATTTCGCAATATTTTGCAAAACCTTAGCTGCCATCCATCCAGATCCGATTCGGTCGGTCCCGTCCCACACCTGTCTGTTCGATCTCCTTAACCATCTCTATGCAATGCGATGTGACGTTTGTGTGGGTTGATTCGGTTCGGGCGTTTTATGGGCCGGGGAGTGGGGGGGTAGAAGATCACACACGCTTATCCTATAGATATTCATCATCATCATCGCCGTCTGTACCGTCTGACGAAGTTTTTTTTAGTTTTTTTTTGTATTTTTTTTTGGCAGCCTATGATTTTGTTTTTGGGGCCGCCAGCGTTCCCATGTGATTGAAAATTTTGCTTAACCATCGACTATCTAGGTATTTCCTGATTTGTTATTGCTTTATGTTTGTTTGAAATTGTTTTTTAGTTTTTTTTTTTCTCTTTTGTATAAAAAGTTTCTTTGTGGTTGGTTTTTGTTATAACATTTCCTTTTTTTTTTTGTGTGGGCGTGTGTTTTTGTTTTTTTGTTTGTGGCAACGAATGCATACAGAAATCAAATTCAGAATTCAAAGATCTACAAAGTGTGTACAACAGAAAGGCATGAATGGTATGGGTGTGTCTGTGTGTGTGTGTGTGTGTGTGTGTGTGTGTGTGGTACCACACTTTTGGGGTAGAAGGGGAGCTGAAGAAGAATTGTACTGAAGGTAAGCCGCAACCAAAAATTCATGTTGCAATTCGTGTCCTTAAGGCGGGTTGGGGGCTCCACGCAAAGAGTCCGCCGTGGAGCAGTTTGTGTATAAAAAGAAAAAACCTGCCATTCGACAGGGCATCATCCATCCAATGTCATCATCATCATCATCCTTTTGTGTACGCAAAGTGTACCGCCGGGGGGAGGGGGGGGCCAAGGTCCTCTGTGTGGCCCACTTTTGTGTGTGTTTGTGGCCAGCCCCCATCTGCTTTTCCGGCGCGTTTTGTCCGTAACGTCGCCGCAGTTTCTGCTGCAGCAGTTTCTCAGGACCAGTCCGTCTCCGTTGCATTACACTCCAACACCATTATTGGAGCGCTGCGGCGGCCGCTGCTTCTTTTCTGCTTTCTGTCTGTTGGTCTGCTGTTCCCCCAATTTCGCTGTTTCACTCTTGTGCCTCACTGGTGTGTGTGTCGTCACTTGGCTTCGCTTCCCACTCTGAATCATGGTGTTCCCAAAAAATGTTCTAAGTATCCGGTCTCTTGGCGTTTCTTCTCCTGTTTCTCTTCTGCTTTTCATCCGCGCTTTCTGCTGCCTGCAGCTGCTGCCTCCATTTTGCTTGATTGATGTCTTCCAAAAAGCTGAGTGTTTTTGTTCTTTTCTGTTGGTTGTTTCGTGTGTGTTTTTTCGCTGGTAATTTCTGGTATTCATTCGTCTGTGGGTCTTGTTGCTCCTCTTGCCGGATTCTCAATAAGGCTGCGAGAACTGATTCAAACTGCGTTCGCCCGACTGCAAGAAAAGCAAATGAAGAATGTTCAAAATCATTTCATAGAAACGTCAGTTCAATCAATCACATACCACACTGAAGGACACATCTTGGGAGAGCAATCCATCCATTTGGGAAATCTGCCCATAATCCTGCGACATTTCTGGCTGCTGTGACAGCGCATATCCACCGGGTTGGGTCATCTGCAGAGACATCGGTGCCGACTGCTGGGTGAAAGGTGTCCCAGTGCCTGTCGACTGTTGTTCCGTTCCACGATTCTTTGGGAACTTCTTCTTGCTGCTGTTGCCCCCGCTCCCCAAGTGGTTGCTGCTGCCTGAACCGTTGCCAACGCTTGGCCCAGAATTTGGTCCATTGCCCGAGCCCGCAGTGATGTTGACAGTGCCCCCCGTCGACGATGTCGGCGGCAGGCCACGGTTCTGCTTTGCCGCCGAAATGGCCTGCTGATGCTGATTGTAGAACCGCGGCGGCAGGTTGCTCATATTCATGAACATGCCCACTGGCACGGGCATATTGTTGAGGGCCGCCGCCCCATGCTCGTTCGATATATAGCTGATCGAATCGTGTTGCATGAGAGGCGGCTGTGCGGTGGCCCAATTGTTGCCGGTGCCGCCGACTCCGCCATTGCCACCCGAAGTGGTGCTGCTTCCCGCGTTGCCGTAGTTGTTGTTGCCATTCCCTCCTCCGTTGCCATTGCCTCCCACTCCTCCGCCTGGGGCTGTAACCATGGCACCAACATTGCTGCTGCTGGGAGCCCCATACCCCAAGGGGGAGCCATGATAGGGACTGCCGAAATTGCCACCGTTCTGGTGCACCTGATTGGCGGCGGAGGCAATGGGACGGCTCTGATTGTAGGAGCCGCTGCGATCGTAGACGGACCCAGGGACCATCACCTCCTTGGCATCGGCCACCATTGTAGACATAAAGTGGGCGCCCATGTTCATGGTATTCACGAGCTTCTTGGGTTTCTGGAAGTGGATGAGGGACTCCTTGAGATTGTTCAGTGAGCCCTCAACCAGCACCTTGCGATCCTTGTAAAAGTTGAGCAGATGATTCCACAGCTGCTGCTTGGCCAGGACCTTGGGATTACCGACAATGATGATGCCGTATTTGGCACGGGTCAGGGCCACATTCAGGCGTCGCGGATCGTTGAGGAACCCAATGCCCTGACGCTCATTGGATCGCACACACGACATAATGATGATGTCCTTCTCGCGGCCCTGGAACGCATCCACGCTGGCAATCTCAATCTCCTGGTAGAGGCGCGAGTGCAGGCTGCCCTGATATTGCATATACTGCACAAGATATGCCCGCTGTCCCTCGTAGGGGGTGATGATGCCGATCTGTTCGGGCTTGATGCCCGCCTTCAGGAAGCGCGTCGTAATCTTCTCCACATTGGCCGCCTCGGTGCGATTGAGAAACGATGTGCCCGAGCCGGCAATCTCCTCTTGTCCCTGGGTGACGAGGAAAAACATAGGCCTCTCCGGCTGCGGCCAGGGAAAGTCCAGCTTAAGGCGTCGGTCTTCGGCGCACACGCCATTCTGCAGCGATCCCTCGTAGAAAAAGTTTGACGGAAACTGCGACAGCTCTGGATGCATGCGATACTGCACTTCGAGGCGGAACGGGCGTATGCCCAGCACCACCAGTCGTTCGAACAGACTCTGCGAGAGGCCTGCGCGAGCTGCCTTCTTGCACATGACCACCGGCCCCAGTTGGCAGTGATCGCCGACCAGAATCAGTTGCTTGGCTCCAAGAACCACGGGCACCATGCACTCCGGCTCTGTGGACTGCATGGATTCGTCAATCAAAATGGAAGTGAACTTGATGCGCGACAAACGTCCATCGCCGGCGCCCACGCAGGTGCAGCAAATGACGTCGGCGGCCTCCAGCAGTTGGTTTTCGGTGCCGCGCTTCAGATTACGATAGCGTTTCTCATCCGCGGAGCTTAGCTCTCCAGTTTCGTCCTTGAGCTGCTGCAGCTTCTTCAGCTCCGTGTTGGTCTCCATGCTGCGGATCTGATTGTGCAGGGCCAGAAAGCTGACGGGACTGTCGATGGCCTCGCGGCTCTTGGCACAGACACGCACTACCTTGAGATTGGTGCGATGGATCTTCTCTGTGAGCTGATCGACGGCCGTGTTGCTGGGGGCACACACCAGGACGGTGCCCCCGTGCTGCTTCACCAGCTGGTACACAATGGTGGCAGAGGTCACGGTCTTGCCAGTGCCCGGAGGACCTTGGATAAGGCTCAAAGGACGCTGCAGGGCATGCTTTACGGCGTACACCTGACTGCGATTGAGGTCCGGCAAGTTGGGGGCACTGAACAGCTTCGGCTGGACGCCGCGGAAGAGTACATCGTCGTTAGCATCGGGTCGGCCATGGCCCAGCAGTCGCGAGTAAATAAAATTTGACACTGAGGTGCGGTCCATGGCAAAGTTACGGAGGGCGCGCGTCATGCGGTCAAAGGAGGTGCACTTCCAGATAAAGTCCACCGAAAAGTTGCTGGAACACTTGACCGGGGCGTTGGTGGAAGACTTCAGCTCCAGGCCGATGTCGTCACCAAAATTGTCAGGCACTTTAATCACATGTCCGATTTCGTTCCACGGACTGTACATCTCGCCCACATACCGGAGACGCAGCTCGTCGCCGTGCATCAGCTTCATGTCCGAGTCCGTTTTGGCCAGGGTGAAGTAGGCGATTGTCTTCTTGTTGAGGCCCACATCCCAGCGCACTTCGATGTTCTCTTGGGTGGCCGACTCCTTCAGCTTCTTGTCGTAGTCGGCCTCGAGGCGCACCAACGGTCCGAATGTCTTCTCGTACTGGTAGCCGTCTTCATAGCGCAGCAGGACCTGCGAGGGCTCCGAGTCAATGCCAGGCTTCTCCAGATCCTGGAACGTGGCATCGATGTTGTCCTTCCAGAGCTCCTCCAGCTTGTTGATTTGCGCAGCGGAAATTTGCCGGGCGCGCAACTGGCCCTGCTCGCTGGGTTGCTTTACCAACCAGGGCAGGAAGCAGCGATCGGCTATCAGCGGCTTCCACTGGTCCTGATCCCAGTTCATGTCCTTCAGCGAGTTTTGGGCCGCACATGGCTGGCGGCAGAGTAGAACCACCACGGAGTCGGCCTTGGCCGGAATGAAGCCCAGCACGAAGACGTTGCGGACGCCGCACGAATAGCACTCGAGCACGGTCTCGCCCAGGGGGCCGTCGGCGTGGAGAGTCACTTCGCGATGCTTGGCGCGCACCAGATGATTGATGATGTGAGAGCCGGAGGTGCTGCCACGGCCGTTGCAGAACCACTTCTTGCAGTTGTTGCACATGACCACAGTGGACGGATCATGGATGCCACAGTACTTGCAGGCATGCGGCGGCAGCTCCTTCACATACGAACCGCCATGATCATCGTCCTCCTCCTCGAACTGCAAGTCGCCGAGATCGTTCGTGATGCTGGCCAAACGTGGATGCATTTCTCCAACCGAACGTCGTCGCTATATAAAATATATATTGTGCGTGAAAATGTGAAATGTGAGAAATATATATTAAAATTGCAGACATATGTATAGATGTATACATATGTATATACATAAATGTATTAAATGTTAGTCAAAGGCCAGAGCCAGCTTTGTGACAGCTGCTGCTGACACAGACACATGCACATTAATATACATACATATACACATACACATACAACCTAGAAACTCACAGTTATCTCCATCAGCTCGCCCTGGGTCTGGCTCTGGGAGTTGGAGGGCATGGTGAAGTCACGGTAGTCGTACTGGGTCGGCTGCGTGTCGGCACCGGGCAGCAGCTCGTTGTCGTCCAGGTCCAGGAACGACAGCGCCGAGCTGGGCGCATACGTGTCCACGCTCATGACGCGGTCACAGTGGCTGCTGTTTGGGGCTGCTGCTGTTCTGCCAAAATTGTAATTGTGGCGGCGGACACGGTGTTTTCGCCGTGTTTCTGCTTCTGCTAGCGGTTCTTCTTCTTCTTGTTCTTCTTACCCTCGCACGCACCAACAACGACGACGACGGGGCCACTCGGTAGGGGCTTGCGCGCTGCTTCGGTGTGGAGGAGTGTGGGTTTTTTGTTTTGTTGGCAGTTTTTTTTTTTTTCTGCCCACGCGCTGAGAACCGAAAACAAAAAAACAAAAAAAACAAAAGCAGGGAATTGAGCGGAAAGATTTCAAGGTGATGGACCAAAAGGATTTTGCGCGTGAAATAATGCTTGCTCTACTGTCGCGGCGCGTTCAACATGCAACACGCCAGAGCCTCTCTAAAAGAAGTAAATCAATGCGTTTGTTTGCACAACAATCTGAACTTTTGTGTTTCCGAAACGAAAGCGATCAAGTAACGTACGTAATGAAAATAAAAATAAACTATTTCCCAGTTGCATGCCCAGCTATAAATGAAATAAATATGTCAGTTATTTATTTATTTCCGCATGCTGAATGCAGCCAGTAGGGTTGGAAAAATAAGCGATAGGACACTATCGATGTTTTCCCAACCCTAGCAGCCAGCTAGAGATATATCACTATCCTCAGAAATATACCGGCTCACTCTCAAAATATACCGTATATATACCCATGAAAATAAAAGAACTTAACCTACACAACACCCATCTATTTAAACATGTGAAAAACTTGAGCTAAGCCGCAGAAAATATTGTTGTTTGTAATACCTTCTTGCAAATCCATCTTATTCTTTCTCAATCCATGATCGTCTTCACCTGAACTGCGTTACAATTTCTAAGGCTTTTTAATTATCGTGGAGAGTATTTTAATACCCACTGGTCTACAATGGGTTCATCGTTCTCTATCCATGATCAGACCGATATTTGTATATCGATAGTACATTTGTATGTGAGATATAAATATCATTATGAGTATTTTTCGGGTTTATATTATCAAGATAGATCAAAATTATTCAAGATAGATCAAGATTATTCAAGATAGATCATAGTAGGTCGACATTATTTTTCTGTTGTTTCAGATCGTTAGATCGGATACAACCGAAACTTTTGGTTGCATGTTCATCGATGCTCAGAGCTAGTTGCACACAAATATCGGTATGTTTTTGCGATAAACGGCACATGAATTCTGCAAATGATTAATAATTTATATTCTTTCATTGTTGTAACAATAATAAAAGATCGTGAAGCCAGATATCAAATCGCTTGGGAAAATGCATGCAGTTTGAAAGAGGGAAATGTGTTCTTTAGTTTATCTTTGTTATCGATCTGCTGGCATTGCTGTATCGATGTATGTAACGATTTCACATAGCCCTGGTATTTTTGAGTGAATCGCGCGCACTTGGAATGTTTGAGTGGAAATTATTCATAGATACTCTACTGCCACCATCAATACTGCCCGTCTAAACATTGCATTAATCATCATTAGCGATCGTCTTTGAAATTTAGCGCGCAGTAAATACTGTTTCTAAACTATATTGGTACATAAACATTTCACCAAAAATAATGGAGTGATCCAACTAATTTCTGTCATGTTTATAATGAGTGCTTAACAACGTTGGCACAATGTATCGATGTTCCAAAAGCAACCCAGTACCCAACACTCAAAAGACTAACGCGCGCGCGGTTATTTTGATTGGGAAATTTGAAAATATTCAAAATCTTTTGGTGTTATTAGATGACAGCATTTAGTTTGGATTATTTTTCCACTTTTTATATACATACATATGTATGTTATAAAATTAATATATTTTTTAATTTTGAAAAACTTGATATTGTTTTTTTATATTACCTTATATACGTAGCATAGCAGCCGACGTATGTACACTAAATATGGCATATTACTTATCATACAGATGTGTGTTGTTTTAGTTGATAAACCTCATTGAACGATAAGCAAATTATACAGTATACAGTACATATATAAACATACATTTTGTTCTACGCTATTGTGAAATTCTATAACAATATTTGGTATGGGTGTCCATGCTTAGATAGTCTCCAAGCAACAAAACCTGATTTTGAAATTAACCATAGCCACACCACACATTGGGTCCGGCCCCCCTCATCGTTCGCTTTAGTTATATTCTTGTCTGCCCACACGATCTACGCAGTTGTTATATGATCATCAATTAAGCTCACTATCCCTATCTTACTCTTTGTTTATATTATAAAAAACAGAGAAAAGTCATCTAAAATCTAGCTTTTGGGTATATAACTATTTGAATTTCAATTATTTTATTAGGGCTTGCAACAGCAAACATTTTACGAGTGTTGTGAACAAGATTGTAAATAAATACACTTGAATCGGAGATCTACCGCCCGCAATTCTGATAAGGTGCTGCTATCAGGCAGTGTCCATTGGGGCATTGGGTCGGGACGGCTACGGGTACGGAGACGGTGACCATTGGTATTGTTTGAGCTATCTCTCTCTCGTTAAAAGCTCTCTCTCGTGCCCAGCCTGATACATATGTGGATATACTCCAGCTCTCCCATCAGCGGGGGCTACAAGTAGCGCTCAATAACTGCGGGAAACGCACAAACGCTTCGTAGAGTTCAGTGAGAACGGACATAAGACATCGGAATAATAATGATTCTGATCACTTTGGGCCTGGGGCTGGCTACGGTCGCCCTCCTGTATCTGGTGATGACATGGAACTTTGACTATTGGCGGAAGCGTAGAGTGCCCGGACCCAAGCCGAGGATACCCACGGGCAACTATCCCAACATGTACACGATGAAGCGACATGCGAGTTACGATGTCAATGACATCTATGTGTAAGTTCCAGACCAGACCAGACCAGACACCATCTTAGCAAATTGGTTTCCCATTTTTATGGCAATGTTTGGTGTTTTGGTTGCAGAAAGTACAAGAACAAGTACGATGCTGTGGGCATTTTTGGCGGACGTGTGCCACAGCTGTTGGTGATTAATCCGGAACTGGCACGTCGGGTGTTTGTGTCGGACTTTAAGAATTTCCACGACAACGAGGTATCCAAAATGATTGACGAGAAGACCGACTTTATCTTTGCCAATAATCCATTCTCGCTGGCCGGCGACAAGTGGAAGCAGCGTCGCGCGGATGTAACCCCAGGCCTGACAATGAGTCGAGTGAGTTCATCAGCATAGTACGCCCCCCATATATAGTGGTCCAGTGGATAACACATTGCACATAACACGTTCCACACAGATCAAGACGGTCTATCCGGTGACGAATAAGGTGTGCCAGAAGCTGAGTGAGTGGGTCGACAAGCAGATACGTCTGGGTGCACCCGAAGGTATCAATGCCAAGGACGTAAGTACTGCCCTCCAATAGCATGAGAGTACCCCTGTGAGTAGCCTCTGAGTCCATTCCCAGATGAGTCTTTGCTTCACCTCTGAGACGGTCACCGACTGTGTGCTGGGGCTCAGTGCCGAGAGCTTCTCGGATAATCCCACACCCATTATGGGCCACATCAAGGATCTGTTCAGCCAGCCGTGGACCTTCCTGCTCTACTTTGTGGTGGTCAGCACCTTCCCCTCCCTGAGACACCTGATCAAGCTACGCTTTGTGCCGGTCAAGGTGGAGAGTTTCTTCATCGGGCTCATGGAGAACGCTGTGCAGGCACGGCGCGCCCAATTGACCAATGGGAAACAGTTTGAGCGCACGGACTTCCTCGACTACATCCTGCAGCTGGCCGAGAAGCGGAAACTGGACACACGCCAGCTGCTGGCCCACACCATGACCTTCCTGCTGGATGGGTTTGAGACGACGGCCACCGTGCTCGCCCACATGCTTCTGCTGCTCGGACGCAATCCCGAGGCGCAACAGCGCCTCAGGGAGGAGATCCAGGCTCATGTCAAGGATGGCATTGTCAGCTTCGAGAAGCTCAATGACTTGCCCTTCCTTGATGCCTGTGTGCAAGGTGAGATTACTGCACCATCCATATGGTATTATATCTGTGAGTTTTTTTATAGTTCCTCACTCCCCCCCTTCTAGAATCAATTCGCATTTTCCCGCCCGCCTTCATGTCCGTCAAACTCTGCACCGAGCCCATTGAGCTGCCCAACAAGGATGGACCCAACTTCACTGTGGAGGTGGGCACCACCGTTGTGATACCGCACTCTTCTTTCATGCTGGACGAGGACTATTTCCCCGATGCTCAATCCTTCCAGCCCGATCGTTTCATGGAGCCCGATGCGGCCAAAAAGTTCCGCGAAAGCGGCACCTACATGGGATTCGGAGATGGTCCACGTGTCTGCATTGGTTAGAACTAAAATATTATTTCAACAACAAGTGCTTAATGCATACTATTCATCACATATAGGAATGCGCTTTGCCATGACTCAGATCAAGGCGGCTGCCGTTAAGCTGATCACAAAATACAATGTCAAGGTGAACCCCAAGACCCGCAAGGACAATCTCTATGATCCCATGGCCCTCGTCACCTCCTTGCAAGGTGGTATCTGGTTGGACCTGGAGGCGCTTTGAATGCCACAAGCCGCGCCCCACGCCATGACCTCCCCCCACTGATGCGCGACAGCTTTTCGCTTTGTTTTCTGTTCGCGTGTGTGTGTGTGTGTTTTTTTCGTTTTGTCTGAATAAATATAATTAATGCCAATTACGTAAATTGTTGACACTGATAAAAATGGATGGGGGGGAGGGAAACGGTTCGAGTAGGGGACAGTGTATGTAGATTTGCTATCGGACTCGGACTTCCATCCATTAACTAAAGTGCACAAAATGTACGGGTTATACCTTTTGATCTGATACAAAAACCGAATCTGTTGTGATAATAATGTAGGGGGACTAGCATCGGAGATAATTCAACTGAAAATAATAGATAAGATCGTAATATTTTGATTGATTAAATATAATTTTATTTAGTTTTCCACAAAAAACAGAAAAGCTTAATACATTTAATATACATATGTACATATTTAGTAAATACAACCTTTTCTCCTCACCTTTCATCTTATGGCAATCATTCACAATCAAATGTACTTATTGAGGTATTTATTGTATAGTTTGATAGTTATTAGGATATAAGCTATGGGGCTAACCAATCAATTTTGGTCTTAAAAGACTTCAAAGAATATTCATTCAGCACCCAAAGGAACAGACATACCGGTATACTCTACATATGTAGTAAATGTACATGGTCCTTATTGTATACTTGACATCAGGTGTATTTCAGCTGATGTTTCACACATTTTACATTTTACTACACTCTAAATACATATGGGCATTTCCAAGATTTCAAACGGGACAATCGTACAGATCGCAAGTGTTAAAAAGGTTTTTCGAAGTTATTTTTCTAATATAAAGTAGGTCCTAATTAGCCCTAAAATTTGTTGTTAGGTTGTAACTATTTGTCTCAGAGATTTTTGAAAAAAAGCCAAAGAATTCGGAGAAAATAGTAAAGTAAAACATGACTACATATACAGATCATAATTGTACGATGTCAATTGGTTAAATTAGCTGAGTTTCGACAAAAGTACTATATATGGAAATGAGATTTGTTTCCATGGAAATGCCCATATACATTTTACAGCTGAAAGTTGAAGAGAAGTATTTAATAATATTCAAAGCCATGAATTGAGAGCTATGTACATATGTACATATATCATCGTCGTATAATCAGTAGGAAAGATAGCTGCTTAAGTGAACTGCCAAAGAGAAGGAGATGCCCCTTTAAAGTGAAATTTTAATTGTTAGAATAGTGTCTTTTCAATATACTTATACTGAATATTAGTTACCTCACAGGAGCATCCTTTTGGTATATAATTCTTCGGTATTCCTCTGTATTTCCAGGGGATTTAAACCCCAACCATCGCCATATTCTCAATCATTATCTTGCACCTCGTATTAAACGAAATCTGTGCATTGAATGAACAAAAAAATGAGTGCTTTCACTAGCAAAAATGTCTTGAAGCTACTTACTTTGTATCCATAAGGTGTCTTCTTTTGTTAATGATTTGAGCAAGTACTGTGGGTACTTGATGGGAAGCGATCTTTATCCAGGATGGCATATGGTATCCGAACAGCACAAAAAAGATTCATTTCGGACTTTCCCTCTTGCGTCTCATGTAAAATTCTTCATAATGTCTTCAATGACACTTGGTTCTTTGATGGCTAAGACTCAACTCATGTCCTTGCAATGCGGCTTATTCGAAATCGAAATCTAAACTTAATCTATAGCTTGAATATTGCCTCCATTGCTAGACCATTTTAGATATATTTAACTTGAATATACAATACGTATTTTATATGAAATATAGACACCAAACAGCGCAGTTGCAGACCCCATTAGTCTCTATAAATTAATGTAGAATAGAGTAGAATAATAGAAAATATAGAATCTCTATAATTTGGAATAGGATCAAGCAAAGCGTAGAGGTTTTCCTTTAATTTGGCCCCCATCTGACGACATCAATGCTTTACACTCTTCTCCTTGACATTTTTTCGTAATACTGGTTAGCGGACTAACTTCTTAGGAAACAAACAAAGAATTGCGAAAAAATATTGAAGAGCAGAGCGTAGAATATTGAAGCCCAGATGCGATACGATTTTCAAAGGTAATCGGAGATCTGTCTGAGGTTTTAAACCCCATCCAATGTATACTAGAGCACCATCAAAAGACGGGTATTGGTTGGAGCATCAGCCGTAGGACTATTAGAGTCTGAGAAACACTCATAGTCAGTCATGAAAATAGAGGCAGAGAGTAAAGTTCCAGCAGACAACAAAAGGCAATCTCTTTTGTTGACTGGTGGCGCCCTTTCTCTCTACACCTACATCCATCATTGACTATGATTGCTCGTCGGGCTCTAATACCCCCATCGACTTACGCTCCAACCAATACATAACAAACAGCCTTAACAAATTGGGGTGGGGAGCGTACACCGATGGGGAGCACAAGTCCCTAAAGGAGTCAAGATTCTGAGCAACACGGACAGTTAGTGTTCAAGTGTAAGGTGGAGAGTAAAGTTCCATCAAACAACGAAAGCGATCACGCTTTAATGGAATGGTGGAGCCCTACTTTCCACCTCAAACTCAAACAATATCTGCCAGTGCTGCCCAGAATCTTCACTGCTCTAAGGCCCATGCTCCCAATGTATGAAACATTGTACGAGTAAGACGTGTCTTGGGAGGCACTTCAGAGAGTGCATGGTACTTGGACAGTTAGTGTTGCAGTCAAAGGCAGAGAGTAAAGTCACAGCAGACAATGCAAAGCGTTTTCGCTTTAATTACTCGGTGCAACTCTTCTCTCCAACTCCGACGCCAGCACTCACTGTCCGAGCACCAAAGACTCCTCCCCTACTTGAGCCTCAATCCAATTGTAGATAGATTTGAAAACTTTGATAGACAAACAGACCGACCGACAGGAAGTGGAGTGAGTATTTCTGTAACCAGAGAAACCAGAAGCTGGGATACAACTAGCATAGAAAAAAAATGCATATCTATATCAGCCTGGATCGATCGGATTGGATCCATGTGCATATTTGATTGGAGCATCAGTCCTGCAGACGCCTAGATTCAGAGGAACAGTGACAGGTAGTGTTGGGGTTAGTTAAGGAGAGTAAAATTCCAGTCGATAACGAAAGCAATCTCTTTCGCTACGTACTGAGATTTTTCTCTCCATCTTTAACTCCAATACTAACTGTAAATGCTCATCAGAATCTACACGGCTACATGACTTATGCTCCAACCAATAACCAATGAATACCAGTCCCACCGCTGATACAATAACGTGGAGTAATGAAGCCCTCTTTTCTGTTGTTGCTGTATGGTTGGGGCTTTTTTTTTAAAAGCATTTTCATCAGAGCCAAGCATACCTTTTTCCTTACAACTTGAGTATGCTAGACTTTGTTATGAAGAACCTTGCAGTTCTGAAAAGCTAAAAAATGCAGCCATCGATATGCCTTTAAAACTTTATAGATGCAGCCTTCGGTCTGCCCTTAAAGTCTGAAAGTCTTTCGCAGACGGTGAGCTAGAGCTATAAAGTTTTTTAAGCCGATCCATAGCTGCATTCACAAGCTTTTCAGAACTGCAAAGTGCTTTAAAACAAAGTATAGCATATTTAGGTTGTATGGAAAAAGGCCTGCTAACCTCTGAAATGCAAACATTTACATAAAATACCATACCACAACATATTAAAAAACGTTGGAGCTCCATTTTCTATCATATAAAATTGGTTTGATGGCAGGAAAAAGAGGGAACGTTTTTTTCAGCAGATCCACTGGTCCTGCAGGCAGTAGGAGACTGGGGAACACTGACAGAGATATGTGTTGAAGTCTGAGATGGAGAGTAAAATGGCAGCCGTCAACGAAAGCCTTTACTTTAACTGAACGGTGCCATCGTACTCTCCATCTCAAGCCCCAACACTATCTGTCATTGTTCTTCATAATCCTACTGCCCCAATACCTACATATGCCACAAAGTAGAACTGAACTTTTAAAGTGAAAAACCAAGCTTTGAGTTTTTTACAATTTTAAATCGCTTTCAATATTATCTGTAAGAATAGGAATTTTTTTGGAGTTTTGAGGAAATATACAATATTTGTTAAGAAATTGTTCAAATAAGATCTGGGCATTCATTGTCAAACCGATTGGGGGGCTCGTAACATTACTCGGAATAATTTCGGAATATACACACAGATTTCTGGGGAGCAACTTGATGCAACCAAAACAAGAAGAAACCAGAGACAGAAAGCAGCTCAAGTTCTCGAAAATATGGCTCTCCAGGCAACCCTTGCCGCATTAGACGTTTTTTACACAGGCGTTTCCCACTTCATGGTGGAGTGCATTTTGAATCACATAAATGAAGAAATAACCTCCGTTTGTAGGCGGATGGCGGTGGGTGGTTGCACAGAACTCGCTTTTGTGGTCATCGCCACGTTTGGGACATTCGACCTTATCAAAGAGCAAGAGAATCGAGAAATATTTTTGTCACCACACTTCACACAAATAGACCACAATCGTTTTATTGTGTGAACAAAAAAAAGAGCTAATTTCTGGCCATCTATTGTATGAAATTTGTCGAAAATTTGTTGTTAAAAATTGAAATTGTCTTTAATAAACAAAATTGAATGTAGTCCAGCTTAAGGCGAATATGTTTTACTTTTAGTTTATGGTATGGAATGCGGCTTCAATTTTAAGAATTATCCTCTTTGATTGATGGATCTTCCCTACACTCGCACCCTTCGCAACTGAAGACCCATTAAAGGCATCGCATTTTTCATTCCGTAAACCCAACCAATCAGGCCACAAAAGGAAACCTCTACGTTTGCTTAAGACACATTAAGGATATTCTTTGCAGAATAATTGAGTTATAGAAAGCAAAAACTGCACGTTTGCTGATGGCACAATATTTAGAGAGAATTCAGGTTATTCTGTGATATTATTTTCGCAGAATAATTGCATTTTGGAAAGATTTAACTTGTAAACCAAAGATAATTAATTGATCATACTTATTGGTCGTTTTGTTCTTACATCGAATATGCGAAATGTAAAAAAAATGTAGATATACGAGTATGTTAAGCGTAAAGTGCACCCTTTCATGTATGTACAAAATGTCGAGTAAATTTCTAGAAAAGACTAGCTTATGTACTCGTAGATAAATGTATATATAATAAGTATAATGTAATATATAGTAAGTACATGAGTTTTATGATACATTTTGTTCTAATATTACTTTTTTTTTGCATTGAAGGGTTTTATAAATTTAAAATGATTCAAAAAAGTAAATATATCTTTTTGAAAGTCTAGGTAAATGTATAGTGCAGAATATATAAGTGTTGCTTGATTAAATTTAATAAACATATCTTTTTGTACATAAACTGATGGGCTAATGGCTATCAACTTTCCGTTTTTAAATTGAAAGCCTAATTGCTTGCATAAATCAGTCGCATTCGGTAGCAGCTCTAATTCAAGCAACTAATAATTGTTATACTGAGGGTACAAGCATTAATTAATATGAATATATGTACCTTTATACGTTCTTTAAGGTAGATAAGTGCAAAAATCAAATACTAAAGGTAGTAATTAAAGTATCTATTGGATAATTGCATAAATCAGCAGAAGTACCTAGCAATTCTCTGGCGTTTAAATTATTCTATGCAATTGATGGCTTAAACGCTTGGCTGTATGCAGAACACTTAAAGTCATAAAATCAATATTGAATGCTAAAGAAGATGGTATTATGTTACTTAATTATGGCATTAATAATGTACATGCTAAATGTGCAAACCTGTTGGCTACAAACATGCATACAGTAATCTTATAAACTTGTATCAACAATCAGCAGAGCCTTGCAAAATGCAATGAAATATATATACATACATATGTAAATATATAGTATGTATAGCTAAACTGTTTGAGTAAAACTATGTATGTATATGCCCTATGCCTAACCGAATCTTATGATACTAGCAATACCGCACACATATGTACATATGTACATACATATGTATAAAGAGGCATAGATGTATAGAGTCCGTGAATTAATTTGATTTAAATGAAAGGAATAACTTTGTTTTATTTTGGGGCTAGTACATGGTGTACTTGCGGTAACTATGGCTACGAATCCCTCGCCGACACATCCCGGGGGGCCATCCCATATTTGGAATGTGTTGCAACACGTGGGAGGGCCCCCCTCCCTCCCCCTTTGGGCCCTGTCTGTCTGTCTACTTCTGCAGATGCTTCAGCTTCGGCTGCTGCCGTCTGTAATTATTCGGATTGTGGAGCGGATTTCAGGAGCTGTTGTGCACTTTATTTTGGTTCGTGAATTGCAAACTGACTATTCAGTGATGGGTGGTTGTGGGATGTCGGATGTGGGAGGTTGGAGGTGGAATTTTACGTTGGTTGGGGAAGCTTCTAGCTCTCCTAAAATAGTCTGGAAAATTTTCTCAAACTTATTATTGTGTATATATTTGATTAAATTTTGTGTCTCACTGACCTTTTCAGTTTTTTAATAAACAATTTGTAGAGTTTCCATTTGAAATGTTTGGTTAATTTTGGATCAAATATGTTGTCTGCAAATATTCGTTGGTTACTTTTGGTCTCACATATTTACTATATACTTTCCGTTTAATACTTACTTTTTGATTTCTCGGCGTGCTTAAAGGCCTTAACATATATCGAGGTTGGCCTATGGGCGGAGGGTTTCATCGTTGGACAGTTTTGTAATTTTTGCAAATAATTCGATTGTGTTTTCTTGATTTTATTCAAGTTTATTGTATTTGTCTTTAGCTTTTACTTATTTGATTTTATTTTTTTTATCTGCATTCAAGCTGAATAACTTTTTCGATTTTATTTAATTTTCATTAAATTTTATTTGAATTTAAGCTGCATAAATAATTGTATTTCGGTTTGCCTTTGAGAAATTAAATTTGCACTTATATATATTTGTACATATATATTTGTACATATATATTTGCATAACAGTAGATGCATACATATTTAATTTAATTGCATTTGCAAAGGACGAATACCCACAGAGTAAAATTTATTCTCAATTTATTCACTCGTTGCACACTGAATTAGTTTGAATTGAATTTTATTATTTTTAATTTTTGAATTAAATTTTTTTTCCCCAATTGCATTGGGCAAGCACTTGTTAAAATATTAAATTTATTTTTCGAATACTGATGCTTTTACTGCGAGATGCATTTTCGGACCAAGCGATTGTTCCGAAACCACGTGTTGTTTGTTGCGCAGGAGCTTTACTTTGAATATTGCATCGATGGAACTTCATTATCCAATTAGGTTTGGCCAGGCAAAAGCTTTTCTGAACTTTTGGCAGCCGACGTTCGCTTTTCCTTTTGTCAGTTAAAGTTTTTGGTTATTCACCTCGATAGGGGTCTGATCTGGGCTTTGCTCTCGTCGAGGTTCTGTTTTCGTTAAGGCTCTGCAACTGAATGAACGATCCTGGAGTTTACTTTCTGCCTCGGGTCGGCCTTGCCGTGGGCTTCGCTTTTAGCGAGAGTATGTATGTTAGTGTGATTCTCTATATACTTACTATGTGTGCAGTTGTATAGTGTATGTCGTGTGTGTGTGTCTGTCTATGTCAGTCTATGGCTTTCGGCTTTACACATGACGACGACGCATCTGACGCATACGCCCGCACGCCCATCACAAGAATCTAATTATGAGCCCTGTGCAGAGTGCGGTCCTGTGAAGCAGGGCAGCATAGAGCGTGGAGTCTGCTGCCCAAATATACAATACATACATTGCTGACGCTGCACTTTTTGAATGTTTAAATTGTTTAAATTGCGCCACCAAAGCGTTGAAGGTTTTGACTTTGCGTAAGGGTTCGAAATATATTTTTAAAAAAAACATTCGTTTTTATGCTACGTAAATTTAACTTTATTAAAAACAAACCAAGAAGCAAAAAAGCTTACTTCACTGTTTTATGGATTTTAATTGTTAAACTTTATAGATTATTTTATATATTTGAACTCAATGTCACTTTTGCCTAGTCTTTTCTTTGGAACTTTGACAATTTACAATTTATTTTTCACTTTTATTGGGCAAGGTTTTAGCACAGCGAAAGATGTTTCACTTGGGTTGAAGTTTCGAACTGAATTGAATTCTTTCTTAGGCGGCTGCATAGTTTGAACCTCGGCTTCGGCCGAGCAGGGGCCTATGTGAAGAGAGTTCTACATCAGTTCATACACTGCGCGTCATTAGAATAGCGCCTTCCCAAACACTCTCGGTGTATGAGGGCTTTACTGGTGAACAAATTTAGCATACGTTTTATTGCATAAACTTAAAGGCATTAAAATATTCTCTAAATGTTCTCTCGCTATATATACATATACATATGTAAATATGTAGTAGTCCTTGTTGATATTTTTTAGATGATTTCTTAAGAGTCCCAACGAACAATCATTGTATTTTGAAGAGGTACTAATAAAATGACGATATCCCTAAGATTGTGAATGACTGATCCATCTAGGTATTTATATTGGTATTGGTATGTTCATACACATATGGTATACACATGTACATATGTATATGATTCGGAGCTTCGGGTCGGAGTCGAACCATATGCAGCATCGAATTACGAGCTTGGGGCCTGGCACGGCTTTTGGGGGAGCAGCCGCGAGGAAGACTCGAGAGAGAGAGTCTTTTCTAAGAGCCTCTGATTGGTCAGACTTGCATATGTGTAGGTGTTATACGGCGATGCAAAAGTGTTATACAAAATGGGGTAATGAAGATCAACCCACAAGTGCAAA
The DNA here is from genome assembly GCA_008121215.1 of Drosophila athabasca. Classification (NCBI taxonomy): domain Eukaryota; kingdom Metazoa; phylum Arthropoda; class Insecta; order Diptera; family Drosophilidae; genus Drosophila; species Drosophila athabasca. Next base: position 5,826,398 of record CM017796.1, on the reverse strand, counting down.
AATGTATGTACCCATGTACATCTTTAGCTCCAATTCAAGCCAGGTATTACATACATATGTACATACGAGTACCGTACCCTAGAAATACCCTTGGTATCTTGATCACTTACAAGGGAGGCTAAGTATGCGGATATATGTATGTATGTCATTTCTCGGAATCGGCCGTATCTTTATTTTTATAATAGACAAGTCGGAATCGTCCGAATCGTATCACTATTGTATATCGTTGCCATAGGAAAAATGGGTACTGCCGTCTAAGCTATAAGTGATCGGAGTACTGGAAATCCCGGATTGGAACTTTGAATCCAATTTCGAATACATAATGGGTATTTTTATTCTATTCTTATATTAATATTAATCTATAAAGAATTAGAAATACCAACTTATCTTACAATAACGATATTGATGAAATTTTGATGTTTGCTAGAAAACCATGGAAAATGTAGCTGTTTGTAAGTTCTCCGTTTAGATACATTTTTCTTGATGATCATCGGCTTGTAAATACAGTATAACCTCCGAAAGGGTATAGCAGCGGGCATAATCAAATGATTTCTATAAAAATATACAAATGCGTACATGTGGGGATCAAGTACGAGGATGCCTAAAGATATATATATATATATGTCTTTAGATAAGTGCGAGAACCGGAGCCATGGCGCCAGACTTTTTGTCAGCAAAAATGATCCTCTTCATCGGATTCCCCTCTTTCAACGATAGATTCTGTTTCCAAATGGGTACCGGGAAAAAATACATGAATATCAGACAATGAAAAGTCAGCGAAAATTTTTTTCGAGACTTCAATCATCGGATGTTTGGATGATGCATTTGGTAACCAAACAAATAAAATAATCATTATTTCTCAGAATATATGATTAATATTATGAATATATTTCCATATCTATTCTGCGAGAGATATTTCTGGATCTCCTTCTATAGAGTGCATGGCATTCACATGTTCTTACCGACACTTCTTGTTCCATTTTACACAATCTACAGTTGTGTATAGTATCTCCACTGGTTTCAATTCCATTTTCCGATCATTCCCGATTGTAGTCCCTTTGCTAGATCACCCTTTCTGTTTTCAATTCCTTTCCCTTACCCAACAACGTGATGATAGGCAATGATGATTTCATTCAAAGAAGGCACTTGGGGTCGCTTTACTCGAACAATATTTATTTTTTGGTGAATCGTATCTATGAATTCTTGGTACGTTTGGAGTCAAGTGGAGTGCGACGCCTAAATAAACAACCTCACTGGAGAATAAACAACTTCACTTGAGAATTGAATGGTGGTGCCATTCTGGGTGGAGCCAGCGGGCATCCAAAAAGGAGCGGGCAAGAAAAGCGACCAAAAGTAGTACTTGCATCTGCATATACCCTATAAATATGATCTCCGCATAGAAAAAATTACTTGCATCACCACTAACATATGTATACAAATGGGAGCCAGTGGGATCAATAACTGCGAGTATGTCTATAGACATTTATTTACATTCGTTCTAATTTTTATATATACAGTGAAAAATAGGCTTGGTAATCGGAGCCATGGAGCCAGTCTACGAGTTAGCGAAAAGTACCCCCTTTTTGACGCTTCGTTCTCCTCTTTATCGGACGCATTCTACCAGAGAATTGGTTTCCCAATGGGTACCGGAAAAAAATACAAGAATATCAGACTACAAATACGCAAAAATTTCACCTTTTTCGCGACTGGCTCCAATGAAAATACAGATGGATAATAAATATCCAAATATCTGCCCATTAAATAAACATCGAAGCTGAGGAAGATATGATCCCCCTCATCTACTCATCTCATCCCTCATCTGAGACATAGAATGGCTGAGACAACTCCGCCCTGTGATGTGTTCCTGCATTAAGTCCACCATCCTGGTGGACAACAGGATGCCCTTCGCCCTTTCCGCCTTTTGCCCCTTTCTCAAACCGCCGCTACCGCCGCCATCTGGGGACAGTTAGAATGCCAGCGCAATTTATCGGAAGGTCAGTCGAAAGGCCACTCGAGGGGGCAGAGCGAATAAGCCAAGGGTTAGGTATAATCTAAATATTCCATTGAGGGAGGAATAGCTCTGAAATCGAAATAGTAAGATACTGCTGGAAAATACATTCATTTAATCATCGAGGTATATAATTTTCTTGGACCATTGTTGATATTTTATTTTGTGTTGTGTGTAGTACTGTGAGAAGTGTCTGTCTGTAGAAAGATATTGCAGAAAGATACATTTACTTAATCGTCGATTTACAGAAATTTTCTAGATTGATCCTAATCTTTTTGTGCAGTGAAAAATGAGTTGTAGTTTGGCAACATTGCAATACCTTTGTGTGTTTGTGTATACTTAGTTGCGATTTGTGAGAACCTTCTTTTCATCATTCTTAGATGCCTTCGCATCCTTCGCTTCCTTCGCTTCCTTCACCAGCTTCATTGTGATGGAACATTCTTCCATCTGACGTTTATTTATCTCCAGAGCTTTTTTCAGATCCTCTCGTATCTCTTTTATTGCAAGAGCTACTTCTTTGTTCTTCTCATCACGTTCCACAATAGATTGTCTAACTTCTGCCAATATTTTCTTGATGCGTTCGTGCCGAGCTTCCAAAGACATCTCAGCCTCCGGCTGAGCCATCTCCTTGGGTTGTTCCTTATCATTTTTTTGTATGATAGATTGTAGATGGAATTTTCAAAGGTTTCACACACTTACTTCTTCGTTATTGATCATGATGGGGATATAGTACTCTACTTTGCGTCGATTAGGAATGCTCGCGCGCTTTCCTCGTATTGCTTTCCTGGTATGGTCTAGCAATCGATACCCTATCGTCATATATGTAGATCATATTTTTTTTTATATTTACCAATGGCATTTCTACTTACTTATACTATATTTTCTTTTCTTTTATTTTATTTCTTTCAGCTCCGTAGGTATATAAATTTTGCTCTTTACAAACTTTTTATAACTTTATGAATGCTTTTCTTTACCACGTTGACAATGACAGGCTGTTATTGAATCATGAGCTGCTTAGATCTTAGATTTCACAGAGATAGACATACATACATATATCCTAAGGCACTAGTGTTCTTTCAACTTTACTTTAAACAGTGTTCGAGATGATATATGTATATACATACATATATCTATGAAAGAATGTATCTGAGACGCGAATAGTGTTTGGTTGCCCCTAAAAGATACTCTGACATCTGAACGAAATTAAAACTTTTTTAGTTTTGCTGGCCTGAATTTATTTTAAGATTTTTTTTTTAAATATTAGGAGTGTCTGTTGGGACTTCTAAGTAAGCAACTTCCCTTCATAGGTACATGAATATCAGAAGCCCCTTTATAATATTAATCGTTTCTGAGAATATACCTCTATCTGACAACCAATCTCCGAGAGAAATTAGTAGCGTAATCTTTCTGGAATTCTTGGATTTTTAACGTCATTCCTTAGCTTTATCCAGTTATAGTAAGTATCGTCGTCTTTGAGTAATATAAATTGAGGCTGTTGTCATAGGAAGAATTGCTTAAGAGGTGAGATCTCTTCTCTTCTCTTTTATTTTAATATTTATATAAAAATAAAAGTCGATAAACATTTGTTAGTAGATATATTTATTTGATTTATTTATCGTTTAATTTAGATTACACGCAAGAAGCTAATTTAATAATAAGAATCTTGTATCTTGTAACTTGTGGATTGTGAATGAGAGCCTATTCCATGTCTTTTTGTATTTTTTATTACTGATCGATTACGCTAAGGATTAAGTACATTTACGGTGTGTTTGTGTGTGTGTGTTTGTCTTGGACGGATTAGTATTAAGTTATGCGTAAAAAAAAATATAATATAATATATATAAGGATAGAGAGAATAATCGTGAAAAGTATTTAGTGTTTCCCTTTGGAAGGAAACCATTCTGGAAGCCCGCCTCATCATCTGATCCTTTGCCGTGTCGTGTGTTCAATTAGGAAAGTGTTTTCAAGTCGCAGTCGCAGTGGATGCTGTATGCTGTATGCTGTATCTCTAGCTCTATTCTGTAGTAATACTTTTATTTCAAACCTGTGAAACCCCTCTTTCCCATCGGGTGGGGTTGTGGGGGTGTCATATATGTATATAGTATCGGAAGTGTAGATCTCTTTTCGTTTTTGTGCGTGTGGCAGTTGCCCTAACAAACCCTGTGTCTGTGTGCGTGTGAGTGAGTGTGTGTGTGTGGTAGGGCTGGATTCTGGACTCTGTATATACACATCATATATACACATTAGTAACTAGAAAATCGTGAGTATATGCATTCGACAGGGTGTACAACATAATATTCTAATACAATAAAATAAAGGGGAGCAACATTTCATTCATTCCCTTTGTCCTTCCATTGTGACAATATATTTCCCATCGAAATGCTCAGGAGGCGGCAGCATAAGATCTTATACGAACTATATGTATTATCTAAATTGGACAATTTACCCATGCTCTCGCTCTCTCTCTCTATCTCTCTGTGTCCAGCTTTCTCTATCTCTTTCTCATTCGAAGCTGGGTGTTTCAGAACACAAAAGTTTCGTTTGATTTGTTCAGTTATTCAATAAAGAACTTGCACTGATTAAAAATCCATTAATGGAACCTCGAACCTCATCCACTTTGAACTGACATTTTGGGGGTTTCGTCTCGTCTCGTCTCGTTTCGTTTCTTGGAGTTATTTTTAATGTCAGGCAATTGTAATTGGCACGTTTTTTGTTTGTTTGTTAATTATTGTAATGTAAGGATATAATCGTCTACGACCTATGGAATATGTGAACCTACATATGCATTTGCGTACCATGTAGGATTGGATTGAGTCCGAGCTCGAGCAGAAGGGCCAGACACCCCACCCGAAATGAGACGTGGACGCGTCCTGTGCCTTCCTGCTGGAGCTCGTGGCAACGATATCGATATCGATATCGACATCGATACCGATACCCTCTTCCCGGTACGCTGATATTTTAGTCGATTGTTAATAGAAGTGACTACTCGAAAGGCGGCCCTGTTTTTTGGAGAGTCTACCATTTGCGCGGCGGCATGGGCAGCTCCTTCTCGGCATGATAGACACTGCGATGGGTCTCCACATACTCGCTCTGCGATTGGGTCTGGGTCTGGGCCAGGACACGCTGCTCGCCGGTCCGTCCCGAGGCTATGGCTAGGGGCTGAAAGACAAACGGTTTTTGAGTCAGTCAAAGAATCACTGGATTACACTCAAGGGATTGCTCACCTGACGGGCTCGACGAGCATGGGGCGTGCCTTCTGGCGAGGAGATCTCGATCTCGAGATCGTCGGGAGCTGTCCAGTGCTCGGTGAACTCGCTGGCGGAGCGGGCCAGCGAGGGATGACTGAGCGAGCGATGGAAGGAACGTCGATCCTCGTCGTCATAGTACTGCATGCGATAGTAGCTGCTGGCATCGCTCACATTGTCCAGCTGGTCGGCCTGGGGACGCCCGAAGTCCACCGTCACCTCCGACATGGACCGGAAGTCATTGTGGTCCGTCTGGTAGGAGGTGCGCGAGCTGCGACGAGATCGCTGCATATTGAAGGGTCCCCCCATCGGCTGGCCGGGTTGGCCGCCGCCCACCTGGAGCGGCAGGCCGGGATCGTTGCGTATGGTGCGCACACTGGAACCACCATCGCTGTCGTACTCGTAGAGCGTCGGCAGGGAGCTGCGACGGGAGCGTGTGTCCCATGGCTGGGGCGGTGCCTTCTTGCCGCCGCGCCTGGGCAGGCGCATCTCTACATCGGTGTCATCGTCGCTGGGCGGGGCCAGAATGCGAATGATGACGTCCCACGTCTGGGGCTCGAACATGCGCTCGTAGCGCGTGTCTTGGCGGATGCGCTCAAAGTCCTCGCGCACCACAGCCTCCGTGAGCATGGACCGCAGCGTGGACTGTGTGGTGATGATCTCCTTCCACTTGGCCCGGTCGTCATAGCTGATGTTGTTGTGGACAGAGCTGGTGTCATCGCCGCCGCCCGAGATCTCCGACATTTCAGGCTCCTCCAGGATGCGTATGAGCACATCCCAGTTGGGCACATCCATGTCCTGCGGCGGCACCTCGATCGGCTTCATGTTGCCCACCAGCTCGGGACTGGTCAGCTTCAGTTTGTTGTCGTGGATCTGGGATGGGGGCTCCGCTGGGGGCAGCGACAGCTCGCTGCGCTCCATTTTGGGCGTAAGGGTCAGCCCCGAGGCGCTGGATATGTCCGAGAAGTTCTCCCACAACTGCTGCTCCCGCTCGCTTGGATAGTTGCGCACCTTCACATCGAATTTGGGATCCACTGGCGGCGCTGGCGGTGGCACCGGCGGCAATGGTGCCTTCGGCTTGCTCTTGTACTCCGTGACGCGTCGCTTGTGGCTCTCGATGTCCTCGATGGTCTTCTTTTCGGTGACGGTGCGCAGATAGACATCGTCCACCGTGTGCGAGGTGACATGCGGCAGGGGCAAGGTCATGGGCAGGGGCTTGGGTGGCACTGATGCCACTGCCACCGAATGCGGCAATGAGGGCTCGATGGGCACATACTCGTCCTCGTAATAGTGCATGGTGTCCACGGCCCGGTCGGGTGCCTCCGAGGACAGATCGGTGATCTCGCTGGGTGCCCGAGTGCCGTCGGTGTAGTCGGACCAGGTCTCCGGGCGTCCATCCACCACCTCGTGGTGGGTACGCGTGTACACGGAGAACTTGGGCTCTGCCGGTGGCGGCACTTGTGGGGCAGGATGTAGCTCTGGCACGTACGTGAACTGCGACTGCATCGTCTCCACCTGCGGCGGCAGCGAGTCCATGGTCATGATGCTCTCGCGATCCTCGTAGGCCTCCATAATGGTGGACAGATTGTTGCGATCGGGCCGCAGCGTGGCCACGCTCTCCGTGTCCGAGGTCACGGGCGACGGAATGGGCGGCGGTGATTTCTTGACGCGCACTTGGACATCGAACTTGGGAGAGCCCTCCTGGAGGGGTATGGCATGCCGTGTGGTGACGGCCGCCGTCGTGACCACCGCATTGGCCACGGGCATCTCCTGTGCGGGTGCATAGTGATCGCTGTAGATGCTCGATGTCTCCTGGACGAAGGCGCGATTCTCGAAGCTGCCCGCCGAACTGAACGGCAGCGACCTGGTGTCGATCTCCTCGATCTCCGAGTGCGACTCGCTGGGATAGTCCGACGGTATGAGGGCACCCTCACTGCCCGAGGACGAGTAGACAGCCTGCAGGGCTGCATGGGCCCGGGGTATCTTGACGCCCTCGAACACACTGATGTTGCCCACGCTGCTGCCACTTAGTTTCGTGATCTCCGATCCGCTGCCCATGCTCATGGGTAGGCGTCGCACCACCGGTATGGGGCGGCTGCGCAGGCAATAGTAGGAGACGGCCAGGCCCAGGAGGAGGAGTGTCAGGAACATAATGGCGCAGATGATCATCAGTATCTGTATGCTCTTCAGCGGCGGCTGCAGCACAGAGCTCGTGGCAATGGGATTGAGGCTGTTAAGAGGGAGGATCACACACGCACGCACATATGGTTTAAAGGACAAGGGTTCTGTCTGTGTGAAGGAGTACTCACATGGGTGCTGGCAGTGCTGGTGGCAGTGAGGGCACTGGCGGCGGATAGCGGCAAACGATCGTGATGATCTCGTCCCCGTCCATCTCCAGATTCGCATGGAAGCGAACAATGATGTTGTTGGTAAAGACACGTGTGGGATTCTGTGGGGCGACACCATATATAAAAAGGAATACCACCTCGAGTTGGGGCACGGTGGAGTGCCACTTACCTGAATGGTGCCACAACCCTTGAGGGGCAGCTCGAGGCGATAGCTGAGGGCCCCCTTGCCGCTGACGCGACACGCACTGCTTCGGTCATAATCGGCCTGGATGATGCCATGGAACGGATCGTTAAACTTCATATCAACCTGCAATGCAATACAAATTTTTGTTTTTGGTTTTTTGGTCAGGGCTTGGGTAAGGTCGGGGTCGGGGTCGGGGTCGGGATTACCTGCATGGAGCCGGCGGCACAATTAAGCGCTGCCTTGGTGCGGTTCAGAAAGATCAATGGGCTGATGTCGTCCAGTTTGGTAACCTTCACAAAGAGACACAAAAAGAAACAGAAATCACATTAACAATCTGGATGGCGCCATCACCTGGATTCCCATCGGTGTCGGGGCGTGGGAAGGAGTGCTTTCCAAGACAGATGCTCTCCAAGAGAGATGCTCTCCAAGAGATGATACGATGAAACCCACACACTCCACTGATTAGCATATTATGTAAGCTACACTCGTACTCTCGTACCCTCCATGACTGCGCTTCCGATTTGGCACAATGTACACCTTATACGGGATGGGATGGGATGGGATCTCTGTGGCTTCAGGGAAACTCCCAGGGCCTCGAGACTCCATTGTTTTTTTGGGGCCAATGTGAAACAAGAGCCGAGCGTTAGCGTGACAGCAGGAAGCACGAGCACAGAGCACAGACCTCCACACCAAATATGCATGGACCCACCCACCTACATTGCTACTGCGGACTACTGCTGTTAAAGCTACATACCTTTACATTTATAGGTTGCCAGAACTCTCCAGAGAGACAGACGCCCATGAGATACTATTCTATACGGTTTCTGGATAGTTTACAGATGTAAGAGCTGCTCGTTTTGCGCTGCATCATTACCGGTATTTAATTTAATGTAGGACAAACCCATGTTTTTTTATTATCTCGCAGTTACAACTTGAGTTCTATCTTAGAACAAATTTACCCCATTAAAGCTGGCTTTATATCTTCAGCTCGATTTCTAATCCCCAAACGAAGCTCTTAATTCTAAGCTCATGTTAAATTAAGACACTTTAATGAAGAAATTTCATCATGGCTTGGACTTAAGCCTCTCCCCTCCCATGATCGTAGGCAATCCTTAACATTTTCTTTTTTCTTTTCGCTTGTTGAAGCTAGGAAGCTGTTTAACCTGTGATTGGCCAGCAGGGGCTTTTTGCCACTAGATAAACCATATTCATGTAGGGCTAGGGACTTACCTTGCCATCCAGTGTCGCCTCCTCGGGCAGGCCGTTTGTGGTGTAGTTGCCGCTATCGCCGTGTTGCACGTAATTGGATTGGGCCGCGGCCTGTCCGCCGCAGATAAGCAGCAGGAGAGCTGCAACTAAGCAACGACTGCTGCTGCTACCGCTGCCGCTGCCGCTGCTGCTGGCCCACAATGGCCCCGGGTCCGAGTTCATTCTCGTATCGTAGTGTCGTCTGGCCAACAGAGCAAGAGACTGGAGACTGCCACAGAAGAGACTGCAATGGAAAATGCATACAAATTAGCACACGGCAATCGCTGTGGACTGGACTGCAAATGGTGGGCTACTCTATAGATACTCGGACATACACAGAAAAAAATACATACACTGAGAATCGAATAGCTGCACTCTGGTTTTCAAAATGTATACCAATATATTAGACAAGCACCGAGAATGGTGAAAGTCAAATTAAATATTTGCATATTTGTATTAAATATATTCTCCACACATTCAGTAGGTTTATTATATTTATTATAAAGTGTTTTATATTGAAATTAATATTGAGCCGTATTTAAAATACTTTAAATACATTTATTTTTAAGTTAAAGTGAATTCCATTTGTCTCTGCCTGTATTCAAAATGGATGTGTTTATTTTTACTATGACCATATTTGTCTCTCAATGTATATGGAAGGTAGTACAGTGTCTTCAAATGATAAACACTTTTGCTAAGATTGGAATTTCTATTTTGAAAAATTATTAAATGAGGAAAAGGGCGTAATTTTGAAAGCTTTCAGTGATCGTTTTTCAGGAATCCCAGTGATTCCTCCCCCAGAAGTGCACTCCTTGAAATATTCAGAATGTTTCACTGTTTCACGTTCACTGTTCAATGTTCACTTTCTATAGTGTTCACTGTACTTTTGGTTGAGCTATGGCTAGGGCTAGGCGATCGTGACGCAGATGGAGACCCAGAGTAGGCCGCCGGTGCAGTTGCAGTTGCGGTTGCAGCTGCAGCTGTGTGCCACCGACGGATCGATCGATTCGATTCGATTCGACGAGAGTGCAGCTGTGCACAACTGTGGGTCGGTCGCAGGCTGAACAGAACCCACTAACAGTAACCGAAAATGGTGTCTGTCTCTGGGCTCTGGTCTCTGGTCTATGGTTTCTGGGCCGATATTTGATTTATCTGCTGGCAAATGGCCCGCACGCAGCTGCTGGCTTTTGGCTGGCTTCGGCTTTTGGCCGAATTTAGATCACCAAAAAGTTGCAATGGCGGAGTGTCGGATGTGGCGGATATGGCGGATGTTGGGTATACGATGATGTATCTACATACATATGTACGTATGTGTGTATCTATGAGCATGTGTTTGGCCCACAGGTATACATATGTAGGTATGCCGTTAGGTTGTATCTGCGATCATCTCTCCGTCAGCGGCCTGCCCCTGCCTCGCCCATTGTGCCACGCTCAGAGTAGCGGCCTTCTGTCAACGACCTTCGTCCCAAATATTTTGCGTTTAACAGCAAACCACAACGAGATACAAAAATACAAAGATACACAGATACATACATGGTAGAACCAATTTTCCCTTTGAATTATGTCTATTCAAAAGAGCTTTCTCTCTGTGGATTGGCAATGGTTGGACACAGAGATGGAGTTGGTGACTTCTGGGGCTCTGATCTATGGAGAGGCGAGGGCGAACAACAGATGTTCAATGTCAATGTCAAGAGATTGATAGGTCGCCCAAACCGAAACCCAGAAGACTAGCGAAGATGGACGACTGAAGACTGTTGCAAATTATTCAGATATGTATGGGATGGGATAGAAAGGGGAGGGGAGGGGAGGGAAGGGAAGGGGGGATCCACTTACACTGGCGATGGATCGATGAATCGATGGATGCTGGATATGGGTGTACGTATTGCATAAAGCAAACCAAAGCAATCTCTGTCATACGCAATACGAGAGACGGACTTGGCAAAACGAGGCAGTCGGACAGACAGGCGGACAGATATCGATGTCTCGATGTTGAGAAGTCGATGGCGATGTCGATGTCGATGCTCGCAGACCAATAAAGCGAGACAACACCTACGACAATTTTGCCATATTTGTCAGGCAGAGTCGCCTTGAAGCGGATCTCCCCTCTCCTCTTAACCGTTCGACTGCATTTGCCACAAGATACTCTCGCACAAAAGCCAAATCGAATCGAATCGAGGCAAGGCGAGGCGAGGCGAGGCAAGACGAGTGGTGTGGAGTGGAGGCAAAAAGCCAAGACAGCAAAAGTAAAGCAAAGCCAGCGCAGACATGGCTTGCTTTGTGGCTTAAATTCTACTTGATTTGAGTTAACCATTTTTCGCCAAACAAGTTTTTCAGCCAACACACAGATACAAGCACACACACACACACACACCGCATACACACCGTACACGCACACACAGATACGGACGAATCTTTGAATGTACGTAGGAGAGCAATTTAGACAGCCAGCCCCAGCAAAATGGTAAGACAGCAACAGGGCCAGGTGGGTACGTACTACGTACCCAAAGAGTGGGGCTAATGACGGTGCCTGTGCCTGTGCCTCCTCCTCCTCCTTCTCCTTCTCTGGTTGCGACTGCAGAAAGTGCAACTGCAACAATGAGAGAGAGAGACAGACAGAGACATACCTGGGATTTGTCAAGGTTGTTGTCACGTATCCACCAGGCCAGAAACATACATACATATGTATGTGCATATGTGTTTTCGTTATCATTCCCCCATGAGTCATGGCTATAAGTATCTCAAAAGTTGGCTTCATATTAGAAGAACTTGTTTTGATCAGCAAAAAACCCGATCGGGTGCAGATCTAGCGACATATGGCATAGGTCGTTTATCATAAAGAAAGTGATTTATTGACAAACAAGTAAATAACATTCAACTTCTGGTTTAAAAGAGCACTTCAAAGACTGACTTAGAAAGATATTCTGTGAGTAGACAGAGAAAAGTTAATGTCTGTGAGTCAATATAGAGTGAATATCTCTCATCATCTTCTTGGAAGAAAAACAATGATTTATAAGCAAAAACTACTAAACTGTCTTCGTCTGAGCTTCACACTCAGGATAGATTGAAATAGTCATAATACTTCCTTCTGGAAAGATCAATTAGAGATACATATATTCTGCTTCATATTAAGTGATGATTCGAATACGAGTAGCTTCAAAATACGTGACACCTTGAGATCATATATTGGCTACCGATCGTAGGCTGTCATAACGTCATAAAGCCCCATGGAAATCTAGTGTAATTTATCTGGTAATTCAGTTAATGCTTTGTGCATGACAAACTCTGTTCCTAACTATATAGTTTCGCTGTTTGTATAAGCCAATATACACTTGTATTATGTATTATGAAATTCTCTGCAGATGCGATCATGCGTTAAGCTTTAAAGGAAAAACATATATGCATAATCATGTATACACAGTAAAGACAGATACATTCAGATACCATATAGTCTGTATGTATGGTTGCCTTTTTCCTTAATTATCTCGAGTCACGCAAAATAAACCCAAGAGATCTAGAGAGTTGGCAATTAATTGGGATTAGAGTTCTTTCAGGTGTATGGAAATTTCGGTTGGGGATACACACACACATACATGGAGATGATGCACATGATGCACACATACATTATACATACAAATACATATGTACATATATGTTTGTACTGGTACTTTCGTATGTATTAAGACACAGAGGTGTACACCTATACATCTGTACATAGGTTTTGCTTTGTCGCTCGGCGAATAACGAACAAAACTGGTATTTTAACTTGTTGCTGCCTTGCCCCATTCCACTCCACTGCCCCCCTGCCCATGCCCATGCCCCTTCCCCTGCCCCTACCCCTACCCCGATGGGAGCTCTGGTTTAATGATTACGCGACGCGGTCGCTGCTGCTGCTACTCCAAAGTTGACGGAAAGGCGCCCTGAGTGCCGGAGTACAGCGTCAAGTATGTAACGCGCGCACAAGCTGCGCATGCGCCCAGTCTCTCTCACTCTCGCTCTCTCTCTCTCTCTCTTTCTCTTTTACCCGCACTCTCCACAAAGGCCGCTTGCCTCATCGCAGGCGTAGGGAGGCCTCATGCGTAAGCCCAAGATACAGTGAGTGCTAAGCCTCTCCCACCACCGACACCACCACCACCACTACCATCAGAAGCATTACCATTACCAGCAGAAGCGGTGGCTTCTATGGCGGCGTTTTGGGCAACATTCCAACAGTGCCGATGCCAATGCCGATGCCGATGCCCACGCATTAACCACAAGTACTCGTACACCATGGAGCTGAGCTCTGCTGTGTGTATACGCTGATGGGATTATGGCCGAGGGCAGAAGCTAGAGTTCTGTTCTGACTAGAAAGGGATCAGGGATCGCACGAAATATTTTCATTTGGATTTGTGGATGTTCAGCAAATAGATAAACTGCGAAAAAATTCCAGTCAAATTCATAAACTCATCGGGTTTTAGAGAACTTTTCATTAGAAGAGATACAAAATAGGAGTATTCAACAAAATTTTACTTTTTTTTCCCGTTTTAAACCAAAACGAACTTTCATTGAATTTTCAAAGTCTAAATTCCGGGAAACTGATCAAATTTGTATTTAAAAGCCCAATGATTTCTAGACGGTAAGCTAAAGCTAAACTGGAAAAATACCAGCTTTCATTCTTAAAAAAAAACTAAGCCATAAGAAAAAATTTTAAAATCCACAAATCTATCAAAAAAAGTCATTTTGGGCCACTGCGGAAATGTTATTTTCAAAGATGTAGTTAAGCTCCCAATTAGAATATCCTTTTTTTTATACTCAAAAGAAGATTTGATTGAATTTCAAGAAATGTCTTTATCGCTTAATACTTAAAGAACCCTCGGCTGGGCTGCCTAAGCTGACGCAAATAATTAATTCGAGTGGAGCGTAAGAACTTGTTGAAGTGCAGCATCAGCATCGGCATCGGCATCGACATCAGCAGTAGCATCAGTAGCATCAGAAATGATTGTACTCAGACGCCATCGGAAATGATCGTCAAGCGACGGAACAATAGAATTTAATGAACACATCAAACTTCTATGCGATGCGATGAGGATGAGGATGATGATGAGAGTGGGGAGAACTCTTCTCCTCTCCATTCTCGAGTCCACTCCACTCCGCGCCACTCGATACTCGGATACAATTGAGTGGCACTTTCTCGGATCAGAGGCAATTTGTTCCGTCAGGGGATTACTGTACTTTTTTTTTGCTGTGTGGGGGAAAGCAGGCTCCCGATTGATTCTATTCTATTCTATGCTTTTCTATTGTGGGGAATGGGGAATGGGTATTGGGGGCTGCTGGCTTTGTTAACTATCAAACAATTGTGTGAAAAGTGGCAGACAGCCGTATGAGTAATACAAATTCCTGGCTGATCGATGAATCGATCGATCGCTGATCTCGTATGCGAACCGGACGATGATGTATATCCAATTCCCAGAATTTGTCCCCTCGATAGGCCGTGTGGCGTCCAATACTAATTAGACGGCAATTGCTTTTGTTTTTTTTTTTTTTGTATGTTCGTGAGTGCACAGTGCGCTGCATTTGTTTGTTCACACGACAGCCACAGCAAAAACAGCAAAAACAGCAAAAACAAAGCTGTACAAATAGCTTAAAACTAAAGTCTTGACTTAAATATATGTACATATGGATGGAATGGATATGTATGTCCATATTTCCTTTGGCGAAGGTTACGTTGGACATGCGAATGCGAGGGCTGCACACTAATTGTTTGTTTTAATAATTTGTAAGCCAAAAATAAAAAAAATTTGCACGAAAAGGAAACAATAGAAAAGTTTTCAGTATTTTACCACTAAACTACTAACATGAACACTGCACTTTTGTTGGTAAATATTTGATTTTGTATTTTTTTTTTTGCTTTTCGGTTATGCTTCAAAAGCGAGAGACAAACAAAAAGAGAGATAGAGAGAGAGGGAGCAAGAGATTTCGCAACGGTATTACGGGACTTGGCTTTTCTGTACCAAAAAAAAATGTTAAACAAAAAAAAAATATATATATGTATATATATGTGTATGTACACAAACAACTTGGTTTTGTTTTTGTCTTTACTTTTTTGTTTTTGTCTGTTTCGGGTCGCGCTCCGACGCTTAGCTCTAGCCGCGCTCTGGGCCTCGATCTCGTTGTGTGGGTATCGTTTCTGTGGGATTATTCAATGCCGATTCTGTGCGAACTACACTACTGCGGATTGGATCGGATCGGATCGTATCGGATGGGTCTGTGTCGTGTCCGTACCCCGAACGCGCTCTAGTGGATTACCTGCTAGCGACTGACTGGCGCGACTGCTTGCCATTCCATTCGGTGGCTCCACGGCTGAGTCTGTGCATTCATCAATCTCTTTTAGCCAACTCTAACTCTCTCTCTCTCTCTCTCTTGACGCGAGATCACCTTTGCAGGCCCACCGATGCGCATCGGATACGCCGCCAGTTGGAGCTGGAGCTGGCCCTCGACCCACGAAACCCACAAAATCCACAACGAGCCACAACGAGCCACAAACGAAAGCCCAGCTCAGAGAGCGAGCCACGATCGGTATCTATGTATCTCTGGCCGAAAGTATCTCTCGTCGTGTACCGTGTATTGCCAAACCTGTTGCGTTGCTTGGCTTTAATTGCGCTGCCTCTACCCACCTCTACCGCATTGTCTCTCTCTCTCTCTCTGTCTTTCTCTGGTGTTTGTTGTCCATTAGACAAACTGAGAGTAAGCGTTAGCCTCCCCCCCACACACCATAGTTTTGCTCTCTCTCTCTCTGTTTTTGGGATGTGAGAGCGCCACGTAGTACACCACACAATCAAAGCAACAAGAAACAGACAATGCACTCGCCAAGCTGCCTGCCCCCACAGAAAGCCTTCTCTCATTGTGTATAGCAAATCACTGACTATACAGTCAGCCCTCTAAATAGTAAACATTTGGTAAAAACACCAAAAATGAACTAGTCTTCAGCTTAGATTTCAATTCATTCCATTTATCTAGTCATCACCGTATGTACCAGTATTCAGTGGTGGAGCTGGACTCAGATTGTAAGGGAGAAAATCCATTTTACATCTTTGCAGAGAACCCAGGCCCTGGCAAATAAATATTCAAGTCCAATCCGGATTCAGGATCAGTAGCTACTTACTCAATATAATGCCTTACTCGCTATACGTGCAACATCAGTTCGAGCAGCAAACCACGCTGCTGTTTCGCTCGGAAGCTAAGCCTGCACCTGGACCAAGAGCTGGATCTGGGTGCCACCCGCCGATGGAATCTGGACTTTCTAAAAATATCGTACCTTTATCATTCATTGGAGAATTTTCATGATTACTAACTCGTTTTATTGGGAACTAATGCCACTATATTACAAAAATACATGACCATACAGAGAAGAGTTAAAAAAAAAAGAATGGCAAACGTAACAAATATTTGAAAACTTAAACTAATTTTACATCAAACGAGAGGCTATGTCTTTTGTATATAATAGTTTTTTAGATTTGTAAACAACATTTTAGGGGCAAATTCTAAAGATGTTCATGAGATCTACTTAGCCAGGTATAGCAAATAATTGTAGCTTACTTTAAGTCGAATATACATATAGTATACCCAATGGATGTTTGGATACCCATCTAGCAGATGCACTGTGTTCAAGCCAATAAAAATGTGACAAATATTTCAATTGATTTCATCGAAAACTTATGTACGTGTTTCCATATCAAATTCGTAACATACAAAACTTGAAAATCTATCAAAAATTTCTTCAACGAGAGTGCTTTTGTTGTAATTTTTGATTCTTTGCTGTTTGTGACTTTAATTTCCGTGCTTCTTTTCCTTCTTGTTGTCTCTTGGAGGACAAGGAACAGTCTTAAAAATCATTATCATCATCATCTGCATTCACATCTGCATCTGCGCCGTTGAGTACCAAACGGAATGTGATTTGTTTCTTCATTAGCATACGACGAACGTCGAGAGCTAGACTATTGTAGCGCAAGTCAACCAGAGCCAAGTGATCGCTCTCAATTGTCTGTTCTATATCGATTTCTTCAAGGGATAACGAATCGATGAAGGTACCAATTGGCAACGAGAACTCCACTCCTTCGACATGAACTTACCTGAAATGAAGTTGTGCTGAGCATACAAATGGGTCAAATGTGGCAACTTGAAAATAACATTGGGGAATTCGAACAGGAAATTACGCGATATATTGAGTCTTTCCAAGGCTCGCAGATTGCCAATCTCCATTGGTAGTGACGACAGAAAATTGTGGGATATATTGAGATCTGAAACGATTAGATATATGTACATATATGTATATGCAGTATATGTATTTACATATCTATACGGTAATCTTGATTGCGTCTTACTTGTTAAAACTTTGAAATTTAGGGCCAATTTTGGTGTTATATTGAACAATGAATTGCCGCTATAATCACACTTCTTAACCTCAGCGTCAGCATTGGACATAAAGTTGAACATAGCTTGAGGAATTGTATTCAGATTGCTATGATTGAGATCTGCAAGATGGAACTAATTTTAACAATTATTTTTTGCGTACAAATACACAAGTATACCAAGAAAATTAAAGTCTCGACGCCCCACAGCACACACGCACAAATACACGCACATGCGTACACGTGTTGAATGAATTTGTGGCTGTTGCACAAACTTACCCAAAATGCCCGTGGATCTGAGCCCTTATCCAAAAACCACCTTATTTTTCGTCTGAACTGCGGAAAAATTCTTCAAGTTTTATCATTTTCCCCTTCGATCAAAGCAGACTCGGAGTAAATGTACCTAACTTCAAAATCTCCTAGCTTTAATCTCCAAAAGTCATTTGAAAACACACACAAATCCCGTATCACCCTTTAATTTAAAAATTATGCCAAAATCATGATAGCTTCGGTAATGGTTTCTTCCGAAACAGTAAAAGTTTGCAACGCTGACTCAATAACTCAGAATTGCCAATTGCAGCTGCGTAGTGCATAGTGATATATAGTATATCTACATATGTATATATATAATACTGATGTAAGCTTGTGTGGCGGCAAGGCAGTGGCGCTGCCGCCGATTGCTCCACGGCCCATATGATAACACCGGCCCATCAGGCTCAGAAGTGGCCCGTAGAGGTCGACAATCTTAATAATCTCTTAATAATCTCCTCGGGCAATCGGGACTGGTGGAGGGGGGAACCCAACCATCAGGAGATGACAGCCAGCGGCAGAGCCATCACCAGCTATCAGATCGGACTGGCAGACGCCAGCTTCATGGGGTCGGGCAGGTGAGTGTATGGTATAGCTGTGCAACGAAATAAATGACCACCGTTTAAAACACTTTAGAGACATTGAAAGAGACTGAACATGAAGATAATTTGGATGACGCTGGGCCAAATCTGACTAAGGAAAAATACACTTGACAATTGGATCTTGACGAGATCAGACGACGAGTGGGGTGCAGTACCCATACGGCCGTCCTTGTACGACTGAAACCTGCACTTGCTCCAACGCCGGATCCCTTATGGGTCCTTCCAAGACGACGTCCAACTGGGAACGCTTTGGCTTGCCTGGGGCCTCTCATGGCGTAGTGTTGCATAGACTCTGGCGATTGCTGCGCTGGCTCCCATTAACATCGCCATCACCAAGATTCCATTAAATGCACCGTTTGCCATTTGCCAGATTCCCTGGCGGGCGGAGAAAATGCCACCCGTTGCAGCGCCGCTCAGAATTGGGTTCCACGAGTCCTCCCGCTTCCTGTAGTGGACCAACGCA
Organism: Drosophila athabasca; assembly: GCA_008121215.1. NCBI lineage: Eukaryota > Metazoa > Arthropoda > Insecta > Diptera > Drosophilidae > Drosophila > Drosophila athabasca. The sequence continues at coordinate 5,807,607 of CM017796.1, read as the reverse complement.
CAGTCGACCGTGCCGAATGTGACGGCCCAAACGGCAAAGCTGCCGGCAATTGCGGGAGTCTTCATCTTGACAGAAACCAATCCGCCGTAGAGGCCGCGACTGAGTCCCGATGGGGCATCCCTGAATCCTTTCAGATACTGGAACAGGCCCCCGCCAATGGAGCCAACCAGGAAGGCACTTCCAACGTCCTCCACAATACGTATGGGACAGGGCTGACGATAGTGGTAATCCATGCTCTTTCCGGGCTGCCCCCAAATCGATATCTGACTATTGAGATGTCTTTTTTCTGTCGATCCTTTTGTACGAGATATTTTTCCGTTTGTATTTTTTGGTGCCTAATAAACGTCCGACAAAGATGTTCTCCTGCTTACAGTCGCTCGACCCACGGAATATTTCTCCAGTATAGCCACACCCGAAGCGCTTAAAGAATTTTCCGTCACGGAAACAATTGTACGTCGCTTCAATTATTCATCTTTCGTGCAAAGTAAACGATAACAACCAAACTAATTATGTAAGGACTATATTTTCTCCACGCGGTGCTTCTTGGGTATGCCAGTGCTGCGATAATCTGACCGCTCCTGCATATAGATTTTCCTGCACTCCTCCTTGAAGGCATCGTTCTGATACCAGAGCGTTAGGCAGTCCCTCAGTGCAGAGTTCTCCTTGCGACAGGCGCCACCATGAAAATGCTGCTGGTCTTGCAGCACTCCTCAAAGTCTGCGACTTCCTTTGTGCAGAGCTCAGAGTCTCTTGGTCCATATTTGCAAACCTTTGCCGTAAGAAAAAAGAATTATCGAATGTCTGCTGCGATGCCAACTTCTTTAATGAATTATTTTTATCGCGCGGCGCGATAAACTACTTGATATTTGATGAAGGTGTGGTGTTAACATTCCCTTAAACTCGAAATTCGAATACTTTCAAAAAATGGACTGTTGACTGACTATTTAAATTATTCACTTTTCTTCCATGGTCACAACAATAGTCGTTGACAATAGTTTCTTATCCATGCATGTGGGCCAATTGATCGAAGCTACTGACGTTATAAATTCACAGCCCCATTCAGCCTCAATGTTCCCAAAGGAAAATACATGTACATATGTATGTATATATTAGTGGGAGATTAAAACAATTGATTTACTATTCTTTACTCTAAAGCCATAAAGGAGCAGCTTGTATCTGCGCCTGCGTGACGACCTGGGACCCTGCTCCAGGAATATGCCAAGCTTCTGACACATCGCGTGGAACGGGACGAGCGGTTCATGGAAGTGAAGGAAGTGGTGGGAGAGAGATGAGAATGCTGAAAAAGCTCCACAAACTTTGAATTTCCCGGGTTTTGCCAGTGTGACCCTCTTTTGCCAGACCACAAGGTGAATGGCAAAAATTCGATCACTTGGAATTAAATTTCGAATTTAACGTTGAAACAAATGTGAATGGCTAAAGCTCGGTATGTACTTAAAACGGTAAAAGTTGTTCCTCTTATCATCCGTGTCCACGGACAGTGAAAGATTAACCCATTGTCGACCAGTGGGTAATACACTCGACGAAAATTATGAATCTTGAAGAGTTTTAGTGGAGTTCAGATGGACCATATCGTGGATCTATAGATGGATTACAAGAATAACTATTAATCTTATAAGTATTAGGACAATTTTCCGCGGATTGAATTGGGTTGAGCCTGTTTAAATAAAGGTGGCTTAAGTGGGCTAAGTTTTGCATCGATATATTTACGGTATATCCACGTGCTATTCGAATTCAGCGCTTTAGTAGACTTGTCACCTTGTGTACAATTTTTGTAAAAAAAATGGACAAACTTGTGGAGGATTGGTCAAAGTGGAATCCCATGGCCTTGGACTATTACGACGAATGCTTTAATAACTACGCAGAAGAGTCTGGCCAAAATGTGGTGGAGAAAGCATGCCCACCCATGAAGCCAAGCGATATGCGCAAAATAAAGTCATGCAAAGCAAATGCCGAATATCCGTACTTAGTTCTAAGGAAAAAATTGAAATCTACGTCGACATGCGCTGTGCTAAATTTCTTTGGACGGAGTCATGTCCGCAGCATCGACCTAAAGTCTAAGTTGGACAGAATCGTAGTTTATTTTAATGACTTGGGGTAGGTATGACTGGGCGAATCCAGACTACGAATCCATATGCGTGTTTGCTAAATATGTACTTACCTCTTGCTGCAGTTCCTTAGAGGCTGCCCACTGTCAACTGGATGCATTTCCCCAATATTTGCAGTTGAAACGATGCGTGCTCGGTGCCGAGGAAAATCCTAATCCCATGGCGAGTGCCGCCAAGGAATTACCCGATCCAGTTAGGCTTCCAGCACTAGTGCCAACTGCTCGTGGCCCAATTGACTTGAAATCACGCACTGTACACGTTTCGGCCAACGAAAATATGCATCCGAAATTTTCAGTTGTTCCAATCGTGAACGCTACGTCCTATAAGTCCGGCTCTTTCCTGACATTTCGAGACGTGGAGAAGCGTTTTAAGAATGTAAAGTTTGAGTTTAGCTTAGAGCGCTACGGGGCCTATATACTTGAGAGACAATTTAAAGATGAAATGTCGACCAAGGCGCTGATCCAACAGCTGCGTTGCGGAAGAAAATTATTCAAGTAAGTAAATAAAGGCCTGTATCGACAAAGAAGGTCGTTGAAACAGGCCCTAACTGTATTTACGAGTATATTCGATTTTGTAAAATATTGAATCTTCCAGGAACACGGATGTGGATGAAGATGATAACGAGGATATAGGTTTGTCTGGACACGAAAAATGCGTGGTTTGCAAAGAGCATACATCCACTGTGTGTAAAATTTGCGATATGCACTTTTGCGATGCATACTGCTGGGGCATTGTCTCCGAGCAACACGATATTAAATGCGGCACGGGTCAGAAAGTGGATATTAATGATGAGAATTTTAAACAATTGATTCCAAAGCCGGGTTTGCCGCCAAAGGGATCCAAGGTCAAGATTACTGCCTTCGAACAGTCGAATGTCGTATATGTGCGCTCGGCTGATTTCCTTTCTGAAGTGGCCTACTACCGTGTGCTGGCTGAGATCAGCAAGCATGGCAAAGATGTACCCAAGCTTGACCAACTGCCGGTCTGTGGCCAGATTGTGCTCTATAAGTTCGAGGGACAAGTTGTACGGGCCATGGTGCTCAATGTTGACAATCCGAACGATATATGCGTGGTCTCCGTTGATTTTGGCAGTGTTGAATATACTGATTTAGAGAACCTGTATCAGTGCAGTTCTTATTTGAGTGATTTGCCGCGTTACGCTGTTGCTGTGAAGCTCCGCGGCGTACCAAAGCGCGCCTTAACCCCCAAGTTGCGGGAAGTTTTGTACGCAATGCAAGCGTATACCATTATTTTTGAGCTAAGGTACCACAAGCACGAGTACGAGCACCACATGCAGACGGCAGTGTTATGGTGTATAGAAAAAAATAGAAGCATTAACAGCCTTGTTAAGAAAGTTATAACACCCGTGGAACCCGCTTTAAATGAGCCCGGATTAAATGAAGATGTAAGATTTACTCTTCTATCAGAGCTACTGCTTTTTAATATCTAATTTTCTCATTAGGTTCTGCCGCATGTGGCTGCGCCACCAGGGATGGACATTGACTTGATTGTCACGGACAACTCGTTCCTTAAGTACGGCATCGTATACTGCACCCCCGCAAAGTTGGCAGTGGAGATCACGAAAATGCAGGCGGCGTTTCAGGACTATGGAGAAAATATTGCCAAGGCTGATACCTATGCCGCTCCGTAAGCACCCAAAACGGAGAGAGAAATAGAGATAATTGCGCCAGCAATTTCTTTATTGAAATGAATTTTATTTGCAGGAAAGGGCAGTTGTGCGTTGCCAAATATATGGGAAAATGGTGTCGCGGCGTGTCCATTGAGCTTGTGGGTGATGGCTATCCCAGCATCTTGTTTCTGGACTATGGGAATATTGTTCCGATTCATGTGTCTGATATCCGTGCATATCCGCAGCAATTAGCATACCCCGTATTGACTACGGAATATGTTTTGATGGGTAAATTGAGCGAGCGCTTCAATGCAAAGCAAAATCGAAGTTTCTTATTCTATATGTATTCCATGTTTAGGCGTCCCGGAAAACCTCACTGATGCGCAGGTTAAACGTCTCGAGAGACGTCTGCCCTTGGGTGCCATTGTGAAGTGCGACGAGATTGTGAAGAATGAGGGAAACAACTACTCGCTTCGCATTGATGATCTGAAGGAGCATCTACAGCAATGATCGTCATGTACACAAAACAAACATTTTCCCAAAGAGTTGTCCACGTAAATGGTTAAATGTGCCTTATTTTTGAGTTGTATTTAGGAAAACGGTACTGAGGTTATCGCTGAGAGAAGCATTTGGCAAAAGATAAATGTATAAAAAAATGATCAATGAAGTGCAGTAGTACCTCGCGAAACTTTTTACTTTAAAGTGACACCAGATTGGAATTTGTTTAAATTAAATTAAAACAAACAATTTTCCTTTCCCACCGTACGGGCCATCGAGGCCAGTGCATTGTATTAATGGCCTGAATGCGCAGCTGATTTGGCGACTCGGTGCACTCACACACCAGATAGTTTTGGTATTGGCCACGCTCTTGATCCATAGACATACTCGTTGTGTTTTTTAATTAAATAATTTTTAATTTATAATTCACGTTAAGTGCTAGTAGTATCACATAAGATCTTAGCCATATTTTGTCCATACATATTTTATATGTATAAGTATTGGATGATAGCTCTGGTTAGCCAAAAAAGAGTCTTGAAGAGTGAAGAACTGAAAATCCAAATGAAATGTTCCCAAAGGAAAGTACATGTATGTACTTGCATACATATTAATGAGAGATTAAAACAATTGAGGGATTATTGTGTGCATTATGCGTGAATTTCTTTAATAGCCAGAATGTTGGCTTTACCAACGATTAATTCATCATTTTATAACAATCGATTTTGGTGTGTGTTAAATATAAAACTATAAACAGAATAAATACGATGAGGAGGTGCTCAGTGGATGAGGGAGCCGGATCCTTCCCGAGATGAGGAGATTTGTTTTTTATTGACTGGTATTGACTGGCCTACCAGTCATCCTCATCATCCTTTTCCTTGCTAATCTCTAGGCGGAACGATGTCTCCAAATTTTGCAGCTTGCGACGGCACAGGCTTCCCAGCGGATTGTTGCGCAAGTCAACAACGACCAGCGTTTTGCTCACTATAGCCTCATCGGTATCAATTTCTGCGAATGCAACAATGCCGGTTATTGTAGAGGACATGGGGCATAGGGCTTGGGAATCGCTGAAGATGTACTCACCATAAATCTTGTTCTCCTGAGCATCCAAATGTGTCAAACTCTCTAACTTAAAGATAACTTGAGGTAAAACGATAAACGAATTTCTGGATATGTTCAACTTTGCCAGGGCCGTCATATTGGCAAGTTCGTCGGGCAGCCTCGACAGATTGTTTGACGAGAGATTGAGATCTGTAATTTTCAGAGATTATTAGATTTCTTGGATGTCAGGCTGCTGCCTCATAATAATATATGGAATTGAATAGATCACCTGTTATGGCGCTGAATTTCTGAGTAAATTTGGGTGTGATGGACTTGAGATCATTGCCACTTAGATCGCAAGACTGCAACACTGTGTTGCGCATCAAGTGGTAAACGGCATCTGGCAATGTCATCAATTGGCACTCGGAAAGATCTGCAAGAAGTTTATAATTATGGGAATTATTTGATTCCTTTTGCTCTTTGCCTGCCTTGGTATAAGAGTTGAACAGCTATTACAGCTGTGTTATTAATACGAGTATAAGAGACTAAGAGTCGCCAGCCAAAAGCTTAAAATCGATGGCGCTTTTGCCAATAAAGCTCTTGCAAAAGTTTCCCCCATTTTATATGCCTATGTATATATACGATCTAATTGATTGTAGCAGCGTTACCCTTACCCAAATGTGCACTTTCTTCTGCCGTCTCGCACTGTTGAATCACCTTTACCACCAGGTGCGCCATCCTCTATTCCTACAGCTGATAGCCGTCTTATCAGTGCTTTGTTCTTCTCCCAATTTGGGCACCGCGATAACCCAACTACCAACTACCAACGCGACGCAAATGTTGGCCAACACTGAGCACGTGAGCACTAAAAATATAAATGCGATGCGGCATTCCCCTTACCACACGCAGGGGAGCATCAGCATCAGCTCTCTCCCTCTCTTCGACTCTCTGTCTCTCTCTGCCACTGAGTCAGACGGCGATCGAAAAAGCTCTGGCATGGCGAGGGAATTCCTTTCCCACAGAGACTGAGTGCGTGTGCAAACGTACGAATATAAGATTGGCAGAGATGCATATGTTCAAGGGGGAAAGTGTAACAGTTGGATAGTCTTATACAGCTGCTTATACAATCAGCTGTCCAGAGGCATGCATTGCATGCAACTTGCAAGGCAACCTCAATGCGGTAAGACTTGCTGATGTCTCATTGCAGAACGAATAAAAAAAAATCAAAATCAACTCGACTCGATTGCTAATCTCCACAAAAGTTATCTACCATATTTGGTGTTGTGTGTTGCCACTCACTTATCATTCAATTGATGGGGCGACAAATTACCTTTCTTTGTTAAGCTGACGAACATTTACACCCATATGTATGTACATACATACATATGTGAACACCTACATCACCACCTAGTAAGTGTTGTAGCGACGCACTTTGCGTGCTCGGGATGGATTGTAGGGGCAGCACTCAATTATAAACAATTTTGTTGCACTCACTCGCGTATGGGGAAGTGCGCAATAACTGAAATTGGCTCTTGGCCAGTTTCTGTTTTGTTGTGAGAATTCCATATAAATATATGTATGTATATTACGACTTACATATGAAAGAAACAGATCGTAAATACGAAACAAACATATATGCATAAATATATATGTACATATATAGTGAAATCTTTCTCTATCAGACCTTGGGGAAGACTCTGGAGTAGAGCCCACAGAAAACCAGGACTCTAGTGGGAACTGCGCTGTGCGTTGGCCTTTTGGAACCCTCCCCCCCAGATGAAATGGGTTCGGGAACTTACCCAAATGTTGATTCTCCTTGGCATCTTCACAGCGATTTACCACACGGATGACACCGCGTCCGGCAATTGGTGAGCATGTGGCGATGCCACCGATACGGGCTATGTGCTCTGGGAGCCGTGGATCTTCTATGCTTTCATTGGAGCTCTCATTTGAACTGTCATTTGGTGTGTTCTCATCAGCAACAGTGTGATCTTCACCACCTCTCGTGGTGTCATCAGTTGTGCCATCTGTTGTGCCTTCATTGTTGGCTTCATTGTTGGGTGCAGTGTTGGGAGCACTGTTGCCTCCACGGCCGTTATTGTTTCCCCCATGGCCACCGCGATTTCCCCCGTTCGCGCCACCGTTGCCCCCACTGTTATTGGACGCAAAGTTTGTAATATCGTTACCAAAAGGCCGCATCTTAATCTCGTTATATTTGTATATTTCTTTGTTTCGTTACTATTGCTTATAATCCTTATCCCGACGTATTATTCCTGCGTAAAAAGTATATATGTATGAATATTTTTTGCAGAACTTCACTTCGAACTTCACTCCAAAAAAACAATTAGTTTTTCCACAACCGATGTGTGTCTGTATCTTATTTGAGCTGTATTTGAAGGGATACAACAAAAAGTATAGTCGCGGATTTGAAATTCAATTATTTTGAACGTCCTACTGATCCGGTACGAACTGAACGTGTGTCTCTTGCGCATTGAAATATTGAAAATGCTTTTTACTTTCGGTTTTTATAGCACGGAAGAAGAAAGAAAACTGCGCACAACAAAACAAATGAAAAATAAAATGGCAAGAAAAGCAAATAATAACACACAAATTGGCATTTCTTGTGGTTGTTCGAACAGAGGATACTCTTACTCTTACTCTTCCAATTACATACCTACATTAAAATCAAAAATAAAATATTGAATTGTATGTAAATCCTTTAATGTTAGAAGACTCTCTTTTAATAATCATTATTACTGATCAATCTTTCCATATCGCTCCAGAAGAAGGAGAAAAATCTCTTAAAATTAGATCTATTCCCAGACACGATAGTCTGCTTTAAAGAAGCAGCCGCAATAGAATCTTTAATGGATGAAATCTCTAACATATTTCGGGGAATCGAGTATAAGATTATAATCCTATCTCTGCATTTCTGGGAATTGTGTTTTCATGATTCGTCTTTTAAAATTGACATATGAAAAATATATACATACATATGTATGTATATATCGATAATATTTACATGAAATGCGAATGGTAATGAGAATTTCTAACGACCCCCTTCGATAAGGGTAGCGTTGCATCGCACCAAAATGTCTTGTCATCGTAAGAGCAATAGCCTCTGATATAAACAGTATTTCTTTCTCTTGGCCCAATCGCTCTTGTTCTGCCAACAGAAAAGTGTAAAAGTTCAATGCGAAAAGAGAGCCAAAGAGAGTGACATGACTTTATGAGAGAGCCCAGCACATTATCAGTGCGAAACTCTCAGAATTTATATGTATATACGATCGAAGATATATGTATGTATGTCCGTCCACATGTGTGTATCGTGGGGGTGATACTTATAGAACCTACTTTTACGCATCTGCTGCTGCTGAGATACCGGAACTGCCTATATAGACGAAATTTTCCGCACACTTGCCAGTCAAAACAAATTGACAAGAGCAAGACATTTCCATGTAGAGCATATATAATAAATATGTATAATTGTGCACTAATTAATGGCGTTGCTGTGTGTTATCAACCCGACAAAGAAATGCCTGACAAGGACATGTATATGTTCGTAAGGCCATTCCAGTCATTGTCTTGCTTGATTTACAATAACCATACCAAAACCAAACAAGACGCAAAAGCCCTAAAAGCTTGCTGCTCTGTAAAGCCTCGTTAATAGTTTAAAAGCTACCAGAGCTTTTTAAGCTTTTGCCAAGGTATCTACAAATATTAGGTGTGTGCTTAGAGAAGAGGTAGTATACAAATAAAAGCTTAAAAGGTATCCATAAATAATAGGGGTGCTTATAGTAGAACATAATCATTAATCGAATAAAATATGGTGGTCACAGGTAATTTAAATTAAGTTAATTCTTGGGATGAACAGAATACAATCTCTTTCTCACAGGCCACGGCTCCTGCATACTAATAAAACTAATTTTAGGTTTAAAATTTTTATTCGTCAAAAACAAAACTGAAACACTAGAGATATCATTTGATGTTCATATCGGATTTTGATGTATCCAACGTTTAAATATTTACATACAAATTTGACAAATTTTAAAACCGAACCGATAGACAAATAAAGCGCAAAAGACAACGAAAATTCGATTGGAACAAACGGCTAAAAATGAAATACAATACTTTTAGGTAAGAGTATGCCACAACACGGATTAAAAATGCCCATAGGTTTCACTAACACATTTCCAGTCTACGATCTTAAAAGTAATTACGAATCAACTACGAGTACATACGAATAAGTATGCGGTAGGTATAAGGTATATAGGTAGGTATTGTATGTGGGTAGGGTAGATTAGGGATTATGATATATGTATGGGCCATCTGGAATCTACTACTGCAGGACCACACCCTGGGCATGCTGGAGTCCCGTGCACAGATAGAGCATGATAATACTGAGGGCCTGAACCCGCTCGTCGGATCTGTTCTCCACACTGATCGTCGATGATTTCCAGGACGATGATTCTGTCGCCTTTTCGGCATCGTTCATCATGGTATAGCCTTCCGTTTCCGCATCCAAGGCGATCTTTAGCTTTGTCAGCTGCGAAAAGGAAAATTTAGATATCACAGAGATGTATTGTAACAACGTATTGTAGATTCGATTTTGGGCAATTACCAGCTCATTGATTTTGGCCACCCGCTCGTCAGGTGGAGCACTGGCGTACAGATGCTTGCTGGAGCTCTTGGCAAGGTTCATTAGATCTTCGTTGCGGGTGTGTCGAATGATTGGCTCGGTGATGACGATGACCTGCTCGAAGCTGAGGTCTGTGCACTCCGCTGGCAGTGCCTCCAGGTGTTGGGTGACCCGCTCGAAGGGATTTTGATGCACACTGGGTGTCGCCACCTCCTCCACAATTGACGATTTGCTGAGGCCACCAAAAGAGAGGTTCAAAATATGGAGATTATGAACCCCATATAGGGGACTCACCGCGAGGGCGTATGCTGGGGACTAGGAGGTAGGCTCTTCGAGTTCATCTGCTGGCCGCTGCCAGTCAGCGAGGATACAATGCCGGGTATGTCCAGATTGCTCGCCTGACGCTTGATCCCCTGCGCCAGCATCCCCGTCAGACTGGACCTGTGCACATCTAGTCCAGCCTGCACTTGCACCTGTGCCTGGTCGCCCGTCGTCGTGACTGCCTCCTCCAGTTGCATGGAGCACGTCTTGGACTCAAACAGCTCCAAGTTCTCCGCCTGCGTGATGGTAAACTCCGGCTTCGTCACCCCCGATGGAGTGGCTGCGGCAGTGGATGGCTGCGACACGGAACCAGAACAGTCGACAGGCCCACAGACGGTGGCATTCTGGCACTTGGCTATGCATTTCTTGTGGCAGCACATGGAACACTCCTGGCACTGCATGGCATCCTTCAGCCAGATTTTCTTGCCACAGAAATCGCACTGCGTGGCCCGATGGAAGTGCGTCCGCACAAAGCTGTGGGCTCGGGGGGCCGCACTGGTGGAACCAACACTGGAAATAGCACTGTCCGCCAGAGTGCTCGACGACTTCAGTGAAACTGTTTCGGATGAGGGCTCGTCCTGTCCACGTTCGAATTGGGTTCTGCCAGAAGGAATTTACCATTAGGAATTATCCCTCACATTATCTGCAATGTTCAGAGCTTACCTGGCTGGGGAATGGGACTTGGAGCCGCTCTTGGTGGTGGGTGGATCGCCGACGATAACGTTCGGATTGCCCATCCAGGAGAAGCCAAACAGAATATCGCCGAAGCAGAGGTTCGGATTAAAGCCAGACTGGTTGGCCAGGTCATGCATCTTCCTGTGGATATATGAAGGACAGATTTAAAGTAGAGCAGATCCTTGGGAGAATGGCAGACTTACCCTGCCTGCAGAGAGGCCGGATTAAGGGCTATCTGTCGGAGGCATTGATTCAGACTGGTCTCCGAGCACTCGACGAGTATCTGGCCAATCTGGACATTGTTGTAGCCCAGCAGGACACTCTCGCCGGCACACTTGCCAAAAACGCAGACGTTGAGGAAGCGACTGTTGGCATCCAGCTGGAAGCTGCACACATCATCCATGTGTATCAGGGGACTGAAGGGGCAGTCGATCGTCGAGTGCTGATAGAAGTAGTTAACCGGGTCATCGGTGCACCTGTGCGTGGAAGAGTCATCGGTTTTTATCCTATCTCTGTCTTTGTCTTTTTCCTTATCTTTTTCCCTCTCCTTTTCCTTTTCCTTATCTTTATCCTTATCCTTGTCACTGCTCTCCCGGCTCATGGTCTTCTTGATGGCCTTGGCAATGAGATTGGACTTCTTTGGGGAATTGGTGGGCGTCTGTCCCGTGAGGCCAGACTCTGCCGCATGGCGGCTAAGGCTGGGCTTTACCGCCAGATGCTTGGGCACCGTCTCCGCGGTAGTGGCCTCCGCCTCGGGTTCGGTCTTGGCGGAGGCGGAAAGCATGTCGCACAGCTCATCGTACTTCTCCAGATCCTCCAGGATGGCATCGTTACGTATGATGCCGGGAATGACACGCTCGATGCGCAGGCAGAAGACGGTGGCCTGCAGGGTCTTCACGACCTTGGCTATCTGCTGGATGGTCGTTACCTGCTTGCCCTCGATAGCCACCAGTGCATCGCCGGCCATCAGATTGGACTTGCAGGCCGGTGTGTTCGGCAGCACGGACTCGATCCTCACCAGCTGGCTGGTGCTCTGCTTGAAGACAATACCGATCTGCTGGTTCTTCGCCTTGTGAATGAACACGTCCAGGGAGATGAGCACATGCCGGTTGTCCTTCTGATGTGCCTCGATAAACGGCACCGGCGCCAGAGTAATGGTGCAGTAGGTGTCGCCATTGCCCGGCGATGTCCAGGGCATCAGTCGGGAGAGCTCTGCCACCTTCACCGTGAGCAGACCGTTGGGCTGAATGTCACAGTCGCCGGCCTCTTCCTCGGCCGTCCAGTGGAAGAAGGGCTTGTAGCGCAGCTTGTAGTTGGGCAGGGTGTGTTTCCGCCTCACCGCCTTGCGTATCTGATTGGAGATGAGGTTCGTGATGTTCGACTGCATCTGACGGCCCTGGTACTTTGACTCTATGTCCAGTATCAGTTCCGGATCGCCCAGGAAGCTCAGGGACCAGTGGGTGTATGGTTTTCGCGTGAACTGCAGACGCGCCATGCCCGACAACTGCTTAACCTTCAGCGTGATGGAACCCTTCTTGCCCAGCACCATGTCCGCATCGATGGACGTGGAGAAGTTGCCCACGTAGTTGATGTCCAGCAGCAGGTCCAGATTCTCGATGCGCTGCTCCCGCTCGTCCAGTTCAACATTGTGCACGGAGAGCGACTTGATGTCCGGAAACTGATCGCCCAACTCCAGTTCCTTGATCTGAAACGGCCCCGGGGCATTAGATCTGTTCTGTGCAATATATTCTCTGAGATTAAGGACTCACTGTCAGCTTGTCCAGGAGCTTGCCGGTGGTTGTCTTGGTAATCAGTTCATCCAATTCGATGGAGAGCTTCCGGTAGAACCATTTACGAACTCGGTTCGAGTTCTTGAACTCATGGAACAGGAACTGCATCACAAAGTTTAGGGAAATCAACGCCGAGGCACCCTGAAGACTCTCCTGATGATTCTCGCAACTGTTGACTGTTGGATTGGGCGGGGCCTTCAGGTTCCTGGCCGTCTGCTTGATGTTCTGTCAATAGATAATTATGAATTAATATGATGGATAATATATAGGTGGGGAGGGGGATAGGGATAGGCATAGGGGTAGGGATGGCTTACCACTGGCAGCGTGTATTTGGCATTCATCCGTTTCTGCTCTTCGCTCTCGTCGGGCAGGTTGGAGAATTTGATGAATATAAGATACTGCAGCAGTATCATGATGACTCCGCCAATCAGCAAAAAGATCAGGCAGAGCAGCAGTATATTCGAAATGGGTATCTCCATGTTGGGGGACTCTCGAGAGTTGACTCTAGTTGTAGGAGGCTGCGCGGGGAGGATATGTGAGGGCCTGTGCTTATGGGCCCGAGACTTGCATGCCACACAAATCCGATTTCAGTCTTCTCAATTTCAATTACCTCCTAGATGTCCATCGCCCATCGTTTGTATTGTTTTCATAGGCTGCCAGCAATTATGTCTATCTGTCTGGCAATCTGTTTGTCGTTCAATGCTAGCTAATCACTCCATCCATTGGACTCTAGTGCTCAGTGTGTGCCCTAACTGTTTGTGAATTTCCTCTGTGATGGGAGTCGTCTGGTGGATTCTCTGGTGGTGCACCACTGCTAATGTTCCCAATTGTTGTAACTACTGTATACTCCGGGACTCAAAATCAATATGTGGCTGCGCCTTAGTTTGCTCTTGGCCCTGCCACCTGCGCATGCCCCCTGATCAGCTGACTATGCATCCTAGGGGGTTGCTTGGATTGCCCAGAGCTGTGCCCAGCTGTTGGCTCTTAACATTTCATGCACAGCTGTGGCAATAACGGACCACAATAGCCACTTACAGGACTCCCACAGCTACAGCTACAGCCACAGAAGCCACAGGGGGTTGCACGACGACACACACTTGAGAAAAGCTCTAGATCCAGAAAGAGGGGTTGGAACACTTGAAGGACCTGATAGCTATAGCTGAACATCGATTCTGATTCATCATAGAATGTTGTTCTTTGTTGGGAGGAATGGAACTCGAAATCTTTTTAATGGAATTTTGGAATTTGGGGTCCACAGCCACAGCCACAGCCACAGAAATTGTACACTCAAAGCTTTCCACTTATTGAATTTTCATGGGTAGACATGAATATGAGCAGGATAGCAAGTGCAAAAAGGACTTCAAATGATACCATTATCACCTAAGTCCACTCCATTATCAAAATACTATAATAATAATAATGCAATATAAAAATACAATTAATACATTTTTAAATAATATAATAAAACTCCAAGTCGATTAGGTTTGTAATTTTTCTGGCATTCATTTTGTTTTATTTGTTTTTTTTTCGTTTTTTTTTTGTTTGTTTTTTTTTGTATTATTATGTAATTCCTTTACTTTATGTAAAATAAGAAAGTATTAATAGTTTTTATTAACAAATTTGTTGAAGGCAGGTATTTATGTTATTATATGTTTATGTATGTATATCTTGTCTTGTATATAAATTACAAGTTCCTCTTTATAATTATACATAATTAAACGTATTATTAAATGTAGTTCAATTATCTCTAGCGTCTCTTAACCATTAGTTAAACTGCGTCATTTACTTAGTGTATTCAGTTATTCAATATATACTATATATACATACATATATATATGTATACATACATACTTGTATATACAATATATATGTATAATGTATATGCGCATTGTCATTACATTTTAGCCATTACCATTAAATTGTTCTAATTTAAATTAATATATATATATAGTATATATATTATGCTGCGCTTTCCCGTCCGTCTACTCCCCAGAGAGACTATCCACAGACTATCCCCTACTGCTACTACATCGTCATATCATATTTTCTTGATTTCCTTTCGGATGCTGTGTATAAAATTCCAAGCTACTTTTAGATTTCTCATGTGACCTTTCAAACCAGACAGTAAACAATTAACAAAAATATACGAATATCGCGAATCGTTAAGTTAGGGCTCAAGTTCAAGTTAAGGTTAACGTTAAAGTTCAAGTTAAAGTTCAAGTTCAAGTTTAGGTTAAGGTAAAGAAGGTAAGCAGCATACCGGCACGGCATGAGACAGTGAGCACAGGATATTGTGGTGCGGTGGGCCGTTTTGGGGGTGGACCTGGACGTAGGACCTGGCACGGCGGCAGACACCGACACCGTACCCTGTGCTCATTGGGTCTCGGTCACGGCCTACACACACACACACAAGTATATCATTTCACTATTTCACCAGATCTCCAGCTATATCTCCCTATCGGGTGTGAAGTTGAATAGGATCGGACATCGGACATCGTGTAACGGTCATCGGGGATCGGGGATCGGGGATCGCAGTGGAGTTTGGGCAATGTCTGTACAGTAGTTCTATGTATGAAAACAATCAATAATTCAAGAACCTGGAAGAACAATCGAACTCGCGACATAACGCTAGGCAGCGCATGGTAGTACATATAAATATGTTTAATTATATTTATAGGATACTTCAGTTTTTGTTTGGCATCTAGTTTGGTAGATGGAGGGACGTGTTTTTTGCCTGCTGGCCCCCAATTGTTCTTCCCCGAAATATCGTATCATCCGATCTCTCCTGTTCATGATCTAATGTTGATCTAATCTCTACCTGCACCTGCACCTGCATCTGGCATCTGGCATCTGGCTGCTCAATTAATATATGTTGGTAGTACATATGTATGTGGTAGTACTTTGTGGCTAAGCATCTGTGGCGAGTGTGACGAGTGTGACATGTGGTAGAGCACTTTGGTAGAGTTCACAGTTAGCCAGCTAGGGGCCCAAATAGGAGACCCAAATATGGTTTGGGCCTTCAAAAGCAAATCGAAACCGAATTAGATGCCAATAATTTGCTAAAACTAAATAGTTCCTCTAGCGTAATGGATTGGATATACATATGTACGATATCAAAATAAGAACCTTATTATTAACTAACTCTCACATTTTTGTACTCATTTCCACTTTTTGATGTTCCATTTGTATTCTGTATTCCGTCTGTTTTGTTATTTTTGTTTTGTTTGTTATTCGCTTCGCATTAATAGCGAAAGGAAGCCAATAGCTGCCTCACCAAGAATTCTACACTACACTCGACTCCCCTCCACTCCCATGAGAATGTTGGATGGCCTAAGCAAGCAGAGCGAAATATGGACACGATCTTAGCCTACGATAAAGGATTCGAAAAGGAATAGCTTCGTAGAATACGTATGTATAAATAACTGATTGAATGGACAACGGAATGATAAATCGGAATTACAATTACAAATATGTATTGCTGTTGTTGTTGTTGTTTTGTGGAAGTAGTCAAAGGGTGGCACCTTGGAAAAACACGAGTACTGTACTGAACTGTATGTAAGGTAAGCAAAGTGGCGAGCGAGCGAATTTCTATATCAGATATTAGTTTTCATTTCTGTTAATTTTTCCCCATTGTTTAGCTTTGGATTCTTTTGGTTTTTGTTTCGGTTTTGGTTTTGGTTTTGTTTTGGTTTTTTTTTTGACACTAGATTATAGACTATTGTATTGTAAATTGTATAATAATGCATTTACATATGTAGGCTTGTGAGTGTATATATATAAATCGCGCTTTTATGTATCCGTAATATAATATAATTATTAAAAATGTATGCATTTCTATTTCTCAGTTTTGCTGTGTTCGGTTTTCCGGTTTTTTTGTTTTTTTTTTTGTTTGGTTTTGTCGGCATTCTCCGTATTGCTAAGATTTACTCGTAATATGTATAATTAATTATCGTACATTGCTGTAGTGAACATGGCTAAGTTGGTTTCGGTTTGGTGTTTGCTTCTCTTGGTTGTCGTCTTTTCTGCACCTCCTCTGTATGCCTCCTAAAACACTACTCTCGTAATCGTAATCGTAATCATACATCATACATCATAATCGTATTCGTATTCGTTATCGTAAGTACGTTTGCTGTGTAAATTCGCATAACTGCTCAGCGGTTATAATTATTTACTTAAGTAATGGATTCACTTTTTTGTTTAAATTACAATATTTGTGCGCTCTTCGATATCCCTTCGTCATGTTCCTCATGTAACCCATGATTCGTCGTCGTCTATCTATACATCTATCTATTGTTTTGATTTAGGATCTTATTAGTCAATCATTTGATGTCTTAATGTCTTGATGTCAGCTGTGTCTGGTATATGTCTGCGTTACTGTGATGCTGATTTCGATTTCGAGTGAGGGACTGGTGGTGTGTTTGTGTGTGTGTGCCTGTGTGCATGAGATTCACATTTCCTATTTGCATGAGCTGGAGCTGGAGCTGGAGAGGTATACGGATACTGGTATCTACATACATATATATGAATGCTGTGTCGCTCCGGATATATCGAAACATTTGGAAATTAAATAACAATGCAATCAGACTAACCAGATTCATATACATATTTTCGAATAATAAAATGGCAATGTATTAAGGCTTTTGCTCATAAAGGCAAGACTAGATAGGCGATAACGATTAGGCATGTAGTATACTACTTAAACGAGGATTATCTATCAGGTATGATCATCATTTACACTAGCCTACACCTCACATCATGTACAGACTTTTCTTGCGAACGAATCGAAACAGTTTTAAGCCTCAAAGAGCAATGCATGCCAATGTTCATGTATGCTCCGAAGTTAAAGTAAGTGCTCTGACCGGAATGCAAAATTAGGCTCGTTCGCAGACGTTGATTGTTGTATCAGAAAATAAAGTAATGATCTACTACCTCGTCAAAGTCTGTACAGACACAGAAGAAGACAATAATTTACATAGATACGTACATATGTATGTACATACATATGTATGTATTCAGCTGGTCATGATTGAGGCTGTGTATATTGTATATTGGTATTGTATTGGGTTTTGATCTTGCATTACTATTGCTATTAGTTATTGTTTTAGTTTTAGATTTAGTTTATGTTCGATTAATCAAAAGAGGGAGCGGGATAGAGATAGAGAGAGGGCGAGTATTCGCTCGAATATACACGAATGAATGAAAAATCCTTAAGTATTCAAAATGCGCATCGTTTGTTTGCTATTAAAGTTTAAGTATTTATGTTTTTTTTTTGTTGTTTTTTTTTTTTTTTTGTTTTTGGTTACGGTCTTTCGTTTACGTTTGCTGTGTCCGTTACGATCGAACTTGAGTGTGTGTATAATCGTAGTCGTAGGTAAATACATTACATACAAAAAATTTGATATCTACATTAAACTCGTATGTACAGGAGAATAAATATAATTTTGCATTTAAATGTACATAATTGAATTACTAACTTTAAATACAAACAAGACAAAAACGCTTGCAGATTCAGATTACAGATTCATCGACCTATGTCCTAGATAAACCTACAATGTATAATGTATGCGAGTACCCCTACAATATTTCCTACACATATTGTAGACCTACAATCTAAGTATGTTCTGCTTTTTGAAATATAGTTCCCGTTTGCTGGTTGTTCTCTTAGGCATTTAGTACAATAAAATAAATACACTCTATCATATCATATCATCATATCATATCATTCATATCTGACATTGAGTTTGTTGCTATTCCTATTCCTATACCTATATTCATATTCTTATTCTTTTCCCTATCCTCCCTCCTCTTACCACCTCTTACCACCTCTTACTCCTACTCCTATAGCGATCTCCTAATTCCTATTCCTTGATCTCTCGTACTTTTTACATCTCATTTCAGTTTCAGTTACAATTAAAGTTACACTTTCAGCGGTTTCTGGTTCTGGCTTCTGTTTATCATCATCATCATCATCATCATCATCCCCCTTCCCTTATAGCGTATGATACGAATACAGCGGATGGTGCGGGCTATGTTGCTGCGTATGCGGATGCTGATGCGGATGCGGATGCTGCTGCTGTGATTGCTGCGGCTGTGATTGCTCTTGTGATTGTAGTAATAGTTCTTCTGGCTGATGATAACGATGGACTGCTGCTCCTGACGCTGCTGATGTTTCCATCCATCCACCATCTTGTAGATCGCAGATAGCATTATAATTAATGTCATTATCCGAATAGATCTTTTTAATGGCTACTGGTGTTGTTATTGTAATTGGTACACATAATATCATTGCTTCATTTTCATTTGTTGTTGTCCTTGGTGTTGTTATTGCAGTTGTCCTAGTCCGAGACCTAGTCCTTGGTATAGTTCCTATGAATTCTTCATAATCGAAGTGGGGCGAGGTTGTTCTTGTTTCTGGCAATGAGATTGCCATCAGTGAGGATTCGTACGGCTTGTGGCAGCATGGTAGCCATTCATGTTGCTGTTGCTGTTGCTGTTGTTGCTGTTGTGTTACTAGTAGTTGCTGTTGTATTTGCTGATCATCGTTTGCTCGTTGCGATTGCGGTTGTCGATTTGGGTTTGTTGATTCGTGTGAGCTTTCCTCTTCTCCTTCAGCCAATTTCTTGATATCATTTGGTGTTAGTGTGGTGTGGGTGGTGGGTGTTAGTGTTAAAGTGGATCTTGGTACATCAACATACCGATGATTGATTGGTATATGTTGGTGTAGGTGTTGGTTCAAGTGTTGGTGTAAGTGTTGGTGTAAGTGTTGGTGTTTGTGTTGATTTATGCGTCGTATCGTATCAAAATTGTGATCTAAATTTGGTGCTGAATACGATGAGCATATGGCCTGATGTTATACCCAGATCTGATCCTTTCGATTACGCGATCGCAATCAAAGCCTTTGCTAGCACCAGTCCTCCTCGTCGGAATCGGAGTGTCGAGTATTAAGTCCGCTCTTTGGCTTAAAACCATTTAGAACTGGAGATGGCAGTACACGACCTGTTCGGCCCATAGCCAGCGCTTGCTCGAACGACAGCGGTGCTATATATTCCAGTCTAAAAAATATACAATTTATAACGTCAAGTAGGAACATCATATCATATCTGCACTCACCTTTCTCTTTCCACCTCTCTCTCGCGATCACGCTCCCGCTCATACAGCTCTCGCTCCCGATCTCTGTATTCGAAGCGCAGGTCATACTCGTGCAGGCGATCCCGATCCCTGTCCCGATCCCTAAGGCGTTCGCGATCCCGCTCGCGGTCTCTACTACTATAATACATATCTCTAGGGTCCCGCAGCAGGTCTCGATGATGCGGCAGCGAGTGAACACTGTGGGGCGTTGAGTGGTGCGTCTGAAAAGGAGTACGAATTATTATTAGTAAAGGCTTTTCTTTGGTTTTTGTTTATGGGTTATGGCTATACTTACGTGAGTTGGACTCGCATTCAGCTTGGGGAAATTAATGTTGGTTGGCTTGAGCTGCAGTGTTGACGGTTTGCTTGGAGTCGGTGGTAGGCGTCGTCCAATTCCTGCACGACGGGAGGCTAGCGTTGGGTAGCTATGCTGCACATGCGTGCCACCTGTCGGGAACAAAAGTCAGACAGACGATTAGAGATTACTTTTCCGTCCGACTGGCCAACGGTCGCGTCTATTAACCAAACGCAATGTATAGCATAAATCGATGCAAATAAGATACTAATATTATGTATTTATATATGTAGGTATGACATTGAACGGTGAGTGCCTACATTGTTCTTTATTGCGCTATCAACAGGGGCAACAGACTCATTAAACAAAGAAATACGATTATATACATATGAAACAAACAAATTTCGAACGATTCAATTGGATCATGTTCGGATTTTGTACGATCTTTGACAAAAATAATAATACAAATCTTTGAAAATTGACGGAACTACATACATATGTATGTACATATGTATTGGCTTAACAGACGGACAAAACGTATTAAGATCTTGAATTCCATTTGAATTGAATTGAATCTTCCAAAAGGCGAACATGATCCAGGTCTTTACAGCCCTTCAATTTTCCCACAAACTTGTCCAGCGTTCAAAATAACATGTAAGGAACGCTAAACAGTTTCGCAAAGAAATCGAAGTAATATGTATTCACTACTGTATACCATATTGTGTGCAAAAGTATGTCAAGAGAGTGTCCTTTTGTGTATTTTAAGCACTCTCTTGAAATACACACGACCTTGAATATATGTACTATGCATATGCGGTATATAGAATAATAACAGCGATAACAGTAACAAGTGTGCCAGAAATTAGAATATATTGTACATAAGTTGTTGGATGATTCAGGGCGGTGGTCGATCGATTGGTAGCTAGCAACATGCATGACTGTGGTGGGTACGAGTAGGAGTAGGAGTAAGAGTAAGAGTAAGAGAGAGCGACGAAAACGTATGAAATCAGGTTCAAGATATCAACGGAAGAGAAGAAGTAGAGTAGTGTGCAAAATGCTAAGGACAAACATTCACAGATCAGACAGTTAAGATAGAGATAGTTAAGATAGAGATAGTTAAGATATACACACACAAGTCTAGATACTGAAACACCCAAAAACTGCAGCCCAAATTAAGTATTTCTCTAGTTACATAGTAAAATGGCTAATGACAGTTTTTAGTTTTTTTTGTTTTTACCACCCAAATTTTTCATGTATATTATATATAAATATTTTGTTATATTAGAGAAATGCTTGAGAATGAAGCCCTGAACAACATTGTGGGGCTGGCACTTTTACGGGTGGTGTGTAGTACGAGTAGTAGGGCAAAGAAACAAGAAGCAAGCTTTAAATAGAGATTCTTGGTCAGTAGGATACGGCCCTGTGATACGATACGCTTGTACTACTACTAACGAAGGTCATTTCTCAGCACTGGAAACACGTCTTTTTGCGGACCAATAAGACAGTAGAAAATGTTGTTGTATAAGACTGGGTTTTACTTCGAATCCCCGCAACCCCAATCAATGTCTTTCCCAAAAGTCCGTCGAGTGTCCGTAAGTAATAGGGGAGGGGAGGCATAAGAATAGCAGTCGTATCTAACCAGACTTGTTGGTAATCTAACGAATTTTAAATATCTTACAACGCGTTTTAAAAATTGAAGGAACAACAAAACAAAAAATAAACAAATAAAAACACGTTTTTTGCCAGAGATATTCTGTGTGTGTGTTGAACGAGAAGTTGTCGAGTTCTGTAGTTTTTGAGGATGAATATGGAATGAGGTCTGTATGTACATGGCACGAGTAGAACCATACAGTAGTTGAACGAGATGTGAGATAACGAGTAGTATAATATAAGAGTAGTAAGTGGAGTAGTATATGGTCATCTAGAGAAATGAAATTAAAACGATGAACTGCTGCGTAACGCTAGGAGTAGTAACAAGAGTACGAGTACGAATAGTTGAGTACATATTTGATTGATTGATTGGCTGATTGATTGATATTGATTAATGGGTTTTTGGGTTGGTTGTTCGAGATGGTAAACGCTCGCAGATATGAGAGCGAGCTGTTTGTGGTGTAGTTTATGTGTTAAACAAACAATTCTGTTGTTTAAAGCTTATGATTGATTGATTGACTGATTGGCTGATTGACTGATTGACTGATTGATTGTTTGACTGATTGATTGATTGTACGTCTTGGCATGACAATTACATGTACATGTTAAGCATGTTTTGGCAACTATGTACGAATACAAATAGTTAGTTACGAGTAAGCATGTCTGAGATCTGATTGATGTTGTTGGTAAAAATAGAAATATGATTGAAGAAATTTGTGTAGAAGAAAGTAGTACTAGCATATATAGAAACAAATTTGATTTTTGATTTGATTTGATTTGATTTGATTGTAGCTTGATTTCGATTTTAGTTTTGATTTAAGTTTTGATTTTGATCTTTGATTTGATTTGATTTTTGGACTTTAGATAACAAGAGTGCTAAAGATGTACCCATATCAATCCCATAACCAAGTCTGTCTCGTTCACGCATCTCCTGAAGTCGAGCGGGACTCGGCGATCGTGACCTTTGACATAGACTTGTTGTCCCATATGTGGGATAAGGCAGTTGAGTGCGTTTACTGCGAGACAAATGACCACCATAACGAGAAGGCGAAGGCGAACGGGCCGGACTTGTCGATGCTGACCATGAACCTATATTGTACATATAACAACAATAATAAAGAAAAAACGTAATAATTAAGGATGTCGGGGCACAACAGATTACGTATTTGTGTTTTTGTTTTTTGGTTAGGTTGTTGTTTTTGTTTTTGTTTTTTTTTTCAAGAAATTGCATTAATTTTATTGTATTTTGGTTTCTTTCACCGATTACTTATGTTTGAATAGGAAAACGAAAACGATCAATATCGATTAATAATCGAACCAACTGAGGACAGAACCAAAACAGAAATAAATATAGTTATTTGAATATATATTTTGTATTTGTAATTGTATTTGTATCAAAAGATTTTTGTTTAAGGCTATGGAATTGTAGACATATATATCTGCATATAACTAAGATACTACAAAATAGAATAGAAAAGAGCTCCGGCCGAATACCGAATCCTTGCTTGGTCACTCTGTGTGTACCCATTGTAAGCACGAATAACTCAAAAATATTGTGTTCTCGAATTGAAAATGTTAGGTAATACGGTATCGTATACGTATACGGACAGACAATTCTGAATTTTCTGTATAGTTTTCCATACCTAGATACTACGAGTATGTATGTTTAAGTATGTTTTTACTGATCATTTGATTGATATATGCGCTGCGCTTACAACAAGCACACATACGAATCATTTTGCGTATAAATTATGCATATATGTATGTGGTTTTTCTCAGGACAATAAATACCTCTTGGATACCGCGGATGGTTGTTGCCATGCCTAGGATGACGTGTCTCCTTGACCATCTCTACAACATTAGATACGGTATCGGAGAACCCGATATCATGATGTATGTATTGATGGCCACGTCGTCGAGGACTTGGAGATCTGGCAAGGGGCGATCCATTGTGCCTGCAAAAGGAACAGTGTCATCATACATACTCGAACATTTCAGGGCAATGGAAATGGATATCCACCAGAATACTTACCTCAAACTAGGCGATCGCCGATGGCCGTTCATGTACGAATGTCCAGGATGTAAATGGCCAGCATCGGCACCGGTAAGCGACTCCTGCGAAGGACGTCTAGACGCATCTTGAAGTTCCAGCATCTGTTCGAAAGAGTTTTACAAGACATTCTGTTACATCAGTTGTACAATAATGAATGACCACCACTTGAAATCAGTCCATTTCTTTAATTTCTTCAGTTTTGTGATCAGTGATCAGGGTCGTGGTGGCTATGGGGAATACGAATTTTTAACGAATGTTGTTTGAAATTCCTGTCGACCGATTTCTCGTGGATTCATTCATTGGTCGGGTTTACAGCATACAGAAGAGTATATCTGTGTATATATCTGGAGTATACATTAAGAACTACAGATGTTGCTCCTATGCTCCTTATAGGAGCTTATAGGAAGGCAATATATCCATATATATATATATAGTAGTATATATATGTATATATATTTAGTTATTTTTGGTATATAAAAGCTACAAAATAAATATACATTGAGACATGTATGCTTACTTTGCTGAGTACTAAATATATGGTTGAGTATAGGGGTATATATGGGTGGGTAGTATATATGTATAATCAAAACAAATATTAAGCAAATATTACTTTCACTGCAACAAAAATACATATCCAAATGCGGTTTCAGTTGTACTAGATTGAAGTATTGAAAGTTCTCAAATGCAGGATAACATTACGGTTTTAGGTATTTATGAAGGTATTATTATGTATTGTAGATATTGATTAAACCTATTTATAGGGCGTGTAACATTTAAACAATTCCATACACTACTTTTGGGCGGGGAAGTATACATATACAATACATATACATATACATATATACTGGAACTCATTTGTTTAGGTTTCACTTCTTTAGGTTTTGTTCATGGTAAGTAGCTATCGTGGTTGTTATATCTGTATCTGTATCTGATCTGTTGGGATCAGAAAGAACACTATCTCGTTGAGTCGAGTTTCGTTTACTTAATATGCCAATTCGATTGTTTCTTTGTTGTTACCAAGATTTATCTACGCAATTTCGAATAGTTTGTCCTATATTTATGATATGGTCTCGTACAAATAAATCGATAAATCAATAGAAATCAAAATTAAATGTAAATCGATTGCTGGTTATCGCTATCTACACTCTACACTCTACAGTGGTGAAGTCTATTTAGGTGGTGCTGGAGTAGGGGTGTAGTGGAGGAGTGACTGTCGAGAGCATTCCGAATGGTATGGCGTATGGTGTTTAAGCAGTGCGAAAGCGGCGCAAGCGATTCAAAGCAAGCCGAGACAGAATCAATCAAAATGTAAGCTACGCTACACTACATAGTAAGTACATGTATTATTTACAGCATGCAGACTACAAGTGTGAGAGTTAATAGGATATATAGGATGTATATACATATGTGTTCGTGTGAATTAGTATGGTTGGGAGGTCAAGTCCTGTATCCTTTTCCATTATTCATTCTTTACTTACCACAACAATAAGTATTGTTCGGGAGGGGGAGGACTCACTCGTGTGTGTGTGTGTTGGTTGGACTAACAAAAGTGTCAGGGTGTTCGTATGTATGTAATATTACGCTCAAATCGAATACAAAAACAATTACTACGTACACATAAAGCCGACACCGCTTTATGTATTCATCTAGGAGGATATATTGCTAAAAATTCCAGATCTGTTCGCGATTAATCAATTCAATATGTCTGAATCGATCTGAAGTTTCTGTGGTTCGGTTTACCTCTAGCAAAAATACAAATCATAGCTATACATCATGTAATAGGCTATAAAATATACATTGTAGTAGTACTAGCAACTATACATATATAGAATATATTTCTATATTTCTATTAAACAAAAAACGGTTCGCCTTGGGCGGACATATGCATATCCTTTCCTGGCAATAGCATTCTGATCGCAGCATCTCAAAGTAGTATTTTCGATTGTAATGTACGAGTACTCTTGGCTTTATGTGTACGTAGAAAAGTGTCTATAGCGATTGGATTGATTGATTGTCGGATGATGTTGTCGGAATGATGAGACAAGAAGAGTTAGAACCGCCAACTTGTACCACTGATAGATCATTTTGAGATTGAGTTTGAGGAGAGAGTCCCACAAAGGACAACTGAATCGATACACGATTTCGATTGTGAAATGAATGATAAGGATTTTGATGAGTCAATTCATACAGACATTGCATTGCAGACAGGTGTATTGTACATGAAAACAAAAAGTTCTTATGCATAAGACTAATATTACCACTATTTGCTTCAAGTGAGGAGGATATTGCTTGCCAACTAATCGGTAAATCGGTGAAAAGGTGGTCGCACACTCGTTAGGAAATATGTATATCTATACGATTACAAGTCCGCTAGTCAACTAGTCCTTCCATTCGTTAATCTTCAACCAAAACCACTCAACGACTCAATAGGTGGAAGTGAATTTAGAACCAAGGATAGCGGTTGGCTGATCATACGAGTAGCAGGGTGGGGATCGGATCGGATTGGATCGGATTGGATCGGTAGGGGCGGGGCGGGGCGGGGCGGGGCGGGGACTATTGTTGAGTGGAGCCCCGTTCGGTCCACTGTTAGCTTTTTTTTTCTTCATCTTTTTTTCTGTTGCTGCCCTCTGCACATTTGCCCAAGGAACGAGAACGAACGAAGGAACGAGTACGCCTACGAGTACATGTAAATGTACGAGTACGAGATTATTTGGTTATAGATACGATCAACGATCAAAATTACAACATTGAGTACGAGTACGAGTACTAAGCGAAGATTGCGTTTCTAACGGTTTCAAATAATTGCTATGCAACATTTATGTATGTACGAGAGTATTTTTTGTAGTAATACTATTGAGTAAACGCAAATTGAAGACTTATTGTATATTAAGTTGGGGGTACACACAGCACACCCATACACACACACCCACACAGTACACATAATGTATTCCTCGCAGGATATCATAAGTATCGTTACATCTTTGTAGTATACAACGATCACTTATGGTTTGAGAGTGTGTGTGTTTGTCTGTGTGCGTGTGTGTGTATTCGAGTATTCAAAGGTAGTAGTAGTGGTAGTAGTAAGTGGTTTTGTAAGTACTAGTGTTTTACTTTTCGACTTAATTTGGTTTTTGTGAACAACATTTATATCGGAAACGGATTATGGACACAAAGAGTATTCACATATATATTCAATAATATACATAATTAGTTATTAGTCTTGGTTTTTAGTAAAATGTTCGATAAATGTTCATATATTGGTTTACCGCTTGGAGTTTATCAAACTTATTCACCTTTTTGTTTCTGAAATATTTAAAAATTAGAAGAAAACAATTTACTTATGTCAATGTAGGAATGTACAAAAAGCACAAAGAGTAGTAGTTCTTGTGGTTAGTTGTTTGGTTTTTGATATTTGATTTTTGGTTGGTTGTTTGATGGTAGTGTTGGTAGTGGTAGTATTGTTAGTAGTAATTTTTGTGAAGGGAATGTTGTCTAATCCTTAAATACCCATACACATTTACATATGTCTAGAATGTACTTATGCATATATGATACATGCGCATGGTTTTCATGATCTGGATGATCCATTTTCAGAGCAATAAACTCTCACATGATGATAAATACTTTTTTTTTTTTGGTACTACCCATACAATATGTTCTTAAGGAACTGATACAGGAGACGTTCTTGCTGTGTTTGAAATACAAACAAAATCCTCTAAGGATTTAAAAAGATTAATTTGAAGGTCGGTTTTCGAAGATACAGTACTGTATTTGAAGTATTGATATACAGTTGAATTTTCATAAGTCGAACCACTATTATCCAAAGAAAACGTTCGACCTATGGAAACTTCGACTTACAAAGATGGACTAACAGTTTAGTTCGAAATATAGAAAATTCAAGTTACAGACGTTCGAGTTAGGGAAGTTCAACTGTATTTGTAACGGGACGGAAATCCTCATCGTATGGTAGTGCTGGGACTCTTAAGGATGGAGTGGAATGGGTAAAGCATAGTTCGTCTGAGGAGTGCAAAGCAGTATTGAATAACGCTTAAGCGAGCCCTACATTTTAGAGTCTTCAAATTACATATTAGCTTTTCTATCAAAACTAAATGTTGAATATGTGAGAGGATTTTTGTCATATTAAACAATGTGATATGTACGCTTGAATTGAACATATGCATGTTGTTGGCTGGTTTCCTTGGTGAATTTGGTGGATTTGGTGGGTTTGGTGGATTTGATGGGTTTAGAGATGAGCGTGCAATGATGTATAGAGATGCTGTTGGTGAGGAGAATGGAATGATATGGTGATGATGATGGTTCGGATGGCGTTGGCACTTTACGGAATATAGTTAAGATTGAAGCTGTTTGTAAATTACCTAACTGATCGCTTTCTGATCGTACTCCGCCGTGCTAGTGTTGCCAAACTGTTGTGTTCGGCATCACCGTTTGCGTGGTGGTGATGGTGCGTGCTCGCTAACAAATGTGTCTGTGAGTTGGCGGCTCCTTCCCCATTCGCCTCGAAGCTTATGGAATTCTGACGCGATCCTCCTTTGTCGAGGGCTGCCATATCGAGCAGGCAGTTAAAGAATGATTGTTTCTATGTTTTTTCGATATTCGAATTGCCATTCGTTACGTTTTCGTTTCCGTTTCGTAATCGTTTCGTTGTGTTTCGTTTAGTTCGTTCAGTGTGGTTTTTTTTTTATTTTTTTTATTTTGGAATTTGTTGCAGGTTTTCAAATTTGTTTGATTGATTGTTGCATTGATTCAATGGTTAATCGGAAGTTTAATTGTAGATACAGTTGTTGTTGTATTTTTGTTGAGTTGTTGTTGTTGTTGTTAAAGTTGGGTGAGTGGTGATAGTATTTTTGATATTGATATTTATGGTAACATTGCAACGCATTAGGATTGGTTTTTGTTTTTGTATTTGTTTTGTTTTTGTATTTTCATAAGCATTAAAAATGGAATGTAAGAATTATTATAGAACAATTGTAAAGATGTAAGTAAGAGTTTTGTTTTCTTTAGTACTGAACAAAAAAGTCATAAATCATAATCGAAAAGATAGTAGATAGGTAAATTGTATATATTATAAGTAATCTCATATACATATGTATAGTATATAGTTATATACATATGCACGCATATATAGTTATATAGTATATGTATATAAGGGCAAATAGCGTTCTGCTGAATAGTTGGATTCCTTTATATTGGAAATATGTATATATATGTATGTAGGTTGTAGGTTGTTGGTATGGCATAGCATTTCGAGATGTGTCAAGCTCTATGCGGATGTGTCGGTAGGAGGTAAGTAGAGATGTTTTTGTTGTAAGTTAGAGGTAAGTTAAGGTTTGTAATTGTAATTATTGTTTTAATGTATGCTTGGATGCTTTCGCATTAAATGTTTTGTTAATTAAGTTAAGTAGCTTAAAAGAGAGACTTGCTGGATACGTTCAAAACATGCGCAAACTTTTGTACAACTCACTAGGATTTGAAGAAAATCTAAGTAGTACCGCTATTATTATGAGAATTATTATTATTATAATTATAGTTTTTGTTTTTGTTGTTTTGTTGTTTGATTGGTAGATCGTTATTATTGTGTGTGTGCCAATTTATAGAGATGGTGGACCACGGAACAGGTGAAACTCGAATTGAATCTGTTCCGTTGATAACTGAACAAAAAAAACTCTAGTGTTATAAAAAAAAGCACAAAACGAAAACATAATTTCATGTTCTTTATGTTCTAGTATGTAGTAGCATACATATCTAAGTTTTAGTTGGATTCAGCCGTCTTTTCAGCTATCTTAGTTTACGATTTTTATTTGGTTTTTCGCATGCTTTTATTTGTTTGATTTAGTTTCAGTTTTTAGATTGATGATTGATTGATTGATTGATTGCCTTTATGTAAGCATGCCTAATGAGCGCCAAATGCTACAAGGAAACTCAATGGCATATCGACAACTAAACTGAAACAAAACATATTAAATATAGGACATTTGCCTGATCGCTTTGATCCTACAGATCTCTCTTTGTTTCTATTTCTAATTATTTTTTTCAGATTCCTCTTTGTAAAACTCTGACACACGGCATATGTATGTGTATCATTTCATATCTGTACATTGTTATTAGAATAGCAATCGGCATAGATACTCAGTATTTATATTCATATTCGTATTGGTATTGGTATATGTAGTTACATTTGACAGCTCTAAATCTGTTTGTGTACCGGGTATAGTATCGAGATAAATATGTAGATAGATTGTGGCCTTGGGCCTGTTATTCTATCTATGTATTTTCTATTGGGTATGCAAGTGTGTGTGGAGTGTTTTATGGTGCAAGAGTCGATTAAAACTTGGAGAACAGTGCACTATTCGAAAGATGCTGAACAAAAGTGTGTATTAAATCTATGTTAAATCAAAGACAATAACTCATCCTTTTTATTGTTTTGTTTTTATATTTCAGGCGCAGTTGCAGCAGCATTCATACATGTGTGTAATCCTTTAGCTCAGCCGTAAATCTTTACTACTAATCTTTAAAATTTTTCTAATTAATTTTTAAAGGGATTACAAATGGAAGCATCATCATCAGATGGAAAATAATTAGATATTTCGTTGATCTAGGATATTGCTTTACAAATCTGCCTTTCAGTCGTAATGGAAGGTTATGGAAAACCCTGTATACCATTAAAGAGATGAGACTAACTCAGTCTTGGCAAAGTTAGAGCGATTCGACACAAATATCTGTACCTTAATTAACGTATAAGATATGCTCTAAAACGATATATATAGGGTGAAATATATGGAAAACTATCACAGGCATTTGCACAGGATTTTATGTACTTCTCTTTGAACTCTCTTTGTCTTAAACTAATTATAGGTATAGTATGTACATATATTCTTGTAAATATCTTTCTTGATTTATGATATACATATCAGGGGTTCTGCAGTTTTCATGTTATTTGAAAGGAATTAAGCTATCAATGGCCTGGCGTCGGGGGGGACTATCCAGGGGCAAGCATCGTCTATAGGGACGCATATAGTAACTATAGTACTCGTACCTTGCACTATGGACGGCACACTCCCCGAAAGGAGAGACAAGTCGGGTCTAGAGTGCAGTGTGGGGGCGCGGGGATTGGTTCGATTGCTTCGAACTTGTTTGGTTGGTGTGTAAAGCGAAACATGACCATAGCATTGCAGTTGGGTGTTGCTCTACGGTTTGATATGATATACTATAGTATGTGGATAGTTTTATAAGTATTTAGTATGCATTGCAGTAGTGGTTGGTTGTGGGGCAGGCTTGTATGCTTTGGTTTGGTTTTCCTAGTTATATGCACATTCCTAGGCGAGTATGTATGTACACATGCCTCTAGCCGATTAAGAGAGAGAGAGAGATTGAGAGAGCAAGAGAGAGAGAGAGGTGGGTGGTAAGAGCAGTACAAGAGAGTTGTGTAAGTGGAGGAGGAGTAGGAGGAGCTTCAAAAAAGGCGAAAGCAAAATCAAGCGAAAGATTGCATAGGCATATATCTATTTAAATATATAGAGTATATACCGGCTCCTCGACGGCCGTTGGGCTATATTTACGCTCGTCATCGTCTTCCGGCTTCTTCCGCTATCATTGCCATTTGCCATTTGCCATTGCCATTAGCATATTGTATTTGTAAATGGTATTTTGTGGTCCAATTACAATGTTAAAATCGAGAAATTCATGGATTCAGAATTCAGTTTGCAGTTTTCAGTTTTCAATTTTGTTTTTGTGTTGTGTGTTAGTGTGTGTGTTTTGTGCACAGGATAACAGATAAAACACAAATTCATTAATTATTTCGACACGTCTGTGAATTATATGTGTGTGTGTATTTGAGTTGTTTGCAGGTGTGGGTTGTTTTTTTTTAGGGATGTGCCCTCGCCGGTATCTGTCTGTTTCATATGTATATGTATATCAGATATATTTCCCGCCTCTAAGAGGGATAAACCTTCAATTTTCGCCAGATTCGAGTAGTTGTTGACTTTTGTGTTTTAATCAATTGGCAAACCTCTAGGAATATATCTAAGAATATCAATAGGTTTACTTACAGATCTAAGAACTTCTTGTACGATATATGGTGTAATATCTGTTACTCTAAGAATGAACAATACAATCGCAAACACTCGAGTAGTAGTAAAGTAAATTACGGAAACTCTTCAATTCAATTCTACCGATACGAGTATATAGATTATATTTATTTTTACGTATTTACTTCTAAGATTACAGTACAGTACTCATTGCTCTCAATAAATAACGTTTTGTAGGAGTTACTTGGTTACTGAATACTGAAAAACGAGTTTACTTTTTGTCATCCCAAATGGGTTGCAACATTTTCTGTGTGGATTTTCCGATTCGTTCTGGATTATAACAGTATTTGATTTCGATATCAATTTTCGGTTTTCGATCTTCAAGTGAAGAAAACTATGCATCCCGTGTCTGCCCATAATAATGATAATAATATTACTATAGTAGTAATACGAAATTTGGAATTTGTGATTTGATCTTGAGATCTGATCGTATGGTTGGCACTGGATTATGCTATCAATTGTGGGCAGCTTCTTGGGGCGTGGCTATAGTATATGTAGATATGTGATATAGTATGCGTGTTGACTATTTTCTTGGGTTTTCACTCGTTTTCACATACAAGGTATGTGTGCAACATACATATACAAATATATGGTAGGTAGTAGGTAGGTATTGTATATACAAATGTGATAAAACATGAGGTTGCATATAAAATTAATTATATACCTCCTTCCAGTTCTGCGTATATATATATATATTTGTTTTTTTTCGGTTTGGTTTCGTTATAATTTTCAAAGTTATTTTTTTGTTGTTGTCGTTTTTCGTTTGGGGTTTTGTTTCAATGAGAGATAGAGAGTTCATTGTCAATCGTATGAGAAGAGAAATCATAATATTACATATTTATTCCATGTCATATCATATATAGTTTGTTTTTTTTATAGATTTTTGTGTGTGTGCGGTTTTGTTTCATTTTCAGTGTGGTGTGTCATAGAGGCAGTTGGAATCGGTTCAGTTGGGTATTGGAACGTTTCCCAATCCCAATCCCTACTCCAATACAAATTCTGTTCTGGCTACAGTATGGTTTCTTTTTTAGTAATTAGTTTGTGCTTTGAAAAGAATGGGCGTATCTGCTACGTAGATCGTTAGATAGATAGATAGTTAGATAGATAGCTCATAGATAGTTTGCTTATGTACATCTGCGACTGTGAGGGACAGCACAATGTCTAGGACTTAGACTTATGATAGACTTATCATTACATGAATAGGAGTAGTAGCAAGAAATAAAGTAGTAGTAGTAGTAGTAGTAGTTGTAGCAACCACTTCGGTTCTTCGGTGGTGCAAATTCAACACAAAACAACGAATCAACCAAAAATTCTTGAATGCCAAAATAAAACAAAAATCATAGCAAAATTCTTCCTGCGAATTTCTTTGATCTCTGATCTCTAACTTAATGGTTTTGTGGACCCTTGGATAAGTTCCAGAGAGAAGCTCCTAACGACACTTTTTGGTTTGTTTGTTGGTTGTTTTCTTCTTTTTTTTGGCACTTAACACTTAACGAGTATTCTGGATAATCATGTGGTTCTCGGACCAGGGCTGGGGTGGTTCCATTTAATTTAGACTAGAATTGTGGTATTAAGTACTACATAAGTAGCACATTTTGTGTGTGTTTGGGAGGGGGTGGGGGGCCGAGTTTGGGGGGCTGTGAGATTATGTGCGAGAGATATAACTTACCGGCATGCCCGAATCAATTTGGCCGAACCTCGTGTTACGCCAGGACTCCAGTATGAGGAAGCCTGCGTAGATTTTACCAACTGAAAGCTTGCCCTTATTCAGCTGATCGAGCGGTGGCACCAGCAGATTCAGCATCTTCTTCGCCTGCAGTGGCCAGATGTTCGTGATGGTTTCCCTGAGCTCCATGTCCGCCTGATCCATCTCCTCAGCTAAACGAAGGGATGTATATAGATGATATATGGTAAGCATGTCGAAAATCGATCAAATCAGGTATCAACATACGCGCTCGCATCTTAATGCTTAGATTCTCCCGAATCAAAGCGAACAACGTTGTGGTAAACTGGACTCTCAGCTCATCGTCCAGCGGCATATTCATTCTGATCAGTTTCTTGTAGGCCAGCCGATTGGGACACTTGTTACCAAATCCCAGCGGTGGGTCCATATTCTTAAGCATGTCGTACATTTCCGTGTAGTGTATTTTACCACTAATTCATTCGAACGAATGACAACGGGAACAACGGGTTGGAAAATTAGTTCGGTGCTGCTCTGTGCTGCTGCGTGTAAACTCTCAATTCAAAAAACACAAAAACAGTGTGTGTGGATCTTCGCTCGAGCCGAAGACATGCATATGTATACCCGATCGTATGTGCCGAATCGATTCGGTGCGATTCGCTTCGTTAGGCCAGTTCGAATTGGCATCTCATTCATCATCATCATCATCATCATCATCAAAACGCTCACCCAAAATTGAACGAGTCAGATTCCATATACACATATGTACATATGTATGTATGTACACATAACGATCGATATGCATGGTAATGAACTTAAAACTCAAAGGTGGGGTGGGGTGGGGTGGGTGTTCAAAAGAGGGTTCAAGCTCAACTTGTGCACACAGTCGGCTCCTACTTTGGAGAGCCTCAGAGAGTACTTAGTCCGTGTCTCGACCGTTTGATATATGAATCAAATACGACCAAATAACAATCGTTTAATATAAGTGCACGCTTGATCGAATGGCAGGACGAAAATGGGGGGTACAAACTTAAAGCAAAAGTGTTTACGATAACTTTGTGGTAAAATGAAAAACTTTTTGAATTTTGAGAGTAATGTGTGGACATGTGCATATGTTTTGTGTGTGTGTGTGTTTTGTATATATTAAACAGATAATTACGTCGCATTTGGATCATATTCCGCCCATATGCGCACAAATTCGTCTAAGTGATGAGCACCCAATATACTGGAGTCCCTTGTGAGATAATCAAAATTATCCATGATGACGGCGACGAACAGATTCAACATTAGAAACGAACAAAAGAATATAAACGATACGAAGTAGGCGTAGGCCAGCGTCGATCCGCAGTACTCGCCCGGGGCCTTCTCGGCGTCCTCGTCACAGGCTTTGCCCTTGAGGCAGGCCAGCATTATGTTTGGCCATGCCTCGCCCGTTGCACATCTGTGGCGTGAAGGGAATAATCCGGGAATAACATAAGAATTAATACACATATGCTTCTGTGGATCTGTGGGCGGGGGCAGATCCCACTCCCACTCAACGAGAAACAAACTATTTTTAAGGTATTATATGTATTAACTAACTCTAAATACGATCGGTACGATTGGGGGGTGGGGCGGGGTGTGTGTGTGTGGGTGTGTGGGTGTGTATATGCAATGAGTGTTTTGGTATCGTGTATTTACATATATAGTACTCATATAGGAAATTCGATTTGATACGCTGATATAACGCTGATATATACGATTATGTGTATGTAAGTGTATATACATAAATATAAAGAAATTGCCGGAGGCGGATTGCAGGATATGAATGATATAATATGTAGTTCGTAGCTCCTTTATGTATATAGAATTACATACACACTAAACTACTACAATCGGCAGATACTTAAGGCAGATACTAGTTACAATTCGGACAGACGCGACAGAGATATAACGAGAGAGAGAGACTAATTCCAATTGGTTATACGACAATTACGGTATACTCGTACATATATCTAGATATAGTATTGTAATTTCGACTGAATTTCGACTTATTGGTAGTAGTATGCGATATATATGTATGTACTGGGAGTATATAGTTGATAATGGTTAATGGACTGATAATGGCAGTAGTGATGATTGATCACAGAGTGGAATTACATACAGACATACATCAACTGGCAGTTCTATTAACTTTATTATCGTTTATATATATATTTAGTATATATAGAGAGAGAGAGAGAGAGAGAGCGTTATAGGTGGTAAATTGTTCTGGGGGGGTCGTATATGTATAACAACTATATGGTAGTACAGTAGTATAACTAGAGCATAAATTACCAGTAATATACTGCAAAATGATTCAACTCTCATTTAAATCTCAACGGTTTAAAACACTGCAACAACGAAAAGTGCAAAACTTTGGCAAAATCAAGCTTCGCTTTCAAAATATAGTATTTATTTCTACGGGTTTTTGTTTTTGGTTTTTTTTTGTACATACATTAGTAATACATACATATACTATATATCGTACTATGCGCATACAAGGGTGCCATATGTCGCATATGACGATTTCTTATTTTCTTTTTTTTTTTTTAGTTTTGGTTGTATGTAGTTTTGTTGTTTGTTAGTTTTAGTAGATTGATTGATTGATATATATCAATAAATATATATATGTATATATTGTATGGATATATTGTTGTTGTTGTTTTTTTTTTGTGGTATACATAACTCTAGAAACCAAGCTACATACACAGGTATCAATCAAAAAATTATTGTAATTGTTAAGCAAAACGAATGTATGTAAGGTAATGCTTGAATCTGAATTTTGGAATTGGATTTTGGAATCAGGATAGAGAGACAGCGATATAGAGAGAGACAGAGAGTGAGAGAGACAGAGAGAGAGAGAGGGAGAGAGCTGATTATTATTAATTTGTTTATGGATTTACCACCGTTTTCTACTGTAGGGCTGCCTGCCACAAATCCGAACGAAGTGCTCTTTCTTTCATGTGACTAGAAACCAATACAGATTATATATTGTACTATAGTACTAAGATAGATAAGGTCTAGGACTCTAGAGTTTTGGGTTCAAAATGAAATCTAGTTGTTGTTGTTGCTATTGCTATTGTTGTTGTTGGAATGGGCTTACACTTACAAACTAGACTATCCTAGACCCTCCCAAAATCTCAAATGAAATGCTAAACCATTTGGGCGGCTCTAAGGCTAAACTAAGCTATTAATCCTTCCTCCTTCCGCTTCAAGGTGCTATCCACCCCTAGAGACTAGTAATAGTACGAGTAGTAGTATATATTTATGATACATATAGAAGTATAGGAGTAGTAGTAGTAGTAGGAGGAGCGAACGCGTATGAGAGAGAGAGAGAGAGGCAGAGAGTCTAGTTGTATACTAGATTAAAATTATTGCTAACTTGTATTTGATATTTTATAGTATCTATAGTATCTAGTTAGTAACTTAATTACTGAGAATCGAAACATGTTTTTGTTTTGTGGGTAATAGTAGTAGTAGTAAAGTACAATAAGTAGTATTTAGGGGCTTGGAGATCTAGGATCTAGTTGGGGATTACATACCTGAAGAGCAACATGACGCCTTGAATAAATGATTGGAAGTTGTTGTGCCTAGTAATGGAATTTTCCACTGTACCTAGTTTGATATTTCCGAACACCTATGCACGATTCAAATATCGGTAAAGAATTCAATGGATTATTGATTTATGGTTGGTTTTTTTTTTGTTTGTTTGTTATATTTTGTTATTGAGCAACTGATGAAAGACTTAAATCATATGGCACATTACACACACTCGATTGATTCCTCTTACATT
Source organism: Drosophila athabasca (assembly GCA_008121215.1). Lineage (NCBI taxonomy): Eukaryota > Metazoa > Arthropoda > Insecta > Diptera > Drosophilidae > Drosophila > Drosophila athabasca. Next base: position 5,770,164 of record CM017796.1, on the reverse strand, counting down.
CCTTACAATCCCCAACGCTGGCTGGCACTTCTGGCTCCACAATAAAAAAAAACTGTAAGCCCGCGACCCTATTTGGCCCTTGCTTCGACCCCTTTTCAACACGGCAAATCCATATATGAGATTGGGTCAGGGCGAGCATAATAAGGAGCATCATCTTTTGTTAGCTGTGCGTTGTACAAATACCAGAACAACGAACAGTCAGAATCGGGTCAGAATGGGTAGATGGATATATGGATATATGTGGTGAGGAGTTCTCTTCGATTTATCGATTAACACATATCGATACATATAGTAAATGCAGTGGCTGTTTTGTGGGTGGGGGGAGACTATTGCAATGCTAAAATTCAATGACAGTCAACATCCGAGCTAAAGCACTCTCAAAAACGTATATCTTTAGGAACATTGAGGAACAGCTCTCGTATCAAAAAAAAAAAAACATTAAGTGGCGGGTGGTGGGGGGAAATAAATAGCAAAGCAAGCGAAAGGAAACGAAACGAAAGGAAAGGAATTTACGAAAGGAGGAAACGCATCGGTTACCATTGACCAACAAAAATATATATAGATACAAAAGAAAGTATACACAAAAGATAGATACAGGTACTCTATGGTAATTAACCAATTTGAAACTCATTCAGTTACAGTGGAGTGCTAATGAAGTGCGTTTCATCTAATGAAATCCGAAACAAAAGAGAGTACAATTTTAAGGAGCAGCAACAGCAACAGGAATCAAATCAGTATTCAATTCAATTCTCGGTATCGGTATAGAGTGTGGCAAGTAGTAGTAAAAGGTACCCGTAATAGTTCTATGATAACCGACATATCCCAAAAACAGGAACTCAAAGTGAAAACAAAGGCATCTATATGTACAGCGTTCAAAACAGAATGGTTTATAATCTGAATGATCGGATATGATCCGGTGGTTGGTTGTGTGGTTCACACATTGAAACATTTAGTAAGCCAAAACGAAGAATATACCAAACAAATAGTACACGATCCTAATGTTAAACAAATACATTAAATATAATTTTTCAAATTCAACAACTGGCAACTGTCAAACGCATACATTGATTCCATTTATATCTTTTGGTTTTTGGTTTTTGGTTTTTTGTTTTTGTTTTCTTTGGTTTTTTGTTGGGATGCGAATATTAAGATATATAAGATTCAAAGAACGAACTATGGATACTTGATGATCGAAATGTTTCCAAATTGCTGGACGACTGTAGAGTGGGCTTACAAGGAAGAACAACACACACAACACTGGAGTGTATCCCCCCTATAAGCACACTCGTGTGTCAAATTTTGGTTCAAATTCCGAATTGCGAATCTACATTTTGATGTATGTATTTTGTATATGCATGACTGTTTTTTTAGTGCCATCTTTGGGTAATCGTAATCGCTATGGAGTTGTACTATGGTTTAAACTAGATTATGTTTCTCGTTTACCGAAAGAGCAGCATGATTCCACCGGAGAACGATTGGAAGTTATTGTGGCGATTCAGTTGCGTGTCCGGATCATACTTTATGTTGCCGAAAACCTTTTGGTTTGATGTAAACATTATAATTGGTTTGAATAGGCATTAAATTTCGACATTCCAACATTTATGATTCTATCAACTGATTGATTTTGATTTTGGTTTTGTTTTGTTTTATTCCATGTCTATTCTAGTTTAACTATTTAATAAGTACAAGTATATGATGATCACTAACCCAGACAGATAAGAGCTATAATTAAAAGTAAAAAATGTGAAAAGAAAATGATGTTTCTGGAACTACTGCTGTGGAAATACATATATGACTAGTACTGTGGCCCCCCGTTAAATACATATCTAATTCATCCCGCCCAGCGGAGATTCAGAGTTGAGACAATCGACCTAGCAACAAACGATCAGGAACGCACTGTTTATCCACTTATCAACAATTTCTGTGTGGTTTTTTCTTTGTAGCACTCGCTGGTTTATGGGGCTTATGGTAGGGGTGGGGGTGGAACGTTTCAAACTTACCTGCATGCCAATAATGGCGTATATAAAGAATAGCATGGCTATAAGCAAACAGACATATGGAAGTGCTTTAAATGATTGTACAAATGTCCACAGGAGAATGCGTATTGTGTATCCTTGACGGAGTAGTTTGATAAGACGCGCCGCACGAAACAAACGCAGGAAGCCGACGTTGATTGAGTTCGACTGTAAAATATTATTGGCCAAAAGGTTTGTTGTTGTTGTTTTTTTTTTGTTTTTTCGTTGTTTTCGTTTTTGTTTTGGAAGAGCAGATTCGAAGAAACAAAATAAAAGAAGAGAGAAAACAGAACGGAAAAGGAGATTGGTATTAGAGTGGTTTGTCCCCGTTTTTGTAGGTTATATAACGTGAATTCGTCCGAATCCCTTTTTGGGGAACTCGTTCGAACTCGAATGCGCCACATCATACTTGATGATGATGATGATGCTCTCGATGCATTCCAATCTAAACTATCGGTTAGTAGTAGTAGTAATAGTAGTGGATCGTTCCGTTAGTACTAAGTAGTTGAGTTGGTAGCAGTGCAGCAGTAGTAGTAGTAGTTGTAGTAGTAGTAGTAGGTAGTTAGGCGCAGTTATTAGTTGGTAGTAGGTTAGTAGTAGGTAGAGTTGTTTACATACATAGTAACAGTGGTAGGTATCGATTGAAAATCATTATATTATTAGCTAGTAAAACTATTTTCAAAACAAATTAAATGCCAAATTAATATCGTTCCAAATTGCATTTTACTCATAAATATATAGTATATATGTAGTATGTATATGGGCCATATACATAATAATTGTATATGTATAGATGGAACAAAATGCTAAACAAAAATTGGATTCGATTTTCAAGCCATTTTTTAGTTTGTTTTTTTTTTGTTTACGAATACCTTAATGAAATGCAAATACTATACAGAATTTTCATTTGATTTTCGTTTTGTCAGGAATTGTAATAAAAAAACTATTTAATTAATTTTGGCTGTGTGTCTTGTCTGTTGTGTATCTGTGTGTTCTCGTTTGAGTATCTGTGTGGGTGTGTAAGAAATCTATTCTTTATTTTGTTTTCTTGATTCGGAATATTTTTGTGCGTCTTCCAAATCTTTGACTACTTGTAATTTACAAAAATAAAACAAACAAAAAAACAGTACGGAATCGATTTAAGATATATGCTTATATAAGTAGATACTGGCAAATCTGATTTGATAGAAGTTGTTTTGGAAAAGCGCTTTCAGTGCGTTGTGTGTGTGATTGTGAGTGTGTGTGTCTTTTTTTTTGACTAAGAAAAACTAATCGTGTTTTTTTTGATTCGTTCTAAGTACGATTATTTGTTGGGTGGTTTTATAAGCGAAAGAAAGTAAGCGTTTAATCAATGTAGAACAGTATTCCAGTAGAACAGTATAACAGTATAACCGTGTAACAGTTGAACAGTAGAACAGTTGTATGTTTGGTTTTCTATGTACAGTTTGCTTCATTTGCATGGTGCACGGCAAGTCGTGGGAACAAAGGAGTACAGGGTATCGTCAAGGGTGATGTTTTTTTTGAGGTGGGGGGCGTGGGTGGGGTGGGTGGTCTGGGACTCTGTTAAACGTTTTGTAATCGTCACCGATTTGGCCAAAATATTTTACCCATCAGCTGTTGCAACAGTATAACACTTGTCGTACATGTTGGCGCATGCAATTGTTGCATGCATGCACCCACACGTACGGGTGTTGTGCTCTGGATCATGTGCCTCTGGCAACTGCTGACTTGAGGACGCATACCGCCTCGCCGCGGGCTTCGTTTAATTGCTTCATTTTTACACAGTGCAAAATCGGAGATATGTATATATATCGTTGGAGTTACAAACTACTGAATATGTTATAGTAGTAGTACTTAAAATTAAGGTTGTGTATGGACTACAGAGACTAGAGCAGTAGTAGATAGTAGATGGTGGCAGATGGTTGTTAGGTTACATTTTTATAGTACATATTATACATATGTACATATGTATGTACATATGTATGTACATATGTATGTTTGTTTTATTAAGAGGTGAAGCAACGATATCAAAAAACATTTTTTTGAGAGGTGTAGAGACAAAATTTGCTGTGTGTGTGGCCCAGTGCTTTTTAGTGGATTGTAACTGAAATGAAAACATACACAGTACAGTACTCGCAGCAGTACACTGAAACACACTGAACCGAACCGAATCGAATCGGATTGTAGTACTCCTCATACATATATATAAATACTATAATGTAGAGTACCAGTAACGAACGATTCTTGTCGATGTTGGAAAATACATTATGTACACAGGAAAATGCAGTTTAAGAGCTAGAAGGCAGAGTGTGGCGACTATCTCTATCCGGGCTATAAGTATATCTGAGCGTAGCTATACACATAGTATGTATGGTGGATTCTATGGGTTATGCAGGGTATATGTGTGTGTGTGGTGGGTTGGGGGGAGGGATAATGGAGCATGATCCCACGCTGTGGTCGCTTTGTTTTTTTGTTCAGAGTAGACTAGAGTAGATCTCAAAGGGAGTTTTGGGGCGCTGGTTGACTATTTCTAATCCTCAAAAGAAAAAACGATTATTACAGGATGTGTCTTTGTGGGAAGATATACACATGATGTTATCGTATAGAGTCCCAGATCAGATCTAAACGGAACTGATCAGATCTATGAGATCTAACTACCAGTAAGTACGCAGGAGAAAGTGGGGGGCGAGCGAGCGAGCGAGCGAGCGAGAGAGAGAGAGCGAGCGAGAGCGAGCGAGATATCAAAAGAGAAAAACTGTATCTACAGATGATGTACGTACACAAAACGAGATCAATCGATGTGATCTGAATACGGATACGGAATTGAATATAGTAGGAGAGATATTTTAAAAGATATTTTTCGGGTATGTATGGTAAGTAGTAAAACGTTTAGCTAAAAAGGCTAATTAGTCAAAAAAATTTGGTTTGGTTTTTGGTTGGTTTTGTTGTTGTTTTGTAGAGTGTGTGGTTGGTTGTTGTAGTTCTTATTGTTGTTGGCTGTAGTAGTTGTTGTTGTTTGTTGTTGCTTGTTGTTGTTGTTGTTTTTTGAAAGTAGAAAACTTGTTAGGATAGATTTGTTTACTTACATCCTGTTGGATAGTGAGAAACCATTTTCAATTTGAAATTTTTTTGTGGATTTGTTTTGAGACAAATCAATGTGCACATTTTGATATTTTTGTAATTGTTTTTGATTGTTGACATTGATTTGATTTGATTGGATTGGATTTGATTTATGACACACAAAATTGTTTTTCAATTGATGTTTTTTCAGTTATAGTTGTTGTTGTTGGTAGTTGTAGTAGTTAGTAGTAGTGATTGGTGTTTTTTTTTCAGCAGGTTTTTTTGATATTCAGTTGCATTCAGATTCATATTCAGATTCAGTTCAAAATCGTCACAAATTACAAGATAATGAAATGTATTTTTGGTTGATGATTGTATTTTTATTTTATTTTTGTATTTTTTTTTTTTTTGTATTTAGTTGTTCATTTATTGATTGAGAGTTTCATATATCATATTGCATGTATAGACGATGCATGTTTAGACGATCGATCACAGGTCGGTTTCGGTATCGGTGTCGGTATCGGTTTTTGGTCAAACGATAATTCGATAGTTCGTTGGGCGGCGAAATCGTTGTTGATTTTTTGTGGTTATTCATATGTTTCGTTTTATTTCGTATTCAGAGAGAGAGAGAGATATTTTGTTTTAGAAAAAATAAATAGAAACAGGTTAAGTAGAGTTGAAGATTAGTAGTATTGCAATTGCAACTGCACGACTGCAGTAGCTCTATCAAAGGGTAGTATACAAAGTAGTAGATAGTAGTAGATCAAGATCACAAATATCAGTAAGCAGAGTTGTTCAGTTACATTTTGGTTCTCTATATGTGTTGTTGGAGAGTGTATAGTGTACTATGTGGATGTTTGTTAACGAGTGTTGTTGTGGATTTTGTTGTTGTTGTTGTAGTATCTGTGCATCTGTAATTGTATCTAATGGCTTTAGGATTTTTAGGAGATCTTCGATGTGTTTACATTACAGCAAGGTTATAATCGGGGTTTTTCTGTTGGTTTCTATATATATATATGCGCGCAGGTTAACTTTTGGCTCTTGGCTATAGAATTCTATGCAGGTTGTACGTTGGTTTCGACTATATACACATACATATATAGTAGTAGTATTGGGAAATGTATTTTTACAGAACTCAAACGTTTATCAACTCAAAAGATAACTCTGATAATAAAGCATTGTTTGACGAAATGAAAGACGAAGTAAAGATCGAAAATTGCCCGAACGAAATACGATTACGAAATAGATTGTCCGCGAAAACAGATCCGATTCGAGAGTCGAGAGTATTAAGCAGAGTGAGAGAGAAACAGTGAGAGAATCTTACCTATACGACACACCACCAATGGGGAAGAGACAACCAGCCTGCAGGGGGATCTGTGTGGATCGATGCTGGGTCCACTGATACTTTTGATGGTATTGGGGGGTATTGATTGTTTACATATAGATTGCAGAGCATTTGCAGCATATTTCATTTTGAAAGTTCTCAAGCAAAAAACGGTTCAAAACATTTGGTGAGTGTGTTGTGCGTGTACAAAGCCGAACTGAACTGAATCAAATGATATATGTATATCCAAGTGCATTCAACGCACATACTCGCATGTGAGTGAGTGTTTGTGGGTAGGTATTCATGTGTAGTATTCGTGAGTGTTTGTGGCTTTAGTTGTGTGTGGCAATGTGTGGGTGTGGGTGTGGGTGTTGGTGAGTGTGTGGGGGCATGCAGCAGCTGTAGCTGAGAAACGAAAGCCAATCCAAGCCCAGATCATTAGCCAGGGCACTACTTAGTTGGTTACTTATAATGGTGGAGTGGAATAGAGTGGAGTGAAAGATGGTGTGAGCATCGCAAAAACTGAGTGTCAGGGCAGGGGGAGGGGGGTTTGGGGTGATTGGGTGGAGGGTGGCGGGTGTGGTGGTTGTTAACAAAGCTCAAAAGTCATCCAAGTGACCTAGGATATATAGAGAAACTATCGTACTACAGCAGAGACTGCAAAAAACATGAGACAACCCAGACAAAGAGAGAGAGATAGAGAGAAAAGTAGCAGGAGATTGGATCGGAATGGGTTAGGGTTTTTTTATTTTTTGGTTTATTTTATTTTTTCGAAAGAAAGACCAGACAATATTGAAGTCATGCTTTTGAAGAGTTTTTTTTGTATATTGTACTTTGGTTAAAGCTGAACAGATATCGTTAGAGTTATGTTTATATAGAAAGTTCATCCATCGGCTGGATCGGCGATTATGTATATACCTCTCACTTCATGATGACGTTGGGCAGTTGGCCTCGATCTGGTGCAAGAGATCGTGCGCCGGGAAGGACTACTTACATTCGACATTCGTCATTAGACAGCTCTTGGGCAGCTCTTTGAATACCTCTCATCCGATGTACAATTCGATTCGTTTTGTTTTGTTTTGTTTCGTTTCGTTTCGATTTGATAATGATGATAATGATGCTTTCACCTTGATTTCTCGTTATCGATTGATCATAGTTATTCGTGTGTGTACACATTGTGACGTGACAGTATTCAGATACATATTTGTTGGGTTGGTTTGGTTTGGTTTGGTTTGGGTTGGGGTCTTGTCTTTCGTGAATACATACATATATATTTGCTCAATGGTGTACTCGTTGGTAGTAGTATATGTATTGGGGGGACTCGTATACACATAGTATATACATATTGAGTATATAGTATATATGGTGTCTGTGTCTCGAATGGATGCTGCCAATGTCTGTTTTGTATATCAACCGCAGTGTATGATGATGAATCGGAAAAAGAGTGTCAGGCGTCGGGAGAGGCGAGTGTGTGTGTGGCGCTTGTGTGGTGTGTAGAGGGGTAGGGATGTACGTTTGGGTTTCCATCAAAACAGTCAAATTTGCGAGACCGATTAAACCAAAGCAATCCATGCGCAAAGTAAAACCAAGAGAAACAATTAACTCGAACAGCAGTTGCAGGACCGGACCCCGATGGATCGATCATCCCACGGATGCATGGATCGACCATCTTCGAACATTGAGATTTTGGATCCCAAAGAAAAATCTGCACGCAACGAAACGTGTCATCAATATAGAAAAAAACGAATGGGATTTGGAGTAAAACCATACTCATTTATGATACGAAAAGTTGTTGATCTTTCTTGACATCACAGTTCGATAAAATATGGCAGACACAAAGAGATTATTGATTACTTGATGAGAGTTTAAATGATCGGTGGGTGGTGTGCACAGGAGCCACAGATGATCTTGTGGCACCACCGATATCACAATGAATGCTACTTTATTTATTGGAAGAATATAATAGATATATTCTTCTTGATATATTTATGTATTTATGTATAATCAAGATATACTCGTATGTATACTGCCACCCTTTCGCTGTACAATCTAACATTTCTTGACTACAAAAGCTTATATGCACGCAACTTTATACAAGAGACAGACAGAGACAGATATAGGCGGCGAGAGATAGTCACAGATACAGATAGATATATATATATATAGAGAGAGAGAGAGAGAGAGAGCTATATTTAGATATATATAGAGACACAGTGGTAATTAAATACAAATCGCAATGTTGTGTGCTATGCAACAGAAAACTGAATACTGAATACTGAGTACGAAACATTTATGATAGATATATGGAAATGGATATCGAAATTAAAAATTGGAAAATGAGTTCAACTAAAAGAGAGACATAAGAAGTAGGCATGAATGTGAGAACTAATCGTGTGACTTATACCGGTCTTTCGTAAAGAAAATCAAACTAAATGATATTGAAATAGGATTCGGAATTAATAAGCTTTATTTAGTGGAAGATAAGCTAGTTAGCTTTAAGTTTTAAGCGGAATCTAAGGTTTCATTGAACTGGTACACATCGAAAAAGTTTGGAATTGGAATTCTTTGGATAAATGCAAAATCTGTGTAGATCGTGTTTCGTACTTACATCGTGCTGCTTGGTTGTGTCGGTTGTTGTACATGTAGTAGAAGTCGATGTATATAGTTGTTGAGATGATTGATTTGGGGGGAGATGTATATATATATATATATATATATATGCATACATGTGGATATATATATATTTTGGATCGAGGATAGATACATGTATGTAAGTATGTATATATATTATTCATTTTTTGTTTTGTTTTTGGTTGGTTGGATGCGTTTGCGTATGCATGTGTACATGTGTGTGTTTGCAGGACATACACATGCAAAGGATTTGATTGTTCGATTGTTGGATGACAGGATTGATTGAATGTTTTGCGTTTTTGAATTTGTTTTCATTGGTTGATTAATTGATCGATAAATCGATTGATTGATCGATTGGTGGGTTAGTTGGTTATTGTTTTTGAATTGAGATTTCGGTTTTTGGATTGATTCGATTTTGGTTTTTGGTTTGATTGATTGGTTGATTCGATTAAATATAAGTATTTTTTGGTTGTTTTTTTGCGATTGATTCAGTGAGGGTTTTATATATATATATATATATTGTTTTTGGATACAACATTTGTTGGTGGTTGGTGGTTGGTAGTGGTGACAGTGGTTTTTGGTGATTCGGTGGCAGTGGTTGTGGAGTTGTGGTTTTGGTAGTGGTGGTTGTGGTTGTGGTTTTTTAGTGGCGGTGGTGGAGCAAGAGACATATACATATATATAGAAAGAGTTGTTTCATTGCGCATTCATTGCATTTTTGGGTTTTTTTTTTTTTTGTATTGGTACACAGATGTTATATATATCATTGTTGAGATTGTTGTTGTAATTGTTGTTGAATTGTTGTTTCATGTTTGTGTTGTAATTGTTGTTTGGAGTTAGCGTTGATTTTTTGGAGAGTGTTGTGGCATCGATTCCCGATCGATGTTGTTGTTCGGAGGCCAATGGTTGGGATATATATATAGAATATATCGTTGCATATGCATATAGATATATATATACAATGGAATATATAAATATATGCATGTACATATGTGCATTATACATAGATATTATATAATACACATTTGTTGAGATGCGTGTGCGTGGATTGTTTTTGAAGATGTAGATGTAGTTGTTGTTTGTCGTGTATGTATATATATATATATATATATATCATTGCGTGAGTGTTTGTTATATATTTTATGTATTTTATATATATATTTTGTTTTTTTTTTTTGCATTCATCGATATTTTTTTTTATTGATTTTGGATTGGGTTTCCCGATTTTGAGACCACATTTTGGTTTTTTGGTTTTTTCGTACACAAATAAATATGGAAAAGGAAATTAAAAAAGAAATATGATTATTAATTTCTGTATTTCGTGGGACTTTGTTTCATTTTTTTGCATTTTGGTTTTTTTTTTGTTTTGTTCTGTATGTGTGTCTTAATAAGAAATATTTATATATGCTATTGGAAATCAAGGAAAATATATATCGATATGTATGTCATGTATGTAAAAAGAATATATGAAGAATAAAAAATGTTAAAATATCGGGTGTAACTGTATTTCCATTTGCGATCTGTGCAAAAGTGCCAAATCCTCAAAACCTAACCCCTGAATCTTGCACTCTTTTTGCGATTTACATACGGTTTGATGTACAGATTACATATGTACATATATGTATGTATGTATACATCAGCTATACAAACTATCATTCGATTTATCCCTGAAACACTGTAACTATCACTTCTGTAACTATCACTCATTACTATCCAATATATGTAATATCTCCTAAGCTAAACAACAAGAACTATCCAAAGCTGGGTTTTATTTATCTTCAATGTATACTAAATATTTTATTAAAGTCTTTTACGAAAATAGTACTCTTTAGTTTAAACGAAATCCCATTGGAGTCCCATATAAATATCCCTTTCACATATATATTCTGACTTTAAGTCTGGACATACCCCTTTCAAAAATCTTCATTTAACCTTTATCTTTATCCTCATCTACAAAAATTGCATTCATGATAAGATAGATATACGTACATGTATATATGGTACTTAAATGTGAGGCGCTTAAAGAAATACGCCATCAGGTCTGTTGTGTGGATAGTTATATAGTAGTAGTAGTAGATACTTATAAGATATTTGCTTGATTCTTGGTGTTCTTTGTTTTTTTCTTTTTTTTCTGTGGATGTGTGTTCTGTGTGTGTGAGAGTGTTTTTTTGTATCTTGGCAAAATAATGAAGCTAGATACATCTGTTATTCAGTTATGAATTACATTTTTTTTCTTGTCTTGCATAAAACAGCCTACAGAAATCGAACACAACAATAATATGTATGCTCTGAGTCGGTTTTTGTGGCAAGCAACTGATAATTACCCCAAATTCCATCCACAATGCATCCACGATGCTGCCCAGCACGGTAATCAGATCGAATATGTTCCACGGATCCTTGAAAAAGTTCTACAAAAAGCGATACAATAAAATTGTAATCAAGATTTTTTGCTATAAATGCAATCTGCAATGTTGTATGGCACCTACATACTATACATTGCAAAATTCAGCATCGATTCGAAATGATTCTATATTGTAAATATCCGGAATCAATATTCCAACTTACCTTGACACCGAATCCAATGATCTTGAGCACTGTTTCAACGCTAAACATGCCTGTGAATCCCATGTTGATGTACTTGAGTGACTTTTCATACATATCACCCTGATTATGATACTGTTGAGATTTATAATTTACAATTTAGTTTATGTATCCATCAAATTAATAGAGTTCAGCGTAGATATCAATCCGTTTTGGGGGGTAAATAAAGCTTGCATTCAGTACTTGGTTGGATAAGCATTCTCCCTCCCCCAAACATATGGTACAAAACTCCATGAATGGAAAAAGGAAAACTAGGGAATACTATTCCATTCGAAAATTAAATTATACATATACTAGAAGAAGATGGTATTAAAGATCACTTGAAATTCCTCGGTAGACAAAAATAATACATAATAATAGCAGAGCGTTGGGAGCTTTTCGGATGATGTCGAGACCCCGCTGTAGGCAACAAAAAATGTATTCAAGTCGTTGAAATTACCTTCATCATCAGCAAGAGCGTATTGAACACGATCAGCATCATTATGAAGTACTCAAATGGCGTTGAGACCACAATGCGCCACACTTTGTACTTGAAAGTGTTCCGGTTTTTGGGCATATAGCGCTCGAGTGGCCGGGCTCCGATTGTGAAATCAATGCAGGATTTCTGGAGTGAGGAGAAGAGCGATTATATAGCAATATTTTGATGTCCTTTGCGACGAGCATTCGTGGCATTTCGAGGGGGGACGAAGTTTTCATTCACAACTCAATGCAATTTCTGTCAAGGTACGTGTACAACTAAAGGTGTTTTCAACATCAATTACGATTAAAACATTTCATTCACATATTTGGTAACACTAATTGGGTATCTAATTATACAGGAATATACAGATAAACATGTTTTTCTGGACTGTTGCCTATATGTAGTATTTAGTAGTTTTATGTCGATTTATCCCAATGTTTTGTTGCTGTTGTTGAAGCAAACACAAAAGGGGGGGGATATGTACAGAGGGTAATGAAAAGCAAATTGGAATTTGTTGGCTGTCTACCACCACATTAATTACAACACAAAATACATTCATACAAAACATGCCCAATTTTGTTGGATGGAATTTTTGTATATCTTCTCTATGTATTGTAGTGGGATGTGTCTTAATCTTGTACTTGGGATTGGATTTACACTGATCTAAGTATTTTGCTCATACAACAAGAGACTTTTTCTTTTCTTTTCCAACCTAAATCCAAAATGAAGAAATGCAACTGGTATTTTCGTTTCATTTCCCATATCTAAAACAGAGTATTAATGTATATATATGGTCTTACAGTGGCTACAGAGGATAGATAGTATTTCTCTATTTGGGAAGAGATTTTCTTTGGAGCACTTGGAGTATACTTACAATCTTACAGTCCCTGTTTGGTGGGGGTTGGTTGGTTGGTTGGTTGTTTGGGGCTGTGGTATTTTTGATTGGCAACTCTTTCGACTGGCGACTACTAAACGATATCGATCGTTAAATATTCCCGAAAATTCTGAATATTTAATGACCATCGTGAGTACAATGAGATATCTCTACTTTCCGGTAAATGTTCACTATTTATATATCAAAAAGGGTATATGCTAATGCTAGATGTAGCACAATTGCAGGTTCCTATGTTCTATGGCATGTTCTTGAGTTTTGTTTTTTTTTTACTTTGGTGAGTACTAAATTAAGTAGTTGGGGGAAGTGGGGGAATAGTCCCACAGGAGTAGGGTTTGGCTCACTCTAGAATGGATGGCACATCGACTATACAGAAACATATAGATGTTTATAGATGGAGAGTACTATAGAGTATAGAGAGTGTGGTTGGTTGGTTGGTTGTTTGTGTGTGGATGGTATGGCTGGTTGGGGGGCGGACACTGAGTGGACACCCACTAAAAAACGAAATGCGAAAGGCAAGGCAAGGCACAAAAACACATGTCGCACACACATTTGCTTGTAGCTATCTCTAGGGTATACATTTATACATACATTGCAATGCACGAGCATCGGATGGATATCTGGTATCTGTGTGTGTCTGTAACGGTGTTAAGTGAGCCCCAGACCAGAGCTCAATGTGTATGTGTATGTATGTATGTTTTTTTTTTTTTGGTTAGCAAGTATTTACGAGTTAGTGACATGTACGTGCATATTAATCAATTTAGTTAATGTATTAGTTTTTCGTTTTATTTTTTGTTTGTTTTTGGTTTGTATGGTTACAACTAGCGGTACATTACACGAAACACATATATAAGCAGATTGACAGAGAGATAGAGAGAGAGAGAGAGCGAGAGAGCGAGAGAGCGAGACAGATAGACAGCTAGAGAGTTTGACGGGGGTTGGGCAGGGCAGGGCAGGGCGGTGGGGGCTCGCATGGTTGCATGGTTGCATGGATAGGATGGGTCTGGCTCACCTGGTTCTTGTCAATTTCACCATCTTGTAACTCAGCTTCGCCTTGCTCTTGAAATGTGATAATAATCAAGGCCACGAATATGTTGACGAAGAAGAATGGAAATACAATAAAATAGACAATATAAAATATGGACATTTCGATCCGGAAATTTTGGATTGGACCCCTATCTTCATAAGTGGCAGCCATTGAGTGTTGCAAGACCCTATAGTCGCAGTTGAGTTCGATGGAACGGATGGATGGATTGTATATGGATGGATGAAGAAAGACGATAAAATAAATCATTTAGTTATATTCAATATTCGTTATAAAAATGTTCAATTCAGAGATAGATACATAGGTAGTGATACAGACAGATCAAGAGATACATAGATACATATGTATATGTATGTATATGTATATAAAGCATATAGAGTGACAGATAGCAGGTTTACAACAACAATAGGAAGATTAGAGGGAGGGGGGCTTACTGTGGCCATCCTTCGCCGGTCTGGACTGCGAATAGTGTCAGCATCGCGGCCGCAACGTTGTCGTAGTGGAAGGCCCTTGGCTTCCAGACCCTCAGCTCCTGTCTGGGCAGCAGTTCGTCCTCCTCGTACTTGAAGTACGAGCCCCTTCAGATTGCGTTTTTACATGGTATTTGGGGTTTGCGTTTTCGTTTATGGTTTTCATGTATTTAATTGATGGTGTAGTTGTTGTTTTGGTCGTGATTTAAGTCATTTGGCAATGGCAATTATTGGTTGTGGTTTTAATTAGTAATTTCATTTGAGACTCAGTAGAGAGAACGTACAGAAATTATACAATAGTTTAGGCATAACAGAACACACTACGGGGTGAACAGAAAAACGCAACGGATCGAAAACTAAAGTATGGCAAAACATATTCTACAACTGAACGGTTAAACAATTCGAATCGTAATGACTTCATTTTATAAGTATATGTATAATACTTCTTTTTCTTTGGGTTTTTCCTTTAGGTTTTTAGCTTTTTATCGACGATGGGTGGAGGAGAATGAAATAAATGCAGAAATCGAAATCTAATGGATAGAATTTACAGTTTACAGATACAATCTATAGAGATTCGATATAGATTCAACCAAAGCACATTTTTAATTGCAAATTCTGCATGATGTCTGTTTGAGTGTTTGTTGAGCGGTGTTGTTGCTGTGGTATGAGCGAGTATGAGTGAGCGAGAGAGAGAGAGAGTTATGCATCAAGCGGTTCGCTGCTGGTTGTCCTACTGCATATTGACATTGTACGAGTATGAAATTTGAATGCGAATCTAACTCTAGTCAAATCAACACTCGTTACAGTCAGAAGTGTAAGGCGTACAAATAAAGAAATGCTCGAAAATCAACGAAATATGTATACTTTATCCCTCAAATCCCCCCAAAAACGAGCGAGTGAGCGAGCGGGCGAGTCCTTTACTTTCGTTGTTTCATCGTTGTCGTATCGTCATCGGCATCGTGCGTGGTTCGGCCCGTTGTTCGTTCGGTGATGTGTAACAAAGCAGCGCGCTTAAGCGAGTATCTCCACTTTACTGTACTCTACCGAATAGCGTGTAGCGAGAGTGTAGCGGGTAGCGAGTGGCGAGTGTTGTCCTCTCAGCTGTTGTTGTTCTTGTTGTTTTGGGCGTGAATGTTTTTCAATGCATGTATGCTGGTACGAGTATGTACGTGTACATATGTAACTTGTTTTCGGTTTTCTTTTTTTTTCTTGTTTTTTTTTTTTTTTTTTTGTTAAATTTTGTTGTGATTTGATTTGATTGGTCAATTGGATAGATTGACTGGGGCCCCCAGTTATTGCATACGAAGCCAAACAGCTAAAACAAACCGATACTCTTATTCTTTCAGTGTTGTAAGTATCTGCTTTTGTTTTTCACTTCTCAACTGCGACGGGATGGCGAGTGTAAGGTCATTACACTCGACCGACCCACGTCTCGCGAGTGCACGTTGTGCGAGTAGTCGTCTGGCGGAGTGACGTGACGACAGTTTCAGTTCAATTTGTGGTAATTTTTGTGTTAATAATACATAATGAAACTCTAATGCACACACATAAATATGGGGAAAGAACTCGTCATCTAATTGGTTTGGTGTCTATGGTGTCTACGAGATGGTGTTTACGATTCCTACAATTATGTATAGCATATCAGATCTATTCATACACTAGTCTTTACACAAGGTTTTTGGCAATCAAAAATTAAGTCAGTATCACCTGTTTCTGTACAGAAACTCATACATATTTCGATTCCGATATGTACAAATGCTGGTTTTGGGGATGAGACAATGCTTTGGACGGGGGGACGCTCCTAACGGTTGAGAACTGACTAGAAACTGCAAACTGGAGAAACGGAGAATAACTATTCTGTAACCGGGCCGTTCGCTCTTCTCTCTACCCTGAGTTATTGTGTAATGGATACAGTATACCTATTCCTATTCCTATTTTTATTCCTAACACGGCCCGTGTTTTTACTATGCGCGTGCTTATTAAGAAATCTTCTGGTAGTAATATGGACTCTTTGGTATTTGGAGAATACCCAATTTGCAAATAAATGAAACATAGTAGTAGTAGTAGTAGTAGTAGTAGTAGTATCTTGATGATTTATATATACACAGGCTAAGCGCGGTGGTTCTTCTTTTCTTGCTCTTGCATTTGAATTATACTCGTAATAGGATAATTTGATATTGGTCTTTCCCGAGATTTGATTAGTGATGGCAACAGATACAACAGATAGATATATTGATATACGGCTCAACGGATTATTAACTATATAGATATATAACACAAACATAGGGAAATTAAGCGTAACTGTAAAAGGTATTTTTCAGGTGGTAACTGGTATCTGTAGTTTCGCATTTCACAGGACTACGTTTCTGTATGTTGATTCGGGCGCATTTTCTTATTCATTTTTCTTTTTGCCATTTTTTTTGTTATGTCCGGTTTACGTCTGGGATTCTTCTATTTCCTTATTTTTGCTTTCCTTTTTTTATGGTTTTTTCTGCTTTTTTTGTTTTTTTTAATTTGTTTTTTTTCGGTTTTTGGCCCGTTTACGAGCATGACTGTTGGTTAGACAAGTCAGGCAAGAAAAACTGGGCAAGAAACTTTAAAATGCTACTCTTACATTCTGTTGAATCAGTGCACCTTTTTTGTTTACTCGATAACGAAAGATGATAAACGTAACGAACCGAACAGAAGGAACATAATATCTTAAGACACATGTAAAAAGGTTAACGAAAACGATCATACAACACACATACGAAACAGGGGACGGGCGATGGACAGGGGCAGGGGCAGGGGCAGGGACGGGAACGGGGGGAACTAATGTCTTTAATGCTCCCCATTCGAACCATTCTATTTACAGACTTAGATATAGATTTATATACAAGGACCGGATCCCTTTCTCTATTCACTTTTTGCGGTATTACTGATGCCAGTATACGAAACCCCATCATCGGATCAAGGGTTACAGATCCACAGACTATACTCTCTCTGGATGCTCTTAACTTACAAAACATATATGTATATGTATGTATGTATGTACGAGTAGATAGGAACACAGATCAGACATAGGTATGTAAGTACAGACATATATTTAGGTCTCGGATATACATATATTGAGATATATAGCTAAACAACAAAACCATAAAGCTATGTAGACATCAATGTGTGGGGAGAGAGGATTATTATATGGCGGAGGCATGTCCAGGTGGATAATCCGTAATGATTTCTACTGTAAATTGTCAATTCTGTAGATATGTATGAATGTAGAATGTAAGTTGTCGCCTAATAGTAGACCTCTCCTCTCCGTACGAGTGGGTGAAATGATTTTGTTGTTCTTTCTAGCTCTAGCAGCTACGCAATGTACGTACGAGTTATGTATCTAAGTTTTTAGAGTTCTATTTTTTATGGATACTGAGTACTGGATAATTGGATCTTCGACAGAGAAACATACAACAGAGAGACAAAGTTAGCAACAGAGTAACAGACAGATAGAGATAGCGAGAGAGAGAAGAGAGAGAGAGAGAGTTACAGTCGTAGAGATCGTGTGTGTGTTGTGTGTGAGAGAGTGGGAGGCTATACAGCTATATAGAGGATATAAAATGATCAAACCTAAAACATAGAGATAACTACTACAGAAGGATCGAAAAACTGATATGACATTATTATGGTCGAGAGTCCTATTGCAAACAAATGATCCCAAAAACGATACGACACACATATACAACGAAGAATCAAATGATGAGGACTAAGTAATATATTTGTAAATATAATAATACATATGTATAATAAAAGAAAGGTACATAATAAGGTACAAAACTAAAAGTAAAACGGAAACAGAAACAGGAAATCAAAAAGTAGAGCGAACGAACAAACGGAACAATTTGAAACTTGAGTATAAATTTTACTTACTGGCACTCTGCGGAAGTATGTTTACTTTCGTCCGTACAATAAAAAAATTTTCCATTGAACAATTGTACTCCAATAACAGAAAATATAAATTGAAACAATATGTACACGATTAGAATGTTAACAACATTTTTCAATGAGTTCACGACGCAATCGAAGACGGCTTTCAATTTTGGTACACGCTTAATGGTCTTCAATGGCCGGAGTACACGCAATACGCGTAGCGATTTAATAGTCGATAAATTTTGTCCAGCGCTGCTACCGCTCATATCGAAACCGAAACTAACAGCAGCGCATATAACGACCACAGCATCCATAATATTCCAGAATTCTCTTAAATAGCTGCCAGGGTGCAGTATCACACCCAAGTCTACAATTTTCAGCAACATTTCTATCGTGAATACGCCGGTAAATGCATAATCAAAGTAATTCAATATCTTGTTTCGCCTCGAGTTCTCACGAACGGGATCTTCGGCTGCTAATGCTATTGATGACATTGAAATGACGACCATAATGAAGAAATCAAAATATGGCAAATTAACAACCCAATGGGCGCCGCGTCGTATGCTGTATAAGAGTCGTTCGTTTATCGTTTATCGAAAATCGAATATATCGGACATCGAATGTGGGTTTTTTTGTTGTGGGTGGTATCGGTAATCATATTTAGATTACGTTTTTTGATATGGTATCGTCATAAAATTAGGCGCATGATAACGGGATGGCATCAATTTCGGTTTGCAGTTTCATTTTTTTGTTGTTGTTTTTTGTATATCGATTGGTAAAGGTTTTTTTGTTGTCATTTTCATTTTCCGATTGCGATGTATTTATTTCGTCACCCGTTTATTTGTTTTGATTTTTTTTTTTGATGGATTTCATATTTTTGTAGTCGTTTCCAATTGATATTTTTTTAATTTGAGTATTTGTTTTGTGGTTGATTATAATTTGGAAATGCGTTCGTCGTTGTTCGTTGTTGTAGAAGTTGTTGTAGATGTTGTTGTTGTTGTTGTTGTTGTTGAAGGTGTTTTTGTTGAAATGGATGTTGAGAAGATAGATGATGATTGCCGTTTATCGTGGTGGTGTTATTTGTAATGGTGTTTTGGTGATTATTTTGATGGTGATTGTAATCAGATATTGTTGTTGAATATATTTACAAATAGATGTCGATTCATAAAATCAATCGATTGATTGATTTGATTTGTTTTGTTTTGTTGGTTGTGTGCAACATAAAATTGTAACAAATCCAAAAAGGTAAAAGGTAAAAAAGAAAAAAAAAACGTATTAGAATAGTTAGTGATTTTGTTATACTCAGTTTGTTTTAGTTGATTATTATAGATAGATTAGAACAATGTCATTGATAGGGCTATTTGATGTAACGATTAAATATAAGTATATGTATAATATATAGAGCAACAATTAACGATATCTAAACAATGCCCGGGAATACCTGAAAAAAAGGAGCCTTGGATCGACACCAGGACATGGAAATGGAATCTACGAAACGAGTTTGTACTCTTAAATTATTCGCGTCTTATAAATCAGGCATCAGGTCTTTCCCCCAGTTTTAGGTTGGCCGGCTCGGTATCGACCGGACGATGCATTCATATATGTATGTACATAAGAGAAGTTCCTGGAAGAGATCTGAATTATCTTACATCTACGAATAGTATGAGAAAACCCCCCAGCACGTAGCCCTCACAACAACGGAAAGAACCTCATGACGTGAAAGATTGGAAGCATGATTGAGTGGATGGAAGAATATTTACGGATTGGTTGGTGAGAGTATAAACATCGATGAGTATGGCAACATTGGCTTCGGTCCCTCCGTCACTTCCTCCTCCTCCTTTTTCTCCTCCTCCTTCTTTTTGCTCTTTCCTTTCGTTACGGCTACAGTGCCGTCGCCATTCTCCACATGTACACCATCGCCCTGGAGGGCCTCCATTTCCTTTTCGAGTTCTTGCAGTTGTTTCTCTTTATCCTCTTCGACTTGTTCCTCTTCGGCTGCTGTTAACTCTTGTGCATTCGCCAAATTATCAACGGCGATAGCCAAGAAAACATTTAAGAGCGTGTAATTACCGAAGAGTACCAAAACGATAAAGTATCTGTTTGGGGGTATAACATCAAGAACACAATAGAAATTAAGTGATTGAATCGATTTACATTATAGCGTTTCTTAGTCTAGGATCTATGTATGAGAGGTATGTATGTATGTATGTATATATGTATGTATGTCAATCAAGTATTCCGAACAAGATCTTGGAGTGGATGGTGGGGTAGTGGTAGGAACTGGGAGAACTACGGCTACAACTACACAGGTGTCACAGAGCCAAGGCCAACAAGTCGTGGAAAAGCTGCAAATAAATATGGTAATGGTAACGTAGGGCATTAGCATTCGTTTCAAGTTTCAATAAGCAAATTTTCTACACTTACGGATTTGGTGACCGTTGATATGGGGTGACGCAGGTTGGCTCTTGCTGATGGACGTGGAACGTGTGGAACTTATGGGACTTGGGCTTGCAGAATTTCGATGGAATATCAATAAAATTCTTCAAGCTCCAAAGTCCCTCTGGTTTTTTTTATCGTGCTCGATTGCACAGATTAATGGTTCGACGTTCAATGTCTAGGACTCGTCTTAGATTTTAGGGAGTTAAAGGACACACAAATACGAAATACGAATACGATTACGGAATACGGATTACGGAATACTAAGCTAACGTACAAGTACGACCGATATACATTCAAATGATTCAGGGAATAAGTTCTAGAATTAGCTGGGAACCCAGAGGAGATATGGGAGTGGGGGGTTATCTGATATTAGTTAGATCGGTTGATATTTAACTCCAAAAATTGAATTCAAATAGCGTACAATGCACATGATCAATAGAGAGAGAGAGAGACAGACAATGAGAGAGTGTACAAGATTAAGACGAAAAAACTTACATAGAGTAAATCATTCCTTTCTGTGCACCACCTTGCGATATGATGCCCTGGTACATGACTTCGTTCCAATCCTCGCCAGTGAGGATTTGGAATACGGTCAACAGGGCTATCGGGAATGTATTAAAATTGGTCTCGGGCGTGCCTCCGGGCAGATTGAACTGGCCGCCAAATAGCTGCATGCCAAGCAGTGCGAATATCAGTATGAACAAGAAGAGCAGGAACAGCAGCGAGATAATCGATCTCATTGAGTTCAGCAGTGAGATGACTAGATTGCGCAGCGATGACCAGTATTTGGTTACTTTGAAGATGCGCAGTAGTCGCAGTGCACGCAGCACGGACAGACCGAACGAGCCGCCCTTGACCTCGGACCAGATCACCTCGAATATCGAACCACTAATGACAACACAATCAAAACGGTTGAACGACGACTCAAAGTAGATGCGGGGTCCCAAGGCGTACATCTTGATGAACATCTCAGACATGAAGAGACCGAGGAATATGAATTCCGCATAATCTGAAATATCGATTAAACAATTATCGAAAATCGAAATTGAAACAATTTATTGATCTGTCTGATCGATCTATCTGATTTACTTACACAGAAATTCGGTGAGGAACGACGGCTGGCCGTAGTGCTCGACGGCCACACAAACTGTGTTCAGAAAGACGAGTACGATCACAAACCAGTAGAACCATTGCGTCTTCACCGTGTGCCGGATCCAGAAGCGAAATCTCTTCTCCGCTCGCCAGAATCCCGTACAACTTCCTTGAGGTTTCGAGCGAGTTTTGAGATAACCTGCGGAATGAAACACACACACAAAAGACGAAACGAACACACGTTGTTAGTAAGATTCAATAGATCGCGTTGTGTGGGAACATATATGTATCTATGTATGTATATATAATCTCCACTTATACTACAGTGCGTTTCAGAACTACAAGTCTATCAATCGATCGTTTCTTATAGCTCTAAAACCCACTGTGTTCTTATATTAGTTTACTCAAATACAATGTGATAGAGATATGTACGTATATTATATGTAGATATAGTGGTCGGTTTGTGGCTTACTGTGGTTACTCTATAGTTATTGGCACTTGGCATACATATGTACGTACGAGTATATGTTCAAATGAATGCTGTACGAGTACATACATAATACAGACAGATCTAATCGATATGAGTACGATTTTACTTTGCACAGGTGTGATGCATCCATAGGACTAGCACTAGACAGAGATTACTTTTGTGTGCCGCGGATGTACATATGTACATACTATAGTACATATGATATGTATTCATGCTCTTCAGATCTCTTTTTAAATAGTATTTTCTACTTAAATGTTAAATGTTCTTCTTTACAGCCTTTCAGACTCTTATAATACTTTTTTCGTACTTTCTTTTGTTATTTTTGAGTTGAAAGTTTTTCAAATGGTTCTATCCCCCTATTTTGTCATAAACCATAGGAATAGTATCATTAATGTATCGGAAAAGAGTCGTTAGTATATTTTTTTATAAGAAACATATGTACATATAAAATGCGATATATTACGAGTATGAATAAGTTTGTATGTTACCGGTTCGAAATCCATTCTCATTGTAAATCTTCTCCCATTTCGAATCTGTACCCATGGTAGGAATATATGTACATATGTCTGATTTGAATTTCCATTGAATTTGGTTATAATTGAATTAAAATTATAAGACTCTATTGAAATGTAACTGGAATGGCTTGGATTTCTAATCTGAACAATTGTAGTATCAGCTTATTGGAAGAAAGTTCAATAAATATGTAGTTGTTCTAACAGGAATTACATTTTTGTATTCTAATTGGCATTAAGTCTCTTTAAGTCTTTAATTATATACAGCAGATTTCTAATGGGTAAAATCCTTTGCCCGCGCCTAAAAATATGCCATTATCCGTCCGGATGGTGCTCAACAGCAGACACTGTACATACGTAACATTGTTTTGCATATAAATCGGATCATACTTTAATCAGATGATTTCCGTAACAATAGGTGCAATCTAAAATGCAATCTAGCCCGAAAGAATGTTTGCAGGCAGTACAATGGTCTAAATGTCTGGTCTACTTTGTCTTTTTACAACAACACAACACATTTGTGTAATTTTTACATACAGTAGAACAACAAAGATTATGATTTATGTATATGTTTTTTGTGTGGAGCATTAATTTTGGATAATTAATTGCTCAGCCGATTCGTGTATTGTGATGTGTGTGTGTGTATGTTTGTGTGTGTGCAGTAAATAAATAAATTATAATTTACTTACACATTTCGAAACGATATTCAATGTAAGAGATTTACAAATTCGTTTGAGTTTGTTGTTTGAGAATATTGTATGGTTCAAATGAAGAAACGAAATATCAAAATTAATTGCATTTCGGTTTTCGTTTTTAAAGCAAAGACAAAACTTGTATTATTTATACATATGTAGGTATTTTTTTGTTTTTTTTAATTATTTATAAACACATTCGAAGAACAAGAAAACTAGGCAATCAAATGCAAATCAACGCAATTCAAAAATTGTAGCATTTCGTGTGTGTTTTGGTTTTGGTTTTGGTTTTGGGTGTACGAATTTCAATATGGATATAGTACAAAGGTCCATGCTTGGCCTCTTGCCCACTTTATAAAGGGGATAAAGTTGTGCCCTAACTTTGATAGCCGACACCTGAGCTGTTTCCTCATGACCTTACTCTTCAATCCGAAATTGTGTGTCTTAAACTAATATTTCAAATATCTTTCTTACCATCATCGCCATAGTCCTCTTCGGCTTCCTCCTCTTCGGTGTCTGTTGATTTCGATTTGCCCAAACTTTTCAGCTTTTTCCGCTTGGCTGCATTTCGTCTTCGTGCTACAAAACAACAAAATTAGTACACATTTATCGTAAGCCATAAAATCAAGAATAGATATGGTAGTATGTATGACAATCACCCTCCATTATGTGCATTTTCTCCTCCTCTGTTGTCCGCTCTTCGGCTAGTATCACCTCCTCTGAAATAATATCATTGAAATGCATCAATTGGTATTTGGAACACAGCAAAGCGTATCGTTTCGATCAACAAAATTATCACAAAAGGAATATATTTATGTATGTATATATATACGAAGTATATACTTTTACAAATTGTACGATATATAGTAGATATATGTGGGGTATGTCTTTTGTATAGTGGGGAAGCATGATCGGTCTATATATATTTATACGATATTTCCATCTTTGTGTGGGATATTACTTTACACTTGGCAATGCACAGGAGCTTTTATCAGTTTTTGGTTCTATAAGGAAAAGGTACGCTAAGAATGTGCCACAGGTGCTGGCTATATATATATGTATATATATATATATATATATATAAATATTATCTGAGTACAACTGGTATATATATATATTTTGATGTATATAATATGGTTGGACATTTCCAAACGAGATGATTAAGATGAATGTACCTCAAACTGGGGTGAGAGATGATCTCAAATTGAATAAAAACACAACTCTGTTCGATTAGCAGGGAACAAAATCCTTATTGAAACGACCCTTTAAGACATGCACAAAATTCTTTAACAATATGTATGTATCTTATGTGTGTATTCGTTGGGATGATAAAGAACCAATGGGGTCTCGTCTCGTATACTCTTTGTTCTTGATCCATTTGATCTTGACAAATGAGAGTTGTGCATGAGTTAATAGAAGATTCTTGTTGAAATATTCATGAGTATAATCTATAAATTCATGTTGTGGGTTCAGAGCCCTAAAACATGTCCAAGATATGTTTTCGGGCAAGTATTTTGATTTTGTGCACTTTGTTGTTCTGAAATGTGTGTGTGTGTTCTATTGCTTGTTAGTATTTCTTCGAGTATTTGTATTGTTCTGATGTAGAGCAGTATGAGCAGTATGAGAGGTGGTGTGAGTGTCTTGTAGGAGTGTGTATATTAGATAGATTTTACAAACAAGAAATAGGGGTTAAATACTATACCAGCTTTACAAATCCATTCAACATAGCCGTTTAACTCTCTTTCTAGTTGCTGCTGCCTTCTAAGTTTAAGAAACTCTTGTCTATTTTCTACTTTTTCTCGTTCTTTTGCGAATTCACTACAAAAAATAATCAAAATAGAATGTGATAAACCGAAAAACAAGATTTGATTCGATTTTAATTTCGATTTCGATTTGATTGATCAGATGTAAGAGTAGTACGAGTAGTATGCAGCATTAGCATTACAACAGCAACAATCTTCACATCTTTGTACGAGATTAGTATTCCATAAATCAAATTAAAGAAGAATTTAAATCATAATTCGTTCCAAATAAAATCAAAAATAGAGACAGAGATAGTGAAAATTATTTAGTGGCAACTAAAACGATAATAACACATTTTGATATATAGTTGTTGGCATCGGTTCTCGAATGATGGCTCCCCAGCGAGACGAGGACGCGGATGCGGATGCGGACGGGGACTGGGACGGGGACAGAGACCCTTGGAATCGGGTCAGAAGTCAAGGGAACAATTTTTAATGGGTATTATACTATAAGGAGTATACACAATAAACATACATATGTATGTATGAATGCAATATGCAGTATGCAGGATGATTTATAGGGCAAGCAAGCGAGGAGTAAACTCTCGTACCCATTCCATTGGGTGGTGTGATGGCATCATCGAAGGATGTGGCTCTGGATGTGGCTTCTGATGCGTTTTTCTTTTGGGTGCACTTGTGTATGTTGTAGTATATAGTGGTGTCTATAGTAGTATTGTATATGGTATATGGTATAGTAACACTATCCCGACACTCGGCTGGCAGAGGGATCGGTTCGGGTTCAGGTTCAGGTTATGGAATCTCTTTTATTTTCGGAAGTAATAGAATTACTAAATTGTATTGTATGCTTGTATGTATGGCTAGATATTTTTACTAGCTATTAAGTTTAGTTTTGGGAGGAAGGGGGCATATACATATATGTAGTATGTTAAACGTTGTCTCTATGTTAGTTTATATTCAACTAAAGTTAAGTGTATAGCAAAATGCATAGCATACGTACTGTTCGGGGGGAACGATTCAGAAAGTATGTAAGTTTTTTGGTTTTGGTTTTTTGGGGGTGGGGGTGAACGAACAGCATTTCTCGCATAATCAATTCATTTTTGAGTAGTAGTAGTAGTAGTAGTAGTAGTAGTAGTAGTAGTAATAATAAGTAGATATGTATTATTTAGCAACTCTTTGTGGCCGTGGTTTATTATGGATTATTATTGGATTTTCTTGCGTTCTATATATGGAATAGTAGTAGTAGTATATTGGGAATAGTAGTAGTAGTAGTAGTAGTAGTATTAGTACGTACATAACTAGCAGTAAAATTCAAACAATTTCCTTATAACGAATATAGTATGTTGTTTGGAAGTACTTTGGTTCGTTTTTGATTGAGTTTGATTTAAATGGATGTCTGCTTTTATTTTGTCTGAGAGATATTCATAGTACTAAGGGGGTTTCCTGAAGGGGGTTTATCGAATATTGGGTATTATATTATATATGTATACTATATAGTATAGCTCTGTTTCGATTTGCTTGGTTTCTCTAAATGGTCAATGGCTGTTTTTACTTTTGGTTGCATTCGAGGGACAGGTGAGGGACAGGGACTGGAACTGGAACTGTGAGGAAGAGGGGTGTTAGAACTATTGGTATAAACCTGCTTGTGTGATCCAGTCAAGGTACGAGACCATTGCTGTCTGAAACATGGCACGAAAACGGCATTTCTGAAACTCCATGCGACGCTCGACGCGGTTACGTTCGTTCGAAAACTCTCTGAATATTCGAGGAATACGAGGATCATTTAATGCATACATTTAACATAAAGTCCCAAACAAAAATTACATCAGAAATCAGAACTTGAAAATTAGAAACAGAAAATCATAAGTACATAAATACATATACATATGTACATATGTATAAACAGGAGCAGTCTGAACATCACAAAACCCAACCCACAAAAGAACAGATCGAATCAGTTGTACATTTTTGCAATACCTTACATCGAATAGGTGTCTGGTTTGGGATCATCTATATATACACACACAAACATATGTATAATCTGTTGGGATTAAATTTTGGATTTACCCCCTCCCCCCCAAAACATCTCTGTGGTATATTCAGACTCTCCCACCCAAAAACAGAATCAACTTCAATTCAAAAATAATAATCATCATATAGTAATATAGTAGTAGAAACAGTAAATTGTGGTACGGTGTATAAGATCGGATAGATTGGTTAGAGCACACGATCAGATCAGCGAGAGATGGAACCAACTTACCCACTCAAGACACCAAGAACTAAGTTGAGCATAAAAAATGAGCCTATAACTATAAGAGGCACGAAATATATCCAATTAAATGTTGAACCTAATGCGTCGTTGGTCTGTGGATCACAAAAACAAATACAATTAGTAATGCCTATGTGGGCTATAGAAATAGTACCGTACCCAATAGAGTATTGACGTCCAGCCCTCCATTGTGATACATTGGAATACGGTCAACATGGCGAATCCAATATTATCGAAACTCGTTATGCCTGAATTTGGTCCATCCCATTTCTCCAGGCACATGCTTGTGGTGTTATTGCATACAAAGGAGCCGCCTGCCTTCTCTGTGCTGTTGTCCGTGTTGCAGGGTGTCTCTGATTCGCCCTCCTTCACTAGTTTATCTGTGCACACCACAGGGGCAAGGAAAGAGATGATTAGTTTTACTCAGTTCTATATGTTTAAAGGGTTTATAGATTTTGGTTTACTTGGATCTTCTAAGCTATAACAAGTCTTATGCAGTGCGCCCGAATAAAACTCGAGTCCAATGATTGCAAATATTACGATTGCAAACAACACCAAGAGACCGATTTGCAGTAAAGGTGCCATCGCCTTGATTATAGATTTTAAAACTACTTGTAAACCTATATAGACGATGTAGATGTTGATCCAATCCAATTCAGTTTCAGTTTCCACGGCGGAAGGTGTTGAAGAGTTGGAAAGAATGGGTTGGATTAGAAAAGATTTGCAATGCAGATTTTGGTAGATACACATTAATATTTACATGGACTCGAAGGAGCCCCTACCACAATCTATGTATAGTACGAATACAAAGAAAAAAAAAACAAATTGATGGAAAGGCGTTCATTCGCATCATTAATGTATGTAGTTATGTTACTACATTTACAATCTAAACAGAGCATCTAAAGATACTCTAATAAGATACAAAAAATCATAAAAAAGGAAGTAGAAAGAGTAGAGATTGTTAAATTGAAACACGAGGAACTACTCACTAGGAATTCCAGACACTAATTTTAAGGGCCGTAGCACACGAATGGCTCTAAGTGTTCTTAGGTCTACCTCGGGCCCTATTTGTGGGTACTGTGTCATGAATCTGTTTGCAGACGTTAAGCGATCGAAACGAGTAGTTGAAATTAGTTGATTAGCGATACTCAATGAATATCCGAAAAAAATTCAAATATGAATAAAATCAAATACACATATACACATACATACATATGTATAAATAAAATGATTCCATAAAGGGTGCAATCTTAAATCGAACCTTAAATCGAAAGAAAGCAGATAGCAACTAAAGTTTATAATAATGTCGAATCGAACGAAAAAAAAAAAGAAACAAAACAAAAATACATTAAACGATACATTTACGTTTAACGCGCGGCGGCTAGTTCATATATTTCGCACACACAATGGGAGACCCAAGCGAAAACTTTCAATAGTTTGTATCTGCTCTACCCTGCGCTCTGCCCTCTGGGCTGAGGCACACATTCATCTGGAGAGCAGATCCAAGCTACTCTTTGTATAGAGTATCAAAATTTTCTATTAAGAAAATATCTAGCATATACGTATAGCATAAGGTACATATAAAAGAATAGAGATTTAATTAGAAGGAAAAAGCAAAATATGCATTAATATATGTATATCTTATAAAAACTGTTTATGCATAAGAACTACTACAAATTCTATTATTTTGAACTTTTTTGTAGTCTTTTAGTTAGGTTTAGCATTTCTAGTAAGTATTTAAAGTGTTGAGCTATAAAATGTGTATGCTATGACCCAAATAAATCTTAGATAGTATATGTATATATAATATTTGGTCCATTGGGATGGTTCTATATCCGCTATGCAGGAGCGATCTATTGTCGTCACTGCATCGTGTTGAATATCTTCTACGGTTGTAAATTCTATGACTATTAAGCTGATCCATGGTATAGCTATAAAATATATATTCTATGGGACAAATACAATCTTAAATCTAAAATTTATCTATAATATACATATGCCCCACTTGGGCTTGGAACGATGCAGAAACGATCTTTAATCGCCCCTGTATCGGTGCTTAAGAGAAGTAAAACCTCTACGATATGTGATTTCTATGCTATTACATTGATCCATGGTTCGGCATCTAAGTCCCACGTTGACTTTATGAATATTCATTTCTAAACTAATTAATAATTTATTATAAAATAATACTTAATGGTTATGTTACGATATATGTAGTATAGCCGGTATAAAGTTCATAATGTTCAATTTTCATAGATATCTAATCAAAGTATTATCTTAAGTACATATTCGACACCTTTTTGGGAAATGAAATTGATTTTTTGATGCAACATTGTTTTTAAATCCTTAACATATTATCCATTCGAATATTATTGCAAAAAGGAGTCGATGTGTACAAATATGTATATGAAATGAAAATAACTATATTCGATCGATGAGAGACATCCTATCGATGCAGTCTATATCCATTTTCGTTCGAATAGCGTATAGAATTGGAGATCCATTATAATAACTACTTGAACACTCACTAAAACGACACACATCGTAGCTATAGATCGTTCTATAATGCAGTTTGAATGTTCAATTATAATTTTCGTTGTGAGGCTAGCTAGCCAAGATCTATATAGTAATATAGTAGGATATAAATGTGTTATCTTTGTCTGGCCTAAGGTCCTCTTGTCAAATGGTACAATAACTAATGTAGTCTTGTAGGCTCGAAGTCTTACTTGGAATTCGGGATACGAGCTTCAGCGGTCGTAAGACACGAAAAGACCTCAACATACGCAGGTCAACATCTATATTGGCCTCAGCAAATATCGTCATGGCTCTGTTTACGAACGGTTTACGATCGCATCGGACGGGAAGTTATCATTAATATATGTATCTGTATTGCTTATAAATTGTATCATATTTCATTTAACTTATGCTGAGAGTTTCCCTCATTAGAATTTAAATGTTGCTTTCTTTTCTTAAAACTAAAAATAAAAGGTTCTTAGCCGTTTCAAAAATATCTTTCATGGTCATAATGATTCCTCAAGAAATTGAACAGTTTTCCATCATTATGGCCATGACTTTTTCTTAAATTTGCTTAAATACTAAAGGATACAATTAAAAAAAAAAGGAAAAGCTTGCATTGCATGTGTAAAAAGACTTATTTTCCATTACAAATAAAGTGGGGTGTGCATTTTGATAAAGGTAATCATCTTCTGGTTAATTATTTACCCCGTCACTACAACGAAAAAATCCATGATGTTCCAAATATTCCTGAGATAGGAGTGTTTATGCAGAACAAGCCCTAGGGCGAGGATCTTGAGCGATGCTTCTACACAGAAAATGCATAAAAAATAGGCCTCCGTTTTTTCCTAATTACAAGAGAGATATATTTAATTCTGAATGCGAATAAGACGCGGGGCGTTATAGTCTTACCAATTTTTGAGCCAATACTGTCTTGTCGCCACCCGGCAAGTGCTCCTCTAGCGCCAACACAACACAGTTGGCTATGATTGTCAATAACACAGCGTATTCAAAGGGCGGCCATTCAATGATGAATCGTGTGTACTTTCTAATTGGGTTATCCTCGGTTAGGATAAACAATGACGTCGGACCACCACCTGGTGGGTTTTCCTCTTTTTTCGGGCCACCCATTCTATCAGCTAAGCGATGGGCTCCCTTTCGACCCAAGTGCCCCCCGCCTAAGGAGTCCTGTTGATGCCCTGCTAGCACTGCTTCCTGAGCCGCTTCCAACCTGAACAGCATGGAATGAAATGATTGTGGAATAAAATAATAGAGATAAAAGATGCCATTAAATTATACTAATATACATATGTACATACATATGCATGAATGTAATTAGATGGTAAAATATTTCATTTGAAGTAACATAAATGTTGGATTTGTAGATGGGGGATCTCTCTCAATGAAAACCATCCTGGTTGGATAGTCCCCCATCTGAATTCTCGCACAATTAAAAACGAAAATCAAACAAAAAATATACATATGTACTTATATGCATTAGGAACAAGGACACACATACCGTCACTATATCCAATTGCTGATACTTTTGTAACGACCGCTCGGCCATAATTATTTTACACAAGGTGAACCACAATACGCATTTGTCGAGAGTGACACGCCGTCCGCATGGCACGATAGCGGCAGCAACTGGACATTTAACTCGAGAGGCCAATTACGCGAGAAGCTCGGGGGCATTTGGGAGCATGGAGCATGGAGCACGGAGCACGGAGCAGCTGGCTGTGCCCCAACGATTATTTTTTTTGGCAGAGGTGGCAACGTTGTCGTCGTTTTGGAAGGATATTTATCGAGGAGAAAGAGAGTGAAAGTGGGTTCGGGGTGTTGAGGGACTTGCGATTTCCGTGTTTGAAACTATATACAATGGTAATGCTGTGTACTCTGGATCCAGATCTCCACCACGCGGCGCAGCACTCTCCCCGGGCTCAGAGATCAGCCCCACCAACTCTCCTTCTTCGCGCTGTGGCACTCCTCCTTTCCAGCTCCTCCTTTTCAGCTTCCACCTGGTTGCTTTTCTTCCTTTGGGTTCTCTGGATTGGTCTCTTTTTGGTGTTTATTTTATTTTAAAGCTGTGTTTTTGTTTGTTTTTTTTTGTTTCTGTTTCTTTTTATGCTTTTGTTCTTTGATTTTTGTTCAATTGATTTTTCTGGTGTATTTTTACTGCCTTGCCTTTTTTGTGGTCCGTCTGTTTTGCAGTTGGAGAGTATTATTGTTGTATTATTTTGCACTAGATGACGCGCACGGGTACCGGAATAAGCAATTAGATTGCATTTAAAATTGATGGATTAATTTGCCTTGGGATCGCCCTCCCAGTCACCTGTCATTGCCCCCGGACCCGACCCCCCTAATACAACCACTTGGCCCCCATCACTTATGCAGATTGGCATTCGGTTCAGTTTTACTTGTAATTCGCCCCCTCCGCAGATTATTTATGCACTGCGTATTTCAGGATATCCATTCGTTCCCACACACTAACACACACACGTATACGTATATCCGACCCGTATGACTCGTGTACAATTAAACGGAATGCCATGCCATGCCGATTCCCGGACTCCGACTGCACTTGAGTGGGCGGCAGATGTGCAGGTGTGTGTGTGGGCATTAGCCCAATGAGAGCGGGAGCAGTAGCAGTAGCAGTAGCTTTGTAGCCCGGAGGAGCAGATTCTTGTTTTTGCCCAACGATAATTATGATGCTCACACCGGGTCAATTCAGTTCATGACCTATAGAGAGAACGAACACACACAATCAGTCGCTGCCTCTCACTCACTCGCTCACTCACTCACATGTGTGTACACGTGTACCAGTAGCCGTACCCGAACCCGTACCCGTGTACCCGTACGTGTGGACACGGGTGTTTTTGTGATACTACTCGAGAACACTAGGAAAAAAAAGAAGGAAGGATGCATACAAAATGCATTGGCTTTTCGTTTTCATTTTCGTTGCTTTTGTACCCCACAAAGAAGTGTGCTAAATGTACATAAGTATATATTGATAAATGGATGGTTTGAATGTTAGATGGATGGATGGATGAAGGGATGGATGGTATATACATATGTACATGTATATGTTGTTTCGGTTTCATTTCGTTTATTGGTATAACATTCCATTACTGGAACACGCCATGAATGAAAAACTTAGGGGATGAAACCTTTGTGACACGAGAAGAGCATAAGCAAAAGAGAACAAACACACAACAAAAAGAGGAAGAGCAATAGCGAAAGCATAGCCCTGCTGCCGAAAAAAGCTCGAAAAACATGCACACTCTGGGAGCGAAGAGAGACCCCCTAGTGCACCGCCGTTTCGTGGTGAATATTGAAACGATGAGAGAATCATCACACACTGGAATACATGAAGCTCTCACATCACATCGCTCTCCTCTCCGCTTATAATCATCAAGGAAAGCCCATTTGAAATCGTGTTTACTTTTTCCCTTCTACAATGTTACAGAAACGTTTATGTTCCATAGAAATGCAGGTGGGCCGCAAATCAGCTTTGCGTCGTTCATGGAAAATGTTTACAGTTGTTGTTTCCCGCCCCACTGCACTGATTCAGATTCCTCTGTTTTCTGTGGGTTCTTCTGTTTTTCTGATAACAATGATATTTTTGGACACAATCTCTCTCTCTCTCTCTCGCTCTCACACGCAAATGCACTCTCGAACCGGCTGTAAGGCAAAACTCACTCCCTCACACTCTCGCAGTCACTCGCTCTTTGTGGGTTTATATCGGAGCAATCCCTGGTTTATATCGAAGCAATCCCTGTGCTTCGTTACATACAAATGTATGTATATCGATGACGACGACGCTGGTCGCACCAGCAATTATGTTTACACTTGACATTTTCCCTTTACTGTAAAAAAATTCAAGTGCTATTCAAAAGCCCTTCTCAGCCACGCATTATATCGCATTAGCTTATGAATAACTTTAATGAACGGCAAGAGGATTAGCGGGGGGGTTGGGGGGTGGGATTTGCTTTTTCTTTATGTGTAATGACGTCATTGCGGGCGATGTTCTCTGACTTTTTGCTTTTGGTTGTTTTTCTTTCCGTTTCTGTGTGGCTGTTTCTCTGGAAAGGGATTATACACACACGCACACAAACGGTCACATATACACATGCACATGGCAATATAGTTGCGGTTTGCGGCCACTAGAGGGCGAGAGACGGACCAACGAACTTCTAATTGCCAAAAATAAACAGCAACAATGACACACTTGTTCTCTCATTCTCTTTCTCTCTCGCTCTCTCTCCTGCCGTATCTCTGCGCGCACCCCCTCTGCGCTTTGCACCCCCCACCACCCCAACGACCCTTTTGTAGCATTAACGAAATTGTTATAAAAGGTTGCCTACATTCTGGGGCCTGCTCTACTTTCTGCTTTCTTTCCTAGAGGTTTAAACTGAACCTCTACACCACACAGTCACACTCACACTCACACCTATAGGAATTGGGGAATTTGAATTTTATTTGGCTAACACTAGTCGCGTATTACACAAAGCCACCACATGGTCTAATATCATTAACACACACTGAAGGTAGCACAGCACACGCGGGGGACATTCAGCAAATGTTTGTTCATCTGTCAGTCACACACCAACACACACACACACATAAAAATCATAAAAAAAAGATGGAAAAAAATTGTAAGCACACATAAGCCCACGCGCTATACAATTTTTTCTCACTGCCATGGAGAAGGGCATACACCCATTCGTCCCCTCGTATTCTCGTATTTGCGTGCGTACAAAATTTATATTTTTAAATGGGGTGAAGAAAAAAACAAGAGAAGAGAAAGAAAGGATGAAGCTTGGAAGGGCAGGGGAGAGGAAGAGGGAGATGGTGGGGGTACATCGCATCGCATGCTGTGGTGTATGTGATTTTGTGTGTGTGTGAATGCTTGCTGAGAGAGCCGAGAGCCATTCATTCACCTTCCAAACGTTATACACGCGTGTATACGTCACACCGATACCACCTCTAAGCCGCTGCTGTCGCTGTCGCGCTGTAACCGAAACCGAACCAGAAATACACTGCCACACACCACCACATTGCCCCGTAAGCCCACCAACGCAACATTCCACCCATTGTGCTGCTACTGCCACCACCGACCCGCTGACCCAATCCCAACACACGCACACACATGTAAAGCAATTGTATCTGTGTGTGCGTGCGAGTGTATATTGTATATGTAGTGCGTTGTTCTTTGGGGCTTGTTAGCTGTAAAGCAACGGTTCAACAATTACAACTGTCATGGGGAGGGAAGAACGGGAACTACTAGCGACGACGAATACGACTACAACGAAGCGCGACAAAAACATGTGGAAGACGACGTACAAAGCCCTGTAGATGTGGCACTTTCTCTCTCTCTTTCTCACTGGACACTGGACAGTGCCTCCCCCCCCCCCCCTCCCGCCACACACACACACTGCAGATGCAGGTAAAAATGCCGTCTGGACTAGAACTCAGTCTAGAACTATAATTCCCAGCCCAATTCCTGGGATATTCTCGCATCATGGGAATTCGAACCGAAACGAAACCGCATACACTATACTCTTTGTTCGTTATTCTTTCGATTTGAAATTGTTTTTTCTTTTAAGCTTTATTTTCACCACTCGACCCGAATTTCGGATGCCAGCGCACCAACACACACACACACACACAACTCTTGAGATGTGGTATTTTTTTCTTCTATTTTTTTTCCAGCCAGAGCCTGCGGTGGACTGGGTTCCAAACTGTAATTAATTCGTTTTACACACACACACACACAAAAGGGCGCACTTGTAAAGGTTAGGCAGAGGGGTGTTGGGGTTATTTCTTTTGATCCAGATTATGGGAAAAATCGCAGGTTAAAAAATAAAAAACAAAAACCGCTTTATGCGAGAGCTACAACCGACATTGTCTCACCAGTTGGACGAAAAACTCAACAAACGCAAGACTTCAACTCGGCGACTTTGTATTACAGACTACAACTACAACACTGACACGAAGAGAGACATGGACACGGAGAAGGCGACACGGAGACACAGCGAAATAGAGAGGGTAATGGGAACGGGGGGGGGCACACATTCACCAGGGCACATGGCAGCCAGTAACGGTAACCAACGAAATCAGCCGCATAGCCAGCGCCAGCCCCATTATCAGCCCTGCGCTCTGGATCGAAAACGAAAGCTCAAGCTCTTCTTGGAGAGCTGCCCCAGAGCTGCATTGGCGCATGAGAGTACACCATTTGTTCGAAAGATATTCGGTAAATCGGACGGGTTGGTCGTGGGAGAAACAGAGACGACCATACCACACACCGCAGCAGGCACAGAGAGCTGAAACGTGCTCTGGCCTCAAGGAATCCGTTATTTTGTGGCTGGTAAAAGTCAAGAGCCAAGAGCCGGGGGCAAAGCTTTCGAAGCTTTCTTTCCGCTCATATTTACTCTTGGAGAAGACATAGAAATTGCAATTTCAATTATAATCTCCTTGATTTAAAAGCCATCTAAATCGTGCATTTTCGATTTGTATATATCATGCAGGATTTAATAAATCCTAATACATTTTTAATAATTAATAAAGAATCGGTCATCGATTCGCCACCTGCGCAGAAGTACTCAAAGATATGATCAAAGGCAACCCTGGTTAACGGGAATTTAAAAATCGCATACCTGAGATTAGATCTTCCGATAAGAGTGTTTGTTATGCATTTATTAATGGGAATTTAACGGATATGAAATGAGTTTTTAGGTATGGAATGGAAACAAAAAAAATATAATCTGCAAAGTACCTATCTGATTTGAAAACTCCGAATTAAGAAAGTGTATTTTAAGGAATCTCCTTTCTTAACAGAATGAAAGTACACCTTTCATTATACCTGGTACTCGAAGAGTATAGGGGTATATTAGATTTGTGGTGATAACGGATGTGTGTAACGTCCAGAAGGAAGCGTTTCCGACCCCATAAAGTATATATATTCTTGATCAGCATCAATAGCCTAGTCGATATAGCCATGTCTGTCTGTCCGTACGTCTGTCCGTCCGTCCGTCTGTCCGTCCGTCCGTCTTCATTAGCGCCTATATCTCAGAGACTATTAAAGCTAGAGCAACCAAATTTTGTATCTAGTCTCCTGTGTTATCACACTACTCGAAGTATATTTTAAAATTTCGCCCCGCCCCCTTCCGCCCCCACAAAGAACGAAAGTCTGCGGCATACACAATTTTGAAGATACGAAAAAACTTAATACGCAGAATCATAGAGAATGATCATATCTATCAGAGTGTTGAATCTGGATCAGATCGGATCATTAACATAGCCACAATGAAGAAAACCATTTCAAAAGTCATCGTTCCCTCTCGCTCTCTCTCACACGCGACCCTATCTGCTTTGCCCATTCGTATTTTTTGACGCCTAATTCTCAGAGACTATTAAGAGCTAGAGCAACCAAACTTTCTATCCAAGCTCCTGTGATATCAAACCAGCACGAGTTTATTTCAAAATTTTGACACGCCCCCTTCCGCCCCAACAAAGGACGAAAATCTGTGGAATCCACAATTTTTAAGGTACGAGAAAACGAAAAACGCAGAATCATGAAAAATTACCGTGTCTAACAGATTGCCAAATCTGGATCAGGTCGGATCATTATTATGGACAGAAGCAACAAATTAAATTTCAGTGGCTACGCAACGCCTGCCAAGCGCTTACTCATTCCCTCTCTCTCTCGAAAACACTTGTACGTCTCGAATGTGTAGTTATACATGTACATGTAGAAATGTAGCAGCCAATGTAAAAATTATATGTAAACAACAAAATTTTTTTGATATTTTCTTATTTGGCCAAAATTTAAATCGTCCATTTTGCGAACATATAATAAATTACATAAATCATAAACTCATACAAATATGTACATACATACATACATATGTACATATGTATGTATATACTGACTGAGTACCGGGTATAAAGTAGAGGCCTTTGCCGCGGCTCACAACGGCTCATATATAAATATGAATATCCTTTATCCATAAAATCCTTTGTACATAAAGACGTTATTATCGGTGATACTTCTCCAAAATTGATAATTCTGCTTTGCAAACAGAATAGTGTAATATATATACGATTTTTGGCACAGCAGTTGTTACAAAGTGGTCCTTGATCCCAGAACGCATACATTTTTAGTAAAATATTTTGTAACCTAAGTAGGGCCATGGGAATGGCAGTTTACTTACATGATATCGCCTAGATTGGGTCGTGTCTCAACAAGGGCAAAGCTCTCCTGGTCGTTGCCAGGTCCTGGAACGGCTCGTCGCCGTTTATTGGAGGCCTGTGAGCCATAGTGTGCACTCCTCCGGATGACGCCATCTCCGATGATGGCTATGTTGTCATCTAGGCTATTGATGTGGCTGTTAGTCAAACGTGCCATCGGTGATGAGCCCCTTCTGCGACGAGCTCCCACACCACCCAGCATCCTGTCAACGATGATAAGAGATAGACCTGGTTAGTCCGCAGGGCATGTGGCAGCCAGGCAGCACAGATCACAGAACACAGAAATCTTAATATTTACATACATATCTATAAATATGTATACTAAAACTACACACACTTTTGGGGATGTAATCATACATAGATCATATTTGATGTTTAAAGCGCAATCAATTCAAATCACTAGAGATACGATATTCGAGATCTGTTCTGTTTCCGAGCTACGAAACTTTACTCCTGGAACCGAACCGTGAGTAAGATGCACCAGCTGGCACCGTCCGGGCATAACTGATAAAATGCCATTGGCAGGAACTGGCCTGGACTGGCCGATTGCGCGTGGGCTGTGGATTCCCTGCTGTGTGTTCTGCTTAAGCAAAGGTAGATATACGCCACAACACAACAAACAACACATCCACAGATGGCCGATGCTGATGCCGATGACGCTGACGCTGATAGCGGTTGATGACGTGCTTGATAGCGCCCAGCATGTGCGCACTACAAGTTACCGTTAGTAATTAGAAGGCGTCCATGCCCATGCCCACACACACATGCACACAATACCACACACAGAGAGGCGCTTACATTGTGTTTTAGCAGCGTCCGTCGGCGCTCGAGATAAGAAGAATAATAGTAGTACATCCCAAAAGCCTCAAAAGTGAGCCGCCAACATGCTGTCCACATTGATTTACTTTATGTGCATATGAATTAATCAAAAATTATTCAATTATGGAATGCACATGTCTCACCCACCTCTGATAATAGATTCATATTAATATACCTTCTGTAAATCCTTTCTCAAATTTCACGCGAACAACAACAATTATTGCAAAATTGCGATATTTAATTTTTAAATATGCAAATATTCGTGTAATGTGCATTCTCCAGACCACATGCACACACAATTATTTGCCACAACAGGTTTGCGTAGTAATTTAACTTTTTTTTTAAATTGCTTAAGATAACCGTCAAAATCGGGATATGAATCGAATGTGTGCCGTGCCAATGTTTGTTTTTCGCGAGTATCGATAGTACGCGTGCACATATATCGATATATTCTGCGCTCTATAGTAAAGGCCAAAAACTTGTTCTATAAATAAAATATCATACAAAAACTCTACGCTTTTAAAAATGTATTTTTATTGGCTTTAGTTTTGCAGTGATTTCATTATCTGCTTTTTTTGCAACTATCGATGGCGGATCCACTTTCGCAGTTGTTATCGTGCAAAAATTAAAAATTCGATTTTTATTTATAACTTTTTATAGCTAAAATCTTTAAATACAATTTATAACTTTTTTGCATTTATTTACAATGTGTATGTTTGCGCGTGCATTCCGCAAATCAGAAGTAATAATTATATATCAATTGATCTGGTCATCATCATCGCCATAGTCGTCCCACATGTCATCGGCAAATGCATCGTCTTCGGCCCCGAAAATACGCTCCAGATCCTGTTCAGTTTCCGCATGAATGGCATCGGAGGTAAGCAGATCCTGGTCCTCGGGGCATGCCGTGCAGCGGCTCTCGTTGATGCCATAATTGAGGCAATTGGCGCCCACGCACTCGCAGCACCCATCGTGGAACCAACGATAGCTATTGGCACCCATGCTCTCGCACTGCTGCTTGCATTTGTTCGATCGAATGCAAGAGTTCACATAGATGACGGTGCAGTTGATGGTGGCCCCGGGCTTGGGTCGGTCACTCAGTCCATTGTCGGTGCCCTCCAGTCGATGCTTGATGCCGGCACGCATAGGGAACCTCATGGTTAACCACTGGTCATCGTCCTCGGCGGTAAGGGTGTCGAACAGCTCGGGCACACCATCAACATCGCCGATCTCCGAGCGTGGTGTCAGCGAGGGCAAGGCATCCGTGTGCTTGGGGCACATGTCTAGGCATCCACAGCACTCCGTGTACAGCTCTCCCAGGCAGTTCAGACAGTCCTTGCAGCAATGGCAGTCGTTCAACTTGCACTGACAGCTCTGCGTGAGCAGGCACTTAGACACCACTGAGCCGCAGACTACCTCGTTGCAGCCATCATCGTTGTTGCCGGCTACCGGCGACAAGCCAAGCAGGAGACAGCAGGAGTAAACCAGAGGCAGCAGTAGCAGCATTTTCACACAACGAAGCCTGAAAGCGCAATGATGCATGAGGCATTATTGCGTGTGACTTTATGCGGCACAGAGGTGTCACGAGAATCAGAGGATAGGTAGCCAGAGGGCCACCGCAACCCACTAATCCCGTGGGTGAACCGTGACAGGTAGGCGAGTGGGCTGGCAATTTAAAACAAGTTAGGCTTACAAATAGGGAGGGAGGGGCCATAAAATAAATCCACAACAAATACAAAAATTAAGCGTTACCCTGATTCGCTGAGGGCACAGACACAGGCAGAGCACAGAGCAGGGGCATCCTGCCCACTGGCGCTATCACAGCATTTATTTCGAAATTATTTTCGATCCTGTACACGGGCACTGTACACTATTAGATAATGAAGGCCGTGATCCAATCAATAAATTTTGCCACATCTGCATAGATAATATATTGATTGCTACAGCAGTTCGTGGAAACCGTGGTAGAACCCAACTCTGAGGCGGGTGGAAGCGCCGCCGAGACAGTGCCGCGCAGCATCCAGCGATTGTTTTTGAGTATCATTAATCCGGCCCCCGATATGCCCGTGTATAGGCTGCTGCTGCTGGTGCTACTGCTGCTCTGTGGATCCTTGGACTCCAGCTGTATGCCCGCGCAGAAGGTGCGATTCGAAGATAGGCTGCGAAAATGGGCATTGGCCTTGAAGCACACACCATTCGCAACGATGGGCGCCTTTACCACCTTGGGTATACTGGTATCGGTAGCCTGTTTTCCTTCTGCCTGATGCAACTGGAAAGACTGCTGCTTCGTCGCATTCGATCTGTCGAAGCTCCAGCCAATAACAATGCCATGCTCCCCCACAATGTACTCCGTTTTGCTGGAACCCGACCACAGGCAGGCGGGACGTATGAATGTATTGAACCTGGGGACAATAGGAGGGGTTAGGTCAGTGATCGAGTATAGGGCTCGGTGGCTTGCCTTCGCAGATACTCACCTCACTTCGTCCTTGAGTATGATGACTGCTATATCCGCATCGTAGCTGCTCAACTGGCTGTTAAAGTCCGGATGTATATAAATGCCATCAACGGGGGCGGCCAGAGAACCCTCTTCGTTCCAGTTCTTTAGATTGTGGCGCCCCAAGAAGACGAGCACCTCGTTCGCTGTGTATTGTTTGTTGAACATCTTGAAGCAGTGACCCGAGCTGATGACCACGCGTGTCGAGACGAGGGTGCCGCCGCACTGGAAATCCAACGATGTGATATTATTCACATAGATGGCCGCTAGCCAGGGCCACGATCCTCGGGTAATCGATGGCAAACTGCTGCCCACTGCACTCCCATCCACAGTATCCTGCTCTTGCAGCTCTTCGTCTGCCAGGTGCTCAAATTCCTCATCGTTTTCGTCCTCGTTTTCTGCAAACACTGGCGATGTGATGACATCTGAACTCCTCGAACTGAGAGGCAGCCGAAAGTCGAGACTCCTCTCGATCCTCCCACAAATCTCCTTGGGCGAATGAAAGGGTTTTCTATACGGAAATGTGCATTAGATAACGAATGAATGGCATTGAGGAGGCGCATGCTTGAACCGACCACAATCCGTATGCATACTTCTTGAACTGGCTGTGCGGCTGTGGCTGCGGCGGTGGCACGGTCTCCTCGGCTACGCCCTCCTCTTCGTCCAGTAGAAGCGAAGTCTTCTTGTCCGGTATAAAGGTTAGTTTCCTGGTGTGCTCCAGCTGGATTTGGGTCATGAATATGCTGTGATCTGCCGGTGAGAAGGGTTAGCTGTGGTGTGGATAGATATAATAGACCCGTATACAGACCGCCAGATCCAAAGCAAATAACTTGATTGTTCGCCGATATGAGCAGCAGTTTTGGTGGGAAGTGATGCTTGGGAAAGCGAATCTTGTAGAGGACTGGGGCATTCTTTGTGAACTGCCCACGGGTCAACAGCTCTATTTCGCCAAGATAGTTCTGAAAGGTTATTAGGATTAGGTACTTATTTGTCGATGTGTGTGCCGTGCCCCTTACCGTTGTTGGCTTGCCCCGCATGGAGAGCGTGACGCGTAGCTGGAGCGGCTGCCTCACGTCTGGGTTTCGCACCGCGATCAGACCGAACCATTCATTTCCATCGAATCGATACTGGAAAATCTTTGGGCAGGGACTGATGGGCATGCCCTGGGCAATCACTTTCGACACGTGCTCGAAGCAGATCAACAGAATTGTAGTGAAATGCAATTTCATTTCAATTTTCACGAGTCTATTTCTCACACACACACACACGTGCACACATGCAGACGGACAGGGAATATATATGCATGCGGTCATTACTTTTTGGACGTGGCCGGTTAGACCTCTCCAAAAAATGCAGTGGTTGAACGTTTAAATCACAATTGCACTGCTTTTTAATGCAACATTTAAACATATCTCTGCACTTTTAAGGCTGTTCAAAACAAAATGCGCGCCATTAAGCTCACGCGCACAATCAGGGCGGCACAAACGTAGTGCTCAATAATCGGAAGCTATCGATAAAATGCAACATGTTTTAATTTGCTATTAAGATTCTCCACAACGAATGTTTTCCATTTTATATTCAATAAAACGGTGCAAATTATTAAATACTACTTACTTAATATTTATTTTACGAAATGCTAAAATAAATGAGCACCCGCTATCGAACCGAACGCAACGACCGACTATCGGCTGCACAAGCATCGTTTCAGTGCTGGATAATTTCAGCAGAAACGTTATTAGCTCAAATGGTAGCACTTTTATCAGATCTATTTAAAACGGAGAATTTAATAAAATAAATAATAAAAATGTGTTATTCAGCTGCTGCAACTTCTGCAGGCGCCTCAGGTTCCGCAGCTGGCTCGGGTGCGGAAGCCTCTGGTGTCGCCTCAGGTACTGGTTCTGGGGCCGGTGCTGCTTCCTCCTTGGGCGCATCTGGAGCCGTTTCCGGTGCTGGTGGTGGGGCTTCTTGTGGTGCTTCCGCTGCTGGTGCAGCTTCAGCAGGTGCTGCCCCTTCCGCCGGTGCAGCAACGGCCTCGCCCTCTGCTGGAGCTGGAGCCGCTTCACCCTCGGCTGGCGGTGCAGGAGCCACCTCTCCTTCGGTCGGAGCTGCGGTTTCGCCTGTGGGTTCTTCGCCTGCGGGTGCTTCGCCTGCGGGTGCTTCTCCTTCGGCACCAGGTGGTGGCGGTGCTTCTGCCTCGGTCGGCGGTGCTGCAGCCGCCTCTT
Source organism: Drosophila athabasca (assembly GCA_008121215.1). Lineage (NCBI taxonomy): Eukaryota > Metazoa > Arthropoda > Insecta > Diptera > Drosophilidae > Drosophila > Drosophila athabasca. The sequence continues at coordinate 5,726,210 of CM017796.1, read as the reverse complement.
TCTCTGGAGGTGGTTCTGGGGCAGCCTGCGAATCCCGGGCTTGGCCATCGACAGACTTCTTGCCCTGTAGCGCGAAAGTAACATATGAGGAAAACGAAGTAGATTTGTTAAGCAAAATAATACCTTTCTTTTCTTCTTCTTGTCATCGTCTTCTTTATCTGGAACCTCCGACATCTGCCTGTAGTTCTCCGGGAAGAACTTGAGGGCCTCTTCCCGCCCGATAGTGACATTGGGACTGACATAGCTGGGACCATACGTAACCAACGAGAGCATCATGTTCGACTGCACCTTGGTGACCTTCAGTACGAGCTTGTCGGTCCTGTAAAACAAAATAAAGGAAGATGGCAGGAAATTCGGGAAAGATATGAAAGGGGGAAATCTTACGGAGACATTTCGCCGCTGCTAGTGTACATATCATTTGTGGTGGCTACCAGCGTGGTCTCATCCGGATTATCGCTGGTGAAGAAGCCATAGGCAGGAATCTCCGCCTTGTGGCGTTCCAACGTGTGTAGAATATCCCGTCGCTTGTTAACATCGAAAGCCATGATGACATGGGGCGGTTCCGGTTTGGGATCTGGCGCCAGAAAGCCGGTCGTTTGGTTTCGGAAGAACATGTAAACGAGAGCGGCATGCGTCCGCCTATTGTTGGGCACCCACACCGGTGGCATTTTCACCGTTATGGTGCGAGTCCGTGCCTTGACAATCACCTCCTCCTCGATCTCTTCCTCTTCTTCGCCCATGTCGTCCAGGTCAAGGTCCAGGTCCAAGTCCATACCTATATTGCCCATTGATTGCCTGGCTTCCAGCTCAGGGGCTTCCTCCTCGCTGGCCTCCTCTTCTTCATCCATTTCGGCGCCCTCCTCGTCGATTGCCGCGGCCTCCTCTGTGACGAACTTGGTGTTGGCCGCCTGCCTCCTGGCCTCCTCTTCTTCGGAGCTGCTCTTCTGCTCGACCCATTCTTCGCCCTCTGCGGGAGACGAAAGTAGATTGGAGAGGAGGATTGGAGGTTAGTACTGCAGCACCCCCCAAAAGAGCTGCGGATGTTACCTTCCAGTTCCACCTCGATCTTGAGCTTCATTGGCGATATAATGGGGGGAATGATATGCTCCTCATCGAATTGGTCGTTGGGTGGCGCCACCCGCTCTTTGGTCAGCTCGTGGGCATAGGCCGCCAGGACATTGGGCACCGTGCCGATTGATTCATCGATCTTCCAGTAGCACAACAGCAGCTCCTTGCCATCCAGCTGCTCGATGACATCGGGTGGCAGTGGATTCTTGCAGGCAAAGTTCACAATATCGAACTGGTCGGCCGTCACTTGGATGACCTTTCGATCCTTGCACTGCATTTTTAGTTGCTCGGCGGGCTCTTGTAGCTTCTTGAACATATCACGATTGACCTGAGGCCCAAAGACTGTGACCCCAACGTCCGGTACATTCTCGAGAATGGTATCCGTCACATAAGTGAGGTAATCCAGTTGCTTCTTCTGCTGGGCCTCGCGCTCAGCGCGCTCCACACGCTCAATGGCCTCGGTTTTGAGGCGCAGTTGCTCTAATTCGATGGGCTGCAGTTCTTCGATCGCATAGGTTACACGAGATTGCTTTAGCATGGTCTTTTCCAGTTCCTTGCTGACCAGAGCCATCAACTTGGGCACATCCGTGCCAAACATGATGCTCACTGCCTTGCCGCCCTAAAAGCAATCCCCATTTAGAACCACCTTTTGGAGTAGTAGGACAAGCCCTAACTTACGCTCACTAGTAGCCATGTGGGTTCGCTTCTCTTATTGAAACGCTTCAGGGCCGAAATGGTATCCGATTTGCACTGCCAGGCCATGGCCATAAAGGACTATTAGTAAAGATTGATCATTAAGAGCTACTACCTACAATAGCCAACTGCATATTGTCGCCACCCATCTCCAGCTTCATCTTACGCAGGGCGCCCACCATGCCCTGACAGGGTCCACACCACTCGGAATACACATCCAGAACTGTAAACAGAAAAGAGAAGGCCAACATTATTTGGCGATGGTGCTCGGGGTGCTCACAGATGCTCCACGAAACAAAATACCTAAAAGGCCGGGACGTTCCAGAAATGTTTCAAAATCTTCATCGCTCTGGAGATCCGCCTGCAATTGTTGCACTCCTCCCTTCTTGGCCATTCTCTCGCCTCGGTACTAGCCACAGCTTAAAATCCGAAAAGTTTTGATAAAATTTTTAAAATAGGGGGTCCAAATTGTGAGTATACTAAAACATAGTGCCAAAAATAATGTTATGATTTGTTTCGTTTAAATTTTGAGTTATTGATCAAACAAAACTGTTGCTCAGAAACAAATACGGATATAGAAAATCTGAGACAGTGCTGTGGAAGAGCAACCCTCAAATCTCACCTTTTGTTGATTAACTCAAGCGTTTTGGCTTTTTGGCATTCAAAATACTTGGCAAATGAATTTTTTATTAGCGCCCCCCTGCACATCTTGCGTAGCGTCGTCTGGGAGTTCCAGTTTATGGATATTTCAAAAATTCACAGTTCTATTTAGAGGGGAGCAAGGATGACTGGAATGACCTGAAACATGAAACATGAAGAACACATATGTACATGTAGAAACAGCATATTAACGCGTTTGAAATACCTTCAAAAACAGCTTACATGCACACTTGATGGATCTAAAGGAAACGAAGGGTTTTGTGCCCCATAGATAATTTTTTGTTTTTGCCGTGTTTATCGTTTTCCAAAGAATTGGGATATGATTCTTAAAGGATCCCCACAAGAAGTCTCCCCACAATCTTGAGTCTCTCGCCGGCAGGCACAGCGGTAGACTTAACCAAGGTTACTTTTTAAGAAGCTGCATTTCAGATGTTACTTAGCAGTTCCTGAGCAGTCTTACTAGGTTATTTGCTTAAAGTGGTATTCCCGGTGGTGTTTCCATTATAATCGCAATAAATTAGTTAACCACGCATATTGTTTTCCATTAATATTAAACGCTTTTTACACACATATAACAAAACATTTTACACTCTGTTGTAACATACTAAAATAGTTAAAATAATTTAAACAACACACACAAAAAAATACAATACGAGTATATACGAGTATAGGGTGTGTGCAGAGCGTCACTCTACAAAAGTTCATATCCAACAGTTGTTTTTTATAGATAATATATATATATATATATAGTATATATAACTATGGTATGGTATGATATGGTATACGGGTAAGGGTAGTATACAGTACATACAAAAGCGATCAAGCCCTCTTCTTAAACAATTACTATATACAGGTATTAACACAAAACTAAAGGTTAGTCCTCTTGTCGATCGTTCTTCGATGTATCCCCATCCCATCCCAATTCTTCCAATCCTGCCTTATCTCACAGAGATGCCATTGATGGTGATCACATTGCTGGCCACTGGCTCTGGTTCGTATACCTCGTCGTTGCTTCGCATCTCGTAGGGAGCATCATAGAACTGCTCATTTGGTATTTGATCGTAAATGTTCTCTGTGGGAAGATCAGATCATCAGTATTTATATATGTAATAACCACTCCATTCACTTACCTGAGCGATTGTTGGTCAGTCTTTCGCCATTTGCGGCTCCAGCCGCCCCACCACCACCGCCCGTATTATTGCGCCCCACACCGCCTTGGAATGTGTTGAAGGTGGCCGCCGATGGATTGTTGTCCATGTGCATGCGATTGTTGGCCTCCAGCGTCGAGTACGACATGACGGCAGCATTGCGCTCGTCTTTCGTCTCGGCTGCCTGCACATTCTCCGTATTCTTCACGGGTCGCGCCTTGTTTCGGTACAGAAATATCAAACCAAAGACCACCAGCAAAGCCACTATAATTGTGGCACCAATGCCAACGCCAGTCCCCAGCTCCGAGGTCTCTGGACCCTCCACGGCGGCCAGTTCACAGTGCGGCTGCTTGCCACTCCAGGCACCATCCTCGGTGCATTTGCGCAGATACTGTCCAATGCGATTGTAATTGGGAATGCAGTGATACTCGGCCGAGCCACCATACAGCGTGGAGTCGTTTACCACAATCACACGCCCATTCTCAATGGCCAGTGGTCGTCCACAGTCGACGGCTGTAAAAAAGTAAACAAAAAAATTATACATACGTACATATATGTATGAAATGCAGACTACAAAAGGTAGAGAAAAATGACTTGGAATTACTTAAGGTTTTAGAAATACTACATATATAATGCATTAATATGATTAATTTAGAATAAATAAATAAGTACTCAGTCAGTATACATTTTTCCTGAAGATATAGACGAATATTATAGATATTTCCATAACGCACATTACTTTACATGTATCTCTCTCCCTCTTTTCTTCTCTCTGTCTCTATTTCTATCTTTCTTTCTCTCTCGGTCTTTCTTCCCACATACGAAGTACCATCCGGGAGTCTTTGTGAGCGAGTGTGTGTCAGGGGAGTTAGTCACAGGAAATGAGTTTCTCCTATGTAAAAAGGCTATAGAAATTATCCGATCTGACCCAGATTCGACAATCTGGTGGACGTTATGATCATTCGTTATGATTCTAATATTTTTGCTTTCTCGTATTTCCAAAACAATCTTTGATATAATAATGATGCCATCTCTTTTTATATCATTAAAGAGTCCAAAAAATAATACTTACGCCTACAGGTGGGACTCTTGCCCGCCCATTTGCCATTCTTTTGGCAGATGCGCGTATCATTGCCAATCATGGTGCGTCCCTTGAGGCACTTGAAGGTGGCCACAGAGCCCACGGCTCGGGTTCCAGCCTCAACAATTAGATTCTCATTGACATTCGGCATGTCACAGACAACCTCCACACATTCGGGCGCCTCGTGGCTCCAGTTGCCATGCTCTGTGCACAGTCGCCGGGAGACACCATTCAGCTTGAAGTTCACATTGCATTCGTAGAGCACGGCGGCCCCATAGTAGGTGGCGTTTGTGGCCAGAGTAACCTTCCCATTGGTTATATTCTCGGGTGCACCGCACTCAACATCTGAAAGTGAAAAGCGTTAAAACATGTACGGTATTCAGGGCATTTTTGTACTCACAGACACAGTCCGGAATGATGCCGCTCCATTGGCCGCTGTCCGTGCACGTGGCCAAAGCCTCGCCCACCATTTTATAGCCCCGCTCGCAGCGATATTTCGCCAGGGCACCAATTCTGTAAAAAACAAAATTTGATTGTGTTGTGTTTAAATGTTCAAAGAAATATAAAGGATATCGCCACATACTTGTAGGTTTGGGCCGTGTTCTGTGTGGAGTCTGCGGTGCGTATGAGTGTCCGTCCGTACATGCGATCGTTTCCTGTGACGGAGAGCAGGCTATGAGTTGCCAATCTTGGCTCAGTGCAGCGTATCTCTAAGGAATATACATTCATTTAAATTATAGATTGATCCAGAGATATTTCTTTGCCTTCATTTACCCTCGCATTTGGGGGAGACATCACTCCAGACGGCCGATTCCAGACACTGACGCTTCACCACTCCGCTAAGCTTGTGCGACTGGGAGCAGCTGAAGACCACCTCGGATCCCACATACGTGGTGTTGGTCACGTACTTGTGGCTGCCGTATGGAATAGGCAGTATCTGTCCACAATCAATGTCTAGAAAGAAGCAAAGTTTCCGATTACCTAAAGGTTTATTTTGTGGTTTCTGGGGACTCACATTCACATTCGGGGGCATCGGAACTCCACTCTCCGCTGTCCAGACACTCCAGCACTGGATTGCCATGCATTATGTGCCCGGGATCGCAGTTGTATTGGATCTTCGAGTGCACATTGTAATCATAGCCAATGACAAAGGAACCAGTAGGCACTTGAGGCGTCTCGCAGGTGACCAACTCACAGACGGGCGCCTCGCCCGACCACTTGCCATCCCTGGTGCAATAGAGCTCTGTCGGACCATCCAGCCAGTGGTCCTCATCGCATTCGTACTTAACCACCGAATCGACAGTGGTAGTGCCGTTTAGGAGTATGGATATCCCGCGATCTGGTCGCGCCGGAGCTCCACAGTCAACGAACCGGCAGGAGGGCGTCTTACTGGACCACTCACCGCCCAGGCCGCAGGAAATAATCTTGATAATAGTAAGAATTAAAATTTGATCCATACTGTTTTGCGTTCTTGCATCCACTTACTGCTTCGCCAACGAGCACATAACCCGGCTCGCACGTGTACGTGGCCGTGGACCCGGCCCTCTTATCGCTGAAGCGTACATTTCCACCCGTAATGCGCTGTGGATCCGGACACCAGTCGACCAAACACTCTGGCTGCTTGCCGCTCCATCCATCCACCGCACAGGTGCGATTCTCGTTGCCAATTAGTGTGTAGTTCTCATGGCAGCTGTATGTGGCCACCACACCGAAGCTGGTGCGCTCCTCTGAAAGGTGTATGGATCCGAATTTCAGCTCCGGCAGACTGCCACAATCAACATCTGTGGAGGAGGGTCCAATAGAGTTTTAGCACCACTAAATATAAATTGAAATGTAAATAATTCATAGCTAGGGCCGAAGCTAATGCAGGCTCTCTATATAGACATTCTGTCGTCCCGCTATCTCGTCAGTTTTTTTCGTTCTTTTTGACATCGAGCTGATCTTAGAATCTCATAAAATATATTTTTATACGGCGTTCTCTCCTGTTGTGCGGACCCAACGCTTCTGTGGCTCTTTGAGGCTGTCTTTAAATCTATCCTATACTTTAACCAAATCCAGTCCGCATAAGCCAGTAAGAAATGTAAAGACTGTACTCTGGGTTCCCCCTATTTGAATGGTATGTCTATCTTTCTTTGTCTATCTGCCCACGTCCACATACTCGTCGTATCGCTTACATTTGCAGGTTGGTGCCGAACCGCTCCAAGTGCCATCGAGTCGGCAGTCTCGTTCCGGCTGACCGAGCAGCGAATGACCCTTGGGGCAATCGTATTGAATTTTCTCGCCCAAAGTGAACTTCTTGCCCATGACAGTGGTGTTCTGCTGGGCATCCGGCGAGCCGCAAGACAATGGTGCTGCAAGAGACGAGAGAGAACACCAAGGAAGGTTGAATATCAGTGTCACTGACAGTGGCTCTCTGGGACCTACTATGCTGGCAGATAAAATGCAGATAGTCCAGATTGCAGCCCACATCGTTCCACAGCCAATTGCGTCCGCCATCCAGTACCACACAATTCTGTTCGCCATTGTAGTTATTGGGCTGATCCTTGCCCCAAGTAGGTTTCAGCACAACTTCGCCTGAAAGAACATTTAACAAGATGCAGATACAATATGCATAGTCGTATGTATGTAAATATGTTTGAGAACAGGACATACCATTCACCCATTTCCAGGTGCGGGAGGTGATGCCCGGCTCTTTTTGAGCCCCAATCCAGACAAGCTGCGGCTTCAGTTCGGTCTTGCGGCGTTCCAGCTCGGACAAAATATATGAGCTGGTGGCGCCCCGAAAGTCGTGTACCAAATCGCCGCCTGTAACAGATAGTGGAAGGCAATTAATCGGCCGTTCATTGTTGCTGCTGCTGCTGCTGCCCACAGTTTGAGCACCACTCACCTGTCTGCTGGCAAATGGTTTGTGCCTTATCGAAGCTTTCTCCTTTGGTGATATGAAAGTCGTAGCAGGTTTTCGAAAATGTCGTCACCACGGTGTCCACCCCGAGCTTGGGACTGAGGCAGCGATCGACGGAGAACTCGTCGTTGGTGAATGTCTCCACCTCGCAGAGACTGAGGCTGCCCTCGACTCCCACTAGTTGGATGGCCACATATTGGCCCACCAGGGGACGGGCGCAGGTGAATGTCTTGACCACGCCCTCGTCGAGGGTGCCCGGATACCAGGCGCACAGCGGATTCCGCTGCAGATCCGCACTGCTGTTGCCCACTCGAATCTCGAGGTCCTGCAACGGCTGATGGCCACAGCAGCCGCGCGTCGTTATCCGTACCACATGGACCGCCTGCGGTGTGAGGAGATCTACGCGCCACCAGGGCGACGGCTCCTTCTGTGTCTCCGAGCACTCCTGGCCATCGGGATTCTAAAAGGCAGAACACACATTGAGTTTCTGGGTACAAAATAGAGGAAGGATCCAATGCTCTATCTTACCTTATTCCCTGGCTTGCCGTCGTTGGCATAGCTCGCGGGACCGCTGCGTGTATAGGAGCTCTGATTGACCGGCTTGCGGTATGCCACATTCACACCGCAGAACGGCAGCTCTCGGTCCCAGCCGCTTCGAGCATCGCATTTTATCGAGGGTGATCCGAACAGCTCGTACCCCGCATCGCATTCGTAGTGCGCCTCCGATATTCCGGTCTCGCCGGCAACGGTTCGCACTTTGGCATTCAGCGGCACCGCCGGGGGACCACAAACTGGAAGCAAAAAAATAAAAAACAAAAAACAAATCTTGAGATCGTTGCCACCATTGCGAACCATTCCGAGCGGTTCCACGCCCATGCACATGCAAACTCTAATTACGATATACTCTAGTCGTATCGTACATATATGGCCAAAGGTATGTACAATAGCGGCCAATAAAATGGTGTCGTTTCTTTCAGATATACAAATTTTGTAATAAAAAAATTAATTGAATTAAAAATCCAAAGGGAAAACTTAAAAATATGTTTAAAATAAAATGCAAATTTGCTCTGCAGAGGATTTCTTTAGAACGTGTTTTCCTGAGAATTTCGTAAAAAGGTGCTACCAAAAATACTGAAGTGCAAATAGCATTGAAAACATATACTAAAAAAAGACAAATTATACGAAATATTGAAAAGAGTTTATGAGAGTCGCATAAAAAGATTCTGCCAAAAATGCAAAACATTATAATTACACAAATTTGAGTAAGGCAAAATAGAAACGATTTTGATAGAGCTCAAAACTTTGTTGAGTTTGAGGACTGCATTTGGTTTTGTTTTCCTATATTAAAATTTTTTGTATTGATATAATTTTTAGAAGTACTATTATATTGATCGCAGTTGTACTACAAACAAATTGAAGCGATAAGTAGAGTAAAATGAATTATTGAACCATGTTTGGCTTTGTATGAATAAATGTTTAGAAATAGATGTATGAATCATAGGCTAGAATAATATTCGTAAAATGTGGTCTGGCCAGAACTCGAACCCGAAACCGAACCCTCAAAAAAAAAGTGAAACTTCTCCGTGACCTTGCAGCAAAACCTGTATGGGAATGTAACGTATCCGCAGAAAAAGTTGAAAGCAGAAGAACTAGAATGCAGAACAAGGAAATGGGATACAAATTGGCAACACATAATGAAAGTGAACACAAATACTTACAGAAATAACAACTGCGGAAACTATGCACTTTGTACATATGTACATATCTCCCTTACTAAATTCTGGATAATTAAACAAGCCATAAAAATAGAAATAATAATAATTGCATACAATGGCAGGGGAGTGGAGTGGAAATAATTCTGAATGCTGAAGCAAACAAACATTCATTCATTTAATACTTGGAAACAATTATGCAAATGTAAGCCGAGTCGAAATTTTGTGCACCCCAGAAGGCCAGAACCGACTATCATATGACCCAACTCATTGTACGAGCACGAGCACGAGTACGAGCACGAGTACGAGCACGAGAGTGCGAGAATACTAAAGATCTGCGATTAAAGTAAGTAACTAGTGGGACTCTCAGGTTTCTCTCTGGCCCGACACAAAATACAAACATACCTAATAATAAAATACAATACAAATAAAATGATTTAGAACACGTTGGCCAATTAGAGAAACCAGTTGAAATGTCAGATCAGAGCTTGGGCTTGTGTCTGTGCCAGGGCCGGTGCCTGACCAGCAGAAATTGCCTTTTATAGTCGCCTGACGCCAAGACCTGGTTCTTGCGTGGGCGTTATGTATGGTTTTTTTTCTTTATCTTTCACCTTTTGACCTGCGCATTTCCCATCGCCAAATGAAATTCCCATTCTCTAAATGAACAATTTGAATTTAGAATTTGTTTTAAAGTTTTTTTTCCCATCATAAATATGCATAGGGTAGGCTTCGCCTCTCCCACCAGACGACTATGCAGATTTTGCACAATTTCAAGAATACAACTTTCTCACAATTGTACATTGTATCCATAAATATTTGTAAGCACACATAAGTATGCGGAGTATAGTAGACGGAGAAAAAGTTTACATAGTTAGCTGACAACATTTTCGACAAGAATAAAGAGCCAATTAGAGCCAACACAAATACGCAAAAAAAAAAAGAATAAATACATACATATGTAAGCGAAATAAGCACAAGGGAAACGGTTACACTCGCTCCCCATGTGAAAACACGTTTAAGCACGCTTGCCTGCAGGCAAAAGGGCAGGAAGTAATGCCATCTGTCTACAAGGAGAGAGAAGAACAACCGCTATTCAAAGAGAGACAGTCCAGTCCGACCGGGTGAAGACAATTTTCAATGAGAGCAAGAGATAGACAGAACAGACAGACAGGCAGTCTTAAAGGAGAACAAGAGACAGACAGTCTCCAAGGAGAGCAAGAGACAGACTCCAAGTCTCCAAGGAGAGTCACCAAAGAGATAGGAAACTAAAGAGAGAAGAGATATATGTACATATGTAAATATGTATGTACGAGTACCGTAGTACTATTAAAAAGGTAGAGCAGACCCAGGGCTGTGTGCTGTCGTTGTCGTTGGTGGCCTCGTTTGGTTTTGTGTCTTTACTGCTTTTGTGGCTTTTCTGGCTTTTGTCGTTTTTCCTTTTCTTTTGGCCTATGATCCGATCCGCAAAAGCTGGTGGAAGCCAACGCTCTCTGCGCGGGAATTTTGCATATGTTCCTTGTGTCTGAGGCTGAGGCTGAAACAGGCAGGGGTTCGGGCTTGGGTTTTTGGGCTTCAGGTTGGGCGATGTTTTCTGGCTGCAGCTGTTGACGGTTGACGGTTGACGCTTGACGTCAGGTTTCCCTCTCTCTCTCTTTCTCTCTCTGACAAATAAAAAAAAAAACAGCAAAGAAAGCCCAGCCCAAAGATTTTGGAATACCCTTGCAACTCGATTTTTACTATGTGATATATCATATGTATATTCCCGTAGATTGTTTGAAAATATATCTACAATTTAATAGAGTTCTCTTTGAAAATACCCTAGGAAATAAATAATTGCTACATATATAATATAGTAATTTAATTGGAGTTAAATTCAGCAGGATTATAGATAAACGTATAAGAGTACTAGTTGTGCAATTTGGTGAGATTATCTTTAAGAATAACCAACATACAACTCATAGTTCTTCAGAATAAACAACAGTTTTCCAATTTCATTTTCATGAAATATGTACATATATAGAAAGACCATGTTATAACATAACCTAAGACAGATCTCATGAGAAGTGATGATTTGTCAAACTTAAGAAAATATCCCGAATATTTTATGCACTTGAAATATTCATATATGTCTTATAGAAGCCAATAAGAGCTACCAAAAAATCGGATAAATCTGATAATTACTGGAATACCCCTTAAAAGGGTATAAGAAAAACTGCGCTAGCTGCGACGATGATGTTATTTATGCAGCCCCCCCTCGCCATCCGCCGAGACAGCCAAAAAGCTGTTATTGTTATGAGCCTCAAATCGCATTCATCCGGTTTTACCGGTGTTTATGATACACACTCATCTATCCACCACCCTCGAGAAGGAGGAGGTGATGGAGGAGGAGGAGGCGTGTCACACCACGGAATCCCATAAAGCACAAATTTGTATGCGAACTGATCGCAGAATGCAAAATTATGGATGGGATGGGATTGGGATTAGGATTGGGATGGGGGATTGGGGATCGGATCTGTGTAGGTAGGTATATGGGTAAATAGGGCAGACCAGACAGCCAGGCGATAGGCAGCAATCGAAATTGAGCGATAGAAAGGTGGCCTGTCCCGAGTGCCGTTATGACAACATCGGGCCGCCAATAGCAAATACCCGAACGGAGCGGGGATTTGGATGTGCGGCACGTAGGAGGGCGCAATGCTCGAGGGCCGTAACATCCAGTGAAATGTTCAAACTCAATCACGTATCCACCACAAAACACAGCACACAGCACACCGCACACCAGTAACAGCAACAGAAACAGCAACAGCACCAGACATGAACTTGTGAAACTTGTGAAGTAAGAATGTCACAAGAGCCCCAGAGCAAAAGCAGCTCAAAGTGGCCGGCCTGGCCCCAACCCAACCATTTGCGGTGCCCCCCCCGAGTGGATGGTTCGAACAGAAGACTCACACACAAAACGTTGACCGAACGGGGAAAACTTTCACTGCTCTGCTCCATTGGAGAGCCACTGGAGAGCTTGTTCTCTGTCTCCCCGACCCCGACCGCGACTCCGACCCTCCTCAGGTATTCGTCAGTCTTTAAATGTTTATGGTTTCAGAACTCGTAAACTTGTTTTTCCAAATTGACGGCAGAGAGAAAAAGAGAGCCCTTACATCTGTTAATGTTTTTACGATTGGTATTTATGGAATGATTACCAAAACTTCTTGAATCTAAAGCTTACATATACATATAACACTAGTAAAGTATTCTTTTCGAAATTTATTTAAAAATAATTGATGAAGGCGCATCCTTGCCCTCAACCGCTCTCATTGTTACCATTTCTCTTACTGCTCCAATTCTACGCATTTCTCCCATTGCTCTGAGACTTATTCGTCGACAATCCGGCACTCCCCAGACGCCCAAGAATGACCGAGATTGCGAAAACAAAATAAATACAATAAATTTAACTTTTACTATTAGAGATAGCCCAAACACCACTTAAAATATTTAATTAAAAAGAAGCTATAAAGTATCACAACCCCGTCTAAACGGAAGCATATGAATTTACCCTCAACAAAAAAGAACAACATCTGAAAAAAAAAAGAACAAACTCTGATTCTGTGATGCTTTTGTGATCTGATCTGATCGTGCTCCGAGTTGGATTGACCCCATTTCTTTGACCACTTGCTAATTGGTAAATCGAGTGCATGAATGAGAAGAATGATGGAGGGAGGGAGGAGGATGAGATGGAGGATCGTGTGGTGTGGTGTGGTGATGGATTAAGGTCAATACTACTGTGAATATCTTAGTGAATACTTTTGTGAATATATAGTATTTCTGTGTGTGGATGAATGAACTTACTTTGGCAATTTCCGGCTGTGCATAGCATCATCAGCAGAAGTAGCAGCAGCATAATGGGGGACATTGGATACGAAAAAGTCATGGCTCTTTTGAAAGCGTCCACCTCGCGGCGGCGACCCAACGTCGACGTCGACGACGACAGAGACGGCGACGGTGACGGTGACGGCGATGAAGATCTGAACAGCAGTGGTGGTGGTAGTAGTAATGTTGTGTTGCAGCAAAACATTGACTGCTGTTGGCGGTTTTTAAATGTTACTGCGGCCGATGCGGTTTTTACTTTTGGCTGGAGTTACGGCTAGTAGTAGTATGTTTTGGGGCTGATGCTTGGCTGTTGGCTGTTGACTACCAGATGCCGTTGGTCGTTGATTAGCTTGGGGGGCCTTACAGCTGCTGCTGCTGCAGCATCGATTAATTTATGCATACACTCGACGATTATTTATATATTTATACAGATACGTATCTGTATCTGTATCTCTCTCTCTATCTCCTCTATGCATATATATGAGATGAGGTGTATGCATGAACAACACCATACCATGTGAACATATAGCGTGAGGCCCGGGGGGCAGCGACTTCAGCGTTCATTAGATTTTCACTTTGCATTCACATTGAATTTTCCACCGCATAATTATGGTAGGTACACTCGTACGATGATGATGATGATAATGTATATTACTGCACAATAATACTATGCATTGTGATAATCATGAAAATCACAAAAATCACAAAAATCACAAAATCACAGGTGTCGGTCATTGACTCCACCTCCCATACTTATACCCTCCTCCCTCTACCGCCTATGTGTGTATGTATGTATGTCTTTGCACCGAAACACACCGAATCACATTGTGAGCTTTCCTTCAGCCAGTGCTACCACAAACAGTCGCAGGCAGCTCTTTTTGATTGCCCTCGCTTCTCGCTTCTCACTTCGAATCGATTCAGCCGATTGGAAAAGTAAAAGTAAACTTTAAATGGCTTCCCTTTTACGGGTTGGAATATTCAAAAGAATAAGTAAGCAAAAATACAGCCAATAGAGAGACTGTGCCCTGGGGGTTGAATACTTTCAAGGTTGAGACAACAACAGACACGAATATACGGATCACTGGCTAATAGAAGCCACCTTTTTTTTTTATTTGGGATTTGGGGGGGATCCAGTGGCTATCATAGACAACTTTCATTAGAGTGTGTATCTCTCAGTAATTATCAAAATTGGCTGTTGGCTGCCTGATGGAAGAGTTAGGAAAGTTTCAGCTTCGGCTTCAGCTTTAGATTTTAGCTCTAATTTGCCAGATATATATGGAGGTGCTAATTGGAACCATATGAGAAAGTACACGGACACACACACACACACACACAGACACAGACACAACACGCACAATTGCACAGATACGAAAGACTTGTATAAACCGAATTGTTCCCGATTTATGGCCAAATTTTTTGCATAAATATTTCGGTTGGGAGGAGTTTCTGTTTCCAGGCCATAATCACTTCACTATCCACAGAAAAACAAAGCAAACAAAAAATAGAAAAACACAACAACAAAAACAAACAGAAACCCCATAACTCCACACAAAAAAAAATGAATGGCTACCTATGAACGTGAACTTATTACTCGTTTATGTGGCTCGCCTGCTGCATGTGCATGTGTGTCGCGGGGCCTGTACCACATAGATATTGGATATTATTAACGGAGTTAACACTACTGCCTGCTGGCTGCTGCCTACCGCCTGCTGCCTGACAAGAGTACGCTGAAAAGTGAAATAAAACCGACGCGAACGCGAACCGCACGCCTGGCACGTCTGCTTGGAATGAAAGTTGACTTATAACTGGTTTCCATCTGGCGCCTGGCTCGCAGAAGTTTTGCCCCAACACAATGCGCGACTGCGAGTGCGAGTACTGCGCGTGTGCAACGCCGATCCCGACGCCGACGACGACGACCACGACCACGAGTCCGAGTCCAAACCGACTCGGCACCGTCACCATAAGGTTGATTGGTCGGTCGGTCGTCGGACGGTCGGGTCGGTTGCCTGGTTGATCGCTTCGGTGGTCGGTTTTCAGCCGCTCGCTCGCTTTGCACTACTCTGGTCGCTGGTCGCTGTTCGCTGATCGCTGCTGGGCCTGTGTTTGTCATTGTGTGGCATTGTTGCCGACGCGAAATACAAGCTGCGCAATCGCACAGCTTTACACAATGGCCGCGAGGTTGGATCTATGGGTTCCCCAAGCTACCCCCAAAGTCCCACAAGGCTACAACTTTTTTCTTGGCACTACAATAAATATTTTTTTTTTAGTTTTTATTTTGCAGTTTTCTTTTTTTGTTTTTCAACTGTAACACGATTTGCTTTGAATAAGATTAATATATTTTCATTAAAGCAATTACAACACACATTATTTTATAACCAAACAAAAAAATAAGTTTACAACTTTATTTTTTAAACAAGACTTAAAAAAAAAATTAATTTAGTTTTTATCAAGATCTTGTACAACTTTGTTGCTTTACTATTTGGGGGGTGCTTAAACTTTAAATCTGTGAATTTTACTATTAGAAATATATATTTTTTTGTATTTTTTATCGACTTTAAACACATATTTTTTGTATGTCTATGTAACCATCCATATTCGTTATCTCCTTAAAGATTTTCTTAAGAAAAATTTTTAACAAAAAACACACTTGATCGCATTTGACGTTCCTGTTTTTACATCATTCATTTTGTATGGTTTAAATTTGAGCGTGTTTTGAGCATTATTTATCATTGAGTTTTAGACAAAACAACACGTTTTTTTGTTTTTATAACCATCTTAATTGGATTATTGAATCAACATTTTTAACACATCCATAAAGACAAGGTATAGCGTTTAATCAATAGTTGGGACAATAAACAACAGAAATAACAGAAAAGGTTGCGGGGAGTTCTTTTTTTATGAGATAACTTTTCGGTGAAACCTCGCACTGCACTGTTAACGTAAAATGGCTTGGTTTATTTTTTTGTATATTTTGTTGTTTATTTCTTTCATTTTGTGTTGTTGGTTTGGCTGTAATTTTGCTGGCTAGTTCGGTCACAACAGACAACAGACAACAGAGTAGCCGACCCGAACCTGAGTACTACACAATTCCACGATGAAAAATAAGACGACAAAAACCCGTACTAAAACTGGAGTACAGTAAGAGCGCTGCTGTGCTCTGTGTTCTGTTTAATTCTATTAATTGGCAGCATGGCTGGCAGCAACCAGCAGCCTAAGCCGTCAACTGTGGCAAATAGTGGCACTGCTAGACAAGTACTGCTGGCCTGAGACTTGAGACTTTCTGATTATGTTCCCATACTTGTCCTAATTCCACTGACCAGCGGACCAGCGGTCCAGCGGATCGCCGACCACCGAACGATTGGATTGGATTGGAGTGGAGTGGACTCAGAGGCATGAGATACCGTAATGGTCGGAGAGCCATTCGCAACGCAAGATTTCGGCAATGGTCGGGGTCGTCTGCAGCATTACGAAAATCCCCATGAAGATCAGCCTCATCCCCGGTGGCAGAGATTGGCAGCAGAGCAGTCTGTGGAGGGCTCAGGTGGCTCAGTCACTGAACGACCGACCGACCGGAAGAGGGAAGCCAGATGAGCGGTTGATTATGCGACTCAAATGAAAGTTTTTCGCCATGTGATGTGGGAAGCAGTCGGCTCGGATTGGATCGTATCGGATCAGATCAGCGACCTCATGAGAACCGTGGGTGGTTTTTCCAAGATGGTAATGGTGCTATCGGATAGCTTGGAGTCTCGCTTGTTGGTTCTTTCTATATATGTAACTGCTCAGGCCAGGCCAGGCCATTCATTATAATTTTGCAACAAATATATACATATGTATGTATATGTACATACATATATGTATGTATGTATATGCGGGTAATCTGAAGTCGATTTGCCATTTCGCAAAAAAAAAAAAAAGTGCATTCGTCCGTTGCCCAGTTTTGTCGTCTTCTTCCCATGAAACTGTTGTCAGGTTATGGGTATTTGAACTAACGTTTGTAATGCTTCAGTTGGCAAATATTATTTAACATTTTTACTAATGAAATAACTGAATTAACTGCTGAACAAAAAGCAATCCAATGGTCTTGCAACCCGAGGGCCAACAGAAGAGAAGCACAGAAGCAGAAATACAAAGAAAATAAAAACAAAAGCAAAATAAAATAAAAAGAGCTACTAAAAAATATATACATACTATATATGTACATATATAAAACAACATTTTAGTTAAGGCTGTCTTCGCCACTTCGCCTCTTGGGCAAGAGCCAGCTCAAAATAAACTAAAAAGCTTAAAAAAGATTTTTGGTCTGAGCTACTTTTTTTTGAGCTGCAGGTTTTTTCGGCTTAGATAACTCAAAGTTCGTATCAAAATAATTGAGATCTTAAAGAATAATACATTAATATTTCCATCGTGATATTTCCAGTGTGTGTGTAAAGACTTATATTTATGGTACATAAATACATACATACCGCTACATGTGGGTGGTAGTTCTATGTGTATTTTACAGGTACACTTACATGTTCTAGAATGTAGAATGTAGTACGTAGTGTAAATGTGCCATGGCACACTACGTGGCTCAGCATCATCTCCGCATTTTCTATGTAGCGTAGAATGTAGAAAAGCGGTGGAACACTATTAAAAGAATTTCATTAGTTATTGGTACGCTCTTGGTTAATGTAATCTTGATGAAACTACTATTATTTATAGCGATTATATTTGTCCATTATATGAGACACACATACACTTAACCCGGAGATCGATCATTTGGCGAGGGGCCGGCCAACTTCCGTCTATTGGTGGCGTCAACTAATCTTTCACTTTTCCTCAATCAAGTTTTTTTTATGCATATGTAAATGCCAGTAGGAGGAAGTGGCCTCATGTTTCAACAACCTCATAGTATATCTATGTACATTGAACGGACTGTAAATCGAAGAGAAAACTCCCTGGAAGCGATATATCCCTGTCCTACAGTCATATACATACATATATGTTCTTATTAAATTTTGACAGGAAAATCCAAAACAAATTAATCTAGAATTAAAAAAAAAAAAAATAAAAACAAAGCAATCCGAATTGATGTTGTTTGTTAATTCATTCATTGAGTCATTCAAGTAAAACTAGGGCTACATAGAACTTAAAACATTAAAACTTTTAATTTATTCGAAAATATTTTTGTCAAACAGAAATGACCGAGCCAAACGATGAGCAAACACCGACACCAGAAGCCCTCAAGATCATAGAAGAAAATATGAAAATGAACCGGTATTTTGAAAAGTTGAATCTTGCGTTTTACGAGTACAAATGCAAGGAGAACGACCTTTATAAAACCATGGTTCGAATCAAGCGAGTCCGAAATGCATTTGAAAAACAGAAAGAAAAGTGCTTGGAGCTGATGGAAAGCGAGGGAACGAGCAAGAAAATGATGACCACAATCGGCTACATTAATGACTCATTGCATTGCATCCGCTATCTGCAGGATTCATATTAAATCATTCAAATGATGCATAAAAAGAAATAGACGAATCAAAGTAAGTAATACCCCTTACGCACAGACGCGTACAACTTCTACAACATTTGTAGATTTCAGGACAAATACCAAAAGATACACAATAACTCGTAAATACATGAATAATACTATACCAAGAATCCGACAAAGTGGGTCAAAAATCGATACAACGCAAAGTGGAAGAACTTTATAATATTCTTTATATAAAATTAAGGTAAAAGTACATATGTATGTACCTTTTCCGCACATTTTGAAATTTCAGAATCAGAAGAAAGCATACAAAATCGAACAGAACAAGAAACCAATCGAAAAAGCCAAAGAACAAGTAAAACAGACTTGTACACAGATTACCAGCAAGAATCCAATGGAACAATTAAGGAACAACTCGAAGCATTATTATTAATTACAATTAAAATAAACCATTCCAAACTACCAAACACATCATGTGTAGTATATATTTTTACAACAAGAAAATACTCTTGGAACCAGGAAAGACCCCACCACCAGCAATAGCAATGGTTACTCCAGCAAAGTACGTGCAGAGCTCCATACGTCAAATACGTATGTATGTACATACATATCTTCCTGCCATCTGGCCCTATTTCGGGGTTTTTCGGTCACAGTATACCTCCACAAGTAGTACTCGTATCAGTTGGTTTGTTTTGTCTTTCACAATTGCAACACAACACACACGCAACGTTTTTCTTTTCTTTTCTTTTTTTTTTTGGCGTAAATGTCATTGAATTCGGTCAGATGCTTTCGTCAGTGAATTCGCAAGCATTCAACTAAAAAATAGACACAAAATTTACAAGCGCATCGATTTAAACATTTACAAATGTATGCAAGTGATTTTCTTTTAAGAGATGATAAGTTATTTGATGGATAATGAAATTTGCTAACAAAAATATCCACCCACTATATATGGTTGACATCAAACCAGGGTTTCTATAAATCTAGTATATAAATCAACTCAAGTAATATTATATTCATACTATACTAGGGAGAATATATTTATGGGTATATATTATACAATAATAATAATAACGTATTTCTTTAAAATGATTTCTACAAAATTCGTCACATAATTAAGTTTAATTTAACCCAAACTTCCCCAACATCGAATAACTGCATCACTGCATTACGAACGGTAGATCCATGCGCAAGATCATTCTTGTTTAATCTGGGCTCTCTCTCTTCAATCTCTCTTTGGGAGGCTGGTATTTCGGGCCAAAACAACCTTAAGTCTCGTTTGCAGTGTGGGAGAGATTAACAGGAATTTCGAACAGGGAAAAGTATTTCTTTCTAAAGCTAGCCTCGCTCTCTCACTCCCTCTCTAGACTATCCACTCACCCTCTCCCTTCCATGGGATCGTTTTGGCCACGTCCACGAATGCAGCAACAAAAACAACAACAACGAAACCTAAACTATGCGCAGCACCTACTCACGGTCTCTCAGCTTCTCTGCTGATGCGACCGAGAGAATGAGAGAGAGAGACAGCGGAGTCTGAGCGGGCTTGTGCATGAGTGTGTTTGCGTGTGTGTGTGTTACAGGTAAGCGAAACCAAGGTGTCTTTAAATAAGGTGAGGCAGGTGAGGCATGGCCTCTTATGAGTCTCTCTTGATGCGAATAGTGCCTCTTATGAAATAAAACCATTAATGCCTCACTTCATATATCCAGGCCTTAATGCGCAATGATCGTGGTTGAAAATCTATTAAAATATTATCGCACTTTTATTTTTTCTATCTGACGATCATTTAAAAAGAAACGCAAAAACTATATAAATACCTCTTGACCAATTGCATCATCGTTTTCAATCAATTAAAGTTTAATCTTTTTCCACTATCCGATCTCCCATTCTAAACGATGTTTAGGTTCAAAAGTTCAATTG
Source organism: Drosophila athabasca (assembly GCA_008121215.1). NCBI lineage: Eukaryota > Metazoa > Arthropoda > Insecta > Diptera > Drosophilidae > Drosophila > Drosophila athabasca. The sequence continues at coordinate 5,705,700 of CM017796.1, read as the reverse complement.
AAAAATGAAAACATCCAAAAAAAAAACCTGTATCCATTAGAGAGAGAGAGAGAGAGAGAGAGCGTACGTTGTCCTCACCTTTATGAAAATACACCTTGAATAAACGATTTTTGAATGGAGGGGGTTTCGTCTCGCTCTTTCTTTAAGCGCTCGATCGGATCAAGACGGGCGTGCTGGTGAGAATTATTTTTAGTCTATTTTCGACTTTTGGTGCGTACAGTTGCAGCAGTTAGTTCAGTCGATTCATTATTTTGTTTTGTTTGTGTTCTCTTTCTGCTGCTGCTTCTGCCTTCTGTTTTTTTGGCCTAAAAGAAACGCGCACGGAGATTTTTCGGCTTACGTTTGTTGTGAATCGGGTACGAATTGTTCTTTTAAAGTTATTTTTTTTTCGGCTTTTCTTGTATTATATTTAACTATGTACAAGAAATGGAGGGATGTAGCATTCAAGTGTTTGTAGGGAAGTATACAGTGAATTGCCCTCAGAGTCCGAACCCTTACGTTTATATTCCACCCGTGATATTCTATTTCTACTTTTGTGTGTACTTTTTTTGTTTGTGATTAAAAATATATACAAATATATAGTATTTATAAAAAGAAGTGTTTACTTCTTGCTTAGTAGATCTCTACTTTCAGTTTGGGCTAATAAATGATGTAATAAAGTGACCAAAAAGAATAATAAAATATCAAAACATTTCCTGAGAAATTGCTGTGCATTGGAATACTTCTTTAAATATTATGAATAATTCCATAAAATTAAAGAAATAAACTTTAAAGTTAAGCCCATAAATTTGTTCAATTTCGTAACGACCACTGTGTCAGAGAAACTACTCTAAAAAGCCAGAGACGACCTTTAAATAGATCAAAAAGCAAAGTTTGGCAATCACAGATTTTTGGGGTTGGGGTGGGGTGTGGGTTGGTATAAAGCTCGTAAATCAGTCTCGTCTCTGTTTGAGGAACGGAAGCATGTTCAGCGGCCCAGAACCGACTCTATAATTTTAAAATTCTTTCAGCTTGACAAACATCCCAGTCCCACAGTCCCGCCACGGTACTCCACCAGTAGGCCCGTTCTCTGGAATTTGTGAATAGTAATTTTCTTCTCTCTGTCTCTCTCTCTCTCTCTTGGCCTTTTTTTATACATATATTGGTTTAGATGCATGAACGTGCTGTGGCTAACACGTATAGGTGCATATGTGTAGCTGTGTGTGTGCATGTGTACTCGTGTTTGTGTGTGTGTGTGTGTGTGTGTGTGTGCGAGGCATCAACAAGTTTAGAAACGGGCTTTGGGTATTCGAGGCCTCTGTGTAAGTTGGAGGGGAGGGAAGGGGAGCAGAAAAAGTTCACAGTTGAGGCGATTTCATTGGGGCTAGGGCTTGGAATAACAATTAACCATGGGCTCTCTCGTTGCATCGTTGCAGGGAATGCAGCCAAGATATGGCCCTAGTACATAGTACACCTTGCACTGCCTTTGGCTGCGGAGTCGTCGCGAAACGCTTGAAGCATTCGCGCTGCAGATAAGCCAGAGAATATGAATGTCTAGAAGAGGGTATACCCCCATCCAACTATCGATCTATCCATTCACCCGAATAGAAGCGGAAGCCTAAGCTTAATTCTAGAGCAATGCAATCGCAACAAGTCCGTCCAATAAGCACCTATGACAATTTGGGTGCCACCACCACCCATGTGGCACCAACCAAGCAGCAACAGCTACAGCAACATCATCTCCAAAAAGCTGGAGAAAGTGCAAGGCAGCCAGAGAGAGCCACAGCCACAGCCACCAGAGGTGTGAGTGACCAGCTGCTGTCGAACGGCATGCCACAGCAGCTCGAGCTCGAGCCCGAGGAGGAGCTGAATGGCAGCGGTACCAGCCACAGCATAGCCGCCGTTAAGGCGGCCCTCAACGATGCCAAGTCGAAATTCTTTGGCATCAACAACTACGACGCGTATGAGTCAGCCGTCCAGCCAACGCAGATGCCAATGCCGTCCGTCAATGCTCATTCACAACAACCGACCATTAAGCCGGAACCAAAGTACCAAAACGTCCCACAGCGCCACAAGCCACAGTCCGACGATCTTCCCGCTTCGGCTCCGGCTCCGGCTTCGATCATCGAGTCAGTGCCAATACCAATGCTAGTGCCAGTAGTAGTGCCACTGGAAGCCAGCAGTCCGGACAGATCTCTGCGGTATGCAACCACCTATGAGCAGATACCCCTAAGTGACTTGGATGCACCGCAACCGTCGCAGGTGAGTGTCAGTATTCCCCAGCCGCATACACAGTGATAGATCTCTCTCGCTAATCTGTCGCTCTCTGTCTCTGCACAGGCTGTCTACATGAGTACTACGGTGCCGCAGAATATGAAGGGCATGAAGATCGCTGGACGACATACGCCGACCCGAAATAGTCTGAGACACAGCCGCATGATAGTTGTGAATCACAAGAACCATGACAGTACGTTCATCATCTTCACCTCCATCACGGGCTTTAAATATTGTGTATTTTTTTATTTTTTTTTTAATATGCGTGTGGGTGTCGTCTTTTCCATTTTCAGGTCTCCAAGCGGCATATTCAAAGCACATCCGCAATCTGAACATTTCCCGGCAGCTTCTGATAATGCAATTGGCTGTGGGACTACTGATTGTGGGATTGGCCATCTGGATACTGTTGCTGGCGCCAAACGCTTCCATTCTGATCAATCCGTATCTGAGTGGCCTATCTGTAAGTGTAACAGAATCATCTGAAGACTTAAACCAGACTCTATCTTGATGGATACTCTATGTGCCCGTGCGTTTAGCTGTTGCTGGCCAGTATTGCGGGTCTGATACTACTGAAACGGGATCACAGGATCACAGAGCATAGGGCGCCCAATAATTGCTATAAAGTCCTGCTGGCCGAGTCCTATGTGTTTTCTGCCTTGGCACTGGTCTTTTGCTGCCTGGCACTGGTCTGTGCGGCCATCGAGTTCGCTGAGCTGGCATCAGCTGTGGACGGTGCCTGCGGACCGGCAACCAGTTCGCTTTTAAGTTATCACAACTGCACCTGTCTGACGTCTGCAGATGATGCAGCAGCTGATGGCAGCAGTTCCCCGAATGAGTAAGTACTCTTCAATACCTGAGGAAATAGTTATTTTAATGGGAATCATTACCACCTTTGCAGCACCAGCAGCACCAGCAGCAGCAATAGCGAGGAATGCGGGGCATTCCGCGGTGAATGGAAGTATCTGCTGGCCTTCTCCATGGCCCTTAATGCCCTGGGCATTGTTGCAACATTCTTATATATAACACAATTTATTTGTTGCCACCGCAACCGGAAACACTTTTACACTTCTGTCTAAAGGAGGGCCAGGCCAGTCCCTCGAGTCCATTACTTGCATTACTTGATTCTTTCTTTTAATTTAAAATAAATTATTTACAAAAGAATAAAAAAAAACAAAAAAAAATCGTCACGTGCAACGGTAATGCACATAGGAGAAAGTCACTTCCATACACATGGATTACGAAAACGCTCTGTCTGCGTGCATGTTGGTTTTTCGGTTTATGAGGCCACTTCCCGCTTTCACTTTCTTTACAGAACTTTCGATATCGAACATCCAACTTTAGTTGAGGGCACGTAGAACGTGCCGTGGATTTTTTAATGAATAACAAACTAAATGAGTAAACAAAACACTTTTTCATGACCAAAACAAAACACATGTCGTGTGTATGATTGAGGTAGATTATACCACCAGAAGGAGAATATTTCAAAGTAAACAAAGCCCATCCATAAATGTTATATCATAGCCAACAGATACTCCTCGTATCTTGCCCCATTTTGGAGTTACATTTAGAACACTTTTTCATGTGATATTTCCATGAGGTTAATTGTGTGGCTTTCAGTTTGCTCAATTATCTGGTCATGACATGCACAAATTTTGCAGTCAGACAATTCGATTGAAATTACTATAATAATACTTTTGCTGTGGCATCGGATTATAGTACACCGACCTAATTGCCATGTGTGCGGCATGCGGACAGATAATCGTTGAATATGATTGATTGTCAATGGTTTTGTGGGAAATATAATCATAATAATTTCAATGGCCAGCGCTCGTAATTTTAACAGATGGAATCATTTCATTTTATGGCTCTCTGGGGCGGAACAGAGAGATTCCCTGGAAACGGACAACAATCACACTCCAAATAATTGATAGGTAGATCATCAAAATGTTGTTCTAAATGAAAGATAAACAACAAAACATACCCCTTTTAAAATCCAGTCACACCGCCGGGTTTACGAAAGTCAGAATTCACCAGAATGGTACCATTCTTTTGGGTTATGCCGCATATCACAGAGCCACGGTTCAGATAGCGTTCACAAACATGTCCCCTGCTCTCCAGGCTCTTCACATAGCTATCCAGCAGACCATACTCATAGAGCAGGACATTGGGCAGCATCTGATGGTGAATGCGACTGGCATCTATGGCATATTTAATGTTCGCCTGCTGCCAAAGGATCCGCACAAGCAGGGGAACAAGAGAGGATATGATTTTGGTGCCACCAGCGGCACCCACAACCAGCCGAACTTTGCCCGTCGTGCGCTCCGTGACGATAAGCGGGCTCATTGACGACATGGGCCGAGTGGAGGGTGCCACCTTGTTCTTGCCTGGGACAAAGGGTAGATCAAAGTAGTTCCTCAGATGCCTGATGGAGAAGTCGGACATGGCATTGTTGAAGAGCACACCTGTACGCTTTCCTGTGCGTCCGCTGCCGAAGCTGAATCGATAGACATGTATTATATTATTTTGTGGCGCAGAAGGAGTAGGAGGCAAAAGCCACGTGGCTTACTAAAAATTAATGGTGCTGGTGACTGAAACGGCATCATTGTCGTGCAGCACCGATGTGTGGGCCGTACCGTGCTCCTCTCGCACATGTATCTCCGCGGGGGCCCCATACGACCTGGGGCTATTGAACGTCATTGAGTCATCGATTTCTTCGGCCATGGAGGTAGACACCTTGGAGCTGGTCATACTTCTCAGTAGCTGCAACAGAAAGGAATGAATGTTCGAAATTCGAAAGGGAAAACTAGAAGGCACTTACGTGCTCATCGGCCGCTTCGTCAAGTTGCCAGCGCTTGACAAAGCCAAATTTCATGGCCTCAATCATTCGATGTACCTCCAGAGGCCCCATATCGCTGGTGCGTGCAAAGTCCCTACGAAAATGTCGCAAAATGCTCATTATAAAGCCCAGGACATGGCCGCTGCCTGGCAAAGGCGTCAAATGCAGATCGTATTCGTCCAGGGGCATCACCAGGGACTCGGTAATTTTAGCATCGGCACGGTTTAGGTCCTCTTTACTTATAACACTACCCATGTCGCTCAAGTCGGCCAGCAGGTCCTCGGACAGAGATCCATTGTAGAAGCTATAAGGTCCCTCCAGGGCCAGCCGCTCATAGGTGCCGCACAATTGGGGTGGAGGCTGAATGAAATGGCCAATGGGCCAGAATTCATCTGTTTTGGGATCGATGAACATTTGCCGCAGCAGATGATCGCTTTTGATCATTTCTCGGTTCAGGGCAAGGGCATCATATTGATGCTTGTACAGGCGATAGCCCGTGTGGCACAGCGCAAGCGTTGGCTTTACCACCTCCGACCATGGCAGCCGGCCAAATCGCTGATGGGCCAGTGCATAGCCAGCCAATTCCGTGGGCACCGCAATGGACCAGCTGGACCGCTTTAACTCCTGCTCGTCACGGAAGATGGAAAAGTTCTCAGCACGCAGGGACATGGGTGATATTTCGCGGGCACAAATGCTGTAGGATTTTCGTTCTTCGTGTATATAAATTTTCATCAACATGCCACCGCCGAGGCCCATGCTCTGCATGCCGATGAGACCATTGCAAAGTAAAGCAGAGAGAGCGGCATCCACAACGCTTCCACCATCTTCCAGAGCCTTCCTGGCCATAAGACCGCATACATCATTGTCGGTGCAGATGCCAGCCCGCGAGAATTCATGCAGCGGTGAATGGGAGGGCGGCAAGGGATACTCTGGATTCTGTGGCTTTCTGTTCACTTTTTTGGGAACTAAATGGGCCAAAGTACAAACGAGAATTTCTACCATTGCAGTGCCAGCTGTGTTAAATGTTTCTCCTTGATGGAAAACTCACCATCCTTCTCCAGAAGCCTGTACAGATATATTGCAATCAGGATGCCAACTATCAGCGATATGAAGCTGCCTACGGATATACTTATATACATTTCCAATAATTATATTTTAATTGCTTGCAATTTTATTGCGTATCATCGCAATGTAATCCAAAAGTGAGTAATAATGATATCCTTGCATTTCAAAAGCCAGGTTACAAGGAGTGCTAGCACAAGGAGGTGCGTCCATATTCGCCATCAAGCGCAAGGTGTGTGACCTAGAGAGGGTGATAACACTATTATCGATATTTTACAGTTTAAATATAAAACGAAAAAATATACACATATATTGAGATTTAAAAAAATGGGGACAGCAGGGCAACAAAACATCAGGAAACAGGACACATGTTGAATTCCAGCCCTCATCATGTACTATTTTGAACTCGATCTTAGTGAACCGAATGGGCTTCAATGGCTTAGTAGAAATGGACGACAGATTTGGTTAATACAGATTAGAGCTTGTCTTGATAATTTAATTAATTATAATTATTATTATATATTATTAATTTAATTAAATATCAGAGTTCCTTAAAAGGATCCAGAAAATTTTCTTTTGATTTCATGGGTCACCTTCCTTGCATTAGCTGTTGCATACAGAATTGCACTTTTTCTGTTTTTATCGTTTCGTTGGATAATTATTAAGGTGTTAATCGCTGTACACCAGTACTTCTTTGAGAGAGGAAGCCAGGATTCCGAAGCTAGCCTCAAATTCTAGCAAACATGTGATCGAAATTTATTCAATATTTTGTTTATTATTTTCAATTTTGATTTCTTTGTTGCGCCCTTTGGGTCAGCTGTTTAATATAGGGTTGCATTTCAAACATCGATAGTACCATCGACATTGAAGTGGTTGAGGCAACAAGTAGTTGGTTTATATTATATCACCCCGAAACATTAAGTACACGCAACGTGCCGCGTCGGACGTCGTCGGGTATACAGATACTTAAAGTAATTAAAACAGTTGGCATATTTATCTTGCAAATTTGTTACAGTTGTTACAGTAAAACTCAGTGGCTGTGTTTTTTTTTTTTCAAAATATAAATTTTGCGATAAACCAATATAGCGAGAGAGAGAGCCAGTAGTGGCCAGTAAATGTTTTAAACAAACTCGAAAGATCACCTAGTCCCACCCCCCACCATGCATAAATATTTATGTACATATATATGTGCGTATGTACATATCGTACGACGACTTGGAGAGGGCGGTATCTTTTTGTTTGTATCTTTTTCTTTTCCTCCTTCAAATGCACCAACACACATGTGCACTGTCGGTGTACATTTGTTGTCCACCCATCTGTTGATTTGCGACCTTGTAACGAAATAATTACTATTTAAAATGTTGTGATAGTACCAATGCGACTTCCATTTGATAATAGGTTTCTCTCTCTATACCGCTGACTAGACATCTACTTACCGAGAATGTACATACATACATATACCATACACCATACCACACACCGTATGTACGTCTATATATCCGAGATGTGGGTGAAAAAGTTTTTGAGCAAGTAGCTTAGAATGTTAGATGATTCATTTGGCAGATGAGTCTCCCTCCTATGGTTACTGGTGCAAATAGAAGATGAAACACTTTTCTTCAATAATGGGATTACGATTAGTTACTCATGCATATTTCATCTGAATATTACCACCTCGTATGGAGAGTAAGGTGAACGTGTCGTTTAGAAAACTTTCACTTTAGCAATTTGTTTGCATTCCCATAAATTTGTCTGAAAGGCGTGTACGTGTACCCAATACGCATGAGCCGTATATAAGGGCCCACTACCCACTACCACTACCTGAGTTATCCCATCCATCGGTCTGGTCTTGTCGGCCTGGTCTGTGGCTTGGGAACATTTGCAAAGTTTCGCAGTTGGTCTTAGTAAAGGGGGGAATCACAAGACAAACCAAACCCAAGTTTCATTCACGAGAAACTTTACAACAAACTGGAAAATCGCATGCGTCATTCCAAAGCAAAGCAAAGCAAAGCACAAGATTTGGGGTATGGTGAGAGAAGAATGTTAATAATGATTAATTTTGAGTAATCATGTGGGTTATTCTGTGAGTGACGTAAGCCCAAAGTGTACATATTTATGTACATACATGTACATATTTTTAGATGAGCATATGTATACTCGTAGTATAACAATATTATGAGATGAGGGCTGCTCTCTCCGCTGTGTTTATCTTAAAGAACATACAATAATAAAACCACGATCACACACTGAGAAAACTGACTGAGCATTCGTTTCTCTGTTACTCTTGATAAAAACCACTGCATATACATATGTATAATATATATGTACATACAATAAATAGGAACAAAAACAAATGAAATCGCAAGTGCTTTTCAAGTAAACTGAAAGTGATTTAAATTATACAGGTTGATCGACTTTACGAAAATAGAAATTGTATTGCTTATATATTCTAATCGCTTTAAAAAATTGAGCCGTTTCGGGCGTCAGCGAAATCATAACAATTACTATAGATATTTTTAGAGTAGTCCTTGTATTGGAATATATTTAATCGTTTTTAAATTATTATTTGGCTTATCAGTTAACTAATGATAGCCACCAGCAAAGCGTTTGCCTTCAAATACCCCTTATCTATGTAGTGGAGTGTTCTTAGCCTTTATCAAATAATTGCCGCCATTAACAGTCATTACATTCAAGACATTAAACCCACTACAGCCACAAAGTTCTTTCACTTTCAAGCTGTATAGATATCTATATTATTTGTAGACATTGTACTTGTACGTACATATGTATGTAGTATACGTATGCTTAGTATAATATATGCTTCTTCATGACAACTGTATAAATAGGGGAAAAACAAAAACTTGTACGAATTCCGCTTTGTTATTTGTTCTGTTAGTTAAATATTTTCAATGTTGAATTAAACCCTAGAATTATAGCATTTTACCTTTTTCCAGTACTTGAATCTCACACACAGGAACACCACCTAGAAATCTCCCTATAATGTATCCCTTTGTAAGTAGCAAAAAAACACATTTATTTTGTTTTAATTTGAACCTTGTTTTAATATCATCATGACTTTATTTTAATCACAATTTTTGGCACGTTAATCTTACATTTATGAAACTTTATAAACACACTACACTACCAATAATAACCATAAGTATACAAATTTTTACCTAGGCTTTTCTTTATGATTTCTGCTTTAGTTTTTGGTGTATATAGAAATAAAAAATATTTAATGAGCGGATTTGGAAAAACAGTCTAATATTTTTACAAACAGAATGTTTTTCTAAAAACAAAGTTCCATTGGGCAGCACATTCGCCTACGTGGATGATGCTTGATCTACGTTTACACGTGACTGACAATTTGCCATTCTACCCTCATGGCGAATGAATGGTCCGCATGTATCCTTTCGCCTTTGGGAGTTTTGTTTCTACATCGAATCAACGTCTCCGATTTGTCCGCTTAGAGTCTGGCTTGGCTGTAGTTTTGTCAGGAAATATTATAACATTTTGTTTTTATCTCAGCCTAAAGCACAGACAGAATGTAAACCGAAATAGCCGTCATTATTCCAAATTATTTATTTCATTTTCGAAAAAAGATACAAAATCTGCAAAAACTAATCTGAAACTGAAAATGTCTTTGGTGAGCGCATTTGCTGTAGATAATTATCCATTGTGAATATTTTCGACTTTTATAGGGTTCTGGAATGCCTTATCCATCGCATCCTCCTACTACCACTAATGAGCCACCACCAAATGCGGCACCCTTTGGAGCTGGTTGGGTGGCACCGATGCAGCAGAATTCGCCATACTCCTCCACGCCGCCATACCCTCCACAGCCAAGCCATCACCACCACCACCACCACTCCCATGCTCAAGCACCGCCCCAGTCCCAGCCCCATCAGTATCCTCCCAGTCAGCATGGTGGCTATCCACCCTATCCACCGATGTCGGCACCCTATCCGGCATCATCTGCCTCGGCATCCTCACCGTATCCCAGCTCAAATCCGTATCCAAATCCAAACTCAAGTCCGTACCCAATGACATCCCCCCAATCCGCATCCCATAACATTCATCAGATGCATGGGGGGGCTCATGCTGCTCCGTATCCAGGGGGCCAACCATCCACCAATTCCCCCTATCCCACTGGCAGTGGATTCACTCCAGCCATGACTGCCGGATATGATGCTGGGCATGGTCCTAGTCATGGCCAATGGCAGGGTCAATGGCATGGCCATGGGCATGGGCATGAGCATGGGCATGGGCATGGGCATGGTCAGGTGCACGCGCATCGGTCACCCACAGCTCACAAAGAGGTTTGTCATCAATCAAGCAGCTGGCCAGTGGCCACCACCAACGCACCACCAACAACAGAATTCACTCTCTTCACTGGGGAATTGCGATTCCCTTCACTTCCACTCACATTCATAAGACCATAGCGCTTTGATTTGTTTCTAATAAATCTCTGGCATTCACATTCTTTCAGGGCACACCCACTGTATTCCCTGCACAAGGCTTTGATCCCGTCAAGGATGCCCACGACTTGCGCAAGGCCATGAAGGGCTTTGGCACGGATGAGAATGCGCTCATCAATATCATCTGCAAACGAACGAACGAACAACGCCAGGAGATCCAGCGCCAGTACAAGACCCATTTTGGCAAGGACCTGATCGAGGACATCAAATCGGAAACGAGCGGCAATTTCGAGAAGCTGCTCGTGGGTCTGCTACTGCCGATTGTCGACTACTACTGTGCAGAGCTGAAGGATGCTATGGCCGGCATTGGCACGGACGAAGAGGTACTCATCGAGATCCTCTGTACGCTATCCAACATGGAAATATACACCATCAAGAACCAGTACTTACGCTGTAAGTTGGCAATGCATCGGAGTGAAATATTCTACTGTAATGGATCATATCTCCCATCTTTGTAGTGTACGGCGCACATCTGGAGTCCGAGCTAAAGTCGGAGACATCGGGCAACTTCAAGCGTCTGCTCACCTCGCTCTGCACAGCGGCACGGGACGAGAGCGGTCGCATCGATCCCAATCAGGCCAAGGATGATGCCAGGGAACTGCTGAAAGCGGGAGAACTACGCGTCGGTACCGACGAGAGCATGTTCAACATGATACTGTGCCAAAGAAACTACGGACAATTGAAGATGGTGATGATGGCTTTCAATGCCAACTGTTGACCACGCGAATGGTTGGTTATTCCAAATTTTGTTTTCTTTGTAGATATTCCAAGAGTATGAGGGCATGACCGGCCACTCGCTGGAGAAGGCCATCAAGAAGGAGTTCTCCGGTGACATTATGGAGGGCCTGATTGCTATTTTCCGCTGTGTGACCAACAAGGCCGACTACTTTGCCTCACGTTTGCACAAGGCCATGGCCGGCATCGGCACCAACGATACCCAGCTGATCCGTGTCATCATTACACGCTGCGAGGTATAAAGCATCGATATCAGAGATTTGTCATTTGTCAGATTTAGTCTAAATTGAGCGCTTTCTTTCTACTTCTTTCAGATTGATATGGCGGACATTAAAGTGGCATTTGAGCGTCTGTATGGCAAGTCTCTAAAGAGCTGGATCAAGGTATGATATGATGATATGATACCCTTTAAATGAAAACATTCATGTAAATTGTATATTTTTTTGTTTTTTGCAGGGCGACACTTCTGGCCATTACAAGCATGCCCTTTACGCACTAGTTGGGGAGCAACGCTCATCTTAAGTTTATTCCTATTATTAATTATTCAAAATTAAATCGAATCAAAAACAACAAAAAAACGTTCAATTATTCGAATATGTATTCTTTTTTTCGTATGCTTTGTATTTTATAATAACTTACATATTTACGTACGTACAGACACGCCCAGGGAGATGGACAATGATGAGGATGATGAAGATGATGACCAACATTTTGTAGAAACTAAGTGCTCACAGATATTACCTGAATTGTCAATACACATTCCATGCCATTCCAGTCAATATGACATTCTATGTCATACACATTCCACTTGCACATTCCACTTACACATTCCACGATATGTCCTTACACATATTTTTTTATTTTATTAAGTGAATGCATTCTCCTTTAAATTTTACAATAAGAAAACAACGAGTACCCAGCCCAATGAAAATATATTAGATTTACTTCATCGAACTGTGCCTCAAAATGTAACTCTATTGCCTATGCTGAAGCATTTAAAAACTTTCGAAAACATACACCGAAACAATTACTATATTAAATTATATGCATAATTTTAAATTATATGCATTTTCAATCGTTACAATTTTATAAATACATATATCTACCATACATTTATTGTATTTGGAAAATGGTTTTAGCCAAATTAAGGCCTACTCCTCCAGTTTGCTCTCAAATTAATAAATTATAATATAAAGTTGTTCTTTCTTCATTAAATGGCGTGTATCGAGTTATTTATTGGGTTCCAAAAATACAATCTACATCCCTAGTAGGGATTCCCTACTTGGTTGGCTTACTCTTTTGAGTATGAATCCTCAGTATCCAGAAATAAAACAAAATGTATTAAATATTTCTAGGTTCCAATTAAAAATTATTCTACAATTCTATATGTAGAATACATATAGTACATTTTTGCAATTTGACCAATAGGTGTCGCTGTCTAAGACAGTAGTTATTCTACTTTACGCTACACCACAACTACACAGCATGTTGTAGATCGCCAAACGAAAATAAAAATAAAATGCAATCAAAGTTTGATTGTTTTCTTTGCTATATATGGTCCAATTTGGGCGTGGGCGGACATGCTTTCATTTGATTGGGAAAAGCTCCCTTCATTGATTTGCGCCAAAAATATATAACATTTTTGTCGAGTAACACAACGAAATCAAATACCTTTTACTTCATGACGCGAACCTCAATAAACATGGAATCGTTTCGCAAATAGTTGCGACTGGTGATGACCTTGTGGGGTATGTGAAAGTACTGGTTGCTCTGGATGAAATCGTCGCTCTTCTTGCGCACAAAAATCGTCTTCACATAGTCCTGGGCCTCCACCAGATTCGAGCACTGATCGCGGATCACGACCTCGGCCTGCAGGCGACAGGGCCAGGCCAGCAATGGATCGTATTCTCCGGATAGAACATTGAGGCAGGCAATCAGATTGCGACCCTTCCAAGTGCCCTTGCCATTCAGGTAGATATCCAGCTGGGAATTGAGAAAGTATTTTGATAAAATAGGTGGAAAATGAGGTGGAAAGATTCGACTTGGACGCACCCTTAGAGCATAGCCAAATGCCTTATTGGAGAACATGGCGGAATGCAGTATGGTGTCGTACTGCTTGGCCTCGTCTAGCTTCTTGGAGTAATCCTTGATGCGAAAGATCAGATGACCTGCAATCAACTATTTAGAAATCATTCGATATAAGCACTCGACTTCCTGGACCCCTTACCCCTTATATTCTGAACACTGGCGATGCGCTGCTGCATGGCCATTTGGTTCTCCAGATCGGACAGATTCTGCATTGTCTGGTGGAGTGACCGATCCAGATCCTGTACGACATTCTGCAGCTTATCGCATCGCTCTTCCGTTTCGCAGACAATATTCTTGACATTCTTGACCTCATAGTCGAGGGTCGCCTGCTTATTGGTGGCATAGTCGCTGGTACCCAGCTTGGTTTTAATATCCTCATTGATTTGCTGCAGGAACTCCTCAATCCGAAAGAACTTATCCCTGAGGATTATCACTTGAGCTTGATGTTAACAGACTTTTTTTTAAATGTTTTCTCCCACTCACCGATTCAGTCTTTCGTTCTCAAAGATCAGTTCTTCGAGCTTGAGGATATTGTCGTTCAGCTGGTTCTGGTGGAAGGTCACATCGATCGACAGCTGATTCACCAGCTTCTGCGCCTCATCCAGTTTGATCTCGACTTGCTCCTTCAAAGACTACAAACCAGAGAGAACACCAAATAAGAAACACCAATCACAAAGGGCAGGAGGGTGGACGTGGACCCACCTGAGTGATATTGCAACAGTATTGAAAGTCTATTTGATTCTGCTCCGCAGCATAGGCCCGCTGAGAGGCCTCCTCTTCCAGCTGGCGTCGCAGACCCCCAAGGCTCTCGTCCGTGCCTCGGGTCCAGTCCTCGACCACCTGATTCTGCTTGCGTATGTTGCCCACATCGGTGATCAGATGCAATCGCTGGCGTATCTCCTCGTTAAGCACCGACCGTATAGTGGTGATGTCCTGCTCGAGGACCTGCAGCCGATGATCGGACTGCTGATCCAGCCTATCCATGCTGACGCTCAGTCGCTGATTGTGCAGATTCTTGGATCGAGGGCACTCCTTCAGGTGAGAGCGCATGCGAATGCGCGGTATGAACACTTGACAGCTATTCGGACACTCCTCTAGCACCTGACCGCAGTGTATCAGATGTTCCTGGAATAGAATAAATAGGCATCAGATCAGATCATCATCACATAGTAAATGTACTCACTGTGAATGTCTGGGCATCGAACCATTCATTGCAGAACAGACACGAAGACTTTTCATACTTGACAATCGTCGTCGACTTGGGCTGATTCAGATTCTGTGTTTGATTCTGTGTTTGATTCTGTGCCTGACTGTCCGACAGGTCTTCCCTCGACAATGCCTTGTTCAGCGACATAATATGTGTATGTGTGGAAAAATATTGTAAGTATTTTTAAGTATTATAATATACAACGATTTATGAACGCAGTGGCGTTACGAGAACCGCCCTAAACTAAACTAAATTCCATGTTGAAAAGTAAAAATGATTCCTGACATAGTCATACACCCCACACAGAGACACACACATCTAGATACAGATATACTCGCAGGTTTGCACTTGTATAGGCATTAGGGCGTCCGTGAAATCTATACCAACACCAACCACTGGTCTGGCAGGGGTGGGGTTAGGGGTACCACTGATAGCACACATCAACACATTTGATTTGGGAAACAATCGAGTCGAGTTATATTGACCACTAACCCAGCGAACTCTTCGCCTGCTCTCCATAAAACGCTGCTAGCCAATCGGTCGGTCGGGTCGGTTCTCTAGTAACGTTCTCCATCGGCCAACATGTTGCCGCGAATGAAACATACCACATCCCATGGCATACATGTACGTTTGTATGGCCTGTATCTTCATTGTCGTACCTGTAACGTATCTGTACCCATACATACATATGTGTGTACCGTCTGCGAGAGATACCATTATCAATGAAAATGGCTTCACAATCAAAAGTTTCGGTATTGCCTCAGCAAAATGCGAATGAGAACGACGCCACCATCACCTCACCCCCTCAAAGATAAAGCCCTGCTCGATGGATGTGAGGCCGTACCGACCGGACAGATGCCCCTACACCAGGCAGGGCATTGCAATGCCCTCTCTGTATATGACTCAGGGGCGGGACCGAAATATGACTGGGGGGTGCGTCAGCAACGAAAATAGTTGGCTAAATTCAGTGCAAATATTTTCAGATAGTGGGTGGAAAAGGAAGTAAACAAATTTAATGCAGATACTTTTATGCTGTTCCTTCATTAAAAGTCGGTTCTATGATCTTTTTTTATTTATGTATCCATACATGGAAATGGTTAATAGATTATTTCTTTCGTTGAAACCAGTAAGAAATCATCCGGTAACCCATATCCGAGAACTATCCATACTACATATACCTAAATACATATGCATATTGAAAATTCGAAGTATGCGCACATTTTTTTTCTCGCGCAAATTTTATCATTTTGTCTCACAATTTTATCTTTGTAATATATTTCGTCACAGAGCTATAGAACTCTCATTTGGTTTAGATCAGTGCTGGGCCCTATCTAATGTGGATAGCTAAAGTCTCTGCTGCTGCGCTGTCGCAGCCTTCGTGCGGCTTCGTCAATGCGCCTTCGGCTCATGCTATCTCGCTTTTTCCAGTGTAAAGCAATAAACCGATTTCTCCCGCAGGCATGTTCGGGTTATTGCTACACACACAGCAGCGCACTTGAGTGTATGCGTGCCCAGCAATGGTTTAGATCAACTATTGTATATGGAGAACGAAGCTTATAAGAACCTTTTTGTGCACTTTCAAGTATATTGTAGAAAAAAAACCTCCCAATCTAGTGGCTTTCCTATTCCGATTCATAACAGAACTGCAATGCCGCCCAACTGTAGCGCAATCTCCCTCTGCATTCCGATATTTACAATAGAGAGTAGAGTAAATTAGTTTCTAGTACGCCCCCCGAACTCGATGTGGTGCCATGGCAGAAAAACACACGCACAGATAGTAGATAGATAGTATTGTATCTACCATGCACGAAGAATTTTACTAGTGCGCGAGATCAGGGTCGTGTAAATAGGAAGGAAGATAATAGGAAGACACTGCATTTCGATTTTTCAACAAAACAATAGTTTTTTTTCTTCTTAGAAATAAAAAGATATGTACACATAAGGGAGAAAAATAAATAAATAATCAGTATCAAAAAAAAAAACTATGGCCTAGGATGGATCTACAGGTAGGTGGACTCGAACTTTTCGCGCAGCTTCAGCTTTCGCTGTTTGCCGGGGAAGATGCTGAAGTGCTTGATGTTGAGGCCACGCTGCAGCATCCGGATGGTGAAGTCCGGGAGCAGGCAGGCCACAGAAACGAGTAAGACCCACAGCCAGACTGGCAGGGAGGCCAACAGATTATTGTATGCCCAGTATATGTCGGTGTCGTAGTCCCTGAGAACAAAAAACAAGAAACAACGCTAGTGCTATGACAGGGTATAAGTTATAGAAGAAGCACTTACAGATTGATAACATTGTAGATAACCGTTGTGATCATAAAGCCCAGTATGGAGATAACCAGCGTGAAGATGTACCAATACGACAGATACATCGACTCCAGCCAGAGCTTGAGGTTAACCACGATCACCACGCCCCAGATGAGCAGTGTGCCAAAGCAGGAGAAGGCCGCTGTCTGGCCAACGCTCAGGATCACATTGTTGAAGGAGAACATGCAGTAGGCAAAGTAGAATATGATGACCGCATGGTACATGGCAAAGAGCACCCACATCAGGAAGTAGGGCCAATGCAGCTGTTTGTTGTCCGTGTTCTTCTTATACAACTGTGGGGTTCTGAAATAATATTATATTGAGAGATTAAATATGGTTGGTTCTCCCTGTCTGATTGTCTCACCTCATCAGTTTCTCTTCGGTGTAGGGCTTCTCGGTGATGGCAATGAACAGAATGGGCAGCGATGTGTAGATCACATTGTACAGGGTCAGAAAGAGAGAGTCGTAGACGGAGGACGAGGAAAATAGTGTATGGAATTGGAACAGAAACATGATCCCCATAAACACAATGTTCTTGTAGAAGAAGTACAGCACCAGCAGTGACAGCCGTACACTGTGATAGTGTCCATGCACCAGGAGCAGACGTTTCAGCATACAGAACTTGGCAAAGGCAAAGTCGGCACAGCGTGCCGCCTGCCTGCCCTCACGGCCCATGATGCCGATGCCCACATGGGCCTCCTGGATCATGGATACATCGTTGGCCCCATCCCCAATGGAGGCCGTATTGTAGTTCTCATTCGATGACTTGATCAGGGCCACCACCTCGCTCTTCTGCAGCGGACTGAGGCGACAGCACAGCACGGCCGTGCACTTGACGGCCACGTCCCGAAACTCCTTGGCCACCTCGGACAGGGCCACGGCCAGACTCTTGCCATCGATCAGCAGGGCACACTCCTGGCCAATGCCAAAGATGATCTCACGATCCAAAGCATTCAAGTGGAGCAGCATATCCTCGCGGTTCTTGCACTCGATGATGAAGTACTTTTTCGCATCGGGCGGTATGTGGCCACAGGATAGGGCTATGTTCAGGGCCGTCTCCACTTTGTCGCCGGTAAGTACCCAGATCTTAATGCCAGCCGCTTGCAGGGAGACCAGCGTGTCGGCCACATCATCCTGCAAGGCATCCTCCACAGCCGTTGCACCGAGCAGATCGAGATCTATAAAAAAGTTTGATGGATCGCTGGCACTTTCTCTTTCTAACTCATGCTGGAATCGGAATCGGACACTTACTGCTTTCAATCTTCGAGTAGCACTCTTCGCTGAGCTGCTTTCGGTTTTCGAGTGAACTATTGGCCTGTGCCAGTTCGTGTAGGAAGTCCCTATACTCCTCCTCCCCAATCATTCGGCGTGCTATGGCCAGTGTGCGCAGTCCCAGCCGTGCAAAGTCGCTGATATGATGATCCGTTTTGGTCACCAAATGCGCCGAACTGTTGGCACACAGCGGGAACACATAGCTCTCGGCTCCCTTGGTGTAGATCCACTTCTTGCCCTCCGCATCGCGCACTATGACACTCATGCGCTTGCGATCCGATGTGAATTCGAGGACATGCAGGCGATGGAACTTCTCCTCCTTCGGTTTGCTAATGGTGAAGGGACGCTTGTAGTCCATATGTGGCGGGACAACGCGTACGCTGAGTATTTCATCATCGTCGCCGGTGTAGACCAGGCCCAGATTGGCACAGGCCTCCACCAGGGCCTTTTCATCGGGACTCGAGGCCTGGTAATCGAGGGTGCTTGAAAGGGAAAAGAAAGCGATTTAAATGGGTAGATGGATGGGTGGATGGATGGATGCGGAAAATGTTTAAATATTTACAATATAAAGTCACGTATCTCGTTCTTCCTCCGCTGCGATTCGGCACGCACCAGAATGGTCGGCTGGCGCGTGAAGGTCGGCGCCGCATACGACTCTCGCGAATGGGTGCTGGGGGAGCGAAAGATGGAAGTGGTGGACGGTGTGCTGCTGCCAATCGGATTGGAAAGATAGGCATTGGGCGCCCCGTAGGAATGGGCCCGGCGATGGCCGAGAGCCGCACCATTGTGGGCCTCGCCAAAGTGCGGCAGGTCTCTCTCTGAGGTAGAGCGTTGGAATTGCAGTGAAATTGGACGAATGTGTGGCGAATGGCTGGGCTGCTGGTGGCCAGCTCCATTGGAGGTTCCATTCAGTTCAGTCTGATTGATCTGTGTGTCGCTGGTGGGGGCGATGTGCACCCGGTTGGCAGGACGGGCAAAGTTGGGACTGCGTTTCACAACCTGCGGCCGCTTGCGCCGCTCCACGCTGTAGCTGTCGTCGGAGACCAGCAGCGGATTCACATCGGAGGAGGAGGAGGCTGTGGTGGTGGTGGTCACACCATTCGGATGGGTAGACACCGAATTCTCGATGTTGTGGCTGACATTGAGCTCGCTCTGTTGACTAGAATTGTGGCTTTCCTCGGTGATGTCCGATATGGAGTACATTTCAGGTGGTCCCGACTTGTTGGTCGTGCCTGGAGGATCTTTCTTGCTGGTGGCGTTGCTGCTATTGCTGGCATCGGCCTGCTCCAGAGAGCCAGCGGCCACCTGGACAGTGTGGCATATGGTCAGGGCCTGGAAGAATATACGCTGGTCCGCCTAAGAACACAATTGATTTGGTTAAAATTTATATTGAAAGAGATTTTGCATCGGGACTTGCATTGAATTTGTTGATGTCCAGCAGGGCATGGGTCTCCTCTTCCTCCAGACGGGTCTTCTTAAAGTGAAACTTTCGGCCCGCTATCGAGCACTGCTGGAAGTTCATCTCGTTCTTGGTCAGAGTGCCCGTCTTGTCCGAGAAGAGTATATTGATCTGGCCGAGCTCCTCGTTGAGGTTCGAGGTGTTAACGACACACTGCTGATCGGTCTCGTTCTCGTACAGCTCCGTGTCCCACTCCATGAAGAAGCCACCGATGACGCGCTGCAGCTCAATGGTGACATACAGCGAGATGGGTATCAGGTAGTTGAACAGGATCAGAAAGGACAGGTAGTCCTGCAGGAACTGCTTCACGCTGTAACTGTCTGTGGCATCCCCCAGATATGTGAGCTTTGGTATCACAAACAGCTCATTGTAGCTGCAAATAGATGGAACGATATATTGCACACATGTGGATACAGACAGGATATGAAAGGTGTGGATCCGGTAGAAGGATGCACTTACCGTTTCAGGAAATACAGCAGCGTTACTATTGCTATCAGGGTCACCAGAATGACAATCAGGAATCGATTGATATACGTCTCGCTGGAGGAGTTCTTGTTGCGTGTGAGCCGACTGTTGAGCTGCAGCTTGGTGATCATTCCCGTGTAGACCGCACAGCCAATCACACACTCAGTGTTCTTGACCCGTGACCCACGCAGCAGGACATTCTCGGCGGACAGTGGCAGCACACGACCCTCGGCGCCCTTGAGTTCGATTTTGCCATTAAAGCTGTACAGATCGGTGGTGGGGGTCTCGCACTCGATCATGCCCAGCTTGTGCATATCCTTCAGATCAACGGTGGGCAGCTCCCTGGGCACCATCAGGGTCTTTAGATTCGACTCGCCATCCAGATTGGCGGTGGTTATGAAGCACTTGCCATGCGGATCTGTTGTGCGCAACAGCACCAAATCGCATGGGACATCGCAGTCCTTTTCCACCACCACCAGGTCCCCGGGTGCCACGTCTTGCGATTTGATTATAGCCTCTACACCATCCCTGATAATAGTCACTAAATAATTATGGTTTAATATTTGGCATAGTAGAGGGGAACTTGTATGGGTACGCACCTGGTGAGGCATTCACAACGTTATCTGTTCTATAACGTAGAATATCTTCATAGCCCTGCTTGGCGGCAGTGACAGCAATCACGAATACCAAGGGCAGCAGTGAGGTCATTGGCGACACAGGACTATCTACAAGAAAAAAAAAGAAAGAGAATTGAGGAATATATGTGGCGGGGCGAGGGGTGAATATAGGGTGCATTTTCTGTGAATATTTACCAATTAAAAGAGATATTATTGTCATCACCAGGAAGTAGAAATTGGCAATGCGTCGAAATTGTTCCAATAGATTTTGTGGCAGAAATGTGATCAATGTATATTTTGTTGATTTGATGCGATTCTGATTAGTTGGCTTCTTCTTTTTGCCCAAATCGGGCCCCCCAATTTGTATTTGAAGCCAATCATTTATTGTACTAACTCTGGAGCCCTGCGAAAAGAACAGAACAGCGATCAAGAAATCGAATCGATTAAAACAAATAAACTCAGATTGATAACAGGACAGGCTAACGTTAACATATGCGGTTCTATTTACTGAACTGTGAATCAGCTACATATAGTATTTACTCTACGATCAGATGTACTTAAAGTGTACTTTTTAAGAATGTACTCTCCCAAGTGTATAAAGCAATGCCCCACTGACGAATCTTTTCTCCAACTATCACTATGAATATGTTTGGGTAAAGGTTAATGGGGTTAATAAATACATATATATATACATATATGTATATGTAGACACTGGTAGACACTCTTCCTATGTGTCGCATAGATCTATGTATATATATAAAATACATAGTTTCGTTTAAGAAAGTTAGGCGCACACACACATGCAGATGCACACGCACACGCACCTTACGCCTGTGCCATTGGAATGTGTCCTTCAGATGATAGTGATGATGTTGACGTTGATGTTGATGATGTTCCTGATCTATCCGCCAGACTCCGGCCGGTGTTTGTGGATAGGAGCCAATGCGATCGATGCGTCGAAATCCGCTTAATTGCTCATGGCCAAAGAAATTCATTGTCTAACAACATCTGGAGCATGGAGTAACGGTCATTTGGTAGCTGGTCGCGTGCAAGATCATTCTCTATCTCTCTCTCGCTCTCTCGCTCACTCGCTCTCTCGCCTTTTCTCTTTCTCTCTGTTATGCTCCTCTGGTAATGGGGATTTTTGCGGGATTTCGTTTTTGTTGTGTATCCAAACAAACACCTGGCGGTGGTGTGGTTGTTGCTATTGTTTAGCGGGGAATATGGCTATTGTGCTATTATTGTTATTCCATTTGGTCTCCCGCCCCGAATCGCGTACACACCGTGTATATGTATGTACACCGTCTGTATGTATGGTATGTACATTTATCGACTTTTTCTCAACACATCACATTTAAATGTATAACCTTAAAACGATGTTAAGTGGGTAATTTTAACACTTCAATTGAAAGGTTCTATGATGCACGTCCACGTCCATTGTAGCACATGTCTTCTCAACTAGTACTAATACCCATCATAGTGGTATATATGTACATGTATACACGTATTTACATCTGTGGCGGTGGATCAGTGCGTGGTACATATTTGACTT
Organism: Drosophila athabasca; assembly: GCA_008121215.1. Lineage (NCBI taxonomy): Eukaryota > Metazoa > Arthropoda > Insecta > Diptera > Drosophilidae > Drosophila > Drosophila athabasca. The sequence continues at coordinate 5,683,373 of CM017796.1, read as the reverse complement.
TCGTGTTTACATGACTCAAACTCTATCAGCACACACACACACAAGACGTAATGTAATTTCACGTAATGGCAACACCGCGATTAAACTCTTTACAGATGTGCAGCGGAGCGGGGTGGGGGGATGGGATCTGCAATCCTTATAGATCAGATCAGCAGTATCCTTGTATCTAAGGCTTTTCGTTTAGTTAGCCATTGGCCCCGATCGACAGATTGATTATTTTATTTATTTTCACTCAACAAAAACGACAAACGACAACAAATCCGTCAAAGATGTAGGTAAGAGGTAGGTATAGGTATAGAGGTATAGGTATAGTATAACACATAGCGCGCACTCGCGAGATGCCGATGCCGATGCCGATGAACGCCGCGTGATGATGTTCTGTTGTGCGCCACTTAAAAGCCGTTCTCATACTGAGAATTGGATCTGCATTTTCATTTCCATTCCCACTCCCATTCCCATACCCATACCCATTCACAGCTTCAGGTCGTTTCTCAGCTTTTGGAAGGGGGTGGGGTGGGGCGCACAGCTGGCGGAACCAATAAAACGCTTGAAACGTATTGACGTCGCTACGTCAGTCGAAACTTTGCGATCTATTCGTATCGTATCCCAATGTCTACGAGTATACGCCAGTAATTGCCCAACACACATCTACATATGTACATACATACATACATACATACATACATACATACATACATACATAGTTGATGGGGCGGGTTCAAAGTGCATCAATGATGACGTTCCAGTCAAATCAACCACAAAAATCACATGAAAATTTATGTACATATCTTCCTTGAGCTTCATCTTTGAATTTTTTTGTGGGTTCTTGTGTTCTCTATTGAACCCGGTAATTGCGTTTGCACTGTGAAGGTTGAGGGTATATTCAGGGCCGTCGACAGGGGGTCGGAGGTAGAGCAGGAAAGGGTCCCCGGATTTGTAAATAACATAATTCAAGTCAACTTCGTCTCATATAAATAAAAATAAAATTGAGAAATTGTCTATTACCATACGAATGTACGATTTCAAGTGACATTTCAGTTTGATCTTCAATTTATAGCAAAGTCCTGCATGAACAGGAAACTGTATCGATTCGGTGGGATTCGGTACGTAGTCACTTCGTTCGATCAGCTCAGCTTTCGCCTGTGGTGGATCCGAAATCTTCGGTTTTTTCTTAGCGTTTTTATTTCAATTAAGAACATTTTTAAACTTGACTATCATTATCAATAAATAATGCTGAATTCCTTATATGTATGTACATAAGTGCTTTAAAAATTCCATAAGCTTTAAATATGCCAAAATGGCAGCACTGCTAATGAATTTTTCTGACTTTAATCCACAGTACTCCCAATCGGTCTTTAGTTATTCTGACTGGAGGAATGAACTCAAAAGCATTAATAGCTGTGACTTTATGACTACTGTGGATTCATGCTCTAATACGGGAACTTGGGCCTAGGATATATCAAGGACGTTGTGCCCATTTTTTCTTTTTAATGCTGCGATTTAAAGATCAGGACGACTGGCTCCCCAAAAAGATCAGCAGTAGCAACTTAGTGCCACTTCTATGCATATTCCAAACAATAAAAGGGGAATGGGTTCGATTGGAATGCTGTAACTTAATAAATGGGGCGTTACTTTTATAGCTTCACAGCGTTCCCAATGGTTAAAATTAGGACGGTAAAATACGGTCTTAATGTCCTGTTTTTTAACTTTCATATTTTTATACAATACATATTTTTGAGAGGGGCTTGGAAGCGGATCCTAGCTCGCTGGTATCGTACATTTTAAATCGCACCCAACTTCACTGCGTACAGAAACACAAACATTGCCGCAGTCCCAAAAAAAAGTGTTGGGCAACACCAAAATCTGGCATTGAAATAGGTCTTATTGTGAGTTTTAGCACAAATTAGCACCTGTGGTGCTCAAAGGCTTTGGTTGAGAGGCCATGTATGAGTCATATGAGATGACATATGCTTCACACACGTGCACATGCTGCCATGCAGCCGCGCTCGGTCTTCATATCAGGCTTCGGGAATCTTCGATTTACCTGCCAGTGGAATTGCAATGGTTTTATGTCCAAAACAATGCAGTTTCATTTAGTTTTCAATACGTTTGGCTCTCCTTATAACAGTTTCCATATAGCGAATATTTCTTTAGTACGATTTTTTTGTACGGCCGTAACTCGATGCTCATGCGCTTTCGATTTCCCCATAACGATTTTTTTTTTTGGTCCCCTTAAAATTCGCTGTATGGAACTGTACGAATAGTACGTCACTGATTTATAGCGTAATCAATGTGAATATCGGTACGAGTGTACATATTTGTACAGTGATGATGTTTTTGGCAATCGCATATACATACATGTATGTACTTGTACATTGCACATACATACATAAATATATTTGTACATATGTATAACCAGTTTCCGAGAAATGTTAAAATGTCGGTAATCTGTAGATTATGGTATTGCACTTAATTTCTTATCATGGAAGTCATTCCGTATATTCTATATGCATATACAACACGATTCAAGGCAGTCAGGATCAAATCTGCTTACAGTTTATTTGTTACGAGAATACCCACCCATATCGGCACTTGAGCACATCGTAAGTTTATAGCTGTTTGCCTCAGAAATATATAGATTACTGGACAGATAAAACACTCATTAGAAAAAACAACAACAACAAAATAGATGGCTGTATGTTGGTATGATCTAATACTCCGGAAATAGGCACGGCACGGTAAGGCACTGGTCTGGGTTCTTTTTGTTGGTTGGTTACCCAATCGGAATTATTTTGGAATTTCGAAACTCACCCTTTTGCGGAGAACTCTTTCAAACACCTTGTCCATCCTGACTTTGATCCACTTGTCCACGAGTATGCGGTACGATTATACGAGTAGTTATCGTCCCTTTTTGGCTCATATATTTAGGCTTTGGGGAACTTCGTGTGGCACGGCACCGACGCGAAACAATAGCATAACTACTACTGACCGATTTCTGTATCTCTCTCCGACAAATACTTCGTTTAACTCGAATTGGTCGTATTGCTTATCGGGAATATACCTTTCTGGGAAACCAATAGGCACCCAATCTCTCTCTCCCTGTCGGTGGGTATATATTGTCCAATGGGTTGAGCAAAGGATTGGCCACCGGCAAAAGCTCTTTGCGAGAGATAAACCAATCTTATCAGCCGAATGGAGACTGTTTTGGTGTCATCTAGACATCGGCGGAACTATACTAAATGTTGCATTTTAGAGTTGGTTTCACAAAATGTACATATGTATGTACATATAAGAGTAGCACCGATTTCCGTATTTGAATCAGGCTCGAACGTCAATCATTTCGGGCAGAGAGGCAGAGCGTCATCAAAGTGCACAGACGTTATCTTTATGGGTTACAGCTTGCTTATCTGGCACGATGGCACGATGGAACGACTTTACAGGTTCTATTCCAACCAAAAGCACAGAAACAATTAATAATAGCTGTCCACACACACCACACTAAAAATAGAACCTTCAAAGACCAACTTTCGATTGAAATGTAAGTTTTGTAAACGATCACGAGAACCGATAGATACTCCCAACGAGAGAGCCCGATTCCTCCAACTAATATCCGTTCAAGAGAAATTTGGGGAGCACTACGAGTAGTACGAGTACGAGTACGAGTGTAATCCGCTATTGCCCGTGGCCCATGGCCCGTACTCGGAGTGTTTCTCTTTTGAGGCCTCGCACTGGCACGGCGCTCTCTTGGGGCGAGAGACCTGCCCCATATCTAAACATATACTGCCAAAAAAAATGAAAACGAGAACTGATAAGATTACTAGTATAACAATATCTAAGTGCCCGAGCACCACCACCTCAGCTGACTAATCGGAGAGCGAAAGCACCCATCAAAAGTGGAGCCGCACTGAAGAGCCAGCCCCAGCGCCAGACCCGAGCGACGAGTGGCATGTTTGGGGAACTGGCTGGCACTTCATAAGACGAGTACATATGAGTATACTCGTAGCTGGTTTTATTTGATGTGATATCTCTATCCTTTCGTCACCATGATTGAGGAACTTTTTGCTCTGGCTCTGCTACCAGCTCTGCCCCTGGTACATCTTTAGTCGTCATATCGCAATCCATAAACATTGCTTCGATATCAGGATGGATATCAGGCGGGGTGCATTAGACCCCCCCAAGTGGGCTCTATAGCCCTCAGTTTTACAATATTGGATTTCACAATTATTATGCTTGCTTGGGTTATACAAGAATAAAAAAAATTTCTTACGGATAGGAATAGCTTCTTTTTTTTTCGTTGCCGAAGTTTTAAATACTCTTATTGGTTCGGTTCGATGGGAAGACATATAGATAATGTCTCAGTTTGATTGCTACACACATACATACATATATCTTTAGATACACACAAAGATCGTTTTCACTTAATCTAATCTTTAAGCGAGTCGTTTCTAAGATATGATATAAATAGTTCTTAAATTTCAGTGATATATTTCACGCTATATATTTTTTAAAAGTATTTCGGATTGTGGAGGGTTTTTTAAACAATATGATAAGCGATATATATTCAGATATATTTATGGAATATTTGAAAGACTTCACTTATTTATTTCTTGTGTTGTTTTGCTTCCTTTTTTGAGAACTATTTAAACTTTTAATAAATTTAAAAAACTATACACTATTTATCCCGAATATGCTCAACATTTCACCATGTGGAATTTATTTCACTTGAAAAAATATGACTTTTTCGATCATTGGATGATAATAGGCAAGTGTTTGGCTTGGGGGTATTGCATTTATACTCTATCTGATTCTTGGGTAAACATACCATTTTGCTTTTGATTAAATATAAGTGTTTCGAATGTCCTCCGCCGCGCACCGACTGCGCCCGAGGTCCTGACTGAAAGAGCGCTTATTCGTACAAGTAAAATATATGGAATTTTATTGTGTTCACATATAATGCCGGAAGGGAGGATATGTGTGTATATTTTATATATTTATATATATATGTATATACAATATTCAGTAAAAAGAGAAGCCTTCCACGCGCAAACTGATCTATCGGCAAACTGTCGAAGAATCGTTGATAGCGATATACCCCTAACAATGATATATGTATGTACATTTGTATGTGATACCCTGCCTGCCCCGTACAAATACGACGTACAACCCATACCCGTGTACCCATACCCAGCCAGGGGACTTAAATACTTATAGATATTGTTAAATGCGTGCAAATGCCAAGCACAACATGGACAGGGAGCTGCATACTCACTCATCAAAAAATCGCACAGAGAGTTTTCGGTCAGCATAGCAATTTTGCAAGCAAAAAGCAATAAGAGTATGCGGAAATACTACCCCGTCCATAGGAACGATCGCCTTCAAACAGGGCAGGAGCTCTCTCTCTCTCTCTCTCTCTCTCTCTCTCTCTCTCTCTCTCTATCTATCCATCTCTGGAGGCTCTCGAGGCTCTCTTAACGCAGACGACTGCCGCTGTCTGCGATTTGCCATTAGCCAAAGAGAGATAAAGTCGATAACAATATCTTATCGTGTAGCATTGAATCAAACACACATACACGTGCTATACTATAGGTATAGGTACTCTGACATTTGAGCAACTGTATCTGGACTTGACTCATTCGCGATGATAGTGTCTGTTGCGTCTGTGGCGCACAGTCGATGGCTTAACAGCATTTCTTGACTAACATTTTGTTCCAGTCAAATGGCAAAAGGTAACTATAAACAAATAGGAAAAGCTATCTATTGATGGCCAGAAATACCCATGTTTTAGCCATGCTACGAGCTTGCATGCATATGAACAGCGTGATTCATTCTACGTTTGGGTTTTCTTAACCAACTTGATTGATTGATCAGCCCTAAATTTGTTTTGGAGCCTTACATACAGTAATTTGATTTAAATCGTTTCGAGTGCGAGTGTGCTCCCATTCGTATGAAAGTATGAAAGAAAGTTTTGGATCTGAAAGTGCACATAGAGGCTTCATTTTGTACTTTGAAAATGCATATAGTAGGATATATAGGTGGAAACCTGATGGATATCTATACACTGAATTCTACATTTTGTGTATTTTATTGGGATGAATGTCCAATCAGGGCTGTCGAGAGGATTTTTCGGCCCGGTTCTCAAAAATCACAAGCCCATACATATAATTGATTAAAAAATCGTTGGCAAAATAAAACACTAATGCTTAATAAAATATTAAGTACATTTGACGTTGTCGTCATTTTGTATACCTTAGGCCCTTATTATATACATATATTGTATGTACTCGTACATTTGACACGTATTTAGGGTATCGTTTTCGTTTTCGTCCGAGGTCGGACATAGGACATCGAACTGGAAAAGGTGTGTCACCATCGATGCGAGCATTTCCCGATTGCTTAGTCACTGCCACTGATTTAGTGGGCGCGATTGATACTACTTCAAAGTGGGGAGTACCATTGTCTGGCTGTGTAAGGCCTGAAGTAAAGTCTGGGTGTGTATTGGTCGGGGTATTTATTGAAAGTGAATTTTTCATTTTCATAGTTAGTTTAATAGTTAGAGGAATCTAATAAAACGAATCTAATAAAATGGAATCTTTACATCTCGGTCTCGGACTAAGTTTAGACTTCTGTCCAAAGACCAAATTATCTTTAAATGGCCTTTATCTGATAGCTAGATGGAACTCTGTTCGTATGTCTCGATATAGGCGGGAGGAATCAATTTTACACAGACGAAATCCAGAGATAAATGTTCCCCGTGGGAGTCCACTACCATCAGAACCTCTGCTCTACGTCAAGACTAACGATTATTTATACGAGTATGTATACATATGTATATACCTTGTGTACCATGTACTGTTCTGGCAAGATTTCGAAACTGTAGATGTCCATCCAGCTTTAACCAGAACAACGTTGCATGAAAATGTATGGCTATCTCAATCATTTTGATATATACTATAAGCTAAAGGGAAGAAATTAGTTTCGAACATTCATGGAACATTGGAGTGACTTTTCGATGGAAGTGTTAAGGGGGGGCCTTCTTTAATCCTCACCAAGAAATGCTCCGGCCAAGATGCTACGGTAGAGAAAATGGGTTCAAAGATAGTTGGGGAAATGATCCAACTGGCATGACTCTCCAGAAATACACCCACACGGAAGCATGGACCCATCGCAAGCAGAGACGATGGGGTGCGGCAGGGCGTGCATCAACGAAAGTTTGTCTAAGTTTCTCTACCCAACCAATGCAAATTTCATAGCATACTTTTTGGTGGCTATTTGTAGCATAATTATTGAGTGTTATTGTTTAATTTTTTAACTACTATTACAAATATATTCATAAGAAGAATCTATTAGGTAACTACCACTAGAATTTGCTATTAACACTGACAATAAAGTGGTAATAGAATTTCTTAGATTAATTAATTTTTTTAAATTTAAAATATATAAATATATTTATATTGATATGTACATATGTATGTACATATATCAGATAACAGAGAACTAATAGCTTTGTTGACAGGTGTAATTTATAGTTTGTTATTTAGTCAATTAAAAGTCGTCTTATTAAAGAACATTAAATTCCAGTGGCAGCGAGAGTCCAGAGCTCAACGACCTTCATTTATTATAGAGGAACATGGGAAACAGCTGCAATGGGTGGTAATCGGATTGGTGAAATGCTGCTACTACTGCCACTGATTAGACGGCTAGTGGCCACCAGATATCGAGGGGATTTGATATGGGAATCTTAAATAGCCGCTAGATAACTTTAATCAATTTCGAATGGAACTAAAGGCTGAAAGACGGCCACGAAAGAATTTCAAAATGTTCATGGGGGTATCGGCATGGATCGTGTAAGTTTTTTAAAGGTATTGGAAAATCTAAAGAAAAACTAAATACACAATTTTGTATACATTGTACATATATACATATATACATCTAGGTGATACACTATCTGGTCTGATACCGCTATCAGATGAAGTTTATAAAATTCAAATTGAATTCAAATCCATTCTGTGACATGAAAGAGTGATGATGAGGAGAATCTAATCGAAAGATACTCGTAGATACTCTACAAGTAGTTGGGTTAACACTCGACTCCAAAAGCGTAGAGCTAATCTATCCATCGTCAGCGGAAGTACAAATCACTTACTATATGGAATAACAATAAAAACATATCAGGGAAACATATGGATTGGATACCCTTCTGACAGTCCACTTACAGTTCAAAATACACTCTAAGTGTTTATAAATAAATACATTATGGGGTCCTTATCAAACTCTGGGCAATTTCGGTGGCAAATTTTGTCGCCAATCCACGATTGCACAAGAGTCGGTTCAGTCTTTCTTTTGCCCCAGAAGGTAGCACGCGTGCGCACGCACCAAAAGCCCCAACGATTATAATGATCTAAACTGAAAGAACATAAAGTATATATGTAGATAGATAGATAGATAGATATGGGTGCATCCAAGAAGAAGCTCGCTGATCCCCTGCGGATACAAATCGGTGGTGGCAATGGCAGTGGTGGCCAGAGGAATCAGCAACAGGCCCTCAATCGTGTGACGACCACCAAGTACACCTGGCTGACATTCCTGCCCCTCAACTTTTACGAACAGTTCCGCAGAGCGGTCTACTTTTACTTTCTGATCATCACAATTGTCTCATTCTTCGTGAGTAAGTTTTGTGCACATCACATTTGAAGCATGACCCAAACTAATCGTCAAACTATTCCATCAACAGATGATACGATATCCCCGCTTGTTTCCTTGATTCCTTTACTCTTTGTCATGGTCATAACAGCCCTGAAAGAGGGCCTGGAGGATCTCTCACGTTCAAAGAGTGACAAAATTGTCAACACAGCCAGAGGTAGTATCTATTACATACATACATATGTTCCATAGTTAAGAGACACTCATCCATTTGTATGGTTTTCCAGTCACCGTCATTCGCAATGGCCAGGAACAGTGCATCGACTCTCAGTTTATTGTACCCGGCGATCTTGTGGTTGTGACCAGCAATGGCGATATACCCTGCGACCTGGTGCTCCTCCAGTCATCGGGCACAGACAAAAAGTGCTTTATTACCACCGCCAATCTGGACGGTGAGACGAATCTAAAGACAATTATTGCCCCAACGAACTACACGCTCGCCATGGAGGGCTACATTGTATGCGAGGCGCCCACCCCGGATCTCTACAGCTTCAATGGAAGGCTAGAGATGAAGAGTGATGCCGATACCGATGCCGATGCTGAGGCCAATGCCCTTCCCTTGACGCTCGAGAATCTGCTGTTGCGCGGCGTTCGTGTCAAGGACACGGAACGTATAGTGGGCTGTGCCATCTACACGGGAATGCACACCAAGCTGCAGCTGAATAGCCGCTATACGGGCAACAAGTCCGCCTCCAGCGAGAAGTACATCAACAAGTTCATGGTGGCCCTCATCCTAGGCATGATAGTCGTTGTGGTGGTACTCTACATGATCGAGCGTCAAAAAGAGGCCAAAGTGGTGCCAACTATGCCCTATCTGGGACCCCCGCCGAACTTCAATTCGTTCTGGCAAATCTTCGAGGATTTTCTGTCCTTCCTGCTGCTATTCAACTACATGGTACCCATATCCGCATACATGAACATCGAACTATACCGTATAGCCGGTGCACACTTCATGCAATCCGATCTGCAGCTGTACGACGAGGAGACCGATCAGCCCTGCCAGGCGAATGCCTCCAATCTGAACGAGGAGCTGGGACAGGTCAACATTCTGTTCTCGGATAAAACCGGCACTCTCACCAAAAACCTCATGAACTTTCTCAAATGCTATGTGGCCGGCAGGGACTACCATCTGCAGAGGAGCCAGCTCTATTCGCCAGCCTCGGATGAAAAGTTCGAGCTGGAAATGCTGGAGGTAAGGCCTAACACTAGATCCGCTGATTGACAATAATGTTTCGATTCATTTACAGACTGAGGCCATCAAGTTCTTTGAGGCTTTGACCATCTGCCATACGGTGGAAGTGCTGGCGCCGGGTGAGGGCTCCCCCGAAACAGCAGCACTATCCGAAAAGAGTAGCCTCATGTCTTCCGGTGATGTTGTGGGCCGATACCAGGCCACCAGTCCCGACGAGAAGGCCCTGCTCGAGGGTTGTGCCGATCTGGGTTTGGTTTTCGAGGGCTGCCACAGCAATCACATACGCATTCGTCGCTATCCAACTGGAGAGGAGCTGCAATACGAACGTCTCCATGTACTCGAATTTAGCTCGGAACGAAAGCGTATGAGTGTTATCGTTCGGGATCCGCAGGGCACCATCTGGCTGTATAGTAAGGGTGCCGAAAGCATTATCTTTCCGCGCTGCAACAAGGGCCCCGAGCTGGATCGGACCGATGCCCAAATCACGGAATATGCCAAGCAGGGTCTGCGCACTCTGGCCGTGGCCAGACGCATCCTCACCGAGGAGGAATACACCAGCTTTATGGTCCAATACAGGCAGGCAAATATCCAGCTGACCAACAGAAACGACCTCATTGCAAAGTGCTACGAAACTGTGGAAATCGGACTCGATCTGCTTGGGGCCACTGCTTTGGAGGATGCCCTGCAGGATAATGTGGGCCCAACCTTGGTTGCTTTAAGGGCTGCTGGGCTAAAAATATGGGTACTCACTGGCGATAAGGTGGAGACCGCCTTCAACATTGGCCTCGCCTGCCAACACATACCCCCCGGCGCCCGGGTACACTATATGGTAAATGTGACCGAACGCCCGGAGCTACTGTCACGACTCGGAGAGATCGATGCTGCCATCGGCAAGGACTCAGAGGATGCCCTGGTGATCAATGGCGTCACGGTAGCCGCCCTGCTGACACACACGCCCAACGAGTTCGCTGATGTGTCCCTCAAATGTCGGGCCGTACTGTGCTGTCGCCTCAGTCCACTCCAGAAGAGCGAAATTGTGACACTAATCAAGCGAAGGAAGAAGGGCCACATCACCGCGGCCATTGGGGATGGGGCCAACGATGTGTCCATGATACAGGAGGCGCACATTGGCATTGGGATCACAGGGCGTGAGGGTAAGCAGGCGGCACGCTGTGCGGACTACGCGATTGCCAAGTTCGAGATGCTACAGCGGCTGCTCCTCGTCCATGGGCACTACAACTCGGAGCGACTGGCCTTTCTGGTGCTCTTTTACTGCTACAAGAATATCATCATCACTGGGTGCATGGCCCTGTTCCAGGTCTACGATCTGTATTCGGCCACAAATGTGTACAACTCTCTGTTTTTGTGGCTGTTCGATATTGTCTATATCTCGTTCAGTTTTACCTTTTTGGCCATATCCGATAAGCCGTACAGCGAGGAGACGCTTCTTAGGTGAGTCCTTAGATATAGGTTGGATTCGTATGTATATCCTTTTGGTGTCTCTCTCTCTCTCTTTTAGGCATCCAGAACTGTACAAGCGACTATCCCACAACAAGCAAACATCGTGGGGAATCTTCAGCATGTGGATACTCAATGGTGCCATCCAGTGTCTCATTATATTCTACTTTGCCTATGCCGTACTCAATGACGACAATGTGGTGTATAATGTGGGACAAACCGCTGGTTTTCAGACCTTTGGCACCATGCTTATAACCATAATTGTGATTGTGGGCAACCTGAAGCTCCTGCTGGTGGCCCACTACATGACCTACCTGAACTTTGCCATTATTGTGGCCTCCATTGGCGCCTTTATGCTGACAACGTACTGCTACAATCTGCTCACTAGCTCGGAGCTCTACTTGGTTTACAATCTGCTGCTGGGCTCCCTGCCCATTTGGCTATATACAATCATATGTTCGGTGACCTGTTTGCTACCCGATTTCACAATGAAGTGCGTTAAGGATATGCTCAGGCAACCGCTCCCCGATCATCCGGACAGAAAGCGAGCACTAAACGAATGCGACAATTCAAAAGATGCGAATGTCTGAGAAACGTTTATAAAGAATAAAGATTACGAAGAATAAGAATAAAATTGTATGTCTTACTGGTGAGCGTTGGAACTCTATTTTTCTTACAAAGTCATGTATGATGATTTGATAATTTTTGGACTAGTTATGATTTTTTGGAACTGTCCAATATTCAATCTCGAAATAAAGAGTGAAAGGTTTGTAAACCCCAAAATTCAACAAGTTGTGAACTAAAAACTTAAATGATATTTTAATATCAATATTCCAAAAAATTTTGATATTCCACTCATCCAAAACCAAGTGTGTAAAATGCCCTTTTTAGTTTATCTCGTAACTCTTGTTTGTAGGTGGTTTGGTGTTGTTCAAAAATAGCCTGCAAATCGGGGAACCGTGATGTCATACGATCCTGAATATATTGTTATCAGTTAGTTCGTTAGAATCTGTACCCCTTCTAGGTAATTGACTTTGCGCCCAAGGTATACTAAACAAGGTAGGCTTATAGAGAGGAATAAGGAGTTGTTCAAAATGACAACAGAGAGAGAGAGAGAGAGAGACTCACAAATGCGTTGTGAGAAAGAGTCTCAAAGGAGTAATTTGTACGTGCATGCATATGTATGTATATATAATAATATGTAATGACAATAATATGTATATATAGTAATCTTGCATAAAAAGCAATACGGCGGCGCCATTGTAAACGAAAACAAAATCAAAGGGAACAAGAAAAAATTGTCCGCGGAGATGCTTCGCTGACAACTGCTGCAGACAGACTGAAATTTAAGGAGTTACACAGAGAGCGAGAGAGCCGATAAGCCTACCTTGTTTAGTATACCTTGTTTGCGCCTTGCAGTCTTCTTAGAGATGCGCTTTTTATATCGATAACGCCTTATCACAGATAGTGTGATTCCACGATAGTGAAATCCACCTTGTTGTGTTAACACACCGAGTAAAATGTATAAACAAATTTCATTTTGACCCCCATAGAATATCAATTCGTGATTTCTTGAGAAATGACAAACAAAAGTGGTCTTGTTTGCTTTAAATGGGTTCTTATGAAAATTAAAATATATATCGATATATTTATGTATCAATATATTCACATCCTTATAATTGCCATATGGTCACACTAAAAAAAATTTGCTAAACAAAATAGTAAAAAGTGAATATTTGTTAATGTGCATTAGATTTTCCAGAAAATGGAAGTGGAATATGAGGACTCCGGCTGGCAAGGCCGTGCCAAAGCCCAGTCCAACTCCGAGGTAACAAAGATTCCGGCATTTGGCTTGCCAGAATGTTTGCTCCCGGACGCGCTGATGCCGCCAGTCGGCGGTGGCGGCAATAACAATACGGATTCTGTTGTATTTTGCAAAAAATTGACAAGAATTTTCGAATTTTTAGGAAGTGCACGAGGACAACCCACAGAAGACCATACAAGAATGCCTGGAGAAATTCCTAACACCGGACTACATCATGGAGCCGGGTATATTCACGCAATTGAAGCGATACTTCCAGTCCGGCGGCTCCCCGGAGGAAGTGATTTCGATGCTGTCGGAGAACTACAAGGCGGTGGCCCAAATGGCAAACTTGCTGGCCGAGTGGCTCATTCTGGCCGGCGTCAAAGTAACCGATGTCCAGGCCATGGTGGAGAATCATTTAAAAGAGATGATTCTCAAGTCCTTCGACCCGAAAAAAGCAGACACTATATTCACGGAGGAGGGCGAGACCCCTGACTGGCTCACCGAGATGATCGATCACTATACGTGGCGATCGCTGATCTACCGCCTGGCTGAAGAGTATCCCGACTGCCTGATGCTGAACTTTACCATCAAACTGATATCGGATGCGGGATTCCAAAGTGAAATCACCTCCATATCGACGGCTGCCCAGCAAATAGAAGTTTTCTCGCGCGTTCTCAAGACCTCGATTGTGAAGTTTCTCAACAATCCGGACGATGTGCATGGCGCTATACAGGAGTGCGCCCGCATGGTCTGTCACGGCCAGCATACGTACGTCTACTCGCAGGTGCTGATCCAAGTACTCAGCCAGGAGCAAAAGGGCGGCTTCAACATGAAGCGACTCTCTCAGGAAATCATTAAATATGCCTTACAAAAGTAAGTCGGATCGTTAAATGGCCTCTGATCGACCCCATCTCTAATACGTCTCTTTCCCGCTCAGCAATCAGAATGTGACACCCATAACGATGGCCTTAAATGGTTCAGCGGTTTATCCACAGGCCTGTCAGGCACTCACATCTATGCTGACCCGCAATACCCTCAATCCAGCCGACATCACAGTGCTGTTCCGCAACTACTCGGGATCTGATCCACCGCCAATCGACCTCATACGCAACCCGCAGTTCCTTGAGCTACTGGTTGATGCCTTATTCCGTTCTGGTGTCAAAATAAATCCCGAACACAAGCCCAAGTACATGTTTCTGCTGGCCTATGCGTCGGCTGTCATCGATCAACCGGCCAAGAAGCGACCCCTGACCGAACGCACCCTGAACAAGGACGAGCTGAAGAGTACGATTCAGGCCATCGAGAAGGCGCATGCCATTTGCAATGTGGGTCAAGGTACCTCAGAGCTGATTGCCGAACTCCAAACGCTATACAACTGCATCAAGTAGGTATATCTATACTGTCCGTCTATCTGCATCTGCATTGAATGGTTGTTTTTGTGTGTGCGTGTGTTCCTCAGGTATCCAGTTGTTGGCGTTGGTGTGATACGCTGGATTGAGAACGTTGTGATGGAGCCATCGTTCTTCAAGCTCTCCACCGACAGTTGTCCCACCCATCTGGCCGTGCTGGACGAAGTGGCAGCTGTACATCCCACCCTGCAGCAGCAAATCCTCTTCCTGCTCATACGCCTCTTCGAATCGAAGCAGGACGAACTGGAGATACTCGTCCAGCTGGAGATGAAGAAGATGATTTTGGATCGCATGGTCAATCTGTTGACACGCGGCTGTGTGGTGCCTGTGCTCCGATATGTGAAGCAGTGTTGCGCCATCGAGGACACTGATGTTTCGCTGATACGTTACTTTGTCACCGAAGTTCTGGAGACCATCACGCATCCGTATTCCCCAGAATTTGTGCAGCTCTTTTTGCCGATGGTGGAGAATGAGGAAATAACGGGCACAATGCGCGGAGAGGGTGACAATGATCCAGTGTCCGAGTTTATTGGTAAATATAGAGCGAGAATATTACCTTTCCGTGTATTTCTCTTAATCTTTGTTTCTATCCTTTCAGTTCATTGTAAGGCGCATTACACCACTGTATAACACTTGCTCAGGGAGTGGACAATATACACACATATATATTTTGTAAAAGATAAACGAAAAGGATCGATGGAATACAAAGTTAGGGGCAATAAGAAGAATAAAGAGAGAAGAGTTAGAGTCTATTTTTTAAGTAAAGATATCTGTCTTCCTTCCCCCTTTTAGCGGAAGAAACATAGAAACAGAAATAGAATAGAGTGAAGTTTTTCTCCTCATTCTAAGGCCTTTTTAGCCTTCCAAAAATACTTCCAATGATTCATAATTAGATACTTTAACCTGTAATCTGTTTTTCTCTCGGTATCTGATAGTCATAGATTCATCTTCATCTAAATATTGCAAATTGCAAACAAACAATCAAAAGTAAACAAAAATAAAAATAAACCATAGTTTACATATTTTTTTATTGCAACCAATAAACATTCATACCTCTTACAAAAAATTATTAAGCCTTCAAAACCAGCTTTTGAATGCGTGTTCAAAGGTGGCCCTAAAATAAAAACACTCTTAAAATGTATTTAAAAAAAAAAAAATAAAATAAAATAAAATATATAGAAGCGAAGCATCACGACACTTTCTCCTGCTGCACTCTGCACTTTCAATAAATGTATTTATGTACACATTTTCGTTCTGTCTGCCTTTTTTGCGGCATGGCATCGTCTAGGTCTGTCGTTCAAGTCGAAGATAATGTGGTGTGTATTATGTGTGTGTATATATGGCATCCAAGTCTGTAGTTCTGTCCCATAATTAATCCTACCAATTGTAATACATTAAAATACACAAATTTATGCGGTCCTTAATCACAGATCGATGGCCAGCAGCACCATACACACCCCCTGGGTGCTGGTCAGCGAGAGTGATAGTCACAAAAAAAAATATATGTATGTCTTTGGCTCGAAATCGTACAATCGATCGATGTAGTGATGGTTTAAGCTATATGTCTGTGCGTTTGGTTTGGCAGCGATGATTGATTACGTTTTTTGGTCTAACTACAAGATAATGTTTTAGTTGTTTTTCTTAACATCTTTACTGTCGCCATCCTTGGCCTGTCCGCGGCCCAATATCTTGGCCAAGCTATCCCAAATGCCGCCAAAGAAGATGGCACAGCCCAGATTCTCCAGTGGCAGGAAGGGATCGTGTATGCCCAGCAGAATGGACGACAGCTTAAAGTAAACCAAAAAGATAACAATGCCAAAGTACACCAATGCGTGCGGTGCTGAGATCCAGTCGGTCTTTTTGTCCAACACAAAGATGATCGAAGCAAGCAGAGAAGCCTTGGTGTAGCTGCAAAAACAAATCAAGGAATCAGTTAAGGCGAGTGCTACGTTTAAACTGGTTAAATGGTTAACAGCCACTTACAAGCTTGGCTGCATAAATTCCATGGCCGTCGGTGTCCATGCGCCACGAATGAGGCGTTCAATCAGCTTGGTGAATCCTGCCCCATTACCCTTTAGAGTGCCAATGATGATCATGATTATCCAGGCATTCGGATACAGCTTGGCCGCATGTCCCACACCGTCGTAGACCTTTTTTGCCCGATATATCTCCTTCATGGCACTGGCCACAATTTTCACGGGCAGGAATTTGGCAACCTTGTAACCAATATCGAACGGCGTATAGAAGACAACGTACCTGCAAAACAGATACAGATACGGTTCGGGTGGGTTTTTCATTTTGTCTGGAATATATATTTACCACACGGCTGTGCCCACTAAAAGTTGGCCGGTATTTTTCAGTGGTGCCAGTATTGGTTCGCCGAGCAGGCCATTGGCCACCATGCCACCGGCAAAGATGACCAGCATGGTCGAAAGCCAGCAGGCCAATGGATGCTTACGGGAGAAGGCCTGTGCATTGGCGCCCAAGTCCTCGCGCACGGCCAGCGCGGCAAGTAAACTGTGAGCAATGTCGAAAAACGGAAACATTTTCAGTTTGATGACCTGATTGGCCACATCCAAAAATGCTTCCGGGTCCATGATCACAGCTGATCTTGTATCCTGCCTTCACGGATGATAAATCTGCAAATACAGGTATGGATAATTCCTTAAATTTAGCTATCAAAGATGTTTCCCCCGCCCCCAAGTTTGGCAAAAATATTGTTACATAATGTTTCAAAAATTGTAAAATGGTCAATTTTTTCAAACAGTTTGTTAGGATACATATACATATGTACATATATCCCTTAAATATGTACTCTCCCCGTACAAACAGATGCTTCTTCTGATTGTGATTTTATAGAGACCCCCCTTTAGATTGAAGATAGATACATATGTAGATAGAATGAGAGGCGGACAGTCCGACTGTAGACGGATTCCCCCGCAATTGAAGACAGACAGAAGACTCTTTGAACTGCAGCCCGTGTACGTACATATGTACGTACGTACAACGTACACGCGCCCGCCGGGCCGGGAATGGCATGGCATGGCATGTAGAAGAGTTGTCGAATTGTATGTTCATTTAGACACAAAAACATAAAAACACACAAATTCAAACTGAAAATTGTCGCTGTTTTGGCCACACAGCAGCTCCAAAAATAAATTTCGCTAATGAATCGGTGAGGGCTGTTAGAAGAAGAGGCGCGCATCGCACCGCACCGGGTCGGATACGAGACCGAGACCGAAACCGTACGCGCACACAGGTCCGTTCCGTTTGTGGCAGTGTGCAGCAGAGACGTGTATGGATACGGATACACGGGGTTCGGATGTGGTGGCTGTGCCTGTGCCTCCTGGCTATTTTCGAGCGGCGTACATTTGGAGAGGCTACGTAGTATAAAAAAAAAACGTATATGTACTCGCACTTTTATCGCCCCATTTCGGACTCCAGCCAGCAAAATATCAAAATATCCCCGGAACCATATATCCGCAGTTCATACAGCTTTTTTACCGGGTCATGCGGGAAAATAAATTTAAATAACTAACAAAAAAATGTGTGGTACCTACGTCTAACACACACGCGAGCGAACGGATAAACGGATAGCAGAGTGCAGCACGAACACGGGGAGACTGGGCCGCCAGGTCCCGTGTGTTACATGCTCGTTGTTTGGTGGCTATTTGTTGCTCTCTCTCTTGGCCAAATGTTATATATTTAGAATTTCTATGAGTTTTCGGAGAAGCAATCTCTCGCAATATGCCTTCTATGAATACCTATATGTATATGGCATCCATACACAAAATGTACGAGCGGCGCACTCGTAAATATGTATCTTACAGATGTCGGGGGCCAGCCGCCGTCGCCGCCAGCCAGCCAGATCAATGGGGCGAAGACCCGGAGCTTCGTATTTCATACAGAAAGAGCGCCCACAAGCCGTTCTCCAGAATTCATTCAACTCTCAGACAACATTTCAAACTCAACGGACATTTGCTTGATGTCTTGTGTCTCTTTTGCTTGCGTGGAAATAGGTAACAAGGAAACAATTTCTCACCTATACAAAAATACACTGAAATCTTTTTACCACTTTCTACCAATTGCCACTTAATTGTTCTTGGATTGTTAAGTCTGTATAATGGGCGGGATTTCCAGACTGGATTGGCGCTTACATAAATATGTTTTTCTTGCAGATAAACATAAACAAAACACGATAAGATAAGCGGAAAAACTATCGATTAGCACCCACTCGAGCAGAATGGCCGCGTTCACTAGGACAACTTTGATCAGAGAGTCAGCGATTGGTAAACGCACATGATTAATGATTATGATGCATAATCTAACGCATCTTATTTTCAGAAAAGCGCAAAAATAGTACGATATCTTTTTATGATAATGAAACATTAATGTTGCCTTATATCGATAGCTGACATATCGATGAGAATAGGCACAAAATCGCGAAGAAAAATAAATAAAACAGTAAAATAATACCGTGACTGTTTTTTGGTGAGAGTCGTCACGCTTCGAAGCCGGCTATAGGCAACATAACTTTACATTTTCTAGTGAAATGCAGCTTATACATAATTTTTTACTCAAAAAATATACATATACCTGTGTAAATACTTAAAAAGCCAAATACATAAAAAGAAAATTCGCGCTTTAAATATCTTGAATGTATCCAGTTAGGCTCCTCTCTATTAGACTTTGTAAGTCGCGAATTGTCCACCACTAGTACCGATTTCGAATTCGGTTTGTTGTTTATTCGTGGCCGAGCACTCACAAGCGGAATTGGCGCTGGGACATAAAACAAATACGAATAATGTAAAGTCGGTGTAACAGATTTCATCCCCCACCATAGCAGATATTGCGCGAAATTCACGGCACAAAAAAATTGTAAATCAAGACGAATCTCTGCCACCCTTTCAAAGGCACCGAATCTCCCATACAATCGCAGCAGGGACGCACACACACTACATAAAGCAGCGAATGTGTGTAGTTTTTGTATGGCACATGCACAAAAAACGGTGAATGTTTGAGCTGCAACTAAAGTGATATTCAGTTCGAAAACTCGGTGGTATAAAGGTGAGCGATTTGAGTATAGTTTCATCTTGATTTGAACGTGATTTTCTCTAATTTTGTTTGTAATCGCCACCAAAAAAGTAAATTGCCTTGTAGCTCACACACACACACGAGCAAACATATATCTTTAAATGTGTTGACTTTTTGTAAGCTAGCGTGCGTGTGTTTGTGTGAGTGATGCGTGAATCTTGGCTTTGATTTGGTCAACAAAAAAAAATAACGCAAAAACCTATTTAAATAATTGAAAGGTCAATTCGAACCGTGCGCTTATTCCCATGACTGTTACTTACTATAACTAGCCCACTTATAAACAATTTCCTAACTGCCTAAATTTGTTTTGAAATGCTAAACAGATCTGTGTGTTTTGTCTCAATTTCACTTTCGACCCACTTTGGTGGAAAATGTGAAATGGAACTGGTAACAGGCCTAAAGTACGTGTTCTGATTGGGAAATTACTGTTTGTTCTTACCAACCCCTCTTTATGTATGTCTTGTTTGTATGTACTGTACACTATTTATAATACAATGTGTCGTCTATATTCAGTCATAACTTCTTTCGAACTAAAAACATATTGGCAAGCCCCAAGCCCAGTCATTGTGAAACCAGATACTTGTATCTATATTTGAATATCAAAGCGAAGCGTGAACAGAGCCTCCGATAAGTATAGAGATCTTTTTCATATAAATATTTACACATATGTATGTCTGTCTGTCTGTTTGTTTGTTTGTTACCCCGTAATCGAGCCGAGCCGAGCCAAGTCGCACACAGCATAAAAATGCCGAGTAAGATGTTTCTCGTATCACAAATATTATGCAAACGCGACAGATTTGTTTATAAGAAAACCAAGAATGATCACAGTTTTTGGAGCTTGTTCACTGATAAGCAAAAGATATCTTGTGAATCATACGTATTTCATGTGTGTGTTTATTGTATGCGTTCTACACCACACCACACAACTCCACTCCACTCTCCTCCCCCCAACCCAACACACAACTTTCATTTTGCTGTCCGAGTGCTAGTACTAGTTTTCTAAATTGTAATAAAAACAAACATTTTTCTGAATTTCGTGACCGACTTTCAGATGGCGTCCAACCCATCGAAGAAAAAATCCTCTGGTATGCGCGTATTGTGGATACCAGGCAGAAAATCTCACCATCCCAAGGGCCGCCTTAGCACCACCACTAAGCACGTCTCGTATTCGGGTCCGCAAAAGAAAAGCGAGGTGTGGTCCTTGGGAGGCAGCAAGGCACAGACCGAGCTGATTGACTTGTAAGTAAGAGGATGTTTTATTCGCGGAGGGAGATCTGAAAAATATTATGCAAATGCATGCCATGCCCTCCTCATACTGCAGCCCATAGATACACAATCGAATTTATGATTTACTAATTATAACAATTGTACCTACCCATCCATACCTGACACTCTGTCTCTAATCATTGCAATATTATACTCGCACACGCACTCGCCTTCACAATTGTGGCAGCCATCGATTCTCTGATGCATGTATCCGTAATCTTTCAGCCCAATGTCCGAGGGTCCCGCTACGCCATCATCGTCCCTGAGCATTGTGGCCACTTGCTCGTTAGTTCAAAGCGTAAAACTCGATCATCACACTTCCTCTGATGACTTAGTCGGACTTTCAGAGACTGCCACACTGCCCGCTTCGCCAGGAGCTGAAGATACTCCGCCACACAGTCCGCTCTCTGAGGCACCATCGACGCCGTCCACAAAAGCCATGACCTCTCCCAATGTTATAACAACAGCTGAAGTGCAGAATTTGGTAAGCCATCCCATCTAGATGGAAGGGAAACGGGAATTGGGAGCTAGCCTGGCATCAATCAATTACAATTCCAATCTTTTTTCTCTCTGCAGCAGAACTTTCTGAATCCCGATGATCTGCCCAAGGTGCCAGGCCATGTGGCCACAGCCGAGGCAGAACTGGCACTTAATAGCTCGTCAGGAACGACAGCTTCGATAGCAACGACATCCTCGCCACAGGCTAACCGGAAGGCAGAACCCCAGCAAATACCAGCAATTACATCGCACTCGCAGCAAACCTCACCCCAAAAGACCAAATATAAGAATCACAATAACAATCAGGTAATGTAGGACGACATATCCTTTTAATCAACATACATTTATTTATGTTTTTTTTTTGTATGCACAGGAGGATATAAATTCAATTGAGAGCCTCTCCAGTTTTCCACGATTTCAGGGGAATGCCGCTGATTTCGATTGGATCGATGAGATGGTGCAGCAACGCAACTGCAACGAAATGATGCACAAAAACAAGCGCAAAAAGGCCTCAAAGAAGGCCGTCGAGGGTCTCGAAAAGGATCAATTAGATGGCAAAACTTACGATTACAAAACCAAGGCCAATGTTGATAATGATGGTGATGAAAAGATGGTCACATGCCTCTACTACTCTCTCATGTGCTGCGACTGTACTATATCATAATCGAATGAGAGCGTTTAAGCCTCTACTCTCCATCTACATATATATCTATGTAAAATACCTCTTTAAACCTACCTATGTATAAAATATGTACGTTTTTTGATACGATAACTTTTAGTAGTTTAATAATCCTCGAAAAGATCCCCACAATGAAGACACACGATAGACATTTAGCATAAAAAAACAGTAACTACAGACAGAAGAATAACTGAAGTATTAACGAATTTATAATGATTTACATAGAAGGTTATATTATAATTTACAAAACAACAACAAAACAAAAAGAACATTCAAATTAAAGCCCGTTTTCTATAAATGAATACGAGTTGGGGTGTCAGAAAAAGACAAACAATCTCGTTTTATATGTACATTATTAAAGCATTTTTGTACTTTTGTAAATAAAGTATTTTCTACAAAATACAATATAAAATATATACACAACTTTTAACTTGTATTATTTATGCGACAAAAGCAAAGGTAGCTCTTGAAGATGAAAAGCCCTTAACGTGAAAGATCTTTAGGATCATTCAAAAGGTCTCTCTCTATAAATTCTGGCATTCGAAATGTAGTGCCAGACTTCGTCTGTTAGTGCCTTCTACTAACGCTTCTCAATTTGGAAACGTGCCCCATGCACGTTGCATATTCCGAGACATTTCTCATCCACCATGTTGGTTATTTCATTGCCTCCCCCGATACGAGATATATGTTGCGAGCACCCAATTAAATGGCCATGGCGTTGTGTTATTTCTGTTCATGTATGCACGCATCTTTTCGCTTATGGCACATTTTAACAGCGGTACAACATTATTCGAGGGTATTACATCATTATGCAAAGCATCCCATAGCAATGACTGCTCGCAACACTTTTTTTCGGTAACTTTTGGTCTTGCTTTATGACCAGTTTAGATCGTAATGGAAACCAGTTTGAAAGCCAGAGCCAAAATTAATTTTGGTTGATCTTATTTCGAATTAAAAACGAAAAAAAAAGGTGCGTGCGATCCATACACTCAAGATTCGCAAGGTAAAGCAAAGAGAAAGTCCAGGTATTTGGTGACGTGACTCTGATCGAATGATACAAACATGAAGTAGAAGTACGCTGAAGATGGTGAAAGAAGGACACGGACAATTGGTTTTCAACTCGACATAACATTTTTCATAAAAATTTAATACAAACATTAAATTTACAAATATATATATAAAAACAATTCACAATCACATATAAATTTTTATCATTTTTTTTTGTTTTCGGGATTTTAAATATTTCGATTTTGCTATATACCTCCAAAGTAAGGTGTGTGTATTTTTTTTTTTAATTTACTAGTCCAGAGAGAGAGAAAGAGAGAAGGCGCGCAAGAGAAATCCAAGAGAAAATCGCGTTGTCAATTGCGAGTTCAATCAATCAATCAGCTAAGGATATTATTGCTACAACTAGTAGTTGCTGCTGCTGCTGCTGGGTCTCTATACGTGTTGTTGGATATAATATCATCTGGTTCTCTTCCATTTCCATTCCCGTATTCATTGCAACTTCTTCTCTTGGGGGCGGTGGCACCGCTTCCCTTGCAATGAAACTCAATCGCATCAATATCTTTTGTACTCTCAATGTAAAATTCGTTCCCGTGTATTGTGCCTTTGGGGTCATAAACGATCCGCTTCACCTCTGTCGTCACATCTAACATATCATCCTCTGTATTATCAGCATCATCCTCATCGGTGTCATCGTCCTCGCCCACATTAAATATAAATCTGGCCTCATTACTTGTCTTTGCGCCTGAGGCATTGTTCTTTCGACGACTGCTCCCCGACGACGATTTGCTGGCTATCTTTCTATATCTTACGGAATTTCTCGATACATGGTTGCTGTTTCTCTGCAGAAAGAACAAACATTAATTCATAAAAGCTTCAATTATTCATTGATTTCTGTTTACCTGTAGAACAGCAAAAATAATGGAAAATATTGTTATAATAAGCAGACAAATGGCCACAGCAATGGCCGTGATGGCCGTCAAAGGAGAGTCCAGCCGCACAAGGAACTCATTGCCATTGCCTTCACTGCCTCCAAGCTGGGCATCAGCTTCGGCATCTCGGCCGCCGCTTTTGTACATGCTCCCACTGCCAATGACTGTACGCCGTTTACCGCCCGTAGAGGTAGCTTTGCATTCACCTACATGCCAAGGATGGTTGTCACAATTATACGACTTTAATCTGATTTATTATTTTACCCGTTTCCTTGTCGCAATGGCAACACGCGGCTGATACTGTGGTGGCGTTGGTGGTGGTTTGATTCTGCTTACAGCATGGCACACACTGGCTGTTCAACTGATCCAAATGGAGGGGCGGTGCGCAGTTTTTGCACGAATACTGTCCAGGGCCAAGGCAGGAGCGACACGAGTCGTGGCAACTCTTGCAGGTGGCTGTCGTGATGTCGTAGTACTGTGAGCTAAGGCACTCCATGCACAGTCCTCCATCGAGCATAAAGTGTGTCGGACAAGAGGAGCAGGCCAAAGGACCGGCATCTGCAAAAACACAATTTATAATTTTCCTAGACGTGATCAAAAATAGAGTTCCACACATACCATTACACGTCTTGCAATAATGGTGACACTTCTGACAGCCAAAATCCGACTTGTAGAAGCCTTCGGGACACTCTGGATGGCATTCGCCGGCTGCCAGTTGCCAGCCAGCGGGACACTGAACGCACTGGTTGCGACGTGGCCCACTGCATGTGTGACAGCTGAGATAACACTTGGCACAGATGCCCCGATCGCTATAATAGCTGTAGAAAATGTATGAAATAGTTAATCCAAGAAATGAATGCATTAAATAATAATTTACCCATCGGCACAGGTGGTGCGGCATTCGCCATTCTGCAGTTCCAGGCCTTTGGAGCAGTTACTGCAGTTGGTGCGCGATATGCACTGGCTGCAGGTGTGCAGACAGGGCGAACAGACGCCCGTCTCCATGAAGAACCCATCCTGACAGCCGCTGACGCATCGGCTCAGCTCCAGCAATCGATTTGCGGGACAGGACATGCAGTTCGTCTCGAGAGCACCATTACAGCTCTCGCACGAGGCATGACAGGGACGGCACTGGCCCTCAATCTGACTAAAGAATTCGGCTGCGAAGGATACAATAAAACTAGGATGAATGAAGAAAGGAAAGTAATTAAATTTCACATACATTCATTGCAGGCCTCACTTCCGGCCACAATGCACTTGTCCTTCTTGTTCAGCGACCAATTTGGAAGGCACTCGGAGCATATGCCATTGCTGGTGCAGGTCTTGCAGCCCTCCTGGCAGGGCATGCACTCTAGCCGCTTCTTGTCCGCATAAAATGCATCCGGACAGCTATTAAGGCATTGGTTTTGCCAGGCATAACGGCCTGGTCGACATGTGATGCAGTGCTGGTCCGTTGGGCCATTACATGTACCGCATGTCGCGTGGCAGAAGGCACATCTGTGGGAACAGAACAGGATAGGGAAATAGCAGGATTACAATATCTATGGTAAGAATATTCCGCTGCTGCATTTACTTGTTATCCTCCGTTTCGTATGTGTCCAGGGGACAGGCCGAGTAGCATTTATTCTCATGCATCACTAGATGATGGTCACAGCTGGTGCAAAACTCGGGATGGTCCTGGCAGGAGGCACAGTTCGGTTCGCAAGGAGCGCAAGTTCGATTTCTGCTATCTGTTTTGGAAATTAAATAAAACGGGTCAGATTTTACATTAAACTAATTTTAAAACTATCTCGCTCTCTCTCTTTCTTCCTGCTAAGTCACACTGGAATGTAGTGGAAGGGAGAGAGAGAGAAATAGTCTTATTCGGACTCAAATTCTATCGGCTGCGTATTCTATTTCACCCTCGATTCATGCAGATCTCTAATAATAATCTAGAGTACAATTTTGAATAAAAATAATATGTAATATACTTATGTATATATTTTAAAAGTCTTTGATCGAGAAAAGTTTGGTTCCATAAAATGGTTCTTGAATATTTAATTTAGATCCTGGCCTAGTGTTTACGGACATTTTTTCATGCCAAGTCTTGCAGGAAAAGAAAAGAGATGGCAATAATTAAGCATCTGCCGTCTTCTTTCATCTCTGGTTGTTTTACAACAAAAAATAACCATAAATTCTAAATGTTATAGGTATCGGAAACGTGTTTATAATATGTTTGGCTATAATAATGTTTCAAATGAATCACAGTTTCAATTGCACTTTTGACTTTTGAATTGTAAGATTTCTTGCAGGAATACAATTAAATTCAATTATCGTTTTATACTCTTCTGATTGACCCTTCAATCATAACTGATCCCCGTAATTAAGCCCTGCTGAATCTTATTAAAGACACAGAAAATTTCATTTTCTTTTGCATTTCCTTCCTGCTGTCTGCTTTTCCTTTTCCTTACTTTCAAAATAGCCGTCTGGGCAGACTTGCAGACAGACAGCCAGATCGATCACATGCAGATGGGCTGGGGCACAGGTTAGGCAGCTGTCGGGTCCGGCGCCAGCGCAGGTCTCGCAGGAGTCGTGGCAGGGCCAACAGATGCCCACTTGATTGGGAAAAGATCTGGGCGGACAACGGCTCACGCAGGTGCTGTGTACAAATCGTATTTTAAGTCGTATTAAATCTATTTTTAAATAATTTTTTGCTGCTTGCTTACTTGTCCAATCGATAGTGGCTGCAGCCCACACATTGAGTGGGTCCGCGGCCATAGCAGCCCAAGGAATCGCATTCAGCATCGCAGGAGTACAGCACAATCTTTTCCTTGGAGGCATCGGCTGGCACTCCTTTCAGCTGGGCGACAGCAGCACCAGTGACATTCTGTCCATCTAGCGTAGCGGTGGCCGCTTCTGGTTCAGATCCGGCACTGGTGAAGATATTCTGATAGTTAAGATAACCGGCAAAGCTGTCGGTGTTGTAGTTGCCTCCCTCATTGGCCGGCTGGCCGATATTCGAGGCGGATGGAAAGAGAAACGGATTGGCGCCCCCGATGGGGCTACGCATCTGTGGATTTCCATTCAGCAGCTCCGACTTCAGACGCATGGGCTGATTGGATGTTCCATAAAAGATAAGCTGCCACTTGGATAGAATCCCCGGCTGATTGACCCTTCGACGTCCGGCATTTATCACCTGTAAAGTCCAACGTCCCTCGGCCTTTTCCCCCCAATAATGAACGCTGAGAAAAGGCCAATCGTCAAAGTTCGACTTGACAATGTCGCGCGGTCGCTCAAACAGTAAAGTGCTCGTGGTGCCCATGGGCGAAGTCAGAAGAATCCTTAAATTTCCTCTCGGAAAGAAGCGCAGAGTAATGCGACACTGAACATGCTCTAGATATCGCACCTCATTGATCGTCCCCGCACAGCCATTCACATCCATATGGGTAGACAGGGTAAAGCCAAAGGAACCCTCTATTCTCCGATCCTCGTTATTCTCCCGCGACTTGCAAATATGCTGCGGCGGGACTGAGGTCCACTGCTCTGCCATTGAAACCATGGCGCCTGCATCCATCAGTCCGTAGCCGAATTTGTGACTGTATTTCCGCTTGACGCCATTCAGGGTCCAACCGCCCTCCTTCTCCAGCGGCGAGGGTCGCGACGTATACACCACCAGATACTGCATATCCCGCCAAGTGAGATCCGGATTTGCCTCCAACGCTAGGGCACAAATCCCAGCTGCCAAGGGCGCTGAAGCCGACGTTCCCGTATGCTCCACTGTGCAAATATGATCAGGTCGCAAGCGTCCATCCATATCGACGGTGGCCACACTCTTGTCATGGCCTGGCGTTCCAGAGCTATAGGTAGTGGCCAGCGTCGAGGAGCATTCCTCCAAGTACCAGGGCTTGAAGCCCGCCTGCGTGGCACTCGATATGGAGAGGGTGAAGATCGAATTAGTGTAACCATCGCAGTTGCACGAATCGGTGTAGCGGCCACCGTTGCCCGAGGCCCAAACAAAGATGGAACCCCTGCCCTGCCGACCGCTGGTCACGCCATAAATGAAGGCGCGACGGGCCAATGGACCGGGGCCATCCACCGTCGAGCCATCGTCCTCGGGGCCCCACGAGGCACTGTAAATATCAATGTGCGAAGGATTCAAACTCAAGGCCTGGGCCTCCACTACATCATTGACTTTGCCATCGAGCATGCGAACACCTAAAGTGGGGATAAAGGAGTACTATAAGCCAGAAGAAAGATCTCGAAAGATTTCTGATGGACTTACCACCAATGCTGGCATTGTAGGCCACACCCACGCCACAATAATTGTTAAAGGCCACGGCTGCCACCTCGCCGGCGCAACGTGTGCCATGCTTATTGTCGCCGTTATCCTGTGGCGTGGGATCCGAATCATTGCCATTGATATCGAATGAGGCATCAGGATCCTGAAAATACAAAGTTCGTTTCCATTAGAGCATTCATATATGTAGTATTTTACATAACATATTTAATAATATATTTACATAGTTCTGGGCCAGATCTGGATGATTTGTTTGGATGCCATCGTCTAGTATAGAGACGACAACGCCCTTACCGGTGTAACCCTTCTGCCAGGCAGGTCCCACATTCATATCCAGACCATCCTTGGCTCCACCGTTCTGTTTGGGCGCGGAAACAAAACAGAAATATAACAGCGATTAGATAAGTGGATTCAAAATTAAACCATCTCACAACACTAGGAACAATATCTAGAACAAGTGTTATTCTAATCAGTGTTTGAAATAATTTACAATCAATTTAAAACATTCTGCTGCTTAGGCTTCCCTTCTGTATTTGTATACCCCTTTTCCCCCTCGTACTTTGGACGATACAAAAATTAGGTTGTAGGCCTGAGTTCGAGTAGATCTCATGTACCCCTAACATCTTTTCTTGAAATTGTACAGCGTCGATAGCCGAAAAAGCCGATGGGTTGATAGTTCCTATGGGTAGTTCCTTGATATGAATTGGCAAACATTTTAAGTAAAAGGACTTTAGCTTCTTGTGAAATCTCTTATCTTACGAATTTACTACAAACAGGGGACTACAGGCGAAACCCCTCACAATTACGGATTTCGCTTACTTTTCGTTTCTGCTGTCTGCAGCTGCAGCTGCGGCGGCTGATATTTTTCTAAGCAACAGCCGCTGTTCTGAGAAAAGCAAGAGCTTTACAAACTTTTGCTACATATTTTGACTGTAAGTTTTCAAACACTGATTCAAAAAGATCTACGTTTTGGTTAGATGAACATCTATATGTGTACGGGTATATTTGTAGAACAATCTACGTACAGAATGGAATATCTGGGGTACAAAGAAACATTTAATATTTAACATTTAACATGGGGAAACAACAAGCAACAACATGCATTTTGAAGTGAGAGAATATGGATTTACATACTTTACTCACCAGATACCACTGCTCCTTGAACAAGGGATCAGGAAATATGGAATGCGAGCTAACATCACGATAATCCAAGCGTGGCGAATGCGTTGATAGATGGGGCTCTGGGGAGTATGGAGAAAACGGCGATTCGTCGTGGGCATATTCGCTTGATGGACGCAAAACATTATACGGACTGTAGGTGGGTAGATCCTGATAAGGACCATCGCGCTTCCGTCGTATTTTCTCATGCTGCTGCTGCATCCATTTCACCTATAAGAAAATACCCATCATTGCCATTTGCCTCTAGTGGATTGCATTTTAGTAGAAAATCCTTGTGTATTTTACCTCATTCTCGGATCTCAGATCACTCTGATGCTTGTGACTGGAACGCAATGAACGCTTCGAAACGCGATGATGCTGGAAGACATAATAATCGTCGAGTGCTCCAATCTGCAGCAGAGAGTGATAATAAAGTGTGCGTTAGCAGAAGCAGTGGCTCTCAAGGAGGGCAAGGCGGGGCGCCTTGGGCGCCGCCGAGTCGTCACATCACATACCTGACCCCGATTCACGAAGCCATACTTGTCCGCAATGGCATCGGCCACATATTTGCCAGCCGGAATGTGTACGGCAAACTCATTTGTGTAGATTGCCTCCTCCGGAATACTGTAGGGGCCAAAAACATCGTTCTCATTGAGGTGATGCTGCTCCAGCTGCTGTTCGTGTTCACTGGCATTTAAATGAGTATTACTTATGACCTGCAACTCGTCCGCTAGGTCTAAGCCAGAGTCAAAGTCATGGCGAGTGTTGGACCTCGTGCTCGCACTCGCGCTAGCGGCGTTGGCCTTGTGGGAAGTGATTTGAGTGATTTCTGTTTCTGTTTTTGTTTCAGTTTTGCTAAGGGACAATTTAACAGCTGCCGTAGCAGCATGGCTCTCATTATCGTTCTCACTGTTGCTGCTGCTGTTGCTGTTGAGTATTCTTTGTGCGGCATTAATTTGTTGTTGAGTTTCGCTTACGCTTTCGCTATATCGAAGAGCACTACTAGTGTTTCGGCTTAGGACTACTAAAACTAATAAAAAATATATACAGCTCTGTGCCATTCGATTAAATGTACATAAATAGACTCTATTGAGTTTTGCATATGCTGCTGGTGGAGGATGTGGAGGAGGAGCTCTGCTGCTACTGCTGTTGCTGCGGCTGCTAGTCTTTGTCGTTGCTATTGCTGTTGCTTTCGGTAGCGTTTGTTTGCAGTGCTTTCGATATGCGGGCTCTCTGGCAGGACTGGGTCTCCTGCCCTGGCCCTGTATGATTGGGATTGGGAGGATGTTGCTTGCTCTTTTTGTTGTTAATGTTGTTGTTGTTGTTCTAGTGACACCTCCTATATCAAGCATTATAAAACTATTGTTCCAGCTGGAGGAACGGAGCGGAGCTGGGGTTTTTGGGGGTTTTTTATTAGGGTAGTTTTATTCTCCTGAAGAGTCCTTTTGCAGCAACGTATCGTCCGTGTCCGTGTCCGTGTTCCTTTCTTGTGTCCGTAATCATGTATCTACTATTTGTGGGTTCTGGTGTCTGATGTATCTAAAAATAGAATAGAAACCAATGTAGGAGAAGAGCCTTAATCTTAATCTTAATCCATCCATTATGATTCTCATCTTTAAAAAATATGAAACGTGCAACGTGGGTGTCTGTCTGAGAGGGAGGCATCTCAGCTGATTCATGACCCCCTGAGTGATGATAAAACGTTTCAGTTTCAGTTTTTTCTTCATTTTTTTATTTTTATTTATCAGTTTCCAACACGAAGGTGATTCCCGTTCACTGAAGCTCTCGAATATATGTATGTATGTACATAGTATTTATTTATTTATTCTCTCTCTGTCTCTGGTCTGGTGATGCAACAGAACAGTAACAGCAGCCGTCGGTTGGGTCGAGTTGGGTTGGGAGGGGGGGCTTATAAACAATGACTAAGCAAAGTCATATCTGAATATCATTAATTCAATAGTATAAAGAATAAAAAGACGAAGTTAGAGTTACCCCTGGAAATCTTTTATTATTTATACAGAGGAGCAGCAGCAGCTCTATCCCCAAAAGCCTTTCTTTCTCTCTCAATCCCTATGTCTTAGCAAAACGAATAAATTACGAGTGCACGAGTGTGAGACTCCTATTCGATTATTCAGAATATGTGCAACATGTAGAGCCCTGGGTACAATGCTTGCGCATGCCACTGCCACAGAGAGACAGACAGACAGTACTTGTAGATTATATACACATATATATATATATACATATATATATAAATATATATGTATGTATGTGAAAGGAGAAGTAGGAGCAATCAAATACGAAGAAGAACTGACATAACCATTTTGATTTCCATTCCCCATTCCTTATGCGATTGTGCACGTCCCGTTGGGGGGTTTTTTTTTTTTATGATTGTTGTTGTTATTGTTTTAGGAATGTACACAGAGAGAGGAAGATAGAGAGAGAGAGAGTACGGTACATATGTACGTGCCCCTCTGATGCACATGACGGATGGACGGTATTTATTACCGATAAATTGGTGGTACCGTAAATTTTTGGTAGTAGGTACACTAGCAGGCACGTAGATATGTATTGGTACAGTACAGTGAGATTTATGTGACCAAAAGAGTTTGTATGTGGAGCGTGGGAGGAGGAGGAGTAGCAAGTGCAGACAGGCATATCCGCATGCACCAACGGATAAGAGGGAAAGGCAACACGACGACGAGGAGACTAACAATATCTCCCCTCCTCATATTGATTCCGGTTTCTGTTTCACTGTGCCATTTCGCGTTTATACAACATACAACTTCTAGTTTTGCGAGTGGTGGTGGTATGTACATACATCTATGTAATTATGTATGTACATACATAGTATGCATCATTTTTTTGTATAATACACAGATTTTTTATTTTTCACACACAGACACACAGATTTCGCACTAATTGTGCTGCAACAACAATGACACCTTTTTTTGTTTTTTTTTTTTTTTTGCTGTGGGTGTAGGTATGGGTGTACTTTTGATAGTGTGTGACGGCGGCAGCAGCGGCGGCTCAAACACGCACATACACACTCACAGAAAAGTACGTAAGAGTTGGCATTTCGTACATACATACATACGTAGCTGCATATTTGAATGCACGTAATGCATAGACAACAGAGAGAGACACATTCAAATTTATGTATACATCATGTGCATCAGAAACCACAAAAAAAAGACTGAACCCGTTTCGTTGTCAGGATGGATGGATTATAATTATTACTCGGTCACATTTTAGCTAAATACATAAATCACAGCTACAGTTTTTGGCACGGGACTGGAGGACTGTTGACGTCTAAGGGCACGAGTGGGCGACGCTCTGCGCCTTATGCTTTATCAACACAGCAAAATCCGAAACAACTGAGAGACTGAGGCGCTGGCTGAAGCACTGATTGCGAGGAGCCCCCAAAGAGAACGCGTGCTTACCATGCGTACATATAGGAACTAACCGAACGGACCCGACCCGACCGTTACGAACAAACGACGACGACTGCGCTGCGCTCCAGCTTAAACTGAACTTTATTTTGAAGTTAATACTTATACATACATACATACATACAAAGCCAGAGACCCGAGCTGCCGCCACCAGACGCCTGCCTGGCCGTGCTGTGCTGTGCCGTGCCGTGCCCGTGTTGTTGGTTTGTTGTTTCTTTCTTTCTCGCTGGATTTTGTGCTAACCGCATATGCATACATACAATCGCACACTCTTGGCTTACATATTGACATTCGTACATTCGCTTTGCCGCCTTGTCTCTACATATACATACATACGAATGTATGTACATATAATGTGTACATGTCTCTCCAGTTGAGACTCACGAAAGCACAGCTTTAGGAGCTTTCAAAACAAAATAAAATGCAAAACATAACACGCAACGGTGCTGTAACAAAACTAATTAGTATTACGTAGGTATGTATGCATGTGTGTGTGGGGGTGAAGAGACACCACATACATGCGTACACCTTTAAGACGTGTTTTCATATGCAATCCGTACATACGAACAATCAAACAAGGTATATTGAGCAGAGGGTAAGACAGTTCCCAGACTTTGATGAGAGCGACACCTACTTATGTACGTATTCGTATATGACGCTAAGTAGAAATACCGCTAAGCTTGGCCAAAAAATAGGATATTCATGGTCGGGAGTGCCCTACCATCCATCCCCTACCATCCATATACCTTGCATATGAAGATGTATGCCTGGGGTCCATACATACCTAACCGACACTTATGCATACGTATATGTATATTGTATTGCTGTGTGTGTGCTGACATTCAACCAAGAGATAGCGGTAGCGTCCAACATCGCGCAAGGTTTTTTTTTTTGTTATTTTTCTGTTTTTCAGAGAAGATTAGCGTTTGCGAGCTAAAATTTGCTATTTTTTTTTTCGTATATGCACACGAAATAATTATTCCACTGTGTTCAGTTTTTGGTAAATCCAATGGTATTTATATGTATGTATGTATATCTTCAAGCGCGAAGGTAAGCGCTGCTTCACATCATATGCATGTACATGCATACGTACATAAATACATATGTATGTACATACTTTCGTAGTTAGGACAGGTTATGGTTCGCTTTTAATGAGAATGAATAAACCATACATACATACATATGTATGTATGTACATATGAGCACACTTATACTTGGTTCTCAAAGTTAACAATGGACCTAAAAAGTACACCAAAATGCTTTGTCCATTTAAGTACCCATTTCCAAAAGTTTGTCATGGTCACATCTGTTTATTTTACCACAGAAATGATGAATGTAGTTCTAAGAAAATCTGAGCAAGTAATAATAAGGGAAAATCAAAGTGAAGTCCTTGCAAAAGGATTCGACATTCGATTTTCAATACAATTATTTAAAAAGTGCTGACAGAGTTCTTAATACAAACGCAAAAAAAAAAAAATGGCAATATTAAAATTTAAAGATAAGTACACATTTATGATCTATAGATGTGGATCTTGGGCTTGAAGGTCCTTTCTTTTCTGGTTTTCAAAACATATGCTCTTAATCATAATACCGTCACCTGCAAAGTTTCTACAGTTCCGCCAAACCACTATTTATAGCTCTTCCTTTCACAGCTTCTACAAATTGTAGATCTTTCACTAAACAACAAAATAAAATGGTATGAAACACCTAAAAGCCAAGTCGTAATTTCTGGGCTGACCAAAGTTTAATTAAATGACTAAATGGCAAAAAAAATTCTTATCCCTACCCTGGCGACACATTGACCAGCCACTATTTGTTTAATCATTCGCTCTCCAGTACTCACTTTGATATTCAACAGTCAGTCACGGTCGCGTGCGCATGCGCCTGCCCCAAACGGTGGGTGGATGGATGAGAGAGATAGAGCGAGAGACAAACGGCAAACAAACAAAAAAGCCCAGCATCCGCGGATGTACGGGGATATCTATGTACATAGATCGTATGTGTGTATTGGCGAATGCAGGCAGACAGGCCCGTTTAAACGCTTTATTACGTCAGATCTGAACCGTGTTATATTTTATATGGGCAACACTGGTCTGGTTGTTGTGCTGTTTGCAGACAGACACATATCTTATTACATATCTTATTGCATATACTGCATTGGCAGTCGGGTGCCGGCTTACCCTGTGCGGTCAGTGGCTCAAAGCATGCCAAGAGCGATATTTTTGTGCCGGGTCTACTATGAGTATGTACTCGTACATGCGAATCTATGTATGTACATACCTGTATGTATGTCTGTACATACCTATATCTATGTATGTATGTATTGGATGCATCACTTTTTCCACACTGAACTAATTTAAGCAAACATGCACATATATCCACATATATGCATGTATGTATGTATGTGCATAGTCAGAGTGTGGGGGAAGCTTTGCAGATGTTGTTTTTTTTATACCCGGCACTCTGCGTAGAGTTCAAGGGTATATTGTATTCATGTAGGTGTATGTAACAGCTAGAGAGTGAGCGAGAGAGAGAAAGAGCTGAGCTGGAGAGCATTTCCCAGTATCAGATTATGGTAATTCTTGATCTGGATCAATGGCCTTAATTGCCTTATACGGCTGCTGGCACTTCTCTTATTTATTTTCACAAGCCTTTTTCTTGGCAACAGCATGACGGGTATATTTATGTTTCGTGGGGGTTCCGGGCACTGCAGTGTTTTCTTTATTATTATGACAGTTGCACATTTTTTTTTTACACGGAACAAATTGCCATTAAATTTATTGGCTAAAAACCCCTTATCACAGCTAACTATTTCGTGGTCATCCTGCCAAACGGGTCGCCAACTGACAAATAGACCCACAAAAAAAGCCGGACCACGGACAAAGTGGTCAAACGACAGTTTCTCACCATCAAAATAAAAAAAATACATACATACATACGTTGATAGAATATCAATTATTTTGGCACCACTGTCGATTTTCAATACAATAAAAGACAGTATTGTATATAAGGCTGGAACCGCTTTCTCATTTAGTTTCAATCGAATATATGCATATATTTTAATAAATATTGTTGGACAAGTATATTCATCAGATCACGAAGGGAGTCGTTTATTTAATGCACCTAAATTTAGTACGGATCGGTTATAAGATTCTTTTTAGAGAGTGGAGATGTGGATTGTGTGGTGCATTTATTTTCTTATACCATATTCGGTTTGGTTTATTGGAATGTTCACCGATATATGATACCCACTAAACTAGATACCATTATGGCGCAAAGGAAACCAAAGAAATTCATATTTATAATTATATCATGCTATAGTATTATATCATATGTCTTTGAGTGCATAATTGAAAGTTGAACATCACTTCTCACTTTCAGCAATCATTTCTCCTCTTCCCTCCACTGTTTCCAATTTGAAGAACTCGGCGCTGTGGCCAAGAGCATCCATCGTGTGTTAATTGTTGTTGAGACCTTTTCAGAAATAGTACTCCTTCTTTTATTGGACAAAATGTTCAAGAGTGGTTGTGCCTTAATTATATAAAGTCGTCTTTCCAAGTAGAACCGCCAGATTTCCAAAGACAAGAAAACGTGTTACTATCGAGCCGATTTAAAGTCAGTTTATAGGTTCTTTTTTTTATGGTGATAATAGATATACGTTGTTGCTATTATTTTTACCAATAACTAAATTAAGCGGAGGACGACTGTAAGTAGATACTTATCTGTATATAACGGCAGTGGGCAGGATTTTTAAAATTAATAAGTCCAATAACTAAATAATAAATAACTAAAAAATAAATAAATTTTCAGCGAAACGCAAGTCGAGGATCCAACCACGTCATGTACACGCAATGCATGATGTTATTTCTGCTGTTGTATATTTTAGGGCATTCTATCGAGTCTGGAGTCAATGGTCGCATCATGTGAGAGCGATGGCAACACGAATATGGGTCTAGACGACTGTTCTCACCCGATACAAGTACTTAATGCTACCAATTATAAAATAAGAAAAAAACATGCACAGTTTTTTTGTCTTTGTCAAGTATCTCAGTTCTTTAATGAAACAAAGCGATGCAATTGACATTTTCATCTTGCAGCTGTCGTAGAAATGTTGAACAGATGTATTCCAAAATAGATAAGCCGCCAGTTCATCCAATGCCCAAGGTAAATGCTGACATTTGGTAACGTCTGGGGCAGACCCATAGGCTTGATGATGTCGATTTCGTTGGATCTCCTGCAAACATAAAGTGGATTAGTCAAATTGTCTTTTGATGTCAGGCTACAAAAGTGGCAGCTCATTGGAATGGGATTGGCCGCAAAATAACGAAAAATATCGGCACTAAAAAACGTTATTCGGGCGATGGAACAATTGTGTGTAATTTTAAAGAAGCAGAACTCTAGAGCATAGAGCTGCCAATACATTATAAACATAGATTACCTGATATAATTAAGCATTTTGCTGACCAACAGACAGCGGTTCTTAAGAAGGAGCGCTGGCGCTCAGGATACCCCACATCCAATACGGAATTCTATTCGGGAAACACGCATCATCTAATAAATGAATGTTCGTTCGTTCATATCATACAGATCAGATTAGTTCAGATCAGATCAGCTCAAATCAGCTCAGATCGTGTAGTTCGCAAATGCATATACTCGTACTATAACGCCCATCAAAGGCCTTGTTCCAAGTCTCTCGCCCGAAGTCGAAGACACAGCATACTCATATATAGTATTATAATATTGAACCCGTACAATAATCTTTAGTTTTGGGTGGTACTGCCTCTCTTTTCTTACAAGAATTTCGACATTATTCAAACCAAATTAATATGATTCCAAACATTTTGTTAGGGGAACACATTGTTGGAGGGATTGTGATGATCTCTGGACCAGGGCCAGAGCCAAGATACAGTTTAAGCAAAAATTCAAATATATAAATTCTAGTACATACTTTCAAAAGGGTAATGGTAATGGTAATGAGATCTTCTGCCAAAACATGCGACTCTCAATTGTGGGGCATGCAATGGTACATATACAAATATTTTTGGACTCGAAACCAATTGAAGAAGCCCAAAAGAAGCAGTCAATTGGATTCGTTGATTCCATATGCATTCAGCATACAATCAAAACAGTTAAGCAGGGATTTCTTAGGGTTCTGGAGAGGCTTCAACCATTACAAGATTCAATTTAGATTCAAGTTAATCGAAAAAACATATAACAATTATGCCAGATAGTGAGTGGAGGAGTATGACTATTGAAAATTGATATACAAATAGTTTATCTGTTTAAAAAACTTTGCAGATCTTGACTGTAGATAGACGTGGTCTAGTGGCCGTGTCACCAATACAATACAATATTTTCGTTTGCTTGAGGCACGCAGCCTGCTTGCTGGTTGGTTTACGAGTGTTACTGTACGTGTAGCGGCAGCACAACAGCAGAACACATCGCTATCCTCGCGAGATAGGATCGTGTCGACCACTGACGATGGTAAGACGGATGCTGAAGATATAACCCCTTCTACTCCAACCGATAGATTTGTTTAAAAATCTTTTTCAGCTAGTAGTTCTTGAAGAAAGTCATTTTTACTTCCATATTTTGGCCCGACATTCAAAAATAATTATCGTCATAGTAATAGCAAGTGTATAAGATCAATTAGAAACCATAAAATGTGGTATGAAAATGTGTACCATTCCAACGCTATGCTCATTATTTGCATGCAAAATTGTTTGCTCTGCAATTCTTCACGTTCTTCACTAAAAAAAAAAAATCATCTGGAAAAGAAAGCGTTAATGGGGTAAAAATAATTATATTCATTTAACTGTTGGGAATGTTTTGTTAATTGTGCTATATTGACATTTTCACAAGGGCTGGGCATTACCTTTTCCCACTCGCCGTCGATGGATACGTATACCGTCCTCCTCCACGAAGATCAATTTATTTTTCTCATGAATAAATCAGCAAAGAGAATTTCCGAATTTCGCAAAAGCATTCCTTGGTGTCATCATCGGTTTCCCAATAGCATTTGCATACCCAATCAATAATTTTCCATCGAATTAATTTAGTTATTTCGTTTGCAGACATTTTTAAAAACCATCATCTACGTAGATATGAATATTTCTTTTGTATGGCATCTTTCAGATAGATATATCTTGCGACTTTTACACCTACACCCCATTTTTTTGTAAACAGAGAATTTAGATTGATGATCCATTTGATTGAGAGTTTGTGAGTCGAACAAAAAAACAACACATGTGTTTTGTTTTTGGGTATGCGGAGCGGGACCGAGCCTCTATCCCAGTCTCAAGTCGAACACCAATTGAGCCTCCATTTGCACACGAGGTGTATTTTGTTTTCGCATTCTCGGCCATTCTCTTTTGCACTATTCCCTAATGCGTCAGGCTGGCGTTGGTTGTCAAAGAATAACATGTTTTATACAGAGAATTTAGAGTGATTGAGAACTTCCTTTTAGGATATGTTCATTATACGTTTATCAATTCCCCAAAAAGCATGGAAAAGCATGAAAATTGTTCCCCAAGTACAAGAGCCCATAACTAAAATTAAGCTTAACATTTTCAGAAGTATTGATAGCAGAAGGCAGAAGACAGTAGTAATATTGCATCTTGCAAAAATATATTTAGTTGTACAAAAATCCCTCTATACTTTTATTATGAAATTCTCTTTTAAGAATTCTTATGAAATCGCATGTCTTACAGCGATCTCAATAGATGTCATCAAAAGTAAATTTGCAAAAAGTTAGCAACCAAAACCCGTAGAAAAAAATTCGCATACGCCATACATATGTACATACATATATGTATGGACATTTCCAATCAGGCGCGTGACATGACTTTATTTTTATTTTTTTGTTCTTTTCCATTGGAATATACCATTAGCCGAGATTGGGATATTTTCTTGGAATTTTAGGTTTATGAAAGAGAGACGTTGTGGAGGAAATCCAAGGATTTGTGAGACCAAACCTAAAACCCAGGGTCAAGCCTTGTCATGTACACGACATGAACTTTTCTCTTTCGCACTATACGTTTCTGCGTTTGACAGGCATTGATTATGAAAGATAATAGCAATACTAAAAATATCGAAATATGAACTTTTGTTCATTTAAATTATATGTCGATTAACCAATTGGTTGGTTTCAATTAACTTTCAAAACAATCTTGGCATATGTGGAATTTGTAATTTTATTTGATTTGATCTTGGTGGAAATGTCCATGCATACATATGTATGTATATATGAAACAAGAGATAGATAGGTAAGTAGGTGACCTGACCGCCAAATTGCTGCCAAGTTATATATACTCGTAAAGTTATATACATATGTATGTGCTTATACGCTTTTAAGATTGAAGTAGTAGTAGGAAAAACCAGTCGAAACATTTTTGTCGAGGCACACACATGTGCCATGATGTGGAAGGATACTGCCATATGTTGCAGAAGCACTTCCTCAATACACGTATACTCACCCATCATTCACATTCCATGTGCTTGTACATTTTTTGGTATCGAATTATCATATCAGTTGGTAGACATCTTGAAATTCAATAGTCGAATTATTATATATCTTTATATATTTGAATCGAATGGTAGACAAAAAAAAAAAAGAAGAAAGGTAGACATACTGCAGAATATAGTCACTATATATCTCTAAAATTATCGTATGATTAAATAGATGTACATAATGGTTAAAATGGGATGGGAATTCTCTTTCTGTTTCTCCTTTAACTTCTCACGCTTCATGCGGGGCATTTGTTGCATGCGTTTCTTCTTCGCTTCGCTTCCTTGGTTATCGATCCGATCCCATCCGATCGATCGATCGATCGACATTTGATTCTTTTTTTTTGGGGATCGTGTGACAATATTTAGATCAAAGCATATTTAAAAATTTGAGTGCATTAAAGATAAAAGACGCTGGCTTCGTTTTTTTTCTTGTTGGTTTTGTTTTCTACCGACAGACAGAGTTCATGTTTCAATGTTGCATTTATTTCACTCGCGAAAGGAGTGAAAAAGTCAAAAGTGTTTAACTATATTATCCGCATTTTGAGTCTGTGTGTATATATGATTAATCCAGTTGTATTTTTTTCTTAAAAACGACGACGTCCCCATGGGACATTATTTCCTCCGCCATTATTTCCACGCTGATTGCCGCCTTGGTTCATATTGTTAACCCCAAATTCAAAAGCGAAGGAGTCCTATTCGAGCAAGGAAATATAATTGTTCAATTGAGTTGTTACTTTAGCCATATATAAGCCCCCGAAAAGCCCTTTTGATTAATAATATCATGGCCTGATAGAGAGTTCCCCACGCAGAGCCCCTGGCTCCACCGAGCCATATGATCAACAATCAATGTTTTAATTTGCATTGAAGATCAAGAAACCTTCTACCTGCCAAAAAATATTTACATTAATATGTACAATAGAACTTTTTTTTATACAAAATGAAAACCATACGAAATAGAAATTCTTTAGAAATAAAACGAACAAAAAATGTGTGCTCAAACCTGAGCAAACCAATCCATATACATCCATCATATATGGATCCCACACCCTCCCCAACACACGAATGTCCCAGTGAAAATAGTCAGAAATTGCTTGCTCCCATTTATATACCCAGTATCCCACTAGGGGAAATATTGTATGCATACGCAGCAAATACTTAAGAGTTAGCCGCCAGATTTTTGAAAATGAAATTAATATGAAAATCTAATTCGTTTTTCACGCCCAAAGTTGAAGTTTCTCAAGAGTTTACTACACTCGTAATATTCCCCAGATATTTCGAAATATTCTGCCCAAGAATAAAGAACGATAGTAGATGGTTCTCTGCCCCTGGCCCGCTGCCCTGATCTGAATAAACCATATGCTCCCGCCCACCCAATGGATGTTTACGAGAAAAGCGTTGGGCAAGAGCAAACTCTTGCCATAGGGTTCTTTAACCGGGCTGAGAGAAGTCTCTGTGGTTGAGAGAGAGCCCTGTACATACCTGTTTGTTGGGTCCGCCAGGACCAGAGTTATTTCCAGTCATGGTTGAATTGTTATTGTTGCCTAGACAGAAGAGAAAAGTTATAATAAATTTCATTGCTTTTGCTCCAATATTTGTTTTCTTTCTGCTTTATTACCTCTAAAAACTTCAAAGGGAGAATTGCTATTGCCTCCGAAATTGTCAAAGCTAGAGTTATTTCCAACGCCGCCACCGCAGCCCTCCTGCTGATCGAGCAGCGAGTTCAGCTGCTGTGCTTGCATGAACAACGTGTTCTCCTGCTGGCGACGACGCATATCCTCCTCTTGACGCACCATGCGTGTCTGCATTTCGCTCTGATGACGACGCATTGTATCCTCGTCACGCTTCCGCATATCCTCGGCCTGCTTTTCCCGCATTTCCCATTCCATTTTCTTGCGTTCGTTGTCCACCTCGCGCTTTCTCAGCTCTAAAGGAAATATACACACAACTATTAGCACAAAGGTATATAAACATAACGGCCATGATCTGCCACAATCATTGCCTCCTAGCGAAGAAGAAGAGCACTTTCGTTTTTTGTTGATTTGTTTTGATAAGAATGAAACCTCAAAGGACGACAACACAATATCTTTCAGAGGATCTTTCTTCCCCACAAGCCGAAAACAGTCTCTTTCCCCACCATAGAAGAAACCTTTGCTTAGATCTTAGATAAATTCTAAATTTCAGTAACTATCAACCCTGAAGCATTTAAATATCCTAAAAATTCCATTAAGGAACGGGAAGAAATTCGGAACTTAAAATATCGCAATCAAATATGTATAAAAATGAGAATATTTGATTGGTTGTTTTCTACAATTAGTTTTCTTTCCATATTTAATATCTCAGCTGATTTCATAACAAAATACGCAATAACTCAACTTTTGAGCCAAATGTAAACGCTCATCATTCTGCGTTATTGCGTTAACGCCATATATCGATAACAGTGGAATCAACATCAACAAGGGAATGTGTTGGTAATGGATCTGTACTGTTGGATAATGTTGGAAAATTCTATATTCTAATTCCCACACACCTGGATTTTTTCACAGAGTAATAATATATACCGCTCCCATCATAGTCCTCCTATGTATATTTAGAGAAGTTACACCAAAATCTCGTTCTAGTCCAGATAGAAATAAAAT
Organism: Drosophila athabasca; assembly: GCA_008121215.1. Taxonomy (NCBI): domain Eukaryota; kingdom Metazoa; phylum Arthropoda; class Insecta; order Diptera; family Drosophilidae; genus Drosophila; species Drosophila athabasca. Next base: position 5,640,302 of record CM017796.1, on the reverse strand, counting down.
CCTCTTTTGTTAGACAATCAAAAGACAGAGAGAAACGCGGAGATAACATGACAAAAAGATTTGTTAGATTTGCGGCTGATGCTTCCACGCCAGGCCACATACAGGACGGGCGGACAATTTAAAGCCATGAGATACAATAGTGATATTGGAGAATGGGACAAGATCAACTCGACGTATTTATGGGAAGTTTTTTGGTGTTAATCCCCCATCCCCGATCGTGATAATACTGACCTTGACGCAGGAGCTCAGTCTCTTGCTCATAGCGAGCGTACTCCATCTGAGCTTCCAGCTTGTCTTCTTCCATTTTGAGCTCTCGCTTAAGGGCATCCTGCTTGCTCTTGTAGAGATCGTGCAGCTGCTTCCAACGGGAGCCGTACTCGTGCTCAAACGAATTGAGATCTGCAAAGCGCGGACCAACGCTGCGCTCCTGATTGAAGTCCTGAAGCTTCTTGTTGAGGGCCTTCTCGGGCAGACCATCGTTGTCGTCATTCACCTCCATGGGCTCCACCAGGCAGGGGCGCAGTGAGGCCGTCAAAAAGAAGCACTTCTCATTGCACAAACGCAGACAGGCGCTGGCTGACGACTTCTTGGCAAACTCAACGATACCTTCGCCCGTATGCTTACCGCGATCGTCGACAGTTATGCTGGCCCGTTCGATAGGGCCGAAAATCTCGAAAGATTTGTACAGTAACTCGTTGGACACGAACGGCGTGAGGTTGCTCACGCGCAAGATGGTTGCATTGGGTGCGAAACGGACGCGTAGCTGGCGTCCCTTGCGCAGGGAACCGTCCAGTGCGCGCTTGGCCTTCTCGGCATTCACATGATAATCGACCTTAAGGAATGTAAAGTTCTTCTCAATGTTGGAGAAGATTTCGCCAATCTCCCCAAATTGCTTGAACATTTCGCGCAGCTCATTGTCGGTGATGTCGCCGGTGAGATTGCCCACATACAGACGATTGCGTCCAGAGAATTTCGTCTCCTCGGGCACCTCCACGGGTGGCAGTTCCAGTGTGGGTCCAGCAATGGCCCGCAGTCTTTGGCCAATAAAGAAATCATCACCACCGCCGCCGCCGCCACCACCACCACCGCCGCGTGGACCGCCACCTCCACCGCCCATCATGCTCATGTTTGGTCCGCCATGGCCACCGCCCGAACGTTGACCGCCGCCACCGCGATTACCGCGATCACGTTGCTGTTGCTGACCACCTCCGCCGCCGCCTCCCTGGTGATTGCCACCAGCTCCTGGATGATTGCCGCCGCCTCCACTTCCTTGGTTATTGCCACCGCTTCCGCCGCCGCGAGGACCGCCGCGGAAACCACCTTGCCCCTGCCCTTGTCCTTGCCCCTGCCCTGGACCTTGGGTTGCATTAGGAGCTGGCTGCTGATTGACAGCCACAGATTCATTAACTTTCTCTGCGATATTTCCGCCGTCCGGCTTCACTGCTTCATTAGTGGTAGATTTTTGCTATATTTGTATTATATATATTCAAATCAGTATAAGAAGAATGATGAAAGTCATGTAGAAGATATGCACGGATATGTCTGGGCCACCCAATCTGCAGTGCGTCTAGCCCCCCTCTCAAAAGAACGAATCAAATAGCCTCCTCCTCCACTTCTCCTCCTCTCCTTTTCGTTGGAGATACACCTCAACGTTCTGCACTGGGGACTGGAACTGGCACTGCAGAAATGGAGCCCATTCATTGATGTGCACGTACTAGTAGTATTTATATGTATTGGGAATGGAATATTATACTATATAATATCGCCTGATAACCCCCCCCCCCCCCCCCCCTCCGTCACCCACCATTTAATCACTGGATTAAGAAACCATTTGGTAATGTTCCTTTACAAACGAAATGACGTTTAAAAAAAAACATTTTGTATGCCATTTCAGAGAGGGGTAACATTCATTTTGCAGAAATCGGCCAGATTTAGGCACTTTACCTCTTATCGACATCATTAGAACAATTAAATTCTTACAAGAAAATCGCATGTTTAAAAGGTTTTCAAAGGAAAACATTTTACTGTTTTCCATTTTCCAATGATTACACTATATTTCTGTAATTATCTCAACGAATCCGGTCATGGCATGGTCCGGTTTCCATAGCAATGATCGCTCGAATTTCATAACATATTTAAGTGGTCCCATCATCCCTTCCTTGTAACTGTATGACATGAGAAGTTGCACATAGGCTAGCTTGAAAAAAAGGATACAGGCCTTTGGAGCATGCAGAGAGAACGAGAGAGATATATGCATGCGTCCAGTTGGTTTTCCAGTTGAGCTGGGAGCAGCACTGTGGCAGAGATTATCGATTGTTGCAATTTTCAGAACCACTTTTTGCTGGCTGGGTGTGTGTGAGTGTTGGAAAACATCAATTTGTCACAAACGGTGCCTATCATGCTATCTCTTTCTTCGCAGCAAAGTCGACGGTCATACAGCTTTTAGTTCCCGCAAAGGGTATACAACTTTCGGCAAGCCGAAATCCACGTGCATTCAATTTTGTTGTTGTCTCTATTTTGAGTTTCAGTAAAATACTCGGTAGAGTCGCTCTACTTTCGCGACCGTAAAGGCTCTGCTGCACGAAACGGTCTAAGCGGTGCAGCATCGCCCGACGTGCTCTTACAATGACTCGTTGAAATATAAATAAATAAATACAGTACATGTACCGGGACACATGAAGTCAGGCAGCAGCAGGCTCGTTTGGCCACCCCCTCCCCAACGATTACAAAAATGTCAGCGATCGATAGCAACTCTGAGCCATGATCAGCATTCCAAATAGATCGCTTCGAGGTAAAACGAATTTCTGCATCACCCACAAAAGTTAAATATGAAACCTCCAAGAGTTTTCTCCTGCCCACAATGACTCTGTAAATCATATTCATTTTTAGAAGGCCGACCCATAGGCAGTGCTGCCAACACTTCGTTGCGTGAAAACGCTAAATCAGCCTTTGAAAAATGCTAGAAATAGCTAGAAATGTTTCTTCGTAGCTAAAAATAACCGTTAGAATATACATTTTTTGTTTATTGGTTTATTGCAATATTTTGGATGATTTCATTAATGACTTAATCTTCATCATCTTGGTTTATGTAGGTTTCATTGGTCCCTATCTTTCTCAAACATGCTGCTGGTAATTTGTAATCGTGGCAGCATTTTTCTTGGCGGCGTAGTCCGTATCTACAAATATGAAATTTAATGTAATTAACAATCCTATGGAGCTTTAAAAGATTGGCATCTTGAAACTTTTCTCTGCACAGCAATCCCAAATGGTCCACAGGTTTGATTGAACAATGTGTTGCAATATACAAACACAGTCCCGCTTTTTGATCGCAAGTTTGCAATGAAATTGAAGAAACAAACGGTAGTTTGTTAGGCTGTGCAAAAGCCGCTGAAGTTGACTTGTGTTTAGCAGTCTTAACATGTGCGTGCAAGTCTGAAAGCTTTGCATTAATGCTGGACTTGCAGTATTTGCAATAACATTTGCCCTCATCAGCTGCATCTAAAGTCAGCCAATTTTTAATTGCAGGGTCTTGCATCCATATACCACGCGGTTTTTGCTTGTAAATTTTTGGCATTTTCAACTTCCACTCGCGCTTTGAAAATTGTGTGACTGAATGCTCGTTTGGCTTATCGATGTTTTTTGCCATTCAAATGAAAAAATACTATTCGTATGAAAATGTGGCATCATAGAGCATAAAAATACACGAAGTTACCAGATGTTTCAAAAATATAAAGTAAAACAAGTTTTTCTTGGAAAATAGCTATAATTCCCACTAGCCGCTATTTCACATTTTATCCCGCATTTCCTTGTTGCAACCCACTAGATCTAGTGGGAAAATAGCCAAATTGGCAGCACTGCCCATAGGCCTTGTATTTGCGTACACACACATGTATAAATGTTTATACATACATATGTACATAAGTCAAAAAGTTCAATGTATTCAAAAAGTGCTGAAAGAAACCTTTTTTCGAATAAGAGTAATTGTTGCCAAAAAACACCTGTCTTTTATGAATATTACCCAGTATCGTATCTTATTATTATCAAAAACCTTTAAAGGTTTTCCGTTGGCTAATAAATTAATAAATAATTTTAAAATGTGTATTACAATTGATGCAAATTTGAATGTACATACATAAATATGTATGTATACTGCATGTTTTGTAATTAATTCCCAAAATGCTAGTATAATGTATACAGGCACACGTTGCAGTATATATTTATATGTGGTATTTTAACAAAGGGTTATTTTTTGCTCATCTTGCAGCCTTCCAACCGCCAAGTGCCAACATTTTCAATTATTGTGTACATACCATACATACCATACGTACGTATATGCAATGCATTCTATTTTTCGTACGCGGATAGAAATACATAGATGTGTATGCATTGCATATATGTACGTATATATATGTACGTATATATATATGTACGTACTTACATACATGTACATATGTATATGGAATCAAATCTAAAAAATGCACAGAATAATGAACCGGTATATTTTTTTTTTGTGTTTGTTCTTTCACGCATTTAAGTGGGGTGTACATACAAGAGACGATATGTTAAAGAAGGATAGAGGATCTCTCGATCAGTTTTTCCACTTACATTTGCGTTATTTGGACCCTGAAAATTTTGTCTATTTTGGTTTCCTCCACGATTGCGATTGCGATTGCCGCCGAAGCCACCCTTGTTTCCGAAATTCTTATTTTGATTCTGGCCACCGCCACCGCCAGCACCACCACCACCACCACCACCACCACCGGCGGGACCACCATTCTGATTGTTTGAGCCACCAAATCGTGGCTTTTTTTCGGCTGGACTGCCATCAGGGCCATCGTTTTGTTTGGGTGCAGTGTGTTTGCCAATAACTTTATTGGCCGGATTGTTGCCTCTCTGCTGGCGTTGCGGCAACGGTGTAGCACTGTGGGGACCATCCAAAATTATAGTTTCCATTTTAGAATACTTGTAATGACGCGTTAAAATCAAAATCTAAAATTGCACACAAATACACAGAAATGAACGTTTGCAAGAAAAGTAGAGCTGGAGAAACATCGATGTTAACATCGATATAATCGATGTTAGCGTCCTAACTAAAGACATCAATAGTTTTTTCAAACATCGATTTTTTTGCCAGACACCCCTAAATTTAATCGATATGATCTTAATCGGCTCTGGTGGAAAATTTTTTCCAATTTGATATTCCGTTTAATATTACTAGCTAACGAGGACACTCAGGCCTGAACACATAGTTTTTACTGTTAGATAAAACAATTTTCGATAAAATTGACTAATTTAAAAAACTCCATTTATTTGATTCGGTCTAATATAAGGTTTAAACAAGGAAGGTAAACAAATAAGTCCCTTTTGTTACATGGCAACTACACGGTAACTACACATTTGCTACATGAAAAACATTTTTGTCGGAGTATGGACATTTTGTATACCCTACTTCTGAATTAATGTTAAGAGTAGTCTTTTATTGAAATGTTTTTGACATATTCATGCATTTAATTAGATTCCGGTATATAAATTCCCTTAGATACACATATTTGGTGTCAGTAGGGAAGACTATAAACTACAGAATTTCATTGCGATAGTCTAAAAATATGGAATTTATTTTGCAGACCTACAACATACAAAACAAAGGTTTATAAAAGTCAGCTATTGCGTTCGTTGGACAAAAATTTAATCAATTACCTTATGCTCATCCGTAGAAGGGTAGTAAAAAAAGTTCCCATTGCTGCGAAAGAAGAGTGGAAAAGAGTTTCGTTGAAACGAAACAAACCGCATTAAAAATTTTGATTGTGTCAAGACCCAAGTGGAATGAAACACTTTTTAACACTCTCGATTAATCTATATTTTTATTTAATTGGTTTCGGAACAAAGACACGATCATATGAAAACAATATCTATTTAATAAATTGAATTGAATAATACAAATAAGACAATTTTCCGACATTGCATACTCTCGAAACAGTCGGTGGGGAAGCTGAGTTAGTGAGTCCGGGCAGAAGTAAATGGGTAGGAAAGCAGAGAAGAGAAGCGGATTAAGATAGACGGGAGAGTGTTACGTTATGAAGTTGCGAAGATGAAAACATTTTGGCTGAAAACAGCCAAAACTTTGGTGTTACAAATATATATATATTTTTAATGAAGATACAAATTTTCCATAAACATATCATTTAATTTTAAATTAATTCTACCGAACAATATTACTAAATAAAACTTGCGAATCAACTCAGAATAGATAACCAATCAGAACATACAGTTTTACAAGATGCTGCAGCGTTTGGAAACCATGTACCTTCTGTTTTTTTTTTGACATTGCGCTGAAATGATATAAAATAAAAAATACAAGCACAAGACGAAGTGTAGCATCTGTTTATGTACGTACGTTCTGAAAATCAATTAATTCAAAATTAATATATTTTCAAGGAGTTCATTTGCTACGTACTATGTCTATATTTCACATCATAGCATATCCTGAGGGGTGGTCTAATTTTATATCTGTTTTTTGTTCCATAACTTTTGGGTGTTTGAATTGTACTGTCTCTTTCCGTCGATACTTCATTAGTTGTTATCCAGGAACCGGTAGTGGATGGATCGGAAGTAAGATTTTCTTTTTCTGTCGAGTCCACTGAGACTGGTGCGGATAGCTCTGTCTGGCCATCTTGTGGTGGTTCGATCGTAGTGAATGGTAGCACTGAACTTTGAAGATCTGGAAACGATTCTTCTGAAGGTTCCGGTTCATCAGATGTATCAAGTAAATTAATTAAATCGGAAGTAAGATTGTCGCTTTCTGTCGAGTCCACTAAAACTGATGGTAATAGCTCTGTCTGGCTACCTTCTGGTGGTTCGATCGTAGTGAATGGAAGCGCTGAACTTTGAAGATCTGGAAACGATTCTTCCGAAGGTTCGGGTTCTTCAGATGTACCAAGTAAATTAATTAAATCGGAAGCAAGAATTTCACTTTCTGTCGAATCCACTGAGACTGGTGGTGAAAGCTCTGTCTGGCCACTTTCTAGTGGTACTAAAGTAGTGAGTGGTAGCACTGAACTTTGAAGATCTGGAAATGATTCTTCCGAAGGTTCCGGTTCTTCAGATGTACCGAGTAAATTAATTAAATCGGAAGTAGAAATTTCACTGTCTGTCGAATCCGCTGAGACTGGTGTTGAAAGCACTGTTTGGCCACTTTCAAGTGGTTCTATTGTGGTGAATGGTAGCACTGAACTTTGAAGATCTGGAAACGATTCTTCTAAAGGTTCCGGTTCATCAGATGTATCAAGTAAATTAATTAAATCGGAAGTAAGATTGTCTCTTTCTGTCGATTCCACTAAGACTGATGGTAATAGCTCTGTTTGACCACCTTCTGGTGGTTCGATCGTAGTGAATGGAAGCGCTGAACTTTGAAGATTTGGAAACGATTCTTCCGAAGGTTCGGGTTCTTCAGATGTACCAAGTAAATTAATTAAATCGGAAGCAAGAATTTCACTTTCTGTCGAATCCACTGAGACTGGTGGTGAAAGCTCTGTCTGACCATCTTCTGGTGGTTCGATCGTAGTGAAAGGAAACACTGGACTTATAAGAAAGATATAAGTTGGCCATGAAGGGTACTGTGGTCCTTCGTTTTTTTCTTCCGACGAGTTGTCTGAGCGTGTTGGTAGTCTATCTAGGTAGTCATAGTCTGGTTCTTCTTCTTCCGTCGAGTCGTCTGAGCCTGTTGGTGGTCTAAATAGGTAGTCATATTCTGGTGGTTCGATCCTACGGAATGGTAGCGCTGAACTTTTAAGAGACGTAAATGATTCTGCTGAAGGTTCCGATTCTCCAGATGTACGGAGTAAATAAATTAGATCTGAAGTGAGAATTCCTCTTTCTGTCGAGTCGTCTGAGCCTGTTGGTGGTCTCTTTAGGTAGTCATCTTCTGGTTGTTCGATCGTAGTGGATGCACCTTCCAGATACGTAAATGATTCTTTTGAAGGTTCCGGTTCTTCAGATGTTCCGAGTAAATTCATTTGATCGGAAGTAGGAATTTCTCTTTCCGTCGAGTCGTCTGAGCCTGTTGGTGGTCTGTCTAGGTAGTCAAATTCTGGTGGTTCGATCGTAGGGAGTGGTAGGGCTGAGGAGTTCTCTGAAGTTTTACTTATCGATGAACGAATGCTAGGATGTAGTTTTAATGATGTTATTACTGGTTCTATTGTGCATACGTGTTTTTCATTTGTACTTTCAGAGTACTTGATGAAAGTATTTAACCATAGCCTGGATGATAGATTTTCGGTGGATGTGTAAGTTCGTTGTGGGCGTTTTCTAGACTCTGTGGTAGTTTCTAGAGTTGAGAAAATCTCTGATTGGGAACGGGGTATTGAGGTCGATGCTTCTCTTGGAGATGCTTCTGTAGTTTTTCTGTATGTGGGTACGTCCCCAGCTCGAAAAAACTGTCCCGAAATTCGTGATATTATTATATTATTATTATTATTATTATTATTATTATTATAATTAATATTAATTGGTTTGATCCCAGAGCTATCCAATCGTTTGGTTGGCGATTGTAATGCTTTTGTGGTTTTTCCGTTTCTAATTTCTGTTTTACGTTCTTGTTTTATTGATGAGGTGAAAGCTAAAATCCTTTTTGGATCTGTCATGGATTTCGATTTATCTGCAGCGTATGATGGTTTAGTATGTGAATTAGGTAACGTAATTCGTATATTATCTGGTGGTAATCGGATCCCCCAAATCGATCTCCTAACCGATGACGATATTTTGTTCAGAGGTAAGGTAAGCGCACTGCTTCGAAATGGGCATGGAGGCTTCCCCACGTTTAAACTTTGGAATTTCTGCGTGTAAAATTGTTTAGTCGATTTTTTTCTCAAGTGATCGTATATTTGTAGAGCATGATCCTGAGGGGATCTGGATACTAAATAAATGTTGCTATGTTTTTTAGTAAGCAGAAGTTTTTTTTGTGCATTAGAAACAGGCTGATAAACATTTTTGGTTTTCAATTTGAGCTCTAGCCTTGCTGTTGGAAAAAATTGAGCTTGAAATGCTGCATCAGATGAGAGTAGAGTCTTTGATACAGTTGTGTAGACTATACTACCGGGCGATTTCAAATATAGAGGAAGCAGAGGTTTTGTGCATGATAAAGCTAATGTTGTCCTTTTGTTGGCATGTCTCTCAGGAGCCCTTAAATTCCCCTCAAAACTCTTTGTTGATATGGGATATTTTCTTTTATGGCCAACTAATTTCATCTTAGTCCTATTGAAATATCGTTTTCCTGGAATCATCTAAAAAACACAACAATTTTTCAGTTAAACTATTTATTTACTTTTAGATCTATTTGCATGCTTGTTTGTTTATTATTTATAAAACAAATACTTTCATTTTTAAATTATCAGGTATCGCACTCTCGCAAACCATTTTGATAATCATTAAAACTGTTACGAGCTTATATAGTATACTATTAATTAGAAATACTAATAATAGAAAAACAACGTTTAATTTAATTTATATCACGATTTTACATTTAACAGCTGCAGTAAGAGTTTAAAATGGTTTTTGACTTTAACTGGCTTTAGTTTTACTCACATATACAGTAACTATCGAGGATTTATTCTTTTCCATAGAGCCCAGTGCTAATTTGACGTCATGAAAATATAATACTAAAACAATTAACACAAATATGAAAATATGCATATTTCAATATACATAAATACAAGATCCGGATATCTACTAAGCAATGCTATTACAATTTCTGACCAATTTCTAGCATGTAGAATGGAAAGTAAATGCATTTCCTACGCTTTAGCACTGTTCAAATTGAGTAATTGGTTTAATAGGTGTATAATCAGACGAAATAAGACTAAAGTTGATGGTAAAATTCTACGTACATATGTAAATATATTTTTTTCTTTTTTTCACACCCGAATCTTATATACAGCAACATCTATTTTATAATTTTTTTGCAGCGGAAATGTCTGTGTTGGGAGTGCAACGTCCTCGATTTTAAGACAATCTGTATGAAATTGAACACCCAATATTAGCCCTTAATGGATTCCAAATAAGTATGTATTCACCTCTTACCAATTTCATGTAGTTCCTTTCGTAACCATTTAAGGCACACTTCCAGTGGGAAAAACAAAAGTTTTCGGCGAAAAAACTCAAAGATCGCCAGAGTTGCATGTGTAAGGGACTTTAACTATGGTTAAAAAAATATACAAAATTAAGTATTGATATTCGAATGGATTAATATATATATGTATTAACTTACGGAGGCAAAAACCACATAGTACACAAGAGTAGTGGGAAAAAGAAATAAAATTGCTGAGAAAAATATTGTGGCAAGGTATAGCTGTCTGTCCATATAATTATGAGCTTCAATACGGCCTGCAACGAAATACAAATATGCAAATGAAGTGAAAACCAATCTGTACATCTTTTTATATTTTTTGTAGACCTACCTTTTAAAATATTATATCGATTACCCCGAACCACTTGCCAAAGTACGGATAAACCTTTCTTTTCCACTTTATAGAGACTTCAAAGAGATAGAGATCCATTATATGTAAGTTAAGACTTAATTTATTCAATCTGTACTTACACTTTGGTGTAAATATGGAAACAATGCGAATGCAATGCAACGATTGATATTAAATCTGCAAGTAAAGCTATCTGGAATGTTAACCCCAGGCACCCAAATACTCCAATGGCCAGGAAAACTTGTCGTACTATTGGTTCAATCAAATCTATCAAATTGAATATAAATGAGTATTAAATATCCATTTTAATTTGTTTTATTTATATACATATGTATATTAAAACGTACCTAAAAACATGGACCACAACTGAATATGATATTTAAAACAATCGAGGAAGAAATTATTTAAATGTATATTCAGTTTGAGACCAATCGGACTTCCCTCCAAAACATTCAACAGGCTGTATAGCTGGTTGATAATGCCCTAAAACAATAATAAATGGATAATCGCTAAATGTGTGCATTTCTGGACCAACTTACATGGGATATTTGTATTAGGAAATCGCCCGGTGGTGTAACTAATGAAAACATGATTACCATCGAAAGCATACCCAATACTCGGTCTAATACAATATTTTTCTTCCTATTACTATAAATAAAATTGAAATATAATTGGAATTTAATGCGTGATCATGTAAAAAGATTCTTACCCTTTATCACAGGTTGATTGCCATTCTTTAAAGTGCTTATAGACAGTTGTGTGGATCATTATGTTATTAATGAAAACATTTTCTGCGGTATATTTAAACAATTGTATGGGAGCGTCTGCGACAAGATGTAACAGGTGAAGGCCACTCTTGAGTACCTTATTTTCGGGCTTATGAGGCGTAACTTCGGACTGGACCAAACGAAAGAGCTCCAGAAAATCACAATCGCTGCTGTCACAACCTTCCGATGGCTGATCCAGTGTACTCTCATCATTGACAAACAAATCTTGCACTATTTTCTTGTGATATAAAACTATTTTGATTTGTTTGAGGTGTTCTGGGGTGATTCCTATGTATCCCAGTGTAATGTTTGGCTCGTTTCTGTCGTATGTGAAACATATGCGCATATCGAGTTGGTGGTATATGTTCTGTTGCTCTGCGCAAGTATCACTGCACAGGATGGAGCCGAGGAAACGCAAATTGCTGATTGTCCCATGCTCCATCGATGTTGAATTGCAGTCGAAGTCGACAGCATCTACGACATAGTATACGACCACATTGTCCTCGTTTATTTGTACTTGTCCGTACAAATTAGTTGGTTGTTTGAGACTAAAGTAATCGATGGGCAAGTATATCTTGATGCTCATTTTGTAACGGAATTAAATAAGAACAGGCCCAAACACCAGTAAACACCTTTAAAACAAAAAAAAAACAAACAAGCCCACAACTGGCTATACATATTCTCTGGGACTACTGAGAAGGTGACGAAATGTATTTCGACTGAGCATACCTGATTGACGTCACAAAAATAAGCATAAGGAGATTGAATGAAAACAAAGGGTAAAATCGATTAAACTTTATTCTTCAATTATTAACAAATTAGTCACTTAACGAATCTACACATGTTTTTTGTTTTACAGATAATTATAATATAAAAATCGATGTTAAATTAATATCAAATATAAGTTGGAAAAATAATTTAGATGGATGCATCCGAAAAATATTATGTAATTTAATATCACTTCATTTCCATCGATTGGTAGGATTTATTATTTCAAAATAAGCCAGATTATTTTACCTTCTCACCTTATTTCTTGTTTCCACCATTGACCATTTCCGATAGCCGAAAAAGTAATTTATTTGGCGATAACTCTGAAATGGGCACCTCTGCGATAGTTGCAACGTTTCATTCCACTGTTCTGCCATATTCACGTGTTCTTTTTTATTTCGTTTCTCTTCATATATTTTGTGTTAACGTACCCCTTCCGACGGAATACATTTTTCGTCGGCATTAATAAATAGTAAAACTAGTTTGTGTTTAAATAGCAATTTATTTTTTTGCATAAATCTAAACATGGGCTATGATGGTAAGTTCGCATTGCAAAAAAACCGAACATATCCGCGCACCAACTGTATTTTCGATGCGTAAGTGTACACAAATAAAGTGTATGTACATATGCACATACAGTGAAAAAACTACAAATATTGTGCAAATTGTACGAAATTTCGCATTTCATGTGTATTGAAGCATTTAATAAAATGGTATATTGAACAAAATGTTGCCGCAAAGTTAAAATTTAATGCATTTCATGTGAATTTTTCTCATATCTCATTCTCATTTTGACCGGTGTACACATACATATGTATGTGTGTACGCATACATATACACATAACAATTGCAAAATATTTGTTGCCTTTAGCTAAGATTTTGTGATATTATGGGTAGTCTTGAAAGTAATTGCATTAGTTTATTGGGTGTAGATATTAAAGAGTTGAGCAAATATTCCTACAGTCATGTGTTTATAAATTCACTATATACCGAATTTCAAATGCACGCACAGATGCCAGCATTAACACATGCATACATACACAGGCGTATGAAACTTTTAGAAAATATTTTGCATCGAGACTGCATTGTTACTATGATATTCTTATATTTTTGTTATTGTAGATCGTGAACGTGACCGTGACCGCGATCGCCGTCGCCATCGTTCACGCTCTCGTGACCGTCATCGCGAGCGTTCCAGGGACCATCGCCATCACCGGAATTCGCGCCGTAAGCCATCTCTCTACTGGGATGTGCCGCCACCAGGATTTGAGCACATTACTCCGATGCAGTACAAAGCAATGCAGGCCTCCGGACAGATACCGGCCAGCGTTGTCCCAGACACTCCTCAGACAGCCGTGCCCGTTGTCGGTTCAACCATTACCCGCCAGGCGCGTCGCTTGTACGTCGGCAACATTCCGTTTGGCGTCACCGAGGAGGAAATGATGGAGTTCTTTAATCAGCAAATGCATTTAGTTGGCCTGGCCCAAGCTGCCGGCAGTCCAGTACTTGCTTGCCAAATAAATTTGGACAAGAACTTCGCTTTCCTTGAGTTTCGTTCAATAGACGAGACCACTCAAGCAATGGCCTTTGATGGCATCAATTTAAAAGGGCAAAGCCTGAAGATAAGGCGTCCGCATGATTACCAGCCTATGCCGGGCATAACAGATACTCCGGCCATTAAACCCGCTGTTGGTAAGTACCCCTCTAACCCCTATAAAATTGCAACTTAAAACTGAATTTTCACAGTTTCCAGTGGAGTTATCTCGACGGTGGTACCAGACTCGCCCCACAAAATATTTATTGGCGGTCTGCCTAACTATTTAAATGACGATCAGGTTAGAAAGGGTTTAGGATATACATGCTAGTATTTATAAGAATTTTAAAAATAATCACACTTGTTTGTATCCGTTTTTCTATTTAAGGTTAAGGAACTGTTGCTCTCATTTGGAAAGCTACGTGCATTTAACCTTGTTAAAGACGCTGCTACTGGCTTATCAAAGGGGTACGCCTTCTGTGAATATGTAGACCTAAGCATCACCGATCAGGTAAGAAGCAATCTATATTATATTTCTATCGAAATCAACGTTATTTGTATCCATTCTTTATAGTCAATTGCTGGCTTAAATGGTATGCAACTGGGTGACAAGAAACTTATCGTACAACGTGCCAGCGTTGGGGCCAAGAACGCTCAGAATGCCTCGAACTCTAGTCAGTCCGTTATGCTGCAGGTGCCAGGACTGTCGACGGTCGTTAGTAGTGGTCCACCCACAGAGGTGCTTTGTCTGCTTAATATGGTCACTCCTGACGAGCTGCGCGATGAGGAAGAATACGAAGATATACTGGAGGACATCAAGGAGGAGTGTACAAAGTATGGTGTTGTGCGAAGTGTCGAAATACCTCGACCTATCGAGGGCGTTGAGGTACCTGGATGCGGCAAAGTTTTTGTCGAATTCAATTCGGTTCTCGATTGCCAGAAGGCACAGCAAGCCCTCACCGGACGCAAGTTCAGCGATCGCGTCGTTGTTACTTCATACTTTGATCCTGACAAATACCATAGACGGGAGTTTTAGATAAAAACTACAAAAAAAAAAAAAACTACCACTAAATCATATTTCTCACATTCACCGATGTTCAATAAAATTACACATAATAAACAACAACAATGTATGACCCGACGTGTGTCTCACAAAAAAAAAAATGAATTTAATTTTTGTTTTGTTTATTTAATTGGTGAGTGTTGGCGCAACGTTGTGATTCAAGCCCAGACCAACCCAGAGTGGGCCATGTTTGAGAGAGAGTTTTTGTACAGGATTATAACATATCACGATGGCATTTCCATTCCATGTGACTACTTTAATCGGTCCTGAACTAAACCTGTGGATGTATTTGTGGACTCACAAAAATGGGAGGAAAAGAATGAGATAACAGCACAGGAAATCCAATGTAGGCCCAGAGAATTTCTTATCCTGGATAACCTCTAATGCGTATTCGTACGTTAAGGGAATATCTCACCTCAAGAAATTGAAACTAGTAGTGATAGACCCTGTCTCCCTCCCCTGTAGATTTTGTTTTTAACTTTGTGAAGGGAAATATAATTCATGAAATAGAGAGAGACTGTCGGTTCGGTTTTCACTGCCATGAAAATGAGGGAAAAATAGGGGATTTGGTGGTGGGAAAACTGTACCCAGAAAAAGTATATGATAGAATGATGTATGTACATAGAAATAGAATACATGGATATTTATCATATTTGTTTATAGATGTATTTTACACGTTTCATTCTGGATTCGACCAGACTCAGATGTTATTATGAAGTACTATAACATATCTTATCTTAAGTGGGATGGATTCATGCAGCTCTCAAAATATCCATCATCTGTCAGTCCTGAACTTTTTAATACAAAATTAAAATATATTTTCTATTAAATTGGCTAATTTTTAAAGCTTTCCTTCAAAGTATTAATGTAAAGCATGGATGCAGTGATAGATATTATGTATATACTACATGGTAGTAAGGAATGCTGAAGCACCATTTGAGTCGTGACACGATGCACCAAATGAAAATCGGTACTTATATATTTATTTATCAGGTAAAATAATTGTTTCTTTAAAAAACCATGGTAACCATGGAAAAGCCCTTAAAACAGCAGTTAAATGAAAATGAATTAGAAATGGATGACTGCATCCATCCAATATGACAGATTATTACTGTGTTTCAAAATTTACGATCCGTTAAGATACGATGAAAATAGCTGTAAAGTTAAGAGACAACTAACGCCGGTAAATCTTTATTTGGCATTAAAATAATGTAAAACATTAAACAGTATATGGGGTTTCGTTTGGTTTGTACGTGTACACCGTATATATGTTATGATATGCATATGATACATTCGTTAACCAGTTAAAAATAGACATACGACATAGTTATAGTAGAAACAGAGAGGTGAAAATGGTACATAGATAATTAATAACTTAAAGTACAACTAGAAAATACTTGAAAAGTGCTTGACTAAAACACAGATACAAAAAAAGATCTATCTATAGTTTTAGAGTAAGTAGACATAGAATAAAATATATTGCACGGGGCTCTGCCGCTTTAGAAATATTTGGGAGAGTGGAGAGTGCTCCTACTCTTTCACTAAATGCTTGTATGCTTGAAATTTCAAATGGTTTTGTTCCACAACTCATCAAATGGAATGCCCTTTAAGTTTTGTTCAGTTGTGTGTGTGTGTTTTTAGATACTTTCAGGGTACTTCAGGACTCTATGCCTAAGTGGAAGTGATATTTGTTAACTTTATGTTGACCAACAATGAGGATAGTTCCAGTTCCTCACTGAATTTATTCCTCAAGATGACACTACGAAAGCCTTGGCGCACACAGGTCAACGGGTAGCAGGCCTGCGCTATGAAGTGCGTCTCTGCAAACATATCCTCGTCCTGGACTTCGAAACGGAGGATAGCAAACTGCGGATTGCGTACGGTAAACTCGCAGGCCTCATTCCACACCGGATTGAAACCATTTTCATTGACTTTGGTGCGATATTTGATCCCAGTATCGAAGCTGGCGCCCATGATTTCCACCACAATTTGTGGATTATTAGATTTACCACCGCGAAACAGATGCCGTGCCGCTATCAGGCGTATGCTGACTCGCACCTCATTGAGGCCATCGGACAGCGGGTTGTTTGGATTAAAACTTTCGGCCATCATAAACGACGGCTTCAGTATATAGCCACATTGGCCATTATTCCGGAATTTGGCCTGATTCAGTTGCATGGCCTTGTCGCCCGTCTGATAGTTGAGGGCTATCATCTGAGATCCAATATTCCAGAAAGGTACGGGATTAAAGTTTGACGAGTCCAGGCGCTGGCCCTTGGGATACACCCGACTGATTTGGTTGCGATGATACGAGAGAAAGAGTTGTGTATTATGTTGAAAGAACTGCTTCTCGGCCTTCGTTTCGGGGAAACTGGACATCTCCTGGAAAATCCAAGAGTGCTCACGAAATGGTACACTCCGAAAGTATATTATCAGATCGGACATTTCCTTGGCCACGCGCGCCGTGCGCTCCTTTTTGCGCCGCTCTGTGGCCAGTTGACTAGCGATTAGGGCCGCCTCCTGGATGGCCTTTATCCACTCGTAGGCCGTCTCTTGATTATCAAAACCGATCACAAACGGATTTTGCATCGTAGGCGTTTGTATCTGCAGCTTGAATATGATGCCAGGCTCATTTGATTCGAAGAGCGATGCCACGGCCCCATAGATCTCAATCGAATCGGTGCGGCAATCAGTCCCCTCCTCATTCACCGAATTGTAATCCTCTGTGGCGGCATCAATAACCTATTTAGACAATAACCTAATTAGACATTAAACCATTAGCCAATAGATCCATTAGCCTTACCTTTACATAGTTGGCTGGCAAATGTTTCTTTATCATGCCGCCATAGTCGCCTATCCACCACATTGTGTTGTTTCTTTGGACATTCGTGATGATAGCATGCTTGGGAAAGGACAGCTCATCCGGTTTGTTGGCCTTATAGCTGTACAGAGCCTTGCAGGTGACATGCTCCTCCAGATTGGACCCCATATAATTCGAAGCCCCGTTGCCATCGTTACTGTGATCGCCCTGCTGTGCATTCTCTGCAAGTGCCTGTCGCAGCAGATCCTGGGACACCGGATGGCAGAGTTTCACATTGCGATACAACGGATTTCTCGTATAATAATGGATGAGCGACACCAACGATTCAAACTGCATCGTATCGATGGCATACAGTCGTCCCTCTTGGATAATCCGACAGTGTTTGATCTTTCGATTGATCGTGAACGAAATGACAAACGCATTGATGCTCTGCACCGAGGGGCGCACCAAAAACGAACCAATATCCAGCTTGAACAGCCCCTGCTCGGCCTGCTCCTTGCTGGTGTTTGGATGGAACCAGTCCTGATCCTCATGCTTCTTCGGCTGTGGCACTGGTTCTTTAAGTATTATCGAAAACTCTGAGCTGCGCAGCATATTCTTGCGATAGTAAACAATTAGCGAATATAGGGAATCGAATATGAAATTCTCAACCAAATAGTAGCGAATGGAGCCTTTCTCGTGCTTTAATTTGATGCGACAGTGGTTTGGTCTGTTGCGACGCCAAAACGAGAGGCTATAGTCGCCCACAAATGTGGCCGATTCGCGCACCAAAAACGTTCCATCACCAAGATGTTTATACTTTTGCAGCAGGTCGTCGGCTTCTTTGCGGCCACCTGGAACAACAACAAAAATATAATCATCACCATAATTCAATAGAATGGCAAAATATAAATTTATAATTATACATACATACATACATATAATTATAAAGGTGAGAAAATATGAATAAAATATTATATGGTGAAATCAGTTGAAACCATTGCCAATTCACTACTTATACGCGGTACTCGGCTTTCACTGCGCTTATTATCTTTTTATCCAATGAAAAATATTCTAGCACATTCTGATATATTCCTCTATAATTATTATCCGTTCATCCGTCCGTTATATTTCTCTCTCTCTTCCAAACAACGAACTACTCTCCGGCCGTTACTCCGCCAGATGGTACACTCACTGAACGAGTGGAAAAGTGTGTATGGGAGAAGGAGAGGGAGTCAGTCACAGGAAATTGTTTTTTTTTTCAATATGGCTATAATAATAAACCGATCTGATAAAAGTTCTAGCACTCCATCTATCCTTTTGTCCACGTAATTACAAAAAATATTCTAGCTGTTTCCATACCGCAAATTCCGAATAATATCTCTATTTTTATCTTGACAACAAGGAAGAGTGTGTGTGTGTGAGAAAGAGTGCGAGTCGAACACGTCGCAGGGAAGTCAGTCTCGGGAAATGGTTTTCTTCGTTCTGGCTATAATAATAAATCGATAATAGATATTCTTGGCTGATCAAGAATATATATATGTATACATAGACATATGTACTTGATGCTGCCTTATGGCTACATGAATATAATATACCCAATTAATACTCTCTGCGAACAAAGGACAGACGAAAGATTATGGGGCACTTTTTAAAGTGGATATCTCGTATCGAAACGCAGATAGGGGATCACAGATAGGCAGATACGAGAGCACAGATAGCAATAAATATGTCATTCTCATGGCCCGGCAGCTGTAATTATTAAGCAATCTTTATGGCAAAGCCCGTTCCGTTCCATAGATAATGGTTTTGGTGATATCAATCGATCGATTGGCTGGGCAGCGAAACTAGCTTCTGTAGAGAATATGTTATGTTTACCTTCCAATTTGCCATGGAACCAGTTTTCACCAAAATGCAGCTCATCATTGGCCGAGGTATCCTTTTGTTTCTGTTGCATTGTGTTGTTCAAAGAACAGGACGACGACAGACCAAAGTCATCATCTTCTGAGGTGCCATTGCGATGGGATTCGCTGATTTCAGAGGAGTAGATGAGCTCTTGTTGGGTCAACACAAACTGATAAAGATTCCAGGACTTGTCCACGGGATCCTTGAAGTACAGCAGGCCCTCTTTGAATACCTTGCGCATATTTTCGCCCTCATTTTCGCCACCGCCACCGCCCAATGATGATCGATGGGTAAGCGATGAGCCGCCGCCGCCACCAGCAGCAGCGGTTGTTATGCCACCATTACTTATGCCCACGCCACTGAATGTCGTCTCATCGTATTGCGGCAGCTTCTTGTGCTTTAGAATTATCTTGCGACGGAGCTGGTAGGGGGAGGGCAAATGCTGTTCATTCCGGTCACATGGCTGCGTGAGCAGCATATCGCCAAAGACCTAACCAATAAAAAGGGGGAAATGGGAAAGCAATTAGCGAATGAATCAGCCAAGGAATCAGATCAGCCATATTGTACCTCAATTAACGCCTGTGCCATATTTCGTTGCTGCTCTAAAGAGCAATTCTGTTCGATGGACAGTATGACGGGATACTCGGATGTGGTGAAGGCATGATCCTTGATGGTCTTTACAACATCCATGAACTTGATTTTGGATGTCATTGTGTGGCCATGGAATATGTAGGGTAGATTATCGGGGCCATTCCAACAGTCGAGCTCAATACAGCGACAGCCCATGCGCAGGGCCCGGGCATAGGCCTCGCACGATGATTCGCTGGAGAATTGATCGCCCGTCAGGTAGGTGTTGTGCGACGAGGCTATCCAGTAGGAGGAGAGCGGGAGGTTCATGTCCATGAAGATGGCATCGTATTTGCTGTTCCACAGATCGTTCTGCTTTGAGAAGAGGTAGTCGACGAACTCGGAGAGCGTCAGATAGGGCTCCTGAACATCGCGCTCCACATCCTGCACAAAGTCACGTATGAAGCCGGATATGGACCCAGTATTGAGCTCGCCCACATTCAGATCCCGCTGTTCTGTTTCCAGAAAACGCTTCAGCTCTGTGGGACGCACTGTCTGCTGATCCTCAGAGTAGGGAAAGGCATTCGATGCCGCTGTTCCCCCACACAGAATGTTGGCGAAACTTTGCGGCAGTAGGAGCTTCTGATAGAGACGCGAAAAGTCATCAAACTTGAGGTCATGCTTTCGTCGGACATCATCGGTGAAGCACTCCATGAATTTGCTGGTGGTCATCTTGCAACTGACGCTGGCCAGGAACATCTTAAAGTCTTTGATGGTCACCTGCGTCTGGGATTGTTCTGACGATTTGGCCGAATGCGAATTAACATTCTCGATCTGATAATATTCGCGTCGCAGCCAGCGATCGATCTGCAGCGGATACGAAGCGTTCACTGTGTCCTTAACCATATAGCGGAGCCCACGCACCCAATTGTCGGCTTCGATCTCGGATAGGGCCACCACCGAGAAGCTCTTTAGCTTGAAGTGATTGCCATACAAGATGACAAAGCATTTGCTGTTCTCGTAGCGCTGGCAATCGTCGGCAAATAGACGGAACTCCTTCGAGTGCTTGCCCACACGTATCTCACGGATCTCGCGCAGCTGTATCGCACCCTCAAAGTCGGTGCGGGGCGTATGGGCGGCCACTGTCGACCATAACAGCTGACGCGTCTCCCTGATAAGCATTAGATGGCGACGATCCGGACGCCTTTGCTTGCCGTACAGCTTCGTCACAATTGTGCCGCGCTCCAGCATGCCAATCGTCTGCTCCATTTCACCCAGCAGCGGTGCGTTCATTGCACTGAAGCAGCTCATCGTATCGTTGTTTTCTGTTTATTGCTGCTGCTGCTTCTGCTTCCAAAATGTAAATCTATTCTGGCCACACGCACGTTTGCATGTACAATAATACGGTCCGGACTCCGGATGTATTTCAACAGCCTAAACCATACGACTGGCTGGCTGCCTGGCTGACTGGCTAAGTGTTCACGTTTCGCACCACTTCACTGCTCCACTGCAATGAAATCAAGTTGTGTGGTGTGGTGTGGTCGCCCTCGGTGGCAATTGCACTACTTGTTGAATGTCAGATTTATTTATTTCCCTTTTCAGCCACTTACTACACTATTCGATAGACAGGCCATCCCCACGTCAGAGTCGTCGCAAGCGATATGCTAATCGAATACGAAGCAACAGCGCATGTCTCCGAAATATATATATATATATATATAAAACGGAATTACCAGCTAATATATTCATTTATAATTCATATAATTAATTACATTTCCTTAGAGTTTTGATCTAAAATGATAAATGTCGATTGGTTCATTGGTTCAGCAGTGCTGCAAAGCGGGGGTGTAGTGCTGGGAAACGGTTGAATTTGAATTGTAAATTTAAATATGAAATTTACTGCAAATCAAAACATGAATATAACAATATATTATTGGGATTTATTAGCCATTTATTTATAATATACATACATACATACATTAAAATAAGCTTTTGTATGGGTATTTGAATTTAATAACCAGATATACATACATATATATATATTTCCTTTACGTTTATAAACATCAAGAATTTCAAAAATATGTTTTTGTTTGTGTCTGTATGTTCTGCGTAAATGTTTAATAATTAAATTATTTAACAAAAATAGAAATAGTCAGCAACCATTTGTTTTGTAACAGGTGCCTGAAAAAGTGTCTGTGTTTAAATTCTTTTGTAGTTTGTAGGTATTTGACGGCTAAAGCCGCTCATTTTAGCATTGAATGCTTTTTTTGTAATTTGTTTCCGTTGTTTTGCTTTTTTGTCGTTTGTTTAATCTTTCTTCTTATGTATAATAAGCGCCTCCTCGATTTCCTCCTTTGGCTGATCCTTGTCGCCCCAACCCCAAGTAGGATGAGTGCCGTCACCAGTCCGCTTCACACGCTTCTCGATAATGGCCGGCGATACGGTCTTCAGATCATAGGCCCAGCCAATCTTAGAACAGCAGTCAATAAAGAATGTGGTAAAGTTCAAGGAGTAAAAGCCAAGTTCAGCCGTCTTGTAGTCCCATGGAAACACATGATGATAGTTGTGCCAGCCCTCGCCAAAGGCCAAAACAGCGACGGATATGTTCTGAGCAGGGCTGATGAATCTGGATCCAAGGAAAGGAATGGATGTACAAGCTGCCGATTGGCTAGGGCTAGATACATCACTTAAGACGACTTACCGGTCATATGGGCGGCCACCGAACTTGTGGGCAGCACTGTTGACGAGCCAGGTCACATTCAAGATGAAGCACCAACGGAACATGGTGGCCACAAACCAAGCGTTCATAATCGACTCATCCCAAAAGTAAATCGGTATCATGGTGGGCAGCACAAAGCAGGCAAACGGCATCAGGTACAGATAATACCTGCAGAAAAACTTGGATTAGTAGACATGGCACCGACTCTAGGTGTAGAGTCAGCTCACCGCTTCTGGAACATTAGTATGGGATCGGAACGTAAGTCGGAAAGGTCTATGCCCTGGCCCTTGGCCTTTACCTCCGGGTGTTTCTTGCACAGGAGCCATCCAATGTGCGAAAAGAAGAAGCCACGTGTAGCATTGTGGGGATCGGCATCCGTCTCCGAGAACTTGTGATGGACGCGATGGTCACGGGCCCAGTGATAGGCGGCATCCTGGAACGCCATCGTATTAAAGATGACCAACATCAAGCGCAATGGCCACTTGGCCTTGTACGAGCAATGGGCCCACAGACGATGTGCGCCAGCAGTGATGCCAAGTCCAGAGCACACATATAGGACGAATGAGAAACCAATTGTCGCCCATTTGGCCGAAGTCAACAACAGATAGAGGCCGTAGATGGCGGCCAAATGCAAGTAACCAAAGGCCAGGATATTGCGCCAGACGAGCTTTATTTTGCGTCCGTCGGCACACTTCTGGAAGGTCTGGTTTCCTTCATCTGCCTCGAAGAGCACACCATTGGCGGGGGCGGTAGCGGAGGCGTTGGCGATGGCGGAAGCCTCATCGCCAGCATCTCCTCCTCCTGCATGCGCTTGCATCTTTGAATCGACGGTTACTGCTGTTACTGGCTTGGCCTGGGCCTTGATATTGGGCGGCATGTTTAACAGACGAATCGCTTTATAAATTGGCACACCGAAAAATGTAAGTTTTTTTTTTATACAACGACAAATATTGTCTTTATTTTCGGGGCAGGGACGACAAGAGCTTTGCTTCTAGATTTTTCAACAACAACGCAAATGCATACTCCGATAGTCAATAACTGTATGAAAAAATCCTTGTGCCTATCGAAAACTATCTAGGCGCGCCAACTTAAAAATGGCCATCCCTAATTTTAGGTACAGTACTGTTATTTAGCGCCGTAAATAAATGCAAGGAAAGAAACATAATTAAATTAAAATTAATCACATGCACTTGCATGCACATATAAATATGTGCAAATAATTTCAGCAGAACAGAAATAAATGTATGCATGTCGCTTTATCATCACTGGGATACAGACAGGCAACTAAAAGAAAAAGCTTTAAATGTACAAATAAATGTTGATTTCAGTCTCTACATTAAACTCTTACCGTATTTCATAATTAGGCGAATATTAAATGACAATTCTGCTGCGCGTCTATACTTTGTGGATGATCTTTCGGCTACAATACATAAATTATTATTCACGCTCCCAGGCTTAAAGTTAAAATAATGATAATATTCCTATCTACTCCTACGTAATAACAAATCATCTTCTTTTTTTATAAATCACAATTTTATAATCACAAAATTTCTTTACGAAATCACAAGTATTCTGTAAGTCTAATCGGTAATTCTTGTGTTTGATATGAACCAGAAAGCAGACACTTTTTTTTAGAAATTTAGATGAACCGAACAAAATATGGGGTAGTTTGTGAAACCTTTAATGAAATTCTCACAAAAAGTTAATGTGATATTGTGACTAAAAACTCTCATGTACCTTAGCTAGCTTTAACGTCCAATATGATATATGTATAGATAGATGTATTCTGGATAAGATACCTATAGATATCATAACTACTATACTACTTACCATTTTCTTGCCGAATCAAAGACAATGGGCACGTTCACAAACACAATTTCATCAGCGATCAGAGAAGTATCGCATTAATCATGTTTTTACTGCTGGTGAACGCTACATGTGATTTATGAATTTATGCCGAATTGGTACTATAAAGATCACTGATCAAGTTTAGCTGGTGAAATCCCAATACCGCTGAAAGGTATGATGTATGGTATTATGAGCGTTACGCATACTTACTATTATATTATGTTCGCCCGAAACCAGATTAAACCATAGTTCTCAGCCCCTAAATCAAATCACGACGAATCGAATCAAACAATTTGTTTTACTATTTGTAGTAATTGTATTTGGCTAAAGTCTACAAATGAATGCATTGCACGTCTTACCTACGACTAGTCCGACTAGACTATTAGCGATATGTAGGGACTCTAACATTCGTGGAGGAATTGGGTGCATCACTTCTATGGACTTGCACGGACGGAAGGCTTGCCTTGACCCCAGACAGGGGATAGGATAGGAATCGGGAGGAATCATACTCCTTAAGCTTAAGCTGGACTTTTTGGCACACAGCAGCAACAGCAGCAGCAGCAGGCCAGGCGGAAATCAGACAACACAATCCACAAGGAAAGTTCTCCAACAGTTTGCCTTCATAAGCGTACATCTAGCTAAATTATATTTATTTTCAACTATTTTTACAGGAAGTTCATAGAAAATATATGTATGTTTTTAATAAAAAAAACCTCTTAGTAGCTACCATATAGATACATATATGTAGTATCGCTAAACGTTCTGTCACACACACCAAAACACCACACCATACACGTGTTTTTTGATTCAGGAACTCGCTCAATGTCTGTGATTCGATTTGATTCTTCCGAGTCTTCAATGTAGTATATATGATACTAGATGACATTGTAGTAGCTCTCCCTCTCTCTCTATCTCCCTCTCGGGGTCTGCTGTTTCTGTTTGAACAAAAATTGGTGGAAAAACGGGAGGAATAATAAAGACAAATCATGTTTTTTTTTTTTTTTGGAGAACACAATCATTTTCATCTACAAGAATCTCTTTTCTAAAAGTTTATTTTTATAATAGTTTAGTTGTTTTTTTTTTCTTATAACAAGCGCACAGGGAACTGGAATTTTTTTTCATAGTCATAATTTATGTTTTTTTTTTTTTGAGGAGTTTTTGCCGTTGTTCATCATTCATCATCATCATTGTCATAGATCTCGATCTCTCGTAGAAAATTACAACTTAAAAAAGGTGGTGTATAGCCTAGACTTTCTTCATTTTAGAGCACACTCTGCTCTGCTCTCTCTATGGATATAATCTCGGTGGCGAGTTATTCTCTAGCAAAAATGATGCTAAAATATATATACATAGATATACATATACATTGTCTCGCCTCATAATAATATAACGTGGGGAGAGGGGGAAAGTTAATGCGAGTCTCAATGCAGCGCCAACCATATGTCTTCGTGTCTGGTCTGTACATGGGATTAGCTACTCCTCCACTAATCCACCTCTAATCACGTTATAAACCTACTTATTACTCGGTATCTCTTAGCCTATACACACACTATCATCCACTATCCCCCCGAAAGGAGAACAGTACTGCCTCTGGCCCATTCAGGAGACGGTCGAGCAGTCACTTTTTGTTAAGCATTTGCCAAAGCTCCTCCTCGATGGGTTGGGACAGAGGCATCTACATATATTCCCCTACCTCCTCCTTCTCTATATATCTGTCCGTCTCTTGTCTTCTGGTCTGGAACTGGAGTTTTGCATTTAAGGCTGGGTGTAAAAATATCCTTTTACTTACAGCCTTACCCTACAAAAAACACGCTCTGAGAATACTTTTATATTTTGTTAGCCACCCTTTTTATCTTATATGGTATTATGTATACTCTTAGATTCTTGTTAGATCTGCTGCTGCTGCTACTGCTGCTGCTGCTGCTGCAACACCTTTAACTGCTAGATAGTCTCGTCTAAATAATACTTCAATAGTATGTACATGGCCAAGAAGTCAACAATGTCCATTTTTGTTTTGCACCCCCCCCCATCTCATCTCATCTCATCTCATCAATATATGTATGTGTTTAACAACCTAAGATGTATCTCGTATATTAATATACATATACATATATAGGTATATTAATATATATATATATATATATCTATATACGTTTAATTTATGCCCCAGCAACGCGCTTGAAATGTAGTTTTATATTTACATATCATAATTAAAACTATATATTTGTTTTTTTTTCTTTTCCTTTTTTTTATATAGAAGAAAGCGCATCCCCCCAAAAAAGCTGCCCTAGGATGATTTGTTTTTTGAAATGTAATATGTTTGTGGGTGTGTGTGTGTGGGTTTTGAAATAAAAAACATATATATGAAAAATATCAATTGTGAAATGGGAAATAAATGAATAAAACTATGCACATTATGATACATACTTTATATATATAGAGAGACAGATATTTTTTGAAGAGATATCACCCGCCACTGAGTTAAGTATTCTTTTTTTTTTGTTTGTTTTTGTTTTTATCACGTCTTGCAACTCGCGTGTGTGAGTAAACGCATTAATTGTATGGGGGGGAGTTTGATTGTTGGGTTGGGGGTTCCATTATGATGAAATCTAACTTTAATAAATGTGGGGGGTGGGGGGTAGAACCAATATTTAAAACTTATTTTTCTTCTTACTGACAGAGAGAGAATGAAATGACAATATGGTTGATAATCATGATCGCGAGTTGTTTGTGGCTGATTTGATTGATTGATTTTTCTTTTGAGTGATTTTTTGTTGTTGTTGTTGTTTTTGTTTTTAGGAGAAAACTTAGCACAAATAAGGTTTGTTTGTTTGTTTTGCAGGACACACACAGATTGAATGTCAGGGTTTTAATCTAACCATTACTTAATCATATTCATCTTATAACATACGAACTTATAAAAGGTTTCTTTGTGATTTTGTTTCTCCTTCAATTAATTCATGGAAATTTGATTACTTAGTATTACAAAAAAAAAAAAAACTATGCATTACTTTCATATTTATATATATATGCATATATATATTTATGTTCAACACACATTCATCGATCGGTTGGTTGGTTGGTTTAACCTGATAATAGATCAAACTGTTAACCCGGTCCGATATATTGTTCATGTTTCTCGTTATCCTCTGCTCTCGGCTCTTGGCTCTCGCTCTCTCTCTCTCTCGCTACCACACGGCCGTCCCTTCTCACACGATGAGAGACAGCAGACCCAACGATAGTGTGTATAAATAGTGAAGAGTATTACTAGGCTAGACCTCCTATTGGTTCTCATCATCATCACCATCGCCATCATCGTCGTCATGCTGCTCGTCCAGCTGATGCTGCTGCTGTTGCTGCACGGCGGCTGCCAGTAACGCGGCCTTCTGTGCCTGCGCCTGCATCGACGCTTGCATCGATGGTGCAGACATGGCTATCTTCCCGCTTGTCTTGTATTCGGTCATTTCCTGCAAAAATCCAAGCATCAGTAAGGTAAGGCCTCAAAATGGTTCCTGAAATGCTGCGTTTTCTTTTTTTCCCCAGATTTTATGTGGTACATACCCGTTCATAGCGAGCCTTATCCCGTTCGGCCATCGACTCGTACTTCTGTTTAACCTCGGGATCAACATCGGACCACTTTCGTCCCAGCTCCTTGGCAATGTCGCCAACACCGTATTCCGGATTCAGAGCCTTCACCTTGTTTCTCTCATCATTGCAGAACCAAAAGAACGCAGACCTATGAGAGATATTTTTGGATTATTATACGAGATCTGTTTGGGTGTTTTTTTGATTGATATTGGTTTTTTTTTTTGGTAGATATGTATATTGTAAATTGCTTTTTGCTACGAACTCACAATGAACGTTTCGGTGCATTGGGGTCCTTGATCTGTTTCCTCTTCTTGCCGCGTCCCACAACAGCACCCTTGGGTGGCACATAGTTTTGCATTTCCGCCTCGTAGCGCTGCTTGTCCTTTTCGGCCATTTCATGGAAACGCTTCTTCTCCTTATCCACCATTGTCTTGCGGGGGGATAAATAATTGATTAACATATATGTTCATGGGGGTTTCCATTCGTATGCAGGGTTTTGTTACCTTCCAGCGTTCGGCACACTTGCGCGAAAATTCGGCAAATATCACGGTTTCATCGGGATGCTTCTTTTTGTGCTCCTCCCGGCAGGTTTGTACAAAATATGCGTATGCAGTCATACGGCCCCTGGGTTTTGCATCTGCCTTTCCACCTCTGACCATTGGACTCTGTTGAAAGCCAAAAGGATAAAGGATAAACGATAAACGATATATAGATCGGTTCATATGAAGTTCATATGATTTTGCTATTTGCTTAAAACACTCACCGCCGAATTGATAACATTCTGTTGCTGTTGCTGCTGTTGCATCTGTTGTTGCTGCTGGTGCTGTTGTTGCTGCTGCTGTTGCTGTTGTTGCTGCTGCTGCTGCTGCAGTTGGGCAGCTGTGTTGGCATCCACCTGGCCCTGATTGGCGGCCGAATACCACCACTGGGAGCCGGGCACTGCTGCAGCCGCCGCAGCCTGAGCCATATTCAGGCGATAGTCATAGCCTGTGGTACCGGCAGCATTCGACGTGGCCACAACCTGGGCCATCGTCGTGGCTGGATTCGGGAAACTGCTGGCCATTTTGTATGTGAACAGCTGTTGGGTGCCCACACCGGCAGCGCTATTGGAGCTATTCTGATGCGCCTGCTGCTGATTCTGCTGTACCACCACTTGGTGCTGTTGCAACTGTTGCTGTTGTACTTGTTGTTGTTGCTGCGCAGCCAGTTGCTGCTGATAGTGTTGAATGGTTTGCTGATCAATAGGTTTGTTGGTTGTGTTTGTGATTAGAGGTGTGTGCGATGCCAGCCGGAGCGGAGAGTGTCTAATGGCTATGGCCTAGCTATGGCCTATGGTTAGGTTATCTTCTAACTACTATCTAGAACTACTAACTATTTTCTTAAGCAACAACAACTACGGTTTTTGGCTATAGTCCCCTGGACACTCGTCTCGCGCCTGGCATCGCACTACTCAATCACTAACTCAGTAATTCATTAACATTAATGGAAATGTGCGGGTGTTTGGATTAGTGATTAATAAAAAATACAAATAGTGGTTTCAATTGCACTGACAGCGATACTCCGGTCGAATGCAAACCAACAGAAAACATAAAAAACTCGTCTACTGGTACAAAAATTCTACGAAAAGCAAATTAAACCAAATAAATATGTTATTTTCTTTATAAATTCATATATATGTGTGTGTGTTCGCGCTGGTCTGTTTGGTTAAAATACAATCCATTTAATACAAAAGAGCCACAACCGGGGAATAATGTTGCATTTCCAAACAGCCGGCAAAAATCTCGGTTATCGATTTCTATGGCGTTCTATAGCACCACATTAGTATACGTACGTACGTATGTACGTACAAGTACCCATACATACAGTATGCTAGTGTGTGTATTTGTGCTGTAGTGTGCTAGACTAAACAACGCATAAAAAAAAAACATTCGCTCAGCTGTTTTTCTTCTAGATAAAACCTATAATGCGATTTGGGGGAGAGAGACGTCTATTGTGGTACCGGTTCCATTTTATTGGTGAACCAGTTACGCCAAATGCTTCTATTTTGATTCCGGTGCCAGGGCCGGCTGAGAACCAGGGTTCCGACACACAGTCAATGACGGGGCTGAATGGAAGGTAATTTTCCCCAGGGGCAAACAAAAGAAAAGCCTAAATTTGCACAAAATACTGATAGACGGGTCTAACCCTATAAACAAAAGTAATTCTATTTGTTTTGGCTAATTTGTAAAAGGGAACAATGGATTGGTCTCATTTTAAACCAATCGAGAGGCCTTTTTACACGTGGGTAACGCTTTGCTTGAAAACTATACACACATACGTACATACATATGTACACGCTTATGAACATACAAACATGTTAGAAAGGAAGAGAAAATGGTTGGTAGCATGAGAATTGGCCAAGCATTTTGCGTATATGTACATATGTATGCTTGGATCTTATGTACATACATAAGGGGGGAAAAATACTGCGAATTTTAGATTACGCAAGCTGTGATTTTGTTGTGCATATTCTAGTTTGCACACACACACACATTAATTTCCATACACTGGACATATGGATGTGTTAGTGAAACATTTATCAATGCGCATTACTTTCAACATTCAAATTTTTTTTGTTTTTTTTTTTTGTACTCGACCAAGTGCAAATATATTTACAGCCGTGTAAATACATAAATATAAACATATACAAATAAATAGGTATAATTATATATTATATACTGGACATGAATATATTTGTACAAACTAATAAAAAAAAATGGCGGCCCTAGATGCGCACGCAAAATAAAATTTCGCCTGTACAGCGTCGCTTTTGTTTGTATGCAGGCACGCACACACGCACACGTTGACGAAACAAGCTAATGTATTAGTTACTTTTTACATAAAACAAATTTACGTGCAAAAAAACGCTTAAACAAATTCACATACATATATATATAGATACACACATACATAGAACACAAAGCCAGCCACTCTAATGTATGTACGTATGTAACGGATGATCACAGACAAAATTTCCACCTGGGTACGCTTCTTTTTTTGCGGCAGATATGCTTGTAACAATTTAAGGTTGTACATATGCCATGGAACTATTGCACATATGTATTAGCATTGGCGGGAAAATCATTAACTTTCAACGAAAACGCGGCAAGCCACCAGGCCAGGCCGCACGCCTTATGTTTGCATATGTATGTGTGTCGCTCTGTATATATGTATGTACGAACATTAAATAAATGCCGTATACCTGCACACAAGCTTACCTGTATCTGATGAAAGTGATCCATAACGGAGCCGATCGGTTCGAATGGTTTCTTGAGTTAACGTTCTTTTAGTAGGCTGCACTACGAATAGTGCTTGGATTTAAGGAGTTTCCTTCTTTTCTTGCCGTTTCTTTCTCGCACTACACACACACACACACTCAACGTAACGTAAGCACTGTGTCAATGGCAATGGAGTTTCTGTTTCAATTTCAGCTTTGGTTTGGGGCCAGCTTTCAAATACTGTTCTAGACGTATTTATTCGACGTTGTATTGATTATTGTATGCACACACAACGCATTTACGTTTGTACATATGTATGTACACGGCAGACGCCACACGGTAATTTTGGAATTGACTCCGATTCTTACGGCACTCGACAGCGCACGCAACGAAACGTAACGTAAGTAGCGCGTTGTTGGGGGGAATTTGTTGTTTGCTTTTAGTTACTAAAAAATAAACAAACGACGCTACATATGCAGCAATGTGTTGTGTTCTTTTTTTTGTTGCTATCAATGCGGAAAAGATGGTTTGCGCGCCGCTCCGCTCGCCTGATTGAAAACACACACAGAGAGTACCGTACCAACAACGCGAATGCAAAGGCTTTGAATTGAATTGCCGTCTTGCCAGGTCTACGTTACGCCAAAACTTCTGTATGCGTTGAATGCGCAGCTGTGTGTGTATATTTGTGTACGTTTGTGTGTATGTATATATTGTGAGCACAAGGTAGATGGAATCGAGGGTGAGGCAAGTAGCCTATTCGTTCATTCCACTTTGTTTTCTATCCTCTCTCTCTCTAACTCTCTCTATCGTTCTTGGCGCGCGTTGTTTAGAATTGTACTACAAATTTTGAAATGATCCTGAAGTTGTTTTGACGGCCGCATAGAGTCCGCTCACCGTACTTCCCCTACCTCGTATTTTATATACCTTTAGTACAGTTTACTGAGCACAGTTCTCTCTCACTCTCTCTCTCTCTCTTTCCCGACGAGCATCTGTATGTACATATGCCTGTACATACACGTGGTGGAGGGAAGCAGCGGCAGCAGGCCTTATAAAAAATGTTGGGTTGTTACTTCTGTACAAACTTATGTACATACGTGTATGTACATATGCGCTCTATACCCGCCCTATAAAAGCATATCTTTGTATGTACATGCATATGTACATAAAGAAATGCTGTCAAAGCATGTAGATATGTATGATTGTATGATATGATATGATACATACATACATATGTATACTAGTAAGCAGTATTTTATGACTGTTAACATATATATTTGTTAATAATGTCACAATAATTTACGTTATGCTGTGGACAACATTCCAAACAAGCATAAAACAAATTTAAAATTTCGAGCATGTTTTATTTTTACTTGTGTGTATCCCAAATGGTACATCCATATGTACATTTGTATGTACGTCTATCCCATTTCCACAAGCAGGCATACCATACATATGCATCAATACAAGCACATTAATACATGCACGCGGGGTATACGTATATACGCACACAACCAATCTCATGCCTACATACACATGTTTCATTTTGCGTTCCCCGTCTGACTGTACTTCCCAAGTGCCTCTCTCGTTTTCTCTCTCGCTCTCTCTCATTTTATAAAGAGCGAAACAATGTGAAAATAATGCAGCTGTATGTAAACGTGTTGGTGAGGTCACAAATACCCAGCAGACAAATTTGTGGACGCTTTTTGACCAACCAAGCCAGTTAATTATTGCCGGGAAAAATAAATGTATATGTTTTCGTTTTTTATTAATGATATATTTATATGTATTCAATTTAAAAGCTACACAATAGACTATGGACTATACTTCACAGGATCATTTCTGTAGTCAGTCCTCACTTGCTTTCAAATATTTACCGAAATAATAACTATTTATCATAGAATATATTATATAAATTATTTGAAAAATCAATATCACAGCTTTTGATTAAAAACTGATATAGCCTAAAACATAAAATTTATTTAAAAAGATATTCTCTCATGGTGGCATTCGACTAAGCCTTAAGACCGGTATAGTCTGAAGCCGTATAGGAAAGGCATGCAGTGCGAGCGAGAGAAATATATGTATGCTCCAGGATTCTTAATATTCCCATTTCGTCGATCTGGTAACCACACTGCCAGTGTTTCAATTTCGTCGATCTAGCAACCACATGGGCGCTGCCAGATGTGTCCAATATTGTACCAGTGTGAACACACATGGTATTTTAAATTGTTTATGGTATTTTTTGATGCCAAAATTGTGCAAAAAGTATTTTAATTTGTCATGGTATTTTCTGAAGTACCTAACCGGTGCTTTGATGTTTTCGATGCTCTTAGACCTTTGCCAAGAAAGAAAACTTGCCAATCTTGGTGGAAATTTTTTTATATAACAGTTGAAATTATGTGGTCAGTGCATAGGGTCTTTGCTAGCTATTAATATTAGGCCAAATATCAAAATCGAGGAATATGATTTTCGTTAGTATTTTTTTCATGGTATATACTGGTATTATTTTCAAAATTACCGCCACATCGACGTTGAGGATTTTTTACAGCGGGCGGATTTGAAATGATCAAAAGAATTACTAAAATAATGGATAAATTGCTGAAATCAAAGTAAACTGTTTCATGGGAGATTAGTTATTCGATTATGTTATCTTGTTACTATAATTTATGGGTTTCCTTCCAAGGAGTAGCCCCAATACTTTATATCCCAAATTATAGTGAACAAATAAAAAATAGCCCCCAAAACAACTAACCTCGACACGAGCGTTACAGAGCAGTGCCTGCCAGCCATTTTAAAATTGTTAAATCTATTATTTGCGGCTATAAACTGCAATATTAGATGCGTGAGGGACTTACTTTCTGACCTATCTCGCTTAAACCTTATTTTAGATTGAATCCCTGAATGAAGTTTTTAAAATTAGTCAATCTTGTAGAAAATTGTTTCATCTATCAGTTAAAATTATTTGTTCAGCGTTTAAAACCCTATGCAGCTAGTTATATTGAACAGAAGATCAAAATCGAGAAATATGTTATATTTTTGGTATATTGCGGTATATTTTGAGGTCAGACCGTATATTTTACTGGACTTTTTGAGGGATTTTGTGGAGGCAACATCCTCCCAACAATTTCCTTTTTGATCGCAACAATTTCCCTTACATTCCATGCTCACTTACGTTTTCTTACGTCGCATTTCAGCTTACTTAAGTTTTATAAACGTTATTTTATAATCAATCCAACCAAACGAAGTCCTTAAAATTAGCCTGTCTTGTAGAAAATTGTTTTATCTATTGTATAAAATTATGTGTTCAGGCCTGATGGTTCTAGTTAGCTAGTAATATTAAACGGAATATCAAAATCGAGGAATATGAGTTTCGTCGCTATTTTTACGGTATATTTTTAAAATGAGACCGTTCTTTTCGGTATATTTATGATAGTCGGACGGTATAATATTTCTGCGGTCACACTGAATTGACACCTATAGCGAGCACTCACTAGTTTTTGTTTTGACAACATTTTGTTTTAGAAATAACTTGAAAAATGTCGAGCAAAGCACAAATCACTCTGCCCGAAGAGGAATTGGATTGGATACAGCTGCGCCAGGATCTGGGACCCGTGGTTGAGGTGGAAACCACCAAGGAAAAGCTGCAGCGCAAAATTAAGGAGAACCCGCTGGTTCCGATTGGTAAGCAGGCGGCGGCATTTCGACGCAAGTCTGTTATATAAACACAACAATATATTAACTGATTTGTTTGCACCTCCCCTACCCGCGACCTCCCGCCACATAGGATGCCTGGCCACAACCGCGGCCCTTACAATGGGCTTGTATAACTTCCGCACTGGCAATCGTAAGATGTCCCAAATGATGATGCGCACCCGTATCGCTGCCCAGGGATTCACTGTCGCCGCCTTGATTATCGGCGTTGTGATGACTTATGGCGAAAAGAAAACCCCCTAATTGATACAAAACAACATTAATACCATATAGCTTTACACTAAAACCTGAAATCATGAGCTGTTTTTTTTTTTTGGTTTTTTCTAAAAGCCAAATAATTAGGCGTAAATATTAGACACGACACTGTACAAGGGGCATAAATAGATTTATAATGTATAAAATTGATCGTAATATAATTGTAAAGATGTGTGGGTAAATTATGGCCAAAGAGCTAGATGTAATATCTTTTTGTTAAGCAGATCGGGTATATCGCGGTTCTTGGCCAAAAGACAAATACCAAATGATTGAAAATTTGAACTTTGGGTTAATTTATCTACAAGTATTGTGTGAGAGCTCTGGCTTAGACATTATAACGTTTTGTATGCGGCACAGTAAGTTAATTATTAAATTTTTTTTGAAAATAACGCAACTTATGCGTAGTGAAGTTTTGTATACCCCTTCCCTCAGTTTGGTTTCTTTTGAAATAACAAACATTTGGAGCGTAATTCCTATACGCTATGAAAGAGATGTTTACAATTGTGTATGCCTCCTCCAGCTGGGGTGTGGTCTAAAGAGTGGCCAAGGGTTAGATCCCAGACGTTGAACGGGAGATGCGCGCGCGCACTTACGTTCTGGTCTGGTCTGTGGTGTGGATGGGGGCAGCGAGAGGACATGCATTTCGGGATAGGATAGTGTCTGGGCATTCAGTACAGAGTAGGATTTCATTGACACAGGACACGACACAGGTGTGGAAAACAGTTTAAATATTTATTGTTTTGTTTGTTTTTCTGTTTGTCGAAGTGCCCCTCTACCTCTGTGATCTATTAATCTATCTGTGATACATTAATTAAAGTACATATTTTACTCTGGGAATAATTTTGGTTGTACAGCTCCTGTGGGCAGCGGAATTTCGTTGTGAAAATTATTATATGTGTAGTTAAGGTTTGAGATTGTGTATAGAATGCAGATGTACTGGATGCACGTACATCCATATATCAGATATCAGACAATAAATATCTATTATAATGCCTTATAATGCGAAAATAGGCAAAAAGGTTAGCCCTAATGGGGGTCGCTCGGGTCTCAAGTGCGTCAAAATATTTACTGACATTTGACGCTAGAAAAACCTACCCCCAAAAGAGGCAATGTTTTGGATACACATATATTAATACCACCTATTAGAGGATGTAGGTATTTCTCTATTGATTTATAGCATATCCGATGTGTGTGTGCGTGTGTGGGGGGGAGCTTTGTGTGTCTGTTATCCTTACATTTGTTGATGAGGTGTTGTATGTTTCTTTTTGCAGCTCATCCAAAATGAATATAGTATTGGGAAATTGTGTGGGAAGCTGCGACCAACTAGCCGGACCACCGCCAGACTTTATATTATCGATGCCGCCGCCGCCATTGCCATCGTTCCTCATCAGCAAACCGACTACCATCGAGACCCTGATGCCGTCCAATGAGTCGCAGCCGTGCTTTGCCGCTTTCATGTGCGGCCAGGGCCAGGGCCAGCACAATGAGAGCAATGGCAATGCCTTGATGGAGCTGGTGCGTAGCGATACCAAGAGTCTGGAGAACATTTGGTTATTTGTCTCCTCCTGTGTGGGTATATTCGTGCTGGGCTGCTTTCTGGCCATCATTGTCATCAGATGCAGGGAGTAAGTGTCTGCTTAGAGGGTCTACAAGGGAGTATCTTAATCCCAATCGAATCTGTTCCATTTTGCAGCACATTCTTCTCGTATCACGATGCAAACATCAAGCAGACGGCCATCAATGCCTTGGGCGAGGCAACCAAATCGAACGCCTTCTCCTCGGGCGGCATACTGTATCCTTGTGCGACGGCCAACAGTAGGGATCTGCTGCAGAGCCAGCTGGTGAATGATAGCCGTCTGCTGTGGGCCACTTTAACACCTCATGGCACTAGGCACTTTATCATTGAGAACTCGCAGGATGGGGGCCACTACGAGTCGGTGGATTATCGCGGCAAGGCCCACAGTCAGGTGTTTCGCGGCTATGCCAAGCATTCGCAATCGTTTGTCAAGGTAAATATCAATCACAAGTGATAGCCAAAGCTCTGATCTCATTGATACCCTCTCACTCTCTGCAGTCCTTTGATAATAATGGCTTCGTTGATTACGACTATGAGGATCCCACACCTTTGATGGATTCCTATCACGATGACATGGACTCTGGCTATCAAGAGCCCCATGAGGTGACTGGCTCCCTGAATCAGTCGTCCCCCATGCATGGCCATGGAACAGCGAATGATACACCGACAATGACAAATGTGAACACCCTATCCATTAGCCGCAAGACCACACTGTCGCGACGCATCAGCGATGCTTCCTCGCACAATGGGACAACGATGTAATGTCTGCTGGGTGCCGCACGAGTAGTTTCGTTATGTAAATTACACCGAAAAAGAGTGAGGAGGGTGCAGGTCCATCCACAACTAACTACAGATCATCACAGTATTTTCGATACAGATACAGATAGCAGATGCAGATACAGAGATACTGATGATATTTTAGTCTACTCTTAAGTAGGGGGAATACAGATACAAGATACAAAATACCGAATACAGATCGGAGTGGAATTGTAAGCAATACTAATGTTGATTAAGAATAGATTCGCGCTAATAGAGGGCCCTGTATCGTGTATCGAACCCAAGGAAAAAAAACAAAAACCAAAAACTAATATACGCATTGCGCTCGCTCTCTCAATTGCTTTTTACACATCTCGTACGAGCATCATAAAACACACATACACACACAAACTAAATACTACAAATACTAAAACTACTAAATATACTAAAAACTAATCAACTAGTTTCGGGCAACAACTATTGTATCTCATTACATGCATACCTATTGAACCGATTTCTCAAACACTGGATTGAATAATTATACAATTTTAAACGTACACACAAAAAAAGCTCATTTCATTTTAGGCAAGGAAGCAAAAAACAAAAAAAGGAAAGTTATTTTTTAGTTTCACTTTAGCAGTGTTTCAAAAACTTCTATCAACAGATAGAAACAAAAGAAAACGAACAAGTGAGCGAAAACCTTTCAAAAGACGCCAAAATTCAAAGATATTATTATCAGGCATTTTTGATTCTGCGATTTGCGATAACCGGAGCAAAATCAAAATTGTCAACGAAAGTTGAACATTTCCGAATAATTCTGCCCGCAATATTATTTGCTAAATTGAATTATTTGTTGGGTATTTTTAATACCATTTTTTTAAAATTTTATTATTATCTCTTGACAAAAGTTCTTTTAGAAAATCTCTCTTAAATATTCAACGATATAAACAAAATAATTCCAAAAAAATATCCCAATCTCTACCGGTTTTTGTTAACTTTTGTTTGCTCAAGAAATTCTTGTACTAAACATTACATTTTAAAAAAAGTATAAGCCATTTATTGCCTTAGGTTGCGCTCATGGAAGTTTCACATTCCGGCGGTAAATAATATGAAAAGAAAACAGGGTTATAAAAATCCAAAATTAATAAATTATTATATCAGCGCTAGGCTGTTAAAAAGAGTCGCACAAGAATATTTACAAGGCAGAGAAGAACACCGAGACTTGGTCACTTTTTCGTTTTCGTCTACTGCGGCTACTGATATTATTTAAGCAGCAAAAGAATGAAACTTATTTTAAGATTTCTACTACTTCTACTCAGCTCTCGTTTTTAGGCAGTGCAGAGTGCAGTCAACAGCTTAATATACTCTTGATCCAGTCGTGCAGATGCACCTCTATAACATTCACCTGGCTGTAGTTCTTCAAATGGAACTGATTGAATGCCGTCGTCAAATGAATGACGGCCGAGACAAAGTCACTGAGGCGTAGGGTGCCATCCTTGCGGATATAACGCTGTATGAGGCAGTTCATGATGTCGGTGCTCAGCTGAAAGCCAATGTCACAGAGGGCATCGCGCAAACGTTCCGCCCGCAAAATGCCGGCCTTCTCCTTGGTGTACATCTTAAAGACGCCCTGCCACGACTTGAGATTCACCATAAACGTCTTGAACTGCTGAAAGGTGATGCGCCCATTGCCGCTCTTGTCCTGCAAGGCAATCACCTGGCGGCAAATGTCTATGTTGGCACACCCCTTGATGTAGTCATTGGGCAGGCAGGCCTCCAGCAGTTCGTGCAGCTCAAAACAGTTGATTGTCTTGTTCTCATCGGCCAGCTGCATGTACACCGGTTCGTACTGGCATACGCTCTTGATCTTCTGTATGCTGTCCTCGCTCTTGAGGGCAGGAAACGGGTCCAGCAGTATCATCGTCTGGGTCTCCAGGCAGGACAGCCGCAGCGCAGAGGTTCCCAATATACGGATGGTGAAGTGGGCCTCCTCCGCCGGCTCGTATGTGGTTGGTATGAGCACATAATGGCCCGCCTCGAGCTGTGTGTGATAGCTGACATGCCGCGTGTTGCCATAGTCCGAGTTCAGAAAGCTTACGTGATTCTTGAAGAAGTCCTTCTGCAGGCACTCGTTCAGGTTGTACTCGCGATTCCATGTGTACATTGTGAAGCCAATGACCTTTGGCTCAACGGCCGTATGCTGATTGAGGGCTATGACAACGTCCTGTTTCTCCTGTACGGAAACAAGGAGTTGCGGATTGATGTGAAAGGACTCATGATTACGACAACCGCCGGCTGTTACGCCCCGTTTCCACTGGCCTTGGTACATCTTCATTTTCCAATGAAGCGGTCGATTCTTGAGCATCTCCTCATCATTGGCCGTCTCACTGTCCAGATAGACGATCTCCAGGGCGGTGAAAATTTGTACAAAATCATAGAACGACATCCAGAACTCGCCCAGATTCAATTGATTGAGCAGTCGTGCCCGTTCCCCCGATGAGACACGCTCCCAGGTCTTTGACAGCGGCGACCAGTCGCCCAGGAAATTGGTCTTATCCCCAAATGGCTTGCACGAAAACGTATCCTTTACACAAATCAGCTGCACAGAGTCCCCCATCAGTGTCTCTACCTTGTCCAGGCTGGAAAGTCTGCAAAAGAGAAACCATTGACAAATCCTGCATATCGATATGATATGATATATATGTAAGTCCGTAGCCTACCTGTAGTTCACATTTACCAAAATGCCATTTGGCAAACGTTCGGCAATGTTTTTCTTCTGCACCGAGGAGGTTTTGACCGCCAGGCAGGTGACAATGCATGTGGACGAAAGCAGATCCTTGAGTGTCTGCGGTCTAATAGTGTCGGTCACAATGGGCATACACTTGACCACGCCGCCAAGCAGATCCGTGAGTCCATCCGAACGCGTGCCGTACTTCAGAGCCTCATACGAGCCATGCAGCTTGGCTATGGCCTTCTCGAGGAGCGCGGCCCAGAAGCAGTTGGAGGACTGGGGCTGCATAAAGGCCAGGCGGCCGTTGATTGTCGGTAGACGATCGTCGACCAGCACCTCGACCCATTCGCCACACCACCACAGGCGAAAGCGATAGATGCCCTGCGATTTGCTGAGGCTCTGATCGGCGGGCACCACGCGATAGAAGAGATTCCGCAATGAGTAGAGGACCCCGAGGCAGGAGACCAGCCAACGATCGCCCATCTTGCCAGGCACCACATCGAATTCGGCGTTTTCATTGAGAAAGGAGGCCTGGGCATTGTTCAGCTCGGCAATACGCTTCCACTGGAACGTGAATGGGGGCGTTTGATAGTAGAAGACGGACGACTGCACTGCGGGGAAATCGCCGTCTTCCCACAGTACGTTCTTCGATCGACAATCACTAATAATGCGCTCATACTT
Organism: Drosophila athabasca; assembly: GCA_008121215.1. Lineage (NCBI taxonomy): Eukaryota > Metazoa > Arthropoda > Insecta > Diptera > Drosophilidae > Drosophila > Drosophila athabasca. The sequence continues at coordinate 5,599,307 of CM017796.1, read as the reverse complement.
TGATGCCATTTTATATCTCTCTTGTCTGTGTTGTATGTTGTATATATCTTGTCCATGGGTGGCTGCTGCTGTTCACATTATATTCCACCGATCCGTAGGCCTAAAGCAGCTAAATCTCTCGCTAAATCTCCGCCACTTGTTGTAATCGAAGTGAAAGTTAAAGAGCTGCATTAAAATATACACAGAGACAGTGCCAACTAGCCTAAGCCTAGCTTCAGCGTATCGTATCGGATCTGGTTCGCTCGTGCGAACCGTTTTAATTGGGCGCACGCCACCCCACTCCCCCTCACCCAACCACCTCCAACAAAATCATACCATTGGCTGAATCTCGGTCTGGTCTTAACTGGTTCCAGATAGGTTGAGAACGGAACTTGAACTGGAACCAGCGCGATCCCAATAGAATTCGGACTATCGTAATTTAAATTTAAATATAAATTAAAGAATGTTATAACTTCAAACTGTAAGATCATCAATGTAAGAAGACTATTAAATAAAATGAAAGTGCTGTATGGCAAAAGTTTTAATATGTTTCATATGAAATCGAGTGCGGGGCAAAATTAAAACTCTCGCATATCATACAATATGTGCAATACAAAAAATACAATATAAATTGTAAGCCTAATAGTTTTTAACATAATATATAATTATTATAATTGTTGAATCGACTCCGTTCACAATCAGCTATCGCATAGTACGCCCCTGGTTGCAGCTGTAATCGATAGTTTCCGCCAGCCCTAGTCGTCGTCGCTATAATTATAATGTGCATTTGTTTTTGTTCACAAAAATCGTCCGTTCTGTTTCTACCGTAAAGGCTTTAATCGCATTTTGATAATGCGATCACGGTGAACGCCACGTAAAATGGTGTAGTGCAGCCCAAAAATTAATATAGTTTATGTTCGTTCTGTATTTTTGTTCAACAAATAAACCACACAAGAGAGTCAAGTCAGCAAAAAGTGACCCAGACAGCTGATCCAAAGGCCCCACAGCAGCAGACAGACCGACCGACCATCACACCTGCTACGAATAAAGGGGATTTATTTACAAAACTGGCATTTCTGGCGAATCTAAACATCGCCTGGATATTACAATAACATCAATTTGATTGATAATGGCCCTGTCCAGGAATTTGATATCAAAGATCTGTAAGTAAAACTGTGTATTCGAAAGTACCGTTTTAATTCTTTATGCATGTATGTACGGTACGGTATGAGCTTGTGTTGTGTGTGTGTGCCAGCACAGTGTTGTGTGACTGTGTATATGTAGTGTAGGTGTTTTACAAATAAAGATATCGAATATACAGTTGAACAAACAATCGAATTGCATTCTAAAAAGATGGATTTCCCATCAGTAACTAGAGTACAATAATCCCTTATTCCATTTTTTCTTTTGGCAGATGACATTAAGGCACACGATGGTAAAGTCACCAGCCTCGATCTGGGGGAAACGGGCCGTGTGCTGGTCACCGGCGGCGAGGATCGCAATGTCAATCTCTGGGCCATTGGCCAGAACGAGTGCTTTATGGTGAGCCATTTATCTCGATTACTCATAGACAAGCCAGGCCATATATTCAACTCAATTTCAATTTCCATTTCAGTCCCTAACTGGCCATAATCGTTCCATTGATTGCGTACGCTTTGCATATAAAGACAATTTTGTTTACTCTGCCGATGATATTGGCATCATACGGCGATGGGATCTCAATGCCCAGAAGATATACTCAACGCTCAATGGGCATATGAAGAGTGTGCGCACCCTCGACTTTAATCCCTCCGGAGAGTATGTGGTATCCGGCAGCAATGATACCACCGTAAGGTGAGTTATCCTCCTAAATCTAACATCTTTTAGGAGCAAACTGGGTTGCTCGCTGAAAGATACTCGTATCTGTATCTGTTCGTGATTTAGAGTGAGAGGGGTATAGTTTCGGTGCGTCTCGTCTCCCTCTGTTATGCGTCAGTTTTTGATAGCGAATGCACCTGAGGAAATTATCTTGTTTTTGTGGATTTATCTTGCAATTCTTTCTGTCAAAGATTCCTGATCGCTAAATAAGCTTAAACTTGATAATAATGCAAGATATTCTTTGTAGGAATACATTCCATACAATCTGTGAGGTGAAGAAAACTGCATTTTATGTGTGTACACTTTGAGGTCTGTCTTCTGGCTCCTCCTCCTTGCTCTGATCTTTTCTTAGACGTCGATTATTTGCCTGTTCCTTGGCCAGGTCCCTCCCTAGTGTTGTCGATCTGCTCGTTCAGACCTTGTACAGCATTTTGAGGAGCCTTCTTGGGCTGTATTTTGGTATGCAGCTCCTCCATGAGTTCTTACAGGGTTTGCCCTCTCTCTATTCGAGGACGGGACTCCTTGGAGTCGCACAATGTGCAGATCGGCCTTCACTTGTATGCACGTATTCCTCTGCCATTTCCCCCACTATTTCCACTATCAGAGACTAGAACTAATGCTAGATTTGTTCTGTTGAGTTGGGAACTATTTCCAGCATAAAAAATGAGATAATTTTAAAAAACAGTCGTTAATTTATTAGGTCGGAAAAGGGTTTCGTTTCTATTTCTACCACCGAAGGAAGGGGAGGGGGCGTTTACTGGTGCATACATATGTACAGATATATAACGATTATATGTATAAAAAAGGCAAAAACAGAAGGCCATTTATTCAAAGACAAGCAGAAGCATCAGCACGTGCTTACAACTTGGCCTTGGTGCTCTTTAGATCAACGTAGGCCCCCGAAATAACCTCCTTGCCGGTCTCAACCACCAGGGTGCGGAAGTGAACGCGTGTGCCCTCCAGCCACATGTCCACCTTCAGCGTCTGGCCGGGCAGAACGGGTCCGGAGAAGCGCACTTTAATGGCCTTGAAGAGCGTCGCATTGTTGCCGGCATACTGGCTGAGAACAGCCCGAACTGAGTAGCCCAGGGTGCACAGGCCATGCAGAATGGGTGTCTTGAAGCCGGCCATGCGCGCCATTTGGGGATCAATGTGCAGGGGATTGCGATCGCCGGAGAGTCTGTAGAGGACGGCCTGATCCTCGCTGGTCGAGTACGTAATGCTGGAGTCCGGCTGGCGGCTGGGATTCGGCAGCAGTGGCACCACACCGGCAATGGGATTCTTCTTGCCACCGAATTTTCCAGCGCCCACCACAAACACGCAACTCTGGTTCTTGACCACCAAACGACCGTTCTCGTCAAACGAATCGCAATTGGTCACAACAACAGCGCCGGATCCCTTGTCCATCACATCGAACACCTTGCCGGTCGTTGTCAGGGTACCGCTGGTGGGCAGATCGTCAGCGATCTCCAAATACTGTTCGCCGTGCAGAATGTTGGTGAAGTCGACCTGATTGTTGGGCAGGGCACTGCTGACCAGCCTGTCCGTGGACATGGCCAGAATTAGACCGGGCAGGACAAAGAACGAGGGAATGGCCGAGAAATCAGCATCGTTCTCGTACAGGAATCGCAGATCCTGGCTGTTCTTGATCGAGGCACCAATGCCCAAGGCGTAGGTGATGAGCTCCTTGTTGTCGAATGTGAAAGTGTCCTCGACGGCATCCTGACCGCCGGCCTTTAGCTTCTCGAGCACCTCAAGCAGATAGCCAGAGGCCTCGGCCATCGAACTGAGATGCTTCGCCTGCGACATGTCCGTCACCTTTGACCAGGCATTCTTCACGTACTCGATGGTGACGGGATCGTCCAGAGAGGGTCGCACAACAGCTCCCTTTCCACGGACCGTCTGCACTTTGGTGGCCCATCCAGCGGCGCTTTCGATGTAGCTGCCTAAACGAAAAGATTTCGAAAGATTACAAAGAGTCCACTACCATTATCAGAGATTATTCTTTATCTTGTGGCAAAAGAATGAACTTTGTTCTGCCAAACTTTGAATGGCAAATTCGGAAGTGAACCTCGAACACTCACCATTGTCCTCGCAGGACTCGTGGCACAGGTAGGCCACAACAGGAGCAATCAGCTGCGGCTTCAGCTCATTGAAGAGAATGTCGGGCAGGATGCCCTCGGTCATGCGGCTGGCCGCCGTGGGGATAATCACGTTGCAGAAGATATTATTTTTAGCGCCCTCGATGGCGACGGTGTTGGCCAGGCCGACGAGTCCCATTTTGGCCGCCGCATAGTTGCCCTGTCCAAAGTTACCAAAGATGCCCGAATTCGAGGAGGTCATGATGATGCGGCCAAAGTTCTGGCTCTTCATGTGTCCAAAGGCGGCCTGGGTGCACTTGAAGCTGCCCTTCAGATGGACATCGTTGACCAGATTCCAATCCTGTTCGGATGTTTTGAGAAGGCTGCGATCGCGCAGAATGCCGGCATTATTGATGAGAATATCCACACGGCCATAGGCCTTGATGGCCGTCTCAATGACCTTTGCCCCATCGATGACAGAATTGTAATCGGCCACCGCCTCGCCGCCGCTCTTGCGTATCTCCTCAACGACCACATCGGCGGCCCGCTGTGAGGCACCCTCGCCGGAATGAGTGCCGCCCAGGTCGTTGACCACCACCTTGGCACCGCGAGAGGCAAGCAGGAGGGCATACTCTCGGCCCAAGCCGGCACCGGCACCAGTCACCACCGCCACACGGCCATCGAAACGCAGTTTGCCATCAGAAGACATGTTTTTTCTCTAGTTAATTTTCTTTTCTCTGTTTTGGAAATCCGGTTACGCCTGCACCAACTGCTGTTCAGCTGTCGAATGAAAAAAGAAAGGTATTCCGTGTTGAATTCTTAGTTGGGGGGGCATTGATTCCAAAGTGTGTCCTGATAATGATATCTCCAGAGGTACTATATATGCATGTACATATATCTATATATATATATAAACATATACATACATATGTATGTGCATACAGAATGAACTTGTGAAAGTTTTACTGAATCGAAAGACAATTCGGTTTGATCCAAGTCCAACAGCAGTTCAGAGTTCAATAAAACGAACACAAAATGGCACAAATTGACAACAAAATGTTTTAATAATGTTTTTCTGCTATAAAACACACAAACACAAACAAGCAATATATATAGATGTGTGGATTAGAGCAATCGCCGCTCCCCATTTACACACGACTTACAGTTCTTGTAGACTGCACGCACGTTAACGTTGCTCCTTGGATGCGATGCCTTAACTTAACGGAAAAAGATTAGCTCTATATCGCAGGTACAAAGTGCAACAAAGTGATAAGCAACAATTTACTTTGGTGCTGTTGCTGTTCAGAAGGGGTTTAATCGGAGCAAACGAAATTCCGCGCTGCCAGATCGATGGAGAAAACATATGACAGCTGGGATATCGATTAGTACATCAATCGATGGGATGGCTGTAAATGCAGTGCGATGTTTCTATTATGTTAACTTTCTTGCGACCATATATACAAGGAATTAAATGGTTGACATTTTATTATAATAATACTACCTATCTATGCCACTTAAGGTAGTATGTCTGTAAACTTAAAGGGCACTGCACTATTGTTTTTTATTAACTTTTGAAAATGGCGCCATTGAAGGTGTTTTTATATCTGCCTCCATCTTAATAGAAACTCTATCGATATGTCTATCGATTTTGAAACAATCCGCGAAAATACAAATTCGAAACTAGCAAAGGTACAAGTTATAACGCAATGATAAAATGATGAGAAATTGACAAATATTATTGCCAATAAATATGCAAAAAATAAATGAAATCCATTTAAATATGATGCATTTTTTATACTTGCGTTTCAGACTTTGGGACGTGCAGAATGAGAACAATTGCATTCGAGTGTGCCGGGGCCATATGTCGCATGTGAACTCTGTTAAATTCTCCCCGGACGGACTATGGATTGCTTCCGCTGGCCTGGAGGGATCCATTCTCATCTGGGACATACGGAAGAGCAAACAGATCATGGAGTTTATAGCAGATCCACCAGTCACGGCCATCACATGCATACAGTTCCATCCGTTTGAGTTCCTGCTCGCCGCTGGACGCATCGATGGCACCGTGTCAATCTATGATCTGGAGCATCAGCAGCTTGTCTCGCAGACCACACATTTCTATGGCCAGGCCATCAGATGCATCACGTTCAGTGACAATGGGGAATGCCTCTTTGTGGGCAGTGTTTCGGGCATCTCTGTCATCGGCTGGGAGCCCGATCGTGAGCTGGATCACATAAAGGGCTCCTGGTCTTCGTTGGGTGACATGAAAGTGGTCAACAATAAGCTGGTAAGTGGCTGTGTCCCTGAAGCTTTCGAAATCCCACTGATCCCTCATTTTGGTTATGTTACAGATCTGTGGTTGTCATGAAATCGATGCTGTGTCCATTAATACCATTAGTCTGGACCGTGTGATACCGTTCTACCAGCCGCCGAATACCCTGCCCAACTTCAAGCACAATTCAACAAACCGAAAGAGTTTCACGCGCGGCAACCAAAAGTTTCGTTTGTCTTTGGGTGGCGCCAAGCCCGCCCAGGTCAAGGAGGAGCAAGAGCATGACAATAAAAGTCACAGTTTCGATGATCTATCGTCGCCAAATCTCAGCCTGGAGGTTGTAAACGAGGCGGTGTTGGAATCGACCGAAACATCGCCCATGTCGTCACTGCAGCATCTGCCACAGCCCGGTACATCGGCACTTGGTGAGCTCGTGCATCCCTATAGCCTTGATACCGCCCCGCTGCGGCACACCAAGTTCTCGCGGCTGCCCGACAATATGATGTACAATATCGACACAAACTACAGCAGCTACAGCGGCATGGATATGGGCGGCTCCAGCCGCCCCTTGCAGATGAATGGACCCAGCTCGCTGCACGCAGCAGAGAACTATAACAATATTTATCCGCTGGAGAAGGAGGCCGAGCCCGAGGCGGATGTGCAGCATGTGGAGTACAATCTGAATGATAGCAATGGACCGATACTCTCCAACTATGATAACTACGAGATGGCCGAGGACTTTCCAGTCAATCAGAACCTAAACTATTTGGTCAACAGCTATAAGGCAGTCCCGCCCGCCTCCTCCACGATCAATGCCTCGTCCAAGTCGATCAAGAAAACGACAACCAATCTGCACAAGCGTGGCACGGGCATCAGCAACACCAAACAGTCATCGACGGCCATTTTCGGTAGCAATAAGCTCAGCCAAGTGTCGTCGGTTAGCTCGATGGAGCTGCACAAGTTGGACGACAATATGATACTCAAGAAATCGTCCTCCTCGAATGTGGTCAACAAGAACAAACGTCCGATGGGGGCGACCATGCAGAGCTACAAGGAGAATAGCCAGCAGAAGAATATCAATGTGGAGATAATCACAAAGCCGCCAATGAGGTCACGCACCACCCTAGACATGCGTATATCGCATCAAAACAAAACTCAGGAAAAGCATACACACGTGAGTGATCCGCAAATTGGCAGGTTTCCAGGAGCATTCCATATTGATTGATTCCATTCCCTCTTGCAGCAGCCACTTAACAATCAGCGCAATATAGCAGATGGTCACAATGATTTTGAATTCCTCTCAAGATCACACGAGGCTGTGCTGCAGGAATTGAGCAATCGCCAGACCAGCCTGGACCTGCTACGACACTCCACAAGGTGAGCGTTTTGACTTTCAACTGACTCTTAAGCTCTGTGATTCCATATAATACCTTTCCATAGGTCGCATGATGTTTTGGGCGCCTTGAAGCAAGCTAGGAATACCGGAAGATCGATCTTTATAGATCTGCTGGGAGCCATCCTAGAAAAACCGTAAGCTGCATAGAAGATTTGTGTAAATGATTTTTGTAAAATCTTTTAATGTATTGTAGGTCCTCGTGGAACTTGGATTTCTGCGTATTTGTTCTGCCAGAAATATTTGAACTGTTGCAAAGTCAACACAAGTTGTAAGTGCCACAGCATAGAATACCCTAACAAATATCGGGATAAAAACTAATTGTAAATTGTTCTTTACCAGCCACTTTACCAGAGCCTGTGATACACTGCGTATCATTTTGTCAAACTTCTTGCCAACCATCCAGGAGAACCTCGACCCGTGGGCGGCCAACGGCTTGGGTGTGGATGTGACGAGGGAGGATCGCCAGAGGAAGTGCGCCGAATGCCAGCGATGGCTGTTGCAGATCAAGAACCTGCCCGAAAGTATTCACTTTGGGGGCACGCTGTCACAATTGCAAAATATTATTGTTTTTTGAAAAATTACATGGCATATCTGTAGACTGTAAATTGTCCACGGGGTTCAGATTAGATCCAGACTCTTGAACGATTATCACCCACCCCAAAGTGCAGGAATAGACAGCTTCCTTTTTCATTTTTTTTCGGGGGAGTGGCCTCATTTGTCGCTCTAAGCTGCCAAAAAAAAACTATAAACAAAAAACATTAAAACAAAACACAATCGATTCAGGAGAAGCAGCCGCTTCGGAACCCTGTTTGTCCAGCATTAACAAAAACCCTTAGTCATTAAATGATTTACACTATTAATTCGTTATTGCAACTAATTTATACAATTATTATTTACACATACCATCTAAGCCTTATAAATTTCAAAAGTGTGCAACAAAAGTGCTGTAAACCATGTGTATTTATTTCTTTAAAATCAAATCAACTGGACGGGATTATTGTATGAGTACTTTATAGTACCATGAAATCTATGCTAACAATCTTCTTCAATTCTGAGCTCTCAAAGGAAGGATTTCCATACCAATGGGTAGGTTGTATCAAGGACTATACAATTACTAAGATGTTGCATGAGGCACCAAAAGGCTGTGCTATAGCATGGTTTTTCGTGATGCCCCGCCGGCAGAGGGTTAATGCCTTGGGAAGCTCTCGTTGAGGTGGCCGTTGTCAGCGATCAGTTAGTTTCGGTGCGGGCCACCGTACTCATTGGCAAGATCCTATAGCTGATGCACACACACCTGCCGCCGGAAATTTGCTGTACCAGCCCAGCCTTGCCCACACTCATTGGCCATGCCACGCACGCTAATCAACAGTTTGCGATGGCAGCGAAGATTGCCTTGGCGGCGATTATGAATACGGACTCTATTTCTTTGATTAGATACGATTCGGTTCCTTTGGCCTGGCGCTGCGCGACGAGCACGACTGTCCAAATAGCGAGGATGAGCCCGCCAGCTACTTCACCTCGAAAGCCACTTGCGATCCCACGTACTCCAAGTGCAGATGGCAGCGACGAACTGCTCGGAAAGCGAGTCCCGCTGTTGTACTAGGAAGTGCATCAATCACAGTTACCGCTGCGATGCCGAGATACACTACGACGACAGCAGTAACGAGATCACCCTGAAACATAACCTACAGGGCGAATCAGTTCAAGCGCAGCAGTTCAAGTGCGGCCTTCAATACGTGCATTAATAAGTGGGTAGCAAATGGATGTTCGTAGGCTCCGAAATGTATACTCCTTTTATCCCTCTTTCAGCCAGTATCAATTGAACAGCGATGACGACTGTCCCGATAGCTCTGATCGGATACGTTTAGCTGCGGCAACGTTAAATGCATCATGTTACGCTGGAAATGCGGTGGCTTGGATGATTGCCTGAACGGCAGTGACGGGATCTACTGCCACACGAACGCCTTCAAGTGCCACAATCTGATCTGCAAACGGAGTTCGGCTTTCTGCGGTGGCGTCAACGATTGCGGCACCAACGAGGACAAGTCGGATCAGGTGTGTGCCTGCAGAGGCCAAACTGGCATTTGTCGTGCGTATCCGTGGGTATATAATGCGATCATTATTCTACTGTTTAAAAACCTTTCATTTTCTTTCAGTATCAACAAGGTTGTCCCTTGGTTCGCAAAGTTTTGCAGCTGTTCTGATAGCGCCAAATCAACAACGGTGGTGGCTTTATCAAGTTGAACAAGGCTACCATCAACATGCTGCGTAGGGGCTACCCCCAAGGGCAAACTGCGAAAGGCTCACAACATTTAGTGTGTTGAAGATTTGGTCCATGAGATCTTCACCGGTGGACCCAATTTCAAGTACGCCTCCAACTTCCAGGGGCCATTTAAGCTAAACACCCCCACCGGTGGCTGGCGCAAGAAGGTCAATCACTACGTTAATGGAGGCGATTTAGGCAATCGTGAGACCACATCAACCGACTGTTGCGCAAAATGGTCCAAGCGTTAGTTTTAAAAACAATAGAAACATTTAGAAATTACTAAATGCCCTTCAATACAAAAAGCAGTGTTTACTTAATTTTTATTTGTTTTTTCAATATTAAAATAGATAACTGTAATTTAATTGTTTAAATTGGCAGAATTGTAGCGTTTTCCCACAAAAATGTATGCCAAATTGGAAATTTCATATGTTCAACACAATCCACGCAGATGCACCGATTAGCAGCAATAAGATTGTGCATTGACTGTTTATTACTGTTGCTTTGGACACCTAAAAAGCGCGTACAATGCACAACCAATGCAAATATCCTGCTACATATAGGGTGCCATTGAAATAAAGTTACCAATAATAATTTTATTAAATAAATCATTTGCCTTTCAGCTGGCAGTGTTTTTAATTAAATATGTATACACTCAAATGGTCCAAGGAAGGTTGTAAGCAATGTGCTAAATTTGAATTCCAATAACATGGGAATAAGACAAAAAACGGAATAGACACCCAGGTATTCATTTATTTTATTACTACCATGTAACACAAGCCAGCATTATTTTTTCGATTATCTGGGTCTACTCTACTGATGTCCGCTGGAATTTGATGTCGTCACGTGTATATTCTGGACTAGACGCTGTCCCCAATACTCCTCTAAATTGAATGGCTTGAAATTTTTCAATTGATTATCAGATTCGTTGCAGTAAATAACGGGTGTTCCCTGCTTATAGACCTGTCAAAATGAGTGTAAAAAGAAATGTTCTTAAAGCAAGATGAGCAACCAAATTTATTAAAATTCGCTCCGACGCCGAATACAACAACAAAATACGAAGTCTTTGCAGATGCGCAAAAGTTGGCCCTAAGAAAGGAACAAAATATATGTATGACACAGTAAATTGATGCATTATTTATTTGAAGCCATGAAAACATTTAATAGCAGACAATTTTTAGAGAGCATAGAGGAGAGCAAATGCCAGAATTCGACTAATTTATGCGCAATCGAAGCTAGCCCCCTGTGGGGTACGTACATAGAACTGCTTTTGCATGTTGAAAACTTTCCCAATAATGGCAGAATAATGCATTGGTGGGGCCTGGGTGACTGGGAAATCGGTGACAACGGACAACGTCATCGGAGCGTGTCGTGGACAAGTTCGCGCTAAATCATGGGGCTGGGGCTGGAGCTGCAGGTGATTTAGATGCGTCGTTAAAATGTCAACCAAATGCAGATGATTATGGGTGGTAGGTGGCACGCCCAGATGGACCCCATATGGCAGCAGATACCACTTGGTAGTTTCAGTTGTAGTTTTAGTTTGTGGATCGGCATGGAGTTTTGGAAGCGGAGGGAGAGCATTCGCATTCTTGCGGTTGAGTGACTCGAATGGAATGGAATGGCCAACAAAGAGCGGGCTATAGCTAGAGCTAGGCCAAACAAAGCGGGCTTTGAAGTTCAGTTTACCATGTCGCCGCATCATTGTGTGGCTCTAATGCCCTACCTATCGATAGCGTTTTGGAGCGATTAAGGCGCCGGACAGTTGGGAGTAGTTCATCTTCGCCAGCCGTCGGCAACGGTTGAGTTTTTCGCCCTCCAAAAAAAATGGCACTAGAGAAGTTCATTCTACTATGCTGCTGCATCCATTTGTCTGTGTGTGGGGACAGCTTCGAGATCCCTAACAGGAATACGGACCTGGATCTGGGTCTGGACCTGGAGGCCGAGGATAGCATGGTGGATACGGCGCGGTCCTTGGAACCGGGACAGCCCAAGCAGCTGAAGATACTGCAGCATTCGGCGGGATACACAGACTATGAATACTATCAAAGGCCCAGGCCAGGGGTCGTCCATGATCATTACGGGAATGGGAATGGAAATGACAACGATCTCAGCGCATCCTCGGCCATGAAGAGATTGCATGAAGAGACCAATCCGAGACCAATCAGTGGCGCCGTGCCCCACAAGCCACTGCCTTGGTACGGCGAGTATTCCGGCAAGCCCAGCGTCTCCAGTGTGCCCATGTATCCCTCCAGATCTTACGATCCCTACATTCGGCGCTACGACAGGTGAGTGGCTGAAAAAAACAGAGTTCGAGTTACACACGAGACGACGGTTCTGATTTGGCAGGTTCGATGAGCAGTATCATCGCGCCTATCCGCAGTACTTCGAGGACATGTACATGCATCGGCAGCGCTTCGATCCGTACGACAGCTACAGTCCCCGGGTGCCACACTACCCCGAGCCGTATGTAATGTATCCCGACCGCTATCTGGACACACCCAGTGCCAGGGACTACATCAAGTCGCGACGCGGCTACATCGATGATCCCGTCCCCCTGCCCGACTCCTACAATTCCAAATACGGCCCCTCCCCAAAGCTATCCGACCTGACACTGCCACCGCGTAACCAGCGGGTGGTCTACTACGCCCATCTACCAGAAATCGTACGGACCCCGTACGATAATTCGCGACCGGAGGAGCGCAACTCGGCGGCCATGACCATGTCGGCCGCTGCACCGTACAAGCTGAATAAAAAGAAAATCAAAGGCAATCTGCGACCACTAGGCAATAATTCAACCAGCTATAAAATGACATTATAGAAGCGATATCCCAAATTTATATTTACTTCAAATTGCACTTGAATCGTCGGCAACAGATGTTAGTACATCATACGCCCCTCATCTATTGGTATCGCTTTGAAAACATATTATACCTGCATGGCCTTACCACATTCATTTATTTAACATTAGGACATTTCTTTTTTTTTTTTTTATTTTTGAAAATATAATTAATGGATGAAGCTTGCTTAAGTTTTTTTTTTGTATTTTACGGCATTTGGTGTTTGTTTGATTTCAGTAAATGTGTAGAGAAAATATCTTAGAAATTATTTGTTTGGAAATCAAGGAACTTTTTTTTGGTAACTTAAAAGAAACTTATAATTATCAAGTCTAACAAATTATATACCTATATTATAGATTCTGTCCTCAGTTATTCATTATTCAGCTATTATTTATTAGCATGGATAGCCTGGTGTATTTTCTATATTATATTATATGTATGTGCATTAGATTTTATTCAAATTAGAAAAGTATCAAAACTGATACAAAATGTTGAGTACGCAGTTTTCTTTATAGTTTTTAAAAACTGAAAAGAAAATCATGATGCTTATAATGCTTTGTATGACGTATAATAAAGGTCTTATTTTAGATGCCCTTCATGAATCCAATGTTCAATAAATAATAATTATGCACTTATGAAATTTTTTAGAATCCGTATTAAATCCATCCAGACTAGGGGCATTTAATTACTTACTCTGTCAGATTACATTTACAAACTAAAGCTACAAGTGTGGGTGGGAGGCAGCTACAGTGGCTTTCTTGAGATATGTAACTTACAATTAAATCTTAGTAATGTGATTCATTCTCTTAGACAGATCTAATTAATTAATAACGCATCGGTGGTAGCTCGTTCGTACATACATACATTTTAATACACAGCTCATTGTTTATATGAATATATCATAAAATAAATACCTTTCAAGTTTTACCTAAACATAAGTAGACAATGTTTTAAGCTTTTGGCCAGACAAACGCAGCAATGTTTAATTTTTATGCTGCCACACAAGTACATGATTAGTCTAATTAATATTCATCTGATAAATGGCGGAGGAGATTCTGCTCCTACGAAATACTCGTATGATATCCTGAACTGGTGTTGGGTTCCACGCCCCCAGGCCCATCCTTCCCAGGCTGGGCTTTGTTGCACTTGATCTGTAAATGTGTTTAAGGTTAATAGAGAGTCAAAAAACAAATCATCAATGACCCAAGGGCAGGGCATGGTCAAGACTAGAATTGCTATTCATTTGCAGTAAACATTGAAATGGAACTTGTATGCCACTCACCTATTGCACTCCATCCTGCGCCCGAAGTATGTGGATGTAGATGTAGATGTGATGGACACATCTTCAAGTTATGTATAGCTCAAGTCCGCAGCAGCAGCAGCAGCTAGAACGTTTCATCGGGTCTTTCTCCCCAGAGTCTCGTTAATTACACAATTCCATTACTTTGACTTTTGCCTAGACTTTGGTCTTGGGCCTTGGACTTGGACTTGGGGGATATTAAAGTTTTGCGATTTCTGCAATTTAACTTTCTCGCTGGCCTATGCAAGAAACAACAAGAAGCATTCGTAATTATATGTACGTACATACAGTACGACTATACATATGTGTGTGTGCACATTCCGGTACGCTCCATGAGGCCATTCATCCTGAAGCTTTATGTGTGTTTGGGTTTTGTTCTGGCATTCATTCGTTTTGACACACAACACAAGAGGAGCAGCAGCAGCAGAAGAGCTATTATGGTGCCCCAACACCAACACCACCAACGACAACAAATACTTCAGTAATGCATGGACACGTACGGCTAATTAATGTGCTTTTGTTTGGGGTTACATTTGTCAGAGCATCGCGCGGGCGATGTTATTGCCAAATGTCCGAGGAGAGCAGAGCATGTGACACTTTGGCCGCCGTTTTGCCATATCCTTATATGTAATGTAGCTAAAAATACAGATTCGATAAGACACATCAACAACAATCGGCAAGTCCGCCATTTTTTTTGGAATGGTCACTGATCCCACCTCTAAGTGCGAATATGTGCATATCGACTGGCAGTTTATGGCAGTTTGTGGTAAATATTTGTAATAAAAGCACAAGGTTTCTTTGGTTTACAGCAGGTTTTTTAGGTTGAATATTTGAGTGGCAGTACTCTTAAGTGTTGCCACACCACCTGCTATGAATAAATATTTACATATGTATGTATGTCTGTGCTTTTTCTTCGCCAAACCCGTAAACAACACCAATTTCGCATAGAAAATTGTATTTTGAGAGTATTGACGTATCGGCTATCAAGAGGATGGATGTAAGAAAGTGCTCCCCACCGTTGGGGCTATGCTATTTTACGAGCTGTATTTCGTATGTCCTTTTTCTTTTTGGCATTTCCCTGTTATTACTCACAACTTGACACAGACATTTTCACAGGTCACCGCCACGCACACAATCACACATAGACATGAACACGCACACGCATACGTATACGAACATAAACATAAACACATTTGTCGAAGGGAGCGCGACAATTGCCTGAACGGCGCGGCTGGCCTTGTGGGACATTTTGCATGGAGGAGAGGATGCGATGCGATGGTCCGGCACTGAAGGAGGAGGAAACCTAATGAGCGCGTACCGCCCACGCAATGAAATGGTCCAGAGACACAAGCACACACACACACACACACACCCACACGTATAAGGCAATTTTGGGCTGTTGTCCTGGATCTCGGGGTAAGCAAAAACAATAACAATGATGCACGCGATACTTAACAAACTTTTGTGCCGGGCGGACTCCCATAATTAGAATCATTGAAATAGCCATTCAACGTTCATTTGTCCAGGCACGGACCCGTGCCAGAACTGTCCCAGCAGTAGCTTGGGGTCTCCGTCTCCGTTGTGGGATGGCTGCCTGGCACGACATATGTGTGTCTGTGTGCATGCCTGCCCCATGGTTCAGTGCTCCGCGTGGGTGAGTGAGTGCTCCCGGTCCGATCCGGTCCGGTACGGTCCGGTCCGGTCCGGGTGGGTGTGTTTGGAGGTGTTGTGGCAAATGAGAAAACAATGCCCGAATAACGACTCTCCGATGTGCATTAAAAGATTTATTTCTTTGCGAATAAATGAAGTTTTTCTTTATGGCCAACAGTCACTAGCCTTTTCCACATCGTTGCCGCTTCCTGGACGCACAGCCCCGTGCCCGTGGCCGCTCAACCACACCTTATCCGCGACGAGACAGAACGATGGAGTGTAGGCGTACATTGATGGGGACATAAAGTCCCGGACGCAGCTATTCCTTCTCTGCTTTCCGTGTAATCGCTGAGTAGTTAAATACGCTCTAGTTATACGTACTTACAAGCAATGTGGGATGTCTGAGAGGACTAGCCGTAACATTAATGCCTTCCCCCCGCCCATCTGTCCCATACACACGTCAACAAATCACCGCAAATTTATTTGTCTGAGGCTCGAAGCGAGTCCTGCCTGCCTCCTGCCTGCCTGCCTGCCTGCACGTGCAGTAATTAGGAGTGGAAACAATGGAAGCAGCAGCGGAATGCAGAAGAAGCCTATACAAATTCCTGTGTCCCATTAGGGTGTCAACATCGCAGGAGCATCTAAATCTGGGCTATTAATTTGATGGAACGGGGACGAATAGAAAGTGGACATGAATGTATTGCCCCCAAAATATTGGAATATGTATGGCCGAAGGGTCTCCATATTCTCGGATTCACCTGGGATATCATAGGGAGGCTTGAGCGAACATTTCTGTTCTTTTGAGCATATATTTAAGTCCGGCTAACTATCTTAAATCGGTTAGAGTCACGAAGGTTTATAAAGGCTTATAGAAAACAGAATACAAATTAATTTGAATTAATTTATTTCTTGCTATCTCCGTCGTCATATTCCTCTACTATTTCACAGAAACGATTCCAATCTTCATCCAAATCCTCCTTCAGGGCGGCCACTCTTGCCGAATGACGATCATGCCTTTGACGGAACTGTTCGAGCCTCAGCTCAAAACTCTGCAGCTCTTCCTCCAGAAGTGTACCATCAGCATCTGGGAAGCTGCTGCTAGTCGGTGCTGCGGCGGCTTGTGGAATTTCTAACTGGCACGACACATCGATGGAAGTCCAGTCCCCAGTATTCGATTGATACAGGTTGCAAAACTGATCCCCTACTGAATTGGTTTGCGTGTGGGCCTCCTTCTTCCGGTCCATTAGTGTCTGGGAAAAGTTTGTTTCACTCGAATGTTCTGGAATGTGTGCTGGAACATTTAAACTTGGGCCTGCTTTGTCTTTGTTCAATTCAATTTGTCAAATTTCCAAAGGCATCGGATTATTCTTCCTTTAACTTTGATGAGTGGTAGAGATTTTGTTTTTCAAGAAGCACGTCTCTTAGTTAGAACTGAATATACATACATACAATGTACATATAATATATATAAGTATATGTGTTCCAGATGCACCCATGGAAAAGCCCTTAAGATACTTGAGGATTGAAAGGCCAATCATAGGGAGAATTAGCTATTTCCTTTGGGACATGGTAGTGGAAAATATTGATTGGCTTCATACGTATACGTGATAGGAGCTAGGGAACTTATGCACCCTTTGTGATACCCCCTTGCACTTTTTTAGTTTTTCGAACACAAAATACAGTCTCTAGGGTGGCCACTATCAAGCTCGTGGCAAGGTCGGGAATACTATCAAAGGTATCACAGGTATACTCCAAATTGACCAGTAATCTGCATCCTAATATTATCAAATGTGCACATTTTCAAGTCTGTATCTATATTTTTATAATGTGAAGCGAATTTGAATTCCGTGTGGGAAAAAATATATACCACAGAGTGCTTCGTACTACCTCTAAGGCTTAACGAAGAGCGAGGAATGCTTTTCGCCAATCAACATTCAATAAATACATTAAGAAATTGCCTATTTGTCTGCCCAAAGAGTACAGTACATACTCGTACAAGTACATATTTATTTAATTTCAAAAGTAATCGTTTTCGACCCCTAAAGTATGTACATACATATGTATATACACATACACAAGAAACAGCTAGAGTATTTGTCATATGGTGGAACGAGAATACAATACAATAATAAGACTAGTATGTATTATCAATTATCAATTTTCGTAAATGCATTCATCATTGTAGTAAGATGCAATCGGGCTAATCTTCCAAAGGGCATGAATCTTAAAAATATTCTTGAACTTGTAATTACAGCGCAGTCCTGGCTGGACAGTCCCAGAAGTCGCACAGAGTCCCATTTGGTCCTGCCCATATCTATCTGGCATTCTTCAATGCTCTGCTCTGGAGGCTTGCGTGTACCCTGGATGGGCGGGGGGCGGGGGGCGGGAATTACTTGTGGGAGTGGAATGTGTAATGTGGAAAGGGAGAGTGGCTGGCGGCGCGTGTGGTGGGCAAATGCAAAACCTATAAATCTTGATCGAGACCGCATTATTGATTGGCATTGGCCAGAACCGGCCACGGACACGCAAATGGACATATGTTGGCCAATATTACGAATATTCATGTTAGGCCCAACGCCCCAGCGCACACCATAATGTCAAATGTGCGGGGCGTGGTGGCTGCCACACCGCACCGCACCACACCACACCAAACCACACAGAGCCGCATTATGCCACATTGTTCCACCCCTCTATTGGTAGCAGCAGAACTTGTTCGACCAGCAGTCCGTCCGAATAATAGGATAAATAAATAATTCAAATAAATAACGCTGAAATAAAATCAAATGCAATGACGAATTATGATGCTAAGACTGCGGCTGTGTGTGTGTGTGGTGTGTGTGTGTGTGTGTGCGTTGAATGTATCTCGTTGTTTGGCCTGTGTCCCGAATGATTGGGGAGCTCGTAAATCACTGACAATAGGGCAGATCGCACCCCTCGGGCCTTGATTAGGAAAAGAAGGCAGAAAGGGAACGAACAGACGAGCAGGACACAGGACACAGGACGCAGGACATGGAGGAGGACGCTCAAGTGTCAAGTGCCAAGGGCATTCCGAATAAACAATCTACAACGCAACGGCATAAGAGTATGTGTATCTTGTATCTCTGTTTTGTCATAAATATTAAACGAACTTATCTCTTTCGTCTCTCTCTCCCTCTCTCTCTCTCTCTCTCGGCTGACGAAAAATTTATCATTTGAGTCAAGTTTGTTAATTATTTATGTTGGCCATGCCTCATATTCCTCTATGCTCCTATGCAGCAACTGATTTATGTATGTGCCAAAAGTACACACACCCACACCCGAAGTATAACCGTACAGTACACACCCGATGGCGTGGACTAATTAAAGCAGCTCGATTGATTGCATATGCATCTATTGGCAATTTATTTGCATAGAATATATTTTTTGACATACTAAAAATGGTATTTGCTTAGAAAATACTTAGAAATACAAAATACTTTGCTGTGCCTTGCAATTTTGCTTGCTTCAATTTTAAAATGTTAATTTAAAGACACAAATATAAGGTCATGCTTCTATAAGATATAGATTTCTGCATTAATGTTTATAAATTTATCATAATTGGATTACTTTTTGTTATAACCTTCATTGGAACTACACTCAATCGGTTTCAAGCTTATTTACGTTTGGGGACTATATTTATCCAATATCAGCTTTAATTCGATTTTACTTGGAATGTTTCCATAAGAACTTTCTAGCCGCACTTTCCATCCCATCTGCTGCACCTTTCTGGGGGTCAAAATATGTATATCCTCTACCATTCCTTGTCCCCTAAAATGTCGCTTGAAATAATTGTTTTGAATATTTATCAATTTGTAAAACTGTTTTCTATTTTTTATCAGTGTTCCCTGTATGAGTGTATGTTGCTTCTTTCGAGCGAGCACTGTGTCTATAAGGCTGTCTGTCTGTTGTCTGTTGTTGCTAGTGACATGACATGTGACATTGCATGACAAGTGGCAGCATAATGAAGAAGTGGCAATTATTCAGGACATACTGATTTATTGTGCAGCGTTTTTTCAAATCAATTCTCACTGTTCAATTCCCTGCCATTCCCTATGCCATTCCATGTCGTTCCATGTGTGGCATGTGTGCCGCCATGTGGAGGGACAGGACATCATCGTTAGTCCAGATTCGATTCGGTATTCGGCTTTCGGTTTTCGGTTTTCGGGTTCGATTTCGGTTTCTGTTTCGGTGAAGTGCAATAAAGTCGAATTTAATTGCCCGTTTGAAATGAGCAAACTTAATGGACAATGACTCATTAACACTGACACGTCAAACAATAATGGCGTGTCTGGGATGTGGATGGGATGTTTGCCGAAAAAGGCAAGGAAAATGTGGAAAAGGGCATGGAGGGAAGCGGAGGACAAGCGGAAAGGCGGAAATTGAAATAACGCTTCCTGCGAAAATGCGAGCGACGACGAATGCGACGCACCATGAAACACGTCCATGTCCATGACAAAAGCTCGCCTCCGCACATGGCCACATCAAAAGAATGGCAACACACACACACACACACACACACACACAGACACTGCCACATACTGGAGCAAGGCCAGGGCCAGGGCCAGGGCCAGGGCCAGGAGCTGGAGCTGGAGCTTGAGCACAAAAAAAAAGCAATTAAGGACGTTGAAAGCAATCTTAAGCGCTGCTGACGGTGACAGTAACAACGCTCTGGCGAGGATGAGGGGGTGGGGGGCAGGAACCGGCAGCGACCGGCGAGTGGCTGCCTTCCATGTGAACTCTGATGTCTGTGCGCGAGCGAAAGTGGAAGCCCTTAAGGATGTGACATGAAATGCTTATCAGCCCGACCCCACACACAGCGCACAATACACACACACACACACACACTTTTAACAGGGAAAATACACGCACCGCACCCACCCACAGACGGACCCACTCACGCCCAGCCATTCAGCCACACACACTCAAGACAGTACGTCTAGGAAATTAGTTTTCCCACAGATAAAACTAAGAGTATGTGTGTGTCAATTAAGCAGAAGAGCAGGAAAATGGACAGCGCATCGAATGAGTTCGATCAAAATGTAGCTGGCGTCGTGCTCTTTAAATGTTCCACTCCCAAACCACCCCACCCCACCCCATCCCTCCCATCCGAGCACACGCAGAGAATTCGCCAAGTTTGTCTAAAAAGTTATTGGGCAGCTTCATTGAATGGTCTGCGACTAATGAATAATGCCTGATTTCGCCTTCATTGCCTATGTCCATGCCTATGGGCTATATGCTTCAAGCAGGCATCTGCTGCTGTCCATACAAATGAACCTGCGACCAGCGATTCGAGTCGACCTTTTGCGCACTTCAGCGGCCATATTTGGCCACATTGACATACGGCCTGGCCACGTTTAATTGCAATGCAATAAAAACCAAGGGCCCAATTATACCCACATACTCGTATGTTCCTATAAATGAACTGAACTGAACTGAATTGACACGCGATTTAATGGATACAAAATGGAGATATAGAACTCTAAATCAAAGCTTGAGAAGTTTTTCGGAATTCAATTATGTTCAGGTGTTTCAAAAATTCCATCCAAGATAGAGATTTTCCAAAATAGCTGCTATTGTATTCTAGTTTATATTGTATTTTCTGTGTCATGAACAAGAAATGTATATGGTTTTAGCTTTCTTGCTGTCAACTTTTGTGTCTCGCCAAAGACTGTGTATTTTGGCTTTCAAGGAGTGGCGTCGCCTTCTCTGCCAAGTTTAACCTGTGTCTGCCTGGGGTTTTATTCTGCTTCCACCTGAGACGACCTTATCATTAACATATTCCGATATGAACCATAAGTATACATACGTATCTAAAAAGAGCATAGGAATTCTGCCTCCTTAATCGGTGATCATATTGAGGCTCATTTTGTGTTGCATCTGTAAGGGATAGCAATGAGATTTCTGTGGCTGCATCTCGTATTTAATCAGGGCATCAAAGACGATGGAGTTGATTAAATGGATCGCTAAAAAAAGACCAGTGCCATAGGCTGCCTATTAGCCGACCTTTGTCCCCCTTAATAGCAAATTAATTCAACTCTTAGATATATGCACATACAACTCCATGATATCCTTATGATAGCCTTTTCTTATCTGCTTTTAACTGATTTGGATTGCTTGGATTATAATCTGATTATAAGCCATCTGTATAAAAGATTTCATTCCCTGGGAATTCCAGAAGGGTTATGATACATTCCCCAAAAAACTCAATTTGCTGACCGGAAGAGCGCTTAACTCTGTTTAGTCCTAACAAATGGGTCAAAGGTTAATTTTCAAAAACGCCTGAGCCGAAAGGCCAAGCCCAAACCCAGGCCTAAGCCCCACTGGATCCACAGCAATCGTAATAAGCCAAAGGACAAGGAAATACCCCGCCCCCCTGGCCACGCCACAAAGGCATATCCGTCAGAACAAAACAAATTTCGGGGCGTCCATTCCCGCTGTCATTCCTCACTTTTGTTTTTCTTTTGAATTTTTCATAAAGGAAACAGAAGCGAATTTTGTGGACATTAAAATGCCACAAAACGTTTTATAGTAATTTTTCATCTTTTCGACGGTCGACGGTCGACGGTCGGCGGTCGAATGGTCCGCACTCCCCGCAAAGATGGGGGTGAACAGGACACAGAATTTGGTTTTGGTTTTGGTGGGTGTTGGTGGGGGGGAGATTGTGTTGTGTGTGGGTTCAGTTCTGGCTGAGGAGGGTTCCCCGGGTGGTGGCGATGGAAAGCGGCGGAAAGCTGTCGACATTTATGTTGATCTCACGCAGCGAAATAACACGACGCACGCATCCTATGCTGATAAATTTTTATCTTTGTATGACAAGTTAATAATGTGCCAGTCCAGGCGCCGTCTCCTTCGACATCCTTCTGCCCGCTCCTTGTGCCAGAGAACGGACAGACGGAAGGACGATTACGGCCCGGGGTTGCGCTATGTAGATTCCTTCATTCCTTTTGCATCCAGATCCGGACCCGCGGCATCAAATGAAAGTTGCTTTATTTTTCCTTTTTTTTTTTGCTTTTTTGTTCTTGTTCTTATTGAAATTTCGTTACGCCTGCCAAGGCTGTAGGTAAAGTATTTCCGTGGACTTTTAACGGATTTATTGTGATTTTTGGGTCACGTGACTGTCGAGGAATTTGTTTAGCCTCCTTCCGCTTATAATTGCTTTTCATTTGATTCATTCCCCTCGATAGAGCCAACACATAGCTTAGTGGGAAAGATATACATACATGCGTGAGTCTTTAAAGTTTTTTACATGCTGAAAAATAATGTACTCTGTTTTTTTCTTAGTTCCATATATTACTATATACACATATCCTATATCCTACAAAATTGTAGGTTAAAATTCAAAATTTTCATGCATTTCCTTCGAGATTGTTAATATGTGTCCAATTTACATCCAACGTTCAGTAGTGATTGGAAAATCCTGCTAAAACTGGGGGGAAATACTTACTCCCAGAATAGTTACACTTGAATTTAAATATTTATACCCATCGATTTGCAAAGCGACTAAAAATTGTAAGTAGAAAGTGTTTTCAATCACTTTTGAACATTTGAGCAAATATATTTCGTATTAAAATAAATATTTTCGTTTAAGTTTTTTTTCATAGGCAGTGTTTTTTTCACAAAACTTTAGTATCTTATATCTGGTTGTATTGAACTTTGCTGTTTTGAAAAGCTGATAAATGCAGCTATAAATCGTACCCGCTTACTGTCTGGAAGATATAAGGCTTTCAAATTCAAATTTGATAATTTGTTTGCAGTATATAATATTTTACCGAAATATTGACTTGAAAACTCAGGAAAAATCGAAAAAAGGTAATTTTAGGCCACAGCGGAAATGTCATATTTCCGATATTTTCATTGAACTCAAACGCTTCCAAAATAAGATTCAGTATATATGTATGTATCCAATAGTAGAAATACATATCTACTAATGTATTCTAACATTTGGTGTCGCTTGTTCGCATTTATTGCATCTTTTTGTACATATCGAAGTCCTTAAAGAAGGGACCCGAGCCTGACATTTGGTCAAGGGCAAATATCGAGAGAGTAACAAATTATAAAGTAACGCATATTCGACAGTTTCGAGCCAAAAAATTGTTTTTACATTCATATCTCGAAAGTTACGACACCCCTGGGAAGCTGGTGTTGGTCACTTAGCCACCAGGACGGTCCACCCCCCACCCCCCACCCCCCACCCCCCAGAAAACACTCCGGTCACATAAATAGCAAACAGCACCGTGCCCGTACCCTGGCCCGTGTCCGTTCCCATTCCGGGCATCGTTGAGGGTCTTGCGGCAAGCGGAATGCCACTTGCCATTGAGTATAAATCTTGCATCGGAATCACAGGCCAGGCCCAGAGCAAGACCAAGACCAAGACCAAGAGAGTGTTTAGTATGCGGAGCCACACGCGAATATTCCACATTACGATGGGATGGATACTCGAATTGGGAAAGCTGAGCCAAGAAAACGGACGGATCGGAACGGAACGGGACGGCATTGGACAGCATGGAGAGTGTACGGACGGACGGCAATGAGGCGGAATGTAAAAAAATGTAATGCCATTTTTAAGGGATTCTTTTCAATTTATTATAGTTGGCGGCCTGATCGATTTTACTTTATGAATTTGTTTTTATTCTATGGGAATACAAATTTTAAATACATAAATAAAATTTCTAGAAATTGGAAATGGCCCAAGGATGCTGGGGTATCTGCTGCCTTTAACCCGTAATTCCTCTGGGGATAGCCTCAAACCCTAACAGATGACAAGTAATTCTAACATCCATCCAAACTTTGTAAGCTGTGAATTGAAATTATGGAATAATCAGATTATTTCTGGTGCTACCTTTCCATAAGGTTAAATAATCCACAGGACCACAAGTCGTTTAATTAGCTTTTATTTAAGTCGAAACTTTGTTCCATTTTGTATCACTTATTCATGGCATTCCCTTTGGTTCCCTTTGGAACTCTGGAAACCCTCAAACCATCACCAGACCTAATCAAACGAACATCTTTGATGTTATCTGGCAACCTCTGTGGGCTTTGATTCAATTGGCAAAACAATTTGGTCTATTCTAAGGGGAGAGGACAAGTCATTTGTAAATTGGGTTGGGTTATAAAATTTCATTTTTACCGCTTCATTGCCCTAATAGAAACAATTTATTGAATGTCGGAGCGGAGCAGCTCCGAAACTCCCCAAACTCTGGGCTCTGGGCTCTGGGCTCTGTGTCCTGATGCTGATGCTGTGCGGCTTAAATAAATGTAAATTTGCATTGGCCAGAAACAGTAGCAGTAGCAGTAGCAGTACCGGTACTAGTAGCAGTAGCAGTTTTCCTATGATGCTTGGGGATACGACGATACCAAATGGATGGTGTGGTACCAGGCAGGCACAAGGCCAGGCCGTTGTGTCCCTTCTAAACGTTCTATAATTTGCTTATTATGCGCTTCCTGCTGCTCGCTTTTATGTTTTGCCACATTTTCTGGCACCCAGAGCCGCAGCCGGAGACGGAGTCGAAGACCAGAAACTGGGCATAAAATACGCACCCTAAAAATTCCTTCCAGTCACAAACCGGGCGAAAGCCCCCGTGGTCGTGACCCCGTACCCTCAATGGTTCATATTTTGTCATAATTTATGTCGCTCTGGGTGTTGTTGCTGATGTTTTGGGCTGGCTTCTGGTCCAGGTCCTCGTCTGCATCCGCTCCAGGCCAAGCAACAGCACCAGAACTGGCACTGGCACTGGCACCGGCACCGCAGCAGGCAAGACACCTTTTTTTGGCAGTGGTTGATTTGCTTGCAAATTTATTAAAAATCTTCTGGTTGCTTCATTTTATTAGGGCATATCTGTCAGAAGATGCTGTGCGACAGAGGAGGGATGCTGCTACAGGATGGGATGGACTGTGATGTGCAGATGGATACAGGATAGCAGATAGCAGATAGCAGACAGAGAGAGAGAAGACACACAGATGCACTGAGAACAAAAACGAAACCCTCTATAAATGTCACAGCAGGAAATGGAAATTGTAAAGTTCAAATGGATTCTAAGCTCTGCGATCAGAATTAATTTTGTATATATTTTCCATATAAGATTCCTTCCTCGCACGAGTATTTTCGCCCAGTGCATGCCTGGTGCCCCCCTCGCGGAGTGTTGGCCCCGCATGGTACGCATTTCCTCTTGGGATTCAGGGACATTGGGCGCTGTTCTTTTGATATTGTAATGTGCATAATAGGATTTTTATGACACCTTTACTGGGGGGGTGGGGAGGTGCGGGCGGGCATCAGGCATCGCCAATGGCACTGGCGGTGGCTGCTGCTTCGCTTAATCGCCAGTTTCCGCCTACCATCCCCCCTGATTCCGCTGCTGATGCTCTCCTTCTTGTCACCAAAAAGTTGCAAATTTTATCGGCCGGATGTGCGGCATGTGGATTGTGGATTTGCATCAGATCATGAATTTCACACGATGGTAATGGCCACATTAGCATTGACTACACGCATTTATGGCCCAGACCCCCCCATGGCCCCCCCCCCCCCCCCCCCATTCTTCGGCCCAGGGGTAAGGCAAGGTAAGTGCATGTGCTAAATTTTTAATATGCAAATTTCGTTTCAGGGCCGCCTGCGCCCGCGCCCTCGCTCACCTTTAGCATTTCATTTACACTTGTGCTGCATATTTTATTGTGTTGTACGTACACGGCATTATTGCACACAAATGGCCAGTTACATATTAAGGCGAACAATAACTGCCGACTGCCGACTGTGCCGGCAGGACTCTGGGGGAAACCCGGATGTGGATGTGGTTCCTCCAGATGGCTGGCAATATGCCATTTGATTCCAGCGACACTTGAGGCTGTCTCCTGCTACTGCTCCTCCTCCTCCTCCCTCTCTTGTCTCGTTGCGCATCGTTTGAGAGCCGCCCCCTTTAATGGCTGTACGGAATTAATTTTCCAAACATTTTTGAAAGGTGTCGCCTCCGCAAAATCCTCCAGGCAATTCCAAGGAGATCGATAAGACCAGACCAGAGCTACAATTTGGATTTGAATTGAGGTAGGTTTTTGTTTTTTTATTTTGAATGTACATAATTTACAATTAAAGTATGTTCTTTCGTTACAGGAAGGTTCAAGGTTTTCGTATTTCTATCAACGTAGATACATATGATCTTGCATCAAGCAAAAGGATACTTTTAAGATCTTAAAACCGCCTAGAGTTCGGGGACTACAAAAAAGTAGAGCAACCAAAGCCAAGTCCTGCTATTATTGGAACGCCTTCGTCTATCACTAAGAAGTACTCTTTCTTATGTTATCTCGCTTTTATTTAGCACACTAAGGCCTTAAGGTTTTGCTCTGCCAATCAGGAATTTGGATATATTTGGTTTCTTTACAGCCATCAAATTTGTATTTTCAATGGCCTAAAATATGCCCTAAATATTCCTTTCCAAAGAGCCCAATTTATTAAATTCCAAATTCTCATTTTGGTTGTCGAAATGTTGTTCAGATTAAACGACAAAATCGGTAGAAAAGCCCTCAGGCAAAAACGGGTTGACAGGCAAATTAATTAACACAAAATTGCTGAATACAAATTTCTACCAGTTCACTGCTGGTTATGCCCCCTGCCTCCACTGCCACTCCCACTCCTACTCCTACTCCTACTCCTAGTCCTGTGTCGACAGTGTAGCGACAGTGTAGCTTTGGATGTTGTCAGTGTAAACACGACGTCACATCATTCCCATTGGATGCCCCCCCCCGTCCGTCCTCCCATTGGATTGTGTGGAGTGTAAACATGGCGGGGCAACATTTTCAAATTCCATTAGGTCCTGTTGCTGCTGCTGTCTCTGTAAAGGATTCACTTGTTGACACGCCCATAACCCCATGATAAATTGTTTATTTAGTTTTATGGGACAGAGAACCAGTCCATAAAATATACTATGTACCAGTGCATATCTGTAGCTGTATCGTATGTCCCTTCAAGAGAGGTTCCATTGAGTAGCCTTGAGTGTTTTGGCCATTCAAAATCAGAGACAGATTTGAAAATGATTCGTTTTTCTGGAGGAGCAGTCCATCCGTGAGTCTTAAGTAAATATATATTTTTGGCAGTACAACACGTAGCGGCGGGCATTACGCAAAATGCGGTTTACAATTTTCAAGAGGGTGAAATCAGTCCTCTGTAAATAATTTCCACGTCAACAACAAACACACAAAATTGGGCTCGTACAAATTGTCGAGTGATAAATGGTCTTAACAGGATTCTATTTATTTTTTGTTTTCTTTTGGTTTTTTGTTTTCTCTCTTCTGTTTTTTTTGGTGTATTATGCGCCAGTTACTCTTCATTACATGGCCCCTGAAATGGCAGGGAGCATTACTTTATTTTAGCATAAAAGTGTACATAATTTGACATTGACAATACACTGAGACACAGGCACTGAGGGACAGGGGCAGGAGCAGGAGCAGGAGCAGGAACAGAAGCAGGAACAGGAGCAGGAGCAGAACCAAGAGAGAGATGGAAATACGCGGAGAAATATGGTCAGGGGGGCGGTGGGGAAAAAGCGCAAATTGATTAATTGGTTTGTGAGCGTCTAATTAAATAAAGCGGTTCAAGGGAAATAGATCGGCACGCCCGCACCCCCGCCCGCCCTCTGACCCGTCCCCGTTCCCGGGCGGAGAGGCGAGTGTTAGACCCACGTCACCACGTTGAGTGGGGCTCACTGTGGATGGATGGTTGGTTGGTTTGCTTGGTTGCCTCACTGTAGGGCGGCACATTTTTACTTTTTGTTTTTATTAATGTGACGGCTATTTGTTTCTAGTAAGCAATTACAAAGCAATTTTATAGCAATTACCTTCTTCTAACAGCTTGGGACAGGACGGGGCTTTTTAATGCTGTTTAAAGGCAACCAACCAACCAACCAACCAACCACACCCACCGAAACACCAAAACACCCAAATCCCTCATTCCCGTCCAGATATTGCCGGGCTAGTTGAAATATGCAACTCACCCCGCCTGTTGTCCCGGCTGCCTGCTGCCTGCTCCCGTTTCTCTAATGTAATTTTGGCTTTCGCTTTGGGACAGATGTGACCAGCGTCAGGGCCAGAGCTAGAGTCAGGGCCGGAGCCAGGGCCATGTGCTGTGAAATATTTCCTCCGTTTCTGGGTGCTTTCGTCTTGTTTTTACACCGATTTGCGGGGCATTATGGATTAGCCTGCCAAGAGCTCTGCCAGAGCAGCGGCACAGCATCACCTGTAATGAGATGTGGGCCGTCAGACTCGTCGTAATGTCGGTTGGCAAGTGCCTCGGAAATCACCTGTGCGGTTACGCCAATTACAGGAAAGTTTCCACTCCTCCCCCACATCCTCCCCCTCCCCCGTAATGTGGTATTAATATTTGATCTGAAGGAACCATATCCGACTGTGGTAATTACGCTGGCTATGCGCTTGAGGCTATGCATTACAGAAATAATAGAAGGATGGGGTCTGATCTTCCCTAGCACGACAAATATATATAAACAATATGCAACAAAGTATGGATTATAATATCTAAATCTCAAATATGGTTTCGGTTTAAGTTGAACAGAATATTCCATATAATTTGGTAGCTCTTGAGTGTCTAGTATATTAAAAATGCTTGTAAGTTTTACTTTTAGTTACTGGGAAATAGTCAAAATAAATTCAGAAAAATTAAGGTTAAATAATAATAGGATTGGTGTTAAGTTTAAAGGCTCAATCAAAGAGCTATAATTGTTAAGTGATGATATTAGTAAAACCCTTTCAAAATTCATCATATGATCAGTTGTGGTATAGCTGAAGATTTAGGAAAAGAACTAGACAACAACAAAATTAAATAAGAAATCTATCAACGAATTTGTGGTTTATGTAAAACATCCTTAAACCAGAAAAATGGAAATGAAATTATTCAGTCTCAAAGGTTTTAAGTTTTGGGTTCTGGAATGCGCCTGTAGCATCTTTATATCAAAAGTTATGTTTGTAAACTAAGCAATTTATTCATCTATAAAATGGTACGACCTCATTGGATTTAATTGATTATTTTTAAACTATTTTAAATGGTTTTAAATCGCTTGTAAAGTAACGGAAATGTTTGTAGATAAATGTAGTATACTTTTTGGGGTAAAATATATTCCCGTATACTGAGAAATCTTCCAGTATTCTTAGAGTTCAATCATGCGAAATGAATGCTTCCTTGCAGCGTTTTAATTTGTGTTTAATTTAAATGAAATGTTAAATCAAAAATTCACTTTTCTGTGGGGATTGCTCGTCTATTTCCCATTCGGAATCTGAATCTGATTCTTTTGGTGAGCGAGCGGTAATCAAAACAAGTTGATGGAAAGATAACAGAGGAATTGCCTAAACACTGTGTACTGTGCACTGGGCATTGGGCACAAATATTTTCTTTTCAAAAATGCTGGGCATTCCTTTGAAGTGTGTCGCGTCTAGATCTACTTAAAGGACCTTTGTTTGCGACCCATGCGACCTGCCAAACTTTTCCACTGACTTGCGGCCCCTTCGGCTGTGGCAGACCCAGAACCAGACTCAGACCAGACCCCATCTGAGACTTGTTAAAAGGCCATCGGCTACGGCTACGGCTACGGCGACGGCGACGGCAGTCCGGACGGAAGCTAAGGAGGCGAGGCAGGAAGTTTTCGGAGAAATTTACCGATAATGCGTAAAATTCCATTAAATCGGGTGTAATTAAATGACATTTACTTTGGCCACATTAAAAAGAGCATAAATCAGCGACTACTGCTGCAAAGCATATTTCTCCAGCGTCCCGCGGCCCGCCGTCCGCAGCCCGCGGCCCCTTTGGCCTCGTCCGGCACTGGACGGAACCCAAAAAGTGGAATGGAGTGGAGTGGAGTGCCAGGAGGATGTCAGAATGCCAGGACACAGCTGGGAATGAGGAAAAGTTTCTCCCTCGTTTGCGTACAAAAAAGCCAAAACAAATATGGGGTGAATAGCTTTTGCTTGGCCCGCGATGAAAATGGAAATGGTAATGGGGATGGGGGATGATGGAGGTGTGGGCCAAAAGACGCGGAATCTGTAAAGAAACCTAATTTATTGAAAAATTGTTTCTCGGGGTGTGTCGTCGTCGTCCTGGTCCTCGTCCTCGTCCTCGTCTTGGCATGACTTGACTTGACTTTGCCTCGACCGAGGGCCTGCTGTGACCTTTTCTCCGGCTTTTTGTTTGTGTTCACAGTGTTATAAAGACAACATTCTACTACTTAATGTCCGTTGTACCTACCCCACCCATCCCCCCTCCCGTCCCCCCATCCCCATCCCTCCATATCAGGACTCAGGCCCGCGGTGGCACTTGCCACAGACTTTTGCCTGCCTTTGTAGAACATAAAAAAAAATGGTGCATCAAAGAGCAAGTTTTGTTTTTCCCCCATTCCAGGTTCTCCCCTGCGTCGGCCTGCTAAAAGCCTGAAAATCTTGCATTAAAAACGGAAACAAAATATTACTTTTAGGATGACCGCATTTACTTACCTTCCCCGATATTCTTTTTTCATTAGAGACCACTGTAAATCATCGTTCCACGAGCAAGTACGTATACACGTATAAGTGTAGTATGTGCCTGGAATGAGCCGTCGAAAATCAATAGCGTGAGACACTCCAGACAAAGCCACCGGGGGGGGGGGGGGGGGGCAAGGCAACCCTTTCAATCAGCAGCATCAGATGCACGACGAGTATTCTCCACGCGTCGATGGCCATCAGCAGCCCCGAGGACACGAACTCGGACACGGACACGATGCGATGCGATGCGATGCTATCGCAGATCAGGTTGCTTTAACCTCCCCATCAATTAAAGTAAAAGGCTTTTTCTTTATTTCATCTAATGTGCCTTTCAGGGCAGCTGTTTGCTGTATTTCGTTTGATTTTCAGTGGAGTTTTAAGTGGATATTTTATTTATTATAAAATAAATTAATTTTTATTAAATAGCAGTCATAAGACTTCTCTAAAAACTCTCAAAGTTGTTTCGTTTCAAAATCTTTTAAATATATTCTATGCCATTCCAAAAGCATAAAGTGAAAGATTTTGGTATTATTTGCCAAATTCATTCAAATATATTATATTTCTGCATATGTCTGTATATAAATATGTACTATATGTAATAGGGTGCATCCCCTATCTTTGGTGGTGTACCAGAGCATACCTGATATATAGCCGCTTGTAATTTCTATAATATTTCAATTCGACAATAGAAATTATTCCGATATTTGAAGCATAAACCTCACAGTAAATGTCCGTTACTCTTGGCTTTTTTCTTTGTTAGATTTCCAAGATATTCAGGCATATTTTTGCTGCCATTAAAAGACAAACATAATACGCTCTTATTCAGACCTCTTTGGTTCTCATTTCAATTTGACAAATCTTGAACTCATTTCTCAAACGTAGAGTCCCGAAGAGTCCCGTACCAATGGCGAAAGAAACACGTCCGCATGGAGTATGGAATGGAGTGTACATACATACATATGTAGGAGGAATGTTTGTCTAACGAATATAACTACAAGTATTTGTGTGCAAACATACTCGAAAAAAACTCGACCAGAGACTTGTGGGTCAGTTAGGGTCAGAGATATTTTCCAGCTGCTGGTTAGTGGTGCTTCCTGTTTTGCTTCTTCCTGGTGCTTCCTGCAACAGGAGTTGCCAGTTAATCGCCCTCAATTGCCTCGAAAGAGTAACTTACACACGCTTTTCACGCACAAAATACGCCGACAGCGCTCCCTCATTGGCAAAAGCCTACAACAATATTTGTCTTTGACCCTATTATTTACTAAATTACCTTTTCCTTTCGGCGAAACCCACACCACACCACAGCACAGCACACAGCCACCCCACAACATACCGAAAATACACCGCCACCCCATCCCCATCCCCATCCCCATCCCGATTCTCTCATTCTCAGTCCCATTCCCAATGATGCTGATGGCCATATGCTTGGGACTGGGACTGAGACTGGGACTTGGTCTGGAGCAGGACAAAAAGCCTGCCAACTCGCTAAGGCACTCGTCAAGGCATCTGCAGGTGAATTTATTTCTTTTGCTCGGGTTAATCCACTACAAAAACAACAACTAGAGTTCTCTGACTGGAACTCAATGGAGCCCGAGCTCTCAACTAACCTGCCACTGCCACTGGCACTGCCACTTTGCCCCAAAATACACACACACACACACAAATACGACTGCGACTACGACTACCACTACCACTACCACTACGAATAAGGAGAACATCGGAGGAAGCTCTCGACTGCGAGAAGTGAGCAAGCAGCTCAGCCGTGCCGTGCCGCACCTGCCTCTCCCTCTGCCTCTGCCTCTGCCCATGCCCCACGAGTTGCCCGAGGAGCTAAACGTGTGTGTACAAAGTGATTATAATTTCTTTAAGTGATTTCAGCATTACCTCAAGGTATTTCGCCTTAATTGAAAACCGTTCCGTTAAATGGCTGCGGCGGCCGTGTTTGTGGTTGAATGCGAATGCTCAACTCCAAGAACTTGTACACCACAGCAAGCCAAACCACCAACCAGTGTATGTGTATGTGTATATTCACCAGTGATTAACTCTATAGAACATTTATTGTACAGATAAATACCCACACACACACACACACAAACATATGTATGTATATTGGGTGTGTGCGTTGGTGTGTGGATATCTGGGGTTCTTTGGAGGTCTACCAAGATTTCAGTTTGAATGCCACCAAGCACCAAGGATAAGGTGAATGACAACCGCAATCGTTAAATGAATGTAATTGTTGCCTGCCGCGACTTTTGGTTTGCTTTTCGGCTTTTTTCGTTACTGAATTGTTAGCTCGGAAATAGTTGGCGTGTGAACTGTGGGCTCCATGGGCACTCCTTCGAAAATACTTAGAGTTTCGGCATTAAGACATTTCCTTTTGGCCATAACGAGAGCTCTAAATGGGAGGGATGTACATATATGCATATGTATGCATTAACCTTCATCGAGTACTTGATGATGATATCATTAGTGAAACTATTTAATTGATATGTATATGCATATACTTTTCCATTTGTTTGTTAAATAAGTAAAGTTTTAGAGCTTTGTGTACCATTTTATTTAGAAGTTTTCTTTCTGCTCTTTCAGGAGAAAGTTTTTCTCAAAATTTCTAGAGCAAGAGGATCCTCTATGTGGTTCAAGTTCTCTTCTAAAAGTTCTGAAAATACTTTGTGCTTTGGCATTAAGACATTTCCTTGTGGCCATAACAAATATTGTTGCTTGTCAGGAGTTGTAGATGGGAAGAAGATATCCTTCATCGAATAATATTATGATATCCTTCGTGGAAATATTTTATTGATTTCTGAAACCATTCCTACCATTCTACACAATTTTGAACCCCAGAGGACTGGTTACTAAAATTTGTACATCAAGATGATGTTCTATTGGGTTACAGGTTTCCCCAAAAAATTCTGGGGAATTCACCGATATTTTCATACAGATAATGCCTATACCTCCTCTTTCAGAAATCGGTAGAACAGCTTAAAACTGGAAGGAACCGAACCCTCAACCCGTGTCAATGATATCTTTGGATCTATGGATTATATTATGCAGTTAGAAAATGGTCGAGGCGAAAAAAAAAATGTTTGCAATTGCAAGCGGTTAGAAGCTCTCTCTCTCCCTCTCTCTCTCTCTAGCTCTTGTTTTTAATTAGTTTCCCAACGAGTGTATTTATTTTTTTGTGGCCTCGCCTCGCAGCTACGGTGCAAAAGTTTTTTCTGCGTGCAAGTTTTTCGATTTCGGCATTTGCCGGTGCAAACGCATTCCTGCGTTAGGCGGTGGTGGGGAGGGGTAAGGGGTTGGGGGCATGGCATGTAGTTATATTTGGTCATAAATAAATGGACATGCCATAGAAGAAGTGACCCTCAGCAGCGAGCACTTTCAGTCCGGTCATAATTCCTTGACAACGGTTTGCATTATTCACATAAAAGTTTATGGCTATGGCCCATTCAAGCCATTCCCAAGTAAGGCAACGCAACGCAACGGAACGCCACGCACCATCCGTACCGTACCGTCCCGTCCCGTTTCGTACCGTCCCGTTTCGTCCCATCCCGTCCTGGTACATTTGCATTTTAAACATTAATAGGTGCATAATTTAAAAAAAGCTAGAACAAATGAGGCCGCTGTGGGCTAACAACGGGTTAATTAATAATTCCCAGCCTTAAAACCTAACGTGTACTTATTTGGGGGATCCATTCGACAAATGGCAACTCTTTAAAAGGGTTTACTGTCTTTAAGTCCCCGCGCAGCGCAGCGCAGCGCAGCCCTTTTCTTTATTTTTTCTGAACTTTTTTCCTTTGTGTTTTTTAATTTTAATTATTATTACGAGAATGTCCAATAAGGCGCGCCGCTTCAGAGCAGGACAGGACAGAGTGAACAGGATCTGGCTATGGTTATGGCGTATCTCTGTCCACCCCCTGTATATTTTTTGTTTTTTGTTTTTGGATGTATCCCCCTGGCGAATGGGTATCCGAATCCGAATCCAGCAGGGCAAACTTTCGTTGAGTCCCGGCAATTACTATCAGCCTTCCGTATGCCAGAGGTCCCTGCTCTTAATGAAGCCATCCTGCCATCCGCATTCGCATCCTTTTGCCACCATCACATGGTGTTGGCTTTTGACTGTTGCATTGGGCTCTTAGTCTTGGTCTTGGTCTGGTCTCTTCTCGTCTCGGACAACTTTGCTCTGCTGTCGTCAGGAGATTGTCGTTTTTAATCTCAAGCGTGGTTATACCGGTGGTAGGGGGTAGTAGGATGGGGCGGGGGGCAACACTTAGAGGGTAAGGGTAGTTCGACTACAGGCGTGTTTCTGCCGGCTGGTGGGTGGGTGGACTGGGAGAGGTCTGGGGTGCCAAAATGATTGCGAAATTGAATTTTCAATTTTATTTTTCGAATAAAAAATTCAAAAGCAAAAGGCAACAGCCAGGAACCAGCAGCCAGCAGCCAGCAGCCAGAAAGGCAAAAGCGCTCTCCCGTATCCAAAAAATATTTATTGCATATAAACTTTTATTACAATTTGTGTTTATTTGTTCAACCTCTTTTCAATTAGAAACCAGAGAGAGCGACAGAGAGAGAGAGACAGAGAAACAGAAAGAGAGAGTGAGAGTGAGTCGTCGAGTCGAGTGGATAACGTCGTAAAACAAATCACAAAAAGTGCAAAAATATGGCAACCGAAATTAAAGAATTTTCTTCAATTTTCGCATATATTTTAGAGTATATTTTTACAATATTTCAATGAAACGGTATACAAAATTTTGTCTATCGATAATCGATATGGCAGCATCTAAAGCTTTTGCAGCTCTGGTCACACTACCGAGAAACCAAGGCAAGCCAATTTGTCCTTTGTTCTTTTTCTGTCATAGTTTGTTTTTTACTTTTACAATAGTACAAATATGTCCATTCCGAATTTGCGCATTCCAGACCACTTTGCCGAAATCAGCAAGGACAAAAGTGATGAAAAACAGGCCAGGCTGCTGCAGATAAGCGGCCACAAAATGATAGCCACAGTCCAGGGCCTATCGTGCGCGTCTGTAAACAAAATTTGCCTGCAATGGAACTGTTTTCGATCATCAGGAGTATGGGGTATAATTGTCCAACTGCAGGGCGTTCAGCGTGAGAAGATTTTCCACTGACTGACCAAGGTGGGATTGGTCAGATCCGATCAGCTGATGATGCACGGCTTTGAAGCACTCATACATATGTAAGTATACAAAAAAGCACACGCATATACATATACATATAGGTACATATACACACATACATATATGTACATGCTAAGATGTTGACTTTTGGTCGCAATAGCAATAGCCGCAGCAGCAGCAACAGACATGAGTTGGCACAATCGACAGACGACAGACGGCCAAATATGAAACAAATTTAAATCGAACTGTAACTAGCTCTCTTCCTGGTTTAATTAATGAGAGTGACTTGTGCTTGTGCTCCAAGGATTCCAACAAATCATTCTGCCAGCACAAACACACTCACACACACGCACACACATACAGTGAGAGATTGTTTGCCAACACTTAGCCACTGGATTTCTGTATTTATTACATTTTATACAAATGACAGACTGTCGCCGACACGATGATTTGACGAAGCGAAACGAAACAGAGCTAGGGCCAGAGCTCTGAAACAAAAGAAAATCACGCAACCCACTGTCATGTCG
Organism: Drosophila athabasca; assembly: GCA_008121215.1. NCBI lineage: Eukaryota > Metazoa > Arthropoda > Insecta > Diptera > Drosophilidae > Drosophila > Drosophila athabasca. The sequence continues at coordinate 5,562,488 of CM017796.1, read as the reverse complement.
GACCAATAATTGAAAAGTCCCCCCAACTGCCCCCGCGATGCGACGCGATGGTCTGGCCATGACAATCATCAATCATTTAGGTGTGTTCCATTCCCTCCTCCTGCCGAGGCCCTGCTCCCTGCTCATTTTCCTGCTGTTGCGTGTTCTTTGGCTGCCCATCCATCCCCCTGGGTGGGGCCGGAACTCACACAATATCTATACAGACCTCTAAGTAATACAAGACACACACTAATTCGATTTAAGCCTGAGAATTGTAAGGTTTGAGTACTCCAAGTTTTCATTCAATAGGTTCAAAGAGAAAGAACAGAAACCTCTACACATCCAAAGTCTCTACCATCTGGATTTGGAAGTCTACGCATCGTTGAGGGACGGGACTTTTAGAAATATCTATCCAATATCCTTAAAAACTGAAGACTGTGTGCCACATCTATACAAATCACAAACATATCAAAACAAACGTTGCCGTAGATTTGTATTCGAATTTCATTTCATTTTATTTATTATCCACAGCCTTTGTTTTTATATTAGTTTTATTGATTGATTGTGCATACACATACATATACATATATGTATATTTACATAAATAAATAAATAATTAGGTATACAATTGTGTTTAGTAATTTTCGCACAGCTTGAAAGTCTCTGTTTTCGTATATAATGGCTGCAAAAAAGAACAAAATATAAAAAATAAAAAATACATAAATGTAAAGGAAAAGGACAAAGATCAGGGAACTGTCTAAAACAATCAAATGTACTTGCTTACTTCCGCTTAATTAATTTTAAACCCTAAATTCAGCTGTGCCAACAGACTTTTCCCGCTGCTGCCACAGCCACTGCCAGCCCGAAATGCCTCTGGGCCATTTACACATGACTGTGTGTGTGCGCTCGTACCAGTACCAGTACCCGCACCCATACCCGTACCCGTGCCCATCCCGCTTCCGGAACCGGGGTACCACCGGAAAATTGTTCAACTCAAAGTATACGCATATTGTATATGGAGCGCCCACTGTGTTTGTCATTGAGGAAGCATTTGGCCCCTGTTTGATTTCCCATTCCGCTCTCATTATGCACAAATTAAAATCTAATTGTAAGGAAAGGCAGCGGCCACAAATCAAGCAACAAAGAGCAACAAAGAGCAACAAATCCCTCGCTCCATGAAGGACCACAGTTACAGCATTCAGCATCAGCATCAGTCAGTACCAGCAACGAGAGTCGGAGTCGGAGTCGGAGTAGGACTCGGTGGCCTGGTCAACATCCATCCGATATTGTTCCAATCACTGACTCCCAGACCCAGCCGGTCCCAGGGTCCCCGGAAGCGTGGCTCGTGCGTGCCCGGACATTCCTTTATGCAAATTAATTTCAATTGATTGCGCCCGAAACGAAACGAAACACTTTTTATTTTGACATTCCGCTGGCGCAAACACATTATATCCTTAGATAAACGACATTTGCTTTGATGCCGCTCATGTGGACACATGGCCAAAGACGGGGTGGGGGACGGGGAAGGGGAAGGGGTGCCTGGCATAATATTGTTATTCCGCAATGGGTTACCGGTTAGGGGGGTATGGTATGATATGGTATGGGGCCGTAGCTCCAACTTATTAATGTCGGCGCACATTAATGCAATATGAGTGGGCATTTCCTTTGGCGGAGTTCGTTCTCCGACTCCCAGGCCGGGCTCAATCTCCATGCCCTATCCCATGACTGCCATGACTTTGGATATGTTTCGAGGTTTTGTTTTCTTTGGTTAGAAAATTAAAACTCTATATCCTTATCGCCGAAATAAGTTTACAAACATTGAATGATATTCTAGAATTTTGACTATGTTTTTCCATAATCCTTGCAGCAGCTCATGCCGCAAGCCATCGTCGTTTAATTTAAGAGTTGCTTGAATTTGCTGATCTACTGATTTTTGGGCTTTTCCTGTGGAACACTTCCTGCCCTTCTGCTTCGAACTTCTACCACCCCTTTGCAGGACTTGGCCTTGGCCTTGGCCTTGGTATTAGTTTCTCTTGTCTTTGGCTTGTTGCAGCAGCTGTTTGAGACCAGCCTCTGGGTTTCCTTTTCTCCAACTCTTGCCACGAGGGGCAGACACAGAGCTGGGTCAGCTTCGTCCAGGCTGCGAGGATATTTACGGTAAGTGAACTTACGAGCTAAAGAGTCGAAAATCAGAATTCGTTTCTGCCATTCTTTACTGCCATTAAAAAGCAACAGGTGGCGCATTTATCGTATTTTGACACAAACCCAACGATCATTTGTCGCGCCATCTGTTGGACTTTCGCAGAAGGTATAATATGTACATATATGTTTGTATATATACTTGTATATATATATGCTTGTATATGTTTGTATGCATGTACATATCGATTTTCAAAGAATAAATATAAAGAATATCTTTTTATCCAAAGAATCAATAGCATTATCGATATGTATCGACAAAAGTCTCTGCTGCTATGCTGTCGCTCACGGACAGTATAAAAAAGCAGCAATGAGACTTTGGCTTTCTCGCTTTTGCCAGTGTTAAACAATAAGTCGATTTCTCCTGCAGGCATGTTCGGGTTTTTCGCACTTGAGTGTATGCGTGCCGAGCCCTGAACTAAAGGAATGGTAAAAAACTTCAAATATGGCTCAATATATAGTCAGGAATAGTCATTGCATCTACACGAATCGAAAATTGCTCTGATCTATCAAATAATTTTCCCTTATAGCAATGAAAAACTATGAAAATGCGAAAATGTACCGAATATCGGTTTTTGATTTATTCAAAAATACATACGAGTGTGTTTGGGTTTAGTAGAAATAAGTCAAAGTATGGGGACACGTGATCTAAGCCAATAATCGAAATTCTGGCTATAAGGTACCCGCTTCTCGCATTTATTTTCTATAAACTAAGTAGAAAGCGTTCTAGTGACTATGACTACATAAGACAATACTCTTAGAGGGTATATTTATGTACATGTTTGTGCATACATATACCTACTCATAGAGTTAAATATAATAATCTATCAACCCAGAAAGTGAATTGTTTTTCAAGCTCGTACCTTTTTATGCCTTTTTTATGCCAAAAAGGAAGTTCAAGCTTAGCTTCTATTAGGGGCATTTGATAATTATTTGATTCGAACCCTTTTATGTGAACCACTGCCAATGTCGAAAGGGTAGGGCAGGAGGACAATAATACATACTCTTAAGCAAAATTGAACCAAAAGGGGGGTGTGGCCACTGCAACCCCTACTACTACTACATACTACTACTCCATTAACTGCCAGTCGACAACAAATTTCATTAACCAAATCTGTGACGACGTACTCGCATTCAAATTCAAATTCAAATCCTCATCTACAACCCCATCCAGGGTCAGACGAGTACATATGCATATGCATACAATATACAATGACTTTGAAGAGCCCATTTATGTATATTGAAATAATTCCAATGGGGGTGTGTTTCAGCCCCTTAACAATTATCCTTATATACATATGTACATACACTCTTATACATATAAATATATATATATATACTGACATAAACTCCCGTTCTTATGAGCATAGATGGACACATACCTAATCGCTTATGCATGCGGCACAATAACCCAAATACCAAGTTATCTATTATTGAAAGTTTGTTATAGGAATAGGCAGAAATTGAGGCAGATTTAGTTAATTTATTATTGTTTATTCAATAAGTCTTAAGACAATGCACAATGTTTTAAGATGATATACAATATTTACCTAATTTTAGGTAACCTAAGTATTATTTATAACAGATTTTTGTGCGTTAGTTTTATTAGATAATACATTGTTTGACTCTTCATTAAGGAAACAATTTAGTTTTCCTTTCGACTGCTCCAGGACCCAGCAGGCTGGATCAAGATCTTCACATATTAAAGTACGCTTCGTTACTTACTAAATGCATTTAATGTTTAGGAATTCATCGAAATTAAACCATGATAATTTTGATGGTGTGACATAGTTTATCATACAATGTTCCGTTCTATAGAATGACACACATTTTTCTCCCAAATTTTCGATTTTTTTGACCAATTTTTAATATTTGAGGAATCTATTTATAGAAAAGTAAATAATTTCTTATATTAAAACCATGCCACATACTCTGGTTGTCATTTGAAAAAATCGCATGCAAATTGCTGCACCTGCGCCTTGCGGAGGTAGCCCCTTACACACACATTTTTTACTACGAATTTATAGTATAGCATAGATCACTTTTTGAAGTACTCGTAATTATATTGCGACACTTTTCACGTTTTCGGTTGCCCATGCGAACGTGCGCTGCCTGATCGGATTGGATTGGATCGGTTCGGATCGATCAAAACTGCTGGCTCACTTTGGGTAGATTACTGAACATTTGGGACCCCCTGAAAAAATGTATTTCATTATGTTGATTGACGATGTATAATTTGGAAATGAAATTATGATTTATACGGCTTTCCTTTGAGTGGATTGCGGTTGTGGGAGGGGGGAATGCGCTACAATAAAAATTTTACGGTGATGTTGCAATGAATGTTCGGCTCGGCTCAGTTCGGTTCAGTTCGGTTCGGGTGGATGGATGGATGGTTGGATGGATCGATGGGTGTATTGACTGCCATTGATTAATCATCCTTTGGCGCCGAAACCTCGGGAAAGTGCAACTAGACACGCGTACTTGGAAATACTGTAATGCGAATGGTATGGATGGTATGGATGGGCCTGGGCACAAAGCGAAGCCGCCGGCCGATGTGTAACGCCCATTGGATGGATGGGGGATGGGTAAAAACAGGATGGGAATAAATATAATTAACTGCTTATCGACGGGGTGCGAACAATCCAGCGATTCATCTTGCACCAAAGAAACGAAAATCATGCCAGAGATCACCAAAAAACCAAAACCAAAAAAAAACGAAACGATCATCAGAGCAACAACGTCTTGGAATTGGTATTGGAATTGGACTTCCACGGACAGGTACAAACTTCTTGGACTGTGTGCTTGATGATTTTGATTGATGATTACCGTATGCTGTACGGACACGGACACGGACGGGGACATGGACAGGGACAGTTGCTTGAAGGACTAGGCAACAGCAGTGTCATCAAGGTGCATACACCCATTGTCACTAGGGGCAGGCAGGGCATTGCAGGGCATGGCAGGGGATGGCTGTGCCAAAAAGCCGTTTACATTCGCCCAGATATAATCGGTAATTGGCTTAGGGTCGTAGTAGTGCGGCAGCAACAGGAGCAGCAGCGGCACCAGCAGCAGCAGCAGCAGCATCCTCAAAACAGCAGGCAGTGGAATCGGCCAAGATCAGGGCCTGAGCACTTGACAAGTATCGATCACAGTCCCATCACTGTACAGAGAGTCCTGGTCCCGCTGCTGTCCTGTCCAAGTCCTGTCCGGGGAGAGTAATTACACACACTTGATGTGAATAGGATAATTAGCTGTGTTGGCCCCTTTATGCCCTTTGTTTCACCGCCACTGCCACTGCTACTGTGGCTATGTGTCTATGGATGATGGCCTTTCTCCCGGCTCAGTACCAGTACCGGTCCTAGCCAGTAGGCTGTACTTCTCTCTCTCTCGCTCTCGTGTACTTGCTCTTTTGGCCTTTTGGCCATTTCGCCGGCTCGGGCTGTGCGGACGTATTTAACGCTTTGCCGCATTGTTTTGCCTGCTGTGCCTCCGCCGCCGCCGCCGCCGTTCACCGCTCTCTCGCCGCCTTTTGTCTTTTGATACCTTCCTTGCCTTTACTTTACCGATGGCATATCCTTGTTCCCTGGCATTTGGCATACCCATTCGCTTTGTTTCGGTGCGCTAAGGCTAAGCGCATGGCGCTACGGCCACTCAGCCTCTCTCCTTTCCTCTCCTCTCCTCTCCTCTCCCAGGGCGCAGGATCAGTGCAGATCCTCGGCATTGTGCGCCTTTGTTCAACCTGCTTGACCTATTATTTTAATTATTCATTCGCAACACTGTGCCATTGTCAGTGGGCATTGTGTTGTCCTCCTGTCCTGTGCTGGCTTTCCTTCAGGATGTTCCTGATGGTTCTGCTTGTTGTGCTCACCTTTAGGTTAAGCAGCCCCGAATCCCCGGCGTTACCGATTTTACAATTTCAACAAATTTTGCATTCCCTTTCGCCGGCACTCACTCCCACAATTGCTCTTGCTTTCTCCTTTCGCTGAGAGAAATGGAATCTCTTGATTCCGCGCTAGCAGCAGCGGCAGAGGCAGAGGCAGCAGCAGCTCAACTTCTTTCGGTTAATCCGACGTTGGTCGGAGGGCATTTCGAGGGCATTTCGACTGCTGGATCCTTATATTGTGTGCATTGTCTTTCATTGTGTTGTTTTGTGTGTTCGCTGCCTGGACTTACCAACATTATAATTGTCTTAATTCAAGAAAACACAAGGATTATGCCTACGCATACAAAGGACCCACTACAAAAGCTGTATTATTCGTGAAGCGCCATGTGCATTAATGCATCGAAATATGCACATATGTATGTACATATATATTGTATGTATATATTTATGTACGAGTGTGTATGCAGAACATTTTGAAAGACACAAAAAATATTGTACATTTTATGAATATTATTCAATAGTTTTCGGGCCAAAAGAGAAATAGAGAAATAAAGCTACAATAAAATAATTATTATTCATGGATATTGAAGGTTATTCAACGATAAGCCCCATGACACTATAGGTAGAAGAATATACAATTCATATAGAACTCTATCGGGTGGCTATATGAAAATCTATCTATTTGTGCCGGCTAAAAAGATTGATTGAAAAGCCGATTTTGAGCTTCTTTGCAACTGTTTCCTTGATAAAATACTAATAGGTAAGATATTGCTTTTCATTCTATGAAGATTGTCATAGAGACTCATACAGTCATAAATAATATATATAAAATCGATCAATATACATATGTAAATAATATAACATATAAAAGTACATCATCTAGAAGAGAACGTAAGATTTCCAATGACATAAGATACCATTTTTTTTTTTTTTTAATTAAAAATTTCAGTATTAAATGTAAGAGATTTGAGAGGTCCTTCGACTCTATGTACTTTATGGTTGGTTAAGTGTTGTCCAGTATTTTACAATGTCGAAGGAATGTGAAGATTCCATTGATGTTTTGTTGTTGTTGCTAATATCGGAGGTCTGATGTGTCTATAAATTTTCCGCCCTGATATCATTGAAATTATTGCAGTCCAAAAATAGAAAGATTCTTATAGACATCATTGCTAATATATGAATGCTACTATAAGAGTTCTCTAAACTACTCCAAGTACTCGCCCATTGGCAAATCTTTTCAACTCCTTCCAAGAGTGGGGGTCTCCGTTAAAGCTTTAGTCATTAGCTATGACCACAAAAGGTTATTTCTTCAAGCAGTTTGATAAACTTAAACCTTTTTATTAGAAAGTTACCACCCACAAGGAAGCAGGGACACTGATTGGTTAAGGGCTAAGAACGGAAAATCTATCTATTCCATTTGCACAGATAGATGAACCCTTTTGCCTAGTCAGGAGCGGTGGAGCGGGCCAGGAACAGGACCCGTACACACACACACTTACCTATGCCTATGCCCATGCCTATACCTATTCCAAATGGATTGGGCGCACATCGATGGTGTGTTGTATGGAAATTTCCCTGGTTTATGTACTTTACCCATCGCCCAACGCCCATTGCCCCGTTCCCCTTGCCCCTCGCCCCCATCCATCGTCCATGGCAATAATAATAATAATAATAATGGTTGCCCTGATTCGGGCATGTGCTTGGTGGCGTTTCGTAAATGATGACGCAGCTCGATGGCGTTATAATTAAGGTTCACATCAATGGGTAGCGACAAGCTGGAGCTGGAGCTGGAGAGCTGAAGAGGTGGAGATGAGTGCCACCTGGCCCTGGCCATCAGACATCAGGCATTAGGTAAAAAGCATTGCTAGGGCAACCCGAGCAAAACCTCAGCGCAGCACCTCATCGCAGCTCTTCTCCAATTAATCACGAACCAAAAACCAACGACAAACCAGCCACAGAAGAGCTGAGAAAAACTAGAGAAAAACTTCATTAAATCTGTGCTTTCAAACGCTGAATAGATCAGAGAATACACTAATATTTTGAATGAAATATGTTGAATCAGGGAACTTTTTAAGAGATTTAGAATAGTCCTAGGAACTGATTTCATTTAATAAGGATACAAGTTAATAGAGTTTATGGCTTATCTTGGCATCAGCGAATAAATAAACCCATTAAGTTAGTAGTGCCATGAAGAATCCCTTTTTAAAGATTATGTTTGGACTTAGGATCTCTGTTTTTGGGATCATTATAATGTTTTAATGATGGCTTTAGTATAGGGAATATACTTCTGGAAAGAGTATACCGCAAACGAAATTGCTTTTCCAAGAGTGCATCTAGAACTTAGACCCATTTTCAAGTGTCATTATCAATGGGATCGACTGACTAATGCTTGCAGTCCAGGCCAGTCCCAAAAGCTCCAACTAATGTGCACGACGACGACGTCGACGACGACAATAAAAGGCCACAAATCTCTTACGGGTTTTGGACTCGTGTCAGTCATTCCACAACGTAATTGGTTTAGAGCACGTACACAGCCTTAGCCTGAGCCCCAGCCCCAGTCTCAGCCCCAACCCCAGTTAAAGCCACAGCCCCAGTCGAACCGAGAAAGAACTATCTGCGGAGAGGCGGCCCGGTCTAGCCGCTAATTGCAGGTCGCACCGCGTAGATCCATCCGAACCCGGAGACGGAGACGGGATGCTGTAACATTTTTTGTTTGTCTTCCATCCCGATCCCCCGGTCAGACATCAGACACGAGATGTCATTATATATTTTCCAGATCGTTCCAAAAACCGTCGCCGTGTTGATGATCTGCAATTAACATTTGACCACCGTTGGCCGCATTGTCATTTGGTTGGCCTCCCCCCCGCACACCACACACTTGCGGTTGAATATCAAATTATATATGTAGCACCCATGATCTAACCATGGACTTCCTTTTCAAAATTCTTTGGAAGCATCATCAATGAGAATTTTATTGCCTGAGCCTAAGGCAGTGTTTTTTTTTTATAATATTTTACTTTATTTTATTTTTTCTTTCTATTCAAATATGTACTTATTCCAAATATTTATATATATATTTTTAATTGGTTAAATCGATTTGAAATCAACATATTTTAGCTTGTGGAACATTTTGGCATTTATTTAAAATCATGTTAAATTGATAATTACAAACAAAACAAAACAAAACCAATATTTTTTAGGCATAAAAATCCTTTCGGATCTCTCATTCATGGCCCACACAAAACTGCAGTTTTAAATCAGAAGTCCGATTGCCTTTAGCTGCCGAAACACCCCAACAAAATCCCCACTCTCCCCACTCTTCCCCCCCTTTTTGGGTGCTCCATAAAAGAAGCCGACAAAATTGCATCTAAAGGTAAACGGGCAGTATGCAAATATTTGCAAACACTGCAAATCATACACATAATTGGAATTCATGTGGATATATGTACATATATATGTATGTATATACAGGACTTTATATGTACATCTCCCAGCTCTAAGAGTATGTCTTCTCTCTGTGCTAAAGCCTCGAGTCGGTGTGTGTGTGTGTGTCGGCCATTGTGCTGACCGACTGATGTGCATTGAGTTTTACGAATGTAAACGTAAAAAACAATGGCATTGGGTGCCCTGGAACTGGCACTGGCCCTGGTCAGCACACGACCCCTGGTTCATGGTCCATGGTCCATGGTCCATGGTACACACCGTCCAGTCCACGTCCCACACACTTCAGTCCATTCTATTCACGGATTCCCATTCCCTTGCCCTTGCCTTTGCCGTAGTGCCGCACGGCCAAACATTTTCGTATATGAGTATTTAATTAATCCGTAGTTGACTCAGGGGTGCCTTTTCGCTTCACGCTCCTGCCCCATGCTACAGCAGGAGACATGAACCAGAAGGGTGGTGGAGGAGGAGGAGGAGGAGGAGGGAGGAAGAGGCAGGATACGGCGGCATCGTTGGGCGACTGCGATTTTTGAGTATCCTCGGCAAATGCAAAAATAAAACGAACCGAAAGCGGCTTGGACTAGTCTCAAAAGTCGAACTGATAAATACCCTTTCACCCTTTGAGGGATATGTTCCTACTACGAAGGGAGTACCTACTGATTCTCCTATCTCATATTTGATAGTCTATAGTTATTTTTTTCTTATGAATATCTGAATCAGAACCGAAGTTAGCTCCTGTCTGCTGTATCTATACATATATCCAATCACTTTTCAAGTCTTTGTTTTATTAAAAAATGGAAAACTTAAATCTCTTTAACTGCCAAAAACGTTCGAAAATTGAATAATTCCGCAATCTACACAATTACGAATATAATTAATTAATTTATTCTTGTTTTATTCTGGTTTTATTAGCGTGCATTTTCCAGAAGTTTAAACTTTAAAGTAAAGATCCCTAGGAAACTGATTCCACCTAGGGACTAGGGTGCGTTTTCATCGATTTCATCTTAACATCTTAATCACATTATGTCGTTCTGCTTGCGAGAGCTGCATTAAACCCTCTGGCAGAAGGGTATGAAATTAAGTATATTTATATATACATATATATATATATATATGTATGTTTGAATGCAGCAGGCTCTTATGTATATTGAATCAACAAAACAATAGAGCGACAGAGGGAGAGAGGGAGAGAGCGAGAGAGCTAAACAAAATGAGGAAACACGAGTATCGTATCCTTGCCAGATATGGGAGACATTTTGTTTGCCGAGCGAGCAGAGGGCGCACAGCGGCACAGGGGTACAGGGCACTCGAAACTGAAGTAAGGGTGCAAAGTTTTATAATCACTCGACGACGATCCTCGTCGTGTCAGCCTTGGCTGACATCCTGCCTCGCTGTCACTGCCACGGCCACATCGGCCATTGCCGTTTCGAACCAATCTCAGTACAATATTTCGAACCGAACTCCCCCTCCCGTCTGCTCTTCCTGCTCTTACTGCTCTTCCTTCTCTGCTTAAATCAACATTAGCTCATTGGGTTAAAAAACAAATCCAGTGGCAGCGACCGGGGGATGCGCACGAATTTTTTTCATAAATGATTTGTTTCCTTCCTCCATTCAAGCAGGACGATCACAATTGCTCTCCTTATGTACCAAAGTACTTATGTGAAACATTTCCAGAGCCGATTCTCATACCATATTCGGGGAGTACGGGGAGTGAGGAGCACTCAAAACGACGACGTCATCTGTCCGGGGACCGACGCTTCCATATTCCATATTCTATCACCTTTTCACTAATCAGAACTCTGTGCGTCAATGCAATCCTGTACAGGACCTGATGATTCTGATGAATGAAACGCTTAAGTGAAACAAGAGAGAGAAAGAGAGAGTCAGGATCTGTGATCTTCAATAATGTGAATCTTCAAAATTCTAGAATAATGAACTTTCAATGAATTTGATACACACTGGAATGTTGCACTCTTCAAATAAAATATTGATTAGTTTCATTGATTCCTTCAGCATTGAACATTTCCGAACTACTTCCTCTAACATATCCGAAAATATTGCTGACAATTTCTAGCAATAAGTCAACGGTGGAAATTACGAAATATAAATAACATTGTAGTACTGCAAACTAGTGTTCCCTGTTCGTGTCGTTAATATCGAAACGTAGTTTGTTCGCTTATGGGAAATTTGTACAGGGAATCAACGTCAATCGTCAAGTGCCCCAGGAAAATCGGCTATCGCTTGAAAATTTTAAACGGAGCACAGCAGTACAGTACTCCCTATAGTAGAAATCACAGCTGGAAATCCCAGCTAACCGTTTTGGATCTTTTTTTCTTTACAAGAAAAAAAAAAAACTGTAGGCCATTAGCTTTGACCAAGTCAAGAAGGAGCAGGAGCAGTAGCCGGAGCAGTAGCAGGAGCAGGAGGAGGAGGGGCATTGGTCACTGGATGAGTGCGTATACAGAACACGATTCGCTTATGTCCACACTCGCTCGGACATTACTCAGGGGTCGGGACCCCTCCACTCCCCACTCCCCACCCTCCACCATGACCCAAACAACACAATTTAGTATCGCTTATAATGGATGTTCTCGTGTCAAAAGCCCATTTTTTGTCGACTGTTAACAGCTCGGGCTGTACACAGATGTACACGCAAATGTATATGTTGTGCGTGAGAATGTACATATGTATGTATGTGTATGTGTGTGTGTGTACTCGTATGTATTTATGTAGGATTTGGCCCGGGGGTTGGGTAGGTGCGGGAGTACGTCGTTACCTTTTGGGGGGAGGGCAGGTGAAAATGTTATCTTTATTTTCAGTTGAGATTTAAGCGTATCATTCAGGACTAAGGGAAGACCACATCAGGCTTGGATTGGCGGGGTTGAGACTAGTTTTAGGCTTTAAAACTGTATGAAAATCAGAGACAAGCTTTCTTCTCAAATTCTTCTATAATTGAAAACAATTATTTATTTAAAGAAAGTTTCTTCCGATTGTTGAAAGGCGTTTCAGCAGACAATTATATCTTTATATATTCTGAGTCATAGATAAAGTATCAGATAAGATCTGATAATAAGCATAAATCGGTAGATTTCTCCTCTCATATTTTCAAACTGCTTCTCCGCATATTCCGATAGTTCCTGGCTTACAGAGATTCCTCCAGGGGGAATTCCCCCTGGTTTTAGTAGAGTTTCAGCAGTACATTTTCCAATGCCAAGTGAGGAGGAGGCTCGACTGATTATTATAATGAGGGCTCAACCTTCGGGGCGGATGAGGATGGCGTCAAACAATGCACTCATCATTTACAGGTGCTCGGAACAACCTGTGCATCATTTCTCCGTATCCGCATCCGTATCCTTCGATGACTTCTGTCTGCGCTTTGTCCTTTGTCCGATATCGGGGCTGGATCTGGATGGACAAACGCAGCAGGACAGCCAGCCACACGCCTCTTTCTTACTGCGTTCGTCCTCGTCCTCGTTCGTGTCCGTGTCCGTGTCCTTGTCCTTGTCTGTTTCAATTTCTATTCCCCCATCTCATCCGTTCAATTCCGTTCCCGACCCTTCTCTGTCTCCTGTCTCCGTCTCCCGCAGTCACTTAGTCACCCAACTGTTTTGCGGTATTATTTGCTGTTGTTCTCCTTGTTTTTCCCCTGTTGTTCCGTTGTCCCTGTTGTCCTTCATGTCCTTGTTGTCCCTGTTGTTCCGCAGATTGCGATGCGATTGTTTTCCAAAACGAATAAAGATGGTGTTAGCCGATAGCCACCGTCGAATGAAGTGACGGAAGTGACGCTGCTGCCACAGAGGCTGCCACTGGCACAGCCACTGCCACTGCCACTGGGCTCTGAGTGCATCCCTGGGCTCCCGTTCCGTACCGCTGCCGCCGCCACCAGATTCCGTCCCGCACCGTCCCGTCCCAAACAAAAGCCGTAAAAATTGCGGATTACAATCGCGGATTTCCATCGCACAATTGTTTATTATTGCTACCGTTTTCCCCCCGGTGCGCTTCGGCTTCTATGCCCTTTTTATTTTTCCCGCTTGCCTTTTGGGGTACGATACTTTTACCCCCCATCCCTCCCCCCGCCTCTGGTACTCCGCCCACTGCACGAGCAGTACATTCCCCCACAGTTATATTCCCAACACTCCCCCCACTTGACAGCCACAACGACAACGAGAACGACAACGGCGGAGGCGGAGGCTCATTTCTTACTTCATTTTTTTGTTGTTTCTTCTTTTGGGCGCCGTATACCCTGTACTTGTAGAGAATATGGGGTATATTCTACTCTTTTTGGGTGTTGATTTATTTAAGTGGAAGCTCATGGTCTAACGGTTAATGGTAGGGATTTTGGGAGCTAGCAGAGCCCACAAATTTCACAGAATTTCCCCATTCGTCAGTGTACGAGATCAGCTACACGAGATCAACTACACGAGATCCATGAATTTATGCCAAAATTGTATCATGAAGATCCCTGATCCCTGATCAAGTTGTGCTATCGCTTCTGTTGAATTATTCCGAACAAAGGATATCCCCAAGTCCAAAATATCCTGCTGGAATTTCTGCTATTCCTTGACTTCTTATTTCAGTTCCACACCAGAAAACATTTGTATTTCGGAAGCTCCCACCACCCATCGCTATTATCACTCTCACCTACCCACTACCCAATCCCCATCCCAATGCCAATTCTTGGGAGGTATTCTGTCCTGTCCGTTTGCGCTTTATTTGGTCTTGTTTGCTTTTGTCTTTTTTTTTGTTATTTCTCGGTTTGCTTTGTTTTCGGTTCCGTTCCTTTGCCGTTCTGCTCCTGCTCCTGCTTCTGCTTCTGCTTTGGTTGCTTCCCCGAGATTCTTAAATTTGCTAATTTGTGAACTTTTGTGTTCGCATTACAATTCGCTTCGGTTGCGACTCCATCCCCTCTCCTCTCCTCTCCCCAGATCTCCTTCCGCTTTCTGTTTCGCATTGGGAATTGGATCTGGGTGTCCTTTGGCCCGTCTGGGCCGTCTGCTTTTTTATTATGGCCCTGTCCTGTTTTGGTTCCTTGCGGCCCGAGTCCTTTGGCCTCTTCGACTACATTAAGCGGCTCATTTTTTGGGGGCTCGAACCCCATCTCTCTCTCTCTCTCTCTCTCTCTCAAGACTCGGCTCTCAATTCAATTTGGGACGATAACATCTTAATTTGTATTAATAAATGCTTGTTGGACCGTTTTCACAGCTAACTAATTCGCTTAATCATTGATAAGCAATATCAAGGATCTGGCGCCCAGCAGATCCATCCCTATATGTTTAGGGAGAAATGTTTCGGCAAATCAGTGAAATACAAATATTCGATATGCCGACTATATATCGATGGGATACCGATTGGCTGAGGTGATCTTTTACTAATGAAATTTTGAATTTGAATTTATTATCTTATTTTTCCTAGTGCTACATGAAAAATTCTCCTTGTTTAGACCTTAAAAGAAAAGTCTCGACACTTGTGAGCAGATTGTTGAATTCATACTTACTTTATTTCAGAAATGTCGGGCCTTATATTTACATATGTAATTTTACAACGAAGGATGGGGACAATTTGTATTCTATTCTTATCGCTAGACCCACGGAACGGGTGCATCGGTACTGCGAGTGGCCAACTGATTGCATGCAAGCATCAGTATTTTTGGACTATTTTAAAGTATGTTTGAACACTCATAAACGAAGGCACTAATCACATAACACAATCCATAAACATACAATTATTCGTTGATATAGTAGATAATATAGGAAGATAACTAACCTATTTACTAATTACACCTCGATCAACTATAATCTATATTTTGTATATAATATTATTGTGCTAAAATATAACATTTTCATAGAGTCTTAACCATTCAACAAAATTGCATTCAAATAAAGGGTCTCTCAGATAATACAAAAGACTGACACTAGATGGTGATATCCCGTGACATCAAGCCCGATAAACCTCTCCCTCTACCCAACGAAAGAAGTATTTTCTCAAAGAAAGTACACAATTCTCAAAGAACCAATCGAATGAGTTTCATTATATGCGGAAACACCGGAACTCCAGATGCTGTCATCCCAGTTTTTTGGGGAGCGACGCCAGGCGATTACAATTCTTGCCTGGCCTGGCCCATAGCGAGGGCAACGAGCCAAAGAAGAGAGACGAGAAGTACGCATTAATTAAAATGTGAAACCTAATAAATTTAAATTACAACTTTCAATAAAAACTTTTTAACGCCCCGACCTTTCGGCGGTAGTCAGGCATGAACCATGGAACCATGGGTCCATGGCCCATGGCCCATGCAGATGCTTCTATGATACTCGTACTTCTGATTCCATGATCCAGCAGCAGGGACAGGAATGATGCGACCAGAACCAGAACCAGGACACAGCAGCCCCATGGATGTGGTTGTGGATGGGGGGACAACTTTCATGAGTCGGGAATTATTTAATGAGCATGAAAATTGCGGGGCAGCAGAAAACATAACGACGTCAGCAACGACGCTCCTTGCTCCTTGCTGCTGCTTTCTACTTGCTCCTTGCTCCTTGCTGCTGCTCGCATTTTATAATTTCATCTTTTTTCATTCATTTTCCCCCACTCCTATCTCTCGGTTTTTGGTTCCGTTCAACCCCAAAAAAAGGCTGAATAAAACCATATAGCGCGACAAATAGATAACCTCAGGTAAAAATTAATAAACATCCTTCCGTCCGTGCCCTGCCCTGCCCTGCCCCGCCATCCTTCCCCAGAGCCCAGAGAACAGCCGCAGGAGGCAAAGACGGAATGAAGTCTGGGGAAACCGAAAGCAAAACAAAGAAGCCCACCAGATGGATAACGATGTGGGGGTGGGGGGATACGGTGTGGCAAGCCCTGTTGTTTTTCTTGTAATCAAAAGCGTTTTCATTGTTTAACAATTAAATTGCTGGAAAAGGCATCATTAGCAGTCGCGAGTCGCGAGTCGCGCGAGTCCCCAGGTCCCACAAAATGGCAAAAGGGCAGAGCAGAGCAGAGCAGCACAGAGCAGAGCAGAGCGGAGCAATGCAGAGCGGAGAGGAGAGAAGCGGAGCAGCATCCTGCAAGGATGGCAAGGAATGGCTAGTGGGCGAGAGAGAATGCTCACTTTAAGATACTCTGGAGGAGAACAAAGAAAACTAGCGAAAGGCAACGGCGAATCCGAATGCGAAGTAAATGAAAATATCGCTGGAATACCCCACGGTAATGAGTCGCGCCCCCCATCCCCCACACACCACCCCCCATTCATGCACCAGGAAAAACAAACGAAGAGCCGAATGGAACGGGTATACGGAACCAGAGCAAAGTTCACTTTCAGGCACAGGCACAGACACAGACACAACAGCAGAAAGTAGAAGCCGAAGCCGAAGCCGAATAGAAGTGCCCCAGACAGTGTCTGGTGTGGGGAGGGGGGAGGGGTCGGAGCTACAGATACTCGTAGATTCTGGATGGTGGGGGGGAGCTTAAGCTACAGATAAATGCTGGAATGGGGGTCGCTTCGGTTTGGCTTGGTTCGGTTCGGTTCGGGTTGGGCCTGCCTGGGGATTGTCTCTACGCATTACAGAGAATCAATTTCGTGCGGGGGAATGGGCAATGAGGAATGGTTAATGGGGGAAGGGGGGGTTACAGAAATTTTGAGGAAGCTACCGTTACAGCTTTACCGCTGGCGGCACCAACGACCTTCCAACGAAACGGCCTAAACTTTTGTGCAAACAGTTGTTTAAATATCCAGCAAACGCGAAAGGGTTAAATTCATAATATGGCCAAATTAGATACAGCAAGAAGCAGCAGCAGCAGCAGCAGCAGCAGAAAGCAGGAGAAAGCAGCAGGAACAACCATGGAATAACATAATAGAATAGACCTTACCCTTTTTGTCGTCTCTCTCTGTGTTGCTGTCCCTGTTACTGCTGCTGCTGCTGCTTCTGCTGTCCCAGACCCATTCCTAGTCCTAGTCCAGGCCACCCCCCTTACGGCCTTATGGCCTTACGGCAGGACTTTGCTAATGAATTCCCAAAAGGAAATTTCCCTGAATTTCGGTTACAACATTTTAATACTTTTCCTTGTCGAACAACAGAACATAACCATGTCTGCTCTCTCTCTGCTCGTTTCAATTAGCTTTGTCTCCAGTATCGTACTCGTACTTGTCGTCCTGGCTAGAGTCCTGCTGGCAGTGCAATTGCCATCCGATTTCCACTTGCGACTTGTGACCCGAAGCTCTCTCTCTCTCCCTCACTCTCTCTGAACACAATCTAATTTCATTATGCTCGTTCCGTATTCCCCTCTGGGTTGGGGTCGGCGCGGGGGCTGGGGCACATCTTCAAGTTCCTAAAAGCCAACAAGCCCCCCTCTCAATATTTATGTACAAGCATCTGCTGGGTGTTTGCCAAGCCAACAAGTTGGCCAGCTTAAGCGCCGAGTAAATGCTGTTCGAATGCAAGTTATCTCTCTCTACGATTATGTACATATGTACATATATGCACTTTATTAGGCGTACTTCTTGGCCTTTCTCTCAAAATAAAGATGGTTGTTCTGGCTTCAAGTATACGTTGTATAGAAACCTTCATCAAGTTTTGAACGGATGGATCTAATAAAATGTACTTTCTTAACAGATATTTGTCTGCGGACAGGATCCTGGCATTGTGCAAATCAGAAAAATAGAATTGCATAAACATATCTCATAACTTTTATGCCCCTAAAATCCCATAAACTCAACTATCCTTATTTCTATAATTATCTTATAATTTCTCTCAGAATTTTCAATGAAATTTTCATTCAAAACTTATACATATAGTAAATTTGAGAAATTTATAAAAATTGCATTGCAAGTATTTCTCCTGGAAAATTGTACAGGGTGGTAATAGTATACATATATCATTATTTGCAGAGGAATAACAATACTGTCCCCCAACACAAACAATGGAGAATAAATGCTTTACATCCTCTACATTACCTTACATTTACAGCTTTACATCTACTAATATACATTTCTTGATATACTTCACGAAATATCATATACTCGCACCAGTCACTTCCAGATCTTGTTTTTGTGTGCTGGAAGTGATCATATTCTAACATTTTGGTCGCCTTTGTATTTAGAGGACATTTCAAACTTGGCTTTAAATATTTACAACGAATTTGCCCAGGTGTATAGACTGCCCTACGTATCTGCCATGAGCCCTGCTGTAGTGGGGCTGCAAATAGGTGAGTAGTTCAGATTTTAAATTAAAAAATTTCGTGAAACAAAGGAATCTCCCTAAGGCGGAACAGGACAGGACAGAGGAGCTCTTGAAGCACTGCTCCTACAATTTGGAGAGCTGCTACGAGTGCACTGTGGTTTCCACAGAACTCTCTTGTCTGGCCCTTGTTGGCCCAACATGTCATTGCATTCCCGATGGCGCTACAGTGAAACCGAACTTAAAGAACTGTTTCCTTGGACGGGTACTGGGCGTGTCCGCCGGCAGAGAGCTTTCACTGTGCTGGCTGTGGGCTGTGGGGAATACTATAGTACAAGTATTTGAATGTACGAGTACATATGTACTTGTGGCTTGTGGCTGGTGGCTGGTGGCTGGTGGACGGCTCCTACTCGTTGGGCAGCGGCATGAATGGGGTCCTGGTTCTGGCCAAGAGGGCTTCACTCGATTGCTTTTATACATTTTTGAGTAGCTTGCCACCGCCCCACCAACTGCAGATGTCATGGAGCTGCTGCTGGTCCTGGTCCTGATTCTGGTTCGTCGTTCATTTTGTACTGACCCTTCCCCCCCGCACCCCACCCCCCACATGCAGGACACACAATAGAGGAGGCTGTGTCGGGGGGCGGGTCTGTGTGTCTGGGAATGATTTGATGATGCATTCCATTTGTGTGCCACACCACTTCAGTTCACTCCCTTAAATTTTTGTTCATCTTGTGGTTGTCCTCCCCACTGCATCCCGCATCCCGCATTCCGTGTATACCGTGTCCCCCCAACCCCATCCCCCATCCCCCATCCACCCATCCGCCCATCACCCATCCGCATGTCGCGGTGCATAATTAAAAACTGTAAACCACACAAATAATCCCTGGATAGTACGAGTCCCGTACAGCATTCAGGCATTCAGGCAACGGGGTGGCTGGCTCTAGCTGGCTCTCACTCATCTCTCCATCACTCCTCCATCACTCAGTCTCTCATCTGTGTGTGTGTGTGGTGTGTGTGTGTCTATCATTAGAGCTTCGAAAATGTTATGTTGCCCCATCAGATTTGGTTGCCTTTCGGCATCGCTCTATCTCTGTTTCACTCGCATGCATAATGCATGGGCTGCTGTGCCCGCGAGGGTGCAACCTCTAATGTCCTTTAATAGTTTGTACCGACCTACGAGCAATTATTAAACATACCCTCACACACACACACACACACACAGCAATGGGAAAATGAGAACGAGAGAGAGAGAGAGGAACGAAGCGAAAATCTGTGGGAAAAACCTACCCCAAAAAATTTCATAATTATTACTTGATGTGTGGTCGTCAGGATACGAGTAGGACTACGACTACGAGTACGAGGAGGAGTATTTACCAAAGTATGGGTGTGGCCTGTGTCTGTACGGGGTACGGGGTACGGGGTACGAGTACGAGTATCTGTGTAAGTGGGTAATACTCCCGCTGTCTGTCTGTCTCTCTGTCTGTATGCATTCATCAAATACGTATATTATCTACACCCGAAAGGATTCAAATCTGTTGTGATTTTCAACGAAATTAAATTTCCGATTTAATTGCAAACATTTTCTATGAATTTTCATTGCATTTCAACAGCAAAATCCAATTGAAAATCAGAGAATTTCTATTTTCTATGAAAGCAATGTGCAAAAACGATTAATGAGCGAAATGCAAATACAAATACATATTTCAATCAATTCGAGAATATTTATTTAGTTAGTTTAAGGTATGCAAAATGAAAAAAAAACACATAAAAAAGAATCTGCAAAATTGTTCATAGAAAGAGAATTCGACTACTCGGAATTTATAGTATCTTGGATACCTTTTCGAGGGGAAATCTAAGTACTTCTTTCTATAAGCAAAAATGGAACTAGATTGAGTTTCTTAGGGCGGAAAACCATCTGCTAAAATGTAACCAAAGCCAAGTCATATCTATGACTTCTGGGCCAAAGGATCGTATCCTTTAAAAAGATAGTTAGATCAGGCCACAATATGTGTAGGAATATGTGGGTGGGCCATACTCGCTTGCTAATCCTCCGACAGACACTGGTCCTGGTCCATTGTATCCTGATGGGCGGATACACGATCGAGCGGCCATGTTCTTTAGCTAATCTTCCATCGAACATCTGCAGAAATATGGGATGATGTGCAATCATAATATTCGGCCACATTCGAACAGAGATATGATACGATTCCGGGGTGCACAAAGAAATTCCTAAAAATTGCCAGCAACTTCTGTGTGTACCTAAAGAATCTCCTTTGTTGTCCGCCTGTATTCGGTATTCGGCATTCTCTATTCTGTATCTGAGTATCTGTTGTAATTATGGCGTAATTGAAGCAGCGCATTGTAGTTCACTGGGACCGTTAAGTAATCTGGCCAAAAACATTAGAAACCATCAAACATCTTGGGTTTCCTTGTGGCACAGCTCCACGGCCTGCCCGGCTTGGCCAGGCAGGCGTCATCTGGTCAGATCCCCTAGCCACCTCTAGCCAGGCAGAGTCCTCGCAGTCCAGTGTTTGGAAGGTCTCCGATTCAGTGATTCCCAGATTCTCCGATTTTTCGCTTAAAATAATTATATTTTTTTGGCTCCGTTTTTAGGGGGAATTTCTTTCTGGATGTTGATGCAGATTTCAGACACCTCGAGATGGTCGTTTCGTGCTTTCTCTTTGGGCTTAGGGCTAAATTTTTCGTCCTTAAGAGTTGTAGGCCTACGGCTTAACAAACAGGAGGGTTTCATCAAGTAGAAGGATTCTTTTCCAATTAAAGTTTGCGTCTTTCGGCAGTGGCAACAATATTTTTGGGAATTTCCATTTGCAAACTATCTGTCACTGTGGTGTGCCCTGTTCTCAAAGTTCAATGGCAACGGAAAATCCCAATCGAAGGCAGTCCGTCCGTATGCATATGTGTTGTACCTGCGAATAGAACTAGGACCTGCTCCCATGTACTTTTGTTGAGGCTAGTTTATTGTGATCCTTTTTTGGGTGCTCGATCCCGGGGCTCGCGTCGCGTTTATTGAGCTTGCTAATCGACCTTCCTTCCTCCCATCGCTGCTGCTGGCGGCGTCGGCGGCGGCGTTGCCATTGAACTACGCTTAGTGCGGTGGTCCTGTCTGTCCGTCTGTCTGTATGTCTCGATTGTCCTGCATCCTGTCTGTCATACCTGGCACCCGTACCGGGGCTGGGCTGTGCTGGGCTGGGCCTTGGGTTGGGCTGGCATGGTCGTGCTGTTGGGTTGGCGTTGGATTTTTATGGGCGGCCATTATGAAATTCAGACGACATGTTGGAAACGAAAAACCCTTTCGGCGACAGAGCAGCAGCAGCCGCGTTTATATCACCCGGTTAGCAAAGTTCTCATGAAGCCATTGTAACCCTTTCACTTAATTATTGGGAACATAATGTGCCATATTCATGGCAACCAACAGACGGCAGTACGAAAGGACGGCAGGACGGCAGGACGGAAGGACGGCAGGGCAGGGACAATGGAAACTACTAAAATCGTACCGTACCGCGAGCCATGGACTACCTGAATTTCTTGGTTCAGTTCGGTTTGCTTCGGTTTGAGATTGTGCAATATTCGAGTGCCGTGCCGTGCCATGCCTGACGGAGTGTCGTGTCTCGTGTTTGTGTGTGTGTGTGTGTGTGTGTTTATGTGTGTGGGTTTCTGTGGAAGCCCGCGCGCGGATTTCACGCATTTCATTGAGAAATCAGTTGAAGGGCGCTGTGCGATAATTGCACCACCACAACCACTGTCCTACGTACCACTCTCTGTCCTGGAATATTCTGCATTCATATTCGTATCTGTATGCATGCATGTGTGTGTGTGTGGAGTTGGATCTTTACCCATTCACCCCCACCAATATGCAACCCTGAAATCATCCGGGAATCATGACTGCACCCTTTCTGTCTCTCAGGCATTTGTGTAACCAAATACTCTTCCATTTTGGAAAGCTTTAATGGACAGCCAAAAAGGATTTGATGGATGAATGAAGTGAATCCCGAGTGTCATTGAATTTTCATTAATAATTTAACCATTTTTCTTGATTCATATACTTTTTAATCAATTGTTTAGAAAATATAGTTTTTCTGCACCATTCCAGAACGTCTTGCCGTCTGTTTTTGTGCCCCTAATCCCGTCATGAGAAAACTCTCCCAGATCCCATATACCAAATCCCACATCCCAAATCCCATATCCCAGCTCTAAACACCAAAGACTGTCCTTACATAAGAGGAGCCCAATGGGGGCGTGGATGAGGACGGGAACCGAGACCGAGGGAATCGATCTGGAATAAGAGAAACAAAAATGTAATTAAATGTGAGATGTTGTGACGCCTTTGTCTGGAGGACAGACGGACTGGACTGGACTGGACTGGCCTTCCCATGGCCTTCCCCTCTGCCTTTGTGGTGCAGGGACGGGGTCTGTCCGGGGTCCAGGCTCATTTTGAGATACAGCTTCAGATTCAGATTCAGGTTCAGGTTCATGGTTCGGGCCATGTCGGGCATGGGTAAAGAATTGTCCGTAATCGATGCAGGGTCAAAATTATTAATGGATTTTTAATATCATTTGTGTCGGCGTAAATTGTATTTAAAAAAGAAGGAGAAAAAAAATGAAACAAAAATGTGAAACGATTTATTGACACGAAGTCAAGTACAATTCCACCATCGCTTTGCTTTGGTCATGGGAGAGCAAGATATATACATTGTATATCGCATGTAGTCCACTCCGATCTACGTACTCCACAGGGCCTCCGCCTCGACCTCAGACCAGAGCAGAGCAGAGCAGAGTGTGAAAAATGATTGATCGATCTGGACTTGGACTTGGATTTGGATTCGTTCGATTCGTTCGATTCGGAATGGGAATCGTCGTCGGAATCGGGTCTGCTGGGGTGCGTGCACAAAGGGCGCCGTGTCGTGTTAATAAAGAACTTTGTGCCTCGAGTTGTGGCACTGTGACAGAGGCCGTCTCTCGAAAATCTGATTTCTGATTCCCGACTCCGACTCTGACTCCAGCAGAGCGGCGGCGACAGCAACGACAATCGACATAATAAGATAGCAATTATTTATCAGATCTCCTCCGCAGAGATCTAAAAAAAAACCTGGAGAGTGGCCAAGAAAGAAACAACAACAATTTTTTGATTAATGAAAGCATTTCGCCACACAATAGAAGAGAAAGGAAAAACGAAAGTGTTGACTAGCACCAGGCAAAAGGCCAAGGGGAGGGACGGCATGGAACGGGACGGGACATCAAATGAGTCTGGAGAATGGTAGAGAGTCGCAGAGAGACATTTCCATTTGTCCACGGAACACACTCTGATGACCCAAAAATCGATTGACTTTTCACCTCTGCCCTCGACAGAATCCATCAATAAAGCGAACCGCTGGGAACCGCACAACTCTCAAGTGCCAAAGTGTGACCCTCTAAAGGGGGGAGGGGGTGGAACGGTCACCCTGATTTCGGCAGGGGCCGAGTCTTAATGCCTTGAAACCGAAACAAAACAAAACAAAACAAAATCTAATTCGTATTTACACTTCCACGGATTCTCTAATGGTGTGCAAAAAATAGGTTGAACATCAGTATGTCGCGCACTGTACGCCTAAAAAAGCCAACCGAAATTACATATTAAAACGTATTAAAAATTATGAATACTTTCAAATACATATGTATGTATCTTTCGCGTGGACCAGCCCATTTTGCTGCCCATTTTGCTGCCCATTTTGTTGCCCATTTTACTGTTGGCTTTTGTTTGTGTTGGTTCGAATGAATGTTTTTGTAACATTTCCCAACAATAAAATACAGCATTGAAAGTGTGACTAAACAGGCTTACATCATGTACATATGCATGTATGTATATATGTATATTTACATATGCATATCATATAATTCCATTCCATTTTGTTGTATCGCACACACATGCAAATGCGTATGAGTAGACTCGTATACGTATTATTACGAGTGCGGTTATCCGCTTATAAAAATGGTTAAACTTTGACCTTCAAACTGTATTGATTGGCTGTAAAACATACACATATCGTACATACTATACATAAACGCACGATTTAGTCCAGTCTTTCGAGTGGAGTAACCCCCCCACGCCCACGGCTGTTAATCGATTTCTGCTCATCGAGAGGGAAATCTGGAGCGGGAAATCCTTTCAAAGATTGAAAGGCGAACTAGAAAATTACTTCACACGAAACTTCAATCGCTCCACCCACTCGGGAGTTATTGAAAAGCAGATAAGCAGACGAGCAGACGAGAAGTAGAGCTTCACTCTGGAATGCCTCCACTCATTTCCATTAAAGACATAGCAAATGGAAATACTAACTTTGTAGTACTTTACCGTTAATGATGTCTTTAATGATATTCGTATACATATGTATGTATGTATATCGAGAATTCCACTTCTTTTTAAGATCATATTTACATAGGTATATAAGATATTTTACAATAATATCATCTTTGACGGTGCCTCAAGCTTATTTTAATTGATATATACATATTATAAAGGGACATCTATCTATACAGTATCCATACATCTTCAAGCATTTCCGTTTATATATACATAGATATGTATAACACTATTTATATTACCACTACTCGTACTACAAGATATATTTTAAGTTTTTATTTTTTTTTTAAACTGAGCAATATTTAATCAGCAAATAAAGTTACCTTTTTAAATGTGATAAAGCATACAACAAATTGGCGTTTAAACATTTTTTGTTTTTCCTCTAGTTTAAAATCTGTACCACCTTAAACTTTTTATTTGACACTGCATAGTTTTGCCTTTGAGCCACTGTATAACACTATTAATATTACCACTACTCGTACTACAAGTACTAATTCATTATTTCTCTGCCATCCCCACGTATCCAGAGTCTTTCATAAGTAATTTTTAGATTAAGCTCCATAACTCGCATCACCCATCATATCACCTTTTGGTTCTCTTCCACTTCATATAAGCTTTATGATACCATCTATGTATGTATATCCCCACTTGTTTATTTTGAAAATTATGTTTTTTGTCCTATCACAATATACGAGAATTCTAAATCTACGTGTACACCTGTTTTACCTAATATAAAAACTCACAAAATTATATCAAAATAAAACGAAAATATAATTAAACAACATTTTTTAGTAGCAGAATAAATGTATTGAGGTATGAAAGTTGCACATCTATTTTTCTATTTCAATTAAAGAAATTAATATGTAATACATATGTACATACATATGTATACATATATATTTACAATTGTGTGTCTGCGTGTATTTAAAACTATGTACTGGCTCTTATCAATAATTGAATTGAAAAATTTGATGAATTTGTACTAGAAAATAAATTTGTTTTATTTATGTATTTACAATCATCTGTAAATATATTATCATTTTCTGGTTTTTTTCAGTCTGGAGTTTGGTCTTATGTACATAAATATATCTATACTTGCGGATCATTTAAAAAATGGCTAATATTCCATGCCAAGACGTCTTATTGAATATGAACTTACATATGTATGTACATATATTTATATGTACATACATAAATACAAATATGTATCATTGAATAAATGTTATTGGTTAAAATTGTATAAATCAGGGGTCGGCACGCAATACACTCACATGTTTTGTGCGCTTGTGTGCGCAGACAAGAGACACGAAGCAACACGAAGGCAAAACGTTTCTTGCTTTGCACTGAAAGAAATGAATCCAGATAAGGAGAAATGTTTTACGCCAAACAAAAGAAAAAATAACAAGGGGAAAAAATCGTAGTAATAAAAAAACAAAAAAACAGCATCATAAACAACTAAAAACAAGAAAAAAAAACATTGCGCCCCGCCATCCATATTTTCTAAAAAGATAAAATCATGTTCCCACATTATATTGAACATTTTTGTCAGTGTACAATTTAATTTGCGCAGCGTGGTCTTCACCATTTGACTTCTGAACTGATTCATCTCTGTTCTCGCAACGCTGACGATCAGAATACCGAAGCAGCTTGTGCGTATGCCCGAAGACACACGACGCAATTTCTCTGCCGCCGCGGGACCCGAGCAGTAAGGCCGACGGTACTCGAAGTTTTTACGCTATGCGTGTGCCGACTGCGCTGCCCCGAGACGTTTTTGCTATGCACATGGGATAGGACGCTGCCGACCCCTGGTATAAATATTGGATGTACATATGTACATACATAAATCTTATATTTCAATTCTCATAGACTGTGATTTGGTTTGATTTCTAATATTTTTAACAACATCTGGAAATTATAGAAGACATTTAAATTGTACATATGTACATACATATGTACATTATGTACATACATATGTGATACATTATATGCAGATTATTTTACGATGATTTTCGTACTAAAACCCAACCAGATTTGGTAATTTCAATGAACGATTCTACGAATGAATATGTACGGGCATCTCCTGAATCTCTGGAATAAAAAGGACAATGAAAAGCCAAATGTATGTACATACATATGTACATATATGTATATTCTCAAGGAGTAAATAACAAGGATTGACGCCAGTCCTCGTCGAGTGACGCAGCTTTTGATACCCTAGAATGTTCATTATTTCATATGTAAATGTATATGTATATCTTTTTCCATGCAGTTCAGTCAAATTTGATCAAAAGATCAAATACAAAAGATTGGATTAAGGATCGATTTCTGTGTTTGAATTTTCCTATCCCAGGATAGGATTAGAATAGGGTAGCATGGATAATCTTTTGAACCAATTCCCGATTGCATTCCAATATTTGAATATGCAATTTCCAACATTATTTCCGAGGTGGTGTGGTTCTTTCTAGTTACATAGCAGATATCAAGTGAAAATAACGATAGCCATTTTAAAGGGTACCGCAAAGTGTCCTTATGTACATCTTCTGTCCATGTAAAAGACATTTCCACATAAAAATACATACTTCCATTTACATATGTAAATGTGTATGTATGGACGATTTACATAAATAAAACGCACAAGGAAAGAAAAAGAGTGAAAGAGATGGCAGGACAAAATCAAAAAAAAAAAGAAGAAAAATGTAAGCAAAGACGAAGAAGAAACAACAGAAGCAGCAGCAGCAGCTCCGACGGCAACCAACGTCAGCGACAACGACACCGACGACGACGACGACGACAACGACAACGACGACGGCGACTCTTCGGGGCCTTTGTCACCAGCACCAAAAAAGTGCTCAAATACTATTGGTGCAGAGGGAGACAGGCCAAAATCGCCCCCATATTAAAGTGTCGTATTGTGTGACACCCATACAGGGACACACACACACACAAGCACGCATACACAGAGAGACAGAGCATACAATTTGTGGCGCAATCGCATAGCCAGAGAAAGAGGGAGAGAGAGAGAGACACACACAGAGACACAACGAGCACTGTGGATCAGCCATTGGTGTGCGCCAGAGTAGGACGGACACAAACATTACCGGTTGGTCTCTGCCTGCCTGCTTGCCCAACGAGTGGCAGCGGTGACAGAGGACAGCGGGCAGCAAGCATCGGGCAGCAAGCAGCGACAGCGGGCAGCGTCAACGGCACACAGTGGACACAAGACATCAAATGACAAAAATTTAAAAGAACGAAACGAGCAAAAAAGCAACGTGAGACGGCGACAGAGGCAGTGGGCAGAGGCAGAGGCAGCGACAGCGCAGCTTTTCTGGTCAATAATGAGACTGAGACGAAGACGAGCGCACACACACAGTCGCGTAGCAGCGACAATTACTGGCTGGCCATTTCCATTCCCGACAACGAGGCAGCGCAGTCGGCAGCCACAACCAACTCGTTTTACCTCTGAAACCGAAACGAAACCGAGAGAGCGCTCCGTTAGCCTTTCAGCGAGCGAATGACAAGGGAGCCAAAGCAGTGCGTGAGAGAGGAGCCCCCACAAAATCTGTGTGTGTGTGCGAGAGTGTTTGGTCAGTAAACACACACACACACACATACACCCAATACGTCGCATGTCAACCCCACCGCTACGGTCCATCCACTCAGACGACACTGTGCGAGCAGGAAAGGAATAGCCGAATATAAAGAAGTTACGCTGCTCTAGCACACACGCACAAGGGGATCCGCCCTATATACATACATATATAGAGTAGTATGTATGTTCGTATGGTGTATATGGCTCTGACCACAAGAATTAGCCTCCAACGCAAGTGTGTGTGTGTGTGTGTGCATTGGGGGTGGTGGGGGATCTCTGTACTCTCCTCACCACATAATGACATATAATAAAAATTGCTGCCACTGCTTAAGAGAGCCGTCTGTGGGCCTCCAGCTCTTTCCACTCTTAGCCGATGCACTGCTTTGCCGACACTCGCTCTCGCTCTCTATGGCCTGCGAGTGTGCTACACTCGTGTGAGCGGGACAGCAAGCTGTGTATGTGCGTGCGTGCGTGTGTGTGTCTAATGACCCATCGACGACAATGTGACACAGGCAGCCGTCGCCGCCACCGACGCTTGAGGGAAGGCCAATTCCAATAGCGCATTTACCCTCTCTCGCTCTCACACTCTCTCAGCCAGCACACACACACAAGCACACACTTACACACGCAAACAGAAGCAGCGCTGCCAGCAGCAGCAGCAGAGACAGAGGCAGCATAGTCGCTGGCACCAGACTCTTCTCTGCTTCAGGTAGACATTTGTGTGGCAGTTGTCCGCTGCTGCGTGTCGCCCCGCTGCTAGAGAGGAGTCAGAGCGAGAGAGCGAGAGACCAAAGTGTCACCCACCCCGCTGCGCTGCGCTGCCTCGATGCGTGTGTGTGTGTGCGTCGCATTTGTCGTCGTCGCTGTCGTCGTTTCGGTCGTTTTTTTCTGCTTTCTGCCGCCTCGCAGCCTCGTCTCGGCCTGCACGACAATCAGTGTCACCCACGACACCCGAAAGAGTGGATCTTTGCTCACTGCTTGTGCTTTGTGCTGTGTGCTGCTTGTATTGCTGTCACCTACACACTGTTACCGTTTCTGCCTCGCCTCGTCTCTCGTTTTCGTGTGCGTGCGCGTATGTGCATGAGACTTCTTGTTGCCGTTGCCGTTGCCGTCGCCGTTTTCCCTCCTCACACACCAAAAATAAAATAGTGCTTGACGACAAAACTTTTTCAATCAAAATTCCGCAACAAAATGCAATAAAACCACAAAAACTCATGGAAAATATACGCTGTTTTCCCAAAAAAAATTTTTTTTAAATGCAATAAACTGTGAACCGAACAAAAAAAAAATCAAAGAAAGACCACTGGAGAAACCTTTCACGAAACAAAATACAATTAAAAACAAGTGCTGAACAAAATAGTGGAAAAACTCAAGAGTTATATAACAGGAACCTGCCTGAAATCCCAGGAAAAAAAAAAACCAAAAGGTATGTAAAAGAGTTCCCGTACCATTCTGGTGCCACGCTTTTGCCGGCGGCAGTTGTTGCACGTCCAAAAGTGCATTATCATTCAGTTAAGAACTTGTGTTGTGTTTTATCAAGGATCCTTTTATAATGAGTGCTGTCAAAGGACCATAGTTGACACAATTTGGATCAAAATTCTGATTCCAATTCCGATGTCTTTTGAGAGATTATAGAAACTTTGATCATTCCAAAGGGAAAGTTCTAGAATCTAGATGAATTTCGTATACATTGGTATTCTTGAATGCCAAACGTGTTTTAGGTTTTTGTTTATTCCAGAACAAGAATTTGTTGAATTTTGTGTAGTCTTTAACCAATCCTAAGACTTTTATTTGAAGAGTTCTGGGGATCTCTGGAATTCCGCAATGCATTATCTCCTTTGTGTCTCATACCCGCTCGTTGTGGAGTCTTCAAACTCGACTCCGAAAACTGGGATACTTTTGCGAATCTTCTGAAATGCCAAGGTTCTGTTTTTCATATTTACCGTATAATGGTAGTGGTAGTAGTTGTCTTTGAAACGATGTTAGATGTTAGAGATCCGTACATAATCATCATCAGCAGCATTGTCATTCCATTCCACATCGGAGTAGTAGTAGTAGTAGTAGTAGTATCCATTACAACCCAGCCGCTCCCCAACGCTTGGATTCTTCTGTGGAAATCTCTAAAATGTCAAAGTTGTAATTAAGATTTTTGTCTTAAGATTTCGAATGATGTTTCTGCCGGACCATCATCACTGGGGTCCGTTGCTCCCCGTGGTCTCTGGTCTCTGGTCACTGGTCTGTGGTCTGTAGTATGTATGTTGTACTGGCAGCATCTCTGCTGCCTCGATTTGCTGCCTATTATTATGTACTACTATTAACAACAACTACAACGGCAATTATAGGCAGTGGTCACATCTCTGGGGCATGCCTCGTTGCCTGTCGATGGATGCTGTACGAGCGTAGCTGTAGCTGTAGCTGTTGTTCGGGGACTTTCAACATTTTGCTGTCGATAATCAAAAAAACGTTTCGTCCGAGCCATCAAATGTTGTGATTGGTTTTTTCTCTCTCTTCATCTCTGTCTCTATGTCTCTTCCTTCTGGATCTGTTGCATGCTCTTGTCTTACTCTCTTTCAGTGCTTGACAAAAATAATTATCCCATTTACACGGATGGGGATACTCACCTCAGTATATCCATCCATCCATCCATCCATCCGTCCAGCAATCCGTTCCTCAGCCATACACATACACGCATTTTAATGTTGCTATTGTTGTTATCGTTACTAATGAGCCCCATAAAAAAAAAAAAACTTAAACTGAACTGAACGCCGCCCCTCTCTTCTGAGCCTCCCAGTCACCCATCCCATGTCCGCGAATGTACATATCTCTCTCTCTCTGAGCTGACATTGGGCAAGCGGCTAGCTAGCGAATGTGTTTGACTTTTGAGATTGATTCCAGATAGCCCCGGCCACAAAACATCTCTCACACGACCAGAGACCATCATGATCGTGATGATGATCATCGTCATCATCATCATCCGCATGATGTTGCTGCCGCATTAACAATTGTCCCCAGCCCAAAAGTCTCCTCACCCAGTCGCTCCGCTTAACCAATGTCCGTCCATCTTTGGTTCGGCAGAATACCCTGGAAGAGTGGGTATTATCTGCCCCATTTTCAAAAGAGTTATTCCGGAACTATCACCAAAGACAATCTAAATAGGTAGATGAATAAAAAACGCCCACACATTTCAATGGTTCTATGAGCAATTCTTGTTATTACAAATTGTCTGTGCTATCACTATACAATGTCGAAAAGGTTTCTTTGATGGTGATGGCTTTTATGACTTGTATGCACAAGATCCCCTCGTATTATCCAGGGTATCCCAAACTTCGTATAGCCTTTACCTGTGGCGCATTTCTGCTGCTGTTGGCTGCTGGCTGCTCACAATTACGGTAGCGAACGAAGCCAACAATAAAAAGACGCTTGGATCACATTTGGGGGCTAGCTAAAGCTCTGTCTCCATCTCCCATCTCCTCGTCCGGATCTCTGGCTCTGTCTTTGGCTCTCTGATCGCCGCACGTCTTCGTTGTCGTTGACGATGTCGACTGGCGACTGTCGAATGTCGTTGTCCGAGGCGGTTTTAATGGCAGCCAAAAAAGCTGTAAAAGATTTCGCTCAAGCAAATGAGGCAATGTGCACACACACACACACACACACACACACACATAGACTATACTACGATATACTGCATGTACGTGTACTTTTGTGGTCAACTGTTGTGTTGACATGAAAGATCTGCCGACGCTCTGTCACCAGCGCTAGGAGATTTCCGCAAAAGTCATCAACTCCTTTGGCTTTCACTTTGGGGATGGGGATGGAAATAGGGGATGGGCATGCAGATCAATCAAATTTCGAATCGATTTTTATAGATCTCTTATTTTCGAAATATTCAAAACATTTTCCATATTGATTGTGGACTTTTTGATAACTTCTCCGCTCCGCTTTCGATTAATAATCGCTGAAATCAGTTTCAATCGACAGATTTGTCCTTTCTTTCTTTCCCTATTAATTGCTGTCGTAGTTCCTCCTGCTTAAGCCATATAATTGATGGATTGTTGTTCGTTTGCGCGCATTTATGTTGACCCCTGTTGACCTGTCCTCGATTTAATTGCGACCCACACATGAGGGGGAGAAATGGATCCACCCCGCAGGGGATGGCATGGGAATCCCAGAGACTTGGCTGACTTTTGGCGATAACGTTTCGCAGAGCAAAAAGTTGCAAAACTCTTGCAATCCGACTTTCATCCCCTCTCCCCCATGCCACATGCCCAGTCCCCCGTCCTGCAGTCCTCCAGTTGTGGCATAAGTTTGCGATTAGGATTGTGCGCTGCCCGCTGACTGATTGACCGTTTGAGCGACTCCCTGATTGACACTTACACCGCACACCCCACACCCCCCATGCGAAAAGCCTCTCTAATCGTTTCCCTCTCTGTGTGTTTGCAGGAAAAATCCCACCCGAACGAACGTCCAGGCCATCGAACTATCCGGACCAGACACATCATGGAGCACATCATGAATCCGTTCATGTCGCCCGCTTATCTGCTCGGCCATGGCCCACATTCACATTCACATCCCCATGCCCATGCCATGGGCACCCATCCGGGTATGGCCAGCGGCACAAATTCGCCGGCCAGCTCTCCAGGTGGATCCTCGGGCTCCGGTGCCGGACAAAGCAGCAGCAGCTCCTCAAAGCCCAAGCGCTGGGGCTCGCCGCCCATCAACCTGGCCGGCCAGTTCATCAATCCGGCCACGGGCAAGAAGCGCGTCCAATGCTCCATCTGCTTCAAAACCTTCTGCGACAAGGGCGCCCTCAAGATCCACTTCTCGGCGGTGCATCTGCGGGAGATGCACAAGTGCACCGTCGAGGGGTGCAACATGGTATTTAGTTCGCGCCGGTCCCGGAATCGGCACAGCGCCAACCCCAATCCAAAGCTCCACTCGCCCCACATCCGCCGCAAGATCTCGCCCCACGACGGACGTACGGCACAACAGTTCCCCGTGTTTCCGGGAGCAGCTGCCGTGGCTGTGGCCGCCGCCGGCCGTTTGCCAGCAGCCTTTCCCGGACTCCTACCACCACCACCGCCGCACCACCATCCGTCGCATCATCATCCATCTGGGGTGGGCTATGGACCGGCCATGATGTATGGATCCGGATTGCACAGCCTCGGACTGCTGTCCGCTGGACAGGAGCGAGAGCGCCTTTACAAAAAAGATCTGGATGCAGAAGTGGATGCGGATGGAGATGCTGATGCTGATGCTGAAGTCGATGCAGACGGAGACGGAGACGGCGATGATGATGGCGTTTTTGTGTACGTGGACATGCATGCCAATAGCTCCAGTCCGGCTGCCTCTAGCCAGGAGTGCCCCAGCGAGACGGATGCGGACGAGGAAATGCACTGCAGCCTGAGCCTCACCAGCAGCAGCATCAGCAGCAGCGGCGCTTGTGCCGAAGAGCAGCGCTCAGCCGATCAGCCGCTGGACTTTAGCCTCCACAAGCGACGCGAAACAGAGCCAGAGCCAGAGCAGGAGCAGGAGCAGGAGCAGGAACCAGAGCGGGAACGGGAACAGATCAAGCGCTCGTCTAGCCCCTGTGGTGGAGCCTTTTCCATGGAGCGCCTGCTGGGCAAGCGCAAGCGGAGCGACAGCAGTGCCTCCGTCTCCACGGGCCTCCCAGAGACGAGCATCAAGATGGAAATGGAACTGGAAATGGACGGCGACAGCTCCGAGGCCCTGGCAGCGTCATCCGCCTGCATTGACCTATCGGCGCCACCGACCAGGAAGCACTCGCCCGTTCCCCTGTCCCTGTCGCTGCCGCTGAGCCTGCCCCTGCCGCTGGCCATGGATCTGGAGGAGCAGCATCACTTCCGACTGCTGCAGACGCAGATGTTTGCTGCCGCTGCGGCCGCCGCTGCAACCGCCTCCAGCCAACAACCGCCCAACGCCTTCCTGCCGCAGGGTGTCGTCGAGTCGCCGCCACCGTCCCACACCTCGCCCAATGCCCCGCCCATGTGGAGCCTGCTCTCCGAGGTGTACCGCTCGATGCTGCTCAAGACGCAGCAACAGCAGCAGCAGCAGAGCCACCATCATCACCACCACCACCACCACAGTGGACACCACCAGCAGCAGCCGCCACAGCAGTCGCCGGCTCCGTACGGCGACCTGCCACCGACGAATGCCGCCATCTCCGTCTAAGCCTTCTCCGGGAGCCGCCAAGGACGAAGTATCCTTAGTCAAATGTTTATTATTTTATATTTTGTGTGTGTTTTTTTTTTAATTTTTATTGTGGGTCTTGCGGTGCTGTCGGAAGCTTGGTGGTTGGAGGGGGCCCTGCGGACAGAGTCCTCTCCCCCCTCGCACTACCCTGCCGCCGGCGGCACTGCAGCAGTCCCCGAATCTGCCTCGATGGGTATTACAAACTGGAATTGCTCCAAAACTTAGCTTTTTTTCTGCTCGTACTTGTGTTATATTGTCCCCTATATATATATATATATATTCTTCTTTTTTTTTCGTGTAGATGTAATGGTAGATCTAAGTGTACTATATAGTATTCAATCCGTTCCTCAGTGCAGCAGCACGAAGCTACAGCGAGTGCGAATGAGTGTGTGTGAATGCGTGTGTGAATGAATCGTTAACTGAATCCACCCCGAACCCTACCCCGAACCCCCACTGTCCCTCTCTCAATCACATCTCGAGCGGTGTACAACGAAGTATTGATATTTATAAACGCAAATACTAGGTATATCTATAAAACCCATATATTAAATAGTTCTAAGACGAAAACAATTTTTTTAATAGTCAATAAATATTGTATTTTATAAACTGAATGTACTACTAAAAAGCAAGCTCTATGGAAACATATCCTATTGTGTTAAAACAACTCCCCCCATCCCCCACTATACTATACATATATGTATATGTATTTGTATGTACTTAGGCAGATACATACATGCATAGATAGATTGTAAGTGAAAAGTGAAATGTTATTGCTCTCTCTCTCGTAAAGGAATATTGCTCCATCGATTGTGTATTGTGTATTACAACATGATTTTAAGTTTACATTAACAATAAACAGCAAACAAAATTGGAAAAATTAAAACATAAAAAAAATAAAGTGCTTTTTAATTGGGTGGACAAAATATCCCGGGGATAGATATTGGAAGGATCTGGGACCAAGGAAAGATAGTTTTTAATTCTAGTGCAATGTGGAGGTTAATAGAATTTCTCTAATTCTCTTTGGGACAGATTTGATTGATCCATTTCCTCTCCAGACACTTGTAATCATTTTTTGACAGCAAATCTGTGGAAATCTCTGGGTGCTTCATTGATGAGTGTGTCGGGGCCATACTTTGATTCGAATATATGTACATACATATGTACATATGTAGTATATGTAGTGTAGTGCAGTATAGTATACTATATAGAGTCTGATGAGATCTATAATGGGAAACGCCCTCAAAATGTAATTTTGCC
This sequence comes from Drosophila athabasca, assembly GCA_008121215.1. Lineage (NCBI taxonomy): Eukaryota > Metazoa > Arthropoda > Insecta > Diptera > Drosophilidae > Drosophila > Drosophila athabasca. The sequence continues at coordinate 5,526,402 of CM017796.1, read as the reverse complement.
TCCCTCTCTGGCTCACTTGTTTGGCGTAGGGCGGCGGCGGCTCTTGGGGAAGGCGTGACATGCGGCATAAATTGTATATGTTTCGGCTCTCCGCATCGTGATGAATGCCCCCGACTATTGGTCGCAGCAGCAGCGGCAATGGCAAACCACATCATCATCATCATCATTATCATTATGGATAGGCATTTGAGGCCACTTATGGACAGATTACACAGATACTCACACGCACACTCACGGACCTAGTGATACTCAGAAACACAAATACTCGTGAGACGAGTCTTACATATGTACAATACGAGTACGAGTGTACGAGTGTATGTACATTCCAATAAAAACATGCTACGATATTAACATTAACACCGCGCGCTCCCTTTTTGTCACTCACTCGGCTCTTGGCCTGGGTCTTGGCTCTGGGCCTTTGCCTGGGGCAGGCCTGGGGCTGGGCCTGGGCTGGCTGTCTAACTCCCTCTCAAAAGCCCGCCCCAGAGGTATGCCTACACTCGACAAAAATAGCTATTGTAGCAAGGAGAGAGATGTAGAAGGACCTTAGATCTAAAAAAAAAAACAGAGTTAAAAATATGATAAAAGATGTTCTTAGAACTCAAACATGAAGGAAATCGATTCTTAATCAAAAACCATCTATAATATCATTCATCTATAATATACATATGTAGGTGATACTATAGGTATACTATAGGTTATAGAGTGTCCAAAATCAAGGAAAATGATATCAATTTATAGAGCAAGTATAATCACATGAATTATATCTTAATTTGTATTGCCAAAAATGACAAAAAATAAAAATATGAATAGTACATTTATTAAACGAATGTTAAGACCCAACGAAAGAGTTCAACTTTATTATATCTTAAAAAAAAATCACTTCTTGTTTATTATTTCCAAAACAAAGAGTTTTATTTATGCCACAAAAAAAGCAAGGAAAAAAACGTTTCTAAAACATGGCCAATGGTAAAATATTGCATAGACCTTTAATTTTTGCATCTTAGATTTCTATAAGTAAAATAAAGAAATTCTTTAAAAAATGGCCGAATTAGCCCCCTGCTTTCTGTTGAAAACTTTGTTTCTCTTAGTGTATTCACACGAAAATCCAAGCCGAAAAATTCCACATTCATCTGGAGAATGGAGTTGGAGCTGGGGCTGGGTCAGGAGCTGGGGCTGGGGCAGGAGCTGGGGCTGGAGCTGAAGCTCGCTGCACATACGATATGTACATAGCTGTGTGAAACCGAAACCGCAAAATTGACATGGATGCGAGACTGTGAAAATGTCAAGTGGTTTGAAGCAAAGGATATGACTGCGAGTTGGAGCAGAGCAGAGGCAGCCGGGTACCCAACAGCCAATCCGTCAGAGCGTCAGTGAGTCCGTTTGTGGGTCGGCAGAGCGAGGGGTCGTCGGCGTGGCGGAGGCGAGACAGCCCAAGCTAAACGCTTGCCACATTATGAGATGATCCTTGGCAGCGATGTCACTTGAGACAAACATTCATGCATGAGCATCGCATCCCAAAGACAACGGGAACGGAATGGAAATGGGTATGGGGTATGGGCTGTGGGTATGGGAATACACGAGTGGGATTGGGACGGGGACTGGGAATGAGAATGAGAATGGGACTCATCTCTTGGGATCTATTTACTTTTAAGTTTCTGAATTGGATGATGTCACTCGCTTTGAATCGGAGATGGCGATGGAGTATTGCAGGGATAGGACGCAGTTCGCTGTTGGCGGAGTGGGTGACTTTTTTGTTCAAGTACTTCGGGACATTGGCGGTGGCAAAACGGAAACCGGCAAAAAAAAAAAGGTTTCGTTTATGTCTGTGTCGAGCTTTGGTACATATACTCTCAACCATAGGGTCGAGAGATGGAAGGTATGTATGGATTGTGGATGAGTAAAAGAAATCATATTGGGGCATCCATATAATGGAAAGTCTTCATAGGCAACCATAAGTTTAGATTGATATTTGTGGCATAAATTGAAAGCCTCAAAGTCACATATTAAAAAGATGATAATCTTAAACCAATGCTTATAGCAAAGATAATAAGCTGTAAGATGAGTACTCCTTACTCTCCTTAATGTTCTTTTCCAGAGTATTCGCACTTCGGTCTATCAAAATATTCTTTGTTTCGTTTTCTGTGTTCTTTTTTGCTTTATGAAATATTAGAAAAATTTACAAAGCGTTAAAAATTAACATTTCAAATAGGATTGGAATAGACTCATGGCGGATCAGGGCAGCGGCAGGGCAGGGCAGGGCAGGGCCAGGGCCCAAAAGACCCATGCGTACGACGAGTATGTGTTCGTCATCCTCGTTGCCGTTGCCGTCTGCGACGTCTGTCTGTGTTTTTTGGGGGATGGATGCAAATGCGTTTATTTTTGGAGACAATTGAAAACCACTCGAGGGTTATTGAGATGTGACAGTCAAGTAGTTGGAGTCGAGTCAAGTCGAGTCGCAATGTTGCGGTGCGTCGAGATAACTTGACGTTTGAAATAGGATCAACTCTTGTTCCGATTGCGATTGCGAAACTGATGCAGATACATACATACATACCGTTACAACTACAGTTACAGTTACAGTTACAGTCCCAGTGCTAGGAGTGGACATGAGTATGAGCCATATGACAGGCGAATGACACAAGTAACTCGCAAAAATGTAAAGAGGGTTGGGTTGGGACACACCACCATCCCATCATTCCAGCACAAGGGGAAGGTAGGATAGGCGGGGATGGCCATACATATGCAAGTAGCATCATAGCATCAGGGATATTGGGGATATCAGGGATGTACATACGATATAGCAGTTCATAAAATGAGGCAAATATTGTACATTCATACGTGTGTGTGGGTGGGTGGGTGTTTGGCTCTTACAGATGATTAGAAACGGGAACGTGGCGAAATTTATGGAAATTCTTGATTTTTACCACCTTTATGACAGCGAATGGCGCTTACCTTATGGGTGAATATCAATTACATACTCACATATGTATGTATGTATACAATGTTTATTTTTTGTTTTTTCCTTTCAGAGCATTTATGAGGTAAAGCTTTAAATCTTTCCATTTTCTAGAACCCCTTCAAAAAAAACTCATCTGCTTCCAAGGAACCCCATCCCATCCGGACAAGTGCTCCCATTCATAGCCATCTGATCCGATCAAAAGAGTCGAAGATGTTTCCGTGAAGCACCGAGAGATCAGATCTTATTTGTCGTTAATTGAATTTGTCATACGATTTGGTATTTGGTTTTCCATTGGAACCCCAAAGTGGGTCGCGACTGCAATCCGGTTTCCCCCTCTCTCTCTCACCCCCTCTCTGTCTCTGTCTCCATTGATGTCAAATGGAAGTCAGTCGTCAATCTCATCTTTGGGATTTGCTTCTGTTGCTGGCTGGTGAGAGGCTTCTCTGGGATGCATCATCGTTCGGTAAATGGATCGTTTTGTTGTGGAATTACTACTGCCCGGAGCCACAATAAAATTCATTTCGATTTCGGTAATTGTACATATCAGCCAGAACACAGTCGGTCGCATACAATGGACCAGAGCTAACAACAACAAGAAAAATAACAACAAAAACAAGAAGAACGCGGATTCCAAGTAAGTAAATATACTTAATTTTAATGACATAGAAAACTCTGCTAAAGTGGCCGCTGATTGAATCTCGTTAGTTGTTACCCCGACGGGAGAGCCGAGCCGAGCCGTACCGAACCCCGAACCTGACCGAACGGGGGCCAGACGATACCAAGAAGCGACTCCCCAGTACTTGGGCAATTAATTCGACATTTTAATTTACATTTCATGGGAACATGCTGCGGCTGTACGAGTATACCAGTACCAGTACCAGTACTATACATGAAGTTGTCCCCCCGGGGGCAGACAGATAGACAGACAGAGTCCAAATGGACCAGCGAACAATCACCTTTCGAGAATGTCACATGGGGCGGCATCGGCATCCAAACACAGTTCACATAGTGAAAACTTTTGGGCAAAGCTACAATTGAATTTATCCGATTAGGATTGCATATATTTTATACATATATCTCCACCGAAATACACTTTTATATTTATCTAAGAACATTCTAGGCCATGGAATCTTTCTAAAAAGCAAGCCAATACATATTAATATTCCGATGTTTATAGACTAATATAAAAACAGAAAGTGCTCTTTAATTCAATATTCAAAGATATCAGAAACCAAACAGACCTGCAATTTGTTTGAGAATTCACATAATAACGAATCAAATTTAAACAGTTTCATGGTTGAATTTTGATTTGTATTCCCACCTTGGGAATTAACTCTTGGCATTAATTAATCTATTAGGTTTCAACATTTACTACAACACTAACCGTAATTTCATTTGGCAGTTTTACTAATCAATCGTACTATAGAAATAGTGTGTTCGAACATTGCACACATTCGCAGATGACATTCGCAGATGACACATGACAGATTGCCAGTGAAGTGAAGTTGGCTGCGAAAATGTGGAGTTCGATTGTGCTTATTAATAGCATAATGCATGCTCGTATATATACATAAGTAATATATCACCTATAAGTGTTACTTGCACGCGGAACACCGCTCTCTTCTGTTCCGTTCTGCTCTGTTCTGCACACAACACAGGGCGAGGGCCTTGGGCAGTATTGACACCTGAACGGAACCGAACGGCCAGGCCAGGTCGGCTGTGAAAAAGGTCTCTGTGCTCTCTGCTCTGTGGTCTGTGCACATGTGTTTCTCACCTCAACTCACAATGTTCTTTGGGTGTGTGTGTGTGTGTGTGCCAGGCATAATCATTATCTGATTAAACAATTGATTAAGTTTTAATAAATTTGCAAAATCAATATGAAAAATTAAGTGCAGTAATTACTTAAATGGCTGTTTGCATACCCGGCGCCCAATGCAAATATTTTGCGAACAACAATTTAAACACGCTGCCAAACCCACTCCACTCCACTCCTGATGCTGTGTATGGGCATGTGTGTGTGCCTGAGTGATCTTCTGTGTGTGTGTGAGAGAGTGCGTGCCGGCATGTGTGCGACCAAGGTATGTGTGTGTAAGGTGATGCCACACTTCACCAAAAAAAAGAATGATTATATTGGCAGATAGAAGATAACGGAAGGTTGGAGGTGAAGCTTCAAGAATACGAATCTTGAAAGTGTGGTTATGCCTCACCCTAGATACATACACCTTTGTGCGCGCAGGCCTACGTCTGCCTGTGTGTGTGTGTGTGTGTGTGTGCCGCCTTGGGCGTGTGTGCATTGCCAGAGCAGGAATATATTCAGAAATGTGGAAATAAGGTGAGCCATGGCCCATGGCCAGTGAAGTAATACGTTAAGTGTGACATTACGGCTCACCTCACATAAATACACCATTGAAGCATACATTTTTACCTGCTGCATTATATAAATATTTACGTAATACATACATACATACATACATATGTACATGCATGTGCATATTCGTGCATATTCGTATATTCGTATACGTACAATGCGTAACGCCCGTTGTCAACAACATAATCAACAACAGCGCCAGAGCCACGAGCAGCCAATGGGCACCCCAGACCAGACCCCCAGACGTGGGCCAACCAGACAGCCCGACCGACCAGTCCCCAGTCCGCAGTTCCCCAGTTCCCAGTCCACGACAGGTTGCCTGCCTGGTGGCTGGTGGGACTGGTGGGGCTGGTAGGTGTTGGGTATTGGGTGTAGCACCGTCCCAGGCTCACGCATCGCATCGCATCCTCTCGTGCCACTCGATTTGCATATTTCTTAATGCGTTCTCTCTCTCTCTCTGTGTGTGTGTGTTTTTTTTTTGTTATTTGTCATTAATTAAATTACATTGCGCAAATTGCAGCGACCACATCACAACAGCATCAAAGGGGAGCCATTCGCATTGTGTGCACCATCCACCGTCCACCGTCCAGCTCCAGCATCCACCATCCATCCAGCAGCAGTAACATGAAACAATAACAGGAATATCCTATCCACCACTCGCCCCCATTGTTTGTCCACCCCAGCAGGACCAGGACCAGCACCAGCACGCAGATCACAAGTCCAAATGCTCCTTTATTGGAATGGAATGGAATGGAAGGGCTTACCTGCCTACCTGTCATACGCATCATCGGATGGTCAAATACGGCTTTGGTTTTGTTTTTTGCTTTGGCTTTTGGGGGGAAGTGAGATGATCCACCAGGCAATAACAAGATAATTTCGATTGTCCCTGTCCTGGCATTTCGGGAGCGGGATGCATTTGAGGATGAGTACGAGTACCTCGTACAAGATACACAGAAACATACATACATACGTACGTATACGAGTACTCCGCCTCAGAGGGTTCTCCTGCTAATTAGCAGTGCCATAAAAACCCCATACCATACACAAATGCTAGTTAAGACATGTAACTGCTGGCTGGCTGGCTGTCTGGCTGTGCTGTGCCTCTGATCTTGGCCGAAACCCGACACATATCTGGTCGGGGACGGTTGGATGGATTCTGAAGCAGCTACCGGAGGGAGATAAGTAGCCAAAGTTCGGGTAAATAAAACCAAAGGAAAAACATAGAAGAAGTGTGACACAGCGCAAGGAACAAACAGGAGGGACCATAAAAGGGTTCTGTTCTGGGTAAATGTCTCCCAGGCTCAGTCGAACCAAAAGAGACTTGCTAGAGAGAAAAGATATAGATACACATACAGATACAGATACATTTATATGACAGAAAAGGAAGAATTTGATAAGAAATTGTTATGTTTTACAATATGAGTTTAACATTCCTTTTAATTTAAAAATAATGCACTAGGCTCATTCTAAGCTATCAAAGAAAAATACAGCAAATATTGAAGCTTGTATTTGGGTATTTTAAATATTAAAAAAAAATGTTTATTGGGATACAAAATTGAAGAATTGATCCCTATAATATATTCCATATAAGTTTGAATACGCTTTCAGAAATAAAAAATTCCAAAGAGAAGAAAAGTCCCAGGGTTTATCGAGTCATATTTCATATTCAAAATTATTGCACCACTATTTTGCATAATATTAACATCAATTTCGAGGATGGTTTTAAGTATGTAAACTACAAATTTCTTTCACATCCTTAAGTCAAAACCCATTATCGTATCTGGAAATGAGGGAAATATCGCAAGTAAAAGTTTAAAGGTTTACCTAAAAGCAAAACCCATTGCTAAGAGCGTAGGAACACATGATCTTTTGTTGCTCTTGTGTGACACATCCATCAAAAAGAATACTAATCAGTTATGTAAACAGACTTTTGTATACATAGAACCTACATCAATCTGTGCATCACACAGCCCATGTTCGGATGCAGCCACAGCCAGAGCCACTTCCATTCCACTATCATATCCTATTCCCAATTCCCTATTACCGATTTTCCTATATCATTTCGAATGTTCCAAACGCACATTGCAGCATCGGGCCAAAGGAAAGAGCAACGCAACAGAATAATAAATAGAAATAGATAAATAGAAAAAACCGTGAAAGGGTAAATTGGGCGACATGTTGTGAAAACATGCTACCGAATTTCAGTTTTACAATCGTGCGACAAAACGGGGACCAGCGACCAGACCCCGGACCCAGACCCAGACCCATAACCCCTATAGGATCGAAGAAGACGACCCAAAAATTGTGTGTGCCGAGGCTCTGTTTTTGTGTTTTTTTTTCTGTTATTTTCTGTTTGTATTTGCCGAGACCAAAAACCGAGACCGAGACTGAGACCAAGGTCGGGTCGGCAAATGCTGTTTAATCTGATATCCAGAGGGCCATATCGTTATCGCGGTGTGCAGTAGTAGTCGTCTAAGGGCAAAAGGATCACTTTTCAAGGAAAACATCGCCAAGTGCAATTAACACATCCAGCAGCAAATGTGTTAGGATTGGTATTGGTCTTGGTCTTGGTATTGGTATTGGGCCTGCGACCCTGCGACGCTCTGACCCTGCGACTGGGCTAAGCTAACACTTTGATAATGATAATGTGATCTGTGTGACTGTGTGACTGTGCAGCATCGACACAGCATTGGCGGTACCGTTTGTGGATGTGTCGTATTCGATGGGTGACGTGCGGCGGCACTCAGAGAAGGATCTCCATCTCCTATTGATGTGTTGTATCAACATAAACATACGTATACGAATACGAATACGAATACGAGTCCCAGTACGAGTACGAGTATATGTGTCTGTTCGTGTCGAACAAACTAGTAGATAAGTGCTAATTGGGTTTGCCAGAAAACCGATATCCCGCAACGTTCAGGGGCAGAAAAGGGCTGCAGTCAGCTGCGTTTTGATCTTGGGGTTGCATCTCTTGCTGGAGATGCTGTAATAGATCCGATCCTAATGCCAAACAACCATCAATGTCACTTCTGCCATGGCATCCGTTTTGCTTCTGTGCAGCTTGCGACACATATGGAGGCACACAGCCTCCAGTCTCCCGAAAAGCCTATCAAGATGGCGTGATTTTGGATCTGAAATCTCCTCCGAAATATACCTACTATATGTACTATACTATCCTTTAGATGGTGTATCTATGCATCTATTTTAATGCCATGCTGATCAAGCAGTTGGTTCATATTGTTATTGGCTTGCATGTGGCATGGACCCAATGTGCTGCTTGGTCGGTCTGGGGTGGGGCGGTGCGGGGCGGAACGGGCATAATGAACCCATCAAAGAGAGCTGCTCGTTCGTGGAGTGGAGTATGAGAGTTGTCCAGGCGAATGGGTTCAAGTTGTGTTTCCAATTTTTTCCATTCCTTTCTGTTCTGTTGGCCGCCAGGCAGCCAGGCACTTTATGCACTTTGGCCGCTGCGGGCTTTGCCGCTTCACCAGAGTCCAGCAAAAATTAGTTTGGTTTTTTCCGTGGCATACCCTGGAAGAAGGGTATTCTGATTATGATTATGATTATGATTCTGAACCCCTAAAGTACTAAACATTCTCGAATATGAATAAACGAATAGCTTACATTTTTAAGCTCAGATTAATGGCAGCAGCATTTAAAATGGAATTTCCATAATAATAATTTTCTTTCTTGAAATAATGTTTTCGCCAAAAATTAAGCTTATGGAAAAGATGGCCCTGCCAGGGTATCAAAGGCTTCTGCCCCGAAGCTGCCTGAGTTCCTTTTTTTCTGTTTTTGTTCTTTTTTGCTGTTTGCCGTTTGGGTTTGTTTTGTTTTGTTTTGTTTTGCTGCGATTCGATTCAAAATTGAATGCCATGAATATCGGAGCAAACCGAGCGAGTGCATGGAACGTTGGTTGCTTCTTTTTCTGCCGTTTTTAACAAACATAAAATCAATTACACAAGCTTCATTAAGCTTCGCCGGGGCAGGTGAGTGTGGGGGCAGCTGTGGTATGAGTATGGTTATGGGTATGAGTGTGAGTGTGAGTGTAAGCATGAATGAGTGTGGCCGCAGGTCGGGCAGGTCGTCGTCGTCGTCGCCACCATCGCCTTGTGTTTGGGTTACCTGTGTGCCACCGAAAGCCACCGCAAAGGGGATCAACCACACAGCCCCGGCAGTGGCAGGGGCACCCCAGTGGCACTCCTCCTCCTACACGTACATATACATATGTAACTCTCTGTGAGATGATGACTCTTTTTGGCTCACAGCTGATTGGAGCGAGAGGACTTTTTGTATTCATACATCGGCATGGGTGTCATCGGCACCGTTCAACCGTTGAACCGTTGAATAATTGCGGCCAATGATATCCACAACTCGACATTTCCACATCTCTACATCTCATCTCATATCCATCTCTCATTTCCCAACCCTTGGCTTTCGCACACACACAGAGATGCCTTCATTTAACATAAGTGATTGATGCCAGGGCAAAGTTTTGAGTTTGAGTTTGAGCAGGTGACCTCCTCCTGCACCACCCATCACCCACCACCCACCACCCACCGTTGGTTGGGTGCTGCTCCACCCAAAACATACATACATATATTATATATTACTATCCGCTTAGGGCTTTGTCGAAATTACAATTTAACCGAGTTAGAGCTGCAAGAGTTTGCAGCTAATCTTCGTCTTCTGGGAGTTGGTTTTCCATTAGGGATGCGTAGATATATTCTTTGGGAGCTTCAGGCAGAGTTTATAATAATGATACATATATTTTAGTAAATAAGTGTACCATGGAAAAAACTCAACACTCTGTCAAGGGATTCATTAAAGGAACCCCCCCCCAACCTTGGAAAAGCAAGGAATGGTTTATACTTTTCGGCATACCCAAATAATACTCATAAAATATAAATATTTGCTACTTTTGTGGATACTTACGATACGATACGGAAACGAACTCCGGATACGAACTCCGGTCTAGAAAATACTTTTAGGTTTTGCATACTCCTATCGTTTAAGGTAGGGAATTGTCTACATTGATCTTAATGTCCATGTGTAAATGTGTGGTGACTCTATGGTATGGTATGGTATGGTATGGTAGAGAGAAATCTCCAGAAATTATTGCAGTAGCCAGACAGACAGACAGACAGACAGACACCTTTCGAGAGGGATCACGGGACAGGGCTTCTCTGGGGATTCAATCAACGAAATTTGCTTGCAATTATTGAACTTGGAGCTTGGAACTCCAAACTTCAGCTTGGGTTGGATTGGGTTGGATTGGATTGGATGTGATGGGTGGGATTTGGTGGGCCGGTGGAGCATCGGAGGCGGAGAGCATGGAGCATCCGCTTAGTAAAATTAGCTGATGCTACAAAGGGAAAATACTTAAGCCACAAATATTTGACTGTCGACCGCACCACCAACAATGTTTCTCTTGGCAGAAGTTTGGGTTTTTTAGTTTAGTTTTTGTGGCATCCACAGATCCACAAACCAGACCATCCTGCTACCGCTACCGCTCCTTGCTCCTGCTCCCTGCTCCCTGCTCCCTGCTCGCGGCCGTGTGTTTACCCATTAACTGGCTTTTATTGACAACGACGTTGTGCCCGGCCCCGTCGCGGACTTCGGTGATGAAATGTAAGTAAAGGAACATCAAAGCCAAATTCTCCTTGTCCTTAAACCCCCCCCTGCTGGCTGTGTTGGGCCCCCGTTGGCCCCTGTTGGCCCTGCTGGCCGGACGGTTTGTTGGTTGGTTATTTGTTTGTCTGCTTGTTCCAAATGTTTGCACAGAGATGTGGATGGTGGGTGGGGGGATGGGGGATGGAGATGGAGATGGGTCCTGCGTTTGGGTATGACATTATGCTGATCCCTTTTGACGTACTCTCCTGGCAGCATTATAAAAATCAATGAATTAACATTTACATGCAAAAGTATTTGACCACAAAAAAGAAACAAATGTACAACCAAACGTTCTACGAGTGTGTGTGGCACGGTGGGGAGGGGGGGCGACCTATGCCTATTTGTATATGTGGCGTTAACCACCCCATTACCCCCCCAAGACCCAAAGAGAGGACCGAGGCCAGAGGCCACTAGGCTGAGGGCAGGAAGAGGGAACTGGGGGGCATCCCTTGTATGCATACACTTGATTACTGGTGTTTTCCCTCGTGTTGTATTTGCTTTTTATGCGAATGTTTTTCCCTCTTCTTTTATATTTTTTCCTCTCGGATTTCCTCCTACTTTTCTTGTGTTTTTTGCACCGCTTTTTTGTGTGTTGCTTTCGGTAACATTAAAGTCTGAAGCGGAGGAAGAGGATTCCTGTTTATTCATCTATGAATGCGACGATGATTGGGATAGCGGGGTGCAGGGTGCGGGGTGCGACCCACAAAAGGAGTCTCGGGCCGAAACCGAAAATCATTTCTATCACAAATTTAATCATCCTAAACAGTTTTCCCCACACCCCACACCCCACACCCACCCTCCACCTCCCCCCTACCAGCAATTGATTCATGTCAGTGGCTTTCAATTGGCTTTTAACCGATTAGCCATTAGTGGCGGAGTCAACCCTTTCTTTGGTTATTTCTCACACCAATCCTTGATTAGCATAAAACGGTAATGTCCATATGGCATATGGCAGGAGTCGGCCCTTATGCTCTTATGCTCTGTGCTCCGTACGCTCCATCTCATTTGGCATTCGCATAAAAATGAGGCAACATTTTAGCCAATTGGAGAGGAGAGGTCCTATGTAGACCCAGACCAGAGCAGACCAGCCAGCCGCCCATTAGGCAGAGTGCCAGAGCCAGAGCCAGAGCCAGACCCAGTGCCACTGCCAGTATGACACATGGGAGTCGGCAGTCGGCAGTCGGCAGTCGGCACTTGGTAGTCGAGAGTGGATCCCCAGTGCCTGCCTCTCTAGTTTACGATCATGTTCGATCCCAAAAGAGAGGGCCTCAGACTCCGAGGATCAAGGGAAGGCGGCCGCTATTTCCTAGATTAGATCCGACAATGGAACGTGCTATGTTCAATTCTGATAACAGCATCAGGAGGCATGGCATGGCATCTGTGGACTGGACTCGCACTCGCACTCGCTTCGCACTCGCACTGCTACTCCGACTACGACTCCGAATCGGACTCTCGTTGTTGCTGTTGCTCTTGCTGTCAAAGACAAAGTGTCTGGCATAATGCTCATGGCCACTTTGAAAGCTGAAACGAGTCGGAGGCAGCAGCAGGCAACAGCAGGCAGGCAGCATTTCCTGCTTGTAATGCTTGTGGCCCCCTTAATCTCGCTTTCGGCACGTATCCATTGGAGTCGCCTTCAGCATCGGCATCGGCATCGCCATCGGGCCATCGCCATCGCCATCGACGTTGCCGGCCGCGATATGCTGGCGGTCCTCGAATGCGAGTGGCAGCAGTAGTTTTACATACAATGCCATGCTGCTACCGCTGCTCCGTATCCGCATCCAGCCACAGATCAGAGCAGAGCAGAGCAGAGCGGAGCATCCATCCAGAGAGCTGCATGCCCAGAGGTTGGAGATGGAGAAGGAGTAGGAGTAGGAGTAGAGATCGCATGCGATTGCGATCGGCGCGGTAACAAAGCGATAATGCGAAAATCGTGTAATCCATTAGCGTAACTTTTTGCAAATTTGTGACAATGACAATATTAAGATAACACATACTCGTACTACGACTACAATAAAGCAACGCTCCAGGTCCATATCCATATCCAGGTTCAGGTCCAGGCCGAGGCACAGGCCCAAGCCCAGGCCCAGGCATTGCCCTTTAGGGCTTTTGTTTTGGATCAGTGCATTAGAGGTACCCCAAATCCAAGCCCTCTGCCTCTACTGCCAAATTAATTTGTCGTCATCTTTGGTGGTGGTCTTTGGCTCAGATTTTGGCTCCAGCTTCAGCAGAAGCGCAGCTTCCTCGTAATTCCTTTGATGCTGACTTCATCAGCAGCAAGCAGTCAGCGGACAGCAGCCAGCAAGCAGCAGCAGCAGCTCCTCGAAAGATGTCAAACTGGAATTACGATGCAGCAAAGCGCATCCTCCGAGCATCACAGTATCAGAGCATCGAGCATCGAGCATCCAGCATCCAGCATCCATATGCCTTTAATTGAAGATGCGTGCGCGCATACTTAAATCGCGCAAACAACACTTTGATCTTAAAAGAAGTGACGTTTAGTGGTAGTTTTATGGTGATAATGATCTTTCAGATGGGACAGTGATGCCATTTATTATGCAGCGATTATCGGCAGTCAGACAAAGAGAGAGACTGAGAGAGAGAGAGAGAGAGAGAGAGAGACAGAGTGTAAGAGAAGCTTCACTGTTTCCAATCCGACAGTCGCTAGGGCACGTCGTGGCTCTGAGGGGAAACGGAACTTGTTTCTGTGACACTAAATGGTAGATAGGCGGAATAAATCCCTGGATCATACATATGTAGGTTGTTGATTATTTTAATGAATGATTGAAATTGAGTCTGAGATCTGGTTAGCATATTCTGTTTCGCTTATGGATTTAATATAAATTTATTCGAATTTTAAAGGAATAATGATTATAGCTAAGATTATAGGACACAAGTTAGAAGACTAAGGAAGAGCAAGAGATTTTATTTTGTTATGCTTTCCAAATACAACGGACTTAGAATCTGCATTGTTTATACGACTGGCAGATCTGATAGAGGTCCTCAGACTATACTTTTGCCTGTCGATTCGAAATCTATTCGATTTTTTAGTCCAATAAAAATAAGTTCTTGAGATATTGATATACGGATTAACTGATTAGGAGATAAATCTTTAAAGCATTGATCTATATTCTCCTAAATTTTACTACAAGTATTCTTTTTGTTGTCCCTGTTTTGTCGCCCGGAAATTAATTTCTTCAGATTTGAAAGGGGTTATTGCCCTCTGCCGATATATAAACACATACATATATATGTATGTATATAGTATACACGGATCCCAGAGATCAGTGAGTCAGTGAGTCAGTTTCCGTGCTGGCATCGCTGGCTGTTGTTATGATTTGTCACCTTTTTAATTTTTAGATGCCAGCAAATGTAAACTATTGTCGCCCGCCGTGTAAACACATTGCAAACAAAAGCAAACAAATATCCGTCCGTCGCCATGCGTCACATAGCTGTCGTTGCTGCTGTCGTTGCTGCTGTCGATGCTACCGATGCTGGGGAAATCGGAAAAAAGGCGGAAAAAGTCTGGAGTGGAGTTCGAATCGACAGGGGGATCACCTGCTGCGAGTCAGCCAGTCGGCCAGTGTAGGGTATGCAGTGTCGGGATATGGGATATCGGGAGTTGGGAGTTGGAAGATGGCAGATCGAGTGGAGTCAATCACATCTGTGAGATCTGTGAGCCTGGGGAAGGAACGGTGCCTGGCCTGCCACCAAACAACCCACATCAAATAACAGTTTATGGCATTACGCACACCACACGTGCCCCATCCCCATCCCCCGCCCCCAACTCCTTTCCTCCTGTACTCGAAAATTTGCCTGCAACATGGGGATGGGTGCGTGACTGTGCGTGAGTGGAGGAGCGGAAGAGTGAGGGAGTGGAGTAGAGCGACGACGAGTGCCGTGGGGCACACTCCAGCTGGGGCCCCCAAGACGACTCGCTTGATTAGCTCCAGTGACTTGCACACCAGCACCAGCACCAGCATCTCTCCATCTCCGACATCTCCAACATCTCCAACATCTCTCGCCTTGCCACCTTCTTCTCGCTCGCTGCCATCCCCATCCTACCATCTTACGGATGGGTATGCCATCGCCATCCAAATCGATTACTCCGGGGCACACACAGCACACCATCGCACACCATCGCACACCATCGCATCTATCGTATTTTTAGCTAGTGTTGATGTCTTCAATTAAAGAACCGCGGATGCTGCCAGCAACAATTAGATTGTGGTGCGTTTAGTTAGTGCGAGTGCGAGGCGATGGGTGGGTGGTGTGCTGCTGCTGCCGCTGCTGCTGCTGCGGTGGTTAGGCTAGGTGTGGGGGTAAGTAATCCAGAAAGCCAGCAAGCCAGAGGTGCCAGTGGCATGTCATCGACAGTGGAATGGGTTGCTAGTGCTGCTGCTGCTGCTGCTGCAGCAAGGTGTCGCCGTCGCCGTCGCCACCTCGGGAAAAAATAGTTGTCAAATGGCTTTTCAGGCTATTTCAGTGTGACAGAAGGCTTTTACCAAAGTGTCGCCGCCCCCAGTCCTCCTCAGTCGTGACAATGCCTGAGAGCAAATGAATTTGTTGCCGCTAATAACTTATAAATTTATGATTTGCTGAGAGCCACTCGCGCAGTAATGGCTTAGTCTTTTCAGACCTTTCCGACCTGAGGATCCACAGCTAAAGCATTATTATCCCATATTTTGAAGAAACAACTGTCCTTACAATTCCAATCCATATTGATTCCCAAAAGATGATTTTTAGTCACTTTTTGAGCGGCGACGTTGTTGTAAGACGTGGCAAGTGCCGCGGCTCTACTTTTATACCCGATACTTAGTCAGTATATATGTAATCTTATGATTTATCTAACCTATACAATATATGTTATACGTGAGCCGATGTCTCTCTGTCTGTCTGTTTCTCAGTGTGATATGGCACGAGTTTGGGTACTCTAGCTCTTATCGTCTCGGAGATCTGGACAGACAGACAACCAGACATGGCTATATCGACTCGACTGGTGATACTTCATGAGGTAGGTTTTCCACAGTTCTACACAAAACTATCGTTATATGTATGTATGTATCCCTATTACCTTTGAGGATCGGGTATGAAAAGTACCAGTCCCAAAGTTCTATTAGTTCTATTAGTTCTTTTTTTTGTTTTGGTTTTTTGTTGTTGTCTCCACTCCATGGATATAAAAGTTTTGGAGGCAGGGGAAAAACATTCCCTCCTTCTTGTCAATATAATCGATTTAATATGAATTTTTCCATTAGTCGCAGTCTTCCGATTTTAGACGCGTCATTTTCATAACAGCCTCCCTAACCCCATCCCCAGCCCCAACCCCAACCTTTATCCCTCTCACCGATTCACATCGATGACGGAGAGGGATCGTGTACAGATCGTGTTTGTGTGTGTGTGTGTGTCTAGAGCTATTCCCCCCCCCCCCCCCCCATCTCAGTATGTGGCTGGGGCATGTGTTGCCGTTCTTGGGTTTTGGACTATGATGTACTCGTACTTTGAAAGTATTTATGGGACCACCAATTGCGGAATTCTGTCGCTCTGGGGACCGAGAATCGGGGACCGGAGATCGGCCTGCCTGAATAAATATACACATATAAACTGGTCAATCAGAAATGCATGCGGTTTCCGATTTTATGACCTGTGACTCTGCCCCCTAGCCCTAGGCATAGCAGCAGGCTGCCGCTCCCCAACGATCTGATCGGAGGATCGGATGATGATGATCACCAGAGGCAAGTGGAAGTGCTGCACACTACATGGTGGTCTTGCATGGGTGGCGGGAGGCGATCGAATTATTGGGCCACATACAATATTGCATGTGGGTCGCGCAGTCCCTGGCTGGACATTATTCCAGCGAAACGCTGCCGCCTGCTAGTACTACCGATCCGAACCGATCCGAACCGATCCGATTCGAGCGTGACTCTTTGGACACATGGATGTAATATCAACGCGCAGGGCAGTGCAGCACAATATGTTTGAGTTTTAGTCACGAACACACATGTATTTATAGATTTATCACTGGACCCCGAAGCCCGGAAAGCTGTGCGTCTCCCTCAGCGCTCTTCTCCACTCCCCCGTTGCAGATGCAGCATGGGTGCATGGATCAATCGATGCAGCACAGACCAACCAAAGGAAAATTCTTTTTCAACACACGCCAAATCATTTTCCCTCCTTCCAGAGCTCTGGTTTCAAATGCGAAAACAAATACAGAGCCAGAGCCACAGACAGAGCCTGTTTCCATTTCCGAATTTCGAATAAACTTTCAGGTTCGGCAGTTTCTGATGAAATGAAAAGGGAATGCAAAGAGTCTCATTAATTTTTGAATAATAATAGATAGTGCTTTAAAATTACATTGAAGCTTAGATGAAGATTTAAACAATTGCTTCGAAAGACTTATTGAAGGAATTTATTCTGTTAAGATACCCATATTTCAATTGAATTGAATTTTTCTTTATATTATACATACATACATATATGCACTCACTTCAATTTAAATTTATTAAAAAACTGTAGGAAATATGTTTATTTAATTTATTTAATTTAAATATGAAAATCTTTAATTAAAATATGAGGTATTTTCAGAAAAATGTAAGTGAAAACAATTTATTTTTACATCTGCAATTTTCGGTGCAAACAATATTTGGCATAAATAAAGTGTAAGTGTAATAAATCGAAGTGTAATTATTCTCTGGCTGTCAAGGATAAGGGTCCTCCTGTATACTCAGTTTCTGTAAGCCCTTGACACCAAGGAGGACCCTTCAGGAGGTTGGAAATTATATGTAGATCTACCTTCTGTGGGTGGGTGAAGAGCTTGTTGGGATTGAAATGTGTTGGCTGACATGTAACGCGTGGATATTAAACATTTGACAAGCCGAAACGTTTCAGCAAAGTGAAAATTTATTAAACTTCTAAATAGTGTTGACAAAGATGTACGAGAGTGTGACAGACATGACAAATAGTGGGCCCATTCCCGCCCCTCCTCCATCCCCCATCCCCCATCCGTATCCACACGCTCTCCTCTCACACTGTCGCTTTGACAGCAGCAATTTAAAGTGATGTCAGGTCCCGGTTCCCCCACACTTCGGTTGGGGTTGGGTGGCATACGGTTTGTTGGGGTTGAGCACGGGATGGCTGCTGGTGTGACAAAGTGGCGTGAGATTCTGCAAAGGGATGGGTGGGGGGAGGACATGGACAGGCGCCACCCAGCCATTACGGCAGGCCTCAATTTGAACATCATTAAATGAGTTAATGCAATTTAAGACTCTCGCACATCTGTACGTATCCGTAACCCCGTATCACCGTATCTCCATATCTCCGTACCGAAGGGGGTTGTCTGTGGTTTGGGCCCAGTCCATTGTTGCTGTGGCCACTTTTTCCACATTGTTTTCCTGTTTGCCACATATTGGCATACGTACGTATCCTTTTCCCAACATTTAAATTTTTTTCCGCTTGTTTTCCATCAGGAACTGCTGTTTAATGGGTTCCGTCGCATCGTATCTATCCGTAACCTCCCCCCGGAACCTTATGCCAGTATCCGCTTCATCTTCCTGCTTGGGCTAGGGGTGGCTCTCTCTCACTCCATCTACCGTGGCATCATTCTTCACAGCGTTTAAGAATCAATTTCCAACACAATACGCCATCCGTCCATCCATCCATTCCGTCCATTCCGACAAGTATCAACACAACACAACAAAACTTTCAGTCCCATCCCCCGCTGTGAAGGGGTTCGGTTCGGTTCAGCTCGGTTCCTGTTTAACAAATGCAAATGCCATTGGATCAATTTGGGGAAGCGTCAGATGTGTGTGACAGAGTGCCCTCCAAGGCCGAGACCGAGGCCGAGGCTGAGGCTGGAGCCCCAAGACCGTACCTGGAGTGCCCTTTTGCCAATTTACTCTGCTTGAGCAGTCAGTCAGTCATTCAACAATGGGGTCTAGGTCCAGATCCAGCTCAAGGGCCTATGAGCATTGGAATGCGCAGTCTTCTAAGTAACCTCTCGAATAAATCTAAAGCGGATTTTATTCTGCAACAAATTGAGTGTAAATATTCCAAATTACTTGGCATCTGAAGGAAGTTTAATATAGTTCGTGTTTTGGGCTTATCTTTGGGGAGTCTTTGGAGAAAACAAACCCCAAAATGTAAGACCATATGTGGGTGTATTTTTTGGTAAGGATTTACCTACTATATACCCCGAAAAAAACTCAATATTAATGCATGTAAAAACGCATAAATTTCTGATAAAATCATAATTGTCTTTCTTTGCCTGGAAAACTCAATCAGCTGGCTATCACAAATTTATAAGAATTAAATTAAATTATTCAATCACTCGCCCCAGACCCAGACCCAGACGCACACCCAGCCCCAGTCCCAGCCAGAACCCCTGTTCCTGGAGTATTATTACCTTTGTGTGTGGCTGTATGTATTTTTTTAGCCTGTTCCAAATCTGCGTGAGACCCAGGGCGACAGAGTGGGAAGAGAGAAGGCTGACTGAGCGAGCGAGCGAGCGAGTGAGTGAGTGAGTGAGTGAGTGGTTGTGCAAGTGCGATTCTCCACTCCACTCTCCACTCTCCATTCCACTCGGGGCTGTTGCTGTTGTTGCTGTTGCTGTTGTTGCTGTTGCTGCTGTTGCTGCTGGTGTCGGTGTCGTGTATGCAAATGTTTGACAGTGTCGCTTTATTGTTCCGCTCCGTTCCATATGGTTTAGCACTCACTCTCTCTCTCTCTCTCTCTCTGGTAGGACAGGGCAGGGCAAGTGCCAGAACCACTTGCTGCTCCTGCTTCCAGTGCTGCTGCTGCTATGCCGTCGGTCTGTGCCCGTGCCCATTGCTTAGGTTGTGGAAAGTCACGCTGCTGCCATATTGCGTGTTTTGATTGATGGATAAGCGCGGTATTTGTTTTGCAAACACTTGACAGGCGGCTTGATTAAAAAACTTCACTGCTCACATGGGACTCACTTGGGACTTGGGACCGCTACACTGCTTTCCTGCTGGTCCTCATTCTCCGTCTCGTTCTCGTTCTCGTCCTTGTCCTGGGCCACCTTCGCGACGACATGTTCGGGCGTGTCCCCAGACCAGCCCACTTCCCATCCCCTGATCCGTTCGCGGGTGCCAGAAACAACGGAACAATTACCAGAGGGCGGCAATGAAAGTGGCAATGGCTGTGGCAGTGGCAGTGGCAGATACAATTTACATGGCCTCTACAGGCTGTTCCTGATTTGTTGTCGCTATTTATTTCACGACCTTTGTTGAACATGCAAATTACCATAAATGAAATTGTCGAAACGCTCTGTCGCTCTGGCACAATCTCTCTTCCTGTCAGATATGTCATCGCGAATTCTGGCTGGCCTCCTGGCCCCCTACCCCCACTCCCCCAAAGCAAATGAAAGTCAAGCGTTGATTAATCGAAAATTCATAAACACAGAGACGGACGGAGATGGAGACGGAGACAGAGATGGAGACAGAGACAGAGACAGGCACTGGCACATCGCGTTCTAATGGAACCATGGACGAATATCTGTATTTATACGAACTCTCGAGTGCGAGTGCGAGTGCGAGAGCGAGAGCATGGGTGACCCATAGACCGATGCCTCGCTGGTCTCTTTGGCTCGGTTTATTTTTAGCCCCGTTCTTTTCCGTCTTGCCAATCGCTGGGGTATGCGGCCTTAAAGGGTGACAGATGTTACCCTCCACCCCATCCCACCGCCCCTCCAGTCGCGTGGGGTGAACTATTCATATCTTTGGGATGATAAATAGTAAACATAGTCGTAATATCTATGGGTCTGGTCCACAGCTCTACCAGCCACCAATCACCTCTTAGTCTATTCAACAATTTTTGGAAACTAATTTTATGGGAAAACGTAAGAATTTTTGGCAACCAGTTCTTTGGTAATTACTAATAATATCCTGGCAATACCAAAGTACCCAAAAACACCTGTAGAATATTGATTATTTCAGTTTTGTATTTTATTTAATACAATTGTAAAGCCAGAGCCAGAGCAATACATATTATATTTATTATATTATTATACCAACGTAATTATAATAATTATTATTATATATTTATACTTATATTATATTTTACATAATTATTATATTACCTATAATTATAATAGATAATAATTACACTACTCGACAAAATTCAACTTTTTTTTTCCGCT
The DNA here is from genome assembly GCA_008121215.1 of Drosophila athabasca. NCBI lineage: Eukaryota > Metazoa > Arthropoda > Insecta > Diptera > Drosophilidae > Drosophila > Drosophila athabasca. The sequence continues at coordinate 5,505,246 of CM017796.1, read as the reverse complement.
GTGGCCAAAAATGACTTTTTCTGATAGATTTGGGGATTTAAATTTTTTTAAAGAATTATGGTTTTTTTTTCATTGAGTATTTTTTTTTTTAAGAATTTTAAAAAAATTTGTTGGTTTTTGTCATAGGTAGTGCTTCTATTTTTTACATAACTTAAGTTTCCTACAACTGGTTGTATCGAACTTTGCAGTTAAAAAAAGCTGACAAATGCAGCTATAAATCCGACTCAGACACTTTGTAGCTGCAACTTAACGTCTGGAAGATTTTAAGCTTCCAAATTGAAACTTCATAATTTTTTTCGGTATTTTTCCCCGAAATTTTGACTTTGAAAGCTCAGGAAAAGTCGAAAAAAAAATATTTGAATGCCTTGATTTTTGGTTTTAGATAGACACATTAATTAGGCGTCGTTTAAGGTATCGCTTATGAAAATATAAAAATAAACGGCTAAGTTACAACCGTTTGACCAAATTTTCATCGCCGAATTTCGCCGATAAATTCCGTTAGCCGACGTATAACCGTTTTTTTTTCCTACAAAAATACCAAAAATCTGTGTTTGTAACAGTTTTTAACGGTAAAAGGACATTTGGGATGGTGCCAATCGGCATATGTAGTTTTGGTCAAACGGTTATAACTAAGCCGTTTATTTTTATATTTTTATAAGCGATACCTTAAACGACGCCTAATTGCATTATTTTATTCCTTCTAAGTATTTCGGGTCTTTATGTTAGCCTATCGGTTATGGGATTGTGTAGCAGTACACAGTTTTGTGTTGGTGATGGAGAGAGCTTTCTTTTTCAGGTGACGCCTTCGACCACCAAGATCTATTCATATGAATATATTCAATATTTATCCACTAATGGGCTAAGTTTGGATTGAGTTTGGACATCATTAAAACTGCTTTTGAAATCGTTTCTTATTTTATTTGGCAATTTGTTCCATTTAATCACGGGGAATTTCTTCTGGGATAGGTAGATAGATTCATATATGTATATATTAATTCAAAGGGATATGCCATCCGTTACTATATCCACTCCCCACTGTTCACTCCTTACCTCTTTCTCCACTAAGTGATTCAGCTGCCAGCGAGAAGAACCAGTTAAGCATCGATTTTAGTCACTCATCCTTGGAGCTGAAATCTTTGGGGATCATCCCAATTTTAGATGATTTACATTTTTGCTGCATGCATGAGTGTGTGCCACATATATTACTCGGTTATTCGTGGCATTCTTTTCTGGCATCATTAAGGTGGCACAGTAATGGATTGGGATTGGGATTGGGACTGGGGTGTACCGTGCAACGTGCCCCATAACCCGCAATTACGATAACTACATAATGGTCTATTTATCATGAACGGCCTGCTAATCAGCGGGGTTGGGGGAGTGCCACAGATACAGATACATATATGTATGTGCTATAGGGCTATAAGGTTGTGGGTCAGCAGTCGAGTTGTTGGACAAATGTCCCCCTGGCACTCTGGATACTTTGTGTTTATTTAGCCTGGAATAAAGATGTCATAAAAAAGGAATTTCACTTTTATGTTTTGGCACGGCCACGGCCAGCAGGCGGAAAAGATTCATGGGCCCATTCGAATTGGCCCTTGGCGGGCCAAAACGCAATCCCAGCCCCCATTCAGGGCTGGCATCGGCATCGGCATCGGCATTAGCATTAGCCATAGCCATAGCCTGCCTACGGGTCTGATGCTCTACACCCGTCTGATGCTCAAAGGGTTACCCCGTGTATCCCTGTATCCCTGTATCCGTGTGTGCATACATTTGTCAGCTCCCAGGGGGAGGCGTGGGGGGGCGGGCGGACTCGGTTCTGCTGGTTGTCACCCTTGTACTTCGCATCCTCTGGCAGCCTTCGGCAGAGTGCTGCCCAGTGCCAGAGTCGAAGGGTTGGGGCTCTGGGCTTAAATGATTTGTCGCCTTTTACGCGAGCGATTACCACATTATAGGATAAAGGGCTCCTTATATTGGAAAACACTTTCGTTTATTGCACGATACGATGCGCCACTTGGCAGAGCCATGTATTCCCACTTGTGCGGACTCCGGACACGGACAGGACTAAGCTCCGGAAAAAGAAGGTACCGGGCTGTGTGTGGGGGTGCGCCCAGGAATTAGGTATTCAGGCGGAGGAGGGCCCAGTGGGGTGGTGCAGGCATTGCGACACATTCAACGGCGTTTTCCCATCGGGTTCATAAATAATTCCAAAGCAGTTCTTACATAAACAACAGCACCAGGAGCAGCACTCGAAAGGCTGGGAATTCAATTTGGTTCCGGAGTTGGAGTCGGAGTCGGAGTCGGAGATGAGCCCTGAGAGCCCCTGTAGCCCTTTTCCGGGCTTCCTTAATGAGTTTCTACGCAATTTCGTTTGCCTGGAATTATGAAAGGCAGAAGGACCAGCAAATTATAATTCAGATGATGACAGACCTTAGATTGAGGTGGGGGGCTAAGCGGGGGCTTTTTGTAAACCCAAACCCAAACCCAAACCCACACCCAAAGCAAAAACCGAAAGCCCTTTCCATTCCATATTCGACTCTATGGCGAATTGTCAAGGCAATGATCCGGATTCGTGAGGACCCACTTACCTATCAAGATTTGTCATTGCGAAAAAGCACCTCGGGATGGGATCAAAGCAGAAAGGGAATCATATTACACCTGGTCGGGAGCCGGGAACCTGCACAAGGCGCTAACAAATGAGACCACCGCGAGGTCCATGAGAGGTGGCTGCCACAACGTGAGGTTGCATGTTGCAGATTAGATCGGTGCAAGCTTCGTTGTACCCTGTTCACCCTGTGTGGGCTGAAGGGCATTAATCGACTAGTCCGAGGGAAGCTGCCTCTGCAGATTGTTTCTTTGCAGTCAGAAAAATCATATAAAAGTGTTTTATATTTCCAGAATTTGCTGCAAATTGTATTTGCATATATACTATATATATAAGAGTTATACAGGGTATTCTTTAGTGCCATTTAATACGGTTCCAGGGGCTATCTAGATCTTCGTTTTCGATTCGTGTCGTGTGGCTGCCGCAATGTCCCACAGGCAACGTCACTGTCTTTGCCTTTCGTATCGCCCAGGGACTCAATCATTGTCTGGTTTTGGGCATCCAAGCTTCTGGTCTTCGACTGGGACTCGATTCGATCGTGCAGCGTGTCGAATTTCATGGGTAGCAGCAGCAGCAGCAGCGACAAAAGAGACAATATCCTTTCATTTATTAAGAGCAAAGAGCGGGAGAGCGGGAGTGCGGGAGAGCAGGGGATCGGGAGAGTGAGGTAATGGGAGGCCTGGACCTGGACATCCACTTCAACAAAGGTTCAAAGATTGTTGTTTAAACACTCGCCGGCTGCCCCCCCGAAAATGAACTCGAAAACTCGTAAGAGGCGAAGAAGTTCTTAAGGAGGTCAGCCAGCGCCTTATTACCGACTGTCATGCCCCGACCCCATGTAGCTGCTGGGACCCTAGGACCTGTCCTGTGCTGTCCTGTTCACATTCCACACCACCTTGATGATGTCCCAGTTGTGCGGGAGGGGTGGATTCCCGTCTGGGTCCAGTGTGTTTGCTCATTTAATAACCTTAAGCACAGTCCCCCAATCCCCCCATCCCCAATCTCCTGGCCTCAAAAATTGTTTTGTTTTATTGGTTTTGTCAATTTGCTTTGGCGGGTGAAGAGTGGAAGAAATATGGTCTAACGGATCAAGTTTGGATAGGACTGTGGCCCCATCCGTAGTTCGTGGTGTCCTGTGCTGTCCTGTCCTGTCCTGTCCGTTCGTTGGATGTGGGGACAGCTGGTTGAAACAAATTGCTGATATGTCCAGAAGCGATGCCGCAAATTAGTGTGTTTAATACGTGTGTGTCTGCAGCCGTTAACAAATTGAACTCATTTCGCTTACATGGCGATGATCACCGGAAAACAAATGGACGCCAAAGTGACGGAAGTCCAAGGACCACGTCCACATCCCACATCGCACATCCTGACTGTGGAGTGGAGTGTGGAGTGTGGACTGTGTGGTGTGGTGTGGTGTGTGTTTGGGGCAAGGTGTTTGCCCTATGAGGCTTGTAAACATTGTCTCTCTGTCTCTGCTGTTTCTGTGTCTGCTGGTCAAGCATTCTCAAAGGAAACATACATATCCCCCCGGCCCCGGCCCCGCCTCCACCTCCTTTTCCGTACCACATTCTGGGGAAAAAGACAAATGAGCGGCACGTAAGTTATTTGTACATTTTTTGTCCCCCTCCCCCGTGACAACGGGTAGCACGCCCTTGGACATCAGATGTTATGGTCATAAACAAAAGTGTTTTAATAACAAGGTTAATGACAAGTGGAATGCCAGACAGGAAGCAGGAACCAGGAGCCAGGACTTGTCTTGCCTGTACGTGAGACAGGATATTGTCTCAAGAAAAAGGACTACAGGAGTCGAGAGTCACTTGCCAGAGTCACGAAGAGACCCCCAATGTCACTGTCCATTGGCCTACGGGAGTCTGAGTAAATCTGTCCAAGTTGTCTATTGTGTGGAGATGGAAATGGAAATGGAATGTCTAATAGTTATGGACTTGTATCAAAATTTAATTATGTCAAATATTTCACATGTCAATGAAATTTACGAGGGTGGGGGGAAGATTGGGAAGAAGTCAGAGACAAAGGAAAGACAAGCCAAGCCACAGGCACACAAGCACAAGCCATCCAAAGAACCAGCTGTGGTCCAGTCCAGTTCCAGTCCAGTCTTTGGCCATGACTGCACATCCACTTCATAGATTATTAAAGCGAATTGTTACACAAAAGATAGAATAATTCTTATTTTGTTACGAGCATCTCCAGCCACTGCCACTCACCCCCGAGCAGAGTGGATGGGGGGGAGGGTACTGGCACCGGCACTGGCACTGGGGTACACTGGCTGGCAATCAATTCATGCATAAACCCTTATGACTTTATACGCTTCACGCTTTCGCTCTCGGGGCAGAAAGAACGGTCCACTGCTCGAGTCGAGTCGACTCCACTCCGCTGCTGGACACGAGAGCCACACTTCAGAGCGTACGCCCGAGTAATATTTTACCATAATGTAACGGAAAATAGCCAAGACGTGGTCATTTCAAATATTTTATTTTATTTCATCTCATTTTATTTTCGCTTCAGTTCAGAGAAAAGGTAAGGTGTAACGACAAAACAGAAGCAGCCGCAAAAGCCGCAGACGCCACATAGTAGAAGATAGAAGAGCTCGGTCGAGACACGGCATACATACATACTTATGTACGAGTACATATGTATGTATATGCACTTCAGGGATACCTTCATAGATACCCAATACACCCACACACACACACACACATGCACACCAACTGCCTCTTTAGTGTACCCCCCGTTAAGAGTAATCTCATGTGTGGTGTCTGCTCGATTTCATTTAGTTTTGGGCCATTCGCTATTTTCATTTTCAAGACTTTTTCAGTGGCTCTACAATATTTATATTTCGGGTCAAAGCTTCAAAGCTGGTTCAATCGGAGGACTTGGGCATACTCCTAGTGGAGGAGGACCATCATACGAAGGGGGGGAAGTGTAGTCATTTCTTAAAGATTAACATAGATCTGATTGGCAAAGGGAAATCAAATAACATAATGGAAATCTCTTTGGCAATAACAATAAAAAAAGCGATACTTTGTGTAATTTTGTTTGCTTTAATCAAATGAGGAAAACTATTTTAAAGTCGGTTTTAATGCAGTCAAATATGTCGCCTATTTTTAACAATTTATTTCCCAATATCCTGATTTAACGAATAGAAATGTTTGGAGTCGAGGCACACGTATCGCGACAGTACAATTACCTGTAATCGATGTCTATATATAGAATCTGGTTCTGCCAATGCATCGATCATCATTCATTATCTTTAGGGTTTTTTATTCGGAAGTAATACTAGCTCATCATTTTTTGCTTCAACCAAATTATACAACACTTGAAGAAAGATTAAAGAAAATTATTATGAAACAAAGAAAACATATTTCCATTCTGAATATATGTACTTTAGGATACTTGAAGCTTTCTCTAATTCCAGATTGCAGCAGATCTTCGACTTCTCTTCTGCTATGGGATTCATATTATGAAAAGTTCTATTCTGAAAATCAGTATCCTTAAAATACGTTTCCCTTCGGACTAGATTCGCCGTAACATTAGTCCACGAAAATCGATACATTGAAATGGATATGGATACGTGGAATACATATATTGTAGTATCATATTCTTATAAATGAAAACTTTTGATAAACCGATTTCAATTTCAATTGAAAAATCTACCACATGCCTACCTCCTCGACCGCACGAGAGAGCTCTCCGACTCTGACGCTGACGCTGACTGTGAGTCCTGCCTCCTCCTGACTACGTGACCGAATAAAATCTTGAATTCAAGTTCCGTCCGGAGCTGGGTCCCAAAAAAGGAAACCCATGCAAGTGGCTCTACTTCTTCTCAAGGATGTGTGCCATTTGATTCATGAGATCCGGGGGCTGGCACTGGTAGAGGAACTGGAACTGGAGCTGGAGCTGGGGATATGCCATGAGTGCGATGGTGTGGTGCGTGCGTTCAAGTGTTTATGGGGGAATATGCACGAGTATGAGTGTGAGTATGTGTGTGGGTGGGTGGCTGGGTGGTTGTCCGATTTGGAATTATTGGCTGCTCCCACGGGTGTCGTAAGTTTTGGTCGGAGCAGAGTTCGCTCGGTTTCTGCATAGTTCCATCATCATCCCCCCCCTCCATCGTCCACCCACTTGCAGGTCCTTTTGGCTTTTTATCTTATTGGATTGCTGGACTGACCACAGAGATTGAGAACTCACTCCCACTCCCACATATTACCCACAAAAATGCTTTATTAGGCCATTTTAAATTTCGTGAGCAGCTGCCAAATAAACGCGATTGATCGTTAAAACGGTAAGAAGGAAGGAATGGCAATGGGCCTAGACGATACGCCATGACTATCCTTTATCCTTTATTTTTTACGGCCCTGCAAAATGAAATAAATCGTGCGACTATTGATTCCTTTACTACCTTCGGGTTTTCTTTAGATTGAAGATGATTTTGATTTTGATTTGGTCTTGTATACCCCTCTCTCTCACCCTACCCACCCACCCCACATAAATTCCACAGCTGTCCGAAAACGCAGCATTTCCGCAGCACTCACGGACCGCATTCCATTCCGTGCTGCCACTCAAAGGTCGACGAGACAAAGACTGTCAAAAGTCTTCCAGTGCGGTGACAATTTACAGAATCGCCACAAAAGATACAAACGATACAAAAGATACACAGATACACAGACATACAGATATATACATATATATATGTGGGTATATACACTATTGTATCTGTACTCTCGACAGCGCTGACAGGTGACAGAATTAGCCTTGAACGGAGCGACACCAGGCCGAGCCATTTTGGCCAGGTTCTCCTCGCACCACACCGCACCGCTATACCGTCTGTCTCACTCGTCAACGCCAGCGTGGGTTTTTGGGCCAGCACTTCACTCCACTCCAGCGGACAATGGCTGTTTGTTGGGAGGTTGGGGGAACGTTACGTTACGTTACTAATCGCGTTTCTGTCACAGAAATTAAACGACTACGCGTTTGACAGATAAATTGACACGATCAAGTGCACCCCCATGCCCTCCCAATGCCCCCCCAATGCCACATTAAGGTGGATTAAGTAAAATGGCAACCTCTTCGTTTTCGTCTTCGTCTTTGGTCTTTGTGCCACTTGTCTCTAACATCAAATTCCCCATTTAGCCGGGGGCATGGGCATGTCAAGAGCGACGACGCCTTTTGTTTCTAATTGAATGTCAACAATTGAACCCGAAAGTACAGTAGAAACTCTGCATCACCCTGACCTACGCAGCAGCACCGCTTACCACATGGTCGTCCATATAACGACTGTGTTCCCCATATAATCTCTGACAATTAGATCCCATAGGTAATCCCTTGCCCCATGCTGTAAATGCTGTAATTTCGGCCAGGACAGGCCAGTGCCAGTGCCACAACGTTTAACCCATTTAATTCTCAGTAGACAGAGTGCCAGAGAGAGAGAGCACATATGTGTTCAACTCCAGCATCAGGGATCAGGCATCAGGGATTACCATGTAGCATATAGCAAACATATCTCCATGTCCATGTCCATGGCCCATTCCCATTCCCAATTCCCATTCCGTATGTCGTACGTCGCACGTCGCCTGTCGATATATTCCGTATGTGTATACAAATTATGTTTACATTACATTTTCCCCCGAAAAAAAGGGGAAATTTCACTAGAAATCGCATTACACATTCATCCAAATACTCTAACTGATGATTATTCATAGAATCTATCTATCTATCTATGTATCTATGTATACACTTCAAAGTGATTTGTCTGAGAATTTTTTGGGGAATTGATTAATGATCCATTGGATTATTTTATGGCGTATAGTTTAATAGTTATACTTCACGGCTTCCGTCAAAGTTGGAGCTTCGAAACAAAACAGGAAGATGGTAAATATATGCTTAACTTATAGATAGTAAGGGAAATGCCATAGCATATAAATCCCTAATATTCCATTATGAATTTTGATGAAAGGGTATCCCAAAAAACACCACACATATAGCGTATGGCTTTGAGCCATTCCATTGAGGAATTGGCGCCAACATTTGTTCTTTTTAAAGGCTGTTTAAAGTTTACAGTCTCTACTCTGCTCTGCTCTGCTCTGCATTGTAAAAGTTTCGGTGGAGTAATTGGCGCTAAACCGCCTACAAATCATCACAAAAATGTGACGAAATAAAATAAACAAACTGTCAAATGTCAAGACTATTCCATAAACATTTACCATTTACCATTTACCACTCTTCTGTCTTCTGTCTTCTGTCGCTGGCTAGCATGGCGGGGGAATCTTCTACTTTGGCGCCCGCCGAGAAGCCCCTGCCCCCGTGCCCCTGCCCGCGTGCCCTGTCGTGCACTGGGAGCATAATTCTGTGGTGACAGGGAGCCAACTTCAAATGCTGCCAGGAGCCACGCCACGGATGGCATGGATGCCACGAATGCCACGGCTGGCAGCGAGAGCATATCCGCCTTGGTCGTCATCGTCGCCGCGACTAATGCACCCAGGCGCGTATACAGATGTCTACGAATTTGTGTATAGTTCCGACAACGAGAACGACAACGACACAGACACAGACACAGATACAGACGCAGACATCGACACCGACTCCAGTTCTGACTTTAACTCCAACTCCTGCTCCTCCAGATGCCTCGAAAACAAAAGAGACAATGCAGCCACACACGCACCCACATAAAGACGTACTCCCCACAGATCCACAGATGCGTTCAACATAATAGTAGCCTTCATTCTGTGACGATCCGATCCAAAAGTGTTTTCCATCTCCATCTCCTTGGGTCGATATATCTTCAGATACAGATAGAAGATTGAAGATGCTTTGCCATTATGCCTGATGTGCCATAGCTATTTTTGCGACCTCTGCTGTGCTGCGGTGTCGCATGGGTGTCGTCGTTCTATAAAAGCCACCCACAACCCAAGAGAGAGAGAGAGAGAGACGGCACACACACAGAGACACCCCCAAGGCTAGGGGGCAGAGGATTGTCTAGGTTGTCGTTGCTGTCATAATAATTCCTTACCTCTTCATTGCCGCAGACGTAAAACATATAAAAAGATAGAAATTTGTCCCATGAGCATTGAAAATTTACAATTTAATTTCGCAGATGGCCTTTGGCTGGCATATACCGCCCCCGGCCATGCCCCCATACCCCCATAATGGCATCCACCTCCTGCTTTTATCCGACTCCTGTTCTGTCCTGTCCTGTCCTGTGCTGTCTGGTCCGCTCTCTATGTGGATTAATTTAGACACTCATTTAGTGCAACTTTCGGATATTTCTACTGCGAATATTTCTTGGGCAATCTGTGACGCAATCTCTTTATACTTTTGATTGAAGAGAGAACCAGAGAGAACCCCGACCCAATGGAGTCTCCGCACATGTCGCAGTGTCACCGTGTGCCAGCGGAGGAGAGGAGTCAATGTCAAAGCCAAAGATGGAAGTGGGAAGTCGAAGTCCAAGTAAATGTCGAGTCCATGTTAAGTCCCTGACGTCGTTATCCGCTTAATTACGATAATCATTCATCAATGTGACATTTGTGTTAGACAGACGGACGCTGAATCACGGGGCATGATTAATTCTCCCGCACTCTCTCTCTCTCGCTCGTCGGACACATACATGTATACTGTGCCTGTGGATCGGATCCCCCATATGTAATGCCTCCTCGAACTGCAACTATTTTGTCAGCTCATTCGGGGTGGCCTGGCCGCTGTGCCATTTTCCAAGCTGTTGGGCTCCACGCTAATTGCTGGGAATCGAATGTGTGTATGTGTGTGTGTGTGTGTGTATCACAGGACATTGGACTTAACAATTGTCTAGGGGTATCTTGAATCTTGTGCCAATCCACATCCACATTTACAGCTCTCTGGCACTCTTTCTGTTTGGGTTTCACACTGGTTAACGCTTGAGCAACCGCCGTGTCCATCGGTAGTGTCTCAAGGGAGCACACCGTTGCCACTGCAACTCAACGAGAACGAACGAATAAGCGAAATGGATCGCCATAGACCATATACCATAGACCATAGACCATACACCATAGACCACCTTGGGTATTGCACCGATTGCACTGCACGGCACGGCAACTGCTGCAACGATGGAGCTGCAGCGATAGGCAATGGGGCAATGCCCCGGCCGAACACACAATCGAATGAGTCAACGTCAACGCAATGCAATCGATGTGTGGCAACCCACCAGGAAAGGCTATTGGCCAAACAAACTTGGCTTGATCTTCACAAAGAGATATGCAGTGGCCGAGTGGGGGGGCCGCAGCGCAGAACAGTCATATTTTGGAATTTGGAATTTCATTAGATTGAGAGTTACGACAATTCAAACGACAAACTTCTGCCTAGGGTCTGGTCTGTCTGTCTGTCTGTCCATTAGCTGCAAATTACCCACAAAAATGTCTGTTTACATACTCGGTGGTGGTGGCGGCGGTGACGGTGGCGGCACATGATCCATCATCATCTTGTTAGGCTCCTGTGAAATTTATATGCGAATATGTGTACACAGACATAATTTAATGGAAATTGGCTGTCTTTTAATATGCAATAAACGACTTATTTAACACTTGCGCGATGCAAATTACGAAATTCATTTAGGGAAATGTCGAGAGCCTCAGTCGAGTCCCAGTTCCCAGTTCCCAGTTTCGGGCCCAAGTTCAAAGCCAATGCAGGACGAGAGCAGAGCGAGGACAACGCACATTTACATATGCAAATCACCCCAACAACGTCAGGCGCTGTACTTGGGGGGTGGGGGGGAGGGGGGACCCTGTACCCTGTACCCTGTGCCCTGTCGAAAAATGTGCCACAATATATACAGTATATGTATGTATATAAAATACCCTTGGGTTTTCAATCATTACTCAATTTATGATGGTTTAATTTCGGGCGCTTTCCGAAACCGCAGTCAGTCATTAGCCTTGCCTCTTCAGCACATCCACGGGGCATGCGGCAGGGGTTATGATGCATAATGTGTAATGCAATCAAAGGACTGTTTGTTTTTGCAGCGACAGCGTTCGAAATGGAGTGTGAAGATTTTATATGAACGGTGGAGCGAAACTGATGAATTTTTGTCAAGAATCTCAGTGTCTTATGTCAGCTTCGCAATCTATCAGATCATTCATTCAAATAAGATAATGTACATATACTATACATATGTACATATGCATAAAGTATCTTTGAATCACTCTGTCGAACTGTGTGTCACCCAATAATAAAGTCTTGAGAACCATGCTACCATGCTTCTCCTCAACATCTTCTACATTCAACAGAGTTATAAATATTTGTAGAAGTTCTCAATGAATAGCTTAGTCGAAACCCTCCTCCTCCTCCGGAAAGACTCTACAAAAAATGTCATAATTCTGTGAAAATATGAGTTCGTAATCCCCCATTCTCACTCCCTCTCCCTCTCCCACTCCCACTCCCACTTCCACTTCCACTCCCTTTCATTATCTTATCTCAGGCTTCTCCGTTTCTTGGCCAAAAGGTTAATTGAGAGAGCCAGAGAGTAGACGGACAGAAAACGCTTTTAGGCAATTTGGTCTAATATGTAAACGAAAGTCTCGACTCGACTCGGTGCGGTGCGGTGCGGTGCGGTTCGGTTTGGCTCGGGGACGGAAGTGGATGGATAGAGCTGGAAACTGGCACTAGTGCTGGCACTGGCACTGGCAGTGAAACTGGAACTGGAACTCAAAGTGGAACTCCAAGTGGAACTCCAAGTCGGAGGAGAGCTGCGTTATAGTTGGTGATTCATGAATATTTAAACGTCACATTTGGTCGCACTTTTCACGATGCTCATTAATAAGGCAAGACGAAACGAAAAGAAAAAGAAAAAGAAAAGAAGCTTAACAAAAATGAGGAAAATGTGGCGGACGATCATCGCTGCTGTGGCTGTGGCTGTGGCTCGTTTGCCGTTTGCCGGTTGCCGTTCTCCGTTCGCTGTTCGCCATTCGCCCGTTTGCGTTCCGTTCGTTTCTGGGGCACTGAACAAGTGCCCTCTCTATGCACATGGACACACCATGCCATGGACACAGCACACCACAGCACACCACACGGTGGCACGGTTGGACAACTGTGCAACAGTGAACAGTGAACACACAGAGTAGAGTAGAGTAGAGTGAAGAAGAGTTTTCTTTGTTTCGGTTTCGGTTTCGGACATGGACACATGCATGTGCATCTGTTGAATATCTGGCAGAGGGATGGGCATGGGGTATGGGGTATGGGGTATGGGTATGGGGATGGTGCATTTCACCAGCGAGAGATACCACTTGGATATGCAAGATAGCACTGAGCGTCGTCGTCTCAGATATGAAGTTGGATTTAATTTCATGCCGGAGTAGTTCGCGCATTCGTTTTACGCCGCAACATTTCCAGCTAAACGGCGACGGGCAACGGGCAACGGGCAACGGGCAATGTCTTTTATTCGAACCACACGCTCTCCTCTCGGCAGCGACAAGGGTGGAAGTGGGGGAGGGGAGGGGAGGGGAGGGGGAAGCATATATTAAGTTATGCATGAATATATAATCAGGAACAAAGTTGGACAATGCAGAGAGCGTGTACTACGAGCTGATGTTGTCAACCCCCTGCCTGTTGCAGCCGCATCCCATGTGGATGGATAATGACCTTAAGCGTCTGTCTTTGCACTTGCCACAGCCACAGAGTCGTAGCGTCGCTGAGTCGCAGCGTCACAGAGTCACAGCCAAGACAGACACTTTTGTCACCCATTGTCTTTGTCTTGGACAGGTGCAGCCGCCCCTTCCTTGGCTCCTTGGCGTCACGCTCAATAAATACAAATATTAAGTAATTCCAGCAATTTATATTCGTAATCAGCCCAAGACGTTGACCACTCCATTCCAGGGTACCTGTACCCCACCCTGAGAGTGGAGACTGTCCAGGAAAGGCCACCAGAAAAGGTGGTTTCGAATTGGTTTTTGGTATTGAAGATGGGAGACGAGAGCAGAGGTGAGCAGAGGTGAGCAGAGGAGACCACTCCACATGACGATGCCACATAATTTGTTCTCATTACGTTTTCGTGATTTTTCGAATTATTTAAGAAATTAATCATTCACTTCATTGCCACATTATCAAACTCCCAAAAACCTCGGCCCGCATGACTTGTTGGTTTCTCCTCTGTTTTTCTCAATATATTATTTTTGTTTTGTTTTTTCCTCCTTTTGAGCGCCCCCAGAGCCAGCCCCATCCCCCGGTTGATTGGTCTGGCCGCCTGTCATCCAATGTCAGTATATCTATAGAAAAATGTTCCCATCATGAATCTATCCATACACTGTACTACACTATACACCATATACCTACACTATATAGTCATGGACTCTCTGTCCCAGTGGGGGTTGTGGTCGGTCGAAAGAAATGAGCAAAGAACTTTAAGTGTCAGGGGACCCATCGAGCCATTCACCATACAACATTCACTATTCGCCTGATGACGCCACAACAAACTAGCATTCGATCTTCGTTCAACTTTGCTTTGGGTTCAGCCAACAGCTGATGGGCTAATGGGCGATTCCAATTAGAGATGGTACTCGTACTCGCACTCGTCCGTATTTAGCGTGAATAAATACATCCTGTTCTAGTGGAGGTAGAAAGGAGCGGAACCCTTGGAGAATGTGCCTCATGTTCTCATCGCAAATGGCAAAGGCAAAAGGTAACGCTATTTAAGGTTCATTATAAATGGGCTCTATAAATGAACTCTATATGGCGAGACCATGTATTTGCCTCTAAATAATTATACTAATATTTCTAAAATTTCCAACTTCTAATTGCCAGACAGGAGATCTGTGCCTAGATCCTTTGATCTATTCGGCCTTAAAAATATTTCATTTCAAATAGGTGAAAACATAACCAATTAGTCGTTCGAGACTTTACTCATTTCGGCTAGTGAGCCGGGGGTATATGCACGAGCGTAGCGACTAGCGACAAGGGGCTAAATAAAAATAATAGAATAAATATAACCTGACCCTCCTATCAAGGGACTTTTCCCTCTTTGAACTGCTGTTTCCAGTTTAGCCTGGAATTCGTTCTTTCCAAATATTAATATAGCATATTTATCCCCACTCCTTGACCCTAAAGATTCATTGCAAAAAACGAATACATCTGCGGCAAGATCGATCCGATCCGATCCGATCCAAACCGATTCGGTTCGATCCTAACCGAGACTGCAGCGGAGGACAACCCCTCTCTTTGTTTGATTATGGAACTCGGGAACTCTGGAGCTTTGCGAAGGCTTTTGGCCAAAATCGTTTTGTTTTCGCCGTTCGTTTGCCAAAGTTCTGGGCAACGCCCATGAAGAGAAACACACACCTAGGGCAAGTCGTCGAAGGACATTTTTAATTAGCGAACACAAAAGCGGGGCATCAGGCATCGGTTTTTAGATTGAAATGCTCCTCCGTCCGTGGTCGTCGTTGTGGCCATGGCCATGGCCGTGACCGTGGTTAGGGCCATAAACGCCCTCGTGAAACGCTTTCGGGTAAGGCAATGGCTCTGGTCTGGTCTGGCCTGGTCTGTCCCTGTGCCCTGTTACTCGTCCTCTTCCTGTTCCCCTTGGCTCCCTTTCTTTTCTCTTTCCTTTTTGGATATCAATCTGCATTGGGCGTCTACGCTGGCGACGAGGGCGACGTCTCTGACCCAACAGCCCTACTTGTCTCTCTCTCTCTGTGGCAGCGGCAGTGTCAGGGGCAGCGGCAGCTGATTCATTCCATTCCGCTACGCATTATTAATGCACATATTTTGATAATTGCCGGTTTTGGGGCAACAGTCCAGTCAAACGTCTGCTTCCGCGGTAGGCGTTCTCTTTTCCTTTGCTCTTTGACTTGAATTTGTTTTAGAGGTTTTCGTTTGGGTTCTCGACTTTCGGCTCTGGGTTCCATTAACCGCACTCACACACACACACACACACACACACACGCATACACACAAAAGTGTTTTGTGCGGTTCCCTTTAAGATCAGGTAAGAGATCATCGAGAGATGCATTTGTATCCGAAAAGAGCTAGAGCTGCTAGACGACCAAGTTCTCAGATAAATGAATTAAATCCAATTTCAGATTACACATAATATGTGATGCTTGTGCCCCTTTGGATCGTCTACTAGTAATACTCATGTTCATGGTCACCAAACCACACAGCACCACACCATACCATATACCATCGCATATCGCATCCAATTCAATCCAATCCAATCCATTATGTCTTACTTTGGCTCACTTGAAATCTCGCATATTTCATTTAAATTTCCATCTCATTCTCGTATTTACTTCCCATCCGTCAATCAAATGAAAATGACCAAAAGATTAATCGTTTCTTTCGGAATTTTGTTTGATGTTTTATCGCCGCAGTCCGTCCCCGTCCAGTCCCCCAGTTCTTCACCAGCGTACCAGCCTCAGCCTCAGTCCCAGTCCCAGTCCCTGCCCCAGCCTCAGCCTCAGTCCGAACAATAACTCATACGATACCTACTCGTCGTATACAGACAAAGAGCTACGCTGCTACAAAAGTTAGGGCTTCCATGTGCCCCATGCCATGCCTCCTCATATAGTATATGCCTCATGGCTCTCTTGCAAACTTTCGGCATTGTCGTTCGTCGTTCGTCGTTCGCCGTTCATCGCTCGCCTCGGCTTTGACCCGCTCGGCTATCGGCTATCGGCCCTCGGCTTTGGGCTCTCGTTTACGTTTACCAGACTCATTTGTCCGCACACACATGCCTCTTAATGGTGGTACTAGTCCATCAGTCCATCATTTCATCAGCGTTGTATGCTGGGGACTGGGGTCCCATGGTCTAACCCATGTGAATATTATGGATAATCCATTATACAATCTTCTGGCTTGAAGGAAATCCTTTGTCATCTATGAATATATTCCTACAAATGTATCTCGTTTCATATAATATATATTCAAATATAACAACAAAAACCTTCCGCCAAAAACAAATACATTTATAATAGACCGTAGGGATATAGTCGATCTAGATAAATCTGATCAAAGCTAGTCAAAGATTAAAACCAGACAAAATCCTAGGAAATCTTACAGATAAACTTATGAAACTAAGGGCAAGCCCCCTTGCGCACTCGCTACATTCGCACGCCAACCCCCGGCTCACTCGATTCATTTGCTCGTACGAAAATCGCACGAATCCGACGAACTACAACTTTTTTTTGTATATATAGAGACACAATCTGATGCATATATATATGTATATTCGAAACCTCAATCAGAATCACGAACGGGGCTGAGGCTGATTGTGTTTTCGGAAAGTTGCGTGGCGTTGCGTTGCGTTGATGTCATGACATCGATTTGGTGGATTTTTGTATATAACTAAGTCACAGCATGGGACAGACACGCTGCTGACCACAAAACTACTTGCCAATCACATTCAGACAGACACACAGATACACATGCACGCACACAAAGACGGACAGAATTGGACGCACTCACGGTTCGCCTTTCTCCAAAGAAAAAAAAATAAAACCCCCTGAGATCCAGCCTCTATTTCGGTCCCCAGTCCCCAGTCCCAGTCCCCAGTCACAGGCCTCGTCGGTCAATTTGATTTCGACAATATGGCAATCGACAGCCGACAGTCGACAGTCGCTTGGCCTTTTGCTTTTTGTATCGTAGTTACACATAGTTAGGAGCTGTTGCTGGGTTGCTCTTGCTGTGTTTGCTGTTTGCTGGCTGATGTGTTCTGGGCCGTGGTCGATGCCGATGCCGATGTCGATGTCGAGGCCGTGGCCGAGGCCGTGTCGGCCAGGTCGAGAGTAGATGGTCACAATTTAAATTAATGATTTTTTCTACGCTTGATCTGTGATAGTGACTGACATTTTCCCGTCATTTCTAAGATTAGTCCATAGTCATCGGCAGCATTTACTTTCTACTTTTTGGCGCACACTCCAGACTGGGATGTGGCCCATAGCCATAGGGGGAGGGGGATGTGGTTGTGGATGTGAACCTGGTCATTGGCATTGTGTCTGCTATGTCTGAGGCGTCTGCTGCGGCTGCTGCGACTGCTGCTGCTGCTGCTGCTTTCGTCATTTATCCTATGTATGAGCGAGCACTTTTTTTTAGGAAGGCATAAAGGAAAAATGTAATAATTATGTAAAGAATCGGCCGCCTCGCCTCGCCTCTCCATCCCATATCCTACATCGTACAGTAGCTGTCGCAGTCGCAGTCCCAGTCCCAGACGGAGGCTGATCCCAGCTGGGAATCAATATGCTCTCAGAACCAGCCAGTGCGCCACCTCAGATCTCAAAACCCAGATCTGAGTCAGAGGCTTTGATTCCCGCCATCATTCGTCTGCCAATCTGCCACTATGCCACTCAGGCACGGCACTCTGGCGCTTCAGCGGCGTCATTACTAGATTGAGATTGATGGCATGTACTTCGTGGATTGGTCCGGACTCCGGACCTGGCTCACACACTCACTGGATGGCTGACTGGCTGGCTGTATGGCTGTATGGCTGTGTGGCTGGTCGGTGGCGCCACCGTTCTCCGGTGTGCGTTTCGGCCACTGCCTTCGCTGGCCGCTGCCGCTGCCGCCTCTGATATTGTTGTCAATAATTTGTCACAATCGCACGGCGGCGGCGGCGGCAGCGGCGCTCGGAACAAATTGTTCCATGTCATGTCTTTGTCAAGATTTGTCGATGGCTCCGCCGATAGCCAAGTGACAAAATAATTAAAAACCCTCCGTCATTCGAAAATCAGGCGACAAAACGTTTGAGAGCTCGAAAAATCACTCGAACCTGCTCGCTCGGTTAACGGGTAAGAAGGAGAGGGCGGGGTAAGGGCAGGGGCAGGGGCCTTGTGACATGGAACATGGGTAAGGTAACGATTTTGGGTCGAAAATCCAGATAGAAATCTGTAAGTCATGCACTTACCAGCGATTACAACGCGATTAAGTTTCGGTCTCGGGTTTAGAAAAAAACAGAAGAAAATTTTGTGGCACCTGGGCTAAAGGACAGGTGAAAATGTCCACGATGAGGGGGGGGGGGGCTTATTTCAAGGGTTTTTAGCGGAAATCGCTGAAAAACAGATTCGGAAATTGGTAGGCAAATTGGTAGGATTAGAAATGTTTTATCTATGCTTTTGAATAATAATCGAAATAATTTTTGGCATTTGTTTGTTCTTGTAATAGAATTTCAAGAGCTCATCCAATCATTCGGCTCGCAGTGAAAGAGCAAACTTCATAAATTCAGAAATATCCTTGTATTAAATTTCACTTTTATAAGGGATGGCCATTTTAGGGATTCTTCAGTGTCTAAATCAGACATCTATGCCTATGTGAATGATGTTTTTCATTCGAAAATTGTTTTGCCAAGAAATCAAAGAAATTCGAATCTGAAACCCCTTTAGAAATTCCATGGTTCCATATGTGTGTGTCTGTGTGTGTGCGTGTACACTGTACAACCTACATTAAATAGAGCTGCCATTAATGAACTCTGCTCTGCCACATGTGGATGCCCCCCTCTAATCATTCCCGTAAGTACTTAAATGGCCGCAGCGACGCATTCTATTCATTTGCTCATTTAGCCGGGTCTGGGACTGGCTCTGGGTCTAGGGTTTCGGGTTCTATATATACATATATACATATATATATATTTTTTTTATTTTTTGGTTGTTTTGGATGGGAATGTGGTGGTGGGGTGTACACATCATATTTTTTGTCATTACATTTAATGGCCTGCTCGGAAGAGCACCCGCCTTTTTCTCTGGGTTCTCCTTCTTTTTGTGATGCTGCGCTGCTGCTGCTGCTGCTGCTGCGGTCGAAGAAGGGTTCGTCAATCCCAGAGATACTCGTACACTCTGCTCTATCTCACTTGATTAAGTGTTAGCATATGAGAGTATTAGACAGAGAGAGATGGGGAGAGAGAGAGAGAGAGATAACCCCGACTCTTGTGAATGTTTAGCCATGGCCAAAGCCCCGGTTAATGATATTTTTTGGGGCTGTAATTTCGGTTTTTGAGATATTTAAAATTTCCCATAACTCAAAAATCAGTGGAAACTATTTTTTGTGATTACCGCTTGTTACCGTCGCTGTTTTTCATACCGCTTTCTACTGCGATCAATCAAGTCAATTTGTTGACCTGCCCAATGCCCAATGCCCAATGCCCGTCCCATGCCCATTCCCCCTCCAGCTGCTGAGCCAGAGAGCTGCGTAGAGAAATTAGACGAATGGAAGTCAAGGGCTCGATTGGGAGAGACTGGTGGACTGCTGGACTGCTGGACTGATGGACTGGTGGACTGGGGCGAAGACCGAGCAGAGCCGCCGCCCGCTGCTCTGTTGCATTGGCTCGGCATTTTCATAGACGATTATGCAGCTGTCTGTGGGATCTATGAGAACCGCGGAAAAATTAGTGCCACTGCAGCAAGTACCCGATCCGACCAGGTACAAACATGCCAAGGGTAATAAATTATCATTTTCCAGCCTCTTGGAATGGTGGGGGAGGGGATGGGGGATGATTATGAAATCTGGGCAGGCCTTAAGAGAGACCAGCTCTTAAAAAAGCTCCCGAAGAGCTTTATCTTTTACACAGGACCAAGGGCACAAAGGTTATCCAAGTTAATCCAGTGAGAAGGCCCTACAATGGGGTTCGTGTTGGCAACAGCAGGACATGCAGGATTTTCCGTGTGTCCTGTGACGTGTGCACCGTGCAAAAGTGGGCGTGCTCTCACCACCACCACCACCACCACCACCACAATGCACAACTTTGCACCACTCGTGCAGCAGGAGCGGACATAGACATGGACATCGACATGGCCAGCCAGCTGACTGTCTGCCGTAGGCGCGTCGCTTGTCTGTGCCATAAATCAGTGGAAGATAATTGAAGGAGTGGTCTGTCTGTCTGTCTGTCTGTCTTTATGTCTGCTCTATGCGGAAGACCGTCATTTCTACGGGTTTTCCTTTCAAACCCAAGGCGTCCTCTACGCCGAGTACCGTTAGTGAAACTTTCATAAAAAATATGTATCCCTAAAGCTTAAAGCAGCGAACACGGCGAACCACTTAAAGACTAAAGACCTTGGCCAATGACTAATTGACGTGTAGTCGTATCTTTGTATTCACAGAATATTTCTAGAGTAATTGGATTAACTTTGAATGGGAATAATTCAGAGCTTAAATACAAATCGATACGAAATCAGTTGAGGCACGTGAGCACGCAGTTTTCCAGAGAGAAAGCCTTAGCTAAAGAATGCTTACAGGATAAAAATGTGCACAAAAATTCCCATTTAATATATTCAAATAACAGATGATATTTTCATTACAAATAGTTTTATTATGAGCGGGTTGTTCTAGCATCTTAAATTACGATCTAAGCAGAACACTGCCTATAGCCAGGACTATTCCTTTTGAGAAATCACTGAGGTGAGGTTATTGGCTCTGCAGATGGTCTGTGAATGATCTAATATCTAATTTAATCGTTAGTCGAACTTTATAGGTCCCAAGATCTGAGCACCGCTGACAGTGCTTTATGGATGGCTGACTGAATGATGCCATGCCCAGGGGTGCACACTTGCACCGGGACCATCTAATTACGCCACAATGTATACACCACTCGATACAGATACACACACGCACACACACAGGCGTTTATTTGTATCTGAAAGTATGCTGGATGAAGTACAAACAGAGCAGAGCAGAGCAGAGCAGAGAGAAATGGTATTGGGGATTGAGAATTGGAATGGGAATGAGAATGTTTATATCTGCATCCGATTCTAGTCTGGAGACAACCTGCTGTGCTGTGCTTTTGAACGCTTCAAGATGAAACAGTCCTGATCCATTTCGTGCACACATCGCACCCATCCAGAGCGCCCCATACCCCCCTTACCCCATTTTCCTATCCATTCTTTTTTGGACAACTCAAGTGTCTAAGTGCCTTGCCGCCTGATTCGACTTCGACTTCGCTTGGACGCCGCCCCCTCCTGTTGCTTCTGTTGCGTCTGTTGCGTCTGTTGCTTCTGTGGTCGATGTCGATGTCTATGCCTTCAACGTCGCCGCCCGTTCTTCTTTTTGAACATCAACAGCCAGAAGATCCAAACATTCGCATTGAGATACTATTTGGATGTGAATGTAGATGTGGAAATGATTGTTGCTATGGGGGGTGGGGGGAACGGTGTAAGCTGCCGGACTCCACTCAACCCACTCCGATCACCCCCCATCTTTTGCTCTTGTGCACACTGAGAATAATCTTTTTCGAAACAAATGTATCCTTTCGCTTATGGGAACATAAATCGGTTTAAGAAAGTCAATATGTACTTAACTATTTTATAGAAAGAAATCAAACCAAGATTCATTCATTCATTTCGAAATATTTGTATGAATCGGATGAAATTTGTATTTATAAATATTACATGTAATTGCTATGTTTAATAGGTAATACGATTATTATACAAAGACTTACAATATACATATTTGCACCTTGATTGAAAATTCGCCTATATTGTGTAGCCATGCTCTGGTTTTCGCAACTTTTTGCTATCGATAGTGTTTTTTCATTCTCCAATTGTTATCTTCTTTAATTTTTGAGGTGTGATTAAAAATAAATATAAATATAAATTATACGCAAATAAAGTTATAATTAAATAAATATTTAAACTTAAAACATCAGCCAATATCTATATATTTTAATTGATGCTTTTAGTTATATTCTATTGTCTCCTTCAGGAATGTGAATTGATCCTTTGGGTATTCCGTATTCGGTTATGGTTTAGTTTAGCCTTTAGCCTTTAGCCTGTGCCAAGATCTTGAAAATCGATTGAGTGTTTGTTTTTTCTGAGTGTATAACAGAAGCAACGTCGTCGTCGTCGTCAGCGTCACCATCGCCGACGCCATCAGCAACGGGATCTGTTCGGGACGGGATCGGCATCGAGGCATGGGGGTGGGTGGGGGAGGCATGGACCAAGAATTCGGTGGCGTAGCCATCTGTTGCACATCATTCGCACTTGGTTTCTGTCGGCGCGTTGCCCTATATTAATGGTAATTTCTTACTTTTTGTATACATTTTCTGGCTTGAATGTTTTTTGTCTATTTTGTTTTTATTTTGAGGCAACAATTTTTGGAATACGAATGCGAGTACGAGTACGAGCACGAGCACGAGTATGTGTGTGGATTTCAAATAATTTAATCGCCTTCGCTTTGCTTTTGCCATGCTTTCGGATTCGGATTTGGATTTGGATTTGGGCATTGGTTTGGCGTTTGGCTTTTGGTATCGGTAGATTTATACTTTGTTGATACTTAACAATTAAGTATTTTACTTGTTCTTCTGTCTTTTGTTGTTTCGTTTTTGTTTAGTTTTGTTTTGTTTTGTTTCGTTGCGTTTTTGTGTGAGGTGTGCTACGGTACGGAATATATATTTATGTTCGCGTATACAGAGTGGAGGATTGCTTGAGTTATGGCTGAGGAGAGGTGGGGGGCATTGGTTTGTGGGTGACTTCTGGGACTAGCAGCAGGAGCAGAGCATTAACGATAATGTGCATGGTGGAGGGGGGATGCTGGATGGTGGATGGTGGATGGGGGGTCCACCGACTCGAATTCAAATTAAAAATGCTCGAGGTCAAAGTGGCATGGCATACCTACTACATATATGTATGTATAGGTATATGGATAAAGTAATATCAAATAAAATCATGAAAGCGGTGAGGCGCGAAACCGAGAAACAACACACATTAATGGCCCGTTGGAACCAAATGCCGCACACTCACTGGAGGAGGGCAAACAACAACAACAACAACAGCAGCAGCAGCTAGCTCTCTGCAACATCACCAGCAACAAAAATCAACAACAAGAGGAGGACGCCCCAGTGTGGCGGGCGGGGGTACGTTTTAGTAGTCTTTATTTTTTACTATTTCGCGTGAAAGAAATTACGATGAAAAATGTGCTCTAATAACAATAATGAAAAAGCAAACAAAACGCCAGGCCCAGGCCAAAACCAAATCCCGCAAATAGTATCATCAGTATCGCCCTCCCCACCCCCCACCCCCCAACACACCATCCGCCCTCGGCACAGGTGGAGATCGTGCCACATGTACAGCAGCATGGCCCTCCATAATGGATTCCACCTCAAGTCATCGACAATGAAATTTTATTATATGTACAGCCCCCCAACCCCCCAACCCCCCAAACCCCCAAAACCCCAACCCCTAAAGCCAATCCAACCCGAGAGCGAGTGCTGGTGCGAGTGGCTTGTACGATACGCAATTGTATCCACATATTTGTATCTGTATCTGCAACTGTACCGAATGTATCTGTTCCGATATGTTTATATTTCACTATTGCGTGGCCACCCGCCCGCCAACAACATCCCATCAGCCCATCATCCTATCCCGAAAAAAACTACAAACACAGATACAAATTTCTAAAGAAAAAACATACATAACATGCTATAATTCATGGCACAAACATTGGGAAAACCAAAGAAAAAAAGCCCTGGCTAAAGGCCAGTGCGTATGCCCAGGGCTCTGTGGATTACCATTCCATTCCATTACCAAATTGATCGAGTTTATCACCCGAAGACAATGATTAATATCACCAGAAGAATTCCACATTCCATTGAATACATGTAGTATCATGGATTTCCCAAGATCTGCCAAAGAATTGTTAAAGAAATGTCAAAGAACTCCCCAAAAGAGTACTCAAAGGGTTTTTCCCTGTTCTACCAGAATCTACCTTGTGCTAATGTCCACCATTAAGATCCACAATCAAAAGCGAATCTTTTTGTCGAGTTACGTACGCATTCCATTGCGATTTCTTTTGTAGTGTCCATGTATGTATAACGATTTTCAAAGTGGCAAGGCAATCCCTGGAGTGGAGCTGGGAGCTGGGAGCTGTGAACATTTCGGTGGCATCTGTATGTATCATTTGTATCCCAATGTTCGTTTGGGTTTTGTTTTGTTTATAGGTGTACACCCGTGCGAGTAGTATGTGCCAGAGTGGTGGCATGGGGCATGGGGCAGTAAATGCCAATCTGCTCATGCCAACAGCTCCTCAAATTTATCTAATCATCTCGACACCCCAGCCACCAGTCCCTGTCCCTAGCTGGTGCCTGTATCTGTGTGGATGCCACGTGAAAAATAGCGGTCCAAAACTTTAATGCCTACTACACAGTTTTTTATTCCAATCTTGGGTAAACATTTAGCCAGAAGTAAACAAATACAAGACACTTAAAAGGTATTTTTGGGTAGTAGTAGTCGTCGTCGTCGGGTACGAGTATAGTAGTACGAGTACTTCTGCCCAAAACTAGACATTCGCCTCCCCCTCCTCCTCCTCCTCTCACGGTCTCGATTCTTAATCTCGATCTCGATTATGGTCTCGGTACCGTACCGATTCGGTTCGGTTCGGTACCGAGTATCGCGAGTATCGTTACAAATCGTTTCGGTAGCAGCTCGTTTATATGAAACGCAAATGATTTCGGTTTTCTCTTCGGTTCGGTTCGGTTCGGTTCTGTTCTCTTCTGTTCTGTTATTTTTGTTGTATGTTTATTGATTCAGGGAATAATAGGTTGACTCATGCGCCATTAACACTTCAAATTGTACTCATACATGGCCGATAAACATTCAAACATAAATACATAGCATTTACATACATATTTACATACATACCTGTAACCGTACATTGCCTTGCGACATTCTCGAACTCTTTTAGTAGTTAGTCCCTTTTAGGTTTCAGAACTGACGAAATCCTTCACTTTTATTTTGCATATTCCAAGAATATTCCTGGATCGAAGAGTTACGATAATCTATTCCACATTTAAGGGCTATCATTTCTTAGTCCTACCAACTTTCAAACTCAATTTTTTTGGTATTTAGAATTGCCGATCCTCGATCTATGGCTGTTTTGCATGCATTCGCATTTGATTGCCTTCGGGCCCTGCCTCCCTTCCTCCCTTCCTCCCTGCCTTCCATATTAATTTCAGTTTCATTTTCGTCGGGTCGAGGTCTGGCTCTGGCTCTGGGTCTTTGGCTCTAATTTGATTGTTTTTCGGGTAACCCGAGCGGTGCGTGCTATGGTCGAGTTTTTGCTCTGTTTATTCCACCAAAAAACACGACGAACATCGGGATGGAACGGAACGGGACGGTATGGGTCGGGACTGGGCATCCTCCAGACATCCTCGCCTCGAAATGTGCGTGTTTTTGTAGGCTTTTGGTGTCTTTTGTCTGCTGCTTTTTTGTATATACATATGTGAACGATCATCGCATCGCATCCCATCGATCGGCAACGTGCAACGGGCAATGGCAATGGCAACGGCGGCGCTTACGAGTCCGGGGATTCTTCTTTAAAGCAGAGCAATAACAATGCCAACAAAGGATGGAGGAGAATGGAGCGAAAAAAACTGTGTCCACCTATCTGTCTGGAGTTTAGATGCCACTTTTTGACTTTACAGCCAGAAGGTAACACCCACCGGCCGATTCCAGCATATTCCAGCAAATCGAAATTCATTAAGATTCATTCTATGAACCCCCGAAGGTCCAAAGAGAGCCTTAGCTTTTGGCCTGGCTTTTGGCCTGGCTTTTGGCCTGGCTTTTGGGGCTGCCGTCCATCGTCTTTGATATGTTTTCATGGTCTCGGAGACTGGGGACCAGGAGCAGCACCGAACGGATGTGGCCGTTTCTCTGCAGTTTTTTACCCCTCTTGTCTCTTGGCCGATCCACTTTTTTTTTTGTATTTCGTTTACCGCTCGGCGGCGGATTTGACGTTTAGGCATCCATTTTGGCGATTTTTGTAACTTTTAACATGACAGACAGTCCAGGACAGGCCAGAGCCAGAGCCAGAGCCAGTCAGCCAGCCAACCAGCGGATTGGGCCAGGAGAGGCAGTCGCAGTCATCCAGCGAAAAGAAATGAAATTAAGCACTTATTTTAATGGAGTCCCTAAAACCGAGGAATAATACAATACAATAACGACAACAGGCTATAGCCGACGACTCAACGACGACGGCGAGGACGATGGAAAGGAGGAGCCGTAGGAGGGGGAGGAGGAGACCAAGTTAAGACGACTGCGACAGTAAATGTGTGGCCAGGTTGTTTCCTCTGTGCCTCTGGTTTCCCTGTGCCACATAATCGTCTGCGAGTATTATTGAGAGAATAATCAAGCAAGGTCCACGTCCAGGTCCAGGTCCAGGTCCAAGTCCAGGGTCGAGAGGCAAAACCCAAAGCAGACCAAAAGCAGGACCGAAGGAACAGAGCAACAAATTTGCCTTTATTCCTGGACAAATCCATTTTGGAAGCCCCGAACGACTTTTATTTGTTAATTTATTGTGATGTTCTGCTGAAAATTAGTCTAGAGGTTCCCCCAATATTCCATTATGTGTGCTGTCTTAAGCCTTCATAACTGCCACACTGCCACACGGCCACACGGCCACTTGGCCACAGAGCCTTATGTGGGACCCCAACTCTCCGCTCCGATAAGGCTCAAAATGGAACCAGAGACAGAGCCAAATGCCAAATTGGAATTGGTAGCCCTGCGTTGATTCGTCGAAACCAATTAATCATTTTCTTTAATTTCTTTTCACCCCATCCCCATCCCCACATCCACATCCACTTCTCTCCGTTCAATCCCCAATCCTTGTGTGCTTTATTTTTTGTTTTGTTCTGTTTTGTTTTCTGGGCGATTTTAATGCGAAAACAAAGTGTGGTGTGCGACTTTGTCATTAAGTTTCCCACAGGCCTGTTGATAAGAAGGGCCCCCATGTCTCGACTGCAGCCTCCGGACAACTGTATCTAATCGGAAATCCAATGGTCAATGGCCGATGTCCCATGTCCAAGAGGAAGTTTTATGATTTGTGTGGGAGCCTCGCCACGAAGCTGGGAATCAATAATTGAATGAGTTCTGAAAACGAGCCACCACGAGAATGGGATTTTTTGGAGGATATCTAACAAATGCGAATGGTCCAGGAATTCTAAAGACTAACAAGTATAGGATTTACTTGCTAAAGCTAAGATAACCATTATATCATAACCTTGGTTATAAGTTTTCAATGCTCTCAAATGAACCTCTCAAAAAAAACAAATCCCTTTGATTGATACGATCTTTGGCGCACTGTGGCTCCATTGGCTACAATAACATTATTCATTATTAGAATGGAATTGATTTGAGCAAATCACAGGTCAAAGCAAATCTCTGGTCATGCAGCCGATAGTCGATAGACGATAGCAGACGGCGAGGGTCAATCAAATGGTGACGCGGCAGGGAAGCTCTGTCTCAGCTCTGTCCAATGCGGATGGGATTAGATTTATACACCCAAAATATATTATTCGAACATACATAGAATGGGGCTCTGGGCTTAATGGGTTTTCGGTTTTCAGTTTTCTGGGACCGGACAACCGGACAATGACGGGGCGAACAATTTTTTTCGATTTTACGCTCCAAATTACGTACCATACTGGGGGCTTCGATCATCATTTCGCTGGCGATACAGGGTGCTCTGCGCAGGGCTATGCCTGGTCCATTATTGGCAAAAATATTTCAATATTCATTTTTATTGGGTGTAAAATCGATTGCGTTTAGTTAAGATATTGATTCCTTCACTGTTTATACGGGCATATATTTTTACTTTTAGTTTTTGCTTTAAAATGAATTGTTTTTGTTTTGCTTTGGTATTATTCGAGGTGAAGATCAGTTTTCCCTAGTGATATGTGATTCCTAATGATTCCTTATGCTAGATCACCCGGTGTTAGGGTGTTCGGGGGATCTGCAACCTTTTCTTGTGGTCAATACAGCGGACACGTACTTGGCCCGCCTGCCGCCTGCTTTTCGACATTCACATAAACATATCCATCCATCCACATTTATGTATATCCAATCTACGACATAGTGGATATGGATGTGGATGTACACTCTCTCGACTCTCGACCTCATCGCATCTCGATTTGGGTTTGGGTCGAGACTGAGTCGGTCTCCGTCTCTGTCTCCGTCTCCGTCTGGGTCTGTGGTCCGTCCGTTCCGAGTCATGTTGTTTTATAATAGACTACAGCTTTGAAGTTGTTTTGGCGATGACTTCGTCGCTTCATTCTTTTTCCGTTTTCCATAAATTTAAATTATTAATTTTTTAACCACGGATAAGATGACGGCGACGATGATTATGTCGTTTTGTTATTGCTGCCGCTGCCGCTGCGGCTGCGGCTGCTGCTGCTGATGCCTTTGTGCCGTTTTAACGAAATGAGAGTAATTTGTGAATTTTTACCTTTTTTTTTTCATTCTTCGTTTCCTTTCGCCCCCCGCCGCCCTGTGTCTGTTTTTTATTGTGTGTGTGTTTCGGGCTGCCCTTGTCCGGATGGACCATGGACCATGGGCCATGGACCAAACAAAGGCAAACCAATTTGACTACAAGCGGCCCAACATCAAAACCGTCGCCATCATGCTCAAAACAAACATGAAACACAACACACACACACACACACACACACACACACACACACACACACACACACACACACACACACACACACACAAGAACTCCCGACTCGAACGCGAAACCGTACTCCAGCATTAGCTCCAAGTCCAAGTCCAGCTCCTGGACCAGCTCCATCTACAGCGCTGCTCTTTTTGGTGGATCCCGTGCCCTCTCCCACACCGCAGCTGTGCTGCAAGACCTGCTCTGGACTCTGGTCTTAATGTTGTTTCAATGTAATGCAACAATAACACTGAGCACTGACCCAGCCAACAAGACTGATTAGGGATATGTCCTGACCATGTCAAGGATTTTTCTGAAGCACCTGCACGGCATGGCATGGCATGGCACCCCCCAAATATGAAAAGGAGAAACATACAGAATGTGTCCCATCCTACAACATGAACAGACAGCTATCTATCTAACTATCTTTCCATATTTTTGGGTATCCATAATATGTGAAAGGATTTAAACGTAAAACGATGACATAGATGGTGCAATACCATATGTACATTTATCACATTTTAAACATACATATGTACATATATATGAACATATGTACAATCCTGATCCTTTTGGCATCGAAAAATCCACGGATCATATAACTATATTGTATACAAAGTATGCAGTTATCTGTCAAAGAAAAAGTCAATCAAAGAACTAGTAGTTTTGGTTTAAAACTTGAATTCAATTTTGGAATTTGCAGTGTCACACAAAATACTGTGCATCCACAAGGGTCTTATAGAAAGAAAATACATAAAAACTCCAAATGGAATTATGTATATGTTTACAAACCTTTTCAAACATACCAGAAAAGTATACACATTTCAGATCGAATATATAAATACAAACTTACGTTCTTCTAAGCTGATTTTTATAGAATATGCAACACGAATCAGAATGCCAAAAAATCACGAATCACGATGCTTAGATACTATAGATAGATATAGAAACATAATACAAAAGACAAGTACAAAATAAATTATATATTTTTATTAACTATATGTACGTACATATAGAGTGGCGGATCGTATGTACAGTATTGGCACAGCAATACCTTGTCAGTTTGCTGCTGTTTTAAAAGTCCTTCCATTGCATTGCATTGACTTCGTTCTTAGTCCTAATTCTGTTTAACTTCGGTCGCTAAAATTTAGAAAAACTAGAGACAAGGAAATAGAATCGATATAATCTAAGTGGAAAATTATTCAGCATTTCCACTAAAATTGTAGAGCTACTGACATTCATATGAGGCGCATCGTTCAACGGGTTAAAAAAGCTTGAAAAATTATAAATTTCGAAACACACAGTCAGCCATTGGGAGTGTCATTTGACAGCAAATGATAGAAAAAAACCCACAGCAAAAGACCAGCAAAATACCCTTCAAATAGGAAATACAAAATCCAACATTTGGCCAGGCCTTCTAGTAATTCTTTTCTCTTATTTTTGTATGTGTATGTGTGTGTTTTTTTCTGTTTTTGTTTGAGGGGTAATCCTTGTGGCTGGCGCAATCATGGCAATCATCTCACATGTTTTGGGGAAGTCATGGGCGGCACTTGACGTGCCCGTGCCCGTGCCCATGCCCGTGCCCGTACCCGTGCCGGTGGAGGAGATGAGACTGACGGCATTTGAGCGGTGGGAAGTGAAAAGTGGGGAGGGGGTTGGTCGGACATCAGTTGAGGCCGCCCTGCGCCATGCGCCCTGGGGGCTGCGGAATTGACAATGGTAATTGAAACGCGGACGACGGTGAGTGCTGTGCTCTCTCGATGGAAGCCCCGCTTATCGGTATAAACCACTTAGACCGAAAGTATTTCAATGTGCTGTTAGTTTGTTTCTCTCTGAATTTTTTCATCTCGATTCTCGATTCAGATGGTGGGGGGAGGGGAGGGATCTCTGGACTTTGTTTTTAATCGCATCAAAATGAAACTAATGCGAGTATTATTATTAGAACGGAAGCAGTCGCATTGGCGTCGCCGCCACGTCGCACAGATGTTGCCCTGGCCAGAGCTTGGGGTTGGAGAGAGTTCAAGTTGGGGGATGGAGGATAGGGATGGGGGCTAATGAGTCGCTCTGAGTGTCGCACGTGCGTCTGCTTTGCTTCTTGATTGCCACTTGCTGCCGTCTTACAGATATCGCAGGCCCAGACCCAGCCTCAGCCCCAGATCCAGATCCAGTCCCCTCTTCACTTGCCAATTAAGCGACCCATTAAGTAAATGACCATTCAAGAGCCACATTTTACAGTAAAAAAAACTTCATCGATGGGGGGGGATTCCTTAACGCTGATATCCCATGCCCAATGGCTCGCATCTATGAGGCCCCCAAATTTCTCCAGGAAACAATTTCGAATTAATGATGCCCCATGCGCCGCCTATGCCTTGCAACCACACACCTCTTGTAACAGCAGAAGTTGCAGGCACATTTACATACTCGTAAGTACATACATACATACATATGTATGATGTATGCATGTATGTACCTTCCATTCCGCATACAAAATACTGTGGCTGTTAATGCCAATGCATAAAAGTGAATGAATGATTTTGCAGGCCTCTCTCTCTCTTTCTCTCTCTCTCTCTGAATCCCAAAGTGCGTGTAAATTCCACAACTGAATCCGAATCCGATTCTGATTCCGACTATCCGTGGCAGCAACATGAAGCTGCAAGGAGGGGCTTTCGTTGGCCAACAAACAATGCAGATTGTGTTGGTACTTCGGGCTGGTTTAGCTCTTCGATTTTGCAGCTTAATTACGCTTCGAAAATCCTTCGAAACTTCAACTCAACTGAAATGATTTTGGGAATGTGATGTAAATAGAAAAATGTCTATGCAATGGGTTTTGCATCTGATAGGAGTAGGAGTTTTTTGGATACTTAATACAGACCAGACTCCAGGAAGAACAAAATTACATTCTCAAGAGCCCCCAACCGACAGGCTATCTTCCTCATCAATACTCTTGAGCCGATAACCGATTTGATCGATTTTGAGGTGCGATAACAGCGCGGTAGATGCCACCTCGCTCTATATGATTAGTGATCGGGAATATAAACCTTAGATAAACGATAATATTTGTACATTTTAATAATAATATTTATATACGTACTGCTAGTATAATAGCAACCAATATGTTATCGGTAATTAATCGAAATGCTGTCGATTATTAATCGAAATATAATAAATAAATCAGAAAAAAATGGGTGAAGCCTCAAAAAAGGCTCATATTGTACATATACCTAATCGTGAGGTTTTTTTATCCTAGATTTTTGTATTATGTACAAATATTTTGTATTACTCCAAAACAGTAAAATCGCCTTCTTCCTCCGATATGTATGAGCCATTCGTTTATCTACAAGAATGTTCATAAAAATAATTATGAATATATACAATAAATATTATAAATAGATTTAAATTCCCTCTCAGCTCATGGTTCGAGTGGCTCCTCTTTTATTTGTGCTCTTTGCTTTTCCCACTTGGATGGGCTGGATGGGCTGTGCAGAATAATATTTTATGGGTTTTCTGGTAAAATGAGCTAAAAACCAAATCCAAATCTCCCCATTCAATGCTATGACATTAGCGAATCATTGGCGGCTCCAGTACACTGCATCCAGTGTGCATCGTTCCACGAGGAGTGGAGTGGAGTACTACTCGCCTGTGCATATGGAGGGTAAATTGATTTTGAGAATTTCTCGCGCGTGCATTTGTTTATCCCTTCAAGCGTTAAGTGAACAACAGCGCTTAATGATCGGCACCCAAGGAACAGGAACGGAAACGGGAATGCCAGCAGAAGAAGCAGTGGCAGCAGCAGCAGGAACAAAACTTTTCTTCCAACTTCTGGCCGCCTGCAATTATGACTATTTGCATTGCACATTACACATTTCACACACTGCCAAAGCGAGTGACTCCACACAGCACACACTACAGGGCAGGGCAGGGCAGGGCAGGGCATAGGAATCGACTCAAACCACTGCACCGAAAAGCAGGCATCTTGCCAGGGAAGGCAGGCATCTGGTGGTGGCCTCTGGTTTGCTGACTCTGTGCTAAGTAGCTAACAGGGCTCGTTGGTTGGGGTTGGGGTTGGGGTTGGGGTTGGGGTTGAGGTTGGGTTGGGTTTATAAATATACACATACTATATTCACACTTTCACGTTCGAATTGAGCTAATTGAAACGTATCTGCATAAACTGCTTCGGCAACTGCCCTCGCCGCAGAAGCCAGCAGTTGGCAGCCCGCAGAATTCTGTGGTCTGTGTCTCGCGGTAAAAGTCAGTGTCATGGTCGTCGCCCCACCGGCCCACCGCCTCCTACTCCTACTGTCCGCTCCCACATCCAGTGTTCATCCAGTGTCCTCTGGCATGGCCAAGACACAAAAACACTCGTAAAGCTCACATGGCTGTGTACCCACTAGCATTTCCTATTTGTGGTTGGCTGCCAAACGAGCAGCGAGCCACGGACAGCAGAGAGAACAAGGAACTGCATGTCGAACAAGACACAAAAACTAAAATAGAATCTAACATCTGATCAGATCTCAGATCCGGAGATACAGTGAACCCAGGCAAACCGGTTATGATCTTAGCGAACGCGATCGTTCGACTTAATTGATATTAATCTGCACATTAAAGGTGTTTCCATATCAAATGAATTCTAATTACATCGAGAAATGTCTCTTTAATCTGTAATCTGTCATGCGAAATGTTTAGAAATTAAAATAGTATTTAATCATTCATTTCATTCTGAGATCTGTTCGGAGGCATTCAGCCAGTTCCTTTTACCTGATGCATTGCCATAAATATATACTCCTCAACCCCATCCCCAAACCCAGCCATCGAATGATCCATGAAGATACATTGCTGACAGATGGGCTGTGGCTCTGTGGCTAACCCAAATAAAGTCCTGCAGCAAGATCGTAAATTGTGAATGGGTGTTGGGTTTTGGTGGTTGGGGGGCAACAGATATTGACTTCGACATCGACATTGGTATCGATGTTGGTATCGCCAATCGCCATCGCCATCGCCATCGACAATCACCAGCGACAGCGACTGCGGCAATCCATCGCCAGTTACCACAGCAGAGGGAGAGAGACAGACTCTATGCATATGGATCACTGCAGAGGCGGATCCAACAACGGCAAAGGCAGCAGCAAAAGCCCGAGTCCAAGTCGAAATCGGAGTTGAAGTCAGAGTTAGAAAAGCCAAAAAGAAAAACCAAAAGAAAAACACATTCGTCCTCTAATCAGAAAAGCAGCGAGCGGTTCGGTTCGGTACGGTACGGTTCGGTTCGGTTTGCGATGTGCGAGAGCGTGACTAAGTACGACTCCGATTCGGACTCGGACTCGGACGAACAGTACCTAGAGCTGTAGCTATAGCTGGGCGCTGGCTTACAGTCACCCTCTGCTCTCTCTCTCTCTCTCCCTCTTTTTCTTTCCTAGGCTTTGGCTGTGGCTTTGGCTTTGGCTTGGCTCCACCTGCTCCACTCGACGGCCGTTCGTTGCATTAATAGCGAAGCAATCAGGGCGTTGCAGAAGCGAGCGCGAAGATCATAACGAACGGTTTAAATACAATATATTAAATGGATTTATTATGCCGAGAGATTGCGCCGCGGCCGTTGTCTTTCGACCAGTTACACTCGGAGAAATTAGATAACCTAAATTGATTAATTCTTTAGCCAAAAAGTGTATCTGCATAAACATCACGCAGATATTCCCTATATTATTATTATTAAAGAAATATATTTGTCTACCGATGTTTTAATCATATCTATCCACATCAAAGATAAATCTTTATACTCTTCGAATTTGGGGATAACGAAAAAATGCATTTTAAATTGAAAAATATTTTAAATAAAATATAAATCTCTACTTCCTATGTGGGAAGTAGAAGTAGTGCTATTCAAATAGCATTCTAACGAGAGCCGGGCTGAATTTTCTCTCAGTGTGTCAAGTGGTACGCTCCAATGGTCGTGTACCCATAGAGCGCGCAGTGGCCAATGACTATCGCCGCGAAGATGGTTGTCGTTGTCAGCTGGGGCTGCGGCTGCGGCTGCGTCACTCATCTGTAGGAGGCCAGGCCCCAGCCCCGTTACTACCACTGCCCCATCCATTGGGCAGTGGCCCTGCTGCCGCCGTCAGTCAGTCAGCGGCCACTATGATTTCGTAGTCGCAGTTATTACTCTGCCTAGTCGCAATTAAAGCCTCAACAGCACCAGCAAAAATGAACACAAAAAACTAAACTAAAAAAAAAATTAAAAAGAAAAAAAAAAAAAAAAAAAAACAGAAAACAGAAGAGAAAGAAAAACCTAACGTCTCTGGCTCTGCAGTTGCCGTTTGTTTCATCGTCCTCAGTGAACACGCGCATAAATTTTTACTTAATTAGATACGTTGGAAAGGAATGGGACGGTACGGGATGGTCTGAAATGGTATGGGATGGTATGGAATGGTTCGGGTTGGACTTGGGTTTGGGATGGTATGGGGAGGCAAAAGAAACGCTATACCCATTACATTACCTACCCTATCATTGGCATGTCGGTGGCAGCTCGACCAATCCAATCCGCTGCTGCTGGCCAGCAGTGTCTCTGTCACACACACACACACACACACACATGGGTGTATTTGGATATATATGTAGATTCCCAGTCCGATCTGGCGTGATTTCTACAATCTTCAGAGAGTTAAGGACTCCCATTCAGAGGCTTGAAGGAGAACTCAGTTTGGGTTGAAATGGCATTCCAGTTCTATTAAGTCCACAACTTTTGTTAGAGAATATTGGTGACTGATCGTGCAAATCCTGCATTGATGGACTCTTTGCTATAGCTTGAATATACCCAAAAGGATCTCTCCTGATTTTATCTGTTCATAAACTAAGGGATTTCTTTTTGGGCATTTAATTAATTTAAGATTTCTCTTTCAGCTTCGTTCATAAACTTTTAATCAAAATTCTCGGACTACCTATGGAGTACCTACAATGTATCTAAATTCTCATTTTGAACGTGTGTGTATTGGGGTAAGATTTGAGCGAGCCATAAAATGGGATTTGCAAAATTCGGATCTCTTTCGAGTCGCCTAAACGGCCACTTTGCCCATCATTCTCGAATAAAAGCATCGCATAACAATGCGGATGCTGGCAGGAAATCAACTTTCAAATGCCACAATGTATGTGTGTGGAGTCCCTCATTTGCTTTCTATCACAATGGAGAGCTTATAATAATTTAAATACACTTGAATACATCATAAATAAATCGCAAAGAATAGTAGACATCCTTTAATGTGTTTAGTTGATATCCGAAAGAACCTGTTTGATCCAATCGATGGCTTCTTTGAATTTCTACAGAGTTCCCTGAATGGTTCTCAACGGTGGGAACCATTGCAAAAGAGCTCCCCATCGAAGGATGGCATTGGGGACACACACACACACTACCTGACAATTTCCATAAACACACACACACATATGGGACTTGTCAGGATATCAAATACTAAGTACGTGAAAGAAAGAGAGCAGAAATAGAGAAAAAACAACCACCGCCAGGGGATTGCCAGCCAGTTCATGTCCCAAAACATAGCATATCCTTACTCCTGTTCTGCCCTCTCCTTCCGTGCCCTCTCCTGCCCTGCCCCAAGTTGCGTAAGTGTCTAAACAATGGAGGAGGCCAATGGCAATGCACACAATGAGAAAACGCTTAGGTACAATACAAACAATATGCCAAGTACTCGTACTTCATACTCCATACTCCATGCTATGCTGCCATTCTGCCTGTCTGGATGCGAGTCCTGAGTTCTGAGTCCTGAGTCCTGAGTCCTGGGCCCTCTCTGAGTCTGTTACTGAGCCTCAGCCGGGGCCTAAGGAAAGGCCAGAGTGATGGCAGATGGCGCTGACCCTGGTAATACTTAGACGTGGCTGTGTCTTCCACATTATGCTCGTCATTAGGGCCACGATGCGATGACGGCTGCTGCTGCTGCT
The DNA here is from genome assembly GCA_008121215.1 of Drosophila athabasca. Lineage (NCBI taxonomy): Eukaryota > Metazoa > Arthropoda > Insecta > Diptera > Drosophilidae > Drosophila > Drosophila athabasca. The sequence goes on along the minus strand of CM017796.1, from coordinate 5,468,333 downwards.
GCTGCTGCTGCTGCTGCTCCTTCTGCTTGAGTAACGGATCGCGGGCGAGGATTGGGATTTCTATTGGAAATTATGACAGCATAATAATGCCGAGGCAGCGCAGGGCAGGGCAGGGAAGGGGTCGTTCCTGATGATGGCCTCAGCGATGATTACACAATATTTATTTACAGAAATTATTATCATTTATGAGAGAAGGCCATGCCGTCTGGCGAGCTATTGTCTGGCCTGGCCTGGTCTCTCATCGGTTCATCGGTTCCATTCAAGGAGGGGGTTCCGTCGTTCAACGCTTCTTCTCTTTTTAGTTTGTTTTTTTTTGGAATCGAGACAGTTGCTTCCTTGATTGAGTCGCAGCCTGTCTGTCTGCCAATTGTTTGCCGAAAACAGGATACACACGGAACGGAGTAAAACAGCATACAACATCGAATCTCAATGGGTTCCATTATAATCGCATTTAAGAGTCTCTCAGTAAAATTGAACTAATCTTAAGTGTAAAGTTAGTTGCCACAGCCACTGCAACAGCCCTGATATGATATCTTTCTTTGGGATCTCTGATTGACAGGGAAACCTTAATCTACCAAAAGGAAATATCATCTCTCTAACATTGAAAAATATCATATTTTTGGCGGGGTAATTTATTCACGAGTCAAATTCAACATCTGTATAGGGGCGAAAGTAGTTCTGCAAACATTTAGGATTATTCGTATAATTCCTAATTCGAATGTAATGGATATTACGCAGTCTTCAGAACAGATGGCGGAACAGACAATATGGCGATGCAAGATATTTTGCTATATATGGGCAATCCTATTCCAGCAAAACACATCCTTCAGCCTGGGCCTCTTGCGACCTGCTCACACGCATATTTTCGTTATCCTTGGTCTTTTTGCTCTTTTATTTCACGATGGAAATCTTCTATGATACAATCACCTTCTTAATATATGTACATGCGTTCTTTATAGAAGCCCACTTCGTGTTAGACTACTATATGACAACGATCACCCAAGAGGAGGCTGATAACCGTCTGTGGATGGACCTGGACCCACCCTGACGCATGCCCCATGCTGTGCGACCTTTCGCCGTCTCGCTGGGCTGCCCTTGAGCCTTTCGCATTGCCAAGCGATTATCAATTCATGGCCTGCGACGTTATTATCTGGCGAAAAGCTAAAGCTACAAAAACTATATACATATATACTTATACATATACATGTATATATATATAGTTACAGTCACAGCTGCAGTCGCGATCATAATGTGAAATGAAAAACGCTGAATGGGGTATGGTTTAGGGGGGATTGAGGACGGGCAGGGCGGGGTGTTGGGCGGTGGTTAGGCGGTTAGGAATGTTATGTAAATTGAACTTGAAAATCGCTGAGACAATGGCAAAGGTTTTGAATATTTCTCTCGCTTAATTAGAAGACGGCAAGGAGGCGAACGCAAATAATTCTCCCCCCACCCGCCCCCCTTAGAGCCCGCGCGCGCGCGGAGTTACGTGAAAAGCTCGACTCGGAGGAGGTGACTTTGGCGGTGACGGTTGTCGGTGGCGCATAAATTATTCAACAGCTGGTTGGCTGGCCGACCAACCGACCGACCGACCGATCTGGGCTGGCACTGGGTATAAGGTATAGGTATAGGTCTGGGTCTGGGTCTGGGTCTGGCCTCGGTGTTCGGCCCTCGTTCCGTTCCGCATTGGCGACGCAACGCAACGCAGATCTTGAGATCAAGCTCTCGGGTAGGGCAGGGCAGAGCAGGGCAGGGCAGAGCCTTAACTCTGCATCTGTGTGTCTGTGGCTGTGTCTGGTGGTCTCTCTGGTGCGCTCTGGGGTACTTTCTGCTCTGGTTAGGGGCGTGGGTCGTGTCTTGGATAATGTCATATGCATACGCGTGTGTGCAGGCAGGTATTTGCTCCAGCTTTAGCCTCAACTGAAACTGAAAATCATTCATTTACTCCTCATGTGTAAGAAGCTACTAAGGGGAGGGGGGAGGGACAGGCAGAGGCAGGGCATGGGCAGGTGCCGCAGGGTGTCGTCTCTCTTTCTGTTTGTGTGTGTCGTCGTGAAAATTGCTCTGGGAGACCGAAAAATTTGAATCGTCCCCAGCATTGTTATGCAAATGATGTCGCTTGACACGCAAACGCCAAGCCAGTGCTACCGCCGACGACGACGACGTCGCCACCGTCGCCGTCACCGTCACCGTCACCGTGTTGTCGCGGACAGATCTCTTTGTTGTTGCTGCTGGTGGTGCTACCTCCGGCGCGGAGCGGAGCGGAGTGGCACGGCGCGGCGCTGCGATTGCGATTGCATATTATGCGACAGGGCCACAAATGTTCCACTGGGCAAGCTCAGGCCATCAGCTCTACCATCTCTCGCTGTCGCTGTCGCTGTCTCTGTCTCTCTTTCTCTCTCTGCCATCTCCCAGACAAATGTCAACGCACAGCAGAAATGCTTTCGCATGACAGCAGCTCATTGCCTCCAGAACGAGACGGAGGCCAAGAATGAGACCGAGAACCAGACCTACAGAGAACACTGCAGTTCTCTGGGATACTTCTGGCATACCCGACTGGCATACGTACGTACGTATCTGCTGGGGTCCATAAATTCATATGTATTTAAAAACTCCTCTCAGACATCAGACGAACGCGTCATGCATCCATGCATCCATGCATCCTTGGGGTAGAGTTTTGTGAATTGGTTTTGGTCTATGATGGATTTATTGTTGGGTTAACAAGTGCAAATAAATTGTTCAGTTAAAATGCATAATATATCTTTGATATTTACAGATATTTCAGGTATGCATACACCTGAATACATATATATGTATGTATATACATATGTACATATGTATACTCATCCCAACCTCATCTTTGGAACATCTTGAATCCTTCTATAAACTATTTGAAATGATTGAGTCGCAGTTTTCTTATTTCTTTATTGTTTTCCAAATGCTTATCATTTGTTTATTGATCATCTAACTGTATTTGTGGGGGGGCGGGGGGGGATTGTCAAATGGAGCCTACAACAATTGCAGTTATCTGTTTTTTGTGGCCTACGGCTTGGTGCCCGGCTTCGCTCCCAAAGACGCGGAAACCCCATCATCTGTGATCGGATCTGGGGCCTAGGCTTAATGTGCATCGCACACGCACCAATTAGCTGGAAAGTTTGTCGAACTGCGAATGGGAGTAGATTTGTAAATATGTGTGTGTGCCTCTATGCCTGTGTATTTGTGCGTTGCCTGGGCATTTAATGAAGCCGCGTCATGCATGGGGGGAACCCATGCCACAGTCCACAGTCCACAGTCCACATTCACATCCCCATCCCCATCTTCATTCCATTCCTAATCGTTCAGCATCCCATTCCATCCCATCCCCCCATGTGGGCTCCCCTTAATCTGTTCCACGGCATGACTGATTTCTGTGTGTGGCAAGAGCCGGGCAGAGGCATGCTGAGTGAAGAAGGAGCACCGATCGGTGATCTATTGCATTCGATCTTCCTGCTTATATGTCACGTGACCACAGACAAGAGGCTGTAATTAGCGATCAGGGTCTGGGCCATTGCCCATTGCCCATTGCCCATTGCATGACATTTGGGCACGATGAATGATGCCAAATGAATGCCACATTGCTGAGGTTGCCACACCACACACCGCTCCGCTCCACTCAGGTGCTGCGTGTTCGTTAAGATGCCCCCACCGATAAGAGTCGGCAAACAATTTTCGAATTGTAAACAATTTGCGATGGTGTGTCTGAAAGTCTAGTCCCAGTTCCAGTCCCAGTTCCAGTCCCAGTCCCAGGCCTGGTCCCAGTCCAAAGCCCAGTCCAGGTCTCATCCCGGACTCAAGCTGTGGTGGCCAAAGAGGAGGCAATGGAGTGGTGGCGAGTGTGAATTTGACTCCTCAGCATGCACTCAGTCCACTCACAGATCTCTGCTGATTCGTTAATTAACCGGATTTGTGCCAAACGTTGGCTAAAAACTGTCAGGCCAAATGACCAGCGATTTTAGACGCTCAACGCTCAACGTTCAGCTCTACGTGCTCTCAAATGGGGACACTCCTCCGAGTGAACGAACCCCTTCTTCTGGACTTCCAAGGAAAGGATAGTTCTTTGGCTACAATTGAACAGAATTCAATATAGAATTTGTATATATTTTTTATAATAAATATTCCCAAATTGTTCGGTTCTAATTGAAGTCTTAAATATGCGTTACCATAATATCAAATCGCTTTAATTTGGCACTATTTTGATCACACAAAATAGTAAAATGTTTTGCGGTTTGGGTTGTTTTTTTGAGGTCATTCCTAGCACACACAGGTGCAGGCCTCCCCTCCACTAGGGCCACGCCAATCCATACTCCCTACTCCACAGTCCACACTCCACTTCTTCCACCTCTGCTGCCGCTCATAACGACGTTGATGATGATGCCGAACGATAACGATGATGCCAAAATGCAGCTTGCGTGATTCCATGCCCCCATCCAGGTCCCGATCCGATGCACCAGTAGCCTGCAATAAGAACGCTCAAGAAAAACCAAGCTCTGGCTCTCATATACCATATAGCATATAGCCTCCATGGGATGGCCAGGGCCATCATAATCAATGCCGTCATCATAGACAACTTGGCCAGGCCGGGCCAGACCAAGCCAGGCCAGGCCAGGGCACGATTGCCGGGTCTGGTCCGAGCCAGTTCCCTGGGCAAAATGTCTCCCGCATTGTGGGATCGGACTCCTCGCCGCCTGCTGCCTGCTGCCTGTTGCCTGCCGCCTGCTGCCTGCCATTGACAACTGTCTGCGAATGCTCCTCTGCAGCAGCAGCCTCCGCAGCGACGACTGCGAACTCTGAAGCTGATGCTGAAGCTGGGAAATTACATGTCTTCGTATCTAAACGCACATTAACCATCGCGTTCGCCAGAAGAGTCGCCAGAGCTTCCCCAGAGCGTGTCCAGAGAGTCCCAGGTCCCAGGTCCACATCCAGGTACCCTTTTGTGGGACCAGGGACAGGGAGAGGGGCAGAGGCAGGGACAGGGCATTTTCCCTCTTTCCTTACTTTTCTTATTTAATTTCGATCGATCACTTAAAGAGTACGAATAATAAAAAATTGCAGGAACATGCCGCGGGCCCACAACTTGGTTGTGGGTTCCCTTTTTTCTTCTTTTTCCTCTCTTTTTGTTGCTGTTGTTTGCAGATAACACAGATACTCACACACACAAACAGACACACATACTAGAGGTTTTAGTGGGGCTCTGAAAAGTGTTTATATGGGAAGACAAGTCGAGGGTTCGCTGGCGGCAAAGGGTTGCGAATTAAAGAGCATTATCATAGCATTGGCTATCGGTAAAACGGTTAAGGTATAGTCCCGTCTGTCGTGGGGATACATATCTCAAAATGATACGAGAGCTGCTGCTGTTGTAGGAGGCAAATATGTTGCAGTTCAGTGAACCTTTGATAGAAGTACGACAAAATTATCTTTGAAATACAATTTATAGTTGGGCATTATTCACTAGATTTTAACACTCAATATAATCCACATTTTCCATCACAATCATTGGCGATCGATCAACGATCAACGCTTAAAAATTCCAATTCCAATTTGCATTGAGAACGATCGTCAGAGGCCCGGAGATTACATCGGATTTGTGACGGTCATGCGTGGCATTTGAACTTTTTGCAGTCCCCAAAGCCAGGCCGGCCGCTGCCTGTCTGTCTGCCTGTCCCCGGCCTGCCTGCCCCACATGTGGCACTCTGTTCTGTGATTCTGTGATTCTCCGATTCTGCGATGGCCAATGGCCAAGGCATGTGGAAATCAATTAAGCGAGGTTCTCACGATCGACAAGTGACTGGAGTCGGAGTTGGAGTCGGAGTCGGAGTTGTAGGCAAGGCAGATGCTTCCACAGATATACTCGCATGTTGGCTTTCGTTTGTGAGGAATATTTACTAGATATCCCAGCTATACCAGGACACATCCTTTATTTCCTTTCACTTTCACTGACAATAGCCATGATTGAATATGTGGCAATGAAATAATTTATGCCTTGGCTTTGTGTAACGCCCATACATTTCTTTGGTACACTATTTTTTCAGTTGAAAACCCCAAAGGGAGAATTCAAAAGCCACTCGCAGACTCGTAGACTCTCTCGTATGAGAGAGGACTGAGATTTGAATGAATGAAGGCGTGCACTCCTTATGCATTTTAGAAATGTCAGTCTTGGGCAAAGTGTCATTTTCCAGCCTCTAATACCTCTAATACTAATACTCTATATGGGAGGGAAATTGTAGGTATCTCCAACTAGCTACTGTTACAGCATTATTGGTAATGTTGGAAATTTTTATAGATATATGTACATATATATCGTAGTATTCATTGAGCATTACGTATATATTCCCCTTTCGATTGCCTAAAGTGGGTGGCGGCTCAATGCGATGCCATTCGATTCGATTCGGATTCGATTGGGAGCCAGGCCAGGTGCAAAGCTTCCTAAAGCCAGCCCAGTCGAATGCCATTATCGGTGGAAGTCATCGAAGCAAAGGAGGAGGATGTGGCGGAGGCGGAGTTGACTAGGACCTGGGCCTCCAAGTGCAGTTCCATGCAGCTGGATTGAATGACCCGCGGCAGTTTGAATTTCCGTCTGGACCCGATCCATCGATAGCATCTGCAGGGATCCGCCGCACATTGACTTTGCTCTTTCGCTGTTCGTTTGCTCTCTGCCTGAGTTTTTGACGTGTAAACCAAATCACATTAACTGGCACTGGTAGTGGTAGTGGTACTGGTACTGGTCCTGTTCCTGGTCTCAGAGTCCTCAGAGGAGGGCCACAAAAGGCTACAGAGTGCAGTGAGCAGCAAACGTTGTGCGGGTCACTAATCGCCTCTTGTCAGGTGTATTGTAGGTGTCGTCACGGCGCAGTCAAGTGGCTGAGGATTGACTCGAGAGTCGGACTGTGACTGTTACTGGGATCGGGTTTGGGATTGGGATTGGGACCCACGACAAATGACAAATCCCGCACATTGTTGCTGTCACCGTTTTGATTGGGATCTCGGGGGTGTGTACACTTCAAGAGCCCTGATCTCACACGCAGACACACAGAGGTCCTGGAGTCCGTCCTGATCCTGCAAATGTTTGGCTTCACACAAAGAGGGATTAAAACATAAAACGCTCATGACGGCAATTCTCTCAACACAAAAGTGAGAACAGAGCGAACAGAGGACCGAGAGGACAGGACAAGGGCACAAATTCCACAATTTCATTGTTTTGCCAGCCTCGCTGGCGCATCCTTTTTGCCTTTGGTCCTGCCCTGCCCTGCCCTGCTCTGTCCTGTCCTGTGCTGCCCATGGGCTGGCAAATGGTTCAGGTTCAGGTCTGCGAGTCAAGTGCGCAATCCCGCAAGGTGACATCGCTAAAAATGAGCAAAAATAAATAAATAACACAACGAAAAAAAATGCTGACTAGATGGAGTGCCCTTGTCCCTCACTCTGAGTGTCATTTGAGATGCCTCTCTCTCTCAAAGGGAATTCGTGAGATGCACTCCACACTCCACACTCTACTCGACACTCTTAACTCGAAAGCGATAAGTTTTCTCAGCAATTGGCAAATTTACGAGCATAATGATTGAGGAGAACTTTCGATAAGAACCGAAACGCACTTCCGACCCAAACCGACACAATTTACAGTGGAATCGACTTGGCCCACTGTGCATTAACGGTGGTCGGCTGTGGTATTGGGATTGGCAGCCGGGAGTCGGGAGCCAGGGCCTGGAACGTCAATTAAAATTAACAGAAGATAAATTAATTGCCGGCACGGCTGCTCTAATTGTGCTTAATGTGGAACCGATAGAGAGTCCCGAGAGACAATGGGCGCAATTCTGATAAGCGATTAAACGATTAACCGATAACCGCGAATAGGCCAGGGCTAGGCTCTCCTCGCCATCAGGGTGGGCTCTGTCCCCCCGTCCCCGTCCCCGTCGCCGTCCCCGCACGCATTCACGTTCGTGTTCATTAGAGTTTTTTTTCTGTTCTTTTTTTTGGGAGCGTCAGATGACGCTGACAGCTCTCGACCACGATCCGTGTGCCATGTGGGCAAGAAGTTTTTGGCCAGGGTCCGAGTCGGAGTACGGGTACGGGTACGGGTCCAAGTCCTGCCTTGAGGGTCAACTCAACAACTGTTGACCGCAGAGGCCGACCACAGAAGACCACGATGCCCATTGAATGTAATATTTGTCATGGTCATTATGAGTTATAAACGATATTTTGATCCCTAATCACTTTTCCAAAGGGAGAGAGAAAGAGAGAGAGAGGGACACACGGCAACACACACACACACACACACGCGCACACGCACACGCACACAGGGAGGAGAGACACTCCACAAGCTGTCAACGCATTCGTTTCACGTGTTACCAAATGTCTGTGTCCCGATACCGATCCCAGTCCTATTACCTATACCCATACCCATACCTTTTCCCCTGTCCCTTTCCGCCATGTCCCGTCCTGCCAGCCCCCGCGACAGTAGGACACATTTTCTTTGTCTGTGTCGTTGTCGTCGTCGTCTGTGTCGTTGTTGTCGTCGTCGTCGGCGGTGGCGGTGGAATTAAAGGAACAATTGTTGTAGCAAGGGCAATTATAGATTATCACCTTCTCTCTCCCGCACCTTGGGTGCAGAGCCGCAGCCTTACCAGTGTGTGTGTGCGTCGGACCTTCCGACCATCGAAAAAGAACCATAAAAATGACACCACATTGTTTTATCTTTATCGCATAATTGCGGTCAATTCTCTCTCGGCCATGGCTACACTACACTAAGAGAAATTCTTGCGGCAAAAGTTGCAAAAATTCGAAATTACAAAACAGACATTTTCAAATAATTATAATACAATAATTCCACAAAGAGATGATCGAGAGAAACAGCTGTTACGATAGGAATAATATGGGTCTCCTGAAAACTATTCAGAAAACTATTAAAATTAATTTTAAATCTCTTTAAAGAGAATACTTCTCTTTCATGAAGACGATAGGTAACAGTCAAACTTTCCAAGAAAATACACAACTTATTTATCTAAATAAAACAACCAATGGTTTTTCTTTAAAGAGATATGTGCATATATAGTAAATATTTATGTAAATATTCAGCCCCCAAAGGACTCGTCCTATCTGTTGTGTTTTTATACACAAAATGGTTCTCAAATGTATAAAATTTGTTATAAAATCACACAGAGATTTCCCAAATTGTACTAAATGTTTCTCTCAGTGTATCGCTGGACCCGACTTGGCATGATTTCAATACTTCTCCCTTGTACCCATCCCCGTCCCCGTCCGCTGCGGTGGCTGTGGCTTCGGTTTCGGCTTTGGCTTTTGATCATTTGCCATGGCTACAATACATTCACTAGCCTCTCGATAGCGTCTCTTCTCCAGCAGCGGGCAGCGGACAGCGGACAGCGGACATGGGACGTTCCCCCACATTAGAACGCGGCAAGGTGAAGGTGAAGGGGCAGCAGGGCGTTGACCAAAGAAGGGGCGGAAAAAGCGTAGAGACAGAGAGACAGAGAGAGAGAGAGAGAGAGAGCGGAGAAACATTTATCTTCTTGTCACAAATTAACGCTCTTGAAAATGTACAAATCGAACAATATGCCTTTCTATTTCGTTTCGTTTCGTTACGTTTCTCCCATGCCCATTCTAGTTCTCATTCTCCTCTCCTCTTCTCGTACTCCCATTTCTATTTCCCATATCCCACATCCCATTCTCCCATTCTGCTCAGCCCCCAAAGGTGTATTTCCATGGTGGGGCGGAACGGGGCTGAACATTTTGGTCAACAAGAGACAGAGACAAAAAGAGAGAGAGAGAGAGAGAGAGAGAGAGGGAGAGAGGGAGTGAGAGCTCCGCTAAGATCTGGGTGGCAGAATTCCTCAGAAGCATCTACGTGAATGAAAGCAAATCCAGAAACGGATTTAATGTTGTGCAGGAGTCGGTTCTCTGGAATATCATTGAAAAAGAAGATGCTATAAAAAACTGCTTGTATTCTAATTTAGGATATTACTTTTTAGAATTTCCAAATTAAAAATGAAATACAAAACAATACTTAAAAGACAAAAAGTACTGAAAGTCAGACTTGAAAACGAGGGTTTTTCCTCTGGTGGATAAATTTCATTCAATTTATATAAAAAAAGCTCCATTCAAAGACACACATGTTTTCCACGGATTTATTTTAGTATTTAAAATACTAATACGTTCTCAAAAGTCTTATACAAATTCCTTATTAATTAGACACCGTTGTAACTTCTGTACAGATTTAAATATATTTATATAAATATAGCCATATAGAAACGGAAACATATATATGTAGATCTATGTATAATTACCTGTCCGGAGAGGTTGGATACTAGAATCGAATCCAAATCCGCGGCTAGAATTCCAAGTAAATAAATTTAATAATAATCTTAAATAATTATTCAAATTCGAAATTAATAAAACAGACAGACAGACGAACTTTTGATCTTCTTATAGCGAATATTTATTTCCCTATTACGAAAATAATAGTAAAAATGTATTTGGGGAACTATTTGTCCCGAACTATAAATTTATGCATGCTTCCCAAACCAAAAATTAATAATTATTTTAAGGCAGATTAAACTTGAAAACAATTTCATTTTACGAATTCTATATAAATTCTATATGAGATTCGATATAGAGAACTTCGACTGTATCATAAATATAAGCAGTCCATCGATATTAGTTTGAAACTGTCTACTAGATCAAGATCTGTTTGAAAATACATATGTGCATACATATGTACGAGTATGTATATATGTATGTATTTCTAATCCAAATAGAATTATCTTAAAGAGTTCTTAGCATTCTTATCACAAGAATACATATATTTACTTTAAGGCATGGCTTAGAGCTCTGAAATCCTCAAGTCTCGCCTCTGCATTCTCCTCGAGTCTCGTCGAGTGGTGCATGCGTGGTCCTCTTTGGATAATGGATGTGTAGAGCATTACCCATCTCCAATCATATCTAGATGATGCCCGGCAATTTCTCATAGTTAAGGCAGAACCGAAGCCAAAACTCTGTATGCGAAAGGGGGCGTGAAGTCGCACGCCCAAGGCCCCCACAATGTATGGATGGAGTGAGTGTTGGGAAGCATCTCGAAAACTGGTTCCACACACACACAGACACACACACACACATAAGAATCTTTTACACTCCCAGTACCCCCCGACACACCCCACACACCCACCAACCAAAAACACACACAAAAATCATCTCTGGGGATTTCTTTAGCTGCAATTTGAGCCGCGACCTTGACGCACATACACATGTGCAAGTGTGTGTGTGTATGGGGGGGAGGGTTTATCTGTGTGTGTACGGTGTGCGATTAGCATATATATACTGATTATAAACGTAATCATAATTCCCTGTCAAATTGTTTTCGGCTGCCCTGGACGGAGTGGAGTGGAGTGGAGTGCCGGGGAGTGCTGCAATAAAATTTGGAATCTCCGTAGGTTGTAGGTATCCTCTGACCCATGCATCCAAAAGTTCCAACTGGACCGCCTTGCCTGCACTGCTTAGCCGACTCTAGTATCCCACCGAACGTGTGCCACAGCGTAAGCGAGAAAGCGAGAGAAAGAGAGACAGTTAGACGAAGAGCGAACGAGCGAGCAATAGAGTGGCGGCTCTCTCTCTTCGGGCCATGCGCAGCCATCCGTTCGCCGTTCGACCAATGTGCTGGGAGTAGGTGCACCTGGGATGGGTGATGGGTGATGCGGGGGGGGGGATAGGGAGGGGGCCCCTGCCGCCTATGCCGAGTGTGTGGGTGGATGGGAGCAGGCGACACATTTTCATGTGTCACATGGGGGCCACCGTCCGCCCCATCTGCCCTCCCACTTGCCGCTGTTCCTTCCACAGCGACCACGAGGATTACCGCGCACTCTGTCGGGCCTTGCCTTGCGGGCGTGTGTGGGTGAAAGGGAGAGCTCTATGTGGCACGAGTGTTGATTGCGGGCGGGGGCTGAGGAGAGGGCCGTGGGGCAGGTGCCTGGATTACGATTTGACCCGCACCCGTACCGTATATCCGTAGAACCGTTTACGGATGCACAGAGAACTTCGTTCGGCAATAAGCACACAAACACACACACACACACTCGCCCAGAAACACACATACAGATGCAGATAGAATCACACATTCAGATACATATGTACAAACATAGAGAATAGATAGAAATGGTATGCATTTGTATGGCACATAAGAGTATCTGGCAGATACATGACCATTTACTTGTGTGTCCAATAAACAAAGTCTGTCTACAAATCCAAGAACACAACCAGCACACACGCACACCCACACACCCATACACCCGCACAGATGAAGATACACAGAGGTACAAATGCAGATACAGATACAGATACAAATGTATGTATTTAGCAGATGCGTTAATTTGTATGCAATTGACATTTGCTTTGACTGCAATGCAATTTCCCATTCAAGTTTCGTATCTTTGAGGTTGAGATTGGATAAAAGACAAATTGATTGCCAGTGCATAGGGGGGTACAGGGGTATAGGAGGGTAGCAAATTTACCAAAGTTATAGATACAGATACATTTGTACATATGTATGTACATATGTATATTCATGTGCAGCTCCGATTTCTGATTTAGATACAAATACAAACGGATCGATGGAATACTTTCTATTTTCATTTTTTTTAAACAAATTTGAGTGCAGAATGAATGGCAACAGATACAGATACAATGGATAGACAAATACATACATATGTACTTAGATAAATGTGCAAATTCCGATGCAGATATTAAATATATACCATAGATAGATTATTGCATTTCAGATACAGGTTTAAAAATGCCTGTGCTGGATGGATACACATTCCTGTTTAGATACACATACATATGTACATACGTGCACATCGAAGCTCAAACTAAAGATACAAATAGTTAAAATAGTTGGCCATTTAATATAAAATTATTGGTACAAATACGTTTTTAAGGCATTTATACTAATTAAGGAATATTTAAAAAAATTAAAGATATTTTTAAGATGTGTACAACTGCTTTAATCTTTAATATCCAATAGACAATACTTTGATAAAGATAGATACATGTCTACATATGTATTTATGTATTACAGTGAATGCTAAAAAAATATCCAGCTTCTTTGCATAGTTTTACAAATGAATCTTAAATCTTATAATTCTTGGATACCTATGCAGGATAAATAGATAGACGTGGTTCCACATACAATAGATGCAAATTTTCTAGAAAAATTATAGTAATCCTCTTAAAAATGATGCTTTTCCCAGGACCAAATAAATATAGTTATATGTACATATATACATATGTATAATTTTTTATAAACATAGAAACGCACAGATATTATTTCTTTATTCATCAAAATTCCTAATCGGATGATTTCTGTTTCCTTATGGATGGGAGTTTGTTCAGGAAATCATCTTCATTCGCATTCCCTACTTAGAACAGGGTGTAAATCTATGTACATATGTACATACATACATATATGTATATTTATCTTAAATATTGAATACCCGCATACGGGTTTCCATTTTGAATGAAAATTCTCACAGGCAACCTTTCAAAAGTAATCCCGAAATGTGATTTAATTAAACTCTATTGCACTTTCTTGCCAGGCAGCCAGGCAGCCAGCAAGCCATCCAGCCAGCCCCCTCTCTCTCACTGCACACCCTCCACTGAAGTGGCCGCAGAGGAAGTCTGCCCATCCGTCCCTGCGTCCGTTCCACAAGTGACACACACACTGCCATTGCGCGATTTCCCGATTCCCGTCCCGAGACCCATCTTTCAGATACACTTCCATCCGCAGATACATCGTGCACTGTGTGTTGGGTGGGGTGGGGTGGGGTGGGGAGAAGCTCTCGAATGGGTGGTGCACCCATCGATGTGGCTGGGGATTTGCTGCTTGTACTCGTAATTAATTATTTCATTAGAGCACCACTCGATTCGTACGACTCTTCGGCCATACTGCTTGCGGGAATCTCCTGCACCGCAAGAACTGCTTGATAGATTTCGCTGCTCTATGACCGCAACTGTAAACGAAGAGCTGCAGCAGCAGAAGCAGCAGCACCAGCATCAGGGTAGGGTGCAAGAAGTGATAGCAGATATAGTGGGACTGCTGCTGCTGCATTGAAGAGAGCCGCCGAGTCCACTCATACTCTCTTAAAACCCGCAATGCACTGCTTGATGATTGCCTTCGCCTCTTTGTGTGCTAGGACTGCTTGCTTTTGTCTCTCCATGGTCTGGCTTCCTGCTCTGCTTACACCTCTTTGTTGTGCTTGGGCGTGAGCGTGCAAGAGTGAGCGAGCCGGCAATACAGCATGGACAGTGGTGGTGGCCGTCCCTCTCTCTCTCTCGCGATGCATGTGTGTGAGTGTGCTGGCCACCAGTGGCCACCGCTGCTTGCTTCAATATATACACATGCACACAGCACTCTCCCATTTGTGTGTGCGTGTCGTCGGCTAACACGAGCGCCAAAAAGGCAGCAGCTCGGCAGCGCCAGCCGCCGCAGCCGCAGCAACCACCGCGACGGCAGCGACGTGATTTCAAACGTCGACGTCGACTTGCCGCTGCCGCATCGCACCGCATCGCAAGAACGGTAAACCCTCGGGAATCGGTCGCTCTTTTTTTTGTTTTTTGTTTTTTGGACTGCTTGTCGCCATCCATCGCCCGTCCGTCCGCCCACCGCCGCCGCCGCCTACGTTGTTGCCGTTGTCGTTGTTGTTTCTGCCTCTCGCATGTTCTCCTCTGCCTCTCCATCCGCACTGCTCTGCAGCCAATTCTATTCTGTTTTTACTGCTGTTGTTGCTGGGCGCGCGTGTGGTTTTGCCGTCGCTAAAACGACAAAACGCCAGCAAGAGCCCCCGGAGAGCCCCAAACCGAACCGAACACCAAAACACAACCTGAGCCCTGAGAATCACAACAGCACTCTTCAACCTCCGCTTTAATCCGCTGTGGTGCGAAAATTTTTAATTTGTATGCGTTTGTTTTTTTTTTTTGGTTGTTTTTGCTGTGAAAATGAAAAATATGAGACAAAAAAAATGTTTAAGAAATAACTGTTAAGGCAGGGTGAACGCCCCGGAAGCCGGAAGGAGCGTTTCTAGAACCCCCCTTCTGGGAAGAAGCAGTTGAGGAGTAGTGCAGTGCACTCCCAGCTGAAAGCAGTTTCAAAGGAGTGCTTCCGATCCAGAAAGCAGTGTAAGATCGAAGCAGTGGAAAAGTGCATCGCATCAAAGAGCAGTTTAAGAAGACTGCAGCCTTATAGAAAGCAGTGGCCAAGGATTGCACCCACACAGAAAGCAGTTGAAGAGGACATTGCACCTCCCTCCCTCCACGAAGACAGAGGCGGTCAGCAGAGCAGTGCAGTGCACCCTCGCTTCCAAAAGAAGCGAGAGGCAATAAGCAGTTGAGGAGTTCACGTTCACCCCCAAACAGGAATCCGTGCAGTGGGGTGGGGAAGAGTGCTCTGCACCCACACAATGACAGGATCTATGTGGTATATACATACATACATACATATGTACATACATAAGACGTGGACTCCCTCCACTCTGCACACACACAAAAATACTGCTGGTGCATAAAAAATGTCTACCCAGGGAAGTGTCGCCTAGCCCGAGCGATGGTCGATGGAGGGTGGGTGGTGGGTGGTGGTACGGGAGGCAGGTCCAGTCCCGACTTTGTGTAGGGGTCGTTCCAGGGTATTGGGTAAATTACTAACGGTTTGTTTCGGGGGTAAATACACACACCCACACACACACATACAGATACAGAGTGCGCGCTCCGCCCCTCGGCCAAAGGATACGATGTACAGATGTGGGTGGGGAATGGTAGGGCCACGCATGGAGTGTATGCTACCCCATGCCAACATTCCCATTACGTATTTGTAAGTGTCTCTGTCCCACTCGCACTGCCACAAAAGTGTCGTCGTTTGTCGCTTGTCGCTCTGGTCCGATGCTTGCCCTCCCCCACTACTTTTAGTATCGGTCTCTCCCTTGCTCTGCTGACACTGCTTCTACTTCTTCCACTGCTTCTACTTCAGATTGTACTACTTTGGTGTCCTCTCTCCCTTGCACTGCTTATTCTTTTGCGGCCGTGCGTCCGTGTCCTCTGCTCTTGTACTGCTTCTTCTCTTGGATTGGTTTCGACCGCTTCAAATGCGTTCGTTCGTTTTTTATGCCCCCCCTCCCCATCTCCACCCACACCCACACACTCCAGCAATGTGTGTATGTGTGTGTGTGCGTGCGTGCGTGTGCGTATTTGTTCTCGTTTCGATTGGATTACATTGGACCCTCGTCCCACTCCACGAACAACCAACGTTCCATTCCGTTCCTCGAGGTTCGGGTCGTTTTTCTTTCTTTCTTTTATTTCCATCGTTGTGTCCCCCAGCATCTGTGGTAGCGCGCCCCTGCGACAGCGACATCCATCCCCCCTGCCCCACCTTCCGCGATCAAGCAAACGACGACGACGACGACATTTCGTTTTTTGTGATTCGTTTTCTGTGTGCGAGAGTGTGTGTGTGTGTTTGTGTGAGAGAGAGACTCTGCTTGCGTGTCGGTGTGCGTTCTTTAATATTGTCGTCGAGTGTCATTGGTCGGACGGCCAACCAAGCAGCGCACAAAAAAAGAACCTTCGGTCGCACTGTTGCTGTCGCACGTTTTTCTGCCCCCCCTCTACTTCTGGCATTTTATTAGAACGAATACTCCTCCCTCCCACTAGACCCATGAACCCCCTATTCTGCACACAACCCTCTGCTGTACTGTCCTTCTGTTGTGGGCGTGTGTGTGTGTCCTGTCCTGTAGGGGCTTTTGAGGGGGCGTGTGCGCCCAAGTAGCCGAATGAGTTTTTGATTGTATGTCGTCGTCGTCGTCGTTTGTCGTTGTCGTGTCGTCGGGTGCGGGTGCGGGTTTGTGTGTGTGTGTGTGTGAGAGAGAGAGAGAGAGAGAGAGAGAGAGAGAGAGCGCTGCTTTGGCTGCACATGCATGAGTGAGTGTGTGTGTGTGCGAGCGAGTGCAAAGTGCATAAAAATGGCGACAACGACAACGACGACAGAAGCAGCGACTGGTGGCAGCAGCAGCAGCAGTAGCAGCAGGCGACGGACAGAGCGCAAAAAAAAATTGTTTGTGTCGTGCGGATTTTATACCCGCTTTTAAAAGCGGCGGCGTTGCCAGCCCCTGCCTATCGTCGCAGAAACCAAAACGGACGGATGGACGGACGGCTCGGACGGACACTCAAAAATTGTTGCAACAAATTCGAACCGAACGCGAAAAAAAATAGTGCACGTGCGTGTCCAATTGGAATGTGAAACAAGAAGAAAGGCAGCGAACGGCAGCGAAGCCATAAAACCATAAAAGAAACAAGAAAAGAAAAGAAAAGCATTTACATACAAGAAATTCCGGGCACTACATGAATCCGTGTAACGCTTGAGAATACCCAACACCAAAACAAAATATATCTATAAAAATAATACCAATATGTATTTTGCAGCTAAAAACTAAAACTAAAAACAAAAAACAACAACACACACACACACACACGAAAATGTGTTCAACTAAAATGTGATCAAAAATGAACAAAAATGAGCGAAAATAACAACAAAAAATGCCCAGAAGCAGCGAGGGGAGCAGCCGCGGAAAGAGAGAGGCAGCAATAGAGAAATAGAGAGAAAACAGAACGAGAAAAACGAGAGATTAACAACAAAAATTAGCAACAAACCAATTCTAAAATATTAATATACTACATACTCGTATGTGCAGGTGCATTTACAATATTCGTACATATGTCATATGTATGCATGTGTATGTCTATGTGTATGTGTATGTGAGAGAGCAACATTGCAATAATTACAACAAGAGAAACAAAGAAGAAGAAGAGAATAATCAACAACATTTGCAACAACAAAGGAAATCGAAAGAAATCACAGTCGCGGCAACAACAGAAGAAACATCATCCCAGAGGCATCCACCCATTCACGCACACACACACACACACACACACACACACAGATACAGATACAGGTGAGCAAAACGATTAAAACTTGTAAAGTTTATGTTAACTTTAAGGCAGTGATGGGGAGCGATCTCTCTCTTGAGGAGAACCCAGCACAGCTGGGATCTAACAGATTTTCAAGTTAGGAGTTTTCCATTTTAAATTTTAGAAACTTAAAGTCAAGTTTCTTCCAAAGACTCTTTGCCAATTGAACTCTTAAGAAAGAACGACAAGAACTACCAATGCTAAATTCTGGAAAACAATCATATTTCTGTATTTTCAATATTCAATTAGATTCTAAACATAATCATTTTTGTTTACGAATATATGTTTTGGATTTTGAACAATTTCAAAATCAAAAATCTTTTAAGTAAAATAATTCTTAACATTTTCCAATTTATCATTTTAACAGTTTTTCGATTTTCGTTCTTTTTAAAGTCATTTCTAAACTAAGAATCTTAAAACAACAAAAAATTAATTAGACTTGTATATAGGAATGTTTTTATAAATAGAATACAAAATCGTTTTGGCATTTTTCTTTCGTTTTATTTAAAACGAGATTCGCATTCCATTGTCAATTCCATAAAAAGCTGTCAAGGGAGACAAATGTTTGTGGTTTGTGTTTTCATCGCGAGGGAAATGAAAAGGAAAACGAATAATTCTCCATACGCCAGCGATTTGGCTGGAAAAGAACCAAATAGACCGAAAATTGAACGGAATTCTTTGGGTAAAATCAAGCGAATTTAATTAGGTAATCATAATGAAAACCTGTACACTTTTATTGCATACATACATACATACACACATACATACACATGTATATATATTCGAGATTACAACCACTTTAATGGCAATTGCATGACGAATTTTCGAAGTGTATGTAATACAATAACCAATAGAGATAAATGCTTATTATAAAGAGAACTATCCGATAATGTACAGTCATAGGAGTTTCGACAGCTAAACTTTCACAAGAAAGTCTACTTTGGTAAAGATTTTGTACAATTTGTTCCCTCATTTAAAGATCTTTGGGATTAAGTATTTTCCATTCTACATAAATGAATGTTGATTATATCTTTGATTCAAGTTGTTAATTCACTTTCCGTTCCGTTCTTTTCCAACTTTGATTCGAATTAGAATAAATAATAGATTATGACTTATAGAAGAAGTGGTGGGGTCTTCTGTCATGTCTTTGTCTTTTCATACATGTGTGCGGTTCCCATGGATTGAAGTGGCCACATTTCATTTCTTCTGCTGGCTTCAAGGTCTCGCGAACGGGGTGGAATGAGTGGTGGGTGGTGGGCGGGGGAGGTGCGAGTATTGCCTAAACATTTCTGATTTCCTATACGCAAAAGTGACGATGCTGATGAAAAATAAATTAAATTAAATGTGGAAAAATCTGTGCTTGGTCTTTCGGGGTTTCGTTCTCCAGTTCTCCATTTCGGATCCGACAAATGACAAATGAAGACAACACAAAAGCAGAACGGAACGGTAGCAAAGTGAATGAGAATTCCTCCGACATTTGCCTTTTGTCTTCTGGTTTATCTCTCTCTCTCTCTCTCTCTATCGCACATATACAGATACATATTCGATGGGTGCGCGCGGTTGCGGGTGCGGTGCCGTGTCACACAGCGGAGGCCATAACTATATAGCCATATAATCGCTTGTTCGTGAGCTGTAAACACAGGCATTGTAAATTTACACCATGCTTATAATTAGCAATAGAACGGCAGTTGACTTCTCCAGTTGTTATTTCCATCATGCTTCATTCCATGCCATGCCATGCCCTCTCTCAACGCCTTTCCGTTTCGTTTCGTTCGTTTCGCTGCAAAACCTGGCAACCTGCAACCTGCAAGCGGCAACCTGCAACCGCAACCGGGTATAACCGTCACCGTTTACCAGATAAACTGATCTCCAACGGGAGGAAGGTGACAGAGCAAAGCGACAGTGGACTATGGACTGGGGGATACCCATTGATCAGATTCCATTAGTAGAATGGGTTCAAAGCTAGAGCCCCGTCTTGAACTGTCAACCGAATCGATTCAATGGGATGCATGAGGCATGAGCACGAGGCATGTGGATTCATGCAGGGCTCCAACTGCTCCATATCTGTGAGAAAAAATCAAAATTTTCAAGAATCCAGTATACCCTTGCAGCCCCTACAGGTAATAACTGGGCATAATGACAGACTAAAAGCTCTTTAGGCACCTCTATCTCCCTCTCCCACATCATGCTTCAGTGCCAGCAAAAATTGTCGCTCAGGCGATCCCAATGGGCGCCAACCAGGGGCCCAATGCATCAGTGCACCTGCGACGGATCACCTTCTCTCCACAACTCACCTCTACTCCCTGCTCGCCTTTCCTCTCCCGTAACCGAACCTCAAGCCCAACCGCAAAGCAAACAAAGTTAAGAAATGGCAAATGAATTTGTCTCCTCCGGATTGTGCAATGGCCAGTGTCCAGTGTTGGTGTTGGTGTTGGTGTTGGGCAGACGTGCTAAATGCAAGTGCAAATGAATTTGTTGATTGTCCCAGCAGCAGCAGCAACAACAACAACAACTGCAACAACAACAACAGTGCACTGCTGCGGGACAGAAACGAAAGGGTTTTCACAGATGGCTAAAAAGAAAAATAAACGAGATGGGGTGGGGGAGGGGGGTTTGCTAACTAGCTATTTTATTGAATATAGTAGCATTCCACACTTCTTATATACATAGAGCTCTAAACCATTACAAATAAAACGCATAAAATGTTAAAAAAAAATAAATTCTTTTTATTTGTATTCGATTTTGTGCTAAAACTAAATACATACATATGTAAAAAAAACATATGTAAAATGTACATAGATACACATACATATGTAATACTAGAAGCATATATGGTATATATCTTTTAAGTATCATAGTTTATGTAACTAGGTAACTGCTATAAGTTTTCAGATTTCAAAGTTTGGTAAACTCTTTGGATCTATTTATAAATTCAGAAATTGAGAAAATTAGAAACCAAAAATACCTAATAACGCGGGGACGGTGATGGAGAGGGGGAAGGGGGAGTAAGACGGGGACGGGTACGCAGACGGGGGGAGGGGGGGGACCTACCTGTATGACATGTAACAGAGCTACCTTCCTAATGGAATCATCACTCTTCATTAGTTTTTGATGACTTCTTTCCGAATCCGTGTGGGATCCATGGCTCTGCCCATCTCTATCTATCTCTCTCTCTCTCTTTCTCTCTCGTATCGCGTTCTCTGTCTTCCAATGTCTGGGTTGCCCTTTTGCCGGCTATTAATTAGCATATTTCGTCATGAATTAGCAAAGTAAAGTCAGGTTATAATGAGGTGGAAAGCCAGCAGGCCGCGGGGCCGTCAAGATCAGACCAAACCAGACCAGGGATAGATCAATCGATCGCTCTTTGGCTCCTCTCCCTCTTGAGATATTTCTACTTCTCTTTCGCTCTCCCTCTCCCTCTGTCGCTCTTACTCTCTCTCTCTCTCTCTGTCTTGCTCTGAAGCTGAAACTGTAATCATTTTGCACGGTTCTCTGTGTGGAACCGAAGCTCAACTCCAGAGAGACAGACCCCTTTGCCCCGCGGTGGCATAAAATGAAAATTGCAACAACAGCAACAGCAAAAGCAACAGCAACACCAAATGTGCAGATGCAATACGACATCGTACTCGTCCTCGTCCTCTGCCACATCCTCTGCCACTGCCACATCCACATCCACATATCCGACCTCGTCATCGTAATCGTTGCTGCCCCAGCGCCGGCTCTCGCATAATCCGCTCAATCCGCTGCCTGCTGCCTGAATCGCCATCGCCCCCGCCAGCCATGGCGTATAATTGCAGTGCCGCCACCGCCAAACCGCCAACCGCCAACCGCCACCGCCACTGCTTGCTGCTGCCCTCCCCATCCACTGGTGTGGCACAGTGGTGCCATGTGATCTTCTTTGGGAAATTGTAGTCTAGGAAAAGGAAGAAAAAAGTGTAAAAGCTTTTGTAACTATGAATTTTCTATAGATCTCGGAACTGGCATAATATTTATATATCTTATAATTTCTATAATTCCATATCGAGGTTCTTTTTTATCCAATTTTTGTTGTGGTTTCTTAATGTTCAGCCTTCATATCTTTAAAATGATACTGCTATGAGACTGCTACGACAGCTACTCCAGCTCCAGCTATTCCAATCGGAACACTTTGAGCCGACTTCCTAAGTGATTGAGTATGTTCAAATTAAATTAAAACCGAAAATATGCTAAAAATAAAAATCACGTTTGTGCGGCGTGTTTCTCGTCCAAACATTGCGTATACGAATAATTACTATTTTTACGATGTGCCAAGATCCTCAGTGTGTGTGTGTGTGTGTGGTTCTGTTCTTTATCTGGTGCACCACTGTGCACCACTCTGCCTCCTCCTCCTCCTCCTCACAGCAAGAGTCACCAGATGTTCAAGCCATGTAGAGGACAGACCAGGCCACTCCAGGCCTGGTGGAGTCGATTGGCCAGGCTCTGGCTCTGGCTCTGGTCGGAGGTTGAGGAGGGTGGGGAGGGGTTTTGGCCAGATCGGGATCGGTATCGGTATCGGGTTCGGGTTGGAGCCCTCTCCGACTCGTACAGGCAGATGAAGACGACAATTCGGAGCTTATGTGTCAGGTGCGCGTCGTGCCGCGAATGAAACAATTTATTGCACTCGCCACTCGCTTTTGCGGTGTTTTTTTCTTCTTGGTTTTTCTTGTTTTGTTGTGTTTTTGCTGCTGCCTGCCGCTGCCTGCCTGCCTGCCTGCCTT
Source organism: Drosophila athabasca (assembly GCA_008121215.1). NCBI lineage: Eukaryota > Metazoa > Arthropoda > Insecta > Diptera > Drosophilidae > Drosophila > Drosophila athabasca. Next base: position 5,445,552 of record CM017796.1, on the reverse strand, counting down.
TTTCTTCTTCTGTTTTATTTTATTTTTTATTTCTGTTTTTTTGTGGCTGTGGCACTAAATTGAATTTTCCTCCATCAGCAGCGCTCCATTGCTGTTGCTGCTGTTGCTGTTGCAACCCGACTCGGGCGAGCATGAAAGAGTCTCAGAGTCTCAGAGTCGGTTTCGTTTCGTTTCGACCATTTGGCCACTCATTGTCCAACAGAGGAGCCATACCCATAACCATAACGAATGCGGCAAATGGCCCGAAATACAAGAGATCCCAGGACCCCAGATCGGAGATCGGAGATCGCAAATCGCAGATTGGAGAATTTTCGTTGCGGTGCCCAATCGCAAGACCCGCAAACAAGTGACAAAATATCAGCCGTTTTATTGGTAATTACTCAAAAACCAGAAGTGATATAAAATCCATCACTAATTGATTGTAATTTTGTGTTGTCAGTCAAGGCTTTTCCTTGGATCTAGAAGGTATCTGTGATATAACGATCACAATATTCCAATAAAAGTATGTCAATCAATGGTGTTGTTCCTGCTGCTGCTTTTTTCAGATACAGATCATAAGCCAATAAATATTTAATATTAAATAAATCTTCAGAGCTTGCTTTAAATGCTGTTTAAAGATGGAATCGAATGGAGAATCGCCTGTCGTCCCACTGTCTGATTAATATGCATATAGTATATGGCATTATTTTCGCTGATTTAATACAAGGGTTTAATTTAGAAGACTTGACCCCTGAACGGCATTCATACATTCATTACCAGATTTCCCGATTGCGTTTGACAATTGATAAACGAATTAATGTACATACAAACATATGTACATATGTATATACATATATTCCCGGACCTGCATTCTGACATCTCGTCGCGTCAATCAACGCCTCGAAACATCGCAATCGGCAATCCGCAATCGGCAATCGTCAATCGTTGTACCGTCCGCCCCATTCCGGGGACCCTCATCGACAGGGGGGTCGCGGTTCAAGGTACACACAAGCAAAAATCTGTATGTATGTACATATATGTATGTACATATATACAATTGCAGTGGCAGAGACAGAGACCCACTCAAAGGCAATCTTTCTGTTGCTGTTGCTGTTTTTGTGTTTCTGTATTGCTGTATTATTATTATTATTCGCCCGGCAAAATAACAAGCAAAATCAAATTGTTCCATTGTCTGCTGACGGTCTGATGAGGACGGCGAGGGGGTTGGGGATCGGGGATGGATGGGCATAGGATCGGATTGGATTGGATTGGTTTGGTGTTGTTTTTTTTGTTTTCTGCTTGGGCTGTTGCCAATACAGAAACCGAAACTGAAAAACAGCAGCAGAAAACATGCGTACAGCTCGCACTTCATGGATCCACAGCCACAGATACAGATACAACTACAGCTACAGATACAACTACAGATACAGATACTCGTACATAATTCATGTACAACAAGCAGCGCGCATTTTTTCTTATTTTTTTTTTCATAATTCATACGAAAATCAATTCACAGTCAGAGTCACAGTCACAGTCACGAGGCCGTGAGAGATTGGCAAAAGCCAGCGAGAGGCTCTATCTCTGACAGAGACTTATCTCTCTCTCTTTCTCTCTAGCCAGTCAGTCGACAAGGTCGCCGGCAACCCAAAATAATTACCATGCCTCAATTATTAATACACATTTACTGATACCAAACGTTGTGATGCGATGCGATGGCTAAATCAAAGCAGCGATCAAGACTCTGGCAGCAACTCGACAAAGATGATGATGAATCAGCAGTCGGCAGTCGGCAGTTGGCAGTCGGCAGTCCAGCAATCGGCCTGTTGATGGTCCAAAATCGATTAGCAGACTCTGCAGACACTGATATCGGTATCGATCTTAGAGATGTGCGTGAAGCGAGTATATCACGATAGGTACATACCTTCTGTTAAGTCTCTCTCTCAATGGGTCTTGGAAGTATTTAGTTATCTGTTCTATTCCTTTGAAATCCTGGATACTTGTTATAGGAAAATATGTACCTTAAGTCATAAGTACATAATCCTTCTATCATTTCCCACAAACATATGTTGCACGAATGCTTTCCTATTGTGTCGCTAGTTGTTCTTATATCACTATACCATCTCCATGAGCAGAGACTTCCTGTATCCCCAGAGATCTGCTCCCAGACAGAGAACTGACATACAAATCTTTCAGCTCTATCAGCTCTCATCTCTCAGTTCTCAGTTCTGTTTGGACAGCATTTAGATCTCGCTGGCATTCGTTGGGTTTCGCAATTCTATTCTACTTGCAACCTGCACCTGATCAGACTTGTGTCTGTCGCATCAGTATTACGAGCACCATCTAAACAGTGATCCCACAAGATACTCGGGGGGAATCATCTTATTGGCGTCTTCTGGTAGAAGACTCCTCCCTTTCCGTCTGTGGGGTGCGGTGCTCTCGTAGTAAGACTCTTGGTAAAAAAAACTTTCTATTTGCAGCAATTGAACGTCACACTGCGGGGAATGTGAATAGAAGCCTGGATATTTATGGCATATTATATTTTAATATACAAACATATGTATGTGTCTTCTAAATGGGAAAGTGGAATGTCAATGAATGGCTCTGAATGGTAATAATCGAGTAATTTTCATTCAATTCGATCATTTGCCAGGATTTAAGCAACCTTTTCTTTATAGTTTTCATATCATAAATAATTATTTATAATTATAATAATATTTTTGAGATTATTTATAGCGCCATAAATTGGCTAGTTCTAAAACGTAATCTCTATAGTCTTGTTTTTATTCTACGTGATTTTGTAATACTCCTAGAAGTATTAACAAAAAAACTTAAAAAAAAAAACCCAGTATGTCTTTATTTTTAGAAATTTCATTAATGTTTGGATTGCATCATTTTCTGCGGCACAAAACTGCATTCATTCGTACACACAAATATATATACAGACATATATGTATGTAGATATGTATTTATTTGCACATACTATATATTTCTGTCATTCTCTGACAGTTCTCTGGGGTTCTTGCTCCAGTTTCGATCGTTGTCTTTGTTCTTTTTTGTTCGAGATTCGAGTTCGAGTGCGAAAATGAATGATGGGGCTATTCATGTGACGGGCGGTGTGTGCTTTTCTTTTTATTTCTCCTTTTCAACGACTTTACTACTCTCCTGCGATTTGTCTCTCTATTCAGTTGTTTGTTTCGTGTTTTCTTTTTTTTGTGTCTCTCTTCTGTTGGGGCTTTTCATCGCAGTGGAAGACTTGGACGCTTGGGAGTCGGTGGCTTCTTTGGATCGTTCACTTGGATCGTTCACTTGGGCCTCAGCACAGAAAAGATTAAATGTTTTTAATTTTGGCTAATTTGTGACATGCGCGACCTTAATGGGTTCTTTTCACATCGTAAACCCCCCGTTTCCAGACCCCCGACCACCGCCTAGTACCCCTGCTCTGGCGTTTAATTACTCTCTAACCAAAAACCAAAATAAAACTCACAGCAAAGCCCTCTCCCATTTCCATTTCCATTTCCATTCCCGCCGCAAGTTGACAATTCTCTGGGAAAATCTCTCTCTCTCTCGCTCTCTCACTCTCTCACTTTGGAAAATTAATTATGCATTTAAGGCTCGAGAAATTAATGCTTGTATTTTTTTTTGTTTTTTGGGAAGCGCTGATGTAGTCGTCAGCCTCCACCCTTTTAATATGCTTTTATATTCAAATTATCACGCATGCCAAACAGTTTCCATGGGGCACAAACGGGGCTTTTGTTGCTGCCACAGAAAGCCCCAACCAGACCAGATCAGAGCAGAGCAGAGCACTCCCAGGCAGAGTCGGAATCGGAGACGGACTCAAAGCCAAAGTCAAACACTACTTTGGGGCACAGAGCGTCGAGCGGAGACGACGCCAAAAGCCCAAGACCCGACGACTCGCTTTTAACGAGCCCCACTGATGATGGCCAGAGGCTCTCTGGCTCTGTCTCTGGCTCTGGCTCTGGCTCAGACTCTGGCGGCCCGGCATTCATGTTTATGTTTGGGTCAAAGATTTTCGATTGCCCACCGTCCCCACTGATGTCCACTGTCTGTCTGTCCCTCTGTCCCGCTGTCCCGTGTCTCGTGGTTAGGTCCCCCGCGTTTGGAGGCAAGGTCTGCAATTAGTTCGCATTTGGGGACTGCGTTGCACTCGAGGAAATGGGTGAGAGAGCAGCAGACTCCAGCGGCAGCCGCAGCCGCAGACTCCAGCAAGATGGAGACGAACCTGGGGAGGGGAGACAACGAGCCCAATGGGTAGTTTATGATACGACAGCGATGTGAATATGTTTGACAAACCAATAAAGAAATAATTGGAATATTAAAGCTTCACAGGGAATAAATGGAGAATGGAGAATGGACAATGGAGGAGACGAAGCCAATTTCCGACCTCTCGATAATAAAGAACTGGCGATTATAGGTACTATAGTATATACTATATACTATACTATATACTTAATATGCCAACTCCGATCTTCTTGAATTCTGAGCCTGATACAACACCCAACAATCCATTCAACGTGCTTTCCGTTCCAATGAAATCTAATCGAAATCGAAAGCTAAGAATCGTTTATGTCACAGCTCTTGAGACTCTTTCCTTTTGGAATAATTTGGATAATTACGGATAATCTTTACCAGGCGCCAATCCCCTCCCCCCCCCCAAGGAAACCTCCCTCTGATGCCGTGCATGGATTGACTGACTGACGGAGTGAAACTCACTCAAGGTCGTCCCCCCGGCACCTCCCCCCCATAGCTCCTCTCCCGAATGGATTGGTTTAATGAGAAGACACGGGTGACATCGTTGTCGCATCAGGCGCACAGTTACACCAGACAATACTTCGTTGTTGCCGCAGCATTTATTGATGTGGACAATTTGTAATGGCATGCGATTTCCTGCCACTTTTCAACCATTCCGCCTCCAGTCCCCACGGCCAGTCCACACTGCCGCCAGTCCAAGAAGGGGGAGCCAGCCGGGTAGGGCCAGCGCCTATAATTGAGCTCACGCTGGCAGCTGTGAGCTAATGACAAGTCGAGTCCAAGCAAAGGCGTAGAGTGTCTCGGACCAGGCACACGCATCAGCTGTGTCGACCCGTGGCCCGTGATCCCAAAGCCAAAGCCAAACCCAGTCCAAACCATTCCCAATCCCATTCCCATTGCCATTGCCATTCCCAGTTGCCGTTGCAGTTCCAGTTCCAGAGTCCCATCCCGTGGCGGGGCACTTTGCGCCATTATCTGCTGCAATTGCCACACCGCATGGGACGCATGGGGCACCCAGACACGCAAGTCCTGGCCCAAAAGAATCCACCATCGTGCTGATATGTTGATTAGTCAATATTCCCCCATTGCCATTGCCATTTCCATTGCCATTTCCATAGTCCATTTCAATTCCCATTCCCTGAGCTCGAAGACAACATTAACCAAAACCAAACCAAACCAAACCAAGCCGAATGACAAAGCATTACTGCTTTGAAGAAATGCTTTCTCTCCCCCGTAATCCGCTCCATTCGATTCCATTTGTGGGACTTTCAAGAACCTGTAGCTCTGAGTATCTTTCTAACGATATCTATGCCAATTTTCACTGAGATCGAACTATGGTTTGAACAACATTCTCATATGTATATATAATATGTATGTATATAGCATACAAAAAGAAAGCCATAGCTAAGGAACTCTCCCTGCTCTCCCTGCCAACAATCGCCATTGCATGATACTAATTTTCGTGATAATTGAAGTTCCCCAATCGAAGGGCAGATTATCCATATCCAGCTGTCAGTAGCCAGCCCTTGATGACAATTTCTGGAACGTAACCCTCATACCCTCAGATCCCATACAGGCTGGGGCAGGGGCAGGCACAGGGGCAGGGGCAGAGGCAACTGAAAGCGTCATGGCATTCATTCCGTATTAGATTCAATGAGCATCAGTCATCAAGTTAAACAACTGCTGGAGCCAACAGCTAACAGCCAACAACCAGTAACCAGCAACCAGTTACTGCTGTAAAAGCAGCAACGCTTGAAGCGGCAAGAGCAAGAGGCAAGTGGCAAGGGGCAAGAGGCAAGAGGCAGGACAAGGTTTTTTTTTGGTTTTGCTTTGGGATTTTGCACGTTTTCGCACTGCCCTTTGGTTAATATTTACACCTCGCAGAGACGAATCCATCAAAATATGGCAACTCGTTATATGGCCAAAAGGATTTCGCGATGGGAGTGTTGGGAACTGTTGAAGGCAGCATCAGCATCAGCGGCAGCAGCAGCAAAGGGGGTGGAACCCCAAGGTTCAGCAGAGATCGGTGCGGGTTCGGGTGCGGGTTCGGGTGCGGGTTCGGTTCGGGCTCTTTGTACAGGGAGGGGCTCCAGAGGGAGGCGGACACTTGTCATGTCGCACGACTAGGCCCTGGCTATGGGCAAAGCTCGGTTCAGCCTCAGCTCTGGAGAGCACAGCACACACAGTCGCACAGTCGCACAGTCTCACAGCACACACATCCAGACCAAGTTCAGTTTCTGTTTGAATTTATTTAATGGCATGACAAGGTCAAGACGCCACTACCATTTCCATGGACTACGCAGCCGCAGCCACAGCCACAGCCGCAGCAGCGTCAGGCATCATCAGACTTGAGCCACGACCACGACAAGAGGCAGAGCTTCAGCGTCAGCGTCAGCTTCAGCTTCAGCTTTGTCTCTGACTGGCTGGCCGGCTACCTGCCCCGCGACTTTGGCCACGAACGATGGACGCTATGGACGCGCAAGTTGGGCCGGGCCATAAGTCACAAAGCAATTACAGTGAATTGCTTTCTACAGGCCTGAGTCCGAGTCCAGGGCAAGCCAAAATAAATGGCGGAGTAGGAGTAGGAGCAGGAGCAGCATCCGCAGCAGCAGCAGGAGCAGGAGCCGATGGAGCAGCAGCAATAGAGCAGAGCCCAGCGGCATGGACACAGAGCACCAGAGCACCAGAGCACCACAGCGGATGCAGCTGCATGGGCGACCCAGGGGCGTCGTCGTCGATCCACAGTGTGGACCCAGTGTGACCGATCGTTGGGCAGAAGAGCGTGAAAAAAACCGAAAAAACTACCAATGCGGATGAGCCAGAACTAACTAGTATCAAAATACTATTAATTCCACATATTTAATTGAAGTTGGGAAGGAAAATATACAAAAGACATATCATAGCGATTACTTTCCGATAAACCAAATAAATAATCCACGGTTTCGAGCTCCAAAATATCTAAACTTCAAATATACAAATCTAGTATAAATATTTGGTATTAAACACAGATTTCTTAAATACCATAAACTTACGCTGTTTTGGTGTTGTTATGCAGAAATCAGATGTGTTCTTAAAATGTTTCCAAATTTGCGAAAATAATAATAATTTCAAAACGGATGAAATTGAAGTTCAGTTGCCTCCATTTCCAGATCAATCAATTTTTGATGCGCGGCAGATGGGTCACCGTCGACCCCCGCATGGCGACGCTCGTGCATCCAAACAGTGCCCCAGCCAGTGCCCCCCCCAACCACTGCAACAGTCAGTCCCACCGTCTGGCTGTCCGATGTTGGAGGTGGCAAGCGAAAAGGTATTTTTCGTGAACCCCGAGTTTCATAACACTATAAAGATGAAATTGAAACCGATTACCGCACTCTTGAAAACAAAAAAAAACAACAACAAAAAACAGAAAAAAGAAGGAACGAAAAAAGAAGGAGAAAAAAAACGATCAAGTACCACGAATGCTCGCGGACACATTTTACTCATGTAATTTTATTGCGGCTGCGAATGATTGGCAATTCTGGCTAAAAGACAAAACGCAGGGGAAGGCAGGAGGCTGCTGGCTTGGCATGGCTGCTGTGCCTGTGCCTCCTGTACCTCCTGTGCCTTTGCCTGGCTTTTGCCCGATGGATGGATGGATGGATGGATGGTATGGACGGGAAAACCAGTTACCGCCGATGCACAATGGCGATGCCATGGGAATGTGCGAATGGCAATGGACGGGGGAGGATGTCCAATGTCCAATGTCCAGGTCCAGCCTCAGCCTCAGCTCCAGCTCCAGGTCGATGGTTGGATCTCCTCTAAAAGAAAAAAGAGTAAAAAAAAGTATGAAAGACAATGGCAAACGAAAATCGGCAAAGCCAAAGCCAAAGCCGAAGCCAAACAGTTAGACGAGACACCTGCCATAGAAAGAGACTCTTTTTTTTTGTTTTTGGGGTTTGAGCCAAGTCAAGCCAATCCAATCACTCAACGGCACACACACACACACACACACAGACAGTGGCGTGGAGAGCGGACTCTCAAGGAGCAGCTAAAAAGTATGGCAATCTCGGGCCATCATAAAATGTGCGAAGGAAAGCCCCGCAGTCCGCCGCCATTTGCCGCATCCACCATCCAACATTCACGCCACGCCACGCCACGTCCGTGTCCATGTCCATGTCCATGTCCGTGGTGCCCGTCCACATCCACATCCACGTACAGTGTCGTAGATCAGCCGGGGAGACCGAGAGCGAGAGCGAGAGAGAGAGAGTGAGGACCAAAAGCCACTTATCTCGTCTCAGGCTCAATAAGCAAACGTGCCAGCGGGAAAGGGAATGGGCACAGGCACAGGAATGGCAATGGGAACGGATGGGCACCGGCATCTTGCTCTCATCTCACCTGGCAGCAGCAGGAGCAGCGGCAGCCCATGAGCCATGAGAGAATAAAAAGCAAAATAAATGTAATGCCGCATAAAAATAAATAAATAAAACCTTTCAGACGCAGCCGAAAATCATTTAGAGTAGATGAGTGTGCCGCTCCGCCGCACACCCCCCTCCCGCCCCAGCGTACACCGCCGCGATCCTTATTTAAAAATAGTGTTCCCAAAGTGTTGGCTCTACAGCAGGATTCTATTCGACCAAAAAACACGAGAGAATCGTAACCGGCTCTTCCCTCTGAAATGGATGGAATTCTGCATTATATTCTTGAAGAATTCAAACGTGAAAGATTATAACTAGAAATATAAGCATGATTAGATACAAGAAGGATTCATCGTTAATAGAAGGATCAATAGATTATGAATATTGGCAATTTTAGAAGTTACCAGGGAAACTTAGTCACATAATCATGGTGGTGGAATCTAGATCTTAACTTCAGCACTTAACCAGGAGTTAATCAGCACTTAACCAGCACATAGCCAGCACTTAATCATCCGTTAACCAGCACTTTACCAACACTATGGGGAGTATTCAAACGAAATGCCATACATGAAGATCATTTGAGGGAATAACTTGTATAAGGAGGATTCATAGATAACGAATCTTAGAGGGACAAAAAAATGCAATCCATAAGATCGATGGTAGGATCATATTATCTCCAAAAGATATAAGTATTATATATATATATTTATATATTCATTTAAATCAGAGTTCAATTTTGACCATTAGATCTGTGTCGCTTTTGTATGTTTTCGAATTCCCATGATGATTTCCCCCTACCATCCCAGATCCACATCCACATCCACATCCCAGTCAGGCCAGGCACAGATCTGGACAGCCGTGAATCGCTGCCGATTCGAATCGGTATCTATTTGGTGTTGTTCCTGGTGTCGGGGGCTGTGTGTGAGCCGGGGGCCCAGACGACAAAGTCGATCAGGCAGCCCCTGAATGGACGAGGATCGTCCGAGTTGGTGGACAGAGTGCTGCGGACTCGGAGGGGCTCTTTGGGGGCAGGTGGGTCTTCGCACCGTATGTGGTCCACTCCCTGGCTTCGGTCACTACTCCGAAGGGGGGATCTGGGGACGTGTGTATGTGGCAAGAGACTCGAGGAGTCCCACAGATATTCCCATTGGGTCGCGTACTCGTTTTTCGATTTGCAGCACCCAACGCACTGAAATCGAATCGAAATAGGCCATGGCTCTGTCTCTGTGTCTGTGGCTGCCCCTGCGGTTCTCGGGATGCGGCTCAAAGCCTCTGTCTCCTGTCTCCTGTCCCCTGTCTCCTGTCCCTCTCTCTGTTCGCTGGTCCAGTTCTTCTTGTTGGTGGCGGCGGCATCGCTTTTAGCCATAAGATCACACACTCGCGAATGCAAAGTTGTTGGCGGTCGGCGGTTGGTGTTGGCGGTGGCGGTGGCGGTGTTCGTGTTCGAGCGGTTGCGGGTGGGGGGGAGGAGAGCAGGAGGCCACGGTGATACATTTACGAGCGAATGTTACCCAATCTGACGATTACAGACACCCAGAGCCCTGGCCCTGGCCCTGGCCCTGTGCAATTTGTTGCCATCTTATTTTCCCATCCTATCGACGGGCACTGCAGGACTCTTCGTTTTGATACTGCCGCCACCATTTGGCGGAATGCCCATTGCGATGGCCATTGCCGATAAAGCAGAAAATGAAAATAAAAAGTGCTCTCCTCTCCCGCAAGATCATTTGCATCCAGCGATGAAAGCCAGCCAGCTGCTGAAGCCAATAACTAATCACTCATCGCCCGGATACTTCCGCTTCCATCTTTCATCTGCCAGTCCAAAAACAGAAACAAAAAAACATATCCTGTTGTGCAAATCAATAAACTTTTTTCTGGAAGGCGATCCTTATTTAATGGTGGAAAACTTCTGCTTAAAAGAAGATCTTCAAGATCTTAAGCTAATAGTTTCTTTCACAGATAAGGCACCCGCCTATAGCGGGTTTCCACCTGCTTCTAACCCAAAAAAAAACCCAAGCCAAGCTATAGTACATTTCGAATTGTATGTGTAATAACCGATATCAGATGAAAGCGAACGAACAAGAAAAAGAAATACGAGAAATATGAGAAATACGAGAAACAACTTCAACATAAACATAATAAAGGACATGGCCCCTCGAGTATGAAATTCGCATAATTTAAGAGACCCAATACCGATCCCCAGACCAAGATCTTCCAGTGGCATGACAGAGCCAGAAAGCCAGAGACCAGAGAGCCACAGTCCAGATAATCATTTAATGCCGTCCGAACAGGGAACGCCCCTGGATAAAAAACAAAAAACAACAACAAAAAAAAACTGGTACCGCGACGAGAGCTAATAACATAACCCTTCCAGCCAAAAACCACACGAGTTATACGAATACGAATACGAGGACGAGTACGAGTATATATCCAACTCTTGGACATCGTTCTACCACTCGAAATGCTCCCCCCTCTGTATGCGGACTCTGCTTCACCACCCATTTGTTAGCCTTATTCGCTGGCTTTCCGGGATTGACAGGCTCTCGAGAGAGAGCCTTTCGCAAGTGTTTTCGGGCGACACAATGCACCTTCCATCACACAAACACACAAACACAGAGACACACAGACGCACAGACAAACACACTCCACTACACTCCAGTTCCTTTTTGGGCCGAGAACCGGGGATTGGATTGGTTTGGTTTGGTTTCGTTTGGTTTTGGAGGAGGCGACCAACTATTTTTCCCCGTTAACATGTTCACTTCTCAAGTGCTTCCTTTGTGACTGACTGACTGACTGACTGACTGACTGGCTGGATGGCTGGCTGGATGGCTGGATGGCTTGACTGGGGCTGACTGAGCGCCTGTCTACCTTATATGAGGAGGCCCTGGACGGGTCGCTGGCTCGACCGGCATATAAACACTGACACTGCCATGACGGGTGCCTTTCAAACGAAACGCAAACGTGAACCGCCGAATGCCAAGTCCCCATTCGCAGTTCCAAGTCCCCAAACCCAAACCCATACCCAGTCCCAGTCGGAGTCCCTGTCCCTGTCCCAGTGTCAGTTGCAGTGTCAGCTCCGGAGAGAGTCACAGCCAAAGAGCCAAAGAGCGCGTGAGCAAAGATTATACAGTAGATGCTCCCAAGAATGGACTAATTGGGGTTAAGAATGTTTATTTTCAGTGTAACAATATGGCTCAACATATATAAATCTTAGTAGTAGACAGTAGATGGATGGTAGTTACAGATTGATAGTAGTCTTAAGATATTCATAAATGATTATATAGAATGCACATGTATTGATTTATTCCCTAATTTTGTTGTCAAGTGTCAGAGGAGGTTCTCCCCTCAATTCTCATCTTAGCCAGTGTCCACTGTAACGTCAAACACAACTTGAGAATGTTGTTCCCTCGCCAGTTGACGACGCCAAACGTCGTCGTCGCTGTTAACCCTTGTGTGCCCGTCCCGTGCCGTGCCGTGTTGTGCCGTGTGTGCCGTGTGCCGTCCGTGCGCGCAAGGATTATGATTTATGCGGAATTGTCACGCCGCTGACAAAGTCAAGTCGTGTGTGGCTATGGCTATGGCTGTTGCTGTAGTGCCTCTTCAGTTCCAGTTCCAGTTCCATTTCCCGTGCCCCGTTCGCCGTTACCCCGAATGGATGGATCAACTGCTAATGGCTTGCCGGGGGATCACTTGAGCGGCGACAGAGACAACAAGCGACAGACAGGCGAGCGAGACAGCCAGAGAGGAGACAATGACAACGACAGAGACAGAGACAGAGAGAAACGAACGAACGACCAATGGACGGGACGGTAGGTAGACGGCTCACCAAAGGGTTAATGCCGAATTTCAAAAGACTTTAATGAAAAGTTTAGTCGATTTGACGTCGCACTCGAAAAATCGCCTCTTGCCTCAGTTCCAGTCAAAGTCACACACAGTCACAGTCGCAGTCGCAGCCCCCCTTTACCCCCCCTCCCCCCCATTGAATACTGAACGGGGGGAACGACAGCAAAAAATGAAAAAAAAAAAAAAAAAGTCAACCTGGTTCGAAGTCAAAGTCGAAGTCGACATCGCATCGCGTCCGTGGCACGACAACACGACATCATTTTGTACGTCACTCAAAAACGTTCGTAGGCTGTCAGGGAGACAGTTCAAAAATGAAATATATACATATACATACATATACATATATACATATGTACATATATATACATATGTATGTATATAAATTATAAAAAAATTCTAAAACGCAAAAGAGAGGGAAAGACAGAGAGACAGTCAGTCAGTCAGTCAGTCATTGATTGTAAGCGACCCCCACCTGGGGGAAGCAAAGGAGAGGGTGGCCGGGTTGCCATTCCGTAACGATGACACGGACACATGGGAGGGACAAGGATACGGATACGGATACGACGAACCCCAGAGGCTATGGCAAGTGCCCAAGCACAAGTGTCATTGTCGTCGTCGTCGTTGTTGTCGTTGTTGTACATTTTGATTTTATTATTGATTCAATTACAACGTCAAGGGGAAAATACCACTCGTACTTTTCCAGAAAGACAGTCTCAGGCGATAGAAAGGATTCGGTTTGAATTGGTTTGCTTGGGTTTGGGTTTGGGTCAGGGATCAGGGCAGAGAACTACGTACATGCAAGATAGACCGAAGGACGATTTCATTAATGAATCAATAAAACATCGATCCAAATGGTATGGCTTTTCAGCAGACTAATCAAGGCACTGGGATCTGGGGTCTGAGATCTGTTATAGATTTGATAGATGTTGATTTGCTGTTAGCTGTTTGTTTGTTTGCTGGCAGTTGACATGTGCCCCATGCCACACAAAGAGTCGTAAATAATACAAACAGCCAGCCGATAATTCCGCTAATGAATTGCCCCAATGTTTGCGTAGTTAAAACTGTTAACTGTCCAAGTCTCCTCCTAAACCTAAATCAAAATCAACAAAGTAAGCAAAATACAAAATCCAAAATCCAAAACAGAAACAGAAACAGAGCCTATCGAACACTGGTATGCCCTACAGCAGAAATTACTTCGAGAGAGAGGGGAGAGAGGGAAACAAAAGGGAATATTATATGTACATAGATATATGTATGTTTAAATAAGTTACCAAGAATTCCTAGAATGGGGTTACAATGTAAACCAATCACCAGAGAGATCATTGAACTTTGGCCAGGCCTCAACACTGGTTCTAGGATGTTTTTTGCCCTTCCCTGTAGGGGTTGAGGGTGTAGTCGAGTGTAGGGTACAAGCGACTTGCTTCTTGATTCTCAATTTGTTTGTTAAAGCCCCCTGCATACACAATGGCCAAAAAAAAAGAGCTGACGAAAATACCTAAATGGTACTGCTAATAAGCCGTTTAAATTTGGTTTTCTTCTCTTTTGTTGCTGTGGGCAACAGACTGGGCGACTGGCCGACTGGCTGGCTGGCCGACTGGCTGGTGTGTGCTAATGACAATATTATTTGATTAGCTCGTTTAATTGGTTTTCTTTTTACACTTTTGTGTCATACGCGCTGGCTGTCAACGTTTGTCCGTCGGACACGATGCCGCGCTTCGAAATGGTCTACAAGGTCCATGGGTTCGGATATGATGGATTGAATGAAGTGGAAGCTGAGAGCTGTTGATATATTCCTCTGATTACTATATAGTAATATATTGTTTAATCTATCCTATTGCTACATTATACATATCTACATATTTAAGTCCCTAGTCACACAATTTATATATGAATCTTATGGGTATAATAGTACATGGGATTTCGAATGATTAACGAATGATTTAACTTACAGATATTTTGAGTGATTTGTTTTTATATATATTTTTTCCATGTTCTTAGTTAATCCTCGTAGTTTCTTCTCTGCTTATTATTAATATCCATATACTTCCTATACTCGCATTTCTCCTCCTACAAAAAGCGCATCTCTTAGTCGCCTCGAAGCCCCCTCCTACCTTCCGATGGGGCGACTGTATTTTCTGTTTGTCCAGGCACTTTGCACATTTGTCGTATCGTTTTAGAGAAGACTCGGATTAAATATTATGATCGTTTATTATATTTTGTCATTTGATTTAAATTAACACCATTTGGATGGGCTTGGATGGGGTTGGATGGGGTTGGAGATGGGGGTTGGGGGTTCCAAAAACGATATTTGATTCGATGCGATATGATTTTTCTTGCATGGATATGTGAAATATTTCAATATTTGTTGGTGTGTGTTTTGACATTACGTGGACATTACGTGGACCTGGAGAGATACCGACTAACCATCTACTTTTCTACTGCTCTCCATTTCCAGATCCCAGCACAGTCCAGCAGCAGTTTTTTGGGAAGTTAAAGTCGGATCACGGTTACGGCTACAGCTACAGCTACAGCTACGGTTCTCTCTCTGACATGTAAGTAGGAATCTCCAATAGCATAAAAGCTAGCTTAACTTCCTCATTCTCTCTTAGTGCCACCACCGATGGATCCATCGGTTGGTCGGTCGCTCGGTCGGTCACTCATAAGCCATTTTGACAATGTCCCAAACAAACTAATTTTTATATCTCTATAGAGGCCGAAAGACGAGAGCCGAGAGAGGCCGAGAGAGGCCGAGATGGCCCCAGATTCGCTTCAGATACGGCCACAACACAATAGAGTCACAAAGCTATTAAAAACTGATATAAATCTCATTAAATGCGATGCTTGTAGCAGATGAACAAAGCAGCCGCCGTCTCGGCCGCCTCTCCGGCCTTCTCTTCGGCCTGTTGCCTGGTCTGGTTGCCTGGCTGTGCCTTGCCTTCAATCAATCGTTTGTTTCGCTCCCGGCAACGAACAAGAATGGCTCTTGTGCTCTGGTCTCACCCTGGTCTCCTCTCCGGAATGGATCCGAATGGAGACTGTAGATCGCTTCAGCTCCAAAATGCCATGGCCAGGCCCAGACCCAGGCCCAGAGATCAGAGCTTGAGTGCTCCTCCACGCTCATCGCCAAAGTCGGACTCAGAGTTCGGTCATCAGTTTGGTGACGCCCCAAAAAGTACAAAAAAACAAAAAAGTAAACTAAACAAAAGCACTCTAAACAAATAAATTGTATAGAGTGGCAGTAGTTTCCCCCGTTGAACTATCCAAAGGGGGGATCTGTTTTTAGATACCATTAGTAGTTATCATAGATATTTCCCTATCTATATTAACTATTCCCAAATCATAAATACATTCCAGTCTCTCTTTCATTATCATCCGAATCTTCATTATAGAGTCCGCAGTTCGGACAACTCATTAAGAGAACTTAATTTCGTGAAAGTGTGCCCCAGTGTGGTATTCCGAGATTCTGTCCAGATATCCCATAGATATCCCAGTAGCCCCAACATCACACTTTCCTCCTAAACAGCGCGCCTCCCTGGCAGGCAGGCAGCCAGGCATCCAGGCAGCCAGGCAGACGGTCAGCAGCAGCGGCAGATCATATTGATCCGCGGTGCGGTGCGGCGCAGCGCGTCTGTCCGCGTCGTGTGCGCTTGAGGGCCTAACCCAACCATTCCACTTATTACACAGTCTAAGTCCCGGATTACGGGAGCGTCTGGCTGCTCAGACAGCACCAGCAGCAGCAGCAGCAGCAGCTTACAGATCGGAGAGCTCGAGGAGCTCCTGCTGTGCAGTCAGACCCAAAACATCACATCTGATCGGCTGAGACACTCTGCTGGGTAGCGCCACTCTGCTGGTACCCCCAGAGAATATCCAGAGAGCTCAGACGAAGAAGAGTTCCAGGCTCCAGAGTCCCCCAAAACCATGTTCGTGTTCGTGTTCGTGTTCGTGCCGTGTCCTTTCCATTGAGCCTCGCGTCTGTTGGCGCTCTCTTGGCTGTGCTGTGCTGTGCTATGGTGTGGTGTGGTGTGGTGCAACCAGCGGCTTCCGTCAACGATCCCATAAGATCCCCATTTGCATAAAAAGAAAGAAAGAAAAAAAAGATGTGAGTTTTTTGTTGAAATCACTTTGTTAAGCTTTGTTGTTCGTTCCGTTCGGCAGCAGTCGGGGGCGATCAGAGGCGTTCATAATCAGAACTGAAGTGATGCCGTGGTCACGGCGCTGTCGACTCTCTCGGGTCTCTCGGGTCTCTCGGTTCTCGGTCGGGGACATTGGACATTGGGCATCGAGCGAGCATCGGCATTAACATCGGGCCAAGCCGGGCCGGGCTTTGACGGCGATCACTGCCCAACATATCTCATATGCAGCAAGCCGTGTTGACACTTTTTATGTGTTTCATAAATTAAGTTTTACAAAATAGAGCCGGACTGTGGGACTGTGGACTGTGGAGTGGTACTGTGGAGTGGGACTTGGGCTGGGGCTGGGGCTGTGACTGGGGCCCTCCGTCGAGTCGGGTTTGTGTGCTCTGGGCGATCTGTGGGACACTCAGCTCCGCATTGGATTGGTATCGAAACGGAACAGATTGGAACGGATTGGAGCGGATCGCCTCTTGCCTCGCGTTTAATGGTTGACATTTGAAATTTTCTGTTGGTCGACTTTAACACGCATTTATGGCTTCTGCTTTATGGCCTTCGGAATGCGTTAAAAAAATGTTCCTTATGACTGCTCTGCTGCTGTGGCTGCTGATTCCATGCGATAAAGCCCAATAATAAAGATGATTGGTGTCTGGAATGCCATTTTTATCTTTTCTTTCTTTTCTTTAGGATACACACACACACACACACTCGCACACACACATTAAAGTGTATACTCGTACACGTCTCACAGCTTAGCGGCAATTTTGTTGTGAGACGAAAATGAGTTTCATGTGAAATTCAAAATTGAAAGGAGGTCTCCAAGACAGCCGCCTGCCTGATGGATATGCCAGCAGGATGGATACGTCTGATATGAATCCATATAGAGGATAGAGGATAGGACACTATAGAGATGGATCAAGGACAACATTAACACTAAGATGTGTAACGCTCATACAATTCTGTTTTGTGGGAAGCGACGTTTATTTGTGAGAGACGAATTACGCGCATGTGTGTGTACGTGTGCAGAGCTGCCCAAATTTCGAGACAAACTAATTTCTAAGATTTCTTGAGCCACAAATTTATTTGCTAAGTGTTGCTTATTCCCGGGACGCACTAATACCCTGTAGACAATTTGTATAATTGGAAGTCATGTCTGATACACATTTTGCATTTCATTCATTTGTTTATAGTATATTATTGTACAATATAGTACATTACATTACATAGTGTTTACATTGTCTTTGGATAGATGGTAGGTTTTTGGTTGGCCAGATAACTATGTACATACAAAAGGTATAGTGATATTTCCGATGGTTCTTTGGATAAAGTTTACTGGAAATGGAATGGTAATACTATAGTCAGATACTTTATAGTTGTTTTTTTTTTTTTTGTATAGTTCTCTATTCTCTATAGTAATTATAGCCCTGGCATTGACAATAAAAACTCTTATGAAAAAACTGAACAATTAGATGAACATAAATATATAAATATGCAGCTATTTTTATGGAGCTCTGTTGTATGACTTTTATGTACGTGTAATCGTGGTAATTTGTGGTCGCAAAATACATCATAAAACATGATCGAAGGCTTGGCCAATGTCCGATATATGTACATATGATGTTACCAAGAAAATACTTGATAAATGAATATCTCAGGCCAAACCAAAACCAGAGACGTCTTGGCTGGGAGATGGAAATGCCAGCTAGGGTTACAATGTCCACCCCTCAACTGCACGTAAATATAGAGCACAAAATTATAGATCTGACAAACAATCGATCGATCTGTGGGCATTAAATAACTGTCACTTTGATGCAATAAAAAATCAGATTGATACAATTGTCGTATGGGGCAAGTATGCCCCGGTATATACTTACAGCCCACAGGGGGGCACATACACACGAGATCGGAGATCGGAGAACGGAGATCGGAGATCGGGGATTGGCTTGGACATAACTGGTTTGGCCAGAACTCGAATTCGGAACGAAGCAAAATATAAACACAAATACAACTCGAAAGAGTGGAAGGGGATTGGGGGGGAAAGCAATTAAAAGCGGCCGAGACTGTGTCGCCCCTGTGTTCATCTCTGGGTGCCAGATTCTGTAGAGAACTGAAACGTAATCGAAATAAATGTCATTACAAAAGCGGCGGCACAGCACAGCAAAAACTACAACAGCAACAACAACAACAAACCGAACTCGAACCCGAACAGGTGGCAATTAAAATACAATTTGTATACCATTTAAATGACTCTGGCCAAGATGACATGTGTCATGCAAAGGCACAGTCCAAAGACAGCCAGACAGACAGACAGACAGTCAGCCAGCCAGCCAGCAATATAATAATAGAGTAAGAGAAAACTTCCATATCGGGTAGGGGTACTCTCGCAGAAAACTGTCAGCTTAAAAATGAACAAAATACATGGTCTGGTTTTCTATTATTTGCATCGGGTTTCAGTTATTGACCATCAAATAAATACATGGGATTATTTCCGTATTGCTGTCTTTTTCCTGGGGAAATATCTCTGCACTGACTGCACCATCAAGTGGCCCAAGCGACACCAGCAGAAGGATATTAAGCGCGGATCCCAGGCAGCTGACCGACCGAGGCGTGCTGCCGCATAACGCGCCACTCGTTAACCGAACCGATTGGGGACATGCAGGAAAGATAGGTGGGTGTTAGACTAGAGTTCGAGGAAAAGTAGAAACCAACAAAGCAATTTCCAATTACGAAAAAGATACGAGAGTATCAGTGATTTAAGACTAGGAAGGGAGTTAGTGGTAGATATGATATGGTAGAGGGAATTATAGGACCATAAACGGTTCATGCAAGGAATAATTCGATCTACAAAGCGGAAGGTACATCGGTATATAGTTTCTACTATTTCTAAATAGCTATCTACAGGGCTATCTACGTCACCCGTGATCAAGTTGTGCACAAAAATCACACCATTATGCTTATAATAATAACGATAATGATTTTTTCCATATGAAATAGCTTAATATTTTTTATTTAATCCAAGGCGAAACCCTTACAGCAGGAAAAGATCTTAAGCAAAAGAAGGGAATATTCTTCTACCTATAAGGGAACGATTAGAATTAGCCTAAGCATCAGTAAAATATGCTCTATAGGATTAGTGAGGCATAATAGTACGAGTAGTTAAACAGATATACGATTTTATCCCTCCCCAAAACTCAGTCATCAACTGGCAGTTCATCAAGAGATCTTGCGCAGAGATCGCAAACGCGATCTCGATTTCGATGGCGTTTGAAGATCACGATCGGAGCCAGTTTTGGCCAATGTCTAGGGTCGGGGGTCGGGGATCTGGGCTCTCGTGGCGGTGCCCAAGAATGTGACATGGCAACTTGAAGTGGCCCCAGTCATGGACAGCACGAAGAGACGAGACGAGACTCGCACTCGCACTCGCACATTGTCATGTCACGGCGGGCTCTCAACTCCACTCCCGGACTCTCCAACACTCTCCCAGTGCCCAGTCGCAGTCGCAGTCCATCCCATCCACTCTACACAC
The DNA here is from genome assembly GCA_008121215.1 of Drosophila athabasca. NCBI lineage: Eukaryota > Metazoa > Arthropoda > Insecta > Diptera > Drosophilidae > Drosophila > Drosophila athabasca. Next base: position 5,425,414 of record CM017796.1, on the reverse strand, counting down.
ACACACTTTATAGCAGTGCGATCTCTGTGACGACTGTGTGTGTGTATGTGTGTGTTTGTGTGCCTCTAAGTGTCTGTCCTCGCGTTCACCGGCTCTCCAGGGCCCCGTGAAGTGTCCACTCAGAATTTGTCACATCATTATTCTTATTTTTCTTTTCAATAATCATATGTACACACGACAGAGAGAGTCCGATCGCCCGAGATGTGGTGATGTGTGCCTGGGAGGTCTCCGGTCCGCTCCGCTCCCCTCTGGCCACTTCGTTAGGCTTCGTTTTCGGTGGAAAACTCCTTGAGTACTTTTTGTGCTTATAGTGGGACAATGTTTCAGATGAAGCGAAGATATGGCCCAAGGGCCACTGGGGGCGGCCCAGAAACTCGTTCCGACCACTCGGCCACAATGCCACACAGCTCGATGAGGGAGCTCTGAGGTGTAGAATTATATATGTATATAACTAGGGTTCTACGTACATACATATATACAAATGTAAATCGGTATGTCGGTGCCTTAAAGAATAGCCAATAATCGGGATACGAATACGAATCCAGCGGAAGAGGAATATTTGTGTAGCCAGTGTCCTTCGGGGGAAACTTTTCTTTCTTCTATTTAGTATGTTTGGTATTTTTAGTATATTTGGTATTTGAAGTATTTATTGTAACACAATTATTTGATGTTTTATTCCTTTTTGCTTTCAGCCACTGCATGGAATTGGAAGAACCCGAGAAAAGGAGGAGGACGAATAGGAATAGAGGAGAAGGAGAAGGAGAGGGAGAGGGAGCATCATACCACAACGAATCTATATACCAGAGCTATACACATCCTATATCTAGTCTACGATATTGTCAGAAATATACCGATTAATTGTAGTTTGTAAGCCGCTTGATGAATATTGGTCAGGAGAAGCATCCGCACTTGCATCCGCATCCGCAGCAGCAGCAGCAGCAGCAGCAGCAGCATTCACATCCGCAGGCAAAACAGCAGCAGCAGCACCACCAGGAGCAGCCACATCCCCCCACGTCCAACAACAACAACAGCAGCAGTCGTCTCACAGATCTGTCGAGTCCACCGGCTCCTGGTAGTCCATCGTCGGGGGCCATCCCTATCGACTATCCCTATCTGCTCGGCTACCGCCTGCCGCTGAACCACGGCCATGAGAGGCATCCTCCGCACCACCAACACCATCATTACCACCACCAGCACCAGCATCCATCGATTGGCAATCCGAGGCGCTCCAGCTCCAGCTCCCCCGTGCCCCTGCCCGTTCCGATGGTGATGACACCCAGTCGACGCAGTTCGCCGCCTCTGCCGCTACCACTGACGTTGCCGCTGCGCCATCCCCTGAACCTCAACCACAGCCACAACCACAACCACAACCATAACCATAACCACAATCACAATACCCATACCAATGCGAGTGTGGTGGGCGGGAGCCATCAGTCTATGAGCGCCCACTTCTCGTCGCTGGCCCACGCCCAGCTGCATCTGCAGAGCCAGCTGCACCAGAAGCTATCGGCGGCCAGCTACTTCCGCAATCCCTCGCCCTCGCCGACGGACAACAGCAACACGAACACCGGCAGCAGCAGCGGAAACAGTCGGAGTCACGTCAACGCCGCCTGCTCCACGGCCCCAGCCTCGACGGCCGTGTCCCCGCCCGCGACGAGCATGAGCATGAGCACCGCCCAGATGAATCCGCTGAGCGATCTGCAGAATATGCAGCCCTTCGATTTTCGAAAAATCAGCTCCGCCAGCCTGGGGGCCTTCTCCACGCCACTGCCGCTGCCGCCCAGCCCCACCGAGTTCGTGCACCACCACCAGCAGCATCTGCAGCAGCAGGCGGTGCAGCAGGCGGCCGTCTTGGCCCAGGCACGGCGACGGATCAGCGAGGCCAGTACACCGGGGGAGAAGAGTGCCGCCGTGGCGGCTGCCGCTGCGGCGGCTGCAGCGGCGGCCGCCCAGAGCAATCAGTTCTTTAGCGCCATGGCCATGGCGGGGCATCCGTTGCCGTACCACCTGCCGCCGCCGCCGCCACCACCGCCCCCACCGCAGCAGTCCTCGTCCCAGTCCTCGCAGTCGTCGTCGCAGTCGCAGAGCAATCAGACGGCGGCAGACCGATCGGAGATGGTGCATGGCCATGGCCATAATCACGGTCACGGACACAGTCACGGCCATGGTCACGGTCACGGACACAGTCACGGCAACCATTCGCCCAGTCACAATCACAGCCACCAGTATCCGCATCCGCACCAGCATCCGCATCCACACCAGCACCCACATCCGCACCAGCATTCGCATCAGCAGCACTCGCATTCGCACCACCAAAAATCAAGCGCCGCCGGAGGAGGAGGAGGAGGAGGGGGAGAGGAATCCTCGGGCAAATCCTCGCGTCATTTGGACAAAGGCAGCAACAGCTGTTCCTCATCGACCGCCTCGGGATCGGGCTCTGGTTCCGGCTCCGGGTCAGGCTCAGGCGGGGGCTCTGGGGGCTCCGGTTCGAGCTCGCAGCGCATGAATCGACTGGCCCTGTCCTCCAACCTCCGCTCTGGCCGCAAGGCGCACTCGCCGGGCAGCGGGGGCGGCGGCAGCAAGCGTCAGTGGGGCTCAATGCCGGCGAATCTTGGGACGCAGTTCATCAATCCGGTGACCGGCAAGAAGCGGGTGCAGTGCAACGTCTGCCTGAAGACCTTCTGCGACAAGGGCGCCCTCAAGATCCACTTCTCGGCGGTGCATCTGCGGGAGATGCACAAGTGCACCGTCGACGGCTGCAGCATGATGTTCAGCTCGCGACGGTCCCGGAATCGGCACAGCGCCAATCCGAATCCGAAGCTCCATTCGCCGCATCTGCGACGGAAGATCTCGCCGCACGACGGACGGAGTGCCCAGCCGCACCCGTTGCTGCTGCAGGCCCCCAACGGTATTATGGCGGGGCTGGCGCCCTTCGGCAGCTTCCCCCTGCTGACTCCGCCCCCCGATCTGCGCCACCATCCGGCCATGGGCGGGGGATCGGCCATGGATCTGAAGCACGGACAGGAGTATTTGCAGCGCTCGTACATGGAGAACGGGGGCATGCTCGTGGGCGGACGCTTCGACGGTCAGGGGCCGAGGCGCAAGACGCTGGAGGTGGAGGGCGACGACGACGAGGATGACGACGAGATACTCGAGGTCGGAATCCACATGCCCGACGACGATGATGACGACGACGATGGAGACGCGGACGCAGACGGCGATGGCGATGGCGAGGACGATGACGACGATCCCGATGGCGATGGCATTGTGGTGGTGGGCGACGAGCTGGACAGCATACCGGACAGGCCCGGCCATGGCCACGACCAGGACTTCATGCTGGACCAGGACCAGGACGAGAGCGTCTCCAGCCATAGCCACAGCCACAGCCACAGTCAAACCAAAGAGCAGCCCAGCCCGGGCAAGGGGACGGGGACGGCAGACGGTCTGGAGGCCATGGACGAGCAGCACGACGACTCGCCCAGCCATGGCCATGGCCAGATCTCAGCCAGCAAGCGGAAGCGCAAGAGCCAGAACCCAGTGCGCTGCACGGTCCAGTCGGACGAGAATTCCTGCGAGAACTCCCTCGACTACGATGTGGCCGCCGATCTGTCCATCAAGAAGATTCGATTGGGTGCGCCGGATGGAGGAGCAGCACGAGCAGGCGCCACAGCAACGCAAGCGGAAGCGGGAGCGGGGGAGGAGCACGCTTTATCAGCCAAAGAAACGGAAATGGGGCTCACGAGCTCCAGCTCCAGCAGCGAGTCCACCAAGGCCATTCCCTCGCCCCCACTCACGCCCTACACGACGCCCGGCGACGGGAGGCCGTCCGTCAGCATCAAGACGGAGCTGCCGGACGAAACGGATACCGAGGTCGACGCAGAGGCGGAGGCAGAGGCAGAGGCGGAAAAGGATGCAGGCACCACGCTGGACCTCTCCCTGGCCTCGGCTGGCGGGGGCGGGGCAATCAAGCAGGAGCCGCTGGAGGATCTGGCCCTTGGCTATGATAACGATGAGAATCGCTATCTGCGCATCAAGCAGGAGCTTCTCGGCACCGACGACGTCCAGGACTGCAGCAGGAGGATAAGCAACAACAACAACAATGTGCTAACGGACACACCTGGAGGGGATTTGCTCAAGGGGGAGGTCAATGGCAAGGAGGAGGAGGAGGAGGAGGGGGAGTCGGCCTACCTGCACGAGGGGGAGAGAGAACGCGAGACGGAACCAGAGCCAGAACCCGAACCCGAACCGGAACAGCCAGAGCCGGAACCAGAGCCAGAGCCAGAGGTGCCCATTGACAAGGAGAACCCACTGAAGTGCACCGCCTGCGGGGAGATCTTTCAGAATCACTTCCACCTGAAGACCCACTACCAGAGCGTGCACCTGAAGCTCCACCACAAGTGCAACATCGACGGCTGCAATGCGGCATTCCCCTCGAAGCGCAGCCGCGATCGCCACAGCTCCAATCTCAACCTGCACCGGAAGCTGCTCTCGACCAGCGACGACCACGGCCACCTGCCGCCCGGCCCTGGCTCCGGCTCCGGCTCCGGCCCCGGCACTGGCTCGATCACCGGCGATCCCCTGCTGGATCTGATGAGCCTCAATGTGAACCTCAACAACAACAAGGGCGGTGGCTTCGGCGGCTGCCCACCTGTGGGCGTGCCCGGCAACATTCAGGCCGAGATACTGGCGCGCATCTGTGCCGGAGCCCATGCCCATGGGCTGAGTGTGCCGCTCTGTTTCGAGGCACTGCAGCATCGCTTCGCTGTGGGTCATGGCCACGGGCATGGGCACGGGCACGGACACTCGCCCACAGGATTCGGGGATGGTGGTCCCAGTGCGAACGCCTTCATGGGTAGCGGCGATCCGAGGCTGTTGCTTAACCATGGCGGTAATCCGTTACTCTTTGCGGGACTGCCGCGACTGCCACGCTTCCCACAGCTGGCGCCGCACATGCTGGCCGCGGGTGCTGCTGCCGGCGGGCTGGGCCACTTCTGCAGACGCACCTCCTCCGATTCGAATTCGCAGCACTCGATCACGCCGCCGGTATCGAAGGGTTCGCCCCAGCCCCAAACCCACTCACAGTCACAGTATCTGCGGCCACGATCCCGTTCCGGATCGCCGGACTACGAGCAGCAGCAGCAGCAGCCTGCGGCAGCATCAGCAGGAGCGGAGGAGCAGGAGGCGGGCCAGAGGCAGAGTCCCGATCGCATATCATGACCATGTACCTCGTACTATGCCAAGGCATTGGCATTTTATCACTAAAATCGATCAACGATTAACGATTAACGATTAACGATCAACGAGCAGCCGCCGCCGCCACCCAAACACACACACACACACACACACACACACACACACACACAAGATATATATGAGTATATATATTCATTCATGCAATATCAGGCTAAAACGTAGGACTACAGCATTGCTCATAATTCACATCGATAAAAGGTGGATGGGAGGGAGGGAGGGAGGTCCTTGCCTCGTCCTGCCGCTCATAATAAAACAACAACAATATATACAATATACAATTTTACTAGGCTAATGCTAATATAAAATATTAGATGGATCAACTAGCATTTTTTTTTCTATATATACACACACACACACACACCTACACACACACACCTACACACACACACACACGTATAGTATATGTATGCATGTGTATGCGAGTCGCCCTTTTTTTTTAAACTTGTACTTATAAAAAATGGAAAAACTGTTTGTTGTTTTATGTACACAAGCGTCGACGTTGTAGAGAATTGATAAATGAATGGAAGGACGAAAGGACGGAAGGAAGGAAGGAAGGATAAGGGGCAGATGGATCGAGAGAGAATGTGGGATTACTTATATTAACAAAAGTACTAAATAAATAATTAACGATTATATATTGTTAGTGATACTCGATTATGTAAGTACCGTTTAGCCACTAAGCCAGCGCCTAATAATTTTTTTTTTTTTTTTTTCTCGCTAATTGAATCCCTAAGTGTATTTGTATATGATATAGGACAAAACAAACGATGATCGATGATGAGTCAACGACGAAACGCTTGCTAGGAAGAAACCAACAAAAACAAAAAACAAAAAAAAAACAAAACTGATAACTGATAACTGATTAGTGACTAGCGATCTATGATCACTGATCTGATACTACTATCTGATACATCGCGATGATCCGAAACCGAACCGAAGTTGTGTTGTTTTCTTTTTACTACAAACAAAAAAAAACCAATCCTAAAGTAATTATATAGTGAGTTAGTTAGTTCTGAACAGTAACCAGGCAAATACCTTCAACTCATATTTAAGCTATATATGTTTGCAATAAAATATCAATGAAAAATCATTACATCAATGGCTTCTTGTGTACCAGTGTTCTCTTCTTGTGGGGATGTTACAGGATCCAGAGCTCTGGCAGCATTCTGGCCATCTGGCGGATCTCCTGTCTAAGGATTAATGGTAGAAAGTATCTCTCGTGCAACTGAAAGACTAACATTTAGTTCCATAATATACATACGTACATATGTATGTACATATGTATGCTTGTGCTGAAGGGAAGGCCAAGCACTGTATATGTTGTTATTGGCTTCTGGGGATCGACTCAGCTGACGAACAGACGAAGCTGTGCAGGCAGTTGGTCAGCATTGGCACATCTTGGTATTGTATAGTCCTTTCCAGTACTCAGACTTTCTTCTGAAAGATAGGCAAAAAGAGTGAGATTTTATATATAGATTTATTCTCCATTTTTATATATTTTATATTTATTTAATGTATATTTCTTAGATTTCTTTTCCATATAGTAAAAAAGTTATATTGTTTCAAGGAAACCCCATTTGGGGCTACAATATTTGATATTTTGAGCACTGCTTGAATCGCTCAAGGAATACATCCATTCGTTGAATCGATTTGCTTTGATGGCATTGCAAAATACTGAAGCAAGACGACTCGTTGTTAAATTTTAATATTCCTTTTTTTATGGTTATTTTTTTTGGCATAATTATAGTGCATATCGAACTGAAGAAACAGCTCCAAACAGAGGCAACAGATAACAATAAATCAATGCTACTGCTATTAAAGATGTTGCAATATCGTTTTACATCTGAAACTCTATGAGAGAGAGTCTCACCAAAGACAATATAAACACTAAGATGTGTAACGCTCATACAATTCGGTTTTGTAGGGAGCGACGTTTTTTTGCAAAGGGACAAAATAAGCGCTGTCTCGCTTGCTCGATCTCCAGTGCGTTCGCAGATCTAAGAATAGAATGAACTACTTTCATTGTATGGTGGATGACACATCTTAGTGTTTATATTGTCCTTTGGGTTTTTTTTGGTTTGGGTTTGTAATGGATATGTTTTGCTAATTTTAGAGAATAGTTTGATAGTTCTATGCATGTGGGGGAAAAGCAATTGCAATTTTCCAACTGATAATAATTGGGATTGCAGATAGTACTCCATAGTTGAAAATGCAAAATGGAAGTTGGTTCGCCCCGAAAAGAGGGTTGATTCTAGCGAGCCATTTAATTTTAGATCGATTAAGGGAGCTCGTAAATTTAGTTGCCTTTGGGCCCTGTCCCGGCACTGCGAGGGCGTCAGTGTCCAAATAAATAAATGCAGCGTCGTCGTCCGCGTCGTATGGGTACCGCAAGTACTCGTATCGTATCTGCACATGCTGGCAGGCAGGAAGGCTGGCAGGGGGGCAGGGGGCATTGTCTGTAGGGTGTATCTCATGGATAAATGGTTCCATGTCACCCCTGGGTCTGTGCCTGGGCCTGTGCCTTGTCCTGTGCCACACCGACGCCATCACCATTGCAATGGCAATGGGCCCTCCCCTAGGACGGGCAGGAGCCGGGCCAGAGAAAGCCCGAAGCAATAGCACACCACACACACACACACACACACACACACACACACACACACACGTACAGAAAATAACAGAGCCCGGAGTCAGAGGCAGAGTCAGAGTCAGAGCCAGAGCCAAAGCCCGAGTCTCGGTGTGGTGCAATTTATTTAAAGTAACATTTTAGTGTTTCCTTCCGCTGAAATTCGTTCTCTTCCTTCCTGTTGGCAGGACTCGTACTCGTACTCGTACTTGTACTCGCGCTCTGTCTCTCTATCCTGTCTTGTCCTATCCTGTACTATCCTATCGTATCGAGGCCCCAGCTCGAACCTGAACCCGAGACGACAGGAGACCGAGGTGGAAAAAGAACAGATTGTGGGTAAATAAAATTGCCACAATGTTATCGTTAAGCCTGCAGCGGACACGCAGAAAACAACGGCAGCAACAAACAGTTAACAGCCATAAGGAACGAACGGGGTATGGTATGGGTATGGTATCCGTATCCACACATACACCTCCATATATAACACACACACATATGTACATATGTACTTTTACTATATGTACTCATACGAGTGGAGTGTATGCTGGCTGCCACCATATGGTGTACCATACATGTTGTACATACTCGTAAAAGCACTTGTATGGGTGTGTTTGTGTATGTGTCGGTATGTTTCGACCTTAATACGGGAATCGCTTAAATATATGCCATTTAGTGGCGCCAAACGCCGGAACAATGTATTTTTGGTGGAACATCAGACGAGAACCGAGAACAGAGAACCGAGAACAGAGAACCGAAAGCGAGCTATCAGATGCGAATATTCTATACGTAATTATACCTAATAATAATACCTACCTCCCCCAATTCCTCTTGTTCTAATAATGTCAAAACTACATCCATAGATCTTGTATGCACGATCGTTATCTGCCACCTCCTAATGGTATGATCCAGTCCAGTCTGAATTCCAGTCTCCTATAACCCTCCAATCTAATCTGGATCTTCCAGAGTTCAGAAACTTGAAAGACCAACGAAATGTTGAATGTTGAAATAAGTGAAATAGGACACCATTTTGCCAAAACTCCACATTAATATGCATGAAAATTGGTTGCTGGTCGATTCATCATGGAACGGCAATGGGAAAAATGGGAGAGCAGAGTGTTTCCTTATTTATTGCATATTCGAAACGGGGAACCCACGGACACCCACGGACTCGGCTGTGCATCTGGTGATGTGATGTGAGGGCCACTTAAGAAATCAGCAACAATAACTCTCAATGGGGATAAGTCCGGGCATCAGCGTGAGCGAGAGAGAGAGGGCCAAACCCTTTTGTCTCTCCTGGAAAACACTCTTCTCCATCCACCAATCCGTCCTATCCATCCATGCATGCACGACCTGACCTGACCTGACCCGACCGCACCGTCCTTCCATCCATCCATCTGTACGTCTGTCCGTCCATCAGTCCTTATCGGTGTGATTCCAACGGCATAGAACGAATTAAATGCTTATATGAACAACAGGACCTGACAGAGCTTTTGGCTTCAATGTCAAAGAGTTTCGAAAGTATTTCGAAACCAAGACCGACGCTTGAATACCCTGCACAAAAAGGCCACCAGTTCTACATGTATCTGGATTAGCCAGATGGGGAGGAAGATTGTGAATATGTACATGTGTTCTTAAGGGGTTACGGGGGGATAGTTCTGGGCAGTTCTGTACTCAAAACTACCAATAAAATCGGCATCCCCTTCCTGTGAACACAAAAATAATAATAATCAACAGAAATATAAAATACATCAAGCATCAAGGCTTCCCGAGGCGTGCCCTGGACATACATAGCTGCACACTTTGGGCATCGGAAGGAAGGACCCCAGTACCAGAAGGAGCAGCAGCACCAGCAGGACCTCCTCCACCATCAGGTGTGTGTGAGCCTTAGCGGTTCAAATCGCATTGACGTGTGTGCCAAAAGAGCGTAAAACCTCAGACACGTTGTCTAACTTTTATGCGTTACAGTTGAACCGGAAACGGAAATCTAATAGACCAAAGCATGAATAAGTGATGAAGCGAGAAAAACGTTGCCCGAACCCATGTCCCCTGCCCCCCCGCCTCCCGCCCCCGTGCATCCCCCAACCCCTGAGTGGGGGGGAGTGGACGCAAAACCCTTTTCAATGCTCGCCCAAAATCTTATCAGAGGCTTCAAGTTTTGCCTCCTCCCCCTCGACCCACCCATTCGACTTTTTACCGTTTTCCGGCGTTTTTTTTTTGTTTTCATTCCTTTTTCGGCATTTGAGTTTAGCCCCTGGTCGACGGGGGACGGGGGATGGGGGGGAGTGGCTTCTTGGCCAAACTTTGGCAGCCACAAAAACCTTTGTTCACTTCCACTTTGGACCCGGTCGAGCGGATGTGTGTGTGTGGGGGCGGACGGGGATGGGCATGGGTTCTGGCACGGCCTTGATATTGCCAACACATGTTTTCGGGAAGATTACCTTGTCAATCGGTTCGTTGAACGATTACTTTTCAAATGTTTCAGCCAGCCCAAAGGAACCCAGCAGGAACAAAGGGAAAGCTACTAAAGGCCAAAAGACCAGTACCAAAAACAGCAGGGAGAGGGTCACGATTGGGGCCGGGGCGGGGGCCAGGGCGGTGGCCGAAAACAATCTGGCGGCCCAGTAAAGCTGTCATGCGTTCTCCATAAGATTCACAACTTCCTTCCTGCTCGTCCTCTTCGGCAAATAGAAAGCATACAAACATACATATACCGAGTGTACGCACCACCAAACCAAACCAAACCGAACCACCTCGAGCATTCCCATTCCCATTCCCGGTTCTTCCCTCTTCACAGGAGATGGGATCCAGCGACAACATTGTTTTATTTCTCATTTCACAGGCAATGCAATAAAATCGCCTAAATACGCTCCGACCGAAGGTAAGTGGTTTCGTTTGTTCGCAGCAAAAATTCGCCTCACTGCATCACTGGGCGAGTGCGCCCCGCGGTGCAAACATTGGCGCCTTTTGCCCCGGCTTATCCACCGCCGACAGTGGGTCCAGCCAGCACTGGATCAGCCAGCACTCATCCTGCCAACGTGTAAATGCAATCCCCTACCCTTACCGAACACTGACTGACAGCGAGTTAATGCTAAAGCTAAGACTTCAAGAGTTTACTCGTCTTAAAGACAGAGATACCATGAGATAAACCTACAAATTAGTGTTGGTTACCGTCTCTAGAGTGCCATCAGTCGATGGACTTCTACAAATTAGTGTTGGTTACCGTCTCTAAAGTTCTCTCAGTCGACGACGATGTTTTCCAACACACACAGATGATTGTAAGCAGCAAATCGTATTTTCAAGGTAAGATTTTGGAGCATATATGTAGGTACCTCTCGCTCACACTGCCTGCTTTTCCCATCATCGTTTTTCCAGGTGGTGTCACTGCCTGTAGTCAGAGTCCCAAAACGTTTCTTTTTTGTATAAGACATCGATAAATTATCGACACCAAGCTATCGGTATTGTTGTCGAAGTGCCTGCCAAAACTGTGCAGCTCATTGAATGGGCCATAAGCCGGAATCAAGAAAAGATCTCATCGGATCTGATCTGATCTGAACTGCGCGTAGCGACATCACCTACATCCCATCCTGCCTCATCCTGCAGCAGCAAGGGGACAGGGCACGCAGGGTCATCCCACTCATATATGTATGTGTGTATGTATGTATGTATATTGCGGCTTGGCGTGCCGTGGCGTCCAAATGAATGTGACGACAGGACGCCCAATGGTCGGTCGGTTGGTCGGTCGATGCCCGTCGATGCCATTTATTCTCAAGGAAGTCAATTATAAATTATGATGACAGTGATCACAATGTTAATGGCATCCGAATGCGACATTACATTGCGGTGGGGGGGGAGGGGGGACCGAAAAACTTTGGGACACTCATTGGGGATTCATTCATTAAAGCCTACAACCTCTACCTAGGGGCATATACCACATCGTGTGTATCGTTTGCCCGGTCACAACATTTCTGTTGTCGTTAATAATTTAAAGACTGACTTTGTGGCATTTTATGGCTGCATTTTTTGCTTAACCGTCAAGTGCCCATAACGATTTAGACGATTGACAGCTGCGAAGTGGGTGTCCACGTTTACCTTTTGCTTGTACCAATGCCGACAGCTCCACTCCACTCCACTCCGGCCCTGGTCAGGTCGGGTCTGGTGTGGTCCGGCTCTGATGGTTCCTGGTTATCCAATGCTATTCCTCGATCTCTCTCTCTCTCTCTCTCTCTCTCTCGCTCTCTCTGTAGTTGTTGTCTCTGTCCGTGCCGTTGTTAAGTTTGTCATATTTTATGGCCCGGTTACGTCTGGCAGTCTCAGTCCTGGCCCTCAGTTCCCGGTTCCTGTTCCTGTCGAGTGATATATATGACAGGCGGATTTTTGTTTTAGTGGCATGGGTGACAATCCCTTTAGAAACGTTTTTATTTATTCACGCATGCTGGCAAAATGTGCCTCTTACACGCAATACAAGAAGAGAAAAGGCAAAGGATAGTCCCTGTCCCTGTCCCAGTCCCTGTCCCAGAGACAAGGACAACGACAGCAACGACAAAACAATGAGATAGCATGACCACTGGTCACATCGAACCATCCCGTACACGAACGGATGGATGGGTGACTGTGTGTAGTGTGTAGTAGTTAAGGTTTTGCATTATTAATTATTGTTAATTACCTGCAGTTTTTACAGGGGGAACATTCCCGTTTACAGGCCACGACACGTTGCACAACAAATCGACAGGTAAATATCGTAATTACAATGAGCATAAGACAAGCCTGATAAAGCCACTCCACACTCCACACTCCACTCGACTCGAACCCACTCCACTCCAAAAACAAGATCTCAACTGGTCTGGTCTATGCACTGAACCGTCTATACGTCCGTCTGTCCGCCCGTCCGTCTGTCCGTCCGTCTGTCCATCTGTCTCTTGTCACATGCTATGTACTCAGACTCGTACTTCTCTTTATGGCTAATTGGTTGTTCTGGCATTTAATTTACTGTCTGCCATAAAGGTCACCAAGGTATTTGATGTGATACCGCACAAGACATGCATATAGTACGATACATTAATACATATGTGATTATAATAATTAGTGTTTAATTATGAATATATTAAGGATACTTCTACTCTCTCCAGAATGGTACTCTCCCCTTTCCCTGTCCAAGTCTCGTAAATAGGTGTGAAAATAATGGACTGAACGATGGATGGCAGGAAACAAATCACATGCCTGCCCCAAGTAGTCAAAACACAGTGTGTACTGCATATGTGGGAAGACGTGTTGAAATGGAAGAAGCTTTTTCCACCTCTGCCACATCTGCCGCATCCACAGATGTACAGATGCACAGATCATGCGGCGAGTATGCAGGAGTATGCCCATGTCAAGCGGAGGCGGAGGCGGCGCCACCGATCGTAACCCTAACAAGAGAGTGGAGAGCCAACTGAAGTCCAGTCGTCCACTGTGCAGGTGGAGGTGGCGGCTAGGGGGTACGGGGTAGGCATAACAATAGCGAAGAGAGCAGAGGCAATCAAGTACGCTCGTTGCAACTCGTTGGGGTTGGGGGCAACAAAAAAATGGAGGAACGGACAGGTCAGGATTAATGGCTCTCGCTCCCAAGAAGAGAAGAGGACCTGGCCGCCAGGTGACTGTGTGTTTGTGTGTGTGTGTGTGTGTGTGTGTGTGTGTGTAATATGAGCAGATGCCTTAATAGATGCAGATGCTCCAACCATGGGGCCAACAAGTTGGCTCAATCAATGGCAATACGCGTACCGCGCGTACCCCCAGGAAATGCCACGAGTTTAATTATTGAGAATATAAATATGTACATATGTATATGTATGTACATGTATGTGAAAGTGAGAGCGCGGCGTTCTATCTGCTACGTACTACCTTGATGAATTTCCGATTGGTGGCACATTGTTGAATCATAGAAAGTGTTACCCGATATTCAGTCACATTTCCCGCGAAAAGTCCATCGAGGCCAACAAATTCAAAAGTCTAAAAAAAAAACACATTTCCATATAAAAGACATTTCCATATATGTATATATTTTCCGAAAATATTGAAACTCATCTCCATATGTACATAATTCTAGCAGAATAAGCTAATTTTTATTTTTTTGATATTTTTTGAAATTTTTTTGAATTTTATTATTCATATTTTCCTCTTATAATTTCTCCTATAAGAAAGATGATTCTGGATATAAACTTGTCTTCAAATTCTCACCAAAATATTGAACTATTTACAAAAAAATCCAAAAACTTTGTTCAATATCGGTTAACCCTTAAAAAAGTCGGCAGGCCGACCTGACGAATCATGGCCACAACCTTCTTCTTTTCTTCCTTCCAATAAGCCGGAGACGAGCGAATATCTCGAAGAACAGAACCCTATATCCACTCCTCATCGTGGTGCATAAGTCCCCCCTTAGAAATTCTCATTAAGAGCGTAAGCTGCTGTGCTCCGATTTTGTAAGCAGAGAGAAATATCATTGCGAATCTTAATGAGTTCTAACTTCTAACAAATAAATAATAAAATAAATAAAAAACAGAAAATAATATTTATAACCATTTTAGAGGGACATCCGAAGCACAACATTTATAAGAAATTCTCAGCAATATGTTTGCCTAAACTTTTGCTGAAATCTGATTTTGAACTGGTCAACTTTTCCTTGCTTCGACCGTAGCACCAATTACAGGGAAAATCAATGAAAATTCTACCCTTTTCTATCCGTACGTTTGTCTCGTTTGATATCCGGGAAATATCCATCTGTCCTTCCATGATTTTTGTAACCCCCAGACTATTTATTTTCTCTGTTTTTTTTGGTATGGTATCTCTCTCAATTTTTGCTGGCATTTTTCCTGAGAGATCACAAAAACAACGAGCGAAATTTAATTCTTGCTCTTTCCACTTTCCCAAGTTTTCCCAATGTTCCCGTTCGGCTTCCAATATCCTTTGGCCTTTCCCTGAATCTTACCAACAATCAGCAGACACTGAGCTTGGGCTTCAAAGTTTCTTGGGATTACACATCCATATATCAAATCCCAACAAGGATACCTGCTTATCGAGTGTGAGTGTGTGACACATTCAGTTGGCTTAATTGACTGCATTATTTATGAGTTGCCAGAGGAGCAGCAGGAGTGAGGACTGTCCCAGGACTACACCCACACCGACACCCTGGACACCCCAAGAAAAGGGTTGACATATGGTTTGTGCCACATCACAGTACAAGTGGTCAAGCCTGGAGATGGGAATGGGTTTGGATTTGGATTTGAATTCGGATTTGAATTTGTGTGTAAACTATTTCCCATCGCTCCAGGTCATAAAATATTCAAGAAGTCAATTTAGTATAACGGAGTGGTATGGTATGGTATGGTTGCCTTGCAGTTCCAGTTCTTGGCTCCACGGATTGATTTGCGAGTCAGCCAGAGCGGTGAGAGACCATTAATTAAATGTAAGTTTCCTGGGAGATCAGGATGGAACATCCGAATCAGAATCGTTTGTCACGGCTGCCCAGAGAGCGGGGCGCTCGCATCTATGGCCATGGCTCGTAGTACTCGTAGTAGTACCTCTCGTATGGGTCCAGCAGCAGACATCCGGCCCTGACGCTGGGCTACCCCCCAACCCGATCCGACCCGACACGACCCAGCGTTCGTTTTGGGACATGGACAGGGGCAGGGGCATGGGGCATGGAGCATCGCGGATCGCGCGTCCTCTCAGGGCAGGGAAAAAATAAATTACTTTAAACGTTTTTCGAATAGCAAATTGCAGATTGTCATTTCGAAAAGACATACCTTGCCACACATATCAGTGTCAATGACTGGCGGGGAGCTGGATGGAGTAGGGGGGGGGGGTATTATGGGGTCCCGTCCCGGAATGGGAATGGAGATTGAGGGACTGGACACTGGGCCAGGCTCTGACTCTGTCTCTGTCTCTGTCTGTGGCTCTCACTCTGGCCTGAACCTAAAATGACGAATGACCACAAGACAAGAGGCGCAGCAGCAGCAGAGCAGCAGAGTGAATCGGGATCAGGAGATGAGAACCTGGCAAATGGCGAACGGCGAACGACGATTCCCTGGAATTGAGATTGGGTTGAATTTTTATAATTGAGTTGAGCTGAATTTTTAATCTCTTCTTTTGTTCTGCTCGTAGCTTCTCCTTGTCTTGTCTTTGGTCCCCCCATTGGTGGCTATGGATATTGATATGGGATATACTCGTATGTGGAGAGTGCCACACAGATGGGAAGGAAGTACGGAAGTAAATCGATTAGCCATGGCTTGGAATGGTAAGGTTTTAGTTTTACTATATTTATAATCTGTATAAGGAATAACATGGAATGGAAACACTAGGTTAAATCACTAACCATATCTCACTCTTCCAGCTCTCTTCTTTCATCTAACCCGAAGTAAATATAAGATATATTACATCTGAGTATACATAGGTAGTCTCTATATGCCCTATGCTACGCTGTCTATATGTGCCACACAGACCTAAGAAGCAATTGATTATGAAAGCAAAGCACTATATCATGAGTACAACTACAAGCACTGGGAGCACTAGGAGCACTGGGAGTATTACCAAAGTTTTTGCACTATAAACGGTCGGTTGGTAGTATGCTATGAGGTCCCACCATTTGCTTTTGGGGTACAGTAAACTACCGGCATTGCTCTGAATTATTGACATCTGGTACCATGCCACCAATCTCCCGACAGATTATGAGCACTTTGAGCTGCTGCTGTTGAGGCAACCTTCTATTACACACAGGTACACACACAGGGGGGGGGTGGGGGTGGGGCAATGGAATGTACCGAGTGTATCTGTATCTGTGTGTAAGTATCTACCCATAATGCAAGTGCAGACAAGTTCAGCCCCAACTTTAGCCCCAGCCAAATGCAATTTCACTGTCTGACCATCGATCCCTTCTGTCCAAAGCCGCCGCATGAGGTGCACCAATCTACCAATATACCAATATGGAAGTTTTAGTTGACGTCGTCGTTACTGCTGCCCGATGCCCGCTGCCCGCTGCCCGATGCCTGCTGCTTGCTGCCTGCTGCCATCGTCAATCGTTGGAGTTGGAGAAGGAGGCTGCTGCTGCTGCTGCTGCTGCCATCGTATCAAGAGCGTGTAGCAAAATTCGTGCCGTGACCGCCCCTTTCAATTCTGTATTATCAGATTAGCTCTTTTCATAAGCTATTTGTTGTTGCTGTATGGTGCAGCTTCAGCTTTTCTTTTTGTTGCTTTTTGCTGCTGCCTCAGTAATGCTATTGACCGCTAGCATTAAGTTAAGTTACGATCTGGTACATAGGCATGGCCAAAGAGATGCTCTACGATGATGACACTGCTCTCCGACTCCGTCTCCAGCTTCAGAACACACATTGGGGGCTGTGCAAGAGAGAGAGTTGGGTTAACCATACGACAGGTGCACTTAAAGAAAAAGAGAGAAACAACTAAAAAGCAAATAAGAAAACAAATCGATGCCTGAAAAAGGTTATCCCATAAAAGAAGAACAGAACCGAACAGAACCGACCGGACAGACTCGGACAGTCCATGATGTACGGAGATATTTCCGTCATAAGGTCAACTATCTGATGTACAAATCAGTGGGCCAAATTTTACTCGAAGCTGAAGCTGGAGCCATAAAGAAGCTCCTCTCTCTTTCTCTCTCTCTCTCTCCCTCTCTCTCTTTCTCTCTGTCTGTCTACCAAAATGATCGAAAATGTCGGTTGTCGGAGGAAAGTTTTGAAAGAGTTTTAGCTGTTTCATTCCTGAATGAAACATATCATTGTCTATACTCTGATAACTCTCAAATGAAATTAAATTTCTATGAAAATATCTAAGAAATATCTAAGTTTCGTTTAGGTTAGGGTTAGGTTAATCCGGACGACCCTCAATGGGGGCCTCTCATAGGCCAGTCCATAGGTTGTGGACCTTCACGTGAGGTGCTAGTGAGATCCCCTAGACCTACCCTAGAATCGAGGTGTTCCTTTGGCCTCTTCTTGGATACAAGAAGTATTAGAAATCGAAGAAAAAACACTTCAATTTTCTTGTCCTTTGAACATACTTTATTCTAAATGTTATTTAAAATATATTACAAAATGTATATGTACTATAGGTATTATTAAGTCAAACTTATGATCTGTATATAAAAAAAAGATGAGCATTAGATACTGTTTCACTGTAGTTCCAAAAGGGGGGGGAATACTGTTTGACTGTAGTTCCTGATGGTTCCCTAATTGCATATTGGTTGAAGGGTTCTACTGTATAGGGATTATTCCTTCCTTGTTCCTCAATCATCCGATGTGTCTGTTGCAGCTGCTGTTGCGTTCTACGCTTGAGACTTGTGGTGTCAATCAAAGGCGATTATTTCGGGGTATTCCCCGTGTGTCTAACGCCACAAGCATTCCATCGGTTGTCGCATCCACTTGTCGGCATACGGACTTGGTCCGTATTGCTCCTGCTGCTGCTGCTGCTGCAACTGATGATGTTGCTGTTGCAAGTAATAATTGTGTTGCTGTTGCTGCCGCTGTTGCTGTTGCTGGTGTTGTCGCTGGTAGTAATTGCTGTTACCAGGTCGATGATGATGCTGCTGCTGATGGAAGTGCGATGATAGCGTCGTCTGTTGTCGATGCTGTTGCTGTGCCTGTGCCTGTGCCAGTGCCGCTGCCTGATGGTAGTTCTGCATCAAGATTGTATGATGATGCTGATGCTGCTGCTGCTGCTGCTGCTGCTGCCGTGCCGTATCGGCAATGGGAAAGTAGGCAGCATGCGGCTTGAACATCGAATGGGCTGCATAGAGCTGCATCTGCTGCTGGTAGGGATGAGCCGCCTTCGAGCGTCCCAGCAGATGCTGGCTGCGTCGCAGGCGACCCGTTGTCTCGCCAATGGTCAGATCCTCGGCATACGGATCCAGGGCCCAGTAGTGGCCCCGTCCGGGATCGTCCAGGGCGCGCGGCACGCGCACAAAACACGGATTCAGGCTGAGGTTGTGCCGTATGGAGTTCTGCCAGACGCTCTTGTGGTTCTGGTAGTACGCGAAGCTGTCGGCTATCCACTTGCAGATCCCGCTGAGGGTCAGTCGCTTCTCCGGGCTGCTGCGGATGGCCATCACGATGAGGGCGCTGTAGGTGAAGGCGGGCTTGCTGGCGTCCTTGGGGCTGGTTGTGGCACTGCCGCCGCTTCCGCTGCTGCCGCGGCTCTCATCGGAGGAGGCATCCTCGGAGCTGTTGCACGAATGACTGGGACTGGACGGCTGGAGGTAGTACTCGCCCCCGCCCTTCTCGGAGAGCAGCGACCGGATGGAGAAGCTGGACTGAAACACTTGCGGGCTTGTCGTGGTCGTATCCATATTTCGATGTGATGTGTCACTTGTCAGGATCGTCGTTGAACTGTGAAAGATTCGGCTCGACTGTGGCCTATATATGTCTATATCCCGAATCGCTGTAGTCTTCGGGTGTCGGAAAAGCTGGGGGGATTATGGGTATATCCTGTGTGGGACGGAGAGATCTGCACACACAGATCTCCCCTTTAATCGCCATGCAGGGCGCAGATCAGATCAATGAAAGCCATGGGATTCATTCATTGATCCACAATCTCCTTTCGCTTCGTGGATTAGCCATTCTGGCCGAGCGCTTTCTAAATTGGATTAATTCTACCTGCTCCTCATCTGCATCCTCATCCTCCTCATCCACTCGAACTCGCACTCGCACTCGCTGTGCGCAGCCCAGATTTACGCTCTGCCTCTCAATCCCAGTCTCTCGTTAATCAACCCTCGCAAATATTTGTAAATTGTTCACGCTTAGTCCAAGCCAATTACTTGCAGAGATACATAAGAGTATGTGTATGTGTGTGTGTGTGTGTGTGTGTATCCGTGCTCCTAAGATCCTAACATCAATCATAAATCAACTATTTACAATCATAAGGATGATTATTTTCATTTTCGGAATGGAATATTTATGATCCTAACTTGAATATAGATTGCAGATATTCTCCAAAAGGGATTTACATTTCGTTGGAATCATCTTTAGGAGAATATCATGGGTCCAAAACGTATTTCTAGGTGCAATTTTACTCTCTTCGGGTGGCTCTTTGGATGGTTAAAGTTAGACCTCAATATATGGATGGATTTTGGATGCCTGGAAACGGGGAATAAGTTCTATGAGTTTCCTTTGATTGTAATTGTCTCTATAGAGCAGGCATCTTTGATTGACAAAATTCCCATTCCACATGGCAGAGACTTGGCTTTTCCCCCCAAAAATGATTATTTTGCATGTCTGCTAGAGGGGTGGGGAGGGTGGGTTGGTGGGTTGGTGCTGTGTGCTGTGTGGGTGGGTGGGTGGGTGGGTGGCTAGTGCCCATAACAATCTAAACTAACGCTAAATATCGAGAATGTTTATCAAGGCCTGTGCCCAGGGGGGGGTTGAGACGTGTAGGGGGAGGGGGACGTATGTATGTACCGTACGTACGTACCACGAGTAGACCCCGCTCTAACTAACAAATTAGTTGCAGTTGGCAGAAAGTACATTATCAGTTTTTGACTGCCAACATTGCCACACCATGCCACGGCGGCCACACCATGCCCCAGTCGCAGTTCCAGCCCCCAGACACAGTCACGCCCACCCCATAGCATTCAGTTTTGTTGCTCCTCCGCCCCACCCATCACATATGTATGTGTGTGTGTGTGTGTGTGTGTGTGTGTGTGTGTGTGTGTGTGTGTGTGTGTGTGTACATGCCTCCCGTATACACATAGATACACGCTCTATATCTATCCATCCATCTATCCGAGTACGTGTGTGTGTGTGTGTGTGCCACACCGACACCCCGACCGACCGACACCCCGACCGACATTCACCTGCACCGTAAGCCCAAGCCCAAGCCAAAGCCCTGGACTCCCCGTCCTCCCTGGACTCCCTCTATGTACGATACTAGAGCCATTTACATGCATCCATCCGTCTGTCCATCCATCCATCCGTCCGTCCATGTGGAAGAACCTGCCACATCGGCACCCCATCGTGTACATGCCTGCCTGCCCCCGATGGGTGCACAAATGATTGCTGAAACTACGAGTATCGGTTGTTCCAAAAATACAACAAGCTTGCGATTCCAATTACGGGTAGCATTATGGGGCCAAATGTCCTCCAAACCGAAAGACATCCAGCGATCCAGCTTCTTGGTGTATTATTTGGAGAACTCTAACTAAATAACTATTATATTCTCTTCCGCTTAATAGTCAAAGTATCAACTAGTATCAACTAGTATCTAAGACTATCTAATAGTTAGTCCAGGGAAGTCATCAGGTGACCATTCCATAACAATTTCCGTTCGATGCTTCGGGCTCGGGGTGCTTGGGGGTACCCAAAGACTGTGTATGTTTTTGTTGAATTCGGGGACCGACTCAGCTGCCAAAAACCCCGCCATTTAGCAGTGTTTTTCGTTACTCCAAGGAAATATTATGAGAACTATCCAACAGAAACTGATGACTGACTGGTGACTGATGGATGTTACTTCAAAATTGTCTGGCAACGTCTGGCAACTCCTCTGATTGATGCTGGCATGAATTCGTCTCCGTCTCCGTATAAACAGGGGTTCTAGAATTCATACAATTCACAGTATAAACATAATTTAAGTCTAGATAAAAGTGAATTCGAATTTCAATAAATTGGTATTAAAATACTGAATAATTGCTTGAAGTATTTTTCGGTATGTCCTCTCTTTACAGTCCTTCTCTTGACCCTAGAAAGATTCCAAAACAAATCACCCAAATGGACTCTCTGGGTGGGTAAATTAATAGCCTTTCGTGATTGAATGCATTGACAGCGACAGAGTAACGGACACAGGATAAAAATGTATGTATGTATGTATGACTGCGTGAGGGGGGGGCATCAATAATTGTGACAATTTCTCACTCCCCATGAGATGCCCATGCCCCTTGCCCCTTGCCCCCTGCCCCCTGCCCTGGCCCCATGCAACTATTCGATTAATCAAATATTACGAGTATATTGTAAAAGCTCTCAATATGACAAAAGTGGAATTAATGATATACTTGAATACCGATTCCAAAAAATCCAACCAACCAAACAGAAAAAAAAATGAGAGAGAGAGAGAGAGAAGTCAAAAAGGCAGAAAAGGCCTGAAAACAACAAATCATCAATTGACAAATCGATGCGCATCACTAAAAACTCATTATTACAATAACAGGACGCAGCAGCAGCAGCAGCAGTCGCAGTCGCAGCAGCAGATCTTAGCCAGAAAAGACAGAGCAGAGCAGAGCAGAGCAAAAGGGCCAGTCAGTTGCCAGTTTCTTTATGGAATTTTCTCCCCGTCCTTGGTAACACAGCATCAACATAACCATCATCATGTCTGTCTGTCTGTCTGTCGTCAGTCCAGCTGTCCATCTGTCCATCTGTCTGTCTGTCTGTCTGTTCGGCTGGACTCACCCACCTCCTCCATGCCAGGCAGGAGGCATGAGGCATGAGGCAGTCAACGTTAACGCTGGGCTCTCAAAATCGTCGCATTCGTCATCGTCATATCAGCCGCTCATCTTGTAGTTGAGTGCGAGAACAGTGGTCATTATCTGTTCAGATTTTGTTGCCCTCTGCCTGGACACAAAGGGCAGGCGGATACCTACTACATACATACATATATATAGGGATCTATATGTACATATGTATGTATATGTCTGGCGACAACGGCGGTGGAGAAACAATTTTGTAGTCCACTGCAATCATTGCCAGGATCAGGGCTCAGAGCTCACAACCAAGAGTGGACTTTGGTAGTGCAGTGTAGAGTGAAGTGGAATGGAGGAGTGCAGTTGTGTGTGTGTGTGTGTGTGTGTGGAGTGTGGAGAGGCAAACTTAAATCCACTTTGCCTCATTCGTAATTTACCAGGTTAATGGCAAAAGGAGGGAACCCAAAACTGAAACAAGCTAAAGGCGACAGCCCCAGTCCCCAGTCCCCAGTACCGTCCAAAACGATGGCGAACAGCCAGGCCAGAGCCAGAGATGAGAAGAGGAGGCTAACCAAACTAGACTGAACAATGGTTGGTCTCTAATCCATTCGATAAAAATGGCCCCAGCCTCGGACAGCTCATCTCATCTCAACTCTCATCTTAACTCGGTCTCCAGGTCCACCGTCCAGAGAATGTCCGAGTGCCGCCTGCCGCATACCGACTCTGTCTCTGTCTCTGGCCTGTTGGCCTGTCCATCCATCTATCCATCGAGGGAGAGACACATACAGCAACCAGCAAGAGGTAGAGCCACCAGCCACCAGCCAGTGTCAGAGTCGCAGTCGCAGTCCCAGTGAGAGCCACATATACATACATACATACATTATTCCAATTCTGATGGTCATCATCTTTATCATTAACTTTTTGCCATCGAAGATTATGGCCAGTCGCCCCCCAATCCCTTCCCCGGTTCCCCCTGTTCTCTGTCTTCAGTCGTGCCCTGTGCCCTGTCTGTGGTGTCCATGTGAGCGACAATGGCGCAGAGTGAATTAAAAATACAAAAATGAAAATAAATCATCATCAGAGACGCATGTCAAATTCATCTCTTGTCTGCGTGTGTGTTGGTTGGGGGACTAAGGGGGGATTGGGGGGTTTAGGGCGGATTGGAGGGGGGGTTCTGGAGACTGAGATTGAGATTGAGGCGAAGACGAGCCAGAGCCAGAGCCAGAGACGTCGCCCCGACGGTTGGTTGGTTGTTGAACAATGTCATTGGAAATGTAACATGATGAAAATAATTAAGATGCCCCCCGGCCAGGAGAGGAGAGGAATGTGAGCCACGAGTGCGGTCCAAAGGCGATTCCACCTATCGCCATTCTCGTGGCTAATCGGTAGATCAGTGGGAAAACAGGGATACAGGAATGCACGATAATTCGATGACAATTGAAATGCAAGAAGAAAGACGCGAAAGGGATATATCTGAAGGTAAGGTACATATATTTTTATCGTTTGTATAACTTATGAGTATTTTTACTCAACTTAAATCAAACAAAAATATTTTACATTTATTAATCTCAATACAGTGATTATTTATTAGGTATTATATATCCCATTTTTTTTTTTGGGTATTTTTCTTGTAAATCAGTTGTAATAAAAACCTGTAGAAGAGCCTGCAGGAAAGCACAGACAAATAATTATCCAAAAATAATATATGTATAAGAATATGAATAACTTCATTAATGTAGATAACAAATGTAGATAATATAATATGTAGATTTAGATAATATTGAATATTGAATATACAAATCTCCAATCCGTGCATCGGATAACTCCATCATGAAGATATTGCTATCAAACAGACTCAAGCTCAAACTCAGATTCAGATTAATTTTGATGGTATGACACCCATTACTTTATACCCCAAAGAACATTAAACCTTCAGGTACCAATTCAATTATTGAATAACGAATAGCACTTTGAATTCGTTAAAAGGGCAAAGGCCACCAATAAACCAAGAGGCAAGATGCAACCGAAATAATGTGAAATAATCCCAAAACTCGAAAAATGTCTTGTTAAAAAGTGTCAAAGGCGAGTTATGTGGTAATTAACTAGCATCCCAGCAGTAAAATCTTCGTCTGCTTCAGTGGCGAAGTGTGAAAAGAAATCGGCTTAGAGCCAAAGAATCACACACAATTGGGCACACAGACAGACGGACAATGGGCCCAGGCTGGACATGTAATCAATCAAAATTAGATGTGACTTAGGGCAGGGCAGTAGTGCATATTGTGACAAAAAGCGCTGAAGCTGAAGCTGGAGAAGTGGCAAACCGAATCGAAGCCAACGTAGAGGTCACAAAAGCCACACAGAGTCCAGAAACAGAAGCAGAGACAGTGACAGAAGCAGAGACAGAAGCAGAGACAGAGCCATAGATAGAGACAGAGATAGAGACAGAGATAGAGACAGAGATAGAGACAGAGATAGAGACAGAGATAGAGACAGAGCCAGTGACAGAGCCAAAGGCATAGATAGAGCCACTGACAGAGCCCCATATTCAAACTCGAATTAAGACACCACACGCAGACACCAGAGACACAGATACAGATTCTGATACAAATACAGATACTGATGGTAAGAATGCGCCCCCCCCGTGGGGATGCGTTGACAAACGGCTGAGCCAGAGACGCGACATGGAAGAGTTGTTGTCCCCCGAGTCATAACAGAGTCATCGCCGAAATCGCCCTGGATTCGCTGGGCAGTGGGGTAGGCATTACCTTGGCTCATCCATCTACCTGGTTATCCCAGATGCAGATAAAGGCCTCTGCGAAACCGGCAATCAGTGGGCTTTAATAACAAGCTCCAAGATTCAGGACCGACAGCCATTCCCATTCCCACAATCTGAGTGCTGAGTGCAGGGTTTCGTACCAAGCATTGAGAACATTATTGTCCATCGATCCTGAAGCTCTGCATCTCTGTACTTATCAGCCGATCAAAGGAGAGGCTTACGGGGGAGGGGGGAGAGGAAAAACAATGTCAACCAAACGATTGCCAGAAATGTTTACAGAGTGTAGATGTAGATGTAGATATCTACTTGGAATAGGGTGCTTCAAATTTGATATACTTTCGCTCTAGAAGTGATCCAAAGATTCCCGAATAGAGGAGAAAATTCGATCGATATTGGATTGTTGAAACCCATCTATCACTCGTATCGGAAGGGAGGGAGATGCCCTCAATGGAATGACCTTGCGTAATAGCAGGTAGCCAAAGTAGAGGCGGCCATCAGAGTCAATCAGAGGCACCACCGCATGACACACCAGAGAGAGAGGGAGAGAGAGAGAGAGCGGGAAAGAGGATCGTTAAAAAGAGTGAGTTCTCAGGTAACCAATGGATTGGTTCAAGTTAGTGATTGCAGAGTTTAATAGCCGCATTATTACAGCCAAACAGAGCCAAACAGAGCCAAACAGAGCCATGCAAAAACAATAAAAAAAATGAAACTCCTCGACGAAAAAGCAAACCAAACCCACAAGCAGCAGCCACAGAAAGCCACACACTATCCAGCGAATATCCAGCGAATATCCCAGGCACCGTTCAAGTTCCAGTTATGCCCATAGTAAGTGCGCCTGCGCCCCGCCAGCAGCAGCAGCCAGCAGCAGCAGCATCAGGAGCCGAGCATAAAGAGGCTGTGGATGTGGATGTGGATGAGGATCAGAGGAGGCCTCTCCTCTGCAACATTAATGCTCTCCAAGTTAATGAATATTGTGTTTCATAGCCTGCCGCAGAAGGCTGAAGTCGTCTTTTACAGCTTCCGACTGGAATCCGTTTTGCCCACTGAAAATACAACCGATAGAGTCCCAACACCGCTTCGAGAGATGGAAGCTTGAAGCTGAAGCTGAAGCTTTGGCAACGGTTTGGGTTTGGGTTTGGGTTTGGCAGCAAATGGATCGTCGTCGTCGTCGTCGTCGTCGTCTGCATCTGCGCCTGCGTCGCCAGGGAAGGTCGTGCACGCCATCAACAGATCACCACGACACACTTACGCCGCTGTAGCGCCGTCCATGCCATAGCATACCATACCATACCCTCCTCTGTATGCATCCTCCGATTCACCGATCCACCGATCCACCAGGAAGAGTGAGCAAGTGTAGGCGTAATTGTTTTATGTTGCTCGCTTCGCTACGCAAACTCTTTTTCGAGGCTCTGCCTCTGTGGCTCTGTGGCACTCCGTGTGGCTCTGGCTGTGGCTCTGGCTCTGGCTCTGGGCCTGTGTGGATGGCTATGGCGATGGAGATGGTTTCGACTCCAAACAAATATTACCAGACTCGTACTCGTACTCGTACTCGTGCAATATCAAACGCTGACTGCCACTTTGACTGCAACTGCAACTGCGGCTCATGTCATGGCCATGGCTATATGACTGTGAGCTTCATCGTTCCAGAAGCAACATGCCTTTTAAATTGGCCGACTGCCCCGCCTACCACAGCCTACCACAGCCTACCACAGCCTACTACAGCCTTTCAGTCATTCAGCCTCCATGCTTCTGCTGCTGCTGCTTATGGCTGCACTTGACTCTAAACTCCGCTTCCATCTGCCATCTCTGCCTAGGCTGGCAATGAGCGCATTTTCAATTTTATGCTAATTAGTTTGGATTTGCTTGGGAATGGCGTTGGAGGAGGAGCTGCAGTTGGCTGAGGAGCAGGCACAGGAGCAGTGGAACAGTGCAACAGTGCAACAGTGGTGTGCCGATTGCCAGGGCTCTGCCAGAGGTCGGTGCTTTGGGCTCTGGGCTCTGGAGATGTTGGCCAAGGTGCGACTGCCTGCAGTAGTTGGGGCCTAAACGCCTTCCAGCCATAATACAGCTAAATTAATGAATGATTGCTCCCGTTAATAGCTCAAATCAAAAGGGATCATCACATCTCGGATCGGATCGGATTGAGTCGAATCGGATTAGAGTTCAAAAGGTCATGAAAAAAAGATGATTTGGAAGATGACCCAGAAACTATAGCGTTTACAAGAATAGCAATCACACAGCTGAAAAGAAAAAGAGACAACAATTAATAATTGCGATATTATTAAGAATTTTCGGGCCATTTTGTCCGTATATTCTACCCATTTTCATTCCTCTTTAAAACATTAAATGAATACTCCAGAAATATAATATGCTTGGGACTATTGGAATTTAATTTATGCGCATTTCTCGCAAAAGGTCCACCGACGCCAAACAATTAAAAATCAATAAAAACGCATTTCAATATAATTTTTTCGGGATGTTATTTTTTTAATAATTGACCAATTAAACCGCCAATTAATTGACATATAATTTTATTAACTTTGATCTGAAACATATGAAAACGAGGGGGAACGTTGTGAGCAGCGGCAAAGGCCGCGGCTCTACTTTATACCCGGTACTCAGTCAGAATATACATACATTCATGAGCTTACAATTTATGTAATTTATTATATGTTCGCAAAAGGGACGAATTAAATTTTGGGCAAAAAATTATGTCGAATCCTATGCTAGATTTTTATATATTAAAAGTTATCTGTTTCCATTTTTTTTACATATACTTTTTACATCAGCTTCTACATTTCTACATGACATGTATAACTACTCATACGAGACGTGTAACTAAGTGTGCGAGAGAGAGAGGGAATGAGTAAGCGCTTGGCAGGCGTTGCGTAGCCACTGAAATTCGATTTGTTTCTTCTGGCCATAATAATGATCCGACCTGATCCAGATTCGGCAATCTGATAGATTTGGCTATTTTCCATGATTCTGCATTTTTGGTTTTCTCGTATCTTAAATTGTGGATTCCACAGATTTTCGTCCTTTGTGGGGGCGGAAAGGGGCGTGTCAAAATTTTGAAATACACTTGGAGTAGTGTGATAACAGAGGAGACTGGATACAAAATTTGGTTGCTCTAGCTTTAATAGTCTCTGAGATCTAGGCGCTAATGAAGACGGACGGACGGACGGACGGAAGGACGGACGGACGGAAGGACGGACGGACGGACAGACAGACATAGCTATATCGACTCGGCTATTAATGCTGATCAAGAATATATATACTTTATGGGGTCGGAAACGCTTCCTTCTGGGCATTACACACAACCGTTATCACCACAAATCTAATATACCCCTATACTCCTCGAGTACCGGGTATAATTAGCAAAAGTTCACTTTTTTGGTATTTTTTTCTCATGTTTTCCATTATTACTTTCGCCTATAAGAAAGATTCTTCATTCTTCATAAAAGTTTTTCCTCAAAAGCCTCTTCAAGATATTGAACTATCTAAGAAAATCCCATATGCATAGGAAATCGAATCACATCCTTGAGCGCCACACCTCTAAGGATAACTAACAGAAACGAAGCCTCTCCAGAAGTGAATCGTTACCATAAATCGAATACTTACAAAACTTATCAAATATTGAAGGGCATTCCAAAAATGGAGAATATATAATATTTTATGCTGTTCTCGAAGATATTTCTTGGTATTCGAGTCAAAAGGCAACGAAATACGCAGGATAAACGTGTGTCGGATATGGCAAAGACATATGTATAATACATAGAAATCAACATATTCCAATATATATGCACATATCTGGGAAGATTGGACTGTAATGGATGTATCATACAGTAGCTGGTAGCTTCTGTGTGCACGTATTCCTGTGGCATGGGAGATGATGCTGGGATGAGACAGACCTTGGCATTGGGCCGCCAGAATGGCAATAACATCAATTTCCTGTTAATGTCCATATTGTACCTCTCGATACACGGGGGGGGGGGCAACAACAGCAGAGGCACCGTCTTTAGCTTCAGCTTCGTCGTCGTCGTCGGCACCGGCAGAGGCACAAAAATTTAATTGAACTCAATGCAAATTATGGTGAAGAGAATTTTCCCACAGATTGCCAAAGGTTTTAACGATACTTTTTCTCTCTCTCTCATCTTATGGACGTAATGAGCCTTAAAGTCAAACGTAGACCTGACAGCTACCAATGGCTTAAACGTAGCACAGAAGCTCTGCAACTAACCACAAATCACAATAACACCATGCCACACCACACCACACCACAGTATGGGCTTGGACCTCAGCCTGAGCCTTAGCCAGAGCCTTAGCCTGGGCTTCGACCTAACCGAGAATATGGGAAGAGTCGAGGCAACGCATAATCATTATCACTCAAATTGGGGGCCCCTCTCAATTGGTCGGCCCAGCATACGATACGATATGTGTATGCATATCCCCACAGACGATGATGCCACGCCAAGACCGAAGACCAAGACGAAGACCAATTATGTGGCGAAAGCCAAGCCAAAGCCAATGCCAAAAACTGAAAACCCAAAGCCAAAACCAAAACCCAAAGCCGAAGCCAAAAGTCGAGACCAAACTCCTGACTTCTGAAATGATCAGGCGTATGCATATGAGCCCATGCCCAGGCCCAGGCCCAGCCTTGATGGGATGCGCCGGCACTTAAACGATCTACTAGCATGAAATGGGCTGGTCCCGGGCTATCTTCCATCCCCCCTCCCCCCCGTCATCCCATCGAAATCCCAATTCGAGTACCGTAACTTAAGCCCCTGAATTAAGTCGCAGTCAAAGCCAAAGCCAAAGCCACATTTTTCAGCTCAATCGATCCTCGAATCGATCGACCACTTGCCGCAGAGATTGCCAGTTAGACGATCAGAGGGACCATGGCCGAGATGCTCTCTCTCTCTCTCTCTCTGGGGGTTGGACACATCCCATCTCCAACCCCAACCCCATCGCTGGTCTCTGCCTGCTCGGAGCTCTGTGTTAACGCAAATTGTATGCCCCGAAGCAAATTAATCGGCCAGCCGTGTGTACTTACAGTCGCTGAAACAGTTCTCACACTGATCCCCATCCGCAGGAGCAATCCCAATGGCCAGACCCACTCCCAGGGCCAGTCCCAGTGCGAGTGATGGGTGGTCAGCCCTGAAAACTAAACAGAAGCCCAAACATTATTGCTAATCAATTAAATCTGTTGCATATTCCCTAAAGTGTGGCAGGCGACAATATCTAAGATATAAGATAAGATAAAAGATGAGATAAGATTACTCACTGTGGAGATCTGAATTCAGAATAGGGTACTGCCTGTGCACTCATTTGGAATAGATTATTTATCTTTAAGATTGATATGAAATCGGTAAAGAATTTAGGAATCATCTTTAGGAATCCTTAGGAATATTTTTAAGAATATCAAAACTATAGCTAATATAACTTTGATTCCTTTGTTCGTATCATTCAGATTATTCTGCAGTTACATAGAAACGAACTCTTTCCAAAAATGGATCTATAAAATGGATTTTAATAGTCATTAAACCAATATTGTTTCTAATTAATTTAAATTCATTTTTTATTCATTTATTTTTAGTGATAGTTTAAGTGCAAAACCTAAACTAACATTTCTATTTCCACCATACGAATATCATTAACAAAAACTTATTTTTTATATTACATTTGGCAAAGGCTTCCTGCCTTCCCTTTGTATTCATTCATGTGCAGATTCTGTTTCAAAATAAAACAGTAAAAACGTCAATATATTTATTTATTTATCAAGTTGGCCCAAAATACGTAAATAGTTCATAATTGCTAGACATTTTGAGGATCTTTCCTTTGTCTATTCATTTCACAAGACAAAAAGTGTCCTCCCTAGCCGAGACACAAACCAAGAAACGTAAGCTAGCGCCATCTGTAGGAGTGCAAGCGATCATTGCTTCTTAGCAGTGACACACACCAGCGAGAGCTTGAACCGACCCCATGTCGGTTGAGTTTCTTGCTAAAAGTTGCTAAAAGCTTGCATTTATTTGAATTTAAATTAAAAAAACTATTCTTTTTTATTCTTTGTTTTTATATCACATATTTTCTATTTCCACCAATACTGCAGTCTGATTTAGAGCATATTTGATACTTGATTTGCTGAGACTTTTCCACAGAATGTTCCTGTGAAAATATAATTATTATAAGTACATATATATTATAATTCTGACTATATCTTTGCGAAGCCGAAAACTATGTATAGAAGAAATTATGTAATAGCTGTCATATTTTTTTTGAGCAACGACGGGCTGAAATCGGAGAATCCGCTGAGCATGCACCCCGTGCGGCTGCGACCCGCGCAAGTGCGAGGTGGCTGACCGGCGGCTCCACGGTGGAAAGTGCTGACGCTGCTTTCTGTCTACGCCGCTAGCTACGAGCGATTCTCTTGTAATAAAAGGAGAGATTATACTCGAAAAGGAGGCAGTTCGGCGAGATCAGGCAGACAGTTCAGAATAAGAAGACAAACACCCCGAAATCGCCCAATACAAGACAAGCGCACAGACACAGCAGAATTAATGGTAAGATTCCCCCCGGCCCCACCTTGTGACACTTTCTTGACCCCACTAGTGTGATACGCTTCGTGACCTTTCCCCAGACACCCCCACACGGAGGTGATACGCTTCGTGATCCACATCCAGCAGCAAGTGCATTTTATTACAGAAATAAATATTTATTCAAATATCTCATTCTATTCGATATATCGATCAAATCAATCGATAGCTTTTAGCGCCGCCAACTTCCCTTTGAAGCGTGTGACAAGGAATTGCGCTTAAAAGCAATACATTTCTGAAGAAAACGAAAAAGGTAAGAGTAATGAATATAAGGATTACAAATATAAACAAAAACTCTTCCAGCCAGTATCCAGTAACGAGAATGAACAGCCCGGCAAGCCGCCCAACCTCTTCGTCCCCCGCCAAGAGACGCCGCAGCGCCAAGCTAAAGTCAGTGCACATCTTCGGCGACCAAGTCCTGAATGACCTGGGACGTCTCTGCATGAACAAGCTCGACTCGGATGTGTCGTTCCTTGTGGAGGGGCAGTGCCTGCCGGCGCACCGCCTGATACTAGCCGCACGCAGCAAGTACTTCCGGGCCCTGATCTACGGGGACATGTTCAAGTCAAAGCAGCGACAGATCCGGCTGGAGGCCCCGCTGGAGGCATTCAAGGTAATCCTCGGCTATCTGTATTCGGGCACTCTGGCCATAGCCACACTGGACGTGGATGCCATCATTAAAGTGCTCGCTTTGGCCAGTCTGTATGGCTTCCCGGAAGTTAAGTCGGCCCTGGCCAATCATCTGGAGGAGCGTCTGACCGTCGCCCACGCGAGCACGATCTTGAATACGGCGCGAAAATTCAATCTTGCGGAGCTGACCACGAAATGCCTCAAGTTCATGGACAGAAATGCGTCCCAACTGATGCAACAAGACTCCTTCCGACTGCTGTCCAAGGAATCACTTGAGGAAGTCCTGCGACGGGACACATTCACTGGACACGAACTAAACATCTTTCTGGCGGTACGCAAATGGAGGCGCCACAATCAGGGCGTGGACATCAAGTCGGTGGTCTCGCTTGTGCGTCTCTCTCTCATTTCTGTCGAAGACCTGGTGCATGTGGTGCGTCCCTCTGGGATCGTCGAGCCGTTGAAGATACTCGACGCCATCGAGAAACCAAGAGTCATGTCGAATCTGCCCTACCGAGCCCACGTGTTGTCAGGAGTCGATGTGGCCTTCTATTTGGGCAGCGGTTCGGCGGTCGACCAGCATGAGATCGTCATCAAGCTTAGCTTCTGGTGCATAATCAACAAAATCTCTATCCTAGGCATCCAAAATTCACTAGATACTAAATACTCGTTCAACTGCTCTGTGGAGGTTGCTGGCGACATGACCCACTGGGTTGGGGTGGGAAATATCACATTATCCACACCCACGCAGCAGGACATCCGCTTCACCCGCAGGCCCGTTCGCTTCATTCGGATCGTCCATCCGGAGAGTGGACGCAAAGATATTCTGAATGATGTGCTGCTCAAAGCCATGTTAAGTAACACCCCTGAGTGAGGGTCTAAGGACTTGTTCCTTCGCTTGGAAAACAGAATTTTGAAAAATTAAACATGAAACGTAGAATTCCGACCACAATTACGTTTCATTCGCGTAGCAAATTTGTAGTTAAGGCGTAGTTACCATGTAAAAAGTGCACACATTTATGCACCTTTTTAGTTTTATGCTTTTTTTTATAATTAATCCAATAAAGAGCAGTACTTAAAATTAGCCAATATTGTAGAAAACAAAGCCCTCAATCGTATAAAATTATGTGTTTAGGCCTGAGGGTCCTCGTTAGCTAGTAATATTCAACGGAATATCAAATTGGAAAAAATTTTGCACCAGAGCCGATTAAAATCATATCGATTAAATTTAGGGGTGTCTGGCAAAAAAATTGATGTTTTGAAAAAACTATCGATGTCTGCAGCTAGGACCCAAACCAGTGTTGCCAATTTCGCTATTTTCCCGTCAAATCTGGCTTTTTTTTATGCCTAATTGCGGGAAGCGGGAATTCTTGACTTTTTACATAGAAATGTATTTGGCTTTTTTTTCGCTTTTTTGTTTTTGGCCAACATCAATATAAAAGTTATGAAAAGTAGTAACTTTATTATCGATACTTCAATGTGGAACACATCTAGTTTAAGCAAACTGTCAAAAAAAAAGCATCACAGAAATATTAGAGTTCTTTAATGTCCAAAATATTTCGCAAATTGAGCCCCAATGTAAAGACTTAGTCTTAGTCAATTGGGAAAACGTGAGCGACACAACAAACTTTTGGAAAGATTCTGGAGGTAACCGTCGATTTTTAGACCTGTCCATGGTTTCACTTCAAATTCTGTCGCTAGCATGGTCTAACGCAGAGATAGAAAGAGTTTTTAGCAGGTTTACGAAATAGAATTAACCTTAGCACACTTAATAGCATACTCAGCATAAGGTAAGCATAAGGTTTAACTGATTTTTATTTCGAACTTACATACATATACAGATATGGGCTACCAGGGAAAGGAAAATGCTACGTTATAGCTACGAGATGCCTTCTAACTACCTCCGTATGATTGGTACGAATATGTCGTACGAGATGGAGTCCCAGGCCGATGGAAATTCTTTCTGTAAAATGACTATATAAACAATTATGTGTAAGACATAAAAAAATAGATTTTTTTACGCGTTATTTTTGAATTTTTTCAGCTTTTTTTAACAGCAGCTTTTTTTTTTCAACCAAAAGTTGGCAGCACTGGTTAGGACCCAAACATCGATTATATCGATATAATCGATGTTAACATCTATATTTCGCCAGCTCCAGCTCTAGCTCAAATGTTTTCCAACTTACGAACTGCGCGGTTCTGGGGTGGTCTCGTGTAACGTGCAAGCGCTGCGTTTAAATTTCCAAGTGTCTTGGCTTCAGTTCAGTTTTGCGTGTTTCGTTTGATCGGTTTGCATTTACTTATTGTATTGTGTGTGTGCTTACAAGTGTTTAGTGCGGCGAGCGGACGTGCTTTTATTGTATGTTTATTTTTTTGTATACCCTCTACCCGCCGTATTACATCGTATAGTTTAGTGCGCGCGTAGTAAATTGTCTTCACTATTGTTGTGGTTTTTTTTTATAATTACCGGAGAAGCGGAGCGGTTGACTGCTTTTTGCAATCTAACAGTCAAGGAGAGCGTACGAGAGAACGAGAGAGAGAGAGAGAGAGGTACAATGGCTTTTTTTTGTAACGTGCCTACGGTTTAAGTTAATGGTCGTTTACGGCGAAATTAATAACACTACAACAACCACCAAAAAAACAACAACGAGCCTCTGTTGAATGCGTGTGAGAGTGTATCTGTGTGTGAGAGTGCGTGTGTGTGTGTGTCGGCTTAGCCAAGAATTGGAGTTTTTGTACGAGATGTTCTTATTGGCATTTGTCTCTGGTTGGGTTTGCCGGTGAATGAACCCCGCACAGCCATCAGTGCCTGTCCGTCCGTACCCCGTACCGCTCACCCACTCCCGCTCCAGAGAGCGGCGGCATTAACAAAACAGAGCTGTTCTTGCGGCGGCCTCAGAAATGGTGGTTTGTGGGAGAGGGAGAGGGAGAGAGAGAGAGGGACGGACACTCGAAAACATTTTCGAATTATTAAACCAACTGTGCGCAACGGCATACTAAAGCCGCTGCAATAACAATAACGGTAACAAAGGCAAACACGAAGAAAGCCAAAGCAAAAGTGGTGCAGGGAGCAGGGGGGCGGCAGGGAGCACAGAGCGGAAGAGAGTGGGCAGGCAGCGTTACAGCAGCCGCCACAGAGCAGCAAAGCGGTGCACACAGAATAGTGGCAGAGCGGAAAAAGCAATGACTTTCAAGGGGGGGAGGGGAGAACGGAGCAGCCAAAGCAAAGCGGTACAGAGTAGAGCAGAACATGGACTGGAGCGGAAGAGATTAGGCGGCGCTGCAGCAGCAAAATCAAAGCCATAAAGGGAGAAGAGCGGAAGGGAGTAGAGCGCAGCAGCAGCAGCTCTGCCAGCAGCAACGCCGGCTGCAATTTAATGTCTTTCACAGTTGCTTTCGACACCCTGGCGGCCACTCGTTAAATCCAAGGGTATATGCGGCAGGCGGCAGGAAGAGCAATCTTCTTGGTGGTGTTTATCTATCGATACCTCTGGCATATCTGAAGTTTCCCAGGGTAAAGTCCATGTGTCCATGTGAGTAACGGGTATCGTAATTGTCTAGACTCTCAGTTGAGTAATAGCATTCCCTCTCCGTCCCTCTCCGTCCCTCTCCGTCCCTCTCCGTCTCTCTCTCTCTCTGTACTTCTTGTTGTTGTTTTCTCTCTCTGTCCCCATCTCTCTTTAGTTCTTGTTGTTGTTCTCTCTCCGCCTCTTTCTCTAGTTCTTGTTGTTGTTGTTCTCCAAATGCATCTTCCGCTGCTTTCCAAGTGCACACATGTACGACTGTCTATGTATATGTGTGTTCCAGCCTCTCTCTCTCTCTCTCTCAGTCTCTGTCACTGCTTGGAATTCAAATTAGAATTGGAGCGGATCCAGATCGACTTTGTTAGTGTTTGTGTGTGTGTGTGTGTTTGTGTGCCAAGATAATTGTTGCTATCTTATCAGAGGAGAGTTTTAATCTTTTTGCACCAACAGCTGCCTATTTTACCAAGTGCCTTTTGCAAATACATATATTAAACAAATATGGATAAAATATATCTACATACTAGTACCTGTACCTCCCCCCTTCCCCCCTTCTTCCAATGTACTCGCTTATTAGCTGTCTTCAAGGCGCGTTTTTCGGCGTGGCATAACGATGACGTTGCCCTGGCCCTGGATACCCGATACCCTACCCCCGTTTAACCCATAACCCATACTCCATACCGGTTTAAGGATTCTTCCACATAAAAACACACACAAACACATACACATACACATACATATGTACGTACAGACATTGGCAAAGGGTGTGCCAAAAAAACGAAAAAGCTTGTGTACTTCCCCATGTATTTGTTTGCCGTGAGTCGTCTTAAAAACGTCTTATGTCTGGGGGCACAGACACACATATGTACATACATACATACATACAGATGAGGGCAATATAATAGTGGTCTGGTCCTACCCTGGGACTGGTTAGGTTAGGGATATTTACAAAGGAAGATATGTATGTACATATGTACGTACTTGTGAGCATACAAGATGGGAATATGTAGTAGAATAATAGTAGAATAGTAGTAGAATAGTAGTAGAATAGTGGTTATCACCTTCAAGAATATCCATTGGATAACCTTAATATCGTTTTCCTTAGGGATTGGAGAATATCCAAAAAATCATACAAATTTACAGATTCCTCCAAAGCCAATTATGTACATGTGATGCAAGTTGCTTTAGTTGACTAATGCTAGACATACACATTTGTGATTAAATATAATAACATAAACAAATATTTCCTTAGCTATCATGAATAATAGTCAAAAATACTTAACATCTCCACCGCAGCTGTGTATACGAGTGCGAGGTGGAGGAGGAGGAGGAGAGTATCTAACCAGAAGTTTGTACTGACACACACACACAACTTTCGTACACAGCTGTTCACATACACCCATATAGATCGTGATCGGTTATCACACATTGTCAAGGTGAATCTGCTGTGTAGGTGTGATGGCTTTTTGTAATGTGCTAAACACACACACACACACAACAACACACAGTCACACAGTCACAGTCACAGTCGAAATGTCATAACGAAATAACATGATTTATGACTGGAAGTGGAACTGGAACTGGAAAGCAGCAGTAACCTCCAATCACACACACACATACTGGTACATATGTATGTATGTACATACATACAAACACGTGAAAAAGACTCTCTCACATGCCAGTGTAATCTCCATTCCATTCCCTCCATTGAATGCCGTTATTTACGAGTACGTGTGCAGCTCTACCCCCCCCCCCCCCCCTCTCTCCCCCGCCCCACCAAATGCCACAGTAAAAGCTCTCTTTGGGGGCGTCCATCCATCAATCGATCTTGCATCTGCCTGTGTCTGCTCTGCAGTGTCTTCACTGTACCCAAATATTGTAGGTTTTTATTTTGTGAACAAAGTCACACACAGCGTTTTTTGTTGCTTTTATTTGTGCGAATGCGATTACGTTTAGGTTTTTCAGGGGGGCTGGGGGGTGGGGACGGGGTCTTTCTTCCTTTACCCCGTTTCGTGTTACTTCTTGCATTTTGCGCAACATTTTATGGCTAAGCGAGCGGTACATCAACCCCAGGGCCCCCCCGACCAGCCTACAGGAAGGGGTGGATCGGGGTTGGGCGGGGAACCGACAAACCGACAACCGGCAGCTGGCTGCTGTAAACGCAATCAAATCAAATGTCAATCGGCAGCCCCACCGCAGAGTCAGAGGCAAAGGCAGAGGCAAAGGCAGCGACAGCGAGACAGCCACCGGTCTCCGACCGACTCCGATGTCATAAAATTGTTTGTGCAAGCATCTGTGTAATAATTGCAACTGAATTTTCCCCCCATGCAGCAGCGGCAGCAACCGAACCCCACCACACACTCGACACGACACGAGTGTGGAGGGCGACCCTCCTCCCCCCCGCCCCTCCTCTAGGGAGTGTAGGGTGGGCTGCCTTGGTAGGTTAGTAGTTCACCTGTTGATTCCAGACCGCAGCTCGGGTCTCGGGTAATTCGATATACATAAAACTGTACCCCATACTCGTACCCCATACCCATACCCATACTCGTACCCGTACCCCTAGCCGTACCCCTACCCCTAGCCGTACCCCTAGCCGTACCCACAAATGTACTTATCATCAGCATTTGAGCGATAAATTTGTGGCCAATTAATGTACGACTGTGAACAAAACAATAGATCACATAGGGAATATATATATACATACATATATATATATAGTATGTTAATTTCTGCTTTACTCTCTTTACAGACTGACATTATCTACTATTCCATTTTTTTTTCTATTCAATCTCACGTGCGTGACATCAATAATGGTTGACTTTTTGAAGTTTAAATGTGAATAAGACCTTTAGGGAAATCAATGAATGAATAATAGAGCGTAATATTAGGCAGTCCTACAATTCGTAAAACAATTGTATATTTAAATTACAATTTTGATAGATTTTAAAGTACTCATGCACATGCAATGCATGTTGTTTGTTACTATTCTTTGGCAGATCAATCTAAGAGCGGCCTGCAAATTCCAGCTATAAAAAATATCCCCAAAGAAGATCCAAAGGTATTCCCTATTATTTCTACCTCCATTGTGGCAAACACACACACACACACACACACATATGCATGTACATATCCGCTGGCGTTTTAACGGTGCTTTTGCAACATTGTAGATACCCTCGTTTTTGTATCTGTATCTGTGCATGTCTGTTTGTGTGTGTGTTTGTGTGTGTGTGTGCACACTTCTGGTGCTTCCAGCCATTGCATAATCTTTCACAAAAACAGCGCAGATACTCGCACTCGACTCGAAACACAGAAAGATCCCCCCCCGCCCCGCACCGACTCCCTCCCTCCCTCCCCCCTCCCGAACTTCTCCGACTTCTTTTTCGGAGCGGAGGCCTCCATGGAACGACGCGGCGTACAACAAACGCTTTTCCGTCTGACGGCAAGCGAGTGACGTCATGCGGTGTATGCGCGATTGAACGATTGAACGGTGGAATACCGTGGACGCGCGATGACGTGTACCACAGCCACAGCCACAGGTTGTAATCAGTGGCAGTGCCGCCGCGGGACCCGGACCCGTACCGGACGGCCATTTATGGTGCGATTGTTAAAATCAATCAATATCGCCGCATCGCATTGGGGGACGATCCGATCCGATCCGGGGACTGGGGACTGCCACAACCTCCCCCCAGGCCCCAGGCCCAGTTGAGACGTTCAGCCGCTGCTCAGATTTATAGTCTAGTAAAAACCCATCTGAGATAGTGCAAAAAAAACATATAACAGATTTGACATAGCCGTGATGGGCTTTGACAGCAGACATGAACAGTGAACGCTCGATAAGGCCAGTGATTTCTCAGGATCAGCTAAAACTTTAGGAGCAACCGTGACAAGATACCATACCATAAAGATGGGCAAAATTTAGAGAATTTTCTACTTTCTAAAGGGTTTTTTTCTATGATTGATCTTTGGAGGGATTACTTATGGTTTATTCATAGCCAGTGTCCACTGTATTACATCGCCAGCGGCAGCCTCAGAGCCTCAGCTAGCTAGCTTGGGCATCGATAGGAATTTGATGGGTCAATGGGGGCAAACTATTGTTGCGACGTCATCTTCCCGTCCGTCCATCAATTAATTGTGTGGAATGGAAAACCGTAAACTGAAAAACTGAAACGATCGGAATAGTGGGGAGGGGGGGCGCCCCAGATTAGCCAAAGGTCAGTCCCAGGAGGAGGAGGAGGAGGAGGAGTGGTTCAAAATCAAAACATAAAACCATTCCTTGCCACTGCCACGCGCACACACATTTGACGTATTAAGTGAACAATTAAAGATTCATTAGATTGCACAGATTGCCCCCCCGGGGGGTTGGGGGGCATGCCCCACAGAAGAAGCAGCCTGCCCCGGAGCACATGCATATCATTATATAAATATAAATACGAGACTAAAACTCGTAAATATCATCTCTGGCATTTCTCGTACGCACATTTCCCTCTCTCTGTCTCTCTCTGTCTCTCTCTGTCTCTCTCTCTCTCTCTCCCTCTCGTAAATAAAAACAAACACTTGAGACGGACTACGGGCACTCCTCCTTCCCATCCCAACTATCCGCCTGATCTCATCTCCATGCTCGACCACAAACCCATACCCCATACCCCATGCCCCATGCCCCATGCCTCTTCCTTCTCATCGAAAGGCAAACACAGAGCGCCATAACCGCCCCCCCCCACAAAACGAATGTTGCCTCGACTTGGGGATACTCCATTTAACGAAAGAGAGAGAGGGGGAGAGGGAGTGCTTGCCCGTGTCCAATATACCCTTAAACTACAAACTCTAGAGGGTATCAAAGCCACCACGGAAGAGTCGTAAAGCCAGAGCTAAAGAAGTCCAAGACTTAGCCCTGGGGCTAAGCTCTTCAGCTCTTCATTCAAGCTGATATTTGAGTACACACAAACACACACAAATATGTACAGATGTATGTATGTATGTAGTATCTCTATGGAGAGATCTCTGTGTGTTCCGTAAGTGTTGCGCAATTAATTATGCGAGGAGCGTTGTGCGTGCCCCGCAGAGGGCTACGATCTGAAACCAGAGCCACATAAAAAAGCCCAAAAACCAAATAGCCCAATGCCAGCCTGCCAGCCAGCCAGAGCCGACACCACGTTCTGGTCAAGAGTGGCCGCCAGTGGCCAGTGGCCAGCACTTAACGACTACAAGTACGAGTAGTCTGGGACTTGGGGATCGTTTGAAGCATCCGCATACTCAAGTACACTTCGCTCCAAGTTCTGCGATCTACGTTCTACGTTTTGTGGCAAGTTGACTCGAAGAGCCACACACACACACACCACTACAACTCTCCGGCACACAATACACTCTTGACCCAACCTGTTTGCCAGGTTCTAAAGTTCAAGTCGAGCACCAAAAACCGTACCTCCCTCCCTCCCTCCCTCCATCCATCCACACCACAGCAAAGTCTTTCCGTTCCCCAGGGAACTGGGAACAATAGATAGACGAATAAATAGATAGATAGATACATAGATTGACAGTTAGATACATATGTAGATATCATTGAAAATGGTTCCGTTTGAAGGACCTTTAAATGTCAGAATAATGCCATCATCTGGTGTTTTATGGACAATATTTTACTGCTGTCATTAATCCTCGAAAATGGAATTGCATTTAGCTGGTAATGCCTGTACGTTTAGGCCAACGTTTAGCTGTTAAGCTGTGCTGTCGCCTGAATACTAATATTTCCAGTGGCATGACCAAATTTCTAATTAAAGTAAAGCTAAAGCTCTGCGGTTTTGGATGGTAGTGGTAATGTCTAAGGGGTTTACAGAAAGCAAAAGCAATCTTAGATAGTTTTCTAGTTCCAGAATTCTCAGGAAGAGAATAACGAGTATCAAATAGAGCTGAAACCAAGCTCTATCTACTTTCATACTTTCAGATCTAAATAGATCTTAAAATGGTAACCCCCATTCATGCAGAAACTGATATTTCCCCATGGGTACATACGAGTGTACAGTACAGTACTTCCCATAACCATTGTTAGCGCCTTTTGTTTTGCTGCTCTCTCGCAGGGGGGTCGTCGGGTGAGCGAGAGAGAGCACCTTAATAAAATTGATCAACTCAATTCCCGAGTGAGAATTCCCCGAGTCGTAGATACAATATCTGGCGGGCATATGTAAGATACGAGCTACGAGCGGAATGGAGGAATGGATAGTAGTACCAGGCATCGTACTGCTTGCTGCTCTTCCCTGATGCCCTGCCTGCCTGCCTGCCTGTTGTGGGTTGTTGTTGTTGTCTGCCTTTATTGAGGTCGATTGTTCATTTATCGTCAATGTCAGTCATCAGTTGGGCTGCGTGCTGCGTGCCGCGTGCTGTGGCGTGTTGCCTGTGTTTTGTTGTTCTTACACATTCCCTAGCGTTTTGTTTACGCGTTTAAGGCGTTCGTTCAATTACAAGACGCAGACCGGCCGGCCCTAGAGTTTCCTAATTTTCCAAAATCCAAGCAGCTGGAACACTCTGTCGCTGCATCCTCCCATAGCCATATCCTCCTCTGCCACTGCATCCTCCCATAGCCATATCCTCCTCTGCTCTGTTTAAGCTGCATGACTCATTTTAGGGCAGGCTCTGGCTGGACATTTTGTCGCAGCTCATCTGCAAGATGCGCACATAAACATTCATCCAAGCATCCGACCATTCGTCTGGTCATTGACTTTATGACGTCCGAGTCATGCGCCAAAATATGCACAAAAGGATGAACAAAAGGACCAGCCACACATACATACATGCATATACATATGCATGTATGTATATACATATGTACAGATAATCGTTTGTGATAAAAGTCTGGCCAAAAGGCAAATGATTCACAACGATTTGGAGCGGAGGAAATATAAATCAAACTTTTAATCGATTGCAAGGCAACACAAACAAATCCAAGATATACATACATACATACATATAGGTATATAGTATATAAGAGATATATGTATGTATATAATACTTGTAGATCTTTTGGTATATATAGATAATCTGAAACAGTTTTCAGATAAAGAATTTTGTGGTAAACTGATTAAAGCTTTCTGAAACATAAACATTATAAAAAATATACACAAACTAAGACTCCAAATGAGAGCGAAAGTGGAGCGAAAGTGGAGTGGAACTCTCATTAGAAGGCCATAAACATTCTCAGTCCAAAGAACTTTCCATAAACAATTCGATTCAGGGAAAGGGCAAGAGTTAAACCTTCCGATTCGGATTCCTTTTCATCATTAAAGAACTAACAAAATATAGAAGAAATACGAAATCCGGATACCAAAGGACCATTCTGGCCTATGAGAGGCGTCTGGGGGGAGAAGGAGAAAGGAGAAACCTAAAGGAGAAATATCTAATGAATTCTAGAACCCCTGCTTATCCGGAGACGGAGACGAATTCATGCCATCATCTCACAGGAGTTGCCAGACGTTGCCAGACAATTTTGCAGTAAATTCCATCTGCATTCTCCTCCTCCTTCAGCAGCGCAAGAAGCTCAGTCACCAGTCAGTCATCAGTCCACAAAACACTTTCGGATTCTTCTTGTTTCGTCGTCACTTTGCCCAATTGATTTACCTATTTCGCCCGGCGTTGCCACCTATTTTGACTCACCATTTCAGTCAACTTTCGGATGTTACCGAATCTATGAAA
Source organism: Drosophila athabasca (assembly GCA_008121215.1). Classification (NCBI taxonomy): domain Eukaryota; kingdom Metazoa; phylum Arthropoda; class Insecta; order Diptera; family Drosophilidae; genus Drosophila; species Drosophila athabasca. The sequence continues at coordinate 5,381,913 of CM017796.1, read as the reverse complement.
TGATTCCTTGAAATGGGCCTAGCATAAACCCAGTAATACTCGTACATACATATTTTGGAGAGTATAAATAAGAGTTCTATATGCAGGACCTTTTAGGTTATCCTTATCTCCCACCCTTATATGGTTATGGTTGGTCCTACTTTGAGTCAAGGTTTTCCCTTGGCAATAAAATTAAGTGGCATTTGGAATGTTTGAATCGTGCCTCGTGTGGCATATCGAATGGATTTGGATTTGGATTTGGGCCTGCAACGAAAGTGCAAGCAACTTTCTCCTTTCTCCGGAGAGTCGTTTAGTTGTTATCCTGCACGTGGTTGCGTGGCTGGCTGCGGGGTTGACGGGGTATTGCGGGATTCCGGGGGATGGTTTTGGCCCTCAAGCTGTTTGTGGGGGGTGGTTGCTAATTCTAAGGGTGGACCGGTGACCCCCGCCAGGCTATGGCTACCCCCAGAAAACGAGAAAAACAGAAAAACAGAAGGGTAGTGCCCATACATACATACATATACATATGTGTGTGTGTGTGTGTCCACGGTTTACGGCTGGTTCTTCCCGACACCTGCCCCTCGCAACGGCCCAAAAGTTTTTGTTGTTTGTTTCTCGAATCTATGCAAAAATAATAATAATCATAGTAATCGCTGGGGCCACCAGCGAGAGAGCAGATTAGCGCTGGGGATTAGCACACGGGGCACAATTGTGGCACAACCATACAGGGGGGGAGTGGGGGCGTGGGGGGAGTGGGAGGCGGGCTGGGTCGGGTCTTTGAGCAATTTGCAATTTAGCGTCGATTTCATGAGGCGAGCACTAAATGCGCAACTGTCCGTGGATCCAAGGTGCACTAGATATTGGAGACAGGGGCGTAGGCCATGAGCTCATCATCATCCAAAGGGGGGCAGCAGCACCCAAAGCACCAGGAGGATCAGTTTAGGATTGCAGTCTGTGGTCTAGCTGCAGCAATGTTTCCCCATTTGAACCCCCTCCCCCCTGGGGGACGCCCATGTCTGGGATTTAAAAGCAAACGCAAAATGGTGCCCCCCGGTTATGCAAATTGGATGTTTGTGCACTTAGAAATGCAGCAAACCGGTTTAAGTCGTCTCCCAGTCCCATTCCTCCCCGGGGGCTGCTCTATGACCCACATTCTATGTATTCTATGTAGAGTGTCACCTTTGGAGGTGACCCCCACACCCCGAGAAATTATTGAAAAATATTGATTTCATCTGTTCTTCCTTCCATCCATCCATCCATCTATCCATCATACTCTGACTATTCCCCTGTTTTCCGTATTGTGGCATGCCACTGATTGGCGGTAAACAACGGTAAGGCGACGCCTGACCCATTATAAATTGCCACCACAATTGGGGCAAGACTCACGGGGTGCATCTTGGATTACTTCAAAAGCCAATCCCAAAAGGGGGATTGTACAAATGCAAAAAAAAAAGGCAAAGGCCGCGGCTCTACTTTTATACCCGCTACTCAATCAGTATATATGTATGTATGTACATGTGCATATGTGAGCTTATGATTTACAAGACACGTAATGGAATTTGTATCGAAGCCGTAAAAGGGAAGAATTGATTTGTGGGTGAACGCAGACCGCAGATGGGAGGAAACTACGATCGCTAGTTATCGCCCTTCGATTATCCCCAGCTTTCATCTAATGACCGTAGAGTGCTGCCACCAATTGCGGTTTATTGATCAACCACCTTGCTCGGGGCTCTGTTTAACCAGAATCGATCGGATTCGGAAAGTGGCCAAAAAACAAAACCAGTTTCCCGGTTTTTAATTCGTTTTTTTTTTTTCGTTGTTTAGCCATTTGTTGATTAATGGCCCATGAAATGTATGGCAAGAGACTGAATGAGAGAGAGAGAGAGAGAGCGATGGCAAATTGAGGGATTACGAGTACACGAATCCACCGCTCCCCAACCCCCGCACCCCAACCCCCTCTGCTTAATGTTTAATCTCTTGGCATTTTTCCAGATTCTGGCGATCTATTGAATGGCGACTGCGTGGGAACTCCTCTTCTTGGGCTAATCGCGCAGCCCCAGCCCCCGCAGGAAAGGGAAGAGATATTTAGACGTACGTATGAATGAATGAATGAATGAATGAGATGAATGAGTGAATGATTGAATGTTTAATTCCCTTTTTATTTGTTTAGATTTCCTTTAACGGACATTCAGGCCAGGCATTATCAATGGTGGGCGGATATACGAAAGGCAACTCCAACTCTTCCACTCTTCCAACTCTTCCACTCCAAGCCCCTTCCAAGCTCTCCCCCTCACCACCACCAGCATCCCCCCCTCAGCAGGCATTGGAAAGCTATTACGAAACATGTCTGAGGCGATTATCGAGGAGAGAAATGGCAATGTAATCATTGAAGCCGTTGTTGAGGTCACACCAGAACCACAACCACAACAAGAAGCAGAATCCGAACCACAATCACAGCCGGAGCAAGATAAAGTAGCTAACGGTACTAATAATCAGCGAGAATCGGAGATAGACAGCGATACGATCGACTATATCGATGCAACCCTGAAAATAGTGGAGGCCTTCGAGAGTGACACGTGCTATGCCACACTGGAAAAGAGCAGCAGCGTGAAGGCAAAAAAGAAATCGGTGAGCTTCAATCCAAACGACGAGAAGATCACAAAATTCACCACTGGCGAGCCGATCGTTGACCAAAAGAATCCCTTCCGGAATGGCCACATAGCGGGTGGAGGAGGAGGAGCAGGAGGAGGCAGGGAGAAGAAGACCCCACCGCCAGTGCCCACAAAGCGATCGACATTGAGCGTACGCAAGACGGTTACCCAACAGCTGCGCGAACGGGAACGAGAACGCGAAAAGGAACGAGAACGAGAGCGGGAGCGAGAACGAGAGCAACTGAAGAACGAGACGAATGCGCGCAAGAAGAACGGAAGCATTAAGGGGAATCCTGCCGAGGACTACATAACCACCGAGGAAGTACTTAAGCAATCGAAATATGTAAAGACGTACATTAAGAATCCGGACGCCTACTTTGTCTACGATCCGACGGTGCTGGCCCGCCTCAAGAGCGAGGAGGAGCAGCAGAAAGAGAGGGAGAGGGAGATCCCCAAGCGCAAGCAGACGAGCCTGAATCGCTCCAAGGAGCCCAAGGCGGTCAAGCAGCCAAAGTTGAATCCGAAAACCTTCAAAAAGTGCTCGAAACCAAATTATCCGGAATTGGCCAACATCAAGATACGTACGGGCACTGCGGACTCCGAGGGTGATCTGTTCAATCCCGCGGAGGTCACCAAGAACGCCAAGAAGTTCGACGAGCGCGTGAAGAAGCTGCAGATCAGCTCCGACGACGATCTGGATGACATCGATGGACCCCTGACCAAGAGCGAGTCCAGCGACGATCTCTCCCATTCGCATACGAACGGCAATCGGGAGGAACCTCCTCCCCCCCAGCAGGATATGACCAGCAGCGAGCAGTCGGCGATCCCGAAGGATCACGAACCACCCTCGACCTTCACGAACACCATCAGCTCCGAGGAATTCCAGGCCTATCTGGAGCGCAAGGGTCTGGCGCTGATGCCCAAACGAGAGCTGGCCACACCCTCGCCTTCGTCGACGCCCCTGGCCTCGCCCGCGCCCTCGACGCTGCAGCGGACACCGGAGGAGCGACGCAAACAGGTGGCCGAGTCCTTGGCCGCGCTGCGCCAAAGCAACACCAAGAAGCCATCGGTTCTGCAGCGTCTGTCCAACAGTTTGTTTGCGCCAAAGCGCAAGACAACGCCCAAGCCGGTGACGCCCATGCCGAGGTCAGTCTACGGGCAGGAAGAGTACCGGAAGGCCAGCGGCCACGGAGATGTGCCCACGGAGATGCGGCGCATTCTGCTCGAGCGACAAGTCCACCAGAATCAGACACAGACACCGAACGGTCGTCTCCAGAATGGACAGGCCACCGCCATGCGAACCTCTTCGGAGTACACGAATGGCCATGCGGTCCAGAATGGGGGTGGTCCACCCTTCCAGCGCACCATCGAGCGTCAGAGCCTGATACCCAGACGCGTCTCGCCGGAGAGTCAGAATCCGAGCCGTTTCAATCGCTCGGCGTCAATGGACAGGAGCCAGATCCGGGCCCAGAGCCAGAGCCAGAGGCAGCCCAGCCGACTGGAGGCAGTGGGCCAGCGTCGATCCCTGGCCTCCGCCTATGTGCCGCCGTCACCTAGCGAAGAGCATCTCAGGCCAGTGGCCACCTCAACGCCCCAGCGGAAGACCCAAGAGAGCAGCAATCAGCAGCAGCAGCAGCAGGCGAGCGGCAATCAGAACGACTGGGAGAAGCTGAAGGCCATCAAAGAGGTGACCGATCGACAGCTCTACCACAAGGTGCTACAGCAGCAGCAGCATCAGCAGCAGGGACAGCAGCAGCAGCTGGTGCAGCGGCAGAGCCAGGAGAACATCTACGAGCACCTGCAACCGAATCAGCTTCATCCCGTCCAGCTGCATCCCGTCCAGCAGCAGCAGCAGCAGCAGCCGTTTGTGCGGGGCTCGCTGCAGAGGAACACCTTCTCGGGCATCAGCGGCCGCAATCGCCAGGTGATGATCCTCGATGGAACCCCGATAATCCCTGTCCAGCAGATGCAACAGCCGCAACAGCAGGCGCCACCGGCACGCTGCCAGAGTGTCCTGGACAACATGATCCTCCAGCCGAGTCCCTCCAGCCAGAGCCATACACGACGTGGCTACGAGAGCGAGAGCGAGGCGCCACCGAACGATGGGGCGACGGTGGTGATGCGCCGCTCGAGCAGTGCCTCGAGCCGCAGGATCGGGGGACTGCTCACCCGCGAGGAGATACTCGAAAAGGTGAAGGAGTTTTGCCGCAAATCCATCAGCCGCACTCCGCTGCCCGCGGCCAAGATGCAGCCCATCTACGAGACCCGGAGTCCGAGTCAGAGCCAGAGCCAGAGGAGCCCCGCCCCTGGCGTCGCTGCGGACACCTCACCCGTGTCGTACGCCTCTGTGGAGACCAGCCACAAACGTCCCGCCTCCCAGCTCAGCGCCGCCCGGCCCCAAGTGCCCCTCCGAGTGCAGAGCCTGCCCCAGTCGCGGGCCCTTGCCACCACCGCCTCGCCCATCTACGCGCACGTGAACAAGCGGAGCAGCCTGCTGTCCAACGACTCGGAGCAGTATCTCTCCAGCCAGCAGCTGCAGCAGCTGCCGCAGCTGATGAGGCTCACCCCCACCGAGTACGTGCTGGTGGAGACGGGCGAGGGCCTGCAGGCCGCCAAGCTGGTGGACTACCACCACAACAGCCTCTACATGCAGCCGCAGTTTGTGGCACGTACGGCTTCCGGCCACGGACACGGACACGGACAGAGCCAGGGCTCCTATGTGCTGCAGGATGGCCGTGCCACGCCGCTGATACTGGACCGTGCCCCCAACGGACACCAGAGCCAGATCTACTGGACGCCCCAGCACCACCACCAGCTGCAGCTGCAACAACAGCAGCAGCAGCAGCATATGATCCTCCAGCAACAGCACCTCCAGCAACAGCGCCTCCTGACGATGCCCCTCAGTCCGCGCGGATATCCGGTGCCAGCGCCACGCCTGAGCATGCCCATGGGTGCCAAGGGCCTTGTGCCCGCTCCGAGGAGCCTCACACTGCACCGGGTGCAGTCGCGGCCCAGTCCACAGGAGCGACACGCCTCCTCCGACTGGGAGCTGAGCTCGGAGGCGGGCGAAGTGCGGCGCATCATGGAGAAGAACTTATAAGGTGAGTCTTTCACAAGTTTTCCCTTCTTGTAAAAGCTGAAAATCCTTTGTTATTCGCCGTTGAGGCTCTGTGTCATGTCCAGAAAGTGTTTCACTTAATTTTGTCGTTCCATTAGGTCTTAAAAAACGAATAGCTTCAAATTTTTCTGAACTTTTCTGATTTTGAATTTTAATTTTAATTTGGCGCTTCGTACCATCTCTAATTGTGACCGCATTACAGTCGTGTGAATAAGTATCGATTACAGGTTCGATGACAGATATCGATATAACAGATAATCAAATTCAAATATAATAAAAATTGAAAAAATAAGATGAAGTCACATTAAAATCCTTGAAAAACATGAATATAGTATGGGCCATATTTGAGAACTACATAGAACAAGGTCAGTACTCCCAAAAGGTTCCCTCCATGATCAGAGTCGGCAAAGATTGATAAAAATTATTTGTCTATTACCTTAGAAATAATTCAAATGAACACACCAGAATAAAAAAAAGGATGATAAGGGGGAAATACAAGAACATATAGATATGGAAAATATGAATACAGAAAATATAATTTCAGAAAATATACAAATAAATCAAAATGAACAACAACAAAAGCAGTAAAAAAAGTTTTAGCCAAAAAAGAAACACTCACCTCACCTGTTTCCATAATGCTGTAGCGTTAAATATTATTTCCCGTTTTGTTTTGTTGCGTTGTGTTTTTGTTGTTTAAATAATCGCTGCCCAAAGCGTCTTGCACTGCTTGCCGCCTGGCACTCCGTGCCGTCTTCATTGATATCTTGCATTCAAGCTCACAGCAACAGAAAAAAAATCACTCAAATGGTTTGGTCACTTGCACTTTCACTCACTTTTTCACATATCGCCTTGCACTGCTTGTAATGCACTTATGCTCACAAAAAAAAAAAATCACTCAAATGGTTGGCTCAATATTGCCTATTAATTGTTTTTTTTTCACTTGCTTTCACTCACTTTTTGCACGAATCACTGCTTGCACTGATTTCACTGCTTTTACTGATTGCACTGCTTGCACCCCTTGCCGTCTTCATGACCATCCTTCACTTAAACTCACAGAAACAAAAAAACCAAATGGTTGGCTCAATATTTGAGTTGCCGCTTTATTGTTTTTACATATATTTTTCACTCGCACTTTCACTCACTTTTACCCAAAACGCCGCACGGCTCACTTGCACTTTAATTCACTTCTTTCATATATCGCATTGCATTGCTTGCCTTTTGGCACACCTTCCCATCTTTATGACCATTCTGCGCTTAGGCTCGCAGACAAAAAAAACACTCAAATGGCTGGCTCAACAGGGCCGCTTCATTGTTTTTTTCACTTGCACATTCACTCACTTTTCACTCACGCACTTTCCTTCCTCTTTTTGCCGAAATCGCCGCTTACTTCGTGCACTGCTTGCCGCTTGCCGTCTGATGACCATCCAGCACTTACACATATTCCGCTCTTTGCATTATTCTAGCGGTGCATTTTATGGTTTTTCTTTCTACCCACGCACTTTCATTCACTTTTTTTTTTCCGAATCACCGCGTAGAGCGTAGTCTGGGTGACTACAGCGAAAGAACGTTGTATCAAGACGCGTACTCACGTCACAAAACACACGATTTAATTGAACACTTTGAAGGGCCGGAGGGAACTTCATGTTGTAGATTGCATGTGTAGATAAACGAAAAAGAGTGGGTGAAAAAACGCAAAACGACACCGAAAGTTTCTCGAGGTGCTTATGTATTTACATATGTATGTGTAGGTGATCACAGGGAAGTAATTATGCATTTCGGCGCGATCGCACTTCACGGAACAGACGATTTAATTGATCGCTTTGAATGACGGACCGGGGGGAACTGCGAAAGCTGTGATAAGAATGCAGCAGCGTGGGCGGCTTAAAGCTTCTTCCTCTCCCAGCTAAGAACGAGCCAAAGTTGCTGTCCGAAAAAGAGCGTGTTTAGGTGAGAGCGGTGCAGCAGAGCAGCGCATCAAAGCTCGTCAAAGCACGGGTTGACGAGCCTTTGTTTCCCCTCCCTCTTTATCTTCCAGCAATAAACGAAAGCGAAAGTTCGTGGCCTAGCAAGAGCATCGCTTTGTAGATCAAGAAAAATAATTTAGGTCAAGGCCTCACTCACTCTTCTTTTCATCCGCTGCTTAATTAACATCCCTCTGTAACGACACTAGAGTATTGGTTCCATCTCTGTAAGCTCATTAAACCCAATGATGTACAGCTATGCAGATAATTGTGCTGAATATGTGCCTTTTCTTTTTTACGCTACGGATTGAAATCAGATAAATCTGAGCATTATTGATTTAGATTTTGCCGCTTAGAATAAGAACGATCGGATGCATCCTACCATCCCTAAGTGTAACCGCATTACAAATTGCTCACTGCTGTGGCCGTACCCATATACTGCAAAATAAAAACAAAAAAAAAGACGAAAGCCAAACGAATTATACACAAATATTATGAAAAAATGGAAGTTAGCACTCTAAAAATCAATAAAGAACATTTCGCCCTTTCCAATCGTGCTTCCCTGCATCATTTATTCCACTGGATGCATTCATATCTTGTCGCTCATTCACGTTCAAACGGTTCCACTTTGGCGCGCAGTCGATAGTATCGTTTGTTGGGATTTCCTCATATTATTTATAGACCATCTTTTGTTTAAAGCTTATTTTATAAAAAAAATGCATTTAAAGAGTTTTTAATTTAACCAATATGGTAGGAAATTGATGCATCAATCGGATAAAATTAAGTTTTTAGAGCTGGGGGTCCTAGGTAGCTAGTAATATTCAGCCGAATATCAAAATCCGAATATGATTTTAGATATTGGGGCAGAGAACGATTAACCCATTGTCGACCAGTGGGAATTTAAATACGCTCTACGAAAATAATAAACTTGAAGAATTTAGTGCAGTTCACGTGAAGGATATGGTGTTTTTGTTTTTGTAAAGCAAAGATTAAGTATCTATGGGAAGAACTATTATTTTTATTATTATAATTTGCCGCGGCTTAACTCAAGTTGTGATCAAGTTTAAAAAAAAGGGGGCTTAAGTGGGTTAAGTTTGGTATGTTTCGGTATATTTACTATCTTGTTGTTGAACACGTCTTGTTTGATCAAAGCGCTGACAGTTTTTATCTCAAATTGCGACGGTAAAATAGTGTCACTGCAGAAAACTGGCCGTGATTGAAGGTAAACTGCGAACTATTTGTCCAGTGAATAATTTGAATTGAGAATGAAATCAAATGAAAACAAAGTGCACACACACACTTGCAGGCAAGCGAACAGTTGAGCCCACTCATACATACATAGCGCGAACATACACATATACATGAATGCATTGTTTTTAATTTCTTATGCTTTAAAATGCAAATAAGAATTGTGAAATATAGCACATATGAAAAATCTGAAAAATTGTGTGCATCTGTGTGGGCTCATGCAGGTGCGTGTGGGTGCCGTGTGTGCATGTATGCATGTATACCGACAGCCCTGAGAGCCCCAGACAACAACACAAACGAAATGCAACAGTTCATGCGCGAGCGAGATAGCCATCTGTTCTCTTCGTGCGTGCTGTGTATAATTTAGGCCTCGCTCGAAGGTCACACGCTGCAGAAACGCACTCTCCTTCCCCATCATCCTGTGGGTTCCTTCCTGCTTGTGGGGCAGCCAGACAACACTCTCGTTATCTCCTTCGTTTTCCTGCAGGAACTATCCCTTTCTATCGAGCATTACGCAGCAGAAAACGTATTCCAGATGGTTTTTTGGGTGCCTGCAACGCAGAAAAATATGCAGTTTCCATACCAAAATAAAGTAACAAATTAATTAAAAATAGTAGAGTAATAGAGTAGTAGCAAGGATTTCTGTATCTCTAACGGTTTCCCGTTTTCCCGCACATTTCCAAAGTCAAAAAAAACAGCATGGACGAGGACAGCAGCAGCAGCACCAGCAGCAGCGGCGGGAGCGACAAGCCCAAGTCCCACTCGAAGTCAACATCCACCGAGGACTCACTCGGCGTCAGCACAACATCATCCACATGGACTATTCTACCATCGGACAAGATCGAGACGGTGTTGGACAAGTCTAACAGCAGCGAAGAGGCCAAAGTCCCAGGGGAGTCCCAGTGCGGCGACCCCGAAGATAAGCATGAAAACGAAAGGTACTACACACAGAGATACCCTATAATACCTAGAGTACACTCAAATAACCCACTCAAATGTCTTCCCTTCGAAACAGATGCAACCTGGCCGTGGTTGAGGACTCCCAGGCGGATGACATTTCCGATGGTATTTCCATCATCAGCGACTGCGAGAGCACCGATCGCATTTCACCCCATCCCTTTCTGCGCGACACCCTGGCCGACCTGAACTTCAACGAGCTACCCAACACCCCTCTGAGGCTTAGCCCCAGAGATATAGAAGGAGTGTCGATAACACCGCCACCACCGCCGCCGCCGCACAGGCAGCGACGCCACAAGCATACCGAAACGGAGCCGTATGTGCAGCCGGAGTTGAATTTATTGCAGCAAGAGACGAAGCTAGAGGCCCTATATCGTATGTATCCGGTGATGCAGAACAGTCTTACGGCCGTCTTCTATGTGGGCGCCACCCTGGCCATACTGGGCTTCATCGGAAAGCTGCAGCATCCCGAGTGGCCGGGCCTGGGCAGCGATAAGCCCATAGCCGAACTGGAGCGCCGTTTGGGGGAGCTGGAGATGTCAAACAACTTGATGCGGGCCGAGATCGACATAATGTCCAAGCAACTGCAGTACCTGAGCTCCGGGCAGGGACCAGCCTATGCCCCAGATGGATACCAGAATGCCTATGCCCAAGAGCAAGGGGGATTCGGAACTCGCCAAGGCAAAAAGTACAAGAAATTTAAAGCCTGGCCCGGACTCGGCGACTCAATGGAACCGTTGGACATAACAAAGGAGGACCTCAAAAAGCCGCACAAATGCCGCGATGGGCAATACGTGAAGTTTGCCTCCATGTGCATGGAAAGCCCGCTACCGGCTCCCGAATCTCTTGTAGATGAGATCGGTGATGCTGTCCACGATGTGCTGCAACAGTCTCAAGCCTTTCGCAACTTCGAAAAGGTCACCGAGAAACTAGGCACACTAGGCACTGGCGGCGCCGAGGATGAGGGCGACGCCAGTAGTACAAACGAAGCAAAGGCTTTCCATCCAAATGGTAGACAACAGGCAACAGGCAATGGCAATGGCAAGCCGAAGGTGGATCGATACAATGACAAGAACTCGCCGAATGACTCCAAGGATCGCTACAACGACAAGTACAATCCGAATCACTCGCACGAAGGGAAGCGGGATAATGGTCGCGACAGGAGCAAGGAGGACCATTCGAAGGAGTACAAAAACAAGAGGCGTTACAACGACGATCCCCCCAGCCATGAGCGGGAGGGGGAGCAGCGCTTCAACAAGAACGGCAAGAAGCAGCGCCATGCCAGCGGCGAGCGTGACGAGAGCGACGGTAGCGGCAGCGGCGAATGGCACGGCAAGATGATGCAGCACCGCGAGCGGAGTCGCCACAGGCACGACCAGAAGCGCAAGGACAACAAAAACTGGTACATTGAGCGCGGCGATGGCCGCGAGCAGGCGCGCTCCAGCGAAGCAGGACGCTGAATGGCCAAAGGACTGGACAATGGAAGATGTGGAATGGTGGAAGATGGATGTTGGATGTTGGCACTTATGTATTTTAATCCCAAATGTTAGCTTAAGGACGAACCTACGCGCCGATGCGTATATGGATTTGTGTGTTGGTTTCGAACCTAGTTTATGTATACCCCTTCGACAATTGCTACCAGTACAGTGCGTTTCGAGGCAATAAGACAAAGACAGAAAGTATCTCAAAGGGAAGGAAAAAATGTTTCTTAAAACATAATTTTTTCCTATATAGATGTACTATGTGTATGTGCTATATGTTAGTTTTATTATAGTTTCTCATGGTTCTACATTGGATGTTTGTTTATATTTGACAAGTATTTTATACAAAATATGATATCCTTTTAAATTATGATTTATCTGTAGAAACGATTCACATTTATGTATGTTTTTCTCATTGTTATTTTGTATTTGAAAATGAAAATCAAGTAAGGGCCATTGATTTTATATTTGTAAAATATGCTTTGTTTATAGAAGAACATTATACTTTATGTTTGTATAGGTTCTAAAGGTTCTACCAACGAGATACATTTTTTTTTTTTAATTTTGAATTGTCAGTAAAAAAAAAAGGAGCCTAATCTTGAAGCGCACTGTACAACTTGTAAGCTTGACTCGGGTCAAGCAATGCACGTGCTTAAAAAGATAATATTTATATATGTTAGCGACTGTGTAGTCGGGTCTTCGGTTTTGACGAAGCTAGAGGCATACTACTCCCAGAAACCCCCCAACATAAACAGCAACAACAAACCCAATCGCTTTGTATGTGTACAGTTGAAGTGACCATGTTGAATAATCTTAATGTATTGATGTATATCATATTATTGACTACGAATATCCTATATGTATAAATCGGTTCCATCCGCTTGTGGGTGTGGTGCCTTGCCTAAGTTCCAGCTCAACCTAAGAGATGGTCCTGGCCCCCGGCTCAATCCCTGGGGCGTGGGTCCGTCATCAAAGCAAAATCAATTTCCTTTCAACGAGTGTAACGAATCCTTTCTCTTTTTGTTTTGTTTTTAAACATCAAAAGCTTTCGCTAAAGTTATATATTACCATATATATATATATTTGTGATACATATACTTACATGTTTTTTTTTTGTGTTTAGACTAGAGGAATAATTTATAAATTATTGTATCATAATAAAACGAAAAATCCTTGAAAGCAAATTTGAAAAAAAACGAAATATTTTTGTATGCATGTTCGTTCGTTTCGAAATTTGAGAATTTATTGATGTACACACATGTGTATACGTCTATGTATCTATTTATGTGCATGTCGGTGTACCCCCAAATATACATATTGCAGAAATAAATAAACTATCCCAAAAACCCTTATACAAAACGACTTTTTTTTATTATATTATTTTAGTATATTTATAAATCATCGTATTAAGCTAAGTATTTCCATTGGTTACGTATTCCACACATAGATGCTCACGCACGGTTGCCAAACAAAAAAATCTAAACTGGAAAAAGGATTTTTAAAATATTAAAAATCAGTTGGATAAAAAGAAAGGGCCTATTGTTCTTGGGTAGAGGTATTTTTAAGTAACAGCGTCCTGGAGATTCCACTGTAAACTTCCACCTTCTTTTTAATTCTGTTATGTTAATATTAACATAATATACAGAAAAATTAACATCGTCTGGAGACTCCACTGAAAAAATACACCTTCTGTTTTATACTCTTTATGTTACTCGTATTACTTTAAAAAAAAATAAACTTTTGTGATTTCGCTTTTGTTTATTTGCTGTAGTTTTCTTTGATCCAGTTACCTTTTACATATATTATCCCTCAATTGTACTCCTCTCTGGGCCTCACTTCAGTCGTTTGGAATACATCGAAATCAATTTGTGTGGGCTGTTCGCATTTTTCATCAGCTTCAATGAACAGAAAAGGGGATAAAAGATCCTAAGTTGGATTACGGCTTCGAGTTTGACCTTGTGGGTTATCCAGACGCTTCACTACCTCATCTCTATTCCACTCCGAGGGCGGGAACGCGTAAGTCTACTGTAATTAGCATCCTTGAAGAAACCGGAGGAATAAGCACAAAAATCGACCTTGCATCATCTGGTGGCCAGACTGCAAGGGCTAGAATCGACCCCGACCTCTGCGATGATTTGGAGACGAATATGCTGGAAGCCTTGGCCACCTCAACGCCCCAGACGGAAACGCATGTAACGGAGGCTTCAATTTTCACTTTTATTTTTATACCCGGTACTCGAAGAGTTTAAGGGTATATTAGATTTGTGGGGATAACGGTTGTGAGTAACGCCCAGAAGGAAGCGTTTCCGACCCCATAAAGTATATATATTCTTGATCAGCATCAATAGCCGAGTCGATATAGCCATGTCTGTCTGTCCGTCCGTCTGTCCGTCTTCATTTGCGCCTATGTCTCAGAGACCATTTAAGCTAGAGCAACCAAGTTTTGTATCCAGTCTTCTCTGTGATCACACTACTCCAAATGTATTTTAAAATTTCGCCCCGCCCCTTTCCGCCCCCACAAAAGAACGAAAGTCTGTGGCATGCACAATTTTGAAGATACAAGAAAAATAAATACGCAGAATCATAGAGAATGACCATTTCTATCAGAGTGTTGAATCTGGATCAGATCGGATTATTATTATAGCTACAATGAAGAAAACCATTTCGAAAGTCATCATTCCCTCTCGCTCTCTCTCACACGCGACCCTGTCTGTTTTGCCTATTCGTCTAAATGAGCGCCTAGATCTCAGAGACTATAAGAGCTAGAGCAACCAAACTTTCTATCCAAGCTCCTGTGATATCGAACCAGCACAAGTGTATTTCAAAATTTTGCCACGCCCCTTTCCGCCCCCACAAAGAACGAAAATCTGTGAAATCCACAATTTTTAAGATAAATTAAAACCAAAAACGCAGAATCATGGAAAATTACCATATCTACCAGATTGCCGAATATGGATCAGGTCGGATCAATATTATGGCCAGAAGAAACAAATTAAATTTCAGTGGCTACGCAACGCCTGCCAAGCGCTGACTCATTCCCTCTCTCTCTGTCGCAAACACTTGTACGTCTCAAATATGTAGTTATACATGTCATGTAGAAATTTAGAAGCAGTTGTAAAAAGCATATGCAAACAAAATTGAAAACATGTATAATATTCCAAAAATGATTTGACTTCATTTTTTTGAAATATTATTTTTTGCCCAAAATTTAATTTGTCCCTTTTGCGAACATTGCTCATATATGTATGTATGTGTATACTGACTGAGTACCGGGTATAAGGTAGAGCCGCGGCCTTTGCCGCGGCTCACAACGTTCCCCCTTGTTCTTAATGTTTATGTTTTATTGTTTAATTTACATAATTAATTCTTAAGTTTTACCCAAAAAGAAAGAGCTGAACTGAGCTGTTTCTAAAAATTATAATAATTGTTTGCTTTATTATCGAAAATAATAGAATTGATGTACTACCAAGTTCTCTAAATAAATTTTAATGAATTGAACATCACATCGGTTAAAATTGTCTGAGCTTAGCTGGAATGTACTTTTGAAGGACATATGGACATGTGAACTTATAGCTACACATTCGACACCCGATTCTACACTCCATGAGAAAACATCCAGTAATCTAGTAATCTGTGGTTCCAGTCTCCGGCTTATGGCAGTCACTCTCCTGAAGATCCTTGGCCTTGTGGGACGGCCCCTTTCAAGATCCTTTAAACGATCCCCCATGGGCAGCCCGCCAACGAGGACGTTCTATTCAGTTTGAGTTCAATTTGGAGTCCAGTTGTGCCAGTTACCATATGTTACACGTCTTATCGCAAAACGAAACTATTTTAACATCATTCGGATGTGTTCTTTAGCTTATGGGAAATTTGTTATCTTATCATACATACATACATACATACATATACATACATATGTATCTGAGAAAAGATTCAGTCTAAAAATCTTTTATTTGGAGGAACCTTGTATATGTATGTACATATGCGTGTGCATATCATTGTTTTGACCCATTGCGAAGGACGAAATGCTAAATGTTAACAGTCAAACGCTGGAGGGTAGATGATGGAAGGCTAACTGAATATTTTTGGATACCTTTACTACTATTGTGGTATAGCAGTCTATGACGTAAATACAAGTTTACATATATGTATGTACATATGTAGATAGATCCTTAGGTACTTGTGTTGCATATTTTTTCTATAATACACATGGAAATACGCATATAGAACGACATAGGTATTTACGTATGTATGTATGTACATAGGGCATGTAATATTTATGCTACTGTGCATGCACTTTCGTTTCTCGTTCGACTTTTTGTTATTCTAGGGCATGCGGCCAAGTGGGGGCGGTTTTGTGGGCTGTTGTCTGTGTCTGTGTGCCGCGCGGACCGAAGACCGAGGACCCGCACAAACCTCTTTCCGGGCTTTCGCGTTGTCCTAGCTCTTTTATTTTTACTACCAATACACACACACGCGCGCACATTACAGAGAAAGCTTTACACGACCACCCACCCACCCACTCTCCACAAAGAAGAGTGCAAGTGTGCGAGTGAGTGACAGAGAGCACGGGGCGCAAAAAAAAAAACTAGAAATCAACGATGAAAGCTCGACCGCCAAGCGCTTCGTGAATCACGCTTGGTTCGTGCCAAGGTATATTTATATAAGGTGAGGCTTTGCGGCACTCTGAGTCTACTACTTTGCAAAGGATTGAATTACATTAATTGAATCGCTACTTGTAGTGATTAGCTGTATAAATAACGTATTCAATTAATAAAAGATTCTAAATAAATGCGAATATCAACAAATGTCCCAAGAGCGAACTCTCGCCAGGCCATACCTTGCGCAGACATAGCCTGCTTCGTGGTGCGTCGTGTGTCGAATGCAATTATGCCCGGCGCTGGCGTATGTATGTATGTATATTTGTAAGTCCTATGTAGATGTGTGTTCGTGTGTTTGCTGCTGTGCTGACTGGGGCGTTCGGTTCGTTCGCGCGTCAATTCTCATTCTCGAACCTCAAACCTTACTACAACGGGATTTTCAAGAACCACGGACGTTCACACGGCGTTCTGCTGTTGGCGCGCGCGATACGATACCCATTAAGTAACGTAACGGGCAGATGAGGCGTTTGACAAAAAAGAAAAAAAAAATTACCACACACAAATTTCAAACAACCAACAAATAAATAGACACCCCACTCACAAGCACATCCGCATTCAAAATCGAAAAAATAACGGAACGGAACAGCATATAACAGAGCAAAAGAACGAACAATTGCAGCTGCAATTGGAATAAATCGAGGATTATACAACCCGTGCTACGCTTCATCATCATCGTCATCAGGCAGAGCAGCAGCAGCACCAACAGCAGCATCCCAATCAACCAATCAATCAATCAATCAACAAATATAATTCGGTACATAAATATAACTGCAATGTTTCGATAAGACTTTTGGACCATCAAAAAGGTGCATAGATATGTGCTATGTAAGTATATACATACGATGGCCGGAGAACTATCATACACGGACACACAAAGACAATAACAATAATTGAGATGGAAATGCCAAAAGTAGGGGTACATGGATATACATATGTATCCACATATATCTATGGAAATGTATGCTCAATGCGGAGAAAGTACACATCGCTCGGTGTTGTGAGTTTTCATTTCGTTTTCGTTATCCGTCGCTCAGTAGGGCAGTGTGGTGCTGCTCCAGTTTGTGCTCCCAAGAGCGAGACACAAAGGGGACACCACAGCTGTTTCTCTCTCACACGCAATTGGCTTTTGAGCTACTACAGGAGCAGCAGCATCGCATCTCGCTTTCTCTCTCCCACTCTCTGGGCTGACAGCTGATAGATGCAAAAAAAACCAAAAAAAAACAAGGAGTAGGTAGGGGAAAGCATTTACCGTTGCATACATCGTGTACATAGAATCTAAAATACGTTTTTGAGGGGGAATTTCGTGGCTAGAGACCAGAAAAAAACCCCATTGACTGCAGCTGTTTTTGCATTTCTATGTAGAACAGAGTGAAGCCCAGAGGCCCAGAAGCCCAGCCAAGCTAAAGCAGCAGCGTCATTTGACATTTCAGCATACAACAAAATAGATATAAATATTTACATACATATGTACATATATGTATATATGTACATGCATGTACTGGTACATATCTACATATGGTATATACATATATCTAATAGACATTCCGTTTGGGAAACTATTTGTCGTTTCCACTTTCGAGTGTGCCAGTGTGTATTTGTGTTTTCGGGCAAAGATAAACGTACGAAAAAATCATGTGCTTTCATTATTTTTGTGTGCTTTTTTTTTTGTGACGTAAAGAGTTGCGTTCATAGCGTATGAACAGCTGATTGTGTTTTTTTTTTTTGGGACTGGTGTGGGTAATTTAAAAATGTGCTTGAAAATGAAAAAATGTTAAAATACCTCAATGTCAAAAAGAAATTTCTCCCAGAAATTCTTCAAAAACGGGTAAAAGGTAGAGAAAGAAGGAAGGAAAAAAAAAGAATGTCAATAAGTCGCTCAACAACCACACACACACACATGCTATATGTATACACACACACACACAAACCCATTCGATCAGCTGTTTTGTGTTGTTCTGCTATGGGCAAACAATTTCTTGAGCCAAAAGTTTTGCCCTGTCGAATGGTTGATGTGGTTAAGCAGGGGGGGGAGGGTGTGGTAAGAGGAGGGTATGAATATTTGGTGGTAGTTGTGTGTGTTGTGTGTGTGTGTGTGTGTGTGTGCGTGCCACTCTGTATTTGGTATGCGTGGGTGTTGCTCTCGCACGAGTTCTCTCTCTCTCTCTCTCTCTATATGCCACTACTCGCTCTCTAATAGAAGCAAGGTATGTAAAAAGATGGTGTGGTCGACCCTGACGGCAGCTTAGTCGTCGTATTCTGTTCTACTAAACTTCAATGCCGTTCTAGCTAATTCTTAGATGGAAAATTATTATTTCAGAGTATGAATTCATTGTTTTTATGGTGCTTCCATACTAGAGCTCTCACTCTGCCTGGATTCCAGAGTAAATAGATTCCACCCTTCGCTGTGAGTGACCAAAACACTGGGTTGCGATATCCCATAGTGCGGGACTGCCATACCTTCCATCCGATAAACTTTGGATAGCACCAGCAGCGGCAGGGGAAATTGAGAGCTAAGCTGCCTTGGCGCTCGGGCTAGTCGGTGGAAAATGTTGCTGACATTAAGTACAAATTATTTAGTGTCTTTCTTCTCGTGATCTTGTAATATGAATTACTGCATCCGTGTACGTATGTATGTGTGCCCCAGAGTTTCAAAGAGTGTGTCAGTGTGTGCGTAGCTTGGCGGTGCGTTTGAATCGTTTAGGATTATGATAACCTAAAAGCATTATGCAAGCATTGTTTGTATTTTGTTGTTTCTTTGCAAGTGTGTGTCAGTGTGTTAGTGTTTATGTGTGTGTGTGTGTGCTAAAGTATAACGGAAGGAAGCAAATGTTTATAGTAAAACAAGAGAGACACAAACACAGAGTGAGAGCATAGAATTTTATGTAATCAGGCAACCCGTTTGATTTGCCATTATTATCCCTCATTGACCCAGGGCTATGCTCCGCTCAGCTCCCCTGAAAATTACCAGCTTTGAAAAACGGTTAAAAGTGCAGTCAGCACTTCTGATCTCCCTCTCTCCCACTCTCGCTCCCTCCCAGTGTCAGTGATGTAACAACAATTTTGTTTTGTTTTTTTTTTCTTCTTATTTTTTTTTGTTTTTTGCGACATGTGAAATGGATTACACAGGGGCATGTGAAAACAATAGGGGAGGCCAGAGCCGGAATGCTGAAGCTTTTGATACCCTTACCTGATCCAGAAGCATCATGATTGAATCGTTCGATTTAGATTCAAATTGTATTGCCCAGAGTAAGCTATAGCTTTAAAGCTATAGCTTTTATTTCTTCTACCAATCTATTGGTTGCATTCTTTTGATATTGTTTGAAAACGATGCATCAGACATAAAGATTTTGTTAGCTATGTTAGACATGTTTTTTCCACCTTCTCTGCGATGCCAAGCATCTGCTCCAAATCGTAATATCCTCCTTTAAAGGGAACACAAAAATTGAAGCAACGCAAATGAGAAACGCAAACAAACAACCGCAATAAATTGACACACTGTGCTCGGGCCCCCTCTCTTCTCCACTGCTCTCCTCCTCCTGCATATGTATGAATATTTGTGTGAGCTGAGACAGAGAGAGAGAGAGGGAGAGGGAGAGAAAGAGAAAGAGAGGGGTCTAATTATGTGCAAACAAGCAATTTGAAGGCTGCGTCTGGCCGTATCGCGAATGCCCTTAACTGCTTATTATCGTCGTAGCATTCGAAATCGACGACTGAACGTAATTGAATTAAATTTGCCTAATGGCAAAACAACAACCATGGGCCTGTGGTAAATGCAACGATAAATTGTTTGCTTTCAGCCCGATCTCTCAATCGATAAGGCGGAAATCTACTCAATGCAAAATGATAGACAAAACTAAGGATATGACTCCAAAAACTATGCTATAAATCCAGAGGGCAGATAATTTTCATTCAAAAGAGTATAAAACTATTAATATTTGTACAAATTTGCTACTTTAAATGCAAAAAACTATAGCTTGATATGCCACGCTTTTAAAATATGTTTAAATTTAACCTACATTCATATGAACAGCTATTTACATCTGTAAATGTGTATAGATACAATTGAAAGTTGACTTTCAAGCACACTTAAACTGTTCTAACTTGAACCTTCCTTCAGTGAAGGTCAAGTCTATACTGGAAACCTAATTTAGTAATTTAATAAAATTTAACTAGAATTTCCGCTCAACACGAACGTGCCCTTTAAGGGTAGACGTAGAAAATTACACTTACGATTTCTGATAGTTCCAGTGCATTAGTTTAAACATCTCTCAGGTCCGTGGGATACATGAGGAAATATTAAAAACATAAATGTCCGGTAAATTGTTTAAACATCTACATATGCATGTATGTATGTGTTCGTTTCATTCAATTAAGAACTACCATCCAAAGCTAATTAAGATAAATTAGAATTATGCTTGTCATTTGTGTATGCCTCAAAGACTCCAATGGGGGTACACAGTGGATCAGATTTGGTGGAGAGGGGAGGCTGTTTAAGTAGGGCCTCTAAAAGCTGCGATTCCATTAAATCCCTACTTAAGAGTCCTACTTCAGATGTAATGTACATACGTATTACGTACATACATATGTACATATGTACATACATACATTCGTGAAGATTATGTCCTGTGCACAGATGGGTAATAATCCCATATCCCCCACTCATATACTCGCATGTACCAGAGGCGGCTGTATGGCTGTTTAACATTTCTATATTTCACACGATGGGGAACGTAAACACGGGAATAACAATAACAACGGTCATTTGGCACGCTCTCTCTCTCTCTCTCTCTCTCTCTATCCCTCTATCTATCTTTCCCTTTCTCTCTCTATTAGCAGCTGTCTTATGGGTGCTCTCTGCTTCTGGTTCGTGCTCCAAGCTCTCTCTCTTTCTCTCTCTCTCTCACTCTATCTCTGTCTCTATCTCTATCTCTGGCTGTGTGTTATCCCTCCCCCTGTACCCCTGTCTATTATGTGTCGCGTGCGCTGTTGCACTCGTAAATGGGGGTCCGGGTCGCTCTTTGCAATGCAAAAATCAATAAAATCTGGGCCAACAGTTTTAAAGGTTGATTTAAACGGTATGACGCTGTCGCAGCTCCTGTATATCTGTATGTGTTTGTGTATACTACTGTGCGTGTTGCTGCTTTTGTATCTGTGTCTGTGTAGGTGGGTGTGTGTGTGTGTGCTGGAATATAAATAAACATTGAAGAGTCCAAAAGTCCATCCACGCTCCTCCCCACCTGAGGATTATCTCAGAGGTTTCCCCTTCAGGCTGTCGGTGGCGCACTCTGCCATTAAAGATATGTTGTCGCTGTCGTCGTCGTCGCTCTGCTCGCACTAACAAGCGTAAAAGTGAAACTAGAGCTTTTTCAAGTTCACTTCGGAAGCGCACACACACACACACACACACACACACACACACGTACACAAACGTACACAATAGCATGCACATGCACATGCAGTGGCTGGAATATAACGGCATGTTCACACATGTGGGAGGGGAGAGTGCTATTGCACATAATGTGGAATGGAATACTTTTGCACCTTTAACGTCATCAAGAGTCATGCTCTTTCCCCATGGAATGATCTTGGCTCCGAACTGGGTTAACCGCCGGCCCCAGGCTCTAGGTCCCTGGCCACTCCCCACTCACCAGTCACCAGTGTAATGTCAAGGTTATCGTCGAAAAGCCAGTTAATTTGCGTCAATCCTGCAAAGCAACTAGTCTGAAATGCCAAGCTAGTTAACCTTGTTAGTTCATAAAGAAATTCAATTAGTTTGCCTCAAGGCAGCTACAGCCTCCTCCTTCTCCGGACAAATGTCTGTCCGGCTTACGGGAGGATGTGTATTGTGGGGATAGGTCTACTCATAGTGGTTCATAAGAGAGATTAATTGTTCATACATTTGTACGATCTAAAAGCTCCTATTTAAGGGTAAGTTCAGTCTCGTCATTAAAGATTTTATGGAAAATAGAAGAAATGCCTAAAGCCTTATTATGGTCCTAAAACTCGTTAGGATTTTGATATTTACACAAAAATGTCCATCTAATAAACACTTGTTTGATTCCCAAAAAATTTGGATAACTTCGTATGACTATATCATGTCCATTGTACAGCCTGCCAGCATATCTGCTTAAGGTCTTACGTATTACCGGACGAATTCTATAAATATTATTGCAGGCATCACCTTTGACCTTTTAGCCAATGCGCTATGCTGTTCCCCAGCTCAAGCTCTCCACTGCATCCGTGGCGGCGGCATTGAAATACTGTTTGGAAAGTAGTCTTTCCCCCCTCCCCCTGTGGATGAAATATTGCATTGGCTAGGTGGCTATTTTTGGCATTTCCCATTTATATATACATGCGAGTGCGAGTAGTGCACACCCGTAGCACTCTCGTGAAAGGAAATCTCAAGTTTCCAGTGGCGGGGCTTAAGGATTTCAATGTGTATGGCCTTCAGATGGTTTAAAAAAGACACACAGCTAGTAGCATGTACATATGTACATATATACTATGAGTATACATATGTGTATTTAAGCAGCACATAAACGAGCTCGGTGTGCCCCTTACGGTGCACGTTGCACCTACACACAGCTGCTGCAGCAGCTTGCAGCAGCAGAGGCAGAGGCAGCAGCATAAATCAAGTGTGGGGGTGGGTGTGAAATGTGTGCTCCTCTCGGGGTCGTTTATATGTCATTGCGCACCCGTTGCTCGGCGCAAGAGCAAGAACAAGCTCAAGCTCAAGCTCTGTTTTTCTCTCTGGCTTTAAGTTTATTTTTATCCGCACGCACCGTTAAGCGTTGGGTGACGAGAAAGAGAGAGAGAGAGAGAGAGAGAGAAAATGGAAGGGTGTAAGCTCTGCGTGGGAAGCTCGCTGGATTGGTCTCGGCTGCTCCAGTTACGAATGCACTTCGGCTTACTGTACTACTTTAACGGGGAAAGCACTCTCGGTCTCGTTTGCGCTCTCTCGGTCTCGTTTGCGCTCTCTCTCTCTCTCTCTCTCTCTCTCTCCACTCTCTTCAGTTAACCTACATATGTGTGGGTACTCGGCATTTGCATGGGCAGTGCAGTGCAGGGGAAGTGCTGCTGGTCCGAATGACGTAGGAAGCGCGCTCAAACACCAAAGAGACATACAACATATCTGTAGCTCCCAAACTGTTGCAGAAGTTTGCAAGAATACATAGGCTGGAGTTTGTACATATGTATATGTACACCACACATACACAGAAAAAGTCATTGCATTTGCGTGGCTTTATAAGAGTATTACTTCGCTTCACATGAGTAGTGCACAAAGAATTTTGAGAGTGGAGAGAATGGGGAATGCATTCACTACCTGCAGTCCATGAATAGCGGAGTGAGAGTGGGTGTGGGAGTGGAAGTCGTTATGCTTGATCGCTGGTCTCCACAATGCGACACATAATGGGTATGTCCTCCTCCCGGGTCGCATTGCTTTTCTTGCTGGCGTCCAGAGTGCGCTCGATGTATTCATTTCGGAATTTGTCCCAGCGCCGGGTCTTCTTATAGTCTTCGAACAGGTCCTTCCGCGAGGGCACACTAGTCTCAAAATAGAAGCGGCGACGCGGCCATACATCGCCCGGATTCTGTTCATCCTCCAGCAGCCAGAAACGCGGCAGGATCAGGCACTGGACCACAGTTCGGGCCATTATCACACGATGCTCCATCTTTTCGCCCAGGCCAATGATGGCGCCGTATGTGAGCGAACCCACGTCTATAAAATGGCTGCTATAGGGGTCCTGTAGCCACAGGGAAAAGTGAAAGTGAAAGTGAGAGTGGAAAGTGATAGTGATTTAGGACTTACGCGCATCGAAGGAACCAATGACTCATTTGATGAACTACTCGAATCGCTTTGGGTAGCCATTTTGCCGAACTGTTTTGAGGAATACGACTTGATAAGTGTTTGATGTTTCTTAGAGACTTGGGAGACGGTCTTAAATTGCGATTTCGTGGGGGCGAGTGTTTTATGCTTCGATCCCGAGCTAGAGGTTTCCACGCCAAGGGAGGATTCTGATTCAATGGATACCTCCTCGCCAAAGTATTCAAAATAGCCCTCGTAGTCAAACAATTGCTCCTCGTCCCCTTCGTCGTCCTCAGTCTCAAACTGCTCATACTCGTTCGCGGAGCGCCTCGGGATCTTTTGGGTGAACCTTCTAGACAGCTGTCGGGTTTTCCTCTTCACATTCCTCTCAGACAAGCTGACATTGCCGATTTGACAAAATGCCTCAATTTCTTTCAGTCCCATTCTGCGCATCTACAGAGTATGAGTTAGAAGAGAAATACCTAGACATATGTAGATCGCATAGATCGCATATATCGCATACCGCAGGTTTCTTGTGGGCGTTCTCCTCGTTTTCTTCCGAGCTGGATGAGAGCAAATAATGCTGAACATCAAAATGCGAGTATTCTGAGGCAATGGTCGAGTTCTTTAAATCGTGAAACATGGCCTTAGACTCGGTATCCTTTTCGATGTCTGGCAGTTCAAAATGAGGATATCCGTTCCTGTAAGTAACCTGCAATGGGACAGACGAACGAATAACGGAATCAAATGCTGATGCTGAGTTTGTATGTATGGGTGGGATATATCACCTTGAGGTTCAGGCACTGTAGGATAACGCATTCGCCGCTCAATATAAAATGCACCATGCTCAAGTTGCCCTTGTCCTCGACATAGATCGTCTCCAGAGGATCGTACTGCACCAGTGTTCCGAACATACAGGCCCGTCGTATCTGATCCTCGTTCAGAAAATCAAAGTACGGTAAGGTGCGCAGTGCTATCTTCTTCTCGTTCCATTGCTTTTGCATATACGGTTTCAGAATTTGATTGTAGTCGTTATCGAACAAGGCCAATATTTCACAATTTGCTACATGATAGATCCAATCCAAGGGGAAGATGGGATTACGACTATATGTACATACATACATATATGAAAAGTGCTTACCCTGAGTCGTGTATGTGTTCATTCTGGGGCATTCCTCAACCATTTCCACATCTCCGACGCAGTCGCCCGGACCGAATATGGCCGTTGATACTTGAGTGATTTCTTTTGTGGTCTTTGGAGAAAGTATTTAGGTGATTCTGTATCATCTTAAGAATTGGTCGGACCTACCTTATTGTATTCGGATCTTTTCATTTCGACCTCGCCGTTCAGTATAAAATACACGGTAATGGGCAGGTCCCCTTCTTTGATCAGCACTCGCGACTCAGCGATGGACATTAATTTTATCACCGGCACCAGGCGAGCCCTGATTTTCTAGATCACAGATCGTAGATCGCAGATCAAGTTACAAGTTGGATGGAACTCAGCTTGAGGGCTTACCGGTGGTATCTTGGCGAAACACGTTAATCCCGCTAAGACCGTACAGAGCTTTTTCCGATCCTCGATTGTCCGCATCCAGGGGAGCGTGCGCAGCAGCGCCTTGTCCTGCAATTGATTATCGCAAATCGCCATCGATTACCTGCACGATTGCTGTTGGTTGTTGTTTTTGTTGGTGGGTAGAGCTTACCGCTACGGTGATCATGCCCCGCTTCTTCTTCTGCCTCACCAGCAGAGCCACGTTCTTCTTGACGTTCATCGACATGCCCTGATCCTCGACATCGACCAGCCAATGCTGGTTCATAAGCACCGCCCGCACCAGTTTTTGGAATCGAACGCGTATCGCCTTCTTCCTGTTGGTCGACTCCGCGTCAGTGCGTCCTCGCTTCATCACTCCACTAAATTGGACTTCTACTCTTAAATGGAATGCCACCCAACGCAACGCAACTCTGTGTCTGGTGTTGCACTGTGGTGCGTGTGTGTGTTTTTATGTTGTTTTTGGTTTTTGTTTTGTAAGTATAAATGTGTTCATGTACTTGTTTGTGTCTATAGGTCAAATGTGATTGAAGCCAACAGAGTTGCTTTGATGCCCAAGGGTGTTCCCTTGTACGCTGTGCAAGTGTTCCATAAGCGAACGGACATGGCTGAGAACATGTGCGTGAGAAATGCTACACTGATCAGGGATAAAGTCCTGGTGATGGTGCGCTCATTCTGTAGATAAGAATGGGTCCTAAAGCTAACAGATAGTCCAAAATATTCTTAGTAGAGCTCAGCAATAAAATCGATTTGAATTGAATCGATAGTTAATGATATCCATTCGTTATTATCAAAGTTTGTAGTCTTTAAGGAGGCTACCAGATCTATTCTGAACATCTTCCCTGAACATGCTCCTGCCGTGCAGCATGTAGGAATACATAAAGAGTATGTGGCGTATACAGACAAATATACGGAAAATACTGTGTATTTTGTTGTTGAATTTCTCGGACCGACAAGTACGAAAAGTATTTTCTGCTCCATTTTGTGTGTGCGGTAATTCGTAGGATCACTCTTGAGTGTTTTGCATAATATAAGGATAGGGAAATCATCACCATCTCTAAGCGTTCTCCTTATTTTGTTTTTGCAGCTACGGACACAAACGACTTGCCATAGAATTGCACGGATCTGAGGAGACGCCACTCATGGAGGCGTTCTAGGAAGGAGGAGACAAGACACGGGAAACGGAAAACGGGAAACGGGAAACGGACCAACGTTTGTCAAAAATCAAAGACAGCAAAAGACAAAGAGTAACTAACTAGCAACCGACTTAGAGAAAGCCATTAGCAATTACTTTAAAAACATCCACACACCCACACACATAACACAAAATCGACCCTTTTTATGGGAGATGCTCTGTAAATACATAATACATAATAAAATTAGGATCTAGGACTCGACGCCCCACACACCACACTCAATTCTCTGAGATATATATATATATATACACAATACAATAAAAAACACACACAAAAACCACATAGACTCAAAAAAAACAAACACTACTATGTATAACTAGTACAACACATCGCCTGAAACTTCACAGCCAAAAATTGTGCTCGGTTTATCATAAATGTGCGTTTGATCAATCAGATAGATATATATATATACTCCTACTCCTACTCCTACTCGTAATCGTACTCGTACTCGTAAACTTAAACGTACACGGCAAAAAATCACCGAACAGAATCGAAAAGAAAGAAAAAAAACAGAAAACAAATAGTGAATAGGGAATAATCTTCGAAGGGATCAGGGTACGGCGGACAGGGTACGGTGCCAAGGACTGCCAAGATGCATATTGAAATTCAGGTGGCCCTGAACTTTGTCATCTCCTATCTGTACAATAAACTGCCCCGCCGACGGGTGAACATATTCGGCGAGGAGCTGGAGAAGGCATTGCGCGACAAATTCCAGGGACACTGGTACCCGGAGAAGCCTTTCAAGGTATCCACTTGAATGCAATCAGATCTCTGGGAATCTAGCATCTAATGTATGAATACTTATTGCAGGGTTCCGCTTATCGTTGCCTAAAGACCGGAGATGCCATCGATTCGGTGCTGGAGCGTGCCGCTCGGGAGAGCGGTGTGCCCATCAGTGATGTTTTAGAGAACTTGCCACACGAGCTGTCCGTGTGGATGGATCCCGGCGAGGTGTCCTTTCGCGTTGGCGAGAAGGGAGCCGTTAAGGTATTTGTTGCGCCCAAGAAATGTGCTCCAAAAATGTACACGCATCCTCCTTCTCCTCTTACGATGCAGATTCTTTATACAGAGAACAATGAGAACCACGAGGATAGCCGCTCGGCCGATCGCGAGGTCACCAAGACGTTCAATCCGGAAGCGCAATGCTTCCGACCCATCGATGTGGTCAACACGACCCTGACCAACCTGAGCTTAAGCCCCAAGTCATTGCCGGTGCCTATGCCCCAGGCGGGCTCCTCGCCACACTCGGCTGCCTCTGGGTCGCCCACTTACAAGGGCAGCCCCAATCCCAATGCCGGCAACGGCAGCTGTGGCTCCGCCTCCGGTTCCTCCACTGGATCGGCTCCTGCTCAGGGTCAGGGTCAGGGTCAGGGCCAGGGCCAGACTCAGGCTACGACTCAAGCCCCGGCTCACGGCAACACTTCAACCGGCGGCACAGCCTCGGCATACTTGCAACGTGCACCACAGGCGCCATTAACCTTCACGACCGCCACCTTTGCCCAGACAAAATTCGGCAGCACCAAGCTTAAGACCAGCTCGAAGCGGGCCAACAGGTGAGCTCTTGTTGCCGCTGTGCCACTGGGCGGGCACCAACTAATGCCATACCTAATGCCATTTATTCATTGCAGCAGTGCGTACCGCATGTCGCCTACAGAGTTCTCGAACTACATCAAGCAGCGGGCCATACAGCAGCAGATGCATCACGGCCATGGGGTCGTACCGTCCCAGGGCTATGCCGCCTTGGACCCTGTATCGCCGGCACGCTCGATCTCGCCCAATCCCTTGGCTCTGGGCGGCCAATTGGCCAGCGGAGCTGTAGCCGGCGATCACTTTTTCTATCCCGGCGTTGTCATGGGCCTGTACCCGCAGTTCAACGGCCAGCGAAGCCTGTACGAGCCGCACTACAACGGCGATGCCAACATGGCCATGTTTGCCGGACATCCCCATGTCAATGCCGTGGGTGGAGCCAAGTATAGTACTTATATGGAGGCATGCTACTTTCCCAACGGCCAGCATCTGTCCCAGCAGCAGCAGCAGCAGCTAGGCGTCCAATTGGACAACGAGAGCTGTTCGTATGGCCTGGAGACAGATCAGTGCATCGTCGATGAGGTGACAGCAACAGCGGGAGCAGCAACAGTCGTTGCTGGAGTTGGCGTTGGAGCTGGTGCTGGAGCTGGGGACTCTTCCCCAGACAGCAGTCCCATTGCCACGCCACCAGTGGCTGCAATGCCCAACCAAAATGCTGCTACTGCTGTTGCAGCCACAGCAGCTACGGACACATCAGGTCCCGCCAGCCCGGGCGTCAATCAGCAGCAGCAGGCCGAATCCTCATCGGCCAGCAATCTGATTGATGGGATAAACTCGTTCTACGGCACTGGATCATCTTACCAACAGCTCCTGGTGGCCAACTAGGTCTCCCCACAGCCCTAAGCCCCTCAGCCACACCAACTAACAGATCAGCAGATCGGCAACAAAAAACAGACATACCAACCCAAAAGGCCGAGAACGTAGAACCGATATCTGAGAGCCAGAACAATAGAAACTAGATTTAAACGAAAGCTCCGCCACATAGTTATATAATAGAGTTATAGAGTGAATTTGACTGGCCACTGAGCGCCAGACACCATACCGATCCAATTGTTACAACATTTTGAGCCACAAACAAAAAAAAAAAAAAAACTTAAATTCAGAGAAAACAGGATCCGTTTAGCTATATACATTTTGGATTGTGTACACCTCCCGTTTGTCTTGTATATAATTATGAAAGCTATAGTAGCTACAGATATTTAAAGAAGAAGTACGCCCATAGACGATAGACCATAGCAATACCAATACCAATGCCATTAGACCGTTCAATCTGACTATGTACGATGGCCGCTATTTATAGGAATGTGTATAGATTCATATTTTTTACGGCTCTCGTTCGTAGGCGATTGCACACAGTCAATCCTTGGATCGGCTAACCGAAGACCTACCCCATAGATAGACACCCAGGTCCTGCGTCTATTATGGGCCTATTTATGAGAATGTTCATTAGTTAGCGCCCATACGGACAGGTATATTATACACTATTTATATTTTGTTAATAAATTCAAAGTGAAGTCTCTTTCATCTAACAAAAATGCCTAGATTATACATATACCATATACATATATAGCTGCATATATGTATGTATAGAATCTGCACAGACACAACAAACAAACACTGAGACAGAGACAGACACAGGTGTGGCTGCCATAGGCGTGCAAAAACAACAACAGAAAAACAAAAACAAACATTATATGTACAGAAGGAAATCCAAATAGAATTTCTCAACTAAAATTGTTTTTAATTGTTATACATATATATATAAATATCCAAACATTGGATTGACTTTCTACATTAAGTTTTTAATTAGTT
The DNA here is from genome assembly GCA_008121215.1 of Drosophila athabasca. Lineage (NCBI taxonomy): Eukaryota > Metazoa > Arthropoda > Insecta > Diptera > Drosophilidae > Drosophila > Drosophila athabasca. Next base: position 5,351,903 of record CM017796.1, on the reverse strand, counting down.
ATAACAATTAAGAGATAAGCTCATTTTTGATATCAAGATACGAAAAATGGAAACTGGCATACCCCTACTATACCGAAAGCCATACACAAGCGTTGGGCGTCTGGGACCCGGATCAACTTCGAATGAGCCCGAAGATCCAGACCCAGATACTCAACAGAAGCATGTGCCCCCTACTGTACCCGGCTATAACCTACCGACTGTTAGTGGTTGGGATATTCTAGCGAATTGAATGATACGATACAAGTGATCCCTAGAATATTGGGCCCCAACCATTCGAGTTCCGAGATCCAAGCCATCTTTAGTCTCTTCCAATGCATCGGATCTGTCTGCTGTCTCGAGCCAATCCAGATGATATACATGTAAACCATACAAATGTGCATTATCCATCAAATTCCAGGAATGGAAAGTGGAATGGAAAGTATGCAAGCCTCGGAAGTGGTTCTCTACAAGGAGCATGTCAGGGGGGAAAATAAGAAACAAGAAGGAAAAACAAAAAAACAAAATAGAAGTACTATAAACAACTTATTCATTTGTGTGTTATATTGTATGTATTACTATTTGACTTCATATTTTTTTTATATTGTATGTATATCTATTTTTATATGAACATTTGTAATTTTTATAAATCAAGTAAAGTAAAAAACAATTTTATACTTTTTATATGGGCTTACGTGAAAAATACCTTGTGCTATAGTATGAATGTTTACTTTAATTTTCAAACAAACAAAACAAAACAAAACCAAAACAAAGCGAAACAGAACGATAAATGTTACAAGAAAGAAAATCCAACCCAAAAAACCAAATGAGCATTTTTATTTAACTTCCATATGAAAGAAATACCCAATCGAAGCACGAAACACGATAGAGCACACACACATACAAAAAATATTGATGTAAATATCTGATCGGATATACAACAGATACAACAGATGTACATACATATGTATGTGTATGTCGTCATAGGTCTATAATTTTCCTTCTCCCGAATTTAATGGCTGACACAACTCTCGATGTATGTATATTGTATGTATAATGGTTTAATGGAAATATGTATAGACTAATCTGTAAGTAGATGGATGCTACGGCCAGAAACCAACCAACCAACAAACAAACAAACAAACAAAGATAGACAGACATACCATACAATAGTATGTGTGTATAAGTACTTTCTCCCACATGCAGAAAGCTTAGAGATAGTGCCAGTGCATATACATATATAAAACATAAATATAAAAAGATGATCTTGTTAAGTAGATATTTGTAATTTATGCAAATATTTTTTACATTTTGTTACAACTGAGAAGAGAATGAAAAACGAAAAATGAACTATGAACTATGAAGAAATGAAGAAATGAAGAAGGAAGGAGAAGGGAGAAAGGAGCAGTGATGCCGTGGAAGGACCGGAGGAAGATTTTAAACATTTTGAAAAAATGTATTCGAATATATATATGTACCTACACATCCCACAGATGTGTGTATCTCAAAACTTACCACTGACAAACGGAAATTTAATGAAACATTTAAGTACCTTAAAGAAGCTTCTGACTATAACTACTGTGATCACGATCAAGAGTCAAAATCAAAACAGAATCAAAGTCAGAATATGAATATTGATAAGCTTCAATTGCAATTCGCTCATCCCTGAAATCCGTTCGGACCAGGGACTTAACATAGTTTCACTGGGAGCCACCGCTCGGGCATGAGGGGTCAACGAATTGTGGATTTCTTGCTTTTGTATTCTGATCATAGTAGTGCTTAAGTACCTACATTCATACATACTATACATAGATACATTCATGCATGAGATACATCGTCCCATTTGACACACGATGAACATAATGAGCGTATGGACACGGGACGTTGTTTTAGATATATTAGAGCTATTCAAAAACTATCAAAAACCAGAAAAAGGAAACAAATTTTTTACTTTTATATATAGTATATATATACATATGTAGATAGATATATATGTATGTATATGTATGTATCGGTATATACAATATATATGATATATATTGCATGTCTCCATTCTCAATGTGTTTGATGTACAATATTATACAAAGCAATGTCTGTTTCTCGATGTACATACTCGTAAATAGTGAAAATACATAATGTTAACAAATGTCCCACATGCCATAAGCTGTATAATTAGGTATATGGCCCTAAACTCTCTCACTTTCCCCCTCTGCCCGGGTGGGTGTAGGGTGGTAAAGTTGTATAAAATACATAGTAATTATAGTATGTGTAAGAGAATACTGATTGCTTGCTTAGGCACTTTTCTATTGTGATTGTGATACCAATGTAAGGCACAGATACCAAAACGGATACCGATACCGATAGAGATACCTAGCGAAACATACCTATATAGATGTCATTGTCCACCAACTTGAACCTTAAACTAAGTCGAGATCAGATGATTAGATTGTATCAGAAAGACAACTTAAGCAAAAGCAGCAAACCCAACTGGAGTAGGAGTAGGAAAGGAATCATCATGGTAGATACTACAAATATACAAGAACATACACTATATTTTACAATATGGAACACACACACACACAGACACACACACAGACCCACTCATAGAATCTAGAGTTCGGATTCTGGCAAGATCGTAGAAGGAAGCAACTCACTAACTAAACTAAAGAGCAACATTGGTGTTAATCAATATTTAGGTAAGAGAGATTCACAAAAACAAAAAAACAGACAACAGCAAACAGCAAACAGCAAACAAAATACATACATAATAATAATTATAATAATAAATTGCTTTTTATACCTCAGATACATATGTATGTTTCTATATATGAGTACATGCGAGTATGTGTGTGTGTGCATATGTTTACTAAATAATATTCTTCATAGGGAAAGAACTCCACTCTACACCCACTCCCTACTCTACCCGAACCCAAACCCGAACCCAAAGCAAAGCAAACTAAATTAAATGTAATTACATTACACCCACTGATCGTCGTCTATACGGGTGGTGATTAAGTAACGTTATCTGGATAAGTAGTTAGAGGAAAAATTAAAATGAATTTGAATTCATTTATGAATGTTGGATGTAACTTTTGTATATTTTTAGGTAAATTGTTCAATTGATACGCTTTTTTCTAAACAAAAATCTAAATGTGCATTACCTACCCCAACCACACGAAGACAACACACACTACCACTGGGGTCCCAGACTCTAAAATAGGATTGTATGTATATGTATGTCTGTCCTGTATTCCTGGAAAATTGGCGGGTTAACAATCAACGCCACAAATTAAGCTCAATATGTACTACATGCATACATATTTATATGTGTGTTTCGGCATTATAAAATCCAAATACTCGTAGCTGTACCGTATAGGTATACTCCGTACGTATAGTACATATGTAGTAGTATACCCAGACAGATATTTTTGAATGAATGTCTAGTTTCTTATATACATATACTATATATCTATTTTATGACCTATGTAAGTGAAATCAGCAATGGAAATGGAAAATAATGTGATTTAAGTTTGGCAATTGGTCATCTTTCGTTGAGATGTGTTACATATAGAGAGATACATAGAGATCATACATATATGAGGCAGAGCAGAATGCAATAAATTTAAATTTAAATGTATGTACGACTATAATTATGTTCTAAAGTTTGACTCCAATAAGTTGTCGTGCTATCGTACTGATTGCCATATCGCGTATGATTGCTACTATATCGTTCGCTTAACAGCAAGGATGAAAGAGAGAATTCGAATTAAATAAATGCATATCAGTGAACACAATACAATAACGATGTACAGACAGAAAAAACAATATATTGAATTTAAAGTGCTATAAATGTGTATGTTGTATATCCTATACCCAGTACACAGATACGAGTATTCAATCAATTCAAGAAGAACAGAACCCTTTACGTGTGTACATAAGTATAGAGGTAATTAATGTAATATATATATATATGTATTATGTATAGTAAAAATATAACTTCCATATTGAGTATTTTTCATATTACCTTTAATAGAATAAAGATTATCGTATTATTCGAAGACATGACACCTGCAGTTTTACCTAAGCAATTAAGATCCTACAACATTAAGCTTTCTTCACCGGATACTTTCGATACTTTTGGTGCCTCAGATTGCCGCATGCTCGCTTTGTTCGCAAAGGGGGGTTTTTGGTAGGACAGCCAACGCAGCTCACAATCTCTCTCAATTTTTGATCGCATTTTTCAAATTTTATAGTACCAATCCTCTCACTTCTCACACCAACACCAGCCGTTACATATATCTCGCTTCCTTCCGCCAGGGGGCGCGCACACTGGGCGATGAAGAGTTTGTGGGAGTGTGAGAGAGAGCAAGAGTGTGGAAGGTGTTGCGTAGCACTTGCTAATGGATTTTATGAAATAAACAGATCTGATCCGAATTCAGCTCTCTGGTAGATATGGTCTATCCCTCTCTCGATTCTCACACCAACATCGGCCGCTTCCATCCACCAGGAGGCGCGCACGCTGGTCGATGAAGAGTGTGAGTGAGAGTGGCATATTTTTCTCATTAATTGTATCACCAAAAAAATTTTAAATACTTCTTACTACCGTTTTTTTCTGTATTTTCATTTTTATTTTGTTTAAGTGTATACACTTTTTGCAATACAATTTTGTAATATAATCACTTAAACCCATATATGAAGTGTTTCCGATAAATTTAGCTAGATATATGTACATACTTATGTATACAGTGACTCAGACCCTCGATGATGCAGTGTCAAATAAAAAGTTTAAGGTGCTACAGATTTTAGACTAGAGGAAAAACAAAAAATGTTTAAACGCCAATTTGTTTTATTTGCTGTTTAAATATTGCTCCGTTTTAAAAATAAAATAAAAACTTAAAATATATCTTAAATACAAGTACTAGCTTGAAAGGTGCAGCCACGAACTAGTTTAATATTAGTCGAATAAAAGGTTAAACAGGTATTTTAATACTTAGTATGTAATCCCTTAACCTTTATTACGGCTCTTAACATACTATTTATGGAAGAGATCAGCTTCCGAGTGGTTTCCGGGCTTATTTTGCTTCATTCCTCCAGCAGAGCTTTTTAAAGGTAATTTTTGCTAGAAATCCTGGGATTCTGGATGTTGTTCTCCAGCGCAGCTTACAAATTTTCAATAACATTTAAGTATGGAGACTGGGCCGGAAGAATCAACCCGTGGGGGCGGTTCCAGATAAGCCAGGACTGTACTATTCCGGACGAATGTTTCGGGTCATTATCCTGGTAGAACCGGAAATCATGTCGGATTCCTAGTTTCTGGATGCTTTGGTGCAAATTTTCTTTGAGAATATTGAAGTACGTGAGCTTATCCATCGTAGAGTCAATAAACGTCAACAATGAAAATTAAGTTATGGTACCCAAACCATTACCTAATAAATATTTTCGAAGTCGATATTTAAAACCCATTGGACTTGGGTGGTCTATTAGTCCAGCTTTTGACCTTAGAGCATCGAAAAAGTGCGTCAAAGGTTCCTGTGATATTCGGCTAGTTATCAGGTATTCCTTCCCGTATTCTGTTCCTAAATATTGAAATAAACTATCCAGCGACGTATTGTTGACAATCACTCCATTTTGGAAGTGGAGTCGGTGCTCGGAGTCTGGCACTATCAAAGTGGACATTATTGCTGTCATCTCACTCATCACTCTGCGCTGCTCAGTTAGAGATTTCCCAAATGGTTGCTTGGTCGGAATTGATTTTTCTGTTGGCAATCTAACACTAAATATTTCGAACCAATCGTTGACCAGCTCGATGAAGTCTGCAGTTTCACAGGCATTGTATACCTCCAATCCCAGATGATGGCAATGTCGAATGGCACTTGCTGTGGTTTTGGACAGCAATTGAGTGGCCAATTGAACGGGGGATTTCACGTTTAAGTGATCCTCCGTTATTTTCCATAAAATGTCCAAATCGGAAGAAGAGGCATGGTTCATCAGTTGCTTTATTGTCGTTGCGGATATTAAATTGCCTTTAACCACAAGTCCAGGGTCTAAGAAGTGATTCCTTATTAGCTTTACCAGGTGCGGCACATCAGCAAATACAAAAACTTTCAACTGTGCATTAGCTGGATGTTCAAACCAGGTTTTTTCTAAAATAGAAATGGTAAAGTTAATAGGTTTTTTAAACCTAATTAATTGGTTGGTTAACCTGTTGATATTCCAAGCTGTGTCCATAAATTGGAATTTCCGGGTCCCATATCGGGTCCCATCACTGCCACAACATGATATTGAGCAGAGTAAAGCCTTTTGATAAGCATGTGCAGAGTGGCCATTGTCATGGGCTTATCGAAATCGTAGTAAATGAGATTCTTCCAAGATTTCCGTAATCCCTGAACCATTGCCACTTGCACACACTTTTGTGGCTCTTGTTGAGCATTTTGGGCGAAGTTGTATTCATTGAAACATAACACGCACAGTTTGTCGTCATTTTTCCTGTCAACTGCTGCCTCCATAAGTTCAAGTATACAATTTAACGGCCCAGGGTTTATGTCCACCGTTTGCGACCATTTATGCAGTGTCGATGTACAGGGGAATGGAAAACCCTTTTTGAGGAGATGCCTATAGGCTCTAGGTCCAGCAGCTTGAAGACAAATTGCTGAGGAAATGTCTTCGGAGCTCCAACATACTCGTGTACCTCCATTTTCGAGCTTACTAATTTGCTTTTCGGTGAATATACTTTTAAGGGATGCCTCCAACGCTTCCATACTCTGTAGTTTTTTGACGAGCCGATCATTTTCCTTTTGCAATTCTTTTATTTTGAATTTTAGTCGCAAATTTTCTATCGCTATTCCGCATTCAATTACTTCTTTTCTGTAATTTTGGAGACAGTTAATAAATTATCATAGAAATAATAATAGTTTTCAAGGTATATTTTATATTTACTCAGTCTGCGAACTAAAATCACACAAATTATGACCGACAGCAGAGGGCATTTCTTCTGTGTATAAGTAACTCCCCCCTTTTTGGGGAACGGCGTTTGGCAGCAAACGCCTCCGCTTTGCCTTGCTGTCGGATGCATAGTGAAAATCGCCTTTTTTAAAGTGATTTTCACAGATTTTATTGTGCTCCTCCAATTTAACTTGAGTTGCATTTATCCACAGTTGTCTTTTCTTGGCATCCTTAGGAACACAAATCAAACGGCCCGAATTGGAGCGACAAATCTTGCAAAGTTGTGGCATTTTTCCCGAACGTCCGCGCTCCACTCACACACAAACGAATAATGAGCAAAATACGGCCCGAAAAGAGAGGGCGTGGCGGGATTGAACGCACCACCTGGTTATCATGGATGAAATTATGTAAGGTGGTGAATTCGCTCTCTTTCGGGTCTTGTTCATTACTCTCACACATGATGAAATCGTACAAGGTGGTGCGCTCCCATGACGCGCTCTCTTTTCTCAGTAACTGCAAATAAAACATTAAGCTTTGTTGTGATTGCATGTGTGTGAGCAATGAATTTGAGTATTTCAATTTAAATTTAAGAGTATGAATTAGACCCGAAAAAGAGTTTGCGGACCACCTTGTATAATTTCATCATGCGTGTAGGTGGATTCTTTCGATTTCAGGTCTTAATTTACGCTCAGAACTACTGAGAGCGCTTGGACGCCATGTTTGATGTGAGAGAGAAGACAGAGAAAGCAATATAGAAGGTATTTTGTTTTGTTTGCTATACTCTTTGCACCTTTGTGCTGCTGTCGGTCTGAGAAAAAACCTTAGCCTGAAATCCCGAATTTGACTCAGGCCCATTCTTAGCGATTAGTCTCAAGGAAAACTGATGGTTCCTATCAGTAGATACAGATTTGGCGCCCATTGCGGTCATTCTTGGACTCGTTGCGTACGAGTTAAACTTTAAAATCGATCATTTAAATGTGTATAAGGTTAAATTTTCAGCATTGTCTAAAAATGACACCTAATAACATAACATAGCATGAATTTAAGAATCGAAGACTTGCGTTTTATTCCCACAGTCGATCTGTACTCTCAGTCATATTGGTAATTAGTTAGTTCGAATTTAAATCAGCCGATCAGCCGTTCAGCCGTAGGCCGCTAAAGTTGATGTCGTTCGCATGGTCATCCTCGATGGTAAAGTTGAACTTAAACTGACTCCCCGTGCTCTCCTGCTGCAGACTGTTGTGAAGCGATGATAAATCAGACGATTGTGGGTGCGATGCCGTTTTCTGGGCGGGCTCTGGTGCACTCTCGTTAGAGTCAGCAGCGGTGGGCACAGCAAATTCAAAGCGAAAGTCCTTTCCAGATGTCAGAAGCGCAGACTTCTTCACAAAGCTGGATTTTTTGTTTGTGTCAGCGGATGGTGTGAATTTTATTTGCTTGGAAGCTGTAATATAGAATGATGAATTATAATAAAATATATTTCCATCGAAATGAGCGCTACACAAATCAGAAAGAGACGCACATACATTGTGGAACAGAAAGATAATTTACTTGTGCACTTGTGTATAATTGTAATTTGTAATTTATAATTGTGCTTTGTTGGACAGACAATGTAGGACATAGATCCGTCGATAGACAAATCTAGATGGACAATCCAAATTGCAATATTTTGTGGTTGAAAAACTATAGTTTACATGAATACCAATCTCAGAGGATTTTCAGTCAGAATAATTGTTTATCTTTGGGTTTCTTACCTAGCATCATCTTCCTTTCTTCCTGTTGCATTTTGGATCGGTAATCCCCCATGGAGAGCTTCATCACCTGCCGCTTCTTGATAAGGGGAGCCGTTTGGCTTGTCAGAATTTTAAGGTTTTTGGCAGTATCTTCGGCTACAGTGGGTGGTTTTCAGAGAATGTAAGCACACATCCATGTTTTCGCAGTGTGTTTACTTACCAACTTTTTGGCTCAGCTTGCCCCCGTTAAGAGCTGTCTGCAGCTGTTGAACACACCAGCACAGCTCCAGCTCGAATTGAATGGCGCTCTCACCGTCAAATGCCGGGGCCGTTGCAGCCGAAGCCGTCACCACCGGCTTCTTTGCTGGGCCTTGAATTGGCGGTGGTTTATTTATTGACTTTGCTGTCTTTCTACGATGCATGCCTTTCAGATTTGTTATTTTTGTTTATAAAAAAAAAATGCAATGTGCTCTACAGCTGGATAGACATTGATGGTCACACATCGAATAAGCGATGGGTGTAAAATATCGATCGCTAAACAAATACATCTCTGCCAACTATCGATGAAGACTTAGCAACTCTAAAGTGTCTGCTCGGATGACAGGAGCGCGTTTCCGGCTACTGCCTCTTTCTTTTGCCACTGTCATCCGTCGAAGGTAGGTCTGCTCTAAAATCCATGCTCGTGTGAAAATATTAAAAAACTAATTTTTCCTCAGTCGCTTCTTTGATTGATATACTCAAAATGGTTGCCCCAAAGAAACAGGTAATTATGACTAATAGTGAACATGATTTCGAACATCTGTGCTGATCGCTGTATTTGTGTTTGTAGAAAAAGGCGCTGGAGAGCACCAATGCCCGTCTGGCGCTGGTGATGAAGTCTGGCAAATACTGCCTGGGCTACAAGCAGACGCTGAAGACTCTGCGTCAAGGCAAGGCCAAGCTGGTTCTCATTGCCAGCAACACGCCCGCCCTGAGGTGAGAATGCTACCGAGAAGTAGATTTCCATTGCACCCAAGTATGTATGAACAGCAACGCGTTGCTGTTGATGGAACCATATGGAGTCTTGCTTAATGCTGACTGAGAAATATGATTCCAATCAAAAATAAATTGATGGAAACTATGGAGTAGTATATATCATCTCAACCAGCGCAAGCGGCAGGGCAGGGCGACTACTTTTGTTGGATCTGCCTTGCTACTGCCACTCCACGTGGTTACCACTAACGACACGCATTTGCTGCGGCTGCTTGGGGTAAGACTGAACATATATTTAATTGAATGTGTGTGTAAACAAAACGCAAACACTGTGATGATTCTGTAATTCCGACTGCCCTGACGAATCTTTTTATTACTAGAGACTCTTTCTGATTATATTGACTCACGGATTGAGACTCTGGAGTTGTGTATTGTATTGATAACTAATTTTGGTTTTATGCCTTTGCAGGAAATCAGAGATTGAGTACTACGCCATGTTGGCCAAGACTGAGGTTCAGCACTACAGCGGCACCAACATTGAGCTGGGCACCGCTTGCGGTAAATACTTCCGCGTGTGCACCTTGTCCATTACCGATCCTGGAGATTCGGACATCATCCGCTCGTTGCCCGACAACTAAAATGGCTAGAATTTCGTGTTTATATTTGCAATAAATTCTTTTAAATGATGGGTTGAAGAAGAAATATTCTGTATTATTTTGGCGGGGAGGTTCTCAAGCAGTGCCCAAGGTGTGTGACACCCACACCCATATGCACTGCTTGCATAATTGTATGGGTATTGTGTGTGTGTGAGTGTGTGTGCTTACCAGACATGGATGTGTTCTAATATGGTTGTGACGTCACACAGTCTTGCTTTTTATGTGCTATATAATATATATAGCTTAATAAAAATAAGCAATGCAATAAAAGATATCTTATGCATTTTTCGGTCCACTGTTTAAACAATCAACGCGATTTTCCATGTGCTGTCGATACATGCAGACGATATATCATTGACATCTCTAATTGTCTATTTTTGTTTGATTTTTGCCGAATAATTCGCGTTTCAATGAAGAAATACCACAACTGGCGGTAAACGTATCGCAATTAAAAGGCTTGGAAAATTCACTCATGGCATGGTTTGAAAGCAATAATCAAGTTGTTGCGTTCGGCGACCAGGAAATGGCCCTTGCCGGTGTTCCTGTGCCTGGTCCAGGAGCCAGCACAGCGCGTCCAAGGAAGCGCAAACATTCTGCCGGCGAGCCGCCTGTCAATGAAAATGATATGGATGTAGATGGAACCGAAATGAGCTACTTTCTGGGTCGCCATGCGGGCTACCCCGACGAGCTGAACATCCTTATCAAGCCAATGCGCTGTGAGCTGTGCAAGGTGTCGATGACATCGTGCAAGAGCGCCGAGGACCACTACTACTCCAGGGGGCACGATCGCCAGGTCGCCGCATGGATTACCAAGACCTACCCGGAGCGTGGATTTCAAATGACACCCGGTCGCATTGGCACAACTGCCTACCACTGCAAAGTCTGCGACCTGTCCTTGAGCTCTGCGTCCCACGCCCGTCAGCACTATGGGGGCCGCAAGCACAAATTGGTAGAGTCGAAGTTCTCGCGGACTTCGGGAACTACATACTGCGACACCTCCGGCGACTGGGTGCACGTGCACACACCCGAAACGAAACTTAAGGACTTGTCCTTCCTGAACGACGCAACGCGTTCTGAGCTGCCCGAGGACAGCCCCGAGTCGACTGAGGCTCTAGTACTTAATCAAGCAAATCGTCCGGCTATAGTCGAAGAGGACGCTGAGGCTGCTAGCAAAGTGGAGTGTAGTCTGTGCAAAATTAAGGTTACATCTTCGGGGCAAATGGAAATGCACGTCAAGGGAGCCAAGCACCAAAAGAATCTACGCAAAGTGAGTATGGAGCCGGACATAGAGATGGACTCAGTCCCGTCCGAAGGATCGATTGCGGCCAGTTTTGGTGAGGAGTTGTCGGCTGCGGATCAATCCATGTATCGCACACCCACCGGCGGATACTACTGCGAACCCTGCAAGAAGCTCATGAATCACGCGACCACCTTGCAACAGCATCTGTGTGGCAAGAAGCACTTGAAGACTGTACGTCAGCATGCTGAACAGTCTAGTCAATAATTTAATGATCTCATTATTTAAGCAACATTTTTTTGTATGGCAATACCCTCCGGACAACCAAACTATAGCATCTTGAAGATGGAAAAGATGGATCCGTTTGCCATTTCCCCCAAAAGATGTTACCTTTATTTTAACTGCTTTAGACTGCATTCCAGTGTGTGTTGCCATGCACAGTATTACCCATGTAAAACAGCATTTAGTTAAGCGAAACAACTTTTTTTTTATCGTCTAGTATGCAAACCCAGTGGATACTCAATAAATCTTGTAAAAATTGTTATCATGCTGTAAAGTCCGTGTTTTCACTCAAGCTGAGATTCGGTTGATAACATCCAGCCTTCAGGGATATATTTAAAAGAAACTACAAAAAACTTATGAACATCTATAAGGATTTACAAGTCGAATGCTCATGTTTTAACGACTATCATTCCTACAACACACAAACTTTAGCCAAGTGCAGAGAATCGGTTCAAATTAATGTTCATATCATCGAAGTGGATAACATACTCATTAAGTTGAAGGGCATATTTTAATTTATGGATAAGTGGAGCAAACAATTTTATGAATAAATGCAAAACTATTTTGCGCTTTTGCTTGTTTCACAATATACACTCTTATAGCACTTTTATTGTTTTATAAATTGGTTAAATTCAAGATTTTGTATGTGGGGGCAGGGCACCACACATACAGGATAGAGTAAAATGCACACTTTTTGACCTTATTTGATACTAGAGAAAACTAAAATGAATGCATATATACATACATATATGCATATGTATGATGGCATTATGTACAACGACTAAAACGAGCGGAAGCGGCAATATTACATTCTTACTGTTTCACAGCATTTCGGATTAGATCAGATATTGGAAACGTATAGCCCGTTCTCAGATACGATATGGATTGATTGTGCCCATACCATTATTATTGTGAGGGCGAGAACTCATTGGGAGCGAGGATGCGGCAATGCATATCTCGAATCAATGGTACAGTGTAGGCCACACACTCGTCCCAGCCAGGGGAACGCCAAGCGGCCTCTCTGGTCTCCTTGCGGTCCTGCAGCGAGCTGTAGCCTGTGGAAATAGTACAATTACAGAATACATCTTCATCTGTTCCAAGGAATACACATATTTGTATATATTGTTTTACATACACCAGATGTGATGGACATTGTAAAGGCGGCCGATCTGTGAGAAGAACCCAGCAAAGGCTTCGTTGTTGTGCTTGCGATAGTTGATGGCACGCGCCCAGTTGTTTCCCCATTCAATCATGGTGCCAGGCGTCAGCCGATATGATCTGCATACATATAGAAATATAGGATTTAATTATTAGTTTCATATGCGATTTTGCATGGATTTAGTACCGCATTTCGTAGATGTTTTTGCCGGAACGGCTGGTAATCTGCGGCCAGTAGCTGAAGGCCAACAGATATTGAAGGTGGCGAGAGCGCAGAAATTTGGAACGCTCTTGCATTAGACTCAGGTACTCGGGATCGTTCCACAGATCCTCCTTGGCCTGATCGATTTTCTCGAAGCCACCCGTGTACTTCCATAAATGCAAACACTGATCCATGTCGCCCACCTGCACGCTCCATGACGCCACCAAGTTGCACGACAGATTTGCCTTCTTATTGTTCATCAAGGCCACGGTTGTTTTGCTACAAGAAAGTGGAAGTATTCAATAAAGCTTCTGAGACAATCACAATTGTAACCCACCAACAAGAGACATTTTTGGGAACCAAAAGGTTTGATATTGATAGTAAATATTTTTGTGGGGGAAGAGAACCTTTGGATTAGCCCAATGAAACGTACTTGTTACTGGGTCAATTGTTAAGAATTGTTATCTGGAATATATGCCACTCACTAGTTATTCAGATAGTCGCTCATCGAAGCGGGTCGTACGTTATGCGTATGCAATGCATATATGATTTCCTTGTCGCTCAGCATGCGACTGTGCGACTCTTTGGTTGGCTCGATTTTCCGGACAAGTAACTTTGACAACCATGATTCTGATGTCTCTGAGTTCCTGCAGTTTGCAGTTGTCGAGATCCATCTAAAGAGTAAACAATAAATCAATCAATATAGTTGGATAATGTACATATGCGTGTGTGTGTGTCTGTCTTTCTATCCTTGTGTATTTATATGTAAGTCTCAACCTTTTAACCAGATTAGCCAATCCAAAACTTAATCAGAAAGAGAACTTTGATCGTTTTATAGGCATGGAAAGAATGGTCTTGGCTTATAAAAAGGGTTCTTCAACAGATATTAAATGTGAAAAGACTTTTTATTCCAAATCTTATCTTTCATATATTCAGATATTCATGTATATAGGGATGGGGATGGGTTCAGATGGCGATAGATTGTATTTTAATTAGTTTCAGAAGTTATTCTTTTAGTCGAATAGATATGCCATTCAAATGATCTGTGAGTAATATTATATTATATTTCCTGCCTTTCTACTGGAACGGAATCATTCCTTAGATGTAAAATAGGTGAATAAGAATTAATTATTTTTATTCTATAAAGAAAAATCTTGAATGTCCATGCCATATGTACATATACATATGTATATGCATCACTTGGGCGGACATCATTGTGGGTGTCCGCCCACGAGAGCTTTGTCTTTATGCGTCTGTATTTATATGTACATAAATACATAAATATGTACATATGTATATCTGTTAATTTACGTCTTAGGGTACTATGAAATGAGTGCAATTTGAATGCACCTTTCGACGATTGTACGAACATACATACATATGTATATATACAGCTGCGTGTGTTTGGAATTATGTAGGTTTATTTATTATATTATATTTCTTACCGGACAGCGGGCAGGCCATTGTTATTGCCGACACCCAGAATGTTACGTAGCTTCAACATTTTCGATTTGGTTTGGCCGAATTATGCAGCGATGCAAGCGTTGATTGTGGTATGAAAACTGTGGGAAATCAGTTGCATATTATTTGTGCTACTGTTATCATTAATATGTTTTTTTTTTGCACTGCCTCCCTGCCCTGCCGCGTCGTGTGTACTTTAGTCAAGGTGAAGTCAGAGTCAGCCAACAAGTGCGACAGCGATTGCCATTTCCCATCGATACTATAGATGGGGTTGTGTTGTGGGTTATCCTCTTGTCCCTGTCCCCGTGTGTCCGGTGGAATTTATCTGTGTTCTCTGTCGCATTGACGGATTATTTCCATAGTTAATGTGAATGCAATTTAAGCGGTATCGTGTTCACGAAGGTCGTAGGGAGGCAGCGCAGAAGATTTCTGTTGCACATTAGAAACCCACTTGTTGTATTGTTGCGGTCTTTTTCGTAAATCAAACTATTATCTAGAGGAACGTTAACTTTAAAAGAAAATAAAAAAATTGTGCTTATAAGTTATTATTTCTGACCCTCAAAAATATACCAAAATATACCGTCTCATTTTCGAAATATACCATATATACGGACGAATTATTTGTATTCATATTCGATCATATTCCTCGATTTTAATATTCGGTTGAATATAACTAACTAGCTAGAAATTGCGGCGCAGAACATATTATTTTATCCGATTTTTGAATCCATTTCCTACAGGACTAAATTGTTTTAAGTGCTTTCTTTTACTTGATAGTTTATAAAATAATGTTTAAACGAATTTTGTCAACAACAATTTGCCCTACATCTATGTTTTTACATTGTAGAATGTACACATTTGCTACATATTAGCTACATATTTCTGTAAGTATCCACAGCGACACCTGACGAGAAAATGTTTTTGTTTGTTGAAAAATACTGGAAAATATTAGAAAATACTTGAAAATACTCAAAAATACTATGAAGAGTATAAAAATCTGCAAGGTGTGTGAGCTACGCAAGGTGATAAAATAAACCATTATATACATATATGTATAACGATATATGATTTTCCATCAGATTTTCAAAAATGCAGCGTTCAAATAGTACGGCTCCATTGTCTTAATAAACAAAAAGAGACTTATTTTATGTTATATTGAGAAAGCGAAAAAAAAAAACTAATGCATTTAGTCCAATATGCAAGAAAACGGAAGGTCAATCTCAACAGCATCGACCTGTGGCCGATCGTCCATCGGATGTTTATTTAAATGGACTAACAAATCCATTGCAGCGAGACCTATTGCACCTATTTCTGAAAAATGAGTTGACGGATTCTCCACGGATTTCGGGCCGGTATGTAACCGCCGTCGTTGACTTCGTCAGTCTGGAATGGCCATGGCTCGTGTCAGTAGTGTAGGTTGGTAATTCACTACCTCCAAGTGAAGTCAACCGATCCTCGCACTCTGACGCTGCCCCGCTGTAGCTTTTGTGAGAAGACCTCGTATAGAAGATCTTACGTAATACGTTGGAATAACGACCAATAACTACAAGATTGTTCGGCATACGATAATTTATATTAATGGTTCGTATATTTGAAAGTATTTTGATTTACTCATTCAATAATAATTACACAATGACTTCAGTTTAATTTAACAATATTTGTTGGTTTTGGGGGGTTGGCATGGTACACACGGATCCTAGTAGATTGCCTCCCGATTAATTACAAGGATTTAACTATACATAATCAACATGATTTGTGAAAGGAGAACAATAATCAAACCGTATAAGGATAACATTTGTAAATCATGCATTTTACCTTACCAATTGTACAATATTTACATAATTACTAAACGAAATCACATCGTTAAATTTGTTATATGATTTATAACTAAGACGAAAACATCACAAGAACCAAAACACAAAAACAACACAACAGAATTATTTTTTTAAGCTCACTGAATTTGTACAAAATTGCATACCTAAAGGCTGTATTTTCTTAATTTTGTTTTTGGTTTAAGGTTTTTTTTTCTTGAAATAAAGCTAATACATTCGAGTGCATGATAAGGTGTGGTAAGGTTGGGCGTACACACATTTTGGGGGTGAAACTGATATATAGACTCCACATCAAGTTCTTCCTTAATGTGGTTTTTTCCTTTTGACTTCCAGCAAAGGAGCAGAACGTGAAGGCCGGAAAGATAGAGAGATCCTGACACAAGTGTAATGCCATGTAAATTGATATATAAAATCCTATTGTTTATATGAATATTGGTTTGGACAAGTTGTCGATCTGGGTTTTTTTTTTTGTTTTTTCTTTTTTTTTTTTTGTTACACACATGAGAGTTACATATCTGAAGGTATTACATACATTATTTACTAAGTAAACTGTGTGTGGAAATCGAATCCAATCCAATTCAATCCAATCAATGTATTCCATTGCAATATCTTAATTCTCGTCATCTTAAGCATTCGTCATACTAATGTCAAGATGTCGTCTACGAAGTACGAAGTGGAAAGCAACAGGCATTACAAGGAGACACCAAAAGCATTCGGATCTGGGCGCCAAGTTGTGTTGGACAGCAGCGGGCAATTCCCCTAAATGACAGACAGATATATATATATGTATATTCTTTATCTTTGACCAAAACAGATGTGGAGAGAAAGACTTACCAGTGAGAACTTGTACCTGGACAATTACAGTAAATAGTCTGCCAAGGGAACAGGAATAGTTTCCACTATCAGAGAGCTTTGCATCTTCAATGGTGATGCGACTAGTTAGCCATTTTTCAGATACGCTAAAAGTGTGTAGAGTGAAAGTGAAATTAAGGTCAGGCCGTGGATTAGGCAACCCACCTTGAGCGTTTATTGGTCAGTGGTTGGAGTGGTTCTTCGTCCTTGGCCCAGGTAATAAACTTGGTAAAGTATTTCTCCAGCTCTTGGCTGGTTAGTTTCAGTTGAGTTTGGTTTGTGTCTGCGATCAGATTTAGTTCATTGGCCGTCTCGTTCGAGACGAGTGCCTTGGCTGTTGGATGATCGCTCGACTTGAGGATGTTGTATCGTTCCTTCTGGAAAAAGTTGCGCGATATTTGGCATTGCAGATCCACGGTACTGCCCGACTTGTAGTATCGGTCACCCACATCCCGTTCATGCTCATCAATTATCCTCAAAGGGGGCTCTGCAAAGCACGATCATTCAGTTTCACTAGATCCCACAAATTAAAAGGGCTATGCTATGCTATGGCACCTACCCAAAACAGTTAGATTGGTGGTGAATACCCGCGGTGGATGGGTGGAAACCTGACACATATAGATACCGGCATCTTCTCGCTGTGTGGGATTTATCAGCAATCGCCAGTTGTTCGGATACTGGAACTTGACGCGAATCCGCGGATCTCCGCTGTACGTGACATTGCCCACTGTGAGCAGCGATACCTTTTCGGTGGTGCGTCTGACCCACATGACCTAGAAGTAGTACACGCCATAAACTGAGGGACTCTTTCCAGCTGCCTGTGGAGTGTCGACTTACCGTCTTGTCCTTGAGCATGCCTACGCGACAGTTGAGCACGGCCTCGGTGAACAGATGTACGGCGGAGACGAGACTCTCCCCGGCGGCCACCGAACTGATTGGTTCCTCGAAGAACGGCCCCCAGTGGTGCTCATGATGGTGCTTGCTGCGAAAGGTGCGTGGCCTTTCCGTCTCATGGGCAGCAGAACCTACGGCAAAGAATCGACCCACCGAAAAAAAGGAAATCAAAAAACAAAAAACAAGAAAAAGAGTGAAAGGTTGGAAGATTGGAAGAGGCTGTGTCTTGGGATTTTAGCCGCATACCTCCCACTGTCCAATGGTTCCGGGATCGTGTGGAGTCGATGGGTTGCTTTATGGTGCTCCTAGCGCTTTTTGGTGTTGCCACTGCCACTGCCAGTGCTGCCTCTGCTCCCCCTCCTGCTCCTCCTGCTCCTGCCAGCGCCACAGGCACAGCCACAGCAACAGCCACTGTTGTCGGTAGGAGCAGGTCTGTTGTCCCAGTGCGCTCAAGGCTGGTAATTAAATTTTTGATTGGTGCGCTATGGCTAATCTCATTGCTGCTGTCTGGTGTTTTAATGGCGAACGCTGCTGCTGCTATGCCCGGCTTCGGCTTCAGTCCTGTGGGTACGGCAAAGTGTGCTGCTGGGTGCGGCGTGTCCGTCGTTTTTGTTGGCATTTGGGACTGCGACTGGAGCTGGGTTGGAGCGACGTAAAGGGTTGTGCTGGTGGCGGCTGCTGCTGCCGTGTTAACAGCGGCTGATGATATTGCCTTAGTTGTATTATGGTCATCAAAAAATAAATTATTATTCTCGGCTCGACGGCTGCTGAAGCTGATGCTGCTGCTGATGCTGCCGCTGCTGTTCTGTGTTCCCGCTGCGGTTGTGGGTGACGGCTCGACGGTCGCTGTGCCAGTGCCTGTGGGTGTGGATGTGGATGGGAAAACCTGGTCAATACTCTACTAATTAGCAGCGAAGACTGACTAATTTCCCCGATTCGTGGTACCATTGGAAATACTAATCAAGAAACGGGTTTCACATGAACACTAGGGCCCTAATATTTAGGTGATTTTCCTGCTAAATCCGATTCACATTGTCGCTAAAGTTAAGTCATACATTCTTTCTTTAATTAAGCCAATAAATAAGGCTTCGCTAAGCTCGAAAAACAGCTGGTTTTGCAGAAAACATCAGAAACAGCTGTTTATCCCGTCTGAAAACGTAGGTACTGCAGCAAATGATCAGTAATGGAATTCATGAATATCAAAATATACTCATACCAGAGTATCATAATAAAGCATTTATTTCATAAAATTATACTGAAAAGAGCTTGTGGACACACACACATACCATTACCAATACCACTGCCACATGCCACACTTAATTACATTTCGATGAGTTGATTAATTATTAAAAATTATTTCGAAACGCAAAGGTGAATAAACAATGGTGGCCAAGTCAAGAATGCGGCATGTCGCTCCTGGTTGATACCCAGCATTCAGAAATGTTCAAGGGATACGAGCATATTTATTCACTTACTTATAGAGATGGTCTTAAAAAAAAACTTGCGTCACCCATTGCCAGGCAAATGTAGAGGAAAGAAGTACCCATTAGCATACGGATGAGAGGGTAAAAGTACCCATTAGCATACGGATGTACTCTGTTTGGTGCACATATCCTGCCTATTCCTGTCACCTGCATATGTAATTGAAAAGCGCGAAATTTAATTACATCGAATGTTAATATTTAATTTACAAATAGGCTAAGCTCTGGAACAAGATAGAAGCTTTAATTCGGCACCTCTTTCGACAGAAAATCTGGGTGGTACAGGGGGACGGGAGTACAGGTAGAAAGCCTGTTAATCACAGTATCTGTGCGGTTCAATCAAATGGAGCTGCCTGCCTGTTGGCTATGGTTACGGCATATCAAAGCTGAAGGATGAATGCAATTCAAGGAATTTTATTGATTTTAATTGGCAGTAAGGATTTTGATGTGAAGAAATGTGAGGATGATAGGAATATGATAGGAAAACAAATTGAATAAACCCCGTTTTCGACTAGTTTTTGTTTGGTTTTGCACTCAATAAATTGGCTAGATCATCCAATAAACTCTTTAGCTAATCACAGACCATACAATACTCGGGAATACTGCTACTGCTCTTCCATTGGGTGGGGGGTGGCTGGGTTTTTTATGAGACTTTAATTTGAAATGGAAGCGAATTGTATTTGTAGATTGTACGAGTAAATACGAGTAAAAGCCCTCTTCTCTTGCAGTTGATTGTGCCAGAGAGTGGCACTGCTAGTGGATTACTTGTGCTTTTCGCTGTAATAATATTTAAAACAATTTCTCGAGCACTTACCCAGAGCAGAATGAAACTGCGATCCAATTACGGAGACAACGGCTAGCAGCCGGATGAGACTTAGGCTCAGCGTCGTCGTCGTTGTCGTTGTCGTCGCTGTCGTTGTCGTTGTCGTCTGGGGACGTGATGACTGTGGCGGCGCCGACCGGGTCCGGGTCCGGGTCCTGGTCGGGGTCTGGGTCTGGGCCGCGTTTGATGCTGATGATGATGCCCTATATAGTACTCTTGGACGCCTCATCCTTTGCACGGTCTGACGTGACTTACAGAATGTGCTCGATAGAAATCAGAAACCTTCATTTTATTCTACCAAAAACGCAGCTGCTGTTGGCTGTTGGCGTTCTCGGTTCTTGGTTGTTTGGTTGTTTGGTTGTTTGGTTGTTCGGTTCTTGGATGCTTGCTTCTCGTTTGTTGGCTGGCGAAAGCGAAAAGTTTATCCAGCACTTGATGTTGTTGATGTTGCAGATGTTCCTAGCGCTGTTGGTGTTGCTGCACTCAATGCCGCTGCCGCTGCCGCTGCTTCTGCTGCTCGCCCAAGGATGCTCCCCTTCGAGGGACCTGGTATCATTCAAATTACTGCAAGGCAACAACCACACACAGACACAAATTACATGAATAAATATACAGATTTGTACTGGTACTAAGCACGCTTATGCAAAGCGAAAGTTGACTCGCTTCCGTTCGGTTCGTCTCGCCTCGCCTCGTCTCGACTTGGCTTGGGCCGCTCAAGTTTTGCTCATTTATAGTATAAAATGAAATGCCACAAAATAGATTACGTTAAGTGAGTCTTGGCTGCCTTTCCAGACAGCAACAGCACCAGCCAGCAGACTCTTACCCCTTTCTGGGCCTTTACTCTAGTACTCTGGGTACTCTGGGGCGGTGCCCCTGCCCTGGTATGGATAGTTTCGAGCTTTGATTTATGTAGCGTGAAATGTCTTCGCTTAACCGCCAAGGACATCGTCTACATCAACATTAACGGACATGCATACACACACACACACACCATAGATTAATGAAAGTTCATGAAAGTGAAGGGAAAAAACGGGGTTCTCTTAGAAATAAGAGATATTTCTAAATTGTAATACTCCCAGGTATTTCAGAGACTTTTTTCGATTACAAAAATTACACAAAATGTTCAGACATGAACACATTATTGTACTTAAAGACAGAGCATGGAAATAACCGTCAACCGATTTTTCCAACGCAGTCTTTACGCAGACAAAACAGAAAAAATTTGGTACACACGATCTCTCTCTGAGCGAAACACTTTTTTCGTTTTGCTTGTGTGTTTCGGTCCGACTGTTTGGCTCAACCGAAAAAACGATTCGGTCTCTCAATAACCACAGATAGGGACTTTTTTGAGAGATCGGTCACCCAAAACGGTCTTTGAAAGACCACTGCGCAAGAAATGTCTTCAAAAAGGGTTGTTTCTTGCTGTGTGCGAGAAAGAGAAAAGAATATGCCTGAGCAAAGATGCTCTCGTTCAAGGTATATTTAACAAGGTTAACTTTACTTTTCTTCTTCACTGAAATAAGAAGTACTGGCTCTCTCAGTGCGGCTACCTTGTTAAATATACCTTGCTCTCGTTCGCCGGTCACACAGACGCACGCATACATACAAAAAGACTATTTCCCGAAAGTGTCCGATCAAAATAGTCCCTGAGGGAGCGAACCAAAGAGAACACAAAAAAAAGTGTTTTGGTCTGAGAAGAACAGTTGTTGAGAAAAAACACTTTTTATGTGTTCTTTCGCTCCCCGTTCGCAAAGTGTTCGTAGAAGATCGGTTTTTTTCGGACACTTCAAAATGGTTGACGGTTATTTGCGAGCTCTGCTTAAAGAACAAGAGGCTTTACACATTCACGGAGATAGACACAAAACCCATCTATTCTAAGTAAAAAACATACATAAAGTATTGAATTTATGACTTCTGGGGTGCGAGCGGAGAAATTATCTGTTTACTCATTAACACACACGACATCCCAAACTCAAGTGCAGCAAACAATTAAGACCCTAATTCAGTCCAAACATAGTGGTGCTTGTATGCAATCAGTTGGCCACTCGCAGTACCGATGCACCCGTTCCGTGGGTCTAGCGATAGAATAGAATACAAATTGTCCCCTTCCCTCATTGTTAAATTACATATAAGGTCTAACGTTTATGAAATAAAGTTAGTATGAATTCAACAATCTACTCACAAGTGTCTGGACTTTTCTTTTAAGGTCTAAACCCAAAATAATGTAATAAAATTCTTGTAGAAAATTGTTGAATTTTCTATGAAAAAATCGCGGTGGAAAGCAGTCCCCAAGAGGACGCCAAGGGAACTACTTGCCTTTGCCAAAAACACCTCGATTCTCGGGTACTTTAAAACCTCACTAGCAGCCTCGTAAACGTCCATACCCATCCGGGTAACCAAGGACCATACTGGCTGAAGGTCGTACGGGTTAATCTAACCTAAACTTTAACCTAACACATTCCCCCCAAGATCTCCTTCCTCTTTTTTTGTTGTTCTCCAATTTGCTCTCATGTTTTTCGATATTTTACAGATTTAATCTTTTAGTTTGTAATTTTCTTGTTGTAATACCGACCATAAATGTTTTGTCAGTTTGTCAGTTAGTCAGCAAGAATCTTTTGTCTTTTGGCAAGTTTTTGATGGAATCAACTCGTTCGTACATGAAGGCAATCACTCATTCTGTCTAATGTAAGTTTTTTATTATTAATTTCGCTCCATTCCCATACTGATTGCCTGGCATTCCGCTAACAAACTATACATATGTATATACATATACTACATACATATGTACATATATGTATAGCATACTGCACTCTTTGGTGGGGGGGTATTATAGCCATTATATACTCTGGAGGAGCAACGATGATGATAACTAGGTCAGGTGATGACATTCTTTAACTATTTTTTTTTTGTTTCTGTGTGTTTCCGTGTGTGCGTGTGTGTGTGTGTGTGTGTGTGTGTGTGTGTGTGTGTGTGTGTGTGTGTGTGTGTGTGTGTGTGTGTGTGTGTGTGACTTTTCGTCTGTTTTTTCCCTTTTTGATTTCACTTTTAGACGACTGCTCCAATTCTATTTGCCATCTCCTGTGCGCTTCCTCTCTGTCTTTCTGCCCCGGTAAGCCTTAAGTCCTCTTCCTTCACTCCTTCACTCCTTCACTACTGTGTTGTTCCTTCAGTACTGTACTCTTCCACCTGTCCGCCAGAGCCATTGGTGCCTTCACGGTCGCTTTGTTTTGCGGTCAACTCGATGCTGACTGGACGCCAGGGATGCCACTTCCAGACTGCCGCCCAGTGAGGACTCGTCCTCGTCCCCGTCCTGCCATCCTTCACAGTCGTTGTGACAGTTTGTTCGGTAACAATGTTATTTTTTAGGTTTTCCGGCAAATAATTATTATTCATACAATGCAAACATTTATCATCTTTCGCCCTGAAACGCACTGACCTTGTCACAGCATAAAAACGACTAATGTATTTACTCGTAAAATAAATATATATGTATCTAATATATACTGTAACGTTGTTTCAGCAATTAAGTTAAGTGATAAAATATATTTTATTTAAATAACAGTTTGATGCGCCTTCGATTTTCCCCTTGGACAGGATACGCCAGGGGGCGAAACCCATGGAATGTCATATGTCAGGATTTATGGGCTTTTTGTCGCTGTACAGTAAACGCTCCGCTTGGTGAACTACACTCAGGAGTGGTGTCCGGTTCCCGCTCTGTCCATCTGCTACTTCGATTTGTTATTTTGATTGCCCAAAAATTGATGGATGGAATGCAATTCCCTCGGATCCAGCAATTCCCCCAATTGTATTGCATTCGAGAATGAAAGATCTCGTTAATAATTCCCAGTGTTCGGATTGTAACTTGAGTTCCCAACAGAATATGAAACGATGCGTCCTTCCCAGGTTATCAAAATGCACTATTTTCAAATATATGTAGATAGTTTTTCTATTGGCTGTCTGTTAGGATGTCTCTTAGTTGGAATTCGTCCTGTATTAATATGAATTAAAGCAGTCTGCGGCTTAACTTGCGGCTGACAATCTTAAGTTCGGCATCGTCATCATAGTTTATGTGCTTTGCGGTTGATGCCACAGCACAAAAACTCATCATTTGCCTTCGCCATGGATCCCCGTGCTTCTGCTCCAGCTTCTGGCTGCTACTCCTGGCTCCTGGCTTCTTCTCGCCCCCGGGCCGGAGGGCGTTGCTGCCCTGACATAATCACCGTAATAAATATTATATTAGTCCTCTTTGCCGGCATTCGGGTTCGGGCTCCAGCTCAGTCTCGGCCTCTCTGTATCGGGCTCATCTCCGGCCTGCTGGTCCCTTTTAGTTGGTCTTTTCACAGTCTGTTCTAGAGAGAGTGTTTGCCTTTGTTTTAGTCGGTTTTGCCTTGCTGATATCCTGTCTTTGTTCATTTCATTTAAAATAATTAAATGCTCTCATTCCCCTGTCCTTTCTCTGACTCTCCGACTCCGGCTCTGCCTCTGACTTCATCACGGTGTCTTCATCTCTGTTTGTTTGTTTGTTTGTTTCGCTGGTGGAATGCGGAGTGGTGCGGAGGGGAGTGTTGCGGCGTGGAGTGGTGCGGAGTGCCAAAGGGTAAACTGTCGAAATCCACGGGGTAAGCGCTCAAAGCCTCGCAAGTCAAGCGTTTGGAAACCAACAAAAAAAAAGTGTGAGGCCCAGATTCCTTCACAATGACAATAAAAGTTGAATTATGTCTAGGCCGTTTTGTTGCGGGAAAAATGTGCCACCATGCCACCCTTCCCTCCCCAGCCCTCTAAGCAGCGAAGGTTTTGTATGTGTCGCGATGCCTTGCCCCTTGCCCATTGCCCCTTAGCTTTTCCTTGCCTTCCATAAACCACAATCCCTTTCAGAAACTGGCAACAGAAGTTCCGTACACTGGGGAAAAACACACAACACAAGTTATGGAGGTTTACAAAGAGATCTTATGAGATGAGATGGATGCGATTGGAAGCCTTTGTTCTCAAAAGGGAAATAATCGTTTTCATTAAAGTTCACCAACAATCTGCCTGTTAAATTAGGGTTTTCTTAGAGATAATCGTACCCCATGTTTCTGGATATAATCGCTGGCTTAAAATCACTAAGAATTAATTCATATATTTTTATATTATAAAACAACGCTCAATCACAGAGATTATGCGAACTGCAATCCATCGACAGATGGGATTTCTTCTGCTCCCAAAAATATCTATTAAAAATCGCTATTTTCCCATACATTTTCCTTGGTTTTATTTGAATTTTCATTGATATCATGGTATAACCCTTGAAGGTTTTATTGATGGGAAAACTTAAGAAGTTTTCTATCCTCCAAAATATTCTATGTTTTATTTATTCGTTTAAAATTTCTAGAGTCTAAATATTAGATATAGATATATTCCTGATTTGAGACGTTATTCCTCTGTAATTCTTTCTCTTTCTCTCTCTCCCAGTGTAGCTGTAGCTGAAAGTAACAGTAACGGAAACTGAAAGGTCTGTCACGTCTTTGTGCCGCTGCCGCTGCCGTTTCTGTTTCTGCTTATGTAAGTGTGTGTGCTTTTTTTTTGTTCCTGGCGTTGTTTTGTTTTTCCCCACGTCACTATGGACTGAAGTCGGTCGTCCTAGTCATCATTTGCTTCCCTCTCACCTGGCCTTACTAACTAGCTCTTAACGCTTTAGTCCCCCGACTAAACCAGCGGGAGATGATGATGATGGTGGTCCTGCCATGCCCCCCCCCCCCCCATACCATATATACTCCATACACCATACGACATCGTATACCATACTGAAAGAGAGAGAGAGAGAGAGAGAGTGCGAGAGAGAGGCTGGCTGGCTGGGTGGCTGGGTGGGTGGCACCTTCTGGGGCTTCCTGCCCTAAGTGCGAAACGTGCTTTGGGTTATGTTTTGTTTTTCCGAGCATTAACTCTTGTACATATTTTGCTATCCCGCTGTGTTCATTACACCCAAATTCCACTTCTCTTTCATTCCATTTTTATTCCCCCCCTCCCCAACACGGCCCTCACTTCATGCGCCTTATATTCAGATTAGAAAGTTCTTCTTTCGGGGGGTTGGGGTTGGGGGAGGGGAGGAGAGGGCCGGCATGGCCCGCGGGGCTCTGGGCGTTAGCCGGGGCTCTGACATTTCGCAATTACCGAACATTTTCTGTTGACTTACTCACTTACGAGTATTCGCATTCGCATTCGCATTCGTATTCGTAAACTCTCATTCGCATTCGCATTCGCATTCGCAAGTATTTCTGAACGCTGTGCTCTGGCACTGGCTGTGTTCTCCCCGGCAATATGTTAATTTGTCAGATTTGAATATCTGCGACGTTCCTCAATTCAAACGAACTGGAGGGGCGGTAGGGGTTGGCACGTACACCCACACAACAGTAGTGGCTCGCAAAAAGTATTGGCACAAGGCTATATTAAAAGTTTAATGAATAAGTTTAGGACGGGCCACAGGACGAGGCGAGGCACAACAGGAATTGCCAATTGTCGCCCTGTTGTCCTGGCCAACATTCAAATCAAATCAGTAATTCAACAACAGGCAAAGGCGAAAGAAAAAAGGCGAATTTCATTCTAATATTGGATAAGTTGGATGTCAAAGGATGGCCGACGCAGAGGACAAAAGTTTTTCTTTGGGGGGTGTGTGAAACGTTTTTAATAAATTCCTGGGATGCCCCCGGAGATGCCCGAGTGTACTTTCCATAAAGTAAGATATGTCCCCGGGTGTAATAATGTTCCATTTCTTGCCAAGGAGTAGGGCAGGGCAGGACGACATCTCTCGAGTACATTTTCGACTCACATTCATACGTTTATGAGTTGTCTGTGTGTGTGTGTGTGTGTGCCTGTCTTGAAGAACTAACTCTGTTGGAGGAGAAACTTTAAACCTCGATGGCTCCTTCATGGAAACCATAAGAGGTCCGGCTCTGGCTCTGCCTGTCCATTCTTAAGGCCTCATCGATGCGTCCTTTTCCGGCTTTTCACTCCAGGGATTGATTCAATTATAGTCTGTTATGGCCAGGGCTCTCGCCCAACGCAAACTCTTGGCAAAACCACGGCAAAAGAAAGGGTCCATCCATCCATCCGTCCATCCATCCAAACCCCCTCTGGGTCGTTTTCATATTGATGGATATTTCATGTACAAAAGGATGAGGGGCAGAACAAAAATGCATTATCTATCTAGCCGGGGATTCGTTTGCATTTTATTTTAAGCCTTCAGCAGTGCGGAGATACATCCATTAACTTCAAAAAGAGGGGTGGTGGTTTTTTTTTCCGTTTTCGGTATTCGATATCATCGTTGAAAGCTCTTCTTTGGCCGTATGAAATGTATATTAATTAAAATTAAAATGCAAATAATCATTATTTTACTTTTCTGTGTTGTTGCTGTTGCTGCTGTGTTTTTTTGCATTTTTTGCATTTTGATAGATATTTCCAATTATTTTGCACACCTGTGGTCTCACTTGAATTGTGTATGCCATCTTGCCCCGTCTTGCGGGGGGTGGGCGGGGTGGAAGCAGCGTGATAAAATTTCAGATACAAAATAAAATAAAACTGGGTTTCCTGGTAGGACTGGATCGCGATTGATATACATACATATGTATGTATGTATGGGTGGGTGGGTGGATGTATGTGACAACAGATTTATGCGTTTTGAATAGAAATAACTTTCAATTAAGTATCCAATGTGAAATTATTGTTGTCTTTGGAGTTGCCTAACCGAAAGGGATTTATTGTTATGCATTCCATTCTTATTCCATGATTTCCTTGACCCATTTTTTTTTTGGATTTTTGTTTAGAAGAATTCGACTGCAAAATATTTCTAATAATTTGAGAAAGTACCTTTGTTGTCGAAATAAATTCAGCAAACAATTAGGCATTTATTCAAGTCGAAAAAGCAAATATATGAGAAAGAAAAGCTGGTTGTTTCGGTGAAAGGAAAACCATTGAAGCGTTGAATCGCCTCGAATATCTGCCTCAAGAATCAGCTAAGGCAACTTTTGACTCATTCCATATGCATCTGTTTCTAAATTACGTTCCCTTTTCATGCCACACCGAGCAAGCCACAACACACCGTGCATCCTACTCCTAGATGCCACGTATTCGTCTATGTGGCGGTGGGTGTGAAGGTAAGGAAAATGCAGAATTTATCAAGTGCGAAAACCCTGCACAAATATCCTCAGGTGTCTGTGACACTTTCCTATTCGTTGTGTGTGTGTGTGTGTGTGGTCAAAATAGATTATTTAGCAAATAAACTTTTTGAATGCCTTCTTTATGCTAAGCAGAAAATACCCAAACACAGAGAAATGTGCAAAATGGAAAAAGTTTCTCTTAAATCCGAAAACATTTGTGCAAATCATCTGGGGACAGCAGGAGGGATACACGCAGGACACAAATCAGATCTGTGACTGCCAAAGTGGAAAGTGCTCGTATCGGATTGATTTTCCTGCTTTCCAAACAGCCAAAGAAACGGCAAACAAATTAATCATTTCATTGGCACTTCCTACAATAAAAAAAAACACAAACTTCGAAATGAATCCCGCCCGGGATTAGGGCTCCCTAGGTCCCAGGGGGGGCCCATTCCCATTCCATGTCTGGCATAAAAAAAGGGAAGAAGTCTAAAATTTATGACAAATATTACGAGTACGACAATCCACACTCCACACTCCACGCTTCAACTTTCTACTTTCTACTTTCTCCACTCACTTACCCCGTGCGAAGGCCACTTTTACATTCGCTCGAATATATTCCATTCCATACCATGCAAAGGATGGATGGATGAATGGATGGATGGATGGGGGCCAAGGGCTAATGCGATTAGAGAAACGCGTACTTTGGTTTATCCTTGCTCCTGCTGCTGCTCTTGGGATCTCTCGTTGTCACCGCACTTGCACTTGGCTTGTCATTAAGTCTCACACACACACACACACACACACCACAAACAACAAAAAAAAGCAATGGAAAAAAAAAATCAGAATATGGGAACAATTTGCACCGGCGGCGGGGGAGGGGGGCGGCTTTTTTGTTTAGTTCTCAGGCAGGGCCAGGGCCAGGCGCAGGCAGCGTCGGTGCCGTGTCGGCATTTGTTGATTCATTTTGTGTTTGATTTGTGCATTTAAGGCAAGAATTCTCCAGTGAATGGGGAGAATGGGGGCCACCACGAGGACTACTCTACCATGACTCTGATTCCGAAACGAAACTGCCTTGAAGTGTGACAGCGCGACCACGAGAATAGAACGAACCGCGACGAGAGGAGAGGACCGGACCGATGGCTATGACGACTGGCGATTGACGATTGACGAATGACGACTATTGACGAAGTTGTCGTCTCCGAGAATTGCGACGTTCGACGTTTCGGCTGTGCCGCGTTTTATTCCTGCGTGCTCCCCAGCCAGCACGTGGGCATCGCTTATCCTTGAAAACAGTTATACCGTTCGCAAAAATCACAGAGTCCTCGCCAAGCATCCAAAACGAACAAGCTCGAAATGCTCCGAGTGGAAGCATGCCGTTCTGCACACTCGTCCAACAATTTCACTCACTCAATGGTCGACTCACTCAATGCGCGCTGTTCACCACACTTCCCCACACTGCCCCACGGCGTTTGTCCCAAAGCACCGCTAAGCTTTGTGCAGAAGCAGGGAAATTATTGAGCGCTATTTTGCGTGACAATTTTGTTCCCTGTTCCCCGTTGAGTGTTTTCACACAGCTTTCTGAGTGGGATAAAAATGACTACCCTTGTTTTGAGACCAGCGGGAAAGGTTCTCCGTTTGCTGAAATAATCGCACAAGTAATTTGTAAAGTAGTGTATGCAGTCCTGGATATTACGCAGTTATACTTGTACTTCCGGGATCACGTTTTATTTGTTGTATTAAGTATTTATTTATGTATATTATTCTATTATTTAATATTAGATCTGATCTCTCTGGCTTGGGGAGAGAATTCGGTACCGAATTAGGCGTCGATCGCTGGGGCTCTCTCTCTCTCTCTGCTCGCTGGGTGAACTCTGTTAGCAGACGCTTATTCTCTGTTATTTAACAGACTCCGTTACTCTCTGTGGAGTCAAGGCGATCGATTTTGTGGTCTTTTGCAAGCGAAACCAGATACCACCGACCATAACTACCATTCTTGAAAAAAGAAGAATATATCTGAAGTCTGAATCATATATGTACATATGTACCAATGTATACTTTCTGATATCCATCAAAGTATGAAAATAGATAGAAATATTCGATCTGAAACAGGTAACACATAAGTAAATGAAACGAATACAAAGCCAATATAATACAGATCGGAACAAATACTTACGATCTAGCCAAAGGTTAGAGACCACTCAATGAACGCTAAAATAGTGTAAAAAAAAAAAAATAAAAATAAGTAATAAATAATAACAATAATTAACAATAACAATGTCGAAGCGTCAGCGCGACAATGCCGATGTGTCGAGCAGGAAGGCGGCCAAGGCCCGATTCAAGCAACTCGTCCGCACCGTCATCCTCAATATGCAGTGGCTCAGCGATGCTCACGAGGACACCGGCATGTCGCTGAATGCCAAGAAGAATGTGGCGATGCTGGTGCGACAGAAGCGCAAGATCGGCATGATGACCATGGCGGTGAGTGTCCTGCAGTGTCCTCTACAGTCTACCCGATGATGTCCTGTTTCATTTCGATTTCCCAGGAGAAATCCCTGCTTCGCATGCCCCACTCGGTGCGCACCGTCGATGAGAGGAAGAAACTCTGTAAGCTTGTGGCAGATCTTGCCTGCTTTTCCAGATTCAATCCGGTGAGAGTCCACTTCCTTCTTCCTTCTCCTCCGTCAGCGATCATTGTCCTTCATTTCTATGTTTTTTTCTATGTTTTTTTTTCAAAGAAAATACGTGCTCGCCTGGTGCCGCATCTGAAGTTTTTGGCCCTCGCTCCCGGACGCCGTATCATGAAGCAGGACGATTTCCCCATAACCATATATTTCATAATCACCGGCGAAGTGGAGGTGTCGAAGGTGGTCTACAACAAGGTACGCAGGTCGCAGTGCACGCAGAAGAATTTGTAGGTAATCGTAATATCCATTCATAGGCTGCCCATCAAATGGAAACAATAACGGAGGCTATTTTTGGACCCGGTGACTGCATTGGAGACATCGATGTGATGGAGGAAGAGCCCAGGACGAATACATACACGGCTACAAGTGAGCGAAAGACCACCAAGAGGATGAATCCTAATTCTTCAGTCTTTATTCCTTATTTTGTTTTGTTTTTTTTGTTTTTTCCAGCGAATTGCGAGCTGCTTGCCCTCTTCGACACTGAGTACACAACCCTCCTGCAGCCGTATATGAAAAAACTTTGGGAGGAGAAAAAGGCTGGAATACGAGCACTGGATTACTTTAAATTTTTCAGCCCAGAGCAGGTAAGACCATACTGCCCATAATGCCCCCCCCCCCCACCCATTCTACCAACCCCATTCCGCCATTCTGTTCCGCCCCTTAGATTGTGAGTGCCTGCAAGTTTTCGACCATCCAGCAGTTCGAACCTCTGGACACGATCTACGAAGAGGATCTGGGCTCCCTCAGCTCTGTTTATTTTGTGCTCAGCGGCGAGTGTGTGGTGCTGCAGTGCCTCCACATGAAGGTATCATCCATCAACCATATCGATCTCTTCAGATTCTACATTTTGGTACATTTAGGTGTTCAACTCGGGCACTGAGAAGAGGTTCGTGCTGGACAATATGCAGAGGAATATTATTTCGCAGCCTGTGGAGAAGAAAGAGTCCGATAACTTTGATATCAGCGAGTATTTAGTATCCACTTCCACGTCGGATGTAGAAAAACAGAAAAAAAAGAAAGCAGTAAGTGGGCGGAAATCGAACAATCTAAATTACGAACTTACGAAACTCCCTTGTTTTTTGATCCTTTGCCTCGATAGATGCGTAAAATGGGGCTCAGGGAAATAGAGAAGGCATGCGGCTTGATGACGACGAGGCTAACTGAATCGCCGGAGCCGGAGCATAAAGTTCTACGGAAAACACGATACACCTTCAACAAAGAACCCTACGACGACTACGAGTACTATGTGATGGGCGAGGGCTATGGGGAGAGCCAGGGACGCCGGTCGACATTGATGGACTGGTCAGGCAGCCAGGAGTCGTCAAGCGATGAGAGCTATCACTCGCCAATCAGCGACGGCGAGGCGGAGGGCGAGACCGACGGAGTGGAGATATTCACCGCTTCAGCTACCGAGTCGAGGCGTTCGACAAAACAGACTTCAGTGATTTCCAGCAGTTCTGCCAAATTTGAGACCCATTTTATAGATGTGGGATCGCTGACATACGGCGCCATCTTTGGTCTCGGCGAGAAGATGCACCATCGCAACATAATGGCCCGAACCACAGTCCAGTGCCTGGTTCTTCCGCGCTTCTGGCTGTTCGCAGATGCACAGAATCCGGGCAACTTCTGGAACCGACAGCTCTTCTACATCGAAATGAATCTACCCACCAGGGAGGCGCTGTTCGTGGACTTCCTCAAGACGCGCAAATGGCACAAGTTCCGCCACAACTACGTCCAGAAAGAATTGAGCGATAAGGCCAAACCCTGCGATAGCAAGCCCGAGGATATCCCTATCATTGGTCGCATTGTGGAAACATCAGACTACTCCTGAATTCTCTTCCCTTCCCTCCCACCCTACCCCGGAATTCTACATTTTATACAATTACACGAACTCGTATATTTTTGTACTCAATATCATCTACTATTTCAAATCTTTCGGTTTAAATATGTAACTACCCGCTGTGCTCGTATTGCATGGGTATTCCAAGGCAGATCACAGAAATAAATCTTTATTTTCTTGCATGAGAAGTATACAATATTTTGTATTACTATTTGACTGGGAAGCATTAATGGGTCTTTTCTAAGAAATCCCAACAAATCGTGAAGGAAACTGGCAGCGGCGTGAAAGCTTTACGGAGCTTGAACTTTACTCAATGTCTTGTTCGGAGCTTTCATTGCGGCCAATTGCGAGTTGAAGCCAGGGGAAGAGGATGATGCGAGTCTTAAATGATAGCCTTCTTGGATGCTCGGACTCTACTCTCGAAAAAGATGGTACGACACGATGACAAAGGCACTCTAGGCAAAAAACTTCGGAACTAAAAATATAAAACTTTGTGAAAGGGAAAATATAACTCCCTTATCGAAACATATGGATAAAATAATCGTACATTTCCTCGCATCAATCAACTAACTACGGTCTAAAGCGCGATTGTTTTGCAGGTGAGTGATACAAATTTATTTCCGCTTTATAGCAACATCTGGGCATCTGGACAAATATATATAATTTTTTTCGTGAAAGTACCAGAAATTACCCAACGATATTGAAACTAGAGGTAATTCAACATCTTTGGGTACTTTTTTGGGGAAATATATAGCGTGTACCCAGCCCATGCCGTTTTATGGAAATGACAAAAAGTCCTCAAAAAGTACCGCTCTAATCGTACGCTATTGAATTTTTTATAGCGCTATAAAGTCCACCAATATTGAGGGTGAGTGGGCATTATTTCAGTAACATCCCCTACGATAAGAAGAAGTGGTTGCGAACGTAGATGAATATCGTTTTATAGAAAACTTAGACGAACTATAATAACCTCGTGCTAAATTGTTATCCGTAGAAACGTTTTGCCAAGCAAACGTCTACGAGTACCTTCCGTATTGGGGAAATTTCATAAACGGCCGGCATTCCTCAAGCTGTAAGGTTTACGCTTAAAGCCCATTTTCATATTGTCAAACTCTAAGTGAAAACCGAAGCCTTCTTGAATATTTTCTCTCGACGGAAATTTTTTCATGTGACTTGGGGCGGAACTACGAAAACCAAAAAATAAAGCGCTTGCAATTTCCAGCGAAAGCTGGCTCGATTATAAAGCTATCCTTACACTGGGACGTACGTTCAAGGTTTTGCTCCCTCTTTGTGACCTCTCTCTGACAAAAGCTTGGGCTTTGCTTGGGTGTGTTCATTTGCTTGGCTTGCGGAATAGAAAATAGGATAGCACAACTGTCAGTTGTGAGAACTGTGATTCAGGTGACAATCTGCTTGAGAAATGCTGCAGCGTGTAGAAAAAGCGTGCAACCCCCACGGACAAAATAGCACCACGTGCGACCAGCTTTAAACCAGCTTTCAGCCTCTGCTGTGGTTGTGTTGTCTACTTCCGCACAATTCTACGTGGAAGCTTTGGTCAAAGTTCTCCCAGGTTGTGAGCTCCGTGCAGAAGTTGTTTTCAGCTATGCTTTTCCTTACGGTTACAAAACAAATGGTTTCAGTAACATTGGAGCTTGTAATCAGTAATGGTATACAATTTGTGACGTGCTGTCCCAGCATCAGCCCGACCACTGATTAAAATTGTAGTTCTCGTTGACGGCACAGAGATTGGGATAGGTGGGATTGCGGCCCGAGGTGCATTCGGAGGCTGGTGCACCGGCGCGGTAGACGGGGTTGTTGATGACATTCGTAACGGCATAGTCGCAGGCCAGCAGGGTGGCCTGCACATTGTTGGCGTCCGTAAAGCGGACAATGGCGCACCCTACGCGGCTGTTCCGCTCGTTAACCATCGTCGTGAAGTGCCCGATGGCGCTGTTGCCGAAAAAGGATCACGAATAGAATAAATGAAAATGAAACGGAAAGCACAGGCAGGGGCACAAGGGATACCCACGGTCCTCCACGCATTTGATAGTTCTCCATGTCGCCGCTGTTGGCATGTCGGTTCTCATCGAACCAAGAGGCAATGCGCTGGCGCAGGAAATCGCTCACATCCACACTGCGGGTGAAGAGGATGCTGAGGTTCTGGCCTGCGTAGCGGTACGTGTTGGTGTTGCGGCACTCGTCGTGAGCCATGCGGCACTGCAGGGCATTGTAGGCGGCCAGTTGGGCCAAGGTCGGGTCCCAGCTCATGGTGGCCATGTGGACGGCGCTGGGGAATCCGCTCAGTCCTCCGCTGGCGATCTGGTTGCGGCGCTCGTTGTGCAGCTGCAGGATGAGCTGAATGTGGGGATCTATAGGCACGAACTCGCCGCGGCAGCCGCTGGCAAAGCGCTTAACCCCACCGTCCCAGAGGAGCACAGATCAGAAAAGGATAAGGTCATATTGGGACTGGCATAGGCACACAACTTACACCGCTGTTCTGACAGGCCACATGTCTGCCGCTGGGGCATAGCTCTGGGTCGCAGTAGTTCTGGCCAGCGGCCAAAGGGTACAGAGACCCAAGGACGGCCAGCAGGAGGACCGGAAGCAGTCCGATTGCAATATCTCGGGCACACGATTGACTATGTCTCATCACGGGCATGGGCATTCATAGATGAATGGAGCCCAATATATCAGACGGTATTTATAGGCAAGCCTTTCTCTAGATTACAAACAAAAAATCGCTTCGCCCAGAAGTGGAGTGTTCTATATATAGGCTTAAGCGTAAACAACTAAGTGGATCAGTGAAACAGACGAGCTAATCATCGTTAAAAGCCCAGTTGTTTTAAATATTTCAGGGTGGCCCCAAATCGTAGTTATCGGACGCATACAATGATGCTGACGTATGTTTAAAAAAAGCTGAGTTTTGCCAAAAACTCAATAAGCTCTAGTTTAAGTAGGGTATAACATTTTTAGCGGTTCTTCAAGAGACGTATAATACTTTTAAAAGAATGAGGCCGCCGACCCTAGCGATGATTTTTGCAAAACAATTATTCAGGACCGGTGTAAAACTACCACCAGAGGCGCGATTTAGACTCTTGCTTCTATAGTTGGCCGCCGTGTTAGGACAAACATATATGTACATGTATGTAGCCATGTAATAATTAGTTTATGTTGGGTAACTACTTTCTTAATTCAAGTTTTATCTAGTGACTATGTCGTTTTTTTAATTTGTTCGATCACACCCTCTCTAGGTCACAGACCTTTCGACTTCTTGGAGATGCACCATTTTCATCGGTAACGTGCACCTTGTTGTGCTAATGCACCAAGTAAAATTCGTGTAGAAATCATGTAGAAATGATATCTACCAAAAACTGTTGTGACACAATTCAACATGCATCCTCTCTAGGTCGTACACCATGTAACTTTCTTAGTTGTTATCGCCTTTTTAATATTTCTTAAAATTGAATCGTGTAATTTTAGACGATAATTACGGAAACATGTAGTTAGTATGTAGCAAACGTGTAGCAATTGCTAGTAGTGTATGTAATCTTGTAGAAAATCATATTTTTAGTGTTTTAGCAGTTTAGCAAACTAACAGTTTAGTGCTGAGTTTCCTAAATTAAACATCAAACATGAGGAAAAATCATTGTAATCATGACCAAAAAAAACTATTAACCCTTTGTTGACCAGTGGGTAAATAAATATGTCCACGAAAATAATGATACTTAAAAAATGTTAGCGCAACTCTTGTATAAGATACGGGGGTAATTTTTTTATTTGATGAGATCTACAAGGGGAATTCACAAACAGTATTATTTAAATCAAATTGTTCACCTGTTTAGAAAGAAGTTTTTAAGGGTGGAGTTAGGTGGGTTAAAACTTTGACCGTTTGACGTTTGATTCGATTCTGACGGATGAAGACGAATAGGCTTTGCTTTGCACACCAAGTACACCAAACATGAAAAATGATAAACATTGGTGCCTTTGAATAATAAGTCCACTGTTTGTCACACCCTAGTACTCGCATTATATCAAAAATATTCTCGAGCTCAACCAACCAACAAACAGAACAAATCGAAACAAAACAAAAAATGTCTCTCGGCCGTGTGTCTGGGGTACGTAATGGAATGCTAAGGGAGTTAGCGAAGAAGGTTTCTGTTCCGGTGATTGTTAAGAAATCAAGCAAGAGCCGCTCGTTCCATTTCCGCTATCAGGAACTATGCCGCCACAAGAACCTGACACCGCTACCCGAGATACGCAAACAGTCACATGAGACCACAGTGCTAGCGCTGTATGCCGACAAGATAACTGTAAACGATTGGCTCCTGATCATCGAGTCTCTTCACAATGACCTCGCCTTGAAGACCTTGACGCTGCGCATGCGTCGCGCCTATCAACAGAGTGAGTAGCCATAGTTGGACCGCAGGGTGCCGAAACTAAGAGAGGGCTCTTCCATCCAGATTCGATTGATCCCACTGACTCCGAGAATCGTGCCCGACGCTTTACACATCGTCCGGTGGTATTTACGCGCTTTATATTTCGTGCTCTCGTAAACGCCCTCGCGAATTGTGTGTTGAACAACAAGAATCTCAAAGTGCTAAAGCTGGAGGGTCTCCCTCTTTATGAAGAATACATTGAGACCATTGCCAAGGTAGGAGGAGGACCACTCATCCATTCAAGCTAGCGTTGCGTCACTGTTTCTCTGCTTTTAGGCGCTGGCCGGGAACGATTGCCTGGAGATATTGAGCTTCCGCAAGTCCATTCTTGGGGACAAGGGCTGCGAACTGGTGTGCCACACTGCTAAGTACCTCAACCGTATTGCATTAGTTGATCTCTCCGAGTGCCACATCACTTACAAAGGGGCCGTTAGCGTGTCCGAAATGATCAAGGTATGTACATATATAAATTGGAGGTACATCGGATACATGATACATTGTAATCGGAACCCATGATGTCCTTCCCATCAGATTCAAAAGATTACACGTTTCACTGAGGGCTGGGAAAAATCGTTGCGCTACCAGACTCCCGATTTAAATGAATTGTTGGGATTGCGCACGATTCTTCTTGAAAACAATCCCAGTATTGGGGACAGGGGCCTCTCGAGTATCGTCGAGGTGCTGAAGGAGGATGCCTGGATCAAGGGTAAGTAGGCGAAGCATTGGCTTTGCCTTTTAAAGACATCCCGTCTCTGCAGTCATCGACATGCAGCGCTGCGGCCTGACTGATGCTGGCGCCAAAACTATACTCGAACTGCTGGATCTGAATAGTTTCATTAAGGACTTCAATGTACGCAACAACGAGGGGATAAGCCAGACTCTGCATCGAAGTATCCGCGATCACCTGGAGCCGCCACCCGAAGAGCAGCAGGAGGCGGAGCCCGATTTCAATTTCAACGCGTTGGACAACGAAAACGCCAAGAAGTTCACTGTCAAACAGCTGGTCGCGCATGCCAAGATACTTGAAGATAAACTCTCCTTCGAACGGATACTACGCAAGAAGGCCGAAGACCTGAATGTAAAGCTCAGCAATCAACTGCTGGTCAGGGATACCCAGAATGCCGCTAACAATGTCTTGCAAACCCCTGACATGCCCAACGATCATAAGGAAATGAAGGAAGTCGTCGAAGAGTATGTTTTTTGTCTGCTGTTGCCCTCCCTGCCCTCTCTGTATATGCCTCATTCATGTAATTCACAGATTGCCGAAACAGCAAAAGGTGCACATTACCAAGGAATATGAGGAAATTAGTGAAGACGAA
Organism: Drosophila athabasca; assembly: GCA_008121215.1. NCBI lineage: Eukaryota > Metazoa > Arthropoda > Insecta > Diptera > Drosophilidae > Drosophila > Drosophila athabasca. The sequence continues at coordinate 5,312,991 of CM017796.1, read as the reverse complement.
GAGTATGTTTTTATCTGCTGTACCCCTCCGTTAATTGTATATCCCTCATTCGTATATTTTACAGATTGCCGTCCTTCCGCGAAAAACGTATGACCAACGAATATGAGGAAATGGAAGAAGACACCCCAGAGTATGTTTTTGTCAGCTGTACCCCTCTGCGAATTGTATATCCCTCATTCGTGTATTTTACAGATTGCCGTCCTTCCGCGAGATACGTATGACCAACGAATATGAGGAAATGGAAGAAGACACCCCAGAGTATGTCTTTGTCTGCTGTACTCCTCAGTGAATTGTATATCCCTTATTCGTGTATTTTACAGATTGCCGTCCTTCCGCGAGATACGTATGACCAACGAATATGAGGAAATGGAAGAAGACACCCCAGAGTATGTTTTTGTCTGCTGTACTCCTCTGTGAATTGTATATTTCTCATTCGTGTATTTTACAGATTGCCATCCTTCCGCGAGATACGTATGACCAATGAATATGAGGAAATGGAGGAATACGCCTCAGAGTATGTTTTTTCCTACTGTGCCCATCTGTGAATTCTATATCCCTCATTGGTGTCTTTCACAGATCGCCAACATACCGTCAAGTTTCAAACGACTATTCGGAAAGCGAGGACGAATACCGCAATGAGTATGTTTTTTTCTGTGCTGTTGTCCTCTGTGTATGGTGTTTTCCTCATTGGTGTATTTCACAGATCTCCGACATATCGTCAGACACAGCTCGACAGCTCCGTCACCACTCAGGAAATGAGTCCACGCCGCGACATAAACACACTGCGTCTAAATGAGGAATCTGAGATGTCCGAGATGCGATCCGAGCTGAAGCCAATGGAGGTCCGCAAGGTGCGCAGCGAGATGAAATACGTAGAGAATATGGTTAAGGAAGCCAAAAAGAATCGCGAGTCGAAGTCTGATCACGAATTCGCTAACGAGATTCGCGTAAGTGATTCATTCCATTATTGGGCAGTGACAACTATTACCTCTATTCCTTTCATTGTCCCAGTTTAAGCTAAAGTCGGCGGTTCAATTCGAACAGGATATTGGCGACAACGCCAATGTAGGCGCCAATCAGCAAAAGCGAGATCGCTACGAAGGAGGTGGAGATGAGCGCGTTGGGCAAACTGTCAAGGGTCATAAGCAAGGGCGTGGTCGTAACGATGGCGGTGGCGACCGGAAGTTCAGCTCGATGGAGAAACTCGAGCAGTATGTTGATACCACAGCCATGGTCAAGAAAGGTCATAAGAAATCTCGTGGTCGTAACGATGGAGGGGGGGACGGAAAGTTCAGCTCGATGGAGAAGCTCGACCAGGACGTTGGTGCATCTAACAAGATCAAGGCAGGTCAGAAGAAAGGAAAGGATGAAGGTGGCGATGGCAAGCGTGGCAAGCAGCCAAAACAAAAACGCCGTGAAAAGATGCCGGAAATGATCGATTAATCTGTTTGGTTGACAATTAATGTTTGTCCGTTTGTTATGGTTTTATATTTTATAAAGCAACCCAAATTAATGGGAGTCCTAAAAGTATAAAGTCTTGTAGAAAATTTATTCATTTATCGAATAGCGCAGTTAAGGTGAAAAATATAGTTGAATTATTGATAGAATTTTTTTAAAGCATTGGTTTTAACGATTGTATGTATATTTGCACCTTTTTCCTCAGTCATAATTTTTACGCGCCAAAATTTAAATTTTGAGCTGCCAGTTTTTGTTGTAACTAGTGGTGATAATTTTACGACAGGCATATCAGGGCTTAAATATTCTGAAAACAAACAAATTCTGACAAACTCAACAAAAACGCAACCAAAACTCAACTTTTTTGCCACCTCTAGGTCCCCTATGCTTCCCGTTTTTATGAAAGGCCTGTATCCAGCACCACGAAATTTTACTGAAACGAATCTGCTCTTTATTTCGGATGTGTGGAACTCAACTAATGTAGTGTGACCATGAATCTAAAAAGTGATTTGCCACTCTCATGAATCAGCTGTGTTTAATAAACAGCGCCAATTTTGAAAATTAAACTAAAATTAAAAAAGGGAAGAAAAGTAATTCTGACAATGAAGTGATTGTGTTGGTAGTGGCACATATTGTTGTAAGAAGAAGTACAGCACAGTCGGAGGCGCCAAAATATCAAAATGATCAAAATGCTTATTTTCCGTGATCCGCCAAAGACATGGTCTTGCCTCAACTGCTTTTATTAAAGCAATCTTCTCCTCACTTTAAAAATTTGCATATCTCTTTTTGGTTTTGCGCACAGATTTTGCCCCCACCTCTCACTTTGACTTCAGTAAAAATAGGCACATATATTTTACTGGCACCCATATCAGCTGTTCTCACAGTCCACATTCGTGTGAATATCGATATTATCGATGAAAATTCGTGGATCCCGTTTACATTGCTGGATACTGACTCCAGGAAAACACAAACGAAAAATTACTGGCCCCGTTTTTTTTATATGAAGTTTGGCAGTAATTTTTAGTTTCCGCGGTGCTGGATACCCAGCTTAAGACTAAACATCGATGTTTCGCCATAAACAGTCGATGTTTCGCCATAAACAGTCGATGTTTAAAAAAATGGAAAAAACATCGATTATATCGATGTTAACATCGATGTTTCTCCAGCTCTACGGGCCGCAAAATAAATAATTTATAAATTTCTCCGCTCAACGACAATGGCAGCAATACCGGGACGTGCCCTGCACTATGTATTCAAGATCGGAGATCGAGCCAAGAACGCCTTCTTCTTCCGCCAGATCCTGGGAATGAAGGTGGGTACATTTCTTATGATTATCGCTACGGGATGCGATACGAGTGCAGGTATTTTTATCTTAAAAACGCAATCGGCAATTAGTGGCTGCTGACTGCTGACTAACTAATTAAAAGCCCAGATGCCAGATAACATTAATGACTGTGTAATTTTTCCCAACCTCTAATGCTGTCTTGGCGAAACAGGTTTTGCGTCATGAGGAATTCAAAGAGGGCTGTGATGCCGAATGCAATGGGTAAGTCGCTGGCGACTGGCAACAAGAATGAGAGGAAAAGTAGTCACCACAATCCTTTGCAGACCCTATGATAATCGATGGAGCAAGACCATGGTTGGCTACGGTCCGGAGAGCTCCCATTTTGTCATGGAGTTGACATACAACTACGGCGTGACCAGCTACGAGCTGGGTAAGGGGCAATCAGTAGCAATCAAATACTGCCGTCATTGTGCCAGCAATCTGTAATCGACAATTTTCCCACAGGTAACGATTTTGGCGGAGTCACTATCTACTCTACCGACATATTGCCACGCGCCGCCCAGCACTCGTACCCCATCGAAGAGACGGAATCGGGCAGTCTGCTCACATCCCCAGACGGCTACAAGTTCTATGTGGTCGACCAGGCCCTGCCCGAAACCAGTTCCGATCCTTTGCAGTCGGTGGCTCTGCGTGTAAGCAATCTTGGAGTCTCGCGCCATTACTGGGAAAAGGTACTCCAAATGCAACCGATGGCGGTGAACAAAGAGACCCTGTGGCTGAGCTATGGCGCTAAACAGGCGTCGCTGCAGCTCACCCAAAGCTCGGATCCCATTAACAGGGCCAAGGCCTACGGACGTATCGCCTTTGCTGTTCCCTCGGCAACGCAAACGTCGCTTCACGAAGCAGTCAAAGAAGCCGGCGGCACGATCCTGAAGCCGCTTATCACACTGGACACGCCCGGCAAGGCTACCGTATCAGTGCTAATCCTGGCCGACCCCGATGGACATGAGATCTGTTTTGTGGACGAGGAAGGATTCACTGAGCTCTCCCAGGTGGAGCCCGATGGCGAGAACCGACTGGACAAGTACATTGCCAAGGATCCATTCCAGCCAAAGTAGTTTCTCTCAGCGATTTGCAGGAGTTGTACATATATAAGATACAAGATAATTTTTTTTGACCTATCAACCGATGTGGTGCCTTTCTTGGATTTGCAGGAGGTGTATATAAGATTTACAATTTTTTTGCTGAAATTATAAGAATATAATGTGGAAATCGGGTAATTAAATATGTATGTATATCGGATAAATATCAATTGTAAAATGCATGTAATTTAATGCTTCGATATGTTTGCTGGTATAGTTTTAGTAACTAACTTTCAGAAGATGGAAGCAAATGTCATTTGCAGTAGAGTATTATGATTCAATACAGGCATTAGGAAGATAGACACTTTCAAACAGGATTTAATAAGATTATTCCATGTTTGTGCAATTGTGGACCGGATTTCAAGTTAGTTTTGGGTCTTGGATTTGTGAATTGTAATTAACATCAGAAAAGCTAATGATATGAGCAAGATAAGTTATAAGTACATTATAATGAGAAGGGGTTGACGGTACCAATATGGATCTCCCCTTCTCATCGATGTTCTCGTTTTAATCGTAGCTAACTCAATGTCTACAGCAAAAAGTGGGATTTTGTTGGAACCGTAGTGAATGGAGTCCAGCCACTCTCCAGGAATCACCAATGGCAAATTATGGTGGAACTCTGTCTGAGAGGCAGTTCAAGTAAATATTCATTGATCTGAACCCGATCAACTCTTGCTTTGGAAACTGTTGACCTGTCACCTGCACGAATTTTGTGTCATTTTCATTCTAGCATTACGTTAAACAAAATCGTATATTTTTTTAACTTTTTTAGTTTTTAGTTTTTTTTATAGTTTGTTGTTTCTTTTTTTACTTTTCTGACCATTGCAATGTCAAATCCGAAGACCGTGAAGATGGATACCCCATTGGCTGTGCCAACAGGTAAGCTCATGGCACACTTGAGGCCCTGGGAGGTGTTCGACTGGCCGGAGCAGCAGCGACGGAACATCCATCGGAGCTGGGGAAGTGTTTTTTCAAATGTCCGGAAGTACACGGCGGCGCAGAAGTATTTCGACAAGTGCATCGAGGACCACAATGGGGACGACAGCAGGACGCTGCAGCTCAGGAGCAAGTTCAATCGGTCGGTGGCACGGGCGGAGGCGGCCCTGGAAGATAGCTTAAGAGCGGCCCAGGTGATGGGGCCGGACGATATGCAAACCCAACGGGAGATGGCGGATGCTCTGTACGACCTGAACCGTTTCGAGGCGGTGAAGACAATGCTGAGCGATAACGTGCGCCGTCATGTGGGCACCTCCGTGAAGCCGTTCAAGCAGCGACTGCTTGTGGTTAACGAAAACTTCAAAGACAGCATGGGCCAAAACCTAGCCAACTTTTTCATGAAGAATTCGAGCAGACTTAAGTCCTTCTATGAGAAGAAGCGGCGAGATCTGGTGCCAGCGGACAGCCGACTGCAATGGAAGATCCTCAGGGAACTGAACCAGTGCGATGTCCAGAGCGTTCAGGAGGAGGAGAAGGAAAGATTCTCGCCCCTGGAGCAGGCCCGGCGCCGTCGCAAGACCAAAACCTTCTATCAGAACTATCTGAACCGTGCCTGGACCGACTTTATCTTCCTCAAGACCCTCCGCCAGAATCCCGATCTCCTGCTCGACCAGTACTTCGGCTCATCGAAGGAGCGGAGAAAGTACCTGAACAGCTCGTTCGAGCGCATAAGGACCTTTACCCGGATGCTCCACGCCCGCAGTCCCATGTACAATGAGATGAATCAGAAGCACAAGTTATTCCACCGCTTCCGCGAGGAAAACCTGTTCCGCATCCAGTACCAGACCCGCCGGAACATGCACAGCATTCTTCGCACGATCCGCGTTCTAAGGCAGCACGATGATCCGATGGTAAGTGCGATGGTATCTGCAGGTATCATTTATAGTATAAAATAATCTTTCTCTGTCTTTGGTCTTTGTATCAGCGTCTGCGGAAATTCGTGGAGGATGTGATGGCTAACTATGTGACCATCAAAACGAGCCGGGTGATGCCTTGGAAGGTGGAATTCCTTAACGAGGTGTACAACCATTTAGCCCTGAGTCTGTGCGAGGGCTATCACCTGCCGGCCACAAGAGTCACGCCATATGACAAGAATGCCATGTGCCATCTGCTGAACATACAAGCGATCAAGCCGCTCGAACGGTCGCTCTATGTGTTCGGTGATCGTTCAACATACACCTATCCATTTAGTGACAGATTGAAATCGCCCCAGTGAGTATCATTACTTTATAATGGGTGATGTGATTCGTTTTCCTATGACACTGAATGAATATATATCGAATGGATACTTCTTTTGTAGGCAATTACAGCACCTGGAGGAGCGTCTGTTCTTTGCCCAACTGCCCATTGAGCGTACCTATTTGCTGCATGAGATGGCCGAGTATCATGTCCAGCAGAATCATTTCGTGCAATGCCTGTCGTTTGCCCAGCAGTCCATCGAGCAGGCAAAGCTGTGCAACAGCAAGATCTGGCAGTTCCTCAGCACAATGCTGATGGCCAAGTCGCACGCGGTTCTCCACAAGTATGAGCGCCAAACGGATGTCCTCAATGAAGCCTACCTGCTGGCCACGGATCTGAAGAATCCTCGGCTCTGCACCTTCATCGAGCTGTGTCGCATGCTCAATAAGGACTACATCACCCTGCGCAAGCTATCGCAGCTGGGGGGTAGCAAACGTACACGCTCTAAGCTGGATGATCGGATGAGTGGCAATATAAGCAATACCACGCTGTCCCCTTGAGGAGTTCATCCCGAGCAGGAAACGAAGGGGAGAAGCGACTCCAATTATTATACGTACTTGCTTTGATGATCCAGGGGTTCAAAGGCCAAGTACTGATCTCATTTTAGTAAATGGCATTTGAACCCCTGGCATCGGCCTAGCAAGTCTGGAACCACCTCAGCCACAGCTCGGCCAAAACTCAGAATATTTCAATTAGGAAATTTCTGTCATAAATGCCATATAAAAAACCATAAAATGTTACAAAATCAAATAAATATCTATAATATATAGAGATATTTTCGTTATCTCTTCAGTAATAATCTTATACATATGTGTATGTGTATGTTATAGATATGTGTGATTATAGATATTGTGTAAAGCTTCTTACAATGGGATTGGTTTTCTTCAAGTTGCGTACCTTTGTCGTTCATGATGTGATTTTCTTTATTGTGTATTCCTTGAATTATGTAGGATATCGGTGCTTCAGATGTCGAGTAACTTGTGAAAGTGCGCAGAGTCACCAAATCGTTCTCTTCTGACTTTTCGTTTGAATTGATGTCATACCGAGTGTCTAACCAGAACCCAAATCAATAAACCCTCTTCAAGGCCAATATAAAAGCAAAAAAATATGGAAAATAATAAAAAGAATATTTATTATTATTTAATATTTACAAAATATATGTATACAAATCCAAAACAAACATAAAAACCGTAATGTAATGTTACATTGAAATAAAATTAAAAGAATAATGCAATTGTTTTACTGCAATTATTTTTATCACATTGAAAAATGAAGCAAAAGTTGCTACAAAAAAAGACGAAAGGATACATAAAATTGTTTTTCACACTTTTAAATTATTTACGATGAGCGGGGAATGCAATTGCACTTGACTTCAATTTGGCCAATAGCCTGCCGCCCATAGTTCGGATTGGGCCCTGAACCCCAAACCCCAAGCCCCCCCCATTCACCAGTGGCCTGACCTCGCCCAACTAAAAACTACGATTTGCATATTTTGTTGGGGAATTTGTTGTTTTCGTTGTCAGCATTGAATTGTCGCATGTTTGCCCCGGACTGGGGTTTTGTTACTGTGTGCTGGGGACTGGGTGGCTGGTGCCTGGGCCTAAAGGAAAAATTACATTTTATTTTGTCGCGGGCTCTGCTCCACCAGAGAACAGCTAAAAAAATAAACTGAAAGGAAATTATAGATTTAATGGGACGAAGCTACTAATACACTGTGGGTTCGCCGAAAAGAATTAACTTTAGGGAATACTACAAATTTTAGCAGGTTTGAAGAAGGAAGAATGAAATGGGGAAATAGTCAACTTGTATGTCTTTGCTATTACATTTGCCAAAAAAAAACGCCTGATTATTATAATTATTAAATATACTCCTTCGTCATAAAATATACAAGACAGACCCAATAAAAGTGAGCTTGATGAACAATCTGAAAGACCTACATATACATATATACTTCCATTTAACTATTTGACTCATGTTTAAATTTGAGCTCATGACAATGTGGACACTCTTCTCTGTGCAAAGCACCAATCATCACTTTCGGATGAGCGGAATATTCAATTATCTTTAGCATACAAAAATGCTTAAATCCCGATTAAAAAATTGTACGTAGTGGCACATATGTGTGCAGAATACTCTTAGATAGAGTATGGAGAACATTAAAAATAAGCAAAAAGAGCAAATGCGTCAATAAATGCAACGACAACAAATGTTTTATTGTGTCAATGCTGGCCCAGAAGTGTAGTAGAGGAGAGGGTATTGGATGGGATGTGGTGTGGTGTGGTGGGGCACCGTGTCCCAAGTGGCCAAAACAAATGCAGAGCCCGAGTCTAGCTCCATTGTGCCCCATGGCACATATACTTTTACTCGTGGCCGTCATGCCCTCACTCCTATTTGCAGCTCATTATGCCAGTTGCCATTAAAAGTGAAAGAGAAACCTGACTGCCTGCCTGCCTGCCTGCCTGACTGCCTGCCTGGCCAAGGACCTATCTTCACCCCTGTCCCGCCCTGTGTCAAACACTGTGAGAAATTGTCAGAGGCAGGCCGCCCTTCCCTCTACCCTGTCCGCTGCTCTGGCATATCGTGCCTCACCTTGCTCTTCAATCAGACTTGGAGGCAATCAACAAGCTCCCTTCTTTTAAGAGGTTCGAGGCTTGAGGCTGGCGGCGAGCGGCTCCTTTTTGCAGCAGTCGCAGAAGGAGCACCAGCACCAGCACCAGCACCAACAGCAGGCAGAGCACCTTATTTGCCAAATTGAGGTCAGCACAAGAAGGTCGCGATAACAGCGCAAATAATTGGTAACGGCAGCAGCGGCAACAGCAAACCAAAAGGAAACCAAATTGCATTGAACGTTAGGGTCTCATTTTGGTCTGGTCTCGGGCTGGTCTCGGTTTGGTGTTTGTTCTGGTTTCGGTTTCGATGTCGGTTTGGGGTTGCGATTGGGTTGAGATTGGGGTTGGGGTTTACTCTGGTTTTCTGGGTTGTTGGGTGGCATCGGTGGCTCGGGGCGGCGGGTCAACTGCAAGTCATTTCAAATTCAAACTAGCTTAAATACTTAGGAGCCTTTGTTGGGTGTTCACATTCAGATTGGAATGGCAGATGACTGACTCTGGGGAGCGGCTGTTCCACAGTTGGCTGTTGGAATGTGTGAAAAATGTGTGTTGTTGTATTTCTACTTGACTTTTCCTCTTTTTGAATCCGCCCTCGATTCAGTTTTTGGCAGTTTTCTTGCACCCATTCCCCCACCTCCCCCACCGAACACAGTTTGGAGTTTTTGTTGTTGAAGTTTGAATGTTCTTCAGGTCTCGAATGGTGTAGTGTTTTTGTAATTTTCTGTGGTTTGTTAATGATTTTGTTTTGCCTCCTTTGTGGGTGCAAATTGTCTTTTAAATTTAAATTGGAGTTGTTGTTGAAAGCCAATTCAAATTAGTTCATAGGTATTGAACCGATAGGATATCTATCTAATCTTATTTTCAAAAGTCACAATTGTGCTATCATTTTAAGAATGTCACATAGTACATCTAATATCCCAATATCAATTTTAGTTTAATTTCCAATTAAATTAAACTTTTGATTTTCTCCCCAAACCATGCCATTTGATGCGATTCAACTTGTGTGAACTTTTCTCGCTCTGTAACTCTGTCGTTGGTATTGGAGTTTTTTTGGGTGTTGATGTTGTTGGTGTTGGTGTTGGCTGATATTCGGGTATTATTCTGGGTGTGTGTGTGTGTGTGTGTGTGTGTGCAATGGTGTTGCCAGTGATGGTGTTACTGCCGCTGCCATTCGCAACTAATTTACGACTGCCCATCGTTGCGCTGGGGAAAGACTCTCCAAAGACTGCGGCAATTGTCGGCCAATCCCTGCACCACCCCTGCATACCCCCCCTCCCCCTAAAAGACTACCATGCACCACAAAGTTAAATGAATGTGCCGGCCAGCGAAATATGCTACAAGTAAACCATGAAAATAAATGCCCAAAAAGAAAGAAAAAAAAAAAGAAGCGCACAAATTTAACTACAAAATATATACCATGTACCCAAATACATATACTTTATATACTACACACATACAAATATGTACATATCGCAGTAGTGGCAGCATAGAGTGGGCGTTGCAGGGGGCGTGGCCCGCACTAAGTGTCCCCAATAGGGCATGCAATGCATTAGGGCACCCGGCAAGAGCGAGGCGAAGAGCGACCAAACCTGACCAAAAAAGCGACCGTCCAGAGATGACGACGAATGCCGGTACGATGACCTCAAAATACACAATCAATGGAGAACGAGAGGGAGAGGGAGAGGGGAGGGTGGAATACCGGGCAGAATGTGGGTTGGGAATGCGGACTCCACCAAGGTGCCATTAGAGCCATTAGGATTGGCAACTTGAGCCGATGACGAGGCCGATGATGGCGATGATGCAGCAAAACTAATAAAATTAAATTATTATGTAAAATGCAAATAAAATAATATGCAAATCGAATTTCATCACTCCTCCGGTGCCAGAGTCGGAGCCAGAGCCAGAGCCAGAGACCATATCCATTCCCTCTATTGAGTATCCGTTTCCATGGCATGTTTTGGGGGTTGTGGGGGGGGAGGCCATGAGTAATCACAGACGCAAAGCCAAAAACAAGGCAAATAAACACATAAATAAATCAAAAATGGACTACGACAAATCTCTTGCCGGGTTGGCCAACACAGAAGCAGCCGCAGCCGCAGCAGCCGTAGTAGACAGATACGGACAGCGGAGAGCATTAAAATATGGCCAATAATAACGGAAATTTCCATGTGATAGATCCCACCCTCATACATCCCACCCTTATACAACTGCTGTCCCCCTGCTTCGGCTGGTTCGCTCTTTTCTGGGTTTTTGTACAGAAATGGGTAATACGAGACGGAATGATCAGGAGTGAAGCTGGGAATCGGTGGGAGGGGAACAGACGAGACTAGAGAGAGAGCTAAGCGGGGGGAGATGGACTAACAGGGAGTCGAATGGAGGGATACCTAGTGGAAAATATATACATATGTAGGTACCACTTGAAATCTATTGGGTCATATATTTTTTGTTGGCTCTGCTGGGGCTCTAGAATATCCTGAGTTATTCTTTCAATGCTATGATTCTATAACTATGATTATCTCTGATTCCTTTGTTGGCCTCACATACCATCCTTTTTGCTACCCTCTAGAATACTGGATTCTGGATTTTTTCCGCTCCTTTCTTTTTCTTTTTTTTTCTCGTTTCGTTGGCGAGGGAGGCAAATAAAGAAAATCTGTGAAAGCCAAAGCTAAAGCCAAAAAATTCGACTCGTGCAAACACACATAGAGTCAGAGACATTTTCGTAATCAACATAAAATCCAATCATCCGTCATGGACAGCAGCAGTAGCAGTAAAGGGCTGTCCCTGCCGCACCGTATCCCGTGCCCGGACGGTGCCCGGCCACTCTCTACTATCCGCAGGCACGCCACCAACCCCCCCCCCCCCCCACTCTACTGTTAGTTCTGGCCTTTAAAAGTGCCAAAACCGAAAATTTTGATTTATGAGCTACTAGAAGATGGAGAAGCAGCGCCAACCGAAAGCTAAGGAAAATCATAAGAAGTACAAGTTGAAGAAAGCACAACCAAAAACAAGAAGGAAACGAAAGGCTATCTTTTTGGTGGTGCCCCGAAGCATTTGATACACTTACATATGTTCAGATCCATGCACTTTCGATCCTTTGCCAATGATCAATGCAAAACAATATGATATAAAGATCCCCCAACTTATCAGTTCCGATTTATGTACATACATATGTATGTATGTACCTACTGTAAGGATTTCCTGCCAAATATGTAGTTTGAAAAGCGGTGCTGGGTACTGCATGAAGTATGAAAAGTGCGCCAACCCTCGGCTCACTCGCTTCGTTCGCTCTCGCTCTATTAAGCATCATGATATCTTTGGATTCTGCTAGGGTATGCCAATTCTGTGTGTGTATGTGTGTGCTTGTGTACGTATATTGGCGGGACTCATTTATAACGCGCTTAAATCTAATACTCGGACAGTACTCTCACTGTGAGACAGAGAAAGAGAGAGATATAGAGTGGGATGGGAAGGGAAGGGAACGAGAGATGGCCATGGGGCAAGATGGGTAATGGGTAGGTGGGGGAAAAGAGTGTAGTGTTGGGTTACTTCTGGCCGAGTCGCCCGTTGTCTTCCGCATCCGGCAAACGTGCGTAAAGCGACGCGTGTCCGCTTTATGATTAATATGCGCGACAAAAACACACAAAAATACACGATAAATGCAAAGGAGACAAGAGAATGGAAAAAAAAGAAGGGAGGAGAAAAAGAGAGGGCCAGAAAAAGCAGGATAGGATAGGGAGGATGGTTGGGAGAAGAGCACATACATAGCTACCGTTCGAAGACAGGAAATACAATTCCCAGACACAGGCACAGACAGGACTCCTCCTCCTTCTCTTCCTCATGCCACACTGCGGATCTGATGACCAGTTGGAAATGGCCACAGCAGCGTCGTAGCAAAAGCAAAAGCATAAACACAACGGTAATGATAGAGCTTTTACTGCATATCTGGGGCTGGATTGGAATGCGTTCCGGCATCGGGTTCCGGGTGGGAGAAGGGGCGGCAGCGGAGCAGGCGCTACCGCGTGCCAGGAGTGAAAGTGAATTAAAAGTGTCGGCAGGACGATGATGCTAATCGATTGCCATTGCCAACAAGTCTTTAATATTCAATTAAACATTTTAAATTACAGCAAAAGCGAACTGCCGTCTCTACCAAAGCTCTGTATTTAAATGTCTTCATTTTGCAGTCTCCCTAGATGTATCTTAGTAAACCCCCCCTCCCCTATACCGCAGACATACTATACTAGACATAAGACTATACTAAGAAACGGTGAGAGCCGTGTTGGATCTTGACAAACAGATCGAGAGCGATGGTGAGTCTGAGAGCTGCTAACAGTGAACTGTTACAGAGCGTTACAGAGTTACAGTGCGGCAACAGGCTGTTATCCCTGAAGCCAAAGCTAACAGCGCTGTTATCTCTATTTATATGTTATCTCTGTTATGTATATAAATCTTTGAAGGGTTTCCTACATACTTATACATACATATGTACACATAAATATGATCCGTCATACATACATACATATGTACTCGCTTTATCCATTTTCTGAATATTATCTTGAGCGTAAATCTCCCTTAGACAGGGAATTGGAGTTGCTGTTGCTTCCATGATGATGGTCGGTCCCATCCAGGCGTGCTTTCATTGCGCTTAAGAGAGCACTTCTCTCTCTCTCTCTCTCTCTAGCTCGTTCTGTGGTGACCTCTTGCTCTTGCTGTCGTTGCTTGCTTTTGTGCCTTTGTGCGGCTGCTTGTCTTGGACAAAGGAAATCGGAAAGCGGCAGGGTGGATAGCTGGTGTGGCGAAGAGTTTCCAAAAAGGAATGCTTGGTGGAAAGCAGAGAGGGAAAATGAAAATGATAACGACAAACAAACAAATTAGCACAACTACCGCAGTAGCATTTGTGGGTCTGCCTTCCCCTTACCCTTACCCTTACCCCCTTCCCCATTCACACACCAGTCCGCACCCACTATCACAGCTTTCTCTTCTCTGCCTTTCCTTCAGCGCTCCTGTTAAGGTGTTGCTCTGACTCTTGTATCTGTGTTTGTGTGTGTGTGTGTGTGTGTGTGTGTATGTGTGGCTGTGGCAAAGTGGCACACTAACACCCATTTGCTCACCTTTCAGCCTGGCACAGTCCTCTCATTCTCCAGTGTCTCGCTCTTTTGGTGTGTCTCCGGCATAACTTTATCGCCTGCATGTCATATTCCATATTCCATTGTACTATTTGCTGTCATACGTAATGAAAAGGAGCGCACATTTGTTAAAGAGCAAACGAGCGCGCAAATGAACGTGCGAACTGACCCAGGACCAGGACCAGGCCGAGCTTCCTCTCCTATCCTATTCTCTCCACCCACCCTCCATCGTTTCCATCATCCATTACGGGCCCAGAGATGGTCAAGTGAGCCAGCCCCAAGAGAGTCTAGAGATACATACCTACTGCAATTGGCTTCAAGCTACCAATTACCAATTTATCCATTAAAAGAAAACAAAATTCAACATAATTATAATATAATATATCTTATAGTAAATGTACTCTGAAATGTACTCTCTCTAAGGCACAGCTGTGCGGATTTTCAAGAATTTCATAGACGAAGCTCTCATTCCTCCGCACATGGAATACTGTTGCGGGCCAAGCAACCCTAGGCTCACTAGCTTCGCTCGTTCGCTATCTCGTGTCACGAGCCCCTCTCTGGACAGTGCCTGCTGCTGATGTTTGTTCGTGTCCCCTGTCCCTTTTTTTTGTCCATTCCTTACCAGCCGCGTGCCGACCCGATCCGACCCCACCCCATCCCATCCCAACTGGCCCGCTCTTTACTGTTCTGCTCTGTCCTGTGCTGTGCTGTTGCTTGTTGTTTTGGCCAGTGCGGTCAGCTCCGCACCCATCTGCGCCACCTTGCCACAACGCCTGCCACTGCCACTGCCTCTGCCTCTGCACCTGGCCCCCTTTGCAATTCTTGTGCCCGTTTTTGCACCTTTTGTTATACTACTGTTTTTTTTTTGTTTTTTTTTTTGTCCTGCAGCCCACAAATACCCTTACATATTAGAACTCGTGTGATGGGTGGCATACATACATACATACCTTTGGCAAAATTGTACAGGCGGAGCGGACCGGACCGGAGGGGAAGGTGTGGTGCGGTGTGGACAGAGTACGAGGTGGGAAACGCTTTCACTTGGCCATCACGTACGGCAAACATACGAATAACATCGCTTCGGTCGAGAGTTGTTGGTCTCGAAATCGGTCTCTCGGTCTCCCGGTCTCCCGGTCTCCTGGTCTCTCGGAATGCTTTCTGGTCTGGTCTGGTTTGGACACTTCTGGGTCCCACTGTGCACAGTGGCAGCAAAAGTGCAAATGTCATTCGATGCCTGCCGCATTTAAAGTATTACGGAATTAACATTTCTTTGTGTTGCTCCTCTGCTCCACCACTCCACTCCTCCAGATTCTCTCCTCTTTTTGTTGTTGTTGTTGCACGGAGACGACTCCTCTATCTTTCTCCCTCTTTCTCTCCTTCTCAGTGTGTGTGTGTGTGTATGTGTGTACAAAAATTGTGCTTCCTTTTGTGCCGTCGCTTCACATTTTTCATTAGTTTAGTGGGTTTGTGGCACATGACAGTCACAGTCGGGGCAGAGGCCGGGGCAGGCGATGCAAGCCCAAGCCAAGGAGCAGCCATCGCCCAGGACTCCACAGAGAGAGAAGAGAGATGGAGAGTGAGAGAGAGAGAGGGAGAGAGAGAGAGAGAGAGGGAGAGACTAACCAACAACTAACGATGCGCGCTGTTCATGCCTCAGTCTCAGAGTCTCAGTCTCTTGGTGTCGTGGCCTTTTGCCTCTTACTTTTGCATGCCATACCCTAACCCTAATGGCCATAGAGTCCCACCGAAATTGGAGACAGGCTGCAGCCGAGTCCTGGAATTAAGGGAAATTAAGGACTCGGAAGATTGAGGAAACATTTTTCATTTTAATAGACACGTACCCTTAGAAAAGCAGTCAAATCAGAATAGAGAATCAGATTCTGAATATATCCATAGGTCCAGATCAGTGCTCGGCACGGCGCTATCTAATGTGGATAGCAAAAGTCTCTGCTGCAGCAAGCCTTCGTTGGCTTCGATTTCTCCCGCAGACATGTTCGGGTTTTTGCTACACTCACCACCGCACTTGAGTGTATGCGTGCCGAGCACTGGTCCAGATCCATAAGTGTCAGATCGATCTCGAAAATGCATTTTGAATAGAGCATTACATGGTCGTCGTCCTCTTGTGTCGGTCGGCCTGCAGTTGCCACATATTATAGGGGCCACACGCACACTTATGTATATATGTATGCATGTATGCTCCTATGGATTTCGTGGTTGTTGTCGTTGTATTATTTCACTCTTTGACTTCCGTTTTCTTCAGTGCTGTGCTGCATATTTCAAAAAATGATTCAAATTTGTGCTGCCAGCTGATGGAGGCACAAAAAAAATTAAAAAAAAAAAGAAAATGGAGAAGAAAGGAACGAAATTGTTGGGCCTAATTCAAAGTAGAGCAATGTGTGGCTGTAAGACTTGCTCGTACATGCACCCAGGATGGGTAGGCTTTTGGGGCGTCTTTAATTAAAACATCATTGAAGAAGGGTCCAACAGAATGTCGTGCATGTTCGCCGGGCAGGGCTGCAGGGGTGCCCGAAACTGGCCAGAATCTTCATTCAACAATGGGGCAAGGTGCGTGGATGTCGATGTCCATGTCGATGTTGATGGTGAAGCCCGACAATACACTAGCGACGTTGTTGAAAAATAAAGTTTTCGTTGGCGACTTGCAATAATGGGGACTACATACGTCGTTTTGCAGTCTCCGTAGCACCGCAATGGGTGAGGGAAGCTCGGGCTTATGGTGGACATATCAGCCACGCCACGTATTCCTGGGCGATTCCGTCGTTGTATCCGTATGTGTCGCATGAGCGTCTTTGTAGATCCGTCCAATTGTCAGAGACGTACTGCATTCGTCGATCATTTGCACCCGTCGATGGTTCCTCACTTGTCGATCATTCGCTCTCGTCGATCATTCGCACTCGTCGATCGTTCAGACTCGTCGATCATTCGCTTGGGTACAGTTGTCATCGCCCACAATTCGAACTATGTAATGGGGCACCTGGTGCCCACCAAATAAAATATGTTGGGTGGAATAGAAACGCACCATTCTTATTTACAGTCAATTGGTTATTTACATATATACTAATAAAATGTCAAGAATAGTTTGAATGTTTTAGTTATCTACTTATAAAGGTGTTCAATTAATTGATGAATTTTTTCAGTCCTAATTCTTACTGAACTGCTTATAAGAGCTCGTTACAAAGGTTAATTATAGTTTAAGAAACAAATAAAAATATCTGTGATTAACAAAACGCTACTCCACATCCCATAGAAAGAACCTCCGACTATGGAAACGACTATGGAAAACAGGAGATTATCCGAAGAATCTGTGCAATGGTACTGGCAGCACTTGGTACGTGTCCCAGCCAATTATGTTGGCAATCGAACCAGAAGCATCCTTCATTCCTCGTCTCACTAGTCCTGACCTATGTATGTTTCTGTCCTCTGTCCTTCGTCCTTCGTCCATTCGTCTCGAATGGAGCTCCAGCTCCCAATGCGACAACTTCAACTTCGCATAAACAATTGCTTAGCCAAACACTCACTTACGGCTTGCTGCTGGTGCTGGCCCGGGGATCCCATTCCGGATTCCAAATGCCAGACAGATGCCACAGATGACACACAGAAGGACACAGAACACAGGACACCGGATACAGAGGGGGGAGCTCTAAGCAGATAGATCCTTTGGCCAATCGAAAAGAGGGGAATATGTTTTTTGTTACGTACATATATTGATTCATAAATATTTCAATACACATCGAACACTCTCTGAGAGTGGGAGCACGGAGCGAGGGTGGAGCATGGAGTATGGAGCATGGACCAACCAATTTCAATGAATATATCAAACAACTATAAAAATGCCGCAAAGTGTTTTCTTTTGGCCCGGAGCTTACCTTGAGATTTCGCCCATCCCATCCCTTCTCTCTCACTCTCTCTCTCTCGCTCTCTCTCCTCCGCTAATGCTTATCGGCATCAACAGTTAAAGAAGAAATTCATTTTTTTCTTTTCCAGCCTTCCAGAATTTTCATTTTTATTTATTTGCGCATATTTGATTTGGCCCCAAACGAAAAAAAGAACAAGAATGGATGGATATGTATGGACCCGCTATAAAGTCGAAGATCCGAATACTCTTGCGGAACCAGGGAAGAAAACAGTCACTGAAGAATATCCTTAAAAATGTAAATATATTTCATTTTAGTTATTTTTAAAATACATGCAACTTATAATGATTACTATCCTCATTTAATCAAGTATATGCCAAGTATATTTCTTCTCTAAGAAAATTAATTTTAAGGCTAGTTTAAGGATTATTAATAAGTTTGGCGACAGGCTAATGGATCCCTTATGGAGGGATATTCGATGAAGTATCAGCAATGACAGGAGACCAACTTTTGGCCATAATTGGGGACACCCTGTGTGAGGGAGGGTATTTTGGGGAAAGAGTTTTTGGTCGGCTCGCCAGAAGCAGCAGCAGGACACTTCAGCTGCAGGATGCTTATGGCTTTTTATGTGCCTTGTTTGGGGTGCTCCTGGCTGCTGTCTTCCTGTCCTCCGCCGTCGTCGTCGTCGTCGTCGTCGGCGTCGGCTCCTCCTCGTGCGCCTGCCGCATCCTTGAGCATTGATCCAGCATTTTGAAGTAGGCGTGTGTCCGAGTGTATCCATAATGTCCCCGTCCTGCGTCCCATGCCCATGCCGAACTGTCTCTGCCAATAAAAAAGGACGAACGGACGGACACAGGCATTCAGATTTGGATTCAGATTTCCGCCTGCTCACAGCTTACACACAGTTATAAAGCATATATCTCTGGGCATATCTCCTATCGGGCACCTACCGTCTGCCACCCTCTGTCTCACTCCCTCTCTCTCTCTCCCTCCCTCCCTCCCTTTCTCGTCTGATTTAAATATCTTCTCGAAGGAGTCGGGAGTCGGAGCTGGAACCGGAGTTGGATTTGGATTTGTGGGGACTGGCGGCTGGGCACTGGGAACTGGGGGTTATGCTAAATATTTATGCATGACTGCTTTTCTGTGACATCAAATAAATCACTTTTATAGTTTTTAGGGTTAGAGTTTCTCAATATTCTTTTGCTAGTTTTTATTTTGGAGCCCTACTAAGGCTGGGAGGCTAGCAGGCTGGGGCAATAGCCATATTTATTGAGTTGAACAAATTGCTAGACACAATTTGCGTATGCAGCCCGATATCCGACACCCACCGATCCGATTGAAGGGCAAACAATGCCGACTTTATTTAACCCTTAAAGACAAGCCACTCATCGAATCATGGCATCATCCGTAGCCGTTGCAGATACATCTACATATGTACATATCTATGTATATGTATGCAAATACTAGCACACACATCGATTGACGGATGGTTGGGTTGATTCATTTCCAGTCTGTCAGTCTGTACCTGCTGCTGGCTGTCCATCAGGCGGCAATCGTCGTCAGTGCAATGCTGGGAATCCTTGACACTTGACCGAAAACATCAAATCCCCATTAAGCCATAGGGCAGTCAGGCGGTAGGAACAGCATAGAGCCCCAGGGATAGCTGCAGCAGGACGGGCGGATGGGCGGGTAGGCGGGTAGCAGGTGGATTGGATGGAGAGACGGAGTAAATGGCCCAACCTCAAAGCAATGACAGCCGCCGAACATCAACAGGATGCGACTCGAGGAGCTGCCATTTGTGACGCAATCGATGCGATGCTCAAGCATCATTTCAACCTATGCACGTTAATACCAATACGAGTACGAGTACAAGTACGAGTATATGTATATATATTTCTGATCAGCCTCACCAGAATGGAGACTCTATTCAGTCTGTCCTTAACACGGTTCTTATGGCATAGAAATCCCTCATCTTTCCACATCTTTCCTTTTTTTAAATGAATGCCGTCTATCGTGTGGACTTCATTCATTGGATTTAAGTTTTATTTTATTTATTTATTATAAACCTGAGAAGAGAAGAATAGGTTCTGTATGGTTTTACAAACATTTAACTGTAATACATCGCCGTCTACCCTATCAAGGGTATTGTGTATATAAAACATAGCTGATTCCCTTTCAATTTATATTAGGGTTAGATAAATATGTGACAGTAGTCCTTACATTAATCATGGGTTTCTCCAAAAACCACTTAAAAAGCATAATTGATAGAAATCGAAGTGGAAACTATCAATGCTTCATGGTCTATAAGGTATACAAAATATTCGAGATCGGGGTCACCAAAATGATAATTTCTTTTCTATACACATACTCGAAGACTACTCGAAGATATAGGGATATATTATTTTCTGGGGAAAGTTGATGTATGCAACACCAACAAGTAAGCGTTTCCGAACCCATAAAGTATATATATATATATTTTTGATCAGCATCTAAAGCCGAGTCATTAAAGCCATGTCCGTCCTAAAAGAGCTAGAGCAATAGAATTTTGCATCCAGACTCCTGTGATATTACACTGAAACAATTTGTGGTATATATAGGTATACCGATATATATGTACATACATATGTACATATATATGTAATATGTTTTAATAATTCTATAATCGGTGATCAGTTTTAGTCAAAATAATTTCAATGGTATTCTCCAAAGAGTGCCCCCAGCAGTGGCAGTGGCCAGAGCAGGGATGGACTGGAAGGGATTGCAGCTGGGATTGAATTGGGGAGCACCTCTTGCAACATGCCGCAAGCCGGCAAACTGCAAACTTAACAGCAGCAGCGCAGCCAGCGTTGGCAGAGCAATTGCGGCAGCAGCGACCATCACGTCACAACGAAAGCTCCAGCTAAAAGATACAGCGAGAGAGAGAACCGCAAAAAGAGAGCGCTACTTGCACTCTCTCTCTCTCTGTGGAAAGTTCTCTGCTGCTGCTGCTGCTCTTGCTCGTGCTCCTGGATGCTGTTGCTGCACATTTGCTTCCGGATGCAGCATATGCTGCAGCTTCTCCTGGTGGCTCTCCTGCTTTTGCCTCTTGCTTCTTGCCACTTGCGTGTTCCTGCTGCTGCCTTTTGCTGCTGCAGGCTGAAAATGTTGTAACTTTGCAGCTTATCCTGGAAATTACGTAAGCAGCAGGAGCAGCAGCAGCAGGAGCAGCAGGAGCAGCGCAGGGAACAGCAGCAGCAGCAGCGGCACGAGCACCAACAGAGGAGGAGAGGTGGTGCGGGGAGGCTCTGCCACTAGGACTACTGCAATGCTGTCGCAATGAATAAGGCGGCAAATCAAAACAAAACTAAATGAAAAATAAATCGACGACAGGCCAAAGGAGAGACCTGCCACAGAGCCAGAGAGAGAGAGCGAGAGAGAGAGCGAGAGCGAGAGCGAGAGAGAGAGAGCAGAGTGTAAGGGTGCGGGCAGTGGGATCCTGGAGAGGGAATGCAATGAAGCAGCACAAACACTGAAATTAGGAGAAGACAACGACGACATCGTTGCACCTTTTGGCTAATGTCGTGGCAACGGAGAAGAGGCAGGTGGCAGCCGGCAGGCAGAAGGCAGAAGAAGACGATGACGACGTTGACGATGCTGGCGGTTAAAACTTGGCTTGGCTTTTCCCCTCTCCCTTGGGAGGAGGCTTATGTCTGTCTCTGTCTGTCTGTCTGTCGTTTTGGCAATGGCCACGTGTACTTCATGAGTGTGCCTCTGCGTCTCTCTGCGTGCGTGTATGTGTATCTGTCTCTGTCTCTGCCTGTGTGTTTGTGTGTGTGTGTGTGTGTGTGTGTGTTTATGGCATATTAACGCTTGCAACTTGACGGCGGAGGCGGCGGTGGTTGTCTATGTGTGTGTGTGTGTGTGTACATGGAGTGCCAGCCAAAAAGGATAATGACACTTGGCGCGCATTTACCGTTGCTTGCCAAGCTTAAAGCTGTTGGACACACCAACATTTTTCCACCGACAAGACTCTCCAAAAAAAAAAACCAAAAGATTTTTAAACTATTTTTGAATAAAAAAAAAGAGTTTTTTTTTATATTTATAACAGAAATTAGTAATTATTTTGCAGGACAAATATTATAATCTTTACCGCATATTTAGCCACTATGCACTATGTTTTCCAGCGGTTTCATCGCCACACAAAATGCAGCAAATTTTTCGTTTCATGTAATATTTTTTCATAGAAATCATCTTCGGAAAACTCATCGTATAACAGAACCTGCAATCATGTTTCTCTGTCCGTGTGTTGCAGTGTGTGTGTGTGTGTGTATGCGATGCGATAACCCTGATAAGATCCTTTGGTATATAGACAAAAGCTCAAAAGTGCAGTCTTTTTTGGCTACTAATAATTCTGGAGGAAGAAAACTTTAAAAGTAGTACGTGGGAAAATTTATTAAATGCGTTGTGTAATAATAATAAAAGTTTTGAGCAGCGAATATTTCCTATCTATAAGGCTTTGAAGGTCAGGAACTGTAGACTGTTGGCAGTGGAAATCTATGAAACCTTCCCACCCTATACAGTAGATATGTATGTATGTATGTATTTTCATGACCAGTATCAAAAGACGAGTGTATATACATATCTAAATATATCTGTGAAAACAGAATTGACGGAGCTTAGTAAAATATTATATAAGAGCTAAATAGATCATGAGATAATGTAGGGGTAAATGCAGATATCATGGTGTCGCGGGACGGCTACCTTGACTCACTTCATGACTGGTATTTCAAACTTTTGTACATTTCAGTTCCCATCGTTTCATGAACTTTTACGAGACTTTTAGCATTATTCAGATTCATGCTAATGGTAGCTGGATCTCTGGCGGAGGCATCTTCCAGCTTCTTCTCGTTTTCTATGGTTCAGACTTTAGCTGCATTTTCAGTATGTGCTTATCTAATTAATTTGTGAATCGTGATTTCGTCTTTTGAGGCTGTCTGGCACGCATTCCAATACAAAATCATACGCAAAGTTTGATTGTCTTTTGCCAGCTGCAAAGTGCATTTGCGATATTGCTCCTCTGCCACTCCTTTGCCACTCCTCTGCCACTCCTCTGCCACTCCTCTGCCACTCCTCTGCCACTCCACTCCACTCTATTTCACTCGAATCCAGTTGGGATGAGTTGGATCATAGTTTGGAATCCAAGCCCGATTCTCTAGATGTACCGTGTACCCTGTTCCGTTGGTGTTATCTTGTTAATTGTGCCGCTCCGATTGCAATTTTCAAGTGGTTCCTGTTGAAGTTTTGCACCTCGGAGGAGACGCCGACGCCAACGCCAACGCCAACCCACTCAAGTTACTGTCTCTACAACTATCGCTGAGAGGAGACTTAGTCTCAGTCTCGGGCACCTTTGCAGTTTGCCGTCGACTTAATTAGTTTGTTATCCTCACCCACTAAAACGCCCCCACCACCCCCTCAATCCCAATCGGAATCCATCCCACGCCCTGCCCTGCCCTATGTGGTCTCTGTCTAGTCTGCTGGTCGTGGCCCTGTCTTCTCCTTCGTTCCGCTCCGTTCCTATGCCTTCCGTGCAGTCCGTGTCTCGTGTCCTGTCCTCGACGGAAGTGGTTTGACAATGGAACTTAATGAGTATAAGCGGAAATTTAATCAGCAGTATAAATAATGAAATGACAGCTGAATGGTTTGACTCCCTCGCTGGCTGTATTTTCCTGGTTCTGGTTCCTGGTTCTGTCCTACCCTTGGCATCCATCTACTGCCACTGCCACTGCCACTAGTTGGGGTTTCATTTTACGCTAAATGAATCAAAACTCATTTGCTTCGCTTGTTGAGTGTGAATTGTTTGTCTGTCTATCGGTCTGTTCTGGTCTGGTCTGGTCTGTTTGTTCGTTTGTTGGTCAATCAGGATCGGGGATTAGTTATGTGTCCATCTAGATGGTTTTCAAGTGGATGCTTTGACAACAGGTTAATGTTACAAAACTGCGATTCTTATACTATGGAACCTATCTATAGCTGCTTATAGGAATATTCAGAGAACCAATAGGTATCCCAATAGATCTTTCATTCAGGGCAAATACTTTTGGCCTGTACTTTTGTTACTTGTCTTCCTCTGTCCCCTGCCTCTTAGAACCATTTAGAGGTAAGTCTATAAAGAGCATAGAGCATTTGGAATTCGTTTGTGTGTTCGCATTCGATTGTTTGCTTAAGGAAAAACTCTTTGCCCATTTGCAATAGAAACAATAGACGGTTTCGCCATAGGAGGAGTGGCAGGCAGAATCCAGGCAGAGGCGTTACCCCACATACTCTCATATGTATATGTACTCCACCCCCCCAAGTGTGTGTGTGTGTGTGTGTGTGGGTGTGGGTGGGCTGTGTGCTGTGCAACGGAGCGTGCAATTTGAATTGAACTTTCTGCATGCAAATAAACTTCCATCCTCCCCCACCGAAGGGAGGGGGGAGCGGTGCGGCTAAAATGTGAAGAATTTAATTTTCAAATTCATAAACAATTTCTGCAATAAAGCCAAACCAAAGAAGAAGTAATAATAATAAAAAAACGGGCCAAAATATACCAAAACAACAGCTCAAGTCTCTCCAGGACTACCACTTGGCACATACCCTACCTCAAGTGCTTCCCTCTCTGTAGATCTCAGTTTGGTGGGCTCTGTGTTTTCCCAACATGGTAAAGTCTAGTTTATTCACGATCTTCCCTGAGTGCTGGAGCTAATCCCAAAATGAAGCGTGTCGATTTCTATTACGATGATTGTCACAAGACCGTCTAAACAATCACGGAAAGCGTGTTCTGGCCATGTTAATCCGTCACCTAAGACTCTAGAGTCTAGACCGGTGATAGCTGGAGAGGAGAAGAGGATCACAGGCAAGAGTCTATCCTGAAATTAGTTGTTATGCTCAAAAAGCAATATGATTGTTACTCTTCCACCCTCTATATTATACATTTCTTCAGTTGAAATATTATATAGAAACGAAGATATTTATTTATGTATTAAATCTTAAAATCAGAATATCAGCCCTAAAAGAAATCATTTTTTCTAAGATTTTCTACAAAGTATTCATAAAATTGCAGCTGGAAAATACTCATGTCTTTTGAATGCTTTCGATCATTGCGAATCGTCAGATTCAGATTCAGATTCAGTCAGATTCGAATCACCCCGAATCACAGCATGTTTCGTTCGCAGTCTCTAAAATGACTCAACAGATAATACGGAGTTCGAGTGCCTTCGGCTATGGAGACGCTGATTCGAACTGATTCGAACGAACGAAGCGAATATCGAATCTCAACGAATCGATTCGGTTGCCTGCTCAGGCAGGGCTCTAATGTATATTCGGAGACCACATTCCAAACTGTAAAACTATTATTATGTGTGGCGGCATCTACAATTAGAGACGATTATCAAAGACAGGCAAATGGCGATAGAAGAATGTTGATCGAAACGTATTTCAACGTTCGTTTTTGCTAGAGAGCTTGGGCTTGGCATTATGAAATATCTTTCAGTTTAAGTAGCTGTACTTATTTTGATTATATGGATGCATATGTTTGCATATTTAAGAATATGTATATATAGTATATTACCGATCGACTTGTACACAGAGCATGTCGTGTTGTCGTGTGCCCTTTTGCCTTTGTAATCATTTAAATGAACAAATTATAAATTACCCCAATAATGGGCCTCAGGACCAGGACCAATACCACGACCAGGGCGTGGACAAGGACAAGGACTTGGACCAGTACGAGGACAAGGAAAACGACCAGGAGTCAGTGCAGGAATCACGTTCAGACTATGCACACACAAGCACACATACACATTCATCAAATATACATATACATATTTGTATATACGATATTTATGTATGCATGTGTGTGTGTATGTGTGTGTTTGTGTGAGTATTTTGATATATGTTTGTTCATGTGCATATAAAATATGTACAATATATTATATATTGCGGCGATTGCATCGCAACGACAATTTTGGCTCATTATAAATTTCCCTTAATTTTAATGCAAAATGTTTCTGGCGCAGTCTGTCTCTACCTCTCTCTCTCTTTCTCTCTGTCCCTGTCTCTGCCTCTATATCTTTTCATCGCTCCCTCCCTCTCTCCCTCTCTCTGTGTATGTGTATGTGTGAGTGTCTGGCACAGTGCCTTACATTTAATGCATCCAACTCCAGCTGGCATCTGACTCCGACTCCGACTCCAACTCCAACTCTCGCCTTGCCTCGCCTCGAGTTGCATTCAACTGCAGCATCCAGAGAAAGAGAGAGAGATGGAGTCAGTGTTAGTGCCAGTGCAGTCAAGCCATCTGCCCCATCCCATCCCTTGCCAACCGAACCTCGCCCACACCCTTGCCCTGTCTCATCCTGCCCCAGTCTGAGTCTGTGTGTGTGCTGTAGGTAATCATGTTGCTGACAGCATTGTTGCCTCACAGTCCGCTGTTCTGGGATCTACCCTAGGATTTGGGCTGGTCCTGTAAGCCATTCGAAATGCCAAACGGTAGAAGTTCCACCCAAAATAAACAGTACAATTGTTGGCAGCTCCTTCAACTGAATTCTAACCAAACTAATCTCATCTTCGCTTGCCGCATATAAATTTAAAAATAATGCCCAGATTACAGCCAGTATACAAATTATAGCTAAAAGGATTAGCCAAGGAATATCATTGATAGATATGGAAGATAACGGAAAAATAGCTTCACTATTTACTGTTATTTTCGCATTCAAAGGTGATCGATTTTCCAATTGCAAAATTATATATTTGCAAAATAAAAAGCGAAAAATAAAATCAAACCTGATAATATTCATAGAACTACAGTTGTTGTTTATGATGCATATTATCCTAAAAGGATAACTACTAATATTTTTCGCTAATTCGAATGCTATGCTACATGGATGATGTTTTTTAGATATCCCATCTATGGGATCAATTAATGCAAATATTTATCGCCTATATCTTATGTACTCTATAGAAATGTAGAGTCGCTTTAGAGATTGGAAACGTCTCTCGAGCAGGCAAGGGTATTCGAAGCCTCGAATCGGCCTGAAGGGAAGGGCAGCTCAGTCTTCATGTTGCATGTTAAATTGTTGCACGACAATGAGCAAGATGGTGCTGTCGCCGCCAAAAAAAAAAGAACATAAAAAAAACTCGCACAAAAGCTGAGAGGGAAAGAGGGCGGATGACAGGGGGTGGGGGGGAAAAATAAAGCCAGCAAAATGCACATGCCACGTAGTTATGCATATACATATGTATCGTCTGTGCCGGTGCCCCGCAACTCTGCTCCAGGACCTGATCCTGCTGCTGCTGCTGCTGCTCCTGCCCCCTGGACGAGTGTTCCAGGCAATTCACAAATTGAACGTACGAAATCACATTAGCCCCGACGTCAGACCCAATGCCATTCCCAGTACCACTCCCAGGCCCAGTCGCAGCCCTAAGCATCAGCATCAGCATCAGCTTCAGCTCCAGATATGTCTGGGCCGTGGTTGTCCTTTCAACATCTTCGCTTGTTGCAGCAGCGAGCAGCTCCTTGGGGGGACCCCGACCCGTACCCGGAACTCATACCCGTATATGGACTCAGAAATGGAAATGGAATTGGAGCCAGAGTTGGATCGAAAAACCGGTACCGGGTACCGGTATTATTTTTGGCCGAACACGTACTCAGCCGCTGGCATTGGCCAATTGGCCTGCTCTAGCTCTTGCTCTTGGTCCACGACCACGACCAGGACCAGGACCAGGTCCCCTCCTCCGCTTCGTCCTCCTCCCAGCAGCAGCAGCAGCCATGACGACGTGCTGCAGCAAAAGTTTTCCTTGTCTATTGATTTGAATTTGAATTTTTCGCCTAATTGCAAAAAGTGTGCACAAAGTGAAACAAGCAAAAGATGGAGATGAAGACTAGAAAACTAGCAGCGAACGAAGAGCAACGAGCGGCCAAAACCAACATAACAAGCAAAGGACATGCCGGCTACACAGTACATGCCACACAGCCTGTCGGAATATGCAACTATGGATCCATTTCCCCCATATACTATGTTTTATGTACCTATGTATCTATTTCTTTCTCCTCAAAACTCAGAGATGCCTGATTCTGCCTCAGAATGATGTCCACTGTTACCCACATAAAACAGCCCCGAGTCCCGAAAAGGGACTTTGGTTTCAATATTAATCCCATTATATTTATTTGCCTCGGAAGGGTTTTCACTTAGTCAGGACGTGGCCCACAGACAGGCACCAACGAGGGGGGAAGGATCTGGTAGCCTCCTCCTTTTCCAGCTACACCGGAACAGAAGAATCCTTTACCAACGAATGGAATCTGAAACTCTAGCGGCGTCTCGGCGTCTCTCTGCTCAAAACTAGTGAAACGAAGTACTTTAAGCTTCCTCCTTTGAGAAGCGTCCTTCAAATGCAGCAGCGGCAAATCAAGAGCAAAATAAGATGAATAAGATCGAGATGGAGCTGCAGGACCTACTTAGGCTCCCAACATTTAATCACCAAAAGTGGCCGAACGGGTTGAGAAGTTCAATGCTTGTGTTCGGGCTGTTAATTTCATAGACATTTTTGGCTGTAAATGTAGATGTAGATAATACTAATAATGTAGATATCTATAGTAGATAAATAAACGTAATCGTAGTGTTTTTACCATCAGGGAATTATCTGGCAACCGTCAGTCCATGTCAATGTCAGTGGGCACAAGGATTCAACAGGATCTCTAATAGGGAGCCAGCCCCTGAAACCTGAAACCAATAAGGACCAATAAGGGGCTACACCTTTCCCCCCTCCCACAATCGACAGACCATCGTCCAGGGAGCTTAAAACCCCCACCCTACAGACAGCCAGGCCAAATTAACCCACAAAAAAGTGTGTGTGTGTGTGTGTGTTTGTCTGTGTATCTCCATCTGTTCATCTGCAACTGTGTGGGTGTAAATACGTCAACAATTTTGTGCAAAGAAGGATTTCAATTTCCTTTAAGCGGAAGCGCGCTGTCAGTTTCGCATTTTGCGCCACAAATCATCAACTCTATCTGTCCTCGGCCCTGGTTTTGGCCCTAGCTCTGGCCCTGGCCATGGAGTGGCGCCCCTTCCCCCCCTCAGAAGATACGAGATGGATTGCAACAACAGTATGCAATGCGACGTCAGGAGAAGAGACTGAGAGCAACACATCATCCATCCATCCATCTAACAATAAGCGTCCAGCAACAGCTCCTACTCCAGCCCAATCCCAGGTCCAAGCCCAAGCCCAATCCCAAGCCGAATCGAGTCGAGTCGAGTCACGCTGTGCCCCCGTGCCCCCCCAACCATGCCGTGCCATCCATCTAGTCCGGCCATCAGTCAGGGCGAGTTTTGGTACGAGGCCTCGGGACGGGACGGGACGAGTCGAGACGAGTCGTGCCTGGTCCTGTTTGCACTGGGCTTTGTCCAGGAGAGTGAACAGGGCAGGGCAGGGCTGGGCACAGGGCTAGGCACAGGGATGGACTGGACTGGTCTGGGTAAATTTATAGCAAAATGTCATCAGTTGCCGCGTAAATATGTAAAATTGTTTGTAAATAGCAATTTCGATTTTGGGCTGTCGTTTGGCCGCCGAAAAGCAAACGACGGGTCCATCCGTGTCGTCCGTCCGGAGGCAATCGAGTTCAAACATCGAATGTGTAGAGTAAACGTAATTTACCTTCAATTATGCGACAGGTGTGAGAGCAGGCTGGGCTGCCTGTTGCGGAATCTTTAATAGGAAGGCCAGACCTTTCTTTTCTTTTCTTTTCTTTTCTTTTTTTTGACTTAATTTATTTGTGATCTGTAAGTAGATGGCATAACTTCACAAATGTGTGTGTTGTCTGTGGCATGGTAATGCAGACTCCATCGCCGGACTAATCTCTCACAGTACAGTCACATCGCCAGCGGTTAGTCTTCCTTTTTCCTCTCCCAGTGAGTTTTTTGGGTTACTTTTCAACTGGACCCATGACGTGTTTGCTCTCGATGCGAGCGGCGATCGGCGACGAGCTGCTGACGGTGGTGAGGCTGTTGTTGCGGTCGCGCAGGCTCAGGTCGTCATCAAAGTCAAGGTCGATGCCGATGTTGATGTCCCCCACCAAAAAGTCGTCCTGGTCATGAATTTTCATCTCAATGCAGCTGCCCTCCGAAGCACACTTTTCCTGCGGCTCCTGCATCTGACTCTGGTCAAGCTGTTCTTTAGGTTGCTCAGACATCTTACCCAAGATAGATAGGAATTATATTTATCTGTATATGTATATTGCAAAATTTTTAAACACTTTTTATTTCGAAAAGTATAATTTAAAATGAAATTATTAGTTCTCAGAGCTGACAGTTGTCCAAACGAATGTTTGTCCTTCAAAGAGATGTTCGTATAGATTGTAGGATAGTAAGAGAAAGGCTGGCTGGATGGCTGGCTGGTTGGTTGGCTGGTTGGTTGGCTGGTTGGCTGGTTACTAGCAAATCGATTTGGCATGCGGCAGACCAAGAAAGGCCATCCTCGGGCCTCACCAGACGCGCAGACATCCAGACACTGTCAACAGAGGAGTCCACATAGAGCACCAGACCAGGACCAGTAGAACAGGAGACCAGGAGTCGAGAGCTGGTCAGCAACCTTAATGACTGCCAGTGCGTTAATTGATTGTTCGCCCCACCTGTCATTATCGAGCGCTTGCTCACAGGATGGATAGATGGATGGATGGATGGATGTACGACGAGATCAGGTTTGGGCTGGGAGCTGGTAGCTGGGACACTGGCCTAGAACTCCAAAAGGAGTCTCGAATTGAAGCCTT
The DNA here is from genome assembly GCA_008121215.1 of Drosophila athabasca. NCBI lineage: Eukaryota > Metazoa > Arthropoda > Insecta > Diptera > Drosophilidae > Drosophila > Drosophila athabasca. Next base: position 5,282,501 of record CM017796.1, on the reverse strand, counting down.
TAATCGAAAGATTAAATATTACACTCAATATTATACACACAGAGAATTTAGCCCTGTTTATGGCTTATATTTTCCCGGAGAGTGGAAATAATTGATCTAATTGTTTGTGGTAAGTATCTTAAAGTATTTTTCAACATCCGCTTGGAGTACGAGGCATGTATTGAATATTCCGCTCATCCGAAAGTAAAGATCGGGTATTTTTAATACATTGATGTTTATATTAAAGTGAATGGTATTTAAATTCAGGATGCCATTTTTCTCCGAGTGTATAGCCATAATTTTCTAAATGCAGCACACACACACACACACACATATACACACTTTAGAGGCACCAAATATTGTGACATTATCATTTTCCGCACATCCGTCCGATCCGGGGACCGTTTCGCTTTCGCCAAAAGGTAAAACTCTTTTCCTTTTTTTTGTAGATACGAGATAGAGATGAACGGCGTAGGATATACGTAGGCATTGATTGTCCGTCCGGTTCGGTTCGGTTCGGTTCAATGCAATCGCTGCAATTTAAGCGGGTAAAGTTTTTGGTACGCTTCGGTTTGGTTTGGTTTCGTTTCGTTTTGGTTTCATTCGTTTTCTGGTCCTGGTCCCTGGTCCTGGTTCCTGGTTCTGTTCCAGTTTTTGGTCGTTTTTTGTTTTTGGCCTACATTGAGGCACGGATATGAAACGGGAACGATGCCATGCCTTCTGCTGCTGCTGCTGCTGCTGCTCCTGCTCCTGTTCTCTCTTTCATTTCATCTATTACCGGTCTCTGTCTCTGGCCATCTGCAATATGGTGACTGTGTGTCTCTCTGTCTCTATCTCTATCTCTGTCTCTGTCCATCCGCATCTGTATCTCGGTCCCTGTCTCACCGCAGTCGAACTTTTTTAATACGCAACACGAGTGACCCGCTTGCGGACAATTGGAATTGTAACTTTTGATTAAATTCGTTGCAATGGCAACCGGGTAGAAATCGGGTAAAAAGGGTGCAGGGGGAGGGGGAAGGGAGCGCACTGGGCGCACTCCGAAACGGAGGAAACGGTTGTTCATCGTCCTAGTCCTTCTCGTCAAGGCAAGGCAAGGCAGAGGATGAACTTTTTTGCGCTGGGTTTTCAATTGCATTTGATTACCTTGTTGCGTGGGGGCGGACAGACACCAGGCGGACTCACGGACTCACGGACTCACGGACAACTGCCCAGTCGATGTCTACTTGAATGCTTGTTGCTCAGGACTCCACTACTCCAGGACTCCAGGACTCCCCCGACACCCGACACCCGACATACATTTCGTCGGCATTTCAATATACTCGTAGTACGGCCTCCCCAGTCACACTCGCAGTCCCCAGTCGCTCCCCAGAGCAACTTCTGTTTGGCCAACACTTGTGAAATCAATTCGAAAACTATGCGAACGGGGGAGAGCCCATGGAAATATTTCCATTTCCATTCACCGTTCTCCACTCCACTTCACCCTCCCCCCCCCCCCCATTCATTGTACTCGTATTATTATTTTTATTTTTATTATAATATTTATACCTCCATCTATGCGTTTAATGTTTGCCCCGAACGTTTGCACAAAATATGGAAAATTCTATAAAAACAATTTGTCCGATTTGTAGTGCCCCTACTATAAACCATAAATATATTGTGTGTATAGTGCTTGATATCTCTGTGGCATCCCCCCTGCCCCCTCCCTAGTGACCCAAGCAAATATTTGTATTAAAAATTCATTGAAATATATAATATTTTGTTTCTGTCCAGCCTGTCCGCCCAGTGTACCTCTCCCAACAAGCAAAGTAAACATACATAGTTTCCAGCCAGACAACAAAAGAGCCGACGAAGAACTACATATAAAAAGTGCACCACATATTTCCCAAAACAATTCCAAAAATATAAAATCAAAAAATATTTGTTGCTTGTTTGATTATTGAAGTGCGGTAAGGAAAAAATTATTAAAATTCAATCGATGAAAATTGGGTAATTAGTATTTTTGCAATATATTTGCACAAAAGCTGTCGATAGGCATTCAATAACCAATGTACCTAAAATTGACTGATTGATAGATTGATAGTAGAGTGGCTGAGCACCCAATCAATATTCAGTGAATACTCACTTCGTTTGTCCGAGTAAACCAATGGAAAGCCTTTAGGATAACAGAGTGCCGCCGATCAATCCGTTGAAAATTTTAAAATCTTTATTACTTTTGCTGTCATTGGATCTCCCTTTGGAGCAGATGTGGGACGAAGGAAACTGTGTAATTATTTCGGAGCTGGAAGAGGGAAATCCAGACAGAATCAGCCTTCAGCCAGATACAATTCAATATAATTTAACTTTCTAACAATTTGATTAGGTGAAGTCAAATGCATTTCGGATTGGAGTTGTTCTCTAAAACTTGCTCTGTCCCCTAATGCAAGCGCACCTGAATGGCGATGGGGTCTTGGCCGCTGATGGTCATTCGCTGGAGCAGCACGTGCGGAACAATCAATGTGGAGGGACTGCGGAAGATGGCAGCCATGTGTTTAGGGGCGGAGATGTCATAGAGCTGGGCTGTCAGCACCGTCAGGGTGTCGCCGAGCGGCGAACAGACGGAGAGAGTACCCGAGATCCGAAATCCGTTGGGTTGCTGGAAGCTGCTCAGCCAAACGAGAAGAAACTCCGCCTCCTCTGCCTCTGCCTCCTCCTTCTCTTCTTTCTTCTTCTGAGAAAGATCGTGGGAGTCGGAGAACTTTGTGCGGGCTGCCATGACTAGAACTGGCAGCAGGTCCTCCTTCTGCTCTGTCTGGGAGTCGGTGGTCTTGTCCTTCACCTGGTACAGCATTATGCATGTGGCTTCATTGAGTTGCAACGCTTTCGGGTCCAGATAGAGCGTCTTCGACTGCGACAGACCGACTTGTTCCACGTTCAGACTCTGGTGGTCGACCAGCGGATGGCCGATGGGTTGGTAGCTGCACCGCATCACCGTGGACACCGTGACGATCAGGTGCCCCACCCGCTGCACACTGTCCCTGGACTTCGCACCTCCACTTTGACGCTTGTTGGCATCCTCCTTGGTCATATTCTCCAGTGCCTGCTGTTGCTCCTCCAGCTTACGCAGCTCCATCTTGGTCTTCTTGAGCAGATGATTTACATCAAGCCTAGTCCTGGCCAACCATCGCATAGCCTTCGGCTGGCACTTCATCCTAGGCCGCAGAGAGTTTCTTTTCTGGAGGATTTCATAGGCGCTTCTTTCAGAGCGTAGCTTAACGTTGTCCACCTCATAGACGCTGCGATTCTCTATATTCATCAGGGTGACGGTGGAAGAGGCCTCCGAATCCGAATATGAATCCTGTACCACGTCCTGCCTTGGCATTGGCACACTTTTTGTCGGCATTGGTACTCCTCCTTGGGCTTTGCAATAGGCCTGCCATAGCACAGGCTTTGTTGCGATAGCAATCCCCCCATCTGAGGACCATCCCTCCACGTCTCCGATCGAATCGCCGACGCGCAAGCGCTGGCGGAGTGAGGTGTGCATTAGCAATGGCGGATCGAGTACCCACGGACTCCCTTTTCGCTTACCTTTTGACCCTCTGCTGCATCGCACTTGTGGGCCTCTTGTGAAGGCTCCACCATCTTCGAATCGCCGCCCTCATATCGGCGAAAGAACCTCAAGTAGCGGCAGAAAGTGCAGGCATCAAAGTCCCAAAGCCTTTCACCCATCAGAGCCTCGGCCTCAGAGCCTGTCGCTGCACTGAGAGATGTCTTCCTACTGCCGCATTGAGAGCACTCGAACATTTTTGATTTCGTCACGCTTTTACAAAAGAAATATATATCATGTTTTGTGGAGCTCCAAAAGGTAACGGGATGGAGTCGTCAATGACATTTGAGCCTTTGGCAGCTATTTTTGTGTCATCTGGCCCAGGGGCGACTGATCGACTCTCCGACGAATGGAGCCGAAGGTTCAAATCCTTTCAGCCACAGAGGCCGAAAGTCCAACGAGAATATCGTTCTTCTTCTTCTTTTCGGCGCGGTCAAAACGCAGCGAGTAAAAGCCAGCGAGTAAAATACAGCGAATATTGTACAATTTAATAGCACCCCGATCATAGTAGCCCTGCCAGTGTTGATAAATAACTTTTTCCGATGTCCCATTGCCACCGGATGTGGTGTTAAGGGTTGTGTGCCGCCTGCCTTGTTGTGCCACATGCATGTCCAGTCCGGGGTTCGATTCCCAGGGTAGGCTTCTCAGTTTTAAGTATACAAAAATATACAAAAAGGTGTTCCGTATTGTGTTACTAAAACCATTAGAAATAAAAATGTCAAACTTGTAAAGTTAAATACAAATTTGTTAATATTTTTTTTCCGCGTATCTCGCATTTCTATTTAGGTAAATACTTTGGCATCGATCCACGGATCTCTGAAGAGATAATAGAATTTAAATATCTGTAGGAAGGGAATAAGTGAGAGTACCACTAATAAGAGTTATCGAATAGATACATCGAGTAGTAGTAGAGTAGAGAGTAATCGAGAGGAGAAGAGCTTAAGCTGCGAGAGTGAACGGAGGTGTGTGTGCTCCGAATAATTAAAAATAAAAGAAAAGACCTGAAGTGTAAAAAAAGAGACAACTCATGTGAATAATCTTAAATAAAATAAGGAAAAGACTATGGAATTTAATAAATAAAACGATTGAAATATAATACGTCTAATTCGAATAAATCGGGAGGCTTATATCCAAAATCAATATAATTCTCCCCCACATTTATGGGGGCTCGTCCAGAAAAAGCAATAGTGTAAAGCAATCATATTTGCATTACTGCTATAAAACACAAAATTCCCAAGAGATGCAGACTTGTGAGCGTCCAGAAGTTTCTGCAAAGGAGAGAACGAGACAGCACACTAAGAGACACACACACACAAATGACCACAGCACAGTAGTGCATGAGATCGTCTGAGACAGAGAAAGACAGCAAGGGCAAGCCGAAGAACAGTTACGGCAAATCCGCTATGTTCGTGCATGTCTGAGCATTGGAAAAAGAAAACCACAGAGGACAACGAAAATGAAAAGAGGAGCATAGAGAGTGAGCATAAGGCGAGTAAAACCTATGATGCGAAACTGTGAGAGATGCAGTGAAACATATAGAAGTGGCATACAGAGAGTGATAAAAGAGCGTGGAAACTCCGATAAGAACTGTAAGAGAGAGATACAGGGATGTAAGGAGTAACTACAACAGAGAAAAAACCAGAGAGCGGCTTCCACATACACAAACGACGGCATTATCCATCAAACGTGTGTATGGGTGCGAAAAGCGACGATAGTATCCAGACCAGAGAGACAGAGTAGAGCAGAATCCAGAGAGCAGCCTTCGCATACAACGACGACGTCATCGGCCAGCAGACGAGACGATCAAGAGCAGAGCAAAAAACCAGAGAGCGGCTTCCACATACACAAACGACGGCATTATCCATCAAACGTGTGTATGGGTGCGAAAAGCGACGATAGTATCCAGACCAGAGAGACAGAGTAGAGCAGAATCCAGAGAGCAGCCTTCGCATACAACGACGACGTCATCAGCCAGCAGACGAGACGATTGAGAGCAGAAAACAAAACAGAAGAATAACGGAATCTGGAGAGGGGCATCGCATACACAGACGACGGCATTATCCAACCGAAGTGTGTATGGGTGCAGAGCAGAAAAACGACGCAAAGAGTGACTACGTGAAGACGATTTATCGTAACGAAGACGGCTGAGCAAGTATTAACTTATTGAAAGAGAGAAAACAGAGTAAAATGAACAGAGATAAAGTAAAAGAGATTTAAAGAGTGAGATAAAAATATTTAAAGTACATTTTTGAGAAGTATATTTTAAGCAGAGTCAAACATATTATTATTATTATTATTATCAAACATATTATTAGTAATTATTAATCTTAAACATTAATTTAAGCGCATATCAAATTAATTACGATTCTAATGTTACAAAACGAGATCACACAACTCACCGTAGTTGAGCTAAAAGAGAAGCTAAAGGAATTTCAGTTGAAAACTAAGGGAAACAAGGCCGAGTTACAAGAGAGATTAATTTCATATTTTGCGTCTGATGTTAATGAAGAGTCTATGTATGAGGATACATCCGATCTTAGTTTAGAAATTCAGGGTAACCAGCTAGAGGCACCAAATACAATGGCGTTTACACTTAAAGATATTCGTGATTCTTTAGTTGAGTTTGATGGCAGCCAGCATAATGATATCAACGATTGGCTTACAGATTTTGAGAGGACGGCGGAGACAGTACAGTGGAACGCTTTGCAAAAGTTCATATATAGTAGACAGTTGCTGAAAGGAGCCGCGAAGTTGTTTGTTAACAGTCAAGACGGCCTTACCAATTGGGATGCGCTTAAAACAGCGCTAGAGGAAGAATTTACAGAGAAATTGTCTGCAAAGCAGATACATAAGCAACTTGAGAATAGAAAGAAGAAGCCTAATGAAAGTTTAGTGGAATATTTTTATCAAATGAAGAGTCTGGCCAAAAAGAGTAATTTGGATGAAGAGAGCGTCATAGAATACATAATAGAAGGTATTCCTGACACCAAACAGAATAAGAGTGTGCTATATCAGGCTAAAAATTTTAAAGAGTTAAGAGACAAAATGAAGGTATATGAGAAAACATCGTCGAATCAGGAATCGAGATCAAAGCCTAAGTTTGAGAAGAAGGAACAAAATGTTAGAGCAGAAGGACCTAGATGTTTCAAGTGTGGAGGAAAAAATCATCTTGCTAAAGATTGTGTAGCGAAGGACATAAAATGTTTTAAATGCGATCAGTTTGGACATAAAGCAAATCAGTGTACAGTCCAAAAAAGAGATGTGAAGAAGGAGGTAGCGAATCCACAACAGTTGATCCAAAAAATGTATAATCGGGTATTTAAAGATATTTGGTTCGGGAATGAAGTTATATCAGCGCTTTTTGATTCCGGTAGCGATATATGCACTATGAGCGAGAGCGCATATAAACGAGTGTACCCAGTCCCATTGAAGGCACAGGTGAAAGAGCTAGTTGGAATTGGAGGAAAGAGAATTTGTACTCTGGGATTTTTCTTCGTCGATACAGAGCTCGATGGCATTCCGATTGAGATGTGTTTTCATGTAGTAAAAGATAGAGACACTTTGTATAGTGCCGTAATTGGTAGTGATGTATTAGAGGTGGTGAGCGTTACAATTGGGAAAAATGGAATAGTTTTCCATCAGGTTGATGTGGCGGGTGATAACAAAAATGGATCCGAGATAGAGAAAGGCATTCAATCCAATATCGATCATGATATTGATATTCAGAATTCTATCCATGTTTCGTCGGTGAGTCGGGTAGCAGAGTTAAAAGATACATTCGAGCAGCTAATGACGATAGAAGATATGGTAGATTTGTCTTCGGAAGTCGATCTTTCGCATTTGGGCGTGAAAACGAAGGAGGTAGTGAGGCAAATGATTACTGAGTATAATCCAATCAAGTCAGCTAATTGTCCAGTAGAAATGAAAATTATACTAATGGACGAACAGCCAGTGTACCAGAGACCGAGAAGGTTATCTTATGACGAACAAGAAATGGTAGACCAGCAAGTTAAGGAGTGGTTGGAAGAAGGAATCATTCGAAATAGTGTTTCGGAATATTCTTCTCCTATCGTGCTAGTTCCGAAGAAAGACGGTAAGAAAAGGTTATGTTGCGACTATAGAAAGCTCAACCAGAAGATTATACGAGATAATTTTCCGACAGCAGTTATTGATGATGTGCTACATAAATTGCAAAGAGGAAAGGTATTCACAACACTTGATTTATGCAATGGATACTTTCACGTACCAGTAGAGGAGAATTCGCGAAAATTTACGTCGTTTGTTACCCAGAAAGGCCAATACGAGTTTAACTTTGTACCATTTGGAATTAATAATTCGGCAGCCGTGTTCACGCGCTATATATTCGCGGTGCTGAGGCCACTCATAAATGAAGGCGTTTTAATATTGTATATGGATGACATCATGATACAGGCAGAGAGTCAATTAGAAGGATTAGACAAACTGAAAAGAGTTTTGAGTTTGGCAGAGCAGTCAGGATTAAAAATAAAATGGAGTAAGTGTCAGTTTTTACAGCGTAAAGTTACTTTCCTGGGATACATAATAGAGAACGGAACGGTTAGACCCTCAAAAGAGAAAACGAAAGCAGTTGAGAATTTTCCTGTACCGCGAGATAGGAAAGGAGTCCAACGATATTTGGGTCTCACTTCATATTTTCGTAGGTTCGTCAAAGGTTTCGCCACGGTCGCTAAGCCACTTACGAATCTACTGAGGAAGGAGGTTTCTTTTAAGATGGGTGTGGAAGAATTGGCCGCGTTCGAACAGCTGAAAGTTTGCTTAATCAATCCACCAGTTTTGCGACTTTTCAATCCGAAGGGTGCTACTGAAATGCATTGTGATGCTAGTAAGTTTGGTTATGGGGCAATTTTGTTACAAAGAAGCTCGGAGGATCAACAGTTTCACCCAGTAGAGTATATGAGCAGGAAGACTACGCCAACAGAAGAGAAATATCATTCATATGAGTTAGAGGTCCTTGCTATAATACAGGCGTTGAAGAAATGGAGAGTATACGTAATGGGGATAAAGATAAGGATTGTTACAGATTGCAACGCTTTTGCAATGACAATGAAAAAACGAGAAGTTCCACTGAGAGTTGCTCGCTGGGCAATATTTTTGCAAGATTTTGATTTTGAGGTTGAACATCGGTCGGGCGTCAAAATGAAACACGTAGATGCACTGAGCAGAGTACATTGTCTTATGTTAGGGGATTCGATTAAAATTAAAATACAGAATGCGCAAAAACTAGACGAATGGATTAACGCAATAATGAAGGTGTTAGAACAAGGGACGTATGATGATTTTTATGTGCAGTATGGAATTTTGCATAAAGATCCTACTAAGGAGCTCATCGTGATACCGTCCAGCATGGAAAAAGAGATTATTCTGATGGCTCATCGCCAAGGGCATTTTGGAGTGAAAAAGACAGCTGATCTAGTGCAGAGAGATTATTATATACCGAATTTGACGAGCAAAGTAGAAGTGATTGTCAGATCGTGTTTGGAATGTATTGTCAGTGAGTCAAAACAAGGTAGAAAAGAAGGATTTCTAAATTTTATAGACAAAGGCGACGAACCATTAAACACGTTTCATATTGATCATGTCGGCCCTATGGAGCTAACGAAAAAGCGGTATAATCATATTTTGGTAGTAGTAGATGCTTTCTCGAAGTATGTATGGTTGTACCCGACGAAGAGCACTGGTTCAGAGGAAGTGATAGATAGGTTGCAAAGGCAATCAGAGTTGTTCGGGAACCCAAAGCGAGTAGTTACTGACCGAGGAACTGCTTTTACTTCAAACGTTTTTAAGGAGTACTGCGATTCACAAAATATACAGCATTTGCTTATTGCTACGGGAGTGCCGAGGGGAAACGGTCAAGTCGAGCGTCTAAATCGGACTGTCATTTCTTTATTGACAAAGCTGTGTGCAGAAGATCCTAAGGCATGGTACAAGAACGTCGGTAGGGTACAGCAATTCATAAATTCATCACCCCCGAGAAGTACGAAAGTGTCTCCATTTAAGATCTTAACAGGTATCGATATGAGAATAGGGTACGATATGGAGTTGAAGGGCATGTTAGAGGAACAGTTGCTAAATGAGTTACAGAGCGAAAAAGAGGAAATACGGAAGATAGCAAAAGAAAATATAGCTAAAATGCAGGTAGAGAATAGTAAAACGTATAATAAAAATCGAAGAATGGAGAGCGAGTATGAGGTTAATGAGTTAGTTGCAATCAAAAGAACGCAGTTTGGAGCCGGTTTAAAATTAAAGAAGAAATATTTGGGACCTTATAAGGTAGTCCGCAAGTTGAGACATGGCAGATATTTAGTTGAAAAGGTAGGAGAGGATGAAGGTCCTAACCGGACGAACACAGTGGCAGAGTACATGAAAAAGTGGTGTCCATCATTCGGGGCGAATGAGGATGTCGGATGGCCGAATGTAGGAAGGGAATAAGTGAGAGTACCACTAATAAGAGTTATCGAATAGATACATCGAGTAGTAGTAGAGTAGAGAGTAATCGAGAGGAGAAGAGCTTAAGCTGCGAGAGTGAACGGAGGTGTGTGTGCTCCGAATAATTAAAAATAAAAGAAAAGACCTGAAGTGTAAAAAAAGAGACAACTCATGTGAATAATCTTAAATAAAATAAGGAAAAGACTATGGAATTTAATAAATAAAACGATTGAAATATAATACGTCTAATTCGAATAAATCGGGAGGCTTATATCCAAAATCAATATAATTTCTCCCCTACATATCAATCCTGCGTAGGGTATCAAAAGGATTGCAACCCGAAGATGAAGATAGATTGGAAAAGTGGTTCCCCATGGCACGTGGTGGTCCCAACGGCATGGCCCCACGATTTCCCCCCATTAACCTATAACAGCAGTTGAAGCTTGAAAACCATGAAGCTGACTCGTGATTAGCCCCAAAGAGAAACAAAAAGGAGTCCAGTAACAGCAACAGCCACAGCATGAGCAGCCATGCATCCTGTTCCAGTTTTCAGTTCCTTGTTTCATTTTGCCTGGTCTGGGTCCTGCGTGGGCCGCGGGAGCTTGAGAGCTCCCAAAACGTAACGGAAAGGAGTTGTCAATGGCATTTCCTCCTTTGGCAGTTATTTTTGTGCCATCTATGATGTACCTCCAGTTGTTTTTTCGTTCAATTTTTGGCACTTCAGTTGCGACTGCAAAGGGGGAGGGGTTGGCAGTGCGTGAGGGTCAGTGGCAGCATCACTTCCGGCGGACATATGCTCATTATATGGGGGGGACGCACAGCTGCAGCAACAACTGCAGCATGTAGCATGCGACATGCGGCGTGTAGCACCTGGCGCCGGTTGAGTAGAGCGGAATCATGGCCGGAGTTCAAGTGCATCAGCATCAGCATCGGCATCACCAACACCAACGTGCACATAATTTGCATGTGCAATGTGCAACCTGCAACGTGCGTGTTGCATGGGTGACTGAGTGAGTGTTCGGGTCGGGAGGAAAGCGAAAAAAAACCGTATTTTTATATTTTTAAAATATTTTTTTTTGGTTTTTGGAACTTGCAACGACTGTTTAAGCTTCATGCGACCTGCAGGGTCACCTAATTGGTAGCATGCCGCACACACACACAGAGAGAGAGAGAGAGTATGGCAATCAACGACTCTCCAGCGGCTTATGCATGTGTATGAATGTGAATGTGTGTGTGAGTGTGTGTGTGTGTGCCATAGCTTCGTTTCATGTTTCAATGTTCCTCTCTGCCTCTGTGACAGCTGCCCTCACATATGTATAAAGAGAGAGGGAGAGAGATGTTGGGTGGAATGGGGGGGTGGGCAGGTTGTCATTCGGCTGTAGCTAAACATTTTTGTTCTGCCTGGTTTCTCCCGGCTAAGCGCCTTTGCAGGCAAGACCACCCCCGCCCCACCGCCCAAGCCACCCTCAAGCCACTCCTTTCCCAATTTGCATGGAGTTCAATTAGAATTTGTCATTGAGGTGCGACAGTTACCTCAAAAATAAACAACAAATCAAAACACCAGAAAAGAAAAGAGAAATCAAGACTTTGGATACCCTAGCAGAATCATCCTTCTTAAGGATACATACATATAGAATCTATAAAAATAAATCAAATACAATAACCTTTGCCAGACCCCATATCTTCTGAAATATCGCCTGATTTTACTTTTGACCATGATCCAGAATTGGTAATTGTGTAAACTGTCTTATTGCCTTCCTCGTCTGAATTTGTAACTATTTTTTAATAATTTTTAATTAATAAAACAATAAATAATACATAAATGTTTCGAGTGGAAGAAGGGCAAAAAGCTAAGGGGAGCACCTAAGGTATTTTTCAATTCAAAAATATTTGTATCCAAGCCTTTTTTTTGTTTTTCCAACAAACTTCAGACGATCCTTTAAGTTTTCTTTATGCCTTTCCCATTGATCCTTAAGAAAGATATTGCGTAAGATTCGGGATGTTTGTGTTTTTGATAAAGCCTCCCAAAACATCGTAGAGCGCATGGACCCCGCCGCAAGGACCAGCTTACATTTACCATTTTGAAGAGGTATTAAAACCCGTATCGAGAAATAGTTGAATGCCTGGCTAAAAGGCATTTTTCCGGCTTGGTTGCACTACATAAAAATCCGAACAAGGGTGTTCGGAGTGAGTGGGGGTAGGGAGTAGGGGGAGGCCGCTGGCAATGGCAATGGCAATGGAAATGGAAATGGTTGGTTTGTTAGGGACTTTGGTTTTGCTTTGGGCCCTTTGCTTTCGGCCCTGTCCATCGTTTGGTCATTGAGCTTTTGCGGTGGTTTTGCCTGTGTGCAACAGAAAATATGAAATGCATTGGCCTAATGTTCTACCTCTGCAACTGCCAGTGCCACTACCTCTATCTACAGCTCTATCTCTTTCTATTTTGTTTGCTCTATCTCTGTCTTTCTTTGTATCTCTACCCACCATCGCCATCTGTTTTTGCTGATGCGTTGTTGTCTGTTGTCCGTTTTTCCGTTGTCCGTTGCCCTTCCAGCCTTCCATCCTTCCATCCTTTTATCTGCCCTCTTTGCACCTTAACCGCAGTTTACTGTGGCTCCATGCTCCATCGATGGTCATTCATCTAACTGCTGTCCTCCTCCCTCCTCACTCCTCCCTCCTCCCTCCGATTGGGGTCGGATGGGGTGCTCGGTCTTCTCTCTTTGGCCCCTCCATTCACTGCTGGTCGGTCTGTGTCGCTCGGTGATGGTCATAAGGACCATTCTAATCCACTTTGTTGAAAAATACTCCAGTGCATATTGAAGGGTCTGAAAGCATTCCAACGATCAGGGGTGTCCTCTCCGATGAAAGATCGATTTTCAGCTAAGGACATTGGTTGTGATATAAGGATCTGTGCAAAATCAGTTTTTGTATGCAACAATTATTTGCAGGTTTTATTTTTAAAAAATGTTAGTGTTTCCATGTGACCCACCCCCCCCTCTGTGAATGTCTAAATTGTGTCTAAAATATTTTTTGGACGGTATTAACTATTCAATCCCCCTTGGATGACGCCTCTGTACAGGGTCCAGGAAGTCCCCAAGCTCCCTCCCGTTTTGTGAAGCGTTTCAAGTTTAGCGCATCGGTGACAAGGTATAGGGGGTGGGGAAAGGGGTAAGGGGTAAGGGAGGGGTGGTGGGTTACAGGGCTCGTCCTGCATATCGATTTGATGTGATTTTCATTAAAAACTCAACACAGGTAGTAACAAAACAAACTGAAGCTGGTAAATGGATACAAAGAGAGCGAGAGAGCGGGCGAGTCGGGAGTCCTGCAGAATTCTGTTGAGTTGGAGCGGGAGATGGTGAGGGGGGGGGGGGGGGGGGGGGGGGGGGCGTGGGTTCATGATGGCTAAAAGCCACGCAATGCACAAAACCATTTGAGTGGGGTCATGGGATTGCAAAAGGAAAATCGTTATAAAATCAGCTTTACTCCACCCCCCACTCAGCCCCCACGCTATGTCCTTTCCGCATCCCGCAAAAAAGAAAATCCCCAAAAATCAAAAAAGAAATAAAAAAGCAAAACTGAAAGAGCGAGGAACCAACAACAAAGATGACAAATAGAAAAACGATGAATGGGCCAAAAATCGGAAGCAGCTGCACATTAGCCAAAAGAGAGTTCTGGGACTGGGAATGGCTTAGGTATTGAGGAGGATTGAGAGGATTGGGGGTGTGGGTGGGGTTGGGGTTGGGGTTGGGAGCTGGGAGCCGTTGTCCCTACGTGAGCAGTCAAAGTTCGACCAGCATCAGTCCCAAGAAATTAAAAGCAAACAAACAAATCGATTATTAGCAAACACCCACACATAAAAGGCAAAAAAGGGTTAAGATTCGTTTTGAAGAACCCCCGGAACTCGGACACGGACATGGACATGGATTTGTATTGGCCAAAAGACCTACGCAAAAGTGTCGCTGCATCTGCTTCGGCCCATGCCCATGCCTATGCTCATGCCCATGCCCGACCCCATCATCATTGTTTGCTGGAGGCTGGAGGGAAATCTGTTTTCCGTTCGATATTTTCACGCATGATTTATGACCCCGTTAACAAGTAAAAGTCTCAACGTGCAGCACCCCAGCCATCCAGGCAGCCATCCAGCCAGCCAGCCAGCAGTCCACCAACTTGAAAAATGAATTTCTCGTTTCTGTCCGAGACCAGAACCGCCTCCACAACCGCCATTGCTCCATCCCTTCACTCCTCCGTTCCTCCATCCGTTTTCCTAGTACCCGTTCGCTCTGCCACGAAAGATGAAGTGGCAGCGAGGCACGTAAAGCTCGGGGCAGGATCGCCCTCTTGTTTCGGGGGGCGTGCCGCATAAAGTTGCCGAAATGAAGCTTAATTTAAAGACAAACATTTGTGCATAACAGCGACAAGGACAAGGGTTTCCTTCTGCTACTGCTCCAGTCTTCAGCTGGAGGCGGGACATATGGAATGGTGGGGCGCAGAAGGGGCAGCAAGCAGTTAACCAAGGGGTATATTAGCTAACCCATACTTATAGTCGGAGCATCTCGTTGCCAACTTTACGGGACAACAACCGGAACAAAAGGGTGTCGGGGTCACCAAATGGTTTCTATTGCCATTGCCATTCTTGAAAGTGAGTTTTAATTACAAATTTAAAAAGTGTTTTACAAGAATTTAATTTGTATTCTATGAGTTTTTGGGGACTTTAAGTGACTACTTGCTCTCTTTGGAAAATGTGTTCTTTAGTTGGGAAAGTTTCCCCTTTAAATCAAGGGGAACGTTGGTCGCACCTTTGCCCGTGGAAGACTTTCAGCTTCTTTGTCTGCTCTTTAAATTTCCATTTCCATTTCTTGATTCGCCTGTGATTCCATCAAGCACTGTTGACCACTGCAGGTCCTTGGCAGGGCATAAGTGGAGTCCATCAATCGCCACCATCTAACCGTCTCGTTCACGTCTTTCCCGTTCATCTCTTTCACGTCTCTCAACCTCTTATCTCTGGCATTCTCACTCTGGCAATGGCCCGCGTGCGTGCGTGTCTACGTCCCAAGCAGTTAACCCAACTTGGACATAGAGAAAGAGCGCAAGAGGGTAAGAGAGAGAAAGAGAAAGAGGCTGTTTGTGTTTGTCTTGGCCAAGGCTAAAATGTTTGCCTGGGAGAAGCTGGCTGGCTGGTTGGCTGGTTGGCTGGCAGGCAGTCTGGCAGGCAGTCTGGCAGGCTTGCTGGCTGGACACCCACCAAAACGGAAAAGTTTTCCCCGTCGCTTTATGAATTTTACATATGTTTTAGGCTGAAACAGAGACGAAGAGCGAGCAGAGGTGAGGCGAGGTCGCCCTAACCGAAATGAAATAAACATTAGGGCAAGAGAAAGAGAAGGTGCAGGAAGGAGCAATCAGTCGGATATCCACACAAATCAGAAAAGTAAAAGGAATAGCAACAATAACAAGAACCAGAACCAGCACAACCATAACGAAACTTAGCAGGTGTGCTGTTGGCGTAACTGAAGGAAGTATGAGGTATTTGGACAGGAAAAAACAGGACTCCCCGACATTGTCATCAATCATCGAAATTCTCGCGCGCTCGTAGGCCGCAGCCCACGCAGGACCCAGGCTAGGCACCAGGCACCAGGCATTGCAAATCGGAACAAGGAACTGAAAACTGGAACAGGGTGCATGGCTGCTGGTGCTGTGGCTGTTGCTGTTTCTGGACTCCTTTTTGTTTCTCTTTGGGGCTAATCACGAGTCAGCTTCATGGTTTTCAAGCTTCAACTGCTGCTATAGGTTAATGGGGGGAAATCGTGGGGCCATGCCGTTGGGACCACCACGTGCCATGGGGAACCACTTTTCCAATCTATCTTCATCTTCGGGTTGCAATCCTTTTGATACCCTACGCAGGATTGATATTTAAATTCTATTATCTCTTCAGAGATCCGTGGATCGATGCCTGAAGTATTTACCTGAATAGAAATGCGAGATACGCGGAAAAAAAATATTAACAAATTTGTATTTAACTTTACAAGTTTGACATTTTTATTTCTATTGGTTTAAGTAACACAATACGGAACACCTTTTTGTATAT
Source organism: Drosophila athabasca (assembly GCA_008121215.1). NCBI lineage: Eukaryota > Metazoa > Arthropoda > Insecta > Diptera > Drosophilidae > Drosophila > Drosophila athabasca. Next base: position 5,266,395 of record CM017796.1, on the reverse strand, counting down.
TTTTGTATACTTAAAACTGAGAAGCCTACCCTGGGAATCGAACCCCGGACTGGACATGCATGTGGCACAACAAGGCAGGCGGCACACAACCCTTAACACCACATCCGGTGGCAATGTGACATCGGAAAAAGTTATTTATCAACACTGGCAGGGCTACTATGATCGGGGTGCTATTAAATTGTACAATATTCGCTGTATTTTACTCGCTGGCTTTTACTCGCTGCATTTTGACCGCGCCGAAAAGAAGAAGAAGAACGATATTCTCGTTGGACTTTCGGCCTCTGCCCTTGGGAGGATTTGAGCCGTTGCTTCTTTTCTTCGGAGAGTCGATCAGAGTCTCCCCTGGGCCAGGCTCTGAGAGTGATTAATGGCCTGCTGTTCAGTCGGTCCACAGCTGAAGGAGTCTGAAAGGCTTTATTGTAGGTAGTCCTTGATCCTCTAAGAATGCCATCGCTCAAAGCATGCGGTTATGGATTATCCTTGCAGGGTATCTATTCGATCGACTCCCCTCTCAGAGCCAAACTTTGTGCCATGTCTTCTGGGCTCTTTGTAACAGTTGTCGAAAATGATAGCTAAAGCTCCCGGAAACCAATTGCCGTGGGAGCTAGCCCGATGCTCACGGTTCTGCTCTGCTCTCTGCTCTGCTCCTGTGTGGCACGCGTGTTCTTGATGGGCCTCCAGTCGGGGTGCCCGTGCCCCCCAGAGAGAGAGAGGGAGCAGGCGGCGCGATTGGTAGTGGGAGTGGTAGTGATAGTGGGAGTGGCAGTGGCACTCGGCGGCTGTTTGTTTGCGCTTAATTCGCGCTGCTCTGCTGCGTCTGAGCGTCAACGACACGGGGCACTCAACCATGTTCGGTTACCGTTAGCGTTAACGTTAACGTTACCCGTTACCATCTACCGTTGCCTGTGGCAAAAGCTGTTAACTAAGCGCACGGCAAATGTTTGCCAGCACGAAGACGTTTAACCATGCTTATTAAAACCGCGACAGAGCTCCCCCAGTCCCAGCCACCAGCCACCAGCCACCAGCCCGCAGCCCCTATCCCCAGCTCCTGTTTAGCCCTTTATCTACCGCACCCCCCACGCCAGTACTCCAGCACGCCAGCATGCTGGCAGTCAGTCAGTCAGTTCAGTCAGTGAACCCGTCTAAAGCCACTGTCTAAAGGCCACAGGGGGCATGTCATACTTTTGCTTTCGCTTTCGACTCTGTGGACTGTGGACTGTTGCGGCGATTAGAGGGGGAATGGCGGAGTAGCATCAATATTTATAATGTTAGTTTTAAATTAGCGCAAAATAAACGACTGGCAAATATTGAAATAATCTCTCTAGATCCCTCAGCCCTCACCCCCGCCGTCTCTCTCTCTCTGTCATTCCTCTTCTATCTTTTCATTGTGCTAAATATGATTCAATCTTTTGGTATCCACAAGGTATCTCTCCACTGTACCGCCTGTAACCGACCCAACCAACCCCTGGGAATGAACCCAACAAAAGCTGCCGCAAAATCCCTCAATCAAATACACACGGCGCGAATGAATGAAAGCTGATCTGATGAATGGGAAAGCAAAAGGAGGAGAAGCAGAAGGGGGAGAAGGGGAGTATGGAGTACATTAGACAGTCATTAACTAACGATAATTCTGGAGCAATTATTTGAAATACATCTGCGCAAAGCAAAGATACAGATACAGGCTCCAGCTCCTGACACCAAATGCTATACGAATCTCCCACAGCAATCAAGGAAAATCTGGCCGTAAATTTATTAATTTGCTTGCAATACAGGGAATGGGGCAATGGAAATCCGTGAAACCTCAGAATTTTGTTTCAGACATTGCTCTTATCCACATCCACATATGTGTGGTGCTGAAGGTGTATTAGTGCTTGTGTGTGTGTGGCGTTGGCCTGGTCTTTCGTCTGGTTGAGCTACCGTTGCGGTTATTGCGGTCCAACCGGAGTCCGACCGCAAAGCGAGTTACAACCGAACCCCACTCCCAACCGAAACCCCAAAAACAGGAACAGGATCTCGCTTCAATTGTCGACAACTGCCGCCCGCATAATTTTAGTTTGAAATGTAACTTTAATAATACATTTTTATACTAAACTATCATCTATAGATGTACTATGTATATTCTGTTTCAGCTTTTAAACATTTGACCGTGCAAATCGGATGGGGGGGGGGGGCATGCCATGTTATTGATACGTTTGCGATGCGCACCACAAATCACAGTCCAATTAAATGCCCAGTCGGACTCCAATTAAAGCTGCCACACAGTCCAAAAGGGATGCACCACACCAATTGGATGAAGCAGTGGCCGAGGGGGCGGTGGCAGGGCGGCGGGGACGTGGACAACCAGCTGCCGTTGCTGCCGTTCGAGCTGAAAACGTTGCAGAAACTTTTTCGACTGGCGAAAGTTTCGATGTCGCTTTGTCGAGCGGCAAATAAACCAGTTGCAGGCAGGACTCTGGACTTTGGACTGTGACTGGGACTCTGACTCTGACTCAGACCAGAAACCATGGCTCCACCATTGCCTAGAGCCACTAGCTGGAGAGTTGTCGTCTGTCTGACTGTACCACATACACAAATACATACATAGATAGATGCTACTCTATATACATACATGTATGTGTACATATGTATGTATGTATATGGGGAGTGCGCTAGGGATGGCACTCAAAACGTAGCAACAAATTTACGACTCGTACGTGCAAATTATTTGAACACCAAAAAACACAAAAACACAAAAAAACAAGTGTAATGAAAACATCACAAGTGAAAAATGAATTTTTGAATGAATTTTTTATGTGAAGTCTCAATTATACGCGGCTCACACATAATTTTCACACGCGAAAGGAGTTGGCTTAACTTTTGAGAGCTCTCGAGAGATCATTTCGGGGAGGAGTATACCTATTTAGAGTTGAGTTCATGGATGCTCTCCAAGTTCTCTTCAGCCAAGGAAATGCCACTCCAGTCTAATCTTATATATACATATAGCTTTGCCCAACCTCACGAGTGGCTCAAGTCAGTTTAAGTTGACTTTTATTTGCATTTTCCTTTGCAGCCACCCACCAGATGGCACCTGAGACGTGGCACCCGGCATCTAGCCTTCTAGCCTTCAGAAGTTCCAATCAAATAATTTAATCGCAAATCACTTTACCTTCGGTCACCAATCACTGCTCTGCTCTGGCTCTGCTCTAGCTCTGCTCTGGCTCTGCTCTGGCTCTGCTCTGGCTCTGCTCTGGCTCTGCTCTAGCTCTGCTCTATTCTGGCCATTCCTCCAATCACTTTAATTAAGAATAACATTGCAGTTTCGGTTATGGCTCCCCAAAGTCAACTTCTATTTAGCTTGGGCAAAAACAGAAATCGAATCGAAAATTTTCACCAAAATGTTAACTAAACTATTTAAATGGTTTGTTGGCTGTTTGGCTGTTTTGTTGTTGTTTTTGTTGCTTCTCTGATTTTTAGACAGTTTTCCGGGCAGCGTCAAAGTCAACGGAAAACTGCAGCAGCAGCAGCAGCAGCAGCAGCAGCAGCACTCGTTACGTCGACGGCTGACGGTCGTTTTCGATGCTGCTGTTTGAATTTGTTTTTTGTATGAAGTACGGGGATACCCTTTTTACACCACTTTCGAGGCTTTCAAGTATATGTTTGACAGCAGAGTGGAGCTATCCGTAGAAGATCAATTCAGTAACAGAAATGATCTGTCATCTGTGTATCTGTAAATAGGAATCGTACAACTATTATGCATATATCCTGCACCTGCCATATGGCAATATGGCACCCATCTGCCAGGGTATCTGCATTTTCGGCCCCCGAATCTGGCAGGCAGTTCTGTCTTCTTGTTGGTGTTGTTTTTGCTGGTGGACGGTCCGCTTAAGAGCGTAAAATGCATGGAGTTTATATAAAGTTTGTTGTAACACAAAAACGTAGAACTTTTTGATGTTTTATTAATTAACTTTTTGCATTTTACAGTGTAGGAGTGGAGGGTGGACTGGCTGCAGTTTGTGTGTGTGTGTGTGTGTGTGTGTGTGTGTGTGTGTGTGTGTGTGTGTGTGTGTGTGTGTATCGGTGGGAGGATGGGGTATGGGGAATGGGAGTTGGGGGTTGGGGCAAGGTTGCAGAGTAAAAATAGTTGCTAGCATGTGGTTAAAACTTTGATGCCTGCTCCAGTGACGTACACACAGGCAGGACAGGCAAGACAGCCAGGACATGCAGACATGCATTGTGCATATTAAAATATTTATGATTGTGTGAAGGATGGAGGGCTAGGAAAGGTGGGCTAGGACCACCCCCACCCCCCACAGTCTAGAGAACCCTTTTGCATTAATATATGTACTCTTGGGTAGGTACAGTGGAGGCTCCTTGGGAGCAGAGCGTCCTGCTTTGAAAATATACATTTTTCTATGCAAAATAATATGATAAACAAATATTTATAAATATATTGGATCTTATTGACAAAAAAAGATTTGTTTGAATCTGGACTCTTCAGCAGACTTTTCACTGTATGTGAGCAGAGTTTTTTTGTGTTGTGCACTACTTTTGCCATCTTTTACTTAATTGCTCGTAAAATGCACAAACGAAAATTTTCTCAAAAGAAAGCTTTGGTGGAATGGACATGGTCATAGACCCCCCCAACCCGCCCCCCTCTTAGTCAAACACTTGTATCAAACAACAAAACTTTCATCAAAAGAGAGCAAGAGGCAGAGAGAGCAGCAAAAAAGAGGGACCAGAAAAAGAAAGTAATGGGAAAAGTCAAAGACGAAGTTGAATATACATATACAAAAAAAAAAACATGTCAAAGCACATGGTGGAAATCATTGAACTGATTTAATCGAATATATAATGCGTATGCGCCCACCCAAGGCCAAGGGCTCATTAATATATGATTGAATCTAAGAGGGAGAGAGAGCGAGAGCGAGAGAGAAATAGAAAAGGAATGAAAGAAATGAAGAGAGAATAAGAAAGGAGAGCTGCGACTGCGACTCCATTAAAAATCTTCGAAAATATGCCATAAATAATGCAAACAATTTGCCAGCATAGAAAACCCAGGACCAGGACCAGGACCAGGACCAGGACTTTGCCTGCCACTGGCTTTGCCGCTGCCTTTGCCACTGCCTCACTGCTTGCCGCGGCATGAAAAGACGTCGGGTCGCCCACAAAGAAAACTGCAAAACGAAACGAAACGAAACAAAAGCCTTCCCAAAGACGCAGCAGCACCAGCAGCAGTAGCAGGCAAAATCAGAGACAGGCATGAGGATAGGCAACGGGCAAGCGCAGATAAGTAGACTACACTTTCTTGTTTAGACGAATATTGAAATACTCTTCAAAACAATTACATGAGAGAAGCGAAACATGAAAATTAGCTATTTGGGGCCTCGAGTTAGACCAAAAAGCATAGGAAGCATAGCTACTGTAATTTACTGCGAGAATTGCTTTAGGCTAAGCCACGATAACGATATCCACTCGCTGAGTGCTGCCTGGGTGTACTCTCGCTACATTCTGACGAGTAAAACCATCTTCAGAGCTGTTCAGCTCTGAAGTTTTGTAGGTTGTTCGACTATGTATCTATTGCCTTAATCCACTAAGACATCACATTGGATCACCACATATGCGATAGTGTTGGTAATGGAACCCTGATCTTTTCATAGGGCATGGACATACCATTGCCGTGGCAGTCAAACTTGTATTTTGCGCGGCAATAAAAAATAAAAGCAAAAACAGCAATGAAATTTCGCTTCGTTCCCTTGCATCAATTTTTCTCACTCTCCCTCCCAGTCGCAGTCGCAGTCGCAGTCTCGGCGATGGCTCTCCTTCATCCGCTTGGATTTCCAGGCGGCAAAGATGACTGTGACCATGGAGGGATGAGATGGAATGGGATGGAATGGGAGGGCTGGTGGATGGAGCCGGAAGCGGGAATAACTGTGCACGGCATAACGGAACAACAAAGCGCACCAGGCACGAGTACAGTAGTACAATAAAATTGCATACGAAAGCAGTTTACTGCAGACGAAAAAAAAATTAAATTAATGAAGAAAAATGGTAATAAAGCGTAAGTCACGTGTGTCTCTCTCCGTACCCCATACCCTATATCTCTCTCTCACTCTCTCTCTTTCTCTCTCTCTCTCTCTCTCTCTCTCTATCTCTTTCTTCTATGCTTTAGAAACGGAGAGACAAACAGAAGTTAGACACTTTGGCTGGCAGTGGAGGGCATGGTCTCGGTCTCCTCTCCGCAGGACTTGGACCGAAAATCTCTGTGCAACCGTAAAAATACGAGAAAAGAGCTGAAAATTAAGTATGTGAGCTATAAAAAGACATGAACGTTAGAATATTTGACTGCAAATAAACAGTTAGAGTGCACGACGAACGGACATGATTTTAACCTGCTTCACCTTCACCTAATGGATATGGTCCTCGTCACCGTCTTCGTCTTCGTCTCCGTCTGCACAGTGTCCTGCACTGCGTATGTCCCTTCAATATTTAGGTGTTTTGTGCGGTACCGAATAAATGATGGAGTGCTGGATGGATTAGTTTGTGATTAAATATAGCGCCTGTTTCACGCATAATCAAATATTGGAAAAAAGTTCAGGATGAGACTTTGAAACGACTTTGGCATGCAAATAAGACACATAGTTGAAAACTACACACGGAACACGGAGAAAAAAGCTCCGAGACTTGAACTTTACACATAGATTAAATAAATATTTCCACCAAGAATAGAAACTATGAAAGGAACACTTTTTTACCATTAATATGAAAAAAACTTGCTAGAAATAGCTTAAATATGTGTCTGTTTCTTGGTAACATGCCATTTTCCTCTGAGTGTATTATTTGGACTTGGTCCTCTGCCTGGACTATGGCCTGATCGTGCAAAGAGTCCTGGTCTCTGGTGCACCAGAGCTTGCTTTAATCTCCACCCAGCCATGACCAGGGGCAAGGTGCAGCATCCGATGTCAGGTGACCAGTGAAGTTTTGAGTAATGGAAGCTGTCCTGCAATAGCTGAACAAATGAATCCTGTGCCAAAGGCAGTTATCAGTGCGTGTGCAAGCGCCAAAAAGCACCAAAAAGCACCGAAAAGAAGGACGCAACAGGGCGAGAGGGGGAGGAGGCTTTGTCCAATGCCCTTATTAGCCAAAATGCTAATTGAATTTTCATTAAATTGATGGAAGCTTTTCAAATTAGATTTACGAACATGCGATTCAGTAGTGCCTGTGATTATACACGTACATAAATATATGGGAGGGTATGGCGCGTTACTTTGAAGCTTTGTCGCTGTTCCTCATTAATTTTACAGGATTAGTAATTAAACACATGTCCGCACATAGGCACACAGCGAGTAAGTGTGTGTGTGTGTGTGCATATATAATCTCATTATTAACAATTTACATGGCCAAATCGGGGGACTGGAATGGAGTGGACTGGTGGACTGGTGAGCCCATTGAAGCGGAGGATGACGCATCGCACAAATTGACAATTAAATATCAACTTGGTTAACTTTTATGTAGAACCAGCCAGTGTGCACTGGCACTGCCTGTTGTTTTTCCATTCTTGATTAACAGCTAATTAATGAGAAAAGCTTTAAAGTCGCATAAATTAATGCGTATAAACTCAATGAAATGGTATCCTTTTTGCCCGGATTGCACGGACTTTTCTTTGCACGACGAATAATAATATGTGGCGCTTTCTTTTTTCTGTCTCTGTTTACATCACAAATATGCCACGAAAGCAAATCAAGCATAATCAAATTATTTCCACTCGATTGGTGTTTATTGATAAATTACGCCACAAACAATATTTTGATAACATCAATTATAGTCACCAATACACAATCCCCCTCACCCCCATCCCCTTTCGCATGGTAGCCACCCTTATGTGTATAAGAATATCCATGGATGAAACTGAAGCCCCAAATTCTTTGTTAGCTGGGACAAAAAAAACACACACACTCACACCACAGCACACAGCACAGCACACAGCACAGCACACAAAGATGTGTCAATGAAAGGACTCGATGCCCATGCCAGGACGGGGGGAGGGAAGGGGAGGTGCTAATCGAAGACACACGCATGGCTTAGGCAAATAATTTGGAAGTAATAGACCAACGAAACACAATCCTTTGATACCGTATGAAAGAGTGATCGGGGAAGAATAAAGATAATCCCATACAGAATCATATTTACAACAACGAACTGCACTGTACACAGTGTGGAGCAATGGATGGATGGGCAGCTCCTGTCTCTCGGACACAAAGGGTATACAATATACAAAAAACTACCAGGGGTGCGGTTGGGGGTTCTAGATCTATCTCTCATGGTCTCTGAGAATAAGTTCTTAGATTATCCCCTTACTAAGAGTTTTCTTCACATTATGCAAGCAAACTCAATGTTCTTCAATCTATACCCACCAATACACCCATCCAATCATAACCGAGCTTAGGCCATCAATGAAAACGACAATGAAGATGTCTTTAAAGACTGACTGGCTGCAGGAATACAACAACAACAACAACAACAAAAAAGCATGTGTTATCCCGCCACGAAAAAGCCTATAATACCCTAATCAGTGATGGGACCAACAACAACAACAACAGCCACAGCACCAAGGGGGACTCTGTTGCCCCAGTGGGGGGGTTGGGGGTTGGGCCTGGTGGTGGTACTAGAAGAAAAACTGGGGGAGGATATGGAACCACATGTGTTTTTATTTCCTGGCCACAATTGATTTGTAATCTTGGTAAACAGGATTTAACAGATTAGACGTGTAACAAGCAACGGGCGACCGATAATCGCACGCACACACACACACACACAGCCGAAAAACAGTGTTTCCCCTGTCCCCTCCCCCCCACACACACACATACAAACAACACCACGTGTGTCCTGGTTTTGGTCCCTCTTCAAGGGGAACGGATGGAATTTCTTTTTTTTTGTCTCGTTTTATTTTTTTGGACTCCTGCGATGGCGATGCTTTCTGCTCTGCGGCTCTGCGGCTCTGCTCTTTATTTGCTCGCTCGCTGGCTGGCTGGCTGGCTGGCTGGCTGGCTGGCTCTCGGCTTGTATGATTGATACTTAATGCCGCTTTTAGCCTCGTTAGGATATCGTGGCCGTGTCCGTATCCGTGTCGGCAGCCGTGTGTCCGAGTGTCCTTTATGTCCGGGCGTGTGCGTGTCTGTCGCCATCGTAATAGCTAGTTTTATTGTCATTTCTTTTTGGCTTTTGTTTGAGTTTGAGCCGGGCGCCAATTAGCTGCCCGTTGTCATCGAATTCTCGCTCCGTTCGGGCCCTGCTTTTTCCATTTGTCAACGTTAATTGATGATGAGCACTCATTTAGTAGATTTGGCCAGTTCGTCAATCCATCAGTCAGTCGGAGAGTCGGCCAGTCAGGCCAGTAAGGCCTGTAAGTCAGCCATTCAGGGAGTCAGTCTGTCAGTCAGCGACTGGCTCTGGCTTTCAATTAATTTATGCCAATGCCTAATTTTGATAACACACGAGATGGTGATGGCGATGGTGATGGGAATGGCGGGCAGCAGTTGGGCAGGTGTCGCCGTATCTAATGAAGCGACCACATGGCGTATGAGCAATGTGAGATGGACCACCGCTGACCATTAGCAATTCCGATGGGGGAAAAGGAATAATGACGAAGGAAATTGGTTTCATTCGATTCACGCAATTGAGGTCTCCGAAGAAATAAGCAATATCTGTGAGTTCTTTAGGCTTTCCCTTGATTTAGTATCCGTAGATTCACAATTTTTGTATGTAATCCCATTCTTTTTGCAGCTTGCAGTTGATAACCCGCATCCTGTTCAACAACAGGAATTTCGCCCCAAAGGGCAACGGTTTTCCGCACAATTAAAAGTGCTTGCCATTGATAATTATCAAAGGTTTAACCCACACACCCCTTGGACAGACCCGAATCATTAGCAAATACCCAAAAGTCAAAATCCATTTTGCCATTCCCATTCGCAGTCCCATTCGCAGTCCCAGTCCCAGTCTCCTGTGCCATTTCCATTTCCTGGATCCATTCCAAAACAGACCGACCAAGCGGTAATTATTAAGTTGATCAACTGCTGCATAACCGATTACAAACCGATTGGGCTACCACCACCCGGTGTGTTATCCTTTACCTAAAACCATATCCGCATCCCCATCATCCTCGTCCTCATCCGTATTCACATCATTATCATCATTATCATCATCATCATCATCGTGGTCATTGAGCTTCATTTGCGGAGCAGCAGCAGCAGCAGCAGCAGCAGGAGTGCGGCATCTGTCTCGCGGCGATAAAAATTGCATGCAATTATGCCTTCTCTGATTTTCGCTGTACTGTACCCGCTCCTCTCCTCTCCTCTCCTCGTTCCTCCTCGTTATCCTTTAACGGGAAACCCCAAAAATCCCCAAAAGCAGTGGCAAAAAATTGGCAAAATCGAACCAAAATCCGGAATCCGTATGTGATGTCCGTCTGCTTGTCCGTCTCTGTGGGTGTGTGTGTGTCTGTGTGTGTGTGAGTGCCCGCTGTGTCCGCGAGTGTGCCTGTGTGCAAGAAGGTGTCTGTAACTGTGTCCATCACATAAGTGTCCGTCCCTCTGCGTGTGTGCGTGTGTTTATTCTCTCGTGTGTATGTGCCTGTCCCTCTGTAAATATCCGCCTGTAAGCGTGTGTCTGTGTGTGTGTGTGTGTTTGTCCGAGAGTGTGTGCCTGCGTGTGTCCCTGCCCGTGTGTGTGTGTGTGTCTTTCCGTATCCGTATCCGTTTGTGAGCGTTTCGTTGGTAATCAAACGCTTAATTAATATGACACACCAATACATGCTCAGTACGTGTGTGTGGATGATGATTTTTGGTGTCGACATGGCTCTCCCTACATCCTACATCCCTACACCCCCTACAGCTCCCTCCCGTACGCCACGCATTGGCATCGTTTTTCGGTTTTTGGCATATTACTGATAACACTCGTGCGGTCCCCCTCGTCCTGTTCTACCAGCCGATTCTCCAGTGTCCTTTACGAGCAAGAGAAAGAGAGACAGGGAGAGGGAGATCCACGCTGAGACCAGAGCCTTAGTTCAGGGCATCGTTTGCGGTAATTGCCTCATAATTGAACAATTATGCAAACGTGATTGAAGTGATTATATGCGCCGTTTATGCGCCCCTGTTTATGTGCGTACCCCTTCCCATCCCCTCCCATCCCTTCAGCTGGGCCTATGCTTCGCTTTCTACTCATTTCCACATCAATTCAATTCGGCTTCCCCCTCCCCCTCCCCCGCAACTCCCACTCTCACTGTGTAGTATCCCCGCAATCTCCTGGTTTATGCGTTAATTGAATGGATTTCCTATAATTTTTGCGTTTTGTTTTTGTTTTTGTCGCTGTCGTTGTTGTTTTTTTTCCGACCAAATTGTTTTACCCACATCCGAAATTAGTTAAACATGAAATTTCTATGCTAATTTGTACTCTTTTTTTTGTTCGGGGGGAAAAAAATGGCACGAGCCTTTATCCAGCGAGAGTTTGGGCGTTATTCGTTATTATTTTCATATAATATTAAGAATCGTTTTGTTTATAATCAGGCTAAGCGGAAACGAGAGGCATAATGGGAAATAATGTTCTCTCTGTCTCTGTCTTGCTCCAGTAAGAATTGTGTTGTGGGTGGGTTTCCCTCCGATGAACATTGGAGATATCATTGTGTCGGACACACAGGGCACACATGCACACGCTTTCAGCGAGTGCGAGGAGAACGAGAGGGGAGAACGAGAGGGGAGAACGAGAGGGGAGAACGAGAGGGGAGAACGAGAGGGGAGAACGAGAGGGGAGAACGAGAGGGGAGAGCATATGCCTGTTATTTCAGTGCTTTAGGCATTTGGTCTGATAGATTTGGGGCTTTAAATTTTTAAATTAAAATCCCAAAGAACTTCTTGCCACAAATGTATTTATTTTGCTTTTGTTTTAATCTTTTGCTGAATTTTATTCTTTTTATTCTCTAAGAGAGAATATGTAATGACGAGCGATCTGAAAGGATACATATCTACAGCATCTGGTCCTAATCTATCCATTTTTTGATGTTGTTGCCTTCCATTGATTTTTTCCCTCTGTTCGGTTGGTGGAAATCAAAGCCAACTTTGAGGCGCTTCTGCACCCTTAAAGTACTCTTTAAAGTAGGAGGCGGTGTGGGTGGAGCTTTCAATTACAATATTTGTATCTATAGCTCGAACTGCAATCCCCCCAATTCTGGACTGTTTTGCAAGTCTAGGAAATCTTATTCCTGGCTAAGAAGATTGAAATCAGTTGCGAAACAAAAAAATATACACAACAAAGAGAAGGAGGAGGCAAGCAGGCAAGGAGGCAACCATTTGTGGCACCTGGTCATTAGTGTCTGACTGACGGAACTTAAATTTAAAGTGTAACATCAATCATGGGGGAGCAACGAGGACAAGACGCTGCCACTGCCACTGCCGCTGCCGCTTGCCACTGCCACCGCTGACGCCAAGGAGTAGCAGGAGCGCGCTGGCCCGTGGGCTAGGCTCAAGTGCTCACACGCGGGGCTTCCTGTTGCTCCTGTGGCATTGCCTGTGCCTGTGCTTGTGGCGTGGGGACCGGGGACCAGACCTGCCACAACTCGAATTGTAATGACGCAACAATTTAAAGTTTGTCGTTGATGCTGCAAAACTCGGTGCTAATGGCGTCAGCGTCAACGTCTCTCAACTCATCTTTATCCCCCAGCATCATTCTGGTTGCCTGGGTCCCACTGGGTCCTGCTGGGTCCTGGGGGGTCCTGGCGGGTCCTGGTGGGTCCTGGGTCCCGGCCTGGTCTGCTCTGCTCTGCTCTCTTCTGTTCTGTTCAGTTCAGTTCAGTGTTGTTGTTGATGACGGCGATTATTTGCGCCATGAACACATGGAAGCAGCTGCAAAAGGTGGCAATGTCCCACCTACCAACTGCCACCTACCACCTACCACCCGGGGGGCATAGCACACTTCAGACCCGGACAGCAGCCTTATGACTCGACTTTGTGTGCAGCAATTCAAACTTTAAGCTGTCGACGGGGCAATGTCGAGCACTGCAAACTGCAGACAGACATCACCCATCATCAGGAGAAAGGAGAAAGGAGAAAGAGATGGCACGAACAGAGGGAGATGCAGACACTTGGCAATACAAATTGAAATAGTTCTTCTGGTCTTCTTCTGTTTCGTTCTGTCTTTTTACGTCTTCGGCCTAGCTCTGTCTGTCTCTGTCTCTATCTCTATCTTTATCTCTGTCTCTGTTGCAGTGCAGTTTGACTGTTGCTCTGCAGGATGTATTAATATAAATGAATTATTCGCATGACGCTCTCCAGCCTCCAGCCTCCATCTCCATCTCCAGCCTCTATCTCTCTCCCACTTACTCTCTTTCTCTGGCAGATATTATGATGGATACGCCTTAACGATGCTGCAGACAGACGACGATGCAGCTTGTACCCAAAACTTGGCCAAAACTTTATGGCCAACATGCAAAGAGGTAGGTGGAAAGATAGAGAGAGAGAGAGAGAGAAAGAGAAAGAGGCACAAACACCTGACATTCCTAACGGCAGAGTCAGTGAGGCAACAAAAGCAACAGCCAAGCAAATAAAAAGAATCACTCGAGTCGAGTCCTCCGTTCGGATCTAATGAATGAATGAACTATTCAGCTCTGCATACAGGATACAGTTGTGTCTGAATGGGGAACGAGCGTTGATCAAGGGGGAACTAGTTCTTTATTTATTTATATTTAATTTCGATTATTTTCAATCTTTAGATCCAAGCTTGACAATGGAAGATTCAATCAGTTCTCCTCTTTAAGCCATAGCAGAATGACAACGAACATCCGAACTAGTTCCACTGAAAAATGAACTAGTCTTACGAGCGGGCAGGGCGGCATCATCATCATCCCATCATCAACACCACTTAAGCCTGAAATGACCAACTGTACTTGAGAACGAGCCCTGAACAATGCTCGAGCTCGAGCCGGGAACATAGACAAGACGGAGACGCACAGACAACCTGGCCCCAAGATAGGAAGCTCTTGGCCGTAACCCGGCCGTAAATCCACTACCCCCCCTCTCATCTCTTGGGCACCCCTTAAGTTTTTGGTGTTGCATACAATTTGCCCATGGCCCTGGGGCGGTAACAGCAATTTAGACAAGTTTATTTATATGAATGTGTGGAACTATTCGCAGACCCACAAACACACACACACACAGAGGACCACACACAGGACTGCACAGACGAGGCTGGCTGCAGTGTTGCTGCGGTTACAGGACACCAACAGCAGCAGCAGCAGCAGCAGCCATAGTAGGAGCAGGGGCAAGTGCTGTAGTTGTAGTTGTAGATGGAGTTGTAGCTGTAGATGGAGTTCATGCAACGTGCAACATACAAAAGGCGCTTGGGGGCAAGTTCTACTATGCGCTCAGTTGCCAGCTAATGATATAATGAGCTAATCAATACAATTAATTAGCATTATCTGCATCCTTAAACGGGGGCCAGGCCATAAGGCAAGCGAACAGCTCAAGGATAGGACTTTGAGAGTGGGTATTACGAGTATTAGAGGCATCGAGTCACCGAATCACCGAATCACCGCCAAGGGGGGTCCACCGTTCATGGCTGACGAGGTGACCCCAAAAACCCGCAACCGAAACCCATTTTGACTGACAGTTGAACGCAGATCCCAGCGGGATAATGGGTGGTAAGAGGATATAGTCGGACGGGGGGAGGGGGGATGGAATGGGGAGTTGCCCCGGATACAAATGGGTATAGGACGCTTTCTGCTTTCTGCAGCGGGTAGAGGAAGGATTGTTGGGTGGATTGCAGAGGTAGAGAACGGATTCATTCCTTCAATCGCAATCTCTGATTCCTGGGGTGCGCCTTGGCTTGGCTTGGCCTGGCCTGGCTTGGCCATTGCTGCGTAAAAAGTGGGCTAAATGTCGTTGCCAGTATCCTGTGGAGGCAGCTTATGCCCCCTCCCCCACCCCCTGCCGCTCTGCCCCACCCCGGGGGGGCAACTTGAAGGCTGTGATGCGCTCACCAAAATGGTCCAATTGCCGGCCAAGTGGACCAAAAGTGCCGACGTCGCCTGTTGGATCTACAATGCCCTCGCTCTCTCTCACTCACTATGTCTGTCTGTCTGTCTGTCAGTCTCTCCATCTCTCTTTCTCTCATTTCATGATGGCTATTCCTCTTGCGCTGTCCTGTGCACCTGAATTGCTGCCATGGACTATGGACTACTATGCTCCGCCTCCCTCTTCAAGTAAAGCACTTAAGTATTGATGAAAGAGCAGGGAAGAGAGCTTCGCTTCGACTTCGCATTAACGATTTTTGTGTAACCGAAACGATAAAAATCTCTTTAAATTTAGTTGACCAAACGGGTCCGAAGTATCCTTGTCCCAGAGTATACACACATATACCGTTGGCCTGTGCTTAAGATACCTGGAGAAAGCTAAAGATATTTGTAGAGATTTTCAAAAATGCCGCCCCGGGGTATATGTATATGTACATATGTATGTACATATATATGTATATCTGTGAATTGGATTTGCATCTAAAGCTACCTTTAGAGGATGAAAGCAGTGTTGGTAAGGTCAATTATAGTAGAAAAAAATGGCTCTAGTCTTTGATCTTGAAACAAAGAAACGTCTTATTATTATCAATTGATGTCCAAAGCATTGCACCAGTATTGCAAAGTACCATTATCAGTACTGATCAACGCAAAAATTGGTATATAACAGTAGTGCTGTTTAAGCCATTATCGATACCAAAACCGATACCAATTAATTATGCAAAAAATGTGATTATATTTCCCACCAATTAGAATTCAATTTACATTTTTATCCACACAAATTTCTGTATAATAATTTATGATCGAATTGCAATTAAATTTATTCAACGCAAATGGCCAATAATAGAAATGCATAAACCCATAGATACGTGCACGTACAGTGTAGTAGATGGCTATATGGCTATATACATACATACATATATTATTGATAACAATAACTAATACTCTTAAGCAGCTTTTGTGGCTGAAATTCCACACGCATCAGAGAGTCACAGAGAGAGAGAGAAAGAGAGCGAGAGAGAGTGGGAGAAATGCAATTCAATTCAAAATGTTGGTAGGGTTTTAGTACAAAGTCGTACAAATATGTAAGCGTAATGTAACTACAATGCATGGTGCATGGTGAATGTTGCATGGTGCATGGTGCACGGAATCGAGACAATACAAAATACTTGGCAAAAATTCTCTAACAACAAAATTGTGGCCACTAACCGAAATTGCATTTTCCTCACCGAGATGCTTGAAGTTTCCCCTCCCCTAAGTCCCTAACCCCCCCGCAGTAGCAGCCACAGCAACAGCTCCTGCTGCTCCTGCTTCTGCTTCTGTTTCTGCCACAGCCAGTATAACTGTTATTGTTGCATGTCATAAATGATGCTGCTAAAGAGTCAAGAATAATCCGCTTTTGTGTGCATATCACATTCAAATGCTCCCCCCCACTCCACTCCACTCCACTCCACTTCCACCCACGCACCACCAACTGTGGGGAGCCCAAATATCAAAAAAGAAACCATCAAAAACAACCAAACGAAAGACAAAAAATACCCTTGCGAGAGGAGATCACAGATGGAGGGACTACCCTGTAGAAGGGATGCTGCGATGCTACCAAATAGATTTTATTCGAGAATGGGAATATGTCGAAGGAATATTCATTGGATATTATAGTAGATCCAATGGATAATATTTCATTATGTCCTACACATGGATGATCCGTTCTTCTCCTTTCCAGACCCTTTCTAAGACACAACTGTTTTCCCCCCCAAAAATGCTTCAGCTCCAACTTAACCAAGGAATTCCCAAATAATTCCAACCAAAACTTTTACCAAAATGGACTTAGAGGCTAAGGGGCTCGGGGCTACAGAGGGCGATGATTCGAAGAGAGTTGGATCTGTGATGAGGGGCTAACGAGGGTACTGAGGGTACAGAGGGTCAGCGTATGAGGAAGTTACAAACAACATGGCGCAGAATCGGAGCAACAACAAGAACTGGGACGCCGACACAAGCTTAGAGACAGAGAGAGAGAGAGAGAGAGAGCACACATAGAGATGCATACACACATACAGATGCATATGCATGGCCTATGCACACATCCTGGACTATCCTGGACAGATAGGACAGGAACAAAGTCGTGGTTTCAAAATCCAAGCATCCAAGAATACAAACGACAACAAAATGAAGGAGAAAGAAGAGAAGAAATCAACAGTAACATACACTCACACACTCACACACACACGCACACATACAAATTAAAAATGCAGATTTCCATTGCAACATTCGGAAGTGCTTGAAAAATTGTTGTTGTTGCTGCTGTTGCTGCCACTGCCACTGCCATCGTTCCCAGTCATCGTTATTGCCAGGACTAGTCCCTTCCATTCCCCCACCATTCCTTCACTCACTCCGATCCCATGCCAGGCCTCAGCCCCAGCCTAAGCCACCCCCCTGCTTCCTGCTGTTCCTGCTCCAAAAGCCTCCCAAATGCTTCCAGCCCGACGACGACGACGACTCTTTCTATTCTCTCTTGGTTCTCCTCTCGTTTGTTTTAGATACACTTCTTTGAGAGGGTTTCGGTTTTATAGCTAAGAAGATGGTACCGTTAGATATGTATATTGGTTTGTTAAGATCACATTTGTCTGTTCTTAATACATCTATCATCGGTTCAATCCCTTTTACTCTCCCTTTACTGCCCTTTACTTTACTCTCTGATTAAACTCTGGAAATACATTTTAAATGTTTAAGAAATATCTCATCGGAAGCCAATAATAATTGTGCATACTGGAGGGATTATAGGCCTATAATCATATCTCCAAGTTTCTATTAGAGGAATATCTAACAGAAGGAGCCACCTCAGAGTATTCTTCAGAGTATCTCGAACATCGGGGCCGAACTGCAGAGAAAGTCGCTGCGCCTTTCATGTTTTCTCTTTCTGCTTTTTTTTTTGTGTTCAGCAATAGCATCAAAATTGCAAAGAAAAGCCAGCAAACAGTCAGTAAAATATTGTAGCTGGCAGCTGCTCGATGGTCTGGAGTGGGTCCGGGAAAACTCTAGAACAGTGCACGGAATGGAGTTTGGTAGTCGGGTAGTGGGGGGTAGTTGTGTGGCTGGAGGGGGGGAAGTTGAGCAGTCGGTCGGGGCTAGTTTTGTATGAAAAGCGAGCGTAACAAAACAATGAAAACATCGTCGTCATCACAATCATCGCCATGCGGTGTTTTCTTGCCATTTGTTTCTCGAAACTCTTTGCTCTTACTCACTCTCTTTCTCTCTCTGTCTCTTGTACTGTCTACCCCTCTCGCTTCAGCACGCATAAAACCAACAACATGAAAGCACAACACCAACAACAACAACAACAACAACAACAGCTACAACATGCAAAAGCAAAAATATCCGAGTGGAACGAGTGGCCAACAAAAAGTACACACAACCCACAGAGGAGGAAAGTTCTCCCATTTCCCATTTCTCCCCAAAACAAAGTCGATCTGGGATATACCCATCGTAGCAAAACTCCCAACGGACTGGAAACATTTAAGAACCCAAAAATGTTGATCGATTGATCGTAGCGAAGAGCGGGGCAAGTGAGCATGGGGTTGGCGGCGAAGCAAAGCGAAGCGATTGTGCAGGATGTGCGGATGTAATTTTAACACTTGATTATATTTGAAAATTATTCATCTAATTAACCTTCATTAATTATTTTGTATATACGAATAATTATAATATTTGTATCTTTTTTTTTGCTTTTGGTTTATTTTTAATTTTAATTTTCTTTTGTGGGCATAGTTTCTATCCAGGCGGAAAAACTCGAAATTTCTCGAAATGTCTTGTGGCAGCCTGAAGTTGAGCTTTTCTCCTTAGTCCCCTCCCCCACACCCCACTATACCGTACCAAAAGTCTGATGCTGACCCCCTACCCACCTTACACTGGCGGCACCATCAGCCTGCAGCCTGCAGCCTTCAGCCCCTTCATCGTCATCGTCATGCGGTGCATGTGTGCATTGTTTTTGATGTTGTTGTTGGTTTCGGCTTCATCTTCAGTTGCAGCTGCAGTTGCCGCTACAGCCTCGTATCTGTGCCACGTCTAAGTCTAATGTTTCAAGCGTCAGAAACAGGGGTGCAACAAAACACACACAACCACACACTCAAAAAACAACAACAACAACATAAAACCAAGAGAAAAAAGAACAAAAGCTATGGCCAGACAATTAACCAGCCATCAGTCATTTGGTTTTTGCTGGCACGCACTGGGGGGATCTGCTGCTGCTGCTGGTTCCATCTAAGGAACTAAACCGACCCGGTCTCGGTCTCGGTCTCAAACAGAAGCCAGTGGGAGGCGATGGAAAGTGCAACGTAGTCTCTCTGGGCCTGGTAGTTATACATTCGAATAGAGTAGTTCTAAATGGTAATCAAAATGTTAAAACAGAATGGAATTCCGCCAAAAACAGAAGCAGACCTTCCATGGAAACCTTCCCAATCTCCCAAAAAGAGACACTTTTGATTTTTATGGCACATCCAAAGAGAAATCTCTCTCTTAGTTTTGATCGTACTTTTCATGAGAGTTGGGAAAAAGCATGGAGAGAAAAAGAGAGGAACCACCCCACCTCTATATGTATTCTAATGTTAACTTATGACAACTACAAAAATTAACGCTATTCTGGGAACGATCGTATCATTTTTTCTAATGCATTTTGTTGCATTTTTCTTAGTGAATTCCGAATTGAGAATAGAGATCATAGATACTATATCCGGTTTCGTTGGTTATAAAATAGAATATGTAAAACTTTTGCCAGCCACAAGATTTATTTTCAACAAAATGTAGAAAAGGAAAATAAAAATTAAAAAAAATTAAAATTTTGCCCCACAGGCAACGACCGTGACAGGACTCGAACCTGCAATCTTCGGATCCGAAGTCCGACGCCATATCCGTTAGGCCACACGGCCAGTTGAATTACACAGGCCTGGGTTAAGGGCAATTTGTAGCTTGGGGGGGAAAATGCTGTGGAAAAGCAAGCCACAATAAGCCAGGCTCTGGTGCAATTCTCCCAATGGCCTTTCAATGGTTAAATCGTACGATGTCTTCGCTTTCACATTCGGCTCTGGTCGGGTCGGGTCGGGTCGGGTCGCGTCAGTCAGCAGAACATTTGAATGTATGCGTGTACACATAAACAGGTCCTCACACTGCGATCTTAGAGTAAAGTAATAATTTTAGTTAGTAAATCAAAAAAATGTGCAACGAATTTATAACTATTTTTGTTCTGACATTCGAGAAGTTTCTTCATAATTAAATGATTCGACTGTTGGACAGGTCTCTTAATCGTAGAATACCATGTACGAGTATGTGTGTCCATTACAAATATCATCAAACAAAACAAAGGGCAGCAGAAAATGTGGAATTTTCATTACTTCTATGTATTTTACAGTTCCAATTGAACACTGGGAAATGTTCAGCATATTTAAAAGATGAAGCATAAATTATGCACAGACATATTGGCCAAGTGCAAGGCTCCAGACCGAGTTCGAGTGTCTCCATGTGCTCCCATGTGCTGTCCTGTCCTGCCCCTTCGCCTACCCCTTGCCCGTCCCGTGCCGTTCTACGTACCACAACGGCATAAACCACTACGAGGCCAGAATGTGCATGGACAGATTTATGGCTTCCATAAATTGCATATATCCCTTCTATTGAATTAATTAATTTCACAAATAAAATTGTGAGAAAAGAAAACCAAAAAAAAAATATACCTATATAAAGTTTAAACCAAATTGTTGGCTTTAACATTTAGCAAAGGATTACAATTGATCGATTGAATCGATTATCGATAGTAAAATGATAGTAATGTTGTTGGCTGATCGATTATACTGAGATGCAGCTCTGAACCCTGAATGGTTTCGGGTTTAGGGTAGTGCCGGGGCAAATGGGTGTTCAATTTCTTCTGCTGTTAACAGTATTTTCTTATCAGTAAAATGACATTGCATTTGTTTTAAGTTCTTTAAAGAAATCTTTCAATGTATCTTGTCAATTATATTCCACTTAGGCAAAAATATGATGGTAATCCATCAAACAAGTAACCATTGGCATTGCATTTATAGCCTTTTTTGGATAGTTGCATATACATATTTATGTATGTATGTATGCCAATGCCGAGGGCTGATCATGGGGTTTCCGTTTCCCTCCCCCCACATCGTTTTGGGCCAATCCTTTAGTGCTGACAGACAACAAGTAAAATCCATTAACTGTACGAAATGGAAATTAATTTCATTTGTCCCTCCCCCCACCCCCTTGCACGCCACTTCCACTCTCTTACACACATTTTGTACAATATACGGAATTTTTTTTATTTATTTTTGTTTTCTTTTCGGTGGGAAATTGGTATTTTGTAAGCCTTCAAGGAGGACTCCCCTTAACGTCTGAGAAAGTGAATTGTTTGTCAGACGCTGGACAGTGACGGTCTCTCTCTCTCTCTCTCTCTCTCTTTCGCTCTCTTTCGCTCTGTCTGGTGCTCCGATTTGAGGTTGGATGACCCCGACCAATCCAATGTTAATTTCAATTGCCTGATGCCTGATGCCGGCTGTGTGGCTGTGGACGCATGTCGTTGACTCCTTGCCGCAACTAAATCAAGTGCTGCACGTGGCAGATGCACTCTCTGGCTGTCGTCTCGGTTTGCTCTCCGTCTGGACAGACGACTGGTGGGGTTGACGCTCCGTTATCGCACTTTTGGGCATGACATGAGCTGCCGTCGAGGGGGTCCTTTTTGGCAAATGTCGCGAGTCGCGAGGCGTCGCTAACGTGGACATGGACATGGACATGAGCAATGTGCAATGGCGATAAGGAAGCGAAACTCAAACTCTCAGAACGAACAGCCATCGTCGTCGTCGTCGTCCCCGTCGTTGTTGCCATAATTGGCCAGTCAGTCAGGAGTGGGCCGGCTCTCGGGCCCAAGGACTCCACCTCATGATATCTCATCGAGAACCGCCGCCCAGCCCCATCGAACCATACCACACCGCACTACACACCGCGCCGCACACTGCACACCACTCCACAATCAATTGAAGCGTAATGGCAACAGTTCAATAACTTTTTGGCCATTCTCTCTATGGGATTCCATTCGGTTTGCCAGAGACCTACACGGAGAACCGTACCCCGTAGCCGGATGATGATGATGACAATGATGATGCTTCAATTAACTTTTGTGGATCTAATGAGTTGTCATGTTTTGATATTGGGGGAATTGATTCGATTGCATCTGTTTGTTAGAGGGTTTCTGTCTGGCTCTCTGGCCTGCAGGAAGATGGATGATGTTTAGCATGATGAGCAAAAAAGCAAACAAGAAAAAAACAGGCACTTCAATTTTTAGTGATATTTCTCTTCCAGACGAAGATACCGTCTACCCGTGAAACTTTTCCATTTCAAATGGGTTTTTCTTTTTTATTCGATTGTATTTATCTATTTCTCAGAGTTAGGTTAGGTTTCTGTAATATACCAGAGTGACCATAATCTCCATATACATATATGTGTGTAGTTTTTTCTGCCTTCTTCCTAAAGGTAACCAAAAAACTTCAACTTAAAGCAAATCCGTGAGCCATGCTCTTTGCATTAATCAAAAGCCAAAAAACTTAAAGGCAATGACTAATATTTTTGACTATCAGCATCGCCAAATAGCCAACGTTTCTCCTCCCTCCCCCCATCCACCCCAATGTCCAACCAGACCCTTACCCTTCACCCTTCTATGTGCATACATATGTATATGCATATGTAGTATGTAAGGGCGGCCATATACTCGTATATTCATGCATTTTGATGCACTGCGAAAAGAAACTTAAACTTTTCCAAATTGCAAACAAAAAAAGTGCCCGTTTCTTCCCAAAAATTGTAATACATCGACTTCTGCATTTGTTCTCATGAGCACCAAAAAAAAGTTTCGAAACGGTTTTGAAATCAAATTTGAAATCGCTGAAAGATAGCACCTGTAATTGTTGCTGCAACATTGACATAATGTAAGTATTTTATTGGAAAAATACCAGAATCATTGGGGTGTCTGTTCGTGGCCTTTGTATCGAATGAATCTGTGTCTATTCGCTTATGGGAAATGTTCCCTAGTGGAACTTCTTTTCTTATATATGTAAGAATTTACAGCACACTTGCTTTTCTTTCAGTGTAGTACATGGGTTACCTGGCGTTGGTCTCGGGCTGCAGTCGGACTCGGAGTCAGGGACTGCGAGTAGTATGGATACTGGAGCAGGGACTGGGACTCTGTCTGGGGTCTGGGAGTGCTGCCTGTTTCGGGGTCTGCTGCTGCTTCTGCTGCTTCTCGTGGGTTGGCTTTTGGGGGGCGCGCTATCATTGCACAAGTGCGCAAAATTTTGGACTCAATTCACGTGCTCTGCTGCCAAAATTGTTGCCTTGCCCAGGCCGCCGCTGCAGCCGCCGCCACCGCCTCTTTCTCGCCGACAATCCACCTATGCGCTCTCCCCAAACCAACCCGCTCTCTTGGTCTCGTCTTTCGCTCCATAAATTTGCACATTGATCGCCCTGTGGCTATGCTGTCGACTGCGCTGCTTCATAGTTACATTCATATATACATACATATGTATGTATGTAAATGTAAGTATGTACATATGTATGTGTGTATATGTATTTAATTCGATAACAGCGCAACGGTAACGGGAGTTCAGTTCGAAGGATTTTTACCCAACTCAGCGTAACTCTCTTGCTGGTACTCTCTCTGTCGCTTTCCTCTGCCCGCCCTGCTGCCAACCGCATTGCACTCTCTCAAGTGCAGTGAAATAGTTGTAAAACACTTTGCCAAAGATGAAAGATAAATCCGAAAAGCAAATGGCAGCGGCACCGGCTAGTATGTAGGGGCAGAGGCAACTTTCAAGTCTGAATATAATTTTTGCATATTCCATTCCCGAAAGTTTTGGCTTTAATGCAGAAGCAGAAGCAAAAGCAGAGCAGATGCCGATTGAGGAGAACAGCTTTAAGAGAGCGGCGGCAGCAGAAGAGTCCAAAGCTTGGACGAGGGGACAACACATGCGGTTTGAGGAGAGGAACAGCATGAAGAGAGGTAGCGGTGGCGGCTGACCAGCATCGGTTACTTTTGCACTTCCCTCGCCTTCCACCTCTTCGCCTTTCGTACGTAGTGCGTACATTATTGTTGCTATTAAAATCGCTTGATTGAGCAGTCCCTAATCCAAGGTGTATACGTGCACAAGGTGAGGCATTCCGGGAGGGATTTTGAGTGTCATGTCAAACAAATAATACATTCGTTTTCATTATAGCGCTAACAACAATAATAATAAAAGAAGAGTAGAAGAGTAAAAAAAAGCACACTCTGTGCAAAAAAGCTCACCTTCGGTTCACCTATACCTTGCGCTTTAACCGAACTCTGTGCATAATTTAAATGTCTAGAGCTTACACAATATCCTACCCGTCTTCGTCTTCGCCTCCGCCTATGCCCCCTCGCGCAAGCACCAGTCACAGCAGCCACCGACCACCAAACGCACTCTGACCGCAGCATTGTTCAGTGTGCAAAGGGAGTGGGAATGGAAGAGAGCGAGAAAAGAGAAACGGAATTCCTCAAGCATCCAGCCTGCCACTGTCAATAATTAAGTGCGAATCTTGATATGCCAGAGATTTCGCTATCGCTGCAGCTGCTGCCTCTTGCTCTGCTTTTTCTGAACTTCCTTGTTCGTTTTTCTCTCTTTTGCATTCGCTTCGTTTTGATTAAATTAAAAAGTTACCGCAGACATCACTCCCTCACACAGACACAAACCAACAAACAAATAGCCAAAGTGAATTCTTTTCTGCTCTTCTCTTCTCTGCCTCCCCTTCCCTTCCGTTCCCCTTCGAACGTCTGTCCATGTCCACTAATTGTCTCTTCAGCCCAGCACCCAGTCAATTGTCTCTCGCACTGTGCTTGTTGCTGCTGCCCCTCTGTTCTCTGTCTCTCTCAAAACAATGCAGTTGTGGCAAAAGCTAATAGATTTATCATGAATCGTTTTACAGTCCGTTAACGTCATTCTGTCGCTCTGTCGCCCTATTGTCTTTCAGGTGTCGTCTGCGACACTTTCAGCTGCGACTACTCTCTCTCTCACTCTTTACATTTGATTTGCACTTTGAACATCGGGAAGCGTATGTACATATATTAAATATTTGTATGTTAATTAAAGATCAGCAGTTTCCACACAAGTTGTGTTTATCAATGGATACATTTGGAGAATCTTTTGTCACAGTTTTCACAGATTTTTCTTTATTTTTTACAAAAAATTCAAAAAAAAAAAAAAGTCTAATAAAAATTTACTTAATTTTTAGACATCCGAGTGCTGCCTGATCCAGTCGAGGAAATAGAAGACCCTGGTATAGCCATCGGGATAGACGTTGCCACACCCACCGTACACGAAGCCAGCAATACCCACAACCTGATTGTTGTAGACGGCCGGACCCCCAGAGTCGCCATTGCAGGCCCCGTTATCGGCCGGATGCAGGAGGCACAGCTCGCTCTCCACCCCAAAGTCGATGAGTTCTCCGCACTCCTCGACGGTGATGGACTTGAGGGTGTTGTACTGCAGGTAGCGCGGTAGATCCCCCAGATGCTTGATCCGACCCCAGCCCGAAATAACGATATCGGCACCGGCGGGCGTATTGACCGTGGGCAGATCGATGGCCTTGATGCTGTTCGAGTAGAAGAGCGGCGACTCCAGACGCAGTAGGGCAATGTCGTTGAGGAATTCGCCGTATTTCTCATGAACGATGATCTCCACCACCTGCTTGAGGACGCCGCCACTGAAGCGATCGTTGCTGCCGGCACGGATCGTGAAGCGGCTGGGCTCGAGCGGGGCATGGAAACCGTTCTCGTCCGCATCGTTGGTCACACAATGGGCAGCGGTCAGGATGTAGTTGCGCGACAGAATGGAGCCACCGCAGCTATGGGAGCCGGAGTTACGCAGCGACACCTGGTGCGGAAACTGTCCCATGGTGGCATCTTCGCCGCCCACAATACGACCGTCGATCACACCGGAGGGGGCGGACTCGACTGCTGGCAATATGCAGCAGCCGACAACGACGACGGCGACGGCGATGGTCAGAGCCAAACTACTAGCGAATCGAGGAGCAACCATTTTACTTGGGCCGGGCCCAACAGCGTCACCCCCTTATATAGGGGATTACTAATCCCCAATACTCGATTATTTATGGTCTGTCCAATCGAGTTCGAACTATCAATAGTGGTGGTGGCGGTGGTGCTATTTGCCAATACACTCTGACAAGCGCAATCTTATCTGCCACCCGAGATTTATATTGGGAATGTCGTCCCGTAATCTTTTCGACAGTCAGCGAATCGATGCTACTACATATATTAAGGCTAATTGTTTTACAACTCCTAGGCATACTTTTGGTGGGGGAAAATTTCTTGGAGCTGACCTTGGTATGGTTGGTGGAGGGTGAGAATTCCCGTTAACTAACTCTTTAAAACCTTATCTTTTATCTTTAAAACCGATCTTTTAAACCTTAACAGTTGATATCTCTCTATTATAGTCACATATGTACATATGTATGTATAAAAGAGTTTTAGGATCGTCATCCGATCCGATCGTCATCATAACGGCGCAAGCGAGTAGAGCGAGTGAGCCGGGGGTTAGCGCACGAGTTACTAATATATTCAGAATCCATGTATTTCTGGTACAAATTTGTATGAGAATGTCTGAACGCGTAAATACTTCTCTCTCTTTAGTTCTTTAGTTTTCTCTTCAGTTCTCTCTTTTCCAGCAACCAATTTTTTAATCGCCTAAGCTGATTGTCCAGTTACAGTGGGTCGCCGAAGTTAGCGCCCGCGTCAGGCATTTGTGGTTGATGTTTTCCACCCACTGAATCGAATAGATCTAATCGAATAGATATAATTGGAATAGTGGATGGAACTTCATTTGGCTCTGCCTCTAAGCCTTTTAAAGGATTTGATGCCTCTTATCATACATAAATACCATTAATTACGCTTGTTCATGCCCTAAGCCACTCACTCTCTACTTTCCATATTTCATGGTAGTATTTTGCATACACACAAACACACAAACACACACACACACACAGACACATATGCATATTCATGTATGTATGGATTTGTCAAGCAATTTCACTCTAAATTTGCCAATTATGCGCATTTTATTTTGAGCATGACCCGAATATGCACACGCGTATTGATACCGATTTATCTATACATATGTATATGTACATATATGCATATATGTATGTGTGTGTGTGTGTGCGTGTGCGTGAGTGTGTGTGAATGGGAAGTAGAGCCTTTTATCGGTTCTGCAACATTGTCTCCCGGCCCCATTGTTGTTGCGGTGTCGCTTTTTGTCTCAATAATGCCTAATGTTGTTGTTGCTGTTGTTTTTGCTGCTATTGCTGTTGTTGTTTCTGTTCAGTCGTTGGGCTCTCGTGCATTTTGAAAAACTTACAATATATTGGCATAATTTATACTTTAGCAGCATTTTTATCGCTGCGCTCGGCACGAAATGCACAAAATACTCTCGTACAATAAACAATGGGCCGGGACTGGGCCCAATGTTCAATGTTAGTCCACACGTCCACGTCACTGCACAGTGGGACCGACCAACCCTCACCCTCAACCCTTAATACTCAACCCCACCCTCACCCTCGCCTCAACAACCACAAACCCATTTTCGGTGCATTTTATGTGTCGTCGTTCTTTGCGTCACTTTGCGCCTTTTATTTATTTACGATTTTTGTGTGAGCTTCGTTCGATATTCGGAATTTTTTTTGTTTTTTATTTTATTGATTTGCAATTTAAACATGCCTCTCACATACAAACACTCAGAACATATCTGTCTGACTTTTGGGCATGTGTGTGTGTGTGTGTGTGTGTAGGGCCAATGTTGTCATCATCATCATTATCGCCATCATCAGCATTCGAAATAGGAATAGGCAGGTTTATTTAAAAAAGGGATTGATCTTTTATTCATTTACTTTTCTATAAATGCACTTGGCAATGATTACAATTTTAAAAAAATTAATATTGAATAAATTGTTTATCAATTATCAAAATAAACCCATTCATTGCTTCAGTATGCATTTTTCAATAGGCCCCCCTTTGCGGCACGCCACTGATTGTCTTTATTTGGATTTGATTTTGGAGTGCCGTGCCTTCCTCCCCTCCCCTCTCCCATCTTTATCTCTGACTGTCAAAGCCATCAATCATTTTTAGTATCATTTTTATGTAAATAATTAAAATACAAAATAATCATAAAAATAAAGGATTATTCTGGTCGTTTGTTCTATTTTTTTTTTGACGCAGTCTCGCAGAATTATAAGATGACTGCAGCGATAAAATAATGGAAATTCGAATGTTACTGCCACCAAAAAAGTTCAATTGAATCCCAGGACCTTCTAGAAATGGATACGAAGATACATATGTACATTGTTCTTTATTGCCATTCCATACGAATCCATCTTTCATACATATATACATATATGTACATACATATATGTATGGATATTTGTCAAGTCTGATGGCTTCATTAGGGACCCTTTGGCTCGTTTGTGATTCCAGGGTCCTGCAGGGAGGGTATAGATATCACAATCGAATTTACGAACATCTACATCTACAAAAAAGGAAGATAGTTAAAATACAACCAGAATTCTTGGAAAAAGTTAGTAAATTTCAGAAAAATAATACAATTTTCGCAATATTTTCATTATTTCGAGCGGATATAATAAACAAGAATGGGTGGACGGACAGCGGACATCGACCCTTCAACAGAGGTAGCCTTCCCTCTCTCTCTCTCTCAGTATCTCTGTATCTTGATATCTCTATCTTGCTCCCTCTCGTTTTTGACTGTCTCTTTGGGATGTGTCATCATTCGATATCAATGTCTGTCTGTGGAAGGGAGAGAGCAGAGCTACGATAGATGGTTGATACCACTATTGCACATATGTACATGTATTTACATGGAGTTTTTCAATAAAATTGATATTCGAATATTACTTTAAATACTGATTACATGTGAGAGAGAGAGCAAGACACATCGTGGCGTTCAAGTGTATCAGCTTCTACGCACACATCTGTAGATAGGACTATTTATATACATAAAATAAAATAAATATCTGTTGTACGTTTTTATTTAAATGCATTGTGTCGCCATTGGCATTCCCGAAAAGTATTTCGGCAGAGAGAAAAGATTTATATTTTTATATTAGTGAATTAAAGAAAATTAAATTCCAAATTTGTATTTTGGCTTCAAAATAAAATATTTCACCTTTCTTTGATTTATTTGAAAAATAAACAAAAATACCACAAAATTGCTTTTTGGAATACATTTACGAAAAAGCCTTTACCTATAAGGAATGACAGGGCATGCCACACAGGCAGACACAGGGGAAGAGGCAGGCAGGCAGACGGACAGAAAGAGAGAGACAGTGCGAGAGTGAGACAGACAAGTGTAAGTACAGTACAGTACAGTACGGTACATGTGTGTGTGTGTGTGTGTGTGTGTATATTGGGGAAGTGTCGTCGGTTGGTGCTACTTTGCCGCAGGAAGCGGTCGCAGCTGTGGGTTTTAAAATTTCAATTCATTTCCGTTGTGCATACCGTATAGCGTACGTATACGCAACAACAGTCATCCAAAAACATATACGTACACGCAACAACAGTCATCCAAAAAAACATACATACATACACGCACACGGACAGCCAGACAGACAGATGCAGACACAGGAGGCACACGGCACATGGCACACACACACACACACACACAACAAAAAAAAGGGGGGAAAAACAAAATGCGGCTAAATGGTAGACAGAACCAACAACAGGGACAGCAGAGCAGAGCCCAGCGATGGTCCTGGTCCTGGGCCCTGGGTCTGGTCCTGGTCCTGGGCAATTTATGTGCCGAAAAGGCCAAACAGAAAGCGAACCTGAGGCCTGCTGTTACCGGATCCTCGCAACCGCTCCTCCATACCGTGACACCACATCACATCAGCACTCTACCACTCTACGCCTACACTGTCCACCCGCTCCCCCCACTGCCACCCCCCCGCAGGACAAACAGTTGAGGCTGTCGAGGATTGCATTGGCAGGACAGGACCTGGCAGGATATTTTTTATGTTTAAAATGTAAAATGCTTCAAGTCACAAAATTCAATAAATGCTCAGTGGCCAGTGCAGTGTGTCCTCGATTCCCCGTCGATATGGGGTGGGGTGGGGTGGGGTGGGGGGGGGGGGACGGACGGACTCTGTGTCTCTGTGCTCCCTCTCCCTCTCCCCCTCTCCTTCCCTCTTTGTGTTGTGCTGCAGTGGGCGTGGCACAATGGGGTAAATTGCATAAATGTATGACAAATGAATGCGTTGAATGCAGCAAAGAACAGCAACAGCAAAAGCAAAAGCAAAAAGGTAACAGCAGAAGTGCCACAGCAGGAGCTATGTTCGTTCAGGTGCTGCTGCCGCTGCTGCCGCTGCTGGTGGGGCATGTCATGCTCGTTATTGTGTGGCATTGACATACACACACACACACTTACACGCTTGGGGTGCACCACACTTTGAGTGGGGTCAAGGGATGCCAGAGAGTGGTAGCAGTGGAGTGCAACAGCATTGAAATTAAACGATTGATGAGAGGCTAATGAGTGGAAAACGAAAAATGATATGCCCCGAATTGTGGACAATGGAAAAAGACAAATGGCCAAAGGCAATCGCACACGTAATATGGTTAATATGGTCAGCCTTTTGGTCGGGAAAGATGCTTCTTGAATTTCGAATGAATACTTTGATGGAAGGCTCCACAGGGGACACGTCAACGATGATTGAGATGGAAGTGATAAAGCCAGGGACGAAAGTCCACTGCGAACTGTGCTGCAAGACATATTCAGAGAGGATATTCAGATATGCCCATATTAGAAAACATTCATTCACTAATGTTAAAGATTGGCCATAATCCCAAATACAAACTGGGGATAATTGCTAAATGACTAACCAAACGAACAACCGTGAAACAGCAAACAAATGGCAGACAGGACAGCCTCCGATCAGGTTGCAAATACACACATACATATGTATTCCCCAAGCAACAGAGGCAGCAAAACATTCAAACATTCGCATCGATGTATCGATGTTGGGTTATGGCCTTAGCCAAAGAGCAAACATATTTTTGGGCCAACCAAATTGGCCACGCCTAGGAATGAGTGGTGGGCCACAAAACAACAACCACAGCAGCAACCATAGAATGTGCAACTGAAGCCGAAACTGGAGCTGGAGCTGGAGCTGGGAGGTGCAACAACAGGCGGAACAACTTTGACCGCAGCAACTTTTGGGTATCATCATTTTCCAGATTGTTTCTATTGGATACACTTTCCCAGGATATCCCTACGGTGGCTCCTATGAAAGTCTGTTTAAAGGCTTAGCTGATGCACTATATGGTGAATATCGTATGAATGGATGTACGTTGAATGTAGAAATGTTTGAGGTACATATGAACAGTTTTTAACGGAAAGGCGTTATCTGATTTGATTTAATTTTTTATCGGCAATTAGTTTTTGGCTTTAATGCATGGAATTTGATTGAATTTGCTCTCAAAACAGTGCCACTGTCAAGACTTTAGATCCGTTGGATAAACCAGCAAACCACAGATTTTGGGTTGAGGGTATACTTGCATCGGTTTCATGACATTACCCGCCTCTCCCCTCCCCCAACTACCAACCCCCTAAAAGTTTCCCCACCAAACGCTGAGGATGTGTTGTGTTGTGTTGTGTTGTGTGTGTGTGTTTTCCGGAGAGACGTGCAAAGATTTAGGAAAAGTACTTGGGCAGCCAGCCAGCTCAGACCGGACTGGACCGCACCGGGCCGGACCTGGAGTGAAGTTAAGAGTGAGAGAGAGCGGGAGAGAGGGAGGCTTGGCTCGCGTCTCGGAGCCAGGTTTGCGCGCCTTTGGGCCATGGCAATAAAGGTAACCTTCTTAATTTGTTATGACTGTCATTTTTGGGGCACGTAAATGGGCGCGGCTCCGCTGGGCAGCTGTCTCTCCACAGACTCCTCCCCTGCCTTTCCCTTCTCCCCTCTAGTTCTCTGGCTCTTTCTCTATGGTTTTCTTTTTGCCACAGCTGGCGCCTCAGGCGTTGCTGGCTCTGCATGCGGCATGTTTTTCCTGCTTTTTCCTGGTTGGGTTCAAGGGTTCTCATTGTTGCCATTTTGGAATACTCAAAACAGATAGAAACGTTCAAGATTTAAGACTGAAATCTGTTTAATAAACAGGGAATACAAAGCGAATGGGATCGATCAGGGAGAGGATTACCCAAAAGTGTGTCCAGAGATCGAAATTTGGCTTCAGATTTCCTCATCGGAAAATGGAAACAAACCGAAATTGTTTTCCAGACAAGAAAGAATCTCTTTTGGCCATCGATAGAAATGTTACCAGCAGGATGTTCATTCACAGGAGGCTGGCTGCCTGCTCCTTCTCCTCCTCTTCTGGGTCGTGCCCCCCTCTTAGCAGTCAGCACTGCTGTCTACCTTCGTGCCAAGTGCTCTGGTTTTTTGGGCCCACGCTAAGCACACAAAAACATAATTTGTTTGCTTGTCATTTTGCCATAATACGCTGACAGCAACAAGAACAACGACAGAGGAGAGCAGGACGAGCAGGACCATCAGGACGAGTTGGCCAACAAGGTGAGCGAAAGAGAGAGAGAGAGAGAGAGAGAGAGCACAAATACTAATAAACGGGCAGGACAGCACAGCAGAGGCACAGCACGGTATCGAAATGATGAGGATACAAAAGCAAAAGAAAAACTCGCGCTCACCACTAATGTGTTTTAATTTTTGGTCAAAGTGTGAAGAAAACAGAAGGGCAATGCCAGCTACCAAATGCTCTTTTCAAAGATAAGGAATGTGTCCCAATAAACGGCTACTAATCTGTGGATAAAAGAGCAAAACATCAGACTATAGTTTGTGTTCATTCTCGAACCCAATACGGATTGAGAACGGGTCACAGGGAATGTATTATTTGAGTGGTAATCAGAGCATCAAAGACCCTGTGTGAAGGACATCTGGACATCTCAACACTTGTGAGCATCGCTTGGCACTTTTTGCGGACCTGGTCGCTGGCTCTGGTCTCTGCTTACAGAGCATAATGAATGTGCTTACGAATTGGTTATTATATTTGAAGGCGTGGGGGCCACACGGAGACGGCGCCCAAGAACAGGGATGAGCTGGAGCTGAAGCTGGCGTTGGAGATGGAGATGGAGCTGGAGCTGGAGAGGCAGGACACGGCTTTGTTTGTTTGTTCTGTTGTTTGTTGGTTTGTGTTTGCTTTTGGCTGTTGCTCCTTTGCTCTCCTCTGCTCTGCTCTGCTCTGCTCTGCTCTATTCCCTGTTGACCTGCAAGCAGCAGCAGCAGCCCCACCACCAGCGAACAAATGGCTAAAAAGAAAATTGAGCGCAAAATGCTTAACAAATATTTTATGACGTTCGAAGTTCAAACGCTTAAATGTGGCAACATTGTTCTGGCACTCTCTCTTTCTCTCTCTCTCTCTCTCTCTCTCTCTGGTAGTTGCTGCGGTTGCTCTCTCTCTCTCTCTCTCTCAGTGCTTTTTGTAGCTGTTGCTTTTACTTATTTCGATACCCTTTGTCGAGGGACGGTATGATGATTGGGCATCCAAAAGCAAAGCAAAAGTGGGTACTGGTATTTCGATTCTCAATCTTCAATTCTCGAGCCGCTAAGTCGGTCCCAGAATTCCACAACAACGTCCACCGTTTTTAACGACACTTACTTTTCGGTCCCAAGATTCCAACAACAAATTCAATATGGATCTTCAAGGGTATAACAGGCTTCGATTCCTGCAAGTGGACATTCTTTTTCTTAACTGTTTGTTGCTTTTGTTGCTGGCAAATTACCCGCATCAAAAGCAGCAGCAGCAGCAGCAGCAGCAGGACGCAGGATGAGGAGAGGAACGCAGAACCAGAAGCAACTATTTCGTTGAGCATATTTTTGGTCCTGCTGCTGCTGCTTGCAGCCACCGCCTGCCTCGTCGTCGTCGTCGTCGTCGGCAAACAAAACAAAGGAGCGGAGCGGCGAGAAAAGGCTGCGTTGCCGAAGGAGGAAAAAATTGTTTGAAATTCCTAACAAAGCATTTTAACAATTTGCTGACATTATAACGGCGACAAGTTGAGCGAAGTCAATAAACTGTTAACTGAAACTGAACAAAAAAAAAAGAAAAATACTATTTATATATACGATACATACATATACACGGAGCAGGAAAAACAAAATGCGCCAAAGTGAAAAAAGTGCTGATAGTAATAGACTGGAAAGACGTGCATCAATAGCGCCTCAAATGCCCCATAACATTTCTCGGTCAACAGGAGTAGGGAGGGGGGAGAGGCAGGAGGCAGAAGGATGGTAGGATGGTTGGATGGTGGGATGGTAGAGGACCGTGTCATGGGATTGACGAAAAAGTTTTTAACGAAAATTCCCGCAGCAGCATCAATGTTTGGCAGCTGGCAGCATAAACGACATGAAACTTCATTAAAGCGATAAAAATCAGAATCGAGGTGGCAACCGAAATCCCCAATCCCCTATACCCTATCCCCACTATCCACTACACACTGCCCCGCCCCGAGGCACCAGGCACCAGGCACCAGCCCCCAAGCCACCTTGTAGCAGCTCTAGTCCCAGCCGTGCAACTCTGGAATGGAAGAGAATACAGGGAATGACAGACAGACTTTTGGATATTCTATCGATATAATATCATATTCCCAGATCGGTAGAACTAGTAGAAGATCAAATGAGAATCTGTTGGAAACTGAACTAATTTTGGTTAAGGACAAACTCCTTGACCAATTCCATATACCCGTTGGACAGAGCTTAGGGTAGCAGCAGCACAAAAACAACAGCGCCAGCTCCAGCGCCAACAGGGACCGGCTCTCAGCGAATCCGCTGTGCCCTGCGCTCTACAGAAAAAAAAAACAACCGCCGGATAGGGTGATGGAGGACGCATGGGCCAACAGGACTTTGGGGGGGGGGGGGCTAAACGAGGAACAGAGTATCATCAGCTAGACCAGGATGCAGGCAACGAAAAGTTATTAAATTTGCTCCGGCTTGTTTATGGAATAGTTAAATGGGATGCCTGACAAGACCAGAAACCAGAGTCCAGAAACCAGAGAACCTTTTTGCTATGCAACAGATTCCAGCAGCGTGCACACACACACACACACCTGATTATCAGAGGAGATGGTGTGTGTGTGTGTGTGTGTGTGTGTGTGTGTGTGGTGGTTGGTCCAGCCCCAAGCCATAGATTTACGACGGATTGAGTGCAGCATGTGCATTAATTATGAGAAAGAAAAAAAAAAAGCATATGATTTAATAGGTAGATGCTGCAGCAGATATTATATCATTCTTTACACGCTGATGATGGACATTGATGGACAATTATATACTGGAAACGTATATACAATAAATATATATTTATGTAATGGGACAATGCGACAGGTAAGCCGAATATGGGTCAGAAAATACAGGGACATTTTATCAGGCTTTCGAGAGGTGGGTACAGGGATCGTACAACTCTGGAAGCAATATGGATTGAACAATCTTTCGCATCTTTCAATGTGATATGCTCGACCACGACGACCCTGGTAGCGGACATAATGCGACCAACAAGGCTGGCTGCCAGCAACAAAGGAAAGGCATAATTTCAGTCATATCAAAAATAGTTGCTTCCCCCTTTTCACGCAATATATACATATGTATACATATACAAATGGGGGGAATAACGAAGAAGCAGCAGGGGGAGGAGGAGGAGGAGCCTAGGACTACATGGCACAAAAGAAATCAACTATTTTGATTGAACGCACACACACATGAGTGCACAGGAACTGAGCAGCGCAGCAGCACAGGACAGCGCAGCAGCACAGCGCGCAGGATAACAAAGATTCATAATTACGATAAACAACGAATGGCACTAGTCCCCACAGATTGGGGATTGGGGCCGAGAGGGGGTTTGGGGGGCAGAGCGAAAATGTGGCAAGAATCCACAGCTCTAAAGATAAGCAAATGCTCCGCCCCGGTTGAGGTTTCCTTTTTGTTTGCCACCGTTTGCTACTGCTGCTGTTGCTGCTTTGTGATAAATCACAAGGGGATGCCTCCTCCATCTTGAAGAGAAAAGAAAACTGAGATAGAGAACCCCAGAGTTGTGTGTGGTTTTTTTCTGTGCTTTTAATTGATATCGTTCGGCCATGATTTTAATTGAACAGCGGCTGGCCATAAACCAGCTAAAATTATCCCTACACATTGCATGGGGGACGTCATTCCACGCCACGGAATCGCCCAGGAAATGCTTGAAAGCGGTTGAAAGAGATTGCCAGGGAGCGGGCATGGCTCAACACTTTAACACTTCACTTCTTAGTATTGAATCTGTTATTGGGATACATCCTGTTCGAGGATAGTGCAGCTTCAGCTGTAAATCAATCTTCTAAATTTTCTGGTATGTTATGTTATGTTACATTATGTTAAATTAACACTATAACAGTCACTTCAACTGAATCATTTACATATGTTAATGTAAATGTTGGCTCCAAAAGGAAAAACTTTTAACGCGAAAATTTGCTTTTCTCCGCTTCTGGGAACAGCATCCGATCTCTTGGGAGAGGGACGAACGCAAGGACGTGTGGACGTGTGCCAGTGTGCACGTGTCCCCCTGGTTGTTTACCAAGCAATTAATTGGATTATCTAGCGCTGTGTTGTGTCACCGCACAACACCAACAAAATGTTTATAATTATAATTATTTTGATTTTTATTTTCATTTTCATTCGCTTACAATAATCAACATGTACAATGTACATACCTATGTACATATGCACGTATGCCATATAAATACGAGTATGCATGTATTCATGTCCGCATTGTGTACGTGCGGATAAAAAAAACAGGAGGAGAGCAGAAATAATTAATTAAAAATTATTATCTTGCGTGGAGGATCCTCCATCGAAGGCCAATCAATCGATGAGATGCGATTGCGATGCGATGCGATGTGATGCGATGCTGCTGCTGCATCTGCATTGCCATCTTGGCGGCCATTTTGCATTTGTGGGGCATGCGATACGGGGGCCGTCCACTTGTCAGCGGCATGGCATTTATGAGGCAGTGCCGCCCTCTCCCTACCGAATGGCAATGCACTTAGTTGGACAGGGACAGAGAGGAGGAGATTTTCGGGCTGGTCTGCTTTTCATCGCATGCTGTGCCTGCGCTTTTCATCTGCCTCTGTATACGAGAGTGTATCTGTGTGTGCGTATGTGCATGTGTACATGTGTGTGTGTGCTCTGGTCAAATGTGTGTTTGACATTTTCGTTATGTTCGTCGGATGGGGAGGGGGATTTCCTGGGGCTTGGGATCTGGAATCCGGGATCTGCTGGGGGGGAAAACGCTCACCATTAAATGCTACCAGCTGCTGATGCTTTCACCCCTGCCGCTGCAGCTGCCACTGCGGCATGCGGCGTGCTGCTGCTGCCGCTGCTTCTGCTTCGGCTGTTGCTGCCACACTTTTTGTGGCATAAACTGCTTTGGCTTTTGCATTTTGCATGAAATTCTCAAAATTTTGTGCATTTGTTGAGGTTGTTGTTATAATTTAGTTGGGAAATTGCTGTCACACCCATACAATCACGCACAAGCACGCACACACACACATGCCGGCACGCAATTAACCCACTGAGGACTACAGAGTTTTCACCTCAAAATCGAATTTAATAAAAACAAAAACTTTTCCTTTTAATATTATTTTTTTAAACGATAAATTATTTATATTAATTTATATTTATTAAAAAATATATATTAAACAATATACAATTTTAGATCTCCGCCCTAGGGTTAAGATTTTATACAATTTCAATTTAATTTCTGCGCTAAAAGAAAAAAAAAAACAAAAAACTGAAAAGGGGAAAATTAAAAACCGAAACTCATTCGCTTACGCGCTTTCGCTTGGCTTCAGTTTCAGTTTTCAGTTTTGGCTTTAATTTCTTTTAGCCATCCATCCGCCATCCGCCTTTGGCGCCCATCCCCCCACTCAGACCCGCCCACCCCTGTCTAGGCCAATTCCATGGCCATGGCCAGGGCCAGTAGTTAGACGGACGGTTTTTTGGGTGTTTTGTGTCAGAGTGTTGATAACATTTTAGGCCAGTGTCCAGAGAGGAGGAAAATGTGTGAGGGGTTGGGGAATTGCGAGGGCGGGGGCTGTGAATGTCGCAAATGGGTTTTTGGCCTGGCTGGCAAGTGTAATTTTAGCCAAAACGCGAATAGCGAATGGCGAATTGGATTGCGGCTTATAAGCACGTTTATAAATTACTGATTCGTCTATGAACTAGTCTGCTATCCAGAGAGCCATGGCCATATCCCGGACACAAACACACAGACACAGACACCGACACAGACACCGACGCAGACATGGACACGGACTCGGAGAGTTGTACCCGGAGCTGTAGCCAGAGCCAGAGCAGGGGCTTATGTCAGCAAATGAATAAATTAAATATTCCATCTCCATCATTGAAAATGCCCCACACCCCACTCCCCAACGCCCCTCCGCCCCCACACTCCACTGTTCATGCGCTCATGTGTGCGTTGGTTTAATTAACTTTTTTTCGCATTTGGTTTTGGCAGATTGTGAACTCCTAAAAATTGAATTTTCTGTTTTGTAATTAATTTGAATTAAAAACCAATTTTTAGTGCAAAAGAGAGGCAAACAATGGGGCAAGAGTGCACAAAAGCGGATTAAAGATAGGATGAAAAATGCATGAAAAATCCACCCATTGATGGCGAAACCCCAAGCCAAGGCTTAGTCCGGCTTAGGCCCTGTCATTTTGACCCTAATACAACAACTGACTTTTGCTATTTGGTTGATTATATTAATTAGATAAAGCGTCTATAAAATATCAGCTACGAAATCGGATATTCAAATGCCACTTGGTAACTGAAGAAGAATTTTATGGAGTTAAGGACTACTTAGTCCTTAAGAATCCCTACGGTGGCAGCGAAAATCTGTTCATTCTTAAGAAAATTTAGCACCGGTTCAACAGCTAGCGAAAACGAGAGTAACATTACTTCTCAGTGATCTGCACACTTACATACATATGCTCTTGCTGGGCCACAAGCTTTTGCTTTCGTTCTTTGCTGGACGATTGAGAGAGAGGGGAAACAAAGGCTCCGATCTGCAAGCGGAGCTTTGACGAGCTTTGATGCGCTGCTGCTCTGCTGCACCGCTCTCACCTGAACACGCTCTTTTTCGGGCAGGGAGAGGGAAAAAGCTTTTTAGCAGCCCATGCTGCTGCATTCTTATCTGTCTGTTCCGTGAATTGCGATCGCGCCGAGAGAGAGAGAGAGAGATTGGAAGAGAGCGGAAACGAAGACCGATTGCTAAGCGGAGCTTTGGACATGCACATGCTTGCACTCTCAGTAATCATCAGTAATGATCAGTGCAAAAGGGAACAGGGAATTCATATTCATACAAGAACAGAACAATGACCCGAACAGAAAATAATACTCAATGCTACGGCATTATGGGAACAGGTGAGTCTTTCTGTCTTGCATTACTCTTTATACGGATTTTCTCTAAAATTTGTCTTAGTACTTCACATATATGTACATATGTACATATAAATACATATTTGTATATTTTCCATATGGGTGTGTTTCCTATTTGAAATCTGCAGACGAAGCCTATATTTAAATTTCCAATCTCTCTCCAATCAAAGAGAATAAACCGGAGAAAAAAGCAATCGCTTGGAGCGTAATCTCCGACCAATTAAAATCAAAACTTTCATTTTCACTTTTCCCATCCAATTTCCGTTTCACTTTCCAATCGGTAGAACCAACAATTCAAACATCATTCGAAACTAATTAAAAAATACATAATTCAAGGTATTGTTTTGCACAACAACCAAAATATTGAATTTGAAATAAAAACCCCCACCCCCGCCCCACCCTGGAGAGGAGTTGAATGTTGAGGGAGTGGGAGTGGCAGCCAAGCGGGTTGCCCTTTTGAATGTGTGGTTTTCGTTTATCTTTTCGTTTATTGCAGATACAGATACATTTACGGCTTTTATACATATGCTGGATGTGGCAGAAGGAGCAGGAACAGCGCCGCAGTCAAAGGCATCCGCAGTCCAATAACCGATTAATAAATATGCGCAAATTTTATTTTAATGCCTTTCCCTCGGCATCGAGAGAGAGAGAGACAGAGAGAGAGAGCGAATGCCATGCAGCCAATCCACACGTGAATTATGACCTGGCTGGGAAGCCTCTCGTTTTTGGGCCATGAGCCTTTTATGGCCATGGGAAGTTTGCAAAATTGGCCACAAATCGTGCGAGAATAGCAAACACTTGACTGGCCTTAGATGTTTGTTTCGCTTTTTTTTTTGGTGCCGAAATATGCAGGCAGGAAAAATCAATTAATTTAAATATTTATTGCCACACTTGTGCCACATTAATTCGTTGATTCGCCTCAATTTTTGGTGTGCAAATGTGTTGCCGCAAAATGATTTATGCCATGGATTTTGTGACTCTGCAAAGATGCTCTTAATGGATTCTCCACCCCCCTACCCCTCTCATTCTCTCTCGGTCTGTCTCTCTCTGTGTCTGTGTATTTGCTTTTGGTAGCAGAACTGTTCTCAGGGGGTGGCAAGGCTAGGTGCGCTGGGGCAAACATTTTTGGATACATTTTGTATCACTTATCGTGGAAATTATTCAAAATTATTTAAAAATTGTGAAAAATAAATGAAAACGGACCACAGATTCTCCTTAATGTATTCCAATTCTAAAATTATTATAAAATAAAATTAACAAATGTTTAAAATTATTTTGTTTAATTAAAATATAATGAAAGTAATAAAAAATGTA
Source organism: Drosophila athabasca (assembly GCA_008121215.1). Classification (NCBI taxonomy): domain Eukaryota; kingdom Metazoa; phylum Arthropoda; class Insecta; order Diptera; family Drosophilidae; genus Drosophila; species Drosophila athabasca. The sequence goes on along the minus strand of CM017796.1, from coordinate 5,225,509 downwards.
TGTGTAAAATCATGTTAAATTATTATCCTAAATTAAATAAATCAATAAAATTGATTAAGTTCCCAATGAATTTTTCAATGAGGGTAAGACAAAACCTCAGTGGTGCCCCCCAATCTCTCGTAGAGCATTGAAAATTCGTTGCTATCCCATTCCATAGAAGACCACTCCACTCGCTTGTTTATTTTCATTTCGAGATCTTCCGCCTCATTTGGTTCATATTTGGCATCAGCACTTGGCATTGTTGTTGGAGCGAGCGTTTTGAATGGCAATTAAGTGGAGGATGAAAAACAGTCTGAAACACACCGCACAACAGACACACACACACATACAGAGGCACACACAGTGGCACACACAGAGGCACACAATTATAAACACGTATACGTGTAGGTGTACGTCGCCGAGAGACAGCACTTGGGCAACTCAATTTGCACTTCATCTGTCTATTCTCTCAGTATCTGTATATGTATCTATATCTGTATCTGTATGCTGTGTGTGTGTGTGTGTTGCTGGTAATTGCTAATTGATTTTGCCATATGCATTAGTTGATACATTTATAATTATGCTTTTCAATTGTCGGCCATTTGAAGTGCTTGCAACTCGATGAGGCATGAATGCCTTATGCCTTAATGCCCCCCCCTCTCCAAAAAACATTTCACCATTCCGGCATTGGCATTAAGTGATTGTGGGATCAGCAATGGCTGGAAAAATTGGGGACTCAGTTCTGTGGGGGGAAGGGGGGGATTGTGTGCTGCTTTAATGCGGATGCTTGATGTGGTGCTGCCATGGTGCCATGCAGAAAAACCACTCTAAACTTTATTAATTTTAATTAAAAACACTCCACTCATTTTGAGGGTTAAATGCTCTTTCACTTCTATGTCTCTCTCTCTCTCTCTCTCTGTTTGTCTCTCTGTCTGTGGGTGTGTGTGCGTGACCAGAACTTCCTTTTGGCTCTTCTTTGGGCCGCCGCTCTCTGCACGCCGGCTGCTGCTGGTTTTTATAAGCCACAGAACACTCGACTGGCCAGCAGGCGGTGAGAGCAGTTAAAAACAAGAAAGCCATCAACAAGAAAACTTACTCCTTTTCGCACAAAAACAAGGTAGCAACGATTACTTGAATGCCCTATACGCAAAGTGTTGGGTTGGCTCTTGAGGTTGGCTCCTCTCAAGTGGATAAGTCCCTAAAGAAATGCATCTACTAAAATTAATTGAACAATATTTATAGTAGAATAAAGATAAACAGATAGAAAGAGCATCCCTGCGTCCCCGTTAAGGCCCTTTGAAAATATATGTAGGTGAAAAATCTGAGCTAAACTTTTGTCCAAAAGGCGTAAGACGTTTTGTGTATTTGCTGGGTCCAGAGGGAGTCCAGGGATGAACAAGGGTTGGCAAGGGCTTCCCAATGCAGCAGCGGGGGAAAGCGCGAAGAGCGGCATGGAGCGGGGGAATGGTAGGAAGCGCCACGAGTTTCTTGTTTATTGTTTTGACGGCGTGCGCGGCAGTTGGTCGCTTAAGGCCATAAAAAGCAAAGGTGCCATGACAATAAACAATAAAGGAGTGCCGGTTGTCCCCAGTCCCCAGTCCCCACGAAAATCCCGACAATTGTTTTATGCAAAAATGTACAGCTTAAAAAAGAAATTATCTTTATTAATAAACGGAGAACAAAAAAAAAAACGAATGTACAAAATGGAATTATGAATCTTACGTGCACTACGGATCTATGAACTATATGGATCGTATTCTTATACTACAGATATGGATAATGCTGGGATCTCAGATTAGGTGGCTGCTGCTGCTGTTGTCGCTGGGACAACGGACGCGGCACTGGAGGTCCTGGCCATGCGGCTGAGTGGACCCATGCAGCTGAGCAGAACGGGCAGCAGGATCAGTCCGTGGGCGGCCCCGATGAGGACAATGCCCAGATACATGCGGAAGTAGAAGACCTGGAAGACCTGGGAGTTGGAGAAGCCCAGGACCACGATGCCGGCGAATTTGGTCAGGGTGATGCCCGAGAGGACGCTGCTGCCCGTGACGTTCAGCGAGTGACGGGCCCGCTCCTGGGCCGTGCCCTCGGCCCGCTTGAACGACCTCACGATGTGCGAGACGAACTCGACGCCGATGCCCACGCACACGACGAGATTAACCAGGGAGATGGCATTCAGATTGATGCTCCAGGCCCACATCATTCCGCCCATATTGATGAGGATGCAGATCACCATGAAGAGCACAATCAGCGCGGAGGTGATGTCCAGGCCGGTGATGAGCAGCGTGACCACAAAGATGGCCACCAGCGACATGCCCAGCGAGAAGAGGGCGTCCTCCCAGATGGTCAGATACTGCTCGTAGAAGATGTAGAACACGCAGTAGGCAAAGATCTCGGCGTCCACCTGGTTCTCGGCAAACATGGCATTGATCTCGCCCGCTATGCGCCGCACCTCCCGCAGCTGCGAGTAGAACTCCTCGGAGGTCGTCGAGGTGATCGAATACTGCAGGAAGTACGTATCCTGAACTGTGGACATGCCCACGTCATCTATCGTATAGATGACGGCCTGTAAAGCGAAGCAACAGATGACTCTTTAATCGGTCTAATTTCTTTTTTTTCAGTGTACTTACGTCCGCATAGGAAGCCCGGCCCGCCTTGGCGCACTCCGCATCGGGCAGGTCGAAGAGGAAGTAGGGCAAGTACTTGCTAAATGTCTCGGGAGTGGGTCTCAGACCATCCTCCGTGAATTCCCGATCGCAGGGCAGGCAGTCTTCGCTCTTAGAATCTAAGAACATATAATAGGTTATCTATAGAACAATTGTTGGGACAGTGGGGGGCACTTACTACTCGAACAGAAGCCTAGCGTGGTCACATTGTACTTGCAGCAATCGATGATGGCCAGCCAATCGATGTAGTCGTCCAGCCAGGAGGAGGCGGGTCGGGCGAGACTGGTGATTTCCGGGTAGCGGGATTGCGTATAGAGCTGGACGGAGAGCGAGTCGTTGTTGCACTCGACGCCGCCGCAAATGAGATTCTGCTGCTGCTGTTGGGTGAAGTTGAGGCCGGGCTTGAGCACCCAATAGACGGGGGCGCCCATGGCCAGCAGATCGACCATATAGCGGAAGTACTTGACCACATGCGAGTCCTTGGGCATGGACATCTCCTGATCCAGGCCCTTCTCAATCGAGGGCACCACCATCAGTGATAGGCACGTGATGACTGTGAACAGTAGCAGCACGGTCACTTTCACGGGTCTGAAATGAGACCCGACGATACGTTAGAAACGTTATAAGGGAAGATTGGATGTGCCCTTACTTGGACAGCAGGAAGGGTGAATAGAAGTTCTTGAACATCCGCTCCAGCACGCCCACATCCTTGGGCGCATCGTCCTTGGCCTTCTTCTTGGTCTGCACACAGCACAACATGTCCAGTCGTCCGTCCAACACGCGCCTCTCATCGATGGCCATCAGGGCCACGAATGCCGTGATCTGGAGGAGAAAGTCGAGCAGGATGGCCGCCGCCGCGTACATGGCGAATGTCTTCACCGCCGGCATATCGGACATGGCCCCAATGGCAAAGCAGGCGAATTCACTGCCCGCCGTCTGAAGGATCGACGGACCCACCTGGCCGATGGCCTCGCCAATGGCCTCGTGGGTGGTCTCGAAGCGACTGTGATCCAGCCGCTGGAACGTGTGCACCATGATGAAGATGTTGTCCACGCCGACGGCCAGCACCAAGAAGGGTATCACCTCGATGGCCAGCATCGTAGTGGTCACATTCATGTAGCCCCAGAAGCCCAGACTGCAGGTGACCGAGGCCAGGACAATGACAATCCCACCGATGGCCAGCATGATGCGGGACTCGAGCAGGAATCCCCGACAGCTGCGGATGCGACCCAGGGCGATGGCCACGTAGACGAACATCACCAGATAGCTGATGACCACAGTGCCCACCTCGCCCTCGGACAGCTCCACGATGGCATCCTGAATGGATCGCTCTGCCGAGTAGGCAATGTCCAGTCGATCGCTCTTGTAGTCCCTCAGGTAGTCCACGAATAGCTTCTCCCACTTCTTGTTGGGCTCCAGCTTGGAGGCGTCGTTCTGGTTCTTGCCGAGGAACGTAAGCACCAGTCCGGTGGCCATCAGGTAGTCGGGATCCTCGCCCACGGCCACCTTGGGCATGCCGCCCACAGCGATGCCGGGCTCAATGGGACCGCCATAGGTGCCAAAGCAATCCTCCAACATGGGTACTCTAAATGGTGCATTTAGGAGTAGGACTTAGGGTATACTGGAGCCAAGCAGAGATCTCTGTTACGTGTACGTACCGCAGACAATCCTCGAGCTTGTTCAGATAGTTGATGGTGTAGCCGTTGTTATCTACATAGGAGTTGTTGAACACATCCATGTCGTGCTGGAAGTAGCCGTAGATCGACTGAATCACGCAGTCATCCACAGTGGCCGTTTGGCCCGCCAGCAGGACCGGTGCATAGCAAATTTTGTCCATGCCCTCGCCATCGGCCAGGCCCAGACTCATGATGACCTCCTGCAGCTCGAAGACTTCCTTCAGGAAATTGTACTCGTAGGCGGGACCGAAGTTCAGCAGTCCGCTGGCCGCCTCATGGGTGAACTGGGCAAGAAATCAAAACGAGGATTCGGTTAAGGATTTGAGCAGGGATTTGTTTTAAGGGCTACCATACATTGGTCTGATTGATGGCCTTGATGAAGATCTGGTTGGTGCGATAGAAGGGTCCAAAGTGCTGATCGAAGTAGTCCTTCTCGATGCGTGTCTGGCTCTCGTCGCCAGCCCACAGCTCCACGGGATCTGTGGTGATGCTCATGTACCGGATGCCATACGATATGCCTGCGATGGCCCAGGAGCAGAGGGCCAGGACCAGCACGGGATGCTTGGCACAGAAAGTGCCCCACGCCCGGAAGCCAACATAGAAGAATTCACCAAACAGCGTGGGCATGCAGAGGCTCGGCGGTGCGGTGCGGCCAAGGGAACCCCAGCATATCAGCACGGCGAGTACGAGGCCCAGGGTCAGGGACACAATGAAGGTCACGCCGTATAGGCCGGCTATCTTCCAGAGCTCTTCTGGACCCGTGGGCGCCTCCGTCAGCGGACACGACTCCTCGCAGTCGATGCAGGCACAGGCATAGCTGTCGTCGTAGCTCTCGCTGCAGTCCAGGGGGAACAGCTTCAGGTACTCCTCCTGGGAGCCCTCCTCGGCGTCGTCCGACCATATGTACGTGATTTGAAAGGGCACATAGTCGCCGCTCACATCGCCCATGAACTCGTACCACCTGCGGTAGCTACAGGTCTTGGCATTGTAGGCGCCACACCCCAGATCCATGGCCGGGCGACCTGTCTGGGTGTGCTGGATCCCGGCACAGCTATTGTAGACCTTCTGGACCGTCTCATCCGATATTCTGTACTCAATGGAGTGAACGTACTCCACGCCATTCTCCAGGAACTCATTGTTGGCCGTGAGGAAGAGTGTGTGGTTCTTGGCACAGGTCATGGCGCACACAGTCTGTCCCATGTTTCTGGTGCATGTGGGACACCTGGAGTACACACCGTCCGCCTGGGACAGGCCAGCGTCCATGGTATAAATCTGATTCTCATCGCAGCACAGCTTCAGCTCCTCCTCTCCGCTCTCTCCCTTGTACTCCTTGTAGAGGACGGGACAGCGGCGGGCGAACACGGCCTCGGCCGCGGGACTGTTGAGTGGCCTGGCCGGTGCCGTGTCCGCCAGATTCTGCCAGTGATTGCCAACCTGATGGCTCTGGCCATACCAGATGCAGCCCAGTTCCTCTGGCTCTGGCTCCTCCTGAGCTATGCACGGCCCAAGGCCGCTGGCCAAGAGGCCACAAATCAGCCACAAATATTTCATATTCATTATCACAGAAAGGCTCGAAAAAAAACAACGAAAACCGAAACGCTTTTCGGTCGGGAGCGCGTCAAACATCTCGTGCCGGCAGCACACCAATAACTAAACCCAACTGAAACACTTGGAGCCTGGAGCCTATCAATGAGCTATCGAACTCAATGGAGTAGAGTGTTGGCGATAAGATACATACGATTCCCCACTAGTTTCGGTGATTAACTATCACCACTGCGTGTGGGCTTATCTCCTGCGATAAGCTTCTGAATTCTGATGATTGCCGATGTTTCTGTTTCTGTTTCTGTTGCTGCCAAACAGCACTAATGGCTCTGCAATTGCCCTTATCGTTGAGGGGATTAACGGGCTTCTGGGCTAGAGGTTAGGTCGGGGCACATGACGACAAGGATCGTGACAAATGAATCCTTTTTGAATCAGATTTGGTATTTAATTGATTATTCTTTAAAAATGCTTTAAAGTTTAAGAATTAAATAAATTAATAAAATAATAAATAATTAAAATAAATTAAATTGAATTAAAGTCAATTTAATGTTTCAATAAATACCAAATAAAATACATATACGATTATCAAAAACTTGTTGCTTTATTCCTGAGATTATATTTTATTATATTTTAATTTCGATTAACAATTAAAACTAATTAATTAAACACTTCTCTTTACAGGTGAGCGAAATTATCGTTTTTGGCATAGGATTGGGTACATTTAAAACAAAGTAACAAGATATAAGATCCACAGATATATTTCCATTACTTTCATTTTGTATAGTTCTCCAGTAACTTCCAAGAATAAAACCCCCTTCTTCCATGGAAAACCTATGCCAACCAATCAGCTCCAGCCAGAACCAGCCCAAAGTTTGATCAGTTTCTGTTCTGGTATTTCTCAATGAATCATTCATCCGGCCACCGTCCACCGTCCACCGTCCACCGTCCACCGTCCACCGCACACAACATTGTCTGGCGGGGGGCCCAGGGGGCAGGGCAGATGGCGGGGCAAGGCGGTTGACAAGACGGACAAGCCTAAGAGCCAGATTAAGAATTAGTCGGCGACGTTGCCGTGCTGCCGCTGAGGCGGCAATATAATTTTACGGCGCTGGAGGGTCTCGAGAGGTGCGACATATCGCCGATCGCCTCGAATGTCGAACAGGTGTTCAATAGCCGCTGCCGCCGCCGCCACCCAGCCACCCACCCACTCACCGAACTGAAAACAGAAAACAGAAAATAGAAAATAGCGATCACAATTCAACTGCCAGCTGCCGGCTGCCTTCCACTGGCCCCAGTGTACAGCTCCGATAAGCCAAAGATATAAGCTCCAGGTGTCGGCACAGGTGCGCTGCTCTAGCCAGGGGAAAAGTCGGTAAACCCACGAATACATACGAATAATTACCACTCGTAAAATCACTCTGATAACATTGATTGCAACTAAATTGAGCCATCAGGGTTAATTTGCACTATTTTTTAAACCGTTTGGAAATCTGCACAGCTTCATAAATTATATATGTATGTATATATATAATCAGCCGATTTGTGGGCAGAATTAACAATGAGCCCCAGCTCAAGGCCAGGGCTTATTCTGACTTTTGGCATTCTGTTAAATGCTAAGCCACTCTGGGAGAGATACAGGAACCGGGAATACCAGGAATATCCCCTGAAACGCATATGATTTGAGTATTTTTCTTGAACATTTTCTTAATTTGTTGATTTTTTTTACATTTTATAATTTTGAAATACAAAAAAAACCGAAAAACTAAAATTTCAGCTATGTATGGACTGTACGTGGCATTCGTTATATCTTTGGTAGTTTATTGGATTGGGTGTGTTAAGTGGATCAGCCCACGGCGTACTCCTTGATGGCCACCTCCAGGTAGACGGCTTCGGTGAAGCCATTGCTGAGGACCTTCATGTCGTGCTCGGAGATGCGCATATAGTTTTTGCCCGAGGACATGAAATCCGCACAATTGTGGGACATGCTCAGGTCGCGCACCTCCATGATGTTGCTCCGACTGATGTCGAGACGGCGATTGAAGGTGGTCATCATCACGTGCACGGTCCGAGGCAGCTTCACGGTGGCCGCCCACAAAGCGAACACATCTTCGTCTTCATCTTCGTTCACGTGCTGGCGCCCGTGCTCGGTGTGGCCACTGACGGCACTCAATTTGTTGCGGCAAATCATCACGAATACGGGCAGATGACCCTCAAAGCGGGCATAGGGTTCGGGCAGATGGGCATTGGCCACCGGCAGGAAAAGCTTCAACGGCAGCGAGGAGGCGTCGCCCTTGGTTCCTCCATAAACCATGCAGGCCATGCAGGTATTCCGGGCCAGCCTAAAGGTGGTGGGATTGAATATCAGCAGTAAGCTGTCGTCCTCGAAGACCTCGGTGATGTCCAGGCTGTGCCGCTGTTTGAGGTGCGAGCGGCAGAAGTGTCCCAGCAGATCGGCATTGAGCAGCGCGGGGCAGCTGTTCAGACGAAAGGGGCAGCGGTGTTTGACCAGATTGTCCGAAACGCAGTAATACGGCCGAGTGCCGCCTCCATTGGTGGCCCTCAGGCGGGTCTCGTACTGTGATTCGGCGGTGTTCTGCAAGGTCTGTATTTGTCGCAGCCTCAGCAGCAGATCCTGGGATATCTCCTCCCTGGAGAGCTTCGAGAACTCCTCCGTAAAGTATCTGGCCCGCTCCATGGCGTACTTCACAGAGTCGCCCTCGAAGATGGGCGCCCCGGCGGATCCGGCATGAAGCATGTCGATGGGCAGGAACTGCAACTTATCCATTTTGCTGTAGAGTCCACCTTCCAGTGGTGGCTGCGGGTCCCCAATCAGTTCACTTGAGCGCCACAACTCGACGATGACGGTCTTGGAACTGAGCGGCATGGGCAGAAAGTGGGGCGGCTTTGGATCGATCTCCGATTGGTCCTTGCTTGCATTTCTAGGTGGACGCATGCCCGCCTCCGAGACGGTATCCCCAGCTTCAGCTTTGCAGTGCGGGCATCTCCAAATGCTTGTGCCACCGTCCGACCTATCCGTATGCTTGTGCCCTGGACTTGTACTATCCCCGGCGGGTGGATCGGCTACGACGACCTTCTGACGCTCTTGTCTATCGGTATGGGTAGATGCGACAACATTTTGGGACCTACCGCTCCTCTGCCACCTCATGCCCATGTTCTCAGCTGCAACACTGCCCTCTTGAGGCGACTGCTGCACTCGCGATGATATCTTCTTTGGCCGAAAGTGCTTTTGCATTACACTGTGGATCACAGTCCTATCGTTGAACTGCAACTTCACCAAAACTGGCGTCTGTGGCCACGGATCTTCGCAAGCTGTATAGCATTCAGTGTCCTCCCACATTTTCCTTGGCGAATCCTTTTTAAATGGGGTGTATGACTGTTCTACGGGATCCAGAAGAAGCCGTTGATCTGTCTCTTCTGTCTCCTGTCTGGCCGATGTCTGGGGCGATTCAGAGCATGGCTCCCGGGCCGAGTAAAACTCGGTGGCGCCAGAGCGATCGGACAGAGGTGGGTCTGGTGGAAAAGACCGCGACGTGTAATATCTGGGAGATGATAGTTCGTCGATCGTCGATGGATCGCGCGCAGTGTAACACTGTGAGCGCTCCGATATTTCTTTCGGAGTTCTATATTTCCTGGGAAAATCCTCCGAAAGAAAGTTTGCTATTGGCATTCCAGACGACACCGAAGTTGGTGTCTGGAATGGAGGAGGAGACCCACATGGCCTCTCCTGCGACTGCTCCAGCTTCTGGCTATTGTTTTTCTTTACTTTTGGCCGCCGTCTGACTTGTACCATTGCCACAACCGCTGCCTTAGAGGGTGTTTCCAGAACGGCCTCCTCTATAGTTCGAAAACGAAACTGAGCCATCGACTCTGCTCCCGACCCCTGCTCTGATTCCGACCCCAACTGCGACTGCTCTAAGGCATAAGCTCGTAGGACTGCAGCCCTATATGAAGTATTTCCACTTGAGGCGCCATATGACGTGTAGGCAGAGGACTCGGATTTCCACCGAGAGCTGTCTGGCGACGGAGAATACCGGGAAGATGGAGACAAGGAAAATGGAGGTTCCTCTTGCATGGACACGTATGAAGTTGGAGGTGAATGACAAGACTTGCACTCAGAACTGGACGAAGCCTCTGACTTACATTCGTCTTGTTGTTGTTTGGCAGGACTCTGTGTCATCGCATCGGACTGGTACCGATCCACGACTGGTGGCACCACCTCTGCAGCACTTGGTGTCGCTGAACATTGAAGATTGGCCTTTGGATGCAAGCAGGATAATACCGAATGGTAGGTTTCCGACTCCGAGAGGCACGTGGCGCTTGAACTATCCGGACTTTTATACCGATGGTATAGGCACTTCGACTTGGCCCGAGACCACACGTCGATAAGTATCTCGGAAAATATCTTATCTTCTGCTTTCCGGCATTTGGCACATGCAGACGTCCTGGGGCCGGAGGTGGAGGTGGAGGTGGCGATGAAGCTGGAGGCTTCCGTCTGCGAACGTCTGCACCGATGTTCGTATTCCCCCTGCCTCTGAGACCAGATTTCAATGAGTGGCGTTGCTGCCGTCGTTGTTGTTGTTGGTTCCGATTGAAAACCAGGCTGGCCATTCAGATCGGGGTGCTGTTGCCCCCCACACGGGGACTCTTCTGGCAGTGGTGCTGCTGCTGCTGTACAGAAGAGGGACTGGGCCTGGGACTGAGTGGCTGACTGAGTCACACCAGACTCCTGTGGCCCCGTCTCCATCTGAAGGGGCTGCTGCCAGTCTGGTTCCTGTCCCTGTCCATGTCCTCGTACGCTCGTGCTCTCTGAACAGCTCGGATATTCTCTGGAGCGTACTCTACTGCCAAAATGATAAGGCTCATCAGTAGCAGTGGGATGGGACGTCTCGTGTGGTGCTCTGTTCGTCTGTTGGTTCCGAGCTTGTTGCGAAGTGCTCGGCCGGTCGTAGGTCGGACTCCAGTTAGGTATCGGCTGTTGCAGCAGTAAGCTTTCAAGTCCGGCAAAATCCGCCATTTCATCTGACGTTGGTGACCCTTGATCTTCGGTCCGATGGCTCGATTCCCATTTCATCCTTCGGAAGGAACAATATGGTAGCGTACGACAGCTGCTGCTGCACGAATATTGATGTGGCGTCTCTTGTGGCAAGGTGATCCGGCCACTTGTGCTACCCCATGCGGGGTTCCGACGGCCGGGTACGTAGTATTCAAAGCTACTCGAAGTATCGGTACCCAAACTAAGATCTTCATCGATTTCAAAGGCCGATTCAGCCGATTGATCGTCTTGCTTCTGGTCTGCTTCCTTCATCGATGGATCATATTTTTCCTGCGATATATTCTCCGCGGCAGTCGTCGGTAGTCCCACACCTTCAAATTGTTATGATTATGAAATATTATGAAAAGTATCAAGAAAATAATAATTTTGCTGTTCGGTTACCAGCATTCTCCCGTTTATCCGCATCCGAGTCCGTATCCAGAGATCTCACCAAATTCAAATAACTGTAGGCCACGTCATTCAAAATGTGAATTGTGCTGGGTTTGGCTAGAAGAGGTATAGAAAAGGTATAGTGTAGCTGAACAGCAGTCAGACCTAGAAAGAGGAGGAGACATTGAGGAGCATATGAGGAAGGATGTCCTGCTAGCAGGAATCCTCGTTGGACATCATAGAGATGGATAGTTTGTTAATAAACGGAATGGAAAGTTGGATGGATTGATATGTACATTTATCGATGGTTGAACACACACGCACACACACATATATGTACATACATACATATGTGCGGAGCAGCAGCTTCTAACACAGCAACAGCGCTGTTAACAGCGTGAAAATTCCCTGTTAACAGCGGTGTCCCACGTTAACAGCCTGTTACCGCTTCCGTTAACAGCTCTGTGAGCGGACTCGCTCTCGCTCTCAAGATCCGCCCAGCTCGTTGGCTCCCGAATGAAAGCACTTACCACCGGCATCAGTAGGGCATTGCTGCTGTTGTTGTTTCCTTGCCCAGGGGAATGCCTTAGCGTCAACATTTTCTAGTCCCATTCTGCTTAGCGGTGCTGCAGTAGTCGCAGCCGTTGGCAGCTCATCCACCGCACGTGGAGGATCCATTTCTATGTCACTATCGCTCGGATAATAAAACCTGTTGCCCCGCAGCGACGGTACCATTCCTTCTTTAACTGAATAATCTAATTTTTTATCCATTTTGTCCAAAAAACTAAAAACGAGTGAAATATTTCCGAAACTTCAATTTAAAGAGAATAAAAAGAAAAACTAAAACCAAATAAAAGTATATCTCAGTGGTTCCTAACCTTTTGGCAATTAGTTTTTCAAAATAAAAACTTTTATCAGAATATTTTGTTTGTTTAAGTCTTGGAAATAGAGAAATTACTTTTAGTTGTGTTTCGTTTCAGGGTGTAATAAATACTGACGTATTTCGATGTGGGGAAAATTCCCCAAAATCCTTCGGAATTTACGAAAAAAAATATATGAAATTTGGTGCAAGGTTCTCTTGGAAAAAGTTGTCAAATATTGGAATGGATACATGTAGCTGGAATCAGGCTGAGCTTTCGATTGAATTCGATGCGTGGGATCATCAAATAAATTCATATTTTTAGAAAGAGTCGCTCTCTGAATAAAACTAAAAAAGCTTTCCATCGGGGGGTACATTTTCATTCATATCAAATCGAAGGCCAGTTTGGATCCAGTGGATGGAAAGATCTATGTATTTGGAGCTGCTCCAAGTAATCAAATTTGCGAATCCGTATTTAATCGCGCAGCGCAGAAAAGCGAACCGCCTGCCTCTGCAGATCGTCGGCATAGAATGGATTTCCATTGGGTTGATAGTGGGTGAGAGTGGGAGAGCGAACGGACAGCATTTTGGACAGCGAAAGCTTTCGGCTGTTAACTGTTAACAGACTGTTAAGCTTGTGCTCTGCCTCTCACTCTCTCTCTCTCTCTCTACGTTTCGCTCTCGTCGTTGCTGCTGTTCTCTGTTGCTGCTGCTGCAGCTGCTGCAAGCTTTGGCTTTATTTATTTTTTATTTGCCAGCCCAAAATGCTATTGAACTCTCACGCATTTGCACACCTACACACACAGGCACCTACACACACATAGCAAAAACACGCAAATATGCACACACACCTACACAGCCACACAGCCATGCACAGATACTCTCCTCAGGCCCACAAAAACACACACGTGGAGGCATGGCATTGATATTTTCTGCATAATTTCAGGATAATTAATATATGTTTTCCAAGATAAGCTACGAATATTTGCAATATACAAAAAATAATCGAAAATAAAATAATACATAAATGCCAAACAAGAGAAAAGTAAAGCCGGATAGCCGGGGAAGTCGGCTTTTTAAAAGGCAACATCCACCGGCCGGACACGTGTCCTGAAAATCCCAGACCTACATCAACAAAACACCCGAAAAGCGGAGAAAACGCCGAGAAATGCCGTTACCCGAAGCTCACGGCGGCATCGTTAATGCGCATCTGCAAAGCTCTCTTTTGCTGCCTGCCTTTTCTCCCGGTACTAACACCCGGCACTCGGCACCCGACACCCGACACCACCCCCCAGTATCCCTCACTATTCTAGAAGGACCTTCTGTGAGCCGCCGCATCTTCTGCACCTGCACCTGCTCCCTATCCACCATATGTATATACCCTGTACCTCTGCCTGTAACACTGTCTCTGAAGACATTCTCCAGGCAGCTTGTGTACCGTAGGCATCAGTATACCCTGTACCCTAATGGGTCCACCGATTTACGTATATGTATGTATGTATTTCATCTGAGCCCCTCTCTGGCACGTAACATATTTGATCCTCTGGAGCACTTCTTTATACCCTGTACCTCACTACTGCACCTCTGTATACCCTTTACCCTGATACTCGATACTCGATACGCGATACCCTCTACCCTGCTTCCCCTCTCTCCATCTCGCAGTCCTTCATGGTTCGCCTCAATCTGTGCCTGTTCCCGTTCTTTCAACGTTTTTTGTTTTTGTGTTTCCCCACTCTCTCTCTCTCTCTCGCGCTCTTTCCCTCTCCCACACTCGCTTCTTCTGTTCGTTCTTGTTGTTGGTGTTTTTTTTTTTTTGGGTTTTGGTTTCATTCCAGGCGCATTCTGGAAAATTGTGTCAAGCTGACGACACAATTTTCAAATCGCATGCCCGGAGTTGCAGTTTTTCCCTGCTGCAGAGAGTCAGTCCCGATAGAGACAGAGCCAAAGAGAGAGTCAGAGAGTTGCATACTAAATACTCTCTCAAAGAGAGAGAGAATGAGAGTGCCGAGCCGGATTGCGGGCTGGCTGGCTGGCTGGCTTCTTTTGCCGGCTCTTCTGCGGTGTGTTCCTGTGTGTTCGTGTGTGTTTCTGTGTGTGTGTGTGTGTGTGTGAAGCATTGCACAAATAATAACGGTAATGGTTAGGCCGCCCGCCGTCTAACGGTACAGTAGCCCAACAGGAAGTGGTGCATTAACACGCGCGCCGATATTCTTCCTCTCAGAGCCGTGCTTTTAACCCACTAAAAACGTAACTTTTTCGGCGTAATAATAATAAGAATAATAATAATAATAACAATAACAGAGAGAAAGAGAGAGGCTTCAAGAGTGTGTGTGTGTGAGTGATAGAGAGGGAGAGAGAGAGGGGGAGAGAGAGCGGTATATTCAATGCGGCATTCGATTGCATCACCTCCCAACAACAAAAACAGGAACACAACAACTCTTTTTTGAGAGCTGCTGCCTTAACCTTTCAACCGTCGACGTCAAAACTATGACGTCGTCGCATGCAGCATGCCCCACTGCGACCTGCAACCTGCAATCTCTCTGCTTCGTGTGCGTGCGTGTGTGTGTGTGTGCGTTTGTATCGGGTATTGTTTTAATTTGTTTTTTGTTTAATTTTTTTTGTTAAATTCACAAATTTTGATTGCGGCAAAAAACGGGCAACCAAAAACATCGAAATGCAAACAGAGGCCGGCTAAATCAGAGAGCAGAGAGAGAGATAGCAAGTCAGAAGACAGAGAGGGAGAGCTAGGATGACAAAACGTGGACAGCACGTGCAGCAGTCGCAGCTTTTTTTGTTTTGTCTTTTTTTTTGTGTGTTGGTTTTTGTTGTTTTTGCTCGGCTCTCGGTGTGAATGCCTTCTGCACACGAGACAAAATCGTGTGTTTTTTTTCGGTGTTGTCCGTCGGTCGGTCGGTCGGTCGGTCGGTCGGTCGCCGTTGACGCAGATGCCGACGCTGACGCTGACGCTGACGCTGGCAGTGCTGTTACTGTTAAAACTTAACAGAGCTTCGAGCTAACACTTAACAGCGATCTATTGCAACCCACTTTCTGTTGCATATGCTGAAGGGGCAGGCAGGGACTTTAAGAGGAAAGCACTATTTGCTGCCTCCAGATGGTTTATCCATCCATTGGTCATTGGTCGAAGAGGGGTCTCTGTCACAGTCTCTGACCTTCTAGGGTTCAAATGTGCTGCTTCGCTCCCTAACTCTTTTTGCCAATAAGCAATAACAACTGTTAAGACCTCTCTCATTAGCCAAAAGAAAAAGCCGGTCCTGTCGCTGTCGCTGCTGCTTTTGCGGCTGCTGCTGCCGCTTCCGCCGGAAGTAGCGGCAACGTCATACAAAAAGCTCCAGCTCTTCTCTCAACTAATGTTAAACTTAGCATACAACAGAGAGAAAAAGCCGAAGAGAGTGAGAGGAGAAGAGAGCGGCAGCAGCAGCAGCAGCAGCAGCAGCAGCAACAGCAGCAGCCGCATCGAAGCCAGCAGCGACGCCGGCAGCGAGCGAATCTCTAACAAATTCGTGTCTCGTGGACAACAGCAATCGCATCTCGTGCTCATTCGTGTGCGGCCCTTCACCGCTAAGCGACGTGTGTCCCGACCATCGACCATCGACATCATCGTGCCATTCAAGCGGTCGTCGTCGTCGTCATCGTCATCGTAGTCATTCGTTCGCATTCGCATTCGCTGCCTGCCCCCCAGACACCCACACGACACGACACACACAACCACCCACCCACACCCTCACCCACTCTCTCGCTCTCTCATTGTCTGTCTGTCTGTCTGAGAACCGCATTCGTGGACAGGCTTCGGCTCTGCTGCTGCTGGTGCTGGTGCTGCTGCTGGCACCTTCGGGTGGATGTTGGCCCGTTCGGTTCGGTTCGGTTCGGCTGCTTTTGCTGCTTTGCCGCTAACCAAACGCTCGTCACGGGCCGTGCAGCAAAAACAGTTTACATTTGTTTTTCCGCGTGCGAGCACACGTTGACGGGTCTGTCTGCGATAGAAGAAACTCTTTTTCATTTTCCCCCAAAAGACACTATCACCACTACCACTGGCCCTCCACATACCTTTACCGTACCCGTACCCAAACCCGTATCCGAATCCGTACCTGTTTCGTTCTTAAATGTTTTCCGTTGTGGTTTTTCAAAAAGTGAAAACTGAAAATCCGCTTCGCGACATTTACCCGTTTCCTGATGTCCGTTATCCGTTATCCTCGTGCGTGGCTTTGTGCGTGTTTGATTGTGCGTTTCGATTCGATCCGATCCGATACGATCCGATTCGAAGAAGCTTTGTTTCCGGCCTGCGATCCTGGTTCTGAATCATTGTTGCCGCCACTTCGGCTCTCGTCTTAATGGAACCCAGACACCAGTTCCAGATCACAATTTTCGTGAAATCCCAATTCCATAGTTTATTTATTTGAGAATTTTTGACAAAGTGCAGTCTTTCGAAAAACAAGAAACTCAAAAAAACTTCAAAAAAATGGTCCTGAATTCCAAATTTCTCTCTGGCGAATTTTGGATTTTTCACAAATTTGAAGCCTTTGGAATGTACCAAGAATATCTTTTAAGATTTAGAATTTCCCGATAGAGTTAAAAGTTTTCTATTCTTGTTTTTTAAATATTCGAATTCGAATTTCGAAAGTTTCAAAAAGGAAGCTCAAAAGCTTCCTCCGAATTCTTCAAAAAAAGAGAGGCTTTGTAGCTGAAAGAGTTTCGAAGGAGCTAGAAATTCGAAAGTTTTCGAATTAGTGTTGTTTTTTTTTGGTTTTTTGGTTTTTTGGTTTTTGGTGCAACTTCTGTTTGTCTGTCTCTGTTGCTGCCAGCGTCGCTGTTGCAGTGTCGCTGCCGCAGCCGAGGCCGCATCGTTTTGGCGTTGCGTGCGAAGTTTTCCCGAGCCCGAGACCGCCCGACCTGCCACGACGGAGCGGCGGCGGCGGCCGGCCTCTGCTGCTCCACTGAATGCGGAGTAAAAGCGGAGTCGAGTCGCATTCCGAGTCGTGTCGAGATCGAAGCGCCGAACGGAAGTGCAGTGCAAAGCGGAAACGGAAGCTGAAACAGTATTCCCACTTAATATTTGGCACGCCAGAGCGCACACACACACACACACATACACATACACTCAGAGAAAGAGTTAGAGAGAGAGAGAGAGCGAGTGAGAAGGATGGATGGATCTTTCTGTTTTAATTATATTTTTATTCTTGTCGCGCGATTTTCCATACGGCGAGAATTTTTTTCAACATTTTTTTAACGTGTCTCTTTTTTATAATCTACAACAAAAACAACAAACAACAACAAAAAAAACCACAACAACAACCCAAATAATAACAACCATGAAATAGCAGCAACAGAAAAAATAAAAAACAACAACAACAACGTGCGGTGTTGTAGGCTTGCCACACAGATCGAAATTCAAATATTAAAATCCAAATGTAAATCCAAATGTTACAAAAATGATAACACAAAATGCAGTTGCAACAATAATCACGAGTACTCGTAGAATAATGCCAGCAGCAAAATGTTGCAGCCAATGCAGTGCGTGTGCATGAAAAAGCAAAGCCAATTCGAGGAAAAGTCACTGGGAAAAGTACTTTGGACAAGTGAAAACCACCCGCTCGAACAATAAAAAAACAAAAACAAAAACTTGATCATGGAATGCCCCATAGGAAAGAGAAATCCCGCTCAAGAATCTCCCGGCTGGACCCCTGCCCCTGCGGCAGAGTGAGGAGTGGCTCAAGGTGTGTGTGTGTGCTTGTCCCCCCCCTCCAAAGATGCGACTACCTCGTATCACCCCCGTATCGTGTGTGTGTGTTATGTTTTTCCTGCATGTTTTTCTTTTTGTTGAAATGATTTTTGGCACTTCCGCTTTTATGAGAACATCTTTGACCTACTATTCCATTGAAATCAAAGCATATTCTATATAAATAAAGTAAAATAAAATAAGCAAAGAAAACACAAATATTGGCAGTATTTTGGTGTGCGATTCGGCACACGGCAAAAGTATTCAAATATTTAAATTCAAATCCCCTAACAATGTGTGAATGCGGCTCAAAGGCGGAGAACAATCCATAAATATAAATGAATAGAAATATAAATAAGCTTCTTCTAAATTTATATGGATTGTTCAACAACAAAATGGGATGGATATATACATATATTTATATGCTGAAATTATCTCATCAAAATTGAACCGGAGCCGCCGCCGCCGCCACCGCCGTCGTCGCCGTCGCCGTCGCCGCCACTCCGATTGGGACTTCAAATAAAAAGTTATACGCTTTTTAAACAATATAAATTATAGAATTTTATAAACAATTCAACGGCGAACGTCAGCTGCTGGTTTCCCCCCCCCCAGACAAAAACATAAACAAAAGTCCAAAATGTACGAGAATTACAATTTTTCCTTCAAAATAAATCTCGATTTGATTTGATGATTTGTTCATGTCTTTCGGCATCGCTCATTGAAAATCCAGCGAACCGCCAAACTAGAAACAGTTCTACAAAGATCTCTGTCCCCCTCTCTCCCTCTCTCTCTCTCTCTAGATCTAGATCGAGATCTCTAGAGACCCGTACTATTAATAATTTCCATGCAGAGATGTGTGCTCTCCCTCGCTCTCTCTCTCTCTCTTGTTCCCCCCCACAAAAATGATGAGGGCTTAAGATTTTTGATATATGTCTAGACTTTTACTGCTAATTAGACAAATACTTTTATCTCTTCCGATGGGGAAATTCTCACATTGTATTTATTTGTCGCGGCAGCATTAAATTATCCGAATGAAAATTTCAGGTATTTTCTTTTGAAAAACTTACTCGAAAATTTCACAATTTCCGTAATGAAATCTTTGGGTAAACTTCTGATTCAGTGATCCATATTCGTATGGAATTTTGACTGAAAGTTGGTCTATTTTCACACTATTTCTTTCTGTTTTTCAGTGATTCTCATTAAGGAAATTATTAACATTTGTTTATCGAGTTTTAAAGATTTAAAAAGGGGGAGGGGGAAACTGATGAGTTTTTTGTGCATTATTTGATTGCATTTCTTGCGTTTAATGATAGTGACAATTCATGACATAAAATGTCATGAGTCGTATGAATTTTCATTGAGTACTCATTGAATCGAATCGAATTTCCCAGCATACATTAATTTATTGGAAATGGAGAGTTTTTAGCAGAGAAGAAAACTTTGCAAAAACTCTTTGGCAATTTATGAAAATAATTCATTAATTTCATCTCAACGCTTCATGAATAATTTGCAAAATTCTGTCACTATCATTGGGGCTCAATCAGAAAATTATTCAGTTCCTTTCCACTTGGACTGCCTCCATCACAGATGTCACCCACTGTCCCCCCAACCACTGTTCTAGGACTTCCCCCCCACCCCATTGGCCATATTAAGTACAAAAAAAAGAGCACAGAGCGAATGAGAAAAAAAATCACATAAAAATGGACGCATACAAAAAATTAATGCAAATGCTGGCGCTTTCATATTTAATATGCAAAAATAACACAGATAGAGGGAGGGAGGGAGGGGGAGGGGGAAAATGCAGGAAAATGTGCAGAGTGGCAGTGGAAAAAAAACAATTGCAATTGCAATAATTGTGCAATATAATGACATATGAAATTTCATTTCAATTCTGTTTTTGCATCTCGCTGTGCGTTATTTATTTATTTAAGCGAACAACCCCAGCAGTGAAGAGGAAATCATGTCCATAAACTGAAAAATGTTTCCCCCCCCTCCCCACTCAAAAAAGGCCAAAAAACTCATTCAACACAAAATACATGCAAAATTTTATAAATAAATTAAAATTAAATAAATTTACTCGATGTGTTCGCATGAAGAATCATCATATGGTGGCAGAGAGGTATATCGGTTGATCGGTTGACTCAATCTTAAAGAATGCATGAAATGTGTAAAGGAATTTTTATGAATTAATGTGGCAATCAAGGTGGAATAGATCTGGGAGATCTTTCATTCAATAATGATGAATAATGAATATTGTTTAAATTGGTTTTTTTTTGTGTGCTTAAGCTTCAAGAATCATCAATTCATCAATCAATTTTGATCTATTTATGATTTTCCGCCAATGATATTGTTTCTATTTATAAAAATTCTTGGATATTTTTTAAACAAATCCAAGTATAGATTGGAGGCTATGTGTGGGTGGGTGCAAAGCCTGTTGAATACCGAATTGAAACCTTTTCCCGAATCATTTGTAAGTCCTTAGTCCGTGTCCTGGGTGTCTATCCTTCGAGTACCTTCGCTCATCATGAAAATTATTGGTGCTGATGCGGCTGCTGCTGCTGCTGCTCGTTCCCTATCACGAGTATGACCTAATTTGCGAGAGGAAAAAGGAAACAAAATAGCAGAACAAAAAAAAACGTACAATGCTAAAGTGAGAGAGCGACAAAGAGAGTGAGTCGCGGAACATGTCGCATATTTGTCACTCTTTTTTTAAGCCAGAAAAAATCCATATATATACAGTAGCGGACATAGAAATCCGGACACCTCGGTATGGCCTCTATATGCAAACTTTGAACGGGCGTAAAATATGTAAAAAAGGTTCAATCGGTTTGGATCTTTTTTCGCGTTGTCTATTAAGTATTTAGTTTCAAAATGCCCACCTCGTATATGGGGGGATGGCTGAAATGGGGAGATGGAAGATATACTAGTAGCTGCTGTCTGATATGGAGTTCGCCATAGATGTGACGGCAAAAAGCGGCAAGGCATCGGGTAGCGGCACGGGTAGGCACTGCATAATGGCAAATAATGCGGGCTAAAAACAAAAGTGACTGCTGCTGCTGCCGCTGCCACTGCCACTGCCTCTGCCACTGCTGGGGCTGCTTCTGCTTCCTTTATTGTTGTCTCGACATATCCCCGCCATTGTTGGGCCTGCCTGCTCGCAGGACTGGGCCTGCCCTGCTCTGCCCTGCCCTGCCCTGGCCTGGTCTCATTTGTCCCAGTTTAAATGGTCTTTAGGTCGAAGAGTGAATCAGATACATGCGATGGGGCACGAGAGTCTAAGTGAGGAACAGAGATAGAGAGTCGCGCATTAAACCATTGCAGAAATTTTGCATGCATCGTATCTGTGTTTGTGTATGTGTGTGTGCATCGCTGTGTGTGTATCTGTGTTTATGCCTCTGTGTGTATGTTTATTTGTTTGCTGTTGGCTTTGATTTGGTTTCTGGCCCGATGGCCTGATGGTCCTGGCCCTGCTATCGCCATCAAATCAGGCACACACAAACATAATTGTTGTCTCTGTAGAAGTGTAAGTGTGTGCATGTGTTAGTGTAAATAGCAATTACAGGCCAACACTCTCTCTGTCTCTCCATCCTTTGCTCTAACTATCTCTTTGTCTCACGCTGTAGTGGGTAAATACTATATATATATATAGATATAGATATGTATTTGTATTTGTATGTACCATACGAGTGTAATGCTCAAACGAATGCCCCGAAAGCCAGAGAATGCAATGAGGCAATGAGGCACCCAAAAGACATCAACAACAACAACAGCAACAGGGACACGGAACTGAGCGAAAATCTTGGTACAGAAATACGGAATAAAATGTAGTACTAAACAAATAATTCCATTAACTATGGAACTACAACAATTACAGTAAGAACTTCAACAATTGTAGGAACAATTCAGAAGATTACAACAACTGCAATTATTCCAACAGCTAAATTCGCAAGAACATTGGTCACCGCTTTAATTAGAGTAGTTCCAACACCTGGTACTACTATATAAACAACAATCCTTTCACCAACCTCAATTCCAACGAGCAATATATATATACTTATAGTAAAAACACCAACACCAATACAACTATGGTAATAGCACAAAAATATTACTCCAACGACTATATAGTGACAGAAGCAACAAACGATGACAACAACAAAATACTCCAACGAAAGTTTTGCGTTCTAGCAACAATTACACCAACAAATATTGTCGCATAGCCACGCCGCAGCAGCAGCAGCAGCAGCAGCAGCAGCAGCGTGCACTTAAGCGTCGCCTGCGCCCATAAGTATGCTTCGATAAGTGTGAATGAGCGTGCTTTGGGGCTCGCTGATGAGACCAGACGATGAGACGATGAAGGAAGGGAGCTGAAGAGCAAGTGGAAGAAGACCAAAAACAAGAGCAAGAGAAGGAGGGTCTTGGGTACATAACGATGTACTAACTAAGTTAAAGTGCTTGAATAACGAGAAGAAGAATGAGCCGAAGAGAAGGCAGAGGGCGGACGGGAACATAGACAATGTATTGAAGGGAAGTTTACAGAATGACACCTTCTGGCAATATTTGATAGGTAGCAAAAACACATAAAATGGGCGAACGTATAGAAAGGGCCTAGAGACTAAAGAATCATCATCATTCATATTCCAAGGGGGTTAACACACACACACACACACTCAAACAGAATGTGGCCAGTAGTAGGAGTAAGGCTAGTAGGGGGGGAAGGGAAGGAGTGGGATGTTATGTTTGATAATGGACGATGGTTTCTGTGGCCAGTGACTGTGGCAGGACGTGGTCCTCTGGCCTGCAAATTGCTGCAAGCTAACGAAATTAGACTGAAGTAAAAAAACATCAAAACAAAATTTAATTACATAGTTGAGGGCACAGGAACACCAGCAAGGCAAAGGCTGTTACTCTTCCTCTAGAGAATAATGGGGCAAAAATGGCAGAGAAGCAGAGAAACGCAGAAGCAGACATTGCATTGCACAATATTTATTTAATGGCATGACTTTTCATACATACATAACGCCGCCAATTTATGTCGTCCGCCCGTACTTCTCTCCCCGCATACCCCTCACCATTCTAGTCGCACTCCTTCTCGTGACCGACATTCGACAGAACCCGCCCCCCCCCCCCCCCCCCCCCCGAAACCCGCAACCGCCAAGAGAGTTTCTCCAACAAGTTCGACTTTTGGCTTTGTCTTGAAAACGAAAGCAGCCCGGAAATGTTTGTGTTGGCCTCAGCGTACTATATACTAGCAACTACTTAACCGTACTAGACCGCCATATATCAACAAGAAGAAGAAGAAGAGGGGAAGGAGAAGTGGCAGGGGAAGAAGAAGAAGCGGGAGAGGGCGAGAAATGGTGGCCACAAGAAGAAGAGAAAGGCGCGAGCGATGTGTGGCATATATTATGCAGTCGACTCTCTAGTCACTCTTTGCACTTTTGCACCTCCTCCTTCACCTTCTTCTCCTACTCTTTCTCCTCCTTCTCACCTCTCATGCACTTAACTCTTTTCTCTCTCTCTCTCTCTCTCTCTCTCTTTCTGTCTCTGTTTCTTAGTACTCCTTCTCTCTCGTTTTCTTTCTGTTCCCTTTCTCCCATGCTTGGCAACTTTTCGCTTGCCTTTTTTTTGCAGTTCGGCTTTAAGTTGGCTTTAATCAGCCACTGCATATGCATATGCATATACATATACATATATACGTACTTATATGTACATATGTATATAGCTTATATACAAAACATGTCTGACAAGAGAACCGGAGTGGCCCCCTACCCCTCTGCCCTGACCGCCCCTTTGGGTGGCCACTCTGCCTACTCTGTCTCAATAAGTTTTGGGCTTTTCGTATGCAATTTTCGCATTTGTCCATCTCACTCGCACTCGCACTCGCACTCACTGCAGCGGTCTGTGGTCTGTGCTTGGGTTTTTTGGGTTGAGGCAAAGAGGGGGCTGAGCCACGCCCATCTGTTAAATAGCATCCATCGTTGTAGTTGTAGTTGTGGCTGTTGTTGTTGTTGCTGTTGTCGATGGTACGTGTTGGGAATGTAGGACATTGTTATGCAGGCAGCGGCATAAAGGAAGAGCAAGGCGAATCAAATGAGAGTTGAACAAAACGGGAGGGAGAGAGAGAGCGAGAGAGCGAGAGAGAGAGACAGAGAGACAGAGAGGGGAGATCTGGAAATGTGCAAATGTGGAGGGGCTTTGGGTGGTGGGCAGGGGCAGGGGCAGGGCCCAAAGGCTAGGCACGAAATGTGCAACACACAAAAGTTTTCGTCATTATTGGCCTATGAGGTGAAATTTATTGCAGCATAATTCAATGGGAACGCCAATTCTCACTCTCTCTCTCTCTCTCTCTCTCTGCCATTTTCCCTCTCTCTGTCGCTGGGAAAGGGATGGAAGGTGGAAAATGCGAGAAGAGAAAATGGAGTTTGGAATGTGTCACAGAGGATGCAGAAATATTAAATTTACATATTATAATTTTCTGTAATTTTTACTAACTTTTCACTTTCTCATTTTGCAGAAGGCGCCAGAGGAAACAAACAAAACTCGAAACTCAAAGAAAAGCAAACGAAAAAGACAATTTGTAAAGACAAAGAAAAGAGCGAAAGAGCGAACAAGGCAGAAACTAGAAAATTTCGAATTATTGCAAGAACCTTCTATACATTTGAAATATTTTCAAATTTGAAACTTAAACAACAGAAATTAATAACTAATTAAATAAATGATAGTAAACGAAGCTCAAATAGACTGAAATAGAGTCCAAATATATTACGAAAGTAAAATGCAATTAATTCAACATATCATATAAATTAATTAGAACAAATTGCATTTAAGTTTAAAACCAAAACCCAAAACCAAAAACAACAACAACCAAAACGCAAACCCAAAAACCGACAACCGAAAAAACCAAAGGCAAAACAACAATTTAACAACAATTTAAATTAACAACTAAATTCGAAAAAAGGCAATAAGAACACTCAAAAAACAAAAAAAAACAATAAAAATACCAGAGGGTGGCAGCATCGACAGAGGAGTAGAAAAAGGGGGAGCGAGGGGTGTCGTTGTGAGGTGACTCGACCTTCGACCCTGTGGCTTGAAAATGACTCTGAGTGAAACAACAATAAAAGAAGATCATCATAAATAATTGAAAAGCGCGTTAAAATCCACATTCAAGTGCGCGTTTAAATTAATTTCAATCGAGCGAAAAGTTTAATGCAACAAATGGAGCAGCAGCAATAGGAACAAAAGAAAATAAAGGTACGTTTTTCCACATCTTTCACCATCTACTTTCTCTAGCAGCGAATCCCCATAAAAGAATGCTGCTGTCAGGTCAGGGCTCGACCCCGTGAATCAGCACTCAAATATGTCTGTATTGTCTTTTCAACAAGTGCGTGCCACTGCCACAGCCCCTGTCCCTGCCCCTGCCCCTCATCATCACCCCTCATCTACCCTGATAGTCGTGTCTATTTTTGGATTCTCAATTTCCGTGTATTTCGGTTGTTTGTTTGTTTGTTTGTCTGAAAAATGATTTCTTAATGAGTCGCAAAGCAAAGCCACGCCCCCAAGACAGCAAGAAACACAAGAGATTTCGATAAGTGGGTGGAATTCCGAACAGAATGGCGATACGAATCATAGCATAGATCATCGTGAGTGACTAATGAGTGTCTAATGAATTGAGGGACTGATAAATGCGGAAGCAAAGAAAACGAAAACAAAGGAGAGACAAACAGCACAAAATGCAAGGAATAGGAGGAAAGAAAAAGAGGGAAACAAGCAGTAAGGATAGCTTTGAAAGGATGCACCAAGTTCCCCAATAAATTCCAGCGGAAGAAGACGCAACTTTTGGGTGGAAATATAAGTGGAAAATCAAAAAAATCCCACACACACACACACACACACACACCAACACGCGGCCATGGCTTGGACATGGTCCATGGATGCATTTGGAGTGGAGCTCCTGCTGCTGCTGCTGCTGCTGCTGGTGCTTCATTAACATCATTCCACTTTCGTAACTCAATTTGGGAACTGGGCGAATGCCGTGGCACATGTTGGCCCCATCATGTGGCATCCACAGCGACAGAGACAGAGACAGCGACAGCGACAGCTCAGGAAACAAGCTAATTCCAGCAGCAGCAGCAGCAGCAGCGTTCCCCAACATACACATATATACATATATATCTTTGTATATATGTATATATCCACACGCACACATCGGAAAAGCGCTGACGAAGCCAAATCAATTTCGTTGCTGAAAAATTGGGAGAGAAAAAAAAAAGAAGAAAATCATAAAAAAAGAGGAGGAGGAGGAGGAGGAGCAGGAGGAGGAAAAAGAGGCGGAGGAAGAGCAAACATTTTTTTTTTTCTTTGTGGCCCATTCATTGGGACTCTCATTCATAGAGCAATCAGTTAAGGGGGGTATGGGGTTGGCTATGGCTTAGCACTAATCAAATCAAAGAGTTCCCACCCCCCCCGCCCAGCCGCTGCCACCGAAAAAATACGAAGATGAGAGGGATGGGAAAACACTTCCGATTTCTACTGGAATGAGAATCAGGAGCAGCAGCAGCAGCAGCGGGAGGATTAGGAGTAGGGTGGGCAGGAGGGTTGGGTGGGTGGAAAGACAAGCAAACAAATACGAGACCCAGGAAATGAGGAGCCAAAGAAAGGGAATATCTGTAGGGAGGGATGGAGGGAGAAACGGGGGGGCAACAGACAAACATTAAATAAATAATCTATAAAATACATATATACATATATTTCCCTGCCCCTCTAGAGAGGGGAAAACTGCATTCCGAGAACCAAAGAAACAACAATGTTAACCCCATAAAAGTTCTCGCCTCACCCCCAAATCAATTCCGCACCGCCGCACCTTCGGCCGCATGCGGCTTATGTTGGGGCATTTTCTGGCTTGTCGCTTGCCACTTTGTGGCAATAAAAAAGTTCGTTTATAAAACAAACATTCAGGAGATGTTTTGCCCTCCCTCTCCCTCTCCCCCTCTCTCTCTATCGCTCTCCTTGTGCGTGTCACTCAGCGGCTTGTAAGATTTTTCCACCAGTTCCACGCCCACACACCCACACACACACCCCCATTTTCTGGAAGCAGCAGTTTTCCCTCCTCCTCCACATGTGGTTCACACGGTTCAAACAATAGATAAAATAAAATAAAACGAAATCAAATAAAATGAAATCTCTTTTTGAATCCAAATACAAACTTTGTGTTCGAAAGGTGTCGCCCAGGAGTTGGCCAACTTTTTCGTGGGAAAAAAAACACACACACAAACACATACAGACATATGTACATATGTATATGTATGTCGAAAAGGGGAATGGAACTGGCAATGGATTTAAGATGGATTATAAATATGTCTTGTTTTGTCAGTTTAAGCATTTGATTTCTGGTTAAAAATATTTGAAATTTCCAGGGAGTTTTCTGTGGCATTTTTGTGGCTGACAAAATGCTGTAAATTTATCTCAATATTTCAAAGACAAATTGGGAGTTTTTGGACTTTTCTTAAACCAAAAAAAAAGGTCTTGAAATCAATGTGAACTCCATTTAATCTCACTTTTATTCAAATATGGTTGTGTTTCTTTTTGTTCTACTTTTTTCAATTAGAACCTAATTTGTTTTTAATATTTAATATTATCATTCATTTTTATACGTTTTTCTATAAGATTTCCGATAGAGGTGACGCTCTATCCCTCAGGAAGATTTGAGACATCTATCTACCCTTTCGGGCGGGTCAGAGCCATCTGTGTGTGTTTTTTTAAGAGTTTTTTGATGGATTTTTATAGCGTATTGTCGCCCCGTCGTAAGTGTGGGTGCCCCGAGGGCTCTGGCCATAATCTTAGGTGTTACGCCCCGTGGAAACCGCAGATAGCGCCCGCTTTAATATGTTTCATATTTTACGAGGCTGTCTCTGTCTCTCTCTCTCTCCCTCTCTGTAATTTGTATTCATCATGCACAAACACACACGCTGAGAAGAATGTTGCACAGAAATGCTTTTTGTAATTAATTTGAATGCAAACATTTCTGCGGCTTGAGGGGGGGAGGGCGGATGGAGGTGGAGGTGGAGGCCACGGAACAAACAAAAAGGTTGGAATTTCATTTGTTCCGTTTACCGTTTTCGCCATTCGGTTCATGTTGCTAATTTTTATGAGCATAATGATTGATTGATTGATGGATGGATGGATGGATAGCTGGATAGATGGATGGATGGATGGATGCCGGTGTGGCAGGGTTGAATCCAAATGAATGCTGATGGCTGATGGTTGAGTGAATTGCTTTTTGATAGATCACAAATGTGTCAGAAGGGAGCCGGGCATTGGACAGGGAAAGGGACAGGGACAGGGGCAGAGGCAGGGGCGGGGCAGGGCAGTTCATTGTTGGCTGCGTTTTCCACATTAACATTAACGGACAAACAGGTGAGAACTGGGGGGAAGGGGGTACAGGGGTACAAGGGTGCAAATCGAAATGGAAATTCAATAAAGAATCAAAATCGAACAGCAACAGCAACAGAAATAATTGCGATTCCAAAAGTGAAAGAGTTGGCAGCCACAAATTGGATTGACCCCATAACCCAGTGTACACACACACACACACACACACACACACACACACACACATATATATGTATGTATAACTGTCATATCTGACCTTAGTATTAGCTCACCTTTGAGAGGTTTTATCGAATGTATGTATATTTGTGGAATACTTTACTGAACTGAAAATTGAACAAAACTGATGTTTGCTATAAGATATGTGAAGTATAGATTCTAGATGCATAGATAGTATTAGAATTCCTATGCTTTTGGGTTGACTGTACCTTTGACTCACTGTCTATCCCTTCTGCAGGACCTTTGTGCAGCTTTGGACTTGATTTTGTTAACCATTTTGCCTGGCGTTTTTGGCCCAAAAGAATTGCAAATTTAATTTGTTTGCGCCAGAGAAAAAAAACCAGAGCCCAAGCGAAAAGAGTAGGAAATACATTCAAATAATTGGCATGGAATGCCATAGCCGCAGCCACAGAAACAGCCATAGCCACAGTCATTGCCATATCCATATCCATAGCCTTTCGCATAAAATTGAATTCTTTTGGTGAATTTTTTTGCCAGCATAAATAAAACTCTTTTTGCAGCATGAATAAATTTCCAGAGGGTCGGTTTTCAGTTCCGAAAGTGAGACACAGACATTTGACAAGTTCATAAATTATCGGCTATGGAGGAGCAAAAACAAAAGAACAGAAAAACCAAAAAACAAAACGTTGTGTTCCTCGATTCAATTCCCAACCAGTCGCGTATTAAACGCTGGCCAAATTTCCATTTGAATCCATTGTGGCGGGGGGTGGAGGGTGGGGCGATAGTGTTTCTGCATAAATGGGGCGTGGCACAGGCACTTGCAAGTAAGGAAATAAATAAAATGAAAGTTTTTGCTGCGCAAAAAATATGGGGAGAGAGCAAAGAAGAGAAAAGAAGAAGGCTGGGGATGGATGGGGGATAAAATACTATATAAAGCAGAGAATAAAAACTTGTATTCGGCACATAAAAAGTAACAATAAAAATCTAACAAAGTGAAACACAACCGCCAGAAACTATAACGAAAAACACACTCCACACAATCCACAGCACAGCACTCCGGCACTCCAGCACTGCCCTCTCTCTCTCTCTCTCTCTCTCTTTGCGAGAGAAATACAAACAAACAATCATCAGGCGAAAGGAGAGAAAGGAAAAGGCAATAGGGAAAAAGGGAAAGAAAGAAGGAAGCAGGATGAGGGGATGAGCTGCGATGAAAAAAAGGCGATTTGAGAGAAAGAGTTGTAAGTGGAAATAATGGCAGGGCCAATGCGGCGTATGCGCGATTTAAATTTTTCATTTGCTGAACAGAACAGTGGAAAATGCTGTAAAGACCGAACAATATCCGAGCAAATCTCAGCAAGAACAATAAAGATATGATATCTATATGTATATCTACGATGTCTACAGATACATATCTAGAAGCAAGAAAGAAACCATTCCATAGAGGACTTTGAACCAAAAAAGGGAGTTCCTATTTGGGTATTTTAGGAGCTGCCTCCCCTATAGATCCCATGCATTCATCTTTCATTTTCATGTCTAATATGTTAGTCAACAATTTTCAAGGATTTCTACTACGTATTTCAGTCATGTTCTCCTGCGGAGTATCTGCTCTCCTTTTTCATTTCGATTCCCGGTAGCACACACTCTTCATTTATCAATCATCCGCCCCGTTGCACTTCGCTGACTTCATATGCAAATAGTTTTGTGCCCCCTGCCCCTTCCTGCCCCAAAGTGAATATTGTCTAATGTGTGTGGGGCGGAAGAGGGGGCATGGTCAGGAGCAGCCTTTCAACTGAAATTTCAACTTCTTTTTTTTTTGAGGGTCATTTTTCTTTGAAGAAAACCAAACTTCTTTCTGGCTCCTGCAATGCTCCTGCCTGCCTCTTTTACTATTTCTGAAGTAAAAAATGAATCAGGCAACACCCAACCCTCCCACCATCCCCCTCCCTCCCACACGAGTGTATGTACATACATGTATGGTTCCATCTTCTACGGCATACAATGAATAATGGAGGCTGATGCCGATGACAACTATAGGAAATATTATAAGGATATGCCGGCCATAAACCAAAAGAAGAACAAGAAACCCCCCACTCCCCACCCGCACAACGACAAGCACTAGGAATAGGACTACAACTAGGATGACGACGACGACGACGACGACGACGATGAGGAAGACAAATAAAAGAGAAATCGTTTATTGCAAAAGAGCCCATAAATTGATTTTTTCAAATAAAAATAAAATATCGACACACGACGAGAGCCCCACACCCCCCACTATTTCAGACAGATAAAATAAGCCATACACTGGGGGACAAGGGGGGGGGGGGGGTTTGGCGGTTGTGTGGCGAAAAAGAAGGCTAAACGAAGGCTGGAAGGACGAAGGAACTATGGCTAAGTGAGAGATGCTGGCTGAGATTGTAAAGCAGCAACAACAGCATAAACGACTCAACAGCCGCCCTGGTTGTGGTCCAAAAAGAAGCCGCCTCCAAGACGCCAACACGAACACACACACACACACAGACACACAAAAGCACAGAGACACACAGACACATATACACGTACTAGTGGAAGAAAGAGATAGTTGTGGGAGATAGTGGAGAGAAAGATAGAGAGAGAGAGAGAGAGAGAGGAAGAGACATTGTCCTCGTCGTCATCATCTTCGCCTACGTCCTTTTTGGCCAAAGGTATTCCTCCGTTGTTCTCTCTCCATTCCGCTTCTCGTATTTGCTATTTAAGTTAAAAACTATTAGGGAACCCCCTTCCCCTCCCACATCCACTCTACTCTACTCTATGGAGTGTATCCTCCTTTTGCCGTAGTACATAAATTATGTGCAAAAAAAGATGGAAGTTCTTTTTGGGTTGGATTGAGGCGGTTCTACTTCTCCCTGCGAGTGTTGGATGAAATTTTTATTAAAAACTATGGCCCCGCTCTTTAATAAAGATGTGAGAGGAGGCCCTACCACCCTAGAAACCAGCCCACCAACACACTTACACACGAACACTACTGATACAGCGAAGCTTCGGAGGCATAGGACCATAAATAAGGACACGCGAAGAGAACAGGACAGCGCCGGCATTTATCTGGCCCCAAAAAATGGCAAAGGAAACGAAACGATGGATGAGGGGGGGAACGGGAATGGGAATGGGAATGGGAAAGACAGGCAATGGCGGAACAGAAACAGCGGAACAGAGCATTGTGTGGGCGAGATAGATGGAGTGAGAGAAGGTTATATAAGATTGATATTAGATTTCATTCCACTCCATTTTCAGTCTCAATATGTTTTATTTCATGGAAACTAAAAGTGGGTTTAGTTGCCCCAAAGTGCGGGAGTCCTGTTAAATGGAAAACCTATTTTTGGTGACCCCGAAGCGGAATCTCTTTTTAATTGTATATTGTTATTTAAAAGTTAAGCTTTAAAGGATTAGGAGGTGTTTTGAGTTCAAGGTATTTCATCTTCGACTAAAACTTTTCTTTTGGTGACCCCGATCGATAGGTATATCTATTTTATGCTGTCCCAAATATACCATGGAGTATAAATAGGTAAAGATACCACAGGTTAACCTGAAGATATTCCGCATACGAGCATGTGGCCTCTTTTTTTAGACAGTTTTGTACTGGTGACCCCGATCTTGATTTTGGTATATCGCGATCAACTATGGATTCACTCGTGTACTCAGAGTTGAGCCTGTAACTTAAGATGGTTGCATAAATTGACAATATATTAACAGCAGCTCTACCGAAAGACCCTCCACCCCGTTCAACATAAAACTCGCTATGTGACCGCCGTTGGTCTTTGTCTCTGGCTCTGGTTCTGTCTCTCGTTCTGTTTCTGACTCGCTACATAAATCAATTTGGCCATTTATTTAGCAGCAGAACAGGCAGCGGGTGACATTTGCATTTGCTTATTAAAAGAGATGGAGATAGGAAATCAGAGATGGAGTTTTCCATGGGGGTGGGTGGAAAAATATGGCCAAGGAGAAGAAGGGGAGGGAGAGGAGTCATGACAAATATATTTCACAATTTTAATTGGCCAAACAAGCTGAAAGTTTTTGAAGTTGAAAACTGAAAACTAAACTGAAGTTGAGGCTAAAAACTTGAGTCCTTTCTTCGTTCGCTCTTCTTTCTTTCCTCTTCTGACCCTGCCGCGGCTGTTTCTTATTAAGATGATTCCTTTTCTCTTCATCCGTGGCATTGTTTTTCCATGTATACCCTTTAGAAAAAAGTGTTTCAATTATAATTAGTTGAAAAAGTTTAAGAGTGCGCTGCTCTATTTCCAAATATAGGGGTAGATCAGAACAGATACAAAATATTGGTGGAAATATCTGAATTACAAGCAAATCGGTTGGTTGCGCGAATTATAGAGCTTCCGTACCAGCAAAAGTGCTTCGAGGGTATCCGAAACATCGATCCTTCGCTGCTCTGTTGTTCTCCTCTGTTTGTTGTATGGCCAAAGCAAAAGTTTTCAATCCGGAAAGCCAGGTTGGCTAAATTAAAAAGAGTGCGTACAAGGGGCTGGCTGTTGCCAGGAGTGTCGGGAGCTGGTGTTGGTTCTGGTTCTGCTTCTGGTTATGCTTCTGGTGGAGAGGTAGTTTCAGCTTTGGCCATAAACTTTATCGCTGCCTGAGTGGGGAAATGCAGGAGCAGAAACAGGCGCAGAAGCTAAAGCAGGATCCTGTAGGAGGAGCTGTAGCTGGAGCATCTGCTACTCCTGGGTAGAGTGGCGGGGTTTGAGGCAATCATACATTCATATGCTCATGTTTATTTAACGATGCTTTTTACGCTGCACAGCGCGAAATGCAAAAAGGATTAAAAGTCAGCTTCCCGCTTAGCCGTCCGCCTCCCCCCAGTCTCCAGGAGGCTGATCCTTCAAGTGGCGTGAAATTTGGCACTTTGAGTGGCGTTTTTCGGTCTTTACAGAACTTTTAACTAAACTGAAAGTGCTTCAGCTGTGTGTGTGTGTGTGTCTGTGAGTGTGTGTGTTGTGTGCCTTTCCCTCCTTTGGCTTATGCGCGTGGGTGTCCTTCCGTATGTATGGATGTCCCTGCGTGTGTGTGCGTGCTAAAATATTAAAAAACATCTTTTACTTGGAAGCTCATCAAATGTCAAAGTTGTTATCCAACCATCACATCCCCACCATCATCTGCAGGGGAATGAATGAATCTTCGTTTTGGTTTATAAGCTTCGATGGGCTTTACAGTTTTTTTTATTAAAGGGAATTCCGTTCGGGTTCCGCTTCAGTTGAAAGGCCGTACGTACACATCCATCCCCCATCATAAAACTACTATTTGCCATACATCTTTCCCACTCCACTCTAGCCATCGTGTTGCCATTTTATATGTTTTTGATTTGGTTGCGAGACAAATTTCATTTGAAGGGGAATGAATTTAATATTTAATATTTGTATAAATACATTTTGAGCTAGGAGGAATTTTTGTGGAGCTCTGGATATCCCCGTAAAAGCCAAGAGGGAAACATCAAAGCAAGAAGCAATTTTGTTTCCCGAAAGCGATTAACATTTGTGGTTCATAAATTTTGTATTTTAAATAGAAAGCGAAAGAAATATTTATTATTTTATGGATATTATGGATCTGGGGCATAGACTAAAGAAAAATAAAGGCTGCACAATGTAGCAGAAACGCTGAAGGCAGGAAAAACTTTAAACTGGTGACCCCGATGTGTGGTGACTGTCCATCAAAGACAAACTAAAAGATTCTTGGGGGACTCATTGCTTCCTTTTGGAATGAATCGCCCGGACTCCGATTGAAGGACTTGGTTTCTGCATTCTCAGCCCGTTAATTGGCGCTGCTCTCTGTCCTCTGTGAGAAGGGTTCCTTCTCAGCTTATTTAAAATCCTGCGACGTGCAACCTGCAACCTGCAAACTGCAAGCTGAGATCCTTTATATCCTCTTATATATTTCCAGTATTTGTACCCGCTGTATTCCTTTTTTGCTCTGCATTGGCCAATTACGAAGGACAAAAGCAAACGAAAGAAATGTCAATTGGCTTGGCGATGGTTGTGCGTTAAGCCAGCCGGAGACAGGGAGCCGCCAGGACACAGAATAAAGAATGCAACTGAGAATGAGAGGATGCCGAGATACACAGACAGCGAGACACCGAGACTCGGAAATACACACTTGCAGATGCAGATACAGATACAGTTGCAGATACAGATAGAGAGAGGACTGCAACTGGCGGGGTGGTGATATTTTTTAATAACACAAATTGTGTGCGAGAAAAGAGAGGAATTATTATTGAAATGTTTACAAGGGCCAAACACAATTGATATCCCCAGCTCCTACTTCTCCTCCTGCTCCTCCTCCTTCTACACCGGAGAGGAGTGAATGTCCTTTGGACTTGTGCTTGTGCTGCTCCTTTTACTCCTGCTATTGCTACTGCTATTGCCACTGCCACTGCTACTGCTCCTGAGATGACATAATTTATGGCATCAGCTGTGACTGCTGCTCCATCCTGGCCATAACCGAGGCCGGCAGAGGGCCGGAGAGAGGCGGAGAGAGCCACAGCCAGGAAGTGAAGTGTCCTCGAGTGGACTCCCAGCAATTAAAACGCCAAACTAATTAGATGAATTCTGTGTGATTTCCGTATAATTAAATTGCCCATTTCAGGGAAGTCGAGTGGAGAGTGGTCGAGTGGGGCAGCTCAGCGCCGCACCACACCGCCCCGCACCGAGAAGCGTGGCATGGAATGTGGGGGTCTAGTTCCTTTCATGGGACATCGTTGCCGCTTGAAAAACGGTCTCGGCCAATCTGTGCATCTCCGAGGGTGTAAAGGTGTAGGATATTCAGCTGATAGGCAAAAAGCAAAGATAATGAGAGGCTATACATAAAAATTAGACCTTCTTCCTGGCATTGTAATGCCGTCTCCAAAGAGTAACGGATACATGTAGGATGTAGGATGTTGGATGTTTTATAACATGCTAACTATACACAATCCATGGGTGGGAGGGGAGGTGCCGACTCTCCTGCTTTCCATCGTTTAAGTTTACGGTACTTAACGTAATTTCCCCTTGCCCAGGGAGCCCAGTACCAGGCCCAGGATCTTCTGCTTCTGCTTCTGAGTAACTTTTTCGTCCCATTTCTCCGCCCCGGAGAGAGTGGGGGGAGAGGACTCTCTCCTTCTAGTTGAGCCAAAGATAAATAAGCAAATAGGCAAATAAATCTTCATTTCAACTTCTTGTGAGGCTTTCTTAACTTTTTCTCAGCTGTTTCACTGTACGTCCTCCCCTCCCCGCCCCCTGCCTGAATTGCCTTCTCCCTCCCCCCCGAGAGCTTTGCCCACTTTTCTTTTGCCTTTTAAGTTTTTCCTTTCCTTTTTGGTTCCTGTGTTTTTTTTGTTTTTGTTTTTTTGTTGCTTCTCAGCCAATTCAAAAATTTTCCAACTTACGCTAGTAAATTGTTCGGGTAACATGCACTTAAGTATGCTACCGCCTCATGCCCCATGGCCCATGCCCCACCATGCCACATGCCACAGAGCCATATCCTCTATCCTACTCTTCTCTCCTCTCCTCTCCTCTCTCTATCTGTTTTGTGGAACCCGCAGCTGGAACATGTGTACTATCCTCGCTCCTGTCTCACTGTCTCTCCGCCTCTCACTTGTCTCTCTCTCTCTCTTTCTCTCTCTGTCTCTTTGCTCTTGCCATTAAAAGTTGAGCCCTGCAGGGCGAAAGTTTCCCCAAAAACGCTTAGCCCTCTGCTCTAGCCAACACTCCATCAGTCCTCCATCCCCCACCCTACTGTGCCACACCCCTTCCTACCATTCTACTACCAATTGCCCACGGCCCCTGCTCTGCCTTTGCTCTGCTGTGCCATGCTCTGCCTTCACCTCCGCCCCTGCCTCTGCTGTACCATGCTCTTCTTTCATTTTGGGCTTTCATTGTTCAAGTATTTTTGGTATTTTTCTTTGGTATTTCATTTACGTTACGCTCGCTTTTTTGCCTCTTTTTTTGTCTTTTTTATCTGTGTATTTGTCTTTCTTTGTTGTTGTCAAGTGCAACATTTTAGGCTGCATTAGGTTAAACGGGGAGATGGGTGGAATACGGAGAATGGGTGGCTGTGGGGTTGGGGTTGGATGCTAGTGATTGAGTATTGATGGAGAGGAATGATAGCGAACGAAATATCGCTGTAAAATGAGAGCATAATCAAGTGCAAATGCTTTCATCTATTTGCATAGAACGGCCAAAGTATGATCAAAATGTGTGCCAATGCCATTAGGCCGTCGAAAGAATAGAGTTTGAAATATGCGGAAGAGTAGAGTCGAATAAACGACAGACGAATCTAACGAGATATCGAAAATTTGCGTGTGAGCAAGTCGCTCACAGAGAATATGGAATAAAACGCCTTCAAGTACGTAGAGCAGTTATGTCCGCTTCGTTTCGGGACAACTATAGAATATTCCGCTCATCCGAAAGTGCTGATTGGTGCTATGGTCATCAATTCATCTCTCTCTCTCTCTCTCTCTCTTTCTCTCTTTTCTACAGCTTTCTTTCTCTTTCTGTTTCTGTTTCTCTCTATCTTTATCTCCATTCCTGCTGCATTGATTCAAATTTATTATGCCTTACGCCAGGGCAGAGTGGCAAAAATTTGATTACAATCATAAAAGTTTATTTGTTTTCCTTTCTCTCTGTTTGTTTGTTGTTCCGTTCCGTTTGACCTCTTCTCCTGTGCTCTCGCCACTTTTTCGCCTTGCCTTAACACTAATTTAATTTTCCAGGTGAGACTGAGAGCAGAGTGGCGAAACCTAGGACAGGGGAAGGATAGTGTGCCACCCCACCCACCATTTTCCGTCGTTTCCCTTTGCACGTACTTGAATCAGACAAGTTTCTAGTTCTCTCTCCCTCTCTCTCTCTCTTTATCTCTCTCATCTTTCCCTGCTCTACCCTCCTACTCCTACTGTTTCGTCTAGGCCGTGTCATTCATCGGCTCATTCAGACGGTGCTTTGCTTGCCATTCCCCTCCACTCCGTTCCGCTCCGTTGTGTTCCTCTTTCTTGGCGGTGCCTCGCGGTCATGCCGCTTACCTTTGCATATTTATGCAATTCAGCGGAAAGTTCTCTCCCCCTCTCGCTCGCTCTGCCTGCCCTGTGCCGCGACTGTACTCCTGCCTCCCTCCAACCGGCTTATGTCAGTAAACTGTAAATATTTAATTAATTTGCATGGATATTTTTTGTATGCCAGGCCCCAAGTTAAGTTTATTAGTCGCGCAGTCGAGGAGTTGATGCTCTCTCCCCCTCTCTCTCTCTCTCTCTCTCGCTTGCTCTCTCTCCTCAAAGCAGTATTTTCGGCTTTTCGGCTGTTCTTCAGCAAGTTTTTCCTGCACCCCCCTCTCCTCGTCCGCTCCCCTGTTGGCTCTGCATAATTTACCCGGAAACTGCTTTAAATGCTGCTTACATGTCCAGTGCCTGTTTGCCTTGAAAGGACTTGCCGTCACACTTGAGGGATCTGACCAGAGATGTGGCTTTAGAGACTTGCCCCAGTGTAGCCCTGTATTCCAGGGCTTCAGCATACACCTCCCTCCATAAATGGAATGTATGGGCACTACTGATCTTTCTATCTCATTGTTTTAGCCAAGAAACCACACAGGATCACAAATCTGGGAGTATTTCTCCAGGCTCAATGGCATTTCGATCTTTCCCACCAAGGCTTTCTGTATCCTGTGGCCATGTTTCGTGGATACTTAGCCCCTTGCATACGAATGGCTTGATCTCCTTTCTCATTTATTTCTTATTTTTTCCATGCAACCCTTATGTAAGGCGACTTTCTTTTATGCTGCTAACGATGCTGCCGCTGCCTGCTGATACATACTAATAACTTGTTTTCATTAATAATTCCTATGCCATGCCCCCCACCCGCATCCCCAACCACACGCCAGACTCCTCCACTCCTCCATGGCAGACGGAATGAGAGAGTGAGACGATGGCAGGGGGGCAGTGTGATGGATGGAGAGATGGGGGCGAGGGGATGCAGGGCGATGGTGTGGTGTGGGCATAGCACTTGAGCGACGCCTAAAACTCCTCCAATTAGTAGCTTTTAATTTGGTAAACAGCAGTATTTTCGTGCTTTTGCATTTTTTTTGTAATTAAAAACAAGAAGAGGAGTGGAGGAGAGCAGAGGAGAAGAAGAAGTTGGGGGGGAAAGAAACAGAAGAGCATCAAATGTGTGTGTGTGTGTGTGTGCGAGGACGATGACAGCTTTTATGTGTCCTTATTTGCCATATCTCACACAGTCTTTCCCTGTCTGGATTACTGTGCGTATACTCTATGCAGAACAAATCCATCCATGTACATATCTTCTGTCTGAGGAGAGACCCCAGCACAGATTGTTGCTGAATCCGATATTTCTCTGCTGGCTTCGATGCCAGACGGCAGAGAGAGAGGGAGAGGGACAGAATATAAGGAGACAAGAAGAGGGCTATACAGAGAATCAATGTACCGTAATCCTCCCAATAAAATCACCATTTCTGCGGTATAAAACGTGGGAAAGGGGGGATCTCCAAAGAGTATCAAGACCATCGGTCCGCCCAACGGAAACTCATCTTCGTTTCATAGTCTTTTTGTTGTCTCCAAACCCTCCAAACCCGCCCCTTCTACGACCCATCGCCGCGTTCAGTCATTATTTTGATGTCAACAACGTGCCAGGCGGATGATTGCCCCAAAAATCTGCCAACATCCACCGCCCTACACCCCACATCCCCTCCGTCGGCGTCATCATCATCATCATGACCAACACATTCTGTTAATTTTTTTTTTTGTGCTTGCACCTGACCATCGCTATAACGCTTATTAAAAAAATTAAGAACGGAAAAGTACCGCAAATAAAAGAGGAGAGAAGTGGAAAGTGAAGTGGAACGGGCGAATGGAATGGGGAACAGGGAAAAAAATGGGATTTTTTTAGGTAAACTTTTGTCAGTGAAACCCAAACAAGGAGCCGAGCAGAACAAACAGATTAACCGCAATAATGAACACGGACAAACGCTCAGGGGTAGCTGAAGAAGAGGAGGGGGTGGTGAAGTGGGGGGCTGGGATGAGTGCGTGACCTTTTTTTTTTTGGTTGCTTTTTGGAGTAGGAACAGAATAGACAACCACAGAGGGAATCGAAAATTACTAGAGTGTTATAGAGCGAACATAAATGGAGAATGTTTAAGGTTCAAATAGTTTAGCAATGTGTGTGTATTTTTCATCGAAGAATACCCATCTACCCATGAGATATATGAATTTAATCCAGGTGGCACAGGTGGTACAGCGTGTGAAACTATACATTAACGAGTAATTTGAACGAGAAGAATGCAGCGAGATCCAAAACGCGGGGTATCCATGCCAAAAATGATTAAATATGGAGAGATTGAGTCGCGAAGCTGTAGTTCCTGCTGAGATGACGTCGTTATGTATACTGTATCATAGCTATATACTATATCATATATCTCTTTATTATATCACGTATCTACTCACTCCCTGAAAGGTTCCTGTGTGTCGCCGGAGCAGGCGAGACCCAGCAAAAAGAATTTTTTGTGCAGATCAAAGTTATCTGGAACCATTCGCGCATCCGGATGGATGGTGGACGCGAACGCATCCTGAAACACCTTAAATCTCTGCTCCTATATCTACACTAAGCGTAAGCCTTCCTGCTCTGAGGGGTTTCTGTTCAGCTCTGTTCTGCTCTGAAATGAAATGAACACAAAATGAAGGAAAGACTTAAGCCTCAGAGCAAAGCGCTTGGGTCATCGTTGTGGCAGTTGCTGCTGTTAAGCCGGATCCGGATCCGGATCCCTTACTGTTCCTGCAGCACTACGAGTATTTTTTATTTATTTCAGCCCAGCCGTTCCGTTGCTCTCTTTTTCACGGGCGTTGCACAAACAACTAGCAATGACATACTAAAAAAAAGGAGGCAGAGGCATAAGCATAGCCAGAGACAGGGGCAGGGGCAGGTATATAGAATTTTCCGGGCAGAATGGGGAGCGGAGCGTCAGATGAGCCGACAACAACAGCAGCGGCAAGATACTTGGACGAGCCCCGCTCCACTTTCTACTTTCCATTTGGCATTTCACCACTTTCATTTTGCACAGGGACTCAGACACACACACAGATACACGTCGTGCAATGAGTACAAACCGACACAGACACATAGATACACAAACGTATACATAGACACAGTTTGGCGGCTTTATGTGGGGCATTAAAAGCGCCGACTGCCTGCCTGCTGCTTGCCTGCTGCCTGCCTGACTGCAGCATTTCCTCGTAACCCCATCAGCATTTCAAGTATTATTAATAAAACGTTGTCGCATCGTCGAGCGCATGATGTAGCCGCTAAAGCAGCGAGCAACAGAGTGAGATAGCGCGAAGGAGGGGAAGATAGACGTGGAACTGGAACTGCAGAAGGAAAAGTGGGAGTTGGTGGGGCGGGGCGGGGCGGGGCTGGGGGCACTCAGAATGAGAGCAATGGGCGCGGCACAGCCCGGCCTGACAACGCTTATGGAATGTAATATTTTTGAAAAAAAAAAAAACAACAAAACCAACAAAAACCAAAACCAACAA
The DNA here is from genome assembly GCA_008121215.1 of Drosophila athabasca. NCBI lineage: Eukaryota > Metazoa > Arthropoda > Insecta > Diptera > Drosophilidae > Drosophila > Drosophila athabasca. The sequence goes on along the minus strand of CM017796.1, from coordinate 5,184,503 downwards.
AAGCCGGAAACCACGACAACGACCAACAAATAAATACCATAACTAGTAGAAAGCCGAACAAGATACAAGATACTCGCGTACACGTACACAGAGATAGATAGAGAGTGGAAATGTTTCCATAAAGAAAACTACCTTTACCTTTTCTGAAAAGTGATTAGCTTCTGCCAGTTGATCTCTGAATCATTTAAGGACTATCATTATCTCTGCCTTGAACAGGATCGAACATTATCGATATACATCTCTCGCTCTCATGTTAGTTTTGTTTTGTTATCTTTAGAGTTTATTTTACTGCACAACAGTGAAACATTAAGTTAATCTCATTTAATGATTCTTTTGATCATACATATGTATAGCGTAGTACCAAACTGAGTGCATATATTCCTATAATCCATCATCTGTATAGCGCTTAACGCTCTCCTTACAAACGCTGGTGATAAGTAGTGTCTCAGCAATCGCACCCCCCCACTACCACCCACTACCACCCACACCACCACCCAGCAGCAGGACGACAGACAGAGCCAGACAGAGCTGACGCGAGGATGATGACGTAGCTGTTGATGTTGATGGGCCTGCCTGACGAGCGCCGAGTGCCTTGGCCACGTTTGCTGAGTGCCTTGATTGACGCTCTGAGCCATTGTTGTTGACTTGGCTGGTAGTTGGGCCCACAGACTGTGTGTTTCTCTGTATGTGTGTGTGTATGTGTGTGTGCGTGTGTTTGTCTGGCAAATGCCAAACGGAAGTGGCTCCCAAAAATATAATTCATATTTAATATGTGTACGCGTACGCCCATGTGTGTGTATAAGCTCACATAATTAGTTGCAGGCCCCACCAACACATGCAAACACACACACACACACACACACACGCGTACGCACAAAATCTGAATTTATTTGTACGAAAAATAAATAATTAAAAATGCCTTCCACACAAATGCCAGTTTATGGCTTGGGGATGATGATGATGATGGCTGGTGATGCTTCCACTTGTACTCGTACTTCTCGTACTCCGCACTGGAAGGACTTTCCACCAAAAACTGTGCAAAATTTAATAAATAAATAAATAGCAGACTGACTGACTGACATACACGATATTTCGACATGCTGTCGCTGATTCCTTTTTTTTCTTTATGCAGTTAATTAAAAATTGCTCCAAAGCACAAGGAATTCTGAAATTTTTTTCTGTTTTCTCTGGCATTTTCGGAGTGCCTTCGCTCGGGGGGAGGGAGCAGAGATCTAGCGAATCCTCCCAAGGATTCCACACAAAATAGGAGCAGAATCAATACACTGGAAATGTGGGCTACTATTTATACAAATTTTGATTTGCATTTAATTTGAACAGAAAACTCCAACTATAAATTGCAGTAAATGCAATCAATCAGCAAAAATATCGAAATACAAAAATGAATCTACAAATATACAAATTGCGCATATATTTTGGGGTAAATATTTCCAACAGAAACCCTTTAAAAATCCCGCTAATTGCTACACAGTTGCCACAGCCACATTTGAAGGCGTCATTTTTTGTGGAAATAATACCCTCTAATAAGTACCTCGTGTGTGCGGAATAAATCCCCGCTCTGAATGGAGCACGGTTCATTAGCCAGTTCGCAGGACATACGGCAGAGAGTTCAAAGCAAGGCTTAAACCATGCCAAAGCCAAAGGCAAAGCGCGTACAGTTGCATAGCCAACAGCTGGCTCTCTGGTGGAGTGAAAGGATATAGAATGGAGGATGTTGGAGCTTTGGCTCATTAATTTTAATTTTCTTTATGTGTCTGTGAGTGTGTGTGTGTGTGAGATTTTATGAAATTAATTTCAGGCTGCATGGCACATTCTGTGGTTATGAATTTATTAAAATCGTTTTGCAAAAACTGCACCAAATGGCAAATTAAGCAGTTTAGCAGCAGATTTATGTGACCCACTAGTCCACACCCCAAAGCCCCCACCCCCCGTCCCCCCTATCTATACCCATGTAGCTTCACAGAGTCTTTATGAAGTTGGCAACATTTATGGCTAATAAATATGCACACATGTACATATGTATGTATGTACACATATTTATGCGCAGCTAAAGATACAGCTACAGATACAGCTAAAGCAGATAAATAGATATAGAAATGTATATAAAATATTTTATTTTTATTTCCCTGACAAATCAAACCATTCACATCCTTAATTTGCCCTTTAATCGCCTGCAAAACACACACATATTGCGTATACGCAGTGAGCCATTCCACAGATTCATTTGTATCTATATGTATGTATGTATATCGCTGTATCGCTCTGTATCTTTGTGGCTTTGTGGATGCGCGCGTTTGTGTGTGCGCTTGTGTATTGGCTGAAACTTTTATGGCATCAGCATTGGGACGGCAATTATGTTTGATGTTAGCACACATTTTATGGATTATCTTTTTCCCTTCTTGTCGGTGTGGTGGGGGGAGAAGGCATTTTGAAAGTTTCTCAGCACCAAAAAGGATATGCTGGATTTCTCTAAAAATATGTTTAAGCAAAAGACCTTTGGCAGAATGCTTGGGGAGGTGCTTTTTAGGTGAGGAAAATTTGAAATTTTATCATTTTCTATTATGCACAAAGAAAAACCAGAATAATAATCAATAAATTTCGAAAGAAAAAAATGAGTCAACGTTTGGGGGAATTCAGGAGTAGCCTTCTTCTTCTTCCATAAAACCACAAAGTGTAAGCCCCCGCTCCGGTTGGTTATTAATAAATTGCACTTGTGAGCGTTCACTTATTAATTTCTTTAGAGCTTAGGGCTCGGTCGGAAAAGTGCACAAGTCAACCATTTTTTGTGTTGTGTGTCTTCGCAGCAGCCGTGACAGTACGTGACCAATAACAGGGAATCTATCAGAGGGCCTGCCTCCGCCTGCCAGACACACAGACAGACAGAGTCATTGTAGAGTCAGTGGCCTAAAAACGACCATTATGAAGTTGCTCACTTGATCGTGCAATGTACTTTTCCTGCCTGCCAGCCAGCCAGCCAGTCAGCCTGCCTGCCACCGTGTTGTGCCCCCGTCTGTATGAATATGCACACGTTGTTGTTGTCCGGCACTTAGCACGTTCCCCCGATGGAACGGAGGATGGAGGTTGGAGTATGCAACAATGCAACCAAATTAGCACAGAAACTGTAAACTGGAAACTGGAAACATGGAAACTGTAAACTGGACGGAACAGAGCGTTAGGATGCTATGAACTGGAATGAAACAGCGAGCCGTGGATTGGGGAGGATTCTCTGGTGGAGGCGGGAAATCTCTCTCTGTGGAGCAGAGAGAGTGGGGAGTTTGATTTTGTCCCGAGTCTCTGGCATTGATTGCCATTTCCCCGGCTAATGATGTGTGGAAAAGTTTATTTTCCCAGTAAACAACATGGAAAATGCTAAATAAATATACACATATATAAAACAAAAAACCAAAAAAATACAAAGAAACAAAAAAACCAACAACAACTGAAACAGAAAGAAAAGCAGACCGAAAACCGAAATCGAAAAGCAGAAACGGCGGCGGATGGATCATTGATGGTTGTGGGGCTTTGATGCGTTGCTGATTTCCGAACGCCAAAAACAATGAACAGAAACAGAAACAGAAACAGACAAATGCGATTTATGATGGCCAGAATGCAGCACAGAGCACGGAGCACAGAGGTGAACAGAGGCATGCAAACTGTGTACTGCAGCAGTCCCAGAGCGGCAGTGTGGCAGTGGGGCAGGCACATACATACTACATCCACATACTCGTATGTCAGGTTGCAAAATGAGCAGCGGCATAAATTTCATGAAAATTTGGCACAAAAAGTGAAGGCGATTGCCACAATAGATGAAAAGAAATACTAGAGCGAGAGATAGTAAGAGAGAGAGAGAGAGAGAGAGAGAGCTGTGAAGTACAGTGAAAGATCTGTGCTAATGCATGCTGATATTTTTTGTGAATTGGGAAAACCTTCTCTTTTTCTTAAAGCCTCAAATCCAATGAAGAAATCTCTTGTCAAAACATTTATTCGATATGTGTACTCGCTAATCGATGGACTCCTTATTCGTATACTCGCTAAATGATTTCTTTATCGCTATAAAATGTACTCGTTGTAAATTTGCTCTCTAGATCTCCTACTAGTTGAATTTTATTTACTCGCTGTTTACTCGCAATTAATCCTTTCAATTCCTCAAGTAGCCCCTAATTGATTTATGATCATGAAACACACTGTAGTCCCTCACGCTTTATTCCCTTTTCCCTTCACCTTTCAGTCATCGCCATAGAGAGAGGGAGAGAGAGAGAGGGAGAGAGAGAGAGAGAGCGTGTCAGAGAGGTTCCGTTTGAAATCAAATTTGTTTCGTTGCTGGTTACATTATTATGCGTATTATTATCATTAGCTTGAGTCCTTCCTTCCTTCCTTCCTTCAATATTTCCTCTCCATTATCGTTGCGCCCCCCACCCCAACCCGCACCCCCACCACCATCTCCGTCTCCTCTTCATAATTCTATTTTCCTTCAGGTTTTTATTCTGGTTTTTATTACCCGAAAGTCGTAAAGGCAAATACCAAAAGTGGAGACAAAACTAGATTGTAGGCCAAAGGGGCCGCCAAGTGGGGGCGGTACTAAGCGGAGCTGGGGGGGGAGGGGGACGGTAACGGAAGCGGAAGTGGAAGTGGAAACGGAAGCAGCTCCATCTTGTGGCAGTGTTAATGCGATCCTTTGCCGCGTTTATGGTATGGCATTGTTTAAGGCATTGCAAAACCAGAAAAAAAAGAGAAAAAAGAGAAATATAGAGAAATCACAGGAAGCCGCACATAAAAAGTGCCCTCGTGCCATCCAGAAATCTATACAGATATTGTATTTATGGGGGAATCGCTTGTGGCTGAAGTGAAGCGTTTACAAATTCAATTTAATGGCTCGTATAATGCCTGTTTACGATCCTTTAAATATTATGCTCGAGCACATAGAAAGGAGCCCGTTCAGCACAAGGCAAGACGACAAGGCACGACAAGCACGGTGGCACGATGGCACGGGGCAGGAGGCACAGTTAATTATGTTGAACGTTAAATAAACATCAATTAAAAAGTTGCCGCATCTGGCCCCTGTCTTACAACCACCCGCCGCCCACCGCCCACCGCCCTATACCCATCGCCACCATCACCCCCATCATCATCATCAGACCATCCCCCACCATCCATCCAGCCATCCCATCCGCCTTACATCAAAGGGGGTTTGCTTTGTTGATGTTGCCATGGATGTTTTTTCGGTGGGCAAAATATGTTTCGTGCATTTTAAAGACAAAACGGAAAATGGCAACCGAGCACGACAATAAATATTCATAGCCCAAGCGGAATCGTAAAACAAATCAAAAGTCATCAAAAAGTGCACTTTGCTCTAATTCCCTCAGCCGTCGATGTCGTTGTCGTTGTCGTTGTCGTTGTCGTCGTCGTCGTCGTCGTCGTCGTCGTCGTCGTCTCATAGTATTTTCATGCCTCGGTAATGGTAGCAGGATCAAGGGGTATCTAGCGGGACTTGTGCGGGAGTACACGACATGGACACGTGGAAGACAGACGGTCTTCAATGCGTGGTATTCTGTAGATCTGTAGCCTGTCGGCTGAATCGAGTTAGTGGGTATCCCAGAAGTCGGTATGGCGACTCTTATCCTTCCTATCGGCTTTCCGGCTTTCGTTTTTGGTATTTTTGTTTGCGTCGTTTTCATGACAAGTCATGCCATGACCTCCTCTCAGAGAACTCTATCCCCTCATACCCCAGCGGCAAAAAAAAAGAAGGAAAAGAAAAGGCGCCGGCACAGGCACAGCAGGAGCAACAGCAACAGAATCAGGAGAGCGCAACAACAATCAGCATGGCAACAACTGAGCCTGGCAAACTTATTAATAAACGTTATGACGACAACAACAAGACAACAGCAAAAACAACAACAACTACTACTACGCCAGAAATGAAGTCGTCTTTGGGCTCTACGGCTCTAGACTCTACGTTGTCGCCGGTACGGTACGGTAACGGTATCGACGCTGGCCCGTACTCGTAGTCCTGTTTCTGTTCCTGTTCCTGTTTCTGGTCCTGGTCCTGGCTCTGGTCCTCGTCTCGTCCTGCTGCTGCTGGCTTGGCTTGTGCTTTCTCCTGCTTGGGAAGTTGTATTGTGTCAGTTTTCTGTGGCCCCAAACTGCGACGACGAGGACGAGAACGACGACATCCAAATTGGCAAAGTTGGAACAAAAACGAAACGAGCCCAAAACGAAGCCAACAAAAGGAAGCAGCAGCAACGGCAACAGCAACAGCAACAGCAACACTAACAACGAAGCCGTTGGGGCGGCATAATTGCAAAAACTGTTTCCATAAAGCCAAGCCAAGCCAAGCCAAGCCCAGCCAGCAGCAAAAGCAGCAGAAGAGCAAGGCAAAGGGGCACAGAGAGGCAGGACAGGGTGGGGCAGGCAGGCAAACAGGCAACGGGGCAAAAACAATCGAATCGCCAAAATGAAGGCAGCTCCAAAAAAGAAGGAGGCAGGAGCAGGAAGCAACAAGGAAGGGGGGGGGCTTCAAAGAGGAGATGCACGGTACGGTGGGTGTGATTTTAGACACTCATTGAAAATTTGATTGATTGAATTTTTGATTTCATTATCGAGATGAGCCACAAATCGATAACTGTTTGATTGCCTATCAATTCAGTTCAAGGAATTAATCGCAGCATTTAAAAGATATCGATTAATTATTGATGCTCTTATTGAGGTAAAGATAAAGTCGATAGAAGATGCCGATCAGAGGATGATAAGAATCGAAAAATTTCGAAGCTATCGACTATTTATCGATTTGTTTCAGTTATTTGCATTCAAATTGATGGCTGATTGGAAAAGAGTTTCTTTATTTTCACGAATGAAAAACAATGAATTAATTGAGCGACTAAAAGAATCGGAAAGTGGAAATTTATCGATTAATTATCGATTTTGATCGAAAATGTTGCTAAAAAGATATCAAAATGGGGCAGAATATATAGCTTCATTCTTCTAGAGGATTCGCATGGCTATCGCCCGCCATTGTCGCCGACAATTCAGCACTCCCCCCCCCCCTCCATCGAAACCTGGAAGACAATTAGCAGTTTTCTTCAGGGCTGCGCCCTGTCCAGTGTCGCAAGCCTAGAGGATATGCTGCCTCTGGCCCTGGGCTCTCTGCGGAGATTGTCTAGTGTGGAGGTGGTGGGGCATTCGATTTGCCCCTTTCAAGATGTGGCACAAGATGTGGGCATTTTGGGGCATGGGAATTTCATCATTTGATGGACCCTGCGGCCTGCAAACAATTTACAATCGATGCCCAGCTGCTGGATGTTCTTTCCCTCCCTCCCTCCTATACATACATACTCGTACATATATATGAACATGAAATTAGTTTTCTCATAAAATATTCATTAGTGCCGATTCCCATTGTAATTTGCATTAATTGAATTGTTTGTTAAATTGGAAAATTCCCGACACCATTCTGTGGGGCATCATTATAAATTGTGCTTAGTTTTCCTCCCCCCTCTCTTAGCCCCTCCGCCATTCTCTTCCTCTCTGTGTTTCTCTCTGAAACCCGATTCCGATTCCGGGACGAATGCAAAACAATAACCATAACAATTTCCCCCATACCCAAACAACAATTCGACAACAAGGACAATAACCATAATAATAAAATGAATTAAATATGTACCAAAAACCCAAACCAAGTCCACAACCAGACCCCAAATCGAGCCGCAGATCCACCGATGCAGGGACCCCAATACCCAGACCCAAACCCAAAACCCGAACCCCAAACCCAAAGCCCGAATCGTTCCAAACCGCATTGTGATTAAACAGCTCCGACAATTGTCGCACGTGCGTCCATCGGAAGCCATGCAAAAATCTCACACTCGACCGCAAATTGAATTTAAAATGAGATCCGACACACACACACACACACACAGGACACACAGGACGATTCGCATCGCGATGCGAATGGTCAATGTGCGATGCGATAGTGGGGTGTGTCCTGGTGTATCCTCGAAGTGATCGAAACTATTGCGAGTGTATTTTTAAATCATTCAAATAGAAATTCCGTATTCCTTTCGTATAGCTCTACTAGCATCGTAATCGCTTACTAAAATTTGCACAAATTTTCTCATTTTCCTCTGTTGCTCTCTTCTCGTTTCAGGTAAGTGCCACAGTGGAGGACTCGACGGGAGGGGAGGGAGTATCATCAATTTATGCGACCAAATGTAATGATGTGTATGTAAGTGAAAAGACGATTTTCTTACTGATTAAATTACACACACATGAGCAGGCAACGCAAGGGGGGAGGCGGTACGACCACACACACACAACCACACACACATAACCACGACAGAGAGACAGGAAGACAGGGAGAAATGGTCGTCGTCCCTTGGCGATAAATTTTGGTGGCACCGAGGATGACAGGAGGGAAATCTATATCTGTAAATGTGATTTCGGTTTCGGTTTCGGTTTTGTTGGTTATTATACTTTGATGGCCATTGGCTTTGGCCAAAATGGGCTTATTCGATTTGGTTTTCGGGGGCCAAAGCATTATGGAAGCCCATACATAATTTGACCTTGATTCGATTGGCAAAAAAGGGGTCATGGCTGGCACACAGATATTGGAATGAGACTCTGCTTTTTTTTGTGTGTAAAATGGTTGCTGGATGGTTATCGATCAACGTAAAACGATAACTGTTGCAAAAGTGAAACCCTGCTAAGCGATTAACTGGATTTTAACGATCAATCGACACCAATCTTCAAATGGAATAACTTGGCTTCCCTGTAGCCTTAAAGCCATGGCAGAACAGATCCATAGAGTTTAAGGGGAGTGGCTCTCCCTTCCTCCATAGATTTTCCTCTTGCCCCGATGCTCCCAATATTAATCGCACAATTCGTTATGGACACGACTCCTTTTGGCTTGTGCATTGCCACTTAATTAATCACGTCACACATTGCCGGGCATCTCTGTTTCTATCCTTCTAGATTTCCCCACCTCCCCCCCTCCATTATCTCTTTCTCCACTTCTATTCGGCTCTTCTCCATTTTCACCGGCTGCCGTACCGCTGCTTCCTCCCTCGTTCACCTTCGTTGACCGCATGCGGCGCCCGAATTTTATGTGTGGCTCACGTAAGTATTCTACGCAATTTGGCCAGGCACACGCACACACACACACACTGCTGGCAGATGGAATCCTAACCCCAAAGACCCCAACACCAAGGCATCACCCCGGGCGCCCCGGGCGCCCCTATGCGAGGACACGCCAAATAGTTTTGATGCCCATTTAATAAAATTTTCCATCTATTTTGCTCTGCTCCTCTTGCGCCCTCCTCGGGCGCCTGGAGGAGGAGGAGGCGCCTGTCATGTGTTCGCCTTGAATTCGTTTTGTCATTTATAGTGTGTCTCCCCTGTCTCCCCCTGCCTCTTTTTTTTCTCTTCCCTTTCGGTCTGGCGTATGCCACGCCCCTTGGTGACTGCGGCAACACTTTTGCTGCCATTTGCTGCCTTCTGCTGCTGCTGCTGCCGGCTGCCGGCTGCTGGCTGCTAGTGTTGCTGCTGCACATGGTCCCTCCGCCTCGTACGGGTTTCTGCGAAGCCGGAAAGTGAAAAATCCCAAACGGAAATACATTCATTTGCTTGTTTTACTTTTCCAATTTCAATGCCGGAGGTTTGTACGAGTATCTGTCGGTCTGTCTGTCTCTCTGTCTGTCCTTCTCTGCCATTTCTTGCTCTCTCTCTCTCTCTTTCTAACGCCATCATCGTTACACATGTAGAGTGGGCGGTAGCGTGGGCGTGAGCCGGGTTCTGTTCCTGGTACTAGGATCGGTTTGGGGGGCGGGAAGGGGCCACGGCCCGTGCCGCAGTCACGTTTAAAACATTAAAGTTAGATTTATGACTTTTCGGGTTATAAAATGACTTTAGATTGATTCCCGTCACATGATGACAGTTTTTCGTTTTTCATTCGCCAACAAGGACTCTGCTCCGTTCCCTGTGGGAACTACCAGCCGGCAGGAGGGCAGGCAGGCGGCAGGCAGCTCCTTTTGACCGTCTTCCTGCCATTGCTGTCTTGCTGCCTTGCTGCCTCGCTGCCTTTCTTCCTGCTGCCGCCGCGAGCAAAGGAATGGAATGGCAGTCATGGGCACCATGTGTAGACAATGAATTTTTAAGTTGTTTATAAGTTAAGGAATTGGAAGGATTTCCTTTCTGCTCGCGCGCGCCCGCGCCAGCGCGTGTGTGTGTGCCTTTAGGGCACCCCCAAGTCCTACCCCACACGTATCACGTATGTGTGTGTGTGTTTGTGTGTGCATGAGTATACCCTTCAAGTGGGCATCAATTTCAATTCTGTGTGAATATATTTACCCTGACAAATTGTGTTAGTTTCGCATTCATTCTTCAGGTGTACCCAGCATTTGGCAAGGGTGTGTTCGACATTGAGTCGAGGATGGTAAGCCCAGAGAAGAAATCCCTATTTTTTCCTGCACATTGGGTGTCCTTTGGTCGCATTACTTTCTCTATTTGAAGGTGCTTTGTCGTGTGTGCGGTCACCGACATTGTGGAGCGGAAATACCCCTACTAAGTCGGGCAGGAACTCCCTCATAGCCTTAGCCCACTAATGTTAATTTAACATTTTGGCCTAATCAAAGGCCATTTTTAATTAGCCTCCGCTTTGCTGCTCTCCTGATCAGCGTTGATTTGTTTTGGGGTTTCGTTACGCTCTCTCTCTCTCTCTTTCTCATCCTCTAACCTCAAAATGCTGATGAAGAAATGTCATGACAGAGCTGCATTTCCGATGCCACACCACAGTGCACCACAGCACACCGCCATAGATACACCATAGACCGAAACGGTATGAAACGGAACGAAACGGGGCCATCGTGCATTCATTAGCGTGTCGTTTGGATCCGATCCACTCCCAGACAGCCTGCAACACACACACACACACACAAACACACACAAACAGAAACACACAGAGAATGGAAAATGGAAAAAGGAAAAGGGAAAGGGGCAAAAAGGAATCAGTGGCAACCGGACCGCGATAGAGTTATCAAACGTGGCCGCAGCAAACTATTAATGAAGGGGAATGGAGGAATGGGGGAATGGGGGAATGGGAATGGGGAATGGGGTCTCATGGAAGTAGGGTATCCGTTTTGCCGGGGTTCCATTTTACGTGCCACTGCACACATTGTGGTGCAGGGATCCCAGGATCCCAGAGGCAGAAGCAGAAGCAGAGGCAATAGCCAGTGGAACAGGCGGAGCAGGAGTGTCTCGGCTACACTGCAGATTTGAAGCGCTAATTACGTGGTCATTAATTGCGCTAATTATTTTTCATTTTGCCCAGCACCCTCTCAATCCCCTCATCATCATCCCTCTCTCTCTCTCTCTCTCTCTGTCGTTTTTCAATTTCCATCCATTTTCATTTTTGCATCATTTGCATAGAACGAGAGTGAGAGAGAGAGAGCGAGTACAAAACGAAAGGGAATTTTACATTCCGTTTGTTCCTTGTTCTGTTCTGTTCTGCCATTCGACTGTCTCCAGGTTCTGCATGCCTCTTGTCCTTGTTCTGGTTTCTGTCCCTTTGCATTCTGCCATTATTTTCCTGGTATTTTTCAATTTAACAGCAAGGTATTTCTGAAGTGGGGAGAGGCGTGTGGGAAGGGTGACCGCCCCCTCCCCCCGCCTCGTACTAGTTCTTGTGTGTGGTTTTATTTTCAGTTCTCTCATGGGATTGGAATCATCCATGTTTCTGCTAGCCTTTGCTTTTATCCATATACTCGTAGGAGTTTAATTTTTAGAATTTTCCACTTATTTTTATCCAAACTTAATTTATTTGTATTATTTTAAATATAATTTATTATAATCTTATACACATATTGATTTATTTCTTTTTTTAATATTTATCATATTTTATTTATTTCTTTTCCCAACTCCCAGTTTTATATGTACCATTTCTTTGCTTAATTTTATTAAAAACTTTGAGAGAATATTCCCAGTAGATATTTTCTTCTTCGACTGTTGCCCTGCCTCCTGCTCCGTTTTCCTCCTCGCTCTTACTTTTTTTTATTAATTTTTTTTTTCATTTTTATTCAGATTTTTTCATTACGTCCATTTTCTTATGCACATTTTCTGTAATAAGAAAATGCGCATGAGGTAATTTTCCTGACTATTTGCAGCATTTTTCAAATTGGGAACGACCAGGCAGAGGAGGGGTGGGGTGGGTGCGGCTTGGAGCTTCAAGTAAGCCGCAAGTGACCGACATTTTGTGTCATCGTCGACCAGAAATGGAAAATGGCTAAAACCGTGGCAACGGAAAAGATGAACACGATGCGACTGCGGCTACGGAAGGTATGGAATGAGCTGGTGGCAGATGGTGGCAGGAGGCACGACATCCGCCAGGGGAAATAGGAAGCAAAAGCCAGAGAGTCAGAGTCAGAGTGAGAGTGAGAGAGAGAGAGAGGTAGAGGAGAAACCGACCCCAGGAGGTTGCGGATGCGCCTGGGAATCAGTTGTGGTGGCGGTGTCACTGGTAATTTGATGAAAATGATGCCACTGCTCCATATTACACTTTGCGCTAATTGAAAGTTTCATCATCATCATCATCATCAGAGGAGATGAGAGGAAAGTAGGCGGGGGGGTAGCCCTCATTTGGCATTACCATTGCACTGGGAGATCTCTGCCATCCACCTACGGACCTACGGAATGGCCGTGCGCTCCCCTTGGAGATGAAACTCAAAGTAGGCAAAAGCATCTACCAACTGAATGTGGTAGAAGGTACAAGCTACAAGGGACTTATTTTGCACAATGAAATCTAATTGCAATGAGAGTGATTCATTTAATGAACGAATGACTTTACAAACGAGTAAATAATTAACAGGCTAATGAACGGTCTAATGAAAGAGCCACTAACTGAATGGACGAGAAAAAAAGCGTAAGCTTAAAAAGGAAGAGCTCAGTAGACGACTAATTGGAAGGGAATATTATTAAGTATTAAGTATGTTGTCGCACAACCACGCACTCGTCACAGCAATGTCTCAGAAGCTCTGGTACTCGCTGCAAGCACTCGTTGGTTATACATAGCGATTTATTGAAGGTTTTGTCTTCCGTTTAGCTTCCGGTCTGGAAGCGCTTTGCTGCTGCCCGCCGCCTAATGAAATAAATGCGAGCTAATTATTTATTTAGATCTCGCTGCCTGATTCGTTGGGACCACAGTTTACTTAACCATTCAGTGGAGAGGAAAAACTTTTCATTTTCGTTGACTTGCTGTCGACCAAAAAGGCCAACTCCTCCCCAATTCGGGGCCCACTCATAAGAGCATCAGGAACGTTTCAACAGTTTACATAAAACTTGAAATTAATCAGAAACTGTTTGGCCAAGCCCTGGAATGGTTGGTGGGTGTGGGTGTGGGTTCAAACTGCAATTGCAGTTTTGTCGGCCGCCAAGTTGAAAGCAAATATGACAGCGAAATGTTGAAATTGCGGCACGGCCCAACGAGACCGAAGCAAACCGAACCGAACCGCATCGCATCGCACCGGGGGGGAGCTGCTATGATATACCAGATCCTGGCGACACAATCGTACTCTTATATTTGATACTCTCTCTCTGTTCCAGAGAGGACGAGTACCGACCACATACCTCTTCCTGAAAGATTCGGAGTTCGATTTGAAACTGCTATGATCGGATGGATAGATATACATAGATCTACCTAAAAGGGTATCTATAAGGCTGGTTCTTGGTATCCATCTTTTACCTTTTTTTGTGTTGTTTAAAGCTCAAACAATCGAGAGCGCTTTCTGGCGGGTTATGGGTTCTGGTCTCTGGTTTCTGTTCTCTGGTCTTTAGGTGCTGGGTGTGCTGGCACGTATCTAATTTATGCCATCTAAACAAAATACAAACAACAAAAGACCAACAGAAAAGTTTTCCAGGACACACACACACACACACACACACACACACACACACAAAAGACCTCTAGTGTGTGGGGTGTCCTCTCTGAGTGTTGCGTGGATTTTGCTATCTATAAAACGGTCTCCCGGTCTCGGTCTCTATCTCTGGAAAAAGTGTTTTGTCCAACTTTGGTTTCGGTTTTCGGTCTTTGTCTTTGTCTTTGGCTCAGACTCTAACTCCAACTCCAACTCTGACTTTGACTATGACTATGACTCTGAAGGATGTGAAAGATGTGAAGGATGCTGCTGGGGATGCGGCTGTGGCCTTATGAATTGTATCTTTTACGGCTCTGGTTTCTGGTTGGGCTGATGGCAGCCCATAAATAGCCCGATATGATTGTTTGTCTATATCTATGTCTGCTTCCCGATATTAAATATAAATATATGCCAGAGCGGAGACAGCAGCAGCAGAAGCAGAAGCCAGTTAGGGGTCTATGGGGGATCTACAGAATGAAGGCATAAACGGACAGTTGAGAATTATTGCCGATAGAGTTGGATTGAAAAAAGGACAAAGACAAAGTCCGTGTCCGTGTCCGAGACGCAGACGCCGTGACTTAGACAGATTGAACATGTCGCCGCTTTTCTCTTTAGTTTTCTTCCGCTTTTTTTTGGGTGTTCTTTGGGCGGAGGAGAAAGGCTACGCTTCAATGTCCTTTATATATATTTTATTTATTTTCGTTAAGTTTCTGCCATTTCCCCTTCTCCGTCTGTCAGGCGAGGCGTGTAATTTGAAACTTGGCACCCGACTGGGGACAGCGGCTGAGGCCAAAGTGCGGCTCTGGTATCCTATCCACAAAAATCCACAAACATCCACAAACAGTAAAAGGAAAAACCCCGAAACCCCCCCCCAAAGACGTGGAGATGCAAATGGGGCAAATCCGGCAGGAGTCCTTAGGAGTCCCAGGTCTGTACTGGTCTGTCCTCTGACACCAGGAACGCAGTCGAGTGCAAACAAATATGTCCAACTCCAAGATGAATTTCGCCCTCTGATGCTGCACCAAATTGTGTCCTGTGTGTCATCTGAGTGTGTGTGTGTGTGTCCTTCAATTGATCAAAGTTCAGGATGTGGAGCACTGAATAATGGTTTAACTGGGTTTTTTTCCACGTCTTAGTGGAAAATACTGAAAGATACCCTGGGAAGAAAAAGATATTGCATTTCTTTGAGAAATATTAATGGCAGGTATTATCTCTTTTGATTTTTAAAGTTTTTCGACAGTCGCTCGCGCTCTCTCACAGAGTAGCTGAGCAGTTAACCTCTCGCTAGCGAGACTCTTACTCGTTGAATATTTACTCTGATACGAGTATGTATTTTTCCGTTTACATTTATTTTGCACTTCTGCTGCACAATCCGCTCTCGCATATACCTCTTAGCCATGCTCATGCGTCTGTGTGTGTGTGTGTGTGTGTGGTTGCATCTCATGTCCTGGTAAATATTATTTGACAACATTTGGCCACTCACTGAGAGTTGGTCGCTTTGGGTGGCCGCAAAAAGCCAAATGGCAAACGAGGCGGCAGGAACGAGGGAGGTGAACAGATGTTGCCTTAACTCTAGATCTCTATGTATGTATGTATGTGTGTGCCCCCCAATCTGTGGCATACAATTGGGTGTAAGTGTGTGTTTGCTTAAGCATGTGTCAAGTGGCCGCCATTGTCAAGAGCCCCGGAACAGGACACGACAGGATAGAGCAGGACAGGACAGGCAGGTCCACAGGTCCGCTTCTGCATCCGCAATCATTTTATGTATTTCCATGTGTCCCCTTCTCTCTCTCTTTTTTTCTTTCTGTTGCTGCCACACACTTTGCATATGCTTGGGGCAATGCCATTGGCACTGGCACTGCTGCAACCTCCCCCGACTCGGAATGCATTAATCAAAATGTTAAATAAGAAATTGGAATTGATTCCCAGCCAAAGCAAATCTTCAATATTATTCCATTCCATTTCAAATCTTTTCCTGCAAGTATCGGTAACAGCTGCATGAATCTTGCCACCCATTGCAGTGGCAACATCATTTATACTTGCCCCCGGACAGAGGACGAAGGACAGTGGACGGTGGACGAGCGTGGCAACACCTGACAAAAGTTGCAACTTGGAGAGACATTTTTTTAGTTCGTGTTAGCTGTTCCTCTCAATGTTGCAACAAAGACAGCAACAACACAATCGCTTATCGCTTTTACTTTTTCTTTGCCACTCTGGCAACTTTGTGCAACTTACATTTTCCAGTTTTATTAGGTTCGATTCGGTGCGTTTCGGGTTAGAGCTGAGAGGGAGAGCGAACAGTGTACAACCAGACAGTGACAAAGTGTGCCCAGGGGCGTGAGCAGCTTACCGAACAAAAAAAAACCAAAAAATAAAATGAATAAATAAATACCGAGAGTTTAGGGGATTCATTTCGCCTTGCAACGACCTTGTTCGATTACATATACCATTACGGTTACGATTACCAAGAGAGCAACGATTTTCCAAGTAAATTTCATTCGATTGTTGGTATTACACAAATGGAAAAGGATTTGGCAGCTTACTGTTTATATTTTTGACTGGCCGATTGGTATTTAATAGGTATATACAGAATACACGTTGTAGTTATAACGAGAGGGCACAGTGCGGCCTTTGCCGCGGCTCAGTCAGTATACATATGTACATACATACAATGTATGTGAGGAAGGTGCCTTCGTCTATGATCACTTCTGAGATCGCCTTGGTCGTTCCGTTGATCCGATTATTCTATCGATAAATGCTTGATAGCGATAACAGTTTATACAGAACTTGCAATAATGTATGCAGCAGAGTATGAAAACGTTTCTGTATGGCTTAAACGAGTATATTTGGCCATAAGCAAA
This sequence comes from Drosophila athabasca, assembly GCA_008121215.1. NCBI lineage: Eukaryota > Metazoa > Arthropoda > Insecta > Diptera > Drosophilidae > Drosophila > Drosophila athabasca. The sequence continues at coordinate 5,167,732 of CM017796.1, read as the reverse complement.
TTGGTGTCGAGTGTCGGGTTTGTCGATTGTCGAGTGTTTCCTCCCCTGCCTTTCTCCCTCTCTTTTCTTCTCTCTCTCTCTCTCTCTCTCTCGTCTTGTTGGTAATGCGCTAATTAAAATGCCCGAGAAGAAGGAAGGCAAAAAGGAGAGACCATTTTCTCCGGCTTCTGCGATGGAATGCGAATGCAAGATGCAGCAGACGTCTCTTCAGCTCACCAGCTCTCCTGCTCTCAAGTGTGGATGGGTGTGTGTGTGTGTGTGTGTGTGTGTGTGCTGGGGAGGGTGGGCTGAAGGTGAGGGGTCTTTATGGGGTCAGGGGTTATGGGTTGCCAAGGGATAAGCTTTTTGACTTCCCACTTATTAACTTGCCAAGCAATTATGGCCTGAAGATGGAGCCCCGAGCGGAGCGGAAGGAAAGCTGAGAAAAGATTTCTTTGCTTGCTTTTTTTTTACTCTATTTTTAGTAGATGGCCGTAGTTCAGGTGGGGCTCCTGTGAGTGGGATATTTCCTTTCCTTTAGCCTGGTTTCGCCTATCCTTATCCTTATCCTTCTCCTTATCCTGCTTAGATGCTCCCCCCAACCTGGTCCGCCGTAGCCGCCAAAGTGCCCCGAGTACGAGTACACTATATTTCGATGCTTTCTCTGTAATTGCTCGGTGCTCTGGGCTGGAGCTCTCTTCCATGGCAGGGGTCTGGGGACAGGAGCCGGAAGTCATCTTACATATAGCACACACACACACAGACACACACACATGAGACATAAGTGTGTGTGTGTGTGTGCTCTTAATAGGTAACAAGTTGCAAAAAGGCAGACAACGTCCGACCATCTTTCTGTCTGACGACTGACTGCCATTATCTGCATCAGCACGCGTAAACTTCGTTTGCACCAAAAAAAAAAAAAAAAAAAACAGAGAAAAGAAAAGAAACCAAAGAAGAAAGAACGAAGGAAGGCAGAACGCAAGAAAGACGAAGGGGAAGGGGAGGATGGGGCAAAAGCAGGACCCAGGAGGGTGTTGCAAAAAGAGGTAACTGCTTGCATCATTCAGCGGAACAAGAAGTCATTTCTTTTAAGCTCAGGCGGAGGCACTTTGCCTCCCAGTCCTCATTCCCCTTCCCCTTCCCCTCGCTCTCCCACTGCCACTTTTTCACAGTTTTTCACAGCTGGACCTACCTGCTGTGGCACAGTGGGGCAAAATCAGATGGCAGATTGGGGCATGGGGCAGACTACCACAGATTACCTTGGCCCTGGGAATGGATCTATGGGGATATATCTCGTAAACAGAAAAACAGCAATATAATATAATATATATATATTATTGTTATTTAATTTACATTTATTTATTTATTTATTCGACTACTACTTAGCGTACTAAATAATTGCAGAGATATTCTGTAATTTGTGTAGACCATGCAGAGGAAATCTTGCTCTGAAAATCTTACAATAAAAACCCAACAATCTGTAGTTTTTTGAAAGCTTTTTTATGGCTTATTCTATTGAAGGCACGATTGATTTTCTAGAGCGTATAAGTCATTGATAAGCCCCCGTGAATCCTCCCTTCCTGTTCGAACAACTTCATAATTTTATGGCTTTCAAATTGTTCGCTGGCATCATGTTTCGCTGGCTGCCCACTCACCCACCGCCCCAACGTCTTTCCATGGCTTTCTCCATGGAGTCGTCTCAGTTTCTCTCAGTCTCAGGCTTTCGTTATGTGTATGTATGTGCATTTGTGTGTGCAAAAGGGTTATGTATGTAACATAATGTAACCTACACTTACCTACTTACGGGAACGCTTCTACGTTTCCGCTTTCACCCATCCCGCATCCCGCATCCCGCACCCCCCACACACCTTTGCTCGCATCGGAGTCTCCACGGAGTCCACGCTTTTCGTTTCATTTTTGGTTTCATTTCATTTCCTCGGCTTACTTTCCTTCTTGATGCTCCCAGCCATGATGCGTTCCCCCGTAACATCCTCATCCACACCCACACCACGCCCCTCTCCGGCACAATTCTAATGGGAATTTACAATTTTTCACCAAAAAGCAAAAAGCTGCGCCTTGCGTCCGACATTCCCACTCCAGGCCGCTCCATGCCGCTCCATGCCGCTCCATGCCGCTCTTCTTTTGGCGCGTTGTTTCTTGCATAAAATGAAATTGTATTGCATTTTCTTTTTTTCATTTTCCCTTTTTCCCCTGTTGTTGTTGCCGCTTTATGGCTGGACACAGAATGGCAGCCTCAGCAGGAGCAGAAGGAGCAGGACCAGGAGTGGGAGTAGGAGCGGGAGGAGCCACAGTAGAGTTACTGCTACTCCACTTGGAAACTGCGTCCGTTACTCTCACGCGAGAGAGTATCATGATTTTGAGCAGCTGCTTGCAGGAGCCAAAAAAAGAACGAAAAGGAAGCGTATGCCATCAATAATTTGTCCCTGTTTCCAGAGAACCAACAGATCATTCCGCACAGATCTGCCGAAAAGTCCACACAATCGAAAGGGTATTTGAAGCTTCGCTTAACGAGCACTCGACCAGGGCCCTGTAGTTCCTTTTTCCAGTCTTGGGCTTGGCGTTTTTATGTCCATTTTCTCCTCCTCCACTCTCCAGTGGAACACAATAGAAAATCGCGAGAGCAACATGAAAATTTATGATGCATTTCTTTTGCTGCTGCTGCTGCTGCTGCTGCTGCTGCTGCTGCACTCCCCACTCCACTTGCAGTACAGTACTCCCTCGCCTAAGACGTTTTTGTGTGTTGGTCCCGGCCATGCTTTCAAATTATTGCAAAACTTAAGTGAAATTTATATAATTGTAATGGAATTTATATTAGATTTTGTCCACTGCAAACTGACAAATGGTTAGATGGTAGATGGCATTCCCCTTCTCCTGCTCTTAAGAGAGAGAGAGAGAGAGAGAGAGAGAATGGAGAATTGTCATCGTCAACGTTTTCCCTTTTTATTTTGTTCCTTGGCTACAAATCTGTGACACAGATTTCGTTTTATTTATTTCGATTACTTAAGCTCAAGAATCATACAAATAGTTGAATGAAACACAGACAGGCAGGACAGCCAGGACAGCCAGGACAGCCAGGACACGCAGGACAGCAAGGACAGACAGGAGAGGATGGAAAGGGAGTTGGCAGGATGCTCCGACAATAGTGGACGATGGCGAAAGTTGAACAGATCCAAGGAAGAACAGATTTCAGCAGCTTTAAAGGTCTATTGTTTCACAAACACAAAAAAGAAATAATTAAATAATTGGCTGGGAAATAAATTTAAAAAAAAAACACACAGATACTAAGGATAAAGAAAAAGCAAAGGCAAACCAAATAAAATAGATGAGGAGTCCTGCCTCTTTGCTTATAAAATCATTTAGGGAAACAAAGGATCCTGAAAAAACAATAAGTTTAAGAAAATAATGAAAGGAAAATGTCCCAGGGGGAATTTTGAATGCAGAAAAAATATGGGTATTCATCATCAGCAGAAATCTACCTAAGAAGGGAAAGCTCGGTGGATTTCTGCTGAAGAGAGCCACTGAAATATCCCCAGTAATGGAACGCATCCCAAAAGGAGAAATCCTTGTCGCTTCCCTGCCGAATCCTCAAATGTTATGAGAACTATAGATTGAAGGAAAATTGCAAGAGGAAAAGTGTTTAAAGTGGCCCACAATATACGAGTAGGGCATGGCACAGCCCGTGACTTGTTCACACATTCGTTAACCGATTGAGAGAGTGAGAGAGAGTGAGGGAGAGAGAGAGAGAGAGAGCGGAGTGGAGTCTCTCCTTATGCTTCAGATGTTTTCTTATTCTACCCATTTGCTTTGTCTCTTTTTCTTTGCTTTGTATGCGTGTGTCTGTGTGTGTGCGCAGGGAAAAAATGTGAGCAAATAGTTTTCCGCTTGCCGCCGCATACAACACAATAGAATGGGATTTGTTGGGGGCGAGGACGGGGACGGGGCAGACGCAGAGGCATTCTTTATCAATTTTATCTGTGAAATATATTTCCGAAACATTTGCCATTATATTTGCATTAGTAGCCACAGCTTCCGGACCGGGTCCGGGTCCCCCTGCCTCCCTCTATCAACGTTTAACCATGAAACCATTGGGTGTGTGTGTGTGTGCTCCTGGCATTCCAGGAATTTTTGGATTGGACACACGACACGCCAGTTCGACGCCAATGAAAAGGAACTAGGAAATGGAGTACAGGGGAAACGGAGTGCCAGTACTAGGCATTCAAAGAACTACAATCCTTACACACACACACACACACACACGTATATTTATGCATGTGTGTTTATTCGCTGTATATGTATTTACCCCGAATCGCTGTCGGCTTTGGTCTTGGTTTTTGGTCTATTCCCAGGCGGAAACTGCTTATCACACATTTCCCACATACACACACACACACACACACACACACACACACAGCGACCGTGTGCCGTGCGCCAAACCAAATACAATACAGGAATACCCCACAAAAAAAAAGAAAAGAAGATATACTACAGAGTGGAGTGCCACTGGGATGGCTAGGAAGAGCGCATGATACCAGGGGGGAGGGAAGGGAAGGGAAGGGGGAGGGGCACGGCACTAGTAGAGTAATAGCCAAAGCGCACAAAGAATGATGCGTAGACATGATTTCCGTGCGGTTGATTTCTCTCACTCCCTCTCTCTCTCTCTCTCTCTCTCTCTCCCCTCCCTCTCTTCCCCTTTCTCGGTGGCATGCACACTGCCTCAGCGGAAATTGTTAACCGACAAATTTCCATAAATCTTTAACGACATGGGACTGTGTGGGTTTTATATACATCATTTTTTCGGAGATATTTAATCACGAGAATTGGACTCGACGCTTTTCTTGCATTTTCCCTGAATGTTCTGCCCTCAATCCCTGTTTTTCCCCTATACGAATTATGCTCTTTAAAGATCGTCTATGTTGCGTTTAGTTTCTGGTTTCTTATGGATTCTATTTTCCTTTAGGATTCCCCGGATTTGTTTAAAATTCATTCCTTTAAAGTTTCTTCTGCTCCTGAAGCTATTTTTGCACTGAGTTTTCGTTTGTTCTACCGTTCAAAATGATGTCCTCTAATGCTTTTCCCTCCATTAGTTCCTTCCATCTGCTCTGGGTGTGTTTTTCCACTGCTCGTATTGTTTCCATTTCTCCATCCGTTCTATGCTTTGCTCTGCTTTTTCCTTGGGTTTTTTGTGCCAGAGAGAGAGACAGAGCGAGGGAGTGTGGGACGAAGAAAAGTGCCGGCAGGGAAACTATTTGCTTGGAGGATTTCGTTTCTGGTACCTTTTGTGCGTATATAGTAGAGCGCGTTATCTACATGATTTTGCATGCCCTGGACTCTCAATCAGGATGAGAAATAGAGAACCAAACATAGAGCAGAGCAGAGCTGAGCAGAGAGAAAGGAGAGAAAAAGGAGAGAGAGAGAAGAGGAGCAAAAATAGTGAGGCCACTCTGACAACGACTTAGGACTCTCAAGTGGCAAGGTTGGCTGGCATTCCATTCCCCCATACGTATACACGTATTCGTATACGTAATACGTATCACACAGTTGTGGCAGTATCGCAGTATCACTGTCGTTGTCTAAGCTGCTGCCAGAAGCTGCCCCAAGTAGCATGTAATTCATCTTATTCCCCAAAGACAACCAGCGACAAAGGAGACACGGACGCTTGAGCTTACAATTCCGGCGGGTAAATTGCTCGCGCAGATGCCACCCGACGTCACGGGCAGGGATGAATCCGGAGAACAGAACCCGGAAGCGAAGGCGTAGGCGGCGGCGTCGCAGGAGGACGCGGAGGCGGACGTGAAGGCGGAGGCAGTCAAAGGCGTTGCTGTCGTCGCGCTGTGCGTGTCTCCATTGGGACATAAATGCCATTTGGCCCGGCCCCTCCACCTCCCTCTCCCCGCCATGCCCACTCCCCAGAAATACTCTCCTGGGCGCAAGGGGCAACGAAGAGATGAGGCACGCGCCTCATTACGTGTCGAGTTCTGTGCACTCTGCCGCCCGCCACCCATCTTGCCCCAATCTCCTTTTGACGCATAAAATGCGTAATGAATTTTAGATTTCATTTCAATGGCACAGAAAGAAGTTATGGCCACAGGCTCATCAGGGGGCTTTCGGATTTGCTTTGGACATGCCTTGTCATTCGTACTCCTCCTCTTGCTCCTCCTGATGCTCATGCCCATCCCCTCTCCTCTTCTCCTTGCTCCTAAAAGAAACGTACACTTTTATTTGCCCGTTAAGTGCGTGAAGAGCAACCGCAAAGCGTTTAGTCCAATGGCCTGCAAATAGTTTTAGGTGATCCCAAACGGGGTGTCTCTCCGTCCCATAGACAATCCCAACAATCGTTAGATTGATCCATTTGATGCGAATTAGTGGAACGTAACGGAATGGAACGCAGTGGAATGGAATAGGGTGGTGACACATTTAACACTCAGCGAAAAAATTCAGGAAAAATAATACATTTCACTGTGTTTGTAAAAACTGAATATTTAAATTAAATGTATGCTAATCTCTATCAAAAAAGTCAAAATTCTCACTAGGACACAAATTGCACTGAAAGAATTTATTAAATTTATTGAAAGAAATTTACGTTGACTCTAGTACCAAAGAAACGAAAGGAATTGCAGCAATTTACTAGAGAAAAACTATCAATACAAATGGAAATGAAAGAAATGACGAAATGACAAAATGAAATGGAACAATAACAATATCCCCCCCTCCCCCCATCCATAAGTCATATTCAATTGAAGTTCACTGTTCTGCGAGAGAATAGTTTTCTGTTCTATGGAATGTTTCCAAGCGACTTACTTTCGATGGTATTGGCTCACATCAAGATGGAAATAAATGAAACGGAATAAGGCAGGAAAGGACAGGACAGCGGGACAGCAGGACAGTCTGTCTGTCTATCTGTCCTGCAGCACTAAACGGCGCATAATGGCTGAAAGGCTGCCGCGTCATCGATAACTCAGGGAAGCCCAGCCTTGGCTTGGCTTCGCTTATTTATCGCCAGTTGGTCGAAAGTTATCGATCAATTAAAGTTACATTTGCATGCCAGGCGACACATTTGTCACCGAAAAGAGGCAGAGGCAACGGCAGTGGCAGAGGCAGTGGCAGCGGCAGAGAATGCGCTATCTCTGCCGCCCTGAGCTTTGCTCTTGAACCGAACGACCAGCCAGAAAGCGAGGGAAAGCGAGGAGGAGGAGGGGGAAAACTGAACTACTCAAACAGCATTGAGCATAATTTTTCATTCAGGGTCGTTGGCTTGGGCTGGGTTGGGTTTTTGGTTTTGGTTTTGGCTCCGAAAAGTGCTGCGACGCTGCGGCTTCTCCTTTTTTATTATCTTCTGCAGAGCAGAGCAGACAGACCATCCCCTACCCGCCGCCTACCCGCCTACCGCCACCTAGCCACCACCCCATCCATTCGCTATCCATTCCGACCGCCTGTGGTCCAAACTGCAAACATAATTTTTCCTGCTTCTAATGCCAGATAAACGCAGACATGAAGTAAAATACATGGAGGCCAGAGCGACAGCCAAAAAAGGAGGAGAGGATGGCTGGTGGCAATGGCTGGTGGCTGGCCTGGGCTGGTGGCTGGGGCACGAAGACCGAAAGACGAAAACCGAAGCCCAAACGGGCAAAAAGTTCCTTAACCCCATGCGGCACCCAGTAGTGTACCAGTAACAGTAACAGCCCCACCCCCCCGCCAGCCCCCAGCAGCCCCAACCATCATATTATTTTCAACATTTATTTGCCATGCGTAAATAAAAAAGGAAAATATAACAGAAATATATACATACACACACACACATACATATATTTATATAGAGGGAGAAATCTTTTCGTTTTTTCTATTTTTTTGGTGCAATTTTCAAAGGCAAAAGTGGTAAAGTAAAATGGAAAATGGCTTTTCCCGCACACACACACACACACACACACACTCGCACAGCATCCTCCACACCCTCCGCACAGTTTCTCTCTCAATAATAAATGCAAAACTGCAACGGGCAAAGGAGAATTGCATTTTAGGTAAACATAGAGCCCACCCTTCTGTCCTTCCTTCCTCCTTCCATGGTGGCAGAGGTACCCTGTAAGGTGGGAGGGAGGCTGGGAGGTCGGTCTGCTGCGGGTTAAATGGGTGTGCTGGGTGTGCTGGGTGTGCTGGGTGTGCTGGGTGTGCTGGGTGCCGGCTGCTGGGGCGTGGGCACTGCGGGGTTAAGGCGTGTCCTGGCGCTTGTCCAATTGACGTAAATCGTGCGCAAGTTTTGGCAGCCAAAATGACTGCGGCTAAAGCATGGAGACGCGGCAGAGCAGGAGACAGAGAAAGCGGCGGTGGAATGGTAGAGGAGGGGGGAGTGGAATGGCGAGGGAGTGAGCGGTAGAAAGGTCAGCAAACTTGCTGCATTTCAGGGATGCGAATTGTATTCCACATAGATCGATGGGCACTAAAGGAAGTGCAAGGAGACTGGACGGAAGTTGGGAAAGTACTTTCGAAGATCAATAACTGATACAATCGATCGCAATTTTTTCGCGGAATAAATCAGCTGATTCTTAATGAACAGAGAAAACAGAGATTCAAGATATATCAAGAATAAATAAACTGACTAAATAAACTAAACTGATCCCAGTAGGTTTCCAAACACCTATCAAATATATCATCCAGAACAATACTACAGTACTGCTATACGGGCCGATCAACACGGTCGTACATTCGAAGCGATAGATTTTCATTCCATTAAAAAACGAATTAAAACTTACAACTTTTCGGAATAAAATAAATACACAAGGAAATTGACACAAAGCTTAGAATGGAACCGGAAGTGAACACCGAAGAGGAGCAGACAAATGCTGAGGGGCCGGGTCCTGCTACTGATCCAGGTCCAGATCGTGATCCTTTGGTCCTGAAGTTGAGGACAAAAGTAGGCAGCATCGTTGCTGGGGGGGATGGTAAGCCAGAAGTTTCAGGCGGAGGTGCCGTGACATCGAGTGCCACCAAAGGCGGCAGCAGTGGCTTCCAATCCATTCCAGTATCGGCGACCAAACGTGGCAGTACCATGGAGGGGAGTACAGTGCCATTGCCACTGCCATTGCCAGTGACAGTGGAAGTGCCATGCGTCAGCTCTAGTGGCGGCACTGCCACTAGCGCCTCGATCTCTTCGACCATTAATCAGAGCATTCAACCGATGCCGATACCGATGCCCACGCTGCGCTTCGTCTTGCGCCGTCCGGCCTCGCCCACCTCCGACCCCAACACGCCCAAGCGTGTTCGCTTCCACGAGAGTGTTGTCGACAACGAGAAAATGAATCGTCGCAAGTCCAAGTGCTGTTGCATCTACCGCAAGCCGCATCCCTTCGGCGAGAGCTCCTCCGAGACGGATGACGAGTGCGAGCACTGTTTCGGGCATCCCGAGGTTCGTGCAAAGAATCGTCTAAAGAAGTCCTGTGGGTGCGGCTGCTGTGGAGGACATTCTCATTCTCATGCGGATGTCGTCCCAGAGGAGGAGCCCAATGCCCAGCCAGTGGTGCAAGTGGTGCCAGTGGTGCCAGTGGTCTCAGAGGGGTCAGGGGACCAGCAGCAGGAGGCTGCTCCAGAGGATTCTTCGAAGACGAAGACAGCTGCTCAGAAGACTGATGATGATCAGGACGACGTACCCCAGAGTTGCCAGAGCTCCTAGAGTTGCCAGAGGTCCCATAGATTTGGCCGATCAGCAACAGCAATTTTACTTGTGTTCCAATATATTTTAAATTTTAAATTAAACACAAATTATGTCCCCAATCGCTTTTTCACTTCTTTCATTCGCGCTTTCCTCGGGTGCCAGCTATGGCAAGTTTTTCCCGCCCCCCCGCAAGGCCATTCCAAAAGTTTTCCCGGGCAGCGTGCTGCAAACTGTTTTCCTGTTCCTGTCACTCAGTCGTGGAGGGAGGGTGTCTGAAGCCGCACAAAACCCCTGGCCCACGCCCACGCCCCTTGAGCAGAGACGCCCATCGTATGGCAATAGCAATATCCTTCCGCATCCCTATCCCCATCCCAACCCGCAACCCGCAACCCGCAACCCGTAATCCGCAATCCGCACCGTGTGTCTATTGATTGATTATGCGAACTGTCTGCGCGAACTTGTAACTAGATTAATGAACTTTTTGCCTGGATGCAGTGCATCCAGCAACCAGTATCCAGTATCCGGCTCTGATGTGCCTCCCTACCGCATTATCCCTACTCCTGTTCGTGCGCCATGCCACTTGCCACTTGCCACTCGTGCCTGCAGTTGTCGTCTGTGGCACAGTCACAGTCCCATCCCTGTGGTTCGTTCTGCTTTTGCAGCTTATGAGTGAGAAATTTCAGCTGGAGAAGGATGCACGATGTGGTAAGGACTGGGGAAGGATTCGTTCAGCCCTGCCTTGCCCGCTCCTCCTGTCCTGTCCTGTCGCCATGGCAGTCCCGAAATTCCAGCTGGAGCTGGTCCAGTGGTGATGAAATTCTAATTCTAATTCTTGTTCTATTCCCTGGCTAAACCCCAAAGTACATGCATTTTTCCTTTTTTTTTTAGTTCCATTTTAAGTACAATTCCTACTGCCAGTCGAGTTGTTCCAATTTTCCAGTAGCATCCAAGAGAAATATCCATCCAGTTGGCAGCACTCCCCCGCTCCCAATTGCTCGGGCTTTACTTCAATAAACAGAGAGGGGGGGGTCTATGGGGGGGTGGACTATGACATGGAGAAGGTTATGCAATTCCTGGCAAAAAGGGCGAACAAAAAATCATAGAAAAAAATGGAGCGAAATATTTCTGTTTTGGTTTTTCTTCTTCTGTCAAACTTTGAACTCTTTCCGCACACCCAGAGAAAAGGGCGAGGAGAATCGAATTAGAATTATATTTCATTGAAATATATTTCACATTTCAAAACAAATATATTTCATATTTCGATGAACTATTTTAGTAGATAATAAATTTCCCACAAAGCAAAACCTCTCGCAGATCCTGAGCCCTTATCCGATCCGATATCAGGAGGAAATGTGCGTGAGTAGATGTGCTGATTTATTTTTGTGCTGATGGTTTCCAAACTGCTTTGTTGGCACCAGATATACCCTGGAAAACCGGAGTTCCGACTGTCCCTCAATTATCCGATTGTGTGCTGTCGATGTCGATGATATGTGTGGTCCTGTACTTTGGTCCCAGTGGACTGACTCCAGAACTGTAAAATGTTTCACTGTACAGAAGACTCTTTTCCGCGTCTAAGAATGGCGTCTACACATGTTCGAGATAAATCCGAATACATATACAAAAAAGTTCACTTTATGCTTAACTTAAGTACAAAATAAAATCACTTTATGCTTAAACCTAATTGAAAAATATTTATTTATTATTTACTTATTTCTATTTATTAATTTATGAATTTATTTCTCATTTTTCTCTGAGTGTATCTGCGTGTGTGCCTGTGTGTGTGTGTGGCATCAAACCGCATTTCAATATGAATGTGTGTGAGTGTGTGTGTGTATCTGTAAGTGGGAGTCACGTTAGTCGTTTTTTATGAGGTCTCTTGGCGCTTGATTCCGCGGCCCCAAACCGCATTTGAAGTGCTCGCCTCCGCAGCCAAAGGAAAAAAAAAAAAAACGAGGAAAAAATACGCCAAAATAGGAAAGCAGAGAGAGGGGAGTGGAGAGGGGTGAGAGCGGGTACGGTGAGGGGGGGCGATACAGATACAAGCCCACACACACTCGCAGATACAGATACATTTTGCATAACTCATATGTGGGTATGTACTACATCTGGTTCCACCATACATATATCCTCCTCCTACTCGTATATGTGCCACGAGGCTGGGGAGATGGGAGATGGTTGGTTGGGATTTTTTAACTTGGTCAATGGGTCGTCGACGTCAACGAAGCTGAATTTTGCCTCTTTTCATATTATTTACTTTCCTTTTTTTCTGTGCTCTGTGCTCTTTTCTCTGTTTCAATTTTTGGATGGGTTTCAGCCCACGTGCGGGAGAGAGAGGAAGAGAGAGACTGGCACATCCTTTGGAAAAATATTCCTTCTCCTTCAATGATTAAGTTGATGATGATCTGGTTTCTTTGAACATGGCCCAAATACATATTTCGTAATGGCACCCGATTCAGTCAAAGGGCTTTCGCCCCTCGAAATGTCAAGAGACACAGTTCTAAGGACATTCCTTTATGAGTGGAAGTAAACTCTTTAAGAGACTTTAAGTAAAGATCATATCCACAAATTTGCAAAGATAATAATTAGAAATTACCTTAAAATGTGAAAGGAAGGAAGTAATTTAAAGCCTACAGCGCCCTAAAGTCCTTTACATTATCTGCCACTTGTAGACAGGATTAAATAGGATAACCGTACGGTCTAAGCCCATAAAAGCCAACGAAATTAGCTCAACATTGTTCCTTTACAACCTCTTTTCTCTGGCCACTGTTTACGCCCAATACCACCCACCTTTGAACCCACAAATCGCACCTACCTATACAGATCTTGGGACTCTTCAACTCAAGACTTCTCTATCTCTCTCTGGCTTGCACAGTATTTACACAGTAAACATGAAATCCCCAGACTTCAATTCAATCACAGCCTGCAATTAAAATTAGTAGCTAGAGGATGCTGTCGGGCAGTGGCGGGGGCGGGGGCAGGGACAGGGTCGGCTATGGTTCTCCTGTTGGCCATAACATCCGAATAGCTTTGAGGTCAGCAATAAACAATTTGCGAGCAATTCCACAAAAATATTGTGGTCAAATGTGGGGAAAATGTGCCACAAGCAAAGGGACCTAAGGACTCGGAGGACACAAAATGAACCACAATTAAAATAGGGGATGGGGATGGGGAGTGTGGATGGCGATGGGAATGGTGATAGGAATGGGCATGGAAGTGGGAGTGGGATTGGGAGCTCTACGTTTGGGTTCGGTTCCTCTGCTCCAGACACAAATAATGAGGCAAACCACAACAATTACAGCCAACAAACAAATCTGGAAAAATAAAAAAGCAATTGAGGAAGAGCTGGTAAAACACTCTGTCTCTCTGTTTGTGTGTCTGTGTGTGTGTATCTGTGAGTGTGTGTTTGTGTGCAAATGTTGTGAAATGTGCCAAAGTGAATAATTTCTTTTTAATTTCCACTTAAGTGACTTTTAAATGTTTCACACAACCAACCAAAAAGAAAAAAAAAAGTAAAAATAAAAATGAAAAACAGTCAAAAGAGGGGACCTCAAAGAGACGGAGGAATGTAAAGTAAGGAAGTCAAGGTACTCATGGAAATGGGGAAAACGGGTGGGCAAAATGGTTAACAAGGGAACGAGACGAGACAAGACGGAACGGGACGGACGTTGAATGATGGAAGGTAGACGACACGTCACTTTGACGCCCTCTGGTGTTGAAAATTGGCAGCCAAAAGAGGGTAGAGGGTGCACAAATGGTCAGTGGCAAACGAGGGGGAAAAAGAGGGGGCGTGGCATATGTCGAATGAATCTGTTGATTGTGAGGGAAATGCCCAAAGCTATGTTTGGTTTCGTGTTCTTGTTGATTTCTTACTCGTTGATTGTTCTCGTTAATTATGGTCTCTCGTTACTTCATCTCTTTTGCTGCCCTTGGTGCCTTTTACCTTCCTTTATTTAATATCTTGCTAATTATTCGGTCTCTTGCGGTATTTTCTTCCCCATTCTTTCTGCGACAACCCATTTCCATCAACTTTCTTCGATATATCCGCCATCTTTCTGTTACATTTATCTTCCAATTTTCACTCGTCATTCTTGCACCTTTTTCCCTGTCTTTCACACGTTTCCATATCGTTTATGTAATTGACTTCATTGCCAACAATCGATTCGAGTACAAAAGCATTCAGACCCCACACAGAAAGGCAGCTCTTTGTACATACATTCTCCCTCCATTTTCTTATTGCTTTCGACATTTTCTTTTCGGTTTATTCTTCTTCTTATTTATGGCTCACATTTTGAAGGCTCTTCAACAATTTTTGAGCATCGAAATGAATCCCACTTGAGAACGCACAGAGAACAGAACAGAACAGAACAGAACAGAGGAGAACAAAAAAAAAGAAAGATGTGAATGTGATATGCAAATGGGGAAAAAAGCGGAAAAAGGAATAAGGACCACAGTGTGGTAAGAGCATTGACAGCTCTGAGTCAGGTCTGGGGTCCTGGGAGTATGGCGGCTGAGTCAGCAAAACAAAACAGACCAGAAAAGTGTTCCCTAAAATGGATGGATGATGGTTGGATGGTTGGATGGGTGGCAAATGCTGCAAAATGTTACAATACAAATCCAATTCATTTCGCTAAACAATTTTGTATGGAAAAAAGTCAATGAATAGGCCCTAACATAACCGAAAGAACTGTAGAGTCCATAAATTTCCAGCTGTTTAGCTGGACTTAGCCTCAATCTTTCACTGCGTATACGCAATGAGTATATTTTCATTGGGGGCATTTTCTTATTGAAGATCATTGCATATCCTTTACACCTTCAATGTGGAAAATAGGCCACAAATCTCCTGTAATTAAGAGGCATTTAACCATGCATATATCCTTACTACGCATACGCCACGTATGCCCCATGAAAAAACAGAGCTCCGAATTTCCTGACGACAGGAAAGGATGCGAAACAAAGCGAGAAAAAAGGAAAGCCGATAACATAAATCTATAATAATAAAGACAACAATAAAAATTGACTTCTCTCTCTCGAATACTCGGGCGGATGGGCATGAACCCTGTGCCCCCGCTTTTTGACCAACACAACAACAGCAACAACAACAGCAATCGTGTGAAGCAAATCATGTGAAGCACCAGAAACAGCAGCCACAACACACACACACACACACACACACACAGCCACACATGAGTCCTCATCTATAAGAGGACATGGTGCTGGTGGTGGTGCTGCTGCTGCTGCCTGCAAGGGGAGGTCATTTTTACGCTGATGATGTCTATGACATTATCAGCAAAATTTATTAAATGACAGACACATAAATATATAATATATTAGGCCATAAATATATGGCGGCCAAGAGCGGGGGAAGGCTGGCACCCCCAAGGGAGGGCTTAGATAGAGCCCGTTGCATGGAGCAAAACATAAAGTCGACCTGGCAGATATCCTATTTAAGAAATTAATAAGTAGAATAGTAAATTATTCAAATTTTATTACATTTTTCTTAGGCTTTTTGATGCTATATCATAGTTCCATTAAGGAGAGAGCAACCAATCATTGGCGATAAAAGAGTATCTTGAAATTCGCTTTTCATGCGCTCTGTCGCCTAATTGCTGTTGTTCGTTATACCCTCCCAATTATGGCAATTAAAGGGTGTCCTAAAGTGGCGCAAAAAAAGTGAGCGAAAAACCAGAAACAAAAAACGAAAAATAGACGAACGCACAAACACAAAATCACACGCGAAAAGACATAAAAACGAATTACAATATTTTAATTTGATGTCGTTATTATCGCGCACACATGGTGCTCTCTGGTTACAAGTACTACTCGTATGGAGTCCTTCCGCGCCCCCCGTCCACCAGTCACTCCACTTTGTCTCGTGCATTATTATATAAAATATATATTCTCTTTTTTTTTTTGCTTTTTTTCTAATGGTTTTGGGGACTGGAGCAGGGACAGGAGCATGGAGTGGAGACACATTTGTGTATGTATGTGTATTTGTCGCTGTGTGTGTGTGTTGGGGGTGTTTGTAAAATTATTGACATCTAAATTAGGAATATTGAAACACTTTGCCACTTTGAACACTCCACCGCGCCAGTCCCTTCTGCCCCGTGTTTGTTCTTCTTTAATTTCTCTCTCATTCCGTTTGAAGTTCGGGCAATTTTGGAGGAGAGAAGACAGAAAAGAGAAAACTTAAAGACTCTGAATAATTCCAATCGATTTCCCATTGCCTGTTACTGTTTTTTTAGGTTTTGGAATTATCATTTATTATCCTTTTTAGAGGGTTTTCTTACGTTGCGTTGCGATTCCCACTGCACTCATTGTTTTTCGTGGTGCAACGAGAGATGCAACCAAAGGTGAAATTGATGTCAAAATCCATGTGCCACGCCTATGACGCTTATGTCTTTGTTTTTGTCATATGGCCTGCTTTCTCCGTCTAATACTCCCCCCTCCCACCCGCGCTTTCTATCTCTCCCTCCGGCCTCGCCTCTTTTGCTTTTGCCTTACAATCGGTTACAGTCTCAGCTTTCAATGGAATCTTGACATTTTTTACTTAACACACAGAGAAAGAGAGCGAGAGAGAGAGAGAGAGGTGGCGAATGGCAGATAGACACAGAGGAAGTGGGTGGGTGGGTGGAGAGGGGAGTAGGGGTAGTGCGTTGTTTGGGCCCTGTTTTGTTGGCCCTTTCTGTTGTTTACTGCTTAAATCTGCCAATTTACTCGTTTACGTTTAGGCTTTATGCCAAGGCGTCGTCGGGGCTACCAGGACGAAGAGGGTTGCACACAGAGTGTGCTTGTGCGTGGATGTGTGTTCGTATATGTATGTGTGGTGTTGCCTCCACTCGTATGTGTGTATGTGTATGTAAGAAAAATTAATATCTGTGTCATTTTTTGGGTTAATAAGGCTAAATTGCGAGTATATGTGCGAGACACACTTAATTATCATCATATTTATGACCGTCATGGGGTCTTCTGGAAGAGTGATACTCCTCTTTGGGGGCTGCTCGTGCTCCTCCACCCCTCCCCTCGTCTTCTTCTTCATTTTTTATGCCCGTTTATTATGATTACTTGTAATTATTTCGAATACTTCGCATTTCTGAATAGCGTGCCTCTATACTGGGCACAGCAGGGGCAGAATGATATGGGAGCATTATCGAACCAAGCCATCTTTCGACGGAAGATTGCATATTCTATTGAATACCAATACCAATCGCTCCAAAGCTTTGGAAAGTAAAGGCTTTAATCTGTTTACAGAATGTACAAAAAATTCTCCTAAAAGTAGGCAACGAATATCGCTCCAAAAATGCACCTGTACTCGCTGAAGTTCAGCGTGTGTTCGAGACGAGAGGACGAGAGTTCAAATAATGGCTGCGGCAGAGGAAAGTGCACACGATCGATCTTCTTTGATGATTGTTCCACCTACCTTCCTTTTCCTTAAACATGGATGGATTTCGTCGGGGCAGAATAGTTCTTGAAAGTCCAATTGACTTACTTCAATGCATTTTCGTGGTTACTTCACTGTCTGCTTCCTGGAGAAAAGTGCACCCGAGACTGAAGAGAAAGTTCAATAGTAAAAAATACTTGTACTCGTGCAATATGGAGAACCCAAACAAGCCAACGATGACAGATGCCACCGTCTGTCCGTCCATCCGTCCATCCGTCTATCGGTCTATCCGTCTTTGTGCAATGCGTCGTCGCGTCGCGTTGCGTCGCTTCGATGGAAATGTCTAATCTCCCGGCTGACTGTCTAATCTCATTTGATGATGACTGGTCTTGACTCTTGACTTGACGACTCGCCACTTCGATTCGAATCGAATCGATGCACGACCTGCTGCCCCCTTCTCAGAGACGGCTTAGTTTAATCAATCATTGGCCTTCTCCAGCCATAGCCTTCTCCTTTGCTCTGGCTATGTTTTTGCAACTTCTAATGCTGCCCAGTCTACTTTCTTCTGCTTCTCCTCACCATCCGCCTCCTCCTCACGGAGTATTCATCTATTTGATGGCTTCCCAACATGCTTCGGTTTCAATTAATTTCCCAGATTATACCCCAAGCCATCTGCAATGGCCACAAAATGGAAAGAAGGTCCAAGCACACACACACACACACACACAACAAAATATTTGTTTCGCAAAAGTTTTCTTCAATTTGATTTTTGGATCATCAGCTCCTCCTGCCTCCTGCCTGCCTCCTGCCTGCCTGCTGCCTGCATCCTGGCTCTCCCACTTGAACATTGAGGCTGGAAATTGTTGGTTTGGGATAACATTGAACCGGCAATTGAAACTTTTGTGGCCGGCCAAAAGATTGTCAAGTGTTTTCGGCCATGGGAAAGTTGAAAAGTGACCTGAAAAGTATGTTAAAGGAAATTTGATTCGATTAGATGGGAGGATTCCTTTCTCTGTTGTTGTTTTTTGGGGCAAAGCCTGTGTCAGATTTTCTGTGGGACATGAAAACGAAATCTTTATGGTTTTGCTAGCTTTGGCTTTGGCTTTGGCCAGGCCGGAACAATATTCTCCATAGGCTGGGGATGACTCCCAGGAATAGCAAAGTTTCTCATCCTCTCTCTCTCTCTCTCTCTCTCTCATACCTGGGCTTATTCCTTATGACAGGATGGGCCTGACACACAGGTGCACAAATGGCAAACAGAAAGTAAAACAACAAAAAGCGACAGCAGCAGCAGCAGCCATAGCCATGGAATTTACATAAAAAAGTTTGTCATGCAAAGAGCACAAAAAACAAAAACCAAAAAAAGGATGGGAAGGGAAGGGAAGGGAAAGGCCTGGCGCCCAGCACATGCACATGTTTGTGTATATTAAAAATGAAAATGTTATGAACGCTTAAGCATCACCGAGAGCGGTAGGAGTAGCTTTAGCCGGCGCCAGGAGTAGCCTCCAGGCAGAGGCACAGGCACAGGCACAGGAACAGGAACAGGGACTGGGATACAGGTACCAATATATGCATGATCATGTCTGGATTAGACTAATGAAAGCAAGGAATGCACCAACAATAACAATGGAGGAGGAGCCCAGCCCCCTCTACCTCCACAGCAGACAACAGACAACAGCTGATGGCTGGTTCGGGGGCGGGAGCTGGGGGAAAAATGTTAACAACAAGAGGAGCAGGCGGCAGGCAGCAGCCAGAAAATGCTGTCACGAGGCGCCGCCAAGACGCCAAAGAAGGGCCCAAAAGACGGATGCCTTCTGCGGATACCCTCATCTGTGGCTGGGGTATATCTAGGCCGATTTCCTAGCCATATTTATAATAGATTTTAAATAACTTTTAAAAAAAAGTCATTTAAAATCAAATATTGAATGAAATTCGTTCAAATTCTCTGAAGAGCATTTGCACATTCGATCAATGATTCTTTTGGCTGCATCTTGTACGAGTACACAAGTGTGTGTGTTTATATCTGTGTAAGTATGTGTGTTTGCTTGTCTGTGTGTGTGTGGGGGGGGCGGGAGGCAAACGTGTTGTAGCTTTGACATGCTGACGGCAACAGCGAAACGTGTGCAACACGGCAGCAGCAACAACAACAAAAAAGAGGAAAAATGTTGCCAGCCATGAAAATCCTTCAGAGTCGCTACGGCATATCCGCGTGACGACGACGACGACGTCGACAACGACAGCGTCATCGTCATCGTCCTTGTCTTGCCATTGCCTTTTCTGTGGCCATACCACGTTGGCATACCACCCGTTGCCGAACGGTGGCACGTTGCACGTTGCACGCTGCACGTTGCCGTACCCGTTGCCTGTGGCAGACATTGCTGCAAAGATTTACGGAAAGTTTACAGCCTCCGACATTTGTTGTGGCTTTTATAAATTGTCAGTGCGTGGGCCAAGGTGTCTTCACTCCTTCAATCCTCGAGAACAGAACAGAGCAGAGCAGAGCAGAATCTTACTCCACCACGCTCCTCCATCCCAGGGACGGGGCTTTGTTGTTGCTGCTGTCGATTGCTGCAGTGTCAGCGCCACACAATGCATGACAACAGCAACTACAGCAGCGGCAGCGGTAGCGGCATCGGCAGTGGCAGCAACACGGAACACGAAACACGTTAAGCGCATTGCCATTTGTGCCACATCATGGAGAATGCCATGGACCGTGCCTCGAGCCATGTCAGAGCTGGGGATAGGATGGGATGGGCCTGGATTGGGCGGTCATGGGAGTGCCGAAAGCTGCCAGACAGCTGGAAAAGTTTTTCAATTCGCTAACAAAACAAAGCAAATCAACATCAACGAAGGCAAGGGATGCGAAGGGAATATAAAAGAATCGAGTACAATGGAATGGAAAGGGAAGAAAGATGAAGGAAGGAGAAATGCTCTCACTTTGTGGAGCGTGTGGCAAAGGGCTTAAGCGGGATTTATCGGCCCGAGCGAAAAGGTGAACTCGATTGATTGGTCCACGAAGATGATCGATGATTGCGAAATTGGGGATTGGCCGAAAAAAAGACCAACAAATATGAAGCTGAGGTGAAGGACTGTTCTTAAAAACGTTGAATTATTCTGTTAATTATTATAGACAAGAAATCGGTGACGAATCGACTAGCCGACTCCACGATAATATTCCCCGTCATGCTCAAGACATACAATTTGTTCTTGTATTATTGGGCATTCCGCTTTGAATCAACGTATTTTGTTGCTGCTTTCTTGCGACCGACTGTATATTTTGTTGTGTGAGCCTGTGGACCGAAAAGTGGGGTTTTTCTGCAACCAACTGCATCCGATATGCATATACCAATTACACTTGATTGTGGCACATAATTTCTGCCAGTGTTGCACAATAAATGGATACGGGAGTACCTTGTAAAAGTATCTGCTTTCAGTTTGGATTGCATTCGATAGATCACTAATGGATTTATTGCAATTATCGATTGCATTGCATGCTCTCCACAGAAGCATCCTTTTTTAAACAGCACTCATCCATTATGGTTATTAATCATCCCTTTCCTTTCCTTTCCTTTCCTTGCCCTTCCTTGCCTTGCCCGTCCTATCGCCACACATTTTGTCGAGTCATCGGTGGATGGTGCAGGGCAGTGCAGTGCAGTGCGGACCTGCTCCTTGAGCTCTTCTTTCAGCTTGTTAAATGCATTTTCGGTTAATTGCATTTGGCTGCATATGAATTTCCCCCGTGACACAGATGGTGCACAGATGAGGCCGAAAGGGCAGATGGAGGGGTGGGGGGAGGAGACCCCCTCGCGTTGTAATTAACATTAATTTCGTATAAACTTTGGCACACTGCAGCCACATTGTCTGTCTGTCTGTCTGTCTGTCTGTCTGTGTGACTGTGTGCATTGCCTTTTCAATTGTCATGTCACAGCCAGGAATACTCCGTATCATCCATTGAGGAGCATGGGTGCATGTGTATGTGTATGTGTCCCAGGGTAAGGGTACGGGTCCTGTTGTTGCACACAAATTAACTGCGAGGCACAATTGTTTTACACGTCGTTGCTGTTAAGACAGCAGAAGGCAGTGGCAGTGGCACAGGCAGAGGCAGAGGCCGAAGGCAGATGGGATTGGTAAAAGGGTGCAAATGGGTGCCCGGTTGTCGTCTATGTGTATGTACCTAGGTGTATGTGTGTGTATGTTCGTCATTGTTTGCTTTGTGCCAGCCCCAACAATGATGCCGCCATTTTACAGGTTTATGGACTTTATACTGCAGATGAGAAAGAGTGACAGAGACAGAGTTGTAGTCGTAGTTAGTGGCCCACTACCACTCCCACTCCCACTGCCTCGCACTTGAGCTCAAGTTGACTGAAAATTGCTTCAATTAACCCATTCGAAAGGAGTGTTCGGGGTGTACTGATGCCACTGATGATTGCTCCACTCCACTTCACTCCACTGCCATTTCGGGCTTAATTTGTGTTCATATTTCGAGATCATAGTATAGTACAGTAGATAGATAGATAGTCATATTTTTTCGTACTGTTTGAGCCAACTTATTCATGATGCTTTCTCTTTCTGCTCTTTTGTATTTTCAGGTAAGAGCCAGACGAATATTCACATAAGGTAAACTTTTCAGTGTTTATTTGTTTTCTGTGGGATAAATGTCAGCATTTCAGAATTGTGAGAACTCAATTAAAGTCCTGGGTGCCAAGGACTGGGCTTTAAGATGTCAACAAATCTTGGATTGTGTAGAGCTTTATGGCTTTCCTTTGCTTTCTTTTGCTTTCCCTCTACCTCTACTTCTACTTCTACTTCTACTTCTACTTCTGTTGTTGTTTGTGGCTGGCTGGCTGCATTGTCATTTGACAATTGCAGCTCAAAAGCAACAAGGAAAAGCAATAGGGGAAAACTGCAAACAGGAGCAGGAGCAGGAGCAGAGTAGAAGCAGAGGCTGGATGCAGGAGAAGCTGAAGGAGAAGATGGAGTAGAAAAAGCCAAACTAATAAGTAAAAGCAGACTAAAAGGGAGAAAGCCATAAACAAATGGCGCATGCACGTGACTCCATGCGCGGTGCTGCACCGGGTGCCGGCTGCTACAGTGCGTGTCGAAACTGTATTTCGAGATTGAAATTGTTTTATAATTAATCGAAGAGAGGATCAAAGATCGAAGATCTTCTTTTACACTAAAAAAACAAAAAGCAGAGAAGAAAGAGATTATCAGAATCAATGCCAATACATCTTACATCTTTGGGTGGCACTGTACTCTCGGTACTCACTGTACTCTGAGGCCCGCAGGCATTTTCGGAGCTGGGAGTCGGAGTCGCAGACGCAGACGGAGCTCGGAGAGTCCTTTCCTCTTTGGCAGGACGACGGTGGCGGCGCCTTTACAGTTGTTGTTTTTGAGGAGAAAAACGCACAGATCGGGCGACGGCGACAGCGAGGGAGAGCTTGAGTTTGGTTTTTATTGTGCTTTGTGCCTTATGGCTGACACATTTTCCTTTAACGTTTGTATGTGTATGTGTGTGTGTGTGTGTGTGTGTGTGTGTGTGAGTGTTTGCGATACCGGAAATAGCAAATGCAACAAGATGTTGCTGGGGAAAAACTGTTTGTCGCATTGTTTCAGTTTTAGTTTGAAAGGCTCCCCAACTCCCGAACTCCCCATAGAATCCCAGCAGTCGTCAAAGTAGTCGAAATTCAATCCCCGATGCAATCCCAACCAGAAGGTCCCAGAAAGTCCCAGGAGCCGTAGAGTAGTTCCTGCCCATCGTGGCACACACAGGCATTCTAGTCATAGTTATGGTTTTTCATTCTAAAACAAATTCTTTATTCGACAACATCAAAATTACAGTAAAACCCCATAAAAAGAACAAAACAAAACTATGAACAGCAACAGCACAAAGAGCTGCCCCTCCGACACTGAACACCCGTCGACCAGCCATCAGCCAGCAGCTGTCCAGCAGTCCCTCGCCAACGGCCTCGGGTACGCCCACTCGGAGTTCTCGATGTGCACTCCGTTGGCCGGGCCGATCATCTCGCAGCAGTGCCTGCCCGAGCCGATGGACGGCAGCGTCTCCGACGATGATCTGGCCGGCGAGGTGGTGGTCTCCCACACGCGGCTCAGCATCCTGGCGGAGGCGAAACAGGCAAAGCAGAAACGAGTCTACGTGGATCTGGATCTAGATATGAGCGGTGGGGGGGCTGCTGCTGTTGCTGTTGCTGGCTCTGCCTCTGCCTCTGCCTCTGGCGGGACAAAGGGGGCGAATGTGGCGCTGAGCGGCGGCGAGGAGGATGCCACAAAGCAGAATGTCGAGCGGCTGGTGAGTTGTGCCTCCAATCAGGAGCGAGACCTTCCCTTCGCCTGCCCCCTGTCCACCTGCCGAATGGCTCTGAGCTCCACCAGTTGTCTGGCCCACTGCCTCGAGGAGCATCCGATGGTGGCGATGCTGCCGATGCGCCCTAACATCACCGATACCCTGGCCCTGGGACTGCCCCTGGTGCTGGGTAGCTGCGGCAGCCAGCAATGCGTCGGCATGATCATCTTCGAGAGCGCCCGTCAGAGTGGCATGAACTGCAACCTGCTGCCCAAGAATGCACGATGGACGAGCAGACTGGCCGTGATGGGGCTGCTGTGGAAGACGTCGTGGGATGACCAAGTCCACGGACCGATGGTCACCCACTTGTACAACCTGTGGTTCTTCTGCCCACAGGCCCAGCCCCCGCTGCAGATACAGGTCTCTGCCGAATCCCAAATCAAGAGCGAACCTGGCGGAAGGAAGCAGGTAAAGCAGGAGGTGAAGCAGCAGCTGGTGCCCACCTCCCCCGATCCCATGCTGCCCGACCACCGAGCGCCCATGCAGCGAGAGAGCCTGCACTTCATGCGCTTCACACACCGCGACATGAAGCTCCTGACAAGAAATTTCACGACCGATATCGACCTGAAGCTGACGATACACGAGGAGCAGAACTGCAAGGATATGCTAGAGGATGTGTCAGCCAAAGATGATTCCGAAGACCTTGGCAAGGAGACACAAATCTTACAGAACAATTTGGTGGCGTCCCAAGCCCTGTACGAGTCCAACCACGAGCTGGAGGTGGAAGACGAAACAGTTGAAGGAACTTTAAAGATCATCGACTCAATGGCGGGCGAACTGATGGCTGGCTTTGTGGATTTTGAGAAGTACAATTTGGGAACAGAATTTGTAAAGGTCATCAAGTCCCAGGCGGTCATCGAGAAGGTAATGTCTCGGTTAAGCTCAGCCATAGAGGTACAGCCTTTATCTCTGCCTTCAGAGGAGGTACAGTCTCCAGCAGTCCTCGAGGAGTCACCAGAGGTTAAGCCAATCAGTAGGCCAGCAATTGAGATGCAGGTAAAGAGACAGCTGGCGGAAGAACTTATCGACCAACAATCAGATGAGGAGTACAAATGGCTCGAACCAGATGAAGATGAGCTGGAGGTAGCCACAGCTGCCGTTGAACACGAAGATCAGCAACAGGAACAGGAACAGGAACAGGACGATCAGGAGGACAGCTATTTGAACGTTGAACTGGATGATCAGGAGTTGAACGACCCGAACGAATTGTACCAGTTCTCCTATGAACTGGAAGATCAAGAGTTAAACGACGTGCACGAATTGTACCACTTCTTCGATGATGACGAACTGGATGTCCATGTGTCGCAAGAGGATTTGTAGCAGGAGTCACTGGAGCCAATTGGCAGATAGGCAGATCCCATCCAATATTAAATACCAAAATTTGTTCGTATATTTTTGGCAATATTTCCCACATTTGTTAATTGTTTATTCGGTCGAAATTATAAAACCAAAATCAGTGTCCTGCAGGAAGTAGTCTCCTTTGTTTTCAATTGAATTATTCCCCCCGACCCCTCCTCCTATAAGTCCCTTAATACGTGCCACTTCTCACTCTCTCCCTAAAAGCCACTTCATGCCACCCAAAACGCATACTTTATTCTCTTTATTCTCTTTTTGAGTTTGCTTTTGGCCAAAAAATTCAGTTCGGTGCAAATTTTTCGCTTACGCCGCAGAGTACGAGTATGCAACATGTTTGGGCAGCCCCTGCCGTTGCAGCCACCACCCACCACCCGCCCTTGACAGGTCGTTGGCAGCCATTAGCACAAATGTCCTGTGTCCAATGGAAGTGGCGTGAGGGGTGTAACGAAGGAAAGGGGAGGGGTGGGGAGGCTTGTAACTGCATCAACAACTTTTTAACCAACTTGCCAGCCAGCCCCTGGACTAACAAGACCACAGAATTGTCGGATCTCCCGAGTTGCGGGAAGCATGAGGCATGCAGTGGGGAGCATGGAGCATGGGGCATGGGGCATGGGTGGGGCAAACTAACTAACTCAATGCGCTCGCCTGCCACTTGTAATGTAGCGTTATTGTTGCAACAACAAATAGGGAGACAGAGAGAGAGAGAGAGAGAAAAAGACGAAGGGAAACTCTGCTTTGTCCGCGAAATAATTTTTTGTTGGCGAAGAGCGCCCAAAAAAAAAACCAAGAGAGAGAGGAAGAGAGAAAGAGAGAGTTCAACTTCAGCTGCAGAGATTTTTCGGTCAGCGTTAATGCAGAAGCTGCCTCAAAAACTTGCCCCCAAACCGCCTCATGCCCCATCCCCATCCCCAGCCGCATCCGCATCACCATTCTCTTTATCCTTTTCCCCGCTGACTGCCGTTGAACGCTTTATGGCTGCAACGCCATTCCGATCCCAATCCCAATCCCCGTCCCTCTCGCTCTCGCTCTCGCTCTCCCTCCCGTCGTGGTCTGGTCCATTGTGGTCTGCTCATCTGTGTCCCGTGTCCGTGTCCTGTGTCTGCCAAGTTTTGTAGCCACCTCCTCCTCCAACAGACCCAGATCCCAGACCCAGAGCTAAATAGTTGCTAACTTTTTTCGTGTATATATGAAGGACTATGTACGTACCACATTTGTATGTATCGGGGACCGGTCTCCAGGACCCCAAAAAAAGAAAACCCTCTCCACCTCCTTCTGGACACTTTAAATTGCACACAAATTGGCAGAGTTTTTTTTTGTGTCCCGAATTCCCATTTTTGGCTATTGCCTTTGACAAGTTTTTCTGTGGCGGGGAACAAAAGTTGTGCTTCTAATCCATTTTAATACCCCGCTAGTCGTAAAAATATTTAAGGAAGGGTAGGGTATTCCCTGACTTCAGACTGGACTCAACCATTTTGCTCACTTATTAGTTGGGATATTACGGATTTGTATCGCGCCCGAAACCATCGCAGAATCAGAAGGTAGATAGAAGCCCTGAGAATACAAGAAAGAAACTGTTTTCACGTACTATTCTCCCATTAAAATTGAACTAATTGATTTAAATATATTTTATATTTTAATTGAATATATTTCCAACAAATTATATTTTGAACTATTAATTTTAAAGCATTTTATATAATTTATTTAGATATCTAATAATAGTTTCAGAAGCTTTTAGTACGGGGTATTTCTTGGTCGAGGCATTTATATTTTTTCGTTTTTTTGTGTGGGTGGGGATTCTGTTTTTTTTTTGTATAAAAAACTCATTTTAATAAAACTAAGACAATGGAGGTTTCGTGTTCCTTTTCTTTACTCTTTTGTTGGCTTTTCTCAGTCTTTTTTTTGTTGCTGTTTGAACTTCTTGAACTGCCAGAGAATTAAGTGCTGGCTGCGGTTGGATGTTGTCTATGTTGCAGCCGCAAAATAAATTGCAATTGAATGTTTGATTGGAGCGACGGCGACAGCGACAGCTGCGACGACAGAAGCTACAGAGACTGACATTCAGTCAGCGTCAACGTCAACGTCAGCGGCAGAGTCAGAGTCAGAGAAGTTTACCCGAAACCCATTCAACTTTGTTAGCCAACTACGTTATATATATATACAATATATTCCCCACTCTTTCCCGCTATTTCTGCTCAACATTTTCACGATAATTGCTAAACAAACTGTAAATAGTTTGGTTAATTGCCTTTTGGCCTCCCTTTTGCAATTAATCCTGAAATTTAAATCAATTTATATTTATTTGCTTTCATTTTGGGACTTTTTGTTTCTGATTGTCACTGATTTTATGTGAAAAGCGAAAACTAAACAGTTATTACAATTTTTCAAGTTACTGCCAAGCCCCACTGGGAGAGTGCGAGCACTTTCTGCACTGCAGTTTCCGTTTTTGCCTTTTTAACTTTTCACTTTGGCTGATTCGTCCAGTCGTTAAGCCAAGCACAAGGCAAGCCACGATTTCGCAGCTTCTCGCTCGCGCAGGAGCTACTCGCTGGAAGAAAGGAAGTACGCAATGAAGAGCGAGAAGTGATCAGCGAGAATGCGCTGAAATGTTTGTGTGCCAATCGTTAAACTGTTTTGCAAATTGAGCTTTGAATGGGAAACCGAAAGGAAAAGGGAGAATATTTAATTCTTATATCCTTTTTCACGTTAATAGCAGCTCGTAGATTCATTTATATGAATTCATTTATCGATTGGCAGTTTTTAGAAATTACTTTTTGCGGAATAATTGGTTCAATTTCTGGGTCATTTGCCGGCTCTCGTTCTCCACTTTGTCTGCTGTATTCTGCTGGTTGTTCTGTTCTCCCAGAGCCAAACGAACAATAATTGCAAGCAGTCACTCGACTCGACTCGACTCAACTGTGACACCGGTACGGTACCCCTGTGGCTGCCACACTTTGGTTGCATGAATTACGGGGTTAATTAGAAGCTTGACACGAGTCGAGGGGCATGGGGCATTTACGATATGTACGGGGAATAAATATATGTAGTTATGTATTTTCCAGCTCCAGTCTGGGCTGGCCGTGGCTTTTGGTCCAGGAACCAGGAGCAGCTGTCGTTGCATTTCGAGGCACGTACTAGGAGGCAGGCCCTGGCACAGGCACAGGCACAGATACACCCACACAGATGCCTGGATCCCTGCATAAATAATGCAAAAGTGTGAAAAGACACGCACACACACACACACACACACACACACACACACAGACACAGACACAGACATGTGGAGCATAGAGAGGCAACATTTGCTTAGCTTTGCACCAGAACCAGAAACAGGACGAAGGGATTACAGGGGAGCACCATGAGTAGCAGCAACAGCAGTTTTCAATATCAGAGACCCAGTCGTAGAGGCCCAGAGTCACGCCCATTTGGCCAGCTTGCACTTGTTTATCATTTATTACTGCAGTTGGTGGGTGGTGGGAGGGGGGAGGTGGGGAAATCTACAGTTTTCAGCTCCTTCTGCATTTCACTCTGTTTGTCTTTTGTTCAACTCCGCCTTCCACTTCCATTTCCACTCAGTGCTTCTCGGTTTTTTTTTATATTTTTTTTGGATTTTTTGCATATATTTTTTCCATTTGTTGCCGACATTTTTGCCTGCTGCTGCCGAATATCCTCGTGACGTTGGCGTTGGAGTTGGGGAAGATATGCATTTAAGGATATGCGAATATATAGTATGGGGGAATCGTAATGGAAAAAATAATGGATGTCTGCAGGGGAATGCAATGCTGAGAGTCCTACAAATTTAGGTACAAAAATATAAAGATTTCATGAAATTTTCACAATTTTAGGGCAGAGCCTTTGATCCTGCTTCAAACCTCGATTTCCTTTGCCACTAAGCGCCATTCCCCCACTCTATTGGGATGCCAAAGAGTTCACCTACATTAAAGACCCGAAAGCCTGAACCTGTATGTGGTTCAAATGCTTTTCCATCATAAAATCAACAGATTCCCAAACAGGATACCAAAACTGAACCTAAAAGCTGGCTTATGCTTTTCTTCTAATTGCCAACATTCAAACAATGCAATGAAAAATGCATGCAGCATTACGAGTATGTGCTTAAAGTACAGACCAAAGACCGTAGACCAAAGACCGTAGACCGTAGCTGTTTATTTATTATTTATAAATTGTATAGATATATGTACGCTTTCAACACTCTACAAGTTCCCAAAAGATCTGCAAATAAATTCGTATGCATTTAAATGGAGCCCACACACGCACACAGATACAGGTGCAGATACAGATACAGATGCAGTTGCAGATACAGCAATTCAATTTCATAAGCCAAAAACGTAAAAGGATGCCT
The DNA here is from genome assembly GCA_008121215.1 of Drosophila athabasca. NCBI lineage: Eukaryota > Metazoa > Arthropoda > Insecta > Diptera > Drosophilidae > Drosophila > Drosophila athabasca. The sequence goes on along the minus strand of CM017796.1, from coordinate 5,138,634 downwards.
ACACGGAAGGAGCGGCTGGGTCCCACCCAAAAGGGCACGCCTACAGGGGGCACACAATGAGTTGCAATTGCAGAGCTCTCTGTGTCTGTGTGTCTGTGCTGGTGTGCGTGTGTGTGTGCGGGTGTGTGTGCACCTCGTCTCTTGTTCGGTTGATAAAGTTCATTTACCTTTTAGCGTTTATCTAAATGCTGTTTCTGCTCATGCACCCTCTCTCGCTCTTCTCTGCTCTGCTCTGCTCTGCAGTGGCAAAAGTGTAATTGTCTATCTTATGCTTTACATTTACACAAACGCACACGTACCACACATACACACACACACTGACACACACACACACACACACATCTTACATATACATAGATACATACAGACATATGCAGGCGCTAACTTTGTTTGTTTGTTTGCATTTGGCGCTGCTTGAGTTGAGAAATACTCCACGATGTCGTCTGGCAGACTGCCTGAATCCATTTGTATGTATACTTCTCCATATGCATATGTATGTATGTGTGTATATGGCATGTGAGTGTGTTTGTGTGCGCGCTTGCACTTGAGTGTCTGTATGAGTGTGTGACATTAGTGCAGCGGGTCATGCCATATTCCATACTCGCAACCCATTCCAACCCAGCCAACTGCCCCCGTCAACTGCCACCGCCACCGCCACCGCCATTTTCGCGCATTTTGAACTTGGTTTTATGGCCGAAGCCAAAGTCAAAACAAAATGAAATACGGCAACATTCAAATGAACCAAAAGCAAAACCAAAACCAAAACTTTACTCTTCTTCGCTTTTATGCTTTGTGCCAAAGACGTCTTAAGTTTTGATTGCGAAACATTTGAATCTGAATTTCAAAAGTTTTCCAAAGATCATTCCCAGATTGTCTCAACCCACAACAAAGGGCTGTCCTTTCGTTTGGCCACACACAAAATACTTAGCTAGGGTTCAATGCCACCACACATGGTCTTTCTGAGAGTAGTTCGGAATGAATGTCCATCAGGCAAGGACTTAAAGGTACTTGAATCTTTTGTGATTGTGTAACAAGCAGTCTTCTAATGATAAATATGATAACTCAACTAAGGACTACTCGTGAAACCTACCTTATTGAGAACTCTCTTCATGTACATGCATGAATGTATCTTAAATGTACCTTAAATACACTCAAAGTCACGCGTAGGAGTAGGAGGAGAAGCGGGCGCAGGCTGACGTGGCTTGCCTCTAATCAAAAAGGGCCACAGCTGCCCCGCACTCCAGCCTTGTGAGAGGCTCCTGTACCATGACATGTGCCAGGACCTATTCAGCAGAAGGGAAATTTGGGATCCAATTTGTATATTTCAAATATATCCAATATATTTTCGTATTCCTTTAACAGCTCTTTGGGTATTCCACTATATTGAAAAATCTTTCATAAATATCTGATGCATTTCTTGGGCAATTATCTCATTTGGAACTTCATTTCGAACTTTTTTGCGACTTGAATTCAATTTCCGCTTTTCAATTCGATGCAATTAGTTGCTGAAGTTCTCTGCTGTTGCCATGAAAGCGAGCTACCAAAAAATTTAATTTAATTTGCACGCATGCCGCCGATTCGGAAGGGAACTGCGTACCCTTTTCTCCTATATTTTGTAGGTTCAAAGGTGGATATATATATATATATATATATATGTATATGTGGGTGTATATGGGGTGGTAGATATCTGGCATTGTGCGGTTGTTTGCTGTTAACATTTATTGCGTTTTTCTCATACTTTTTGCGCTGTTAAATGAAATGATTTATTTCCAATTTCCAACATTGGGTTGCCATGGGGTAGCAGGTCCTGGCAGCAACCCTCTTGGCATTCCATTTCAATTTCACTTGAAAATGCACTTCGCACAGCACAGAACAGGCACTGGCACAGGCACAGGCACTGCTCGGTCGCTCGTCGATCCGCGAACCACTCGGAAAAATCAGAGAAATCAGAGAAGCGCGCGGCCAAACGCAATTACATGACTTTCGCGGAGTGTTGGGTGCGCGGGCGGCAGGAGTGGATGGAAAGGGCGGAGTGCGTTGCCCATGGAGAGGAGAGGGCGATGCCATATAAAGCTTTGGCAAAACTTCATTACTAATTCCATTTCCCCACATATGTGTATGCTACTCCTCAACCTCCTCATCCTCCCCTCATCCTCCTCAACCTCCTCAACCTCCTCATCCCCCTCAGCCACGAGTTTCTTCGTTCTATTGGAAATTGCGCACGCAATTTATTTTTTAAATTTCATGGCAAAAAAAAATTGCCTGGCAGCCATAGAACTATAATTGAAAAATAAATTGCTGTAAAGTGGTTCTGGAAAAGATCCATGGGTGTGTGGGTCTTCTAGTGTTACAGATTCAAAGTGCTCCAGCGGAAAGAATACGAGGATCCATAGCCTTGGCCATTTGTGGCATGAAGGGTCTGAAAGTGGTATGCAACATAAGGAGTGGAAAAAGTGCTTTGAAGATTGGTTGCAGCCGCTGCAAAAGAGTATCCAGTGCATCAAGGAGAATACATATTTTGAGGAGCAATCAAATCAAGCAATCAAATGGCAGCCTACGCATCAAGACTGCATTCATGGCCTTGAGACTGTTTGGATGGATCCAAGATGGCTTTGTGCCATTTCTCGGGAAATAGGATAATACGCGAGGGCTATCTTCTGACATCCATGACAGCATCCCAGCATCAGAGGTCATTCCGAAGCCCCATATGGTCAATCTATTGTTGAGAATGTTAAATCGAATTGAATTCAATTGAAACCCTTCTTATATCTGCCAATCTGTCAAACTATCAACCTTTTCTCATTCATTCCGACTCGAGAAAGGTGATATCAAGTTTCCTTTTGATTGCTTAAAGACAAGTCAAAAATGTTGCACGAATTTATTCATCAATTACAGCTCTGTCTCCCTCTCTCTGTCACTCTTTCTCGCTGGGCCTCTCTTAATACATATGTCTGTGTCTGTGTCTTTCTCTTTCCATTTCTCTTCGACTATCTCTTTTCCTCATTCATTTCAGGGGTCTCTGCATGTGGCTTGCTGTCGGTTTTTGCCCACGATTTGGTGCACCCAATCGACCCATAAACCCAGTTATTTACTTAGAAGCGCCTTTTAACTATTTCTCTCTTCTTCTTTTTTCTACTTTGCTGCCACTGCCCCCTCCCCCCCGTCTGCCTGCCTGCCACACACACACACACACACACACACACACACACACACAGATATTACATCGTTTCAGTACTGCTTCTTCTGCTATTGCAACGTTTCAATGCTTCCTCTGCCACTGCTGTTGCAATGCCTTCTTATGCCACACTACTGTTGCACTGCTGCTGCTGCTGCTGCAACGTTTTAATGGCAAGTCGACGCGGACACGGATACGGACGTGGGCTGCGCTGCGCTGTTTCTGCCGCCGGCTGTCGGCTTTTTGCATTAAATCAACGCCGCCGAAGCCTCCGGAGGAGCCACCGACGCAACCGCCGCCAACAATAATCAACAGCAGCAGCAGCAGCAGTAGAACAGAGAGCAAACAGAGAAAGAGAAAACTTTGGCCGCAATAAAAGCGAGAATACCCCCTCGTTTCCGGTTGCAGCACTCCTCCCCCGCCCTCCGTGCCACAACACACTGCAGTGGTGCAACCAATTTCAATTGCAATTCGAACTCCAATACGAGAATTCGTTTCAATTTGTTGGTTGTACTACCCCCAAGCCGCCCCGCCTTTTCAACCACACGTGGGGTTCAGGGGGGCTCGGAGGGTTGGTGGGTGGCGGGAATAGGTGTGTGAGTGTGCCGCCAGTGTTGCCAAGAATTGATTCGCGCACATGCAAATAAGGTCAACGTGCGCTGGCCGCCGCCGCCGCCACCACCGCCAAACGACGTCAGTCAGGAGTGACGCCAGCGGAATGCACCACCTCCCCTCCCCCCATGCAGGGGAAGGCAGAGACTGAGCCAGAGACAGAGGCAGAGACAGAGAGGCGTCCCATTTAGTAGGAGGCACAGCAGCAGCAGCAGCAGAAGCAGCAATGCCGGAAAGTTTGCAACACTGCGGCAACCGCATGACTGAATGATGGCAGAGGTTTGATGGGAGGAACTTGTATGATGGGTATGGGGGGTATGATGGGTATGGGGGGTATGGGGGGCATGGGATGTGAACGAGGGCGAACGAGTGAGTGTCTGTGCCGCTTGTTTGCTGCCACGTTGCCATTTGGCACATTTCGAATGAGCGGGCGGGCGAGCCAAAGGGGAAGCCTGAGAGGAAGTATTCTCAGAGCGAGACGGGGGACATGTATTGATAAAGAGGGACAGGGAGTGGGAGAGTGAGAGGCAGAGGCAGAATGTGTGTGTGTGTGTGTGTGAGAAAACCACAGTTCCTTTTGATTCTTGTTTTGTGCTGTTTTTGCAATTGCAAACGTTTAGCAGAAGGCGACCTGAAACACAGTTGAAAAACACGCAACACACACACTTCGCACGATACGAGGGAGAACGAGAGAGAGAGAGAGAGAGAGAGAGATAAAGAGGGTCAAAATCCCCTCTATGGGGGAGGCAGCCTATATCACAGCTACAGGTACATCTGGGGAGAAAAGCGAGCGAAGAAAGTGGTGATAGGAGGGGTTAGAGGGAAAGGCTACACGGTCGAGGTACATCATTGAAATTCAATGAAAATTGGAGACAAGTAAAACATAGAAAAGAAGGGTAAATAACAGTAACAGACAATGGAACAGGTACTAAATATATATATATATATTTTCATTCGTTTGTCCCCTAAACAGCAATAGGATTCTATTTCCGTAATATTTCATAACGTTTTGAAACCAAAGCCATGCCTTTGGTAAATTCCATAAACACTCCCAGTAATGCAGAGAGAAATCGGTGTGAACCGAATTGGAATAAATGAATTAGGGTGAAGGGGTGGAAGGGGGGGTGGGGGGTCAGCACTATCTGCTATCATTTTCATCTCCTGGCTTTCCGTTCAACTGTGGGCTTTGTCCCACTCTTCCAGCCTCCTGCCTTCTGTCTCCTGTCTGCCGTACAAAATGAAACTCCATACAAATCAACTCATTTCAGATTTAAATTCAATTTGATTCCCTCTTGTCGACCCCCCACCCCCTAGAATATTTATTCGTACATATCATATAATGGAATGAGTGAAGGAGATGGCCTGGAATTGCCAAAGCAACAGACAGACAGACAAAATTGCATTCTAATGAAAATCGTTTAAGACAAAATCAACAACAGATTTCCCAAAATAATACGAGCATCAGGGAACATCCAGGCAAACCATTTGACCTGACAGGGTCGTGACAGGACTTCACTGCCGATGCCAATGGTTAACAGCATCAAATGAAGCCTAGAGGGTATCATATAGTCGAAAGCATTGTGGTTTCTGCTTGCCTGTTTCTGTTTCTGTTGCCGTTGCCTTTATTGTGGCCCCTCTCGCTTTTAGGCTGTAAATGAAATGGCTAAAATACGCTCTATTTGGCAAGAACACTGCAGGAGAGTCAAAATTGGGGCTAGGAGGCTGAGTGGTTTACGGGGGGCTGACTTTTAAGGGCTCTAAGTGGAGCACAGGGGGTGGCTCTGCTGTGCTGTGCTGTGCTGTGGTGTGAATGAGGCTAACAGAAGAACTTGATGGAGAGAGAAATCGAGAGAGAACTCTCGCTTCGTTTCAATCAATTAAGCGCCAATAATTAATTCAATTGATTTCGTTTCATTCTCGCCGCACCGCGCGGCTCACACCCCCCACAAAAAGCACGCCCAGCCCCCCACAATCCACCCTTAACCAAAGAACCACCCAACCAACCAAGAGCCCACCCATGGGGCACCCCATTACCATTGAGCGCCACAATGTCGCGCTTTCCCCAGAGGGGGTGCGGTGGGCGGTGCGGGTGTGCGGGTGTGCTGTGTGTCTAAGGCCATTTGGATCTCGAATCTGCCATTAATTCATTTTAAAATTTATGGCCTACAAATTGCCGTCGCTCATTTCGAATGCCCAAAACGGAGGGAAGCAGAGGGAGGGGGAGACGGAGACGAAGACGGGTCTCTGTACTTTTCGCCGATTAAGCCACTTTTAATCGAGACAAGCGCCTACACAGGATACATTAAATACATATGTACATGTATGTGCACATAAACATATATATTCGAGTAAATATATGTATTAACTTGCATATAGAGCTGTGTATAATTTATATAAATTATTGCAGATTTATTTGTTGGGTCTTTGCGGCAATTTAATGGCTTCGACAGCTGCTGTGAATGAAAGAGATTCGGGGGTTGAGATTTCGGGGCAATTTGGGGCTGGATTTGGGGCTGGATTTGGGGATGGGCTTTCAATGGAGATGGAGCCAAGAATATGACAAAAAATTAGAGAAAATGCTCCGGGGAAAATCAAGGGAAAAATGTACAATCCCATGCCGCAGCATCCCCCCTCCCCCCGACTGATTCAAGCGCATGAATTATTGTGGACAAATGTGCAAATTCTCTGCCATATTCTCATCTGTATTTGTATCTGTATCTGGCTCAACATCTACATACTTGTCAGCATTTAATATGAAATCTTTTTTACCTTTCTTTGGCTTTTCTTGTTTGTTTTGTTGCTGTTCTGTTTGCACACTTATCCAACAACTGAAATCTTTTGGCCAACAGCTTCATAAATTCTCTTCCTTTTGGCTCTTGTCGTTGCAGGTAAATTCCCCCGTCCCGCACCGCACCGTGCCGCACCGTGCCGCACCTTCCCGACTCGACTCCACTCGAGACTTTTGTTGAATGTAAGCCAAAAATCCATTTACATAATAAGATACGAGAGTTTCGAGGCAAAACAATCCGAGTACAAAGTCTCAGATGGGAGGACGCCCGCCTTCCGCCATCCGCCAGCCGCCCCAGAAGAAGTGGCAGATAAACATGGACACTGAGACTTTGTTCGACTAATGCCACATAAGTCATACATATGTGACTCATACACTGTCTTTGCCCCCCCTGTCACCCCCCTCGGAAAACCCCGAACTCTAACCATCTTCCATCTTTCTTCCACTTGGCATCTCGTTCGTAGTGGAGTTTTGGAGTTCGGAGTTTGGCAAGAAAATTAACAAAACATAAATCGTGCCAGGGCACTTTGCATGATAGAGAATCGCACACAGACTCAGCACAGTGTCTGCCATGTGTAAATGTACACTCGAACGAGTAAAGTATTTGCAGGGAAAGATACATACGTAGTGCCTGTGACACATTGGGTAATATTTCTCGGTGACCATTTGTTAAGTTTCATTTCAATGCAGAGGTTTGTTTGGCCAATGGTTTTAGGTTTAGGAGTCTTGAAAATGTTTTACATTTGGCTTAAGATCTACTCGAAATTCTGAATAATTGTAGAACGGACTGTGAAAATTAATTATCTGTAAAACTGAATAATACTGTGTAGTACTACTACTATATAGACGAGTATATCCAAAACTCCCTGCCAATGGGTACTCGGGTACCACATAATCCATTCTCGAATATTCTCTTCAGGCTCAAAAGGAAACTTCGACATTCAGACCGGGGGCCATTACTCTTTCTGTGCCCCCCCCCTCCCATTGCAGCCGACACCCGGCAGCAGGCAGCCGGCACCCCCCCACCCTCCTCTTTGGCTGTTTGTACACTTGAGTCGAACGCCGCCAGGGGGTTGCCCACTTTAAAAAGGCAAAAACGAAGAAAAACCAGAAAGAATTCACACTATAAAATCATAAATTACGCCATTTAAGTGGGTCAAATGGAGGCATTTGTGCGGAAGACACCCCGCTAAGGGGTTCACCAGAGAAGTGGGCGGCAGAAGACGGTCGGTCGGTCGGTCGGTCGGTCGGTCGGTCGGTCGGTGGATGGGGCAGGGGTACGGGCTCCACCCAGGACTAAGAGGATACATGGCTTGGGCCTACGACTGAGGCGCTTTTCCATGTTACTGGGTCACTGCAGGCACACACAAATTGCAGGCCCAGGATGAAGGGGTGGGGACGGGGGGGGTGGCTTGCGGATTGGGGCTCGGGTCTCCTTCTCAATATAAATGAGCAATGTAGGGGCTCCGGCTCCCCCCCCCGTCCCTGTCCCCATTCACATCCCCATTGCTGTTAAGCAAAAGAAGCCGCAATAAAACAAACGAAAAATGGAAAACGGAAAATGGGAAACCGAACGACGACGTCATCGTCAATTGTTTGCTGTTTGCTGGTGTTGTTGTTGTTGTTGTTTTTGCTGCCGCAGTGGCAATTATTGCAAAACAAGAAGGTTGCCACAGAGCAACCGTACGCCGCCCTAGCTCTACTACGCTCCCCTCTTCCTCCAGAACCCTCCACTCCACTGGACCCCTCCTGGTGCACCTTCTCCTCCTCCTCCTGCTGCTGCTGCTGCACCGACCTTGTCAGCAATTTCGTCTTGTGCTGCAGTCACGTTGACAATTTTCCCAATTGCAGTTTTCCCACTCCGTCTCTTTCTCGCTCTTTTTCGCTCTCCTTTTCCATTTCATCTTCAGCAATAATCAGTTAACCAAAGAGGGTCATAAGGGTGGAGTGGAGAGGAGAGAAGAGGAGGTAGATCCACAATAGGGGCTACCCCTAATCAATAGCCCTAATGCTGCTTGCTGCTTGCTGGTTGCATTTTTTTTTTGTGTGTTTTGGGAGCACGTTTCGCTGGCGCAGTTGGAATTTCATTAGCTGCATGCCAAGTCAGGCTAAAAACGAGGGAGAGAACCAGAGAAAATTGGAGAAAAAGGATTAGCTAACCTTTGGATACCGCTGCAGAAGCTATAGGTATCGATACATCAGATATAGACAGAGTTTGGGTTCCAGTAAAACAACGATTAAACGATCTTCTAGTGAGTGATCAATATATATCGACCAATACATCGATCTAGATAAAAGTATGAAGACTAAAGTCCTTTGACTCCTGGCAGACTCCTGGGTATATACATTTTGCAGGGCATTTGGAAAAGCAGAAGCCAAACTGAAGCTTCTCTTGATTCACTTTCATGTTGTTTTACTCCACTCCCCACTGCCCACTGCCCACTGCCCAATGCTGTCCCAGTGCCAGTCCCACCCCTGGCTCCATGTCATGTCATGGGTGACTAGAAAAAACAATGGGATGGAGTGGAATGGAATGGGATGAAAGGTTATGGCTCATATGTCGCTTGGTTTATGTTACATTTTTTTTTCTCTCTCGCCCTTGACCTCAATTGATGGTAATTTCAGGCCATTTTTTCTGTATATTTTCTGTGTTTTTTGAGAGTTTATCCGCTTACGAGGAGGAGGCGAGCAATGGATACCAGAGACATTTGCATGCCACACACAAGAGTCATAGTACAGTCCCCAAATGCAGTCCAAGGCTCCCCAGCCCATAAAAGTGGGCAACGAATATCGCTCAAAAATGCAGGTGGACTCGCTGTAGTTCAGCGTGTGTTCGGAGCGAGAGAGAGAGGTCGATAACTTAAACACTGGCTGTGGTCATGAGAGGGCGCGTTAAGCGCCGCTCGTTTGGGTCTCTTTCGTTTTGCTACACGCTGTACGTCCTTACAAAACTATCAACTCAGATTTGAAATATACATGAAAATCATTAATCATCGGCACTATCGGTATAAAGTCCGTCACTGAGCGCTGAGCAAGTTTCCATTGTTTTTAGATCTTCAGCTCGATTCCCTTTTGCATATTTTCGCAAATGGGTTAATGGATGGATCAGGAAGTAGGGGGTTAAGCACATTTCTGTGTGTGTAACTTTTGAATGCCATGCACTTGTCCCCCTCCACACACACACACACACACACACCACACCACACCCCCCTAATTCCCATTGTCATTCGCCCATTTTCAGTGATGTTTTTCTCAGTTTTTACTGCTGGTATTTGTGCAATGTGCAATTGTTGGCCACATTTCATTTCGAGTGTGATTTTTTGAAATATTCCCAGAGTCAGTGAGGAGAGAGTGAGGGCGGCGGGGGTGTGATGGGTGTGTGGGAGTGGGGGCTGGAAAGAGAGAAGCCATTTCCCATGGCTTGGAACCGTAGAGGCCACACTGCAATGTGGTCCTGATTCCTTGTTCCCTTTTAGCCAGCTTTCTCTTTCGCTCATCTATCTATCCATCCCTCTCTCGCTTACTCTCTCTCCCTCTCTGTCTCTCTCTCTCTCACTCTCTCTTTCTCTCTTTGGCATTCACTTTTAGCATTGTTATTATTATCCGACCGGCATCCTTGTTGTTTGTGGGGTTTTGGCAAGGATCTAGGTCGCTTTTTGAATATATTGTTTGTATCTATGATTAGTGATCCAGATATCAGTTTTATGTAGCCCCACACACACACACACTAGCGCACAAAATGGCATATCATTTGCATAGTTAGACAGCGATGGCCACAAGTCGATATGAAATTTAAGCCACATTTAAACGCCGCTAACGAAAACACAACACATAAAAGCTAGAAAATTTACAAACAATTTAACTTATAGATTTTTAAATAGGAAAAACCACAGAGAATTATAATATTTAATATTTCAAAGAACACTTTTCAAGATAAAAAAAGGAAAGGATGGGAAAATTGTGCCATTGTTAGCTACAGATTCACCTCCTTTGGAGATCTATCCACAGTTCATCTTAGTCCCCCGTGCCCCCCGTCTGAATAAAGAAATGTGAAGTGGCTTCACTTCATGGCATACATACATACATATGTATATGTATGTGTGTACTATAATTTCCCCCATTTGGAAAACCGCGAAAGGCACAGGACTCTGAGTCAGAGAGTCAGAGAGGGACTATTAAATTAATTTAAGTGGCTTACTCGCTCTCGTTCTAAGCAATTGTCAGTGCATTAATGTCAAGTACACGAGCGGAGGGAGAGGGGAGGCAAAGATGTTGCTATTGCTGTGTGACTGTGACTGTGGCGACAATGGCAGACAGGAAGCGGAAACGGAAACGAGCAGCAGAGTCGAGAATCCATTTCCATGTGTTCTCTGGATTGCTTCGGTTGGTCTCTTTATTTGGGACTGCCATGTCTACAATTGCCTGCAATTGTTGTTAGAACCCCAATGTATACCATACCATATACCATATCCCTTATCCCTTATCCCATATTCGGGGTCTATAAAGATTTCTGTGTTTGGGGAGTGGAAAACAGAAGCATAAAATCAAATTACAAACTAATATTACTCACAGTGCGTTTACTTTTCCGTATCGTTAGTTTTCACTGTCAATTGGCAGAGAGAACACACAAAATGAAATCAAGTTCTCTTTGAGTTTTTTTTTTTTTTTTTTTGGTGTGTACTGGACAAGGGGGTGGAAAATGCAGCAGAAGCGGAAATAAAGAAAGACAAAGGGCAGCCCTATCAAATGGGGGAATGGAATGGCGAGAAAGGCAAACAAAATACAGACACACACACACACACACACACACACACACACACACACACACACACACACACACACACACACACACACACACACACACACACACACACACACACACACACACACACACACACACACACACACACACACACACACACACACACACACAAAGGGAAAGAAAAACTAACAGAACAGCAAACATGAAACAGCAAGAAAGCCAGTTATCCATGTGTGTGTGTGTGTTGGCGTGTGTGTGTGTGTGTGAGACCATCAAACAATGCCAGAAATAATATAACGAAAATTGTGTCGACGTCATCGATACGCAAAAATGACGCGGTACCCAACAATCGGGCAGTGGAATGAGATTGAAAATATAGTACGCATTCCTCCCATGGAATACTCCCATGGACCATACTTGATGCCCTCTCTGCAGATGGAGTGCAACGAGAAAGATATTGGGTCTATATTGGATCGAAGTTTCGGTGGATACTCCATAGAATACATAGATTTACATACTTTACGTATTTTATATACTGCAAAGTAAAGATTAAGAAAAGCTTTTGGAATATTCTACACCGTAAAAATGGAATCAATAAGGAACCTATAGCTGCCATTCCATAACTATTTGCTTAAATCAATCCAATCAATCAATTATCTTCAGTCATTCTGAATGTATTCCACTCAGTCACTGAGTAAAGTTCGCGGGAATCACATAAAGGGTATTCGTTTACGATACGACGTTCATCCTTCGGTTGCATGTCCGTTTGTTGCCTCAAGCCACACACACACACACACACATACAAACACACACACAGCTGTAAGTATATGCATGTGTATGGTATTATACAATGTATGGAATTGGGGCCAGAAGGCATCAAAAAATCACGTATACGTCAGCGGTGGCCGCTGGCGTCGTTGAGGCTTATCTGCTTCTCCCTGCCCCCTCGTCCTTCTTCTGTTTCTTTTGCTTTTGCTTTTGCTTCTGTTTTCCCATAATCGCAAGCGCCATAAAAAACGCATTGTTTATGCGACGTAATTGGACACCATCGCTGCCACAGCCCAACAGCCCCATACCCCCAGAGCGCCACAGCCCCTGTGCCAATCTGCCACCCCAAAAAGGCTGGGCATTTGGTCATCATTGGATCTTGCTCGACCATTTTCAATGCCATTAAAAGCGTCCATTGAGCGTGTCCATACAAAAGGGAACTGCCGCCGCAACACATCTACCCCCCGGAGACCGGAGACCGGAGACCGACCACCTTCTCCTTCTCCTCTTCCGTCCTCCCGCCCCAGGAGCTTTGCACGCTTGTTGTCCGCTAATCCTTCGCGCATTTTATGCTCTTCACTTGGCAAATGTCCCACTCCCAAAGCCCACACACAAACACACACACACACACACACACACACACACACACACACACAGACAAACACACAATCGGAGGACGACGGGCGGGAAAGCTGAAAAGAAAATGAAACATCCCCGAGAGCCCAACAGTTCCTAGACCGACAGAGCCAGAGCCCCGACCTGGCGAGGCTTATACCCCAAACGGAGCGAGAGCCCGGAACCGAACAGCAAGAAACAAGAAGAATAAACTTAAACACAAAAAAAACTACAGAAAACAAATAAAAATCAAACAACAAGAAGTGAAAGCAGAGGGAAAGGTTCACCTTCTAGGCCTGTGATTCGCATATTCGTAGTTCCATTGGCCAAGTCGAAAACTTAATGACAATTGACTTCATTTTTGAAAAAGAGTTGCTCTAGAGCCCGGGTTTCCCATGGACATTTATATTATTCAACTCTCATTAATCCTCACTTGGAAAAAAGAGAAAGAACAGTGGAATGCTGCAAGTGAAAAAATTGCCCAAAGAAAGTCTAGCAGCAGCTCTATATAGTCACCATATTTAACATACATATATTAAGTGCACATATATAGTCCATATTTAAAGGAACATTTTTCAAAATAAAGGTTGAGTGCTGAATATGTTTGACTTTGAATTTTAATAGTGGAATATTTACTCACTTCCTAAAGAAATTTTAATTCAAAAAAATATATTAAAATTAAATAGAATTCACGAGGTAAATAAAATGTGTATTGCAATTGAAACATATTGAATTATCCGAATCAGTTAACAAATTGCTTTATTTATGCACTTCTGGCGTCCATCTGGGGAATCATTATTCAAGTATATTCGTCATATATCTCTCATATGTGTACTCGTGGTCGTACTCGTAATTTCCATTTCATTTCATGCCAGATAACCTCTGCCCCCTGGCTGTGCAGCACTGTGCAACTATGCCATGAAAATTCATCTTCAATTTCGGTTTTTTGGTTTTCGGTTTTTTGGTTTTTCGGTTTTTTTGGGGCTTATGTAAATAAGAAGAGCCGCAGCGAGAGAGATAGAGCGATAAAGAGATTGTGGGTGGAAAGAGATGGAGCACTTGGTGAACAAGTTTTGAAGCGATTTTCGCTTTAGTTTATGTTGGAACACATTTTTCGTTCTTCTTCCTCTTTTCAACAAAATTTTCTTTTATTTTTGCATAATTTTTTCTTTCGTTTGGTTGATTCTTTTTTTGTGTGTGTGTGTGTTTTTTTTTTTGCCAAATATTTTGCACAGGCAGCCAAAACTTTTTTGGCCACACACGAACGCACACACACCCACACACACACACACACACGCAGAAAGCTCGTCGAAAATTTCAAATTAAAATTCTGCAAAGTTTGCCTTGTTCCTCGCTCTCTCTCCAAGTGTGTGTGTGTGTGTTTCTGTATCAGTGTGTGTGTGTGTGTTTGGGCAAACACTGCGCATAATTTTGCTCAAATCTTTGACAAATATTTTCACATGCTAATTTCACGTGAGAGGCGGCCCAAATACCAAAAAGGCAAACGAAACTTTGTTTGCCTTCAAAAACCCTACATCCCCCGCCCTCCGTCCCACCGGAAAGCTAAGCCCTCCCCCCAAAACCAGTGTCCCCCCCCGTAAGCCTTAATCCCAGCCCACTCTTGGCAAATGGACCAAAGGATTTATTGTTGCATAATCAAATTCCTTGGGATAAAACAAGCCAAGAAAATTGTCAGCGTTCCTCAACTTTTCAACGCTTTCACCGAGGAAGAGTACGGTGAGGGGGGCGTGAGCGGGGGAAAGCCATGACAGGAGTGGTGGCCGACTGCCTTAACTATTTTTAAACCCTAGTGAGAGTGTGGGTCGGGGGGGAATAGCTGAGATACTTTCTTAAGAAAAGCACGACGGCACCATCCCACCCAAAAAGAACACAAAGTAATTTGCTTTCTGTCTGCGAAAAATGATGCTAGAAATTGAAAATTTGCACGGTGAAAGCAGTGAGCAGGGGGGGGGGGGGGGGGGGAAAGAGTCAGGGCCAGGGACAGGGACTCCTTGGGAGTCCTCTCCAAGTGCTCTCTAATTTCGGAAGTGAATCTGTAGCCGACATTGCAGTCTGCGATGGGACAAGGACAAGGAGTGTGTCCTCTACCTCCTGTATCTCTGATTCATTCGCTCCGATTTATGCTGAATAAATGGGGGGATCTAAGTGGGGGGTAAACCTTTTTAAGTCTGGCATCCAAATTCTCATTTGGCGCTGTAATTACAGCACACGCACAACTCCTGCTCTAGCCACAGGACCACAGGACCACAGGACCACGGGACCACGGGACCACGGGACCACAGGACCCCGGGGGAGTGCAGATGGAGTGTCTTTATTTCCACCTGCTTCGACTGGCATTAAAACTGGGCCAAAAGCATTCCTTAAGCTTGCCACCAAATTACACGCAACCCTGCTCTCCCCCCACCCTGCCATCCCCCCTTTGGCCGCACGTAGTTAAAAAACTTTTCGCTTGCAATTTTTCTTGAGCTGGCAGCGCCATTATTTCTGGCATTTGCCCGTACCAAACTGAAAGTCTTAGACCCATTCCCCATGCCCCTTGCAGCGTGCCACATGGCCCCAGCCCCCAGGCGCAGGTCGAGGCCCAGACCCAGATCCAGATCCATGCAACGTGCAACGTGCAGCGTCAACCGACCAAAAAAAACTCTCTTTCAATTCCATGACACGACCTCGCCTGCCAGTGGCCAGGGGGTTTTCCATGTGCCACAGAAAAGGGGAAAATTTAAATTCGGCTGCCGCTCCTTGGGTACTTCTTTACGAGTCTCGTACCCGGCAGTGCCGTGGCGAGCTCAAGGGGTACATCGGGGGAGTGGGAAACCGTTTCCGATCTTAGTTAATGTTAGAGCTATCGCTCCAGGAAATCGGCAAGTAGGTATTCTGGCTCAAAGTTTACTACCCTGCGTATCAGAGGGTATACATTAGTCGGAATACGCCTTTTTTTGTGTGGATTTTTCTGTGGCATACGGGATTGGTGGTGGTTGATCGCTGGCAATGCGGAAAAGTTGCATCATTGAGCTGGAGCTAGAGCTAGAGCTGGAGCTGAGCCAAGCATCAACACTCTCTGGCTGAAAGTTCCAGGCAGAGCTTCATCTTCCTTAGCGGCTCCCTCTGGTGCGCCACACATCTTTCAGGGTTAAAGGATAGGTGGTGGATGTGGGGGGGGGGGGGTGGTGTGCTAGGGGATGGATGAAAAGCTGACAAATCTAAAGGAATCACCCGGGACTTAGGGAGAAAAAAAAGGGGAAAAAGGTTGAATGTCACAAAATGCAGTAGAAATCTCCTCTCTCTCTCCCCCTGTCTCTCTCTCTTGCTCTCTGGGAAGTGTGTGGGGTGGCGTAGGGGTTAGGGGGTAGGAGGGGTAGGAGTATATTTAATTTTTGGCTTTCAGAGCAGCCCCGGACAGGGAGGAGCAGCAGCAGACTTGTGTCTCAAAAGCATCAATCACCGACAGAGATTGATGTGTGTGTCCACAAGCCAGTTAACAAATCTGTCGGTACACGCACCCCCCTGGCCCCCCAATCCCCCCAATCCCCCACCCCCACTCTCCTTGCTAATTAGCTATCCACCCCCCAAACCCGTCCCGCTCCATTCAGATACCATTCGGACATTTCCCATTTCCATGGCAAGCCGAAAAAGAGCAAAATCATTTCGATTTCAGGGGAAATTCTATTACCAATAATTGAAACTTAAGCATGCCATTAGCCTTTGCTTTAGTTGGCTCTCGGTCCCAGGCTCCCAGGACATATAAGGATATATATATGTGTGTGTGCATCTATGTATATGTATGAGTGAGTGAGAGAGAGCACGCTGGGCATTCAGAACGGACATTAGCATGTATTTTCATCATTTATATGCATGGCAGGCACCTGAAAGTCATCTTTGCTTACTTGTTTACCCTGCCAGCACCACCCCCCGCCCCACTACCAAAAAAGGGCGGTGGTGTTGAGAGATATAGACAGCAGGGGAGGCCCTCCCCCACCCAACTACAGTGTGAATCAAAGAGAGGGAAGGACTAGTCTGCATGGCCATGCGAATACCCTTTCGGAAAATGTTGCAAATGGCAAACAGAATGCTGTGGACAGGCTGGCAGCAAGGCAGGGTATAGAGGGAAACTGCACTTTATTAGGTGGAAAGAGGGAAAACCCAAGGAGTCAGCCCAGAGTCCTGTTTCCCGCTTTCCGTTTTCCCGAGGCCCAAATGGAGCGCTGGAGTGTCGGGTGGAGGGAGTCCTTTAAGTTACGACCTCAGCGACAATAAACTGAGGCCCGGTCCGACTCGGCCCCAATGCGTCCTCCACCCTCTTCCAGCCGCCCCATCATTCGTTGCCCCTCGCTCAGCCTCTCTTCTCTCTCCGCAGTGCCTGTGACGTAATAGATTTTACGCGCCCATAAACATTCATAAAACATTCTTGACCGTAACTCACATAATCTTGTAATCTTGTTGCATGTTTTACCTCTCTCCCCTCCGCACCAGGCCTCCCTCCTCCTCATCCTTCTGGCTTGACTTTCATTAAATAATTCATTTAATTTGATTTCGGTTTTGCTTTCTCCCTCCCTCTCTCTCTCTATCTCTGTTTCTCTTTTTATTCGCGCTTTTAGAGAGCTGGCAAATCGATTAGGAATTCAGATACAGATATAGAATACATATGTATATATGGACATACATCAGTGGGTGCCGCGGGGGGGAGAGTGGGAGAGTGGCTTCAATGGCTTTTATCCTCTCACTCTCCAGAGCTCTGGTGCGCTCCAACGCTCCCCTCTATCGAAATTTATTTGCAAGCGCATTCAATGGAAATTCTCCCCTCTCCACGCCCCCTTGTTCCTATATCTTACACTCTATATGTATGTGTGTGTTTTGTGTCTCTAAATGGCTATTTGGTTCTGGTTTTAGTGTGTATTTTTTGTTGTTTTATTTCGGTTTGCTTTTGTTGCGTGGAATAACTTAAAACTGATTTAGTTGTTTTGGGATTTACAATATTTGTATGGACTTTTGTGCACGATTTGGCATTCGTTGGATTGGAGCTAAATGGCATTCCCCAATTCCATTCCATTCCATTCCGCATTCCCACGAAAGTGATCTATCTAATGTTAGTACCTGTCCAATGGTCAGTCTTTCTTTTGGGGAGTTTCCATCTCTTATTAGCCATTAATATCCTGCACATCCACTCTCCACTGCAGGCTTTGGCCATTTAACATCTCCTCTCCTACTTTTGCTTCCACTTTCTACCCCCACATTTCCTCTACTTTCCCTTCTGCAACGCACTTCGCCTCTTTAGATTTTCATTGGCTTACCTTTCTGTGGACGTTTGGCAAGCATTTCCGTGGAGCACTTTCTGTCAATCTTGATTAGCACTTGAAGCCGTCAATTGACATTGAATTGATTAAGCCATAACGCTGCACTTGGCCCCCTTCCAGGACCTTCATCAGACCCCATCCTGCCATCAAAGTACCAGCGTCGAAAGTACGCGCCTCCTTCCATCTTTCCATCCTTCGTTCTAGTCGATTGTTCAATACGTTTTTTTGTCATGGATGGAGGGTCTCTGAAGAAGCGTCTCTGAATGGATCCGAAGGTCGCCCATACGTTTTGTGATTTTAATTAGAAAAAAGGCAGTGCCTGGGCGGTTGGGTTGTCGTCTTTCCACCCATTTTAGCTAGCATATTTTCCCAGCAGCATTTTCCATGCAGTCAGCAGTTCTGCAGCTCTGCCGCTTTGCAGTTCCGCTTGAGGTGAGTGCCACAAACGAGAACATCAATCAAGGCGACACACGACAGACGACAGACGGCAAGCGGCAGGCGGCAGGCGTAGGCGAAGCAACTTGTCTCAAGGTAGAGGTTTCCTTTCCACCTTGATCTCTCTCTCTCTCTGCCACCCAATGGTGAATGGTGGATGGTGGATGGTGGCTGGTGGCTACCCACACAAAATGGGGGCAGGGCTGCTGTCCAGTCAGCAGAAAATTCCTTTTGATGTCGCTGCAGAAAATCTGCAGATGAAGGAAAGGATGCTGCTGCCGATGCCCAACCCGATGCCGATGCCGAAGCCGATGCCGCGCGTGTTTATCTATTCACAGTCCCCGTCTAATCAGCTGATGATGGGGATGACGATGAGGTTGGGGTTGAGGTTGGGGATGATGGCGACGACAATGCCAATGATGAGCGATGGGTCGGTCGGTCGGTCCACATTGTCTTCTCGCCAATGTTGATTTAACCCTTGGGTCCTGGCCGCCTCGTCCTTGTGGGGGCACTTTGACTAATTAGTGCGGCAGCTGAAAATGATCAATTTGCATTTCACAGACGCCAATTACGTGCAAGAGGCAATGTTGCCTCTGTTGTTGCCGCTGCCGGACATGGACTTTAGTCCTTTAGGCCTTATCGCATGGCCCTAAACAAACCCTGAGAAAAAGATTTACCATCTCCCTCCCTCCCCTACCAATGGGCAAACAAAAAAGGCGCAAGGGTCACCTCCATCTCCCGCCAGAAGACTTTTGTGCTAACCCAAACAAATCGTAAATTGAAGGAGGTCTCTTCCTTGAAGAAGGAGAGACGAGGGACGGGGACGGGGACGGGGAGGGTCAGGTGAGGCCAACGCCGAAGACTCCAAAGGTCTACATTTGAAGAAATTGAATTTTCAATTTATGGTTTCACTATCATCTCTCCACTCTCTCTCTCTCCTTCCTCTCTCTCTCTCTGTCTTTCTGCTGCTGCCCCTTTTTTTTTTTTGGTTAACTGCTCGTGTAAGCTAAAAATTTTATCACTTGACAAAAACATAAATTTCTCGTTACCCCTTTGGGGGGCAGACACAGTGGGAGAGAGGAGCGCGTGAGAGGCAATAGGCTGAGGTAGAGGTTGAGGTAGACCCCCATATCAGACCCCATATCAGCAGGACCCGCAAATCCCAACCTCCGACCACTGTCACAACATATGGCCGAGGGCATGCGCTAAATTTTATGACTCTGGATGAGTGGCAGAGAGGGAGGGACGTGGGGCAGGGGCAGGGACAGGGGCAGTCTGACTGGCAGTCCGGGTACTACTTCATATTCAAGTCCCGAAAGGCTAATAAAGCATAATTTAATGAAGCATATATGGCAGGCAGTCAGTCGCTGGGCAAGGACTTCCGCTTTGTGTAAACAATAGTTTATAATTCACACACACACACACACACCCCCACACAGACACACACACATATGCACATGCCACATAGGCCGAGGCAATAAAAGAAGGCTGGCAAAAAGGGTTAAAACACGAGTCGAGTCTGAAATGAGCAGACGAGCGTGAGAGAGGGAGAGTTCGAATGGAGTGGCAGTGGCAGTGGCAGTGGCACAGTGGTTCGAAATATGACATCATGCTGCCAAGAAAACATCGAAATGAACATCAAACAGATATTGGCAGAGAATATGCATACATACATAGCCTTTAATGTACATATGTACATATACACATACACTCAAAACTTGAACATAGAAAGGTGTTGGCCACAAAAAGATATCCTCTGGAATCAGTGTACAGCAATAAGGGTGCAATCAGGAAAGAAAAGGAGGAATAGTGGGAAAAGGTGACGGGTACGCTGACGGTGACGGTGACGGTGACTGTTTCAGAGTCAAAGTGAGAGTCCTGGGTCTGCACTTGGACCTGGACCTGGGCCTGGTTAAAGGTTTAAAGTACCCGTCTAAATATGTTTCTGTGTGTGTGTGCGTGTCGCTCGCTTGAGCACACGCCTACGTGCCTAAATCATTGCAGGACCTCTGCGGAAAACAGAGAAAGATGGAGGGAGAGAGAGAGCATAGAACAGAGCTGAAAGGTCGTGATAAGGCCAGGCCAGGGCACGGCAGGTGAACAAAATGAGTGCCGGAGCCCCCAAAGAAGAGTGCCACAATTGAAAAGGCTAAAAGCGAGATGCAGGAGGGCCAGGCAGCCAGAGCCAGAGCCAGAGCCAGACTCAAACTCAGACCCAGAGTCGTGGATGAAATGGAATGGAATAGAATGGTCTAGAAAAAGCAATGGAATGGCAGGAGGAAGGACCACAGACCAATTTGCATTAAGTATGATTGCACTCGGTCGAGATCTGGCAATTATAGATATGGAATGTGAATGTGAATGTGTCTGCCAGGCCTGGCTGCTAATGATGATTATGAGGAGTCGCGACCAAAAGAATATAGACCCGAAATGGGGGCAAGCCATTATCCAACGGAGGTTGAACCAAAGCAACTCCTGGAGTTAAGGCAAAGCTCTACTAGGCACCGATCTCCCGTATGACTGTATGTATCCACACGTTCCCATAGTATGTATATTCAATAAAGTCCTGTTGTCCTGCAGTCCTTGCGTGTCCTGTATAAATAGGCTCTGGCGAAAGCTGACTTTAAACACTGCCTTTAAGCCCAGCTGGAAATTTGAAATTTCCCTATTCATTCCGCTGTCATCATGATCTCTCAACTCTGGGGCACACACACGCGCGCACACCTGATGGACCCGTGCCGCTAACCCAATCTGTCCAATGTCACTCGGCTCACCTGTCTCGGTGACCTCCTCAGTGACAAAAAAAAACACCAAAAAAAAAGGTACACTCAGTCTGCAAATCGTTTTTTCTTGCGGCATTTAATTTGGCCGCACACACACGGCGGGTTGAGGGGGCGGGGATGGGGCGGGGCTGGGGCGGGGCTGGGGCGGTGATGGTGATGGAAAGGGTACGTACGGCTTGGAGTCCGGGTCTGAGAGGTCCGTCCGATCAAACGTGGTCATAAAAAGCAGAAGCGGAAAAAAGGGAAAACCCAAAAAAAAAAAAAATAAATAAAGGGAACACACACACATACACACACAGAAACCAGCCGCAAAACGAGCAGCGACACAATATGCTAAAGCCGACGTCCCAGCCCCCAGCCCCCGGCCCCAGCCTCCGTCCGCCACCTTTGGGCTTCTGGGGGCCTCCTTTTGACCGTTCTGCCCTTTACATTTTAAATTTTATTATTTTTTATCGCTTTGGACATTTTTTTTGTTGCTTTGTTTTTATTTAATACCTTGTAATCGGATAGCAGCAGGGTATAATGTTTTCGATGGAAATGGATGTCTTAGAAGCGATATTCCAGATCTAGACCGAGTAGTGGGTATCTTATAGTCGCATTCCTTTTTGGGGTTTCGTATGGTTTTTGCCTCGCTTCATGCACGCCTAACCCTTTCGCCTGGCTGGCTGGCTGGCTGGCTGGCTGGCTGGACCGACGGGCTGAAAACAGCAAAATATGCTTTTTCCAGCAACACCTTTTGGTACAGAGCAGGAACCCCTTCCCCCTCCCCCCACACCCCTCCTGGAGAGAACCCCCGCGGACTACCCTCAAAGCAGGTTTATTGCCGCCTTTTGTCTTTGGTTCTTGTCGGTTATGTCTTTTTCTTTTCTTTACTTTTTCTTTACTTTTCTTACTTCTCGGACACCTTTTCGACTTACTGGCCACATTGTGTGTGTGTGTGTGTGTGTGTGCTGTGTGTGTGTGTGTGTGTGTGTGCTGTGTGTGTGTGTGTGTGTGTGTGGTAGCGGTAAAGATGGAAAGACGGTTTTCCTTTGCTTTCCGTTTCTCTCTTTGTCTTCGTTTGAGTGGGGAAAGCGGAAGGTGGCCGCCACGTTGACAGGTAACTCAGATTACCCGAAAAAGTTAAACAACTCGAATAAATTCATGCATGAGTGTGCCAAAGGAGAAGGGAGTGGGAGTGGGGGACTGGAGGACTGGAGGACTGGAGGAGGAGTGGCAGGTGTAATATTTACTTAATTATTTTGCGGTGGATGGCAGCATAAAAACAAGAGTGGAGTGAAGAGTACCACGAAAAGATACGAAAAACATCGATGAATATGTATGTATGGGGCACAGTTATAAGAAGGCGAATGGCCTTGTCAATGCAGTTATATCAGGGAATACCTATGTATACATATATGTATGTATATATGTGTGTTCTGTGTGCAACACACCCAAAGAAAGGATTTCTTTGAGCCATCAAACTTCTATTGTTTCGTTTTGATCGTTATATTACAACATTGCCAAGTGATGCTGAATATATTAAGTATACGAGTGGGGTGTGGGGGTGGGGTGATGCAGGTAGAAGCCTCTCTGTGGCCTTCTGTGGCTGTCGATTGATGGCCAGTGTCCATCTCTGTTGTCAGATTTTGAAATTGTGTAAGCAATGGATGAACCATTAGACCTATTCTTTGCGCGAGTGTGTACATGTTGTGTGTGTGTAGCTTGATCAAAATTCAATTGAATGATAAGTCCCGTATCCAGGCAGGCTGAGTGAGCTGTCATCATTTATTCTGCAATCTATTTTGCATCTTGAATCAATAAAGGATTTGAGCTGAAGCTGCATCTTGGCTGAAGCCACAACAACAACAGCAGCAGCAGCAGCAGATGACCATTTGCCAGCCCCTTCCCCGCCCCCTCCCCTTTTCCCCTTGCTCTTTCTCTGTGTGCTTCCCCATTGCATTTCTCCTTCTCTATTGCTCTTTCGCTGACTGTCTCTTTGGCTACATGTCAGCCAGGACCTCAGCCTTCAGCCCCATTCGGATTCTGCGGTGCCTGCAGCTTTTTATGGATAATCGATGCTTAAAGTCGAGACGCACTCAAAGGGAAACACAGAGAGAGAGAGAGAGAGAGAGAGAGAGAGTGAGAGAGAGAATCCCCCTTTTTGCTGGGCAATGGTTCGGGGGCGGGGGCGGCGGCGGGAAATTCGAGGCAAACAAAAACCTAACGACAGCTTAATCCTTTTAAAACTGAGACCGCATAAAAGCAGAAGGAAGCAACAACAACAACAAACAGAGAAATAAACCGCAAAGAAGCAAAAAGTACGAAAGAAAGCAAAGAAATCGACGACGATGGATGATGGGCGATGAGAACAATAAGGTGCTTGAGAGGATCCACAAGGATTGGTCGATGGATGGCGACAAGCTTGGGGATGGCTCTGAGGCTGGATGCTGGAGGCTGAAGGCTGGTGGCGGGAGGAGAGCGCGCCTTTGGTGAGGCAAAGGCAAGAGTTGACGCGACAGCGTGACACAATAAAGACAACCAATCCAGGACAGAGCAACAACCAGGACCGGCACCAGAGCCAGAGCCACCAGGACAAAGGCAAAGTGTAATAACTATAAAAATAAACCGATGCCAAAAAGCCAAAAAGAAACAGTGGGAGAAACTGAAGGAAAACACCCAAAGAGAGAGAGATAGAGATAGAGAGAGAGAGAGGAAGAGGTAGGCCAAGGAAAAGTTCAGAGAGTGAAACTGAAACCGAAGTGCGACTAAGATTGGGTGGTGTCCCCGCGTGGAGTGGGTGGTGGGGGGTGGGGGGGTATCTACGGTAAACAAGGATAGCTCTGAGAGCCAGTTTGTCATTACAAATCTTCGTCTTAGTATTTCTCCAACTTCATCGTCGCTGAGAAGTGAAGCCCCTGGCGGGCGGGCGGGCGAGCTTAGCTCGAATTTACAATTTGTTGTGGCAGCGGGAGGAGAGCGGGTTACATAATCCCATATCCCATATCCCATGTAACATGTTCTACTCTAAGAAGGTCAACATTAGAACTCCAGTAAAAAGCAAAACCTTCAAGCAGCAGATCGACAAAGTATGATACTTACTACTGGTCCTAGCGACGGTGTAGTTTACGCTCTATCTTTGTACCTGGAGTAATCTTGGGGAAGAGAAGGGATAAAGACAAATTCGTGCATATTCAGATACGGGCGGGATTCGAACCCGTGCCCCCCGTCTGGGGATCGATCAGTCTCTTCAGTGAGCCAGCCTCAGGTTTCATTCGTTGCCTGAATGATATATAGCGATATCGAGGAAGCTGGAGATCGAGGGCTCCATCACCTGGCCATGCAGACCCACATCTTCGTCTATAACCTATAGCAGCGCCACTGCCCTGCCCTGCCCTGCCCTGCCCTGCCCTGCCCTGCTGCCTACGATCCAATTAGATTATGATGGAACTCAGCTGTGGAGTCGCGTGGTGTCGGTCCCTTCTTCTTTGGCGACCATTAAATATTGAGCAACACTTAAAGTGCAGCACAAGTGGGGTCTCGTCCCGCCCCTCTTCCTCCCTTCCGCACAGCCTTTCCTTTGCGCCATTTCACCCCATTTCTCTCATGGCAGGAGACTGTGACTGAGGCTGAGGCTGCGGCGGAGTCAAGTTCCTGGGCCATAAAGCGTTGCGTAGCAAATTTGTTGCTCTTAAGATGCTCATAATCGGTTTTGCCAGGATACTCTCGTACAACAGACACACGCACACAGACGCCCAGAAAGAGAGGAGAAAGTGCGAGAAAGTGGCCGATGGGAGGGCGGGAGGTTGAGAGAGAAGGAAACGTTTTATGGGCTTAAAGCTGTTTGCCCAAAATTTCACCTAAATTGATTATTATACAGCACGCCAGTCGCCAGTCGCCAGGAAGAGAAAAAACAAGATTGAAAACCCAACAACAGGTACCGAAGATTGGGATACCCTTGCGATCGATGTTGTCTATGAGATTGGATAGACGATTTTGTTACCCGATGTCTTATCCCGATGCTAATTATATGGTATAGTGATCCGGTGATCCAGTGTTCTGGTGTGATCTTGGTGGTGATCCGAGACTGGACTGCTGTTGAAGATATCAGATAATACCAATCAGAATGTACCCGTTGCTAGGGTATGGAATTACGAGGAAGACAGAGAGAGACAGAGACAGAGTAAGAGAAACTTTGTAAATTTCAACACGTACACAAATCCCATAACAAAGCCTTTTAATGGCTGCCAGGAAAAACTAACAAACCACATTAGCGTTGGGTATGGGAATGGGAATGGGCATGCCACACCACACCACACCACACCAGGGCAAGGCAGAACAGGGCAGGACAGGACAGGACAGAGACCAGAGCGAACTTTAACTAAAGTTGCCGCGCATATTTGTTGAGATTTGGAACACACACCACATCCACAAACAGAAGAAAGCCTCATCAGCATCAGGAGTAGGAGTAGGAGCAGGAGCAGGAGCAGAAGCAGCAGCAACAACAGGAAGACATAACACACATCCTTTGGCACACACACACACACACACACACACCCCGACGCACACTCCAACAAATCTAATAATAAATCCAAGACACTTAACGCCTTGGCCGCACCAACCATGACCCACAAACTAGCTGAGGGATTGCCCGAATGTGCTGTGTGCTGTGTGCTGTGCTGTGTGCTGGAAGCGGAAGTTGCGGAAGGAGTTGGAGAGTCCCAGAGACCAGAGAGATGGTACGCGGGGGGTGGGGGGCGGGGGGGACTGAAGGAAACAGTGTCAGGACGAGCACGAGGACAAGGACAAGGGATGCAAATCGCCGAAAACCAACGAAGCGTCAAGGCGTGCAAAGCGCGTTCCATGCCACACAGAAGGGGGTCAGGGATAGCGCCCTATGGAAGGACTCGCACTAATGTGCCACAAAATCCATGGCACCCATTTGGGGGGGATTTCTTTTGCAGCTTGTTTGTGGCCGCACGCACACTTTGACGCAGATCGGTTCGATTGCCTGCCCCATGAATCCTTCTCCATCGAAGTGCTGAAGATGGGATGGGGTTCGAAGTACAAGACAGTTGGACGGTTGGACGGTTGGATATGGAATATTCCTAGATCAAACATGAAGGGACTAATATAGCATAACGATATTAAGGAACAAGCATATTCATATTCGTTTAAAGAATGTTTCATTAGGATACTTCTGGGTATGCTAATCAGTATGGGATCAGTGCCTGACACTTCAGTATCCTATGGTCCTATTTACTGGTAGTGTAAAGTTAGAGCATCCCCATAGCGGCCAGGACAGTGCATCGTTGTCGTCGTCTCTGGATTTTCGGTAATTTAATTGAGCTTGCGGTCAAAACGCCTAGGAATCATGGCAAATTACTTGATTCTGATTTGATTTGCCCAGATAAGCACTCTGCTTCGGTTCGCTTCGCCTCGGTCCTTAGCCTTCTTAGTCCTCGCCTCCTCAACGAGAGAGAGAGAGAGAGAGAAGAGAAGATGATTTCCTTTTGTTTCAAGTGGCTTAGAGAGCGGACAAACAGTCTGTCTGGCCTCAAGTTTCCTGTTTTCCTGCTATCCTGTTTTCCGGCTGGTGGTAGCTTCCTCGAACTGGAATCCTTTTTTGCCCAGCCCAATGGATAAATGATTGAACCAACAGGAAGGATGAACACAATGCCAGCCAGCCAGCCGGCCAGCCAGCCAGGGGATCCCCAACAGGGAAATAGGAAATGGACAGGGGCAGGGGCAGGGACAGGGACATGGAATAGGCTCAGCGTCGGCTCAGCCTTCTGTTGATTGCCCAAAACTAATTTGAATTTTATTGATTCGATTCGCGGCGGCGGTGGCGGCCCTTTCTTGGCCAATGCCAATTCCGAGAGCACATTACGGCATGGCTTGGTCCATGGCCTGGACTTCTGTTTTCTGTCTTCTGTCTGTGATGTGTCTGTGATTGTGTGATTGTGTGATTGTGTCGTCGTGTTGTCCTTCTTCAGAACTTTTTCTTTTTCCTTTTCTGGCGCCCCCGTACGTAATCCAGCTGGGAAAAGGATTGGGATTGGGCTTGGGCTTGGGCTTAGGATTGGGCTTGGGTGTCCTTAAATGCATGTTTGATCCGCATTTGGGGCTCCTCTTTTAATATGCCAAATTGTCTTTTAATATGATAAACGCATATGCTCATTGAAATCGCATTATCGACGCCTCAGAGACTGGGGGATGGACGCCCATAGAGGGAGGATCCATCCGCTAAGTAGCTTAAGTCCAATTGACAAATTTTTCCATTCCATTTTTCCGCCTGCTGACAAAAGCCTGTCTGTCATTCCAGGGGATAACCAGAAGAACACACACACACAGACACACAGACACACACACATACATGCTCGTAGTAATAGAAGTAGTCTGCATACTGTTTGGCCAAGGACTTAGGATAGTTTCGACAGGATTAGCATGTGTTTATGGGGAAGGGATAAGGATGTGCTGCTGCTTCTGCTTCCGCTTCCGCTTCTGCTTGGGCGACCAGAAACATTTTAAAGTCATCAAACTTCTGTGTGTTCTGGCGCGTGGAGTTGGAGCTGGCATAACCGTAATATGTCCTACTTTCGGCTCAAGTTTGTCTTCATTTAATAAGAGCTCATCATTCAGTAGCACACCTACGAGTACGAGTACGAGTGCGAGTGCGAGTGCTGATTCCTCTTCTTCTGTTCAAATAAACCCGAGTTTTGCGGCTATAATCTCACGAATAATTACACACAAGAGAATGAAATTTGATTAATTCAATATTTGTACTGTACTAAACGGTATGGTTTGGTATGCTATGGTAATGCCCCTCCCCTCCCCTCCCCTCCTACCACTGTGCCCCCCTCCGCCTGTGTGCTGTGTTGCGACGTGCCTTGGCAAAAGTTTTCGTCCGCTTTTCCAGCTCTCTCCCGCTGTCTCTCTCTCTCTCTCTCTGTGAATTTCCATGTTTGTTTAGCTAATAAATTTTGGAAGCAAAAGTAATCAAATAATTGCAGAATATACACAAAAAGCAACACACACCACACACACACACACACACACATGAATACGAGTATAAACGAACAAACAAACATCCACATCCACATGTTTTAGGCTTGTTTTATTGCCATTTTATTTCATACAATTTACGAGCAGGAAAAAGTTTCTCACTTGTGTTTCTGTTTCTCCAAACAAACTGCACAAGGGGAGGAGTAGAGTGAAAGTAGAGTGAAAGTAGAGTAAGAGTAGAGTAAGAGCAGAGCAGAGGATACATGGAAGGAACTCCAAGTGGAATGGAACCATAATAAAGTTGTACAATGGAGTGTATCCGTCAAAAGTAGCGGAAATCATGTTGTGTTTTTTTTTTGTTGCCTTGTAACTTAATATTGATGACGGTGCTTATATATTCCCATAAAAAAAGACCAATAATCCCAAGCTTCAGACTTGACAAATCGCGGTTAGCCGCACGGGAGCGGGGGAATAAGGGCGCTATCAGACAGCTGACATTTCCTCGATGATCCGCCGTTTGTTTTCGCAGATACTATTGAAAGTTGAATGGAAATCTCAGCGGAGCTGAACCTTAAACTAACATTTGATGCGTCGCTGGAAAGCTGGAACTGGATCGCCACGCAGAAGGATCGAAAGGATGGCTTTCCTTAATCGATACAACTGCGTGGCCTATAGATAGGATTTGCATAGATAGGAACAATAACGTAACAATAGGCAATACTTATCAAGACATCCAGACATTATCTACTGTACATGGATGAGGAATCGCTCTTGCATATCTCGTGATTAAGCCACTAAAGCTGCTCTCCCTCGCCCCAAGCATCCTCGCGCTGTCCATCAGCTCAAAAGTAGGCAACGAAATAGACCAGAGCCTGGCTTAGTGGAGAGACTGATCGACCGCCCAGGCTTTGACCAAGCAACCAACCAACTGTCTATCGGATCCATCAATTATGGGATTCGTCAATTATCCATTCATCTCGATTAATATTTCTATGGGCAGAATTAGACTCCTTTGCCGCAAAAATTTGTATTCAATAGATCGTTTTCCGTTTTTGTTTTCTTTTTCGAATCAAGCGCTTGGGAGACCAACAAACAAACTGTTCGTTTATAATGTACTTAAGTTGATTTTTATTGCGCATATACCGAAACACGTGTAGATGTATTGCCAGAAAGGATTCGAGCGGAGCGGGTGGAGAATGGAGTGTGGGCCTCCCTCCATTGTGGGCTGTCGCTTGTGCTGTCTGAAATTTCATTTCGGTTTTACGTGAAAGGCCTACCCCGCACCGCATCGCTCCGCTCCGCACGAAGCATGCATATCGAATTCGCTTTCTTTTCTTACTTTCCTTTTTTTAGGGTTACATTTAGGGTTACCCCCTGCCCTGCCCCCACAGCAGGAGGCATGGGTATGGGGGCCACCCACATTGTCACTTTTGTGTGGGTTCTACGTGCGGTTGATTGATGGATTCGCTTGTTTACCCGTCAAGCCACAACAAGAATGCGGAATGGTGGGTAGCCACAAGACCCCAGCCCCAAGCCCCAAGCCGCCAGCCCCAAGCCCATGCTTGGGCACACACTACGACGAGATTTCGAAATAAGCAATAGTCATCAGTAATCGTGATACATATATCATACCGTATCCGTGCGGGAACGAGAGCAGGAGCAGGACCTCAAACAGGACAAGAGCATGATATGGGTTTTTTTTTGTTTCTTTTTTTTTGGTCTTTTTGCTCTCAAAGTTTCTCAAAACGATTTTGCTTCGATTTCATTTTACTTTATTCAACTCAACTTTATTTTTCTCGTTCGTTCGTTTTGCGCTCCTTTATTTTCTGACAGCTGCCATGGGGCATTCCATTCACGGAATACATTTTAAAGTCATCTCCCAAAACACGGAATGGAACCGGGATCACATAAATCATAGCCAATCATTGGCCCAGGAGCCACACACTCAAAGGGGTGCAGTGCAGCAGGTGGGGGAGGGGGCGGGGGCGGGGCAGGCAATTGGCGACAACACAAAACGCTTCCTGATGGGATTAAATTGTCAGCAGATTTCGAAAACTGCACCAATATTGTCCAAAAAAGAAAAGGGAAAGTGAAATTAATGAGGGAAGATGGTAGTTCATCTCGGAATGTTACTGAAACAGGGGGGAGGGGGATAAAATACCAACAGAATTCGAGCTAAGTTATGAAAGGAAAATGTTTTGTTTATTATAATTAGGTTGGGGTTGTATAAAAATTGACATAAAAGTTACGCAACTAAATTCTGTAGACGCTTAAAGACATATCCTCAAATATAACATTTCTCTGTTAGAAAATGTATTCAACTTTTAGCAGGCAAAAAGGGGAAAAAAAGAAAGCCAGAAGGAAGGAAGGAACTCTTCCATTTAGAATTATTTCACATAAAATCTTGAATAATTTTTTACCCGGACACATTTCACATTCCACATTCCACATTCCAAGATGATCTAATAAACTTGCTTGAATGTCTGCAAAATCCCATTTGAAGTGGCTCTGAATCTCCGTTTTCCCCGTCTCCCCATCTCCCCATCCCCCGTCTCCCCTTCTCTGTCCTTCTTGTGTCATATTCTGTGTGCGTGTTGCTTGACTCTCATTACAATTGCAAAAGGAAGGAACGGAAAAAGGCCCCGCCAGCCCGAAAGCCCCCCAGCCCTCCAGCCAACGGTTCTGCAGGCAAAGAATACGCATTTCATTTGCAGCCCCCCAGCCCCTAGCCCCAGCACTGCCCCGGAGCCACAACTAGCCGAGGAGAACTCAGAAAAGCCATCTAAAAGTTAATTACAATTGCCTCGGCAGTCGACGCTGCTGCTGGTGCTGCTGCTGCAACTTTAACTGCCGCAACGAGTTCGCATTAAGCCAAAACGAGGCACAAAAAAAACACACACAAAATAGAAACCAAGAAAGGAAATCAAAGTTACACTAAGCGAGGCAAAAAATACCCTGGAAAGTTTCGAGTCAACGTCTCATTTTTTGCACATGTTGCCTGGAAATGGGAAATGGGAAATGGCAATGGGAATGGTAATTGTGATTGCATTTGAAAGGATTTTGTGGGGCATGCATATACATAAGTATGTATATATGTACTTAATGATGAGTCCATTTTCTCCACAAATTCTCTATCTAATTGGTTCACTTTTGACATGGATATCTTCCATCTTTCACTTGTGTTATTCAAATATAAAATTAAATGTAATACTTTTTGGTACAAAGTTTACACAGTTTAATTGTGATTTGGAAATAGTTTTTAGCAATAAATTGAGTCAGCTTTGGCTATATTACTAGAGCGACAGCTGCTGGCCTTAGTTCATTATGCCCTCTGTCCAGGGTATACGGAAAAATGGCAACCCCAAGCCCAGACCCAACCCCAAAATGAAGTTCAAGCCATAAGCAGTGCCGGGAGCAGTGGCTGTGCCAGTGGCAGTGTGGCACTGTGGCAATATCTAACTACTGCAGCTCGGCTTTGAGCTGCGTCTGTGTCTGTGCTTGTGTCTGGTGGCACGGGGACGTATAAATATTAAAAAGAAAATCTGCTACATGGCTACGTGCAACGCATTTGAACGCAACCAACGCGACCTAAACGACCTCCTAGCCCCAGTGCCAGTGGCAGTGCCACTGTCGCTTATACTCCTACTCCTACACACACACAGATAAACCACCACAAACACACATAAATAGAGCACACACAAACACACAGAGAGAGGGAGAGAGGGAGAGAGTGAAAAGGATACAACAGGCAGGCAGGCAGGCAGGCAGGCAGGCAGGCAGGCAAAGTAGGAAAAAGAAGAAAATGAAGTGAAATTTACTTTGACATATTTTTGTGCTTAGCAAAGCAAATACTTTCATTATTTTTGCTGTTGGGCATACAATTTTCCTTCCTCTTCCTCTCTTTGCCAAGCCCCTGGCCAACACACACACAGAAACATACAGAGTTGCATTTGAGTGGCTCAAAACATTTTGCGGTCCACGCCCACAGCTGAAGCTCGAGGAGCTTGAGTGGTAATACTGTTGGATGTGGAATGGCGACCGGCGAATCCCACTTATAGTTGACCAAACGTGAACAGCATTAGCGGCAGTCCGGGGGCGTGTCTCATCCCATCCCACCGCCCATCCCCCCGCCCGCACGCGGCAATTTGTTTTGCTTAAAGCCAAAATTGTGCCCTCTTCATTGGGGAGGGATGCCGGGTCCTCCTCGAACTGATTTCAGATATGACACGAACAAATCATCCAAAAAAATACAAAATAATAACGAGAATTTAAGGAGCGAAAAAAAAACAAAAAGGAAAACAACGAGAAACTTATCTATTAGAGATGGCTGTCTTAACTCTCAAATATTATCTAGCACTTATCTAATATTTTTCGTATCATAATCTTTGCTTAATGCTTACCTAATTTTGTATACCCATAAAAGATTATTAATGAAATATTTCCCCTCTCTGTTTATTTTTGTTCCATTGCAGAACTCTTAGTGTTGTGAGTCTATGAGGAGAACAGCAAAGTTTTTTGTTTTTTTTTTTTTGGGCTCCAACTGCCTGCACACCATCACACGGACGGACAGCGAAAGAGACGGACAGGAGACAGCAGACGGATGTGTGTGTGTGAGCGGCGGTGAGCAGAGGTGAAGCAGAGTCGAGACGAGACGAGACGAGAAGAGGGCTGTGAGTAGGCAGAAGGTGGCAGCAGCTGTACGCTGGACCTGGACCATGGATTGGACTCGGTGGCAAGAGGCCAGAGAAGGAGCTGGCAGCAGCAGCAGCAGCAAGTGCAACAGCAACAGCAACAGAAACAGCAGCAGCAAAAGCGGCAGCAACAACAACACCCGGAGTGGCAGCAACGATTGCGATTGTGAGACACGGCACAGCCATCGGCTGTTGCACATTTGATTCGTCGAGTCGAGGCTTCATCAGTAGGTTCAATCAGATCAAATCAATCAGATCAGTCAGTCAGATCAGTCAGTCAGTCAGTCAGTCAATCAGTCAGTCACACCCACTCTCAGTCAGTCAATCGTCAGTCAAGCGCTTGCTTGTCTTTTGTCACACCATCATCCAACGATAATTAATCGACAAAAAACAAAAAAAAAACCCGCAGAGATTAACTAAAGTAGCAAGCGATTAAGACATGCACATTACTGTAAATAAAACGCAGATATACTAGTTTCATTAAACAACCAAAAATCGAAAATCAACTAAAAACAACGCAAGAGAACAACCAACAACAAAAGAAAGAGTGAAGTGTATTGCAGTGTATTGCCAGAAGTACAACAACAACGAATCGGCAGAAGAAGCGACCCAAACGGTGATAGGGCGGCGCATGCTGCGGGTGGCTCCAGCCACAGTCTGGGGCAGCCAGCCAACCAAATAACCAAATCCCACGATATACCATAAAGATCGAACCAGAACCAGAACCAGCAACAACAGCAGCAACAACAACAACAACAACAACAGCATAACGCCCCAAACACTGCCAATGCCATTGCCATTATCCAGACCAACGTTCGCTCATCATCGTTCGTTTAGATTTGACACAAGTGAGTTTAGATCGAAACTATATATCCCATTATCCATACTCTTCTAATCTTCTATCTATCAAGCAATATATTATATATCATTAATATCAATATCAAATAGATCTTCTAACTATAAGTATATGAACTGTATATATATCCTTTTATAACTTTTATAGGAATTAGTTTTCATACATTTAAGAGGGGAAAATAACTTATTATAGAAGATACATCCAATAGATCTGCAGTGGCTATTTCTATAAGAATTGCATTTAATATATCATCTTTAATAACAATTAGTTGTCGCAATCGTACATCCACGAGGGGCAGGGAATCTATTGACGATGGCAAATGGTGGGAAGGGAAATGATATATAACGAGAAAGGGAAGTGACAACATTCTTTGGGGTGTCCTCCAAGCTAGACTTACTTTTCGGTCCCCGGAATACACAAACAACATACACAGGTCGTCGCTTCGGCCTGATACAGCAAATTAATGCTGGAGTCCCTGTTTTGGAGAAAATATACCTCGTCATGTCCATAAAATTTGTTATGGAATTATTGGGGGGCTTCCGTTTCGGACCATACGCCAGTGCATGGAAATTGAGAATCAATTTCTCTGGTGGGGCCTCATGCAACAACTTTATAAGCCCCCTGTCTGAACATGTGTCATCGGGGTCAATCAAAATGTCAGTAAAACCCACAAGTGCGTGTGCAGGATGGCGCTTGAGGGGACATCAATCAAAGTGGCTCTCATTGAGTCACTTAGCCGACCAGGACACCCATAATTAGCCAAAGCAAGGAGCCAGTTGTCACCACCATAACCGGACAGCAAAGAACGAAAAACGACCACGACCACGATTCGCATACCGATTCGATCCATCAATTAGTTGTGCACTAATTGCGACTAGCAGACCCCCCCCACCTTACACCCCTATCCACCCTCAGGCGGCACCTTAGTTTCCATACGATACTCGCTTCGCTGTAGTAGCGAGAGCATCGCGGGGCAAGCCACGCAAGCCACTTCATTCCACTCCACTCCCTCGTGTCCACTCTCAATCACAATCACAATTGCAATCTGCAATCTGACAAATCAAATCTTGTATGCAAAACAGCAGCGGCAACAGCGGAGGGGAACAACAAGCAGCAAACAGCAACCAGCAACCAGCAACCAGCCAGAGCCACGTCAGGCGCCAAGCAATTTGTACAAACATTTGCGCAAACAAAACGCAAGCAAGGAACGTAGGAGGAGCGGAGGGAACTCTGGCTGTCCGGCCACTCCGTGGTTCGGCAGTCGCGTGACCCGCGAGTTTTGCACAATAAACAACGTAATTGCTCATAACGCAGCCCGGGCAAGGAGTGGAGGCGAGTGGAGGAGCTGTCCTGTGAATGACCCACGGAGGAAGCAGCAGTCGGAGCGGAGCAGGAGCTGCAAAGCAGAGTCCGTCCGGAGAGTGGGAGAGTGACGATAAGTAACCGTTTATAGCAATTATACGACCAGGAGGCCTCAGCTGCTGGGACGGGCCGGGACGGGGCAACAGTGGCCAACGGGTAACGGGTAACGCCCCCCGAGAAGTGATTTGTAGTGCGTGCCCCGATTGTGTGGGTGTAACGAAGAAGGTGGTGCGGCAGGTGGTTCGAAACAATTAGACTCCCGGGCGGATATCCACCCGGAAGTGTAGCCCCCCACCCCCAACCCCCGGCTGGCTAGATGTATAAACCGGACACCCTCACGCGCCGCGGCAGTCTGAGATCCCTGCGAAGCGCCCCCCTTCTGAGCACGGTGCTGGAGAGCACACTCTCGCTGACCCGCATCCATCCGATCGCCTCGCTGGAACTGCCCGGCCTCGACTATGCCATTCAATCACAGTCGGCTCTGGGGGGCCTTGGCCACCATCGCGAACTAGGCACCTCCCTGCGCAGTGGCATTGCAGCAATAACAGCGGCCAGCGCCTCCGCCGCCGGTGGCATCTCCCAATCGCAGAGCGCCCTCTTGGGGCGGTACGGCCCAAACGCCTCCATACGCCACAACGAGCGAAAGATTGTCCAACCGAAACGGTAGGTCCGAAAACCACTCAACTTGCTCATCCATCCATGGTAGTGTCTCAAAAGGGACATAGGAATATACATATATCTAAGATGTAGATGTAGATCTATCTGCGAGAACGTCGTGGTAAGAACGTCGTGTGTTACTCTATAATATTCCATCCTTCCTTCAGATCTTCTGACACTATTTTCAATCTCCGCTGAAGAAAGACTGTGGTATGTCCATTAATGGTTTATTTTCTTATAATTATCTTAATTGTTCTATGGATATTTACTTAAAATATATATCTTCAATTCAGAAGATCCCATATCATTCATTATCTTTTATCTAGCTGGTGGTGTTCTAAATTTTGATAAATGTGTACATCCAACTCTCAAAACTCTCAACAAACACATCAGACATATCAGACTGGGGCGCTTCTCTTTTGCGTCAACCACCGGCTCACTCACTTTTATTTAATAGATAAATCTATCGACCTATCGACCTTTCAATACCATACAGAACCAGTCATGCCATATAATTGATTACCAATCCCGAATGGGAGACCAGCGCTTCAGGTTGCCATCCCACGGAAGGTCCTCTATGCCCGCCTGGGTGGCTATCACAGCCTTCACGCGACTGGCGAAACGCACCGGCGATTCGCCGGCCTCACGGACCATGGGTGGCAAGTACCAAATGTCACAGCTGAGGCACCAGGAGGTGACCAACATCACCATGTAGCGGAACATCGAGTAGCGGGTGCTGTCCCAGTAGGCCTCCCCGTAGCGGCGGTCGTAGCGGATGGCCACCGGGTGGACGATGTCGCTGACGGCGAAACTGCCCTTCTTGAATTGCATTACGGCGGTGTTGTTGATGCACGTGCCCTCGGGGAAGAGGAGAATCGGTGGCTTGTCCGGGGACTGCATATGCTGACGCAGGGCCTCGCCGAGGGCCTCGCGCTCGCCCGGTATGCGCCGGTTGAACCACATGTGCGGCGAGACCTGCGACAGGGAGCTCTGGAAGACCCCGAGGATGCCGTTGTGCCGCTGCCCGGTCAGCGAGTAGTGCGCATCGCACATGAGAATGAGCACGTCCAACGGATTGGTATGGTTGCACACACAGATGCCCTTGGTGGGGCGGTGCTCGAGATTGTGGTATCGCCGCATTATCGGCACACAGTTCGCGTTCATGCGGAGGGTCAGGCGGAGCAGCCACTTGGCCAGACGTCGGCTGCCGGGCAATCTGCACAGCAGACCGATCAGGGCCGTGCTCGTGGGCACCACCACCAGGCAGCTCAAACACATGGACGTCCGCAGGGGCATAAGCAGGATATACCGGAAGAGTAGTCCCAGCACCCAGACCATCCGCAGCCGCCAGTTAAGGCGCCCCACATGCACTGAGAGGTCCCGCGTCAGCAGGTTCCACTCCCCCGCCGGCAGCGGGGCGGACACAAATCGTGTGGTCACATCGTCCTCCAGCACCAGAGCCATGCCCTCGGATATCATGTCGCAGCACAGCTCCATCTGGTGGCACAGCCGACTCTTCTGTGCTGACAGTATCGGTTTTCTGCGAGTATTTTGCCTCGACTTCGGCTTCTCCATGACCATTGGGTTCTGTGCCCAGCCCTCGCCCAGACGCTGCAGTTCCTCCCGGTCGCTGGCCTGACGCTCAACCTCCAGCTGCCGCGAGCTCCAGTTGAAGAGGTATTCGAGCAGGCGCAGGTACGCTGCTTGCACCAGGACCAGGCCAAAGCTGAAGATCAGGCCAAAGAACACCAGAGGCAGCCACATGTCGTCCGTCTGTAGGGGAATTGTTGAATTCTGTAGCACAGAAATGAACGCAAGTCTGCTAATTATGACAGTTAAATGTTATATTTTAGTGTTTAGTGTTTAGTGCTGGAAAACACACTCACTCAACTAAAGTGTTGGAAAGGGCTGTGGATAAATCGAACTAATATTTCAATTAGTTCAAAGCATTCCAAGGCGTTCAAGCTTGAAAGGAAAAACCTCTTTATTTCCCCCCCGCCCAACAACATTTTGCCCCACAAATTTCCCAATTAAAGGCCCTAATTCAATTTGGCGCCAACTTTTTGGCTTTTGCTTCCCCACACCCTCCCCCTTCCCCATGGTTATTTCTGTCCTCCTTCCTTTCCTTCTTTGTTAAGCGCCCAAAAGACTTTTGATTTATTTAGCCAAAAAAAAGTAAAAAATGAAAGAAAAACCAAACGAACGAACGAACGAAAAGCTTGAAAACGAAAAGAAGGAAACTTTGCCGTCGTCGTCGTCGTCGTCGTCGTCGTCGAGAGCTCCTTTGCCAGGACAGGACAGCACAGGGTTTCGGGTATAGGGTTTTCGGATGGGAATGGGAACGGGATGGGTTCTGTTGGGCTCTTTTTTTGGGGCCAGTGGGCGCTATCCTATTTGTTTTTTCATATGGCAATAATTCAATTATGCCATAACAAGGCCGCAAAATGTTTGCCTGCCCCTGCCCCTGCCCCTCCCCTTGCCCCCCACGAACCACGGGGGAGTCCTGACCCGAAATCACTTAAAAACCACAAAAACTTCTGGCTTTGTTAATTCGTTAATTAAATGGGCCTGGGCTGACTC
Source organism: Drosophila athabasca (assembly GCA_008121215.1). NCBI lineage: Eukaryota > Metazoa > Arthropoda > Insecta > Diptera > Drosophilidae > Drosophila > Drosophila athabasca. Next base: position 5,100,254 of record CM017796.1, on the reverse strand, counting down.
CCGATGACAGCTTGTAAACAGAAGAGCTCGGGAATTTTTGCGACTTCCACCACCCAAAAAAAAAGAACTTTAAGGATTACGCAATGAACGATGATGATGAGTCGCAAAAGGGGTGGAGGGGGAGCCCTACATGGGTATGGGCATGGGCATCCCTTAAGCTGCCTTTCCTTCCATTGATTACATTGGGTGGCAACAATCTTTGCTTATCAAATGCAAACAACGTCGACAGACAGGCAGCAGCAGCAGCATCAACGTCGAACGGCAACGGCAACGGCAACGACAACTCATTTAGGCTCAGGCCCGGCCCCTTAATTAGCATAGAATGTGTTTTAAAAAGCCACTTGAGCTAAACATTCAAAACACCTACAGGCTGCCCCGTCCCTCGATCCATCACCTGACTGTGCCACCTCCAACCACCCGCCACCTGACTGTGCCACTCTTTTGTGCATCCTCCATCGCCAGCGCCATCGCCTCGCCGGCCCATCAACGACTTTTCCACTTGCCAGCGACAACGACCTTAGGCGCTTGCGGCTGAGTCTGCGGAGACGCCACCGCCTGTGTGTGTGTGTGTCGCTGTCTCCTGTCTTTCGTCTGTGTGTGTGTGTGTGTGTGTGTGTGTGTGTGTGTGTGTGTGTCTGTATGGCACAGTTGGGCAAGTCTGGGGCCGGACAGATTTAGATACTCTAACGAATGGAGAAAGAATTAAGGTAGAGCCATTATCTATAAGGAGGGCTTTGCAACAGGGGAAAACCGAATGTGGGTTCCTTTCGAGAACTGGAATTGGAAGCCACGGAAATATTGGCAAAAAGATTGGAGAGGTGGCCAAAGTTTCACTTTGGAAATGATTGAATATACTATAGGCCCGCGCCGATTCGGCAAAATATTGCTAAGATATACCTCTAATGTCTCTCTATTATATAGAAAAGGTTTTGGGAGCGAGCATGAGGACAGTTCGATGGTATTGTAGATTCAGTTATCATATACAGGAGATAGCCTTATAGATGGAATAGTAGTGTATAGTTCGGATCGGTGTCGGTTCGGTTCGGTTCGGTTGTTGAGGGGTCTCCCCGGTGTTGGGCGGCAGCACGTGACGCTCGAGTGTTGGGATAAGCATTTCCGCTCTTCAGACGTAACACGAAAAAAGTGCCTCCACTCCTAGTGACAAAGCGCCTGTCGGTGGGTGGAGGGGGTGTACCCAGTGGGTTGTGGGCGGTGGACTGTGGGTTTTGGGCTATGGGATGGGTAGGTAAATGAGGAAGCACAAAATGAAATTGTGACGCTGACGCTGGGGCACGCCCCCACGTGACGATGCTATGGCAGTACGTACGGTACGCCCACGCCCACGCCCACCTGCCATTCAAAAGTAATTTAGCGTTTAAAAAACATTTTTCTGCCTGACTTTTAAAAAAGTTGCGCGTAATGCGAGTCGCGTGTGTATGGTGGGAGTATCTATGTGTAAATGTTTGTGTGTGTGTGTGCTCAACACTCACCTGGTTGACGCCGACACGTTCCGAAGTCGCTGTCGATGTCGTTGTCGCTGTCGTCGTCTGTCTGATCCGCCTGATTGTATTATGGCCCCGCGATGCAGGACGACAAGGATATTCCACAGACTCGAAAAACCGCCTCGAGCTACCGGAACTTTTGTTTATTGACTCTGACGTTTCACCGACTGGCTACGTGCGGGTCTTAGCACTGGAGGAGTTCGTGTCAATGGGGATAGGGATGGGAATGGTGGATGGTGGATAGTGGATGGGTGGATGGGTGGCTGGGGGAGGAGTACCATGTATGGACAGGACTGTGGTTGAGAAAATCACGCTCAGATTGGGAGTAGGAAATATACTGGGATACTGGGTAAGTATAAGGTGAAATGTATATGCTGTTACTAGAAAAAATATGTTACAGAATGGCAGCAAATGACTGTGTGACTAAATTCCGTTTATCTAAAACTGCAAACAAAATAAAGCTAGCATTAGATTACCAGTGGTGGGAGGGGGAGCAGGGTAATGAAATGGAGAACCTGATTTGGGTGTGGCAATAGTTGGGAGCCAATAGGATCTAAATATGTATAGTCCAGCCACCAAAAGATCAAAACAAAATCTAAGATCTATAAGCCTCATCTCAGGGTACGTACACACAAATTTCCCAAGGAATCCATTAAGTGTATAGACTTTTGTTCTTTAAATACAATAATGTGTTTATTACTGTATTTGCCAGGAATTTTCAACATTTTTTTTTGCAACAATCTCTTAAGCAAAGCCATTCCAAAGACATTAGCAGCATTTTTCGGGGTAATTATTTTCATAAGTTTTTGGGGACAGCAACAAAGAAAAAAAAGGAATAATTTTCTTGTGATTTTTATCCTTTTTCCCGTTTCCCACTTCCCTGTTCCCGCTTGCTGCCAAGTTAATTAAAAAAGTGTTTCCATTTGGCTTTGACCCTCAGCAGCGGGCAAGCGGGCAAGCGGGCTGCTGCTGCTGCCACGACGCGACGCGACGCGACATAAATCCCTTTGACTCTCGATGGCATCTCCCACATTGGCCCCGGTCCCAGAGCCGAGAGCCCAAAGCCTAGAGCCCAAAGCCCAAAGCCACGAGACCCGCTCGTAATTGGTTTATGCCATTTACTTGGCTTGTTTACCCACAGACAACATTTGCATAATGGGAATGAACCAGAAACAGAGACAGAAACGGAGCCCACAAGCAGGAGAACCATCGCCAGTACCAGTACCAGGACGAGTACCAAGACGAGTACCAGGACGAATAGCAGGAGTACCAGGACGAAAACGGGAATCAAAAACAAGAAATGTGATTTATAATTTTTTTACTTTTTGTTTTTTGCTTGCGGAGCATTTTAATTAGCCTGAGACCCGGCCCCCCGGAAAGGAGATCGGTGGCAGGGACAGAGACAGATACAGAGCCAGAGCGTCGACCCATTGCCTAATTATGTGGGGAGGGTGGGGGGCGAGGACAATGGGGGGGGGGGGTGCGGACAGTGTCGCAGGATGCTTGGTGGTTCCTCGGTGTTTTTGGTGTCATCAAGTCATTATTTAATATAAGTCCGCTTTGATAAATTATTTCCTGTTTTGATGGACGCTACGTGACGAAAGTTGTCAGACCGACGAAGTTGCCACCGGAGCAGGGGTTGGGGTTGGTGTGAGCGCCGGAGAAAGTGGGACAATGAACAGTGGTAGGAGGGGGTGGGGTGCAAAACGTTTTTGATTTGCGGCCACGTTAAGGAGTTTACCATCCATTCATCCAGCCATCCATCCATCCATCCAGCAACCATTCATTCATTCCCCTTCGGTGTGGGATTGCTTTGGAGGTTTACTCTCGCTGTGCCGTGCTGTGCTGTGCGTTTATTTGCAGCAATTAATCAATTTGGCCAACGCGGTTTTTGTTGAATAAGTGATAAAGATTTATCACTTATCCCCAAACCAGTCCCTCGTCCACTGTCCAGACTCCACAGTCCTTGGTCGACAGGCTCTAGTCCACATCTAAGGACCCCTCTTAAAGCGCATTAAAGTCTAAATAGAGAGGCAGAGGGAGAGGCAGAGGCAGCGGCAGCGGCAGTGGCAGCGCCGGAGAGTCGAAAGCAGAGTGCCGGCGGAGCACTCAACGTTCATTGAACCAAACATTTTGACTTTTGCGTCTGAACGCACATGAAAAGCTCTTGGAAAATGCACGAATTGAGTGTGCCAGAAAAGCGTGTGGCTGGAGCTGGAGCTGGTCGAAGTTGGAGTTGGAGTTGGAGGGAGGGAGGAGTGTTAGTTGTATGGCCCATGGGCCATGGACCATGGGCCATCGGTATTTATTTTTTGACTAAGAACCGACAAAACTGCTGTCGTACTCTTGTAGTAAGCAGATGTTTGGGCACTGCCAGGCCCCGCGAATGCTCTGTCCTGTCGCTTCAGATAACATATCATCTATCCCCCAAGATCTAACATCAAATCTAGATTCTTATCAGGAATATCAAAAGCAAAAGCGAAGAAGCAACAAATTTAAATTTCGATGTAGATTTGAACAATGTCACAATATTTTAGGCTCTCAAATGTATTGCGAATGCCAGATCCATAGACCTATATCATATCTGTAAAGTCGTTTTATCTTCTTTAATGGTTTGAAATCACAGAAACAAAACCATTCCTCGTTGCTTTATTATTATTATATGTTATGTGGAGTATCTAGTTTTCTAGGGGCTGTCAAAGTCCAGCGACTCCCGGCTGTGTAGAGGGCATTCAAAGCTACAACCCGTTGAAATATTTCAACATAAATCTTTAAAGAATGTTAACGCCAGCAGCGCAGGATATATACTGTCCTGTCCGCCCACTCCCTGTTCTGGCAGAATTTTTCGACCTTTTTCCCCCACACCACTGCAAACCCAGTTCCAGCCCCAGCCCCACCCACTCGCCCAAGCTGCAGGATGATGCAGCAGCAGCACAGGGAACCCGGGGGTCAATGCACCCGCCTCAGGGGCTGTACGGAGGATGGAGATGGAACCAGAATCGGAGCCAGTCAGACGAGCTTCGTTCTCCGATGTTTACGTTTTGAGCCGCGGCATTTTCGGGGCTTGTCAACGCCATCGCCATCCTGGAGGAGGTCCTTCCAACTTATAACTGAACATTTCTGCGCCCCCGAAAACTGAAGCCGCACTGAAGCCGTCCTGAACATTTTCTTAGGTGCAAAAAGTTGCACTTTGCTGTTCCGCGACATATGAGAGAGGGAGAGTGAGGTCGCAGTCTGCAGCTTGGGTGCAGTCTGCGTTTGTGGGTGGCACAGCCAGTCGATGGCTGGATTGGGCTGGGTTGTGGAGTGTGTTCCAGTAGCGGGTTGGCTGGGTGTGTGGTTCGGTGTGGTGTGGTATGCTGTGGTTGCCCGGTCGGATGGTTTGATGGTGGGATGGTGGGATGGTCGGATGGTGGGCTCCCTCGGATGGTTGGTTTGTTGCCGTGTTAAGTGAAGTGTAGGCGCAAAGGCGAAACACGCGAAACTTGTCGGTGCAATGTAATAAATTTCGAAAACGTCCAAACCCTGGGCTATAACGAATGGCTTGCCCAATGCACATGGACAGCGGAGCAGTACCACCACCACCCCACCCGATGGCCCTGCCCACCAGCCCACCAGTGCGCCCCATCCCACTCTACTCCACCATCTCCCGCCTTGTTAGGCCGCTGCAATAAGTCTTTTATGGCTTAGAGTTGGATGGTTGGATGGTTCCTGCACAAGAGCTCGACCTGGAGCTATAGCTGGAGCTGGAAAAACTTTTATCATTAAAGTTGAAAGGTAAAATTCGACCATAAAAAAAAAACAACAACAATAGAGAATAGCGAACAAAACTTGAGAAACGTGACTCACGAAATCCGCTCACGTGACTTAGTCAATAAAGCGGGCGAAAGTCTTTACAAGAAAATATTCCCAGTGTCCGTCCATTCCAGAGCCCACGGGGGCTTGGGGTCATTTCTGGTGTTTCTGGGGTCATCGTTTCTGCATCTACAATAAGTATTCGTTCTCTGTATTCGTTCCTGTTCAACATACAAACGAGTATTTAAACGAATACTTTAATAAGCTACAAAATGTATACTCATTAAACAATTAAAAATTACAAAAAATATGCGAACAATTACTACATACATACTAACAGCAACTCTGATGAAAGTTTCATCTAAATTGTTTAATGTTAATTTCTTATTTAATTCCCAATTTAAAAGAAATAATTCCCATGTTAACAGCAAATGTCTCTGGCTGGCGAACAGCTCTGTTAAACAGCTGGAAAGTTAACAGTTACTCTGTTAGCTATTTAGAACACAGAGATAGTTATTTGGTAGGATAATTTGTGTTAATTCCCAATCGAATCACTCAATGACTGTCATAGAGCCTTCGATCTGCAACCTTTCTATCGGTATTCAAGTCACTTGCTAGGCAAATGTACACGAAGCATAAGGGAACAGAGGGGGTGAAGAGGCGCGGAGAGTGTTTCAGGTTCGCTTTCAATAAACTTCTTTTCATTACCACAGAAGTAGGCAGGGGGATTGAAATTATAATTCTGATGTGATCAAATGATAATGATATGTAGATACATATAATATAAATAAAAGAAAATACCCAAAAATAATAAACAATAATAAATAAAGTAATAATATATAATCTTGAGTATGATGCAAACTCACCTTCAATTTTAGTTGACTTTTTCTGGACTTTGCTGCTCTTTTGATCTTTCTCTTTTGTTGTATGAATGACCAGAGCAAAGATAAACGACACAAATTTTAAAAATACTCGTATTTCCGCTCTTTGATTAGTTCTTGCGGTACATTTGATTGTTCTTCTGTTTCGAATTTGATCTCGCGTTAACACTTTCACTCACTTTTTGTCCCTATAGCCTTCATCTTCTTACCGCTCTTTATATACATACATCACTTACACTTTCACTAACTTGAACTGCTTGCCGCACCCCTTGCCGTCGTAATGACCATCCTGCACTCTCACACACTTATTTCGTACACTCACTGTCACACACTTATTTCGTACACTCACTCTCACTGAAAAAAAAAAAACATTCTTTGACTTTGGTGCCGCTCTCCATTAAGTTCTTGCGGTGCATCATATTGTTTTTGGTTTCACTGCACTCACTCGCGCACTTTTACTCACTCTCTGGCAAGATCGTCTTGCATTTTTCACTTTAAACGCACGCGCACTCCACACGAACAATTTAATTTTAATTACCGCCGATGGTTTGGGGGGAACTTAAAGCTTAGATAGAACTGCAGCAGCGTGGACAGCTTAAAGAAGCTTTCGAAAAGCGAGAGAACGAAAGAAGTTGATGTGAGGGCTGCAGCAGAGCAGAGCTGAAGTCAGCTGAAAGCTCTGCTTAGAAATCAGATCTCACGGCAGAAAACGAGAGCGAAAGTTTATGCAGGTGATCATAGATAACGAATGTAGGTCAAGGGCTTTCTCGCTCTCTCGCTCTCTCTCTCACTCAGTTTATCTTTCGCTGTTAGCTCGCTGCTAAATTAACATGCCTCTGTAACAGCGCCAAAGAATATGTTTTTTTCTCATTTAGCTGGCTGTTAAATCAGCAGAGATTTGCATTGCATTCACTGTATTTAGCTTACGCTCCAGAAGCGTAGGGGGAGACGAAGCGTGCATAGATGATCCCATCAGCGTAGATAAGGTAGATTACTTTGAGGAGTTCTTATCTTTGACTCTCTCTCCCACTGCATGCGGTGTCAGTGCAATGCCCTGAAGCGGGGGCGAAAAGTTAAGAGCGCAGCAGCTACGCTGCTGTAATTGCTGCTGTTTGTAATTGTTGTTTTGGACTTTGGCCAGACAACAGGGTAATCGGTTCAAGTTTTGTTAAGCTTTTGGTATTTGAAAGAAGATGAAACATTATTTAAAACAAAGTTAACTTTTATTCTCAAACGTGGTGGTCGGTCTTATCATTACCCCAAATCGAATTTTATTTAAATTATTTCATTTTTTTGGTCTTTCTTTGCACACTTTAAATCGGTAAATCGATTAATGACAATATTTGGTCACTTGATTCCCTCAATCTACCAGTATTTCCCAAAAACCCAAATCGTAACAGTTTTGCTCACACACACTTAACCGCCAACAATTTTAATCGATCGCACTTGTGCGCCATTGAATACGAATACCCTCAATCTAAGCACCACCTCTTTCAGGTAACTGAACTCTCGTTTACTCTCCCACCCTTCACCCTCCACCATCCGCCATCCCCCATCATCCTCTGTGCACCCATCCATCCACCCACCCGCCCACTTTATTTCATTTCATTTCCTGCCATTTGCAATTTTCCATTTCGGGTGAGTTTCAACTGCACATTTATTGATTTCGCAATGCAATATATTTGGCATTGGGTTAGACCCCCCGCTCCCTCCTACCTCCCTACCTCCCTACCTCCCTCCCTCCCTGGGACCCTCCCCACCTCTATGCACCTCTATGTCCTCTATGCAAAATGTGTGGGCGTGTTTTGTGTGCTTGGGTTTTTGCTCTTTTTTTTTATTCTGCTTTTTTTGGCAATTTGTTAATTGTATTTCATATGCAAGCGTTGCATGCACTGAAAATTTTATTAGCTCTGCTTCCAAATGCAAATATTCGTTGAAGACTGTTCTGGGGGGTGAAGTGGGAGGATTGGGAATGGAAACGGGAAACGGGAAACGAACGGGGCCAAGAACGGGGGCAGGAATCAGCGTAACAATAAATTGAAACATAAATGGAAATGAACTTAAATATGCATGGCATGTAAATACAGGAAGTCGATGCCTTCAAGGGTCCTTCTGCCACCCCCAGCGCTTCATTCTATTAAATATTTTTGCATAGTTCTAGCCTTGAGCCAATTTTCCCTTGTGCTCGTATTGATTTCCCTCCCCAAACCCCCACAATCTTCTCCTCTTCTTGTTATCGTTAAATGGGAATCCGCTTTAGGGGGCGAACCAAGAAAAAAAAGAACTGTATTTTGTGCTGGAAAATGTTGAGGAAATCTTTCAGCGAATATCTCTGTCAGTGCTTCAATTAGCTTGACATTCTGCTGGACCAGCTTAAAGCTTGGATTCTTCCCATCGAAGAATCTCCTTACCAAAACTCCATCTGCCACTGCCTTAGTCTCTGTTTCTGCTTCTGTCTCTGTTTCCCCCGCTGGCTATGCAAATTTAAATTCCTCGTCAAAATATTACTTGCAAAGTAAACGCGTGTAACTCGGCACCGACAGCATGGAGCATGGAGCAGGGGGGGGGAATGGAATCCCGGAGAAAGGAAAACCAAACAAAAGTACACAGAAAAGTTGAGCAGTGAGTACTGTAAGAAAGGGAACTGCAACTGCGAATGCAAAGAAAAGGTCGAATTTCTTGATACACTACTAGATCCATTCGTACTCCTACTGGTTTTTTTTTTAACATCTGTAATTGGCAAGCCCTTTGTTGTCCTTATTGTTCACTATTTCTGGGATCGTTCAGGGACTTATCCGACGAGCAGTGGATATGTTCTGGGGCATGCACAAAATCTGGTTACCCTTTTGAAAGTGCAATAAAATATACATGCGAGTACAACTGCAAATATTTTCTTATGCTTGTATGAAATGCAAGCATGTAAATACCAGAACTACTCACCCCCCCCCAACCCACCACCCACCACACACACACACAGCACTTATACACTGATACACGGACTGAAATGCATAACTTTTTCTGACACAATGCGGCTGCAGTCTTCTCTTCTGCCACGGAAAAGAAGGAGAAGCAGAAGAAGAAGCAGCAGAAGGAGAGACAGATGCGTGACGACGAGGGCTGTTTGAATAGTAAGTTATTCAGAAACAAAACTCTAAATCAAATGCTCTTTCGCTCTGCTCCCGCTCCCACTCTTTGAGTCCGTGTTTTTCGAAAATCGTTGAAATTCGTTTTTCGTAGCATACTTTGAGGCGGCAGCACTTGCTGCCAAAAGTTTTCCTTGGCCTCGCATTTATTTATTTTATTTTGTTTTTGCTTTTTTGAAGAAAATATTAATAACAAAAGAAGAATTTAAACTTTCAATGAAAAGTACGTGACTGCCACCTCTCTCCCCTCTCCACCACCATCACATGTGTAAGTGTGTGTGTGTGTGTGTGTGTGTGTGTGTGTGTGTGTGTGTGTGTGTGTGTGTGTGTGTGTGTGTGTGTGTGTGTGTGTGTCTGTTCTTGTAGATTGTAGTCTGGCAAACAAATATAGAAATTGCTGCCTATGTTTGTACGTCGGATGGACGGATGGACGGAACTCACAACTGGCATGACAAAAAAAGCATCCAAAGAAAACGAAAAAACAGATGCAGAATCTGAACTAAGCGAAAGAGAAAAAGAGAGCAAAATTTGCATAAATGCCCAGTGAAATGGATGAGCGCAAAGTCATCTTTGCACTAGGTTTTTTTCAGTCGAAAACTTGAAATTTATGGTCATCTAAACGATAGCATCGCCCTATAAAATTACAATCTGAAAACACTTTAATCTGCATAATATTAAATCGTATCAATTTTGAAATTATATGGTAGCCAAGTGTCATTAAATTCCATTCAACATAGCCCATAAATATCGAGGCCTTTGTGTCCAGCAATCAGCAAATCCATTGCAAAACATCGAAGCATTGAACTTTCCAAAGTCCTGGTGCTGCACTCTCTCAGTCCATCAGTTTCGCACTTTGTCCGTCCATCAAAGTAGCGGGCGTCACTCGACGACGACGACGACGACGGGTCACAGCAGTCATGAATATTGAATAGCCACGAATTGAATGTACGACACTCGTGTGACTCGTCTGACTCGTCTGACTCGTGTGCGCTAATCCGTCAAAGGGAGAAATAATTGGACATAGATGTACAAACGATGACGGCGGGGCCAGAGCCAAATTGGGCTCCGCTGTTGCGTTCCCATAATTTTCGCTTCAATATTTAAATCTCACAAGTTTCCACCGACTGCTGCCTGCCTGCCTGCCTGCCCGCCTGTTGTTTGTCGTTTGTGCTGTTTTTTTAACCCTTCAGGGGCCCTGGAACAGCAGGATAATTTCTGCCTGCGCGAAGGCCGCCCCACCCCTTTGTACCGAGTACTTACACACATAGTTAACAGTTTTCCTGCTGCGATGTAAATATTTTTTTTTTGTATATTAAAATTGAGTTTTAAATAAGAGCTGTTCGCTTTCGAGTGGGCTGGAGAGGCTTTTCCGATTTATCGCCCAGGGAAGACATGTACGAGTGCGAGTATACACCCACAATGCGGTCTGTCATTCTCTCTGTCCTTCTCACACACACAAAGTGGAGACTTAAGCTCTGGCTCTGGGCTGCGGACTGTGGGCTGAATCGATCGATTCCGGGTAGCATTGCACATTTCATAATATCCTGCTGGGATTTTTAATATCGCAATGGCTTTCACTTGTTTACCGCTTTATGTAAATTTCATTGTGAGTCAGACAAGAGCTTCCAGTTCCCCCCCGTCCCAGTCTCCTTCCACCCTATTGAGCACTTTGATTTGTGTGTGCTTGTACACGTTCACGTACACCACATACACATACATGCATACATATATATGTATATATTATATTGTATATACGAGATTGTCTTTGGGAGTTGGCAATTTATTTACTCTTGTCCATTGCGTCGTGTCCTTTGGCAATAAAATAAACATATGAAGAGAATTAAAATATTAAAACTTCAACTTTAAGCCGAGAAATAGAACGGAAGGGAGTGCGATTGGAGTGCGATTGGAGTGCGGGCATAAATCAATAAGAAATAAGGAATATTTTTGGCAGATATCTGGCATATCAATGGATTCGTTAGTTTGCTCGCCAATGAACTCCACTCCTGTTGAGGCTTCACCCGCTTTTCACAATATTGCGCATACGCATGCTTGCCATTTGATTCTCTGTCGCAGCCCACAGCTGACGGACGGACGAGGGCAGCCACTGGGCGGGGAACAATGGAAATTAATTATACACCTATGTATGTGAATATTGAATACATTCATAAGTTACTCGAGAGCCAGAGCTGGGACGAACGACAGACAGGTCGACGAGGTCATGCCAAGGGTTCTTCAAGAGAAGAACTGCACGGCAGTGCAGTGAATGCAAAAGGGAAAGCTAACAATCAAGAAAATTATTTCAACCGAAAGGCAAATGGAAGAATGCCTAAGTGCTCGAGAGGAAATTATGGTAAGCCCTTCTGCGAAATATGTAATACCTGAAATCCTTAAATCCAGAAATCCTGCATTCGAATTTGACTCTGAATAATGTATAAAATTTCACTCTAAGACACAAAATTATTTCAACTCCGTTTGTGCAACGCTTGGGCACGCATATGGAAACGTATTACTTATATGATGATAGGAGGAGGAGAAGCAGCACGGGAGTATGATGGCCAATCGATTATTTGATTACTCAATCAATTAAAACCAATCGAAGCATGGAAGGAAGGAAGGAAGTAAGGACTGTTGTTAATGCGTGCGTGCTCGAACTCCCACGCTGGAGAATAAATAAGTTTACGATTGTCCGTGCCGTTACATGTTGCATCCGCAACAAGGTAATTGCTCGCAGAATGTCGGTCTGCCGCAGGGGCTGCTATTATATGGCCAGCTATGATTATGGTAATTACAGGTTTAGTCGACTGTTGTCATTGATAGTTTAATCAAAGGTTGGGTCAAGTATATATTGCATTTGATTGATTGATGATTGATGAAGTTGTCGTTTATTCAGTGCTTATTAAATGGGATTACAGGGGGGAATAAATGACTAAATGAAGCGATTGATTTTTGAATATAAATACAATTTCGGTACACAGTCTACAGTACGTTGTTTAGGTATCGCTTATCTAATAATTAAAGTACACTGAACGCCTGATCTGATCTGATAGCCATCTATCGATTATGTATGGCTCTCCGATTGCCAGTCAGCCTCCTTCAATCGCTTTGCGAACCGGTCAATCAAATATGCGAAATTCATACGGCAAATGATAGGCCCCCCAATCGCTATTCATCCCATCTAATGGCTGCCAGTTCCTCTCCCCAACTCTCTCCACTCTCCACTCTCTCCATCATTGCCTGGGCCATCTTCTTTGGCCTGCACTTAAGTCCGAAATCCCCACCCCCACCCCCCACCCAAATTGTTCCAGCCAGGTGCCCGCCCAGCACTCAAAAGCTTACCCAGGTGCAGCTCCACGTACATGTAGATGTGGCTACGGATATATATGTACGAATATAGCTAAGGCTAAGGCTATGGCTATGGCTGCAGATATAGTGGCCTCCATCAGATCCTGCTGCTCCACCATCGCTCTGGGAAAGTGTAATTAAATATCCATTTAGTGTACATTACGTTTCCTTTTGGCCAGGCCAACACAGAGAGAGAGAGAGAGAGAGAGACCGAGAGCGAGAGAGAGAGTGGGAGTGGGAGACTGCGGCTGAGCTGGGTAGACACATTACCAACTTTTCAAAAAAAAAAAAAGGAAAAACCCTTAAGAAAAAGACAGAGGGGAAGGGGATGGGCAGGGGGGGAGGGAAAACAGAGTATAGCAAAAGAAAAGCTAGGAAAAACACGAACCGCTTAGCCGGGTCTGAGGCAGAAGTTTAAAGAGCTGCTTATGTCTAAATTAATTTAAAAAGTTCGTTCACTTGAAAAATCGCGCTGGTTCCCGCTGGTCCGCGATGGGACAGGGGAGTGGAGTGGAGTGGAGCAGCTCCTGGCATCTGAGAATCTGAGAGCATCCTCTTGTCGTCCATTTGTGGCCGCTCGAGAGTTGCCCGCGGCCCGGAGAGAGCCGGGTTTCCTGCTTTCCCACCAGAAGACCGACGGAAGAGAAGCTGAGGGAGGAGCGGAGCTGCTGTTGGCTCCCTGGTTCCCTGGTGTTCACTCGTTTATTAAAGATTATGCTTATAATGACGACGACAATGACGACGACAAGCAGGAGATGAGGAACCCCACTCCACCCCATTTCACCCAGTTCCATTCCCTCTCCGGGATGATGATGATGACGATGCTGCTATTTTCCAACATTTTTCTTCTGCTTTTCTCCAAACATTTTTCTTCAGCCGCTGTCCGCTGTCTTCCCATTCGCGCTGCTCTTTATTTTATTTCATTTCATGCTTTCTTCTCCTTCTCCTTCTCCTGCTCCACCTTGTTTATCATCCCATCCCATCTCCGTTTTGGACGTGTTCTTAGCGCCGTTTGTGGACTGCCAAGTTCTGGACGCTTCTGACAGAAGTCCACATCGGGCCGGATCCCCGGCTTTGGCACTGCTTTTGGGTTGAAGTGTGACGTGATTTGTGTCGAGCAGTGCTCTACAGCACTCTTCACCCGTCTTCACCCCCATCCCCTGCCACTTGTGGTGACCACGTCAGCTTAGCCAGAGGGGTCTTCCCATTGCTGGCAGCAGACACAGTGCAACGGAGAAATATATGTACGTATACGTACAGTCTTCTCCGTTGCTTAACATTCAGCTTGCAAGTGTAGAGGGGGGGAAAGGAGATGCATCTCTGGGAGAGTTTCAGCTAGGATTCGAATTAAGAGAATTCGGGAAATTTATTCCCTGGATAAAGAGAACTTGGTGATCTGATCAATATCCAGCCCAAACCTTGGTTCTTTTCACACTTGCACTTCCACACACTTTTCTGCATCAGTGTAATCTGCTGTGACCCATATAGATGTACATGCTATATGTACATACATATATGGGTTAGACTTTCTGTTTGAGGCTCACGGGATATGGGATATGGGACATGGAGACATGGGGACATGGGGACTCCCGCCATTTGACAGAATTCGTGCTACTGTCGTTGCCGTTGCCTGTGCCGTTGTCGTCATCATCATCATCATTGTCGTCAGAGCCGTCAAATGACGACGGCGGCCAAATGACTTGGCCATTGTATGTTTTGGCCCAAAACCTTTGCGGTGAGAGGTGGCCGCCCGCCATTGTGTTCCCCTCAAGGCCCGCCGCACCCCTTCAGTGCCGTCCGGACCGAACCGTCCATTGTTTCTCCTCTCTGTTTCATTTCTATGTCATTTCCGTTGCCTTTCTTCATCGCTGCTCCTCCCCGTTGCCTCACTGCTGCTGCTGCTGCTGTTGGCATTTCACAGCTAATTTCAACGAGAAATTTTTGGATCGTGAGATTAGGGCGGTCGCCAGGGGGCTCTGGCTGGCTCTGGCACTGGGACAGCGGCAGAGGCAGCGGCAGGGACTGCGGGGAAGGAACTGGAACTGGAACTAGGGCTGGATCTGGATGAGCATGAGCATGAGGATGTGGATCTGGGTCTGGTATGGGTATGGGGCTAGGCAGGACAACCATAAGTCATCCGACCGCTTGCCAGAGTGCGCTTATGCAAATTTGTGTCAGCTGACAAATGGGACAGCATTTGCACAATGCCAAAGGAGCGCGAGGAGCGAGGATTGCTGGAGATTGGGGGAGGGGATTTTGAGAGCTGGTCCTGCTCCTGGTTCAGATTCTGGCGGGGGCGCTGGGGCGTGTCTATATAAATGTCATTTGCGTCTGTGGATGTGGCTGTGGCTGTGGAGGAGGCCAGGAGGCAGGAGGCACTGGCCAGGAAGAGGCCGGCCTCTCGCTTAGCCTGACATGATGATGATAAAGTGCACATTAAAAAATATTTGCCATTGCCTTTTTTCGTTGTTTTCTTGTTGTTTGTTTCTTGTTGCTTGTTTCTTGCTGGCTGTTCTGTTTGGTTCTTGGGCGGTTGGGAGGTTGGGCGGTTGGGTTGTTGAGCGGTTGGGTTGTTGGGTTGTTCGTTGTTCTTTCTCCACTTGGAATTATTTATGTGTCGAGCGCGTTGTGAATTTTAAAACTATGGCAAAAGCATCAGAAGCTGTGGAAGAATAACTGGCGACAGAAATACTTACAAGTAGTTGGAGGGAGATGCCTACGCCCAGACCAGAGAGAAACAGCCCTGAGAATCGGAAAAAATATGCTTGGTTTTGCACAAAAGAAAACACAGTGCTTTCACTTTTCATTTCACCATTATTATTATGAAAATATTCTATCGAAATATATTTAATATTTAAAATAAATATAATTCAAACATATTCGGATAAAATATATTACCCACGCATTTTATATATTTTATTTAATAAAATATTCAAAAAAATAAAAAATATTAAAAAAGAAGAAAAATAAATACACGATACAAGGCATAAGCTAGTTTAAGACCTCTCGAACTGTTCATTCAGGTGATCTTTAAACTTTGACGAGTACTTTAGTTCGTGTCACTCGCTGCAAAGTAGCGAGACTCTCTGGATTAGACGATATGGCTCGTTTGAACAGAAATCTACAACGGAAAGGAAAGACTTTGGAAGACTGTGAAAAATTGGCATTAGAAAACAAGTCCCAGAATAAAGTGAAAGGAGAAAGCCCCCATTAGAACAGGGTGAAGAAGAGGATGCAAAACAAGAAGTATGCTAACAAAGAAGATGCCGACAATTACATAGATTCACTTTGATGGGTAGAAAATCAATACAAAGCAAACAGAAAACCAGCAAAAAATACCGAAAAAGTGACAGAAAAATCTGCACCTTGTTTCTGGGAGGAGGGGAAGAGGAGGAGCACGGGGGAGCACGGGGGAGCACTCCAACCAGACCCTCATCGCTTAGCCCCGCTTTGTGGCATCCTTCGGCCTCTTTCCTCGTTCCGTGGCTGCTGTGGGGGTGTGGGAGTATATAATCATTATTACACATTATTATATAATATAATGCCTCCGCATATAATTCACACTTGCACGCAGACAGCCACAGCCATCGCCACAGCACACACACACACGTGGCACGCCCCTGCCCCTGCCACAGCTTCAGTTGCTGCTGCCTCTTATCAACATGCTGCAAGCCGCACAAATGAAGTCTTCTCTTTTAATTTTTTTTTGTCTCCATCTCTTTCGCTCTTCCTCAACAGTTTCTTTCCTTCACTGTGGCCCATACACACGCACATAAAATTATTTTCTTCATATAATAAGTGTAATAACTTTCATGTGTCGCATATTTGGAGCGAGAGTGTGCGTGGAAAAGCACAGGAGCACGGGAGCACGGGAGCAAGGGAGGAAAAGCTAAGAGCTGAATGCAGAAGAGAGAGTAGGGAGAGCAGAGTATTGTAGGGAACTCTGTGGAAAAGGAAAAAAGGAAATAGGAAAGCTAAGGAGTAGGGAAACAGAGCACATTCCTCGGCGACAAATCATGGCGAAAAGCGGCAGATTGAGGGATCTATGGGTCCTTCCTTAAGTGCCGACACGCACCCAGCAGAACTGACAGGATGTCTGCGACTCACATTGGTCTATCGATCGATTGCTTTATTGACTTTAAAATTGGTATAGGAATGTGTTAGTGCCAACCATTCGAAAGAAATGTAATTTAATTTCCTCAAAAAGAGATCTTGTGACACTTCTGTGGCAACCCTCGCTGATGGCTTTCTACACTTTCTAAATGTGCGTCCCAGTGTGCGTGCATACGTGCATATGTGTCTATGTGCAGCACTTAAATGGAACTGACTGCGGAGTGCGTTGTCCTCATTTGAAGCACAGATCCACAAATCCCGCGAAGACAATACAAAAATCCCCTCCAAGTGGAGAAAATAATGTCTCTGGTGTCTCTGGCCACCATCTGGGGTATGGGAAGGGTGGATGGATCCTTAAAGGGGATATCCATTCCGAGAAGTAGCACAAATTTAGTTCGCTACCGCGGAGCCACACTAAACGGGGGCAAGGCAGGTAGGTAGAGGGGCGTGTCACACCACAACAGTGGCCAAGAAGCGGTGCTGTTCGATTGACAGGTTGTGTGGTCCAATTAACAGCAAACAATGGCGGACAAATTGCCTCAAAAGCTCGAAGCACAGCAATTGAAAATCATCGAGAAAATTACATACAACACACACGAGAGAGAGGACGACCCCGCAGAGGACTCCCGGCAGGACTACTGTATCTCTCTCTCCCCTGGCACTGATGAAAGTTTTCCAAGCGAACATCAAATATGATAATAATGGGGACCACATACATTAACCGATACGATATCGATACATACAGTACTGTACGTACCTGTAGGACACAGTGAGGGGACACCTAAAGGATACAGTATGCATACGTATAACCGTATACTTATATTGTATATTGCTGGTTGGATGTGGGGTGGGGGTGTGGGCGGTGGGGGGGGCTGGAGCTTTATTCGAAATGCATTTTGCGGTCAATGCTCGTTCGTTCGCTGGTTCGTTGGATGGATAATGGAAAATGGAAAACGGAATTATGCGCAATTATTTTGGCATTGGCATTTTCCAACCTCTGCCAACTACCAACTGGCAACTGGCAACTGACCTCTCCGCCCCCCTCCACTGAGCTCTGTCCCCCACCCCGCTCGATTCGTTTCCATGCAATTTAAGCGGCTCAGCAGTGGGATGGGGCGGGGTGGGCTTAAGGGACAGCAGGAGAGCAATTACAGGACAGCAAGAAGGCACTCTTGAAGGACTCGCCACAACAAAAGATAATGGACAATATACAAAGGACAAAGGACAATATAAGGCACAAGAGTAAATTGTGGCTCGGCAATTAATTGGCCCCAGCAGAAAGGACAGCCACAACCCTCTCCAAGGGTTGCCCAAGGACTCGTATCGAATGCAATGGATACTCCCTTATTAGTTGTGCTGCATGGATATTTTATGAACCAAATGTCATCAAATCCCCATCACCTCAGTGTGGAACCGTGTGTGGATGCGAAGGGAATTCAATAATTAGATATCCTTGACAGCC
Organism: Drosophila athabasca; assembly: GCA_008121215.1. Classification (NCBI taxonomy): domain Eukaryota; kingdom Metazoa; phylum Arthropoda; class Insecta; order Diptera; family Drosophilidae; genus Drosophila; species Drosophila athabasca. The sequence continues at coordinate 5,082,013 of CM017796.1, read as the reverse complement.
CTGACAAATGCCCCTCAAAGAAATTGGAATTTTCCCTTCATAATGCCAGCAGATAGGCAGCTTTGAATGGAAATTCATTTGGAAATTCCAAAAACTGCACTTAATTAATATTTCTGATTGAGTTTGTAGCGACTGTTGCAGCCACAAGGTATCCACTGATATCCTTGCCATCGATATAGGTGTACAACGGTTTTTCTCAGTGTATTTTGGCTTCTTTCTTAACCCACTCTCTTTTGCTAATTGCGCTTATTACGCAGCGAAGCCAAGGAGAACAGGCAGCGAAAGGAAGGCAAGGAAAATCAAATAAAAGAATGCGAAGGAAAGGATGGGATGGGATGGGAAAACAGTAGCGATGGGGATGGGGAAAATCTGTAATATAAAATGCCGATGGCATTGTCTTCGTATGGAAAACAATTTCATGGCTATCTGCTCTCATTCTGCAACTGTCAGAGAGACATGGCGTCCACATGATGCATCATCGTACGAGCACCTGTCATTTGTCTGGGTTTTCTTATGATTCCATACTCTCATGGGCCTTCCAGCCCGCCACTGCAACTGTAACTGGGCCTCTCTCTCTATGGTGCCTCAGTTGCCGCATCGCCACTAGAGACAAGAGATGTCACAGCCCAGCCCGGGAGCCCAGCCCCTTCACCTATAGACAGATTTTTGCCGCAGTGCCGCAGTGAGTGGAAAAGGTGTTTTACGGAGTGGAGCATTGCCCAAATGAAAATTGCTACCTATTAATATATTTCAATTAAAACAGTGATGATTATTCCTTGCCAAAAACACAGTGAAACAGCAGTCAGATCTGTCGGTCAGAAGTCCAATTGGATTGGCCACTTTCCGGGCAAAATCAGAACCAGCTTCTGTCAGCTCTGCTCTGGTGTTTCTGTGGCATGCATGACTGTGTGTGGGGCATGCAAATTTCAGACACATTAGCTGTCCGCCTGCCTGCCTGCCTGCCTGCTCGTCTGTCTGCCTGCCAGCCCCAGGATGGAAATCATTTTGTTAAAATGCAAAATGTTTCAAAAATTAGTTCATCTTTATTTAGCGAGCAGCCAGCACACAGGACACCAGCAAGGCTTGTGCGGTTACTGTCAGGATAAATACATGCACTATATTGATCGAATATGGATCGAATAATGGCAGAGAGCACTATGAACTCATGGAGCTCAATGGGTTGCCAGAAGATACAATAATATGACATGGGATACCGATACCTGCCCAGAAAAGAAAGGCCAACCCCCCAAAGGTATTCTTTACCTGTGACTTTTCAAAACTTTCACTGATTTCGATCTTTAAATACAAATGTTCGCGCTCCCCTCCATGGCCCTCTATGGCCTGCCTTTCACTGCCTACTTTTCCTTCTCAAATTAAAAAAAAAAAACTGTTCTCTTGGCCGACGCGAAAAGGAAAAACACATTTATCTCGATTTTCACGCTGTCAGCAGCAACTCAAAAAGGCGACAGTTTTTAAAAGAAGCGAACAGAAAAAAACAGCAGAAAATAAATAAAACAAAAAAAGCAAAAAGGTGCCAGGGACAAGCGAACCGCAAGGAGCCGAAAGCAAACCGAAGCGAAGCAAAGCGAAGTGGAGAGGAGAGCCCTGCACAAAGTCAATTTCAAGATTTATTTTTTGCAATTTAACATTTCTGTTACGCCTGTCAGCCGAGAAATAAAACAAAACGAAACGAAACGCAAAAACCCCAAAGTGAAACAAAACAAAGCAAAAGCGCCGAAATATTTGTCCCAGGAAGAACTCCTGAGGCGTTGAACCCTCCAGAAATCGGTGGCGCCCCAGACCACCACAGCTCCCAGTCCCCGTCCCAGTCTCAGACCAGACGCAGAAGGTGAATGCGGTTAAAAAAATAATAATAAATTAAAAGCTTGTGCCCCTCCAGCCGAAAGGTCAAATAATTTCAATAAGACAAGAACAACAACAATGAAAAAGAGAGACAGGGAGAGAGAGAGAGAGGGCAACGACACCGAAAACAAGACCTCTGCAAGCTGCGACGCCTTCCCTGAGAGTACACCGCCCGCCCTTCTTCTGCTGGAGCCCATAATGAAATGCCGAAAACAGGGCCAACAAGTTGAAGGGAAAACGTAAATGGATCGTCTGGATATCGACGTGGAGGATACCCTAAGGGAAACGTCCGAAAATGAAAAATAGAGTAACTGACAGTACATAGAAGAGAAGAGGGAGACAACGAGATGGCTTACAAAAATGGATGCAGTGCAGAGTGTAACTCATGGGCATCAAAAGGGAAGGACTTACGAGCATTCTATGGACTCCTTTAGGAACCGCAATCATCCAGGCCCGCAATCATTCAATCGGTACATAAAGAGAGAGCGTAAACAAACTCACTCTTCTTGGAATCCGGAGAGGAAAGTGTGACCAAAAGACAAGTCGAGAATATTGTACAAGTAATGTTGCCGATGCTTTTTAAGTATTTTCAATTTCGTTCCTTCAATATGGAACTTGGGCTGTGTGGGTGTGGGTGTGGGTATGGGTATGGGTCTAGGTCTGCCCCCCGTAGCGGACACTGGGAGGCAACTGGGAGGCGTGGCTAGAGGCAGAGAATGCAGACCGAGCTTAAGTCAATATGCACAGAGTCCAAGGTCCGAGAGAGGCTGATGAAATTTTGTGGAAAGCAGAGCCGCAGTCGAGAAATTTGTGTATGTTGCTCTCGAAAGTAATCAGCAAGCAGTTAGCCCCCCTCCGACCAGAAATCCCAGCCCCAGCTCCATTCTCTTTTTTTGTTTTTTTTCATTAATAATAAATTAGGCGCACACCGGAAACGGAAATGCGCGTTGGCAGTCAGCCAGGACCCAGACCTGACCAGAACCAAAACAGCAAACTTTATTAGTTTTCGTTCTGGGAATATGCAACATTAGGAAGATAACATTTTTGCGTTTTTTCGGGAATTAAATTCCAGAGAAATTTCCACCAGATTCTTTCCGCTCGACGATGGTTTTTGCTCTGTCTGTGTCTGTGTCTGTGCGCACATGGGAATCCAATTAAATGCGCCGCTAATCCTGAGAAAAGCACAGAAAATCACAGAAAATCTCCCTCGCAGCTAGATGCTTGAGTCAATAGAGTTGTAAATGAAGTCTTGGTCTTTATCAGCCAACTGGCATCGCTTTTTCTGAACGATGCACAGAGAGAAACCATTGCAGATGATTTGGTGACCCCGATCGCTCTTGTAAAGATAAATTGATAGCTTCTGATATCTGCACAGAAATATATCAAAATAAATTTGATCTATTTGTTGTTATATAGTATGTACCTGCTGATCTATGCCATGATATGTAATACAATTCTTTTCTCTTGGTGTAAAAATGGGGAGTGAGCATCTTGCCTCCCAGTGACTGTCTGTCTATCCGCGTATTTGGTTAGTCAAAGCTTAAAAGCTTGGCTAATAAAAACGGGAATTATGCGTGAGTGTGTGCCAGAACAGGGTGGAGCCGGAGCCAGAAACGGAACGGGAACGGGAATGGGATGGCATGGGAGATATGTAGATGGAACCGGAAATGAAATGGAAGCTGGAGCTAAAGCTAGAGCTAGTGCTGGAGAATCCTCCCTGTTGCTGGAGGCAATTAAACGATAAGCGTAATCTACGTTGTCAATTCACACAAAATGCGTAAAGTCGTCAGCCGCGGAGGATTTCAATTAGGGAAAGCAAAAATTCCACCCACTATCTTGACACTGTCCCCGTTCCCGTCCACGTCCACGTCCACACATCCCCTTCCTCTACCTATCTGTATATCCTCTGTGTGTATCCTCTGTGGTATGGTTGTGGCTGTGGCCTTTGCGCATATTTCATGAACACCACACACACACACACACACACACGTACAAGTGGATGCCTGCGGTGGAGGTGGCAGGGGAGTGGGCTGTGAGTGAGTGGGCATGGGCGTGGGCGTGGGCCCACTAGTAGACCCACTAAGTGCGGCCAATTAGCACAAAGGCAGAGGAAAGTGTTTCCGTTTAAAAGATGAGAAAGGCGAGCACCTCTCGAGTGACAATTTGCTTAACGTTTAAATTTAGATGCGAGGGCCAAGTCAAGTACTGGATGACCTCGACAGAGGATAAGCCCCACAGCAGCCCCCAGCAACCGCATATACTACATATTTGTATAAGTATATGTATCTCTATGAGTACATAGTTTTTATATAAGAAATGTCACTGATGTGATGTCGCGTTTCGTTTCGTTGCAGGGTTCTATCACGCAAACTAAAGCCACATCTTGTTGCGGACACCGTTAAGCAGTATATAAGTCGGGCCCAACGCACAACCAAAAAGGGTACCCAAGAGCAACAAAATAACATGGAGTTTTTACGCGGCGTCTATGCGTTTATGCAAGTGAGTAGATCATCGGTGAGTGTCAACTGTTTCCTTTTAACAACTGTACTAATCCATATGAACTTGCTCTATTTTTATACCGCCTTTGGTTCATTGAATGATTATACCATACCATACTCTACTCTACTACCACTCCAACTCCAACTTAAACTCAAACTCAACTCAATTCAATCTCAATCTCGATCTCAATTCGAAACCCAAAACAAAAAACAATGAAAATTGAGTTTAAATCGTAAAAAACACAACCAAAAAAAAAAAAAAATGCTTGAAAAGCCAAAAACAAATCGAATATGTTACTACTACTTTCTACTACTACATACCTATTACTACTACTACTACTACTACTACCACCACTTTTGTAAGCGTTACAAAGTATCGAGAAAACTACCAGATAAATACCAGAAAATACCAAATATAAACCAAAAGAAAATGCAAATAAATGTAAACAAAAAATTACACTGTACTGCCCCCCAAATACTGTACTGTACCATACTGTACGTATCCATCATGTATAGTATCTAAAATCGAACTCGTCGTGAAATCCATGAGAGAGAAGCAACCCTGACAGCCTGTGGACCACCATCTCAATATCCAATATCAATATCAAACTTAATCAAGTAATCACAAATGATATCACTATCAAATATCAAAATAATAATGCAAGCAACAGCTGACAAATGAACAAAAACACTCTGTGATTGTAGCCGTGGATAGGTAAAGCTGTCCTTAGCCTCATCCGAACGCCCCCCGAAAAGAAACCATCCCATTCTCTCTTCTTTTCCCCCTGACCCCCACCCCCACCATATTTTTTCAGTTGTTTGCGTTTAAGTTTTGAGGCCGTGACTTTTCAACCATTGCCACATTCCATAACCAAAAGCCTTAGACGATAATAATACCAACAAGAAATGAACAATATATACATATATACATATATATATATATATATATAAAAAATGAAAGTAATATGAATAATACATAATAATAATAATAATATACTTACCGTGAGACTTAACATTCTGAACGAACATTTTGAAAAGATCACAGAACAAAAGGAACCAAACAAATGAACATTCACATAAATTACAAAAGACAAAAATGAAAAAAAAAAGATATAAAAGAGTACCAAAACAAAAAAAAAAACAACAAAAATGAAATTAATATGCAAAACATTCATCAAGTAGGATTTTGAACATGAAAATAACAACAGACAAAGAAAAAAACAGACAAAAACCCCCTTAAAAAAACAGAAGAAAAACCCACAAAGGACAATCTTAAGAAAATGAATGCCAAGAACAACAGCAGCCATCTCTCTCTCTCTCTCGCTTTCTCTCTGCCACTCTCTCTGCCGGTCTCTCGCCCACTCTCACTTTCACTCTATTGCTGGGCCACGCTGATGTAAGGGCAGAGAGAGTTGGTAGCGTAGCGCCATCACAGACCCATTTTTGCCCATTGTCCATTATAAAACCATTGTCCAGCCATCCGCCATACCCATCTCTCTTACTCTCTGAGCTCTCTTCTCTCTCGCTCTCTCTTTCTCCCACCAGAATGTACAGAATACACACATACAAAACAAGCGTCTCTTTCTAGCTCACACACATACCACATACAATGCATAGACACAGACGCAGTCACCGACACACAAACACAAAGGCAATCCAAGTCTCTGTCTCTCTCTCTCTCTCAGTCTCTGTCTATATGTCTCTCTCTCTCTCTCTCTCTGTATATTTGTCTATGTTCAGTTTGATTTTTGATTGTAATTGGCTGTGTAATTGATTGATTGATGATATGCTTAGCTAAAATCTACAACTATAATTATACCTATAGCTGTACTATATCTATGTCTATGTCTGTCGCTGTTCTCGCTGTTTGTGTGTATTGAAAATTGTTGGCAAGAAAATTATTGTACGATTTTAAACGTTCTTATAAGTTTAGCCCTAGAACTCTTTGTTTTCTGTGTGTGCGCGTGTCTAGGCTTATTATTTTCCCAAACACACACACAAGGCACACTCAGACACACAGCCCCAACCGGAGAGAAATCTCTATCTCTCTCTCTCTCTCTCTCTCTCCCCATCTCTCAGTCTCCAAGTCCCTGTCCCTGGCCCCATCTTTTTCAAACGATATAGTATCTACCTTTCTCCGTCTAAGAAGGGTTACACATATATTTTTAAAACAAATGCTTTATATTCTCTATATATATACATATATGTATCTCCGAAACCGAAACCGAAAAACACAAACGAACCCAATATATCAAAATCGAATCGAAACCGAACCCAACCGAAACCACATTAAAGGTTGACTACAGCAACAGCAGCAGCAGCAGCAACGTAAGCGGAAACGGAAACGGCAACGGTGAAGCCAGCGGCGGTTATGAGGCAACCCTGACAACCCTGCCCAGCGACGAGCCGGCGACGATCTCAGCCAGAAGATCAACGAACAGAACAGCTAACAGTGCAATCAGGACAATAAGGGAGACCGAGCCCGAGAACGAGAACGAGACCGAGGCAACTGCAACGGCAACGGCAACAGCGGCCACAACAGCAACGGCCGAGGAGGCTGCCGCCACATGGCCTGGCCAAGCGCCCTCGCAGCAGACCAAGACCAAGTCCAAGTCGCAGACCAGAAGTCCTGCCCAGAAGTCCCAACAGCGTCAGAGTCAGAGCCAGAGTCAGTCTCGCCAGGTCCTACAGACAGCAGCAGCAGCAGCAGCAACAGTACAGGACAGTTGAGAGTGCGGCAAAAATGTGGGCCATCGATATCGATGCCAGCGGTAATCAAGCGAGAACTATGTCGGGAAGAACAATATGAGTAACGAACGAACTCGAGCACGAACACGAACGAATGAATAATGCTAACGAATGTGATAAATCGTATGTATATATAGCCACGTATATCCATGTATAACAATTATTTACATATGAACTTGCAAGCAACAGAAAAACAAACAAAAAACCAAATCAAATCAAATAAAACCAAAATCAAAATCAAATCGTAAGCAATATCAAACGATAAATCGTGACGCAATAAAGATAACGATACTACGATATCGATAATTTAGCACCTCTAAAATAAAGTAAAAAAAAAACAAAACTCACATAACATAAAATCAAAGAAAACAGGGCAACTGACAATAGGTGGCCTTAGATTGTGTGACTGAGATTTAGGAATGAAACAGAATCGATCAAACGATAAGTCAATAAAATAAAACAAAGGAACGAATAACCGATAACCGATAAGCAATAATCGAGCAACGATAAAGCGTGCAATCAAATTATATAAAAAAGAAAAAGAATAATCGAAAGAAAAGAATAAAAAAACTGAACCAGAAACGAACTGCAACGAGAAGGCCTTCCCTTCCAAGCCAGAAATCGAGAACAACCGCTCCACAACTGCTCTGCACCCCCGAAGGGTTGGTGGTGCGTGTGTGTGTGTGTGGTGTTCCCACGCGGGGGCGCCGATCCCCCCACCCCGCTAACGCAAAGTGATAGAAAATGGTAATTACAAAACAAGCAATTCTAGTTCATTTACCACTAAAACTAACCCCACAAAACCTCACACCTCCACCTCTCAACCTATCTACCTCTTTATCTCTTTATCCTCACCGCCAAACGAAAAACCAAACCAACCCCATAATCAACTTCAACTCAGTCTCGCTCCCGCCATTGATCTATCTCTCTCTCTATCTATCAATCAATCTCAAGGTTACCCAACCCCAGCCCGAAAGAGAAGGGTCTCTCGAATGTCCCCGTCCCCCCCCCCCCCACCTCTATCTATCTCTCTATCAATCTATCTATCTCTCTCTCTCTCTCTATTACACTTTGTTTTACACACCTGATCTATGCGTTGTTTTTGCCTTATAAATATTGCATATACGTATCGTAGACTATTATTATTAGCTCAAATTACGCTTATTTATTTATATTTTTCTTAACCTTTCGAGTCCCCCCATTCCCCCTAGCTACACGGGACGCCAGCTGGCGACCTATAACCTGTAACCTTTGGTTATTATCATTAACTTTGCTTTGGCTTTGTCGAATTTCGATTCAATCTGTCTCTCCTATCTCTATCTTCTCTCTCTCTCTCTCTCTCTTGTTCAGTGAATTTATTTGATTGTGTTTAACTCGAGTAAAGCCCGCGATCCAGGAACCAGAACCACAACTGGAAAAAGAAATAAAAAGAAACAGAACAAAAAAGAAACAGAACAAAAAAAAACAGATCAAAACAGAAACAGAACAGGACAGGGGATGCAAATTCAATAATCGACTATCGATATTTTATCAAAAAAGCAGCCGTACCGTACCGCGTAGGACACCAGCTAAAGCCAACATGAAACATAACCCAACGACAACAGATTGCTCGCCTGCTACCACAGAATATGCTGTCAACGTCAGCGATTGAAAGATTGAAAAAAAAAAACCTCAAAACGATAAACGATAAGCCTCATAAAGAATTACATAATCAAATTATATAAATAAATCGAATCAATGAAATTCCAATCAAAATCAAAAACCCCAAATGAAACTGAACCAAATCAAATTTAATACAAAATGATGTTTGTGAGAAAGCCAGCGTATTGTCTTTCTGCTGGTCTTTGTACCTCTATTTGTCTCCCCCCAACTCTCTCTCTCTATAGCTCTCGATACTCTCGATACTCTTGATATTTTTGTGTATCTTTCTATCTACCTCTCTATACCCCATTCAAACCTATAACTATAACTATAATTGACTCTGATCACACACAGACACACAATATAGACACACACCCACACACACACAGACAGAATCCCCCGTAATACAGATTTGTAAAAGTATAGTAAAGTGTTACGATTGCCGCCTGCGATAACCGATAATCGATAACCGACAATCGACAACCGACAACGATCGATCACGATAAGCATTTGCCGAAACTGAGCGAAGGCTAAAGTAAAAGTTACTTTTCATTTGATTTCAATTATGATTTTCCACATCTATCAATAACGATGACTATTTATGCGTATCTAACTAAGTAAATCCAATCGAGTAAATCGAAATTAAGTAGGTCTGGCCTTAATGCCAAGCAAAAAACCAAGCCAAAACAAAAAAAAAAAAACAAAACCAAAACCAAGAAACAACCAAAGTACTTGCTTACATACGAGACGGGAAGCCGATATCTGAAATCAGAAATCTGAGAACCAAAGGTAGCCGAACCCGTAGCCCTAAAATAGCTCTATTGCCGCGTATATGGTGTTCTGTGTAAATATTTTATGCCAAAATCAAATGCGACGATCCCCAAATGCGGGATCCATCCAAAGACGAAGCCAACCAAAAACACATAAAAGCAAACTTGAAATTGAGCAAACAAATCCTCCTCATATGGAACTATCGCCAAAAACCAACCGAAATCAATAAACCCCCCTCTCTCTCTCTCTCTCGCTCTTTGTCACTCTCTCTCTCTCTCTCTCTCTCTCTCTCTGTCTCTCTCTTATTCTCTCTCTCTCAGTCCAGAAGCCTGAAAACCTTAACCTGAACTATAGATAAATAAAACTTTTCTTTAAATTCGATACAAGAAAAAAATATAATAAAAAAAAATAGCTATGACCACTTTGATTCCACTTTGCCTACCCCATGCCCCCCCCCCACACACCGTGCACACCCCCTGCAGATCCCAGCCCACCCCCACACCACATTTGGAAACAAAAATTTCTTAATTTGAGAATATCATATCTCTTTTTTTTTGTATTGTTTTTGTGCCTACCCTAGTTCTCTGTCACAGAAACACACACACACACACCTCTTTTCTCCCTTGTCCGCCCACTCCAAAGTAGTTAAAACCAATCAATCCAACCCAAAACAATGCCAAAACCAATATCAAAACCAAAAACCAAAAACCAAAACCGAACTAAAACCCCCAATAACAATTTGCACGTGTCTTAAGCCGTAACTAACAACTCAATCAATTGCAGTCTCTTGTGTTCTATAATATGCATACCATATCTATATCTATATGCTACTGTACCATCTACTGTATCATTTGTTGTATTGTTTGTCGGATCCTTGTAGTATCGTATCGTACACGGAAATGTTTCAATTCAATCAGCAGATCAACAAAACAAAAACCAAAACAAAAACAAAAAATAAAACGTACCTTACTCTAATATCGTAAACGTATCGTAATCAATCAATATCTACTACTCGTATTGCGGCATTTGTGGTATTGTATCCGTATCCGTATTCGTATTATCAAGTGCAAATCCTTATCTAATAATTATCTAACTAGCAACTAAGCAAGATATATGCCAGCATACATACACACATACATACATACATACAGACGTACATTCGTTCGCGTGCATGAGAATTCAGATGTCCCATAATTTATTAATTCTCATATTGAATCTGAAGAGATCTGATCAGATCTCTTCTTGACACAATATTTGATATTGAATCACTTATAATAGAAAATAAAATACACACCCAATTCGCTGAATTCCCTTTCTCGAGGGCAATCGAAATTGTCATCGATATCGATCGTCGTTTACCCTAGAACGGTACGGTATGTGTATGTATGCGTGTATGTGAATATGTGTTTTTGTACGCATCCAAACATAAGTATATCGCATTGTGTATGTGTATGCTTGTCTGTATGTGTATGTGTAATCAGTTGTACGTACATATATCGGTGTAGATTTGTTTCATTTGAGTTGAGTTCTCTTGTCTCTTTCTTTTCAAATACCAAATACCAAATATCGACTATTGATTGCACCGAGCAATTGAGAACAAAAATAGATTTTTATTGTTTCATTTCCAATTAACAATAATCGTAATCGTAAACGTAATCGTTTCCTTTCTTGGTTTGTAATCGATTGTCTTTTGCGTTCCGTTTCCTGATTTTCTAATTTCATTATTTCGATGCGCAGTGAAACGGAACCATGGATCGCTGGTACAGAATCGAAGAGCAGCAACAACTATCGTACTCAACACCATCTATACATATATCTATCTATATACATACATATCTACTCGTACTCAAACTAAATATATCTATAGCCATACTCTATATACATACATACTATATACATATACATATATATATATATCTATATGCATATCTCTACATATATACATATCTATATATCTATCTATCTAAAAGAACAAACAAAAACCAAAAAAAAAATTACAATACAATAAATATTATTCATAATACCAAAAAGTAGTTGTCGTTGTTGATGTTGTTGAAAATGTGCAATTTTAATTGATTGAAAACGCAAGAACAAAAAATACCAAAAAAATATCTAAGTACCAGAAAAAAAAGCCAGTTTGCTAACTGTAAACAAATAATTTTTTTGTGACGAATGCCAAAAAAGAGAAACTGAAACTGTATACCAAATAATACCATAATCAAGTATAAACAAATAGAGCCCGGTTCGAAAGCCAAAAAGTATGCAGCAGTATTCTTTTTGCGCTGGCGTTTTTTGCGAACACTTTGTTTTTGAGAAGAACAGAAAAATACAAAAAAATACCATACCAGCAATATGATGAAGACGATGAAGCAGAGGATATATCCTATATTCCATATATATACCGGTACCACCACAGTAATCGTCAGTCACCCCCTCACAAAAAACCGAACCAACCACACCAGAACCACCAGAACAAAAAGTCCTCTACCCAAAAAAAAAAAAAAAAACTTGAAAAATACCATACAAATTTCTCTCTCGCTCTCTCTCACTCTCTCTCACTCTCTCAATGTCTCTGTCTGTCTCACTTTACAAAAAATGCTAATTTCAATGTTTTTGTGTGTGTGCGTGTGTAGCGTGCGCTTGTGTGTGTAAATTCAATTGTATTAAATTTGGTTAACTAAACGAAAAAAGCGATATATACGTACTACTATATAAAACCGACAATTGATAAAAAAGAAAAGAAGAAAAAACAAACAACAAATTCCAACTGCTAAGCGGACAGGCAGCATATATGTTGGCAATCGAGCAATTTCTGTCTAGAATCGGATCATCGGATGAACCGAGTCCCCTCTGTATCTCTGGGTCTACCCCACTCTCTCCCTCGCTCTATGTCTCTATCTCTGTCTCACTGCGTCTCACTCCCTCTTTCTCTCTATCTCTCTCTGTCTATCTATTTCTCTCGCCATCTCGATCTGTGTATATCTGTGTATACCTTCACATAAGATGATAATTTTAGTTTAGTTCAGAGATATCAAGATTTGTTTTTTGTTTTAATTTTGAAATTTCGATAAACGAGAATAACAGAAAAACCAAAAATGAAGAATTATCAAAGTGTACAAAAAAAAAACAAAAAAAAAAACACCAACACAAACAAAAACCCAAAAACCAAACCAAAACTAATGCAAACCCCACAGTAAACATGAACATACTCTATATATACCTATACCTATACCATATACTACTACTAATACTAATATACCCCATATACTAACCGAATCAAACTATTTACTCCAACTATATACTATACTATACTCAAACTAAAACTAATACCATGTACTATCTATATACCTGTTCGATGTGCCACAGAGACACAGACATCCCCCAGAACACACCCACTAATCACCAACACACCCACCAGGTAGAACATACTCTGAAGCACACTCTGATTTTGTACACATACACAATATAGTATATATATATATACATACATTGCATATCTGTATGATAGACCAGCCCAGCCCAGCCCACACTCACACCCACACCCACAAATACTCTACTATATGCTATATACTATAACTATATACATACATATCTATGTATCTGCTATCTATCTACTATCTATATATCTATTGTACAATACTATAAGTAAGTTGAATACTAAAGAGCGAGTCTCTGCTGCAAATTGCCTTCGCTTAACTTTGTTGTTTGCATTTTGTTGGACAGCTTTGGCAACCCTGGCAACCCCTACACGAATACCCCCAATGACTGCTCTATATGATATATGATACATGAGGGAAGCATGCCCACACTTAACACTATCCTTCGCTCTCTGTGTCTTTCTCTGAAATGTACAATACATATACATATGTAGGAGTGTACATACATATAAAGCAAAGAAGACCCCCCCCCCCCCCCCAAACAAAAGAATCTTTCACTTTCAACTGCACGTAACTCAAGATCTTTTTCATTTTTCCACCGACAACTTTTTTGTGGCACGTAATTATAGTTTTTAATTTGTTGTATGAAAGTTTTGTCTTGCCTTTGCCGAAACTTTGACAGGAATGGTGTCTCTGAGTGAGGTCTAGCCACCCCCAGGCCTAGGTCCCGGGCACCTACGGCCTTGACATGTGTAAATAAGCCCCCCTCCTCCCCCACCCCCAACAAGTATTCGTATTGAGAAAACCCTTTAAACAGAACAAAGTCTAACTGAAGTATGAGTTAAATATAATTCAATTGCAAAAACGGTACACGAACACAACAATCTACTAAATAAACACACACACACATACACACAGCAACACCCACACTCACAAAATATCGTATCTATAATCAAACGTATTTGTATATTGCATAAGAGAAGCATCAAGTCTCTGCCTGACAACCCTCCTCCAAACTGAATCTTCTTCCTCTTACACGAACATAGATACAGCAGATACACCCACTTACTAGTACACTTGCAGCCTACACTAATACTAATCTCTGCAAAAGGTTGCTCCTAACCCCCCACGCCCCCCACCCCCACACCCACTACCATCCCCACTTGTCTAGCCACCACCCACCGCCCTCAAAAAATGTTGTTTGTTTCCACATTTGCCCCATTTCAGTTTGATTTTTGCTGAAATTTCCACCCATTGTTCGCTTAAGTCGCCAATTTAAAGTCAACTCCAATGATCTGTAGCCGAGGAGGCAGTGGGGGAAGTGGGAATTGCGTGGGAGGGGGGTAGGGGGGGGTTCTGGAGATTGTAGGCGGGCAGGAACTGATGGGTATCTGTCCTTCTTGGTTGCTTGTTTATTGCCACCAGGCACTTGGCACTTGGCTGTTCGCTGGTCCCTCAGCCCTCAGCTCTTGCCACTTGCCACTAAAGGCTCTGGGGCTCTGTGGCTCTTCTGGTGCCTTCAATTTATTATTGACTTTGCTGCAAGAGTTCTCAGACGCATCCTAATGAAGCGTAAGTGGCAAGCACTGCGGCAAGGCCCATAACAATAACAGCCACAGCACAAGCACAAGCCCAAGCACAGCCCAAGCAAGCAGTCCAAGCAATGCCTGTGGAAGTCGCCTCCTTGTAGGAAAGCTTATTTTTATTGCCCAAAATATATTGCCAATGTTGTTCTAATAGCAGAAACGAGCTCCCAGTCATTGCCTAGCAGCAGCAGTAGCAGTCAGCAGAGGCAGCCAGCAGTGGCACTGCCAGTGGCAGCAACCAGGCCCAGACTGGAGATGGAGATGGGAATGGGAATGGAACTGGGCATAAAATTCATTGTTATGGTTACTGGGCATAAGTCAGTCACTCGCACAGAGCGAGCACAGAAATCGCTGGAGTCGTAGTCGTCGTGGTTGTCGTCGTCGTAGTCGTAGTCGTAGACCTCCTTCAGCCTCTCGCTACTCATTTTGTTAATCAGCCCCAAGTAAGCCAGTCCAGCGCACATGATACTTATTACAGAAGCTACTTACACACTCAAGTCAGTCCGGGATAGGGACAGGGACAGGACGGGGAAATAATATGTGATTGGATGTAATATATAGAGATAGGGAAAGAGAAAGGGATACGGATAGGAATACGAATACAAATACGAATAGGGAGAAGTCATTGTTCATCCACTTGGTCTGAATTTCATTATAACCCAAGGGTGCTCTCGGGTAGATTGGTTTGGGCAAAAGGGATTGCCAGAGGCAGAGACAGTGCGTACTAGCAGTACATTTTTCGGGGAAAGGCAGCAGAAAATCAGAAAATATGTAAGTGTGGCTGAGGGTTGCATTTTATGAACAGGGTATACCGCAGTCGCGAAACCCCTCCGTTTTCGTTTTCGTTTTTGGTTTGCTCGTTTCGATTTCGATTTCGATTTCAATTTCGTTTCATTTCATTTCGTAGACATTTTCGGCTTATTGTTTTAGTTATGTTTTGATTTGATTTACGCCCTTCAATGATCATCCTATGTCTCTATGTCTCTATATTTTTCTCCTCCAACTCTCCCTATTTTCTCTCTCTCTCTCTCTCTCTCCAATTGTACCACACTCTATATGGCTCTATGTCTATCTCCATCTCTCTATCGCTCTATCTGTCTCTCTCTCTCTCTCGCTCTCTGTCGTTATATGTAATATGTTCTTTTGTATAGTGTGTGTTGATCCCAAGTCTAGAACCCAGACAAGTCCCTGGAAAGTGCCTATTACAAAAAGACAAACCAGAAACCAATGTAAACGCCTCACCTAAACATTGTAGACTACTAAAACGATTGATTAACTAACTCAAGTTTATAAACAATGCCAATTCGGACCCACCATCATTCCAGAACTCACGCCTCAAACCTAATAAAAAAAAAAGAAAACAAACAAACGTTGTGTAAACTGTGACGAAAGTAATGCCAAAATACGCCTATGCCTCTCACCAAAAATCACAAAAATCACAAAAAATTAATGATCGAATCGAATCGAATCGATGCAATGCAAAATAAAAGCAAAATGTAAACATTTAAACATTTAAACAATTACAAAAGACAACATAAAACAAAAAAACAGCTAAATGTGAAACACGCCAAGCACAGGACACAGGACACGAGTCACCAAAAACCAAAAACCAAACACAAAACCAAGTCACGAGCTCACGAATCACTCACGAGTCACGCCTCGTGACTCACCAAAAGTCACCAAAAGTAACGAATCAGCGAATGCCATAAGCCGAGCAGCAAATTAGTCGAACACGAAAGCTTCCTAGCAATCCAGCAACCACTCTTCCTCCTCCGCCAACAGGACACTCGGTTAAGGACCTTCCTCCTCGTCCTCGTCCTCTTCCTATCCATCCTTTACCAACTTCCTCGTGTATGATTTGAGCTTCTCTCACTCTTTGTCCTGCTTTCTCTTTCGTTAAACACTCTTCCACTGCCACCAGCCACAATCAAGCTCTGTCTCTCTCTCTCTCTCTCACGTCTCTCACGTATCACGCCGCTCTCTGTCACACGTTAGCTCGCTCTCACCTTGTCACACCAGCTCACTCACTCACTCTCACTCTCACTCACTCTCACTCTTTGGAATGGCCAAGTACTCACTCACTGGACGCTGTCGAAGCTACAAAATAGCCGCCCCGAACCGCCCCACCCCACCCCAAAGTCGTCTTCGACTGCTAGGATAAGCCAAGCTCAACTGTACCGTACCACTCTCTCTTTCTCTGTCTACCTATCTATCTCGCTCTAAAAATAAGTATACTTGTCTCTCACCAACACTTAAACCAGAACCAGAACCAGAACCAGAAAAAACAATGCTAAATCGAAATTAAACAACAAGAAAATTAAATTTAAACACTTAAAAAAAAAGAAGAAGAAAAGAACAAACCGAAAATAAAAAAAACATAAAGAAAATTGAATAAATAACTATGCAAAATCACTCTCTAGCTATCTATCTCAATCACTCAATCACGGAATCACCTACTCACCAAAAACTCACTCGAATTTGTCTATCTCTCTCTCTCTCTCTCACGCAATCTCACGACTCTCACCTTTCCCTCCACCCACCACCACCACCTCACCAAAAGATAAGAAAAAAAAAAACAAAAACCAGCTAAGCAAAAGAACAGCAAGCGTAACCAATACCAGTACCGATACCAATACCAATACCAATACCAAAACCAAAAAACAAAAACCGAAACCAATAAAGCAACTATAAATGATAAAACCAGACACTTACTATATACTATATATATATATATCTATCTACATGTATCTACATATGTATGTATCTCTGTCAGCTTTAAGTATATAATTAAAAACGTAAACCAGCAAAGAAAAAACCAAAGCTAAACGCAACCAGAACCAGAACCAAAACCAGAAACAAAACCAAAACCAAATCACAAACTCAAATCAAGTCAAGTCAGCTCCAGACAACAAAACTCCAAAACTCGAAACTCGAAACTCCAAAAAGGCCCAGCCAGCAGCACACACAACCTACAACCTACAGCCAAAGAAACAACAGTAACAAGAAACAAGAAACAACAAACAACAGAGATCCGAACCAACAAACAAAAACTACTCTACTATATACCATATCTAGATCTTTATATAAACTATAGCTAGCTATATACAATCTATACTACTCTCTCTCTCTCTCAGTATGTTTCTTTATCTCCATCCCAGATGTATTTGAGAAAGTTTTTCTTTTCATTTTCGAAATTATACAAAAATAAAACAACAACCCAACCATCAAGAGATACAGTCAACACCCAGACCAGACAACAAAATAATAATGATGCAACAATACAGTATTCCTAAAAGCCCTGCTTAGCCGAAATTGTAAAGCTAAGAAGTCAAAGTTAGAGCTAAATAAAATAGACCATTGAGCAAAAGTATTGCTTGGAAATGTTTAGATCGATGCGTGTATGTATTCCGAACACTCTTCGATCTTTAAAGCCAAGCCGAACCGAACACAGCGCCCACTGAGCCTTAGAACCCAGCTTTGCAGCGCTATCTGTGTCTATCTATACCACATACTCACTATATATACATATATATATACATCTCTCTCTCTCTCTCTCTCTCTATATATATATATCTCTCTCAGTATATATAATATATATGTATATGTATCTCTCTGTATCGCTCTCTATGTCTGTTTGTCTCAATCTAACTTGTGTATTGTGTTTGATTTCCTTAGAATAAACTTAAACAAATTTTTAAACATTTTATATAAGCAGTTCTCTCTCTCTCTCTCGTACATTTTCGCCACATTCAATTCAATTCAATTAAATTCAAACTCCAGCTCACATAGATTTTTCACCACGTAAAATATCTAATTCTATTAACATTCAACTATATATTCAATTAATTTCTATATTGTACCCTCACTCACTCAATCACTTCACTCTATATCTCTGTTTCGATCTCGCTATCTCTCTTTCTCTCTGTCTCTCGCGATCACGATCACACACACGAAAGTTCACCAACACCAACACCAATTCAATTCAATTCAATTCACAAACACCACCGATCACGATCACCGATTACCGCCTATCACAAACTCACCAATATCTCACGATCACGATTACGATCACACCGCGATCTAGATCTTGATCTCGATCTCGATCTCGATCACCACTCACCAACTCACCAACAAGTGCAGCTTTATGGCTGTAGCACAAATGTTTCTCTCTCACCCCACCACAGTCACAAATGATAATAATGATCACCACGATCACAGATCACCGACCACCGATCACCGATCACTGACCGATCGATCACTTCACTGCTCACTGCTCACCACTGCAGCAAATTTCAGACTCAGTATTCACCACTTAACGTATTAACCAAGAACAAGAACTCAACTCACCTTTTACTACAGCCGAAATGAAACAAAGAACCACAAATCCAAATTCCAATTCGTTTTCCAACACTCAACCAATAAAGAAAACCGATCCAATACCAGAAACCAGAAACCAACCAACAAACCAATCAAACCACTCTGAACCAACGAATCACTAAACCAATTCAATTAATTGCATTCAATTCCGATTCAAATCTCAAATTCTGAAGCCATTATCGAAATTTCACAGGTCTCTCTTCTCATTCTCTCTCTCTCTCTCTCACTCTATCTATATCTCTCCTTCTCTCGCTCTCTGTGTGTTCCAAGTTTTTGGTTTGCCTTATTTGTTAACCGATTTCAAACATAGCTAGACAGTCAGTCAGTCAGTCAGATCAGTCAACATTTGGAAAAATATCGATAAGTGGTCATCGTTAGAAATCAAGAACAATTCGATAGCCAAAATTTGATGCAAAGTTCTATTGGTTAACCAAAAATAACAAATTACAAAATCCATAATAAAAAGTAGTAAAAGCGGCCCTTTCTCATTTCAATCGAATCTTCTATCAATCACTTCAGTGGCCCCCATTCAAATGCGATCGAATCTCGAAATTTGCATTCCCAGACAGTTCAATCACTTTTCGTTTCTCTCACACCCCTCTCAATATCTCTCTCTATCTCTCCATATATATTATATATATGTATCTATCTATCTCTCTATCTCTTTCACATACACACGAATCTTAGTTTTTTTCTTTTCTGATTTTTTCTCCTTTTTGTTGATTTTGTATAATAAACAAAGGGCCAATGAAGAACCAGTCGAAACAATTGCTGTGACACCTTACTATACTTACTTGCTTAGAATAATCAAAAAAAAAAAAAAAAAAAGAAAAAGTCAACCGGTAAAAACCGAAATGAATTCGAGAATTCTCAAAATGCAAATTGTATTTATTTCGCATTAATTTTAATACCCACAAACAAGGCTCTGCTCTCACTGTTCTCACTGCTCTGTGCTCTCTGCTCCGCCTTCAAATTGAACAGATCAAACAGATCAGAACAGATCGGTACAGAATTCAACTTGAAGGTGGAACGGGTATGGGCATGGACACGGGCACACGGGCATCCAAAATCTGAAAATAAAACTTTGTACTGTGTCTGGAGCAAGTTTTCCCCCCCACCCCTGTATTAATTTGTAAGCGAGAGTTAACTAGATAATTGTAAGGCCCATCAAAAACAGAACAGAAATGGTTGAAACGAGTTGAATTACCAATCAATTACCAATATCTATCTATATACATATCTATATCTGTACGTGTATGAATGTATATAGTATAACCAGATAACCACCCCCCAGATATGAAAAGCACCAAAAAGCGAGTACTATTCGACCATTTGATCATAGTCTCGAATCCATTCAGAACAGACATAGCAAAAGTTTTGCATTCCAGAAGTTTTCTCATCATCAGTTTGATTTTGTTTTTTCTTTCGTTTTACTTTTGATCGATTTACTTGAGCCACTGTCAAGACCGTCAATAATAATGTTCTTTCTCTTCGCCCACTCCAAACCAAAAACCAAAAAACCAAAACACCAAAAAACAAAACCAAAATCAATTCACACACAATCTAAAAAAACAACTCGGCGAAATCGATATCGATAATTGGCTCGATGACAGGTGTCTCATGTCAAAATCGATTCACCTGTTTTTCGCCTGCACACCAACGCAACGGTTATATTACTGATCACATTCTCGATTGCTGTGACGACGCGGCAGTACGTAGGAAATCCCATAGACTGTGTACACACAAGGTGAGTGTAGTCCCTACTTAATCCAATCTCCTGCATACATATATCTTTTATATGTATCTTATTCTTATTATCTTATTCTTTTCATAACCCACTAACAGAGACATTCCCGAAGATGTTCTCAACACATATTGTTGGATACACTCAACGTATACAGTGGTCGATGCGTTTATGAAGAAGCAAGGTTCCGAGGTCCCTTTTCCTGGAGTTCACAATTCACAGGGGCGCGGCCCTCTAACAATAAAGCACACAAAATATTATCAATGGGTAGCGTTTACACTATTTTTTCAGGTAAGTTTATCCCAGAAATATCTGTTTTTCAATCATAACGGTAAAAGCTTGAAAGCATTCATTCCATTAGCTTTCATTCCCTCTGTGGCTGTGGAACTGTCTAAAAGCTTCTGTTCGCTTTGTGCAATTCCGGAAACTTTCGCTATGCTTTTATTCCATAGTACTATACCCGAAAGCTTCATACTGACAGCTTTGAACTTTTCAGTTGGTTTCAAACTAACTGTAAAAGCTTCCAGACAATGATTTAGGGGAGTCTTTTTTAGGTCTGTGTCCATCTAATACATAATGTATTATCGTTTATTTTTATTTCCTGGAAATAGCAGAGCGTTTCCTTATCTAGTTTAAACGCTAATATAACACCCAAATTTACATAGTTTCTCGATTAGTTAGTTAAGGATTACATGGCAGATGGAATCGAAGATCTAAAGAGAGATATTTTTTTACTATAAATGGATCGAATTTGATTATTATGAATATTTGTGGACCAACTGATTTCTTTATCGTATATGTAATATGGCAACAATCATTCTATCTCTCGACAATGACTCCTATTAACTTACAGTTTTTTATCTCTCACTGATGTCTGCATTGCTTACATGGAATCTGAGGGACACCGGGAAATCAAGAGCATCACATTTGTGTGTGTTAGAGTATGCAAATGAGAGGGGGGGGAGAGAGAGTGGGGTGGGGTGTGTGAGCGCCGTCTAGCCAGCCGCTTGGGTATCGCGTTATGCCATCATCATCAACAATGAATGACCTTTCTCACGATGCCAGGCGTTGCCTCGGCCTTTTGTTGGCCATCACAAAATTCTGGTGATGATGATGATGACGATGATAGATTAATGCGACACAGACGCTGCAGTCACCCTGCAGTCACCACAGTCCGTCCCCTAGTACTAGTCTACGGCAAAACTCCGAACTCCAAACTCCAAACTCCGGACTGGCTGCATTTTTGTGCATAATGATGATGTTTCGTGTGCAGCATCCGGAAAACCAAAGCCAAATGTGTGGGCACCTATTTTTGGAATATTTCTCCAGTTCTCCCGATACTCGTACCCCAACCCGCACCGCACCGCACCGCCCCACCCCTCCTGCCACACCTCGTCAGTCTCTAGATGTTATTATATTTTCGATGCCGTTGTCTGTGCTATTTTTGTTAAAAAGCAGAAACTGAAAGGGAAGGCAGTGGCGGTGGCGGTGGCAGTGGAGGGGATGGGGATGGGGAATGCAATCGTTTGACCCCGTTTAAACCTCACCGATGGGATCGGTCATGCCACTTGATTGGGAATCGGACTGCGTTCCCTCTCTGGCTCTGGCTGTGATTCTTATTCTGATTGTGGTTGTCTTCGCTGGCAGGCTCCTTAACTCGAACGTCTTTTATCAATTTTATGCGCAGTGTTTGCCTGTTATTTCGATTAATTGTGGTATTTATTTACGTCGCTATCCCGTGGCGTTTGGGGGTGCTAAAAAAATTATAATTTATGTTCTGAGTGTGGCCAAGCACCCCCCAACGCAAATATTCTCCATTCTCTATGCTCCATTCAGCCATCACCCATCCATGTATCCATGTGGGTCCCCTGGGGAATACCCAACCCAAAAACCAGCAACCCAAGTGCCGTGTCTCGTTAAATTTTGTTGTTATCCAATTTTACAAATCATATTTCTTTTCGATCGCAACAAGAACTGACGCAACCATTTGACATCGCTCATAAAATTCTGCGTGTGCGGTGGTTCCTGGTCGATCATAAAATCATAACGAGCCATAGGTGCTGATGGACGGGACGGGGCGGAGCGGGACGGAACGGGGCGGGACGGGACGGGTTGGCCACAACAACGGCAACGGCATGCCACCGAAACAAGTTCATCAAAGTGTTTTTCTTTTTCGGTCTGGTCTGCAACATGAAACTACATAAAAGTGGGAAAATTACTGCCCCTGCGGCAGATCTGAGATCTTGATCTAATAAACCAGAATCTCATCGCGGAAGACTTCCACCAAATGGATATACTCGTTTTATGGATGGGAAGTGAAGTGGACTTTTTGGCATCTTATTGTGGATTTTTGTTGACCCTCGTATGGACTTTTCGTTTGTGACATCCTAGCACTAATATCTATGGGAATTTTCTTTGGACTCTCCATCCCGCATTTGAACTTCCCTTTGAGCCCTCTCTGTACGTCTGTCAGCATCGCAGTGAACCTCTCTCTCTCTCTCTCTCTCGCTGGAGTAACATCAGTCCACGCTTTGAATATATCGTTTCCTTTTGCTTATATGCAGATCACAGGCTATTCCTCGAGCATCAGTGGATGCACTTCAGAGACGGCTACTCGTGAGCCCCAGGACTAATTGAAATGCCTTGGACAGTAGCTACCTTGGGCACCCTTTCATTCTCACATGCTCGGACTCTTAATGCAACATTTGGCGCTGGGCCCAAAGAGAGAGAGAGAGAGAGAGAGAGAAGGCGGGAGAGATAGAAATTGGGCATGCATTTTGTTTTATCCGTCCGTCTGTCTACTCGACTGTCATATCCGGGTAATGTTTTCAGTGTGCATTAATGAGGCAAGGCCTTTCCGGACATTGTCTCAGCCAGCAACAGAAACAGAAGCAGAAACAGAAACAGCGACTGTCTGCTCTAAGCCAGGGCCAAGAAAACATCTCTTAATGGCCGAATTATGCAGAGGGATCTGCTCAGCCATTGTCTCAAGACGACGAGGAAGACGCTGACGACGATGCTAGGCGTCTCACGTAGTGCCTCAAACCAATTGAATTTTGATGGCTATCCTCCATTTGCCATTCTCAAATTGAGCATTTCCCGTTCCCCAACTCCTATTCCCCGTCCCCCGTTCCTCCAGTTGCTGTTCCCATTGTGTGGTGTCTGCGGCAGCTGTACATCATAGAGGCGGAGGCGGTGATGGAGACGGACTCTGACAACTTAATCAAATCGGCAAACGGATATATGGCAGACAGTTTTTATTTCCATAACTCCAGCTGTGACAATGCCCCAACCGACCGGCCGAACGACCAACCGACCGCCATAAAACTCCAATTGATATGCCCTGCATGATGTCTAGGCGCAGAAATCAAAATACGCATAAATTTCATCTTTCCATGTCGCACGTCCCATGTCCCATGTCCTGGACAGGACAGGACAGGACAGGACAAAGAGCTTTGTCTGCCTGATTGCAACAATAATGAGCGGAAATCGCACTAACAGCAACGCGACAAGGAGCCAGGCCAGCCACATACTGGCAGAACAATACAAGTGGGAAACCCTGCGACACGTCCACGCCCCGCCATGACACTCCAATCGTGTCTTGCCCTGCCCTGTCCTGTACATTCCATTTACTCTGCTCCAAGCCATCTCCAGTGCTGGTCCCTAGCCCTAGCTCCGACTTGGCTCCAACTACTTCTCTCGGGGACTCCGACTCCGACTCCATCTTCAGCTGTTGTCTGTTGTCGCTTCAAATCATTGGGCATCGGCTCTGCTCTTGGTCGTTGTCCATGTGCCGCCGCTTCGTGGGTTGTTCGCCACTCGCGAGCGTGCGAGAAATAAATGTCGAGTATGTAAATAGTTTGCTCAAATGTGGCACAGTGGCACGAGGCTCATTCAAAAGGGGATGATCGGTGAAAGTTCAAGTTAACTATAGTTAACTATAGGATGTTATCATCATTATCAAAGATTATTCTTTATTTCTATTTCTATTGGGAATGCATTCACTTTCACAAGATCTTTAAAATTATATGCTTATATTTTCCTATAAATTCAATTTATCTAATTCTGTTAGTTCTTCGATCATATGCATTTGCATTATCGTATATATTATCGTATATTTGTATGTTCTTTGGATGATTTTCATTTTGCTGAAAAGTGCCACTGTGCCTTGGGGCCAAAACAATGTTTTGATGAGGCCGAAGTCCCATTCTGATGGGATGCTGCCGCTGCCGCTGCTGCTGCCGCTACTGGAGTGGCGTAGAGATGGGATGGGGGAATAGTGGAATGGGGGGGTGGGGGCACTAGTGATGTACTGGAACTGGGCCCATTGTTGATGCTCTTTTGGGGCTGGCCACAGATTGTTGCAACTGCCACAGCAAACGCGAGCGTCTCGCCGCCACGTCCATTGTTGTTTACGGCCGCCGAATGCAGCCGTGGAGTGGCAGAACAGTACCCCGTACCCCGTACCCCATGCCTCCCCCCTTATAGCACCCCATTGCCTCTCCGTCCACCGGAAGTGTGCGTGTCTCGCGAGCGAGTGGGGCAGGCAGCAAGCGAGCGAGACAGAGCAGCCCCAACGCCAGAGAGAATGCTGCCACTTCTGCTGCGACGCTGCCTTCTGCCTGCTGCCCAAAAATTTGTTGGCAGCGCCGAGATCTCTGCCGGAGTGTGCTCTCTGTGTTTCTCTCTCTCTCTTTCCCTCTCTCTATCTCTTTATCTCTATATCTGTCTGGTATGGTGTGTGCTGTGCTCTGCTCTGCTCGATTCTGGCCTGGTCCGTTCGCATGGTCGCGGGCCTGGCTTCTTGCCGGCTGCCCGCCAGTGTCTGTTGCGTTGGCAAAGTGAACACGCGCGCGTCTCTCCTGTTCCTTTTGTTCCCACCGCTCACCGCTCACCGTGCACCGTTCACCGTTCACCGGCTCTGCTCCGTCTCCGGCTACGCGACTGACTGCTTTCTCCGTTGATCTCCAAAAGAAACGGGCTAACACCAGAGAGGCATTCGAGTCGCAAAATCATACACGGGATCATACACCAATTTCCCGCATATACGAGAATTTTTTTTGTTTTTTTTTGTGCCTCTGTGTTGTATCGAAAGATGTGAGAGCAGGAGTCCCGTAGTCCGGATGAGGGAGTGCTCGACCATGTCGGACACGTGACACGCGCCTGTCCCGCGCGATAGCCCACAACAAAAATCAGAACAAGTAAAATCGTAAGGGACTCCAGACATCCTCCAGTGCAAGTGTTTTTCTATATTTTCACACAATCAAAAACAAAACAGAAGGCCGATCCGTTCCGATCAGATCCAATCCGATTGAATCGCTGTGAATGCAGTTTTCGGGTGTGGGGAAGAGTAATATGTGTACATATGTACGTGTAGAATGCGATTGGTATTATTGTGTGCCCACACACAGTATTTATATATGAATGCAAAATACCGTATATATCGCACATACATATATATATATGTAGTATTTCTGTTCGAGTATATATACATATGTTTGCCAGGGTGTGGGGGGGGCCACCGCTTCATCATAATCAACTTTTACAAAGTAAATAAACTAAAAGCGAACCCCAGTCGAATGGAACTGCCCCGGGGGCCATGTGTTCTGACCAGAAGAGGCCCGAAAGAAACCGAACCGAACCCCGATCCCCGAACACCGATCCCCTGTATGATCCGACAGGCAGGCGGGCGGGCAGGCACATCTGAGAAATTTTACAATTAAAATTTGCAAATATTATGGATGACCAGCAGCGGGAATGGACCGGGAGGGGTACGGGCACCGAACATTTCTGACTGTTCAATCACCCGCAATCATCACTCGGCCCTAGACCTGGTCACGCCTACTACTTCCTTCTCACAGCCTCAGAGTCTCTCTCTCTCTCTCTCTCTGCCTCTGTCTGTATCTTTCTCACCAAAAGAAAAACGAAAATTCGGAAAAAAGAATCGTGTTTTTACGTACACGAATTTTAATTTTTCATTTTATTTTTATATTTTATACGACGCTCAACGTCGACGTCGGCGGCATCGGAGGCGTCGGCGACGTCGGCGTCTCTGCCAAAAGAGATGCGCGAGATTTTTGTTGTTTCCATATCATTCACACATTGTTTGGAATGATATATTAAGTTTTATCATCCCCTTGTTTGTAGTATCATCGAGAGTGTTTCGTTCTTCCTCTATTTTCTCTACCCTCAACTTTCCATTTATTTATTTATTCAAATATAAAAAAAGAAATATACCAGAAGAGTTGAGGGAAAGCGGTCGAATCCTAATGGAGATCTATGGGGGATACGAAATGAATGGAAACGATGGATGGAAATATCTCAATCAAGAATCTGAATGGAATCGTACGAAACAGTTTGAATGAATGAATCGAAACGGAATTGGAATCGGAATCGAATTTGAATTCCATGTCTGTGGGGATGTTCCTGAATTATACAGTTTCAATCCCTATATCATATATCCCTGGGTTCTTTATTAAGTTACTAAATATACCTTTTGTAATGCTCTATATATTCCTCATTTTTATATGAATGGACACTACATATGAATGTACATCCGGGTATATCCGGGTCTTAGATGCTGCGCTTAGGAAATACTGTTAAGACCAACCAAAAGATAGCAAGATAAAAAGATCTTAAGGGATCGTTCTGTCTACGTTATTCAGGCCATATTCATCTGAAAAAATAACCGAGCAGTGACAGCATTTTCGGGGAAGTTGGGAAACATTTAAGTCGGCCCAAAATGTGCAATCGAAAAATAGGGATCTCCCATTGATCTCCATTGATCCCTTCAGCTGTACAAATATGAAATATTCATAATTTTGAAATATATGTATGTGCACACATATTTTGTAATACTTTTGTGGCAGTGACAATTCCATGTGGCACAGAGCACACAGCACATGGCTGAGGGAGGCACAACAAACCGCAGATAACTTACCAAAAGTGAATTGAACTTTTGAGTTCTTTGCGCTATTGACTCTGAAAGTATTGAAATCAAATTGAATTTGATTTCGATTTGGATTGGGATTTGGATTCCCCTTCTGGGGGCCAGCAGAGACTTCAAAGTGCGCTGTGGCCTCTTTTGATCGTATCTGGAGAGGGGAGAATGTTTTTGTTAGACATACTGCCTGCCAGCCTGCCTGCCTGCATTGGAAAGTGACTTCGACTTCGATTTTAGTTCATTTGCGAAACATTCAAATTAATTTTAAATTCTATGCTTCGCGAGATCCATCCCCTCCGAACATGTTTTTAGGGTTTTTCGCCAGGCCCGCAGCTTGGCTGATTTTTTTTGGTTTTTCCGGTGAGTCTTGAGGTTTTATTGTTCCATTGCTCATTGGCCGGCGAGGAAAACCCAATTAGTCATTTCCTCCCAAAACAGCCTCTGGCCGCCGCCACCGCCACAGATGATGCTTGCCATCTCTTTGTTTAACTTTCTCCTGATTTTATTTAAATTATTTGTCAACACACAAAAATCTCACACAACACAAAATAATTATAGACAAAAGAAATTATAAAATTAGCCAGGGATCGGTGAGGGAGGAGGGGTGTGTGTGAGGTCTTACTCGGGGCACGCGCTGGGAAAACAAATGAAAAGTTTTCATTTCGGGGGGGGGGGGGGGGGGGGGGGGGGGGGGGGTTTTCCCCATCCCCAGAATGCATCGCTTTCCCGATTTCGGGGGGCTATTATCTCTAGAGCATGCCTGGCATATTTCACAATGCCGAGCAACCAAATATTTTCGTTGAAATGTCAAGTGCAGGCAGGAAGGCACAGGCCCCAGGCCACAGGCAGGGGAATAGTATTCGTGTGTGTGTGTGTGTGTGTGTATGTTTTTTATAAACAAATCTGAGACCGGTCTGGATTACGAAATAGATTAACGATTTAACTTGCCTTGGCCCGAGATCCAGAGAGATCTTTTGGTGTTGCTGCTGCTGCTGATAGTCAGCCTTCGCCTTTGACTCTCGCTGACTGCCAGGCAACGTGTGCGTATACGCAATTTTTGGCCAGCTTTTTCCCCATCTTCGATTGGGTACCCTACTCTTTGCAGAGGATCTTGTGCTTTTGAGCAGACGTTTGCCACCACACAATAAATAAACAAATATATCGTATGTACATATACACTCTGTACCGACGAGTCGATTCACTCACAGGAGACGGGCCTACGTCTACGTCTACCCTTAGTCTACCCTTCGTCTACCCTTACCCTATATCAGAATCGATGTGAAAGTGTATTAGAAGCTTCGGCCCCTGAGGACAGACTTCCTTCCCTTCATGTTAGCGTTCGCGTTCCCGTTCGATTCTTTTCGCTTTCGATGATGGTTTTTCGTTTCTTCCCCCCGCCCTTCCCATTTTATTATCGGCAACTCGGCGGGGAAATTTGTTTATAAACATTGCAATTTTAAAATGTACAGTTCATTTGGAAACTGTTCCTCCTGATCGGACTTTCTGTTGTATTCGTATTTGTATTTGTATTTTTCGCCTCTACGTCAGTCAGCATAAGTTTATTAACATATGTGGCACGCAACGCGGAGTATGGGGCACGGGGCAGGGGGCACTGGCCTTAGGGATGAGGCAGGGCCATTTAATGCCACATTTTATTTATATGCTCGAAGCGCTTTTTATTTGTTTTGTTTCTTTACGAAATTTCAATGCTGTCGAGCATACAAAAAGCAAAAAGCAAAAAAAAAAACTATACCGCGCGTCAAATAAATATTACCCCATCGGGCGAAAAAAGCAGGCTAAACGTGGCAGTACTCGAAAAACGTCTGCGAAATCGGTTTACACTTTGCGAAAGATTTGTGAAAATATAGAAAAATATGAGCACGCCGCGTCCCCATTGGGTTATGGCAATCGAATTGTTAACCAATCCAACCATTTTCTGGAGCAGTTGATGCCGAAGAAGATTCCGATAAGAGCCAAAATTAAACTGATACCAGAAGCAAGATTCAAATGTGAGAGAGGAGACAAAGAGGGAAGCAAGCTGTACGGGAAACAGGAACAGGAACGGGAAACGGAACGGATCGGATCCAAAGATGCCCAGTTCTGTGACAGTGAAGCGCATAACGAACACGTCTCCGACCGAACAGTTTCAGTTTCAGTTGCAGTTCCAGTACCAGTTCGAACACCGGTTCCGGCTCGAATCAGACACGGCTGGAGCTGCTTGCTTGGATGCTAGTCGATCGATAGCGATAACGATACCGATACTGATGACTGATGAGCCGATAATGGGCCTGCCGCGAAAGAGAAAGAACAGCCAGAACAGACACAGCCAGAGTGCACAGCCAGTCGATAGCAAGACGCAAACGACACAAGAAACCAAGACGATAACAACAAACACGATAGCGATACTCTGATAGCGAACGATCTATCGAAAGAGAGAGAGAGAGGGAGAGAGGGAGAGGGAGAGAGAGCAGATAAGCAAGAAGCGAGTGAAGCGAGAGGAGGAGAGTGAGACCCAACCGCGATCGCTAGCCTCTGCCCCCACAAACCATGTTAGATATATTTCGTGGATTGAAAAACCTTGTAAAGGTCAGTCACGTTAAAACCGATTCGATAGTATTCCGCCTGCACTACTCAATATCTGTGATGATTCTGATGTCATTCTCGCTAATTATAACCACACGCCAGTATGTGGGCAACCCCATCGATTGTGTGCACACCAAAGATATTCCAGAGGATGTGCTCAACACCTACTGCTGGATCCAGTCAACGTATACGCTCAAGAGCCTCTTTCTCAAAAAGCAGGGCGTCTCCGTGCCCTATCCGGGCATTGGCAACTCCGATGGCGATGCATCCGATAAAAAGCACTACAAATACTATCAGTGGGTGTGCTTTTGCCTATTCTTTCAGGTGAGCAATTGCGTTTTCTTCCGTTTTGGGTGCCTCATCAACAGCCTCAGTAGATAATCGATAAATCGATAAACATTCAGCTAAGCTAATCAGCTTCCCCACAAATATGGCTTTATCTAATTCGTTTCATTCCAGATAAAAGTTTCAACCCAAATAGTCGGCTCTTTGAGCTGCTTTATCATTTTTGAAAAATATCCGTAATAATTCCATGGCATCCATTGTGGAAAATGCTCATTTATTAAAGATTTCATACATTTATGAGTCAAATAAAAACGCCTCAAAGTTGCGCCTGCGCACCGTACCATCCACAAATCCATAGATCCATAAATCCACAAATCAGTCTATAGTTATTTGGGGCGTTGAATGATTTGATGGATTAAGTAATTAAGCGATTTTTCACTGAGAGCGACCCATTGAGATGTAGCTATAGTATATATAGTATATAGAATATATATGTATAGGGCACCACCCACACATGCTCCCTCTCACACATGGATACTACGTATTTCTTTTCAATACAACATTTCAATTTCCAAATATTTGTTCCACTTTTTGTTCGGTGTTTTGCGGTGTTGGCCTTTTGAAACGGCCAAACAATTTTTGTGGGCCAAATGAAAATGTTTAAGTATTGTATTTTCATTTTGTTATTGTTGCCGAGCATCTCACTTGGGGCAGACACAAGGCCAACGGCATTTGGTAGCATCAGCTTGGCAGCATGGAACCCCATGATAGTGCGAGGCCGTGACGTAGATGGCCGGCCTGAAAGAGGCAAGTGATAGATGAATGTCCATTAATTTATTGTATATCGATGGGCAATATGAACAGCAGAGCAGCAGAACAGCCCTTCCTTTGGGGCATTAATGTACCCCAGAAAGAAACACCATTGTGGATACATCTATGAGTATATTGAATATAATTAAATAATTAATTGAATAATCTTCGGAATAATTGGCATTATTCCACTCTTCATCTAGCTATCCCCTCTAGCAAAGAGCTCCCCGCACCCTACCTTCCCTCCCCCTCACTCTCTCACCTCTCTTTCCACCTGTCCCATGTCCTCCTGTTCCATCCCCAAACTGTCATCGCTAATTGCTGGCACCGCTTAAAGGAGATTGATTGTGTCATGGATGCCATTTTAGCCATCCCCATTCCCATTCCCATCTTCCGACAACGGTAACGTCGCTCCTGCCCATATGGCCCATCTATACGATATGGTTTAGGTACGAGTATATATATGTATATATGTATACATATATAGATGAAAATATACATGTAGATGCGATGCCGCTGCTGCTGCTGCTGCTGTGCGACGATTACACAATATATCTTCCCGCTAACAATGTACAAATATTAAATGTATATTTTTATCACACTTTTTGTCGAGCGTGTCCCCCTCATGGGAGTGGAGTGTGGGGAGTGTGTCTGTGGGGGAAGGGGAGGGGCTACGTTTCTCGGTTAGTGTCACAGAGCGATTATAGAGACGTTCTAGTCACCCAAATTCCTATAAATACATTTATTATGGTATTCTCCCTGCTTAATGACGCGTAGACGCGTTTCTATAATTTACACTTTCCCCTAGCCCTAATTTTTGTTGTCTACAGTGCCCTGCCCTCCCCTGCCCTCCCCTGCCCTCCCTTGCCCTGCCCTACCCCGCCCTGCTCTGTTCTGTTCTGCTCTCAGGCGATTTATTAATAACAAAAACGAATAAAAAATGCCGCCGATCGTCGATCACTGATTGGTGGGAGAGGAGGAGGGGGCGTCAGAGCCGGCAGAGGAACACCTCATATGATTTAATCATATGAAACGATCATATACATATGTATGTATGTATATATATGTATATACATAGTGTATAAGAGAATCGTTAAAATTCAATGGTCAATAGCACCTGGATCAATTAACGTGCCAGAGGATCGATCGATCGATTGAATGGGATATCTGGAAGAGGAGTGGGCGGAGTGGGTGGCATCGATCAGCTAATGGCCAGATCCGTCATTAAGTTAGACAATGCAGCAATAAAATGGAAAAGCCTTAGCCATCAATTTCCATTCCCATACGTTTCGATCCCATGCCATCGATCAGGCATTTCCCTCAGATATGTCAAAAATTGGCATTTCTCCTCCACGATGGCAACAGCGCCTGCCTCTCCTGCCTCCTGCCTGCTGCCTCCTGCTTACTGCTTTCTGTTTCTGCTGCTGCTGCTGCTGCTTTTGCTGCTTGCCGGGACGTCTAGATATTTATTGAAAAGGCGCAGACAAACATAAAAGTGAAATAATATTTCTGGCCAGATGCCAGGGAATTGCTGAAACAAAAAGCCATGGATATGCTAACAGGAATGAGTATGGATATGGGAATGGGACTGCGATCGGGAACAGGAACGGGAAAGGGATGGGGAACGGGAACGGGAACATCCATAGGCAATATGGCCAGAGGGAGCGGGAAGTTGAGATCGTTAGGGGGTGGCATATGGAGGATAAAGTCAGACGGACGTCTTCCCATCTGAGCAGCAGAGAGTTGGGGCTCCGTCGGCTGCCTGGACTGGCCTGGTCTGGTCTGGTCTGGTCTGCCTGTTTATATTTGACTTATGTGTGTGTATTTTTGTCCTCTCTGGGGTCTAGGTGGGTGGGGGTGGATAGAAGCTTTATTCAATTTGGGTGGGAGTTTCGTTCAGTTAGCGGCGCAGTCGCAGTGACAGCTCGAATCAGACGGGATCAAACACTTCCCAGTCGAAAATTTAGACGAACATCTCTAGAAACAGTGTGGAGTCAAGAATGAGTGGCAATAGGAGTGTGTAGATTTCCAAATAATTCCTAAAGACTCCATTAATGAAGATGTGTTCCATAGCAAACGTAGTATTAGTATTCTATTAACAACAATCTCCCTCTCTCTCTTTAGTGGGTCCAGAAAGTATAGCCACCAAGTAGATTCCAAACATTTGTAGAACCCAATTGAATACTTAAATAACAAATAAATAAATGGCATTTTTCCCACTATGCGAGACCACTGTGCCTGGAATGATTTCTGTTTGCCATGGACATGGACATGGACTTTGGCTTTCTCTTGACTTGTGCATTTTCCTTTTCCTTTTTTTCTCTGATTGTGGGCTGTTGCATCTGCTTCCATTGCTGCCACTATGCTGTTGCATTTATGGGATGCTTTTGTGGCAATTTGAACGCGTGCCAAATGGCTTTCTACACACGCACGCACACGGGCCTGAGGGTGCGAGGGCGACGGCGAGGGCGAGGGCGAGGACGAGGCCTAGGGACATGGAGGCCACCCTTCTACTCTGCTGTTTTCTCTTCCTCAATTTGCTCGGTCTGTCGTCGGGGAAATGCAATTTCCCAGAAGAGGAAGAAGAAGAGGAATGAAAGAAAAGGGCAGACGCAGACGAAGACGCAGAAGCAGATGATGGCGAAGGCAACGATGATATGATGATGGAGGCCAAAGAAAATCAAACGCATCATTGGACTTCCGGCAAGGCGTGGCGGGGGCAGCGGGCACGGGGCTTTTGCATGAGTTCTCTGTGTGTGTGTGTGTGTGTGTGTGTGTGTGTGTGTGTGCGAGTGGCACGATACAATGCCGTCATTGGAAGCGATACAAAGTTCCGCAGATGTTTGGGACCGGCCAACCAATTAGACTCGCCGCATTCCGAACGACAATGGCAAATAATTTGGAATTCTCTATTGTTGCAACAGCAGAGCTCCTCTCCACTCTCCACCCTCCCCTCCACCATTAGGCGGAAATGAATGCAAAGTAGGAGGGTGGTAGGGAGCACCGTGGAAGCGCGTGCGGTTACGTTTGGGGTGCAAATATTTTTGTGTGCTTCTGCCAAAAGCTGACGGACAGCCGCCAGTCGGGCGCCCACTAAACAAACTGAACTCTCACCTCGCTTCAAGGCTCCACTAAGCCCCCGACGAATGGAATGGGCCAGACAACATATCCAGGGGGATTACCACCTGCCAGCGCGGAAGATCTCTCCCAGATGCCACTGGGCGACATGTGGAGATCTGCCAAAGCAAACAGACAGACGGACACACAATTTACGCAATTTCTCAGCCCACCGCAGCATAGTCGGGGATCAGTGAATCTCCGAATCTCTGAATCTGCGGCTAATTTACGATACAAGTTATTATTAATTTGTCATCGGGTCGGGGGGCAGCTATACCCCAGCTATAGTCCCCGAAACAACAAAACCTATGTAGATCCCACCGATAATTAAGAAAGAATTCTTGGACGGCATGTCTGCTGTTGTCTGCTGTTGTCTGATGCCCGATGTGGCCCGATATTGTCCGATAGATATTGTGGTAGGTAAACCCCCTGTCTAACTGACTGCTCTTAATGGCTCATGGCTAATTGACATGGCTATAAATAGGGACCCGGCCCGGCACGGTCCGCGATGGAATTAGTAAAGACAATAAAGACAACGCAAAGGGAAGGTCAGCCCCAGCCCCAGCCCCACCCCCACTATCAAAGCACGCATCTGCACTGGCTAATGCCTTTGGCATTGTTTAACTGGAATCACCCGATGAGGAGTCCACCCTCGTCCCTCGTCCCTCGTCCAGTCTCGTCTTTCGCTCAACAACAGCTGGCAAATGTCACTTGTCAGGGATTTTTGTTTGTTTTTACGACAGTTCCAATGCGACAACACGCCCACGTTCGCCCACGGAACTCACCTTTGCAGATCTATTCTCACTCACTATCTCGTACCTCTCTACTCGTACAATATACACATATATATCTTCTATGTATTCTATATGTTTTATATCATCTGTATGTGTATTTTTTTGCAGGCAATCTTATTTTATACACCAAGATGGCTGTGGAAATCTTGGGAGGGTGGCAAGATTCATGCGCTCATCATGGACTTAGACATAGGCATTTGTTCCGAAGCCGAGAAAAAACAAAAAAAGAAATTACTTTTAGATTATTTGTGGGAAAATTTAAGGTAAGTACACAAAAAAGTTATAAGACTGTTTAAAGGCTCCTCAAGTTTCTTTAGCCTTTAAATATACTAACAGTCACCACTGTGCTGGTGTCATACTTTGTCCATAGCACCAATCGGCAATTTCGTACAAATTCCCAAAAGAATTCCCAAAGAAAATTCCATGAAAATGCTAATATATTGCTGACATTTCCCTAACCAGCACTTTCCTAGAAACTCCCAGTAATCTGCCAGATAATTAACGAATTCGAGTGTGACTCACCCAAAAAGACAAAGGAAACTTAAACAACATTCGGATTTGGCATTCGGATATATTTATTTACAAAGAAAGCAAATACCATTCACTGATTCACTTCTTATTGTCTGTCCCTTTCGTTTTTCTTTTCCCTCTCCTCCCTTCTCCTTTTCCAGATATCACAATTGGTGGGCGTACAGATATTACGTGTGTGAGCTGCTCGCCCTTATAAATGTGATAGGTGAGTAGCAGTGCAGCACCCAGAACTGCAGTCCAGTCCAGTCCAGTCGTGGATGGATTGAATGGATGGATGGATGGATGGACAGATGATCGGATGTACGGATGGATGGACGGATGGACGGATGATCTACTGGGATCTACTTAGACCCATTCAGATCTGATCTGCTGATCCTTATGTTGGACCAGATCTGATTGGGTCCGCCAATGTGTGTGTCTGATGGATGTTCCAATGCCTCTGATCTGTCTACTATAACTATTCACACGCCTCCGATCTGGCTAGATCTACTCATATCTGATTTGAGTAGATTTATACAGATCTAATCAGCTCTCTCGTTTGTCCGTCGATCGGTCTGGAATGGTCTTGGGCTGCTCACATGTGTTCCATGAATCCACGAATCAGAGCTAATTAGGTTCCCCAAAATGGGGTGACGATGTTCCAATGATGTTCCAATGAATCTGCCCTGCTCTCTCGACCTGATCTGATTTGATCTGATCTCAATTGGGATGCCAGGTGCCCATGCTCGTGCCAGTGCCAGTGCCCGATGGCAACTTTAGTAAACAAATGTTTCGGGGCTAACACTACAGAGACTCTCCTCTCTACTCTCCTCTACTCTCTCGCACGTTCCGATTTCGATATTCTTTCTGCCGAAAAATCAATGACGAATTTTTATCGACTGACCGCACCGTAGCCGCGAATCAAAATAAACACAGATACATCGACAGATACAGATGCAGATACATCTACATTTATATCTACATCTACAGATGCAGTGTATCCCGTACTTCTTTCTGTATTCTGTATTTTACCTCGTGGCTCGGTTCTCGGGGCGCACGCTCTCTGAAATCCGAAATCTGACAAAATAATGAGCTGTCAGAAAACATGGGAAATAAACAATAATAATGCGGATAATGCGGCTTACCCCGCCCACATGCCTTCATCCCACAAGCCAAACACAAAATGGCTGACATCGCCCATCGGCAATGGGCCTCTGAGATTAAATTGAGAAACGCACTGCCTAATTGGTCTGTGATGTGACGGCTGTAGGGGGGGACGCGGGGTTGATGGATTTGCCACAGCCAGTACCCGGATATACGGGGGTCTAGCTGGCCAATCATCCATATACATATCAGATTGGATCGGAGCTAGGGCTGGGATTCTACTGAGAAAGCACTAGAAGATACAATTTGAAGCTGGTACACAACTGAATAATGTCAGCAAATATCTAAAATTAATCTATTTTGAAATGCTATTAAAACTTTCGAAATGTCCCACTCAAAACCGCAAGCAATGAAATATAAATTTCTAATGGCTGCTGCATCGCCCAGTCTTCGCTAGTAAAGTCTTGGATATGTTCAATAATTTCAAATAAATAAATTCAGAAAAGAACGCAGAGATTTGCTTGTTCATTGAACTTCCGCCACGAGTGCAGCCACCTTCAGATAATAGCCCCTAATTAACCCGAAAAATTAAACAATTCAACAATATATATCGCCCCCCACCAAAAACCATTGCGGTTTACGCGTAGATATGTATCCGTATCTTGCATTTGTAATTAATTGGGTGATGGGTGTGGGTATGGCCAAAGGTGGGGTAAAGTTCGAGTACCTTGACTCAGTATCGAATCGTTAACAATCGCTGATCCGTCAGCCAAACGATCGTGTCCATGTGGCTTGCATCGATTATAGGCACGGGTATGGGTATGGATTCGCTGGCACCATGTGCATTCAGCCGAAATCGAAATCGAAATCCAAATCAATCCAATTAACAAATTGTTAACACAAAGCCTTGGGTGGGGAGATCATCAATTACTTACCCAAGAAATGTCCGAGGGCAGAACGAAACCGAACGAAACCGAACGAAACGAAGAGTGTTAGAGATTCTAGAGGATCTAAATTCTGTTTGTGTTTCTTTGCAGGTCAAATGTTTCTTATGAATCGATTTTTCGATGGCGAATTTATGACATTTGGCCTGGATGTGATAGATTATATGGAGACCGATCAAGAAGACCGCATGGATCCTATGATTTACATTTTTCCCAGAATGACCAAATGTACATTTTTTAAATATGGTTCAAGTGGGGAGGTGAGTCGCGAAAATAGTAACTTCAACTCTTTTTGCGGCCATTAATGTGCGATTTCGATTGCAATTGCGATTGCAATCTGTTCTTTATTTTTTTTGATTTTAGGTGGAGAAACACGACGCCATTTGCATTTTACCATTAAATGTTGTTAACGAGAAGATTTACATTTTCCTTTGGTTTTGGTTTATCTTATTAACGTTTCTCACAATGTTAACGCTAATATACAGGGTGGTTATTATATTCTCGCCTCGAATGAGGGTCTACTTATTTCGTATGCGATTTAGGTGAGTCCATCTATATCAGGTACATCCTGTGGGGATATTGCTATTTCAATTTGCTATTTCCATTTACAGGTTAGTGCGTCGTGACGCTATTGAAATAATCGTTCGTCGTTCGAAGATGGGCGATTGGTTTTTGTTGTATTTACTAGGTGAAAACATAGATACAGTTATATTTCGTGATGTTGTACAGGACTTAGCGAATCGATTAGGACATAACCAACACCACAGGGTGCCTGGACTGAAAGGTGAAATACAGGATGCATGATATTGGGAGTATTAGAAACAATACAAAATGCAATTTGTCGTCTCCAACTGAAAACCATCAAAAAAAGTAACTAAACAAACTTACCAAAAAAAATGAAGAAAACAACTGCAAAAACCACAAGAAAAAAAAAACACCACACCCAGCAGCAGCAGCAGCCACAGCCACAGAAAGTACAACCATCACAGCAGCAGCCGCTTCATGAAAAAAGTTCAAAAAACACAAAGTTCACAAAAAAATGTCTAAAAACGTATCTTCAAAAAATACAACCAAAAAAACTATCGTCAGTGCAGTAGCAGTCGCAGTCGCAGTCATACATTTCAACTCAACTCAACTCACATCAGATATCAGATCGGAGAGGAGCTGAGCAGCAGGACGGAGCAGAACGCAGAACGCAGAACGCAGTACAGATAGTCGATAGTAAGACCAATAACGATAACGATAACACACCACCACCACCACCACTACAAGGAAGCGAAGCGGACTCAACTGTACCAAAAGTGCGAGCAGAGGCAAAAGCAGAAGCAGAAGCAGAACATTCAAGAGCAATAGCAAGAATGAAAAACAAACAGCAACAGCAACAAAAAGAAGAGTCGCCAGATCATCAGAGATCGGCGATCAGTCAGTCAGTCAGTCAGTCAAGGATGGAAAAAGCCAGGATGGAAAGGAGTGGATCGGGGACTGCCATTTGGGCGGTTGCCCCGGGCCGGACAATGCAACCGGATGCACGTAGCGCCTGCGTCCGGTCGCGTGTCACATGGATACAAGTCACAAGAGCGTGCCACAATAAGCTGGCGCGCGCGATTAAATAGAAAAGTTGCCCCAAAGGACAAGTACAAGGAGTGTGTGCGGCCAAGGACATGGACAGACGAGAAGGAAACGGAGAAATGGAGAAATGGGGAAATGGGTGTTAGCACAGTGCTCTCGCTCTCGCTCTGTCTCTCTCAGAGCATCTCAATCTCACCCACACAGACACAAGCACACAGACATCACAAGGCATCAATCATACGCCCCGTAGAAGACACAGATACACACACACACACACGGACACACTCACAGACACACACACACAAAAGCACATCGCACTTTGCTTGTCATGCAGCAGTAACTAAACCAAACATCAACTAAGTCGAGACGACGCCCGCGGAAAATTGCATTTCTGTATTAACCCCAATATAAAATAAGAGGAGCTCCCAAAGGAGGCTCCACAAAAAGAACATCGAAGCATCGAAGAGAAAGGAAAGAAAACACCTACAACAACAACAACAACAACAAAAGTCACCACGATGCGCGAAATACTGTAGCAAAAACAACAAAAACGAGAGGCGGAGAAGGAGAAAGAGACGAACGAAGGAGTAGGAGTAGGAGTGGGAGGAGGAGGAGAAAGCAAATCTCTACCGGAAAATAGAATCTCAGCCATACCGCAACATACAGTGGAACGTGGCAGCGAGAGAACGGGCGGCGGAATACTCGTAGGAAGCGGAATAAAAGCGAATAGCGGAAGGCGGAAGGCGGAAGGCGAAAGGCGGAAGAAGTAAAAGTTTAATTAAATTAAATTAAATTCAATTCAATTAAATTACTTATTACAATGATATCTTGAAGTGTTCATGTATTCGAATGTAGGTTAACTAAGTCAAGCATACAAAACAATATGTAATTCTATGCATAGTATGTATATGGATCCATATATATATATATTATATATATATTGATAACAAGTTTTTTTTTTCTAACTCTAAGCATTTGTATTACCCGCTAAACAAATGAACAAACAAAAACAAAAACAAAACCACAAACAAATGAAATGAAAAACAAACCAAAAAAAAAAAACCTACAACAAAAAAAAAATACCAAAAAATGAAAACCGAAAACAGAATTTTTTGTATACAAATGGGGTGAAAAAAAACACACACAAAACACAAAAACAAAAAAAAAAAAAACAAAAAACAATGAGCAGATAAAAGATAAACCAAACGAACAAAAAATATCAGTAAATATCAAGAAAGGGTTCAGTGCAATGGAAAAGGGAGAAAAAGAAGAAAGAAAAAAAAGCAACTGAGAAAATACCATGAAATAAGCATTAATACCGAAAGAAAAAACCGAACAAGAAAATAAAACAAAAAGTACACTTACATAATTTAATTAGATCGAAACTTTAGCGCGCATCATTATACATACATACATACATACATAAAAACATACAAAAACACATACATACATATAACCGAAACAACAGACAGACCGAAACTCAGATACAGATACAGATACAGACACACAGACGGAGACACACTCATGGAGTAATATTTTCAACTTATAAAAAGAGAAGACAAAAGATGTTCATGCATACAACACACACACACACACACACACACACACACACACAGAGAAACAAACACAGACACACACATAGTATATAAATCAAATATATGTAATATTATCGATCATTCAGCAAAAATGAGAGCAGCAAACATTCACAGCATAAATAAATTATCTCAACTAATAATAGAGCATACTCAGATAATTCTCTCTCTCTCTCTCTCTATGAAAATATGCCTAATACTCAACCGCAACCACAAGAAAAAACCAAAAAAGGAAACAAAAACACAAAAAAAAAAAGAAATGGATAATGCTTTGCCATATAAATCAATTGTAATCATAATGATAAAATAATTAATATTAATAATATGGATGATATTTCAGACGTTTTTTTTCGAAAATTCCTTCCTCACACAAATACAAATTCAAAGTCAAAGGCATTGCAGGCAGCAGCTCCAGTTACCACCCGATCTACCACCCCGCGCCCAGAAATACACACACACACACACATACTAACGAAGGCTTAGAGCCTTAGACATCAACCCACAACCACAGCCACAGCCACATACCATGTACCATGTACATTCGTACTCGTAGATTCATCCACTTCACATAGGAACTCGTTTCGATTCGTTTCGATTCGAATTCATAATGTGCTGCAAATTGTAATATCCGTCCAAGAAACCTCTTTGAAGCGCACTCTTTGAGTTCAGGAAATTCTCCTGTCTGTCCATCTGTCATCTATCATCTCTATCTCGATTCATTTCATTGCTTGCTTTCCAATTAGTGTTGCGTTTTCCAATTAAACCAAATACCAAAGTGAAAAGGACCAATTCAACCAAGTCACCAATGACTCAAGAGTTTTCCATTTGCTCCACAAAATCTCCCTTACTGTCAATATCAATGTCACTATCACCACTATCGAAACCACTTTTATCTCTCTCTCTGAAAAGGACGACCAATGACGAACCAGACACAGCCAGACAAAGCCAAGCAAATAATGCAAAATGTCACTGCCAACAGAAATTATTCAAAAATCAAATTCAAATTAAAATAGTAACAAAAAAAAAATCATACATAGGGTTGGCTAAGAAATTTTAAAGGGAGTGGAACAGGGACAGGGACGGGGAGGGGATAGGAACGGGGAAAGCAGCTGCAATGCCACAGACATGAAACAGGAATTGGCCCCAAAATAATATGTTCCTTGTCTCGAATTCTCGAACTCGAAGTCGAACTCAAAATTAGGAATTGCCAATTAATGTGCCCACAAAGGAATTAATCCGCTCACGTTTTTCTTTATTCCGGCAACTATTTCAAAAGTAGATGAATTTTTCTTCTTTCTTTTCGATATTTTCTTTGTTGGTTTTTCTCAAATCACATCACACAGCATACTCAAAGACGCATTCGATTTTAGCCAATGGAAATGTAAGGGAGAGGCGAAAGGAGGTCTTGGATTAGCTCCGAATATCCCTCTAGAGATGCAACGGGGATGGAGATGGGGATAGGGAAAGGGAATGGGATAGGAATGTAGGAGCAGCAGCAGCAGCAGCATTTAGTCGATGCAAAAAAAACAATAATTATAACAATAAATGGTAATAAGTAATTTTAGCGTATTTTTTTTAACAGCTTGTAGCCAACGTAAGTGTACACATAATTGTAGTTCGAAACACTGAACATATGTAAAGTAAATCAACTGAAGAAGCATGGTTTTTTTTTGTCATTTTTGTTTCGAGGTTTAGTATTAGGATTGTAAGCGCAAACACAAACACACACACAGCCACCCACAGAACAGAACAGAACAGACAACAGACACAACACACATACAATAAATCCACACCACACACACACTCACACTGAAATGGTAAACGAAAAGCAAAAAGCAAAGAACGTACTTGTATAAATATCGTGGGAGATGAGAGATCGTAAGCTAAAGGATACTTACTCGTAAAATATATATGATATGTATATGTAATTATAGTGGAGGAAGAGGGAGGAAGGAATACCATACCAAAACGTAAGAATATTACAAGGAAATTGCCATTAGTCGATAGTCGATAAAGCGATACATATGTACATACAAGAGTATGTATGTGCATGTATGTATGTATGACCTACTTGTACACACGTACACTATATACACGGATAGGGTTAAAAACACTTAGTTTAGCTCAATCAAGTCAAAGGAATCTCTCGCATCTCGTAACTCCAACAAAAAGCAATTGTAAAATATTTAAACACCCCTACTAGACCCCTGAATCCCCCTGTAACCACGAAGAGATTCAAACCCAAATTGAATCGCATCGGATCGCAACCAAAAACATAAACCCGTGTATGAATTAATCGATCTGGTTAATCGGTTAATCGTGAACCGTCAATCGAAATTCAAATTGAACAAACAAACAAACAAACAAGTGAGGCGACAGTGAAGCAAGACTTTATTTTTCAAAGTATTTGCCGCAATATACAATATACAAAAATACAATACTACTACGTATATATCTAAATGAAAATGAAAATACGAATTGTAATAGCTGAATCTAGGCTCTAAGAAATCTAAGGAAGAACAGAACGGAAAACAGAAAAACAGAGAGAACATTTCATAGATGCAACTCGAAAAGCAATAAGCAGGCAAAGCAGGCGGTAAGGCAACAGGCAACAATATACATATACAAATGTACTATACTGTACAATATGTAAACTTTTCACCACGTTTCACCTCCGGTCAATTCGGTAAATTTCCACACTCCACTGGTCCCCTATTTCACCACAGCAAAAGCGAATTCCACTTCCACGTTCACTCTTCCACTCTCCCACTCTTCCACTCACCCACTCTTTCTCTATTGTTTTCTATAACAGCTGATCTCAGCCAGGATTTCCCCCACAGTTACACAGTTTGTGGTTTTTCTTTTTTGATTCAATTGTTTGTTTGTTTGTTCTGGGCCTGACTTTGGTTTTGTGTAACTTCGGTGTTCAGTGGCTATGTTAAGGTTTTCATTTTGTATCTTCTACCACTCACACACACACACATACACAAACACCCAAACACACACACACACATACTCTTTCATTCATTTGTTCTTTCGGCAATAA
Source organism: Drosophila athabasca (assembly GCA_008121215.1). NCBI lineage: Eukaryota > Metazoa > Arthropoda > Insecta > Diptera > Drosophilidae > Drosophila > Drosophila athabasca. The sequence continues at coordinate 5,038,111 of CM017796.1, read as the reverse complement.
AAACGAAACTTGTATACATATCATTGTTTATTGGGTTTTATTTTTTGGCTCTGGCACAGCTTCAGATCGGAACGAGGCATTGGCAACCCTGCCCACAACCCATATTTTCCAACCCACCACTTCCAATCCCAATTCCAATTCCAAATTCCAATCCCAAATTCAACAACGCTCTCGCACGCGACAAAGAAAGTCAATTTCTCAGCATTCACAGCAAAAGAATCGAAACAAATCGAAGTGGAAATCGAAATAGCAATCGCAATCGAAATGAAATGAACAAAATTAAACGAACAATTAGTGAAAAGCATATTGGTGAAATACTCGTAACTTATATTTTAAATCGAATTAATGAGTGATTAGCGCAATGGTAACGATAAATAACAATAATTTAGTTGAATTCCCTAGCAATTCGAATAGTGACAACTTTTTATTAGACAAAAATAAAAAAGTAAACATTTTTTAATTGTATAATAATCGAAGCAAAATTGTAAAAAGCAAAAAGCAAACAAAAACAAAGAAAAGCATACATACATACATATATACAAAAATTACAAAAATTGAAACTGCCAATTCACATTCTCAGACAGAGTTTTAAGAAGCAAAACCGAATCGAATCGAGCATTAAATTAATAATAATAATGATAAGCAAATATACAATGCATTCAAACGTCAACAACATTCTCGTATGTAAGAAAAACTAAACGAAACCCAAAAGAGAAAATTGCTGAATATATTTCGATAAAACAGAAACAGTGGAGAGTAGGGGAGTGGAGAGAAAGCCGACAAGCAGAATCCAATTATACAGTATACAATGTACAATGTACAACACAATATATTGTATCTAGCATTCGTCTCAACCCGACAAGACCATACTCTACATATTCTTTGAAATTGTTTGACTTTTGCTCTATCTAAAATATGCAGATCCAGATTCCCATTCAGATTGAAGATTCAGATTCAGTTTCAGATTCAGATTCAGTTTTGGTGCAGGCTAATAGGTTTACTTTAGGCATTTAGCGTATATCAATTTATGTGTGTGTGTGTGTGAACAAATAGCAGACAATAATTAGTGGACGGCGTGCAGAGCGGCGGAGTATGAAGCGGAATCGAAATCACTGAAACCCAATGGCAATATCACATACGAGTACGAGTATATCTATGTAGTACTGTGTGTACAACATCTGGCTTTTGTCACATCGGGCACACACTGCACAGGGAATGGAATCAATGGAAAGGAACGGAACGGAATCGGGATGCGCCTAACGCTAAGCCTGATGGGATGAGCTGCTGGCGAGTGACGAGTGAGCGATGGCGGAGCAGATGTATTGTTGTCTTCCAATTTAAAGCCAGTCTAGCATAATTGTTCAGTTCGTTTTAGCGGGTTTTTCTTGGGTTATGGCAGAAGTAGTTCCTAAACGCGGCATTCGAATATCGTAGGAAAAATATCGTAGACTTCAGTTAGAACTAGCACCTAGTCCCCCTCCATCTCCATCTCCTCCCTAATTGATGGGAGGGTCCCTCCACGATTAATTCCCGCTCCTGTACCCACACATCAAATCGTTTTGTTTCGTAGTAAACGGAAAGCAGAACCAGAAACAGAACCAGAAACAGAAACAGAACCAGAAACAGAACCGGAAGCAGAAAGTTCTCGTTAGGAGAAGAGGACAAATTTATTTACTGAATGTGTAGGAAAACTGAACTGCCTTAAAGTGATTTTCAAGTGAAACCAAACGAACAACAAATTGCAACCCTGTACATAGTGCCCCAGTCGATAACGAGATGGTGGAACGAGCCCCAAAATACGGCATACAGAATACGGAAATACCGCAAATACGAAAATACAGAATGCAAAATGCAGGAGGAGACCATTTTTTTTACTAACAACCAAAACCTAGCTACGTATCTACGAGTAAGCCTATCTTTTAAACGACTAAAAAATAAGCTGTAAATACACACACACACAGACACACACGCGCGTATATATACACCCATGCAAACATACTATATATATATATACTATATACAAGCATATACATATAAAAATAACATATAGATACATATAGTACATATATAGTTAAAAGTTTTATAACAAAGCGAAGATGGTAGATGGTGGTAGGGATGGTAAACCAGATGCAGAGCGAAAGCGAACATCTTTAGCAAAATTACACCTAAGTTTTCCAGATTCAGATGACTTTTAAACCAAAAAAAAAACACACACAGAATCGAAAGGATCGAGCAGGAATCCTTCGAGCTGGCAAAAGGCTGGACAAAAGTTAGACAAATGAAAGTGTGGAGGTGTGTAGGAGGAAGGTGCAGTGCAGTGTCGAGAGAGGTGTAGGAGTAGGAGTAGGAATAGAAGTAAAAGTAAAAGTAGGAATAGTAGGAATAGTGGAAATAGTAGGAGTAGGAGGAAGAGCTTTTTGTATTTCGACTTGTTTTCCAGGAGATCCTAAGTTTAGTCAAATAGCGTAATCGTAATGTAAAGATAAACACGAAGAAAACCAAGAAACGAAACGTATGTAAAATAATTGCATAAATAATTTTAAATATATTCGCCGATTGCCTTCAACTAGAGGAATTTTGATTAAACTTGATAACGAATAATAATTATAATTACTAAAGAATAACTATTAATAATTATTAATAATAACAATACAAAATAAAATGCATTGAATATTTCTACAAAAACATGGAATACAAAGCAGATGGGAAAGCGGTTAAAAAGAAACGCAAACAGAAACAGAAAGAAAGTAAACGAAAACGAAAAAGAAAAAGAAGCCGACAGAGAACAAATCTACACAAAAATGAAATTCAAAAAGAACTGAAGTAAAAACAAAGATTTTAAAGCAGTAACAAATGGCAAACAAATAAAACAAACAAACAAACCAAGCATTCGTATTTGTACACTAAAGACCCGATAAAGAGTACGCAACTTATACACGCAATATTAGACTAAAACAAAAAAAAACAGACTTCGAAGAACCGAACCGAACTGACCACAGAACACCCAGGTCAGGCAGCGCCCCAACTCCCCCTTTGCAGCACACTTTGAGTTCTAGTTCCAGATTCCATATTCCAGAATACCCAGCCAGAGAACAGATGGGGATAGGAACAGAAACAGAAACAGATACAGTTACAGTTACTAGGGGGAGGGAGATGTCCTGACGGTCCACTCAAACTTCACGCGAAATATCTCTCGAGATCCTTGTTTTGATTTGAATTTGTTAACTAGAAACACTCGCACATATCCAATTAAAAGACGATTACCATTTTGAAAATCAATCCTAGCCCGATTACTGTCCATTTCCATCTCCAGCTGTCCTTCTTAATATCCTTAATAACGTCCCCCCTAACCAGAAACCAAAATCACACCCACACCCACACCCACAAGCACAGGCACAACCACAGAGAAAGCTGCACAGAACCACAGAAACAGGAGCTGCAGAGGAGTAAAAGGAGAGTAACTCGAATCTAGAGCGTACTTTTAGGCGTTAAGCGTACATACATACATACATCTAGTTTGTATCTCTTATATATACACACACATATAAATATAAATATACATACATAAATACATATATATATATATATATATATATATAGCATAATTATAGAGATATACAACTAACAGTAACTCAATACGCATACAACTAGCCAGAGGAGGCCGAAGCTGAGGCCATGGCGAGGCTGGATTAGATCCATCTTTTTTTTGTACTGTATACTGTATACTGTATTGTATGGTAATGATAATTCTAATGATAATGATAATTATAATTATAATGATAATGGAAATTTAACTAGTTATAACGTGCAGTTATCGTAAATTTATGATTATCGATTATTGAGTCTTGAGTACGATTATTATGGAACGTTTGATTTTGTTAATACGAAAACGAAAAACGCGAGCATGGTTAATAAAGCTTTAATTTGAAGCTATATAGGTATATATATATACGCCCATTTATATATATACACACTCACACGGACACACAAACACACACACACACACACACATCTACACAGAAAGAAGTAGCAGCAAGGAGACCGCAGAAGTCCTCAGTCTATAAATTTGAAAATGAGTGACACGGAAACTTGAATCGAAAGCGAAGGCGAAACAGCAAGAGAGAGAACACATAAGCAGCACTTAAGTCTAAGGCCCATATAAGTACGAGTATATTACGATTATAGTTATTTAACGATAGCAAAACGGAACCGGAACCGGAAACGGAATGGGAATGGAGATCGATTAGAGAGGGATGATGTGATCGAGTAATCGAGAAGCAGGAATGCAGGATAGGTCGGGCATGCCCACATACAAGTACACACATACATATGTATGTGCATGGCTATGTGTGTGCATGCCCGACGCCATACATACATATACACCCCATATACTATATGCATAATACAATGGGAAACATTTTTAGTCTATACTAATACCGGAGAACGGAACAGAGAGTGGAAAAGGCAAAAACAACAAATCTATATACAATATACATGGCATACACATATATGAAAGCCCCTATATTGAGGATATAAACGTGAATTTTTAGCAATCTAAGTAATAAATAAATCAATCTAACACATACACATACAAAAACACATACAGTAACATAAACTGGAAGAAAAAAAAAAGGGAAAGGGAAAAGTGAACAGAACAGGCAACAGAAGGCATTTCAGAATCGCATAACATAATCGGACAAAAATTAATAAATACATACAGCGATGAGATGAGGTATATGGTATATATATATACAATATAGTATATACATCAAATAATACAAATACATACTAAAGATAATGCAAGGAGCGATTCGATTCGATTGGATTCGATTCGATTCGAAGTGCGACGGGAAATGAATACTACGAGTGGAACGAGAACGAGAACGATAACACTTATACATATGTAAGACACCAGACAAGAACAGCAACAACAACAACTACAATTATATAATGGACTTGTAAATAACATACATACATACATACATACACTCACACTCACACACACACACACACACATATATACACGCACCCTCATACACACTGAACTGACAGACAGATACAGATACACACAGACAGACAGCCACATAAGTAAACACACTCCACACACATATACACACACACACACACACATTTTACGACTAGTTAATTTTACAAAACTAAAATTATTGCAGCAGGCGCATAACATAAAAACCAAATGAAAACAAAAAAAGAAACCAAAGCCCCCAAATGGCAAAACAAAGCAAAAATCATATGCAGTAAAATAAAAGTAAAAGTAAATGAGAAAAAAGGCAAAGACACACGAAAGAAAGGCGAAAAGGCAAAGGCAGAGGCCTGAAGCCTGCAGCCTGCAGCCTGAGGCCAGTGCCCGCTGGGGGGCGGGGGGTTGGAGGGTTTGGGCTGGGGCTTGGGCTATGGCTGACCAGAGACCACCCCTCTCTGTCTCTCTGTCTCTTACTCTCTCTATGCCCCACTATGCCACGCCCCCAGCCCCCATCTGGGCGGACATAATAGGCGAATGAGAATTAATAAATTACCAAGTAATATTATAAAAATATTATTATATAAATTATTATAATTATAAATTATTATTAAAGAAAGCAAGCAACAAACGTAAAACCAAAAACAAAACCAACATGATTAAAAATACAAAATACAAAAAAAAAACAAAACAAAACGAAACGAAAAACAAAATAAAAGAAAAGAAAAGCGAAAACCCAAAAACAAAAACAAAACACATTATTATAATGCGATAATTGAGTAATCAACAAAACGAATTGAGAACGTTGTATGATTTTGATCAGAAAGTAATAAAAACAATTTTCGATTTGTTACGAAATATACATAAACATCAAATGGCTTTTCTTTTGAAGGGGGCCAGTCCTAGAGCTGAAGTCGTAATATCCGCAATGGAAGAATCTTGAAATGCAAGGAACAAAGAGATTATTTCGCTTCTCCAGGATCTGAAAACTGTACCTATTGCAGTTCTCTGGCTCTGCTATCTGCTAACAGAATTCTGTTTACACGTTCTTAACAGCGAACACGAGCTTGTTAACAGTGTAGAATTTGCACTTCTACATGATTTTTACACGTATTGTGACGCAGTCCAGCAGCGCCACCTGCATCTCAATCATTTGGCCACCAGCAGATGTCGCCAAGAGGCTCAAAGGTTCCACTTATTGCCGTTTTGGCGTCTCAGACGCTGTAGTTCATGAAATTTTCGTTAGGTGTGATACAAATGGATCAATTCATTTCGTTTGATTAACATCAGAGGTTAGTATATTTAGCAGGTAAATACAGAACAGTTAATGTTATTGAATGCAATTCATGGATGAAGAAAAGGCTCCATTACATTGGCAGATATAGCCTGCGTTTGAGGCACTGGCACTGGTTCGTCTCGGGAACCAAGTGCCGCTATTGCGGCGCGATACAACGGACAGCGACGCTCCCGATTGGTTTGGAGGTTCAACAATAGCCTACTGATGCACGCTCAACAGAAAGTGTGTCCACATGGCACGGCCAGCGGTTCCATCTTTGGGCCGAGGCAGATCGAACAATCGTCTTTGAGGTAGGATGTGGCTATCGATGGTGTCACACCCCCGTCCTTGGGTCCTTTTTCCCCATGCTTTTCCATCATATTATTGATACAAATTTTGTGAAATCTGTAGAATCGGTATATATCATGTTCTATTGGTAAAAAGACAACGATATCAGTGCCTGCATGGAAATTTACGTGTGATCAAAATATGTTTTTTCAAAGTTGATTAAATAAATGCGCCTTTTCTACTGCCTTTAAGCCGAGAGTCCTTTTAGTCCGACCCAATAAGTTTAATCTTGTAGGACTAGGTAAATGGTAAATGATATTCTATAACACCTCTGTCAAGGTGCTGTGATATCGTTTCCAGCCTGGCTCAGGTGTTGCTGCAGCAATCCGTTGAAGGCAAATCTCATCAGCATCCGGCCATCTCCTGTACCGAGGGCCAATGTTGAGTAACTATTCCCTCAACTCATGCCCTAATCCCATCGATAACCATCGTAATATTCGAGAGTACATATCTGCCATTCATAAGTGCTGCTCCATTTCATGGACTGTTGGTCGTTGGAATAAACAGCATGAGCTAATCCTATCCTGTTCCTAGCGTCGGTACGATCTCATTGGTGTAATTCACACAGCGAGATCTGAGCAGGACGATATGATTTCCATGCGACATAATTACCGCTGATTGAATTGGGCCTGTCACAAAGGTGATGCCTCCGCCCTGCACGCACACGTATCGCATGACATAAAGCAACCGACGCGGGTCCGTGTCCATGTCCGGGTCCTGGTGCGGGTCCGGGTCAGGGTCCGGGTCCCAGATGGGAGATTGGGAGATAGCGCACCTCTGCCACTCTTTTAGGGATTCCATTCCTCTTTTTGTGAATTTTTTGTTGTTTTTGGCCAGGCGGAAATGCGCACTCGACAAATAACAGCAGCGACATGGCCTGAATGTTTCAACTAGAACTGGAACTGGAAGCCGGATAGAATCTAGTATGTTGATTCACTCGCTGTTTGTCTGCTGTTTGTTTGCTGTTTGTTTGCTGTTTGTTTGGAGCTGGCTGCCAAATCAATGCACAGCAAAGCAATGGGCAAAAGAATCTCTGTCCTACAGTGGATACGTTTCAGTCAATTAGGATACCCATTAGCATCGGCAATGTCGCCACTGTAAAGGCTCCACTGTAGCTGAATGCACTGCCATTCATTAGTTGTCCCTCTGTCTGGCTGTCTGGCTGTCCGGCTCCGTTCCTGTGTTTGCCAACCTCTTGGGGCCGGGCCCCTATTGATAGTGCCGCCTATTCGGCAAATGAAGTCCTCGAGGACTTTTCGACTGCCACTCGAGGACTCGTAACAGTGACGCTTCATTCCTGCTGGCTGACACCTTGAATTTTGAATTGTGAATTGCGAGTTGGGACAGGAGAGCGGAGAGCGGAGAGCGGAGCGCAGGAAGAGCTGATCCGAGACAGCTGCTTGAGGAAATGCCCAATAAATGTTGTCTAAGCGGACAGCCCAAAAGGCAGGCCAAAGAAAGAGTTATATGTATATGTGTGTATGTATGTACATATGTATGTACGAGTATGTAGTCGTTTTTTGTATTTTGATTTTCGTGATTGTGATTTCTAATCCGAAATGCGCCTTTTGTACTGGCATTACACCGAATGCCCGTTGTTTATGTGTTGTCTGCTTCTGCTTCTAATTTATTTATTTATTTATTTATTATTACATTTGACTGATTGCCGACACCATCCACCATTCACAGACCCACCCCCTCCCGCCGCCCCACATCCTGTGACACTCGCACGGCCATGGCCTTTGCCGCTGCCACATCCTTCTACCACCCACTCTCCATTCTCCACTCTCCATTACCCCCTGACAACTCAAAAACTCTCATGTATTATGAACAAGTTGATTGTCGTGTGCATCTATCTATCCCTCTCGGTGCGTGTTGATTTTCGTTTTGTGTAGGCAAATCATATTATATCATATCATGTATTATGCAGGATTAAAAAAAAAAAGTAATAATAATAATAAAAACCCCGGGCCCGGAGATAGAAACAGAAACAGAAACGGAATCAGATTTAGAGCTCATCTGATGGAATCCCCTTAAATCAGCTCAAATCATTGGGATCCCTGGCTCTCTCTCTCTCTCTCTCTCTCTCTCTCTTTCTTGCTCTTACTCGCTCTGTCTGATTGAATGATGGGTAAGTGAGTACGTTTTACAGAGAGCTTACAGAGATAGATAGTTATTCTGCGAAACATCCTTTTTAATGTCAACAATTTGCCCTTTCAACGTACACATTTTATGAGCTGTAAAGAGATGGAAGATACATACATACATATATGTATGTATGTATGAACACATGTCTGGAAAGTCACATAATCTTTGAAGATTGCAACGAGCCCGAAACTTAATTGGAATCCTTGATCTTACCATTTTCGTGACTACAGATCAGGGCTCCAGGACTTCATTGCCAGGAATGCCAGGAGTGGGCCTGAGGCCATTAACAAAATCAACAGTCAAGACTCACACGCACACTCGTTATTCACCATTCAGCGCACTCACAGTTGTATTCACACGCACTTGCACACAGGACATACAGGACATACAGGACACACAGGGCAGCCAGCAGCCGTTCTACTTAGATTCAAGCAAGGCAGCAACAAAGGCTCTGCCACTCTTTCTGTCTCCCTTTCTCTCTATGGGTTGATCCACCTCTTTCTGGGGACGCCGTCCGCTGGCTGGCTGACTGTTGGCAGCGATGTGGAAAATGTTACGCTACAATTTAATTGAAAGGATAATCAGGGGCACAGCGGACGAGCACTCATTCAAAGAAGGCTACAGAGAGAGAGAGATGGGTATATAGAGGGAGGGAGACACACAGAGACATACAGATAGAGAGGGAGAGAGAGAGAGAGAGAGAGAGACACGGACAAAAGGCAGCGCTAAAAGCTGGCTGCAAGCGAATGAATGAGGCAAATAGAAATAAAATAGCAAACGGTGGCAGCGACACAACATCGGCTTTTGTTGTACCCGTCAAGTGTCCTTTTTGATGAGGAGGACTCCGAGGACTTCCCAGACAGAGGACTCCTCTGTGGACGGAGGACGGAGGGCGAAGGACGAAGGACGCAGAACGATGATGACGTTTCGGGGTTGCTCTGGTAGACCTCGCTTGTGGCCGGGTACGTGAGCCCACAACGTGGCCGGCTTTGCTTCCTGTGCAGCGACGATCCTCGCCCCAGTCCCAGTCCCTGGGAGTGAGTGTCCTGTGGCGCAGGAGCTTCGCCCAGCGAAGGGTTGTCGATTGTGAACAAAAAAAAACACACGAAGCAGAGGACACGGTGCTGGGTGGTGAGGGGCGCGGGGCACAGGGGGCAGGAGTGTGCTATTGGCAAATAAAACTGAAATGAAATAAAATTAAATGCGTTGCACAAGTTGCAAATTCGAGCAACAATCAAAAGGATTCACGCTGCGTGTCCTGTTCCTCGCTGTGCCACAGCGACGGCCGCGCGGCAGCGCCTTCGAAGAGTGAAAAATGTAATTTTAATCGAATTCAGCTTCCCTTCCCGTCCGTTCCCTCTACCCCTGGCCCTGGCCCTAGCCCTGCCCCAGGCCCTGTCCCTGTCCCTGTGCCTGGATCCATGCATAGTTTTTGATTCCCATTCAAGTGCTAACCTTATTAGTGCCGGAGGAGGACTCTACCCCTCTCCCTCCCCATCTCCCATTCCCCGTTTTCCAGGGCCTGATTCGTGTTGTGCCAACAGTCGCTGAGATGACGCAGCGGGTGCACATCACCCCTGCCCCTGTCCCTGTCCCGGGCCAAAGGCATTCTTCTGCGAGAAATGCAATTAACTTGGCCAGCAGCAGTAGCAGCAGCAGCAGCAGCAGCGACGACCCACCATTCACCATTCCTCATTCCTCAACCCAACCCGCAACCCCCAACCTTCAACCCCAAAGCAGACCCCATCCCCGTTCCCATCCCCCACAAATCTCGGGCCTCGCATGGCGAGCACAATTAAAACAAAAGGCGTTCGTCGCTAATTAACATTGTTAGCATTAGCGGAGCTCTGAAACAAAAAAAGGCAAAAAAAACAACAAAAAACCAAACCCAATAAAGAATAGACAGAGAAAACGGAAGAGCGGGAAAAAACAGGACTGAAAGGCAGCAACCGAGCTGCGATGATGATGATGATGAGGGGACGCCTCCGTTGTGGATACTTTTGACCTTTTCAAACGTTGTGCCCATCGGCTAGAGCCGAATCATCGATTCCCTATAAACGCACCTTCTATTCCCGAATAGTTCTCTGTTCTCTAAGAACAGAATTCCAAACTTATAAATGGCCCTGAAACAAAGCCTACGAACTGTTCAGGGAAATACGTTCCAAATGAGAAGAAGCGCCCATAGATCCATAAAAATTATTACAAATTGTTGTGAAATGTATTCCCTTTATAGAGGCAAGGATCTACTCTTAATCCTTTCCGATTTTATGATGTTCCATCAACTAATTAATGATACACGTATTTTCCATCGCCAGCTGGCATCTGGCAGGAGTCTCCTTTTTCTCTAAGCCAGATCCTGCTCGTATCCTGAATTCCGGATACACATGTAAAATTAAATATGGTTTATTGTCAGAGCCAGCCCGACCTTTGCCCCTCTGTATTAATCAACCTTCTGTGTACATTCCCCCCACCCCCAGTCCTCCCCACTTGTTTATTTATCGACTTGCCAGCAGTTCTGCACTCTGCCCCCGTCACTGGGTTTTCCCCCATTTACTTTTCGGTTCGTGCGGCTGTTGCTTGTTAAAAAAAAAACAAAACCCCCACCTGGAAAGAGTACGAAAAAAAAATACAGGAGGGCAGGCAGCAGCAGCATTTATAGCTAATTTTCTTGTCATTGTTTTGACTTTTACACCTTCGCAGGGCGCTGCCGCGTGTTTACCTGCAAATGTGTGGAGTAGAGTGGAGTGGTGGGACGGGGTGGGGTGGGGTGGGATGGGGAGTGGTGGCGTCGTCGCATTGTTTGGCCATGTAAAATAATATTTTATTTTGCCTGTTTGCCTGCAAAGCTCTTGGCTAATGAAGGGGGCGGTGGGGAGGGGTTCGGGGGGGTCTGTTGTCCTGGTTGTTGGGAACGAAAAAGGGTTTGAATGTCAGCAGCGAAGCCCTAGAAGAATATTTGAGCACCCCTACTCCATTGGACCATAGGACACCCGAGGCACGAGGATTGATCGAGTGGAACTCCTGGCTATACAAATAGTGTGCTAAGTCACCGTCCATAGAGCACCAGACTAGTGCTAGTGGGACTCCAGGCTAGACCAGGGAGTAAGGGTCCTTCTTATCTATTCTATTCTATTCTCAAGTTCAGTTCTCTTTAGCTTCTTGAAACTGTATCAAAATTAAAATGCATTCTTAATATACAAATTTCGATCTGATCGGATCGGTTCGGTTCGGATCTTGACGTGGCTGTGGCGCCACTCTGTGTGTCCGCTCTGATTTATGTTGCAGTTGCTGCTAAAAACCAAAACAGCAGTTGGCCCTCGGCCTCAGCTCGAGACTGGATTAATGGGAAGCACTGGGCAAAGTGAGTTGTCAATGCGGGGACGGGGCAAGTGGCAAGTGGCACCTACGAGGAAATGGGAAACCCGACTCGAACCCGAACCCTAACCCAAAAACAAAACACACAGGCTCTCGAACTCGACCTCGAACCCATTTCCAGCTTATTACTTAATCAATATGCTCATTTGTTGTGTGTTTTTTTTTTGTTTTCCTTTAACTGGAAGCAGTTTGCTAAAGAGTAGATGGTGGATGGAGGAGTAGGTTACATATTTTGACAGCATCGGGAGCAACACACAACAGCATGTAAACGGACCCAAAAAATGTAATTGGAATCCCGAGTCCCAAGCCGAAGCCCAAGCCGAGTCCCAAGCCGAGTCCTGGGTGCTGTTTTTGGCGCGCCTTTGCTCGATTTGGATTCCTGCTTCGATCTCGATATGTCTATCGCTACCTGATCTATTTACCATCTAGCACAGATCGCTCCAACCACCTCTGACAGCTGTTCAGATTTGGCAACTGTCGTCTGTCGATTGTCGGTGACTGTTTCTATTTCTGTCGGTCTGGCTGTCGCTCCCTCTGACGGAGGCAATTAGGCCAGTGTCTGGGACTCGGACTCGGACTCGTACTGGACACGGCATGAGGTCGACAGAATCAGCTGTACGTGTAGATAAGCAGCCTGCTCCCATTTCCAGCAGCACCACATGACAAAGAAGAGGAAAGGAAGGCGGAAAACGACAGCCAATGCTTGACCACTGGGTGCGCCAGATTGGCCTCAGGCATCAGGCCTCAGGCTGCTGCTGCTGCTGCTGCTGCAAGTCGCAAAGCAATCGTCCAACTTGACCGCGGAAGTGACCAAAAGTCGACCCAAGGGCCAAGGCGCATGCGCAACGGATTAAGGGGGAAAGCTGAGGGGAATGGGGGGAGCGAATCTAGGGACAGAGCAAGAATACAGGCCATTGTCCAGGGCACGACCGCCTGGAATGAAGCTGTTAGGCCCGTCGATCCGCGCCCATTGTTTGGCGCAAAGCAGCAAAAACTTGCATCATAATTAAACTGTCGTAATTGCCGCCCCTGAGACGCGACATTTGTGCCCGGGCACGGGCACGGGCAAGGGCTCGGCTTGGGCACCGGCATGGAGCGGAGCGGAGGATTCCTTCCCCTTCTATTCGGGAATCAACCTCAGCGGCAACCGCCGCACCAACAAAAAGTTTCCATTGTACTCCCCTGCCTCTGCCTCTGCCTTTGCCTCTATGGTCTGCTGTGCTCTTCCGTTCATTGAAACTTTACCAACATGCAAATAAAACACACTCGAACACTGGGAACCGGGAAACCTCGATTCAGATTCAGATTCAGATTCAAATACAGTTGCAGCATCAGCAGCAGCAGAATCAGAATCAGAATGAGAGTGTGGTCGGGTTGGACGTCTGCAGGATTAAGCGATACAAAGTGGGGGACGGACGGACCCAGGTGGGGCATGGGATGGGCAAGCACTTTGCCGGAAACCCATCGGATAAATAACACAAAACTCAAAACTCACTCACGATAGTCGAGAGAATGCACAAGCACTATCCAATCAAAATCAAATAAAATCTCCAACAACTACAGCGATAGAAATGGAGCTCTGCTCTTGCAAAGGCCGGGAGATTTTTGGCTGGGAATGGGAATTGGAATGGTAATGGTAATGGTACTGGCACTGGCACCCCTGAGAATGAGGAAAGGCTAGGCTCTCTGTTCTGATAGATTTTGAAATATATATTTAAAGACATTTTAGGGATACTTACCTTAAAATTCCCTTACAAAGGATTCATTCCCATGGCTTTGATTCCGTTGTCAAATCTACCCACTTTCCAGCTCATTTTGTTACATATTTTTCAGATTTTTCAAATGCTCAAATGCCTCTCTCTCCATGTGCCATTTGCCACGGGGGCAGATCAATAATTTGTGTATCGCACGGCCAATTTGATGACATTATTACGGCCAACTGCACAGAAATTGTCCCGAGTGCTGAGTGGCGCGCGTTGCCAAGGACTTTGCAACATTCAGCTGGTCCACGTTCGTGTCCTGGCAAAAACCTGACTCACACAACCATTTAGGGAGAGTAATATATATCAAGAGACACAAGAGGCACGGCACACAGGGACACACACACACACACACACACACACACAGTTTGTCCGTCCTTTTTGTTGTGCTCTCAATGCCCCTGCTATGGCTATGGCTATGGCCATGGCTTTGGATCTGGCTTGGCATGTGTTGCTGAGCATGAAAATTGCAATTTTTCGCCAGATAATTTCAATTCAGAACTGCCCAAACCCAAACCCAAAACCATACCCGTAGCCGAATGGTACCGAATTGGGTTTTTGATTGGAAATAATGCTGCAATGTTGTTCGCCTTTTGCCGATTTCACACTAGCCGGGGACAATCTCGGCAATTGGCTGAATAGAAATTGATTCGTTGCACCATCATCATCATAGTCGTCGTCGTCGTCGTCGTCGTCGTCGGGCCTTGCTCCTTGGAGGATTGTCATTTTGTGGGGTCGACCGCAGTCGTTTGGCCACAGCGGGTTGCCCAGGACCAGATCGGTTCGCCTGCTGCACCGATGGATCTCCACGTGACGAGCGTATCGAAACGGTTGGACAATGCCTGAATGCCTGAATGCCCGGCGATGATGGCGATGATGGTAACAGGCCCCTGGGGCACTTCTTTTAGCCGTTTATGGGCACAATTTTTGCGCATTTGTCAGGTCTGTTCTCAGTGTTCGGACGTGGCAAGATCTGTTCGGTTCCGATGTGATGTGTTCATTCAATTTGCTACTGCCGATCATCGATCGTCCATTGTCGTTATCTGAAGTGCTAAGTGGTCGCATGTGACCAATTGGCACAGAGCACAGCTGGCTAGGAGACCGAGGGAAACTGGTCTGGCCACAAGACTATCGAAAATCGGGCGTTATGAACATTTGTTTGGAAAATTATCTGATTGTAGAGCGACAGTCTCGGTCATGGTGTATATTTAAGTCTATAAGAAATGATTGATAAAAAAACATCCCCCTAAAGAACTTTTATCAGATTTGCAGGACCATCGCCCTCTGTCCAATGCTGTATGCTTTCAACTAAAACTTCTTTAAATTATATATATATTATATATAATTATTATATATATTTTGTGTACAGATTTGTGTGCTGCGTGCAGGAAGACATCGCATACCATCCGCAGAGACCCACCGATATTTATTTGAGCAATTTGAAGGGTAAAAATAGAAAAATAGAAGAGGAAATGAAATGACCGGAAGTTAAATCAAACCAACTTTTGCCAATGTGCCCAAAAGGTGAAAAAGTCAAGAAAATCAAAAGGCAAAAATACATCGAATGCCGGGCACGTAACAAAACTAAATAGAAATACAAATACAAATACGAATAGGAATAGGAATGCGAATACGAATACGAATCTTTTGCGAATAATTCAAATAAAATTTACACCTTGCAGCAGATTGAGGATGGAACCGAAAGGGGCAGGAGGCAGGAGGCAGGAGGAAGGAGTCGGAGTCGCCTTTGCGTTGCCATACGAGTATTGATAGAGTTTGGTCGAATGGTTGACCAAGGGACGACAAACGGAAATCCTTTTTCAATTTTCAATTTTCAGTTTTATTTTATTTTATTCTCACATACACACACACACACACACACACGCACACACACAAAGACCGCATCTGCTGCGAGTTATAGCTGAAGTATAAATTGAGTTGCTGGCCACTGAAGTTGATTATGGTCTACGCCTCAACGGATCTCAGCCAACAAATTTCTCTCGATTCGGTTAAAAAATCAACACCAGGCCAGCCAGCACTTTCTGGCCAGAACTACACAGCCAGGACTACACAGACCAGAGGAGGTCGGTCCTTCGGTTGGATGGGTTGTGTGTGTGTGTGTGTGCAAGTGTGTGTGCGAGTGTGTGTGGGACTAAGCCCTGCGGCTCACATATCAGCGCGCATTAAAACAAAGTGGGCATCGATGTAGAACCCGAATACGAAACCTACCAAATCCCCACCCAAAATCCCACCCAAAACCCAAAGGGGGTAACTAAATTTGCGCAAAACAAAAGAAAGTCGACAAAAAAATGTTTGGGGGAGGCAAAGAAAAGTGTAAAGCTAAGGAACACCAAAGTAGGAATACCCTAGCAAAAGGACAAATAGGAAACATCATCCTCTTAGGTTTTAAGTTTCGGAAAAAGTCTCACAAAGGATTGATTACTGATCTCGGAAGAATCTCGGAGAAATGTCTTTCATTTAGAAACAAGTTTCTATGGCGGAAGATATTATTCGTTTATAAAGCCAGAGAACTATTCGTAAAACTCTGACAATAACCCATTGACTCCGTCGAACGAGAGAGTGTGTCCCTTGGAAAGGGTCACGGTTCTGTCCGTCAGCCGGGAGCGGCTGCTTTTCACTTATCGGAAGCGGTCGGGGTCCTATTATTAACGCCCTAAGCTCCAAATCCGATTTGTTGAACCCTGCCAAGCCTCAATCCCGGGACCCAAAGCGATCCATCCACACATGTGATATGCAAAGCGATGGCAGAGTCCGCTGCCGCGGCCGCGGCCGCACAGCTGCTGCAGGTTGCAGGGGCAACGACTACGACGACTCTCTGGAGGATTGGAGATTGGGAGACTCGGTGACTTGGAGACGGAAGTGGCAGGGTAGGGTAGGGTAGGGTAGTGAAGGGTGCACTTGAGGCGAGATGATGCTGGCGCCGGAATTCGTGTGAAAAGAGTCTTTGAGCCGGCGATTGAGAGACCTCTTTCTGGAGTGTCAGCTTGCAGGACAGATAAGATAGGATGGAAGGGGGGGGGCCGGTGATCCTTAGTGAGGACAAGTGTCGATGCAAGTGTTTGCGCAACATCCTGTGTCCGAGTGTTGAGTTCTCGGGCAACATGCAACATGCATCGTGTCGCTTGTCGCACTCATTAATTGCATTTCGATAATAATTTCCTGCTCGTTAACAGGGACTCACGCTGTCCGTTTGTCCGTTGGTCCGTTGTGTGAAAGTGTCCTCTGTGTGTCCTCTGTGTGTGCCCTCTGTGTGCAAGTCTAATTTTCTGGCATATTAGTTACAGGACCCACAGCCGTCGCTTGTTATCGTTAAACAGTCGCTAATTAGACGCACATGTGTAACATGAAACCACATTTAAGCGCCCCCTCTGTCCGTCCGTCAGCCCGTCCGTCCGTCCGTCCGTCCGCTCATGTTTTCGGTGGAAGGTGGAAGGTTGTGGTATAGGGTGGAGGTATGAAGAATGATATTGTAGCTGTAACTGTAACTGCAACTGCAACTGGAACTGAGAGTGAGAGACTGAGACTGGAACAGGAGCACCACGCACCATGCACCACAACGCACCACCAACCACCACCGAAGAGACGCGACGCTCGTGTTGTTGTTCCGGCGAAGCACTAAAACTGTCCCAATTGTATCGAAATTATACACTTGAACTTGTCGAACTTTTGAGCCCCGAGTTGTGCCACATTTGGTGTCTCCTTGCCACGGGTTAAGCGCGTCATTGGTAGGTCGGCTTGGGGGTCACAGTCACAGCACTTTGAACAATTTCTGCACTGCCAAAAACAATATCAAGCGACCCTAATGGTGTGTGTGTGTGTGTGTGTGTGTGGGAAAGTGTTGCTGGTCTCAGGGCTGGATAGTTCTAGGGTTGGATAGGCTGGATCTGTGCTTTGAGTCGATATGATTATTCTCCATGAATACTAAATATAACCTAAAGCCATTATAATATTTAGCATTACTATTTGCATTCCTCGAACGTTGCATTGTTGGAAATTCGTTTAAAAACTTTATTTAAATATTTTCAGATTTTCACTCCAATAACTGCCATAAGTTTGTCTCAAAAATTCTCAGGAATATATCATTTTTACTGACAAATTGGTCTTACTTTCAGGTATTCTTTGCATTTGAAGTGCATCGTTTGAGAATTGTCTGTTCCCTATATTGGCCATGACATGTCCAGGAATTTCGTAAGACTTTTTTTAATAATGTGTAAATATTTGCCCCCTTTAATCTATTGGGCCAACAGCTGTGGCCAATGGCCAAAATGAAACAATCCATCGCATCCCATCCCAATCATCCATCCATCCCCCCTAGAGACTCGTCCAATCCTCCCCTTGATATTGTATTTGTTTGAGGCATTTTCCGCCTTTTGTTTTTAATAAATTTCTGTGCAGGATGGGCCATGGCCACGACATTGACGATGGTGGCCGTGATAAAGCCGATGATGTTGCTGTTGCTGTTGCCGTTGCTTTTGCTGCCTCCCAGCTGTGGCTCCTCTCCACCATTGTTATTTTCGTCGGGCGACATTTGCATGCCTCATTTGAGGACAAGTTCCTCTTCATTTATTTATTTTATTGCGGCCTCATTCGCGTTATGAACTCAATGGGCTGTGGACATTATTTTAATAATTGCACTCGGCTCTCTCCTCTCCTCCTCGCTCTGGCAGCCAGCAAAAAGACCAACAAGAAGAACAACAAGCATTCAATCCATTCCAATCCAATCACATCCCATACCACACCATACCATACCATACCATCCGTCGCCCAGTCCCAGTCCCCGTCCCCGTCCCTGTCCCCTGGTCTGAAATGTTGTTTGCCCTCTCTTTATGGCTCGCATTCCATTGATTTTCATGGATTTCTCGTAATAAACTTTTGCTGTATTGTGCTATAATTTTCGTACAACATTTTCTCCCTCCACCCCTCCTCCCTCGCTTTCACTGCTTTCTGCTGGAGATGTATTGTGAAAATACATGTGTATGTACTCTGTAAAGATACACTATGGATGGCATCAGTAGGTGATAATCAACCGGAAGACATGCCGTCTGAGGAAGAACCTGCTACCTAGAGGAGGTAGACCTATGTAGCATACAATCCCAGGGGATAAGCTTACACATTCACGTAGTACTTTGTGGCCGTAATTTATCTTGAGTGGATCAATTGGGCGAGCCCACAGGACAAGAGCCAAAACAAAGGGCTATCGATCGATGGAGGCTATGATCCATAGGCCAGCTCATAGATCGCATCGGTTCGGCCGATGGGTTGGACCGGATCGTATGACTGGATGGGCGAGAGCAGGTTCCTTTGTGGCCGGGTGTGCTTTTGTTGCATTGTTTTGTTTGGTCGCTGGGCGGGGATTAAGACAAGTGTCGGTTGCACAATGGCCAGGCGATCCACCATCCACCCAAACAAAGGACCTGCACGATCTCCGGCCTGCGATAAAGGATTAGCCCTTGGTCCCACACACACACACCGGCTCTCTCGGCCCTCGACCATCGACCATCGACCATCGAGAGAGACAGCCAGTCTAGCGAGCATCCTCTTGTCCACATTAGGCCTAAGTGCGGCTTAGCCAAATGCTAATAGATTTGCTAATGTGAAAGCCCCGGCCACACATGGCTCATGTGAGCCTCTATTCTGTCCTGTCCTGTCCTGTATCGGCTCCTTTCTCCTTTCTTCTTGAGGCTTAGCCCGGGCCCTCCACTGGCTTTTATTGTGTGCCGCCTTTTGTGGGAACGCAACTCCATTGTTGCCACAAATTGCTGAACAAAGCAAAGCGTAGCGCCGGCGCTGCCATCGATCCCTCCAAGACCGATAGAATAGAGCCTACAGCCGTCTCCCTCCCTCCTACTCACACCCCACACCCGACACCCATGCCATTAATATTTCAATCACTAAAATATTCGGAACAAACTAACAAATCGAATCGGCATAGCGTGTCCGAGTCCGACCATTTGACCATTTCGTATTCATGGCGTAGGATTTGCTGGGGCCACTCAACAGGAGTACTACATATGTACATACATATACATACATACATATACATATGTGCACACAAAGAGACTTTGCCCGACAGCGACCTGCCCATGCTCTAGAATGGGCTGGCTATATCTTCCGGAAGCCCTTTAATGGCAACTTACTTTACAGCAATTAAAGGGGCCGTACAATCCCAGTGTGATCCATCAATTTAATATATCTACAACTCTATTTTCGTGTATTTTCCCGTGAGAAATGTAGAACCGGAGTTGTCCGTTCCTTAGGGTATGGGAATCACGAGGTTTTCCTCTTCCATTCCAGAGCCTAGTCAGCGTGCGTGCTTTTTTTATGCCATCAGTGATTTTTCCATCGGCTTTTTTGTTTTTGTTTTTGTTGTTCTCCGACCCGGTCCGGGCACAGCTTCATTGGGTCCACTATGTTTCTAATCAGTGCAGCTTCCGTTGCCAGCTTCCTCTCCTCCACAACCAGTCCTTGTCCTTGTCCCTGTCTCCTGTCTCCTGTCCCTTTTCCCTTGCCAGTTCTTTCTAACGACCTGCCGTGTCGAAAGCGGGGAGGGGGGCGGCGCGTCAGTCAACAGAGAGCGATATTTGTCAACAAGCGGAACTGCGAGTATAAATATGCATGCAATGCCCGGCAAAGGGCTCTGGGATTCCCGTACAAGGGCTGACCAAATGCAAAGAGGAAACTTTGATGTGGAAAAATGAAAATGCCAGAGCAGAGGGAAACGGATGCCACTGCAGTGGGCTCTGATACGGTCTCTAGGAGGGGATGCTGCTCAGACAACGTTTCACATCATTCAATTACTTAAATTTTTTCACGCACACACACACACACGAAAAGTCATATGTTCGCAAGTTCGACACAAATGCAGAGTTATCTAAAATTAAGTATCGAAAATACTAGCTGCCAGAAGAAATCCCTAAAGGGTTCTGACGCAATGAAAAGCCAGACTTGTCATCTCTATAAATCAACTCTTCCACGGAGCAGCCTTTGAGTTTTCTATTCCACTTTAAAAAGCACTGCATTGCAGTTTGTTTCAGTTCAGTTCAGTTCAGCTGGAAAATAATATAATACTTCAACTTTCCAAAACGGCATTCAAGAATAACACTTGAAGCAAGTTTTCATCTATAAACAGAATAGAAAACCAGCCACCAGCCACCAGTCACGATGTTTCGCCAGATGTACATGCGTGAGGCCATACTCTCAGTTGCCGTACAGCGATTCATATTCGGTAAGTGTGTTTTTTCTCAGTGAAGTATTGATGATTACTGCGGGCCAATAGCGGATCATTTTCTTCTTGTCCCATCAGATTATAAACGTAAATTGAATTGCCTGGATGTCATTGGAGCGCTGCCGCCTTCAAAACGTGCGCGTGCGCCAGCGCCAGCGCCGCCTGAAAAGCGTGCGCTTGCTCCGCCTGTGGTGGTGCCTCACCGCAAAGGCCGTCAGGCCAAGGTTCGGTCGAAGAGGTCAAAGAAGTCAAAGGGTGATGCCAGAGTGTGGAGGAAGGGACCAAAACCAGTGGATCCGTTCAATGAGATCATGCCGAGGGGCCAGCGATCAGTGGCTGTCTGCAAGGAAGACTTCTTCGAAGGGACTGCCAAAGTCGGATATCTTAATCGGATCAAGCCGTTCTCCGGCGCCTCTAACAATGTGCAA
Source organism: Drosophila athabasca (assembly GCA_008121215.1). Taxonomy (NCBI): domain Eukaryota; kingdom Metazoa; phylum Arthropoda; class Insecta; order Diptera; family Drosophilidae; genus Drosophila; species Drosophila athabasca. Next base: position 5,016,552 of record CM017796.1, on the reverse strand, counting down.
GCGCTGGATGTGGTGACTGAGCAGATGGCCGAAATGAGCATCGAGGCGCCCAATGAATCCACCGAACTCGAGTCCGAAGTTCTGCACTGTCCCAAGGGCGTTTGTATACAGGATTTTCAAAAGCTAAAAGCGGAGGGAGCACTGAAAAACCGTCAGTTTAAAAAGCGCCTCAGTGACGCCGTACTCAACCTAACAGAAACCACGACCCCGGCGCTTGACAACATCAAGGAAATGGGAGTGATGAATCTCACTGATGACACAAAAGAATGCACCAGAGAGCCCGAGTCCAAGCTGATGGTACTCAAAGTGGATATGACAAGCGAGAAGCAACAGACGCCGCAGACGCCACAGACGCCACAGAAGCAGGCTTCCAGTGTGGATACAAATAAGATGAAGTCCAGAAAACGGAACCGCAAGAGGAACAAGAGCTATAGACGTGAGAAGGAGAACACTTTGGACTGTCCTGTGTCCACCGACCTGGCCGCTAGAGACGCACCAAAGACCGATGCTGACCTGGACACTGGTGTCCGCATTGATCCCGAGGTAAGTCCAAATCCTGTCAAGGCTGAAGAGTTTCCTAGTCGCTTGTCTTCTTCCTTACAGGTGGACGTGGACTCAAACGAGAAACCAAATAACTTGGAGGCCAAAGATGAAATTGGGATCGCCGCATCGCAGAGTGAATCGCTGCCGGTAGAGGAAGCTGAATGCGGCACCGAAGAAAAGGATCCACAGATGGCATCCAAGGCCATTCAGTCCCATGCATTGCCTCTTTGATTTCGTGGTGAACATTTCGGTGGCCATTTTTGTATTAAATTCCAGTTATGAGCGGTTATTGCTAGTCCGTTGATTAAAGGCCTTAGAATACTCTATGGATGTTTATTTTCTATGGGTTAGGGGGTTTGCTATTCTTGACACTGTTAACAGCTGTGCTGTGGTATATGGGAGGACCACAGCCTCTTCCGTTCCGTTCCGTTCCGTTCGGTGCAGTTCAGGCATGTAAATCACTGTGCAAGAGCCCCCCGTTTGAGCTCTGCTGCCATCTCCATCACCTGCCTACAAATGACACTTGCAAATCCACTCGATATTGAGAGTTCACGTCACCCTGGGCAACAAGACCCGAGCCATTGGGTGGGTGGGCAGGGGCAAAGGTAATGTAGGAGTGGGAATGGGAATGGAGGGGGTTGGGTTAAGGGTAAGTCTAGGCAAAAAAAAAAAGTCATAACGAGGCAGGGCAAGCGGCAGCGACAACAAACAACCAGCAACCGGGAATCGGGAACCGGCAGCACATAAGCCGCCATGTTACGGATGTGAGAGTGCAGCAGCAACAACCAACGTTGCACCTCCATGGGGCTTACACACACACACACACACAGAAAAAAAGCGACGCGTTTCGGAATTGGGAATGGGCCTGCTCTTGGGGCAGGAGAAGGTGCTTTTCGGGCAAAAGGCAGACCAAGAGCACCGGCAGGAACAGGCTGTAAAAACATTCATTCCATCAAAACAATTCAGGATCAAAAGGTTAGCCCATCTAGCGAAAATGAAGAAGAAGAAAACGGTGCCAATTCCTACCTATTTCATATGTAAATTAAATCGTATCCTTGCTATATATGCGATGATATGTTATTCCCATGCAGTCTCAGTTCTTCGTTTCCTTCTGGTTAATGCTCGGTTAATGGTTCTTCTTGTGATTCCTTCTGTCATGAATTGGCTCAGTGGCCTATGGGTATTGTTGCCTCCTGTTGCTGTCCTTTCCACCAATTTGTCTGAGTGACTGAAGCTGAAGCTGGCAGCCAAGACAGGAAGCAAGCCGTTTCACTTTCAACTCGATTCGATGGACACAAGTAGTGCGGATACGTACGCTTTTGGTCAGTTGCTTTTAAGCATGAAAAAGCAATGCAAGTCGAGTCCAGCTCTTGACCCCCATCTCCACCGACAAGCTCCGGAGGGTCCATCCATTCATCCATCCGTCCATTTATCCATCCGTCGTTCAGTGCTTCAGCCGGGACGCATACAAATCACACTAAACCGAATACGTCAGGGCGGTGGCAGAGAATGGGAAAGCGAATAGGGGATAGAGATATGGGGCGGGCCCGGGCCCGGGCCCGGGCTTCGGCTTTGGCTTTCCTTTGAGTGGTAGCCAGCTCAATATCACAGAAAAATACCCGCAAAAAACTGGAACCCGTCAAGGAGAAGAAACAAAAGCTAGAAGGGTATTGTGGGTGCTTCGACTACAGGATACCTCGAGAGTCAGAATGTATGTGCTTGGCATTGGAGATCCAACCATTCGAATATACCCTGGCATTTGATGCCTAGCAGGGTGTTAGCCGAAGAGCAGAAACAGAAAACGGCAAAAAGGGAAAACAGAAGCTGGCTTGACTACAAAACCCAAGTCGGAACGGATGCGGCATCAACATCATCGACAACATCGGCATGCTCAGGAAGCAGTGGCTGTGTGGCAGTGGCAGTGGCAGGGGCAGGACCAGGAGCAGGGGACGTACTGGATGTGGATGGATGTGCAAGGATTGACTTTGACTCCTGCCGAGCCATATGTATATCCTGTTTGTGCAGAGATTTGGCTTTGAGCTATGGATATCGTTAGAGATTGCCGTCGCTGGCTTAGTGCGCCCAGCCACCCGCTCATCGATTTGCCTCCTGGATGGACGAACGGAAGGGTGGGATGCCCGAACGTGAGCGGGAGCGGGAGCAGTCGGTGTGGAGGAGCTGCTTTCAGCGGTGGCAACTTCGAGTGTCGTGTGCAGCAAGTTTACAAGGCTGCAGCGTCACACTCTCTTTTTTATGCTGGTGCAGCCTCCACTGCCCAAAGCCCGACATCGAGGCTGTTGATGTTGCCGTTTTTTAATTACATCCTTCACGGGGAATCCGTTCACATGGGGGGCTAGTCCTCCGGGGGATGGCACATATCAAGCATACGTCGTATATGACAACGCGCCTCCGAGGAGGGGCAGGAAAGAAGCAGGAAAAAAACCAAGCCAAGCCGAACCAAACCAAACCAAAAACTTGTACAAATGCCATGGTTTGGCTTTGGCCTATCTCTACCTCTTGCGTTTATCCTCCTATCCGCCTTGTTGGGGGGCTGGGGCCTGAAGCTTCGTTAGTTTATTGTGAAATTCCAATAAATGCAGTTTAAACCAAAGCCTTGCCAACGATCGGCGAGGTACAAAAAAAGGAAAACAGGAACAGCGAGAGTGAAAGGGACAGAAGGAGACCTCGACCTCCCAGAAGATGGAAAAACGAACGAGAAAATCGTAGAAAATTGGACCCGCAATGTGGCAGCAGGACAGGGGATTGGCAAAAGCTGGGCAAAGGGCTGTGAAAGAATGGTTCCGCCATGTGGAATATCCAATGGCGCTACTCAAAAGGAGGAAGACAAAGAACATATACGATTCTAGAGGTAGCGGCATATAGTATAAAATACTACAAACCCCGACTCACTCGCCTTCGCTTCGGTACGCTCGGCTTACTTGCGCTGATAGCAGTAAACTATCGGATGCAAATCATTTCTTTATAATTGGGAGATCTAGGGTAAATATGAATTTATTGGTATTGATACATTACTTAACACTTCCTTGGACGGCAGAAGGGTATTCCCAGAGTCTCCATCGATTGTCGCCAAAGAGTGGCGCAAGCAGGTAACTCGCCCGCCCACACTGGACTCGGTTCAATTGTGCAAGGGATTGCCACGATGCCGATGACGATGCCGTGAGATGCTGAGCGATGCAGAGCGATGGGAAACGATGCGCCAAGGCCATCATGACGATGATGATGATGGTGAGCGCTCCATCAGGGACCAGGGCCATCCGTAGAGCCAGTTGTCGGATGGATGGCGATGGCGATGGCGATGGCGGAGGCGGTGGCAGTCAACAAGGACTGTCTCTCTTTCTCTCTCTCTCTGCCTCTCTCTTTGTACCCTCTTCCTTTTGGTAGTCTAGGTACTTGGGTACTTTGGGGATTTTGTGCAGATTTACATGCAAACAATCAAGATACGACCGGGCTTTCAAGTGCCCCGGAGCCGGAGCCGGATCCGGAGCCCCGGAGCCGGTAGAGCACACAGAACAGAGCTCTTGCGACCTCGCAGCTCACTTCTCTGGGACTCGTGCCAATACGTCATGTGTGTCCCAACAGCGGCTTACTCTCGGCTCTGGGTAGAGGTATGGCTATGGCTATGGCTATGGGAATGGGAATGGAAATGGGTCTGAAAATGGATGGTTGGGGCCCGGACCCGGAGCCGGAGCCAGGCCCTGCTTGGAGTATGGGTTAAATGCTCCCGGTGCACGTTCCGTTTGCTTTTCACATCTTTTCACCTTTGATTTGCCATCGTGTTCTGCGCATCTCCATCTCCATTCGCATTTCGATTGTCGTTGTACCTTCCCTTCGATGTCCTTCACCTGTTTGCCCTTCTGTGCCTTTGCTCTCCTGGCACTGCCACTGCCACTGCCACAGCCAATGCCACTGGGTGGTGGTGTGCTGCGTGCCTCTGGTATCGCTCTTGATATTTCGCAATGTTTGTTAAATAAATATCTCTACACATGTTCCGATTACAGTCCCAGTCCGCACTCAATCACTTTGCCTGTCTCTGGCCTTGGCTCTGGCTCTGGAAGATCCCAGTTCCCCTGGGCTTGTTATTTTTTGGTTGATATTATTGGTTTTTAATTCAATTGCTACTTACGTATGTTAAATGTTTTCTTTTGGGGATTACTTGGCGTTTGTGTCTGTGTCCTGACAGGCCCCCCCCGCCCCCCTCCAGCTGCAGAGTGGCGCTCTCTGGATCCTTATAAATGATAAATGAGAGTTAATTATTTAATGTCTGTCACCCAGTGGCTAACACGAGGCTAACCCACCCGCTGAAATGCAAATTGCCATAGTCACATGTCCGCTGCTGGACTTGGACTTGGCTTGGCATGGCTTGGCTTTGGCCATGTTCCTGGGAAAGGGCAGCAGGGGGCTGTAGTGGACATCCCAACACAGTTAGCCCAAGTGACACATACAACACACAGAGACACAGCAGCAGGACATCGGACTTCGGCCATTGGACATAGGACATAGGACCTCGGGCAGCTAGGCGAGGCCAGACTGTTAAAAACAAACTAAAAGGAAACACCACCACCGCCATCAGCATGGGGTGGACAGACATTCGAATACCCTGCAGATGTGCAATCAATTAGCAAAGATAAATGTACTTAGAGATGATGTACTTATCCAAAACTTGTGCTCATTGCAGAATCAACGAAAGATCTGAACACTTATGCTATATGGATATGGGAGGGAACCACATTCGCAGGAGGCTCAACCGTTTCCTCGTCCTTTTGCTTCAGATGGCTTGCCCTCCTTCTGGCCGATGGCTTGATCCTCTTTGCTATATAAAAATATTAATTTATTAATTAAATATATATATTAAGATAATGTAGATCTGCAATACTAAACCATCTTCAATAGCCATTCAAAACACCCACACCGACTGGAGTGGGAGTCTCCCTTTGTCATCAAATGGCACCCCCATCTATAGATCCCAATCCCAATGGCACGCCATCCCCATTCGGTAAACATGGCCGCCAGCTACTCAGTGGGTCAACTGCTGGTGGTCAGCTGGGAGAGGGGAAACGCTGTTTTGGGGGAGGCATCTCTCAGAGTTGGAGATCAGTGCGCATGCCTCGCATCCGATGATGATCTTTGGGGGTAGGTCAAGTCAACTCATCTCAACTCAAGTAAAGTCAAGTTAGGGCTGGGCGAGACTCCCATGCGATAGCCGCTATCTTTTCAATGGCAAAGGTCCATCTGGACTTCTGGGTCTGCTCATGCAAATTCAAATTGAATGACATGGAGCTCGGGTAATCCCACACCACCCCCGCCCGCCCCCCCCGGACAACTGCAAGTGCCTTCCACACCAAATCCCTTGCCATGTCAAGGGGCTGCGCTGGACTGTGAAAAGAATTAGAACTAAGACGGGTAGATTTCCTGGATTCCAATGTTTTTTCGGAGTCCCAGAGCAGGACACAGCCTGACTCTGTCACTGGCTCTCGTCCGGACAATGGTCAGCCAAGTATCCATTCTAGCATTCTGGCATTCCCCTGCTGCTGCTGCTGCTGGTGCCGGTGCTGCTGCAATATTTACGACTTTGCCGCGCGCATTATCATTAATTTAGCAGATTAGCAGGACCCGGGGGAAATGCAGAAGAGGAACATCAAAAACCACAAAACCGCCTCGAAAATATTGTGCAGACGAGCACACAGACAAAGACAGACAGACAGTGGTGGTGGAGAAGGAGGAGGAGGAGGAGGAGGAGAAAAGTGTTGAGCGTATTCCAAGAATTTTAATTGAGCTGTAGCCCCGAAGATCCCTGACTGCTGACTGCGGACTGCTGACTGGTGCGTGATTTAAGGCAAATCCCAAAAACTGTGATAATCGACTTTGATGCCCGACTGTCGCCGCCGACATTGTCGCCTGCCTATCTGCTCTGCTGACTGCTCTGCTGACTGCTCTCCTGACTGCTCTCCTGACTGCTCTGTTCGCTTGCATTGCATTTGAAAATGGTATATGACAAAAGACATTCCCCAGATAGACTGCCGAATGCCGGACAGACACATACAGATATCCTGTTGTTTTTCCAGCCAACATACTCCACAAGATATTGAGAGCAGAATGTAGACAGACAGAGATTGCCAATGTGCATTGCCATGCCATGCCATGCCAGGCCAGGCCAGGCGATGCCTTTTATTATTACGACAGCGAGCGGGTGACCGAATCAGAGTCTGAGCCCGAGTCCGAGTCCGGGTCGAGCGATGACACTTGGGTGCAAACGAGCCGATTATTGCCGCCTGATAATGTTCTAATTGCCCTGCAGCGATAGCGACAGCCAGTCCAAGCCAAGCCAAGTCCAACTGCGTCCAAGCCTGGTCGAGTCCAAGACCGAGGAGTCCCGACTAGGACAGGGCTCCTACTGTTTGGGCAATGCGCACTTTTTATTTTTGGCAAAAGGGACTTGCCTCGAACCTGGAATCTGTGTAGTTGCAGTTGTCCTTTGTCATGATGCCGGACGGCACGCTGAGTCCTCAATCTCTGTATCTGTAGCTGTAGCTGTCTCTGTCTCCTCTCTGCTTATCGCTCTTGTCGTACCGTGTGTCGGTAGGTGTTTTATTTGCCAAATGCATCCGACAACGCCCCGGGGGCTGGGGTTCCCGTGTCCGTCTCCGTATCCATGTCCATGTCCGTGTCCCTCCAGAGCACTTCATTAGTGTGTTTTCTGTACGTGGGCGAGAGTGGACGAGAGGCTCTTGTTCTTCTTGTCTACCGTCAACGCTTAGCCGCCTATCACTGACCGCAGTTGGTCACTTTCCCGGAATCACTGGTGGTGTCGGCGGGTCCTTTTATGTATGTATATGTCGCCAAGCCATGAAAATTGATTTCACATTATTTTTCACCTTTCCCTTGTTCAATATTCAATTGCATTGCCGCACTCTCAAGTATGGCAAGTACATTGCTCATTTCACATTTACCATTTCCAGGTGCTATCGAAAATGAGAGAAAATTGACCAACAAGTAAAGAAAATATGGAATATACATATGTATGTACATATAATAGATATTTACACATTTGCCTCGATATTGATACATGTGTCAACGTCATTGCAGACGTGTGGACACACACGCTACCTGCAACGCGGCACTTCCCGAGCGAACTTTGTGTTTCCATTAAGCCAATGCACTTTTTATCGGCACTAACATATAGATATAAACGATGGGCCTGATTAGTTAGTTAGCTAACCGCTAGCCATTGAATGCCTATCATTTTTCCGCAAATAAATGCACAATTTCCACTTGCAAATCAATCAGCTGTTCTGTGTTCAGCCCATACTTTGGCCATTCGCATGTTAACGTAGACGCTAGTGGTGGGATCATCGTCAATCAGAACTTTGTTGTTTATTGTACTAATAGCTGTATCACATTAGACTTTGAAACTGGACTAGCTGAAGAAAAGAGACAGCATTATGCAAATTGCATGCAGAGAGAGAGCGAGAGAGATATATGCTTCCCTGCCCTGCGGCTGAGATGATCGATTGCCATATTTTCTGTGCTGGTAAACATAATTTTGTCACAAATAGTGCCCCAATTAATCGACTGTTTGACGGGAGACCACTACGAACACAAATGTTGGGTTTGGTCTATCATGCTAGCATATATCATATATCATTCACAGCATATTTAGAAAAGTCTAATGTAATACCGTCATAAGGTATTTTTAACTTATAATAAGAAGAATCAATGCACACAGCTTTTGTTTTTTGAGGTTCTGGGAGTTCAGGAATAAAACGTTAACCTTTCGCCTAGCCAGCCTTTCGCCTCGCTGCCGCCGCGATCTCTCAAGCGATCTGTCATATGTATGTATGTATGTATGTATGTCTTATATGTCTTATACATACGATATGGCAATGGGTTACTCCCAATTGAGCGAGCAGAGAGCTTAATTGGTGGGTAAATGGTGTATATGGGGGATAGCAAATGTCCAACAAGATTTGATTTTTATCGCAAGTATATTTGAATTTTATTGCGTACGAAATTCTCGATACAATCGCCGGGCCATAAAAGCGACTGGAGCTCTGGAGCCGAGCCAGAGCAGGACATGGCAGGACATGGCAGGCCAGGCCATGCCATCACGTAGTCAGGCAGCTAGGCTACACTGTGACAAAAGAAAAATATCCAGCCAATGCTTATAGTGCTTATAGTGGGAATGGAATGATTGAAGCAGGAAAAGGAGTTGAATTGTAACTCAAGGACCAGGAGTTTGGCAGAGAATATCTTCTTAATCTTCTTATTAGCTTCCTACGATAATACTGAGACTGGGACTGAAAGACAGTTCCAGACAGTTCTTATATAGAATAAAGGGATAATTTCGAGTTCGAGGACTCTTTTGGAGGTGCATGCAAAATGCATTTAAGATACACATTTTCTGTCACTGTAGACTTGGCCAAAACAGGGATAACAAGCAGCAGTAGCAGGAGCTCGAGCGGCACCATTTCTTGGCCACGTTGGCGTCATTTTCCACGCAATAAAATAAGCATTCAAAACGAAATCAACTTAAACGCTCGACGTGGACCCGCTCGCTTCACCCTTCTCTCCTGCACGCCTTGGGGGGGGGGGGACCCCAGTTCCAGTTCAAGTTCCAGTTCCATCAGTTCCACTGCCTCATCCAATCCAACCCAATGTGGCACATTTAATTTTATGCTTATTTTTATGTCACTCTTCTTTATTTTTGCCCGGACTGAAAAGGGGCCCGGTTTGGTCCTCCCCCAGGGGTCAGACCTCCAGTGGCCAGTGGCCGCAAATCCCTGGACCCCGGCTAATAGTTTGGGCAAACAGCAGTAATCGGGGGCAGGGCTGGGCAGGGCAAGCAAAGGGTTGATTTAATAAGTTGAACCGATTCGATTTCTATTATCTGCTGCCCTGGTGTGTGCTGTGCGGGACCCAAATCAAATGCGTATTTATCGGGACTTAAATGTGATGCGATGTGAGGGAACACCCACGACCCTCGGACAGACCCAAAGTGCCCTGGCCACAATGGGTTCGGTTCTCGTTTCGGGGTTTGGGGTTTTTCGGCAGCAGTAAACAATCGTAAAACGTCTCGAAGCGAACCAAAATGAGACAATAAGAGGCAGAGCATACAGGAAGAGGAAACGACATTGAGCAGCAGGCTAAATCTGACTCCGACTGCCGACTACCGACTCCAACTCCAGCTCCAGCTCCGACTCCGTATGTGGTGACATCATCGCCTTTGACTAAACAACAATTACACAGGACCATGGACCATCGACCGTGGACCGTGGACACAATGCCGCTGAATGGCTGTTGCGTTACCATTTTCTTGGCCCTGATTGCTTCATTTGCCATAACAGAACAGTGGCCCAAGTGCTGGTCTCTAGATGAGTTATGGCAGCTCATCCTCATCGTCGAACCATCGTACAATGGGATCAGCAGTGTTTGAAAGATCGTCATTCTTGGCTTGATTTATACTGCGGATGCGTCTGGCATTTGGAAGCCGTTTGCCGTTTGCAAGCCTCATAAATGCCCCGTCCCCCCACTGCACATTTTTTGGCAGCTGGCTGCAGAGGCATCCTGAGACAAACTATACATTCATGGAACCAAAACAATAGATTGTTAAACTCCATTAAGGCATCCTCTTATCTCTAGTGAAAGCCCTCTTTTAGTGGGTTATTTCGAAGCTTTTGTTTTCTGTATGCCACTTTTCTTTAAGTGTATGAGATGTAAATATATTTAAAATTTCCTCTCTCTCATAATCTGCTGTAGAGGACCAACTGCCACCAACTGACCAAGTGACCATCTGCCAACTCGGAGCCTGAGAGAGAATAGTACCTCAATTGGAACGTATGGGGGGGGGGGGGGGCTGGGACTTGCATTGAGATTCGGTTCGGGGTGGGTGGGATCCTTTTCCTTTCTCTTCCTTTAAATTACCGTTTTTTTCGGGGCATTTTTCCCCGAAAATCGCTGTCAACTTTTCTGATGTTTTTTTTTTATTATTTGTCAGCCGTTTTTTTTTTTTTTTGTAATGTTCGTTGACAGTTAGAAAGTCAATTGGTTTATGACTCGTCGAAGTCCATGTATAACCCAACCGATGCGAAACAGAACCCCCTGGATTTAGTGTCAGGGACATTCCGATACGTTCTGTTTCATTACATGTCTACCTGTGATCGTGTTTGGGTCTCATTTCCAATTCAAAATTTTTAGTTTTACTATCAAAATTTTTATTACAAAATGCTCGGGTCTAAAGTCACGGGAATCGTAAAAGCATATTCCGCAAAGGCGCGTGCTGGGTTGGATGGAAAACCGCTGAAGCAAAGCACCGGCGGGGAACCCACCCCAGCACGGCCATTTTCGGTCCAACGATTGGGGGGCCGACTCGTGGATTTGTTTAAGGCAGTGCTGCCGGATTCAATGCAGCTAGTGTACCGGAGCAGCGGAGACCAGGACAATCCCCAGGCAGGGCGAGGTGTGGAGGACACTATCCTCCACAAGCTCTGCCTGTCGCTCTCCTATATTACGCCAGCAGTAGACGTGGAAGAAGAAGCAGAAGAGGAAAGCACAGAGCGGAGTGATAAGAAAACCAAAAGGGGGAAAGGTCGGAGGAAGCCGAGGCCAAAGGCTCCACGGAGAAGTCCGAAGGTTTGCGCGGATTCCAAGAGAACGCTGAGCCTGACACTTGCTTTATGTTGGACAAGAAACGTGACGAGCAAGGGCACGCCTGTGCCGAAACCCTGCTGTCATCCTAGCTCGTACCGCATGAGACTGAAGAAGTACTCGAAGCAAAAAAAAGATAAGGAATTGGAAAAATAAATTTAAAAAAATTTAAAATTTAAAATTTAAAAATCAATTGGAATAAATATATAAAAATCAATTGGAAGTTAGGGGGGGGGGTGTCTGGGACTTGCATTGAGATTCGGTTCGGGGTGGGTGGGATCTGCGTCATTTTCAAATTGGTCTGCGGTCCATGGCGTCGTCCTGGTCCTCCCAAATGTTATGAAATCCAACGAGGGGGAACGTTGTGAGCCGCGGCAAAGGCCGCGGCTCTACCTTATACCCGGTACTCAGTCAGTAGCTAGCTCAGTCAGTCGAAGCTTTTGTTTTCTGTATGCCACTTTTCTTTAAGTGTATGAGATGTAAATATATTTAAAATTTCCTCTCTCTCATAATCTGCTGTAGAGGACCAACTGCCACCAACTGACCAACTGACCATCTGCCAACTCGGAGCCTGAGAGAGAATAGTACCTCAATTGGAACGTATGGGGGGGGGGGGGGGGCTGGGACTTGCATTGAGATTCGGTTCGGGGTGGGTGGGATCCTTTTCCTTTCTCTTCCTTTAAATTACCGTTTTTTTCGGGGCATTTTTCCCCGAAAATCGCTGTCAACTTTTCTGATGTTTTTTTTTTATTATTTGTCAGCCGTTTTTTTTTTTTTTTGTAATGTTCGTTGACAGTTAGAAAGTCAATTGGTTTATGACTCGTCGAAGTCCATGTATAACCCAACCGATGCGAAACAGAACCCCTGGATTTAGTGTCAGGGACATTCCGATACGTTCTGTTTCATTACATGTCTACCTGTGATCGTGTTTGGGTCTCATTTCCAATTCAAAATTTTTAGTTTTACTATCAAAATTTTTATTACAAAATGCTCGGGTCTAAAGTCACGGGAATCGTAAAAGCATATTCCGCAAAGGCGCGTGCTGGGTTGGATGGAAAACCGCTGAAGCAAAGCACCGGCGGGGAACCCACCCCAGCACGGCCATTTTCGGTCCAACGATTGGGGGGCCGACTCGTGGATTTGTTTAAGGCAGTGCTGCCGGATTCAATGCAGCTAGTGTACCGGAGCAGCGGAGACCAGGACAATCCCCAGGCAGGGCGAGGTGTGGAGGACACTATCCTCCACAAGCTCTGCCTGTCGCTCTCCTATATTACGCCAGCAGTAGACGTGGAAGAAGAAGCAGAAGAGGAAAGCACAGAGCGGAGTGATAAGAAAACCAAAAGGGGGAAAGGTCGGAGGAAGCCGAGGCCAAAGGCTCCACGGAGAAGTCCGAAGGTTTGCGCGGATTCCAAGAGAACGCTGAGCCTGACACTTGCTTTATGTTGGACAAGAAACGTGACGAGCAAGGGCACGCCTGTGCCGAAACCCTGCTGTCATCCTAGCTCGTACCGCATGAGACTGAAGAAGTACTCGAAGCAAAAAAAAGATAAGGAATTGGAAAAATAAATTTAAAAAAATCAATTGGAATAAATATATAAAAATCAATGGGAAGTTTGGGGGGGGGGGGGGGGGGGGGGGGTGGTGTCTGGGACTTGCATTGAGATTCGGTTCGGGGTGGGTGGGATCTGCGTCATTTTCAAATTGGTCTGCGGTCCATGGCGTCGTCCTGGTCCTCCCAAATGTTATGAAATCCAAAAATACGAACAACAAACGAATTTTATGTGCTCGCATAAAAAGAAGCAGAATCAGAAGGCGGGGAATAGAAGGGAAAATGGCAAATCAAAAAATCAAAACGATAAAAATGGTCCTCCAACCCCTGACCCCTTCATCCACACACACATACATTTGGGTGGTTGGGGGGTCAGGCAAATTGTCATTAGACATGCCGAATTTATGATATTCGGCTGTGATTTCTCTTCTCGCTTTTATTCCGCTTTTGAACCACCCACCACCCAGGGCCCACCCACCACCACCCACATCCATCCCAACGCCCGCTTAAGTATGCTACACACATTTTTTTGGGTAACCCTTGCCCTCCTGCAGCCCCCTTCCCCTCAGCCCCCTCCGCATCACACACACACACACACACAAGCCCATAAATTCCATAAATTGTTGGGCTATTATTTCTCGTGGCTGTCAACGCAATATTGCAGGCAAATTGTCCTGGACACCGACAACAACACGGTCGATTGGTGGGAACAGGGGGGACTGAAATCCAAAAGGCGGGAGACTGAAACACATTTCAAATATGTTTTTAACAAATTTTGTATTTTATATATATGGTATGTACATATATACCTCCAGCAGTTGTCACAACTCTTTAAGAAGACTGTGGAGTTGTCTCTTAGATAATTTAAGGTCCAAGTGCGAGTGAAGAGTGTGTGTGGCAGAGAGTAACGGACTTGCATGAATGTAATCTGTTATTTAGTCTAGTCGGAAAATGTTTAGAATATATTCTTGAACAGCATCGACTGCCGCATCGATCTCCGCCGAGCCATCTCTCATTTCTGACCCTATCCTCTAGCCACCCCATTAAAGGTTTTCCACACCCATTTATGGATGATTTTTGTCATATTTTTTATGCACATTGTAGCGAGATTTTTATGGCATTTTTCTCCGACTTCTCTTTTTTGTGGCACGCATGTTTCTGCAATTGACTTTGCAGCCTTGACTTACGCCAAATGACATAATTAGGGTCCAAGAGGGCGGGGAAGGTAGTCCGGCTGGACGGGAACAGGGACGGGAACGAAGCTGGGGTTAGGGTTATGCTATGTTATGGCTAGGGTTAGGGTTACATGGCCCTAACCCTAATGCCCAACCCCGTCATAAAAACGATGCAATTTCGCGCGAATTCTAACCCCAGCAAATCCTTTTTCCTTTCTCTTCCTTTAAATTACCGTTTTTTCGGGGCATTTTCCCCCGAAAATCTCTGTCAACTTTTCTGATGTTTTTTTTTATTATTTGTCAGCCGTTTTTTTTTTTTTTTTTTGTAATGTTCGCTGACGGTTAGAAAGTCAATTGGTTTATGAGTCGCCGAAGTCGATGTATAACCCAACCGATGCGAAACAGAACCCCCTGGATTTAGTTTCAGGGACATTCCGATACGATCTGTTTCATTGCAGATTTCGTTGTGAAACTTGTGATACAAAATGTTCGATTCTAAATTTAAATTCTAAATTTTCATTCTACAATGCTCGGTACAACGTTCGCGCCGGAGCACCGGTGAAGATGACGGGGATGATCCCCAGGAGCTTGGGGCAGGGCGAGAAGCTGAAATAGAAGCTGAGGAGGAGACCGTCCTTCACCAACTGTGCTTTACGTTATCCTATACAAAGCCGAGGCGCACCCTGCCAAAACCTAGGAAAGAAGAAAACGTTCTTCTGGACACTGGCACAGATGAGGAGTCTGATGATGTGGACATAGAGGACCTAGAAGAGGAAGAAAAAACAGAGGTTAAAGACTGCAATCGTCGAAAGAAAGCGAAAAGGCCAGCTCAGAGGAGGCCGAGGCCGAGGCCGACGGTTCCATGGAGCACTCTGAAATGTTCAATCTCACCGACCGCCAAAAGCACGAAGGGCTGGAATATGGGGGCGAGGAATACGAGGACGTTCGCTATGACACTCGCCTGGATAAAGTCTTGGAAGAGGAGCTACGTGACGGGCAAGGGCACGCCTGTGCCGAAACCCTGTGCATTTCTTACCTCGCACCACACCAGACCGAAGAAGTACGCGAAGCTGAAATAGAAATAGCAATAGCAACATAAATAAAAAAAAGACAAAACCGTTTATGGCGTTTAGGGGTTTTCCTTTTGCCGGAGGAAAGAGAGTTCCCGCTAAATCGTAAATGTACGAGTAGATGGTATATGGTAGATGGTACACAAGTTTACGATCACAGCCCACTCCCTGAGGTTTCTGCGGGTTGCATTGAGTTGAGTAATCTCCCAGTACCTGTGGTCCTTGGCTTAGCAAATTTTATGCAATGCCAGGAGTCAAGGACAAGCTCTCGTACCTGGCACCACAACACGCTTCCAACACGCGGCTGACTCTTTTTTCGGTCCGACTCTGTCTTGCGCGAATCCTTTTTTAGTGCCCGAATCCTTTTTTCAAGGGAAATGGAAATCCAGCCAGGACCAAGCCGAAATCCAAGTCCGACAGTCCGACCAAGCCAACAGTTAGCCGTTTATTTAGCCATTTATTTTTGGTCATTTATTTTTATTCGAATTGTTTCTGCTGTCGCTCTCAGAGCGTTCCAACTTGAAGCAATTATAGTTCAATAAATTCACCCAATCACCTATCGGATAGAGGAGAGAAGGAGAAAGAGAGAGGGAGCGGATGGATAGTGACTCTTTTGATGGTTCAATTTACGTAGAAAACAACCCAAAACAAAACACACAAAAAATACCCAAGAGTCGGGGGAGGGTTTTGGGCCCAAACATTTTTCAATGGGCCAACAACAGCAGCAGCACCACCACCAAAAAAGAAGAAATTGGTAAATAATAAAAGGAAAGAATGAAAATCGCCCCCGCCCCATTTGATGATGCTCTGCAGTTCAGTGTATCTGTGTACCTGTACCTACCCGTATTTGTATCTGTATCTGTAACTGTAACTGTATCTGTAGCTCACTACACCCAAAGCGGGGCAATTGTGCCAGTTCAATGTAGTGGCAAGACTTTCGACGCGCGATGATAAATGATGTTTGCCAATCTATCTGACCCAGGGCCGGAAATTAAATTTGTTTGGAAAATTTGCCACTTTGCCCAAGTTGGGAAATCTGTTCCTTCGATGCGATCCCGTCCCAGCCACAGGAACTGTGGGAACCCAAACAGTTGCGTGGCCATGTTCGGCCTGGGGTTGGCCAATAACTAATTGAGGGGGTGCTCGAATGTCGAATGTCTTGGAAAAGTCATCCGAAGGTAAGTGATTTGGATAAGAGGCCAGGCGTATCCTCATTAATCCTGCAGGTTCCGAAGACTTTCTATTCTTATGTCATCTACATATATACAACTTTTTTGACTACGTTTTGTAGCAAATCTTTTACGAAATTTCTTCCCGGAAAAACCTTTACATTTGTTGACCACACGGTGGTCAATTAAGCTGTTAAATATGACTTACCCTGCAGAACCAGTTCGAGCTGCCAGCAGTCGTAGATGGAGGCGATATCGTAGACCTCCCACTGAGCAGGAGTCCCAAACGCTTAAGAGGAGAAGCTCTGCTCCCTGAAACATTTTTCATCATTTCTTACACAAATCCGTGGCCAGCAGGACAATTGACAATAGGAATCGGGTATT